>BSBM01000299.1:6113333-8831666 GCA_027924585.1 Larix kaempferi
GTTGGAATTTGTACATGCTTTGACCCTCTCCTGTGTCCAACTCCCCCCACCATTGAGAGACTTTCTCTTTCAACTCTGGGTGACTCAACCAAAACTTGTCAAAGCATAAGGGTTTTTTAAATTGAGATCCCAAACCACTCCACCACAAATCAATGGACCAATGATCAGATCCCGGAGCCGGGAGAATGGAGGAGACAATTTCACTCCCAGACTCCATCACCGATTTCGATACTAGAAAATGGTCCAATCGAGAAGCAATGTGGCGGTCTCCCTGCCTCTTATTGTTCCAAGTGAATTGACCATCACCTGGAACCACATCTACTAGTTTCAGCTACTCAATGGTTTCCGTGAATCGGACACATTCTTCATCCAGACGTCTCCTTCCCCCTTTCTTTTCATCTAGTGAAGAGATGAGGTTGAAGTCCCCACCCACAATCCAATGCCTACCCCTACCCAATTCCTTCAGCCAACATAGGGAGTTGAGAAAGGAGGACTTAGTTCCCTGGGTGTGGGGACCATAGACATTAGTGAGGACCCCCGAAAGCTTGAACCCAATGACCTGGAACTTAGTAGAAAAGAAACACTGATTCCCAAAAAAGCTCGATAGGCTAATTTTATCAAGATCCCAGAGAATGTCAAGCCCTCCAACGAAACCCTTCGCATCAATTCCCATTACTTCATAGTTTCCCCAGATCTTCTTGCGCTTCTCCTGCAGCTTAAGAACTGAGCACTTTGTTTCTTGAAGAAACACGACTACAGGATTTGTCTTCTTAATATTCTTCCTAAGAGTTTTAGATTTTTCCTGGCCGTTAAGCCCTCTTATATTCCAGGAAACAATCTTCACTAAAAAAAGGAGAGATTACATACTTAGGGATGCCCCAATAGTAGGGTACTGGCTAGATTCCACCAATTTCAAATCTGCAACAGTGATCCTTTGCCGATTAGACTTCCATCCCAGCTTCTTGGTATTTTCCTCGTGCTTTCTCTTGCAGTCATTTTGTGATCCAGGGCCGATCCCCAGTCGATTAGGTTCTTTGGCTTTTAGAATGGCTTCCTTCAAGAGGATCACCTATTCTTGAGGGACATAACGTTTTTTAGGGTCACCACACGCTTTTTCAATCCCATCGAGATCCAAGTCTCCTATGTCCATTTCTTCAATTTCCTCATCCGCGAAATCCCCGATGACCGCCATAATCATCTCGTCCAATGGCAGCGAGCAAGGACTGGGGGGGGCGGCTGGGAGCACCTTGTTTTGACTGTCTAGTGGTTTTTGGGGAGGATCAGAGTTATTTTCCTCCTTCTGTTCTTTTAACACATCAAAAGAGTTAGACGTCATGATATTCTTGGCTCCTTCCATGGCTTCTTGTTTCCTCCCACCCCATTTTTGAGTCTGAACCTTGGAAAAACCCGAATCCTCACTCACCTCGGCCTTCTTGGGGGAGGGATTAGGGTTGTTCATAGGGAAATCCCTGAATAAGTGGCCATGCTCATGGCATATGCGACACCGGATTGGGATTTTTTCATAATCTAGGGTTTGGACCCATTCCTCATCTTCCCACATCAACTTTATAGCCTCAGGTAGCTCCCTTGATAGATCCATATAAACGCAGATCTGGGCATAGGCCATGTATCACTGGGCTTTTGTCTATTCCGATATTTTGACGAAGGTGCCCAAATTGTTCCCAATATCTTCTAGAATCTCTACTTCCTAATATTCAGTAGGGAGAGAGTATAGTCTTATCCAAACAGGGGTGACCTTCATGTCTTCTTTTTTTGGGCAGAACGTTTCTTTCCACGGCCTCAAAAACAAGCCAATGGAATAGAAGAAATAAGGTCCCCAATCAAGAACCCTATTTTTGTCATCTAGATTGATGAATGTGATCGTGAAGAAACCCTTCAAACCACGTTGAAGGTCATAATGACCTTTAGGTTTCCAGGTGGAGTTGATCCACCATATCAAAGACTTTTCAGAGGGTAAAACCCCAACGAACTTCCCAATGAGAGCATGGTCCTGCATCTTCTGAATCCTGTCTCTCGGGGTATTGGATCTGATGACCATCGAAGGGATAATCGAAGGTCTAGGTATGCATTGACCCAGCTTACCACCCAACGAAGGAGACACAGATCACGTCTCCTGTGCCTTTTTTCCAACACCACCCAATCCATCTACCGGGAACGAAATCACGCCTACATGAAAATCGGAATGAGAAGAACCTTGGGGGGATGAGAGGCTCCCCCCAGCAGAAGCATCCATGATTCGCTGTCAATCCTCCCACCTGCAGAAAACTCTAAAAATCCTAGCTCCGCCACCCACATAATGGACCTTCTTTAATGAGGTCCCATTACATTTATTTCCTGGCATAGTGGCCCTTATTTAATAATAACAACATAATGGACCTAGTACGCTTTACATTAGTGCCATCCAGTACTACTCTAAAGAGTCATCTAGGATCTCATTACCCTCTAGGGAGGGTCATAACACTCATCAATTTGTATAGCTTTAATTTCATCACTAGGGTGATTCCATCATTAGGTAGCTCATTTAACCCTCATCCAATAGATCGACCTTCTCTACACGATGAGAAATATTGATCAGACGAGCAATGGTTTGATAAAGGCAACATGCAGTAGAAGCATCATTAGCTCAGAGAGGTTGTTTTCAAGAAAACAGGTGGGGAAGGAATTTTAAACTTATACTTGTCTATACCCAAGGATAAGCCTAAGCTACCAGATGAAAACTAATCATATGAAGAACCACTGAGTCCAGTCACCTGCTTGACCACTTGGAGGTTATTTCATAGTTATATCTTTATCATTGTGGTATTTAAGAAATATATTGAAGTTGCATCCTTCAAAATATCACTTCGAAATAGTGTAGCGCAACACTAGAGATTTTCGAGCATTTTAGTCAGTATCCCTTCCCATTGATTTGTTAAAATGCACATCTAGTGAATTGTGAAGAGTTGTATAATCCATTTTCTTGTGTTGTTTTTTCATATATCACAGTTAGTTTCATTTGAAAGTAATGTTTTGAAATCCTCCCTTTCCATTATTTTGTTAAAATGCAGATCTAGTGAAGAGTTGTATATTCCAAAGATTTTCGAGCATTTTCGTCAGTATCCCCTCCTATTATTTTGATGAAACACAAATTTAGTGAAGAGTTGTATATTCCATGGCCGTGTGTTAGTTTTTCATTTATTACAGTTAGTTGCATCCGAAAGTAATGTTTTGATATTCTTTTTGGTTGCAGATAAGGGGTGACCACAATCATTTGAAGTGATCTCTGCGATAGCTAGAGATAAACGACCATGTGATTGTCACCTTCCTTGATCCTTCCTTTGCAAGGATTCCAGACTTTGTGAATGAATACACAACTTCTCTTTCAATTGCTCCTCCACTGAATCCATCCAGACCTCTGTGGAAGTCCATGTCTTGAATGCAAGTTTAGGTGGGGAAGCAGTCATCATTATCTTTAGAATCCATCACTCTCTACATGACTGTGTGTCTCTGCTGTCTCTTCTTGTTAACTCCACACGCAATGCCTCTGATCCCACATTCCTACCAACTATTCCAGAACATAACAAGCTATCGAGAGACAAAGAAATATCAAGCACTCTTCAGCCTGTTTACGGTTGGCTTGCAACATTTTGGTTAACATTTTTTTACTATCCTCGATTATGCTACCACTATTTTATGGAAATATATATTTCAGTATTGGTCTATGAGGACATGGTTCCAGATCCCCAATAGCTTTGCTCTGATTGTGACCATGCACCGCAACGAATGAAAGAAGCTTCCCATAAATTATAACATATGTCCTCCTTATGTCCTATATATCAATATGCCATTTCGTAGCATAGCATAGCTATAGATATTATGAGATATCAGTAGGGTGAACATACAGGAATGTGCATGGAACTCACCCACAGCCATATGCGATCTTGTAATATGGCCAGCATCAATAAATCTCTGGCACTGTTATTAGGCATATAAATTAATGTTGTTCTTAAATGGTCCTGGTCATCGAACTGAGTTGATTCGGTACTTTGACCTGCAAGTCCCCATTGCATTAAGTATTTTACCAAATTTGCATTAATTTAATGACATACTGTACTCTTCTATCGACCACTGGAGTCCATAAACCTTCCTTTGGATTGGAACTCCATGTACGCACGTTCTTTTCTTTTCATTATTAACATAAATCAACCCACCCTTTTTTTATGTTATGTATTTTAAGTTTCAACCCAAGTTTTTATCATTTGAATAGTTATTTAAACAACACAAAACAGCGAAATCATAATTGGTGATTATACTTAGAATGAAACCTTTGTCCATCCTTGGTTGTATGTGTCCTATTTAGATCCCTTCTTGATAATGTGTAAATTTCTTTGCTTGTTTTTTCATTTTTTTTTTTTTTTATCATGAGCCACTTTGTCACACTTTTCTAAAAAAATATGCATATGCATTTTATAGTTTTCATTTTTAAGTGAATTATTTCATTTTCCAAATTTACTTATGATGTAATTTTGGAATTTTTTTTTTCCACACATTTGACTCTGGTCTATTTGTGATTCATTCCTAGATGTATTGGATTATTTTTTACTTATTTGGACATGGTAGGTAAAGGAGTGACAAAATCATAGTACTTATTACTCTTAGGGTACCTTAGTATTTACTATCTATATGTTTTATTGTTTGGATGTTTTCAGTTTCTTTCTATTTTTGTTTCACAAAATTCCCAAACTAGGTTTCAAATTGACTTATTTTTTTAATTTGTTTAAGATTTCATTTGAATTGGTTAAGAGTATATTATTGTGTGAAAATAATAGCTTGTGTATTTTTCTATAAAGTATTTGAAAATAATAGTTTATATATTTTCTAGAAAGTATTTGATTGAGAAATAAATTGTTCTATTCTTAGTATTATTAATATTTCTTTCATATTAATTTCAAATTGCAATAATTTTTTTTTAGTTTTATTTAGTTTTTTTTGTTGTTAAAAAGAATTATGAAAATACACATTTTAATATTTAGAAAAGTATTCAATCTTGTTAAAGAAAATAATGTGAGTGTAATAAACACTTTAATTCTTTTCATACATTGCATTATATTTATAGAATTTAAATTTCAAGCAATCTCATTGTTGTATATACCACTTGTGTATACACCTCACATTATAAATACTAGAACATTTGGTTCATGCCATTAGTTACGCTTTAAAATAAAAAAAATTAAGAAGAAGGTAATGATACCCACTATGATCATTAAAATGAATTATTATATCTACCTACACAAATTTTTAGAATATGGTGTAAAAAGATGAAAAGTGAATCACCTTACAAAATATATAAATTTTATTTATGGAAAATAGGTATAACTTCCAAAAAATGGAAGTTCTTCTAAGATTGGTATGCTATTTTTATCTGAAACATAATGCATATGTTCGCGTTAGGCTCCACTTTGGTATGTAAATTGTCCAATTTTGTGAAGAAAAAAAATATGTAGAGTTTTAGATAACACGTGGTTCTTGTGCAATGCTATTTTTCCAAAATTTCCAAAATTAACTTTATATGTTTTTAAATTAAGGAAGCCAATGAAGCCCTAAAATGACAAGGTTAAGAATTAGGCCTCGCTATCATGGTCTTAACATAATTAATCTACATTTTTTTAGTGTGTAGGTATTTCAGTATACTTTGCGGGTTCTTTCCATTTTAGAAATAAGTGAGCTAGTCAAAAGTTATAGCCGAAAAAAGTGACCTATGTTTTATATACATGAGTGCAAATAAAAATGAATAAAAATTAGAAAACACTAACAAATTTATTCAAAAAATAGATATTTGGTACCTACACACAGATTTCTATAAGTGTGTGCAGTTTCATAAGTAGTGGACAAGTGGAGCATACACTTAATCAAGGTTGAAAAGCATGAAGTTACATAAAATGATTTTTTTCCTATAATGATGTCTGATCCATAAGGTTTGGCAATAAGAACCTATAACCAAACTTGCCAACTCATCAAATAGGGAAAATGAAAAGGGAAAGCGTGCTAAAAAAAAATTAAATTTATGAACGTGTGTGCATAAGTAGTGCATGCACGTCATTAACACATGCGCCTCATTAGCATGTGCAGGTTAGTGGCGCATGTGCATTAATAGCGCGTACATGTTATTATATTATGTTACATTCTTGTATTACATCTCTTCCCTCGCTCTCACTATTTGTCCCATTCTCTATATAATCACCACCCCCCTCTCTCTCTTTTTCTCAAATCCCCTATCTCTCTCCCTCTATCCCTAACCCTCTCTCTCTCTCTCTCCCCAATCCCCTATATCTCATCTATTTATCTCACCAACCCCCCTCTATATTCCTCTCCACTGAACCTACCCTATTTCTCTTTCCCTTTCTCTCCCCAACCTCCCCCCTCTGTAACCCCAACCCCCCTTGTGTCCCATCCCTTTCTACGACCCCCCTCTCTGTTCCTCTCTACCCAATTACCCCCCTCTCCCTCTCTCACTAACCCTCCTCTCTCTCTCTCTCTCTCTCTCTCTCTCTCTCTCTCCCCCCCCCCCTCTCTCTCTCTCTCCAACCCCACCTTTCCCTAACCCCCCCTATCTCCCTCTATATCTCTCCATCCCCTCCTTTCCCTAACCCCCCTCCCTCTCTCTAACCCAACCCCCCTCGCTATCTCATCCTTTCCCTAACCCCCCATTTATAACCCCACCCCTTCTCTCTCTCTCTCTCTCTCTCTCTCTCTCTATCTTGCAACCCCCCATATTCCCCTATACAATAAATCCTAACCCCCCTTCTCTCTATGTACCCTCTTTATTACCCTAAACCTTAACCCCATACGCTCTTTATTTATCTAATCCTCCCTCTCTCTCTCCTCCTTCCATTCTCTCTCTCTCTCATCCCTAACCCTACTCACCCTAACCATATACCGGCATTGCTAACCGTTAACGCTCTCTCTCTCTCTCTCTCAAAACCCTTAACCCCTAATATATCTCCCTCTCACCCCCCTTCAAACCCCCACTCCTCACCCTCCTACCCCTACCCACCACTCTATCTTCCCTACCACTAACCATATCTCATCCCCAATCAATCTCTCTCTCTCTCTCTCCAGGCCCCCACTATTCACCCCCTACCCCTACCCCTACGCCGCCCCCCCCCCCCCCTCCCCCTCTCTCTCTCTCTCTCTCCCCCAAACCCCAACTCCTCACCCTCCTACCCCTCCCCCCACCTCTATATCTCTCTTCCCCTCACCGCTGACCATCCATACTCCCCCCATGAAAAATAATTTTATTCACTATCCACATCATCTAATAAAGAGCTATAAGCACATAAAGAGTATATAGTATATGTTCATATTATACTTTTACAAATATTTTTATGAAAAATATAATAATTATCCGTATCGTTTATTAAAAATTAATAAACATATAGTTTACAATATTAACTATCTAAACTATCTAATAAATATTAGTAATTACATGGTCCACAATATTGAATATCCATAATATTTTTTAAAAATTGATAACACATGGTCCACAATATTGATTATCCATTTTACCTAACAAAGAGTAAGATATATACATATAAATAAGTTCTTATTAATTATTCATATAATTTATTAAAAATTAATATAAAAAAATACAAAATCATAACAATCTATACCATTTAATAAGAATTATTATTTAATAAATATGATTAAATAATAAACTAAATATAACTTTTTTATGTCTTAGAATTTGGGGTGGACTACCATATAAGGTTTTCCTAGATTCAAGGAGGATAATACAAGTGTCTGGTGTAGATTTATTTTATTGTCATCGTTCAAAATTTCAAATAAACAATTATAATAAAAGTAAATAAAAGAGTGAGTTTAACTAAGGTCGAGAGTTTTTTTAATAGTTAAAGTTAAAAGAGCAAGTTATTTCAATTATTTAATAATAAAGAGTTAGTTCAAATCCAAGCTCAAGGGCTAGTTCTCGAGTTCATCTCAATTATTTAATAATAAAGAGTGAGTCCAATGAGTTTATTTCATTTATTTAATAATAAAAAGTGAGTTCAACAACAAGCTCAAAGGCCAGTTCCCAGTTCATTTGAATTATTTAGTAATAAAGACTAAGTTTAAATCCCCACTTCATTTTAGTTTTTTAATAATAAAGAGTGAGTTCAACAAGTTCATTTTAATTATTTAATAATAATGAGTGAGTTTAACCATGAGCTCGAGGGCGAGTTCTCAAGTTCATTTTAATTGTTTAATAATAAAGAGTGAGTTCAATTAATTAATTTCAATTATTTAATAATAAAGAGTAACTTCAATGGTGAGCTTAAAGGTAAGTTTCCCAGTTTTTTAATAGTGAAAGGGACCATTATTTTAATTATTTAATAATGAGTTTAGTTCAACTCCAATCTCAAGGGTGAGTTCTAGAGTTCATTTCAATTATTTAATAATAAAGAGTGAATTTTATTCATTTATTTAATAATAAAAAACGAGTTCAACAATAACCTCAAGGGTGAGTTACCGAGTTCATTTCAATTATTTAATAATAAAGAGTGAGTTCAATGAGTTCATTTAATTATTTAATAATAAAAGTGACTTCAATAATGAGCTTAAAGGCGAGTTTCTAGGTTTTTAAAGAGTGGAAGGGAGAGTTTCGGCTTGACCTGATGTTTTAGCAGGTTTCTTTGGAGATTTGATATAGTGCAACAACTTGATAGATATTGAACTAGCTAAGCTAAGTGCTACTTGGAATAATAAGCGAAGCATTAGCCAGGGTATAGGAAAATGTTTGGACCGCTTCCTTATGGTTGAATCTCTTTGCAGTTTCCTCCAAAAATACAGGTCGTGGATTGATTATGCCAATATATCTTATCATCAGCCAATAGTTTTACAATTAGATGGAATTAAATCAAAGAGCAAATTTCCCTTCAAGTTCAATTGCTTGTGGTCACTTGATGAAGAGTTTTGTAAGCTAGTTCGAAATCAATGGTTATAGATATATGTTCCGGAAGAACTTAAACCTATGGAAGAAATTGTTTTTAAGCTAAAGTATCTAAACAAGGAAGTACTTAAATGGGACAAACAAAGTTCTGAAAAAGATAAAGTAGATTTGGCTGATATAGAACATCGGATCAGAATGTTTTATGAATTAAATGCTGCTGGAATTTTGACAAAGGATGAAAAGGATGAATTGTAGGATCTTGAACAAATAATACAAATCATCTTGGAACAAGAGGAACGTAGGTGGTGATTAAAAGGCATAGCTATACGGGTCTTCTTGGGGGATGAAAACTCCAAATCATTTCACAAATATGCTTCAGATCGTATAAATAACAATGCCATTTCGGATTTAATTGATGAAAATGGAAATACCATTATAGATCAAAAAAATTTGGAAATTGAGGCAATTCAATTTTATTCTAAGCATTTAAAAGATCCTTGTTTGGATAAGATATAGGACCAATTGAAAGTGTTTCAACATTTCCCCTCTTTCTTCTCTCACGATAAAGGATTGGAACTCGGCAAACCTGTTTCCTTGGAGGAATTGTCAAATGTGCTCAAGAAAGTTTCCAAGGACAAAAGTCTTGGACCTGACAGATGGATAGTTTATCTTTTATTAAATTTCTTAGATATTATGGGGAAAGATATTTTGGATATGGTTGAGTACTCAAGAACAAAAGGATTTTATGTACAAGGATCTAAATTCAACCTTTATGACCTTAATTCAGAAGTGTGGTAAGCCTTCCAACTTCAATGACTTTTGACCTATTGGGTTATACAATTTGGTCTATAAGGTGATAACAAAGGTTATTGAAAATAGATTAAAATCAAAGATAGATGATTTTATCACTAAAGAGCAATTTGGTTTCCTGTCAAATCGACAAATTTTAGATGCAGTGGGGGTTTCTCAGGAGATTATTCACTCTATTAAATCCAAAACCCTCAGTGCAATTATTCTAAAAATGGATCTTGTGAAGGGTTATGATCATGTGAATTGGGACTATCTCAGGTTGCTTCTATTACAGATCAATATTCCATTGCAGGTGACAAATGATCATGGTCTATGTTGTTAAATTTTCAGAATTGACTTCAATCTGATCTAGGATCTTAACTGAGAGAACAACATGTACAACATATCTACAGCATATTAATCATGGACACAATAATGCAAGCACACAAGAGACACAGAGTTTACTTGGGGAAAACCATAAAGGTGAAAAACCCCAATAACTTCCTCAGAGATAGATAGAGCAATGATACAACCATAATACAAGAGATAGTCTTCTCCTAGCGGCAGAGCCTCCTCCTCCACAAGTGCGCCACTCTCCCAAGTGTGAGTGAGTGAATAGAATGATGAAATAGAGATCTCCCAATCTCTATTTATACTAGACTTGACTTGCCTAATAACCTTTACTAGGTCGGCATTAACTTAACCACATAACACAATGCTGACTGGGCCGACACCCAATAGGGTGGTCTAATAACCCTTTGACCCACATGGCCGAACCCGAATAGGGTGGTCTAATAACCCTTCGACCCACATGAATTATACAGGGCCAACCCCAACAAGGTGGTCTAATAACCCATCAAGTATAAGTTACGACACTTAAAATATAAATGATGACACTTCCGTATAGAGGAATAATAACATCTCTATAGGAATACAAACACTTCCGTATAGAGGAATAATGCCATCTCTATAGGAGTACAAAATACATATATGAAATACATGGGTGAAATACATTCCGAAGTTACATATACATCAACACTCCCTCTTAACTAGGAAGGTATTTCTCGACACAGATCTGCTAGCACAAGTCTTCTTCTCTGGATCATCATCAGCGAATCATCATCGTCACTGCTGCTGCTATCTCAATCAATCTCTAAATATACTCGTCATAGGAAGCTCTACAGAGCCAGTCCTTTTTCGTACTAGATGTAGTCCCACCACCTGCAGGTCTTCATCATCACTGGCCATACCATGGAATCCTCAGGACTTATTACGTGTGTAACAAAACCTTAAAAGAGTCTCTTGACTAGCAAGAACCCTAAAGAGCATCTAAGGCCTTTTTCAACCTGTCCAGATCTCCAGTACTTATTACATGTGATTGTCACAAAACCTTAAAAGAGTGTCCCAGGAACTTTTATGTGCATAGCACGACCGGCAAGAACTCTAAAGAGCATCCCAGGAACATTTATGTGCCTAAGGAGGACCGACAAGATCTCCAGAACTGATTACATGTGACCTTTGCTACAAACCCTCGAAAGAGCATCCCAGGACTCATTACGAGCACACAGCTCTACCTATCGGATCTCCCAGGAGCACATTACATGTGACCCATCACAAAACCTGGCTGAAGTATCCCAGGATGTTACGAGCACACAGCTCTACCTGTCGGATCTCCCAGGAGCACATTACATGTGATCTCACTACAAAACGTGGATGAAGCATCCCAGGATGTTACGAACACACAACTCTACCTATTGGATCTCCCAGGAGCACATTACATGTGGTCCACCACAAAACCTAGCTAAACCATCTTCCGGACTCATCACTTCCCTTTGGAATGAACCTCGATTTGAAGTGCACCAAGCCTCTCTCTGAAGTACTCAAACTGCACTCTGGCCAACGTCTTGGTCAATACATCTGCAACCTGCTCATCCGTCACAACATATTCTACTTCGGCTGTACTCAGTGCTATGCAGGACTGCTTCCTGCTAAACCAAGAGATCACACTTGATCCCATACTGAAGCAGCACCCATAAGGGCTCTTCCTATCTGCAGGACTTCCTACCCAATCAACATGACCCTGTAGGTTAAAATTTTGATTCGCATCATAATTGAGCCCATAATCAACTGTACCCTTCAGGTACCTCAGAATATGCTTTACAACAACCAGGTGAACATCTTTTGGATCCATGAGGAACTGGCTCAATGTGTTCACTGCAAAGAAAATATCTGGTCTCGTGTTCGTCAGGGACATAGAGGACCCAATCATCTGATGATACATCGTGACATCAACTAGATTAGATGAAGCATCACATAGAAGCTTTAGGTTTGATGCCATAGGTGTGGCCATAGCCTTGCAGTCCATCATCCCAAACCTCTTCAGGATATCTACTGCATACTTCCCTTGTCCAAGGAAAATTCCATCTACACTCTGCCACACCTCCATGCCAAAAACAAATAGTGCATCATCCCCAAGTTCTTCATCTCAAACTTGGCAGCAAGCTTCTGATGCGTGTCGACAATCAATCTATCTTCACCTGTAACAAACAGGTTATCTGCATACAAAAGTAGTATCACTCGATTGCCTTCCTCAACCTTGTAGTAAAGGTTGAAATCCGCTTTACTCTTGGTAAAGCCCAAACTGGATAGAAAGTTGTCTATCCTACCATACCAAGTTCTACACATATATGACTCCCTATCATGTGTCTCAGAACCAAGTGGCTTCTCCACATACACTTCTTCTTCAACTACACCATTCAAGAAGGCTGTCTTGAAATCCATCTTGTGTATCTTCCACTTCATCACTGCAGCCAGAGCAAGTACTGATATAATGGAAGTGTATCTGGCTACAGGAGCAAAAGTCTCTATGCTACCACCTGCAGCATGCTTGATCTCCCAAACATCTTCATGATCGAATGGTACTCCTCGATCATGGCATTCTTCCCAGATCCTGGGAACTTCAATATTTTCAATAGATAAATTTGTTGCTTGAACAAATGTTGTAGTCCTTCTTTTGTAGGTGATGGTATACGATCTTTCCTACACAACAAGTTAAATTGCATGATTAGAAAACATCTCATAGTTTTTCAGAACAAATTCTTACACATAAAGAAATATGTCATACAGTCATGCAATTATCTTTAGCCAATGCTTCAATACAACATTTATCCATATCCCGTAACTTTCTAGATGCCTTCCAATCTCTACCAGAACATTGTTAAGAGTGTGCACAACTCCCAACATGTCAGCAAAGAGGTTTCATTCTAGATAAGTAGCAATGGAATGTTGTACAGTGCCATATGCCACTTACCCATGTATATTAGTAGTATATTGTTCATCAATGCAACTATTCTAATATGCATAATACACAACCTAATTGTAGGAACATCAGTATATACATTATTGAATAACATTATTTAAACAAACAACTATGTAAGAAATGAAAATTCAAATACTTATCTTTGTTTGATTGTTGGGTTGACTGCCTCTCAGTCTTTGCTTCTTTTCTGCAACTCCATTCTGATGTGGATTGTGAGAAGTGGTAAACTCCCTCTGAATATCTGCATCCTTGCAGAAACTACTGGAGTGTGCTCCCTCTTGATCTTTGCTTCCTCGATTACCTGTCCTTGAACTTATATTCATTCTCGATCCCTATGCATGCTTGTTAGTATCATCATTGTGTTATCCTCTAAGTCTCATACATAATCAAACATTCATTAGTATAATCTTAATATTATCAAAACACAATAATCTCAAGCATGTATAGTTAGGATTATTTCAAACACAAATAATAAACATTAGTATTCAAGGTTTTAGGGAAGTCTTCTTTTACTCATACATATTCTTATTTGATCATAGGACTCTTCTGGTTAGTTAAATCATGCGGCAGAAAATCTAGGACACGAAATCCATATTGAATAAAAAATATATTATTGAATTGATAAGATGCTTAATGCTTTACAATAGCTCACCTTTTATAAGGTTTGAGCATTCTTAAGAAGGGTTACGTACCTTCAATTAAACTAATTAATAATTTACTGATTAATTTAATACAATATTTTATATTCATAGCATTGCCTTCCCCTTTTGGAAAGCTTTGTCCTCAAAGCTTGAGTATTTTCCTAATGTCATCATTCATTCAGATTCAGTGTCAGTATTAGAATCGGACGCAATTTCTTGTGTAGAGACTTGCACTTCCTTTCCATTGATGATTTTGCACTGTATTGTCTGATTGTTCCTACATTTATGGCCTGGGATCCAATCATCACCGCATCGACGACATATGTTTTTCTTCTTCTTTCTATTATCCGAGTAACTGTTAGATGGCTTTGATCTATTTTCCATTTCATAGGCATATGATTGAGCTTTGTGGCATTGATGGCCGGGAGACCACGTATCTTCACAGTACCTACATTGTGTCTCTTTTTCTTGTCGATGATGGTTGTCGCCTCTTGTTTTTATTCCTTCCAGTTTGCGTTCTGCGGCTTTTGCTTTATGTCTTGCTACCTCTACGTTAGGTATGTCGTGTAACTTTTACTCTCTTTGGAGGTATGGTTTAAGACCTCCTAAATAGGTTTCGAGTCTTTGCTTGTCAGACAACCCAAATACTCGTGTCAATAAGGATTCCCACTGATGTGTGAATTCCTCAACACTTCCAACCTGTTGTAATCTGGTAAGTTTATTGAAAAATTCATCTTCTTTGATACCTTGAAACCTATTAAAAAAATCATTTTTGAACAAGTTCCAGGTGTAAGCAAAATTGTCTCTCTTCCACCATAAGTACCAATTATAGGCATACCCTTCCATATGCATTGACGCATATTTCACCTTCTCCTCGTCAGATTGAATATTGTAAATGTCGAAGTATTCTTCTTCTTTGTTTAGCCAAGCAACGCATTGGTCTTCACTTCCATTGTATTTCGACAACTCAATTTTTGCCTTAGGTGGGTACACTATGTAAGGGTGATATTGATTCCCTTTTGCTTTATGGTTTGATGGTGGATCGGAACTACTGGACGATGTAAGTGACATATTTGAACTGCTTCGTTGTTGGCGGTGATTTTTATCTTTTTTTATTCTCTACTATCGTACTGATAACTTCTATTTGGTTGTTTAATCGTGCCTCCATATCCGGTAGTACTTTTGTTTCTATCTCTTGCTTAAGCGTCGCATTGTTAATCTTTATTTCTTTTTTGCAATTCTTCTTGATTCTTGGCAAGTGCTTCCTGTGTGACAATATGAGATAAGGCATCTAGCACATCTGGACTGCCGACTTGGTCCTTTTTTTTCATTAGTCTTTGTAACACCTCCATTAATGTATTATGGTTCTGCGTCATTTTTTGGTCTAACATTTTTTGTTCCTTGCTCATAATGTCGAACTTGTCGTCTATTTTCTGCTCCATTACTTGAATGACTTCCTCTTTAATTTCTTTCTTAAGTGCTTCCTGGCTCTTGGTGATCATTTCCTTGAAGGTTCGGAAATCCTTCTCTATTTTCTCCATTTGGGCTTTTAATTCTGTCGTCATGCTTCTTCAGTGTGGTGGTGAATAATTGGACAAAATTTTGGCTTATGTGGAGGTGATAAAAATAAAAATATATAATTATAATAACAATATTATTATATTTAAATATTTTTATTATAGGGTTGAATAATAAAATTTTAATAAAAATAAAATATTATATAATAATATGAATATTATTATAAGAATATATTTGTTTTTATTAATATTGATTGTGAGTGGTTGCAGGTCGCGGCGGGAGCAGGCGTCATGGGTGGAGGAGTAGTGGATGGGGCAGGAGCGCAAGAGGATGCTGGAGGGCGTGGAGATGGAGAAGGGACGGAGGTGCTTGGCGTATGGAAGGTAGAGCAGCGAACTGGCCACAAAGGGAGGTGCAGCTTGTGGAATAGGGAGCAGGATGGATGGTGTAGTGAGGGACGTGGGCGCGTGAGAGAACAGTGGTGGAGGAAAGGGAATGTGCGAGCAGGAGGGAAGAGGCGTGGGGGTAGAGGGGAGCGCGGAGCGTGCGGGAGGGCTGGCTGGGACGAGAGGAGGATTGGGGGAGGCGCTGGGAGTGAAGACTGTGGGAGGGCGTGCAGGGAAGTGTGAGTGACGAGCGAGGAGCGTGGGGGAGGGCTGGCTGGGACGAGAGGAGGATTGGGGGAGGCGCTGGGAGTGGAGACTGTGGGAGAGCATGCAGGGAAGTGTGAGTGACGAGCGAGGAGATGCAGGAGGGCGTGAAGAGATGAGGAGAGGTGAGTGTGGTGTGTGGACGAGAGGGGTGGGGGTGGAGGAAGGCGTGGATGGAAGTGCAGCAGGCGGATTGGAGCGAGTGATGCAGCGGAATGGAGGGATGAGCCGAGTCTGAGCTCACTTGAGGAGGAGCGATTCTGCTCTGAGTGTGAGCCGAATCCGAGCTCAGGTGGAGGAGCGTTCCGCTCTGATACCAAATGCGGCAGAAAATCTAGGACACGAAATCCATATTGAATAAAAGATATATTATTGAATTGATAAGATGCTTAATGCTTTACAATAGCTCACCTTTTATAAGGTTTGAGCATTCTTAAGAAGGGTTACGTCCCTTCAATTAAACTAATTAATAATTTACTGATTAATTTAATACAATATTTTATATTCATAGCAAATCATCAATCAAGATAAGAGATATAATATGCATAAAACTCGTGATTATTCAAATCTATGACTTCATGAATAATCATTATCAACAACACAACAGTATAAGATCCTAACACAAGGTAGGATTCTAGCTTGATATAGGAAAAACATACCTCGATTAGCATGCTAGCTAGTTATGTCTAACATACCCGCATAATGTCTTCTGGTTCTCTTCAATGACTTGTGCTAGTAACCTGGATGTCTCATAAGTTATCCATTGTAGAACCAAGTTATACATACCTCGTAAGAAGATTTTCTAAGTGATCCATGACAATGGATGAATCTTTGTCTTCATGTCATCATGATCATATGTTCTTGAACTAGAACATGATTTGTCTTTCTTGGTGTACCTTTCATGTTAGCGGACAACATAAACCTCATACAACACCATAATGCATTAGTACAATCATAAGTGTCAACACCCTAATGCATGCATCATAATTTTGTTAAGGTAATACGACAAGTCTAAAATCAAGATTTTTCTAACCGTAATAACATGAAGACAAACATATCATAAACTTAATCATGAACAAATATCGAGACATACCTGTAAGCCATACCTGTCAAGATTGCTTGTAATCTTCTTATGGAAGGCCTTTGCCTCATCTCCCTCTGAGACATGAACTTCTTCACTTATGCAGGTGACCAATCCATCTTCTTCTAGGATTAACCCAATCCACTTGATTTGCAAGAACTGGACCTGGAGCTGGATTAGGGTTTGTCAGAGAAACCTCAAAAATTCAAACTTTGAATTTCAAACTTCCGAAAGGGTAGAAATATGCGCCTTGATGAGTTGATCAAGTTGGTATATTCAAAATTTGAAAACTGCAAAGTTTCACTCCTCAATGTTTCCTTTGAAAATTTCAGATTCACTGGACATGACCCCGAATAAGGGTTTGATGAATCCCACTCTTCTTCCCAATCAAAAGGTTTGATCCAAAGCTCTAAGCTTCTATTTTTCTGAGGAGCTTCTAGCCATGGTCACATATTTCAAAAATTCCCATTTTTGCAGAAGGCCTAATTTTCCACTTTTCTGATCAAAGTCCCGAACTAGGGTCTGATAAAGCCCGGTCTTCTGCCCAACCAAAAATTCTCACCTTGGTCTCTAAATTTCTATTTTGATGAGTAGCATTCAGCTGTAGTCTCCGATTACAAAAATTCCAACTTTCTCCGAAACCCTAGATTCCGGAAGCCGTGAATGAAGGTGCTAAAAAATAATTCTGTTTTGGTAGAAATATGTACCTGATTGTTTCTAGTGTAACTCCAAACTTTTCAATCCACAGGATCTGAAACATTTTCCTGAGATAGCCCGACCTATTATATTTCCATCCCGACAGGTCTAACCTCAATTGGATTCTCTGAGAGAGAGTTATGCCAAGTGTCGCAACATGACCTGTTTATGGGATAAAATAGGAGAGCAAACTTGTACGGTGTTCCACGTATCACTGGTTCAACTTAGGCCTCTAAAAACATTTCTTGAGATAGTACAATCTACATACTACCTGTCACAGTTTACGCAATTTCATTTGGATCTTCCTAGCCCAAGTTATGACCTTTTTCCAAAGGTCACCTGTTTAAGATTGAGATCTGGAAGAGGTAGAAACCCTATATTGTACAGATAATAAATCACAAAGTACAATGGATTAGAAGTTGTCCTTTGGACATACGGTACATGGGGATTTGATCTTCGACATGTAAAAGTTTAAGATCCGAAAACTTAGCCAAAATGGATTTATAGTGAAAGTTCTACGATGACTGGTTTTTGCTATATCAAGCCCTAGCATCGTAAGTGCAACAAGTGTCATACATGCCATATCATGCCTTCTATCAGGCTAGCTCTGATACCATGTTAAATTTTCAGAATTTACTTCAATATGATCTAGGATCTTAACTGAGAGAACAACATGTACAGCATATCTATAGCATATTAATCATGGACACAATAATGCAAGCACACAAGAGACACAGAGTTTACTTGGGGAAAACCATAAAGGTGAAAAACCCCAATAACTTCCTCAGAGATAGATATAGAAATGATACAACAAGAATACAAGAGATGGTCTTCTCCTAGCAGCAGAGCCTCCTCCTCCACAAGTGTGCCACTCTCCCAAGTGTGACTGAGTGAATATAATGATGAAATAGAGATCTCCCGATCTCTATTTATACTAGACTTGACTTGCCTAATAACCTTTACTAGTTCGGCCTTAACTTAACCACATAACACAATGCTGACTGGGCCGACACCCAATAGGGTGGTCTAATAACCCTTTGACCAACATGGCCGACCCCCAATAGGGTGGTTTAATAACCCTTCAACCTACATGACTTATACAGGGCCGACCCCAACAAGGTGGTCTAATAACCCATCAAGTATAAGTTACGACACTTACAATATAAATGATGACACTTCCGTATAGAGGAATAATAACATCTCTATAGGAATACAAACACTTCCATATATAGGAATAATGCCATCTCTATAGGAGTACAAAATACATATATGAAATACATGGGTGAAATACATTCCGAAGTTACATATACATCAACACTCCCTCTTAACTAGGAAGGTATTTCTCGACATAGATATGCTAGCACAAGTCTTCTTCTCTGGATCATCATCAGCGAATCATCATCGTCACTGCTTCTGCTATCTCAATCAATCTCTAAATCTACTCGTCATAGGAAGTTCTATAGAGACAGTCCTTTTTCATACTGGATGTAGGCCCACCACATGCAGGTCTTCATCATCACTGGCCATACTGTGGAATCCTCAGGACTTGTTACGTGCGTCACAAAACCTTAAAAGAGTCTCTTGACTAGCAAGAACCCTAAAGAGCATCTGAGGCCTTTTTCATCTTGTCCAGATCTCCAGTACTTATTACATGTGACTGTCACAAAACCTTAAAAGAGTGTCCCAGAAATGTTTATGTCCATAGCACGACCAGCAAGAACTCTAAAGAGAATCCCAGGAACATTTATGTGCCTAAGCACGATCGACAAGATCTCCAAAACTGATTACATGAGACCTTTGCTACAAACCCTCAAACGAGCATCCCAGGACTCATTACAAGCACACAGCTCCGCCTGTCGGATATCCCAGGAGCACATTACATGTGACCCATCACAAAACCTGGCTGAAGCATCCCAGGCTGTTATGAACACACAGCTCTACCTGTCGGATCTCCCAGGAGCACATTACATGTGATCTCACCACAAAACCTGGCTAAAGCATCCTAGGATGTTACGAGCACACAGCTCTATTCATGACGAGAGTCTCTCTTTCTCTTTCTCGCTTCCACTTGGAGTTCCAATCCCGACGGTTGAGGCGAGTCATTGATAATATGAGTTTTCTGTTTATCAAGGTTCCTCCATTTTATAATTAGCTTTTACTTTCGATATATTTATACTATGGTCCAAACATATAAATATATACCACATTAAAGTTACGGTATAATGGTATATCACTATATATATATAACATCGCTTAATATATGTAGCAAGGTGTAATGTTATATCCCCATATATATATATATATATATATATATATATATTTCACTATATATATCAGTCACCATATATGTGAATCAAGGTATGTCTTCCTTTCTATACTCTTTTCTTTTTATGGTACCCGCAACATCTTTAAAACTCTTTCATCGATAACTCTCTGACATTTTATGTCAAAATTACTATGCTCATGACCTCCACTATCGTGGTTTAGGATAAGGTAATTAGGCTATAGTGTTTCGAATAATTACGGCAAAAGAAATAGGAACCCCTATAGTGTCAAACCTTAACCTAAATACTACCATACTTAAGACGATATGTAAAATTACGTATCAAAATTATGGCTGCCAAACCATTTGTTTCTCTCCTTAGTGGGATGAGTTTCCCATTGTTAAGTTGCGTCATTAAGTTTACTATTTGTAACTTACAACCTAGGAAGAAAATAACAATACTTTTTTTCAGATCCACTGGTGGGGCCTTGGCCTTGAGCTCCTCGCCAGGGCCTCATACATAATTGCTATATACATTTATCAAACTAATGGGGAAAGAAGGAGGGATATCACATACTCCTCCCCTTAAAATAACACCGTCCTCGGTGTTCATAAATTTTACTAGTTCGTCTTCTCTTGTGGAGTCATCCTCTTCTTGCTTCATCATTTCAATTTTGACCTTCTTCGGACTTTCATGAATTTTCCATAAGTCGCCATTAGTCATATCTTCATTTCCGACTACAAAACCGAGATTCAAAGAAAATCGTTTAGCAACAACTTTATCATCAAATTCCATAATCAAACTCAAAACATATATCATGGGTCCTTTATTGCACATATCACTTGCAATATATGGAATAAATCTAGTGCTCCATGATTCTATACTGTTGACTAAACCAACAAACAACATTCACTTGATCCAGGAAATTCTTGCCTAACACCTTAGTGCTCACGCAGCAAACATTTCTTTCATGTATACTAAGCAGCGTCCTGCCTCCCACATATACATTTTCTTATAGCTTGCCTAGGTCTTACAGCCAGCCGATTCTCCGAGAATCCTAGCGGCTGTTCAATCCCTGATTTTTGGGAGTATTTCAATGCCATTACAACACTCTTTACACAATTCCCCTCAAGCCTTCTCGCTTGAGTCCCGGAATTTATTTTCCCCAAGCCACCTTGCTTGAGTCTAGAAAAATATCAAAGTTTAAAAGAACCTGTAACAGTTGTGATGTGGATCTTAAATCCTCACCCTCCTTATTTTACCATGCATAATATTTATGCTCTTGCATTTTCACAAGCTTCACAGAAATTTCACCATCTGCCAAATTCCACTTGTTAGTATCACTTATATATACAAAATCAAATGTTGTAGGAAGATCCCTTCTTTAAACAGAAAATCATCTTTCTTAATAAAATATCCATATGTAATCATCTAAGATGTCATTTCCTACCACACATAACTAGCTTATAAGATTACATAATGCTTTGAACCCGATAAAACATTCTTTCTATGATGATCCATGGACATTATGATCATTTAACCTCGAATGTTAGCTTTCACCATTTCAACACAATTCCTATTTTTAGTTGTGCAGCCCTTTTTGTATACCCTAACATCATATAGAGATAACCAATTGTCTAAAACAAACTTACATACCTTATACAGATAACCATGTACCTTTGTAAAAGCGACCGCATAGCTCACCTTCATCTGCCGAGGTTCCAGTTTACTTGTATCATCACGTATTAGTATTATACATGAATCGATATATATATATATATCCCACTTTCACCCATTGATGGGTGTCAGGCAGTGATGTGTGGGAAAATAACATTTGCTCGACTACAATATTCAAAGTGTTAGTCGTATAAAGGTAATTAAATCATAAGAACATTCGTATATATAACATATGTTCAAACATCATTTTTACTTGTTTCATAAAGGCTTATACCTCGATTACTGTATCAAAGATCCCTTCCGATCTACCCTGCAAATTTCATGTCATCAATGTTTTCCTTAACACATAATAAATAAAAATAGTCATTCTTTGTGGCAACATAAGGACGTCAGAAGATTACAGCATCCTGCTAACCTGTATTTATTTCATGTTGGTTCTAGGTTTCCAATAATCTATCCCTTAACAAAATAATCAATTTGAGAAACATATAGTTGTACATGGATAGCAAGTCATCATAAATATTGAGCAATAAAAATATCACTATTACTCATTGTTTCCCATGTTTATCTTAGTAGAAATTACTGAAATAGGAGGTATATATAAAAGGTACTCATGCATTCTCATATTACTGATTAATATTCACATGTATAAGTAATTATAACCATTTTCCTTTTGTTGTACTATGTAAGGGTACGAGCATGCTTCAATGTCACAAAATCATATTATAATTACTTATCCTATACAATTACATACTAGAATGAAATTGATTAGCAAGGAGACTATTAACCATTTTTCTCCTTTGTAATCTCACAATTTCCTAGTCATAGAAAACTTCACACCATTTAAAGTTAATTTCTTTGTTTAAAGGAAGCCAGACATCCTAGTCTAGCTAGCCAAACTATACTTCTTATGGAATAAAACAATAACTTAACATCACATAATTATGTTTCCCTCATAACTAGAAACTTTAAATTCACAATGACTCCTCCTACAGCATGCACCTTTACAGATTTTACTACTAAGGTCGACCTCATTATAAATTTATAAACTTTTCTTTTTTAAGGTAACTCATATGTAAGCAGGACCTGATCGTTTCTTACATAGTTCAAAATCCAAGACTCACCCAAAACTATCAAATCTTTAATGGACCTTTTAACATAAAGACTTACTTTTGGTTTGAACTTAATGAATCTTTTAGCAGATCTAAGTTACTTACATTTCCCATCTAAAATTTCATATTTGGAATCTAGACTCTTGGTCAATCGAGTTTACTTAGTTATCTAAGGTCAACCACATTAGGAGACTTCCTTAGCCTATAACTTCATTGTGAAATAGCTAAGATAACTTCCAATACGTGTTTACAAGTACCCATTTCATAAGGACTTAACTCCAATAATCTTAACTAATTAAAGGAGTACTTTCTTGTCATTCAATGAAACTAATTGTAAAGGTGAGGAGATATTCATCGTCTAGTGTTATCCATAGGAGATCATTCAAATGAACTTATGTATTGTTCACTAATAGATACTCTAATTATAACTTTTCAGTAAACTCATACGTACTTACTTGTAATTTCAAGAAGTTTTGTCGATTACCTCTTGATGATTCTTTGGAAGTGAACATTTTATTCTTGGCTTATAGAATGCAGCTCCTTTTCTAGTCCGACCTACTTGTATTTGTTCTTCTCCAATTGAGATCAATAAGCCCACGTGTTTGCAACCTGTGCTCTGGCGGAAGAACTTGAAGTCGAGCTTGTAGATTCATTTTCCCCTCCTCCAGTACAATCCATGCACCCAAAATGAAACACAAATAATTGATTAGTCAACTTAACAACTTACTTATCGCATGTTGAGCTCATTAGGCCCTAGTGTTGTAACCTAATGCTCTGATACCATATGTCACGAACCCAAAATTTCATAAAAAATTTAAAATTTTTCTAAGTGCCTAAAATGCCACTAAAATATATATGCGGAACCATAAAGTGTGGGTTTACTTTCTTTAAATATTACTTACAAATAATTATAACTCTTCGAATATATAACTCTTCTAAATTCAACACATGATTTTTCTTCTTTTGAACCAATTAACTCTTCATATATGTGCACCAGATACAACCTTAAAACCATAGACCAAAAGACCATAGACAACTATATTTAAGCCCCATAATTCGGTTATTCATCAAATTAATAAAATGCACTTTAAGATGTTAATTCATTTTCAAGAAGCATGTACATCTTTTATCAGTTAATTGTACCAATACAACAACCTAAAAGGTAACAACTTATTCATAATCATAAGGGGAACATAGTGGCATTTCACATCATATAAACAACCAACTCTCTAACTGAATCATATACTTCAAAGTAATCATAACATTTTAAGAAAGAAGCAAGTACTCATACATAAAACACATTGAGAAACACCATAGGAAACATAGGAGACCAAATATAACGTGGTTCACCCATACACGGGCTAGTCCACAAAGGGGTGTGTGCATCTTTTATTAATCAAGGAAAAAGGTAATACGATTACAATTAGCAACCTGGTTGCTGTGACCAAAAATTCAATCTCCCTTCGTCAAGCTTCTATTACATAGAGCTTTTCATTAAAACCTAATCAACATGTATAAGGATTATCTGGTCTTCCAAACACACCTATGAAGATATGTTAATCATTAGAAACCTTTTATTGACATCTCGGGGATCATAGAAGTAATGTCTACACATTAAGGTACAACATTTTCACCAATGGTATAAGGACTTACTCCTAAGTGCCTAAATCTCTCAAGCTTCATATCGAGAGAAGTTTAAGGAGATATTAAGAATAAATAGCATAAACCGATTCATCTCGTCGTATCTTGAATTGCATGACAATTATCCTAGACTATGCACACACTATAATTATTTGGCTTTATTCAAAAAATCTTATAATGTCAATGGTTCCACATGTATACGATTCTTCTACATGGGAATGCTACACAGTCTATAATCATGTTTAAAAGCCTTAATCTTCCAAAATCCATATTCATATGTTCCTTTAGAGTGACCTTATAATCATTAGATTTATGCGTCACCTAAGTATGTAATGAATATGATCAACAAAACAACTTAAATACTAACCTTTGCATAAGTGAACGAGTAGTATCCCTTCATCAAATAGCAATGCTCATGTGAACACCAATTCACCATATAAACAATAACTATACACGTGATAGGCGTAATAAAAGAAGATGTAATACTATCAATCCAATAGTACATCGCTATCCTACCAAACTCAATTTCATGTAACCGGTCATTACTGTGAATCGAATAACCCAGACTCAGAACTATATAAATATACTTATCAATATTTTCCGACAAAGATCAAGCCTAGATCTTTGTGCATGTAAAACGATACTTTTAGCCGGAGGTCAACTCCAATTCATATACATAAATATATGGATTCAATGTCTATTCCTATAACTGAATATCCAGCTCCGATACGCAAAATCGCATCATTCAAGGTAAAAACACCAAAACAGAAAAATAAATGCAACAACCCTTATGCAGAGATAAGCGTTATCATTTAGAGGGTAAGTAAAACAACAAGAATGCATCGTCCAAAATAGATTATTTTGAACGATTCAGGTACAATTTGTTAGCCTTTATCGACACGGAAAGGAATCTATTATCAGGCAGAGGAAAAATATACTTATATCTGGCAGAGTTTTGATAACGTCTATCAAGGAAGAACGACCTACATCGATCAGATGCAGATTGAATCGGTTATCTGGAAGACTTCATACCGCCTAACTCTTACACGTTATGAAAAGAACTACACGCCATCCTCGAATGAGATTCACATGCATATATGTAGAGATAGATGCAGCGGCCATAACTACCTGTTTTTCCTTCGTCGCAGGGTTCTTGAAGGCAGGACGAATAGGCAACACCCTTCCACAACCTTCGTCAATAGGCATTTTTCAAAAATCTAAATAACAACTTCTGTAAAAGCGTTAATCTCCCATCGCAACCTAACATAAAGGTTAAGATAATACAACTTTAAACACGGGCAGGTAGGGATCGTGATCTATGAGCTGAATCGGGCTAAGGATAGCATCCGGTAAAATGTAAAAAAAAACTTAAACACAAACCAAACCAGGTTCAGCTGCCGATTTACCCTATCCTGCAAGATTATCTCATACGGCTGTGGAAACCGGTTTAGTTCTCAAGGTAATTGGTCATTGATATCTCATACCCATAGTCCGAATCACCGAGATCAAAATCTGAGAAAGAACAATACATATTATAGATCACATGACTTCTATTATAGAAGGAGGTCACGGTGTTAGAGGTTTTAATCGAGCATTCATGTAGAGATCGCTGTGCGATGAGGTCCTACCAAGTTATTATGACAACTGATAAAAATGTAGTTGCTGCGATTTCCTTATTAATCATCATATAAGCAACAACACCTACGATTTTCATCAGCAACTATTTCTACCAAATAAATAAGTGCAAGAATGACTTATCTGCACATGGCTTCTACAGATGGGAAGGAGAAATGATTTCTTACAGCATACATTTATTTAATGTATGCCACAAATCTCAGGGTATCTATCGGTACGCAGGGAACATGATAAAGCTGGAATTAGAACGTTACAACAGTTCTTTCCTACGCTGGTAACAAAATACAAAACGCATATAAATCACATTGTGCCTAACCTTTAGGATCTATGAAACACCCGTTCTTTAAGCCATCCGGATCTGCGTCGCTGTGCTAACTCCGTTTCCAAACAGTCCTTCGAGTATTCATGCTCCACCACCGAGTATCTCCAAAAGATAACGCCCAGCTTCTTACTCCGTTCAACTGAAAGAAAACCCCCCAGCGACAGGGCAAGATCCTATCATTAAAGAACTCTGAGATCCAAAGCAAAGCCTCCATCGACGAGGGAAGGGTTCCTATAACTTAAACCGTAAAGCACTCCCCATTCTGGTCTAGGATAAGTCTTCGTCAAAGAGAAGAACCGATGGAGCTCCGGCTGAGGAAGCCGTCCTATCCCCTTTGAAAAACCTAAAACCGTGTATCTGCCTCCCCCTCTCCGTCGAGTATTTCCCCCTTAAGCTTGGCCGCGACCTCTCCCTGAAATCCCGGTTCTGATTGCCTTGAGTAGTCCGCCATTCATGACGAGAGTCACTCTCTCTTTCTCGCTTCCACTTGGAGTTCCAATCCCGACGGTTGAGGTGAGTCGCGTAGGTAGTCATTGACTCTCCCTAAAATCAAGGTTCTGATTGCCTTGAGTAGTCCGCCATTCATGACGAGAGTCTCTCTTTCTCTTTCTCGCTTCCACTTGGAGTTCCAATCCCGACGGTTGAGGTGAGTCATTGATAATATGAGTTTTCTTTTTATCAAGGTTCCTCCATTTTATAATTAGCTTTTACTTTCGATATATTTATACTATGGTCCAAACATATAAATATATACCACATTAAAGTTACGGTATAATGGTATATCACTATATATATATAACATCGCTTAATATATGTAGCAAGGTGTAATGTTATATCCCCATATATATATATATATATATATATATATTTCACTATATATATCAGTCACCATATATGTGAATCAAGGTATGTCTTCCTTTCTATACTCTTTTCTTTTTATGGTACCCGCAACATCTTTAAAACTCTTTCATCGATAACTCTCTGACATTTTATGTCAAAATTACTATGCTCATGACCTCCACTATCGTGGTTTAGGATAAGGTAATTAGGCTATAGTGTTTCGAATAATTACGGCAAAAGAAATAGGAACCCCTATAGTGTCAAACCTTAACCTAAATACTACCATACTTAAGACGATACGTAAAATTACGTATCAAAATTATGGCTGCCAAACCATTTGTTTCTCTCCTTAGTGGGATGAGTTTCCCGTTGTTAAGTTGCGTCATTAAGTTTACTATTTGTAACTTCCAACCTAGGAAGAAAATAACAATACTTTTTTTCAGATCCACTGGTGGGGCCTTGGCCTTGAGCTCCTCGCCAGGGCCTCATACATAATTGCTATATACATTTATCAAACTAATAGGGAAAGAAGGAGGGATATCACATCATGTATTAGTTAGTCAAACATATGTAACATTCAGTCATCCTATGTCAATGAGTCAAGCATATCTAACATTCAGTCATTCTATCTTAATTAGTCGAGCATATCTAACATTCAGTCATTCTATCTCAATCAGTCGAGCATATCTAACATTCATTCATTCTATCGCAATCAGTCGAGCATATCTAACATTCAGTCATCATTCGTTTCCTAAATTCGCAAATCATTAAGCAGAGCATTCGTTTATTAAGTAAAGTATCAATTTCTATAAGGGCATGCGCAAGCTAATGAGGGTCACTTTTGGCACGTTAGATGCAATAAAAAAATAAAAAATCAGGCATCCCTCAACTTACATGGTTTTTTTTACATTCTTACACAAGATATCTTGCATCGAATAAAAAAGATGAAACGTAGGAAATTGAGCCACGTTTCCGAATATATAAGTTTTAAGTATTGAAAATTTACATAACTATGTCAAATTTCATGTTTTCTAATAGTCACTTTTTTTTTTTTGGAAAATGATAAGGTATATGTTTTTGTGGGTGCAACCTTTCAATGCCTAAATGACGGTTTTGGGATACAAAAATTGGTAGACATGTATAGAACCCGTAGCACTAGTGCAGCGCTATTTTTCCAAAATTAAATGTTCAATTTTTATTTTTTTTTAATTATGTAAGTAATCAAACCTCAAGAGCGATACGTCAAATGTGGGTGCAGCCTTTGAAGGTCTTAATGCAGATATTTTGACTTGGATTTTTTATAACATGTAGAGGTCGGTGTCTTCTAGTGCAACACACAATTTTTTTTTAAATGGTTGTGAAATGAAAAAGTTACACAATAAACACTAACAGTATGTTTTTTGACCAACGAAGTGATGAAACAAGAAAATTAGGAAATAAATAGAAAATCTCAATAATTTTTTTTTTAAATTACATATTTGGAATCTGCATAAAAAATTCTATCTATGCCTAAAATTTCGTCAATAATGGTCATGTATGTCATGCTGTAGAGAGCGATGAAAAACATGCATATTTAGGTGCATAATTGCACCTAAAGGGTCCCTCAACTTTGTGCACAAACCCATAACTGTCGTTCATTGCGTCGTTTTTGTTTATCATTGTCGTCATGCAAATCATCATGCGTTCCTCAGTCGTTCAAGTATTTTCAATATTTAAAGAACCAATTACTAGAGTTTCATCGGTTGGGTCACTTGGCAAGTGTCCTCAAGTCTATGGTCAGTCAATGTACCAAGGTGGGCATTACACCAAAACAATGAAATATTAAGTCCTACTTCAATTTTTGTCAAAAATGTAAGCATAGAAATCTAGGAGTAATCCATGCGAGTTTAATGACGTAACCTGGAACTTACCATATGCCATCACCATTTGTGACTTGAATAGGTATAAGTGCACTCCATACATTCCTTTAAGAGATGAATACCCTTCACACACAAATAAAACATAAAGAGTTTCTCCAAGTTGTTAAGGAGGTATATTGGAAAAATTAAAAAATGATAATCTCCATAGCCTATTTTACTCAATTTTAGTTGATGAAAGCATTTCAATCGAACTATGGAGCACCATTAGATTATTTATATTACATATTTTACAAATGAAGGAAGAGGTCAATGTGTGACAAAATCCACATGCTTACTTCAAATGAAAGATGGAACAATTCAATCTATGTACGATGGAGTGAGAACTTTTCTAACATAGATGGATCTATATTTGATGAAGCTAGTTGGATTTGGATCTGATGGAGAATCTGCCATGAGGGGTAATCATGAAGGTTTATAGTCTAAGATATGTCGATATGCTCCTCATTTATTAGATATCCATTGCATAGCTCATAGAAAAGCATTGGCAACAAATGATGTTTCAACTAATTTTTCATAGTTGTGGTATATTGATAAATTTGCAAACAAAGCTTATTCATGGCTGGAAAATATCCTAAAAGACATGGAGAACTGAAAGAGTTAGCATAATCATTTCAAATCACTAATTTAGAGGTTTCACAAATTCATCAAATTAGGTGTCTTTTTAGAGGAAGGGTCATGGAAAGAGTCGTCAAACTCATGCCCGCTTTGTTAAAAGATTGAGAGTTAAGGGAGAAAAATATGTATGAGTTGGAAACAATATTTCAAGTGCCATTTTGCATCCATTTGCTTGTAAATGTTCTCAATGAGTTAAACAAGTTGAATTAGAAATTCCAATAGGATCAGGTTGATATTACCTCTATTGGCACTACTTTAGATGTTACTATTAACATGCTTTGTAAACGGTTTTTGCGAGGCATATTTGGGGCAGGTGTAATGCACATATATCCTCTTTTTTAATTAGAGCACAACGAAGAAATATTGAGTTTGTAGATAGCACAGGTAAAGTACATTTACATGCATTAAGGTTTGAAATTTTACCAAAGACACAAAGATCAGGGACATTAGATGATTGCATTCTTTTAGGAAAATGTTTTGTGTTGAAGGTGATTGGATATCTATATGAGGTTCACAGATATACCTATATTTAATCATGCTAAGGCTTTTAGTCCTCAATATTAAATTACGAAGAAATGGATGATGGAGACTCTGAAATGAAAATATGACTGGAATGTTTATATGAAAAGTTTAGAGTTGGGGACTCGCCTATTGTGGATACTGCTAAATGTTTCAATGAAATGTATTCATTTAAATTTGTACTATTTATAAATCATACCCTAAAAAGAATATGTTTGGAGCATGGGATCTGTGTTGAGGTGAGACTAAATGGTTTGAAGGATTCCTTGTTTGATGTGATTATGGAAAGCTATCCTTGCTATTCCAACAAGTACAATAGTTTGTGAAAGAGGATTCTCAAAATTAAACATGATAAAAATGATGATAGATCAAGACTTTCATTGGAGACATTGGATATGTTAATGCTTTTTCTCTCTTAGTGCACTTCATGCTCTAAATGACGTAGATTGGAATGTTATTTATGATGTATGGAAACAAATGAAAACTAGAAAACCTCCATTGGATAAATAGATTGATGTTTTCAATGATGTAAGATCAATACTTTTGAAGAATATCAAACGAATCCAAGAAAAATATATTTTCTTATTATTTTTGTTGGAATGTGCTCATTTATGTAAATGCGCATTTTTGTTGGAATGTGCTCATTTATGTTTTCCATATATGGTTGAAGGTATGTCTGATTGCACACTCTATTTTGATTTTTGTGAACATTGCATATATGGAAAACATAATCGAGTAAGATTTGCGTATGGTGCTACAAGAGCAAAGGGGATTTTAGAGTTAATACACAGTGATGTGTTTAGACTTGTCCTTGTTCCATCATTAGGTAGATATATGTATTATGTTTCATTTATAAATGATTTCTCAAGGAATACATGGATTTATTTCATTCGAAATAAATCTGAAGTATTTGATAAGTTTAAAGAATTTAAGGCTCTTGTAGAGAATTAGATATAAAAGAAGATAAAGGTGTTGAGGATAGATAATGGTGGGGAGTTATGCAGGAATGAATTTGAGGAATTCTGTAAGAAATACGATATAGCAAGGAAAAAGACTAATCCATACACACATCAACATAATGGAGTTGTAGAAAGGAAGAATAGGACATTGATGGAAAAGGCAAGGAGCATGCTCAACAGTGTAGGGATAGGATAAGAATTATGGGCAGAGAGAGTGGATATAACATATTACTTGGTAAATCGATCACTCACATCAACATTGGTTGACAAAACTCCACATGAGGTATGTATTGGAAATAAACCCTCTATTAAACATCTGAAAGTTTTTTGTTGTGATGCTTATGTATATGTTCCAAAGGAGAAAATGAGAAAGTTGGATAATAAAGATGAAAAATGCATCTTTATCGGTTATAAATATGGTTTGAAAGGTTATAATATTTGGAATTGTGTAACTAAGAAGATTGTTTATAGTAGAGGTTTTGTCTTTAGAGAGATCAAAGAAGTTTCCAAACAGGAAGTGACTCCAATGGAAAAGGAACCAAAGAAAATAGAGGTTGAGTTAGAAGATGAAGAATCTGACTCAACAAAAGAAGCTGAATCAAAGAAGGAAACAAGAAAGGTATTCCCCTCCTGATATTTGGTCTAATTTTTCTTTATCTATTACTGATGATGATCCTATAAATGTGAAGGAAGCTATTGATTTAGAGGATAGTGATCTCTAGAAGAAGGCCATAGTTGAAGAAATGGACACCTCAGACAAAAATGAATCTTGGGATCTAGTTCAATTACCAGTTGGAAGAAAAGTCACTGGCAACAAATGGTTGTTTAAAAAGAAGTTAAATGCAGAAGGTAAAGTGAAGAATTATAAAGCACGCTTGGTAGCAAAGGGATATTCTTAGGCAGGGGAAATTGATTTTGGTAAAATATTTTCTCCATTTGCAAAATTAACTTCTATTACATTCCTTCTTGCTATTGCTGATGCTTTTTATATTGAAGTAGAGAAGACGTATGTGAAGACATAGTTCCTGCGTGGGGATCTAGAAGAAGAAATCTACATGAAGCAACCTGAAGAATTTACAGTAAAGGGTAAGAAGGAGTTGGTTTGCAAGTTGAAGAATTCCTTTTATGGTCTAAAAAATTCTCCAAGGTTGTGGTACCAAAATTTTGACACATACATATTGGGACTAGGAATTGTGACAAGCAAAGTTGATCAGTATGTATACTATAAGTAGGTTGGAGACCATTTTGTTTATGTAGTGTTGTATGTCGATGACATGTTGTTGGTTGGGAACAACAAATATGTTATCAAGGAGGTGAAAATGTAGCTATCCTCCAAGTTCAACATGAAGGATCTCGGTGCTGCTAATTCAATCTTGGGGATGGAGATCAAGAGAAACCATGCAGAAAGGAAACTCTCGTTGAAGTAGAGAAAATATGTGGAAACATTACTACATAGGTTTAATATGCAGGAATGTAAACTAGTAAAAGTTCATATTATTGTAGGTGTGATATTATCTATATAATAGTGTCCTAAGACTAAAGAAGAAAAATAGGAGATGTCCCATGTTCCTTATGATAGTGCAATTGGAAGTTTTATATATCCCATGGTATGCACTGGACTAGACATTTCCCATGCAGTGGGACTTTTGAGTAGGTATATGTCAAAACCAAGAAATTGGCACTATACAATTGTGAAGAGGGTAATTAGATATTTGTGTGGAACAACCGATAGTAAAATCTATTATCAAGGAAGAACTAGATAGGAAAGAGTGTTGAATGTACATGGCTTTGTTGATGCTGACTGGGCTGATGATTTGGATAATAGAAGATCTACAAGTGGGTATGTATTTAACCTATTTTGAGGTGCTATATGTTGGATGATTAAGAGACAATTTGTAGTGGCACTATCAGCTACAAAAGTTGAATACATGGCAACTACTCATGCAAGTAAAGAGGTTGAACCAATTATACTATGAGACGAGAACTTGACACAGTTCTCGTTTTTCTCTCTCCTAATTTTAGTAGCTATTTTTAGCTCCATTTCAAAAAGGGGTGATGCCAGTATCACACATTTTCATTTCGAGGCATTTTTTGGGGCCTTTGAATTATCTTTATCGTAAAAAAAATTAATTTCTTTTTCAGGTGTATTTTTAGAAATTTAGCAAAATAACATACATTTTTAAGCAATTTGTAATGAAAAACATATACATTTTGCAAATTTTTCTATAAAATAAGACATTTTTATAGACAAAATAAGACACTTTTATTGACAAAATTGTAAAAAATTCCAGAAAATAAAGACATTTAAAATCATTTTCAATAAATTTTCAGAGATTTTTTCTATACAAATGATACTATTTCATATGATTTCCCGAAAAGTATCGATTCACATAAATTCAAGAAAAACTTCACAAATTATTTGGGAAAAACATATTTAAAACATTATACATAGAAAATTTATTTCTAAAATTAAGTCTGAAAGTCAAAACATTACTAATATATCTTATCAAAACATTGTCAAATTTAACATTTTCTTCAAAACATGAAACTAATCAACAATATCATGCAGGCCAAATTCATCATCTAAATTGGAATTTCCTGCAGCTTGGATTTCTTCAAGGACATCAATGTCCTCTTCCATTGGGTTTTCTATGTCTGCAAGATCCCCAAAGTGCTCCTTTCCAAACACCCCTCCTAAAGGGGGTTGAGGCTCTTTTGACATCTTTGCCACAAGTGTTTCACTAAACACTCCTTTCTTCAAACCAACTTCTTGCAGCTCATCTGGTAGAACTTGAATAACATTAATTCTTTGCTTTATGTAATTGCATTGCAGTGGATCATTATCAATGGATATGCAATTTATACCTTTCTGTAAGGAGCATGCTATTATTGTACCTAATCACCAAAAACAAAAATAAAGTTAAGTCTAATAGCATAAAGAAGAATAAAACTTGATATATGCTTTCATATGTAATATGAGAAAGTTTACCTGAACTCAAGAACAAATCTAAGCCCCAATCTCCTTCTCTTGAAAATGTATCTTTGAGATAATTAATCAACGCTTGTGGCTTCTGATAGATGTTTACAATCACTGCTTTCAAATCCCTTTCTTCATTTGTTAATTTTTTTACCACGGCATTATAACTCAACAACTGACTATGTTTTCCTCCACTCTTTTCATTGATTTCAAGAGAATCATAAGTCTCATCTTTTGTCCAAGTTGCAAGATGTATGCTATCAATATCACTCAGGAATTGATCGCTGCTAGAGCTATGAACATTAGGCTTTTGCCTGTAACAAAAATATAAAAAAAAAAAATTAACTTATCAATAAATATAATTGATTTATAAATTCAAAAATTTGATAATATATTGCAAATATATTACCAATAAAGTTGCTTCCTTTTTCTTCCTTTACCCTCGAAGGTTGTCAACAACCCCCCTAATTGTGTGTCTGAATGGAAAACAACAAATCTCCATAATGGTGATGTTGTGACATCTACAAATCCCGAAAGCACTTTATTGAATGATTGGTAAGTATAAGGCTCGCATTCATAAGTAGTGTTTCAGATATTGTATCCATGAAGGATATCTGCAATCACTAATGCGTACTCCTTTTTAGGAACAAGTTTTGCAATGTATGCACAACCACCTAAAATGACTTTATTTTGCACAGTGTCAAGCCCATTCTAAGTATAATGATCAAGTGTATCATCAAGTTCAACATTTGCAAGACGTTGTCTCCTTTGTCGTTCTATTTTGGCTCTTTGGATATGAATTTTGAAGGACTCCGGTACTCCATCTGTACCCGTCTTTGGCATATTCAAATGAAAATTATCTCTATAAGTAATAAAATAGAAATGAATTGAATTAAAAATAAATAAAATAGGATGTATCTTAAATCAACATACCTTCTTGAATGCAACAAATTTTTTTTTTAAAGTTTCTATCGAGCTTGAATTTGGATAGTTTCATTTGACATCATCCCAACTCTTCTCATTCAACATTATAACCATATCCTCTTGTATTTTCATGTAGACCTTGTGACTAGACAATGAAACAATAAATGATGTTTACAATCATATATAATAATATAACAGAATACATAGAACATAACAAAAATGTAACTCAAGAACAAAACATTGTACCATTAAAAAACCATCAACTTGTCAAATTCACTGCACATTTCTTCCATAGATAATTCACTTGACTTTACCCGTGATAGTATTGTAGTTATTAATGTTTCATCCTTCACACATTGTATTGTTATCTAAGGTGTAATAGTCATGTCTTCTGGCAGACACTTGAAGTCAGGACCTGCCTTACCACCGCTCCATGGAACAACGCTACTTTTTTTCACTTTCTATTTTTTTAAGCCAATATTCTCCCACAAGCTAAATATGTCATCAATCAAATCCCATGTTTTCCCAACATTGAATGCTAACTGGAAAAAAGGATCTACAGCTCTGAATGCATCACTTCCTTTGGCATTTTTTTGTTTCACATTATCCTCTTTAATAGGGAGACCTATTTCCAGACAACATTGTTTCCAAAAACTTGCATCAACTCTAGATTTATCCCCACCACATATTTGCATAAATTCACCGTGGATAAATCTCACCCTTTGAATAAATGTCATTGTCAACCTATATTCACTATCTGTGTTATGATCCCATGCCAACAACTTTGTTTCTACATCTGTTAAAACAACATAAATGATGCATTTAACTGTTTCAAAAATAGGGTTATTGGGATATTCTTGCATCAACTCTATTCTTGCCTCTGCAGAATGATTACCCCCAAGAACATAATATTTGTAATGAAAACATCTTGTTTGATCAAATTCATGTCTAGTAGGAACATCTTGCGGGTCAACAAGGAATAGGTAGTCAACCACATGTGCATAGGAATTGTGCCTCATCAATGCTTTCAAGTTGTGAATATGCAAGTGATGCGGTTTTCTAATTATAAATTGATCTTTCCCTTCTGTGGGTGTATAAAGTTGATTCACATTCAACTCAAATGTATGTCCATTGTTAACCAAATTATCCCTCCGCAATCGATCTCGAATGGCATTTTGTGCTGTCTTGACAATGCCACCCTCTAAATCAGCACCTGGAGTAATGATTTCCCTACTGCCACCAGAATTTTCACTCTCAGATTCATGAATAACATTGGTTTCAGTAACAACAAATCTCCTATTTTTTTTATTTGAAGGGGTTCCATCTAAATCAACAATGCCTTCAATAGGAATCGAGGCACTCTCAACCATATTTCTTTTACGAGATTTTTTTTAGTCTTACTAGCAGGAGTAGCAAGCTCATTTGCAACAATTTCATCATGTTTAGTTGGGTGAGATGAAGATTTAAATATAACCCTTCTAGGTACCTGATTTGATTGTCGGATGCTCTTTCCTCTTTGTGCTTGTACTTCTTCAGTTTGAACATTTGACACTTGTATCTTCTTCCTTGCTTCTGGTCCCTTTTGAATAGCGGCATTAACGACATCCATACCATCGTCCTTCGTATAATATATTCCATTCAACATTTTTGAAGTCGAAATGGAGAAATCCTGCAAAATAAAAACATTAACGTGTTAAATCTATTACATTGTGGTATCCAAGTTATAACAAAACTAATTTAAGAATAATATCAATATTCAAACTTACTCTCCCGCTGTCAATTTCATGCAAAACCCCTTGACAAAAATCTGTGAAATTTTCTTGAACATTATATTTTGAAATATTCAAAGCATATCAGATTTTGGAAAAGGTTTTTACTTGTTCACTTGTACATAAACAATATCTGTACCCGACATAATACACATATATCTCAGGAATCCCAATAGATGGTAATCTGATTGGATATATGGAAATGCAGAAGAATATAAGAGAATGCTTTCTGGTTTTCCTTGATTTTTTTCCTTCAGATGCCAATGATACTCTCTTCTGTCCTCTTCTGCTGCATGTTTCCATTCTCTAACATTCTTCATTTTTAAATCTTCAAAGGTAAGAACTCCGTCCTGAGGCTCAACATTCTAAGATGCCTCAACTGTTTTTTTTTATTCAATCATCGCCACTCTTGATCCATAAACGTTTATAGATATCTTTCTTGATGCCATTGTCCCTATATTCCAAATGTAGAATTTTAAAATACAATCAACACAAATATTCACTATAAACTGCATTTGAAAAAACATTTTAAAATATTTTTACATTCATAATCACCGCTTTTTACGTTTTGAAAATTATTTTAAAAAATGTAGAACTACCCCCTAACCCCATAAAATATATAATAATTTATTTAAAAATAAAATAAAAACTACCACTACCCCTACCCCTAGCTATATAATAAAAATTAAAAAAGACAAATTTAAATCTAACCCCCTAACAATATAATAATCAATTTTAAAAAACAAATAAAACCAACCCACCCCTAACAATATAATAATCAATTTTAAAAAACAAATAAAACTAACCCACCCCTAACAATATAATAATTAAAAAAAAAAAATTAAACTAACCCACCTACCCCCTAACAATATAATACATTAAAAAAAAAACCCCTCTAACATTATAATAAAATAAATTAAAAAACAAATTAAACTAACCCCTAACAACATTATAATAAAAAATTAAAAACAAATTAAACTAACACCTAACAACATGATAATAAAAAAGCTTAAAAAAAATAAAAAAACAACTTAAACTAACCTAACAACATTATAATATAAAATAAAATAAGAAATTAAACTAACAAATTTAAACTAATATTGTTATAATTAAAAAATAAAAAATAAAAATAAAAACAAAATAAGCTAACCTAACATTATAATTATAAATTTAAAAAACAATTAAAAAAAATAAAACTAACCAACATTATACTAACCTAACTAACATTATACAAAATTTTAAAAAAACTTAAAAACAAAATAAAACTAACCCACCTACCCCTAACAATATAATACATTTTTTTTTTTAAATTAAAACAAGGCCCCCTCTAACATTATAATAAAATAAATTAAAAAACAAATTAAACTAACCCCTAACAACATTATAATAAAAAATTAAAAACAAATTAAAGTAACCTCTAACAACATTTTAATAAAAAAAATTATTTTTTTTTTAAAACAACTTAAACTAACCTAACAACATTATAATATAAAATTTAAAACAAATTAACCTAACATTAAAACTAACAAATTTAAACTAATGTTGTTATAATTAAAAATTTAAAAAAATTTAAAAACAAAATAAACTAACCTAACATTATAATTAAAAATTTAAAAAAAAAAACAACTAACTAACATTATACTAGCCTAACTAACATTATACAAAATTTAAAAAAAACTTAAAAACAAAATAAAACCAACATTATAAAAAATTTAAAATTAAAAAAATCAAACTATATACTAACCTAACTAACATTATACAAAATTTAAAAAAAACTTAAAAACAAAATAATTAAAAATGAATTAAAAACAAAATAAAACTAACACTATAAAAAATTAAAAATTAAAAAAAAAAATCAAACTATATACTAACCTAACTAACATTATACAAAATTTTAAACAAACTTAAAAACCAAATAATTATAAAAAATTTAAAAACAAAATAAAACTAACATTATAAAAAATTTAAAATTAAAAAGAATCAAACTATGGAGGGCGGCGGGGGAGGTGGAAGGGAGGGCGGCGGGCAGGTGGAAGGTGTGAGGGCACGGGGAGGAGGGAGGAGGGGGAAGGGGAGGGCCGTAGAGGGATGCCGGAGGAGGGGGAAGGGGAGGGTTGTAGAGGGATAAGGGAAGAGGAGGAAGAGGAGTGGGAGTTGCGTGGCGAAGGGGGGTGGAAGGGAGGTCGCGAGGTGGTGGGGGAAGTGTGGTGGTGCTGAGAGGAGGGAGGAGTGGTAAGGGAAGGTGTGCAGAGTGGTGGGGGAAGGGGGCATGAGGAGGGAGGAGGGGGAAGTGGCGAGGAGCGGGGAGGAGCGACGAGGTGGAGGGCACGAGAGCTCCACCAGCTTGGGTGTCAAAGGGACGGCCCTCATGAGTGGTGAGATTCTCCCCCTCCTCCCTCCTCGCGACCCCTCCCCTCGCCACTCCGTGTCCCTCCCCTTCCCCCTCCTCTTGACACCACAACACTTCCCCTACCACCTCGCGCCCTCCCTTCCACCTCCCCCCACTGCTTAACTCCCCCTCCTCCTCCTCCCTTCTCCCTCTGCGGCCCTCCCCTTCCCCCACCTCCCTCCTCTCCATGCCCCCACACCTTCCACCTCCCTCGCCGCCCTCCCTTCCACCTACCTCGCCGGCCTCCATAGTTTGATTTTTTTTAATTTTAATTTTTTTATAGTGTTAGTTTTATTTTGATTTTAATTTTTGTATAATGTCAGTTAGGTTAGTATATAGTTCGTTTTTTTTTTTATTTTAATTTTTTTATAATGTTAGTTTTATTTTGTTTTTAAATTTTGTTATAATTATTTGTTTTTAAGTTTTTTTAAAATTTTGTATAATGTTAGTTATTTTTATTTTATTTATTTTTTTAATTTTTTAATTATAATGTTAGGTTAGTTTATTTTGTTTTTATTTTATTTTTTAATTAATTATAATGTTAGGTTAGTATATTTTGTTTTTAATTTTTTTTAATTTTTTTATTATAACAACATTAGTTTAAATTTGTTAGTTTTAATGTTAGTTTAATTTGATTTTATTTATTTATTTTAAAACCCAAAGCTAATATTCATGGGATAGGGGAAATTTTTTAAACCCAATACCTTGCCTCGATTAATAATACATGAATTTAAGAAAAAAACATATTTAAAAAATATTTAAATAACTAACCCGGAAAGTGGTAGAGCCTCCTCTCTTGAAAGTGCTAGAAGCTCTTCTTTGCAATCTTCTCGTTCTTCTTCAAAACCTTCATGAATTGCTCCAAAGACTAAACAATCATGTATTAATAAGAAAGATTAGGTTTAAGACATACCAAAATTGTAAAAGAATAAAGCCGTAAAGCCATAAAACAAACATTACCAAATTAATAAAGCCATAAAGCCATAAAACAAACATTACCAACTTAATAAAGCCATAAAATAATCATTGCAAAATTAACAATAAAACTAACTAATTTATTAAAAACAGAAAAAACAGTAACCTTGAAAGCTTTACTAAATTGCTCCAAAATAAATGATGAATAGTAGGAAATCTAATTAGTTTATATAGCCTAGATTAGGTTTAACATTAATTGTTTCAAGAATGTGGGATTAATAAAATGAAATTAGTTACTGAATTATTATTAAACTTATATAATTAGTTTATACATTATTTCAATTTTTTTATATCATAAATTCGTGTTTTTAACTAGTTTTATGAATGTGCGTTGTAATTTTATAGGGAAATTTTGGAGGGAAAGTTTTGAACGAAAATTTTGGAGGGAAGTTATGGAGGGAATATTTTGGAGGGATATTTTCATTCTCACAGCTATAAGATTGTTAGTTAATAGTTGCACCATTCTACTTTTTGGTGAGGAATGTGGTAAAATTTCATTGTCTTATCTATTAAGATTTTTCTATATTTATATCTTTTAGTGAGAAGTCATGGACTCACCTGAATTAAATTCCAATGTCAATGAAGAGTTGTATTGTTCATCTAGCCAAGATACTGGCAGTGCAAGCAATGTGATCAAGCATGTTATTCAAGAACTTCCTAATTATGAAGATTTTGAAAACACTAGTAATGAAGGGCAAGAATGTGATGATGATGAAGAGCTTCCTCCAAGTTGGGATCCTGAAGACAGCAAGCAGGATGATGACAATTTTCCTCCCAGTGAGGATTTTGATGGGACTAATGATGCTTTTTCCGAGCATGCATGTATAGATAATGTTGATGGTTTTCTTCATAGCAATGAATTTAATGGGACGAATGATGATTTTCCTTCAAGCAAGGATTTTAATGGGACCAATGATGATTTTACTCCCAGTGAGGATTTTTATGGGACTAATGATGATTTTCCTCCAAGTGAAAATTTTAATGGGACAGATGATGATTTTGGTGAGGAAGAAGACATAAATGATGTTGAAGATGATTTACCTCCAAGCGAGGATTTCAATGGAACTGATGACGAGTTTCCTCCAAGCGAAGATTTCTATGGCAGCAATGATGACTTACCTCCAAGCGAGGATTTCAATGGAAATGATGGTGACGTTCCTCCAAGTGAGGATTTCAATGACATGGGTGATGACTTTCCTCCAAGCGAGGATTTCAATGACACCGATGATGATTTTCTTGCGAGCAAGGATTTCAATGGCACCGATGATGATTTTCCTCCGAGCGAAGATTTTAATGGCACTGATGATGATTTTACTCCGAGTGAATATTTCAATGGCACCGATGATGATTTTCCTCCGAGTGAGGATTTCAATGGCACAGATGATGATTATCCTCTAAGCGAGGATTTCAAAGGCACCGATGATCATTCTGTTGACAATGAAGCCAAAAAGTTGAAGATAATGATTCTCCTCCAAGTAAGGATGTTACATGCACCAATGATGAAGACAATGATTCTCCTCCAAGTAAGGAATTTACAGGCACCAATGATGTCAATGTTGAATCTGAAGAGTTCCCTTTTAGTGAAGAATTTAGTGGCACAAATAGTGTTGATGGTCAGATTGATCTGTCAACAATTGAACAACTGATTAGTGATTATGACAATAATTTTCTTATTGAATTTGGTGATGAGATTTTCAATGAGGGGGGTCATATGCATCACAATGAAAACATTCATTCTAATGAGGATGTTGTCATAGACATAATGGTCTAGGAAATGCAGGGACATAATATTCCAATGCAGAGCAAGATTAAGTGTAGGACTAGACCTTTTTATGTCAATCCAAAGCATTCCAGTTATACAAGGTCTAGGAAAGAATTGCTCACAAGTCCAAGTTCCATTACTCCTTTGATTTCGAGTGAGTGTTGCCACACAAGTTGTTTGAAAAGTTTAGGCTACAATTATGCCTTGGAGAAAAGGAAGATGTATTTATCAATGAACAAAAGTATGCAAAATTCCTATTTAGTGGGGTGCATTATTCCTACTAGGACAGGTTATGATTATTGCATTGGAAAAATTATGCTTTGTAGAAAGGCATTCAACGGATTCACTCAATTGGTAATCTCCGATTATCAAGAATCCAAACAAGACTGGAAAAGGATCCTACATTTTATTTTGATGATTATCAGGGATGAATCACTGGGCCATCAACACACATTGCAATATCATGGATGCATGATTTCTTTTCCAAGCATGGAGAGAGTATGCCAAATACAGAAACAATACACATTCCAGATAATTTCACAAGGCATGAAATATACAACTTATACAAGGATTATGTTCAAGGTGGTCAAGGAAATGGCCCAACTTCATGAGATATGCATGTTTCACAAAAGTATGGAAAAAGAAGTTCAACAATGTCCGCATTCCAAAGAGGTCAAGGATGGGAGTCTGCAGTACATGTGCTTCTCAGAAAGAAAGAAGGGATCTAGATCAGAAGGGATATAAAGAGGTATTTTTACAAAAAAAATTCTTTAGATAAATGTCGATTATTAAAGCTACTTAACAATATTTTTTTGTTATATTGTTTGTAGATTCCATAATCAATGCACTCCAAGAACATTTTAATCAACAATCAAATGAACGGAAAAAATTCTACAAACATCACAAGAAGTGTTATGATGCTCCACATAAGTATATGGGTTTGATAATTGATGGCATGGATTAGAAAAAAACGCTCTTGCCAAATTGTGTCCGTGTGCCAAAAAATTTAAAGGAGGGAAATTTTATTCAGTTTCACTTGGCTGGGTGTATGGTTTTTAATGGTGAAATGATTCCAAGGGTTGACTTTACAGCTCCAAATATCCACAATGATGCAAATTTTACCATCACCATAATTCACCATGTCATTACTGATTGGCCTGGTGATCTTCCTAAAGTTCTATATCTACAATTGGACAACACAAGCCGAGAAAACAAAAATCAGGTCGTCTTTGGTTATCTAATCATGCTTGTTGAATTGAGAATTTTCAGAAAGGTAAAAGTTAGTTTTCTTCTTATTGACCATATGCATGATCATATTGATCAAATGTTGAACCATTTTGCAAGGACATTGGGGAGGAAGAAAGTCGGGAGCCTACCATCATTGTTTGAAATTGTAGAAAAAGCATACCATCCAAAGCTAATTGTACAGAAATTGGAAGAAACTGTTGACATGCAAATATTTCTTTTTGGATCGCATGGTGAAGAAAGGTGCATTGAAACACTTAATGACATTAGCTTTCAACATCAATTTCGTATAAAAAAGATTGATGGAAAAACGCTACTGTGGGGCATGAAGTACTCAACTAGCACAGAATGGGGGCCTTCATTAGGTTTGGCATTTCTGAAATTCATCCCAGATCGTCAAATGTATGCTTCAAATTTATTGTTATTGCAATCATCTGTAGAGATTCATAATGCAAGGCGACATAGTAGAGATGTTGATTCTTCTCAATGGTTGGAAGAAATCAAAAAGTCTATCGAAGATACATATGAGTACTTTGATGTTGTTGATTCTGTTTGGTGTGAGTCTTTTTTCATGGAGCAGATTGACATAATTTCAAACTCTCCGAATGAAGATATATATTTAAAGTCTCCATTTGCTTGGCCAGAAAGTTTATCAAATGAAAATGAGGTAACAAATGTTGAACCTTGAGCTATTGAGTTTTCTCAAATAGAGGAAAGAGAAATGTATATTGGCTCTAGAAGATGATCCGCAAAGCGTCAAGAGATGGAAGACCTTTACAGGGGCTCAGTACAAGATATCAAGGAGGGTTGCATGATTGCAGTTTTGGCTACAGATGATGCACGTCAGTATCCATTTTGGATTGCAAAAGCTATGAAGGTCAATAAAAAAAATGAAGAAGTAGTATGAATAGAATTACATTGGTATGCAACAGATACACACCCATTTGATGGTGTGCACAAGGCAAAGATGGTGGTTGAGAAAAATATTTACAGAAAGAGAAAAATAAAGGGTAAAAAAAAAAATCGTCGCCTCATTGACACCTTGAAATTAGAGGAAGTTAATATACTTGTTTATGATTTCAAGTTGACAAAGAAAGACACTCTTCGCTCCAAGAATATAGAGATTATCAAGAGGTTGCTCCCAAAACAAGAAGTTGCAAGATGGGAGTCTATTAAAGCAAGTTGTAGATCTTGAAGGAATGTGACATCTGAAATGATGGGCATAGATGTAGACTCAGATGGTGCACCCATTGATAATAGAGAAGAATATGGGTCATCAACATCTTCATAGAGTCCTTCATCTACAAAAAATGTAGATTTTGATGGGGTGTCAGAATCCATGGATGAATTTGAATAATTTGACATTAAGCATTTTAGATGTTTTTTATTAGTATGATGTTTGTAATTGAAACTCTAGAGGAGTTTTTGAATATTTATATGAACCATTTGTTCTTATATGGTCTAATATATTATTTCATTATGAAACGCATCATAATTTCTTTGTTTTTATATGGTTAGAGTGATGAAATTATTTATGAAAATTGTTTTTTTGTTTAATATGCAAGTTTCCAAAAAGTTGTAATTTATCTCTTGAAGGAAAATACTTTTTTCCAATTTAGGGGTTGATTTTAAGGTTTTTGTAAATAACAGTATGGGATGTTTAGGCCATGGCTCTATTTTTTACCCTGAAAAAAAATATGTGTATAATGGTAGCACCACTTTTCTATTTGGGAGGTGTTTTTGGTGTTTTTTTGGCAAAAATCATCGTTTTAATGGCTAGAGTTCTCGTTCATAGTATATAGTTCTCGTTTCATAGTATAAGTGGTTGTTGTACATTTCCAAAGATTGTGTTCGGACATTGAGTTTGGAAAACAAGATGTAAGGTTAGATTGTGATATTCAAAGTGCAATCTTCTTCGAAAAGAACCCTACTTATCACTCAAGAATGAAGCATATTGATGTGCAATTTCACTTTGTAAGAGACATGGTTGAAAGCAAGGTGTATTGGAGAAATTCGACACTCTAAAGAATGTTGCAGATTCATTTAAAAAATCTATGAGCACTAAGAATTTCTCTTGGTGTAAAGGAGCAATGGACATTTGTGCCCTGGATTTCTAATCCAATAAAATATTGTAACCCTTCTATGCAAAGAAAACAACAAGTGGGAGAATGTTGAGTATGTGTTATATTCTTTGCATGTGTGTGTGGGGGGGGTGTGGGGGTGCATCTTTGATAGTTCACTTGATGATCCCCTCCATCTAGTGTTATACAACATGTGCTAGGAGCTACACAAAGCATTGGATCAGGGGGGTTATCGAGGGGGCGTGCTTACGACCTTCGCCTTCCGTGAAGCGAGTTCAAAATTTTTTGAGCTATTTTTTGAGCTATTTTTGAGCTATTTTTGGGTTCTAATCTAGGTTAACATATTAGGGTTTTGGATGTTGCAGAATACTTACATTTGTATTGTGAGTGGTTAATAATCAAAATGAGAAAATAAGAGGGGGGACTCTAAGTTTTGTTGGTTTTTCCGGTTAAGGGTTTCCAGGGTAAATCTCTGTGTATTATGTGTAAATGTTGTGGTGTAATCTATGTTTTTCTTAAAAGAATATGTATCCTTTGTTTATTTGCACAGGTTTAAAACTTACGTCAACAAGTTGAATTCATTGAGTTTCCTCTCAATAAATTCTTCATACAGGTAATATTCTCTAAAATTCTCCTCAAACATTTCCCAAGTGATCTATGCTATGTTGATGTCAAGTTGTGGTAACCAAGTATTCCACCAAGGTAGGGTGATTCCTCTTAGTTGCAATATACTCATGCACACTTTCATGTTTGAAGTATAATCTCTCAATGTGAAACACATGGTCATATTCTCTAGCCACACTTTGGCTTCTATGTTATCCCCAAAGTTTGGGAACATCACTTTTTTGAGCTCCCTCTTAGCATTGTAGTGGGGGTTGTGATATTTCGATAGTAGTTGAACCACCTCTATGCTCCTTGTCTAGATGACTAATCAAAGCTTTGGACATTCGTTGTAATGAACACATCATGTTCATTACTTCTGTAACGGGTATGTGGGTCTGATCATCCACTGGAGGCAAAGAGTGTAGAGGTGATGGTGGCATATTTGATGGTGTGCCACATCCCCTAATATGGCTTCCTCTTCTTCCTCTCCTTCCTCTAGCTTCCACATTAACTAGTTTTTTTTCTGATTTTTGGTTTCTTGTTTTTTGTTTATTTTCTTGATTTTATGAATTCTCAATTTTGTAATTTCACTAATTCGTTTTTTATAATGTTACATAATAACAACAAATTATATTTGGATCTAAGCTTTGTGTGCCATAGTTTCCGATGGTCAACCTTGTGTTTTGTGTTACATAATAATAACAATAGTGAGAATATATATATATGGTGGCCAAGCTCGAGGAATGCATATAAAAGCAATAATGGATTCCGGCCAAAGATTGGCCACAAGCCATGAATCAAACTTGCACTAATGCCTTCTTGTAGGGATGGAATTCCACATGTAATCATGGGAAAAGGACAAGCCCAAATATTCTAAATTACAATTAAATATGTAATTAAAGATAGATACATAATGAATGATGATATGCAGTGAAAAAGGTTACCAAATTTTTATAACACGAGTTATTAAGAACTCAAGTTACCACTAGCGTGGGCTAAGTGTTGACTAGAGTGCTCATGTTTCTGATGTCTTAACCAACACATTTTTTGCTCAAATCCGATAGTTTCAAGTGCAACCATTTTAAACTGTGTTTCTCAACTCCAAATTGAGATCCATGTGTTATCCATGGTCTCTAAATCGATCCAAGAGATCAGAATCATAGTTTGACAAAGGATGGGTTGAATTCAAGAATTTCTGGTTTGGCAAATTCTCACAAAGGTTTCCAATAATGGTCCGTCTTAGTTCAGAGTTAGACAACACAATTATAATTATTATAAAGGGAACGACCCTATATAATAAGAAGAGCAACATAGCTGCGATGTCCTTGCGGAAAGCTTTAGCCATGGACAAATATGCAGAGAAGATAGTGGCAATTGTATAGGATATAAAATGTAAACCTTTGAAATATCAAGAGCAATCTTGTAAATATCAACATGTCTAATTATTTTTCTTTTGAGTAAAATCTTTCCAAGAAAATTATAATATGAACCATAGGTAAAGTTGAGAAAATACAATTTTTTTTCTTTAACTAAGCTTGTTACAATTTTATATATAAATAATGGCAATTGTATAGGATATAAAATGTAAACCTTTGAAATATCGGGCGCAATCTTGTAAATATCAACATGTCTAATTATTTTTCTTTTAAGTAAAATCTTTCCAAGAAAATTATTATATGAACAATAGCTAAAGTTAAGAAAATACAATTTCTTTTTCTTTAACTAAGCTTGTTACAATTTTACAATTTTTTATATAGGATTCCTTTAAAAGCTTAAAACTTTTAAAGGGGAAATGCTCTGATTCTTTATTAACACTAGTAATCACATTTTTCATAGTATATTTACACTTTAAAATGACATGGAACTCGTCAATTCTATTTAAAATTTGAAAACGCAAATTGTTCTGCAATGTTATTGCCCAAAACTAATAGTTCTGTTCAAAAATATTTTATACAATAGCTCAATACTAAACAATATCTAAGACTTTGTAATTTCCTCTGATGAAAATTAATTCTCCATGTGCTTTTGAGCTTTGCAAAACGAATTGGAACCAAAGTAGTAGCTGTGTAAATTGCAATCCAGAACAAATTCAGTGTGCTTTGTTGCAAGATAAAAAATGTTTGGCAATGTATTTCAAAGACTTTGATGCGTGCAATAGACCATTTTCCATAGATATAAATCATCGAATACACTACAAGAAAGATAGATATAAAATCAAAAGGAAAAAGGGAGACCATCAAAGAATTCTAAACTTGGACTTACAGTTGTGCATCATTGGACAATTCTAAGTTTGTCTAAATCTATGTTTTTTTGGGGGTCTTGCAAAAGAATTGATAAAAATACTAGGTTGTAAATGAAAGGGATTGGGTTGCATGTATTTTGAAATTCCATGTTTAAGAAATGCTGCAACAAATAACCATAGCCTTTATTGAACATTACATCCGCTTCACACTTTAGGCAAAGAACAATTGCCATAATATAATGGAGAGCACATACATGGCCAAAGCAATTAATGTCTGATAAGTTCAGAATACTTTGAAAATGAAACATAGGTATTATTGTTTTTTACATTCATTATTAATCCTTAGCAAGTTAAAGTTTCTGCTTTTTTTTGTGGATGAAAGTTACAAGTTTGATGTATATTTCATTACCTAGATTATAACAGGAAAACTGAAAACTATGCACTAACCAACGGAGGTCCAGAAGTAGCCCATTTCCAATATAAAAATTTTGAGGGGTTCTTGAAATTGTTTGTAAACACATTGTAGCTGGTTCATATATCACTATGCAATTTTGCTAAGACTAGATAACAATAAGCCTTATAGTTTCCTACCACTAGTTCATATATCAGGATGCCTTCTACAATTTCCTGCTACTATTACTATTGTAAATTATAGCCTTCTATGTGATGACTTTGTCTAGCCCAATAGCCTAGTTGTCTTGCTTGCTAACTACTTCAAAAGTTTGTATCAGGTGGTGCAGTGACCTAGACCATTCTATGCAGTTATCTATTATTTTCTTCTTCTAACCGTTTGAGTTGAGAAAGACATGATATTGCTATGCTTGAACCCATTAAACATTTTGTCTTGTCCAATGCTTACTTTGTTTGAAATTCCATTTTCACTATTAAGGACAACAAGAGGAAACTTATCACAAGAATAATAGTTCTGCTGTTAGAATCACGCTAACAATATTTCTCATATAAAAACAAATTACCTAGAGGATAATGCAATGGTTGGAGATGAATATGACAAGTTTGATCTAGTTGTGTCTGTAACCTCTCCCGCATATTCTGAGCATATTCTGATGTTATTTTGAAGAAAATAAAATTCTTGCTCTTCTAATTGATAACCAACTTCACACGTTAGTAAAACAAAATATCTCCAATATTTATACTTCGTGTTTATCTTCAGAAAATTACTCCAAACAAACTACTACTATAAAGGTGAAAATGTTTTAGGCTTGGTCCCACATAACTATTGCAACATACTCCCATAACAAGGTTAATTACCCACATTGGTAATTAATTAACTTTCCTTAATAACTAGAACTTCCATATGAAAGATTTACTCATTAGTACATAATCTAAGTATGTTTCTATAATAAATCTATCTATAGGTTCTTTACATGATCATTAAGTAAAATGATGGATTTTCTATTGCTTAAATCATACACTTACATTTTCATCTAATCGATAAGCATCAATACACCAAAACACCTTGCTATGGTTATTTAACCAAAACATGATTAAAAGAGAGATAAGCATCAATACCCCAAAACACCTTGCTATGGTTATTTAACCAAAACATGATTAAAAGAGAGCATCTTTTACCGAGACATATTAGATGAACTGTATATTTTAATCATAACATCAAACAATGAGATAATTTACTTAAAAGAAATCGTAACATTATTACAAAAACAAATAAATATAAAATACACATAAGAAGAATCAACCTGAAAGTTGATGATACATTTCAATACAAAACGAGATGATTACACATAAAGAGACACATAAAAAGAACACCATTTTACCGTGGTTCACCCCCAACTTGAGCTACGTCCACAAAGGGGGGGAGTTGTTTTATTATTCAATAAGATGATATTTACATCTACAACAATATGTTGCATTCATCCAATTCAAACCTTATCAAGGTTTTCTTTTAAATCTAGAAATATTTCTATCAAAGAGAAGAATATAAAACAATTATATTCCAAGCTCTTTTCTTTATAAACCATTCGAAAGGTATAGCTCAAGCAACTAATAAACTAGATTGGACTTTGTACATATATAACCTTAGATCCTCATTGATCATTCCCATTTCACATGTATATGGTAAGTTAAAATATAAGATCAATGCATCAAATAAACTATGATTTATTTTCCAATATATATGACAATATAGATACATATAATATATATCTAGACTATTTCTCTTCAAGCCATTTGATGCTATCGATATAAAATCTAATACCTTATATTTACCATTCGTACACAAATCTTTATTTGTTAACCAAAGATCTCAGGACCATTTCGAAGGTCGATTTATTCTTTTTAAACACTCTAGATAAGCGACCCAATCCTTTAAAATAAGGTTGGTCTAATAAAACGTGTCTAATACTTGGAGTAGGGAGGTTTTCATAGCACATTTATTTACAACAAATAAGATACTACCAACCATATGTAAAAGTTATTCTGCACAAGAAAATATATCTCATAGCATAAGGTAACCCTGAAATTTTGCTCGAAGAGACAAGTCTTGTTATGCTTTTAGTAACAAAATAATGAAGCTTATATCAACTCAACACTATCTCTATACGGAGATCTTAAGCAGGAATATTAACCAAAATAATAACTCTATTTCTATCTAAATAAAGATCAAATCCAGATTTTAGTTGTCAATGCTCCAACTGAGATGGACAAAATCCTACACCGGTTTCGGCAGTAACTTATACGGGTCGACGCCACAGGAAAATACCTAGGCAGTAGAGATCTACTCCGTTATCCGACGATGTGCACAAGGCAGAAATTATAAAAAATATATATAAAAAAAAATAACTTACAAGTAGCAAGTCTCAATCATAGATCATTATTTCTTTCGAACGCACTCAGACCTTCTATGCAAAGAAAGAAAAGAGATGTTCAATAAGAACCCAACTAACGACTTGATCAATAACCCCCAATTAAATCAATGCAGAGAAATCTAAGCGGTTAAGGCCAAGATCGTGATTAGGGCGTCCTCAGTTCATTCAGAGATCTACTATTTTCCCAAATCAAAATGCAAGATAGGTAACCAGTATGTGAATAAACTAATATTTTTATCCAGCATAAGCAATATAACTGTAACTAAAATTCACAGTCAACTCTCGATATCTTGCAACCTAGATCTGCGACTTCCAAATCAAACTGCAAGATAGGTTTTCAGCATACAACTAAACTAACTGAAATGGAAACCAATAACCCGTCCCTTTAACGGGGATCGTTGTACCCATAGTACCCAAAACGATTTAAAGGTAAAACTCTCACTACGTTGGCAGCGATCCACCAATACGGCTTGAAATAAAAATGAACAAACACATCTATGTGTAAAATCAACATTCAGTTGTATTGGATGGGCATTTTACCCAAGATCACATAGAGAAAAGGAATCATGCTTTCCTAATTAATAAATAAATCCTGTAGAATTAGATATCTACGATATAACTAAATTCTCAGGGCAGAACTAGTGATCTCATCCATGAATAACAACAAAAATATAAACACAGATGGTTACAGAGGTAACTCTGTCGCGGATATGGGGAAGGAGAATACCTCACGCAGAGGCTGTTCTAATCTACCTAACACTCCCGTGCATTGATAACTGGCCAGTTCAAAAATTCGCAGAGGTGTTGTTATAGCAACGCCCCTATCCTATTCTCATATGCGGAGATATTCTTCAGCATCCATGATGCTTCAGTGTTTTGGGATCTGCCTCCTTTAGAAACCGTCTGCCTTCTTCCCTCCCTCCAAACCGAGATTTGCATCCCCGAGATCCTTTTCTTCCATCAGTGATCGAATTGAAACTTATTCCCCGCGTTTCTCCTCCGTCCCTTCCCAAAACTGGCACCACTTTGGGGAATCCGTCCTCGATAGAGAGTATCTCCTGCCACTTGTAACCCCAAGCAAACAATGGAGCCTCACGTGTCATCTCTAAACCTCCCTCTCGGGGTTGTGGGGAGTCATCACTAACATACTTTGCCACATCAAATGTATCTTCGTACATTTCGGATTAAATAAAAGGAACACTCAAGATTCAATATATATATATATATATAATATATAAATATATCTTTTTTTCTTTTAAACATTTCCTCTCCTTTTAATATTCTTCATTATAATGAAACTCAAGGCTATGCCCTTAGTTGATGCATACACCTACATAGGATTCTCCTCAACTATTCTCTTTGAGAATTTGTGTCACCATATTCCTAAGGAAAATCTAATATTATGCATGGGTTAATATTCTAAGAGATAACCCCATTTCTATTTTTAGTTTATAGGGAAATAAAGCTTTCCTTTCTTCTAAGGAAACCTTTTCTTAAATATATTAAAGGATAGTTTCTTTATATTAAGAAGACCTACCTTTCTCTTTTATAATGTATATATGTGCAAAGAGTGTAGTATACACTCAATAATTCCCTTAATAAACTTATAAAGTCTTATCGACGAAGTGACCTATTTCTATGTTTGAAGAGGCACAATATCCACTTATCTTCTAATGCATGTAGAGTATTGTATTCCAACCACAAAGGTTATTAATACTCATGTAATTCTTACCTCGGACTTTGTGTCAAACTCCCTAGAAAGATATAACGGAATTCTCTTCGTATCTCATAGACAAATAATGACACTTAACCACTATTATTAGTTTCACAAGACATGTCTCAGCCTTAACGTATTCCGTGGGTGGACTCAAATGCCCTTCATTTTAGTTGCGTCACTATGTTTTGAACTTCCGAATGAGCAGTTTAATCACTTAACTTACAAAGGTTACTTGTGGGTGTCTTGGCTCCTCACCATAAACCATTACAATATTCTTTCATATTTACAAATTAATACGGCATAAAAGGAGGGATATTACAGTGTCTTTTGCAACCCTACCACCAAGCGTACTATAGACAACTCCACTACCGCAGCTGGCGACATAACATATACTTAGGAATTTATACCACAATATTGTTTTGTCGATAATCAAAATCACCCATTTGCATGACCAACCAGAGATTGAAGTGCAGGACTTTAATAAGAATTCCCATCTTGCTGAAGCCAATATTTGCAAAAGAAATGATCAATTGCTTGATGTAATAAACTACAGAAATAGAACACTAAAATCACAATGTTTCGATAGTTACCCTTTGTGAATTTCAGTTCTTCTGCAACATCAAAGCATGGCTTTAGCTTTTCTTGCTAGAAATTATTGCCATTTTTTCCTCCATATTTTGCATTTTTCTAATGAACTTAAGATATACTCCGAGATCCCACAGGCACCTGTGATAATTCTATCTAGATATTCAATTCGTCATGCTAATTTAAAGACTGGAAAATGCTATTATCCTTGAGAGTTTTCTGAAAATACCACACTCACGTCTAGTTCTTGCCATGGATATTAGCATCTCACAAGCTCTGAAGGTCTTAACCATACAAGATTAAGGATCTAAATGACATGGAAATACTATTTCTATCAATTTTCTGTTCTTCCTGGGTAAGCTTACATTAATTCTAGGTCTTTCTTCTGTTACTACATAGCAATGACGATCGTATTTCCTTGATCACTATGCATGTTTTTCCTGTCGACTTGATAGTACCCTATGACATTAGTTACTTGAAGAAAACATATGTTTGCATCAATTTTAATAGTGTTATTCACAACTTATGCTACACAGACTACATTGCTATGGGTTCTATACTCAGGCAATTCAAATTGTTTCAATGGAAAATGCATTTCGAGCAACATTATAAAAGTGAACCTATATTGCACTAAATTATGATAGAAAAATATGCAGTCACGTAATTAAAGAAAATATTATTACATACATGTACAAATCTCTCCTTTGCATGATATGTCCTTATTTTTGCTGAACTGTGGATTTTCTGTAGACAAAGTTGTGTGCATTTTATCGTATTGTGTAAACTCAATCGGTACATTTTCTTATGGATCCTGTGTGTTACACGCATAAGATTCCAAAGTAAGTGAAGATTTGATTATTTCTTATTGCTATCTAGTCTCACTTGCACTTGTTGCTACTTTATTATTGCTATCTAGTCTCACTTGTTGCTACTTTATTATTGCTTATTTTTTTTAACTGGGCTTCTTTTGACTTATTGCTATCTAGTCTCACTTGCACTTGTTGCTACTTTATTATTGCTATCTAGTCTCACTTGTTGCTACTTTATTATTGCTTATTTTTTTTAACTGGGCTTCTTTTGACTATAAGGGCATCTTGGGGAAAAAAAATCATAGATTAAGGAAATGCTAAAGGAGAGAAAAAATCATATTTAAAGAAATAGTAGATAATAACAAGAAACGATACAATAACTCAATCCTTCATTTGGTAATCACATTGTTATTGCCAAATTTTAAGAATTTAACTATTAATTTTTAGAATAGGGAAAACTTAGAGTTATTTATTATATTATGACTTGTAAATGAGTTTACAACTATGCAAGGGAAGAAGACTTTGGAAAAAGCTGATCACAATTCTTACCAACAAAAGAATCATGCATTTTGTCAAGCTACATAATTGAATTTGATTTAATGCTTTTTGCATTTCCAGGAAAGTTGGACTATGACAATTTTGCTTGTAGCTATCTGGAAAATATGTAGTAGCGTGTTAGAATACATAATATTCTGAAAAATATATAGTATCATGTTAGAATACATAATATTAAAAAAAATATGTAATATGTATATACATCCAAATGATACGTTTTGTTAGAAACTTGTCTATTCATGGTACCTTTTCCTTTGCCCTTACACACAGATACTCTAGATACTCTGGGAAAAAGGATTGTAGATCCTTCTTTTCAGCGTCACGTGACATTAATTTAGCTTTACCAGACCTTGATTCTTTGATTCCATGCACAATGGTAACAATTTAATTCACAATGGTAACAATTTTATCTCATGGTCATTAGGAACATGAGAGTAATATTGCTAATTTAAACTACATATCACCATTTTGGCCAATTTCCTAATAAAACAATTGTTTTATAATGCAATTACAAAATGAAAAATAATAGAAAGTATGTTATTTTATATGGTATTATGGGTATTCTCCACGTATCATAAATTCATATAAAATTAGGAAGGACTACGTAGAATTACTTTAACAAAAGAAAATGGCATATATTTAGCAACAAGTTTATATTTTTAACATAGGATTGCTTGCTTGTTTCAATATGAAGGCAGTGTTTTAGATTATAAAGAACAAGAACCAATGGTATATGCTAATTTAGTTGTTGAAATCACATGTGAATATACTTTTGCATAAGACAAGTAGTTTTTTGGTCGATGGCCTATCCAAAGAAGAGTAGCAATGGAATTGAATTAGTAGATTCATGTACATGAATACAAGAATGCTTATAACATATTTATTTCATGAGTGACGATCTTACCAGACCACATTGTTGAAGCGGTACTTTCAAGGATCACTGGTTTGGTTTTTGAAATTGGAGATTGATCTGTATTTGTGTTTTTTGCTTACTGTTTTGCCCCTGCATTAAATATTTTGTGGTAACAGACCAAAATATGTTCTTTCTTGCAGAGAGAAAAAGAAAAGACCAAATCTAAATTTGCACTTATTTAGAATATGTACCTTTCAATATAATAGAATTTGGAAGCTGCATGCTTTGATGTGAAAAAGCAATTTCAGGTTACTATTGGTGGATTGCAAGAATTTACAAATAAAAAAACTTGCTAAACTGTATTTATCTTTCTTTTATTCTTCCAAGAAAGCATATTTTCTAAACAGGAAATGTGTACTGTTTCTAATCTATGCAAACATAGCTACCATGCAGAAACATGCAAAGGGTTTGACTATGTGCAAGAAAATTAAAATAATTACCTAGTTTAAATCATCAATAAGTTAAATTTGTTATTGGAAACACAAAAACAATACAACGCTCACCAAATAGTTGTTTGATTCTGTTTCAATAATGATGTTAGTTTTCTTGTCCTTGTCCTTGTATTTTTTCCCTGCAGGTCGCAGATTGTGGTTGCAACAAAGGATTTTTTTTCTTTTTTTTTTTGTTATTTTTTGCACCACAAGTGTCAATACTATTTGGAAAAACATAAAACAAAATTGATCTTTAATTTTCCTTTTTGCAAAGCAGGAACCTTCCACGACAAATGAAAAAATGCATTTGCTTTCCTCAACTGTCGAAATTGAAGGGCCTTCTCTGAGAACTGAATTGAATAGATGGAAAACAAAATTTGCAATTTCCGTTGCAAGCTGCATGGAAAATTAACTAGGTTTGCATTGCAAAAGAACTATGTTCAGAAGTCTTAGTAGAATTTTTTTTTTTTTTGGGAACCCATGTTATTCACAGACAAAGGAAGAAAAATAGAAAAGGAAAGCAAAGGTTCTGCGATATATAAATGGAATAATTGAAAAAAATATCGTTGTATTTTTATGTCTTTTTTCTTTAGCAGATAACATTCCAAATAATAAATAAGCATGGAAAAACATCATAAATGGAAAATAGCTTTCTCAAAATAAGAGGAAAGTTGCATTGACTTATAGTAATATCAAAAAAAGCAAAAATAAACTTCTAAAATCACTTTTCTAAGTGAAGAAATCAACATGGTTGTGAAGATGCAGAGGACATGACATTTTTTTTCAAAGTTTAGAAGCATAAAACATAGATCTCATCTTTATCACAAGCAGAGGAAGGTCTTGTTCAGTGTTGTTTTTTTGCAACCTAAGACAATGAAAACACATTAAATTTTTTTACCAATAACAATGGAAAGTTGAATAGCTCATAGTACAAAATCATCCATTTGGAAATAATTGTACAAACATCATAAGTTTTCAAAGAATGAGAAGTGGATCAAGCTTTCTGTTCAATTTTCAATTTCAAAAGTGAGTATGGCTGACAATGAGCAAGTAAGATGTTAAAGCAAGAGGGAAAATAATAAAACAACAGTGGAATGACAGTAGCATTTGACATATAGACAATAGGTTCTATCAGTGTATCATATAGTCGAAGCACATGCTTTGAAAAGTAGCTAAAATTTGGCAAGTTTTTTTGCTTGGTATTGTTTTGCTATTTTGGGAAAATAAACTATTTCTATATCGACATTTTTAATGCATCAAGGAAAAGAAACCAAATTTCGCAATGCTATATATGAAAATAATGAGCAAGACAGAACATGAAATGGAAAGGAAAGCACAATATAGAATCAATAGCCGGTATAACTAAAGTATATATTTATGTCAATGTCACTACAACTGTTTATGTCAAAATCAATTGTTACCAACACGAAGTGCAAATCTGTAGTCTATTCCCTTTTTCTTTACATAAACAAACATCATAAGTGAAATTGTTCCAGCATCCCTTGTTTTCCTTTTCTTGCATCACAACAAAACAACTACCATGGCTTGGAAGGTCAATACAAAGCTTTATATTTTAAAATATACCAACAAAAATGGAGATTCAAATTGAAGTATTGGCACTAGCAATTATTGTGATAGGATGGAAAAGACTTATATAAATGGGAATTAGTTTGTTTATAGCCTCGCAAAACCAGAGTCAGTATCTGAAAAAACCAGGTTGCTTTTTTAAAATCAACAACAAAACTCTTGACAAGATCTCATATTGTTGTCATATTTTTTTTACTTCAATGACGATGTTGTTAGCTGCTAATGTATAATTCCCATCTTGAGATAGTCTATAATTCCAAGCTTGAGATAGTATGTGCAACTGAATAATAGTCAATGAAATGATATTTGACTACTTCTAATGTCTCTTTACAAACTAAGAAATTTGTTAGATTATGTGTCATTTGTTGTTTACATTTGGGTGAGTGCAAAAAGTTGAGGGACCTTTTGGATGCAATGGTATATTCAAGAAACTCATTAAAGTTCTATAAAAGAGAATTGATCCCAAGTAATCCCCAGCCTACCAAACCTAGTCCCAAGCTTGCCATGGTGAAGGCCAAGTAGGATAGTTAAAGAAACATGTACGCATTATGGAGTTCTAAAACGTGTATGCATTATTGGTTTCTAAAAAGTGTATGTGTTTTTCAAAACATGTTTTATGCCCCAAAATGGAACACACTCGTCATTTTCTCCACAACAGCGACATGCAACAATTTCAGGCAACTAGCGTATTGGTGAACATAATTTGGGTGAGAAGGGCCTCCATATTCCACCTTGGGCATAATTCTCCTCCATCTAAGGTATTTACATCAAAATCCATCTTTCTAAACAATCTATTTTCATTAATTTGTATTCCCTAAAATATATTTAACCATAATTTTATTAATTTGTATGCCCTAAAAAAATTTGAACCATAATTCTAGTTATTTGTATGCCCAAAGGAAATTCAAACCCCATAGCCTGTATTGGAAAAATTAAAAAATGATAATCTCCATAGCCTATTTTACTCAATTTTAGTTGATGAAAGCATTTCAATTGAACTATGGAGCACCATTAGATTATTTATATTACATATTTTACAAATGAAGGAAGAGGTCAATGTGTGACAAAATCCACATGCTTACTTCAAATGAAAAATGGAACAATTCAATCTATGTGTGATGGAGTGAGAACTTTTCTAACATAGATGAATCTATATTTGATGAAGCTAGTTGGATTTGGATCTGATGGGGAATCTGCCATGAGGGGTAATTGTGAAGGTTTATAGTCTAAGATATGTCGATATGCTCCTCATTTATTAGATATCCATTGCATAGCTCATAGAAAAGCATTAGCAACAAATGATGTTTCAACTAATTTTCCATAGTTGTGGTATATTGATAAATTTGCAAACAAAGTTTATTCATGGCTGGAAAATATCCTAAAAGACATGGAGAACTGAAAGAGTTAGCATAATCATTTCAAATTACTAATTTAGAGGTTTTAGAAATTCATCAAATTAGGTGTCTTTCTAGAGGAAGGGTCATGGAAAGACTCGTCAAACTCATGCCTGCTTTGTTAAAAGATTGAGAGTTAAGGGAGAAAAATATGTATGAGTTGGAAACAATATTTCAAGTGCCATTTTGCATCCATTTGCTTGTAAATGTTCTCAATGAGTTAAACAATTTGAATTAGAAATTCCAAGAGGATCATGTTGATATTACCTCTATTGGCACTACTTTAGATGTTACTATTAACATGCTTTGTAAACGGTTTTTGCGAGGCATATTTGGGGCAGGTGCAATGCACATATATCCTCTTTTTTAATTAGAGCACAACGAAGAAATATTGAGTTTGTAGATAGCACAGGTAAAGTACATTTACATGCATTAAGGTTTGAAATTTTACTAAAGACACAAAGATTAGGGACATTAGATGATTACATTCCTTTAGGAAAATGTTTTGTGTTGAAGGTGATTAGATGATTGCATTCCTTTAGGGACCTATATTTAATCATGCTAAGGCTTTTAGTTCTCAACATTAAATTACGAACAAATGGATGATGGAGACTCTGAAATGAAAATATGACTCGAATGTTTATATGAAAAGTTTAGAGTTGGGGAACTCACCTATTGTGGATACTGCTAAATGTTTCAATGAAATGTATTCATTTAAATTTGTACTATTTATAAATCATACCCTAAAAAGAATATGTTTGGAGCATGGGATCTGTGTCGAGGTGAGACTAAATGGTTTGAAGGATTCCTTGTTTGATGTGATTATGGAAAGCTATCCTTGCTATTCCAACAAGTACAAGAGTTTGTGAAAGAGGATTCTCAAAATTAAACATGATAAAAATGATGATAGATCAAGACTTTCATTGAAGACATTGGATATGTTAATGCTTTTTATCTCTTAGTGCACTTCATGCTCTAAATGACGTAGATTGGAATGTTATTTATGATGTATGGAAACAAATGAAAACTAGAAAACGTCCATTGGATAAATAGATTGATGTTTTCAATGATGTAAGATCAATACTTTTGAAGAATATCAAATGAATCCAAGAAAAATATATTTTCTTATTATTTTTGTTGGAATGTGCTCATTTATGTAAATGTGCATTTTTGTTGGAATGTGCTCATTTATGTTTTCCATATATGGTTGAAAGTATGTTTGATTGCACACTCTATTTTGATTTTTGTGAACATTGCATATATGGAAAACATAATCGAGTAAGATTTGCGTATGGTGCTACAAGAGCAAAGGGGATTTTAGAGTTAATACACAGTGATGTGTTTAGACTTGTCCCTGTTCCATCATTAGGTAGATATATGTATTATGTTTCATTTATAAATGATTTCTCAAGGAATACATGGATTTATTTCATTCGAAATAAATCTGAAGTATTTGATGAGTTTAAAGAATTTAAGACTCTTGTAGAGAATTAGATATAAAAGAAGATAAAGGTGTTGAGGATAGATAATGGTGGGGAGTTATGCATGAATGAATTTGAGGAATTCTGTAAGAAATGCGATATAGCAAGGAAAAAGACTAATCCATACACACATCAACAAAATGGAGTTGTTGAAAGGATGAATAGGACATTGATGGAAAAGGCAAGGAGCATGCTCAACAGTGCAGGGATAGGATAAGAATTATGGGCAGAGGGAGTGGATATAACATGTTACTTGGTAAATCGATCATTCACATCAACATTGGTTGACAAAACTCCACATGAGGTATGTATTGGAAATAAACCCTCTATTAAACATCTGAAATTTTTTTGTTGTGATGCTTATGTATATGTTCCAAAGGAGAAAATGAGTAAGTTGGATAATAAAGATGAAATATGCATCTTTATCGATTATAAATATGGTTTGAAAGGTTATAATATTTGGAATTGTGTAACTAAGAAGATTGTTTATAGTAGAGGTTTTGTCTTTAGAGAGATCAAAGAAGTTCCCAAACAGGAAGTGACTCCAATGGAAAAGGAACCAAAGAAAATAGAGCTTGAGTTAGAAGATGAAGAATCTGACTCAACAGAAGAAGCTGAATCAAAGAAGGAAACAAGAAAGGTATTCCCCTCCTGATATTTGGTCTAATTTTTCTTTATCTATCACTGATGATGATCCTATAAATGTGAAGGAAGCTATTGATTTAGAGGATAGTGATCTCTAGAAGAAGGCCATAGTTGAAGAAATGGACACCTCAGACAAAAATGAATCTTGGGATCTAGTTCCATTACCAGTTGGAAGAAAAGTCACTGGCAACAAATGGTTGTTTAAAAAGAAGTTAAATGCAGAAGGTAAAGTGAAGAAGTATAAAGCACGCTCGGTAGCAAAGGGATATTCTTAGGCAGGGGAAGTTGATTTTTGTGAAATATTTTCTCCATTTGCAAAATTAACTTCTATTACATTCCTTCTTGCTATTGCTGATGCTTTTTATATTGAAGTAGAGAAGACGTATGTGAAGACATAGTTCCTACATGGGGACCTAGAAGAAGAAATCTACATGAAGCAACCTGAAGAATTTACAGTAAAGGGTAAGAAGGAGTTGGTTTGCAAGTTGAAGAATTCCTTTTATGGTCTAAAACATTCTCCAAGGTTGTGGTACCAAAATTTTGACACATACATATTGGGACTGGGAATTGTGACAAGCAAAGTTGATCACTGTGTATACTATAAGTAGGTTGGAGACCATTCTGTTTATGTAGTGTTGTGTGTCGATGACATGTTGTTGGTTGGGAACAACACATAGATTATCAAGGAGGTGAAAATGTAGCTATCCTCCAAGTTAAACATGAAGGATCTCGGTGCTGCTAATTTAATCTTGGGGATGGAAATCAAGAGAAACCATGCAGAAAGGAAACTCTCGCTGAATTAGAGAAAATATGTGGAAACATTACTACATAGGTTTAATATGCAGGAATGTAAACTAGTAAAAGTTCATATTATTGTAGGTGTGATATTATCTATATAATAGTGTCCTAAGACTAAAGAAGAAAAATAGGATATGTCCCATGTTCCTTATGATAGTGCAATTGGAAGTTTTATATATCCCATGGTATGCACTGGACCAGACATTTCCCATGCAATGGGAGTTTTGAGTAGGTATATGTCAAAACCAAGAAATTGGCACTATACAATTGTGAAGAGGGTAATTAGATATTTGTGTGGAACAACCGATAGTAAAATCTATTATCAAGGAAGAACTGGATAGGAAAGAGTGTTGAATGTACATGGCTTTGTTAATGCTGACTGGGCTGGTGATTTGGATCATAGAAGATCTACAAGTGGGTATGTATTTAACCTATTTTGAGGTGCTATCTGTTGGATGATTAAGAGACAAGTTGTAGTGGCACTATCAGTTACAAAAGTTGAATACATGGCAACCACTCATGCAAGTAAAGAGGTTGAACCAATTATACTATGAGACGAGAACTCGACACAGTTCTTGTTTTTCTCTCTCCTAATTTTAGTAGATATTTTTAGCTCCGTTTCAAAAAGGGGTGATGCCAGTATCACACATTTTCATTTCGAGGCATTTTTTGGGGCCTTTGAATTATCTTTATCGTAAAAAAAATTAATTTCTATTTCAGGTGCATTTTTAGAAATTTAGCAAAATAACCTATATTTTTAAACAATTTATAATGAAAAACATATATATTTTGCAAAATTTCTATAAAATAAGACATTTTTATGGACAAAATAAGACACTTTTATTGACAAAATTGTAAAAAAATCCAGAAAATAAAGACATTTAAAATCATTTTCAATCAATTTTCAGATATTTTTTGTATAAAAATGATACTATTTCATATGATTTCCTGAAAAGTGTCGATTCACATAAATTCAAGAAAAACTTCACAAATTATTTGTAAAAAACATATTTAAAACATTATACATAGAAATTTTATTTCTAAAATTAAGTCTGAAAGTCAAAACATTACTAATATATCTTATCAAAAAATTGTCAAATTTAACATTTTCTTCAAAACATGAAACTAATCAACAATATCATGCAGGCCAAATTCATCATCTAAATTGGAATTTCCTGCAGCTTGGCTTTCCTCAAGGACATCAATGTCCTTTTCCATTGGGTTTTCTATGTTTGCAAGATCCCCAAAGTGCTCCTTTCCAAACACCCCTCCTAAAGGGGGTTGAGGCTCTTTTGACATCTTTGCCACAAGTGTTTCACTAAACACTCCTTTCTTCAAACCAACTTCTTGCAGCTCATCTGGTAGAACTTGAATAACATTAATTCCTTTGCTTTATGTAATTGCATTGTAGTGGATCATTATCAAAGGATATGCAATTTATACCTTTTTGTAAGGAGCATGCTATTATTGTACCTAATCACCAAAAACAAAAATAAAGTTAAGTCTAATAGCATAAAGAAGAATAAAACTTGATATATGCTTTCATATGTAATATGAGAAAGTTTACCTGAACTCGAGAACAAATCTAAGACCCAATCTCCTTCTCTTGAAAATGTATCTCTGAGCTAATTAATCAACGCTTGTGGCTTCTGATAGATGTTTACAGTCACTCCTTTCAAATCCCTTTCTTCATATGTTAATTTTTTTACCACGGCATTATAACTCAACAACTGACTATGTTTTCCTCCACTCTTTTCATTGATTTCAAGAGAATCATAAGTCTCATCTTTTGTCCAAGTTGCAAGACGTATGCTATCAATATCACTCAAGAATTGATCGCTGCTAGTGCTATGAACATTAGGCTTTTGCCTGTAACAAAAATATTAAAAAAAAATTATTTAACTTATCAATAAATATAATTGATTTATAAATTCAAAAACTTGATAATATAGTCAACAACCCCCCTAATTGTGTGTCTGAATGGAAAACAACAAATCTCCATAATGGTGATGTTGTGACATCTACAAATCCCAAAACCACTTTATTGAATGATTGGTAAGTATAAGGCTCACGTTCATAAGTAGTGTTTTAGATATTGTATCCATGAAGGATATCTGCAATCACTAATGTGTACTCCTTTTTAGGAACAAGTTTTGCAATGTCTGCACAACCACCTACAATGACTTTATTTTGCACAGTGTCAAGCCCATTCCAAGTATAATGATCAAGTGTATCATCAAGTTCAACATTTGCAAGACGTTGTCTCCTTTGTCATTCTATTTTGGCTCTTTGGATATGAATTTTGAAAGACTCCGGTACTCCATCTATACCCCTCTTTGGCATATTCAAATGAAAATTATCTCTATAAGTAATAAAATAGAAATGAATTGAATTAAAAATAAATGAAATAGGATGTATCTTAAATCAAGATACCTTCTTGAATGCAACAAAAAATTGTTTTAAAGTTTCTATCGAGATTGAATTTGGATAGTTTCATTTGACATCATCCCAACTCTTTTCATTCAACATTATAACCATATCCTCTTGTATTTTCATGTAGACCTTGTGACTAGACAATGAAACAATAAATGATGTTTACAATCATATATAATAATATAACAGAATACATAGAACATAACAAAAATGTAACTCAAGAACAAAACATTGTACCATTAAAAAACCATCAACTTACTTGTCAAATTCACTGTACATTTCCTCCATAGATAATTCACTTGACTTTACCTGTTATAGTATTGTAGTTATTAATGTTTCATCCTTCACACCTTGTATTGTTCTCCAAGGTGTAATAGTCATGTCTTCTAGCATACGCTTAACATCAGGACCTACCTTACCAACGATCCATGGAATAACTCTACTTTTTTTCACTTTCTGTTTTTTTAAGCCAATATTCTCCCACAAGCTAAATATGTCATCAATCAAATCCCATGTTTTCCCAACTTTGAATGCCAACTGGAAAAAAGGATCTACAGCTCTGAATACATCACTTCCTTTGGCATTTTTTTGTTTCACATTATCCTCTTTAATAGGGAGACCTATTTCCAGACAACATTGTTTCCAAAAACTTGCATCAACTCTAGATTTATCCCCACCACATATTTGCATAAATTCACTGTGGATAAATCTCACCCTTTGAATAAATGTCATTGTCAACCTATATTCACTATTTGTGTTATGATCCCATGCCAACAAATTTGTTTCTACATCTGTTAAACCAACATAAATGATGCATTTAACTGTTTCAAAAATAGGGTTATTGGGATATTCTTGCATCAACTCTATTCTTACCTCTGAAGAATGATTACCCCCAAGAACATAATATTTGTAATGAAAACATCTTGTTTGATCAAATTCATGTCTAGTAGGAACATCTTGCCATTCAACAAGGAATAGGTAGTCAACCACATGTGCATAGGGATTGTGCCTCATCAATGCTTTCAAGTTGTGAATATGCAAGTGATGTGGTTTTCTAATTATAAATTGATCTTTCCCTTCTGTGGGTGTATAAAGTTGATTCACATTCAACTCAAATGTATGTCCATTGTTAACCAAATTATCCCTCCACAATCGATATCGAATGGCATTTGGTGCTGTCTTGACAATGCCACCCTCTACATCAGCACCTGGAGTAATGATTTCCCTACTACCACCAGAATTTTCACTCTCAAATTCATGAATAACATTGGTTTCAGTAACAACAAATCTCCTATTTTTTTTATTTGAAGGGGTTACTTCTAAATCAACAATGCCTTTAATAGGAATCGAGGCACTCTCAACCATATTTCTTTTACGAGATTTTTTTTTACTCTTACTAGCAGGAGTAGCAAGCTCATTTGCAACAATTTCATCATGTTTAGTTGGGTGAGATGAAGATTTAAATATAACCCTTCTAGGTACCTGATTTGATTGTCGGATGCTCTTTCCTCTTTGTGCTTGTACTTCTTCAGTTTGAACATTTGACACTTGTATCTTCTTCCTTGCTTCTGGTCCCTTTTGAATAGCGGCATTAACGACATCCATACCATCATCCTTCGTATAATATATTCCATTCAACATTTTTGAAATCGAAATGGAGAAATCCTGCAAAATAAAAACATTAATGAGTTAAATCTATTACATTGTGGTATCCAAGTTATAACAAAACTAATTTAAAAATAATATCAATATTCAAACTTACTCTCCCGCTGTCAATTTCATGCAAAACCCCTTGACAAAAATCTATGAAATTTTCTTGAACATTATATTTTGAAATCTTCAAAGCATATCGGATTTTGGCAAAGGTTTTGACTTGTGTATAAACAATATCTGTACCCGACATAATACACATATATCTCAGCAATCCCAATAGATGGTAATCTGATTGGATATATGGAAATGTAGAAGAATATAAGAGAATGCTTTCTGGTTTTCCTTGATTTTTTTCGTTCAGATGCCAATGATACTCTCTTCTGTCCTCTTATGCTGCATGTTTCCATTCTCTAACATTCTTCATTTTTAAATCTTCAAAGGTAAGAACTCCATCCTGAGGCTCAACATTCTGAGATACCTCAACTATTTTTTTATATTCAATCATCGCAGCTCTTGATCCATAAACGTTTACAGATATCTTTCTTGATGCCATTGTCCCTATATTCCAAATGTAGAATTTTAAAATACAATCAACACAAATATTCACTATAAACTGCATTTGAAAAAACATTTTAAAATATTTTTACATTCATAATCACCGCTTTTTACGTTTTGAAAATTATTTTAAAAAATGTAGAACTACCCGCTAACCCCCTAAAATATATAATAATTTATTTAAAAATAAAATAAAAACTACCACTACCCCTACCCCTAGCTATATAATAAAAATTAAAAAAGAAAAATTTAAATCTAACCCCTTAACAATATAATAATCAATTTTAAAGAACAAATAAAACTAACCCACCCCTAACAATATAATAATTAAAATAAAATAAAACTAACCCACCTACCCCCTAACAATATAATAATTAAAAAAAAAACCTCTAACATTATAATAAAATAAATTAAAAAACAAATTAAACTAACCCCTAACAACATTATAATAAAAAATTTAAAAACAAATTAAACTAACCCCTAACAACATTATAATAAAAAATCTTTAAAAATTTAAAAACAACTTAAACTTACCTAACAACATTATAATATAAAATAAAAAAAGAAATTAAACTAACAAATTTAAACTAATATTGTTATAATTAAAAAATAAAAAATAAAAATAAAAACAAAATAAACTAACCTAACATTATAATTATAAATTTAAAAAATAATTGAAAAAATAAAACTAACCAACATTATACTAACCTAACTAACATTATACAAAATTTAAAAAAAACTTAAAAACAAAATAAAACTAACCCACCTACCCCTAACAATATAGTACATTTTTTTTAAAATTAAAACAAACCCCCCTCTAACATTATAATAAAATAAATTAAAAAACAAATTAAACTAACCCCTAACAACATTATAATAAAAAATTAAAAACAAATTAAAGTAACCTCAATAACATTATAATAAAAAAATTTAATTTTTTTTTAAAACAACTTAAACTAACCTAACAACATTATAATATAAAATTTAAAACAAATTAAACTAACATTAAAACTAACAAATTTAATCTAATGTTGTTATAATTAAAAATTTAAAAACAAAATAAACTAACCTAACATTATAATTAAAAATTTAAAAAAAAAACAACTAACTAACATTATACTAGCCTAACTAACATTACACAAAATTTTAAAAAAAATTACAAACAAAATAAAACTAACATTATAAAATATTTAAAATTAAAAAAAATCAAACTATATACTAACCTAACTAACATTATACAAAATTTTAAAAAAACTTAAAAACAAAATAAAACTAACATTATAAAAAATTAAAAATTAAAAAAAATCAAACTATATACTAACCTAACTAACATTATACAAAATTTTAAAAAAACTTAAAAACAAAATAATTAAAAACGAATTAAAAACAAAATAAATCTAACACTAGAAAAAATTAAAAATTAAAAAAAATCAAACTATATACTTACCTAACTAACATTATACAAAATTTTAAACAAACTTAGAAACCAAATAATTATAAAAAATTAAAAACAAAATAAAACTAACATTATAAAAAATTAAAAATTAAAAAAAATCAAACTATGGAGGGCGGCGGGGGAGGTGGAAGGGAGGGCGGCGGGGAGGTGGAAGGTGTGGGGGCATGGGGAGGAGGGAGGAGGGGGAAGGGGAGGGTCGCAGAGGGATGCCAGAGGAGGGGGAAGGGGAGGGCCGTAGAGGGATAAGGGAAGAGGATGAAGAGGACTGGGAGTTGGGTGGCGAAGGGAGTTGGAAGGGAGGGTGTGAGGTGGTGGGGGAAGTGTGGTGGCACCAAGAGGAGGGAGGAGTGGTAAGGGGAGGCGCGCTGAGTGGTGGGGGAAGGGGGCACAAGGAGGGAGAAGGGGGAAGTGGCGGGGAGCGGGGAGGAGCGAGGAGGTGGAGGGAGCGAGAGCTCCACCCGCTTGGTCGCCAAAGGGACGCCCCTCACGAACGGAGAGATTCTCCCCCTCCTCCCTCCTCGCGACCCTTCCCCTCGCCACTCCATGTCCCTCCCCTTCCCCCTCCTCTCGACACCACAACACTTCCCCCGCCACCTCGCGCCCTCCCTTCCACCTCCCCCCACCGCTTAACTCCCCCTCCTCCTTCTCCCTTCTCCCTCTGTGGCCCTCCTCCCTCCTCCCCATGCCCCCACACCTTCCACCTCCCTCACCGCCCTCCCTTCCACCTCTGCCGCCCTCCCTTCCACCTCCCTCGCTGCCCTCCATAGTTTGATTCTTTATAATTTTAATTTTTTTAGAATGTTAGTTTTATTTTGATTTTAATTTTTTTATAATGTTAGTTAGGTTAGTATATAGTTTGATTTTTTTTAATTTTAATTTTTTATAATGTTAGTTTTATTTTGTTTTTAAATTTTTTTATAATTATTTGTTTTTAAGTTTTTTTTAAATTTTGTATAATGTTAGTTTTATTTTTTTTTTTTTTTAATTTTTAAATTATAATGTTAGGTTAGTTTATTTTGTTTTTATTTTATTTTTAAAAAAATTTAATTGTAATGTTAGGTTAGTATATTTTGTTTTTAATTTTTTTAAAATTTTTTATTATAACAACATTAGTTTAAATTTGTTAGTTTAATTTGATTTTTTTATTTATTTATTTTAAAACCCAAAGCTAATATTCGTGGGATAGGGGGCATTTTTTAAACCCAAAACCTTGCCTCGATTAATAATACATGAATTTAAGAGAAAAACACATTCAAAAAAATAATTAAATAACTAATCCGGAAAGTGGTAGAGCCTCCTTTCTTGAAAGTGCTAGAAGCTCCTCTTTGCAATCTTCTCGTTCTTCTTCAAAACCTTCATAAATTGCTCCAAAGACTAAACAATCATGTATTAATAAGAAAGATTAGGTTTAAGACATACCAAAATTGTAAAAGAATAAAGCCATAAAGCCAAAACAAACATTACCAAATTAATAAAGCCATAAAGCCATAAAACAAACATTACCAAATTAATAAAGCCATAAAATAATCATTGCAAAATTAACAATAAAACTAACTAATTTATTAAAAACTGAAAAAACAACAACCTTGAAAGCTTTACTAAATTGCTCCAAAATAAATGATGAATAGTAGGAAATCTAATTAGTTTATATAGCCTAGATTAGGTTTAACATTAATTGTTTCAAGAATGTGGGATTAATAACATGAAATTAGTTACTGAATTATTATTAAACTTATATAATTAGTTTATACATTATTTAAATTTTTTTATATCATAAATTAGTGTTTTTAACTACTTTTATGAATGTGTGTTGTAATTTTATAGGGAAATTTTGGAGGGAAAATTTTGAACGAAAATTTTGGAGGGAAGTTTTGGAGGGAATATTTTGGAGGGATATTTTCATTCTCACAGCTATAAGATTGTTAGTTGACAGTTGCACCATCCTACTTTTTGGTGAGGAATGTGGTAAAATTTCGTTGTCTTATCTATTAAGATTTTTCGATATTTCTATCTTTTAGTGAGAAGTCATGGACTCATCTGAATTAAATTCCAATGTCAATGAAGAGTTGTATTGTTCATCTAGCCAAGATATTGGCAATGCAAGCAATGTGATCACGCATGTTATTCAAAAACTTCCTAATTATGAAGATTTTGAAAACACTAGTAATGAAGGGCAAGAATGTGATGATGATGAAGAGCTTCCTCCAAGTGGGGATCCTAAAGACAGTAAGCAGGATGATGACAATTTTACTCCCAGTGAGGATTTTGATGGGACTAATGATGCTTTTTCCGAGCATGCCTGTATAGATAATGTTGATGGTTTTCTTCATAGCAATGAATCTAATGGGACGAATGATGATTTTCCTTCAAGCAAGGATTTTAATGGGACCAATGATGATTTTCCTCCCAGTGAGGATTTTTATGGGACTGATGATGATTTTCCTCCAAGTGAGGATTTTAATGGGACAGATGATGATTTTGGTGAGGAAGAAGACATAAATAATGTTGAAGATGATTTACCTCCAAGCGAGGATTTCAATGGAACTGATGATGAGTTTCCTCCAAGCGAGGATTTCTATGGCAGCAATGATGAGTTACCTCCAAGCGAGGATTTCAATGGAAATGATGGTGACGTTCCTCCAAGTGAGGATTTCAATGACATGGGTGATGACTTTCCTCCAAGCGAGGATTTCAATGACACCGATGATGATTTTCCTGCGAGCGAGGATTTCAATGGAACCGATGATGATTTTCCTCCAAGCGAAGATTTTAATGGCACCGATGATGATTTTCCTCCGAGGGAGGATTTCAATGGCACAGATGATGATTATCCTCTAATCGAGGATTTCAAAGGCATCGATGATCATTCTGTTGACGATGAAGCCAAAAAGTTGAAGATAATGATTCTCTTCGAAGTAAGGATGTTACAGGCACCAATGATGAAGACAATGATTCTCCTCCAAGTAAGGAACTTACAGGCACCAATGATGTCAATGTTGAATCTGAAGAGTTTCCTTTCAGTGAAGAATTTAGTGGCACAAATAATGTTGATGGTCAGATTGATCTGTCAACAATTGAACAACTGATTAGTGATTATGACAATAATTTTCTTATTGAATTTGGTGATGAGGTTTTCAATGAGGGGGGTCATATGCATCACAATGAAAACATTCATTCTAATGAGGATGTTGTTGTAGACATAATGGTCTAGGAAATACAGTGACATAATATTCCAACGCAGAGCAAGATTAAGTGTAGGACTAGACCTTTTTATGTCAATCCAAAGCATTCCAGTTATACAAGGTCTAGGAAAGAATTTCTCACAAGTCCAAGTTCCATTACTCCTTTGATTTCGAGTGAGTGTTGCCACAAAATTTTTTTGAAAATTTTAGGCTACAATTATGCCTTGGAGAAAAGGAAGATGTATTTATCAATGAACAAAAGTATGCAAAATTCCTATTTAGTGGGGTGCATTATTCCTACTAGGACAGGTTATGATTATTGCATTGGAAAAATTATGCTTTGTAGAAAGGCATTCAAATGGATTCACTCAATTGGTAATCTCCGATTATCAAGAATCCAAACAAGACTGGAAAAGGATCCTACATTTTATTCTGATGATTATCAGGGACGAATCATTGGGCCATCAACAAACATTGAAATATCATGGATGCATGATTTCTTTTCCAAGCATGGAGAGAGTATGCCTAATAGAGAAACAATACACATTCTAGATAATTTCACAAGGCATGAAATATACAACTTATACAAGGATTATGTTCAAGGTGGTCAAGGAAATGGCCCAACTTCATGAGATATGCATGTTTCACAAGAGTATGGAAAAAGAAGTTCAACAATGTCCGTATTCCAAAGAGGTCAAGGATGGGAGTTTGCAGTACATGTGCTTCTCAGAAAGAAAGAAGGGATCTAGATCAGAAGAGATATAAAGAGGTATTTTTACAAAAAAAAATTCTTTAGATAAATGTCGATTATTAAAGCTACTTAACAATATTTTTTTGTTATGTTGTTTGTAGATTCCATTTAATCAATGCACTCCAAGAACATCGCAATCAACAATCAAATGAACGGAAAAAATTGTACAAACATCACAAGAAGTGTTATGATGCTCCACATAAGTATATGGGTTTCAAAATTAATGGCTTGGATCAGAAAAAAACACTCTTGCCACATTTTGTCCGTGTGCCAAAAAATTTGAAGGAGGGAAATTTTATTCAGTTTCACTTGGCTGGGTGTATGGTTTTTAATGGTGAAATGATTCCAAGGGTTTACTTTACAGCTCCAAATATCCACAATGATGCAAATTTGACCATCACCATAATTCACCATGTCATTACTGATTGGCCTGGTGATCTTCCTAAAGTTCTATATCTACAATTGGACAACACAAGCCGATAAAACAAAAATCAGGTCGTGTTTGGTTATCTAAGCATGCTTGTTGAATTGAGAATTTTCAAAAAGGTAAAAGTTAGTTTTCTTCTTATTGACCATATGCATGATCATATTGATCAAATGTTGAACCATTTTGCAAGGACATTAAGGAGGAAGAAAGTCGGGAGCCTACCATCATTGATTGAAATTGTAGAAAAATCATACCATCTAGAGCCAATTGTATAGAAATTGGAAGAAACTATTGACATGCAAAGATTTCTTTTTGGATCGCATGGTGAAGAAAGGTGCATTGAAACACTTAATGACATTAGCTTTCAACATCAATTTTGTATAAAAAGGATTGATGGAAAAATGCTACTATGGGGCATGAAGTACTCAACTAGCACAGAATGGGGGCCTTCATCAGGTTTGGCATTTCTGAAATTCATCCCAGATCGTCAAATGTATACTTCAAATTTATTGTTATTGCAATCATCTGTAGAGATTCGTAATGCAAGGAAACATAGTAGAGATGTTGATTCTTCTCAATGCTTGGAAGAAATCAAAAAGTCTATCGAATATGCATATGAATACTTTGATGTTGTTGATTCTATTTGGTGGGAGTCTTTTTTCATGGAGCAGATTGACATAATTTCAAACTCTGCGAATGGAGATATATATTTGAAGTCTCCATTTGCTTGGCCAGAAAGTTTATCAAATGAAAATGAAGTAACAAATGTTGAACCTTGAGCTGTTGAGTTTTCTCAAATAGAGGAAGGGGAAATGTATATTGGCTCTAGAAGATCATCCGCAAAGCGTCAAGAGATGGAAGACCTTTACAGGGGCTTAGTTCAAGATATCAAGGAGGGTTGCATGATTGCAGTTTTGGCTACAGATGATGCACATCAGTATCCATTCTGGATTGCAAAAGCTATGAAGGTCAATAAAGAAAATGAAGAAGTAGTATCAGTAGAATTACATTGGTATGCAACAGATACACACCCACTTGATGGTGTACACAAGGCAAAGATGGTGGTTGAGAAAAATGTTTGCAGAAAGAGAAAAATAAAGGGTAAAAAAAAAAACGTCACTGCATTGACACCTTGAAATTAGAGGAAGTTGATATACTTGTTTATGATTTCAAGTTGACAAAGAAAGACACTCTTCGCTCCAAGACTATAGAGATTATCAAGAGGTTGCTCCCAAAACAAGAAGTTGCAAGATGGGAGTCCGTTAAAGCAAGTTGTAGATCCTGAAGGAATCTGACATCTGAAATGATGGGCATAGATGTAGACTCAGATGGTGCACATAATAGAGAAGAATATGGGTCATCGATATCTTCATCGAGTCCTTCATCTGCAGAAAATGTAGATTCTGATGGGGTGTCAGAATCCATGGATGAATTTGAATAATTTGACATTAAGCATTTTAGATGCTTTTTATTAGTATGATGTTTGTAATTGAAACTCTAGAGGAGTTTTTGAATATTTATATGAACCATTTGTTCTTATATGGTCTAATATATTATTTCATTATGAAATGCATCATAATTTCTTTGTTTTTATATGGTTAGAGTGATGAAATTATTTATGAAAATTGTTTTTTTGTTTAATATGCAAGTTTCCAAAAAGTTGTAATTTATCTCTTGAAGGAAAAAACTTTTTTCCAATATAGGGGTTGATTTTAAGGTTTTTGTAAACAACAGTATGGGATGTTTAGGCCATGGCTCTATTTTTTACCTGGAAAAAAAATACGTTTATACTGGTATCACCACTTTTCTATTTGGGAGGTGTTTTTGGTGTTTTTTTTGCAAAAATCATCATTTTAATGGCTAGAGTTCTCGTTCATAGTATGTAGTTCTCGTTTCATAGTATAAGTGGTTGTTGTACATTTCCAGAGATTGTGTTCGGACATTGGGTTTGGAAAACAAGATGTAAGGTTAGATTGTGATATTCAAAGTGCAATCTTCTTCGAAAAGAACCTTGCTTATCACTCAAGAATGAAGCATATTGATGTGCAATTTCACTTTGTAAGAGACATGGTTGAAAGCAAGGTGTTATTGGAGAAATTCGACACTCTAAAGAATGTTGCAGATTCATTTAAAGAAACTATGAGCACTAATAATTTCTCTTGGTGTAAAAGAGCAATGGACATTTGTGCCCTGGATTTCTAATCCAATAAAATATTGTAACCCTTCTATGCAAAGAAAACAACAAGTGGGAGAATGTTGAGTATGTGTTATATTCTTTGCATGTGTGCGTGAGGGGGGTGGGGGTGCATCTTTGACACTCCACTTGATGATCCCCTCCATCTAGTGTTATACAACATGTGCTAGGAGCTACGCAAAGCATTGGATCAGGGGGGCTATAGAGGGGGCGTGCTGACGACCTCCGCTTCCGTGAAGCGATTTCAAAATTTTTTGAGCTATTTTTGGGTTCTTTCTAAAAATATGTAATTTAATCCGAGTTAAGGGATTGGTGTATATTTTCTAATCTCGGTTAACATATTAGGGTTTTGGATGTTGCGGAATACTTACATTTGTATTGTGAGAGGTTAATAATCAAAATGAGAAAATAAGAGGGGGGCCTCTAAGTTTTGTTGGTTTTCCCGGTTAAGGGTTTCCAGGGTAAATCTCTGTGTATTATGTGTAAATGTTGTGGTGTAATCTATGTTTTTCTTAAAAGAATATGTATGCTTTGTTTCTCTGCACACGTTTAAAACTTACATCAACAAGTTGAATTCATTGAGTTTCCTCTCAATAAATTCTTTATATAGGTAGTATTCTCTAAAATTCTCCTCAAATATTTCCGAGGTGATCTATGCTATGTCAATGTCTAGTTGTGGTAACCAAGTATTCCACCAAGGTAGGGTGATTCCTCTTAGTTGCAATATACTCATGCACACTTTCATGTTTGAAGTATAATCTCTCAATGTGAAACACATGTTCATATTCTCTAGCCACACTTTGGCTTCTATGTTATCCCCAAAGTTTGGGAACTTCACTTTTTCGAACTCCCTCTTAGCATTGTCCTGTAGTGGGGGTTGTGATATTTCGATAGTAGTTGAACCACCTCTATGCTCCTTGTCTAGATGACTAATAAAAGCTTTGGACATTAGTTGTAATGAACACATCATGTTCATTACTTCTCTAACGGGTATGTGGGTCTGATCATCCACTAGAGGCAGAGAGTGTAGAGGTGAGGGTGACATATTTGATGGTGTGCCACATCCCCTAATATGGCTTCCTCTTCTTCCTCTCCTTCCTCTAGCTTCCATATTAACTAGTTTTTTTTTTCTGATTTTTGGTTTTGTTGTTTTTTGTTTATTTTCTTGATTTTATGAATTCTCAATTTTGTAATTTCACTAATTGGTTTTTTATAATGTTACATAATAACAACAAATTATATTTGGATCTAAGCTTTGTGTGCCATAGTTTCCTGAACCTTGTGTTTTGTGTTACATAATAATAACAATAGTGAGAATATATATATATATATGGTGGCAAAGCTCGAGGAATGCATATAAAAGCAATAACGGATTCCAGCCAAAGATTGGCCACAAGCCATGAATCAAACTTGCACTAATGCCTTCTTGTAGGGATGGAATTCCACATGTAGTCATGGGAAAAGGACAAGCCCAATTATTCTAAATTACAATTAAATATGTAATTAAAGATAGATACATAATGAATGATGATATGCACTGAAAAAGGTTACCAAATTTTTAGAACACGAGTTATTAAGAACTCAAGTTACCACTAGCGTGGGCTAAGTGTTGACTAGAGTGCTCATGTTTCTGATGTCTTAACCAACACATTTTTTGCTCAAATCCGATAGTTTCAAGTGCAACCATTTTAAAGTGTGTTTCTCAACTCCAAATTGAGATCCATGTGTTATCCATGGTCTCTAAATCGATCCAAGAGATCAGAATCATAGTTTGACAAAGGATGGGTTGAATTCAAGAATTTCTGGTTTGCCAAATTCTCACAAAGGTTTCCAATAATGGTCCGTCTTAGTTCAGAGTTAGACAACACAATTATAATTATTATAAAGGGAACGACCCTATATAATAAGAAGAGCAACATAGCTGCGATGTCCTTGCGGAAAGCTTTAGCCATGGACAAATATGCAGAGAAGATAGTGGCAATTGTATAGGATATAAAATGTAAACCTTGTAAATATCAACATGTCTAATTATTTTTCTTTTGAGTAAAATCTTTCCGAGAAAATTATAATATGAACCATAGGTAAAGTTGAGAAAATACAATTTTTTTTCTTTAACTAAGCTTGTTACAATTTTATATATAAATAATGGCAATTGTATAGGATATAAAATGTAAACCTTTGAAATATCAGGCGCAATATTGTAAATATCAACATGTCTAATTATTTTTCTTTTAAGTAAAATCTTTCCAAGAAAATTATTATATGAACAATAGCTAAAGTTGAGAAAATACAATTTCTTTTTCTTTAACTAAGCTTGTTACAATTTTACAATTTTTTTATATAGGATTCCTTTAAAAGATTAAAACTTTTAAATGGGAAATGCTCTGATTCTTTATTAACACTAGTAATCACATTTTTCATAGTATATTTACACTTTAAAATGACATGGAACTCGTCAATTCTATTTAAAATTTGTAAACGCAAATTGTTCTGCAGTGTTATTGCCCAAAACTAATAGTTCTGTTCAAAAATATTTTATACAATAGCTCAATACTAAACAATATCTAAGACTTTGTAATTTCCTCTGATGAAAATTAATTCTCCATGTGCTTTTGAGCTTTGCAAAACGAATTGGAACCAAAGTTGTAGCTGTGTAAATTGCAATCCAGAACAAATTCAGTGTGCTTTGTTGCAAGATAAAAAATGTTTGGCAATGTATTTTAAAGACTTTGATGCGTGCAATAGACCATTTTCCATAGATATAAATCATCGAATACACTACAAGAAAGATAGATATAAAATCAAAAGGAAAAAGTGAGACCATCAAAGAATTCTAAGCTTGGACTTACAGTTGTGCATCATTGGACAATTCTAAGTTTGTCTAAAGCTATGTGTTTTTTTGGGTCTTGCAAAAGAATTGATAAAAATACTAGGTTGTAAATGAAAGGGATTGGCTTGCATGTATTTTGAAATTCCATGTTTAAGAAATGCTGCAACAAATAACCATAGCCTTTATTGAACATTACATCCGCTTCACACTTTAGGCAAAGAACAATTGCCATAATACAATGGAGAGCACATACATGGCCAAAGCAATTAATGTCTGATAAGTTCAGAATACCTTGAAAATGAAACATAGGTATTATTGTTTTTTACATTCATTATTAATCCTTAGCAAGTTAAAGTTTCTGCGTTTTTTTGTGGACGAAAGTTACAAGTTTGATGTATATTTCATTACCTAGATTATAACAGGAAAACTGAAAGCTATGCACTAACCAACGGAGGTCCAGAAGTGGCCCATTTCCAATATAAAAATTTTGAGGGGTTCTTGAAATTGTTTGTAAACACATTGTAGCTGGTTCATATATCACTATGCAATTTTGCTAAGACTAGATAACAATAAGCCTTATAGTTTCCTACCACTAGTTCATATATCAGGATGCCTTCTACAATTTCCTGCTACTATTACTATTGTAAATTATAGCATTCTATGTGATGACTTTGTCTAGCCCAATAGCCTAGTTGTCTTGCTTGCTAACTACTTCAAAAGTTTGTATCAGGTGGTGCAGTGACCTAGACCATTCTATGCAGTTATCTATTATGTTCTTCTTCTAACCGTTTGAGTTGAGAAAGACATGATATTGCTATGCTTGAACCCATTAAACATTTTGTCTTGTCCAATGCTTACTTGGTTTGAAATTCCATTTTCACTATTAAGCACAATAAGAGGAAACTTATCACAAGAATAATAGTTCTGCCGTTAGAATCACGTTAACAATATTTCTCATATAAAAAGAAATTACCTAGAGGATAATGCAATGGTTGGAGATGAATATGACAAGTTTGATCTAGTTGTGTCTTTTGCAACCCTACCACCAAGCGTGCTATAGACAACTCCACTACCGCAGCTGGCAACATAACATATATTTAGGAATTTATAGCACAATATTGTTTTGTCGATAATCAAATCACCCATTTGCATGACCAACCAGAGATTGAAGTGCAGGACTTTAATAAGAATTCCCATCTTGCTGAAGCCAATATTTGCAAAAGAAATGATCAATTGCTTGATGTAATAAACTACAGAAATAGAACACTAAAATCACAATGTTTCGATCGTTACCCTTTGTGAATTTCAGTTCTTCTGCAACATCAAAGCATGGCTTCAGCTTTTCTTGCTAGAAATTATTGCCATTTTTTCCTCCATATTTTGCATTTTTCTAATGAACTTAAGATATACCCCTAGATCCCACAGGCACCTGTGATAATTCTACCTAGATATTCACTTCGTCATGCTAATTTTAAAGACTGGAAAATGCCACACTCACGTCTAGTCCTTGCCATGGATATTAGGATCTCACAAGCTCTGAAGGTCTTAACCATACAGGATTAAGGATCTAAATGACATGGAAATACTATTTCTATCAATTTTCTGTTCTTCCTGGGTAAGCTTACATTAATTCTAGGTCTTTCTTCTTGTTACTACATAGCAATGACGATCGTATTTCCTTGATCACTGTGCATGTTTTCCCTGTCGAGTTGATAGTACCTATGACATTAGTTACTTGAAGAAAACATATGTTTGCATCAATTTTAATAGTGTTATTCACAACTTATGCTACACAGACTACATTGCTATGGGTTCTAAACTCAGGCAATTCAAATTGTTTCAATGGAAAATGTATTTCGAGCAACATTATAAAACTGAATCTTTATTGCACTAAATTATGTTAGAAAAATATGCAGTCACGTAATTGAAGAAAAGATTATTACATACATGTACAAATCTCTCCTTTGCATGATATGTCCTTATTTTTGCTGCACTGTGGATTTTCTGTAGACAAAGTTGTGTCGATTTTATCGTATTGTGTAAACTCAATCGGTACATTTTCTTATGGATCCTGTGTGATACACGCATAAGATTCCAAAGTAAGTGAAGATTTGATTATTTCTTATTGCTATCTAGTCTCACTTGCACTTGTTGCTACTTTATTATTGCTATCTAGTCTCACTTGTTGCTACTTTATTATTGCTATTTTGTTTAACTTGGCTTCTTTTGACTATAAGGGCATCTTTCAAAGTGCAAGGGAAAAAAAATCATAGATTAAGGAAATGCTAAAGGAGAGAAAAAATCATATTTAAAGAAATAGTAGATAATAACAAGAAACGATACAATAACTCAATCAATCCTTCATTTGGTAATCACATTGTTATTGCCAAATTTTAAGAATTTAACTATTAATTTTTAGAATAGGGAAAACTTAGAGTTATTTATTATATTATGACTTGTAAATGAGTTTACAACTATGGAAGGGAAGAAGACTTCGGAAAAAGCTGATCACAATTCTTACCAACAAAAGAATCATGCATTTTGTCAAGCTACATAATTGAATTTGATTTAATGCTTTTTGCATTTCCAGGAAAGTTGGACTATGACAATTTTGCTTGTAGCTATCTGGAAAATATGTAGTAGCATGTTAGAATACATAATATTCTGAAAAATATATAGTATCATGTTAGAATACATAATATTAAAAACAATATGTAATATGTATATACATCCAAATGATACGTTTTGTTAGAAACTTGTCTATTCATGGTACCTTTTCCTTTGCCCTTACACAGAGATACTCTGGTAAATAGGATTGTAGATCCTTCTTTTCAGCGTCACGTGACATTAATTTAGCTTTACCAGACCTTGATTCTTTGATTCCATGCACAATGGTAACAATTTTCTTCAGCATGTGTATCTCATGGTATTAGGAACATGAGAGTAATATTGCTAATTTAAACTCCATATCATCATTTTGGCCAATTTCCTAATAAAACAATTGTTTTATAATGCAATTACAAAATGAAAAAAAGTAATAGAAAGTATGTTATTTTATATGTATTATGGGTATTCTCCACGTATCATAAATTCATATAGAATTAGGAAGGACTACGTAGAATTACTTTAACAAAAGAAAATGGCATATATTTAGCAACAAGTTTATATTTTTAAGATAGGATTGCTTGCTTGTTTCAATATGAAGGCAGTGTTTTAGATTATAAAGAACAAGAACCAATGGTATATGCTAATTTAGTTGTTGAAATCACATGTGAATATACTTTTGCATAAGACAAGTAGTTTTTTGTCGATGGCCTGTCCAAAGAAGAGTAGCAATGGAATTGAATTAGTAGATTCATGTACATGAATAAAAGAATGCTTATAACATATTTATTTCATGAGTGACGATCTTACCAGACCACATTGTTGAAGCGGTACTTTCAAGGATCACTGGTTTGGTTTTTGAAATTGGAGATTGATCTGTTTTTGTTTTTTTTGCTTACTGTTTTGCACCTGCATTAAATATTTTGTAGCAACAGACCAAAATATGTTCTTTTTTGCAGAGAGAAAAGGAAAAGACCAAATCTAAATGTGCACTTATTTAGAATATGTACCTTTCAATATAATAGAATTTGGAAGCTGCATGCTTTGATGTGAAAAAGCAATTTCAGGTTACTATTGGTGGATTGCAAGAATTTACAAATAAAAAAACTTGCTAAACTGTATTTATCTTTCTTTTATTCTTCCAAGAAAGCATATTTTCTAAACAGGAAATGTGTACTGTTTCTAATCTATGCAAACATAGCTACCATGCAGAAACATGCAAAGGGTTTGACTATGTGCAAGAACATTAAAATAATTACCTAGTTTAAATCATCAATAAGTTAAATTTGTTATTGGAAACACAAAAACAACACAACGCTTACCAAATAGTTGTTTGATTCTGTTTCAATAATGATGTTAGTTTTCTTGTCCTTGTCTTTGTATTTTTTCCCTGCAGGTCGCAGATTATGGTTGCAACAAAGGATTTTTTTTTTTTTTTTTTTTTTTTGTTATTTTTTGCACCACAAGTGTCAATACTAATTGGAAAAACATAAAACAAAATTGATCTTTAATTTTCCTTTTTGCAAAGCAGGAACCTTCCACGACAAATGAAAAAATGCATTTTCTTTCCTCAACTGTCGAAATCTGAGAACCGAATTGAATAGATGGAAAACAAAATTTGCAATTTCCGTTGCAAGCTGCATGGAAAATTAACTAGGTTTGCATTGCAAAAGAACTATGTTCAGAAGTCTTAATAGAAATAATTTTTTTTTTTTGGGAACCCATGTTATTCACAGACAAAGTCAGAAAAATAGAAAAGGAAAGCAAAGGTTCTTCGATATATAAATGGAATAATTGAAAAAAATATCGTTGTTTTTTTATGTCTTTTTTCTTTAGCAGATAACATTCCAATTAATAAATAAGCATGGAAAAACATCATAAATGGAAAATAGCTTTCTCAAAATAAGAGGAAAGTTGCATTGACTTATAGTAATATAAAAAAAAGCAAAAATAAACTTCTAAAATCACTTTGCTAAGTGAAGAAATCAACATGGTTGTGAAGATGCAGAGGACATTACATTTTTTTTCAAAGTTTAGAAGCATAAAACATAGATCTCATCTTTGTCACAAGCAGAGGAAGGTCTTGTTCAGTGTTTTTTTTTTGCAACCTAAGACAATGAAAACACACTAAATTTTTTTACCAATAACAATGGAAAGTTGAATGGCTCATAGTAAAAAATCATCCATTTGGAAATAATTGTACAAACATCTTAAGTTTTCCAAGAATGAGAAGTGGATCAAGCTTTCTGTTCAATTTTCAATTTCAAAGTGAGTATGGCTGACAATGAGCAAGTAAGATGTTAAAGCAAGAGGGAAAATAATAAACCAACAGTGGAATGACAGTAGCATTTGACATATAGACAATAGGTTCTATCAGTGTATCATATAGTCGAAGCACATGCTTTGAAAAGTAGCTACAATTTGACAAGTTTTTTTGCTTGGTTTTTTTTTTGCTATTCTGGGAAAATAAACTATTTCTATATCGATATTTTTAATGCATCAAGGAAAAGAAACCAAATTTCCCAATGCTATATATGAAAATAATGAGCAAGACAGAACATGAAATTGAAAGGAAAGCACAATATAGAATCAATAGCCGGTATAACTAAAGTATATATTTATGTCAATGTCACTACAACTGTTTATGTCAAAATCAATTGTTACCAACACGAAGTGCAAATCTGTAGTCTATCCCCTATTTCTTTACATAAACAAACATCATAAGTGAAATTGTTCCAGCATCCCTTGTTTTCTTTTTCTTGCATCACAACAAAACAACTACCATGGCTTGGAAGGTCAAAACAAAGCTTTATATTTTAAAATATACCAACAAAAATGGAGATTCAAATTGAAGTATTGGCACTAGCAGTTATTGTAATAGGATGGAAAAGACTTATATAAATGGGAATTAGTTTGTTTATAGCCTCGCAAAACCAGAGTCAGTATCTGAAAAAACCAGGTTGCTTTTTTAAAATCAACAACAAAACTCTTGACAAGATCTCATATTGTTGTCATATTTTTTTTACTTCAATGACGGTGTTGTTAGCTGCTAATGTATAATTCCCATCTTGAGATAGTCTATAATTCCCAGCTTGAGATAGTATGTGCATCTGAATAATAGTCAATGAAATGATATTTGACTACTTCTCATAATAGACTTTGGAAACCTTTGGACAACATTTCTCAAGTGATTTACCAGTTAAAGAACATTCGATATGGCCATCAGTTGGTTCTAATGATGCATTCAATTTTGTGCACATATGCAATCTCTAATGTCTCTTTACAAACTAAGAAATTTGTTAGATTATGTGTCATTTGTTGTTTACATTTAGGTGAGTGCAAAAAGTTGAGGAACCTTTTGGATGCAATGGTATATTCAAGAAACTCATTAAAGTTCTATAAAAGAGAATTGATCCCAAGCAATCCCGAGCCTACCAAACCTAGTCCCAAGCTTGCCATCGTGAAGGCCAAGTAGGATAGTTAAAGAAACATGTACGCATTATGGAGTTCTAAAACATGTATGCATTATTGGTTTCTAAAAAGTGTATGTGTTTTTCAAAACATGTTTTATGCCCCAAAATGGAACACACTCGTCATTTTCTCCACAACAGCGACATGCAACGATTTCAAGCGACTAGCGTATTGGTGAACATAATTTGGGTGAGAAGGGCCTCCATATTCCACCTTGGGCATAATTCTCCTCCATCTAAGGTATTTACATAAAAATCCATCATTCTAAACAATCTATTTTCATTAATTTGTATTCCCTAAAATAAATTTAAACCATAATTTTATTAATTTGTATGCCCTAAAAAAATTTGAACCATAATTCTAGTTATTTGTATGCCCAAAGGAAATTCAAACCCCAATTTAATCATAAAAATTAAATCAATTTCACTAGATGCGTATATATCCATGAGAATCCTTATGAATCCAAACCACTATTCACAAATATGCAAATTTCTCATGTATATAGCAAGGTTTCATACAACTAAAAAAAAATCAAGTAGAATTCATATCTGCCCCAAAATACAACTAAAAAAAATATCAAGTGGAATTTATATTGAGATTTTATTCATAAATACCACCATGTGCTCCCTCCTTTAGGCTCTAGCTCTTGCCTCTACCCAAAATCTCGGAGTTGGTCCTCCAATGGCATTAGTCAACACCCTACAGTTTTGATGAAACTTCATAATCCAAGCCTTAAAATAATATAGAGAAGCTTGCCATGACATATACACATAGGACATTTAATGTATGTATCTGGAAATTTAAATTAATACACATATATGACATAAATTTAGGATGGAAAAATGTTAAAAGTTTATTCGTTTGTGCAATTGTTCAATTATAAATAGTTCATGTTGTTATTTGTTGTACACTATTTTTATATTTTTCATTTCTTAGAGATGTCATTATACCATGTGTATTTTTCTAATGATATTTTTTTTCTATTTATGATTGCAGTGGCTACTATGGATCCTAATGTAGAGATATTGAGAGAGATCGGTTCCACATGGAGGGGTGGAGTTGAACTCTGTCGCTCCCTTGCAGTGTCATTGGATGCTATTGTAGACACTATTAGCTGCTCTAACGATGATTTGTACAACATAGCATCATATAGAGAAATAAAACGAAAAGAATGTGCAAATGGCTTGAGTTACAATGAAGTCAAGAAGCTGAAAATCACAAAAGAGAAAATATATGAATGTTTCAGAGTGCCTAAAATGAATCAAATTCCAAACAACAGTAGAGTACATATTTCGATTGAGTGGTGCACATATCAAACATTACGAGATCATTGGATGGATAGATGGTATATGGTTTTTGATATTCCACCACACAAGAATAGGGAACTACCAATATACTTCCTCGAGAAGTTGTATGTTGCATACCCAGGTAAATTATTTTGATATATTGGGGTTCCAAGGCGTTGGTATGGGGGTGCCTCGAAACCGACCCAATGCTAGGAATAGAGATTTCAATTGGACCATACCTCCTACTTGTAGCCAACTACCTAGGCTAGATGTCCCTCTTGTACATCATATGATTCCCCAAATATAGGAGGTGTTTATGAATCTAGCTCAGGTGTTTGTCTACCAGTGGTCTGCCATAGCACAACTATTGACCAGGTAGGGCCCTATTCCTCTGGTGGGGCACAAACATTATCTTTCGGTGGCATATGAACATCTAGTGCTAGGGATATACTAACATCCCATGAGCCCCACATTGAGCCACACGTGTGCACGGTGTGTGGTCAAGCCTGCTATGGTTGTGGACCAACACATGGTACCTCTTTGATGACTTCTGGTAAAGTAATTATATGGTTAAAACTCTAATGTCGTTTAATTTTTTTTCTCTCATATTGTACACATCCTCCATGTCCTAATGGTTAAAACACTAATGTCCTACCATCCGCAGTAGACCTTCTGAATTCGGCTAGAACATCATCGAACCAAATATCCCCAATGTTAAACGCTCATTGCAGTCTGAGTCTATCTGTGAAACACTAAGGAACACTTCTCGTATTCCCATCATACGGCTAGATGCATAACCATACAAAGTTTTGAATCCATGACTCTGTAAATATGATAACATTGTTGATTCAAACTCTCTGAATCAGAACCAATTTATAGATCTAGTCCTTGGAGAACAAGATAATCCTCTCTTTCTTAGATATAGGGTTAACTCTCCCAAATTTGATCTCTGTTCTCATAGATCTGGTCTCTACCCTGACAGATATAATAGATCTGGCATCTATCCCCATAGATATGTTGTCTGCACTCACAGATCTGATAGATTTGGTGTCTATCCTCACAGATATGATTTTTGCACTTATAGATCTAATAGATCTAGTATATATCCTCACATATATGATGTATGCACTCATAGATCTTATATATGCTCTTTATATCTATAGTATGCCCTCACAGATATGAACATTGCTCTTCAAATCTGATATATATGCCACAGATATGGACTCTGATATCACATATTTGAACACTACTCTTCAGATATGATATACCTCTGCATAGATCTGGCACTTGCTTTCCCAGCTATGAAATATCTATCTCATATCTCACCTCCAAACTCACATATATGATAGATCTGACCTCTACAACCACAAATTTGAGCTCCGCTCTTCAGATATAGTAGATCTGGTCTCTATCTCACATATATGATATCACCATTGAGTCTCCACATAGATATGGTATACAACTCGCATATCTGAGTGTGAATGCCCCCAGACCCTCACTAGGGCTCTGATACCATGATAGTTTTTCCCATATGTTGCTACTCGATTTGGGAAGATGATATCCCAACTGTCCTTGAGTCTCTATAAGTCACAAGCAACCTCAACTTCTCTATGCCATAGAAGATCAAAGTTAAAGAATAACATTATAACAAAAATCACTATAAATCTCCTATCAACTTTAATAAAATATGACAAACACACATGTGAGTCTCATATTTACCTTGGAAACCCCAATGGGGAAAACCAACATCCATGGGGATTTATTCTTTCTCAAGCCCATAACATATAATAGAGAGAAAAATAAACACAGATGTTCAGAAGATAAAAAAGAACCTAACTGGTCAAAACCATAGATCTGCTTGCAGAATCAACTGCTGCTCATGCGAAAAAATCTTGCTTTTGCATGCTTTTTAATAAATAATATTGGATGCAAAATTTTTTATGCATGAGGCATATCACCCCAAAAGTTCTGCATGCATCCATTGCTGGATTCATGCCACTTGGTAGAGTGCATCTCACCCTCTACGCCATCCTAATGCCTATACTGAATCTAGGAATATGAACATGGGGGACATCCCGAGATACACCACTATCTCTTACATCTTGCAGGAGCTTGATGCATCTACAGGGGGTGCTAGCAGGGTGAAAACATGAAGTTGGGAAACAATTTTGGCTTGTTTTTGACAAAAAAAACTGCTAAATTTTATGTTTTTCAACTTCGACCTCTTCAAACCCATATCTCCCTTAGGAATTTCAACTTGAGGTAATCACAAAGCTTTTAGATAATTGAATTAGCTTTCTACTCATATTTTTTTTAAATTTTTTTATGGACATATCGTTGGACAAATTTGTTGTCAACATACGACATATACTTTAAAATTTTAGGTATGGATAATTTGTGACTTGTGTTGACGACGGTTTTTTGATAGATGGCTATTCATTTTAGGGAAAACAATTGTAGGCTCATAATCTACACACACTACACTAGATCCTGGATTATAATTTGAGTTTTTTAAGACTTGGGAACTATTTTTTATTATTTATCGAAACAACGTATGTTCAGAAAATGGTGCATTATCGACACATGTTTTTGTCTTCGTATTTTCTTTCAAATGTGACTCTTATCAAACAAACTAAAACCAACCCATTGAAGAGGACACTTCAAGGAACATCCTTGTATTTTTTTAAATTTTTTTGGCTTCGTCATTGTGATGATATTGAATTTTCATTGTGACTGATTTTTCAGTCACTAAATTTTTTAATGATAAAATTTAGTAAAAAAATAGTAAAAAATAGTAATCCTAAATGAAATTCAAAAAACATTATATTATGAGAAAGTAGATTGAATGATGAATCTACTGGTATAAACTCCAACATGTAATTCTCATGTTTTGCAGTGGTCCAACCTTGTTAAAGTGACACATTTCTGAATTCTGCAGAAATGGTGCTGGAATTGTTGACCAGAAACTCTCGGGCAAGAAAATGTTTTCCGAACTCTCAGCCGAGAGTTTAGTTCAAACTCTCATCCGAGAGTTTTTTTTTAAATACAGTGCGTGGATTGGTTCAAACTCTCGGCATAGAGTTTTTTTAAACTCTATGCCGAGAGTTTGAACTCTCAAAACTCTTACCCTAGAGTTTAAAGAACTCTAGGCTGAGAGTTTCAGGTTGACTTTTTTTCCCCTGTTCATCCGCATGCCCTCTTTCCCAGCTTCACGTTTTTGTCACGGAATTGTTTCCCAGCTTCGCATTTTCACCCAGCATTAAAAAATAAAAAAGATAATTAAAAAAAAATATTAATTTTTTATGGAAAAGGCGATGCACTAGTACTAGCTGTTGTTATGTAGGTGTAGGAGGGGAGAGGAAGGCGAGGTTAGAGGCAGAGTAGGAGGGGTGTTGTTAGGGGAAGTAGGAGTAGGGGGTGATAGTGGGTTGGGGGGGGGGGGGTTGTTAGATTAATGTGGGGGTCTTTGGGAGTTGTAGAGGGGGTGTATTAGGTAGTTTGAGGGGTTAGGAGCCTAGGTAAGAATAACGTGAATGTGTTTTTGTTTACAAAAACGCGTATGCAATATTTAACATTACAACTATATTGTTTGGTTTGGTGATGATAACATTAAAAGGAATTGGGGGGGGTGCTAAGGGATTAGACGTAGAACAAGAGGGGGGGTATTAAAGGGTTATAGGTAGAATGAGAGGGGGCATATTAAAGGGTTAGAGGTAGCGACATAGGTGGGTATTAGGAGGTTGGTGGTAAATGGGGTAGGGGAGAAAGAGAGGTAGAGATGGGGTTAGCAAGGGTTAGGGAGAGGAGGGGATAGAGAGAGTGAGGAGGGGTGTGAGTAAGGGTTAGGGAGATGAGGGGGGAGAGAGAGGGGGGGTTAGGTTTAGATGTAGGCTGAGGAGTGAGATAGGGGGTTAGTATGAGTTAGAGAGAGAGAGAGAGGGAGAGTTGTGGGTTTGGGGAGGAACTTACGGTGATTACAGATAAAGGGGGGTATAGGCGAGGAGCATGAGTGTTTGGGTTAGAGAGAGAGAGAGAGATATTGGGGGGTGGTAAGTAGTTAGAGGTAGAGAGAGAGGGGGAGTGTTAAGGGGTTAGATTTTAGGGGTTACTAAGAGTTAGGGGGAAGAGAGAGAGAGGGGGGTGGGTGTTAGGAGTTTGGGGGGGGAATTAGGGTGATAAGAGAGAAAGGGGGTATAGGTGTGTTGATGCCTCGGATGTACTGGAAGAACCCCGGGAAACAACGTAAGGGAGATATCCCAGCCGAAGGCTTTGAATAATCTTATGCAAGGATTACCCTATCCTCAAGTTGTTAGGTGTAGCTAACTCCGATGGATATTCGACCTCCATTGGCACTCTTTGAGTTAGTGATTGTAATGTCCCTAAAAATAGTAAAAATTTTAAAAAAAATCGATATTGCAAAAGAACTAAATAGACGATGTTTTGTAAATTAACTTCAGCACTGAAAAGTGCCCACTGCACCTATGTTTGATTTCTATTGCTTGAAGTGTTTTTAGTTTCATAAGTGTCAGTGTGCTGAATGAAGTCCTAAAGCTTTGCGGAAACATTTAAAGTGAGTAGATGTAAGAACTGTCACATGTGTATAGATATTTTAGAATGTAATAATGTGGAAACTTCTTCCTACAACTATAATGGTTGGTGTGTACATGTAATAAACTTTTAACTGGTAACCTTCAGGTGGGGTGAACCCCTAATGGTGGTAGTTGGGTTCCATGATGTACTGCTAGATCCTCCAAGGGTAAGAGTGCCCCGACAGGGCTGCCGAGAGGTAGGGTGTAAGAGTGAAAATCCCTGACTTACTTAGCGAGATTCGCTAATGTCCTTATTTTGTATTTGTTTGCAAGAATACCTAAGAGGCATCTACCGAGAATGCCTACTCCACCTTTCTAGCAAATGTTTATAACTCAAGTGAGAGGGCTTTGAAGATTGACTCCTAGAAAAAACCTTGTTGGGGTTTGTAAAACTTGTGAAAATTCACCACTTGTTTGACCTTGTAATTATTTAAATGGCATTATGTAATGTTTTGGGTCATTGTATGATTGATTGTATTTACCATACAATGGATTTCAAAAAGGTTCTAATACTATAGAGTTGCTTGGAGTCACGTCGAAATATTTGGGGTGGGTGGTAGCATTCAATGCGCATCTGCGATGGCACATGGCCACGCTGCTAGCTTGATGGGGGTTCTCTTCTTGGTTTCTATGCCACTGAAGTTTCGATGTTTGTTTTTCTTTGCACCTGCTCTGGTTGTGGAAACATGGAGGGTTTCGTGTGCTGACCTGAGCTTGGCTCATGTTCAGCACACCCCGGAGTCTTCAAATACAGAAATGGTGACTGTCTACGAAGGAAAATATGCGTTTCATTTCTGCAAATCGATTTGTAACTTTTTTTGACAAAGCATTTCAAGGTTCTAACTTTGTATTTGTGTAACTTTTGACAGGGGATCGTATGGCATTCTCCTTTTATCTGGTTATCAGTTGATGGGCGACATCTTACCTCTGAAATCGTTGCTTGAGGTAAGTCAGAGTCCTTCATCCTCTCACTCCTCCTCCCGCCTCTGTGGAGGAATTCTGGTGGTGTAAGCTTTGTGATGGAAAGAAATACTCGTGCCCAGTCTTGGGTTTTACTATAACACGATTTTGGTTTGGATGAGGTCGTCGTTTGGCTGGACCACTATGTAAATAACTCTGTTGATTTTCCATTTAAAGTTCTTCAAGTGTTTGGCCATTTTCCTCATTACTAAACTCTGTAAGCTGTAATGGCAATGTTCAAGTGATGACCGAGATGGGTGTTTGTGTGTTTTGCTTGTAAATTAATAAACCATAGATGCAATAAAGGAGAAAGACTAGGTAATTTGGTCTTCTGCATTTTCTTATAATGATGGTAGTTTTTCGATGGTGTTTGCTATTTGTTGCCTCTGCCTGATAATTTAATGGTTGTAAGATTTGTGAAAAAGGGAAGAAATCGTGTTCTTTAACTGTATGGGCAACATTCGTGAGCAGGAATTCCCTCTGACGAGGAAGTGTGGTTTCTATGAGATTTGATGAACTTTGAACTTAACACTGAATCTATGTGTTTCCTGTAATGGCTTTCATTGTTTTTGTTTCTATTTTAGCAGCGTCTATGGTGTGAATGTAATGATGGGTAAAGAATTTGTAACCCTGATGATATCTATACGCCTGAGATGTCAAATAAACTAGTTCTGCGTTTTCTAGGTTTTTCTTTTAAAGATGAGAAGAAGGGATTCGATCCCATGACCTGCGTTTGTATCTCAGTTTTGTCTATATGTTGTGTTTCATGTTTTAAATGAAATAGTTGTTTGGATGGAAACTATGTAATCCCTTCTGCGTTTTTGTGAGAAGTCATAGTCCTAGCTGTTGTTTCGTTGACCCTAGAAAAAGCATGGGTTGCTAATGAAGATTTTGAAAGCTTTAGGTTTGATTTCTAGAATCGTTGAGTTTTCCTTGTTTAACAGTTTAGTTTTGTAAGAAATGAGAAGTCTAGGGCTAAATTTGTAAATCGTGAACCCTGGAATTTACTTGATGCGTTTAAATCTTGGTAATGTGTTGACTATTGGTGACAAAATGTGCTTTAGTGAATTTCTGTGTGCTTATCAGGGTAGTGGTTGATTAAATTGTTGATATTGAAAGCTATGAGTCCATACTTTATCTTGCTTCTTCTGCCTGGTACTGTAATTCGATGTTTTGATAGTTTAAAAGAGTAGTGTAGCTAAATGTTTCGATGTCTGTTTCGTTTTAATTCTATTTGATAATGTTTCCGATATATAAAATAAAAAGAGCTAACATGCTTAGATGGAACTCTATACTGTGAATACGAAATACGATTTCGACAGCAGATAGATACTTATAAACAATAAATTATAATGACCCTAACCTAGAAAACCATATATGTTGTCTAACAAAGGCTGGCTTGGCTAGACTTGCTAGACCTTCCACTGGGTTCTGGGCAGAACCTTGAATTTATTAATATTGGTAATGAAAACAATGATGTAGTATCTATTTTTAATTTCTAAAAGAAATATTAACTAATCCATACCTGACAGCTTGAGCACTTGGTCCCTTCCTGCAAAATCCCGACCGCTTGGCACTTGAATCTTCACTATAGCAACCTGCACACTCAACAATAGTTAATGCATAGCCTGTTGTATCTTGCTGACCTGTTTAGAATGAATGCCTTAGGATGGATAAATTTGGGGCTACCGCATTCCTCCCAACCATGATCCTACAACCATTCTTGGTTTTGTATGGATCCCCCCAAGCTGGATTCCAACATGCAAAAGAGATAGAGAACCTAGAGTTACTGTTGGTCTCAGTTTCTTGGAGCAGATGACTTTCCTTTGATTACCATAAGAGGACAATGATAATTAAGAGAGATGTCCCCAAAGCTAGGGATCTTCCCTCTTTAAATAGGTGAGTCTTTTAGTTAGGACTGTTGAAATAAATGGTTTCTTTAAATTAAATAATTTATATTTAAAAGATTTATTCAAGTAAATATCTAGCCCATTTTGAACTAGGACTTCTCCAACTGTTTGACTATGAGTGGTTTTAATTCAAGCTTTCAATAATAATTATACTAACAATAATTATAATAATAATAATACTTTACCTAACTATTAATCATCTCATTAATAATATTTAAATAATGCATAAGCCATCTATATAATAAATATATTTCATAAATAAATAATGACAACATTATTTATTAAAGCTCTTAAGATTAACATTTAGTCTTGAGGCCTTTATGCATGTTTAATCATAAAAGACTACTGATAATTATCTTTTATTAGATTATGTATCTTCTCATGATACTTCTTTTAATTTTTTAAGGACAAGTCCAATTCTTAGGATGGTCTCGGTAAACTTGGCTAGGTACCTCTAGTCTCTCTCTTTGCATGTCGGATTCCCTTGTTCAACATGGTAGCTCCCGCAGTATTTGATGATAGATAACAGATGAATAATTTAATCAAATATAATAATGTGATAAAAGTGTTCTTCAGAGTCCTTTCGACTCATCGCTTTGAGATCAGTAACCTCGAGTGCTCTTCAGAGCCTTTTAACTCAACACTCTCACATGGGCGTTACTCTAGTGCAATTCCAGAGCCTCTGCTCAACACTAGTGCTAGAATGTGGTTGTGAGCCACATATAGAATACTTAAGTTTCCTCGGATTCGGTATTCATTTATTAAGCTTGGAGTGCTCCAGGGCTTATGCCCAACACTCAATGTACGTCAGGGCTTACTCCGAGTACATCATATTTTCTCTAGGTACATCAAGGCTTTTGCCCAGTACGTAGGTAATTTGTGTGTTTTTGAGTCCACACTCAACACACCATATAAGTCAATTATGTCATTCACATTACTGCACAGTATGTAAGAAAAGGTCATCTCAGTATATTAGGGTTTTGTACCCACATCAAAACATAATCAGAACATTGGGGCTTCCTTGCCCAGTATATAATCAAATAATGAAATTCAGTTAGGGTCCACGTCCAATATGTTAGTATACAAAAGAATAAATCATATGTACTAGGGCTCATGCCCACTAATCAGAATAAATCACATGTGCTGGGCTGTGGCCCAATATAACATCATAAAATAATCACTCCAAAATTCGGGATATTAAAGTGATTTTTTGCTCCTTAAAGGAGACTTCGGATGAAATTTAAAGGTAATCCTAAATTTAATATGTATGCAATATAAAATTAATATGCAATCTAAAATTAATAATTCCGCAACTATGAGAAGAAATTCTATAATTACAGAATTACAGATTTAAACTAAAAAAAGATTAAAGTAAAATAATAGCTAAATTAAATATTAATTAGTAACCTATCCCGGGAGCCAAGTATTTTAAAATGGAGGAAATGATTTAATGTTCAAAAAAGAATAATTGGATCAGCATTTTAAAAGACATTTTAAAATTATTGATGTCTTTAGCACATCAATTCTAACATGAGAAAAAAAACATTATCTTCTCCCAGCTAAAACTGTTTGAACATAGAATCGTTTATGCAATGATTAAACATAATCAGGTTAACACATAAACTACAAACATAAAGAAAATTGCTTGAATCTGATTATGATCCGATTTGTGCACAAAAAAAAGAAACATCTCATTAAATGCACATGAACAAATGAAAAATAATTGTAGAAAAGAAATTGTATTACCATTTCAGCTTAATAAAAACATTTACAAAGCTTCAAATTGATGATCAGCAGCCACTTCAGGAAGAGCCTATGATCTCCAATATCTTAAACACAATACATTGATATCAAGAGAATCATAGCAGAGAAAGAAGAAATTCAGTTCTCTGTCATACAAAAATCATCCCCGCCCTCTTGCAGCAATGTTTCTCCTTCTTCCCTGTCAACAAAAAACATTGCAAGAAGAATGCAGATATAGGAAGAATGAAAATCCTTCCATTCTTTAGAGACCTCTTTCCCCCATCCTCTCAGAATGTCGAGGTCAAATTTATAGAAGTGAAGAGCAATGGGAAGGATAGCATCAAATCCCCATATGTCTGGTTCGTTCAACAGGATGCAAAAACGGTCGGAATGAATTTATGGAAAATTTACCTCTGTTCGGGCACATTTTTCTCCCAAAATATTGATAGATTTGAAAAAATTTTCATGGATAGGGGTAGATGATCCCATTTGGGAAGTGGGTTGCCAACCGTTTGAGCTAACGCCTCACAGTTTGTTCACAATCTTCCACGCAAAAACATTTCTTCTATAGGTGCGCGATCCGTTTTTAAACTTCATCCTTCACAGCAACAACAGATTAGGGTTTAGTGAAATACCATGCATTAATATTGTAAATAGTATGATATTAAAATCCAATTATATAAATAAATTATTAATATTGTCTTTTAAAATTATATCGAATATAATTTAAACAATAATAATAATCTTATCAACAAGCAAAGCTAATTATTCCTTGTGAAATATAATACTTTTCTTAATGAAAAGTTATTGACTCTTTCCATGGTTTGAAAGTATGTTTTTTAGGATTCGATTAAATTATACACAACATAGGCCTGAAAAAAAACTTGTCCTAAAATTATAGATTTTCCCAAAAGGAAAAATTTTATCAAATATTCAAGGCAAGTAAAATTCAATAATCCTTTCAAAATTGAGAATTAAATGCACGGTTCCATTATTTGATATACACCCTTTCAAGTCATAAATCAAAATGATGAAAAATAAGTGTCCAATCAAATTATTCTAATCCGTCAAGATGCTCTTTAAACTTATCGATTCAATGAAGTTCAATTTTTGTCCAAGGCTATCGAAACATCATATGAATTTAATTAGCCAAAATTGGAGCATGTAAATGATTCAAACAAGTTCAAATACAAATAAGCAATCATTACACACATTAGTGAGAATCAAATGACAAGATCTTTGAAATCTTCAAAAACCAATAAAATGAAAATCAAGCCAAAGTGTAAAGATTTGAAGAATCGAAAAATGAAATCCATGAGACCACCTTCAAAGCTACCAAGAAAAAGAAAAGAAAAGTTAAGTATTTACAAAATTTACATGGGGGGCCCCTTGAATTTTATGAAAATTTGAGGCGAGTTGTTGGGGTGCCAATAAATGGCGACACACTGGGATGAAGCAGTTATCTCTGCCTTGAAAATATATAAGCTTACATGTACATGAAGACAAAAGGTAAGGTTTCCAATGAAAAGAGAGTTTACTCTATAACATGGGTACCACATCAACGAGTCAACCTTTTAAATATCTACCCAGCTGCAATTGATTTTTAATAATTAACTTTCTAACCATCACTAAAAATGCAAAGACAAGCATTGATTGACTAGATTTCTAACAAAATATGTTCTTCATTGGAACACATTCTAAAAGAAAAATTCGTGATGGAAAGAAGATGTTATCTTAATGATTAGCCTCTAATACCACAGGCATAGACCTGCTTCCAGCAAGCATCTATAGCCTCGACAAGGTTACCTTTTAACCCAATAAGTTGCTTTTATCCCATCCACTAGTTAAATATGCGAAGCTTATCAATCATTGTTAAAGATTTGCATCCTTGGAAAGAAGTTGGAAAAAACTGTCATGGCTTGGTGATCATATTGTGACAGTGTCATTCACATCAACTTATAGATAATGAGCAGGCTGGCTCGTGATAAGACACCTCGTCTTTCAACCATTTTTGTGGCTACAAGCCAGTATCCTAGCTTGGTGACCATATATTGATAAAGTCATTCCATAAGAAGGTATGATCATGAACAGGTCGGCTTATAATAAAACCTTCTTTTTCCCAACTCACTCCTAGAGATGTTAAAGAATAGGATTGGGATACATTTAATTTTAATCTCATAAGAGATTACTTAATGGATGGGGAAGCCACTATACTCCTTAATAGAGCGGAATGGCGTTAAGAGGTTTGAGATGATAACAATAGTAGCATCACTTATTTGCTCCTAAAGAAGGATCTAATTAGAACATAATTGCAGAATCTAGTTTAAAATAGCTTTGCATATTGATTTGTGATAATTAAAAGGAGAAAGATAATCAATGCAGCTAAGTTTATGTATGAAGGTAAAACTTGGAAAGTGTTCCACCATGGGAAAAGGGATAGTCTCTTCTTGAAAATCACCTTGAAAAGATTTCTTCACATACAAGACTTCAAAAGATGTAGTCTTGGAATGAATTACTTACCCCGGAGTATCATTAACTAAGGATCAACAATCCCCTATCAATTAAATTTTAGAAAAGGTTGATAAATAAAACATGATTCAAGATGTAGAATAACTGGAATCGATTTTTCGATAATTAACATTTCAACTTTTCGCCCCAATGTAAATGATTATCAAACTAAGAAATGAAATGAAAAAAGTGATCTAATCAAAATAAAATCTAAGCAAACGAGGCTTTACAATTATGACTAATATCTCATGTGGAATAACATATGTTTGAAAGTTTCATAATTGAATAAGAACTTTGATTATACAAGGGTGATAAATAGTAAATTGATTGCATCAATTCATAAATTGTACATAATTATTTGAATTGATTACAATATTATTTGTATAAGAACCCCTTTAAATGAAATTATAAATTTTCTTTTACTCAAAAGATTCGATTGATAGTATTATGAACCGCATGAGATATTTAGCCAATTGAATCCATTTTATTTAGAAAACAAAATAAAAAGGTAACATAATTGTAAAAATAGGCCTTAACAAATTGCTTTATGCGAACAAAAGTGGGATTTGTTGTCGTGTTTGTAGAATGGAAGGAATTTGTTACTGTAAAGGGAGTAACTATATCAATTCATAAAATGAAAAATTATTAAATCGACTAATTGAATTGATTATAATAAAACTCTTAAAATAAATTTATTTTCCTTCGGTTGAAGAATTATGATCAACATTGTTATTTGTTGCACAAAGAGGCCTTTCTTTATTAAAGATTATGTATAGAAAGAAACAAAATGAAATAATACTAAACTAAATTGTGTGCAATTTGCGACACCAAAATATGTAAAAACCTCTTTTTTCAAGTGCATATCTAGGAAAGATCAAAATTCACATGTAATGAAGATGTTCTAATTTTAATTAGTTTGTCTTCTTTCAAAATATCCTTGCTCTTAAAACATGAAAATAATTAATTCAAAACATTTCATGACATGATTATTATAATTTAAAACTAAAGATATAATTCAAACATGAATGCCCTGAACCAAAATAATAAGCGAGAGCATGAATAATAAAAAGTGAAAGAGGATAAAAGTACTTCCCTGAATGCATCTGAAGAAGTGTCGTTTCCAACCTTGACTTGGTTTGTCGTCGCAAATTTTTGATTGAATAAAACCAAAAGAGTAATCTAATTACTAAAGAAATAATCGAAACTAATATATTCTACATCTACTCTACACTACTCTAAAAAGTAAACAAAAACTAAGTATAGTCGAATTTCCAATGGAGCCAATCAAGTAACTTTAAACCTGCAAGGAAAAACAAATGATGCATCTGCAATAATTTTTTTTAAATGGAGATCCAAAAATAGGAAAAAGTAAACTAAGTTTCGTATTTACAAAGAAATGAAAATGACATGGAAAATGGTTCAAAAATGATTGTTCCAACCATAAATAAATTGGATCATAAAAAGTGGGTTGGAAATTATTAAGATCACGATTCAAAAGAATTTCATTAAAATTGAAAGTGGAGAATATTTCCTTTAGAAATATATCATCGTTATTGCATTGAAAGAAAGTATTGGAATTTGAATCTTGTGCATGATTGGTTTCATTTTCTTGATTTTTATTTAAATGTTCATTCCCATCGAGTGCACGAGGTTTGTTTAATTTCTAATTATTTGATCAAAATAAGTTTTCATTTAAAATCTGTTCTTTAGAAATAGTGTATTTCAAACAAATATTTTGAAATTCATTTTCGATTTCAGCCAATTCATCTTCTAAAGACTTATCATTGTTCATAACAATTAGGATTAAAAGATGAAGATTTCTCGAAATGATTATAATCAAGAATGTGTTCATTAAAATCCGAAGGACAATTAGTATGTTCAAAACCTTCTAACCTAAGATCCATCTTTTGATTAAATGAAGAAGAGTGAATATCACTTAAAGAAAGAGGATCTTTTAAATTATTAGAAATAGATGGGGAACCCTCTTCATAATTTCCTAAATCTTCATTTTTATTGATAGTTGGATCATTATGATCAAATTGATAAAAAGGCAAATGTTCAACATTTGATTGAACAAATTGCCCATTACATAGATCGGAAGTATCAGGATTGAGATTTTCTTCAACAGTTTCAGATTGAGATTCCAAATAATGAAGGGAAGATGTAAAACACTCATCATACCTATGTAATGCACTTTGATTGTTTCTTTCATTTTTAATAGTCATAACTTCATTGTAGAAATCATTAATTTGTTTATTTAATTGAACAATTTGTGAAACCTTTGATTCTTCATTAATATATTCTTCATCATATGAAACAGAAGGAGAAAAAATATCTAAAGGATACCCCTTCAAGTCTTTCTCAAGATTTTGAGCCTCTTTACATGCTTCATTCAAATCTGTTATTCCTTCACGTAAGATGAACATAGCCATAGCCTTAGGAAGAGATCTAACATAACATCAAAAAGTGAGTTGTGTCGAAGGCCTATCTTTTTCGTGTAAGCTATAATACACTTGTCGAAAACGCGTGTTAAAATCCCGAATTGATTCTCCATCGTGCACTTGCATTTGAATCAGATTTTGATGAATTTCAATTATATCATAATATTCAAAAGAATATTTAAAAAAATTCTTAAATTCCAACCAGCTAGAAATTGAATTCAAAGGTAAAAAACAAAACCAAAGAGAAGCCTTACCTTTGAAGGTAAATGAAAGTAATATGCAAGCAACATCTTCATGTATGACATTAAATAAACGCAAAATAGATTTACACCTTCTAATATGCTCGGTGACAGAAACATTACCTTCGCCATCGAACTTCAGCAAGATATAAACTGCCTTTTTAGGGAGCTCATGTAACATACCCCTTTACTGAAACATTTTATGTTGGAATAAAACTTTATCTTAAATTTTATTGTAAAGTTTTATATTTGGACAAGTGGACAATGATGACTGTAATTGCACAATATTATTATTTAATAAAATAAAATAGGAGACACTCACCCAAAGAGACTGTTGAAAGAGTGTTTACCGACCCAATAGGTGGAATGGAGTCTGGGGTAGAAGGAAATGGACAAGTGGCAGCATCATGAACTTAGTAACTAGCCGTTGTTATGGGACAACTCCCTTGAATTGTGGTCATAGTGCCTTGAAAGATGGGACTAGAGCTTGAGGCTCATTTATTTGGAAAATTGACCACTAAAGACCCAGGCATCTTTATAAAGCCATCGAATTGAGCAGAAGCTCACACTTTTTCTGACGAGAAAATTTACCTTGTGGTTCTGCTGTATGCACACAAGACACTCGATGAGGGGAAGCTATGTTTTGAGTTTCTTTGTAAGTCTATTCCACTTCTACTAGATGCAGATTTATTTCCTGCTTAGGGTAGAGGTTTTGAGGTGTATTGCAAGTCTCTACTGATTGCTAAAAGTAAAACTTGAGTGCCTTGCTTCTACACAGAGTCTTCTACCTAGTGGTTCAGTAAACAGGCTTAGGGGTCCAAAGGAGCAAGTGATATTGGCTGCTTCTTCTAGAGAAGGTTGGGAGGAACATGCTTCTTTGGGTGTTTGTCCATCCTATATACAGTTTCAGGTTCTACTTTTCATTCCAGTTCCTAAGTAGTTATAATCTTATTTCTGTAATTATTGATTTAGGATTTATTAGTCAAATGCCAATAGGGATCATTCTGCAGAAGTAAATATTTGATTTCTTAACCGATTATGATTCTGTAAATTATTGAGGAAATTATATGAAAATGATAGTATAGATTTCTTCCTTGTATTTTTCCACGTACTGTTCTTGTACCGTACTCTAGTACAAGGAAGGGTGTTTAAAAATAGATAAGAATGATGTTATGCAATAGACAAAATGATTGAATAAATATCATAGACAAGAACTCTGCCATGCTCCTGTAATTTTTCTAATCTGTCTTCTTTTTGTAATTAAATTTCCTATGTTGTTCAGTAATAGAAATCTTATAAGAATATCTATTCTATTCAGACATTATAATATTTTCATAATAGAAACAACATCTTTTATTCTACATAAAAACCTAGGGTTTACTTTAGGTTTAATTATTTTTCCTTCAGCAAAGTAATTACTGTACATTCCCTTATCATTTTCTTCCCATTCTGTTAATATAACTTATCTATAGATTGTCATCAATCTTCATAAGTTTAAAACAGTTTTCGAAAAAGTAGTAAACAAATATAGACATGTTACAGAGCTACTAAACATTTATCTCATCATTATTATCATGCCAAACAAACACAAACAACATCTATTTTTTACGAATGTCCTAAAAATATCAAAACCTCATATTTCTATTTAAAAGGTTTTGACTTTTCTTATCATTTTCGAAAACAAAATTTACAAGACAGAACTCAAATTTATCCTAATAGTCTATACCTACAGGATTAATTTCAAAACTCTTAAGAGAACCAAAATAATCTTAGGATTGAGATGAGTCCTTAACCAACCTTACGGCCGAACCCATGATATTTCTAAACACTAACTCATTTGTTACAAGATTCCAAAAAAGATACATTGTACATGAGATAAACATTAAATAACATAGTCACGATTTCATTCTCCTACACAAAGTCAAAACTTAAACGAAGGAACATGATCAACAAGACATTAGACATACGAGACTAAATCTCAATAGTTAGGTTATCTTTACAAAACTTTCGAAATTATCCTCTAAAAAAAACTAAGTGTGAAACTACAGTTAGAGGAGCCAAGCGATTCGACTCTCAAACCTTGAAACTTTATTCAACATCATAGTCACGCACAGAACTAAGGGCTCAAGGCCATAAAACAGTTGAAAAAACCCTTATATCAAAATGAAGTTAGTTAAATGAGACCGGGTCTCCACATTTAGTTCAACATCTTAAAACCCGTCAAGGTAATTCTTTAGCAAAAACAAGGTTCAAGGTTTGAAACTCCAACACGAGGCATTTTCCTTTGGCTCTCGGCCATTATCTACACAAAGCATTTTAGAAGAAAAACATTTAAATAAAATAACACAGGTCCTGGAGCATTGCTCTCTGATACGATGCACACAACAGTATTAAGTTACCAGAACCTTTTTCATTCCATCAAAATGACCGAGGATCAAACCCATGTTACATTTTCAATGAAGAAACACACAGAGAAGGGTTGTAGAGCTAACATCGAAGTAGGTCGAGGATCCCATCCTCCCTACATGTGTCTTTTGACTCATTAAACATTACAACGACGACAACACCTTCAGCCAGACATCAAAATCATAGTTCGGCTAACACCCAAACAACAACCAACATTTTCCAAGAAGTAGCCTACAGGAAACCACTAAGGCTTACCGGTTGTGTAAGCAATATCTCTTTATAGCTTAAATCATAGCACCCTGAAGATGAGCTTACCTGCCACCAAAATCATTGAATGGTTAAAAAGGATGCAAAATCATAGCACCCTGAAGATGAGCTTACCTGCCACCAAAATCATTGAATGGTTAAAAAGGATGCATTATTAAGCTTTCGAAAACAAATTATAGACAACAGTAACATTCTGAAACTTGGAGTTATGAATAAATGCCAGGAATAGACCCTTCCATCGTGGTCCACGAAATCCAAACTTTTCCTGGTGCCCGACCAATTCGGCAGAAACTCCGGCCCGTTCATCCCCGCAAGGCAGCGGATATCAAAGCATAAATTGAAAAACTTCTATGTGCTAGTTTTATTTATCTTGTCCCATTGACAGAATGGGTGTCTAATATCATTCCCGTGGCAAAGAAACAGGGTACAATTAGGGTCTGTGTCGATTACTGAGATTTGAACAAGCTTGTCCAAAAGACAACTATCCAATTCCGTTTATTGACCAGATTATCGATAATTGTGCCGAGAGTGTCATCTTTTCATTCATGGATGGCTTCCCCGGCTATAATCAGATAGAGATACTCCCCGCTGACCAGCATAAGACAACCTTCATTTTCCCATGGGGGACTTTTGCATATCGAAAGATACCCTTTGGCCTTAAGAATGTCGGGGAAACTTTCCAACGGGCGATGTCATACGCATTTCACGACATTAAACATATTGTAGAACCATATCTTGATGACCTCCCTGCCCATTCTTAGGCTCGGGATGATCATCCAGATCATTTAAGCGCCATCTTTTCTAGGTGCCGCCACTACAATATTCGTTTAAATCCACACAAGTGCGTCTTTTGTGTCGAAGCTCGAAAACTATTGGGATTCATAATCTCCAAGGATGGTATATGTTTAGACCCAGCGAAGGTAGAAGACATTCTAGCTCTACCTTCACCCACGGACATACCAGCACTTCAAAGTTTGCAAGGGCACACAAATTTTCTACACCGTTTCGTGTGCAATTTTGCTGAGATCACAAAAGGCTACATGAGGCTTCTAAAAAAGAACATCCCCTTCTTCTAGGATGACGAAGCCCAACGTTCTTTTGATAATCTAAAGGAAGCCCTCACTAAGGATCCCGTAATTCAACCCCCCAATTACACACGGGATTACATCTTATATCTCGCAGCTTCCACTTCCACCATTGTCATGGTGTTAGTCCAGGAAGACGCCAACGACATAGAACATGTAGTTTATTATCTTAGTAAGAGTCTCCTTGACTCTGAAACCAGCTACTCACATGTTGAAAAACTGGCTCTGGCTACAGTTTTTGCTATCCAAAGGTTCCGCCATTACATTCTGCTCCGCCAGACCACTACCATAGCTAATTTCAATCCAATGTACTACATCCTCACATGTCAAGTGCTTGGGGGGAAATACTCTCATTGGATTGTTGTCCTTCAAGAGTTTGACTTGAAATTTGCTAAAGAAAAATCCAAGAAATCGTTGGTCTTCACAGAGATGATCTGTACTTTGCCCCGTGTCACTGAGCAACCAGAGCCCATCGATTCTCTCCCTAATGAATCATTGTTTCTCATTCGCACGTCTGATCCATGGTATGGGGATATCATACTCTATCTCCAAACCCAACGTTTTCGACCCGAAATCAACCGCGATGAACGTCGACGCATTCGACACCATGCCAAGTACTACCTCATCATCAACGATACCCTTTATCGCCGTGGTGTCGATACCGTTCTTCAATGTTGTTTAACTTTAGACGAGGCTGAACACGTTCTTAATGACTGCCACTCTGGAGCACGTGGTGGTCATTTATCTGGGATGGCTACGGCACAGAATATTTTACAAGACGGATATTTCTGGTCCTTAATTTTCAAAGATTGCATTGAAACGGTCAAGAAATGCCCACCCTGTCAATTCTTCCATTGCAAGAAATGTTCACATCCTGCTCCACTTCACCTTGTTGTTTCCGTTAGCCCCTTCACCAAATGGGGCATCGATTTCACGCATTGTAAGCCCACTTCAGCTGGGGGGCATAGCTATGTCATAGTAGCTGTTTATTATTTCACAAAATGGGCTGAAGCGATGCCTAATTCTGCGGATGATGGTAAAACAACAGTGCAATTCATATTCAACCACATCATAGCTAGGTTCAGAGTTTCACAGTCTATTGTGACCAATCACGATTCCCACTTTAGGAACCATATGATTGAAGAATTGAGTGCCAAGTTGGGTTTTCGTCCTGAAAACTCAACCCCATACTACCCACAGGCCAACGGCCAAGTCGAAGCCATAAACAAAGTTTTGAAGAACATGATCTAGCGCATTGTGGGTACTCATAAGTCCAATTGGCACTTAGTGCTCTTCTTGGCATTATGGGCCTACCAAACCTCAATATAAAGTGCCACTGGGTTCACACCATTCCAACTGGTGTATGGCCTGGAAGCCATTTTTCCAATTGAATGTGAAATTCTGCCACTGAAGATAGCCATAGAGATACTTCCCAATACAACTTCCGAAGAGGAACAGTTTCTATATCTAGCCAAGCTAGATGAAACCCACCGCAACGCTGCTTTAGCTAATGAAGCCCATAAGAAACGCGTCAAAGCACAATGTGACAAATCCATTCAACCTCGGATTTTCAACGAACGTGACCTCGTACTCACATACGATCAAATGCATGACAAACTAGGAAAAGGAAAGCTAGAGTCCATGCGGTATGGTCCCTTCATTATAAAATGTGTATTGGAAAAAGGAGCTTACAAGCTTGTCGACTGTGATGGTACACCTTTGGCACGACCTCGCAATGGGATGTACCTAAAATGTTTCTACACGTAGGTTTATCCTGCGCGAGACATCTTGTACATAATGTACTTAGCTTGTTTTCAATTATTTCTTTTGTGTGTGTGCATGGATTTTATTTCATGTATCCTCATTTACCTCGACTTGTGCTTCTATGTGCAGATGTCTGCCTACTACGGATTCACTGATGCTAGCCGACACACCAGGAACCTTGCTTCCACAGCATGGATTATCTATTCTCCTACTGACGAGTTGATATCCTCAAGAGGCACTTACTTGGGCCCCGCAACCAACAACATTGTAGAGTACCATGTAGTCATCGAACTCTTAACAGAAGTTGCTTCCCTTGGAATCTACTCCTTGTCAGTCTTTCTAGACTCCCAACTCGTGGTGTCCCATCTAAACCGTGTTTACACTGTCCGCGATCCTATATTACTTCGCTTATTTAGAAGGGTACACCTCTTGGAACGATCTTTTGATTACATTTCATATCAACATATAACAAGAGAATTCAATTTTGTAGTTGACTCATTGGCTAACTACATTTTGGATTGGCATCTAGCTCATACATAAAAAATATATCATAAATCGAATAAACAAGACATTGTAAATGAATAAGTCATAGAAATAAGTCCACATGTATATAATCACATATAAATATTTTTCTGAATACATATAATAATGATGTGTCTAACGACAAAATTTGGGATCCCGTCCCATACAAAATTTGGACCTCTGGCCTACATATCATGTACATGCCGTAAAAAGTAGATACTATTGTCTAAGGAGACTAATCGTCATCCTCGCGCTGCTCATGGTAGCATACCACAGCTCTAGCCACCCTACGGAGGAGTTGACTGATGCACCTAGGCACACCCACAGTATGCCGCTGGAGATGGAGAGGGATGTCGGCTATCCTCATTGCAGGAAATCCAAAGGTTAAACCCTCAAGATTCCACTCTACATCGCGGATACCTCCTGCTTCTTCTTCGTCCTCCTCTTCCTCCTCAACAATAGCCTAATGCTGGTCTCCTTGGTCCGCGATCTGCAATGTGCACATGTACATACGTTAGATCTTTTTACACATTAAAAAATCACTAAAAATCATATATATTTAAAAAGTTAAAAACACATTGGTGAAGGTCAAATACCTTATTTGTCCTAGTCCTCATCATCGGCCAATGCCAAGTCAATGTTCTCTCGGTAATCCACCCCTTTGTAGGGGTAGTCCTTGATCATGATGATCTGCTCCTCAAGCCACAAGAAGAAATCCTCATCGAAGGCTAACACTTGTGGTCCTCCGAGTCGTCCTGCATAGTCACTCCATCGACCCATCCGAGGCTCGGTCATAGGGCGGAAAGGCATGGATATATGTGGACGTAGCAATGGCACCCTCTCCAAAAAGAAGGTGACTAAGATACTCCCATACCCAAATTGGTGAGTATCTCCATTTCTGCACTTGGTTACTTGTTCCTTGAGGTTGGATAACACCCCCTCACACCAGTTGAACAAAGTCGGTGCCATGCACTCTATTGCGAGAGTCATCTGTCCTCGAGTTTCTTGGTGAGGACTTACACTACCCACTGCTCGTGTTATGGTGAACAATACAGTTCTCATCGGGAGCTCTATCACATCCTTGATGGCCACTTTCCCACTTTTCTTTGAAGAACCCTATCGACAGTAATGAACAATCAAGTCACTTGTACTCTCTTCTGAGGCCATGTGCCCCGTCAGGTTCACCTACGCCCCTCTCTTAGAGAGCCCAGTGAGAAAGTAGATATCCTCGAGCTCAATCTCGAGAGTATGCTCTCCGACTCGGAAAGGCTGAATGTCACTATCCCACATTTGTATTGTGTGAGTCAGAAGTTTAACCTGTTTTCAGATGCCGTTGGTTTTAAAGAACTTGAGCAACCCACATGCCCATAGCGCATTCAATGTCATTTGGTCATTTGCAGCCAATTGATCATCAGTTTCACATTCCCTTTCATTTCAATCAACCATTTTTCCTCAAGTGAGATGCAAACTCCTGTAAAAAGCCAAATAAAGAATTTATAAGGAACCAGAGGTCTGGTTTCATGCCAAACATGAGTAAACATCAAGAAAAAATTTCAGTTTTCCATGATTATCGTGCCTGGGCAGTGTCGGGATGCGTAAAAACTATGAATTTCCACGCCCCAGATGAAAGACACAACACAGTAATCAGGAAATTGGCTCATTTCCTGACAGAGGCAAGCCGCGACAATTTTAGGCGTAGAAAAAATGCCCTAGGGCTTCCTCAAAAAATTAGAAAACTAATGTGAAATAAAAAAATAAGAACATGAATTGAAAGAGGAGCTTAAGAGCTCTTACCTGGTGCAGACGACTGTCAGAATAGTCCCTCGGATCTTCGGATATGGTCACTTGAAGCTTTTCCCTTCAATAGGTAAAAATCCCTGTATGAGCAAAAATAGCCAAGTTAAAATGGTAACTTTCTATTTTTACCTCTTGCTTATATAAGTTGCATGACTATATTTTTGCCCATTATTTTATTTAAAATATCTTTTTTAGGTCAAATTTTTCACATTACTAATATCTTTTTCCAAGGTTTCATAAACCATTTTTGACAGGATCTCTATACTTTGTTTACACTGGCGATATATCACTGTTTTGACCTTCATTTGAGTTGACTTTATCTTTTTTGTGATCTACATTAAAACCTAAAAAAGATTCCAAACACTTTTTCACACCTGTGTCATGCTTGTCAAAATTAAGTAAACGATTTCGAGCTTAGTCGACTTTACTCGTGCTCGTAAAACGATGAGGAAAGTATCATTTTGGTATTATTATTCTTTTGGACCGAAATGATTAAAAATTACGAACAAGACCATTGGAGTTCTGTTTAATCTCTTTTCAAACTCCCTCGTTTCGAAAAGATCGCCAAGTACACTTGTCTCTTTCACACTTGTAAAAGTATTTGAAAGGTCGTCTATTCGGTGATAGGTTACCCCTTTTCTAGCCCGTCTAGCCTATTTACAAGAAAGGTATACCTCAGTCAACTTTTGACTGGGAGAGTTCTCTCAGGAATTGTTTTATACTTTTTCAGGATTGAGGGACTAAATTTATGAAAAAGTACATTCTGGAGTGTGACATCTCCATTAATTTGTGTTATTAAAACTTGGAAAATTGCAAGAAAACAAGGGAATTAATATGAGAAAGATGCATATGCATTCGTTCATTTATTTCCATGCCTACTTATAAGTTCTTGAGTAGAACCTGAAGATTGTAATATATAGTTCCCTTCTTCCATAATAATACTCCTTAGTAGACATTCACGAAGACAATAATCATCACCATATAATCATCACACTTTAACAAGAAAACATCTTTCTTCAAGGAAACACCTTGTAACATAACTCAAATTCCGACACTCTATTATTTTTAAAGGTGAGATCAGATTTATACTAATTCTTTTAAAACATAATATTGGTTAACTAATCATTGAACTTGTACCCTTGCAAAGTCTTTATCCTACCTTGATCCTTTATATTATTTAGTGAACCATTATCTCCTTCAACTATACGTTTAAACTCATGACATCAAGAAATTCCCATCAATTACATATCAACAATAATAAACTACATACACATAAGAAGAGAACCAATTCACACACACACATAAGAAGAGAACAATTTCAGGTGGTTCACCCCTATTGGGCTACGTCCACAAAGGCAGGTCATTTCATTCATTGGTCGAGACAGCAGTTTACATTTCGCAACATCCTTTTGCTGCACTACATCATTGTTGACACTCTCTTTACTTAATGGCCTTCTCCTAAAGGTCATTTACAAAAATAGTCAATCCTAACCTCAAAAGGTTTCAGAGATCTATTTCTAACTAGCACAGTTCTTTAATCGTTCAACTTAACTCCTTCCGGGCATTCAACCAACAATGTGTATAGCAGAGACTATATACATAACTATTTCAACAGTGAAATGAACAAGCAACCAACAGCTTCAGGATCGTAGCCATCATGGGATTTCCCAATGTCTTACGCTGTTCAACTAGAACAATACACAACATGTTTATATAAAAAAAAATCAAGCCGCAGACTACTTCAGCCTTACTACACAAGAATTTATGAATTCAAAGGAAAAATACAACAACCGACTTCTGGTTTTGGCAATCATGTGATTCCCAAACGCCGTAAGTTTACAGGCAGAATAGGTGGCATATACAGATATAGATCAACCCAAATCCTCACTATGCGGGCAGAGATATAAACATAGAACTATATATAACATATCTGCAATAAATGAATATAACATCAAACCATCTCCGGGTAATGAAAAACGTAGGCAGCATTACTATTACGATTTGCAAGCAGCATTACATATATCATCGAATCATCTCCAGGTGATGAAACACGCAGGCAATATTACCATCACAAATTTCAAGCAGAAATATCAAGATCATCGAATCATCTCCAGGTGATGAAACACGCAGGCAACATTACCATCACAAATTTCAAGCAGAAATATCAAGATCGACAAGGCTTAACAGAAAGCTCCGTCCTAAATCAAAATCACAGCATGTATAACTATTATACAGGTGTCTTAAATTGAGAATGCAATTCGAACTGAGTTACATTATATTAATTGCTGAGAGAGTTTATAGAGAGAAATTCAATATAACCAAGGGATCGATTATTCCCTGTGGGGGTCGCCCTCCGTTTCAGGAATAATATAATTCAGAAATGTAACAGGGTATAAAAAATGAAAACTCGATCTACCTCGAAGGTCAAGCCTCGAGAGCTATGCTCTGTCCCTGGCGTTCTACTAACCAATTCATGTAACATCTAAATATAACAGAGTATATAAATGGAACTCATTCTACCTCGAAAGGTCAAGCCTCGAGAGCTATGCTCTGTCCCTGGCGTCCTGCTAACAAATTCATATAACAGCTAAATATAACAGAGTATATAAATGGAACTCGTTCTACCTCGAAAGGTCAAGCCTCGAGATCTATACTCTGTCCCTGGCGTCCTGCTAACAAATTCATATAACAACTAAATATAACAGAGTATATAAATGGAACTCGTTCTACCTCGAAAGGTCAAGCCTCGAGACCTATGCTCTGTCCCTGGCGTCCTGCTAACAAATTCATATAACAGCTAAATATAACAGAGTATATAAATGGAACTCGTTCTACCTCGAAAGGTCAAGCCTCGAGAGCTATGCTCTGTCCCTGGCGTCCTGCTAACAAATTTATTCCACGACAGAACGAAAAACCCTGTCTCTACTCACAGTGCGTATACTTATCTTCTGGTGACGCAAGTATTGGATCCACACCGTAAGGTGCAGCAATCGCCATCGTGTCTCTCCATCTACTCGACCCTTCACTCAGCGAGATCCCAATCGCGCAGAAGCTTTTCCCGACTAGGGCATCTTCAAATTCTTCATATACGCACAGGGTAATGGCAACATGCAGAATCATTTCCATTTTGAGCGATCTGAAGACATTTGTCATGGATCCCTATACAGAGTATGGAATCGATAGTGATAATGCTGAATTTGGGATCTTCCTCCTTCCGTGATAGCCACCATTTCAGAGTATATATCGAATTCTGGAGATGAGTCCCCATCTAATCCGATTTCTTGGAATAAAAACCAATCCCTCTATGCGCATCGCCCTCAATCACCCCTAATTCTCGGTATAAATTTAGTATAAAACAAATATCCCCAAAATCAAAGGGATTCGATCCCCTTTCTCCGGTCCCATCTCCACCATCGGTCCAACCACTAATTAGGAAGATACCCCGTCTTAAATCTTCAAGGTGAGTTTTATAAAATGCCAAATATTCCACTCCTTTTCTACAAAGAACAAGTGGCAAATCCACACTCTAATTTAAAAAAAATCGTGTCCCCTCTAAACTAACAATAATCAATTAGTAGACTTGGAAAAGAATCCCGAGATGGAGGTTGCTCCAAGTAACCACAATCTCCATTAAATGTTTTTTCTAATCCTCTTTATACATATAAGTATTTCTTCTATTAGTGGATCTTTCGTTCTTTAGAAAGGCACCAAGCATATATGTTAGAATGTATCCTTTCTTTTATGTCTATAAGTATAATATATATACTTATTGTACCTTTTTCCTCTTTGACATCTTTTAATGTCTAGGACAGTTAAGTATTTGTAGGGTATACTTTTCACAATTATATTTGAGTAGAGATATCTAAGGTATCTCTCTCTCCTATGTATATGTGTAAGAGTGTTCCCTTAACTCGAGTCCAAGTCTCTTTTTTTTGGCGATAAAACTTAACCTCTTTGCGATTTAGATTTTAATCAATAACACCAATTTTTATTAAACATATCATTCACCAAGATATTATTATTATAGACTCTCATAATACTTCTATGATCTGTATATGTATAGAGGTTTTATTGTCCCTTGCAATAAGTGAATGGCCCAACTTGCCATTGTATACATATTAAGTTAATACTACCCTTAGCTTCTCTCTTAAGTTTGTAGTAGATTATAGGTTATTTTATTTGTCGGCCAAATGACATATCTAAGACCAATCATTTACTTAGGATTAATTATAGCTTCGAATATTAATTAATTTACTCAAGTGAGTTTCCGGTGTTCATCTTCCTTCCGATTCTCATGGCACCAGAATTCCCCGCTACTTAACTCGAGGATCCTTAGTCATTTTCCCTCTCCCCCTAGTGGATTCAGTTGCCGTAGTTTAATTGCGTCACTGTCCTTAGTCTCCTAGGTTTACAATTACAAGTTTGGATATTAACCACATAACATGCAAGGTTTTCACTAGTGGAGCCTTGGCCTTGAGCTCCTCATGAGAAACCATTAATCGATTTTATTTACAAAAAATGAGAGCATAAAGGAGGGATATTACATCCTCCTCCCCTTAAAATTAACACCGTCCTCGGTGTTCATACTTTCTGCAATTAGTCTTCTTTTCTAGAATCATCATTTTCTTGCTTCATCATCTTGTTTTGATTTTCTATGAACCTTCCTGATTTCTGTACGTTAGTATTGCTCGTAACCTGCATTTTCAACTTCAAAACTGGAAAATATTGTTTAGTAAAACACATCATTAATCCCATAATCAACTTAGAAGCATAAACCATGCGCCCCATATCCTTTGTAATCCATGGAATATCTTTAGCGTTATTTTGTGCTTTATCATCATAAGCACACATAATTCCATTGTTTTCCAAGAATGTAGATCGTTAATTAATTAAAACACATCATTCACTTGATCCAGGGAATTATTGCCTAGCACTCTAGTGCTCACCGAGCAATCCCTTCGGAAATTCTCGCCTAACACCTCAGTGCTCACACGGCGATTCTTTCGGAGACTCTTGCCTAACACCATAGTGCTCACGCAGCAATACTGTCTCTCATGCATACTAAGCAGCGTCCTGCCTCCCGCATATGCATTATGTTATAGTTTGCCTAGGTCTTTACAGCTCGCCGATTCCTTCGAGAATACTGGCGGCTGTCAACTCCCTGATCTCTAGTTAGTGCTTCAGTGCCCTTAACGCACTTTTACATAATTCCCCTCAAGCCTTCTCGCTTGAGTCCAGGAATCTATTTCCCTCAAGCCTCCTCGCTTGAGTCTAGGAAATCTCATTCAAATTCATCAATTATTTCGTCATATTACATTTTGTAACCATACAATTTCTCGGACCAATTTGGTCTAGTTCTTTATTCAACAATAATTAACAATAATAAAAGCTGCAATGTGGATCTTTCATCCTCACCCCTTTATTGTACCATGCATAATATATTAAGCCTTTGTCTTTCAACAAGTTCCACCGAGTTTTCGCCATCTGCCAAATTCAATTGTTAGTAACACTTTATATAACAAAATCAAATATTTGTAATTAAGAAAATCATTCATTCTTCATACTACAATATACATACTTGATCATCTGCAGTAAACGTTTTCTCCTTCCAAACATAACTAACTTACTTAATAGGATTACATAATTCCTTGAACACGAAATAATATTCTTCATATGATGGTCCGTGGACATTATGATTTCTTAACCTCGAATGTTATCCTTCACCATTTCAAACACACTTCCTATTTTAGTTATACAACTGCTTTTGTATATACCAACATCACATAGAAATAACTAATTTTCTAAAACATACTTGCATACCTTATAATGATAACCATATACCTTTGTAAGGGTGACCGCATACCTTCTTATTATAAGATCCTCGTATGTCGAGGTACCAGCTTACCTATATCATCACATATTAGTATTACACTAAGTATTACATGAATCTATATATCCCATTTTACCTCTTGACTGTTGTAGTGGTGTGTGGGAATACAACATTGCGCTCGACCACAACATTGAATGTGTTAGTCGTAAAAGAAAAAAATTGTAATTAACTCATAAGAGAAATCATGCATAAATCATATTACCTTGACTTGTTTCATACAAACTTATACATCCATTACTGTTAAATATTACTTCTGATCTATCATGGAAATTCCATGATATTACAGGTTTTCCCTTAACTCCTAATGCGGATATAAACAATCATTATGAGGATGTCAGAAAATTAATGTGTCATGTATTACCATTCCGTGGCAGTGCTAGTTTTCCAATACTTTTATTCATACAACAACACATACTCACCATTAATTACATCTATGCATTCATTTGTGAACCGCATGATTAACTAAAATTTTTATCTCTTAACCAAAATAGTCATTTTGACACCCCATATAATTGTATGTGACAACAAATCGTCATAAATTATGATCTCATAAAAGCATTTATTACTACCACTCATAGTATTCCAACATCCATGAAGGTGAGATCATGCATTTCCATCATATATTCTATTATTTATCCAACTTTTCCCTCGCATTCATAGGGAAAAATTTCAAACTCTCTTAGTTTGCAGTTAACAGAATCTAGATTAGAAAGTCTACATTTCTTGTGGAAGGTTAGTTTGACTGTAAGCATTTTACCAGAATTTATTAGTTATGTCAACATCATAAATTTATCAATCAAAGTGGCTTTATATATGAAAGGGACTTGACCGTTCCTAACATAATCAAAACATTAGACTATCTTCTATAGTCAAATATTAGCATATATAATTTCTTTATAAAAGACTTAACCGATATAAGTTGCTTATTTTATCTATTTGGATCTCATATTCGGAAATCCTGACGAATGGATCAATAGAATTCGATTAGTCAGCATCAATCAACAAAATGTATTAACCCTGTTCTCCCTTATGACGCGTTTACTGAAACTGAAAGCTATCCACTCCTAAGAATAACAATAAAGGTAGAGAAGGAAATAAGTATTTAAGACGAATTATCAAATCAACCGATTTAGGAGAGTTCCTCCGTTTAGCACATTCACAACTAGGATGACTTTCAATCTATGAAGACTTGTTCCACAAAACCATAACCGTTATTATTCTAAAGACTATTTTCTCGTCGTCCAATGAATCTAATTGTAAAATAGGAGGATATATTCATCAGCTAAATAATAATAACAGATCATTCATCTCTATAATGAAACATATACTATCCTTACCTACAAACAATGTCGCGCCATTAAATGCTATACTTACTTGCAATTCAATGACGACTTGTAAGCTACCTGTTGTCGATCCATTGAAGTGAAATGCGTCTTGTGTCGCCAGTTCGACTAACTCATATATGTTCTCCCCGACTGAGCCCAAATAAGCCCGAGTGTTTGCAACCTGTGCTCTGATACCATAAGTGACATCTCCATTAATTTGTGTTATTAAAACTTGGCAGAATCATTTCCATTTTGAGCGATCTGAAGACATTTGTCATGGATCCCTATACAGAGTATGGAATCGATAGTGATAATGCTGAATTTGGGATCTTCCTCCTTCCGTGATAGCCACCATTTCAGAGTATATATCGAATTCTGGAGATGAGTCCCCATCTAATCCGATTTCTTGGAATAAAAACCAATCCCTCTATGCGCACCGCCCTCAATCACCCCTAATTCTCGGTATAAATTTAGTATAAAACAAATATCCCCAAAATCAAAGGGATTCGATCCCCTTTCTCCGGTCCCATCTCCACCATCGGTCCAACCACTAATTAGGAAGATACCCCGTCTTAAATCTTCAAGGTGAGTTTTATAAAATGCCAAATATTCCACTCCTTTTCTACAAAGAACAAGTGGCAAATCCACACTCTAATTTTAAAAAAATCGTGTCCCCTCTAAACTAACAATAATCAATTAGTAGACTTGGAAAAGAATCCCGAGATGGAGGTTGCTCCAAGTAACCACAATCTCCATTAAATGTTTTTTCTAATCCTCTTTATACATATAAGTATTTCTTCTATTAGTGGATCTTTCATTCTTTAGAAAGGCACCAAGCATATATGTTAGAATGTATCCTTTCTTTTATGTCTATAAGTATAATATATATACTTATTGTACCTTTTTCCTCTTTGACATCTTTTAATGTCTAGGACAGTTAAGTATTTGTAGGGTATACTTTTCACAATTATATTTGAGTAGAGATATCTAAGGTATCTCTCTCTCCTATGTATATGTGTAAGAGTGTTCCCTTAACTCGAGTCCGAGTCTCTTTTTTTTGGCGATAAAACTTAACCTCTTTGCGATTTAGATTTTAATCAATAACACCAATTTTTATTAAACATATCATTCACCAAGATATTATTATTATAGACTCTCATAATACTTCTATGATCTGTATATGTATAGAGGTTTTATTGTCCCTTGCAATAAGTGAATGGCCCAACATGCCATTGTATACATATTAAGTTAATACTACCCTTAGCTTCTCTCTTAAGTTTGTAGTAGATTATAGGTTATTTTATTTGTCGGCCAAATGACATATCTAAGACCAATCGTTTACTTAGGATTAATTATAGCTTCGAATATTAATTAATTTACTCAAGTGAGTTTCCGGTGTTCATCTTCCTTCCGATTCTCATGGCACCAGAATTCCCCGCTACTTAACTCGAGGATCCTTAGTCATTTTCCCTCTCCCCCTAGTGGATTCAGTTGCCGTAGTTTAATTGCGTCACTGTCCTTAGTCTCCTAGGTTTACAATTACAACTTTGGATATTAACCACATAACATGCAAGGTTTTCACTAGTGGAGCCTTGGCCTTGAGCTCCTCATGAGAAACCATTAATCGATTTTATTTACAAAAAATGAGAGCATAAAGGAGGGATATTACATGGAGCCTTCTTTAAGTTTTTCAGGCTCTCTAAATGTGAAAAACTACCGATTTTTCCTTCCTTGGACTCGTTAAAATTTAACATCGAAGGGCCCACTTTGGGACGAACCCCTTCTTTCTTAGGTTCGCAAAACATGTGAGATCGGACTCATCTCTGAGATGAGCTATACCGAGCATCTGTTATCCTCTTCAATCTCATAAAACAACAAAGAAGTACTCGTCCATCATGTCGGGGGAAAATGGGAAATGAGTCAAGTTTATCTTCTTGGCAGCTTGTCAGTCGTCACCTTTGAACATGGCATGCGTCTATCTCTTGTCTCCTTTTGGGTATTTATCTGTTCTTGCTGAGTTATAGTCATCATCTCGAGTCGTCTCTTTGGACACGAGCCTACTCGTCATGTGTTTGTTCTCTTCTATCTATAATCCCTGCTGCCAGGTTCTGTTTCATGCCATTATATGTTCAAAGGGTTTGCATTGCTCTGAATCGTCTACTATGTCAAATATTCCATAGTGTCAGTACATGTTCTCTTGTTCCATTGTTACATACTATCTCTCATTTTGATTTTGCGTCGATGACGTGGGAATCATTATGGCCCACCTTCGATGAGTCTATTCCCGTCGATGCCAAATCACTATCCAGGAATTAGGATTAGGAGTCAACCATCAGTACCTTGGTACCTGCATGTCTTAATTGTAGGCTTCCTCGTATTCGACAGTCGGTTTCCATCATTGACCTTTGATCGAATAATCTCACGAATGCTCGACATCAACTCATCTATTCGCATTTCGTTGAGATGTACTACAGATACCTTGGGGATCATTGTCATCATTGGTGATTTCCCTCACATTTCTTAATGGTTCACATCATTGACTGGTAATCAAATGGTTTCTACCATGTTTGACTTCAACACCTTGTAATCACATGGTTAGATTCATATCGTTTGGGATCGGGTAGAAGACCTTGGACATCTTTTTATATATTGATTACATCCAGGCTGCGATGGCGATTTTTTATCAGTTTTCCACCTAGTCATTATGTGGAAGACCTCACTCTTGTATTGTCACACAGATCCACTTGTGTATTGGTCGTGGCTGTGTCATTATTGTCTCATGGATCTACGATTGTTCACAGTAGCCATGATTTGTCTACAGTCTATATCATCTCAGTGCTCATGGATCTGTAATGTATTGGTCGGCATCCATGCTTTGAGTCAATTGTTTCTGAGCATGGGTATGCCCGCCTCAGTGATATTTTTGACATTTTGTTTATGTTTTAGCTGCTCGTTGCTCCCCTCGATGCTATCTCCGCAAAGTATTTGTAAAGTCTTTCAGCCATCAGTCTCTTCTGACCTCACACTTTAGGGGGCATATGTTATACCTCAATATTACACACTAAACCCTAGTGTCACATCCTTACACCAAGTGACCTAAACGACACTTCCCCTTAATGATCATTATACATTACTGGTACCCTCCTTGGTCTCATATGGACACCCAATTTGCATAAATTATCGCACTTTGCACATCTGATGGGGCACGAAAATTAGGGTTTCTACACTATGCTTCGACCTTGGGGCACGACAATGCCGCGTTATGCTCAGACCCAGGGGTGCGAAAATCCTATTTTAGCCTTTTTTCCATGGATCTTGGATCTTACCTTTCAAGAGATTTTCTTGGGATTACCAACTTTGATTCGATCCCAACCCCTCTCTCTGTTTAGTAGGCCTGATCCACTAAACACTCATTAGATCCATTTTACGCTCTTTTTGGTTAACCCTTCCAAACACTATAAAGGAGAGGCCTTCCATGGGCCAAGGGGAGGAATTTTGGGGCATCCAACCTATGATCTTGAGACTTTTGCAGAGATAGCTAGAGGAAGGAATTGGAGCTAAAAGTTGGCTTGGACATCAAGCAACAATTGTAAGCATATTCAAGTTGTAATAAAGTTAACTTGTCTTGCTTCCCAACTCATGTGTATTGATTGTGTTTCAATTTCATGATTTGTATCTAGTTAGATTTGGATTCTAACTTGTGATTCAGAGATCTTGGAGAATTGTATAGGCTTGTGCATTGTCTGATCCTAACAGGTTCATCGCAAGGACTTCGGGATCTAGACGACAAGCGAGACAAACATCAAGAGTGAAAGGTAAGTTGCTTTCTCTCATTTCTCTTCAATACAGAAACTCTGAAATGCTTGTTTAATCTAGGATTCAAGATCGCATTTGTTTCATTTTTGTCCTAGTATAGAGTCAATCTATCTTGCTTTATCCTAAGAGGGGTTCTTTCTATCCATAGGAGGAAATCTCTACAACAACCTTATAGACCAAATTGCATAACGCAATAGGTCTAAAGTCACTGAAGTTGGAATGTTTACCACACTTTGGAATTAAGGTCAGAAAGGCTGAATTTAAACCCTTGTACATAAATCCTTCCGTTCTTGAGTACTCAGCCATATCCAAAAGATATTTCCCCATAATATCTAAGAACTTTAATAAAAGCTCAACTGTCCAACCATCAAGTCTGGGACTTTTGTCCTTGAAAAATTTATTGAGCACATTTGACAATTCCTACAAGGAACATTAGAGAAATTTTGAGGTCAAAAAATGCCCTCAAAACAAAGAAAATGTACTATAAAAAACAACCAATCACATTCTAGTAGATGACATCATCCCCCTTGGTGAGGTGGCATTGCATGAGTTAAGAATGCTTATTTGTCAAATTTTCTATGGTGGATGAAAACACATAGTTAACCAAGGTAGTGGTGTAAATACTTTTAAGTCATAACATAAAGTACTCATAATGATAGTCTTTTCATAAAATAATATTATTGTCATTTTCAAATAAAGTACTTATAATGAATGTCTTTTCACACATTCTCATAAAATAATATTATTGTCATTTTGAAGTGAAGTACTCTTAATTCATAAAGAAAGTCCTTTCACATTTTTTTATAAAATAATATATTATCATTTTTATATTTTTAATTTTAAATTATATATTCACTCCATTCTATTTAATAACATAATGTCAAACTAATAAAGAATAATAATAGATTTAATAAATAATAATAATAATAATAATGCAATGTGGATTATAATAATATTATTAATATTTTACATGTAAATAAATTCTCAATTAAATTACATTATATTAAATTCATGAGAAAAGTACTAAATATAAAAAGTCAACATAAAATTAAAAAAATATCTCTTAAAAATATTTTTTATTATTTAATTTCATTTGTAAGTTCAAGACAAATAAATGCTAAAGGACAATAAATTTTTGGGAATTTACAATGAATTTTAGTCACATCAATGTAGACTTATTTTATTAATTTTATTTCTAGTGAATTTTGAAAAGCAACTCAACCATGGTTATTTATATTGTGCATAGAAAATAGTGTGGGAGGTGACTTGTCATATATACCTACCCCATAAAACCCCCAATTCATAATATTTTAATATATCTCATATTTTTGTAGTACATCTCTTAGGAGGCCATTTTTTGACCTCAAATTCTCTCTAATGATAGGTTTGTCGAGTTGCAATCCTTCATCACGAGAGAAGAAAGAGGGGAAATGCTGAACCACTTTCAATTGGTCCTTTATCTTAGCCAAACTAGGATCCTTGAAATGCTTAGAATAAAATTGAATTGCTTCAATTTCCAAATATTTTTGAGCTCTAATGGTATTTCCATTTTCATCAATTAAATCCCAAATGGCATTGTTATTTCTACGATCTAAAGCATACCTATGAAAAAATTTGGAGTTTTCAATTCCTAAGGAGACCCATATAGATTTGATTTTTAATCGCCATGTGCATTCCTCCTATTCCAAGATAATTTGTTTTCTTCGTTCAAGATCCTGCAATTCATCCTTTTCATCCTCTGTAAAAATGCCAGCAGGGTTTAATTCATAAAACAGGTTGATCTGATGTCTATATTAGCCAAATCTGCTTTATATTTTTTTAGATCTTTGTTTGTCCCATTTAAGTACTTCCTTCTTTAGATCCTTTAGCTTAAAAGCAATGGCTTCCATAGGTTTAATTACTTCCAGAACAAATATTTGTAACCAATGATTTCGAACTGGCTTACAAAACTCTTCATCGAGTAACCACGAACAATTGAACTTGAAGGGAAATTTTTTCTTTGATTTAACTCCATCTAATTATAAAAATATTGGCTGATGATCAGATATATTGGCATAATCAATCCACGACCTGTATTTTTGGAGGAAACTGCAAAGAGATTCAACCATAAGGAAGCGGTCCAAATGTTTTTTTATACCCTGGCTACTACTTTGCTTATTATTCCAAGTGGCACTTAGCTTAGCTAGTTCAATATCTATGAGAATGTTGCGCTATATCAAATCTCCAAAGAAACCTGCTAAAACATCAGGTCGAGCCAAAAATTGCCCTTCCACTCTTTAAAAACTCAGAAAATCGCCTTTAAGCTCATTATTGAAGTCACTTTTATTATTAAATAATTGAAATGAACTCTAGAAGTTTCCCTTGAGCTTGGAGTTGAACTAAATAATTGAAATAACTCACCCTTCCACCAGGGTAATTTTTAGGGGCGAAATTTCGCCAATTGGCTATTTTTTGGGCTTTTTTTCAAAAAATAAATTCGTTATTCGGTCATTTTTAGTCTCTAATATCGCCTATATATACATAAAATATGTTTTTTTGTCATAATATTCGCCAAAATTTACATGCTTCAGTAGTAAATTGTAGGTCTCATATTTAATATTCGCCTAACTATCTATATATATTTTTTTTTCAATACAAAATAATCGCCTAGAATACTACACTTAAGTATAATATTAGAATCCTTAAAAAATACCCTGCCTTCCACTATTAAAAAACTCCAAAATTCACCTTTAAGCTCGTCGTTGAAGTTACTCTTTATTATTAAATAATTGAAATAAATTAATTGAACTCACTCTTTATTATTAAATAATTAAAAAGAACTTGAGAACTGGCCTTAGATCTTGTGGTTGAACTCACTCATTATTATTTCACTCTTTATTATTAAATAATTGAAATGAACTTGTTGAACTCACTCTTTATTATTAAATAGCTAAAATGAGATGGTTTTTGGTATGAGAGAATTTTTTTTGATATTGATGATGATGAGATTGGGTCTCCAACTTGTGAAAAATATTTCAGAGATGGAAAAAACTGAAATGGACGAAACCCTAGTTAGGGATCTCTGAGATGGAAATATTTCAGAACTTGGGTCGAGTATACTAATATTTCATATCATCAAGAAATTTTTCTTTAGCTAGATGGAGGTTTTCACAAGAGAAAGTACACTTTCAAGCTCAACAATGCCTGGATGAAGGATCATGACTTCTGTAACTTAGCTAAAAAAAATTGGAGAAATTTCTTTCCTTCCGCAGATCTAAATCCTATGGAGATCATAGTTTTGAAACTAAAATCTTTAAAAAAGGAAGTGTCTTCTTGGGAAAATAAAAGGAAAGAAAAAGATAAATCAATTTTGATGGTGATTGAGAATAAAATCAATCTCATCTTCAGTCTCAATCCCACACGTATCTACATGGAGGAGGAAAATTTAGAATTGCAAGAGTTGGAAATAAAAAAACATGAAATTTTAAAACAAGAGGAAATTTCTTGGAGGTTAAAGAGTAGAGCCACTTGGGTGGAACTAGGTGATGAGAATACGAACTTCTTTCACAAATGTGCATCTGACAGGAGAAACTATAATGCAATTTGGGATATTTTGGAAGAGGATGGGAATATGGTGACCTCGCAAAATGAACTGGAGCAGGAAGCAGAACACTATTTTTCTCATCACTTTACGGATCTTGGTACGACAAAAATTGAGGATTAGATGAAGGTAGTAGATCATTTCCCCACTTTCTTTTCAAACAAGGAGGGGGCTAAGATTTATAACTTGTTGAGTTGGAAGAGATCGAAAAGTGCTGAAAAAAATTTCCAGGGAAAAAAGCCCAGATCTCGACAGTTGGATAGTTGAGCTATTTTAGGTTTTATTTTATGTTATGGGAAATGAACTCTTATCTATGATCGAATACTTGAGATCTGAAGGCTACATGCACAAAGGTTTGAACTCTAATTTTTTTAAATTTAATTTAAAAATGTAGTAAGCCAAATAAGTTTAGTGATTTTAGGCCTATTGCTTTATGCAATTTGGATTATAAATTGATCACTAAAATTATAGCAAACAGATTGAAACCAAAATTGGGAGAGGTTGTTACAAAAGAATAGTTTGGTTTCTTGACCAATCGTCAAATCCATGATGCAATTGGGATTTCCCAAGAGACCATGCACACTATTAAGATAAAATCTCTGAAGGATATTATCCTCAAGATGGACCTTGTAAAGGCCTATGACCGAGTGAATTGGGTTTTTTCTGAGATTATTGCTTCTCCAGATTGCAATTCCTCTATTGATTACGAATTGGATCATGGCGTGTGTCATGTCTCCTTCTTTTTTTGTTCGGATAAATGGAACTCCTTCAATTGTTTTTGGTTTCTCTCATTGTTTATGTCAGGGGTGACCTTTTTTTCCATACATGTTTATCCTTGTCATTGAAGGTTTAAGCCGCATGATTGCGAAAGCCTGAAGAACTGGTTTACTTGTTTGTAGACATCTCCTGTTTGTAGACGGTGCCATCCTATTTGGTTTGGGCACTATGAAGGAATGGAAACAATTTACTGATATTATCAGGGTGTTATGCTCTGCTACAGGTATGGAAATAAGTACAAACAAATCAAATCTCCTGTATAGCAACTTGGATGATGAATTTCTGAATAGAATCTTTGATTTATTACTATATCAAAAGTCTAGAATTGAAGATGGTTTAAAGTACTTAGGCTTCTTTATAAAACCTAATTGCTGTAAATTTTGTGACTGGTATTGGCTGGTTAAAAGATTCATAAAAAGAATTAACCATTGGAGCTACAAGTACCTATCTATGGGCGGTCGTATTACCTTAATTAAGGCGGCTCTTTTAGGGATGTCGGTTTATTGGTTCTCTCTGATTTTGATTCCAAAATCAATTATTCATATGATCAGAAAATTAATCTTCAATTTCCTTTGGGTTGGGAATGACAAAGCTGGAAAATTCCATCTCACAAATTGGAAAATCTGTCTAGGCCAAAATCTCTTGTTGGATGGAATATAAAACATTTGAGGTGGTTTAACATTGCTCTCTGTTTGAAAAGATGATGGCGTTGTCTATTCGGGAAAGGATTTTGGTCTGATGTGATTCATAGTATATATTTGAAAGGTAATTTACTTCTTTGGATAAGAAATTCCCAAAAAAATATTAGCAAGGCCTCTATTATCTCGAGTGGATTTCAAAAAGTTTATGGTTGGATCAGTAGATATCTTACTTGGTTAGTTGGAAATGGCAAGTGTGTCCTCATCGAGGTGGATACTTTGGTTGGAAACGGAGAAAAATTTATTTTATCTTTAGATTTGAGGACCTATCTCAAGCAGAGAGGTTATGTTACGATTGATCATATTAGGCGACTGAGATGGTTGCATAACTCTCTTCATTATTGGCTAACTGCCCAAGACTTAGGACTCCATAGAAACATGAAAGATGAATGGAATATGTACATTTCTTATCTTAATAGAGTAGGGGTGAGATTAAATGATTATGACGATAAACTGGTTTGGTCATTTTCCCAGGATGCTGAGGCTATCATTGCCAAAGTAGCATATAATGCTATTGTGGAAAATTTGGCTATCTCAAATCAGAATTGGTGGATCTTATGTATTTGGAAATGGGAAATTCCACAAAAGATCAAATGTTTTATGTGGCTAGCTCTCGAAGATAAGATATTAACTTGGAATAATTTAATCCAAAGAGGATGGTCCAATTTGAGTTTTTGTCATTTATGTTCCAATTATGAGGAAAATGTCAAGCATTTGTTTATTGATTGCCATTATACTAAACAAGTATGGTATTCGATTTGCCTGTGTTTAAATATTCAGAGCATTTGGGGTAATGGAATTCTTGATTCTTCTCTTCTCAAGTGGTATAAGGAACAAAGAGACTTTAAATTACTTCCATCTTTTGTTTGTTGGATGATTTGGAAAGCGAGAAATGACATTATTTTTCAAGATAAAAGGAACCACTTTTTGATGACAATTCACCAATCCATCGGGATTTTTAAATGTTACGGAAAGCTTCGGTATGATTCTACTCGAGCTTGTTCCCTCACACCAATTGCAGACTCAAGTATAGCTACAGGGTTTTTTTACGGAGCTTTGGTTGAAGGCAGATGTGCAGCTGGAGTTCTCTTAATCTTAAACAAATATCTCTATTTCAAGATTAAAATTAATTATGGTATGGAGACAAATTCTAAAGTAGAGATCATCGCCTTATGGTGCTTATTAAAAGTTACAGCTCTCTTTGGTTTAGATTATTTGTGGATCTTTGGTGATTCTCTTATGGTTATAAATTGGGTAAAAAATATCTTCAAGATCAGAGCAATCTCTATTCAGTATTGGTGTAGCAGAATTGAATCTCTTTTGAAAAATTTCTACAATTGGACTATAGACCATATCTACTAGGAACTCAATGATGCTGCGGATGCCCTGTCAAAGGAAGCAATCAATGCAGAGGAAGGAATCCTAACTTGGGAAGAGTGGATTGATGATATTCTGGAGGAAAAAGGATTCCTTTCTTTTTTGGAGGATTGATCTATATGTTTTTATGTCTTTGGTGATGGTTTAGTTTTTCTTGTTCTTTTCGCCGGTTATGATTGTTTATGTCTTATTATTGGGAATTTTTGTTGGCTGTAGTGTTTTTGGTTTTTGATAGAGGCACTAATATAGTTGTAACATACCCATTTAAATCAAAGTAATAATGTAGTGAGCTTTCAAAAAGTTCCACAATGACTACTTACTCATAAGTTATATTAAGTAAGCTATAAATAAAGTATGTAATCGACGCATTTATCATCACTTTTATGAGATCTATAATTGATACTTACCCTAATATGAAACACTTCTCCGTGTACTTCAATAACCTAAAGGATCTTCATATTTTATAATGGAACTTACTTGGGTCAAAAGGCACAAGATAATTTTCATCGCAACCCCAATGACGATTAAAATCAACATAAAGAGATGTCCACGCATTCTTATGCATATCCGTTCATGTAGACTACTCCTAATTCCATTACGTTATACATTATAATTAATACCACATATCTTTCCCATGCAATATATTCTAACAATTAAACTTGTACATGCTTATGGAAAACTTAAGGAAACATGCATCTAGTTAAACATCAACCATCAATCCTTATAACATTGCAATTAATACACCAGATGTCACATACCCAATCTTTATTCTTAGGATTTAGTAAATTTTGAAAACTACTTTTCACATTCCAAACATCTGCTATTGATTTCTTACTCTTTCAGTGCATACATTTAACCTGAACAAGATTATCATAAAAAGAAGCTTTCATGACATTAATCCATGACCATTATAATTCAGCACAACAATACACATGCACCAGAAGAAGACATACAAGTAATTGACATAACATCTCCATTGAACAAAAAAATAACGCCAATTTGAACACACATAAGATCGAGACAATAATATAGGTGGTTCACCCCGACTGGGCTACGTCCACAAAGGCAGGTCATATTTTCTTTCTATTATTAAAGAGGAGAGTTACATCCAGCAACACATATGTTGCAATAATTTCTTTCCATATGCTCGAAGTCTCTCTCATCGAGAGCATCTTCCAGAACAAACATAAGTAAGTAGATTTATACTATATGTCAAGCTAGGTTGTCTTTCAATACTTCTACCAGGGGTTTTAATTTCATATAAGCAATAAGACATAAAGACTTAGAGATTTATTCTCTAGTACGAGACTTGGGATTCTTTTAATAGAGTACCGGTATGCTATGCTTTGCTCTAGTCTATCCAGCATTCACGTTTTCAAAATCTAGAGATCATGGATTACCTAGATCTACACAACGATCACACACATAATGATTCCGACAACCGACAGGAGAAACCTATCCAGCAATAAGCAATTATCTGACCATATTATAAACCGTGTGCAGGGAATCTATCTATGTTGGAATCATTCAGGATACAGTAAACAACATAACGACAGAGATCTCTCTGGTTTATATACTGGCAACTCATACTAACATTATCAATCATATAAAGATTTTATTTACGCCTATAAACAATGAAATCAATGCAATCACTACCACCGAGATTTCATCTCTGGTGCTGGTATTGGATTTCATGCTAATAAATTAAAGTGATGGGATCTCATCTCCATCATCCCTCTCAATCGCCGCAGAGATCTCATCACGGGATTATCTACTGAATTAATGTTAACATAACATAATTACCGAAATTTCATCTTTGTCCGGTCAACGCCATATTCATATTAACATACGGTCATTTATTTATACCACTAATAAATGAACACAATGGACTCTTCGGTTGGGTCGACGAGTTTAGAAAGAAAAAAATTAAAGTGTACTGATTATAAAATATCACCTATAAAGATTTAGAACTACTAATACACTGCTCTCGGCATCAAGCAGTCGATTCTACCCAGAAAACAAAAGGAGAAGGTTCTTAGCTAACCTATCAAAACATATCACAACGAGTTAAGCATTTAATCGTTTGGCGGTAGGAAAATAAAGATCCAGCAAGTTAAGACTGAAAGACAAACATTCGGTTGAATGGATGGCAGTGTAATCACATAGCTGGGAGCAACGGTCCCATGGTGGATCTAAACTGGCGATCAAGGCGCCACCAATTACGGGGTAGGACCGGTCACCGAGTTCGCCAAAATTAAACAACTTACACTGGAGTGTAATCGTGTAAAAAGATCTGGAGTAGGTTGGGGTAGCGAAAGAAACAAATAGATGCAGCAATAAAAAGAAAAATATAACAGGACATAATTACCGGAATTTCATCTCTGTCCCGTCAACGCCACATTCCGAAGTTCCATTTATACTCCGATCATCTTAAATACCGAGGTATATTATATTGATCTCCAGATAAGGATCCATTTACCGAACTGAGTTACAGTCTGTGCTCATTAAGACATGAATATTTGACAGTACAGAAATAATAAAGGTAATAGCCTTCTACAACCGTAAGAGTTATGTGATCGCATGGATCGTATCTTCTTTTGCCAGGAAAATAGTGATATACAGTACTATAAATAAGAGATCGCATGGGTCGCGTTCCTCCAGCCAGGAATAGTACTACTACAATAATAAGAATAAGAGATCATAGTAATATACATAAGCCTCAATACGAAAGACCCATCGTTGGTGGATATCGAAGACCAAACAAAAATCGCAATTCAAATGAGATCCATCATATATGATATTTTAGACTGGAAGAAAATATATACACGGATCGGGCTTATATCACAACGAGTTAAGAATTTAAACTTCTAATAGCATAACGTCTAGCATAGGTAAGAAAGAGTTGGGGAAGAGATTACAGGTTCAACTTGTAGAGATAAATCTGAGATCTCCAATGCAGGAATAACGCTCATCGCAGAGCTTTCTCTCCACTGAGTTTCCTCCCACCGAGCTTCCACTTCCGCAAGTATAATTCGCCAATGTTCATCGAGCGTAGTCCCCCTTCCCCGCTGCTTAGCTCGCCGACTTATCCAATGCAAAACCAATCATATTTCCGAACCCTCAAACCAAAAAGAGAAAACATCACCGCCTCCCGCTCCCCCTTCAAACATCCAATGCCTCTATTTTCTAGCCATCAAACTATACGAAGAATCAAACTACACAGAGTTTGTCCACCAACCAATCTTCCTTTTTCCCCCCAAGCACTCGACATTTGTCAATGGAAGTAGAGTGGTAACCTACTTCCTCGGTTACATCACCCACGAAATCTTTTAAGAGATTACACGCCTTAAGCACTAGACATTTGGCAATTGAAGTAAAACGGTCATCTACTTCTTTGGTTACATCACCCATGAAATCTTTTAAGAGTTTACACCACCTTAAGCATGCTCCCTCTCATAAATGGTCGGGTCTTCCATTATAAGGAGAGAAAGCAAATAACATTTTATTTATCTCATGCGATTTGGTCATTTTAGTCCTTTGTTCACACACACATATATATATGTGTGTATCACACTTGATTATTCATATATATATATATATATATGTTCCTTTGTTCATATATATACAAATATCACACTTGATTATATATATATATATATATATATATATATATATATATATATATATATGTATACATATATGTTCCTTTGTTCGTATATTATCTAGGGAATAATATCCTCATTTATAATATAGAAGTCTTAATATTTGCTAGGAGACTTGAGAGGAGTTAGTACTTCCTTCGACAACCCTTCTCAGATGAATCCTTAAATTAGGTCAACATAATCAACGCTTACTTTTCTTCAAGTTCCTTCTAGCATCAAGATGACATTTGTCATTCATGTCTTAAGTTTTCATGGCCTTCCGGCGAGACAACCATATCCCCCAGTGGAATCGTTTTCACATCGTTAAGTTCAACCTACTCTTAGTCCCCTCAGTCTAGAACAACATGTATAAACATAATACTAGTTTCTAGGTCCACTGGTGGGGCTTTGGCCCTGAGCTCATCACCAGGGCCATTTACATAGATACAATTACATTTATTAAAAATAACCAAATAAAGATTAAAATAGGTCATAAAGGAGGGATATCACATCCTCATCCCCTTTAAAATAACACCGTCCTCGGTGTTCACTCTTCTCTTGGAGTAATCATTTGTACCGTAGAACTGGAATTCTAAAAAACAATGTTTAGTAACAACTTGTCATCAACTTCATAATCAAACTCAGAAACATAAATCATGAGTTCTTTATTGCACATATCACTTGTAATATATGGAATAAATCTAGTGTTCCATGATTGTATACTGTTGACAAAATCAACAAATAGCATTCACTTGATCCAGGAAATTCTTGCCTAACACCTTAGTGCTCACGCAGCAATCCCTTCTCTCATGCCTTGCCTAACACCTTAGTGCTCACGCAGCAAACATTTCTCTCATGTTTTGCCTAACACCTTAGTGCTCACGCAGCAACATTTCTTTCATGTCTTGCCTAACACCTTAGTGCTCACGCAGCAAACATTTCTTTCATGTCTTGCCTAACACCTTAGTGCTCACGCAGCAAACATTTCTTTCATGTCTTGCCTAACACCTTAGTGCTCACGCAGCAAACATTTCTTTCATGTCTTGCCTAACACCTTAGTGCTCACGCAGCAAACATTTCTTTCATGTCTTTCCTAACACCTTAGTGCTCACGCAGCAAACATTTCTTTCATGCATACTAAGCAGCGTCCTGCCTCCCACATATACATTTTCTTATAGCTTGCCCAGGTCTTACAGCCAGTCGATTCTCCGAGAATCCTAGTGGCGGTTCAATCCCTGATTTTAGGGAGTACTTCAATGCCATTACAACACTCTTTACACAATTCCCCTCAAGCCTTCTCGCTTGAGTCCCGAAATTTATTTTCCCCAAGCCGCCTTGCTTGAGTCTAGAAAAATCTCTTTCAATTTAATCAATTTATTTCGTCACATTACATTCTGTACCCATGCGATTACTCTGACCAATCTGGGTCGAGTTTCTTGATTAACAATATATCAAAATTTTAAAAGAATCTGTAACAGTTGTGATGTGGATCTTAAATCCTCACCCCCCTTATTTTTACCTTGCATAATATTTATGCTCTTGCATTTTCACAAGCTTCACAGAAATTTCACCATCTGCCAAATTCCACTTGTTAGTATCACTTCATATACAAAATCAAATATTGTAAGAAGATCCCTTCTTTAAACAGAAAATCATCTTTCTTATTAAAATATCCATATGTAATCATCTACGATGTCATTTCCTACTACACATAACTAGCTTATAAGATTACATAATGCTTTGAACACGATATAACATTCTTTCTGTGATGATCCATGGACATTATGATCATTTAACCTCGAATGTTAGCTTTCACCCTTTCAACACAATTCCTATTTTAGTTATACAACCCTTTTTGTATACCCTAACCTCATATAGGGATAACCAATTGTCTAAAACAAACTTACATACCTTATACAGATAACCATGTGTCTTTGTAAAGGCGACCGCATAGCTCACCTTCATCTGCCGAGGTTCCAGTTTACTTGTATCATCACGTATTAGTATTATACATGAATCGATATATATATATCCCACATTTACCCATTGATGGGTGTCAGGCAGTGATGTGTGGGAAAATAACATTTGCTCGACCACAACATTCAAAGTGTTAGTCGTATAAATCATAAGAACAATCGTATATATAACATATGTTCAAACATCATTTTTACTTGTTTCATAAAAGCTTATACCTCGAGTACTGTCTCAAAGATCACTTCCGATCTACCCTGCAAATTCCATGTCATCAATGTTTTCCTTAACACATAATAAATAAATAAAAACAGTCATTCTTTGTGGCAACATAAGGACGTCAGAAGATTACAGCATCCTAGTAACCTGTATGTTGGTTCTAGGTTTCCAATAATCTATCCCTTAACAAAATAATCAATTTGAGAAAACATATAGTTGTACATGGATAGCAAGTCATCATAAATATTGAGCAAAAAGTATCACTATTACTCATTGTTTCCCACGTCTATCTTAGTAGAAATTACTGAAATAAGAGGTATATATAAAAGGTACTCATGCATTCTCATATTAACTGCTTAATATTCGCATGTATATGTACTTATAACCATTTTCCTTTTGTTGCACTTATATGTAAGGGTACGAGCATGCTTCAATGTCACAAAAATCGTATCATAATTACTTATCCTATACAATTACATACTAGAATGAAATTGATTAGCAAGGAGACTATTAACCATTTTTCTCCTTTGTAATCTCACAATTTCCTAGTCATAGAAAACTTCACACCAATTAAAGTTAATATATTTGTTTAAAAGAAACCAGACATCCTAGTCTAGCCAAACTATACTTCTGATGGAATAAAACAACAACTTAACATCACATAATTATGCTTCCCTCATAACTAGAATTATTAAATTCGCAATGACTCCTCCTGCAGCATACACCTTTACAGATTTTACTACTAAGGTCAACCTCATTCTAAATTTATAAACTTTCTTATTTAAGGTAACTCATATGTAAACGGAACCTGATCGTTTCTTACATAGTTCAAAACCCAAGACTGACCCAAACTATCAAATCTTGAATGGACCTTTTAACATAAAGACTTACTTTTGATCTGAACTTAATGGATCTTTTAACAGATCTAAGTTGCTTACACTCCCCATCTAAATTTCATATTTGGAAATCTAGACTATTGGTCAATCAAGTTTACTTAGTTATCTAAGGTCAACCAAATTAGGAGACTTCCTTAGCCTATAAACGTCACTATGAAATAGCTAGGATAACTTCCAAAACGTGCTTTTACTCTACTTACAAGTACCCATTTCATAAGGACTTAATCCCAATAATCTAACTAATTAAAAAGTACTTTCTTGTCATTCAATGAAACTAATTGTAAAGGGTGAGGAGATATTCATCGTCTAGTGTCATCCATAGGAGATCATTCAAATGAACTTACGTAATGTTCACAAATAGATACTCTAATTATAACTTTTCAGTAAACTCATACGTACTTACTTGCAATTTCAAGAAGTTTTGTCGCTTACCTCTTGACGATTCCTTGGAAGTGAACATTTTATTCTTGGCTTATAGAATGCAGCTCCTTTCTAGTCCGACCAACTTGTATTTGTTCTTCTCCAATTGAGCTCAATAAGCCCATGTGTTTGCAACCTATGCTCTGGCGGAAGAAACTTGAAGTCGAGCTTGGAGATTCATTTTCCCCTCCTCCAGTACAATCCATGCATCCAAAATGAAACACAAATAATTGATTAGTCAACTTAACAACCTTCATACTTACTTATCGCATGTTGAGCTCATTAGGCCCTAGTGTTGTAACCTAATGCTCTGATACCATATGTAACATACCCATTTAAATCAAAGTAATAATGTAGTGAGCTTTCAAAAAGTTCCACAATGACTACTTACTCATAAGTTATATTAAGTAAGCTATAAATAAAGTATGTAATCGACACATTTATCATCACTTTTATGAGATCTATAATTGATACTTACCCTAATATGAAACACTTCTCCTTGTACTTCAATAACCTAAAGGATCTTCATATTTTATAATGGAACTTACTTGGGTCAAAAGGCACAAGATAATTTTCATCGCAACCCCAATGACGATTAAAATCAACATAAAGAGATGTCCACGCATTCTTATGCATATCCGTTCATGTAGACTACTCCTAATTCCATTACGTTATACATTATAATTAATACCACAGATCTTTCCCATGCAATATATTCTAACAATTAAACTTGTACATGCTTATGGAAAACTTAAGGAAACATGCATCTAGTTAAACATCAACCATCAATCCTTATAACATTGCAATTAATACACCAGATGTCACATACCCAATCTTTATTCTTAGGATTTAGTAAATTTCAAAAATTACTTTTCACATTCCAAACATCTGCTATTGATTTCTTACTCTTTCAATGCATACATTTAACCTGAACAAGATTATCATACAAAGAAGCTTTCATGACATTAATCCATGACCATTATAATTCAGCACAACAATACACATGCACCAGAAGAAGACATACAAGTAATTGACATAACATCTCCATTGAACAAAACAATAACGCCAATTTGAACACACATAAGATCGAGACAATGATATAGGTGGTTCACCCCGACTGGGCTACGTCCACAAAGGCAGGTCATATTTTCTTTCTATCATTCAAGAGGAGAGTTACATCCAGCAACACATATGTAGCAATAATTTCTTTCCATATGCTCGAAGTCTCTCTCATCGAGAGCATCTTCCAGAACAAACATAAGTAAGTAGATTTATACTATATGTCAAGCTAGGTTGTCTTTCAATACTTCTACTAAGGGTTTTAATTTCATATAAGCAATAAGACATAAAGACTTAGAGATTTATTCTCTAGTACGAGACTTGGGATTCTTTTAATAGAGTACCGGTATGCTATGCTTTGCTCTAGTCTATCCAGCATTCACGTTTTCAAAAGCTAGAGATCATGGATTACCTAGATCTACACAACGATCACACACATAATGATTCCGACAACCGACAGGAGAAACCTATCCAGCAATAAGCAATTATCTGACCATATTATAAACCATGTGCAGGGAATCGGTCTATGCTGGAATCATTCAGGATACAGTAAACAACATAACGACACAGATCTCTCTGTTTTATATACTGGCAACTCATACTAACATTATCAATCATATAAAGATTTTATTTACGCCTATAAACAATGCAATCAATGCAATCACTACCACCGAGATTTCATCTCTGGTGTTGGTATTGTATTTCATGCTAATAAATTAAAGTGATGGGATCTCATCTCCATCATCCCTCTCAATCGCCGCAGAGATCTCATCACGGGATTATCTACTGAATTAATGTTAACATAAGATAATTACCGGAATTTCATCTTTGTCCCGTCAACGCCATATTCATATTAACATATGGTCATTTATTTATACCACTAATAAATTAACACAATGGACTCTTCGGTTGGGTCGACGAGTTTAGAAAGAAAAAAATTAAAGTGTACTGATTATAAAATATCACCTATAAAGATTTAGAACTACTAATACACTGCTCTCGGCATCAAGCAGTCGATTCTACCCAGAAAACAAAAGGAGAAGGTTATTATCTAACCTATCAAAACATATCACAACGAGTTAAGCATTTAATCGTTTGGCAGTAGGAAAATAAAGATCCAGCAAGTTAAGACTGAAAGACAAACATTCGGTTGAATGGATGACAGTGTAATCACATAGCTGGGAGCAACGGTCCCATGGTGGATCTAAACTGGCGATCAAGACGCCACCAATTACGGGGTAGGATCGGTCACCGAGTTCGCCAAAATTAAACAACTTACACTGGAGTGTAATCGTGTAAAAAGATCTGGAGTAGGCTGGGGTAGCGAAAGAAACAAATAGATGCAGCAATAAAAAGAAAAATATAACAGGACATAATTACCGGAATTTCATCTCTGTCCCGTCAACGCCACATTCCGAAGTTCCATTTATACTCCGATCATCTTAAATACCGAGGTATATTATATTGATCTCCAGATAAGGATCCATTTACCAAACTGAGTTACAGTCTGCGCTCATTAAGACATGAATATTTGATAGTACAGAAGTAATAAAGGTAATAGCCTTCTACAACCGTAAGAGTTATGTGATCGCATGGATCGTATCTTCTTTTGCCAGGAAAATAGTGATATACAGTACTATAAATAAGAGATCGCATGGGTCGCGTTCCTCCAGCCAGGAATAGTACTACTACAATAATAAGAATAAGAGATCATAGTAATATACATAAGCCTCAATACGAAAGACCCATCGTTGGTGGATATCAAAGACCAAACAAAAATCGCAATTCAAATGAGATCCATCATATATGATATTTTAGACTGGAAGAAAATATATACACGGATCGGGCTTATATCACAACGAGTTAAGCATTTAAACTTCTAATAGCATAACGTCTAGCATAGGTAAGAAAGAGTTGGGGAAGAGATTACAGGTTCGACTTGTAGAGATAAATCTGAGATCTCCAATGCAGGAATAACGCTCATCGCAGAGCTTTCTCTCCACAGAGTTTCCTCCCACCGAGCTTCCACTTCCGCAAGTATAATTCGCCAATGTTCATCGAACTTAGTCCCCCTTCCCCGCTGCCTAGCTCGCCGACTTATCCAATGCAAAACCAATCATATTTCTGAACCCTCAAACCAAAAAGAGAAAACATCACCGCCTCCCGCTCCCCCTTCAAACATCCAATGCCTCTATTTTCTAGCCATCAAACTATACGAAGAATCAAACTACACAGAGTTCGTCCACCAACCAATCTTCCTTTTTCCCCCCAAGCACTCGAAATTTGTCAATGGAAGTAGAGTGGTAACCTACTTCCTCGGTTACATCACCCACGAAATCTTTTAAGAGATTACACGCCTTAAGCACTAGACATTTGACAATTGAAGTAAAATGGTCATCTACTTCTTTGGTTACATCACCCATGAAATCTTTTAAGAGTTTACACCACCTTAAGCATGCTCCCTCTCATAAATGGTCGGGTCTTCCATTATAAGGAGAAAAAGCAAATAACATTTTATTTATCTCATGCGATTTGGTCATTTTAGTCCTTTGTTCACACACACACATATATATATATGTATCACACTTGATTATTCATATATATATATATATGTTCCTTTGTTCATATATATACAAATATCACACTTGATTATATATATATATATATATATATATATATATATATATATATATGTATACATATATGTTCCTTTGTTCGTATATTATCTAGGGAATAATATCCTCATTTATAATATAGAAGTCTTAATATTTGCTAGGAGACTTGAGAGGAGTTAGTACTTCCTTCGACAACCCTTCTCAGATGAATCCTTAAATTAGGTCAACATAATCAACGCTTACTTTTCTTCAAGTTCCTTCTAGCATCAAGATGACATTTGTCATTCATGTCTTAAGTTTTCATGGCCTTCCGGCGAGACAACCATATTCCCCAGTGGAATCGTTTTCACATCGTTAAGTTCAACCTACTCTTAGTCCCCTTAGTCTAGAACAACATGTATAAACATAATACTAGTTTCTAGGTCCACTGGTGGGGCTTTGGCCCTGAGCTCATCACCAGGGCCATTTACATAGATACAATTACATTTATTAAAAATAACCAAATAAAGATTAAAATAGGTCATAAAGGAGGGATATCACAATAGTTTTCTCAGATGTAAAGGATTTAAAAGGGGAAGTACATTTTGATTATTTATAATAGCAAAAATACAGTTTTTTTTTTCTTTTTTTCTTTTTTTTGTTTGTTTGTTTTGTTTTTTTTTTTTTTTTCTCTGCTTGAAAAAAAAACTAAAATGAACTGTGGATTTAAACTTGGTTTTTATTACTAAATAATTGAAATGAACTTGGGAACTTTCCTTTGAGCTCATTGTTGAACTCACTTTTTATTATTAAATAAATGAAATAAACTTTTTGGACTCACTCTTTATTATTAAATAATTGAAATGAACTCGAGAACTAGCCCTTGAGCTTTGATTTGAACTAACTCTTTATTATTAAATAATTGAAATGAACTCGCCCTTGAGCTTCGATTTGAACTAACTCTTTATTATTAAATAATTGAAATGAACTCGAGAACTAGTCCTTGAGCTTCGATTTGAACTAACTCTTTATTATTAAATAGTTGAAATAACTTGCTCTTTTAACTTTAACTATTAAAAAAAACTCCCAACCTTAGTTAAACTCACTCTTTAATTTACTTTTATTTTATAGTTGTTTATTTGGAATTTTGAATGATGAAAGAAAATCAATCTACACCATACACTTCTCTTATCCTCCTTCAATCTAGGAAAATCATAGATGGTAGTCCACCCTAAATTCTAATAGATGGTAGTCCACCCCAAATTCTAAGATATATACGCCTATCCACATAAAAAAGTTATATTTAGTTTATTATTTAATAATTTTTATTAAATAACAATTCTTATTAAATGGTATAGATAGAGAGATAGAGTGGGGGGTAGGGGTATGAGGGTGAGGAGTGGCGGTTTGAAGGGGGGAGAGAGGAGAGAGATTAGGGATTAGGGGTTTAGAGAGAGAGAGAGAGATCACAGGGGGAGCATTAATGGTTAGTGATGCATGTATATGACTAGGGTGAGTAGGATTAGGGATGAGAGAGAGAGAGAGAGAGAGGCTTAGAGAATTAGAGAGAGTATGTGGTTAGGGTTTAGGGTAATAAAGAGGGTTATGGTTTAGGGTAAGATGGGGGGTTAGGATTTATGGTATAGGGGAAGATGGGGGGGTTGAGAGAGAGAGAGAGAGAAGGGGTGGGGTTATAAAGGGGGGGTAGGGAAATGAGGAGAGAGAGAGGGGGGTTTGGTTAGATAAAGGGAGGGGCTTTAGGGAAAGGTGGGGCTGGAGAGAGAGAGGGGGTTAGGGAAAGGAGGAGAGAGAGAGAGAGGAAGCGGAGTTAGGGAAAGGTGGGGTTGGAGAGAGAGAGAGAGGGAGAGAGATGAAGGGGGGGGTAGGGAAAGGTGAGGCTAGGGGGAGAGAGAGAGGGGGGGGGGGGGCGTTCAATAGAGAGGAAGAGAGAGGGGGGTCATAGAAAGAGATGGGACGCGAGGGGGTGGTGTTATATAGGGGAGAGGTTAGGGAGAGAGGGGGAAAGAGAAATAGGGGGAGGTTGAGTGGAGAGGAAGACAAAGGGGGGTTGGTGAGACAAATAGATGAGATATAGGGAATTGGGGAGAGAGATAGAGGGGTTAAGGTTTACGACAAGAGAGAGCGGGTTAGGGATAAAGGGAGAGAGATAGGGGACGTGAGAGAAAGAGAGAGGGGGGGGGGGTGATTATATAAAGAAAGGGATATATAGCGAGAGGGGGGGAGAAAGAAACGTAATACAAGAATGTAACATAATATGATAATGTGTGTGCACTATTAAGGCACATGCACCACTAACATGCACATGCTAATGAGGCACACGTGCTAATGATGTGCATGCACTACTTATGTGCACACGTTCGTAAATTTAAAGTTTTTTGGCGTGCTTTCCCTTTTTGTTTTCCCTGTTTGATGAGTTGGTAGGTTTGGTTATAGGTTTGTATTGCCAAAACATATGGCTCGAACTACATTATAGGAAAAAAATCATTTTTTGTAGCTTCATGCTTTTCGACCTTGATTCTGTATATGCTCCACTTGTCCACTGCTTATGAAATTGTACACACTTATAGAAATTTGTGTGTAGATACCAAATATCGATTTTTTTGAATAAATTTGTTAGTGTTTTTTTATTTTTTATTCATTTTTATTTGCAGTCATGTACTTTTGACTAGCTCACTTATTTTGAAAATGGAAAAGAACCCGCACAAGTATACTGAAATACCTATGCACTAAAAAAAATGTAGATTGATTATGTTAAGACCTTGTCATTTTAGGGCTTTGTTGACTTCCTTATTTAAAAAATATATAAAATTAACTTTGAAAATTTTGGAAAAATAGCATTGCACTGTTATCTATTTAACTCTACATAATTTTTTTTCACAAAATTGGACAATTTACATACCAAAAGTGGAGCGCCAACATATGCATTATGTTTTAGAGAAAAATAAATACCAATCTTAGAAGAACGCCATTTTTTGGGAGCTATATCTATTTTCCTTAAATAAAAGTTATGTATTTGGGAAGGTGATCACTTTTCATCTTTTTACACCATATTCTAAAAAGTTGTGTAGGTAGCTCTAATAATTCATTTTAATGATCAAATTTATGTTCCATTGTAAGTAAGGCATCATAAGTGGATATCTTTAACTTGTACCATCTTAATTTTTTTATTTTAAGACTTAACTTAATGGCATGAACCAAATGTTCTCGTATTTAAAATGTGAGGTGTCTACACAATTGGTATATACAACAATGAGATTGCTTGAAATTTAAATGTTAGAAATAGAATGTAATGTATGAAAAGAATTGAAGTGTTTATTACACTTTAAACATTCTTTTCTTAAACAAAATTGAATATTTTTCCAAACATTAAAATGTGCATTTTCATAATTCTTTTAACAACAAAAAAACTAAATAAAACTAAAAAGAAATTAGTGCAATTTGAAGTTAATATGCAAGAAATACTAATAATACTAAGAATTGAACAATTTATTTTCTCAATCAAATACTTTTTAGAAAAATATATAAGCTGTTATTTTCACACAATAATATTAACCCTTAACCAATTCAAATAAAATCTTAAACAAATTAAAAAAAACTAACTCAACTTGAAACCTAATTTTGAAAGTTTGTGAAACATATATAGAAAGAAACTAAATACATCCCAACAAAAAACCTAAAGATAGTAAATACTAAAATACCCTAATAAGTACTATGATTTTGACACTCCTTTACCTAAAATGTCCAAATAAAGAAAAAACAATTCAATACATCTAGGAATGAATAACAAATACACCGTAGAATCAAATGTATAGAAAAAAAAAAATTCCAAAATTACATCCTAAATAAAAATTGGAAAATTAAATAATTCACATAAAAATGAAAACCATAAGATGCATAAAAGTGTGACAAAGTGGCTGATGAAAAAAAAAAAATGAGAAAACAAACAAAGAAATGTACACATTGTCAAGCAGGGATCCAAATCGGGCACATACAGCTGAGGATGGACTAAGGTTTTATTCTAAGCATAATCACCAATTATGATTATGATTTTGATGTTTTGTCTATCTTAAATAACTATTCAAATGATAAAACTTGGGTTGAGACTCCACATCCAATCCAATGGGATGTTTATGGACTCCAATGGTAGACAGAAGAGTACAATATGTCATTAAATTAATTCAAATTTGGTAAAATACTTAATGCAATGGGGACTTGCAGGTCAAAGTACCGAATCAAACTCAATTCAATGACCAGGACCATTTAAGAACAACATTAATTTATATGCCTAATAACAGTGCCAGATATTTATTGACGCTGGCCATATTACAAGATCGCATATGGTTGTGGGTGAGTTCCATGCACATTCCTGTCTGTTCAAACTCAATTCAATGACCAGGACCATTTAAGAACAACATTAATTTATATGCCTAGTAACAGTGCCAGATATTTATTGACGCTGGCCATATTACAAGATCGCATATGGCTGTGGGTGAGTTCCATGCACATTCCTGTCTGTTCACCCTACTGATATCTCATAACATCTATAGCTATGCTATGCTACGAAAATGCATATTCATATATTGGCCATAAGGACGACATATGTTATAATTTATGGGCAGCTTCCTTCATTCGTTGCAGTGCATCAGAGCAACGCATATTGACGTTGATGTTTTGTCTATCTTAAATAACTATTCAAATGATAAAACTTGGGTTGAGACTCCACATCCAATCCAATGGGATGTTTATGGACTCCAATGGTAGACAGAAGAGTACAATATGTCATTAAATTAATTCAAATTTGGTAAAATACTTAATGCAATGGGGACTTGCAGGTCAAAGTACCGAATCAAACTCAATTCAATGACCAGGACCATTTAAGAAGAACATTAATTTATACGCCTAATAACAGTGCCAGATATTTATTGACGCTGGCCATATTACAAGATCGCATGTGGCTGTGGGTGAGTTCCATGCACATTCCTGTCTGTTCACCCTACTGATATCTCATAACATCTATAGCTATGCTATGCTACGAAAATCCATATTCATATATAGGCCATAAGGACGACATATGTTATAATTTATGGGCAGCTTCCTTCATTCGTTGCAGTGCATCAGCACAATCTGAGCAAAGCTGCTGGGGATCTGGAACCACGTCCTCGGAGACCAATGCTATGAGCTTCCCCTTCCCACCGTAGCTTATGAAATGCATCATCATTGACTGCTTCGACATTAATTCGTTAACTCAGAATATGCCTTTACAAATCCAAATACATATACAGTAAATCAAACAAAGACACTAGATAATACTCACATTATGGTTTACATATGTGGTGGGAATAATGTGAGTAACCTGATTGTCACAGAATTCAATTTCCTCAACCGGCCCAATCACGTTCGAGAAATACAACGTTGTCCTCATATTTATCTTGTTGGTTACGTACTCCAGCAACTGCCATTTCAAATTTTGTTCGATGAATCTCAGGTCTATGCAATAAGATCAATCGATATCATGTGAACAAATATATAGGTTGGAGGGAATATACCTTGATTGTCATGAATGTGCAGAAGAGCAATGTGAAGGAAGATTCAAAAGAAAACTTTTTAATCCTGGAGGTACTTGTTGTAGCTCGACAGTATTCCAAGGGATCTTCGTAGTGAACCATCGGTAACGGGAACAACCAAAGCCCTACTTTGTTACCCCACATTACTTGCGTTGGATTTTTCATATTGCTATCAAGGTTCTGTCAGCAATAGCCACACAAATAATTACTATATCGATCTATATATCTTTTACCCTGTGGATCTGTGAAATATAAAATAGGGTTACCTTGAGCACTGGAGACGGCCGGGTATTAACTGCAACGAGTGCCCTGGCACGCAAGTTTGATGGCAGATAATATTCATGATCTGCACTTCCGTAGCTTTTTCTGTCTGTTTTCGCTGCAACTTCGAGATTTCGTAGAATAATCCCAAAAAACAAATCTGAGTTGTACCGTGTGTATGAAAATGAATATTGGCAGAGATATCATTAAAGCACAATAGATGATACGTCCATTAAAATTAAAGAAATTAAATACAGGCAACGTACGTGTAGCATTGCGCCTACTGAGATAACGCACGAGTCCTGCAGAAATGGCTCCCATCATAACATCATTCACAGTCTACATCAGTAAATGTTAACCCATTAGTGTCGGTATGCGCTTATCCAGTCTAATGAAAAGCCCATCAATAAGCCCACTAAGAACAGCCCATTTAACGCTGCTTCATGATATGAACCCTTTGAATCTGATCCAATGTTCAATATGTTATGATTCATTTTTTTTTAACGGATAATAGCTAAGGCCACTCCAAGGTCCTCACTCTGTGGACACCTCAACCTGAGAAACTTAAACCAACCCCCTGACCTCTAACCTACATGTCAGCTAAAACCCAACCAAACCCCAACTGAACTAGTTGGGGCTTTAAAGTTTGGAGCAACCTTTAATAGGCTGCTGCCCCGTGCTTATTTAACAAACACAGACTCATAATAATTTATACAACTATAAAAGATAATATAAAAGCAGCCCATTTAATGCTGCTTCATGATAATCTGATCCCACGGTCAATAAGCTGCTACAGGGGTCTGATTCAACTGTTAACATTAAATAGACTACTACCCTGTGCTTATTTAACAAACACGGAGTCATAATAATTTATAAAACTACAATTTTGTTATATGAAAGTGCTGCTCGATATGAACAGTTCGATCTGAACCAACTGTCAACAAACACATAGAACTAATTTTAAAAACCGACAAAATATAATATGAAAGTTCACTTACACCGTTCACAGCCTTCTTAACCGATAATATATCCGACATATCGAGAGTAACGTGAGCCAGGCGCTTTGAGTTACAAATTGCCGTCTTGTTAGCGGCTTCTCTCAATGGATTCAGATCATTTTTCCATAAAATAGTGGCAGCATAATCGAGGATAGCTAAAAATGTTAACCAAAATGCTGCAAGCCAACCGTAAACAGACCGAAGAGTGCTTGATATTTCTTTGTCTCTGGACTTGTTATGTTCTGGAATAGTTGGTAGGCATTTGGGATCAGAGGCATTGCGTGTTGAGTTAACAAGAAGAGACACCAGAGATACACAGTCACCTAGAGAGTGATGGATTCTGAAGACAAGGCTGGCTGCTGCCCCACCTGAACTTGCATTCAAGACATGGACTTGCCACAGAGGTCTGGATGTATTCAGTGGAGGAGCAGTTGCAAGAGAAGCTGTGTATTCATTCACAAAGTCTGGATTCTGTGTAAAGGAAGGATCAAGGAAGGGGACAATCACATGGTCGTTTATCTCTACCTCTCGCAGAGACCACTTCAAACGATTGTGCCCATCCTTTATCTGCAACCAAAAAAAGCATATAAGAACATTATTTTGATAAAAACTAACTGTAATATATATATGAATAGTTTATAGGTGTAGAATAGATAGTGATTGGGTGTATTGTTAAAGTACTGGTTAGAAACTTTGTAAATGTGAATTTGATCAGAAAAAAAGAAAAACTGTAACATATGAAAAACTAACATAAGTCCATGGAATGTACAACTCTTCACTAGATCTGCATTTCAACAAAATAATAGGCAGAGATAAGACTAAAATGCTAAAAACTCTATGGAATATGCAATTCTTCACTGGATATGCATTTTAACAAAATAATGGGAAGGGAGCATTTCAGAACATTACTTTAAGATGAAACTAACAGTAATATATAAAAAAACAACACAAGACCATGGAATATACAACTCTTCACTAGATCTGCATTTCAACAAAATAATAGGAGGGGATACTGACTAAAATACTAAAAAATCTATGGAATATGCAACTCTTCACTAGATATGAATTTTAACAAAATAATGGGAAGGGAGCATTTCAGAACATTACTTTAAGATGAAACTAACAGCAATATATGAAAAAACAACACAAGACCATGGAATATACAACTCTTCACTAGATCTGCATTTCAACAAAATAATAGGAGGGGATACTGACTAAAATGCTAAAAACTCTATGGAATATGCAACTCTTCACTAGATATGCATTTTAACAAAATAATGGGTAGATAGCATTTCATAACATTACTTTAAGATTCAAAACTAACAGTAATATATGAAAAAACAACACAAGGCCATGGAATATACAACTCTTCACTAGATCTGCATTTCAACAAAATAATAGGAGAGGATACTGACTAAAATGCTAAAAAATCTATGGAACACTCAACTCTTCACTAGATATGCATTTTAACAAAATAATGGGAAGGGTGCATTTCAGAACATTACTTTAAGATGAAACTAACAGTAATATATCAAAAAACAACACAAGATCACCATGGAATATACAACTCTTCACTAGATCTGCATTTCAACAAAATAATAGGAGGGGATACTGACTAAAATGCTAAAAAATCTATGGAATATGCAACTCTTCACTAGATATGCATTTTAACAAAATAATGGGGAGGGAGCATTTCAGAACATTACTTTAGGGTGAAACTAACAGTAATATATGAAAAAACAATACAAGTCCATGAAATATACAACTCTTCACCAGATCTGCATTTCAACAAAATAATAGGATTCAGGGGATATTGACTAAAATACTAAAAAATCTATAGAATATTCAACTCTTCACTAGATATGCATTTTATCAAATGGGAAATGAGCATTTCAGAATATTACTTTCAGATGAAACTAACTGTGATATATGAAAAAACAACACAAAACCATGGATTATACAACTCTTCACTATTCACTAGATCTGCATTTTAACAAATCCATGGGAAGGGATACTGACTAAAATGCTCGAAAATCTCTGGTGCTGCGCTACACTATTTTGAAGTGATATTTTGAAGGACGCAACGTCAATATCTTTCTTAAATCCCACAATGATAAGGATATAACTATGAAATAACCTCCCAGTGGTCAGGCAGGCGACTGGACTCAGTGGTTCTTCATATGATCGTTTTTCATGTGGTAGCTTAGGCTTATCCTTTGGTATAGACAAGTAGTTTAACCTGCCTTCCCCGCCTGTTTTCTTGACGGCAACATTGCTCGTCTGATCAGTATTTCTCATTGTGTAGTGGAGGTCGATCTATTAGATGAGGATTGAACGAACTAACTAAGAACTGATGGAATCCCCTTCCTTTCGATCCAATTTTTACGAAGCTTTTCGGTTATAAATGAGTTTGGAGTCCCCCAGATTTATTGCAACATGTCAACGTTTCATTAAAAAATTGTACTTTGGTGAGAACACCAACTCATTCAGATAAAGACATATCATTCAAATAAAGACATAAGGGTCCTTTTAAATGATGAATGCTTATGCGTTTTACGATGGTTGTTGAACATTTCAGATTTAGTATTTTTGGATGGGTATTGATGGTTGTTGAACATTTCCGATTTAGTATTTTTGGATGGGTATAAATCAATTATGTAAATTAATTCATACTCAGATATATTATATTAGTAATAATAAACAACATAATAATTATTTAATAAGTTTTATCTATGTTATTATTGAAATGATTTTTTACGGAATAAATTAATAATGTTCTTTTTTTAGAAAACTATTTCTTAATGAGTTTAGCTTAACTTAGTCTTTACATTTTTATAAGGAGGATTACATCCTTATTTATAGAATTACTATACACTCTAATCTCCTAACTACTTAGTGGACCTTCCATTACATTTATTTGATCGTGTGTGTTATTTAAAAATAACAACATAGTGGACCTAGTCCACTTTACATTCAATGGCATTCACTTCTACTCTAATGGACCCTTCGGACCGCCCATTACCCCCCAGGGGGTCATAACACTCCACCCCCTTAGGAAAACATTGTCTTCAACGCTTTGTGTGATGATATAAAACCATCATCCAAGGTCACATGGGTGAATGTTGATTGCCATGTTGAAGTGGGAACCAAGGTCCCATGGATCATTTTGACTCACCATGTTGATGTTGTCAAATACGTGCCATCTTAAGCCTAGATCCCATTTACGAGTGCTAACGACTGTGGTGAAATAGTTGAAGGGACTTATCCCAAAGCGTGGGGCCATTATGGTGTCATTGACACCCTAGTGATGAAATTAAAACTCTACGAATTGATGAGTGTTATGACCCTCCCAGAGGGTAATGAGGTCCTAGAGGGCCCGTTAGAGTAGTACTGGACGCCACTAATGTAAAGCATACTAGGTCCATTATGTTGTTATTATTAAATAAGGGCCACTATGTTAGGAAATAAATGTAATGGGACCTCATTAAATAAGGTCCATTATGCGATTAGAATGTTAGAGTGTATTGTGATTCTATAAATAAGGATCGGGTTCTCTTAGGAGAGTGTGAAGAATATTGTATGTTGAGCTTAGCTCATTATGAGGTAACCCCCTTGAAGAGGCAAGTGAACACAATTGATTCATCCCATCAAAATAATCATTTCCATAATAATAAAGATGGAGCTTATTGGATATCTCTTTGTGTTGTTTATTGTTGCTAATATCCCTTTTGTATGATCTAAATTGTATCTATACACTAGGGATATCAGCAACAATAAACAACACAAAGAGATATTTGATAAGCTCGATCTTTATTATTATGGAAATTATTATATCAATTATGCAATTTAGATTATACACAAGAGACATCAAGAATAATAAAAAACACACAATATATCCAATAAGCTTAAGATTTATTACAATTGCAATGATTATTTTGATGTGATGAATAAATGTTATTCTTTTTTTTTTCAGCTAAAAAAAAATACTATATTTCATATTGATATATAAGATAACAAAACTAGATACATCCAACCAGGCTATACCAGTCTTTAGAAATCCTTCCCATTTCATAATAGCCATTTCAAACAAAAATGGCTTTGCGTGACTAAAAACCACCTCAGAAAACCATTGATCTTTTAGAAAAACAAAGCCTACAACCAACTACAGAGAATTAAACAAAAAGGAGCAAAACAAAATACCAATTGAGACCAAATACAACACTTTATAAAACACTGATAATTTTAGCAACCTTAAGATGAATCCCATTTTTCTTCAGAAGAAAAAAAAAAAAAAATCAAAATCTTCCTTTCTTGAAGCGGCAATGCTTGCTTGGATAGGAGATCGACCAATTGGATGTATTTTCTATAGACATGTTGAATTCTCAAGCTAAAATTCTTCTCCCAGTTATTTGATCTTCTACTTCCACCCATGAAGAGTTACTACCTCTAGATTAGATTATTTGTGAACCAATCAACTATGAATTTTGAATCACCCATAATCTGAAGATGAGAAAAATGTTTCATCTGAACAACATAAAGAAGACACCATAAAGCCAGTAGTTCCCCTTTGGTGTTTGTTCCTTTGCACTTCATTCTTAACTGAAAAGACAAACAAGAGTTCAATCTCAAGATAGCTCCCGCACCACAATTTTGACCACCTTCTTGCGATGTCCCATCAAAGAAACTCATCAAGATGTCATCATCATACCCAAATATTCTTCTTCCTAAGAATTTATTTTGTTCACTTGCATCTTAGAGGGGGATACATCTTATTGAGTTAAGCTCAACATGTTTACAATATTCTTATCATTCTAGCCTCCTAACCACCTAGTGAACCTTCTTTAATGAGATCCATTACATTTATTTCTTAACATAGTTGGTCTTATTTAATGATAAGAGTATAATGGACCTACTCCACTTTATATTGAATGACCTCTACCACTACTTTGGGCCAAAGATGTCCCATTACCCTAAGGGAAGATCAAAATATAAAATTTGAGATTTTTTCTCTTAAAAATTTAAAAGTATTATGATAAATATAAATATAAATTATTGAAATTGTATTCCAAGTGCACCAAAAATTATTTAAAAAGATTAAATCTATTTATACATAATAATAATAATAAATGAAATTTCAACAATAATAAATTTCTAATTAATCATATAACATAAAAATTAATGTTTCCCTCGGGTTTAAAAACTAAAACCTTCAACATCTAACCTACCTTGTTGCAAAATGGAAAATGGTAATAGTACATTTGAGTGCCATTTCTTACCATGATCGATGTGTATAACCATGAAAGTGACATGGCCAAACAATAGTCTTCATCAAAATGTAGAATGTAGGGATGCCCTGGACACCATTTAAATGAAACGCCTAAACCTGAAAGTTGTGGGGCCAAGCAAAATATTTAAAGTGAAAAGCGCAAAACCTATGTGAAAGTAGTAGAAGATCGTAGCTTTTGTGAAAATATTAATATAACATGATGAAGTTATAATGTGGTCATAACCTCTCGTTTTGTATATAGAGGTGTTCCACTAATAAAAAATATTTAGTTTTTTTTTTCATAGAAAAATTCAACTTACTATTAATATGCGGAATGGTAAATACATCCAGTTGTCAGATCATACATAGTCACACAAACCCTGTCAGATGAAGGACCAGGGGAAAACTGGTCACAGTGACAACATAGTGTCAACAACTATAACAGAATAGACCAAAAATATAAGTGCCACATGTCCCTAAAACATCCACAAGTCAAAACAGGAAGACATCCTGTAGTAGGAACAGTATCCATATGTCACATCAACAAATATATACATACCACAATATATAATAAGTCCCATGGACAGTCATCCTCTAATGCCAGTCACCAAAGGCATCAAATACAAGATTCCATCCATGCTATAAATACCAAACAGCATCAGTATGAGGCTGAAATAAATGCCGCAAAAAGATAGTGAGTAAGGATAAGCACCCAACAAGTAGTTGGACCTTGTACATATCAAGGATCTACACATAGAACTATTAGTCATATAAGTTTAAACAAGTCACATAATGCTGGAAAGAAAAACAAAAAGTGTATAAATAGTAAAGACTATAAGCATCATGTCTAATGTAAATGATAAGAACCATGAGTAAAAAGTATATCCTCCCGCCATTCCTGCCACATGATGACCCCTGCCTGAGAATTAAGAGCCCGTTTTGATAGCATATCCGCCTCCATATTAACCTCTCTGAATACATGTTCAAAATGTATATGTTCAAATTCAAGAATAAGCTTCCGAGCCACTTCCATCCAATGAGAAAGAAGTAGAACATTGAGTGATGTAATGCCTCTAGCCCAAGAGATAATGGATAATGAATCACCCATTACTACAAGAGATGTGATCTTTCTCAATCGGGCACAGAAAAGTAAGAGCCATAGGGCACACAATTCGCTCCTTGTATTGGTTCCACTACCCAGATTTATCCAGATATGGATAGAGACAGTGTTGGAAATGTGAATTGTTGCGCCCACTCCACCCCTCCCATTCCGTCCCACAGCAGCCCCATCAAAGAATCCACATGGGAATATCAGCACCGGAGGTGCCAACCGGTATTGTTTATTCAGATTATCCCTGCCACCGACAACTCCATGAATAGAAATAAATTCTTTGTGTGCCGCAAGGGTTTTATAGCATATCCCATCATGGTAAGGTATCGTGTTTTCAAAAATACGAAGATTTCGAGCTTTCCATACCTCCCAGATCATATAGTATGGAAGCTCTGTACAACCAGCGGCATGACGGGACCAATCATCGAGACAATCACAAAGTGAATGATGTCCCTAGTGGAATTGCACTCCATATTTATATGCTATTTGTTTCCAGAGATCCCGGATGAACTGACAGGAAGTGAATAAGTGATCAACTGACTCCTCCTGTGAGCAACAAAGGGAGCACCATCCCGGGCCAATGTAACCACGACGACATAAACTGTCCCAAGTTAGTATCTTATTACTCAACGCTAACCAGATAAAACATTTGATCCTGAGGGGAATGGCAAGCTTCCAGATAGTTTTATCCCACCAAGGAACCTCAGTCTGAGACTTAGCAAACATTGCATCGTATGCCAAATTAGCTGATACATTGCCATCAGACACATCCCACGACCAAACTAATCTGTCCACAGAGTCAGACAATTGTATATTTGATTGATATATTGGCCTGATATAATCATCCCATTCATCCCCCAAGGTACCAGTTAAACCCAGCTGTGAAGCCGAAATCCAGAGAGACTGCCCATCCATATACTGACCAACCGCATGCGCCAGAGTATAAAATCCATTGGATCTGAGGTGAGTCCTCAATTCCAACGATAGGATATGACCAGTTGGTCCACCCAAGATCGGATCCAACCCTAGTTTTATGTCATGACCATTGCCAGGCATCCAAGCAATCCAATGTGCAATTACCCTGAAAGATCCCATCAATCCATTCCAAATATTTAACACGCCCATAGTATCATGCCGATTCAATCGAAGCCATTTTGCAACAGTAATATTTTTCAGGTATTTAGCTCTGATAATCCTTCCCCAAGCCGAATTATTGAAGAGGGCGTGCCAGAGACTTTTTGCGTGCAGAGCCATAACAAATAGATCGAGGTCCTTTATATTCCATCCCCCCAAATTCCAGGGTCGGGCCAAAACCGACCATTTCATAAGATGAAATTTCTCTTGAGCTCCACCACCCGACCATAAAAAGTTGAACAGCTTCCGCCAAATTAGACTAAGGATGGATCTTGGGATTTTACATAGAGAGAACCAATAAACACCTAAGTTCTGCAATACGGCTTTTGCCAATGTAAGCCTGCCACCCATGGATAAATGGCGAAAGCTCCAGTGACTTATACGCATTTCAAAACGTCTAACAAGCCATGTCCAATCATTTATCAGGTATTTAGTTGGCTTAATGAAAAAGCCAAGATATTTCGTTCTAGCATCGAGCTCCTTGAATTTTAATGGCAGAACTGTACTTATCGAATGTTCCACATCAGCCACCAGAGAATGTTTCAAAAAATGTGATTTTATATAACTGATAATCATTCCAGTAACCAAGCAGAATAAGTCAAGAATCTTCTTATATTGAATCCACTCAGCAAGAATACCCTTGCCAAAAGCATAACATCATCCACAAACAATGAATGTGTAACAAAAATTTCTCTTGTAATTTTAATGCCAACAAGCAATCCCTCCCATCGGGCCTTATGAATGGATAGACTTAAGCCTTCAATGACCAATAGAAAAAGTAGCGGCGATAGAGGACAACCCTGTCGAAGGCCCTGGGATGCCTTAAAGAAATCCGTAGGGTGACCATTTATCAGTATAGCATAATTTACCGAGGTTATACACGCCATAATCCATTTCATCACCTTCCATGGCAGACCAATCTGGATCAGAATTAGCCTCATGAAATTCTAGTCCACCCTATCATATGCTTTCACCAAATCCAATTGTAGGATGAGTGCTTCAAGTCTCCTTTGTTTTACTGTATGAAAAATTTCCTAAGTCACTCCCACAGCATCATGGATCTGACGGCCCCGTAGAAACCCATACTGTTCCATGGAAATGTGTCTAGAGAGTATTGGTTTGATCCTATCAGCAATGATCTTGGAAATAATCTTGTAGACTAAATTGCAGAGAGCAATAGGCCTGAATTCATTATAGTTATTCGGATGGGATGTTTTCGGAATGAGTGCCAGATAAGTAGAGTTTAATGCCCCAAAGACAGTGCCTAATTTTCGAGACTCATCCACAGCCATTCGGAGATCCTCCCCCATAATATCAAAGAAATGGATAAATAGTTCCACCGACCACCCATCCGGACCAGGAGATTTATCTTTAGCAAAACCTCGCAAAGTGTTTTCCACCTCCCCCAAAGAAACATCCATAAATATACTATCCCCCTCCACATCATTAAATATCCGAGGGTACTCCATAATAACCTTAAACTGTTCTGCCAGTGTTGTATTTTTCGGGTCACAGTAGTATTCCTGAAAGTGGCGGGCTGCCTCATTCATCAATTCCTCCTCCCCCCTGATCCACCAACCCGTGTGATCATTAAGATCCCAAATAGTATTTTGCATCCTTCGGGAGTCCGCAAATTGATGAAAAAATTTTGTGTTCAGATCCCCAGCTTTGAGCCATATGGCTCGGCTCTTCAACCTCCATGTTTCCTCCTGCACAAGTAGAATATTCATTTTTCGACACTCCATTGAAGAGAGTTTTGAAGTTTCCACTGGGCTTAACCCGGTACCTATAGATCTTTGCATCAGTGTTTTCATTTCCTTTTCAATATCAGCAAGTTCTATACCCATCAAAGCTTTTTTATTTTTTTCCCACAATATAGTATAATCTTTGATCACCTTGAGTTTCACCGCCAACTTGTCCATAGCAGATCTCTCCCCCGGAACATCCAATTGTAGCCATTTAGCTCCCACTTCCGTAGTGTATTCAACATCCGAAAGCCACGTGGAGTTGAATTTGAAAGGAAAGGATTTGTGATAGGTTTCCTCATCAAATTGAAGAATTATAGGAAGATGATCGCTGATTTTAATTTGTTGTATCCAGGACCTATAATTCTGAAAGCAATCTAGAAGAGATTCCGATATTAAGAAACGATCAATGCGTTTCTGAATCAAATTTTCCTCCTTTCTACCATTTGACCAAGTTGGAGCCATTGGCCTCGGAGCCACATCAACCAAGGAGAATTTCATGAATAGATTACTGAAATAGGATCCCAGGGGATCCCGCCTAGCCAGACTGCCCCAAAACTCCTCATCCCCCCATGTGAAATTTAAATCCCCAGCAATAATTAAGTTCTCCAATTCCAGCAGATGTCCCGAGACAACCAAGTCCCAGAAAGCCACCCGATCACAATAAGGACCATAACAATTGATAATATTAATGTTCTTTTCCGATCCCCTGATATTCCCGGACAACAAAATACCCAAAGAGATGTTAGATGGGTTTAGCCTCAAAACTAAAGGGTTCCAAGCCGCTAGGAGACCACCAGAGAGACCAACAACATCCACAGTGCAAACCATCCATCCCGGCTTAACTTTGTTAAAAAAAAATGCGGGCCTTCTCCCTGCACACCATAGTTTCCTGAAGAAGTACCAAATCAGGGTTGACAATATGTAGTACTCGTTTGAGGGCCAATTGTTTGGGTAGGCCCCCCACACCCCAGATATTAAGAGAGAAAAATATCATTTTCGAACCCTCGCAAGGGCTTTCATTCCTCTAAGAGCCCGGGTATCAGAAGAGTTGGGGGAATCTACCTTGCAATGGCCATCCTCTATCCCCCCCAGAGTGACCTTTCTGTTTTTCCTGGCACTTCTCATTTTCAAAGGAGAGAATTCCTGAGCCAGACCACCCCTATGTGCCCCCTTTTGGACACAAATGTCTCCAATTGTTTCAGGTGGAAGTACAGGGATATTATTGTTAGTATACCCATCCGGGACAGTATCCTTCAAGCTCGAAAAACCCCCCAAATCCCCACCAGTTGACTCAGTAATATCCACCATCCGATTTTTGAAAAATGTAGGAATGGGTGTCTTCTTCACCATATCTGAATATGATGGAATATGTAGAATTTTCTCAATTGGATCCGTAGTTATACCGGGTCCCACATTGTGACAGTCAATCCCCGACAGATTCTCAGGAATCAATCCACAGGTCCCCGTCCCTCGAACTTCAGATTCAAATGAAGTCCCACCAGGATTCATCTCAACTTCCCCGTTCAAAACATCCGGAGCAAGGAAAGGTAGCTCAAAGTCAGTTGATATAATAACAGTCGGTGAAACGGAAATAGGAAGATCGGGAGAGACAGATATAACCAGGGAGGATTCGATAGGGCAAATATTGGTCATTCTCACTAACAGCTCATTCTTGGATACAGGGTCGTCATTCCCAGAATTTTCATTAGTAGCATGTTCAGACCCGGAGGAATTTGTTGGCATATGATGACGGCGACTCATATAATTTCCATTGTTTCCATTGTTTAAGTCTAATGCATTTATAAATGAAATATCCAACTCATTTAATGAATGGAAGAAGTTAGGGTCCCGTGATTCCAACTTACGGAACAAGGCCGAGTCTGGAGCAGGAGGGTTGGGAACCCTGTTGGAGAAGCCATCTAACGAGCCCGTTGCATCCATCTCAATGTCGCTACCATCATCAGAAGACCAGAACGGAACCCCATCCTTAAGACGACCAGAAGAAGCCTGTGCCTTGCATTGACGCCACAAGTGCCCGACCCCTTTGCAATTTGAGCAGCGGAAAGGGATGCCCCAATAGTCTATGATCTGCGAGAGCTTACGGCCACGCCAGTTTATGTGAAGCACATCAATAAGGCCCAAGGAGATATCCACCTCAACCAGTACCCTCCCCATACGGTGATCAAAACCATTTAGATGTTCCTCATCAACATGAAGAAACCAACCAATACTATTACCAATGGCTTCAAATGCCCCACGGTTCCAAAGTGCCAGTGGGAGTCTAGGAAGAAGTACCCACAAATGCCGTAGCCAGACCGAAGCAGTTTCAGGATCAAAATTAGTCTGCCATTTCTGAAGCATTAAGCTAACCGTACCATAAAGCCACAGACCCTCCAAAATGAGAGAACAATGTGCCTCTTGCTCGAATTTAAACCCATACCAGCCACATGCCAAAGCAAAGATTTGAGGAGTGTAGTTCAGAATGGGGTTCCACTTCTCCACAACCCATTTGAGAATGTCTCTACGATTCATGGCATGGTACAAAAACTTGCCCACCAGCACAGTCATATTAAACTCCACAATTTCTTCAAGCCCAATATCTCTTCCAACCGTCAACCAGGCCTCCCCAGGTCTGCAAAAGTATTTCCCATTCAGCCTTCTAGTCGCACGGGTGGAAGGTCCAATTCTGTCACTGTTTCCCAGTCCAGGAAATCCCCTAGCACTGCCCACGGAAGGGTATGAACCCGAAGCCTCAACAGGTGTCTTCCCCACAGACAGATGTCCCTTATGAGACTTGACATTTGGCGCCACCTGTCGATTACTTAAATTTAGTGCCCTTTTCCCTTTTAGCTGATTTTTGAAGAATGAATCCAGTTTAAACAAACCGGCTTCTTCAATCATGAAGTATGAGACATTCAGGTTATTATCTGCCGGGATTACGGGTTCCGGTATGTTTTCCCCCATTTTGGTAGCCATACGACACAACAACCAGAGCAATGCCAGTCGTCACAGGATCTATTTCATGCTTCGACGACAAACCCACCTGTCAGATGTCTTAAACACAGTGCCAATATCCACGGCAGTATCGACCACAGGAAGCGCGTTTAGAAACCAAGACGGGTTCAGATAATAAATAAACTCGCTGTTAATGCGGTGGTCTTCTCGTCGATACACCCGAGAGCATGTATTCTAGTGGCCGCGGGAGCTATTCACACCTTGCCGACAACACCTCCTATCAGATGTGTTAACCGCAGTGTCATTACCAACGACAGCATCAACCAAAAAAGGAGAAACTGTTTAGAAACCAAACGGCATCATATTTAGTAATAAACGGCCTGCAAGTGCTGTGGTCCACACACTGAAAACAACCGCACCAGGGAGAATGTCCGAAACCAACCGCACCGGGGAAAATGAAATCCCGTGACCAGATAAGGACTTTTAACCCCCCGATACCGTGAAAGTAACCCCAAATAGCTTGCCGCAGTCAACGGTTTCCAAGATATCACCTTTTATCATTTTGAAACGGCATCCCGGTACCCATTCCGGATGGCCACATAGTAGATCTTCAAGCCCTCACCCAGACGCCCGTAGAAACCCTCGCCTGTAGAAACCCTTGCCCGTAGACCCTCGCTAGTTACCTACCTTATTAGCGGAGTATAATAAAATTGATCAAGTGATTATTAATAACGCCGTCTTGTTACAGTTGCTCTACTCTTTATTATAGTCGAAGTACGGTGCATAATAAAACAGATCATGTCACCATTTATAACACCATCTGGTTATAGTTGCATTTACATATAATTTTTTATTTTTATTTTACACGGTAAAAATAGCTATATTTTAATATTAAGTATATGATAAAAAATGCATAGATGAGCTCCATAGTCAAAGATACTTACAAACAGCTTACCATCAGCTAAATACTCTAACCCCCACTGCAACAAAGCAATCACCAAAATACAGAAAATAAGATATACATGGCTGCCCCCAGCCACAAAAACCCAAAAGATAACAAAACATCTGCACTAACAGATAGAGTCCAGCATAGATGACCCAACAAAAGATGAGCCAAAATAATACATGGCCCATTATGGCCCAAACAGCTGATACCAGCCGGAGTCCCGAAGATATGGTTAACCCAAAACTCAAAATATAGTTTACCTTCCTCCGTCGAAAGAGATCTTTTCGAAAGAGCATTCGCATGGACATTCTCAACACAAGGGATATGGAGAAACTGAATACCATTAAGATCAAGTAGTAAGGGTCTGATCATATCGAGCCAAGGAGAAAGAGTAATTACTTCTAATGACCCAAGCCCATTGATCCAATGGACTACCACCTGAAAGTCCCCACAATTTGTTGAAATTCCAACTTCCTGAGTCTAACAAAATATAAGATACACCTTGCTCTTAGTGTTAGTGCCCATGCCAACATTCATCCATATATCCTTTATTATGTCTATGTTAGGGAAATATCTAATGATCATCCAATTTTTACAATTAATTTTTTTATTATAATTTAATAAACAATTTTATATTTAACATATTTTTTAACAAAATTTATTTATTTGCTTTGTTATTGGCTATAGAAGATGATCCAGCATTGAATTTAGAATTACAAGAAATTAAAAAACATGACAACCTTACATTTGCGTGGACACTAAAAAGATAGAAAGGTCGGTCATGTGATTTTTATTATTTTTAGTCCTTGCCGTAGGCAAAGACTATATGTTCCGCCCAACTGTAATAATTTGTAGGGTAGCAGAAAATGACTATATAAATAGCTAATGTTTATGGAAAATCATTGTGAGAGATTAGTAATATATATATATATATAAAATACTTCACAACCTTAGTTCCAAACTTTATTTTCTTTCAAACAATCATTCATTGCCATCCAGGTGGAATGTTATCTCGAAGTTCAAAGTAGGTGCCTGGAAAAGGCTTTAATGCATAATTGTCTTTTCCCTGTCTGTTGGGATGCCTTCTATTAAATGCATGGATGCTCTCGAGCATTGGAATTCAGAGTGATCTCAATGACCTAGAAAATTCGACTGACTCGCCCCCTCTACAGCCAATGCCCATAACCAATTTCCTTGGTACTAGGTATTACATTAAAGAGTTGCATGGAATTGTGCACCTAATTCTGTGTGAATTGGGAAAATGATATTTAATGCATAATCGATTGTTTGTGAAAGCCCTTGCTACAACAAATGTTTTTCTTAAGCATTTTAGTGAGCAGCCTGTTTTCAATAATTCCTTTTGGGCAATTAAATTTTGTAATGTACTAATTGTTTTTGTGTTTTTTAAATGTAATTTGTTAATTTTATTTTTAAAATAATTAAAATATTTAAAAACTATATAAATATTTTAAATATTTTATAATTTGCTTTAAGAAAATTAAAACTAACTAATATTTTTACATACATACTTCAAATTTTCAAAGTTTTAGAGCAATTATCTTCCATTCATAAAGAAATACCTCAATCAATTAAATATTCAAAATAAGTTGTTGATGATTCACTAAAGTAAGAATTTTACTTTATTTTGTAATGCCATCATTATCCGTGCACGGATCATTGTCTGTATCGAGTATTAATCAATGCTTATAGTTTTTCATATTTGCAGTTTCCATCAACTTTCTATTTCAATCATAAAAAATTCAAAATGAATTATGTTGGCCTTAAAAGATTTAGGTGTTATTTCCTTGAAACATTCAATGGCAGGTCTTCTTGGTCATGTAACCCAGAATTTAAGACGCACAAACGCTATTAGCTTTACCAGTCCTTCCTCGGTATTCTTGTCTTGAACGTGGCGAGCTTGAATGTGCATGTATTCCACTTGTTTGGCACAATGTGAACAAGTTTCATCCAATTTTCCAGGTTTTATTTCTTTCTCACCATAACCTGTTAATGCTTTTCATAATCCGTCTTAAATAATGGAATTGCCCCTTCATTATTTAGTTTTTATATAGGCAACCCAGCAGAGCATCCAATTATTGTATAATGGTAATAACAATTCCTATATTGTTGTGCAGTTCTTCTATTTTGATTCACTGGAATCTCTTCCTGTAGAATCCTTTGGGCTAGAGGACATGGCACCTTTGAATTGTTGTTATGATGCCCAAATTTCTGTGTTTGGAAAAGAGATGCAGAAAAGGTTTGCCTTTGAATGTTTCTACTGCAGTATCAAAAACTACAACTGCCACTATTGAGCGTGTCAAACTATTGATCCAAAACCAAGATGAAATGTTGAAGTTTGGACGTCTTGCTGAACCATACAAAGGAATTGGGGATTGTTTCGGTAGGACAATCAAGGATGAAGGTGTTATTGCGTTGTGGAGAGGAAACACTGCAAATGTCATCCGTTAGTTTCCTACTCGGGTAAATATAACTTTTTATTTGTTTTTCTGATTACATTACAAAGCAATGCAAACTGATATAAGTTTTTATAGCTTGTAATTTTTTCCCTTACTGGAGCGAAGATGTGAAAGTTAGATTGTAATTAACTCTTTTGTTTGGTCACATGCTTTGAACTTTGCCTTCAAGTATTACTTTAAGAGGCTCTTTAATTTCAAGAAAGACAGGGATGGTTACTGGAAATGGTCTGCTGGAATCTTTGCCTCTGGTGGTGCAGTTGGTGCATCCTCTCTCCTTTTTGTTTATTCTTTGGATTATGCTCGAACCGGTTGGCTAATGATTCCAAGACTGCAAAGAAAGGAGGGGAGAGGCAATTTAATGGGCTCGTTGATGTCTACAAGAAGACATTGAAAATTGATGGAATTGCTGGTCTATATTGTGGATTCAACATTTCCTGTGTGGGAATTATAGTCTATCGTGGTTTATACTTTGGAATGTATGATTCTCTAAAGCCAGTTGTTTTGACTGGTGATCATCAGGTGAGATCACCCTCTCAACTTCCTACAATTACTAGCTTTATTCAAGGCCATTGTTATTCCCATAGTATACAACTCTTTAAATTAAAGTATGAATCAAAATTAATTTTATTTGCTCTAAAATGCTGATTTCTTTGAATTTCTCACTTGTGCAGAATAACTTACTTGCAAGTTTTCTCCCTGGTTGAGGTATTACAATTGGTGCTGGTCTTGCTTCGTATCCTATAAATACTGTATGAAGAAGAATGATAATGACTTCTGGTGAGGCACTTAAGTACAAGAGTTCCTTGGATGCATTTAATCAAATAGTAAAAAACGAAGGTGCCAAGTCACTCTTCAAGGGTGCAGGCGCAAATATCCTCCGTGCTATCGCTGGGGCTGGTATGTTAGCTAGATATGGCCAGCTGCAGTTAATTCTTGTCAGGAAGAAATATGGCTCCCGGAGTCCCGCGGTGGCTAATATGGCCTTTTTCATGATGGTGACAAATTTTGAAGACAATGTCTGGATACTAATTTTTAGGATTTTGGGGCCATATCTCTGGCTCATTTTTTTAATAATGAGTTTTGGATTATAGTGCACTTTTTAGGGGAGTATTGAATTGCATATGAGTTCTTCATCTAGAATTTGCAGAGTATTATTCACAGTGTGATAAACAAAATTCTCTTAATGATGTTGCGGAAGAAAATAATTTATTATGATTTTTTTACTTGCTTTGATTTTGTTATCAAATGCAGTTGTGGTTTTATTGTTTATATGTCTGAGATGGTTTTTTGTTAGACAAATCTAAACATGGAACATGCAGATTGTTGATGTCGCTTGTCTTTTCTTAAGATGTCATGGTTATGCTATTATTTTGAAATGATTGGGTATTGTATTTTTTTCATGATAAGCTTGTTTTGTTAATGTTCTTACCCAAGCAAAAATATAATGTCCCTGTTATGATTTCCCAATTTACTGGGTATTGAATTTTTGAAGATAAAATTGGTTTTAACATTCTACAAGTATGCAGTTGCTAATTAATAGCACCGATTGGTTGTGTCTTATATGGATTTGAAGACATGGGACCCATTTTGTTTTTATTGTCTCTTGTATTGACGACCATGTTTACATATTGTTGAACTTTGCTATTTTAAGGAGAAATCTTAGTGTTGTTTGTATCAAACACTGGTGACAGTAAATCATGTAGGGGTACATTCTTGTAAATCATGGCTTATATGCATAAGCCAAACTACAATGTTGATATGTACTATTATGTGACCGTGACTCTGTGAGTGTTGTACTACCCTACTAGACATAGTAAGCCTCCACACATGGACAAAAGAGGGGCGACCCTGTAGCGGTCTTTATCTCCATCCTCCTCTTTGCAGACAACCTCTTTCTCAATACTATACCTCTTTACTGAAAGGTCCTTTGGCTGGCATAGCAGCTCCCATTGAGACAACATCAATTGTAGCAAAGAAACCCTAGAGGAGACTTAGAGGGCTTTGCTTGATAAGCTTTTGTGAAGCAAGCTTGGAGAAGACCGAGGGTGTATTTGTGACGTTGCTACTTAAGTTATCCATCATACGTGTTGTCTCCCATGGAAGCCAATCATGGTTGTTCTTCGCTTAGTGAGGTGGCGGTGGAGACTATAACTCTGCCTTAGCCAAGGGGTCATTGACTGGTTTGGAGCAGGTGTGTGCTTGTAAGTAAAGGATGATCCTTGAATCAACAGGGTTATCCTGAGCCGGATCCAATTCCAAACAAGTCTATACTATAAAGGTATTTTGCAAATTGCCGTTTTAGACCGCTCAGATGGTTGGATCGTCGAATCGCTCCGCGCCTATTTATTACTGCCAGAACTTATTAATCACCGGATGGATGGTGGATTGATGGTCAACCGAGAAGGGGAAGCCTTTACCTTATAGAGTTTAACTGCCATTTCTCTAGGGTATCATAGGTGAAAACTAGGCCCCTTGGAGATCGGTTAAATGAATGTCGCACCATCTCATCCGGATATAGAGCCATCAGCGCAATATGCAGTTCCAGTCGCAGTTCCGGTGACACTTACCCCTTCGATTGAAGTTGTTGAATCAATTCTGTTGGAATAAAAATATCTTTCTCCTGTAGCATTAATGGTAGGTGGGACGCGGTAGCGCAGTGAAGCCAAAACCCCTGTCCTATGCAAATGAAACATTCTAAACAGAGGCATTTCAAATTCAAGTAGCAAAAAGATTTAAATTTAAACCATGTGGATTAAGACAATGTCAATGCCATGCTGTATGTAGATTCAAGGTGATACAAGGTGTGTTTACTTACAGAAGCCATTGCTAGAGTCTGGAACTCTGGGAACCAAGTGTAACACCCAAATAGTTATCCCTCACTTGACTGAGAACTATGGAGCATCACGAGATCCTCCTAAAAAGCAGGCGCCCATGTGCACGTTTCACTCATTTCCACATAATATTCACCACTGAGATCCTCCTGAAAAGCAGGCGCCCATGTGCACGCTTCACTCGTTTCCACATAATATTCACCACTCTCTCACATGGGCAAGGTCCTAATTTGAAGGTCTCTCAGACAAAACTCTGGCTGAAGCAAATGCTTTTCTTCCCAAACCAAAAGAATACATAGCAGCAATCAAGTCTGCAGGGGATGCTCAGGCCCGACAACTTCTGGAGTCTGTTGTCTATTGTTTGGTTTCACATAGATGTCAACATTTGAAGATTGTTGTGTAGCATTTAGATAAATTTGTGATGTGGTTAATACACATAGGAGTCTAGTAGGCGTTAGATACATTTGCGATGTGGTTAATACACATCAGATTCTAGTAGGCGTTCAGTTCTGTAATGGTTAATCCATGTCTAGTACCAAGTTCGTGGAGTGAAGTTAGTTTTAGAGTTGAGGTAGAAAGATCCATTTCAATTTCAAGCAATATATTCTGCTATCTAGTCCAAGTTTGTATGTCTAGTTCAATGAATTTCAACGACTCTAAAATAATTACTATGTTCTAGTTATATGTTGGAGATGTGTCTCGACTTATGTTTGCGTTTATAATAACAATAACAACAAAATAGATTGTTCATTCTCGCTAGCTCACTCGGTTAAGGTGTGGGTCTGGTCAAATCACAATTGAAGTATGAATCTTTCACTCGGTTAAGGTGTGTGAGTCTAGTCAAATTACAATTGAAATATGAATCTTTGAATAACTAACAGAAGCACCCCAAAATGAGATGTAAAATACAATAAAATGAGACCATCTACGACCCTACTAGGCATAGTAGTAAGTTTTTTTTTTGTACTAGAATGTAGCATTAGAGAGAACGAATGGGTACTTAACTTAGGTGCCTCTGTTGTAGATTCTCATCAGAATATTGAATGAAACATTATAATTTTTTAACAATGTTTTGAGATTTATTGATGATTGGTATTATTGTTAATATGTATTTGTTCATACATATGAGCGCACTACATATTTGCAAAAAATGCAATGAAGATTAATATTGGTTTATATGTAACATGTTGTGTGAATTGTTGCAATGTCATTTTGAGATGGAATGGAAAATGGCAATTGCAGTTGTGTCATTTATTTGTTTTGTATTTTTAAATTTGTAATAAGAGTCAATATTTTTGGTTGGAAATAGGAGACACCTTACCTTTCCACAACTACTGAATTTAAAAATAAATCTCCCAAATAAGCTTAAAATCGACAGAATGATTTTGTAATATGTTGTAATGATTATTCTGAGGATCTTAGCATTAAAACATTAAGGAATATAGAGGAATTTATGATTGCTAATTTAGTGGGTTATTTTAATAATAATTAAGTCTTTAATTCAAGTTTTTTATTTAATCTCAAGATTGAGAAATATAATTTTTTTATAATAAAAAAAATATAGATGTTAATGGAATACACTTTATATGGTAAAAGAAAGAGTTACCATTTAAGTGAATGAATTACCTATAATGTTTTTCACATAAGGATATATATTTTTCTTTTTAAAATTATTATAAAATTAAAATTAATTTTACATTTTCTACTAAAACTAAAAAAATCTATATTTATTATATTTTTCTTTACATAATATATATGCAAATACTCAAAGGACATCTGAATTTAGGTGTTAATGTGTATCTATGTGAGGTGTTGTGTCACATGTTTTTGTGTTAATGTTGTGCAAGTGGTGGTGTCACGATGCATGATTCAACACAAGTAATTTAATCACAAGGATTGGTCCATAACCATTTTAACTCTATATCTCAACTTTGAATGGATCATATAAATATAAGGTTAGGATGGGTCGAGAGGTATCAAAAAGCTCAAGAGTATCAATTTCAATGTTTTATGTACTTAGAATGTTAGTGTTAAAAAAATTGATATTTGCATCTCAAGTTTTGGGATACCTTTTAACACAATAAAATATATGGAGTTAAAATGGTTATGAGCCAATCTTTGTGATTAAATGAATTTAGCTTGAATGACTTAATTCACTTGTTTCAATTTTTAAATTCAAATGGAAGGGACTAAGCTGCTCCCAACTCTTATTATTTTAATGGGCAGTTCTTAGCATTAACTAGATTTAAGGCACATAATCCAAGAGTGAATTTGGGAGATGCTTTTAAATATTTAGATATCGCTCATTAGATCTGTTTGGATTCATTTCGATGATTTTTTGTTAATTTTTTTAATTTATAACAAAAAATAATTATATTTAAATGATTATTAAATTTAAAAATATAATAAATATAATTTATTATTAATTTGTAAATATTAAAATTTAAAATTATATATCTATATATATATATAAGCCATCTCATGCATCTATATTAAAAAGTAAACATGTAGGGGAGATGGAGTTTCTGATCGGAACAACTATTGGGGATCCTGGCGAGGGTTATTGTTGATTTGAACCAGCAGCTTGGAGTCAAGTTGATTCACTTGAATCAACCTAGTACCAACCAAGTTTTAAAAAGTGGGAATTTTCTGATGCTGGTTTGATCACGATTTCCCTTATTCTAAGGTTTCCGGTTTTTTTCCCTAGGTGGGTTTTTCTTATTGCTTTTTATGGTATTGGGCATACCCTGTTTTTGGCTTTTTACTTTTTTGTGAAACCTACTTTCTGCATTGTTTGTTGGTTCCCCTTTTTTGTCCTTGTTTTATTTGGGACATCTAGCGGTGGTCCCTGTACTACATGCTGGGGTTTTTTGTACGGGTGGCGTTTTTTCAGGACAGATGGACTCTTTCTCTTTTCCTTCCTCAAGTATTGGGGAAGGGACATTTGATTTTTACAAAGCACTTCGAGGGAGAAGGGTTTCTCTGAGTGCGATCCAAAACCCTTGGGTGGGCAGTCTGGCTGCAAGAAGGACGTTATGAGGGGAAAAAAGGCCCGTCTGCGGTGCTCTGTTAAGGCCATTAAGGCTAGAGAAGGAAGAATACAGTTTATCATTGAGTCGCAAACCAATTTGGATCGTATTGAAATGCTTTCTTGCAGGGATTTAGTTGGGCATTTGGAGTATACCTCAGGGAACAAGAAGGAAATAATGGATTGGGTGAACAAATTATGGACTCCTTTGGTAGGCATGGACCCTAGGGTTAATTTGCTTATGAATAGATGGATTTTATTTATCTTCCCAAACGCTGAGTGTGTAAGTGATATTCTGAGGAACATTTGGTTGTTTAAAGAAGGATCTCTATTTTTAAGAAGATGGCATGATGCTTTTGATCCTTTAAGGGAAAAGCAAAATTGGGGGCACTTATGGATGTTGCTACCCGGTCTACCTATTGAGATTTGGACTGAGAATTTCTTAATAGGGTTAGCCAACAAGGTTGGGAAGTTTATCATACTGGATATAAATTCCCTCTATGGTTTTGATAAACGAGTAGCAAAATTTATGGTCGAATTCGACATCGGTCTTGGACTTCCCGCTGATGTGGATGTTCTATGGGGGTCCTATTCTCTTTGCTTGAGGTTGGATTACTATAAGGTGCCTTTTCGTTGTTTTGGGTGTAGGAATACTAACCATATTCAATCCAGATGTCCTTTGGGATCTTCGGCTCTTTCTTCTGGTGAAGTTGATGTGGATTTGGTCTCGACTTCCCTAAGCTACTACAAATTTCATCCTAGGACTATATTTCCTCAGAAACTATTTTCGGGTAAGTCTAATTCCATTGATGAAACTCCTTATAAAGGTGTGTCTAAAGCCGAATTGGACTTCTATTTAAATATGGAAAAATATTTGGATGAACGTATCTCTAATGGGAAAGCTACATTGCATTTGGGTGAGTCAATCCCGCCTAGTGATGATGCTAAGAATGGTCTGTCTACCCCTATTTCCGGTGGGGTTAGTGGTCTTGAGATAATCCCTGGTTTGGTCTCTAATGTTTCGCAGTCACCTCACGACTCTCTGAAGGAGCCAGCTTTATCCGATCCAGGTAGGGTTAATTCTCGGGATGTTGAAGCTAAGTTATTTTCGGTGGAAGAAAATGATGTTTTAAATGAAAGTGGTTACCGCCACAGTTATAATGAGTCTTGTATCCACCCTCTACCTGTGCTTTCTGACAAAACCTCTTTGAACCCTAATTTTCTACCTCTTTAGGAGGTCCGTTTTCAAAATGTAACTATTAGGAAAAAGAAGTCTGCTAAGAATCCTCATGTGAAGGTTGGTGATAGCTTTTTACCTCTTTCAGCTAGAATTGATGTTTCTACAAAAAGTAATGTTGTTTCCTCTCCTGTTCGGGCACTTAGAGTGTCAAGGCCCTTGTCTCCAATTACTTAATGTTATTTTTAACATTAAACATCATAGGTTTGGGTAAGGCTTCCCGGGCTAGGGCTTTATACAAACTCTTTCATAGACCGGATTTAATTCTTCTTCAGGAAACTATGTGTGATGATATTAAAGATATTCTTCTCTTAGCAAACATTCTGTCGGGTTGGGAATTTTCTACTATTTCTTCCTGTGGGATGTCGGGAGGCCTTTTAGTTGGTTGGAATCTGAGGATCTATCATTTTAGTGCTTTTAAGTTGGAATGGGGTATTTTACTTGATGGCTGGAACATAATTCACAAGGTTAAGCTGACAGTCTTGAATTGCTATGATCCATATAAAGATAGATTACATTTCTGGGACTCTTTTAAGGCCTCTAGAATTTTGAATCTGGATAACCTCATTCTTGCAGGAGATCTAAACTTTACGAGAGAGGTTTCTGAAATCTGGGGTTCTTCGGCAAAACTGGATGTTCTTGCAAATGATTTTACTAATCTGATGGTATCCTATGATCTTATCGATGTGCCTCCTAGTTCATTAACGCCAACTTGGACAAATGGTCATCTTGGAAAAGATGGTATTCATAAGAGGTTGGATAGGTTTTTGGTCGAAAGCTCTATTCTTAATACTTTCTGGAAATATAGATCTTGGGTATGTGAAGCAATATTCTCTGATCATTGGCCAGTGATCTTGCAACTTGATGATTCAAGTCATGACATGCACTATCCCTTTAAGTTCAACAACTCTCGTCTTAAGGATGAATCCTTCTATGCTTTCATTCGAGACCTTTGGCCATCTTGTGGGTTGAAGGAAGATTTAAATCATATGGATTATCTTGTTTACAAATTACGTAAATTAAAAGGTGGGATTTCCCTATGGATAAGAAACAAGAAACAGGAGGAGTTGCAGGATTTAGAATTATTGGAGCAGCAGATTCAAGTTTTGCATGTAAAAAATAGATACCATGCTTTGGAAAAAAGGGAGTTTGATGTGTTAAAAAAGCTTGAGCTGGAAAAAGAGAAACTATTACTCCAAGAGGAAAGGGATTGGCGGCTTAAGAGCAGAGCTACCTGGATCGAATTAGGAGATAAGAATACTAAATTCTTCCATGCTTATGCGTCTTCCAGAAGAATAAATAATGCATTATGGGAATTGAATGATGAGTTTGTTGTTTCTATCTCTGGATAGGATAATCTTCTTTCTTCTGCAAAAGGATTTTTTGGTAACATTTTCTTTGATCCAGGTTATTCTGATCTGGTTTCTCAACTGAAAGTGGCTAGACTTTTCCCTTCTTTTTTTATGGAACAAGAAGCATTGTATTTGGGCAAGGAAATTTTTTGAAGGAGGTGGAGGATACATTGAAATTATTTGCTAAAGAGAAGAGTCCGGGCCTGATGGATGGATTGTCAAATTGTTTCTTCACTTCTTCAACATTATGGGCGATGAGATTCTGTAGTTTGTTGAATTCTCTAGAACAGAGGGGTTCATTTATGGAGCAGTAAATTCTACCTTCCTCACATTAATTCCAAAGTGCAGTAACCCTAACTCATTTGGGAATTTCCGACCAATTGCACTTTGTAATCTAATCTACAAGCTTATTTCAAAGATGATTGCAGTTAGATTGAAACCTGTCCTGTTTAAGTACATTTCTCCAGAATAGTTTGGGTTTCTTCGGGACGGTTAGATTCTTGATGATGTGGGTATCACTCAGGAAATTATTCAAACTATAAAAAAAGCGGAGAAAAAAGGATCTTCTCCTCAAGATGGATCTTGAGAAAGCTTATGATCGTGTGGACTGGTGCATGTTAAGGCTCATTTTGATTCAGATTGGTATTCCTCCTTTGGTTATTAGATGGATAATGGCGTGTTTTTCCACTTCTAATATTGTTGTTTTGGTTAATGGTATGCCTTTGGAATTTTTCAAGTGTTCCAGGGGCATTCAGCAAGCCTGTCCCTTATCCCCGCTCCTATTCCTTCTGGTCATCGACGGTTTCAGTAGACTAATAAATGCTGCAAAATTGGAAGGGAATTTGAAATGTATAAACTCTCTACCAATCTTTCTTTGTCTCATTTTCTTTTTGTAGATGAAGTTCTTCTAGCCAGTCCAGATTCTATTGAGGAATGGAGGCATTACCAAAAAATTATCAATGTCTTTTGTATGGCGTCGGGAATGAAAGTGAGTTCGAGTAAATCATGTTTCTATAATCATCTTGTTGAAGATTCCAAAATTACAGAAATCAGTAGATGTCGTACCCTTTACCTTCTGTCCATTGGTCGATGGGTTTAAGTATCTCGTTTACTTCTTGAATCCCAATAACTATAGGATTCAAGACTGGAAATGGCTCCTGAAGAAGGTTTATTGTAGAATCAATCATTGGACCTTTCAGATGTTATCCATTGGTGGGAGGTTGAATCTTGTAAAGGTGGTTTTATCTGGCATCCCTCTTTATTGGCTTTCCCTTTTAAAAATTCCATGTTCTATCCTAAACTCTCTCAAGAAAATGTTTTTTAACTTTATTTGGTCTGGTAGTAATGGTCACAAACATTTGGTGATTGCCGGCTGGGATAAAATTGCTCTCCCTATAGCATGTGCTGGTTGGGGTCTTAAAAACTTGGATATTTTCAGCAAAGCCTTGCATCTTAAAAGTCTATGGAGAGGTTTATTTGGGTCAACTCTCTAGTCCAAAGTTTTGGCTACAAAATATATCAGGGAAGATGTGGTGAATTGGTTCATAAATCATACTAAATGATTACGAGGTACCTCCCCTATCTGGTATGGATTCATGAAGGTTTATAACTGGTTGGAGAAGGCACTAGAATTTTTGAGCCCAAAATCTGATGGCATAGATGTCCGATTTTCGACATCTTGTTGTCGACCATCCGACAAGCAGCATCATTTTTTAACGTCGGTGTCAGTTCGGCTATAATCCGACATTTAAATTCCCCATCGGATATTCGACAGCCTACGGTTGAATATTCGACAACCACTCTTTTACCATACCTTTCGGATATCTGACTCCCTGAGCCGTCGGTGGTATGGCAGGGGCATCGGATATTTGACCCCTCCAGTCCAATGTCCGATGCCTTTAAGCCGTTGGTGGTATGGAAAAGGCATCAGACTGATGGTAAGTAGACATCGGAGATCTAATGGACATGGCATAGAAAAAAGACAACAATCCGACGCCTTTAGCCGTCGGTTGTATGACAAAGGCGTCAGATTGTTTGTAATTAGAAGTCGGATATCTGATGGATCTTGCATAGAAAAAAGTCAAATATCCGATGAGTTTAGCCGTCGGTTGTATGGAAAAGACATCGGATTGTGTGTATGTTATGGCCGGATATCCGACAGAGAGTTTGTATTTAAAAAAAACAAAAACTTCCATATTTGTCTAATAAGCATACCCAACATGATGTGCAATAATCTTGCTGAGGTCTCAAGGTTCTTCTCCATCTTTACTATCCTTTGGGTAAGATTTCTCTTCAAAGTTTTAGTAGTTTCTTCACAATCAATGATTGATATGCTATATATGATAATTTATGAAAAATAAACAAGGGATTTATAGCCTATTCATTTACCCAACAATGGTACTTTATGGAAACAAATATTTGATATTTTTTCTTAGTCTTGTGCATGTATCTTTGTCTTCTGAATGGCTTAAAAGGATTTTGGAACCTTGCTTTAACTCTGGCTCCTAGATATAGCTTTGGCTCTAGCTCACTGGTCTACTAGTTATGACTATGGTTCTAGCTCTAATTGTAGCTCCACTTGCTCCGACAGTGTAGAAGTATACTCACTAACCCTAGACTCTAAGCAATATTCATATTCAAAATCTTCAATTATAATTCATTCCCATCTTTGGTGTGCAAGTATATCTTCATTATTAGACTTAGATACAATCCATCTTGGAAGTAAATGATAACCAAGTCAAATTCAGGTCTTTTCTTGTTATGTAAGATCCCAACAAGCATATTCCATCATGCAACAAGTCCACTAAATGAAGTGTGCTATGCCCTCTTCTGCTAGGATCAATTTCTTATGACATGGAAACGATTCTCCAATGCTTGCATCTCACTCAATCCCTATAACAATGTCAATTTGAATGGTAACCTATGTGTGCAAACACAACCTTCATGAACTATCGAACATCTATTTTGATCTCCAATGATTGTTATGGAGTTCCAATGAACCCCCATTATAATTAACGTTTGTTTACCAATCCCTAATACATATACACTAAGGAAATATTCACTTGGAAGATAAACGACAACAATTAAATAGGAGTTTCGCTTGATGTCAACATCAACTTATGTCCACCTCGTTGACAACGTTGACCTTCAGTTTTCTTATAACTCTCTAGACAATTTCTTATCCTTGGGTTAGGGATACAAACAACCTCTCATCCTCTTTAATCTTCACTCTCCACATTATTCTCCCCAGAAAAAGAGATGAGATATCTTCTCTACTGCATGGAGATTGGACATAATGGAGAGGATGCAAATGATTTAGAGGATTTGAGACATATTTCATTCAAATATTCTCAAGGAGATTCCAAGGAAATTAAATAGAAGGTTAAGGATATTGGTTCTAGTGCATCATTTACTCATTCTTTGAATTTGTGGAAAATCGAAATTGGTTATGAGGAGCAACCAAACATCACAACAAGCTCTAAGAAATTGTCAAAATTTAGATGACAAGCGAGTGGGTTGTAGAAATCCAGTATCATATCCATTCATTGAGCTCCTCTCCATTTCGAGGATAATTTAAAATTATCTACTGAATAGGGCCAACCACATGAAGGTGGAAGCTCTTATGGCCCCTCCCCTCCTCACATCACTCTCAATTCCCCATACCCAATGCATGTACTTGAAAAAAAAAATTATGTGCAAATTCATGCATATTTCATCATAAACTTTCATCTACCATTCATTCAATAAAGGCTAACATTCATTAAACCATTGTTTCATTTAGCCAACACATTCATTCAATAAAAGATAACATTCAATAAACTATTCATTTATTCAGTCAACACATTCATTCAATAAAATCTAACATTCAATAAAGGTAACAGTTTACTACACTGAATCATTTAACCATTAAACCATTCATTCATCCATTAGGCCAAAAATCATGGACGACATATTATTATAAAAAATAATTAGACAATATTTTTCCAGTCACTTCTTTTTAGTTTTTCTTCTCTTTACATAATCTCTAAGAAGATCATCTTCTGGTTTTTCTCCTCCAATTCTTGGTTCTTCATCAAGCGCTTGTCGTGATGTTTGCATCCTAGAGTGCTGATCCAGACATGGATTTTGCGGCAAGGGGTTCAGATTTGCTGCAACAATGTGAAAATGTTACATCGTTATATTTTTCTATTGTAATGACAAGTATTTCATTTAAAAAAACATTACAAATGTGTTTTTTTACCTGGTGTGTCCACATCATGTTGTTCATGTTCTTATACGGGCTCAACCTGTACAGTGTCACCCTTTACATGCTCTGTAGTTGAAATATGGTGAACTACAATTAATGTTCACCATCTGCAATGCTATACATAAAATTGTAGCATATGAATAAATTCATTACCAGGATTCGAAGCATGATCTTCGATTTGTTGTTGTCCGTCCTCGACATTAAGGGGGTCATTGCTTTCCTGCTCAAAACATAGTCAATATTTTATGTCAATTATTTATAATGAATAGATTGCACAAGTAATAAATCTTCATTAAACTATATAGATTCTATATACATGTGCACCGTATGGATTAGTACTAGAATACTTTGTTTTCCCAGACAATCTTTTTCGGCATTCAACAACAACTCCAAATCTGTGCTGGAAGCCAAGCTTCATGTCTTCCTCAATGGGCACTTCTTTGAATCGGTCGACCTACATATTTGCATAACGCCGTTAATTAACATTTTGAGGTGCAATAAAACGAAAAATAATTTACAATTTATTATTTGTATGAATTATTGGTTTTTCGAAACTTACAATTCGTGCCACCAAATTTGAATAACCACCAGGCCCAAGCTTGTGCTGACCTATTTTTTCCAGTATTTCCTTTGTGGCCTTTGATGTGTCTGACAACCTATGCAAGTATTGAAATACGTTATATGTTCCAAATTCGATATAGAAATCAATAATAATAAGGTTTAGAATTACATTGCGGAAAGTATTGCATACCTCCCTGTGCCTGGCGGTACCTTTCCTTCTTTTCTCTGAGCCCTCTCCTTTCCATCTTCCACTAGAGCTTTCCACTCCATTGCTGGAATCATTGGAGGGCGTTCATACCTATGGTTTTTTTCCAGGTGTACCCTATATTGGTCTCAGACAATTTTCATATGTTGTCCAGCCTTTTTCAGGACCTTGGCTTGATTGAAGGACTTGTCGTTGAACAGGCCAACCAACCGATTAGTGAGCTCATATTTTAAATTTTTCGGTTGTCTATCCCACCTTGTGCAGATGGTGGGCCCAAACATCTCCAAGGACAAGTCATTCATTTGTTTATAAAAAACATCATTTCTTGCAAAATGATCATGCCATGATCATAATTAGTTGAAAAAAAATGTTTTATTGTTATATTACAATGAAATTATAAACACTAACTTGATCAAGGTATGTTAATTACCTGGGATCTTCTCTATATTTATTCGGACGAGATCTTTGTCCACCAAAAATGTTGCCTCGATTGTTCTCGTGCTAGTGACACGAGAAGATCCTAGAAATGCAGCTTCTGTGATATCAATATTACTAGGAGGCTCGTTGTCGACCCCTTGTTCTGGACGATCTAGTGTGCATCGGTCACTAGCGGCTGGTGCGCTCTCAGCTGGGGTCCGTGGTGTTTTAGAATGTGTTGCCGACTGTTTAGTCGACAACATTAGGGAATGAGTCGATGCACATGGAGTCATTTTCTCATGATACAACATCTTTCCACAAGCATCACTAGGGCCAACACTGCCTTGACCACTAGTGTGTGGTCTCAGATAATTCTGTAAATACAAACCACATTTTATATGTTCAGTACTATCATATAAAAGTGAAAATTATAAAGTTATAAATGAATTATTTTATGACTCAATATTCCCCAACTTACTCGCATGGATTCAGTTCTCCGATCCAACAATTCAATCATGGCTTTAATCTAGTTTATCTGCAGAACCTTGATTAGCAGAGAAACGATTTCCGCACTCATTTTTTTCAAGATGTTATCTATCATCTTAACTGGGTCTGTAGCTTCACCAATTATGTCAGCATCGGCTAACATCGCAGCCACTTCAATATCTATTGATGATTGCGATGTTTTTTCATACAATGATTCACTGGTCTGCAACAAAAATATATAAAACACTACTGAGTTATATCATGATAGATTCCTAAAATTACAACTAGGTTTACCTGATGCCTGGACGATGGCGGTTTCTGATCCACAACTGAGGACTTGCCCCGATCATCCGGCCCCTACAAAAAAGAAGTAGAAAACATTCTCAAAACGACACCAGTATACAGACGAAAAATAGATAACAAAATAAACATTATGCTACATATTATATTGGTTCAATTCCAATGAATTATACATGCTCCTTGAGGAGTGTGATCCACTCATCGGATCAATGGTCATAGGTGATCTGCCCTAATCTACCAATAAGGAGGTGCCCCTTACAAAACCCTAAATAAAAAACATAGAACAAATCACCTAAACGAATCCAAAACTATTCATGAAAAAACACAGCAAAAAAAAACTATTCTTCATATTATATTTTTACTATTACAAAGATGTATACTTGTTGCATCGAGGAAGGTATGGTATGATCTACTGTGACCCTTACAGAACCGTCCTGCATAAAAAACATAGAGAAAATTACCTAAACGAAACCAAAATATTCATTGAAACATTAATATAATGAGAAAACATTTTTGACATATTTAAATTGTACAATTGCAATCAGGTTTACCTGTTGCCCTGAGGCTATTATCGTCTGATGAACATTCGGGTGGCTTTCCTAATCAATGTTCTGCATCAAATATAGATAACATTATATAAACCAAACCAATATACTAATGAAAAAACAAAGCAAAAAAAAACTCTTTTTTCTTATTATATTTTTACTATTACAAAGATGTATACCTACTCCCTCGAGGAAGATGTCCTCCGACCATCTGCTGGCAGGGATTTTTCCTGATCACTAGCCTGTGAAGTAAATATGGAAAATTTAAATGAAATAAACTAACGAAAAATCCTTAAGATGCTAATTTCATTAATAAAAGGTTGGGTAAATTGTTATATGTACCACTCCCATAGTAGCCGTGTTTGTATCTACTCGATTCAAATTGTTATTAATAAGCAACTCTTCCCCTGCAAATATTGATTTAATGGCACATACAAAAACATGGTTTCCTTCATGCCCCTCAAATTCGCAATTTGGTTTCTTAATTGTAGACCCTGGTTGTGTACTGTTTATAAACCCCGCAATATTCTCTCTAGCCTTTGGCCTTCCGTCAATGTACAATGTTGCTCCTTTATTTTGATCTTTGTCTTTAAACTATAAATAGTTTGTTGACAATCCATATCTACGCATACTTTGTGTATATTGGACCAGGCACATCCAATCTTTGTATTTGTAATAGGGTCCAACATACTCCATCAATTCTGTACATGTGTCGTAACCGACCTTTATGCCATCCATGAAAAACAACCCCAAACCATGTAATGACGACGGTGCAATTCGATATATCCTCTCGTTCACACAAAAATATGTGTTTGCTTGAGGAATATCCTTGGGTACCCATTGTTTCACTAAATGTCTGTACCTCAAGGGAACCTCGACGTTTCCTATTGTCTCATCATCATAGGAACATGACCCCCCTTGAGCACGAAAAAATTCCATGCGTTTATGAAATTTTCTTCTGGTCTTTTGACATCTAGTTGATCAAACTCTTGTAGACCTACTAGATGTCTCACTTTCCTCTAGCCTTCCTAAACTCCCCTCGCTCGAGGAAGATAGATCTGACAAATACCTGTTTGGTTCTACTTGCACCATGGGAAAAAAGTTTAGATAGGACCGCAAGGCATAGCACCTCTTAAAAGGTGATGTGTAGCACCTCTTATAAGGTGACTTGTACCGCATTCCCTTTCTCAAAATGTAGGAATTCAAGTGATGAGGAAGAGGACCACTTTATCTTTCTTAGGAGTAGAAATTCATACAATTATGAGTAGTCTTTTATTGCTCCTTTGGGTCTTGACTACCATATCACACCATCTAACTATCTTTGTCGTCATGGCCCTAAAGTCTCTCTCATCCCATCAGTTTGGGTCCATCGCCTTGGTAATTGAATTACACTCACATTTAATAAGATATTTATATTTAGCAATAATAATATAAAATAAAAATAACTAACCATTATGGAAAACTTCTAAAAGTTTTTATGACTTTCAAAACTACGATCTTTGAGGTGGTTAATAAGTGTTCACAAATCTTCAAAAACAATATTTTATATAATGTTGTGAAACTTGTATAATCTTATTCAAATCTAAACTAAAATATTCTTAAGGAAAAGGATGAACTAATTGAATATTGGAAACACATGGGTAGTTTTGTAATCAAGCATGGTGTTCTTAGAGGATTCCCTCTAAGATAGGAAATACCTCCATCTATGTCCTTCCCTTTGACCACTCTCCCCTTGTCCTATATATAAGATAAATGTTTCCGTGAACATACATGAATATCTCTTCAGCGTTGCTCCCAACTAATGCTGCCTTTGGACAATTACTCGTAATCTTGTCTGATGGTATTAATTGCATAACATAAATTTTCAATCATGATGACATAGAGAAAAGTAGGGATTTCTTTATATTACCATGACATAGTTACAAAGACTCAAAGAGTTTTCTGATGTCTTCTTTTATCGCTCGGCCAAGAGACAGAGCATACTTCCTCAGACAGATACAGACAAGATTTATACTTAAGGAAGTCTCAGGTTTTTGGTGTGATCTGATACCACGAGGGCCAGCCACAGAGCATACTCTTGTTCTCAGACATACAAGGTTTTTGTTGCAATCTAATACCACAAAGGCTAGTTGCAGAGCATACACCTTTCCTCAGACTCAAACACAGAGCAAAGAGAGACCGAACTCGAATGCCTCAAATGGTTCTCTACCTAAAACTTAGAGAGGATACGCCCACTCTCTTAGATGAATGGAATCTTATTATGAAAATTTGAATGGACATGCCCCACTCATAGCCAAATACTTTTGAGATATTTACAATTTATCGGATTATGGGGGACCATATAATTCTCGAAAGTTGGATTGAGTATCCCATGCCTTTGAATAAAAAAACCTCACGACCATGCGTCTATTCTGATGCATGTGGAATTCTATGTAGGTTTCAACAAGCTATTGTTCTTTGTTTTGAAGGTAGTACTCAAGGATTTGATCCTCAATGATCTTTGTTTGCAAAATATCTTTGACTTGTTCAAGAGATTCTCCAACGTCCTATTTTAGATTATAAATAACAGCTGGTTCTAATGCAGTCAGGTTGATGCCGAATGACTGCCACCAGTCTCTCATCCAATCAGGGCCGTAGAATGGAGGATCCTCATGGATATGTGTACTTTGATGTCCAAACTTTAGCATGGTATAATATGTTCTATTTGTATTTTCCTTTCTCAAGAATTCCCACCATAATTTTTTATATTTTTCATAAGTGTGGGTAGTACTTGGAAACTGGAGACTAGCATCTTGATGTGGCCATGCTGTCAAAGAACATATCTGGTTAATACAGTAGTATTGATGGTCTAGTTGTAGCCTAGGGTGATGTGTAGAGACATCTGTCGTGATTAAGTTAAGATCATGGTAGAGGTGTGTTAACCAATTTCTTGCATCAGCTACTTTTCTCAGGGAGTTGTTGTAAATCATCTCTGGTACAATACTGGATCCCATAGGCATTCTCTTGAGTTCTGGCACTAGTCTAATAAAAGCATCAGATCCCTGTAAGTTAGCGTCCAATACTTCAGTATGTCTCAACTCCCACCAAGGTTTCCATGTTTGCATATAATCAAGCCAACTCATATTATCATTAATAATATAGATCTGATGTTTTCCTTCGATCCAAGCAGAGATTTCCATGTTTACTTGTGGGTTATGGGCCCACTAGATTCCGCTTTGACGTTCTATGCTTGCTTGCTTCAGGCTCGCTTGCTCTAGGCTCGCTTGTTTCAGGCTCGCTTACTTCAAGCTCAATTGTTCAAAATTAACAGCATACTTCTGTGTCAAATATTTTCTTGTTATAAAGTCAGGAATGCTATTTGCTTTCCCAAAAATGTGCTCAACAATATAGTTATAACAGGAAAACAATGCTTTCCATCTTGCAAACTTTCCTTATATTCAAGACAGTTGTTTTTCAAAGTGTTCACGTTCTCATATGTGCACGTTCTTAGTCCCATGTCCCTATGTCCCTATCATGTTGTATCATATACCTTCTTAGTCCCATGTCCCTATCATGTTGTAACATCTAAATCTCTCAAGTTTAGTGGAAAAACTATACAAATCCATTCTCCACCTCTCAAGGATGGCTTTGTCCTAATATATGCTATTAAATGATCGAATTTGCATGGTTTTCATTAAGTCACTCATCACTATAGTACTTGGTAATTGAAGGTGTATAATTATTTTTCCACCTAGTGCCCATAATATCTCATATGTTGTTGAATAGATATTTGTTGTTGTCCCATAGTCATGACACTTATTCTCCAAAATAATTTTCCTCACACGTTCAATCGAGGAGTTCCACCACTCTTAAAAATCTTTACCAACACATGATATTTGATTACCAACAATTTTGTCTGACATGACAAGTCTAAACTACTTAATACAAATGATTTACCACATATTTGATTACTTAAGTCTTACCAACACATATTTGATTACCTGGGTGTAGACGTTTCTTGTAATATACTCAGAAGAGTTACTTTCAGAAATGACTGTGCCTCTTAGAGGCCAATCAACTCTAGGAACCAAGTGACCCTATTATAGGGTTCGTACAAACCAGAGAGAGAGAGAGATGACTGGGTTATGGTACGGTCAATCAAAGAAAGTCAATGACAATCAAAAGGATTAGTACAATCACAATAAAGATGAGCCGACAGCCAGCAGACTGAGGCCAAAGAGATTCACGGCCTCTAGTAAGGTACAAGGACCAACCAAAGGGTACAAAGACCAACCAGTAAGGTACAATTCAAAAAGAAAAGAGTGGGTATAAAGACTCATAACCCTTAGGACTAAGGGGGTGTACTACCTCTAATGTGGACAAACTACCATAATTATACCCATAAGACCAAAAACATAAAAGGTAGTACAAATCAAAAGATAACTCAAGATGAGTAAAAGATCCAAAAGGTAAGAGGCAAGGTACCGCAAAAAAATGAAAGGACAAGGTACCACAAGACCAATAAACAACAGGGTGTAAGGACCAAAAGTAAATCAACCATTGTGGGGAAGGTACAAATAAAGTAAAATATATATTGCAATAGCTCCTTGTAACTACCTGTTATTTGACATGCCAAAGAGATGGAAAATCAAATAATGTCAAATATATGCAATAGCTCCTTGTAACTACCTCTTATATGCAATAGCTCCTTGTAACTACCTCTTGCAATAATGTCAAATATATGCAATAGCTCCCTGTAACTACCTCTTGCAATAAGCAACCTTCCTAACTGAGGTCTGGAGGGTGGTACGAAGTGGGTATAAAGACTAATAACCATTTGGACTAAGGGGGTGTACCTCAAATGTGGAAAAACTACCATAGTACCCATAAGACCAAAAACATAAAAGGTGGTACAAATCAAAAGATAACTCAAGATGAGTAAAAGACCCAAAAGGTAAAAGGCAAGGTACCACAAAAATATTATCAACAAAATGAAAGGACCAAAAGTCAATCAACCAAGGTGGGGTACAACCAATCATCAAGTTTCTATCAATTTAAAAAACAAATTATGAAGTTTCGTAATTTTGAAGGTGAAATCCGACGACACAGTCCTTTTCGTCGGATGTCGTCGGATTTTCTCATCGGATTTTGGGTTCAAATCTTGCAGTGAGGACCTTAGTTGGCATGTTGGCTCTGGGAAGGAGATTTTGGTTGGTATCGACCCAATATTGGGTATTGAAGAGAACTATACTCTTTCTGATGAAATCATCAATCATTTGAAGGATTTCAAACTTTCTACTCTTAACAGAATTAGAAACAGAGTTGGCAGTGGCTCTGAGTATTGGATAAGTTAGGAAGAATTGGGATTCTCCGGTTTGTATGCTCGTGAATGGGACTTTTATATCAGATATTTGAATGAGGTGGGATGTAGACTTAGTAATGAAAAATATATTCTCATCTGGAAGGGTAATCCATCGATGGGCAAGGTAAGAACAAAATCTGCTTATGACAACTTAATTCTAGATCGATGTTTTTATCCCTAGCATTTGTGGTTCAAGAAGCTCTGGAAATGGAATGTTCCATCAAAATACAAATGTTTCATGTGGTTCTCCTTTTATGATAGGTTAAAAACTTGGGACAACTTAATTAAAAAAGGCTGGATAGGCCCAAATATATGCTTCCTATGTAAAGCTTTGGCTGAGTCTACCTGTCACATTCTGGTTCACTGTGTTTTTACCAAGAGTATTTGGAATCATATACGTGATACGTTGAAGATAGAACATCACCAGGGATCGGATAACTTCAGTTCCTGTACTCTTAATTGGATGAGATATTGTAAAGATCATCCTTTTCTTCCGATCTCTTTTTCGTGGGCCATATGGCATTCCAGAAACCTTGCAATTTTTGAAAGTGCGGCTCCAAATATCCATCTTGCTTGCAATCAGATTCTGAACTCGTACAAGCTTCATTCAAAAGTGCAGAAGCCAAAGAAAACCTTGAAACTGAGCAATTTTGATTTGCAGGTGAATCGACCAACAACCTTCTTTGATGGAGCTGCAATTAATGGGTTTTGCGCAACTGGTGGAGTAATTTATTTAAATCAGAGGCATTATTATACTTTGAAATTAAACTGTGGCAATGGCACCAATATGAAGGCCGAGCTTCTCGGTTTATGGTGTGTTCTAAAGGTGGCCAATCTCTTCGGGTTTGCTGACATTAAAGTCTTCGGGGATTCTCGGGTAACAATAAAATGGGGAAAAATATATTATACACTCAATATTATCAATCTCATGCATTGGTGCAGTAGAATAAGCGCAGAAATCAAATTGATTAGAATTGTGGAATTTGAGCATATATATAGGCAACACAATTCTCTTGCTGACAAGCTTTCAAAGATGACAATGGATGGAAAAGGTGGTGTTTTAATTTGGGAGGAATTTCAGGATTCTCATATATGTGATATGGGAACTATGCGCTTTTACGACTAATAGCCCATGTATATGGTCTGAGTTTTTTTGTGATATCTATGTTTTGACATATCCTTTGATCGGTTAAGATTGTTTTTGTTATAAAAGGTGATGCCAGGATTGAGCCCCACTCTTAGTTTTCGTGCATATCTGTCTTGTTTTAAGACACAGATTATCGATGTACTATTTAATTCACTTTAAATATCAATAATATGCTTTTTCTTTTGAAAAAAAAAAAAAACATGATACTTTCAACACAACTATACTTCAATTAATGTGAGCGGCTATGTACATAAGCGACCTTCCTCGAAATTAAAGATCGGAGCTTTAACTTATACATTGATAGCGATCCATGAATAAAGCCATCCATTCATACAGAAAAAGTGAAAACAAAGGATAAGATATACACAACAATGTTAATAAATTTTCATTTTTTAATCTTTTGAGAACCCAAGTTTGGGTGTTTTGCATGTACACAAAAAATATTGCATTTTTTTTGCTATATGCACAAAGAATGTTGCATTTGAGGAAAAGGTGCTCACCGCTTAGATGATTATTCACTTTTAGATTTAAAAAATTAACTATAATATTATAAGATATTAAACATTTTTTTCAACTTTGATATCTATTTGCTAAAATCAAAATTATTTAGTCTTGATTAAATTTAAAAATGAATTTAAATTTATCTTGCTCATTAACCATATCTCATTAATGCCTTTAACTAGATTACCTTAATTACCCTATGTTACCAAACTTCCACCAAATGCTCAAAATCTATATAACTCGGGTTGAACTTCTCTTAAATTTTTAAAGCTTGGCAAATAAGTGGAAACGTCATAGAAGATGGCCACATCAACATGCTTGATGAATAAAAAAAATCCAAAACATACAAATTATTAATTTTTATAAAAGTCATTTTAATTCTAATTTTATTCATGACATTAGAAGCTTATGAGAAAAGTTTAGAATTTTGGGTAAGCTTTTCTTCTATTTTTTTCTTTCAATAGCTTTTCTGTTATTGCAACATGCTTGTGGCTCTTGTTAAAATTGTGGTAAATGAAAATCTTAGTATTTAATACATTTACACATATAGCTTTTATATAAAATAGTGATAAGAAAATATTATATTTAATTTATCATTTAATAATTTTTATTAAATAATAATTCTTACTAAATTGTATATATTTTTAAGATTTTGAGATTCTTAATTTTTAATAAATTATATGATAATTACTAAATGTTTATGAAAAATAATAACAATGTAATATCCCCCTCTCTATCCCTATCAGATTTATAAATGAGTATCGTAAAACTAAGTATGAGGCCTGGTGAGGAGCTCAAGGCCAAGGCCCCACCAGAAAAGTATCATCATGATATTTTTCTAAGTTTTAAAATGGTATTATAAATCTATGAGACTAAACTAAGGATGATCACCTAGTAACATGAAGTTTAGGTGATATCTTAAAATAAATATTAACTATTATGATAACCATAATTAGTACTAAGAGGGTGCTAGAAACTTAACCTAAGAACATCGAAAGAAAAGAAAGGAAACTAAGGGGGCTATGTTACAACCACCTTTGAAAAGGTGGAAAAGGGGAAAAGATGAAATTGATGAGCATTATTTAAAATGCCTTATCCTTGAGCCTAAAATTTAGTATACACTTATATGTGTTAGGGTATAGATGTTATAACCTAGCCAAAGATAAACAAGAAATGATTGACATAACTAAGAAGGTGAAAGAGGGATATTTTCCTAGAAAAGTATCATGACACCAACATGACTTAGTATGATATATATATATATATATATATATATATATATATATATATATATATTTATTTATGAAGATATTATTGTTTTTAGAGGTTGCCTAAATAATTAGCACTTCTCATTTAAGAAGGATATTATATATATATAAGCTACATGTGAATATATATATAACTAAGAAAGCTAAGGGATGCTCGCAACTCGGATACGAATTATCTCATTTTAGGAGAGGATACTCCCCTAAGTAGAGGGTTCACTCACTTCAGCACGCCGATCTTCCTCCTTTTTCTCAGGAGTGTCCCCGTGATGGAGTGCAGCCACAACTAACGGTTTTACTTTGTCTCCTTGATAACATCGCTATCACTCCGATTTCCTTTTTTGAGTGACATTTGTCACCAGAGATCCGTTCTCGAGGCAAACTTCCCCAAGCTGGCTTACATACCGTAGTTATAAATCTCGAAGGGACGGGAGAGAAAGGGGGAGGGAAAAGGCATTCGCCATTTTGGAGGGTAATATCTTGATATCTGTACATACTTTTGGCAGGGCGATGGAAGCCAGATGAGAAAATCTGATCCAGGATTTCGTGAGGAATTCTGTATATAGTGAGAACTATCGCAGCCTTAATAAAGATCCGATCGAGGATTGCATGGGGATGGAAGCCTTAATAGAAATCCGATCCAGGATTTCATGGGAAATTCTATACATAGTGAGAACTATCGTAGCCTTAAAGAGACCCGATCGAGGATTGCAGGGGAATTTTTCCTTGGGGTTAATTGTTCTATTAGCATTGATATGTTCTATTTTTTTTCCTTTCTGCGCAGATGGGGAAAGGACAGCTTGCTTGCAAGCCCGATCCCTGTAGGTTTTATTTCATGCATAAATTCTGTGTAGACATGTTAATGTTTGAATCGTGTTTCTTGTTTTCCTGCGACATGCTAATGTCTGGAATCATACCTCCTGCGTGAAGTTCCCTATGTTATATATTAATGTCTGGAATCGTGTTCCTGCCACAAATTCCTGTGTATGTGAAATCCACAAACCTCTACATCTGTTGAATGCCACGAATTCTCTGTGGTTGAGTGCGTTATGCATTCTGGGTCTGATTTCTTAGATCATGTGCTGAATGCGATAGGTATTCTGAAATCTTAATCCTTGTTTGAATGCGTGGTGCAATATTATGCATTATGGAATCTCATTTGCTTAGATCTTCCCTGTGTTGAATGTGTTGTTGCACTCTAGGTCCTAATCTATGTGGTGGAATGCATATTGCATTCGGGAATCTCAATCTCCGTTGAATGCATTGTTGCATTTTAGATCTTGATCTCTGTAGTTACAGGGTTTTAGTTTTAAATTATACTCCAGATCCATGTGCATCTCAGTGTATGGATCTACTACATTGAAGTCGTGTTGATCCCTGTTCAACCAACTAGATACTTATGCCAGCGTTAAATCCAGCGTTGATCCGATCTCAGCAACGCTTCATGGTTCATGTATACATCCTTTAAATATGTTTATATCTAGTTGGTTGAACCGAGTTCTCTGCCAATCGAGTATGTGAACTCCGCTCTTATATTCTTATTTCCCTGTAAAACATATTGTGAATCTGCGTATTGACCTCTTCAAGGAATAGGTTATCGAGTTATCTCTGAAAATTGTATTGGTTAGATGCATGTTGATTTCCTGCTAGAAACGGTCATCTAGTTTAACATCTGGAAATGGTATTTTAATCTATGTTGAAAAGGAATAGACGAGTAGTTAGTAAACTATTATATATATTTTTATTAGATTTAATCTCGGCTGGAAATGAGAGTTGAATAGTTAAAAACTAGTATTTGTATTTTTGGAATCAAGCTCTGTTGGAAATGATAGACGAGCAGTTAATAAACTATTATATATATTTTTATTAGATTTAATCTCGGCTGGAAATGAGAGTTGAATAGTTAAAAACTATTATTTATAATTTTGGAATCAAGCTCTGTTGGAAATGATAGACAAGCAGTTAATAAACTATTATATATATATATGTTGAGATCATAATGATGCGATCTGGAACTACCCCAGTAAATATTGTAGATATATTAGTATGTACTCTGCCTGTGCGATTTGGGCAGTACCTTCATTTATAAATTGATATATAAACTTATAAATCAATTAACGAATCGAACCTTGAACCCGGTTTTTCATAGATGTCTATGTGAGGTTATGTATTTTTTTTATGAATAGATCAGGGCGATCCCTCCCCAGTGAGAATCGATCCTAGAGCTCGTATTTTTGGAAAGGAGTGTTTTGTGCTGTTGTTAAGTAGGCAGACTCTATTTTTCTTCTGATGGTAATTAGTTTTTGTTAAGTTATTTTTGGTCGATAGGTGAAATAGTTAAGAGGATTCGACCTGTAAGTATTTTATGTGAAAGGGGTGAAGAGGTTAAAACCCTCAGACTAATCCTTAAGTTAAAGTGAATTTTATAATCAATAAAGGGTCATAAATTTTATTGTTATTACAGAAAGCTTCAACTTGACTTACATAGTAAGCATTTGAGGGGATAGTATAAGGGTTGAATCCCCTTATATTATGATTGTATTGTTAAAGAAAGTGTTATGTTAACTAGAATGCTTAGTGAGGAAACGGATATGGTAATTCATCTATGTTCAAGTTGCTTTTAAAATCACGTTTAAATCTGGTTGATAGAATACCCGGAGAAAGTGAAAATGCAAAGATTGTAAAAGTTGCCTTGCAGAATCCTTCTTTATTGATGAATAAAGATATGACGGTTTTGTGGACGTAGCCCAAGGATGGGGTGAACCACGGTATATCTTGTCTCGTTCATATGTATGATTTTAATGGTGATGTTGTTATGAATATGGTTATTTTGTGTCAAATGAAATTCTTGGTAATTGATTATGGTTGCTGTGTAACATGGGTGTATAATAATCATTTTGTATTGTCGTTTTATTTACTGAAGCATGTCGGACTTTTATTCCTCCCACAAGTACATTTCTTTGCAGAGACCATTGACGTTATGGCAATACATTTATTTCGTTAATTATATAATGGAAGAAAGTTTTTAAATTTTACCAAATTTACTAACTCGTTTTATTTGGAGATGTCACATATGGTATCAGAGCACAGGTTGCAAACACTCGGGCTTATTGGGCTCAATAGGGGAAAAAAAAAAAAAAAGTTTGTCGAGCTAGGAAAGGAACTCCATTCCATAAGACGCAAACATAAAACTTCATTTCCAAGGATCGGTAAGAGGTAAGCAACATGACGTTTTGGAAATTGCAAGTAAGTATGTTCCATTTCGCTGGAGCATTAAAATGGCTTAGTAGTGTGTATTTGTGAACATACATCGCATACGTCTCTTTATGTAATTGAATGATCTTCTATTGATAAATACTAAACGATGAATATCTAGACATACTCTACAATGTATTTCATACTCTATAAGGTCAAAAATTTACTTTAAAAAAAATTAGACTATGGGAGTTAAGTCCTTATGAAATGGGTACTTGTAAGTAGAGTAAAAGCACGTATTGGAAGTTATCCTAGCTATTTCAAAGTGAAGTTAAAAGGCTAAGGAAGTCTCCTAATTTGGTTGACCTTAGATAACTAAGTAAACTTGATTGACCAATAGTCTAGATTTCCAAATATGAAATTTAGATGGGAAATGTAAGCAACTTAGATCTGTTAAAAGATCCATTAAGTTCAGAACAAAAGTAAGTCTATATGTTAAAAGGTCCATTAAAGATTTGATAGTTTGGGTCAGTATTGGGTTTTGAACTACGTAAGAAACGATCAAGTTCCATTTACATATGAGTTATCTTAAATAAAAAAGTTTATAAATTTATAATGCTGTTGACCTTAGTAGTAAAATCTATAAAGGTGCATGCTGCAGGAGGAGCCATTGTGAATTTAATATTTCTAGTTATGAGGGAAGCATATTATGTGATGTTAAGATGTTGTTTCTTTTTTTACTGAGGTATCAACTATAAGTGAGTTACATATGCTAAATTAATATTCCATAAGAAGTATAGTTTGGCTAGACTAAGATGTCCGGTTTCTTTTAAACAAAGAAATTAACTTTAATTGGTGTGAAGTTTTCTATGACTAGGAAATTGTGAGATTACAAAGGAGAAAAATTGTTAATAGTCTCCTTGCTAATCAATTTCATTCTAGTATGTAATTGTATAGGATAAGTAATTATAATATGATTTTTGTGACGTTGAAGCATGCTCGTACCCTTACATATAAGTGTAACAAAAAGGAAAATGGTTATAATTACTTAAAAAAGAAAAAAAAGGGTATACATGTGAATATTAATCAGTTAATACATATGATAAAAAGGCATGAGTACCTTTTATATATACCTCTTATTTCAGTAATTTATACTAAGATAGACGTGGGAAACAATGAGTAATAGTTATACTTTTTCAATATTTATGACGACTTGCTATCCATGTACAACTATATGTTTTCTCAAATTGATTATTTTGTTAAGGGATAGATTATTGGAAACCTAGAACCAACATGAAATAAATACAGATTAGTAGGATGCTGTAATCTTCTGACATCCTTATGTTGCCACAAGGAATGACCGTTTTTATTTATTATGTGTTAAGGAAAACATTGATGACATGGAATTTGCAAGGTAGATCGGAAGTGATCTTTGAGACAGTAATCGAGGTATAAGGTTTTATGAAACAAGTAAAAATGATGTTTGAACATATGTTATATGTATGATTGTTTTTATGATTTAATTACCTTTATACGACTAACACTTTGAATGTTGTGGTCGAGCAAATGTTATTTTTCCACACATCACTACCTGACACCCATCAATGGGTAAATGTGGGATATATATCGATTCAAGTATAATACTAATGTGTGATGATACAAGTAAACTGGAACCTCGACAGATGAAGGTGGACGATGCGGTCGCCTTTACAAAGGTACATGGTTATCTGTATAAGGTATGTAAGTTGTTTTAGACAATTGGTTATCTCTATATGATGTTAGGGTATACAAAAAGGGTTGTATAACTAAAATAGGAATTGTGTTGAAATGGTGAAAGCTAACTTCGAGGTTAAATGATCATAATGTCCATGGATCATCATAGAAAGAATGTTATATCGTGTTCAAAGCATTATGTAATCTTATAAGCTAGTTATGTGTAGTAGGAAATGACATCTTAGATGATCACATATGGATATTTTATTAAGAAAGATGAGTTTCTGTTTAAGGAAGGGATCTTCTTACAATATTTGATTTCGTATATAAAGTGATACTAACAAGTGAAATTTGGTAGATGGTGAAATTTCTGTGAAGCTTGTGAAAATGCAAGAGCTTAAATATTATGCATGGTAAAATAAGGGGGGGTGAGGATTTAAGATCCACATCGCAACTGTTACAGATTCTTTTAAATTTGATATATTTTTAATCACGAAACTTGACCCGAATTGGTAAGAGTAATCGTATGGTTACAAAATGTAATATGACGAAATAGTCGATTAATTTGAAAGAGATTTTTCTAGACTCAAGCAAGGCGGCTTGAGGGAAAATAAATTCTAGGACTCAAGCGAGAAGGCTTGAGGGGAATTATGTAAGAGTGCGTTAAGGGCACTATAACACTCCCTAGAAATCAGGGAGTTGACAGCTGCCAGGATTCTCGAATGAATCAGCAGGCTATAAAGACCTAGGCAAACTATAATGAAATGCATATGCGGGAGGCAGGACGCTGCTTAGTATGCATGGGAGATAGTATTGTTGTGTGAGCACTCTGGTGTTAGGCAAGAAATCTCCGAAAGGATTGCTGTGTGAGAACTATGGTGTTAGGCAAGAAATCTCTGAAAGGATTGCTGTGTGAGCACTGTGGTGTTATGCAAGAAATCTCCGAAAGGATTGCTGTGTGAGCACTATGGTGTTAGGCAAGAAATATCCGAAAGGATTGCTGTGTGAGCGCTGTGGTGTTATGCAAGAAATCTCCGAAAGGATTGCTGCGTGAGCACTGTGGTGTTAGCCAAGAAAACCCCGAAAGGATTGCTGCGTGAGCACTGGGGTGTTAGGCAAGGATTTCCTGGATCAAATGATTGATGTATTGATTAAATTAAACAGTATACAATTCTTAGAGCACTGGATTTAAGTGTGTTTGTGATAATAAAAGCACAAAAAAAAAGGAACTAAAGATATTCCATGAATTGCAAATGATATGCTACAATAAATGACTCATTCTTTAGGTTTCTTGTTTTGATTATGAACACTGAGGATGAAGCTCTGAAAAATATGAACACTAAGGACGGTGTTATTTTAAGGGGAGGAGGATGTAATATCCCCCTCTCTATCCCTATTAGATTTATAAATGAGTATCGTAAAACTAAGTATGAGGCCTGGTGAAGAGCTCAAGGCCAAGGCCCCACCAGTGGACCTTGAAAGTATCATCATGATATTTTTCTAAGTTTTAAAATGGTATTATAAATCTATGGGACTAAACTAAGGATGATCACCTAGTAACATGAAGTTTAGGTGATATCTTAAAATAAATATTAACTATTATGATAACCATAATTAGTACTAAGAGGGTGCTAGAAACTTAACCTAAGAACATCGAAAGAAAAGAAAGGAAACTAAGGGGGCTATGTTACAACCACCTTTGAAAAGGTGGAAAAGGGGAAAAGATGAAATTGATGAGCATTATTTAAAATGACTTATCCTTGAGCCTAAAATTTAGTATACACTTATATGTGTTAGGGTATAGATGTTATAATCTAGCCAAAGATAAACAAGAAATGATTGACATAACTAAGAAGGTGAAAGAGGGATATTTTCCTAGAAAAGTATCATGACACCAACATGACTTAGTATGATATATATATATATATATATATATATATATATATATATATATATATATATATATTTATGAAGATATTATTGTTTTTAGAGGTTGCCTAAATAATTAGCACTCCTCATTTAAGAAGGATATTATATATATATAAGCTACATGTGAATATATATATATATAACTAAGAAAGTTAAGGGATGCTCTCAACTCGGATACGAATTATCTCATTTTAGGAGAGGAGACTCCCCTAAGTAGAGGGTTCACTCACTTCAGCACGCCGATCTTCCTCCTTTTTCTCAGGAGTGTCCTCATGATGGAGTGCAGCCACAACTAATGGTTTTACTTTGTCTCCTTGATAACATCGCTATCACTCCGATTTCCTTTTTTGAGTGACATTTGTCACCAGAGATCCGTTCTCGAGGCAAACTTCCCCAAGCTGGCTTACATACCGTAGTTATAAATCTCGAAGGGACGGGAGAGAAAGGGGGATGGAAAAGGCATTCGCCATTTTGGAGGGTAATATCTTGATATCTGTACATGCTTTTGGCAGGGCGATGGAAGCCAGATGAGAAAATCCGATCCAGGATTTCGTGAGGAATTCTGTATATAGTGAGAACTATCGCAGCCTTAATAAAGATCCGATCGAGGATTTCATGGGGATGGCAGCCTTAATAGAAATCTGATCCAGGATTTCATGGGAAATTCTGTACATAGTGAGAACTATCGTAGCCTTAAAGAGACCCGATCGAGGATTGCAGGGGAATTTTTCCTTGGGGTTAATTGTTCTATTAGCATTGATATGTTCTATTTTTTTTCCTTTCTGCGCAGATGGGGAAAGGACAGCTTGCTTGCAAGCCCGATCCCTGTAGGTTTTATTTCATGCATAAATTCTGTGTAGACATGTTAATGTTTGAATCGTGTTTCTTGTTTTCCTGCGACATGCTAATGTCTGGAATCATACCTCCTGCGTGAAGTTCCCTATGTTATATATTAATGTCTGGAATCGTGTTCCTGCCACAAATTCCTGTGTATGTGAAATCCACGAACCTCTACATCTGTTGAATGCCACGAATTCTCTGTGGTTGAGTGCGTTATGCATTCTGGGTCTGATTTCTTAGATCATGTGCTGAATGCGATAGGTATTCTGAAATCTTAATCCTTGTTTGAATGCGTGATGCAATATTATGTATTATGGAATCTCATTTGCTTAGATCTTCCCTGTGTTGAATGTGTTGTTGCACTCTAGGTCCTAATCTATGTGGTGGAATGCATATTGTATTCGGGAATCTTAATCTCCGTTGAATGCATTGTTGCATTTTAGATCTTGATCTCTGTAGTTACAGGGTTTTAGTTTTAAATTATACTCCAGATCCATGTGCATCAGTGTATGGATCTACTACATTGAAGTCGTGTTGATCCCTGTGGATCACAGGTTATATGATACTTATGCCAGCGTTAAATCCAACGTTGATCCGATCTCAGCAACGCTTCATGGTTCATGTATACATCCTTTAAATATGTTGATATCTAGTTGGTTGAACCGAGTTCTCTGCCAATCGAGTATGTGAACTCCGCTCTTATATTCTTATTTCCCTATAAAACGTATTGTGAATCTGCGTATTGACCTCTTCAAGGAATAGGTTATCGAGTTATCTCTGAAAATTGTATTCGTTAGATGCATGTTGATTTCCTGCTAGAAACGATCATCTAGTTTAACATCTGGAAATGTTATTTTAATCTATGTTGAAAAGGAATAGACGAGTAGTTAGTAAACTATTATATATATTTTTATTAGATTTAATCTCGGCTGGAAATGAGAGTTGAATAGTTAAAAACTATTATTTATATTTTTGGAATCAAGCTCTGTTGGAAATGATAGACGAGCAATTAATAAACTATTATATATATTTTTATTAGATTTAATCTCGGCTGGAAATGAGAGTTGAATAGTTAAAAACTATTATTTATATTTTTGGAATCAAGCTCTGTTGGAAATGATAGACGAGCAGTTAATAAACTATTATATATATATGTTGAGATCATAATGATGCGATCTGGAACTACCCCAGTAAATATTGTAGATATATTAGTATGTACTCTGCCTGTGCAATTTGGGCAGTACCTTCATTTATAAATTGATATATAAACTTATAAATCAATTGACGAATCGAACCTTGAACCCGGTTTTTCATAGATGTCTATGTGAGGTTATGTATTTTTTTTATGAATAGATCAGGGCGATCCCTCCCCAGTGAGAATCGATCCTAGAGCTTGTATTTTTGGAAAGGAGTGTTTTGTGCTGTTGTTAAGTAGGAAGACCCTATTTTTCTTCTGATGGTAATCAGTTTTTGTTAAGTTATTTCTGGTCGATAGGTGAAATAGTTAAGAGGATTCGACCTGTAAGTATTTTATGTGAAAGGGGTGAAGAGGTTAAAACCCTAAGACTAATCCTTAAGTTAAAGTGAATTTTATAATCGATAAAGGGTCATAAATTTTATTGTTATTATAGAAAGCTTCAACTTGACTTACATAGTAAGCATTGGAGGGGATAGTATAAGGGTTGAAGCCCCTTATATTATGATTGTATTGTTAAAGAAAGTGTTATGTTAACTAGAATGCTTAGTGAGGAAAAGGATATGGTAATTCATCTATGTTCAAGTTGCTTTTAAAATCACTTTAAAATCTGGTTGATAGAATACCCGGAGAAAGTGAAAATGCAAAGATTGTAAAAGTTGCCTTGCAGAATCCTTCTTTATTGATGAATAAAGATATGACTGTTTTGTGGACGTAGCCCAAGGATGGGGTGAACCACGGTATATCTTGTCTCGTTCATATGTATGATTTTAATGGTGATGTTGTTATGAATATGGTTATTTTGTGTCAAATGAAATTCTTGGTAATTGATTATGGTTGTTATTTAAAATATATCATTGTTCGGCCTATGCTGTGTAACATGGGTGTATAATAATCATTTTGTATTGTCGTTTTATTTACGGAAGCATGTCGGACTTTTATTCCTCCCACAAGTACATTTCTTTGCAGAGACCATTGACGTTATGGCAATACATTTATTTCGTTAATTATATAATGGAAGAAAGTTTTTAAATTTTACCAAATTTACTAACTCGTTTTATTTGGAGATGTCACAAACAACTTATTTATTTATATGTATATAACAACTTGTTTATTTATTTATATGTATATATCTTAACTTGTTTATATTTACATATTTTATTTTTTATTAGGCAATATGAATACTCAATATTGTCGACCATATGTTTATCAATTTTTATTAAATAGTATGGATAATCAATATTGTGGACCATTATGTATGAGATAGTATAAATAATCAATATTGTAGACTATATATTTATTAACCTTTCATTAAGGATATGGATAAATTTTTTTTAATGAAAATATCAAAATATTTGTAAGAGTATATAATGTGTTATGTGTTTGCGCATATGTGGATGAATGTTATTGTTTATGGTGAATGCATAAAATAGCTACTGTTTAAGTTTGATAAGAAGTGCAAATTGTTCATAATTGCGCTAATATTGATTCAAACCCCCTCTCAGTATTATTAAGATTCCAACAATAGCAACATTTCAAAGGAAGGACAACTTTTTAAATTACCCATCAATATTAATTTCAATTTATGAACCCTTGGATGGTGGAAATGTAGGAATCCATTCTTTTAAGTTCAAATTTCCTTTTGAATGACTTATCCCATCCCAAAACAATGAAATATTAAGTCCTACTTCAATTTTTGTAAAAAATGTAAGCATAAACATCTAGGAGTAATTCATGCGAGTTTAATGGCGTAACTTGGAACTTACCATATTCCATCACCATTTGTGACTTCAATAGGTATAAATGCACTCCATACATTCCTTTAAGAGATGAATATCCTTCATACACAAATAAAACATAAATAATTTCTCCAAGTTGTTAAGGAGGTATATTGGAAAAATTAAAAGATGATAATTTCCATAGCCCATTTTACCTAATTTTAGTTGATGAAACCATTTCAATCGAACGATGGAGCACCATTTGATTATTTATATTACATATTTTACAAATGAACGAAGAGGTAAATGTGTGACAAAATCCACATGCTTACTTCAAATGAAAGATGGAACAGTTCAATCTATGTACGATGGAGTGAGAACTTTTCTAACATAGATGGATCTATATTTGATGAAGTTAGCTGGATTTGGATCTGATGGGGAATCTGCCATGAGGGGAAATCATGAATGTTTATAGTCTAAGATATGTCGATATGCTCCTCATTTATTGGATATCCATTGCATAGCTCATAGAAAATCATTAGCAACAAATGATGCTTCATCTCATTTTCCGTAGCTGTGGTATATTGATAAATTTGCAGAAAAAGTTTATTCATGGTTTGGGAAATATCCTAAAAGACATGGAGAAGTGAAAGAGATAACATAATCATTTCAAATCACTAAGTTATAGGTTTTACAAATTCATCAAATTAGGTGTCTTTCTAGAGGAAGGGTCATGGAAAGACTCGTCAAACTCATGCCCGCTTTGTTAAAAGATTGAGAGTTAAGGGAGAAAAATATGTATGAGTTGGAAACAATATTTCAAGTGCAATTTTGCATCCATTTGCTTGTAAATGTTTTGAATGAGTTAAAGAAGTTGAATTAAAAATTCCAATAGGTTCATGTTGATATTACCTCTATTGGCACTACTTTAGATGTTACTATTAACATGCTTTGTAACCGATTTTTGGGAGGCATATTTGGGGCAGGTGCAATGCACACATATCCTCTTTTTTAATTAGAGCACAATGAAGAAATATTGAACTTGTAGATAGTAAATGTAGAGTACATTTACATCCATTAAGGTTTGAAAGTTTACCAAAGACACAAAGATCAGGGACATTAGATGATTGCATTCTTTTGGGAAAATGTTTTGTATTGAAGGTGATTGGATCTCTATATGAGGTTCACAGATCTACCTATATTTAACCATGCTAAAGTTTTAGTCTTCGACATTAAATTATGAACAAATAGATGATAGAGACTCTGAAATGAAAATATGGTTGGAATGTTTATGTGAAAAGTTTAGAGTTGGGGACTCACCTATTGTGGATAATGCTAAATATTTCAATGAAATGTATTCATTTATTTGTTCTATTTATAAATCATACCCTAAAAAGAATATTTTTGGAGCATGAGATCTGTGTCGAGGTGAGCCTGAATGGTTTGAAGGATTCATTGTTTGATGCGATTATGGAAATCTATCCTTGCTATTCCAACAAGTACAACAGTGTGCGAAAGAGGCTTCTCAAAATTAAACATTATAAAAATGATGATAGATCAAGACTTTCATTGGAGAAATTGGATATGGTAATGTTTTTTCTCTCTTAGTGCACTTCATGCTCTAAATGATGTAGATTGGAATGTTATTTATGATGTATGGAAACAAATGAAAACTAGAAAGCCTCCATTGGATAAATAAATTTATGTTTTCAATGATGTAAGATCAATACTTTCGAAGAATATCAAATGAATCCAAGAAAAATATATTTTCTTATTATTTTTGTTGGAATGTGCTCATTTATGTAAAATAATAATTATTTTGTGGACCTTACTAATTTCAAAGAATTTTTTGTTTATTTCTTAGGTTTTCTTGAAAATTTATCATTTTTTCATGTACTGAGTGTTCAATTGTTTAAGATTGTAAAAATTTGGAAGGGAAATATTTTTTTTTTGCATTTTTTTTGCATTTTTAGTTAATTTATACTACATGTTTCTTCATCTTTGAAAGGATGGAAAAATATATGCCCTTCAAATTGAAATTAAGACCCACCCGTCAAATTTGATCATTGTTGATCTTATTTAATAATAACAGCATAGTGGATCTAGTCCACTTTATATTGAATGGCCTCTACTACTATTATAATTATCTCTACATGCCCTCCATTTACCCCAAGGGAGGGTCAAAACATAGGATTTGAGACTTTTTGTCTTAAAAATTTAAAATATTATGATAAATGTAAATATGAATTATTGAGATTGTATTCCAAGTGTGACAAGAATTATCTAAGAAGATTAAATCTATTTATACAGTAAAAAAAAAAATCAACAATAATAACTTGCATCCCTTCTGTAGACTTTACTTCAATTGTAATGTCGTAAAAAACCTTGGGGATATACCTCTTTTAGTTCATATGAAAATACTTTTATATCTGAAATCATCCATGAAAATCATCTTTTTCTCCTTATAGTCTAACATCGTTGCATGGGCTTCTAGCAAATCCATATCTATGATGATGTGATATGATCCTAAAGTAGTAGTGTAATGAGATATCTTGGTAACACACACTCCTCAGTCGACTTCACAATCCTTAACTAACTATCCTACTTCTTGAGTAGTATTAGACACCATTTTGACTACATTGAAATCCTCTTGCTTGCTTTCCATCACCTTACACATAGATAAATCATTTTAGGAAACAGAACTTTAAGTTGCTACTGGATCTATTAGTAAGGAAAAATTCATACCCTCTCTCTTAAATATCATCTCAAGTATTGGAGAGATTTTGAGGTCAAAAAAGGGCCTCTTAAGAGATATTAAAAAATTATGAGTTACGCATTTTATGGGGTAGGTATATTTGACAACTTACCTCCTACACTTCATTCTATGCACAATCTAAATAACCATGGTTGAATTGCATTTCAAAATTGATTAGAAATAAATTAATAAAAAAACTACATTGATGTGCCTAAGATTCAATTGTAAATTCTCAAAAATATATTGCTCTTTACCATTTATACGCGTTGAACTTGAAATTGAAATTAAATAATAATAAAAAGATTATAATAAAAACCACATTTTATGAGCTATTTTTTAATTTATATTAACTTTTTTGTATTTAGTACTTGTCTCATAAATATAATGAAATGATTACACATAAACATTATTATAACTTAAATATTATTTTCTTACATTTTTAATACTATATTAATTTATCCTAGAAATATAAAGTTATATATATATATCATTATATATTGTCAATTCCCGCTAGCTCACTCGGTTAAGGTGTGGGTCTCGTCAGTATGGCGACGTGAGTTCAATTTCCCTTAGGAGTGACTTAGTTGGGAGGCGATACCCAAAAACCCAGTCAAATTGACGCTGGTGTGATTCCTAGGTGATTTTGACGGTTTAGATGCCCTTGTGTCGTGGTTTCTCAGACAACAGGCCACTCCTGTAAGTCAGGGAGATTTGAGCAAACAATATATATATATATATATATATAAAATAACAACTTATAATTAGTTTGAAATTGTGATATTAAATAAAATGAAATAATTATAATATTTGAAATTAAAAACATGAAAATGCACAAATATAATAGTTATGTGTATTGTTCTTTTCAAAAAATATGAAAATGAAAATAATATTATTTTATGAAAAAAGTGTGAAAGGACCTTCATTATGAGTATTTTACTTGAAAATTACAATAATATTAATTTGTTAAAAGTGTGAAAGGACCTTTATTATGAGAACTTTAATTTATGACTTCAAAGCACTACCATGATTAACTATGGGTTTTCATCCACCATTGAAAATGTGACAAATAAGTAAGCAATGCCACCTCAACAATGGGGGATGATGCCATCCTCTAAAATGTGATTGGTTGATTTTTAAAGTACTTTTTCTTTATTTTGAGGTCCATTTTTTACCCCAAAATTTCTTTAATATGGTAGATTAGTGTTCTACCTAGTGGTTGTTAATTGTTGCATTAATTTTGTGGGCCTTGCTTAAATCTCCAATTGTAGGCTATCTTTGTCCCTAACTAGAGCCCCTCTAAGCATTTGGAAAGTATCTCTCGAAATGAGTCTCTCCACATGTCCAACACCCTGCCTTTGGGGTTTCTTCTACACACTAGCATATGAAAATGTAGATCCACTATTGTACTAGGATCGCTACGCTGATGGTAAGCCATTTTTGTACTTATATTGTTGTCTTAGTGGCCTATACAATGACCTATGTCCTCCTTTTTCACGTCTATGTTTCCTTATAATGGGAAATATATGTGCGTTTCTATGTCTTATCACTGATCTTGAAGTACTAGCTGATTTTGCTCCTTGTCTCTACCCCACAAACCCTGAAGGTTGAGGTCATTTGGTAGGGCCACCTCCCATAAGTTCCTCCTAAAAATAATATCTCTTTGAACTACCACATGCAAAGTGCATGGCATCGTGATACTAGTTGAAGTTGAAACCTAAGGTTGTCCAAGTTCATCACACTCCTAGATCTTTTGGAGATAGTCAATTGATAAACTACAATCAACTTGCAAAGCAGTCGACTAGAGTCTCGACTGAGAGAGTTGAAGGATCGACTAGAAATTCGGTTGAAAAAATGATTGGATGCTTGATAAGATCGTGGTTGGTGTAAGTACAACAAATGACTACACTTTAGGACATTGCAGATTTTCTGGAAACTGTTAAAACCAACGAACCCCATTTGTGGACTAGATCTTCCTCACTTCTAGGGAGTTTGTTAGACCTAGAGACTATAAAATGATGAACCTATGGGTTTTGTTATGTACGATGATGATGAGATGTATCCTTCATGATAATGCATTGTGATGTTCTAATAACATTATGTTGTGCTTAAGTGTTGTAATGATGTCTTTAGACACCACATTTCTTCTTGGAATACTGTTCACTTATGTTATTTCTTTGATACTTTATAGTTCAAGGTAAAGAGGTTCCCCAACATGGTATCAAAGCTGTTGGTTTTGACCTAGCCCTGTTGTCTACGAATCGTGCTTAGTTGGATCTAGGGTTGCTCAATTCTAGGCTAAAGATTTGTTGACTAATAAGTCTTCTTGAACTTTGATTAGATCTGTTTGACTATAAGACTTCCAAGGTGCAACCTATTGTTCTTAATGGACATAATTTTGCAATCTAGGCAATAAACATGGAGACTTTGTTGAAGAGCAAATGACCGTGGCAATACAAGAATACTGCTATTGTTGATATGACGGATGCCGATGCTAAGTTTATAATTGGTGTAAAAGAGGATGAAGCTATTGGGTAAAGTGTATATGTCATATACAATTTAGATCATACAAAAGAGCTATCAACAACAATAAACAACACAAGAGATATCCGATACGCTCCATCTTTATTATTATGGAAATTATTATATCAATTATGCAATTTAGATTATACAGAAGAGACATCAACAATAATAACAACACACTATATATCCAATAAGCTTAAGATTTATTACTATTGAAATGATTATTTTGATGGAATGAATATATTTTTATTTTTATTTTTATTTATTTTTAATTTTTTATTTATTTTTTTAATTTTTTATTTATTTTTATTTTTTTTTTTTAATTTTTTTTTTTTTTTTTTTTTAATTTTTAATTTTTAATTTTTTATTTTTAATTTTTAATTTTTAATTTTTTTTTTTTTTTTTTATTTTTTATTTTTTTTCAGCTGAAAAAAAAATACTATATTTCAGACTGAAATACAAGATAACAAAACCAGACACATCCAACCTATACCAGTCTTCAGTAATACTTCCCATTTCATAACAGCCATTTCAAACAAAAATGGCTTTGCATGACTAAAAACCACCTCAGAAAACCATTGATCTTTTAGAAAAACAAAGCCTACAACTATACAGAGAATTAAACAAAAATGAACAAAACAAAATACCAACTAGGGCCAAATAGAACACTTTAGAAAACACTAGTAATTTTAGCAACCTTGGGATAAATCCCATTTTCTTCAGAAAATAAATCTTCCCTTCTTGAAGCGGCAATGCTTGCTTGGATAGGAGATCGATCAATTGGTTGTATTCTTTATAGACATGTTGATTTCTCAAGCTAAAATTATGCTCTGCATTGTTTGATCTTCTACTTCCACCTGTGAAGAGCTACTACCTCTAGATTAGATTTGTTTGTGAACCAATCCACTATGACTTTTGAATCACCCATAATCTGAAGATGAGAAAAATGTTTCATTCGAGCAACACAAACAAGACACCATAAAGCTAGAAGTTCCCCTTTGATGTTTGTTCCTTGGCACTTCATTCTTAACTGAAAAGACAAAGAAGAGTTCAATCTCAAGATAGTTCCTGCACTAAATTTTTTACCACCTTCCTGTGATGTCCCATCATAGAAACCCACCGGGATGTTATCATCATACACAAGTGGACCAAATATTATTCTCCCTAGGAATTGCTTTTGTTCACTTGGCTCTTCGAGGGGGATACCTCTTAATGAGCTAAGCTCAACATGTATACAACATTCTTCTCTCTCTAACCTCCTAACCACCTAGTGAACCTTCTTTATTGAGGTCCATTACATTTATTTCTTATCATAGTTGGTCTTATTTAATGATAAGAGCATAATGGACCTAGTCCACTTTATATTGAATGACCTCTACTACAACTTTAATGGGTCAGGGATGCCCCATTACCCCAAGGGAAGATCAAAACATGAAATTTGAGACTTTTTCTCTAAAAAGTTTAAAAATGTTGTGGTAAATATAAATATAAATTATTATGTCCGTGACATCTTGGGGTCACTTTGGACATATTAATCTAGTCGTACAAATAACAAATTTTTTATTTTACAAACTTTTGCAAAGTTTTACATGTAATTTTTGCCTCGAAAATTGTCGTGGGGGTTTCTCCTGCCGCGTGCCCTGGTCCGTCCGCCCTTTTGGTATGCTCATCCATCCTTCTGACATTACACATCACTATGCAGAAGAATGTTGGAAGGACGAAAACCCCTGGAGCTCCCTGAGAGCCAGCACATCGAAGAATGCAGGATGAAATGCTAGGCGAAGGGTTGGAGGGTTGGTTCTTCTCCCCATGTCTGCAAGATCACATGGGAGGTTTAATTGCATCCTCCATTCACATTTAATTGCGTTTAGAGCCCAAGCCTCGAACTTGCAGTATCTCTATTATCACCTGTTAACCTAGGTCCATATTATTATGATTATGAGTTTATGCTACGGCTCCTAAACAATATCAGCGTAGCACTGGTCGGCCGGGGACTATAACGAGGGGTTTCCGGTGAGATTCGAGCATTTGGGCAGTTATTGTGGGTCAGTGTTGGATAGTTTGCATTTGCGCAGTTATTGAAGCGATGGTGTTTAATGGGAGTCTGTGTTGGAGATTTTGTTATTTAAAGGGGCTTGCTTGTTCTGGAATGGCGTTTATTGTGCTTGTTCTTAGTTGCTGGTTTCGTTCTCTGTTGTCTGGTGCTGGTGGTGATTCTTAGGGACAAGTCTCTGTAGCTGTGGCTGAAGTCTGTTGCGACAGGGATGGATTCGACGGATTCCAGGTATGCCCATGAGACCCGCCTCCTAATGCTGATGCGCAATGGTTTACTCGCTCTGTATGTTTTCTCGCAGTTGTTGGGTTTATTCCGTCTTTTCCGGCCTTGAATTCCTGTGAATTCCTGATGCTTGTTCTGGAATTTTCGTGAGCTCCATCTCAGCTTCTAACCAGTACCCCAGCTCTCCATATGCATCGATAATGGTAGCATAGCTTTTGCAGCTGATTCCTCCAAGAAGGCGAAACGTTTCAAACCAAACCCATGTGTTCGTGCTACGTCCACCCTTGCTTATTATCATCCTTTATATTATATCTTTTAAAGTAAGAAACAAATTGCTTCAGTTTAGTGGTGACAATTCCACGGGCATGAAGACATGGGCTCGAATCCCGGTAGCCACACATTATATGGATTCTTTTGAAATACATATTGTGGAAACATTTTCTATTCAATCTTGATTGTCTGAATTTTGGCCAGAGATTGAATTTGAAATTGCATTTCTGATTCTGGATGTGAGAAACCTTTGTTGCTCACAGATATATTTTGTAGTGTTGTGGCTGTGATGAAGTCAATTGGTTTGGTGCATTGAGATTTCAAGGTTCCTGGCACAGTGAGCAGTAGAGAAATGTTTGAGATTTCTGGTGTAGAGAAGAACTGCTGCCAGTCATAGATGATATTATTAGATTCCATTTGGTTTGGTACAAATTTTTCATGATACCTCCAAGACAAAATTTAAAATATTTAAAGGTGATGCATTGTTTGAATTCTAAATATATCTTAGTTAGGGTTAACTATCATTGCCTCTGAAATTCATAAATTTTTTGTGGTGCTTTGAATGCTTCATCTATAGTGTTTGGTTGCCTTCAGCTTCTACGCTTACTCTCTGCCAACTTCCAGGTTGGATTTTCAATCTAATTTCTCATTAGGGAAGGTTTTGTAGAGATTCAAGCTATGTATTAAAGTTTCCCCTTGACAAGTTTAACGAGGTAATCTTTTTGTAATTATTCTTCGGTTCTCTGTCGACTGGAGGAAATGGACTTCTGTCATTAACTCTTCTATGTCTTTGATATGAGAGTTCGATGTGAAAGATTCCATGCCAAATTTAATGAAAGCTTTGAGTTTTTAAACCCTCTCAGCCACATTTATGTGTGTTCTACCATCCTGCAGATTGAGGAAATCGGAGGTCTTCAGAGATTGGATTTTGTATACAAATAATTAAATTTGGAATATGTCCAAAACGTAAATAGGAAGGTTTGAATGATATATATGAAATTCGTGAATGTGTATATTGAGGTTCTTGCTTTGCGTCTTTAAAATTGTTCAAGAGTCGGTGCAGAAAATATTTGAAAAATCTTTGTTCATGGTGATTTTTGCATTTGAGGAATATGTTTAAATGATGATTAAAATCGATCAATTTAAGAGTTTTCTTTTACAGGTTTATTTATTTAATGGTATTAGAGATGCATTCTGTATCCTATAGTGATAAAAGCTTCATATGCATTTACATTTAATTAATAGAGGAAACTGCTTCTTAGTGCAGAGGATTCATAAGAGCAATCCTCTTGTTTGTTTGTTGTCGTGCTTGCTTTTATATTTCCTGCATTCTGCTAATGATAAATGGTTCTACTATATGTTTAAGGATTCAAAGATCTATAGATCTATGTTAGGGTTGTCATAGGAATCACCTGGAGTTGCCTGCAAGAGACTATGGGACTTCTTTCTCTATTAGCTGACTAACATTTTCCAATATTCAACCACGTAAAACCATTAGCATTCCTTTTACATATGCTTCAAACAGAAATCTGCCCAACTTCAATAGTGCCATTGCTGTTTCTTCCATAGACTGCTAAACATCAGTTGAATTTCTGCTGCATTGTCATCCCTCTATGGTACTGTAAGCTGAGTATCTGCTAACTCTAAGTGAAGGCAACCCAAATGGGATAGAATGGCCAGACAATCTCTTCCATGCTTTTTTGTACTTTAATACTTCCTGTACTGTAAGGGAATGTTGTACTTGGCCTAGCTTAGCCTCCTAAGCAATACCAACAAGATCAAAAGTTTACATACCCTCATTATGTTTGCTAATGCCTATAAATATTCAAAGAGGTACATAAAATCTCTAATCCAAAGTCCATGGGTAGTTCTAACCAAGAGGCCCAAAATCACATACTTGGTCAACAAAGCCTATACAAAAAATATAAAATATATTTACCACAAAAGGGGTGGCTAGTGTAGCAGCCCCCAATCTCATGTCTATTAATTTCTTCTAGGATAGAAACAGTAGATATCCTAAGCTGCCATAGAAAACTATCTTGTTTGAAGACTAAAGTACCTATAATCTATGCCTAGCCCATTTAACACAAAACTGGTTGTTTAAACTTAGTTTCTTCACTGTTGAGCATGATAATGACATTTCTTTTAGGCTAGAAACAATACATATTCTAGGCAGCGGCCTTAATAGTGCCCCCTCCTTGAATTTCTTTGCCCCAAACCAATTGTTTTGATGGATATTAGCTATTTCAAATTCTGTCACAAAGAACAATTGTGCTAATAGAAATTTACTATTATAAATTCTGGCACAATGAAAAATTGTGCTGATGCTTATTAGCTTTTTTAAATTCTGGCACAAAGAACAATGGCAACAGTTATGCGGATAAAAGTATGGCAATCTGCTTGTTTTTATTGTCATGGCCATAAACCGATAAAGCAGCATAGCGCTGAGACTTTGAACAACAAACACTTTCGACTTGATTGCTTCGATCGCTAAAAGTGTAGCTTGTCTAATACAGCCTTCAACTAGAGCAATAGTCGCTAGTGTAGTGGAACCAACGGCACTGCATAATAAAACCAGAAAGGAGACAATGACCCTTACTTGAAGCTTTCTAATCTCTCTTCAATAGAATGCTCATTATCAAAGAACTTTAATTTTGTCCAAAGATTGCATATTCATTGAATCTTGTTGAATTGACCTTCAATGCCTCTAAACAGTTGAATCTTGGGGAACTTTTCTATAGATGATGGACTTGTAAACGGTGCCGAAGGCATCTTTAGAGACTTTACATCAAATGGAATTGACATAGTCTGGATTGAATTTGGCCTACCATCAACTGGCGCACTACAACGAGCAAAAAATGCAGAATCACTTTGCAGCAAGATTTCCTTGTACATGGACACCTATCACACAAATTACTAGACAAATGGCATCGACGTCAGAAAAACATATACTTCGACAAAAATTCCCAATCCGACTAGCATGTGCACGAACTATCCATAGGTCATAAGGACTTACAATGGACAACTTGGCATTTGACCCAAAAGGCATAAACCAACATGGACTAGTATATACTGCATTGTCATGTGTTAAAGACATGAACCATTTATACCTACTAAACAAATTAGAGCACAAGAATTTTTGCCTCTCGTGTAAAGTTTCCATGGAAATAGATAGGCTCCGGAGTGAAGCATCTTTGGAATTCCACTATGGCTTTTTGACAATTGAGAATAAAGACCACTTGCATCTTTGCTCATTGAACACAAGAAGACTTGTGCTACATATAGAAAATATTGTCAATGACCATGACATAATGAAAATCGATATCTTGTGTTTGCAAGAAACACATACAGATTCATTGGCAGCTGATTCTCTTCTTCAAGAAAAATATTCCTGTCAGTCTATATACAATGTCCATGGTGTTATTACATGTTATGGAAAAAACATGCCTATTTAGAAACAACTCACATATGCGACAGACTTTGTTGAGGCAACAATGTCATGGTTTCCAATTAACAGTACTATTGTCACATTAGCAAATGTCTATATTGCACCACGCACACCAATTGATCAAGTATATTCACTTGTTCTTTACACCATAGAAAACAGTTATTAGAATGAATATATCATCTTTGCTAGTGACTTTAATATTGACATGTCGCAAACATTCAATGGACAAAATGCATTTGCCTCTTTTATGCATAGCAATAATTTTTCTTTGCACACGACACAACCAACAACAATCTATGGCTCCTTGCTTGACCATTTTTGGACAACATTGCCATCTGATCACGTCAAAGTACAAATTTCTGAAGCCTATTGGATAGATCATCATGCTATTTGTCTTTCAATCCCCTTCAAATTATTCACAGTTTGATGTTGCAAATAGAAACTGCTAAAAAAAATGCATATACAGCTCTAAACAATTTCCATCCATCCATGTACAAAAGCTAAACTAAAAAAATGCATCTGCAGTTTTTACAAAAAATTACCAATTGCAACATGGCTGCAAAAAGCGATGCTTCAAACAAATATGAGTCCAGCATCTCCAAGGAAACTACCAATGATGGCTCAAAAATGTTAGACCGCTTTGATTTCTCCATGCACAAGCATTCTTTTAGTCTTTTTTGCATGAATCATTGTTTCTTTTCTCCCTTTATTTCTATAATTCATGTACCTGAATATTGTTTGCAATTTTCTTGCTTCTTGCAGAGCAAAACAAATGGAAACCACATCATGCAGTATTATGGAACTTTCTTCACCATCACATTCAAATGTATTTGAAGGCGATGTGGTTGCCTTGTATGGACCAACATGCAATAGGAATTCAAATTCACCAAAGAAAATAGAGTTGGCACATGCTGATCTTATAGACAAAGATGGTCAGTTAACAGTAACAGTTAACATGAACAACACACTTGTCTCATGTTTCATGAAATATTTCACCCCTGGCAGCAGTGTGCAAATTTCAAATTTCATAACTAGAAATAAAGGTGTTTACGAGAGAGCAGATGCAAAGCATTGCATTGTTCTGCATCCGCAAACTACTATGGAAACAATTCCACAAGTTTGCCAACAACGCAAATTGGCACCGGACACAACAATACATGCTTTGTCAATCTCAACAAATGCTTACTCTGTTGGTTCTATTGCAGCACTTGTTATTTCATGTGAACAAGACAACAGGAACTATGAGCTCTGTGTTAAAGATGGGGATAAGATACAAGATACTGCAACGGTATGTTGGCATTTGATCTCATAGCTACTATGCATCTCTATTGCACTCAGCAGTAGGAAAGTTCATTTTTCTCTTTCAATGCTCTTACTAACAACCAACAACAAATTTCATTCCATTGCAGTTGCAATTTCCTGACAGCTACAAGAACCTTATCTTCAAGATTCAACAAGCATTAGTATCAGAGGTTCCACCCATGTACATGTTCAAAAACATTGTTAGAAATGGTGCAACAAGTTCCCATCTTCTGCGTGTTTCTCAAGCCACATTTGTCGATGTGCTCAATGACAACTATGCAAAGGAACACTTGCTTGCTCTCATGCAATCAAAGACCAAGGCAAGTGTAGATTCTTTTTCTTTGGATTGCTTTAAAACACTTTGAAACATTTCAGCTTAATCTTTGCTCGATGTAATAGCGCTTATCATACCGTCATTATGTTTGCTAGTGCCTATAAATATTCAAAGGGATACATAAAATCTCTAATCCAAAGTACTGGTAGTATCAAGTCCTAATTTTGAAACCAAGTACATAGAAAATGATCAAATGGCATTTCTAGTTTTCTACAAAATGAAAAACAACATGTCTGCATACTAGTAGTCAGGGCTTCATGTTCTCTATAGCTGCATCATCATGATTGAATAGAGATAGCTCCTTGGTGAACAGGATGTCTATGTAGTCATTGTTGTGCAGTACAGGGTCATCCCATGGCACTGCCTGGAGGTAAACTCCACTTTTAAAATTTTTAGGAATTGGCCTCTAATACTTGTATATGTATCTTCCCAACATGTAAGGCAAAGTATGCACTTGACTTATGATGTTCTTCTGGCACCCTTGAGTGCCTTTATCCTCACACAGTGTTTCCACAATGGATGATGAGGTTTGAAATTCTTTCCCTGTTTGGACATGGTATGGAAATGACAAACAAAAAAATCTACAAGCTAAAACTTGATGAAACTAAAACATGGGGACTTAGAAAGTGAAGAATACCAAAAATAGTGAAAAATATTGAATACTGAACCACTGGACACCAATTTCCCGTAAGAGAAACAATGAGCAATGCCCTACTTCCTCTCCTCTTCTCTATTGTCCTCTTCTAAGTTCAGACACCCGAACCAAATTGCAAAAGTGAGCATGAAACTAGAGATTTTTTGGTATAAAAGAGCCCAATGCTTAATTGTTTTAGGGTTTACTGTTAACCCACGCTAACTTCATCATTGATGGCTTTTTAATTATTAAAGAAAGCATACTTCTCATGCTAAAATCAGCATCAGCATACCCAAAACTGGGATATATATCAAAATTCGCTTGGAGTATAGTGGTGTACATGAAAGTGATGCAATGTACGACATCAGGATGTGGCACAGGTACATTTCTGGTATATGGGTAGAGTTCCTGGCACAAGTACAAGCAGTCTGATCCTTCAGTATGTGTTGTTTATAATTTTATACCCATGCTACGTAGGCTCAGATCTCTGCATTTGCAAATCTGTCCGTCTGTTTTTGGCTTTAGTGCCAATTCCTTCAGCAAACTGGCTTGTATATGCCGCTTGTTGATCCCCTTTCCTTAGCGCCACTGTCATCTCGTGTCTATTAATTTCTTCTAGCCTAGAAACAATACATATTCTAAGCTACCATACAAAACTATTCTTTTTCAAGACTAAAGCACCTGTAATCTATCCCTAGCCCATTTAACATAAAACTGGTTGTTTAAACTTAGTTTCTTCACTGCATTCTCCTTGTTAATCCCACACAAACTTCATTTGTAGCCTCAAGGATTTCAACCTAGTGAGAAAGACCTAAATGGTATTAAAATGCTTGGTCTTTATTTGATCATCTGATTCTGTGGACCATGTCCTCTTAACACATTTTTCTTCCCAACTATTGCTTCCATAGTATTCTAGATATTGTTGTTTGAAATTGCACAATCAATGTGGAAAAGAAGATCATAAGATGTAAAGAAACTCAATAAACCATACCATAGGCAATAGGTCAATTTCTTATACTCTGGGTTGCAATTAAGACAGTTTTGAGTTTCATTTCTAAATTGCTTATAGACCAATTTTTCCCTGCCATTTGATAGTTGCCTTTTATATGCTTTTGTTCTTTTATGTTTTTCCAGAATCAGCTAATTATAGGATTGTTATACTATCAGATCCATGTGCATATGTAATAGTATCTTTGCTTATACTTTTTTGTTCAGGGTTGCTAATGTGCTTGAATTTATTTCCATTCTACCATTGCAACATTGCTCATAATGTTTTTTATTGCATATAATTGCAAACTTCTTATCAATAGTTTATTGCACTATGACAAATTCATTGCTGCTTCATAGATTTCCACATTTGCAACCATCTTTGAATTCTTACTCAATATGAAATTGACTAGCTGCACTTTGCAGGTACATGGAACACTCAAGCCAAAAAATGCCTTCACGTCTCCATTCCACAAAATATGCAATAATTGCAACAAGCAGATCCCTAACAACTCATCGGACTGCATAATATGCCAACAAAACAAACCATCCAGGAAGGAGCATTCCCTGGAATGTGATATTGAAACAGAAAATGGAACACTGGTTTGTACAATGAAATTTCCACCACTGCAACAACATTGCCCAGCAGTTGCACTCACTACATACGAGCAATACACAACCAGCATTTCATCAATAGTTTTTCACCTACGAAGACTCTCTGTGCAAGCTGTTTTCACACTTGATGCATACAACACCATAACAGAAATCAATAGCACACAGTGACAATGGATAGAACAGTTTTTGTTATTTTCACTGTATCTAGTTAACTTTCCATACAACATGCTATTTAGATTTTGCAAACTTCAAATTGCATGTTTGATAGTATGTATAAAACCAACATTATATGGCTTTTATCTTTAGATCGGCTATATCATTTTGTCTACTGTCCTCAGACTTTCTACCTGCATATTTCATGTGATATATAAATACATGTATATATTTATATTACTATTACACATAATTACAAATATTTCAAACTCTGGTATATGTTATTAGTCTATGGTTTGTATCTAAGGCATGTGCTTAGAGGTTTTCAGAGTGTGTTGGAGTTGGGGCATTGTATTCAGTAATTGTGTAATGCATATGGTTGTTGATTTTGACTTTCTCCATTGCAATGAGTAGTTGGCCTATAATTGGTCTAGATTTTAAGGACAAACAAGATGATTTTGTTTTAGCACTTAAAATTGCATTGTTGCTAATTGATTTGTGTGACCAAATCAATCTAATAGTCTCCATCATCCATGGAAGAATATAACTTGTGTTTGACTTATTCTAAAGAAGAATGGAACTTGTGTTTACTTTGTCTGAAGCAGAATTGTTGTTATCTGTGCTTTAATACTACTTTTTTTCCCGAACAAAATTCTGAGCTTGTTCCATTCTACCTATCTTTATAATGTTAGAGGAAATAACACTAAAGATTTAGAGTACCAAGCACTTTGGAAAGAAATATGGAAATAGGTATTGGTTGTATAGTTTGTGTCTTTAGAATAAAGTGAAGTCTACTCTTGTAGCCCGTATTTATTTGTAAGCAATATCAAGCATCATCATAGTGCATCTGATGGTATTCTTGCTTCTTTCCATTTCAACCTAACCAAGGCCTATGCAATCTCATAGTGATGGTGTTGTCATTTCCCACGTGATGTTTTTAGCAATTGCAATTGTGAGCAATGTTCATAGTCTTATAAATGACCACATGAAAGACCTTGGCAATTTTGCAAATTATTCTGCCTATTTTCGAAATATCTACAAGAATTTCCAGTTTCTATTATGAACTTTGCTTTGACAAAGCACATATAATTTTTCAGATTGTTGTTATGATTGTCTTCTATTATACCTGGTGGTTCTATAAATGTTCATAAGATTCATTATGATGCTTTTGACATGCTTATAAAACTGATTATGAGCATTTTCAAAGTCACCATGTTTATGATTGTGGTGATGTGACGTTGTGTTTGATAGTCATGGTTTTGTAAACAACCTTATCGACAACCACATGAAAGATCTCAGCAATCTTGGAAATGATTATGGCTCTTTCTAGAATGCCTACGAGAATTTTCATATTGCTATTGTTATCTTTAATTTTATGGTGATTATGATGCTTTTAAACATGCTTATAAAACTGGTTATGATCATTTTTTCAAAGTCACCATGTTTCTTATTGTGGTGATGTGACGATGTGGTGATGTTTCAAAGTGCCTAATAGTCTTCAATTTGTCAATAGTCTTATCAATGACCACATGAAAGATCTTGGAAATTTTACAAATGATCATGGGTCTTTCCAGATTGTCTATGAGAATTTTTAGATTGTAATTACGAACTTTACACAACTAATTTTCAGACTACTATTATGATTGTCTTCTATTATGGCTGGTGGTTCTATAAATCTACATAAGATTCATTATGGTGGTTTCAGACATGCTTAGAAAACTGATTATGATCATTTTCATAATCGTCATGTTTCTAATTGTGGTGATATTGTATATGCAAATGTAGTTCTCTCACTTCTCAGGTGTTTGATACTCATGCTTAATTTTGTCACTGCCCACATGATGTTTTTACCAATTGCAATTGTGATCAATGTTAATAGTTGTGATCATTGTCACTGTCCACATGATGTATTTACTTAAAGCCATAGGAACAAAACATCAAGTTAATAAGTAAGCATGAAGTTGAACTAGATGTCGACTATGTTCCAGTAAGTTTTCTTGTGTTGTGAAAAAATGCATAGACATGAATGCAAATGCTACATCAATATTATGTAACCAAGGAAATAGAAATTCCATCTCAAAAAGCTTAATGATCCAAAAGGTGTCTTCATTAGTAATCTGTAACTTATACCGAGTTTTCAATATCATTGTTATTTTTGTCATATGAAACATAGTTAAATGCTATGGATTCTTTCTCCATCCATATCTATCTTGAGGTATTGCTGAAGACAATTAGCCTTTGTTCTCCACTGAGTCTTTTTAATATTTATTTCCATTCAAAATAAGTCTAAGTCAACATGCACAAGCAAAAAACAAATCTCTTTTTTGCCTCCTCTATCACGGGCATTGCCGCATACAGCTCTTGTTGAAATTGTATTCCAAGTACACCAAAAATTATTTAAAAAAATTGAATCTATTTATACATAATAATAATAAACGAAATTTCAACCATAACAAATTTCTAATTAATCATATAACATAAAAATTAATATTTCACTCAAGTTTAAAACCTAATACCTTCACTTGCAAAATGGAAAATGGTAAGTGCACAATTCAATAGTACATTTGAGTGCCATTTCTTACCATGATCGATGTGTATAACCATGAAAGTGACATGGCCAACGATAGTCTTCATCAAAATGTAGGGATGCACTGAACACCATTTAAATGAAACGCCTAAACTTGAAAGTTGTGTGGCCAAGCAATGTAACACTACGAGAAGAAAAAATATTTTAAAGGTGAAAAAGGGCAAAACTTGTGTGAAAGGAGTAAAAGATCGTAGCTTTTGTCAAAAGATTAAAACACCATGATGAAGTTATAATGTGGTCATAACCTCTCGTTTTGTACATGGAGTGTTCCATTAATAAAAAATATTTAGTTGTACGGAGTATAATAAAAACGATCATGTGATTATTAATAACACCTTCTTGTTACAGCTGCTCTTTATTATAGTTGAAGTACGGAGCATAATAAAACCGATCATGTGACTATTTATAACATCACAACTTTTTTTTCATAAAAGAAAATTATATTTTATTGATAAGTATAAATAGTACATTGATCAGATATCTTCAAGATATAAAAAATAATAGAAGGATAGAATTAAACAGTAAAAATGTTCCAGAAACTCGAAGTGGGAGGCATGGAACCCTCCATGATTTCATAGTATATCTTCCAAACTCACACTACCAAAAAGAGAATCAGCCATAATATTATATTCCTGGTATATATGGATTATAGAAAACTACAAGCATTTGCTGAGAAGAATCATCCTCTAGTCCATTTACATATAAATTTCTTTATTATGTCTCCGGTAGGGGAATATCTAATTATCATCCAATTTTTACAGCTAATTTTGTATCATGTGATTTTTATTATTTTTATTTTAATTGGCGGTTGTTAGCATTAACTGGATTTAAGGTCCATAATAAAAAGAGTGAATTTGGGAGATGCTTTTAAGTTTCAGAAGATCCGTTTGGATTCATTTAAACGATTTTTTTTTAATTTATAACAAAAATAATTATATTTTAAAATATTTATATTTAAATAATTATTAAATTTAAAAATATAATAAATTTAATTTATTAGTCTCTGTCAAGGCAGGGATTATAATGGGTCCATTATCAAAACTAATTTGATTTTTTATTAATTTTATTAATTTAATAGTTGTCTTACACTGTTATGTAAGACATAATTATTAATTTTAATTTTTTAAAAATAATAAAATGTTTTTTAATTTATGAAATTAGAAAATACTATTTTATTATTAATTTTAAGGCCTGATTTAACTAAATACTTCTTGTTGGAAGTGACAATTAATATTTAAAAAATATTTTATTTAAATTTATTTTATAAAATTGACACATATATACTACCCACTGCCACGAGCAAGTACTTTTTTTTTTAACACCCGTCGCCAGGGATAATAGTTGTCTGAATATCAAAGTAAATACGAATTTAAGATTTTAACAATGATAGGTTAAATATATGATTGTGATTTGTTCAAGCTTTTTGATGTGGTAGGCAAATATTGTTTACCCGTCGTTGTTGGACATTTTCCCCTCCTGAAATATAAAGTAAACAAATGGTCAAAAGCAAAGGAAACAAATGGACTCTTATGTTGTTGATTTATAAATAATTAAAGTTGAAATTCGAACATTTAACTTTATTATAATTGCCTCACGTATATAATAATCAATTCTAATTCAAATTAAACTAAACTTTTTATAAATATTGAAAATGTTTAGTTAAAGTTTTTTAAAATTAATATATTAATCTAAATATTTTAGAAACTAAAAATATATATATTTTTTTAAAATTGATTGACATCTTAGATTTGATTGAATTTATTTGTGTTTTTCTAAAAATAATAATTTAAAATAAATAAAAACTAAAAAGTACTATTTAATTATGTACCAATGGATATGACCGTGATAAAAATATAATCAAACATGACGTCATATGTCATATTGTACAATGTGGTACAAGTTATTTTTATGATTTCATAATCATTTATTTGGTAAACTTAACCAATATTAAATTTAATATTAAAAAATAGCTATTTTCGCTAATACAATTGTATTGATCTTCACTTATTACAATGTATAAGTTTTTATACTATGATAGTAATCCATATTTTTGAAAACATATGTTTTATAATAAAATTATTTTATATTTTTATATTCATTATTACATATGAAATATTTCAAATGATAATATAATCTTACTTATTTATCATTTACTATTCACTTATTGTTTATCAAACATTTTTTACTATTTCGCTTGTTTAATTTTATTTTTACCAGTAAACACGGAATATATATATATATATATATCATTTACTATTCACTTATTGTTTATCAAACATTTTTTACTATTTCGTTTGTTTAATTTTATTTTTACTAGTAAACAGGGAATATATATATATATATATATCATTTACTATTCACTTATTGTTTATCAAACATTTTTTACTATTTCGTTTGTTTAATTTTATTTTTACCAGTAAACAGGGAATATATATATATAAAATTGTGCATCGTATGTTCCACCCTTATTATCCTTGTCGACATACAAATCAAGGGGGGCTGCTCGACTTTGATATAACTTGATATTCGTGGTATTCATATAAATTTCCATGATATTCGATTATAGCGTGGTATTCATACTGAGCATCCTGTAATTCTGTTTTCCTCCTTTGTCATTTTATATGAAAATCTTTTATTTAAAAAAATTTCTCAAATTGCCACTACATATACTAATTATTTTACAAATACCAAAACAACATTGTTGGTACACATAATAATTGTAGATGGTACACAAAATCTTTTCTTATTTCTTATTATTTGTTTTTAGTTTTTTAATTTTTTAATTTTATTAAAGTTGTGTTTTATTTTTTTAATTTTTATTAACCATCTACTTTTATTTCAATTTTTAATTTTTATTCTAAAATATATATGATAAATTATAATATTTTATTATTTAATTTAAATTATATATACATATTAAAATAAAAAAAATATATAAAAAAATATTTAAATTTAATTACTATAATATAAATGCAATTTTAATATTTTATGTGTTTTACTTTATTTAAAAAACACCTTTTACTTTATTTTTATCAATGATATAAATATAAACTTTAGTTTGGAAAGTTTTCTTATTTTTAATAAAGTTATTTGATTATTATAACTTTTAAAATTAGTTATAATTAATACAATATTTAGAATGTTTAACCATCAGTAATATTGTTAGAATTTCAATTAAGTTAGTTTAATAATTTTTAATTTAAAGATTAAACTATATATATTTTTTATAAAATGTAGTAAATATCAAAATCAAGACTACTAATTACAAAAATATTTAAAACAAATTAATATTAATTTTTACAAATCTTATTAATTTTTCAACTCTTCTAGAAAATGTGTATTAGTTTATTAATATAACACGTGCTAATAAATTTATAATAAAGTATAATCATTCATTTGTTAATGGTTATTAACATTATAAGATATATTATTTTTTTATTAAGATAACACGGTGTGTTATTTTTACTAATGGACTTCCATTAATTTACATTAACTATATCAATACACAAGTTTTTGTGATATGTATTATTGATCTATATTTTTGTACAAATATGTTTTATATAAAATAAGATATATTTCTATATTCTTATGAGATATTGACTTGTATATTTTTATTTATACTATACTATGTATAAGAAAAAATGTAGAATTCATTTATTTTTTATTTTTATTTTATTTTAAGTAATTACTATACATTTAATACTTCTAATATCAAATACTTACTACACAATCAATATTTTCAAAAGAAAATATCATTTTCTTACCTACTTATAATTTCTTACTCAATTATTTTCTAATTTTATTAAACTTTTTTATAAGTGGTAAATAATAGAAGAAGCTTTGTTAATTATAGCATAAGATATTTTTTATTGCAATTATTTATAATTGTATAATGTGTTAAAGATTTTAAATAATCTTCACTTTTGTTGCTTTTGTATTAAATGTGGAAATTCAAGTTGTTTTTCGTATATGTATTTGCTTGCTTTATTCATTTGACAAAATTATAAAATATTATTTAAGATAGCTATCTAGCGTGAATATATATATATATAAAATTTATGGCCATCGTACAGGAAAAGTGAAAACAAAGGATAAGATATACACACAGTTCAAAAATTTTCATTTTTTAATCTTTTGAGAACCCAACTTTGAGTGTTTTCCATATACACAAAAAATATTGCATTTTTTTGCTATATACACAAAGAATGTTGCATTTGAGGAAAAGGTACACATTGCTCACAACTTAGTTGATTATTTACTTTTAGATTAAAAAACCGACTATAATATTACAAGACATTAAACATTTTTTTCAACGTAGATATCAATTACTAAAATCAAAATTGTTTAGTCTTGATTAAATTTAAATTTATCTTGCTCATTAACCCTATCTCATTAATACCTTTAACTAGATTATGTTACCAAACTTCTACCAAATGCTTATAATCTATCTAATCGACGTTCAACTTCTCTTTAATTTTTGAAGCTTGGCAAATAACTCGAAACCTCATGGAAGATGACCACATCAATATGCTTGATCAATGAAAAATCCAAAACATACAAATCATTTTAATTCAAATTTTATTCATAATATTTAAAAACCATGAGAAAAGTGTAGAATTTTCTATATACTTTTCTTCTAATTTTTTTCTTTCAATAGCTTTTGTGTTATTGCAATACATGTTAGCACATGCTCGTGGTTCTTGTTATTGTTATTAATATTATAGTAAATGAAAATCTTAGTATTTAATACATTTGCATTTACGTATACAACTTTTATATAAAATAGTGACAAGAAAATGTTATATTTAATTTATTATTTAATAATTTCTATTAAATAATAATTTTGACTAAATAGTATAGATTTTTATGATTTTGAGGTTCTTGATTTTTAATAAATTATATAGATAATTATTAAATGTTTATGAAAAATAATAACAACCTATTTATTTATATGTATATAACAATTTGTTTATTTATTTATATGTATATATCTTAACTTGTTTATATTTACATATTTTACTTTTCATTAGTCAATATGGATACTCAATATTGTCAACCATATATTTATCATTTTTATTAAATAGTATGGATAATCAATATTGTGGAACATTATGTATGAAATAGTATAAATAATCAATATTGTGGATTGTCACGTCCCCATCTTGACCCTATCACATTAAAATTGTAAAGGATGTAATTTTGTTATATAATCGTGGTGAGGAGCTCAAGGCCAAGACCTTGCCATCGATTTATTGCTGCATATGGTTTATGTGCTAGCCTGGCACAATGGAATTGTAAATATCATGTAAATATGCATTTAATAAAATACCCACAACTAGCTATGCAATGCAACAAGACATGGGGGCATGATTTTACAAGGAATTGGGAGGGAAAACATTCAAACCCTTGGAGCCAATCAAGTCAAGCCAAGTGTCAATGAAAGAACCCATCAAACCCTCAACTACCCATGTTGACTTTTGTACCCAATCATTGATTTCTCCCAAGAGTTGGTTGAGGTAGTTAATGCCTTGGGGAATGAGAGGTATGGCTGTCCAATTTCGGGTATGGGCAAGCCACCCTGCATGGGAAATCGCATTTTTCTTCTTGGGCAAAAAAAGAGCCATGAATTGCTCCCCAAACCATTATCCATCAACCAGTTGCTCTCCCTCGTGAGTTTTGGAGCTACCTGGGTGTTTTCCAGCCATGTTTTCCTGTGTTTTCCTTCATTCTTAGCTGGGAGAAGGGCGTTTTTGTGTTGTATACCAGTGGGGAAGAAGGGGAATGGAATTGGGGGTTCCACTCCCTCACAAGTTTTGGAGATACCTGGTCGTTTTTCAGCCATGTTTTCCTATGCTTTCCTTCATTCTTAGTTGGGAGAAGGGCGTTTTTGTGTTGTATACCAGTGGGGAAGAAGGGGAATGGAATTGGGGGTTCCATAGAGATCGTTTGGTTGGTGAATGCTCAGTTAGTTGGGGAAGAAATCATTTTCCTCCCTGTGATTGTTTCTCCCTATCCCATAATCTGTTTTTGGCTGGAAATGAATTGGGGAAAACCCATGACCATCCTGTTGTAAATCCCATTGTTAATTGTGTATCCCTACCCAATGATTGGGCTTATTGTGTGAGAAAAGAGTATGTTGGGGTATGGGTTATGGGTCTCCATTGTTTTGGCTTGAGCTTGAGTGCAAACATCTAGGGTTCTAATGTAGCCTGATAAACCCAGCTATGGACTGGCTTGGCTCAAATGAAATGCTTAATTAGCTGCGTATGAGCTGAATGTCCCCTTTTTCCTTGTAGGAATCATGCCCAGCTCGGGGGGTGGCAGTTGTGTTGAGAGATTGATGAACACAACTGGCCTATGGTTGGGTGGAACGTTGCAGCGACATAGCTAGTTGTTTGGGACAATTGCAAAATGGAGATAAGTGTTTTTCTGTCTATGTATTTACTTCTGAGCTATATTAATTTGATGACTGTTGATATGCTGTATGCATGAGTAATGTGTGTGGATAGTTTAACCCCATTGTGCATAATTGATTTGTTTTACATCTGCACACAAATGATTTATTCATATGATTCTAATGAATGGGATGAGATTATGTGAAAGCCCCAGAGATTGGCATCATGTTCCCTCCCTTGCCTTGGATGGATGGGTGGGTACGTGACATGGACTATATATTTATTAACTCTTAATTAAGGATATGGATAATTTTTTTTATTTATGAAAATATGAAGATATTTGTAAGAACATAATGTGAACTTATGTAGTTACTTCCACTTAAAAACTGTGTTATGTGTTTGCACATATGTGGATGAACGTTATTGTTTATAGTGAATGCATAAAATAACTACTGTTTAAGTTTGATAAGAAGTGAAAATTGTTCATAATTGCACTAATATTGATTCAGCCCCCCTCTCAATATTAATAAGATTCCAACAATAGCAACATTTCAAAGGAAGCACAAGTTTTTAAATTACCCATCAAAATTAATTTCAAATTACGAACCCTTGGACGGTGGGAATGTAGGAATCCATTCTTAAGTTCAAATTTCCTTTGGGATGATCCCAAATGTAGGGACCCCCATTTCGGGTCCCCCAAAAAGACTTCCAAAATAGAACTAATATCATATGAAAATTAAAAAAAACTTGAAAATCAAATATAAAACCATAAATGAACTCAACATCTACATAAAAATGGAACATTATACCTTTCGATAGTAGTTGAGCACTCCATTGACAAAGTCCTTGTATGTGTGGTCATTGATCTTCCCCGAGTCGCTTCCAGCCTTGCCGATTTTACCAAGAGACCCCTTGGTTGACCCCCTTACCGTATCGGGGCTACTCTCCTTCACCCCGAACCCCCAAGCTAATGGGGTCATAAGAACATACTAGCAAGCTTTCCATTGGGATCTCCCAATCCGTGGTCAAGCTAAGCCAAACTCACAAGAACCACAAGAATAGTTCTCGATTTTGGTGCCCATCCAGCACTAGGGAGCAACATATACTTTTCTCCTTCTCCTCCCTTCTTTTATAACAAAAGTCTATGTGCCATGTGTCCTCACATGCACATAATTATTTAATTTAATATATTTATTCTCAAGTTACAAGAGTCTGTCTACCATGTGTCCTCACATGCACATAATTTATTTAACTTAATATTTTACTACTATTTATTATCAAGTTACAAGGGTCCATGTGCCATGTGTCCTCACATGCACATAATTTATTTAACTTAATATTTTATTACTATTTATTCTCAAGTTAAAAGAGTATGTGTGCCATGTGTCCTCACATGCACATAATTTATTTAACTTAATATTTTATTACTATTTATTCTCAAGTTACAAGAGTCTGTGTGCCATGTGTCCTCACATGCACATAATTTATTTAACTTAATATTTCATTACTATTTATTCTCAAGTTACAAGAGTCTGTGTGCGATGTGTCCTCACATGCACATAACTTATTTAATTTAATAAATTTTCTCATTCATTTCAAATATTTTCTTTTCTTTTTCCTTTATAAAAGAAAATATTTATTTTATTACAAATTCCCATTTAGTTTACCTTTCTACTTTTCCTTTTCCAAAATAATAAAATGAAAATAAAAGTAATTTCTTTTATTACTGCTTACTTCATTTCAAATTTCTTCTTTAAAAAAGATATATAAAGAAAATCATAAAAATAATTTTAAAATAGTTCTTCATAAACGAATTCCAACATAATCTAATTTTTTTTCAAAATCCTAAAATAAAAGTAAGAGTCAAATAATTCTTTTATTAATATTTCCTATTTTATTTCTAATTCTTTTTCCTCTTTTCAAAACAAAATGGATTAAAATATTTCTTAAATCTTATGTGAAATTTCCATTTATACAATTGATTTATTTCTTCCTCTTGTTCTTGTATAGGTACCTCTTCGGCGGGCCCTTCCCACAATTCATTTTCTTTCGTCTTGTTCTTGTCTAGGTACCTCTTCGAATGGCCCTTCCGACAATTCATTTTATTTCTTCTTGTTGTTGTCTATGTACCTCTTTGGCGGGCCCTTCCAACAATTTATTTTCTTTCTTCTTATGGGGAGTAATGCGTAGCGATCGAGAATCTTTACCACGACCTTCCAACTACGCTTTCTTCGAGACTAAGGGATGATGAGGGATAAGGTCCTCCTTATCTTGTGCCCCTCAACTCATCGTACGCGACCAAGTCATTATGGCCTCGCCCGTACGACACACGCTTCCCCGGGTGAGCTGAAATAGCTTCCTACCTGTGCGTGGATTTCTATTTCAGGGTCAACAGTCTGTCGCCGTACCCCTATGTGTTCTTTCCGTTCTTACGACCCCTGTAATTTCCTTGTGGGTCAGTTGGTAAATCGTCTTACCTGCCACTGCACACACTCAAGCGCACATTAGTAGTGTTGCACTGTTGGTAAATCGTTTAGAAATCGTCTTAATGGATCTGGAAACGCCCGACAAATTGGGAGCGCTAAGTAAGGTCTGAGATGCACATTCAATTCTAATAGAGTAGGCAGTGCAGAGAGCCAACTAACCATCAAGAATAAATGAAAAACTGAGATCGAATTCTTAGATCGCAGTTGTGCATTAATGTCAGGGTATCGATCCCCTCTAGAACAACGTTTTCATGGGATAACATAGAGTTATTGTAATATAAGGGGAAAGACTAAATCATAGCAGAGGTTACAATTTATTGTACGGCGATTTGTCCCTTAGTCCGCCAAGGAGCTACGACGCTTCATCCCCATATTTCTCATTAGTTTGGTTCATAATAAAATTTACAACACACAAGGATTCCATCAAAGTTAACACAGAGTTCCCACACAATTTGTAGGGATTCGAAAATGCATAAGCAATGAAATCACAATTTTTATATATAGCAATTGGTAGATCGATTCTCATATAGCTATTAGGCGATTCTCTTCGTTTGAACAGAGTTTAATAAAAGTGAAGAAATTCAGAAGGGTACAGTGATGATTTACTGAAGTGAGCGAATGGTAACATCGACCTCAACGAAGTTTCTATGTTTTACGTGTGAGAGATTCGGTTCAATAGTTTACCCATTATCAGAGGTAAGTTGGCTTCGTCTTCATATTCGTACAGGATCAGTTCAAAAAGAATATATATATAATTCTGAGCAGATTTTGTAGCTAGGTAAAAGTCTATATGGAAACAGAGTTGAATTTCACAGGGAGAGAGTCGATTCGCCTCCAACGATTCTTCACATATTCATATGGATTCAATTATAAATATATATGTAGAGAACATAATTTACAATATCATCCTAAAAGCAGATCGATCTTTTTTTTTAAGGTTAACCTAAGATGTCAATCTCAGATATAAAGAAAATAAAGAAAACAAATTGCTGAACCTGATTTGGGTCTTCGAGTTTGGAAACTGTTGTAGTAGTGGTTGAATCAGATGTCCGGAGTAGTCCAACGCTGACGAAGATATCGACCCTTGGTAGAAATATGAGTCCGGTGCCCTCAAGGCTCGACCGGCTCTGATACCAAATGTAGAGACCCGAGTCTCCCAAAAAGACTTCCAAAATAGAACTAACATCATATGAAAATTAAAAAAAACTTGAAAATCAAATATAAAACCATAAATGAACTCAACATGTACATAAAAATGGAACATTATACCTTTCGACAGTATTTGAGCATTCCGTTGATGAAGTCCTTGTATGTGCAGTCTTCGATCTCCCACAGTTGCTTCAAACCTTGCCGATTTTACCAAGAGACCCCTCGGTTAACCACCCTACCGTATCGGGGTTACTCTCCTTCACCCCGAACCCTCGAGCTAATGGGGTTGTAAGAACACACTGGCAAGCTTCCCCCTGGGATCTCCCAATCCCTAGTCAAGCTAAGCCCAACTCACAAGAACCACAAGAATAATTCTCAATTCCGGTGCCCATCCAACACTAGGGAGCAAGAGATACTTTTCTCCTTCTCCTCCCTTCTTTTATAACAAAAGTCTATGTGCCATGTGTCATCACATGCACATAATTATTTAATTTAATATTTTATTACTATTTATTCTCAAGTTACAAGAGTCTGTGTGCCATGTGTCCTCACATGCACATAATTTATTTAACTTAATATTTTATTACTATTTATTTTCAAGTTACAAGAGTCTGTGTGCCATGTGTCCTCACATGCACATAATTTATTTAACTTAATATTTTATTACTATTTATTCTCAAGTTAAAAGAGTCTGTGTGCCATGTGTCCTCACATGCACATAATTTATTTAACTTAATATTTTATTTCTATTTATTCTCAAGTTACAAGAGTTTGTGTGCCATATGTCTTCACATGCACACAACTTATTTAATTTAATATATTTTCTCATTCATTTCAAATCTTTTCTTTTCTTTTTCCTTTATGAAAGAAAATATTTATTTTATTACAAATTCCCATTTAGTTCACCTTTCTAGTTTTCCTTTTTCAAAATAATAAATTGAAAATAAAAGTAATTTATTTTATTAATACTTACTTCATTTCAAATTTCTTCTTTCAAAAAGATATATAAAGAAAATCATAAAAATAAATTTAAAATAGTTATTCATAAAAGAATTCCAACCTAATCTAAATTCTTTTTCAAAATCATAAAATAAAAGTAAGAGTCAAATAATTCTTTTATTAATATTTTCTATTTTATTTCTATTTCTTTTTTCTATTTTCAAAACAAAATGGATTAAAATATTTCTTAAAACTTATGTGAAATTTCCATTTATACAATTGATTTATTCTTCCACTTGTTCTTGTCTAGGTACCTCTTCGGCGGGCCCTTCCGACATCTCATTTTCTTTCTTCTTTTTCTTGTCTAGGTACCTTTTCGACGGGCCTTTCCGACAATTCATTTTCTTTCTTCTTGTTCTTGTCTAGGTACCTCTTCGGTGGGCCCTTCTTACAATTCATTTTCTTACTTCTTGTTCTTGTCTAGGTACCTCTTCGACGGACCCTTTCAACAATTTATTTTCTTTCTTCTTATGGGGAGTACTGCTTAGAGATTGAGAATCTTTACCACGATTTTCCAACTATGCTTTCTTGGAGACTAAGGGTTGTTGAGGGATAATGTCCTCCTTATCGCGCGCCCCTCAACTCATCATATGTGACCAAGTTGTTATGGCCTCACCCATACGACACACGCTTCCCTGGGTGAGCTGAAATGGATTCCTACCCATGCGTGGATTGCTATTTTAGGGTCGATAGTTTGTCGTCGTACCCCTATGTGTTCTTTCCGTTCTTACGATCCCTTTAATTCCCTTGTGGTTCAGTCAGTAAATCGTCTTACCTACCACTTCACACACTCAAGCGCACATTAGTAGCGCTGCACTATAAAATATTTCCATCATTCATTCTAGTATCTCAGTCAGTCGAGCATACAAATTACTCATCATTTATCATCATGTATTAGTTAGTCAAACATATGTAACATTCATTCATCCTATCTCAATGAGTCAAGCATATCTAACATTCAGTCATTCTATCTTAATTAGTCGAGCATATCTAACATTTAGTCATTCTATCTCAATCAGTCGAGTATATCTAACATTCATTCATTCTATCTTAATCAGTCGAGCATATCTAACATTCAGTCATCATTCATTTCCTAAATTCGCAAATCATTAAGTAGAGCATTTGTTTATTAAGAAAAGTATCAATATCTATAATTGTTGTTCATTGCGTCGTTTTTGTTTATCATTCTCGTCATGCAAATCATCATGCGTTCTTTAGTCGTTCAAGTATTTTCAATATTTAAAGAACCAATTACTAGAGTTTCATGGGTTGGGTCACTTGGAAAGTGTCCTCAAGTCTATGGTCAGTCAATGTACCAAGGTGGGCATTACACCAAAACAATGAAATATTAAGTCCTACTTCAATTTTTGTCAAAAATGTAAGCACAGAAATCTAGGAGTAATCCATGTGAGTTTAATGACGTAACCTGGAACTTATCATATGCCATCACCATTTGTGACTTGAATAGGTATAAGTGCACTCCATACATTCCTTTAAGAGATGAATACCATTCACACACAAATAAAACATAAAGAGTTTCTCCAAGTTGTTAAGGAGGTATATTGGAAAAATTAAAAAATGATAATCTCCATAGCCTATTTTACTCAATTTTAGTTGATGAAAGCATTTCAATCGAACTATGGAGCACCATTAGATTATTTATATTACATATTTTACAAATGAAGGAAGAGGTCAATGTGTGACAAAATCCACATGCTTACTTCAAATGAAAGATGGAACAATTCAATCTATGTACGATGGAGTGAGAACTTTTCTAACATAGATGGATCTATATTTGATGAAGCTAGTTGGATTTGGATCTGATGGGGAATCTCCCATGAGGAGTAATCGTGAAGGTTTATAGTCTAAGATATGTCGATATGCTCCTCATTTATTAGATATCCATTGCATAGCTCATAGAAAAGCATTAGCAACAAATGATGTTTCAACTAATTTTCCATAGTTGTGGTATATTGATAAATTTGCAAACAAAGTTTATTCATGGCTGGAAAATATCCTAAAATACATGGAGAACTGAAAGAGTTAGCATAATCATTTCAAATCACTAATTTAGAGGTTTTACAAATTCATCAAATTAGGTGTCTTTCTAGAGGAAGGGTCATGGAAAGACTCGTCAAACTCATGCCAGCTTTGTTAAAAGATTGAGAGTTAAGGGAGAAAAATATGTATGAGTTGGAAACAATATTTCAAGTGCCATTTTGCATCCATTTGCTTGTAAATGTTCTCAATGAGTTAAACAAGTTGAATTAGAAATTCCAAGAGGATCATGTTGATATTACCTCTATTGGCACTGCTTTAGATGTTACTATTAACATGCTTTGTAAACGGTTTTTGCGAGGCATATTTGGGGCAGGTGCAATGCACATAATCCTCTTTTTTAATTGGAGCACAATGAAGAAATATTGAGTTTGTAGTTAGCACAGGTAAAGTACATTTACATGCATTAAGGTTTGAAATTTTACCAAAGACACAAAGATCAGGGACATTAGATGATTGCATTCTTTTAGGAAAATGTTTTGTGTTGAAGGTGATTGGATATCTATGAGGTTCATAGATATACCTTATTTAATCATGCTAAGGCTTTTAGTCCTCAACATTAAATTACAAAGAAATGGATGATGGAGACTCTGAAATGAAAATATGACTGGAATGTTTATATGAAAAGTTTAGAGTTGAGGACTCACCTATTGTGGATACTGCTAAATGTTTCAATGAAATGTATTCATTTAAATTTGTACTATTTATAAATCATACCCTAAAAAGAATATGTTTGGAGCATGGGATCTGTGTCGAGGTGAGACTAAATGGTTTGAAGGATTCCTTGTTTGATGTGATTATGGAAAGCTATCCTTGCTATTCCAACAAGTACAACAGTTTGTGAAAGAGGATTCTCAAAATTAAACATGATAAAAATGATGATAGATCAAGACTTTCATTGGAGACATTGGATATGTTAATGCTTTTTCTCTCTTAGTGCACTTCATGCTCTAAATGACGTAGATTGGAATGTTATTTATGATGTATGGAAACAAATGAAAACTAGAAAACCTCCATTGGATAAATAGATTGATGTTTTCAATGATATAAGATCAATACTTTTGAAGAATATCAAATGAATCCAAGAAAAATATATTTTCTTATTATTTTTGTTGGAATGTGCTCATTTATGTAAATGCGCATTTTTGTTGGAATGTGCTCATTTATGTTTTCCATATATGGTTGAAGGTATGTCTGATTGCACACTCTATTTTGATTTTTGTGAACATTGCATATATGGAAAACATAATCGAGTAAGATTTGCACAAAGGGGATTTTAGAGTTAATACACAGTGATGTGTTTAGACTTGTCCCTGTTCCATCATTAGGTAGATATATGTATTATGTTTCATTTATAAATGATTTCTCAAGGAATACATGGATTTATTTCATTCGAAATAAATCTGAAGTATTTGATAAGTTTAAAGAATTTAAGGCTCTTGTAGAGAATTAGATATAAAAGAAGATAAAGGTGTTGAGGATAGATAATGGTGGGGAGTTATGCGGGAATGAATTTGAGGAATTCTGTAAGAAATGCGATATAGCAATGAAAAAGACTAATCCACACACACATCAACAAAATGGAGTTGTAGAAAGGATGAATAGGACATTGATGGAAAAGGCAAGGAGCATGCTCAACAGTGCAGGGATATGATAAGAATTATGGGCAGAGGGAGTGGATATAACATGTTACTTGGTAAATCGATCACTCACATCAACATTGGTTGAAAAAACTCCACATGTGGTATGTATTGGAAATAAACCCTCTATTAAACATCTAAAATTTTTGTTGTTGTCATGCTTATGTATATGTTCCAAAGGAGAAATTGAGTAAGTTGGATAATAAAGATGAAAAATGCATCTTTATCGGTTATAAATATGGTTTGAAAGGTTATAATATTTGGAATTGTGTAACTAAGAAGATTGTTTATAGTAGAGGTTTTGTCTTTAGAGAGATCAAAGAAGTTCCCAAACAGGAAGTGACTCCAATGGACAAGGAACCAAAGAAAATAGAGGTTGAGTTAGAAGATGAAAAATCTGACTCAACAGAAGAAGCTGAACCAAAGAAGGAAACAAGAAAGGTATTCCCCTCCTGATATTTGGTCTAATTTTTCTTTATCTATTACTGATGATGATCCTATAAATGTGAAGGAAGCTATTGATTTAGAGCATAGTGATATCTAGAAGAAGGCCATAGTTGAATAAATGGACACCTCAGAAAAAAATGAATCTTGGGATCTAGTTCAATTACCAGTTGGAAGAAAAGTCACTGGCAACAAATGGTTGTTTAAAAAGAAGTTAAATGCAGAAGGTAAAGTGAAGAAGCATAAAGCATGCTTGGTAGCAAAGGGATATTCTTAGGCAGGTGAAATTGATTTTGGTGAAATATTTTCTCCATTTGCAAAATTTACTTCTATTACATTTCTTCTTGCTATTGTTGATGCTTTTTATATTGAAGTAGAGAAGATGTATGTGAAGACATAGTTCCTACATGGGGACCTAGAAGAAGAAATCTACATGAACCAACCTGAAGAATTTACAGTAAAGGGTAAGAAGGAGTTGGTTTGCAAGTCGAAGAATTCCTTTTATGGTCTAAAAAATTCTCCAAGGTTGTGGTACCAAAATTTTGACACATACATATTGGGACTGAGAATTGTGACAAGCAAAGTTGATCACTGTGTATACTATAAGTAGGTTGGAGACCATTTTGTTTATGTAGTGTTGTATGTCGATGACATGTTGTTGGTTGGGAACAACACATACGTTATCAAGGAGGTGAAAATGTAGCTATCCTCCAAGTTCAACATGAAGGATCTCGGTGCTTCTAATTTAATCTTGGGGATGGAGATCAAGAGAAACCATGCAGAAAGGAAACTCTTGTTGAAGTAGAGAAAACATGTGGAAACATTACTGCATAGGTTTAATATGCAGGAATGTAAACTAGTAAAAGTTCATATTATTGTAGGTGTGATATTATCTATATAATAGTTTCCTAAGACTAAAGAAGAAAAATAGGACATGTCCCATGTTCCTTATGATAGTGTAATTGGAAGTTTTATATATCTCATGGTATGCACTCAACCAGACATTTCCCATGCAGTGGGAGTTTTGAGTAGGTATATGTCAAAACCAAGAAATTGGCACTATACAATTGTGAAGAGGGTAATTAGATATTTGTGTGGAACAATCGATAGTAAAATCTATTATCAAGGAAGAACTGGATAGGAAAAAGTGTTGAATGTACATGGCTTTGTTGATGCTGACTGGGCTGGTGATTTGGATCATAGAAGATCTACAAGTGGGTATGTATTTAACCTATTTTGAGGTGCTATCTGTTGGATGATTAAGAGACAAGTTGTAGTGGCACTATCAACTACAAAACTTGAATACATGGCAACCAATCATGCAAGTAAAGAGGTTGAACCAATTATACTATGAGACGAGAACTCGACGTTGTTCTCGTTTTTCTCTCTCCTAATTTTAGTAGCTATTTTTAGCTCCGTTTCAAAAAGGGGTGATGCCAGTATCACATATTTTCATTTCGAGGCATTTTTTGGGGCCTTTGAATTATCTTTATCGTAAAAAAAATTAATTTCTATTTCAGGTGCATTTTTAGAAATTTAGAAAAATAACATATATTTTTAAGCAATTTATAATGAAAAACATATACATTTTGCAAATTTTTCTATAAAATAAGACATTTTTATGGACAAAATAAGACACTTTTATTGACAAAATTGTAAAAAATTCCAGAAAATAAAGACATTTAAAATCATTTTCAATCAATTTTTAGAGATTTTTTGTATAAAAATGATACTATTTCATATGATTTTCCAAAAAGTGTCGATTCACATAAATTCAAGAAAAACTTCACAAATTATTTGTAAAAAACATATTTCAAACATTATACATAGAAATTTTATTTCTAAAATTAAGTCTGAAAGTCAAAACATTACTAATATATGTTATAAAAAATTGTCAAATTTAACATTTTCTTCAAAACATGAAACTAATCAAAAATATCAGGCAGGCCAAATTCATCATCTAAATTGGAATTTCCTGCAGCTTGGCTTTCCTCAAGGACATCAATGTCCTCTTCCATTGGGTTTTCTATGTCTGCAAGATCCCCAAAGTGCTCCTTTCCAAACACCCCTCCTAAAGGGGGTTGAGGCTGTTTTGACATCTTTGCCACAAGTGTTTCACTAAACACTCCTTTCTTCAAACAAACTTCTTGTAGCTCATCTGGTAGAACTTGAATAACATTAATTCTTTGCTTTATGTAATTGCATTGCGGTGGATCATTATCAATGGATATGCAATTTATAACTTTCTGTAAGGAGCATGCTATTATTGTACCTAATCACCAAAAACAAAAATAAAGTTAAGTCTAATAGCATAAAGAAGAATAAAACTTGATATATGCTTTCATATGTAATATGAGAAAGTTTACCTGAACTCGAGAACAAATCTAAGACCCAATCTCCTTCTCTTGAAAATGTATCTATGAGATAATTAATCAACGCTTGTGGCTTCTGATAGATGTTTACAGTCACTCCTTTCAAGTCCCTTTCTTCATATGTTAAATTTTTTACCACGGCATTATAACTCAACAACTGACTATGTTTTCCTCCACTCTTTTCATTGATTTCAAGAGAATCATAAGTCTCATCTTTTGTCCAAGTTGAAAGATGTATGCTATCAATATCACTCAGGAATTGATCGCTGCTAGAGCTATGAACATTAGGCTTTTTCGTGTAACAAAAATATTAAAAAAAAAATATTTAACTTATCAATAAATATAATTGATTTATAAATTCAAAAACTTGATAATATAGTGCAAATATATTACCAATAAAGTTGCTTCCTTTTTCTTCCTATACCCTCGAAGGTTGTCAACAACCCCCCTAATTGTGTGTCTGAATGGAAAACAACAAATCTCCATAATGGTGATGTTGTGACATCTACAAATCCCGAAACCACTTTATTGAATGATTGGTAAGTATAAGGCTCACATTCATAAGTAGTGTTTTAGATATTGTATCCATGAAGGATATCTGCAATCACTAATGTGTACTCCTTTTTAGGAACAAGTTTTGCAATGTATGCACAACCACCTAAAATGACTTTATTTTGCACAGTGTCAAGCCCATTCCAAGTATAATGATCAAGTGTATCATCAAGTTCAACATTTGCAAGACGTTGTCTCTTTTGTCGTTCTATTTTGGCTCTTTGGATATGAATTTTGAAGGACTCCGGTACTCCATCTGTACCCCTCTTTGGCATATTCAAATTAAAATGATCTCTATAAGTAATAAAATAGAAATGAATTGAATTAAGAATAAATAAAATAGGATGTATCTTAAATCAACATACCTTCTTGAATGCAACAAAAAATTGTTTTAAAGTTTCTATCGAGCTTGAATTTGGATAGTTTCATTTGACATCATCCCAACTCTTCTCATTCAACATTATAACCATATCCTCTTGTATTTTTATGTAGACCTTGTGACTAGACAATGAAACGATAAATGATGTTTACAATCATATATAATAATATAATAGAATACATAGAACATAACAAAAATGTAACTCAAGAACAAAACATTTTACCATTAAAAAACCATCAACTTACTTGTCAAATTCACTGCACATTTCCTCCATAGATAATTCACTTGACTTTACCCGTGATAGTATTGTAGTTATTAATGTTTCATCCTTCACACCTTGTATTGTTCTCCAAGGTGTAATAGTCATGTCTTCTGGCAGACACTTGACGTCAGGACCTGCCTTACCACTGCTCCATGGAACAACTCTACTTTTTTTCACTTTCTGTTTTTTTAAGCCAATATTCTCCCACAAGCTAAATATGTCATCAATCAAATCCCATGTTTTCCCAACTTTGAATGCAAACTGGAAAAAAGGATCTACAGCTCTGAATGCATCACTTCCTTTGGTATTTTTTTGTTTCACATTATCCTCTTTAATAGGGAGACCTATTTCCAGACAACATTGTTTCCAAAAACTTGCATCAACTCTAGATTTATCCCCACCACATATTTGCATAAATTCACCGTGGCTAAATCTCACCCTTTGAATAAATGTCATTGTCAACCTATATTCACTATCTGTGTTATGATCCCATGCCAACAACTTTGTTTCTACATCTGTTAAACCAACACAAATGATGCATTTAGCTGTTTCAAAAATAGGGTTATTGGGATATTCTTGCATCAACTCTATTCTTGCCTCTGCAGAATGATTACCCCTAAGAACATAATATTTGTAATGAAAACTTCTTGTTTGATCAAATTCATGTCTAGTAGGAACATCTTGCGGGTCAACAAGGAATAGGTAGTCAACCACATGTGCATAGGGATTGTGCCTCATCAATGCTTTCAAGTTGTGAATATGCAAGTGATGTGGTTTTCTAATTATAAATTGATATTTCCCTTCTGTGGGTGTATAAAGTTGATTCACATTCAACTCAAATGTATGTCCATTGTTAACCAAATTATCCCTCCGCAATCGATCTCGAATGGCATTTTGTGTTGTCTTGACAATGCCACCCTCTACATCAGCACCTGGATTAATGATTTCCCTACCGCCACCAGAATTTTCACTCTCAGATTCATGAATAACATTGGTTTCAGTAACATCAAATCTCCTATTTTTTTTATTTGAAGGTGTTCCTTCTAAATCAACAATGCCTTCAATAGGAATCGAGGCACTCTCAACCATATTTCTTTTACGAGATTTTTTTTTACTCTTACTAGCAGGAGTAGAAAGCTCATTTGCAACAATTTCATCATGTTTAGTTGGGTGAGATGAAGATTTAAATATAACCATTCTAGGTACCTGATTTGATTGTCGGATGCTCTTTCCTCTTTGTGCTTGTACTTCTTCAGTTTGAACATTTGACACTTGTATCTTCTTCCTTGCTTCTGGTCCTTTTTGAATAGTGACATTAACGACATCCATACCATCATCCTTCGTATAATATATTCCATTCAACATTTTTGAAATCGAAATGGAGAAATCCTGCAAAATAAAAACATTAACGTGTTAAATCTATTACATTGTGGTATCCAAGTTATAACAAAACTAATTTAAGAATAATATCAATATTCAAACTTACTCTCCCGTTGTCAATTTCATGCAAAACCCCTTGACAAAAATCTGTGAAATTTTCTTGAACATTATATTTTGAAATCTTCAAAGCATATCGGATTTTGGCAAAGGTTTTGACTTGTTCACTTGTGCATAAACAATATCTGTACCCGACATAATACACATATATCTCAGCAATCCCAATAGATGGTAATCTGATTGGATATATGGAAATGCAGAAGAATATAAGAGAATGCTTTCTGGTTTTCCTTGATTTTTTTCCTTCAGATGCCAATGATACTCTCTTCTGTCCTCTTCTGCTGCATGTTTCCATTCTCTAACATTCTTCATTTTTAAATCTTCAAAGGTAAGAACTCCGTCCTGAGGCTCTACATTCTAAGATGCCTCAACTGTTTTTTTTTATTCAATCATCACCGCTCTTGATCCATAAACATTTACGTATATCTTTCTTGATGCCATTGTCCCTATATTCCAAATGTAGAATTTTAAAATACAATCAACACAAATATTTACTATAAACTGCATTTGAAAATACATTTTAAAATATTTTTACATTCATAATCACCGCTTTTTATGTTTTGAAAATCATTTAAAAAAATGTAGAACCACCCCCTAACCCCCTAAAATATATAATAATTTATTTAAAAATAAAATAAAAACTACCACTACCTGTACCCCTAGCTATATAATAAAAATTTAAAAAGACAAATTTAAATCTAACCCCCTAACAATATAATAATCAATTTTAAAAAACAAATAAAACTAACCCACCCCTAACAATATAATAATTAAAAAAAAAAAAAATTGAACTAACCTACCTACCCTTAACAATATAATACATTAAAAAAAAAAAAAAACCCTCTAACATTATAATGAAATAAATTAAAAGAAAAATTAAACTAACTCCTAACAATATTATAATAAAAAATTAAAAAAAAAAAACAAATTAAACTAACCCCTAACAACATTATAATAAAAAAGCTTTAAAAAGTTTAAAAACAACTTAATCTAACCTAACAACATTATAATATAAAATAAAAAAAGAAATTAAAAAGAAATTAAACTAACAAATTTAAACTAATTTTGTTATCATTAAAAAATAAAAATAAAAACAAAATAAGCTAACCTAACATTATAATTATAAATTTAAAAAACAATTAAAAAAAATAATACTAACCAACATTATACTAACCTAACTAACATTATACAAAATTTTAAAAAAACTTAAAACAAAATAAAACTAACCCACCTACCCCTAACAATATAATACATTTTTTTTTAAATTAAAACAAACCCCCCTCTAACATTATAATAAAATAAATTAAAAAACAAATTAAACTAACCCCAAACAACATTATAATAAAAAATTAAAAACAAATTAAAGTAACCTCTAACAATATTATAATAAAAAAATTTAATTTTTTTAAAACAACTTAAACTAACCCAACAACATTATAATATAAAATTTAAAACAAATTAAACTAACAAATTTAAACTAATATTGTTATAATTAAAAATTTAAAAAAATTTAAAAACAAAATAAACTAACCTAACATTATAATTAAAAAAAAAAAAAAAAACAACTAACATTATACTAGCTTAACTAACATTATACAAAATTTAAAAAAAACTTAAAAACAAAATAAAACTAACATTATAAAAAATTTAAAATTAAAAAAAATCAAACTATATACTAACCTAACTAACATTATACAAAATTTTAAAAAAAATTACCAACGAAATAATTAAAAACAAAATAAAACTAACACTATAAAAAATTAAAAATTAAAAATTAAAAATTAAAAATTAAAAAAAAATCAAACTATATACTAACCTAACTAGCATTATACAAAATTTTAAACAAACTTAAAAACCAAATAATTAAAAAAAATTAAAAAACAAAATAAAACTAACATTATAAAAAATTTAAAATTTAAAAAAAATCAAACTATGGAGGGCGGCAGGGGATGTGGAAGGGAGGGCGGCAGGGAGGTGGAAGGTGTGAGGGCATGGGGAGGAGGGAGGAGGGGGAAGGGGAGGGCCGCAGAGGGATGCCGGAGGAGGGGGAAGGGGAGGGCCGTAGAGGGATAAGGGAAGAGGAGGAAGAGGAGTTGGAGTTGGGTGGCGAAGGGAGGTGGAAGGGAGGGCGCAAGGTGGTGGGGGAAGTGTGGTGGCACCGAGAGGAGGTAGGAGTGGTAAGGGGAGGCGCGCAGAGTGGTGGGGGAAGGGGGCACGAGGAGGGAGGAGGGGGGAGTGGCGGGGAGCGAGGAGGTGGAGGGCGCGAGAGCTCCACCTGCTTGGGCGCTAAAGGCACGCCCCTCACAAGCGGCGATATTCTCCCCCTCCTCCCTCCTCGCGACCCCTCCCCTCGCCACTCCGTGTCCCTCCCCTTCCCCCTCCTCTCGACACCACAACACTTACCCCGCCACCTCGCGCCCTCCCTTCCACCTCCCCCCACTGCTTAACTCCCCCTCCTCCTCCCCCCTTCTCCCTCTGCGGACCTCCCCTTCCCCCTCCTCCCCATTCCCCCACACCTTCCACCTCCCTCGCCGCCCTCCATAGTTTGATTTTTTTTAATTTTAATTTTTTTATAATGTTAGTTTTATTTTGATTTTAATTTTTGTATAATGTTAGTTAGGTTAGTATATAGTTTGATTTTTTTAAATTTTAATTTTTTTATAATGTTAGTTTTATTTTGTTTTTAAATTTTGTATAATGTTAGTTAGTTTTATTTTATTTATTTTAAATTTTTTAATTATAATGTTAGGTTAGCTTATTTTGTTTTTATTTTATTTTTTAAAATTTTTAATTATAATGTTAAGTTAGTATTTTTTTTTAATTTTTTATTATAACAACATTAGTTTAAATTTGTTAGTTTTAATGTTAGTTTAATTTGATTTTTATTTTATTTTATTTTAAAACCCAAAGCTAATATTCGTGGAATAGGGGGCATTTTTTAAACCCAAAACCTTGCCTCAATTAATAATACATGAATTTAAGAAAAAAACACATTTAAATAAATATTTAAATAACTAACCCGGAAAGTGGTAGAGCCTCCTCTCTTGAAAGTGCTAGAAGCACCTCTTTGCAATCTTCTCGTTCTTCTTCAAAACCTTCATGAATTGCTCTAAAGACTAAACAATCATGTATTAATAAAAAAGATTAGGTTTAAGACATACCAATATTGTAAAAGAATAAAGCCATAAAGCCATAAAACAAACATTACCAAATTAATAAAGCCATAAAGCCATAAAACAAACATTACCAAATTAATAAAGCCATAAAATAATCATTGCAAAATTAACAATAAAACTAACTAATTTATTACAAACAGAAAAAACAGTAACCTTGAAAACGTTACTAAATTACTCCAAAATAAATGATGAATAGTAGGAAATCTAATTAGTTTATATAGCCTAGATTAGGTTTAACATTAATTGTTTCAAGAATGTGGGATTAGTAAACTTATATAATTAGTTTATACATTATTTCAATTTTTTTATATCATAAATTCGTGTTTTTAACTAGTTTTATGAATGTGCGTTGTAATTTTATAGGGAAATTTTGGAGGGAAATTTTGAACGAAAATTTTGGAGGGAAGTTTTGGAGGGAATATTTTGGAGGGATATTTTCATTCTCACAGCTATAAGATTGTTAGTTGACAGTTGCACCATTCTACTTTTTGGTGAGGAATGTGGTAAAATTTCATTGTCTTATCTGTTAAGATTTTTCTATATTTCTATCTTTTAGTGAGAAGTCATGGACTCATCTGAATTAAATTCCAATGTCAATGAAACGTTGTATTGTTCATCTAGCCAAGATACTGGCAATGCAAGCAATGTGATCAAGCATGTTATTCAAGAACTTCCTAATTATGAAGATTTTGAAAACACTAGTAATGAAGGGCAAGAATGTGATGATGATGAAGAGCTTCCTCCAAGTGGGGATCCTTAAGACAGTAAGCAAGATGATGACAATTTTCCTCCCAGTGAGGATTTTGATGGGACTAATGATGCTTTTTGCGAGCATGCATGTATAGATAATGTTGATGGTTTTCTTCATAGCAATGAATCTAATGGGACGAATGATGATTTTCCTTCAAGCAAGGATTTTAATGGTACCAATGATGATTTTCCACCCAGTGAGGAGTTTTATGGGACTGATGATGATTTTCCTCCAAGTGAGGATTTTAATGGGACAGATGATGATTTTGGTGAGGAAGAAGACATAAATAATGTTGAAGATGATTTACCTCCAAGCGAGGATTTCAATGGAACTGATGACGAGTTTCCTCCAAGCGAGGATTTCTATGGCAGCAACGATGAGTTACCTCCAAGAGAGGATTTCAATGGAAACGATGGTGACGTTCCTCCAAGTGAGGATTTCAATGACATGGGTGATGACTTTCCTCCAAGCGAGGATTTCAATGACACCGATGATTATTTTCCTGCGAGCGAGGATTTCAATGGCACCGATGATGATTTTCCTCCGAGTGAAGATTTTAATGGCACCGATGATGATTTTACTCCGAGTGAATATTTCAATGGAACCGATGATAATTTTCCTCCGAGCGAGGATTTCAATGGCCAGATGATGATTATCCTCTAAGCGAGGATTTCAAAGGCACCGATGATCATTCTGTTGACGATGAAGCCAAAAAGTTGAAGATAATGATTCTCCTCCAAGTAAGGATGTTACAGGCACCAATGATGAAGAAAATGATTCTCCTCCAAGTAAGGAACTTACAGGCACCAATGATGTCAATGTTGAATCTGAAGAGTTCCCTTTGAGTGAAGAATTTAGTGGCACAAATAGTGTTGATGGTCAGATTGATCTGTCAACAATTGAACAATTGATTAGTGATTATGACAATAATTTTCATATTGAATTTGGTGATGAGATTTTCAATGAGGGGGGTCATATGCATCACAATGAAAACATTCATTCTAATGAGGATGTTGTTGTAGACATAATGGTCTAGGAAATGCAGCGACATAATATTCCAACGCAGAGCAAGATTAAGTGTAGGACTAGACCTTTTTATGTCAATCCAAAGCATTTCTTTTTCTTTAACTAAGCTTGTTACAATTTTACAATTTTTTATATAGGATTCCTTTAAAAGATTAAAACTTTTAAATGGGAAATGCTCTGATTCTTTATTAACACTAGTAATCACATTTTTCATAGTATATTTACACTTTAAAATGACATGGAACTCGTCAATTCTATTTAAGATTTGAAAACGCAAATTGTTCTGCAATGTTATTGCCCAAAACTAATAGTTCTGTTCAAAAATATTTTATACAATAGCTCAATACTAAACAATATCTAAGACTTTGTAATTTCCTCTGATGAAAATTAATTCTCCATGTGCTTTTGAGCTTTGCAAAACGAATTGGAACCAAAGTAGTAGCTATGTAAATTGCAATCCAGAACAAAATCAGTGTGCTTTGTTGCAAGATAAAAAATGTTTGGCAATGTATTTGAAAGACTTTGATGCGTGCAATAGACCATTTTCCATAGATATAAATCATCGAATACACTACAAGAAAGATAGATATAAAATCAAAAGGAAAAAGGGAGACCATCAAAGAATTCTAAGCTTGGACTTACAGTTGGGCATCATTGGACAATTCTAAGTTTGTCTAAATCCATGTTTTTTTTTGGGTCTTGCAAAAGAATTGATAAAAATACTAGGTTGTAAATGAAAGGGATTGGCTTGCATGTATTTTGAAATTCCATGTTTAACAAATGCTGCAACAAATAACCATAGCCTTTATTGAACATTACATCCGCTTCACACTTTAGGCAAAGAACAATTGCCATAATACAATGGAGAGCACATACATGGCCAAAACAATTAATGTCTGATAAGTTCAGAATACCTTGAAAATGAAACATAGGTATTATTGTTTTTTACATTCATTATTAATCCTTAGCAAGTTAAAGTTTCTGCTTTTTTTTGTGGATGAAAGTTACAAGTTTGATGTATATTTCATTACCTAGATTATAACAGGAAAACTGAAAGCCATGCACTAACCAACGGAGGTCCAGAAGTGGCCCATTTCCAATATTAAAATTTTGAGGGGTTCTTGAAATTGTTTGTAAACACATTGTAGCTGGTTCATATATCACTATGCAATTTTGCTAAGACTAGATAACAATAAGCCTTATAGTTTCCTACCACTAGTTCATATATCAGGATGCCTTCTACAATTTCCTGCTACTATTACTATTGTAAATTATAGCATTCTATGTGATGACTTTGTCTAGCCCAATAGCCTAGTTGTCTTGCTTGCTAACTACTTCAAAAGTTTGTATCGGGTGGTGCAGTGACCTAGACCATTCTATGCATTTATCTATTATGTTCTTCTTCTAACTGTTTGAGTTGAGAAAGACATGATATTGCTATGCTTGAACCCATTAAACATTTTGTCTTGTCCAATGCTTACTTTGTTTGAAATTCCATTTTCACTATTAAGGACAACAAGAGGAAACTTATCACAAGAATAATAGTTCTGCTGTTAGAATCACGCTAACAATATTTCTCATATAAAAAGAAATTACCTAGAGGATAATGCAATGGTTGGAGATGAATATGACAAGTTTGATCTAGTTGTGTCTTTTGCAACCCTACCACCAAGCGTACTATAGACAACTCCACTACCGCAGCTGGCAACATAACATATATTTAGGAATTTATAGCACAATATTGTTTTGTCGATAATCAAATCACCTATTTGCATGACCAACCAGAGATTGAAGTGCAGGACTTTAATAAGAATTCCCATCTTGCTGAAGCCAATATTTGCAAAAGAAATGATCAATTGCTTGATGTAATAAACTACAGAAATAGAACACTAAAATCACAATGTTTCGATGGTTACCCTTTGTGAATTTCAGTTCTTCTGCAACATCAAAGCATGGCTTTAGCTTTTCTTACTAGAAATTATTGCCATTTTTTCCTCCATATTTTGCATTTTTCTAATGAACTTAAGATATACTCCGAGATCCCACAGGCACCTGTGATAATTCTACCTAGATATTCAATTCGTCATGCTAATTTTAAAGACTGGAAAATGCTATTATCCTTGAGAGTTTTCTAAAAATACCACACTCACGTCTAGTTCTTGCCATGGATATTAGCATCTCACAAGCTCACGTCTAGTTCTTGCCATGGATATTAGCATCTCACAAGCTCTGAAGGTCTTAACCATACAAGATTAAGGATCTAAATGACATGGAAATACTATTTCTATCAATTTTCTGTTCTTCCTGGGTAAGCTTACATTAGTTCTAGGTTTTTCTTCTTGTTACTACATAGCAATGACGATCGTATTTCCTTGATCACTATGCATGTTTTTCCTGTCGAGTTGATAGTACCTATGACATTAGTTACTTGAAGAAAACATATGTTTGCATCAATTTTAATAGTGTTATTCACAACTTATGCTACACAGACTACATTGCTATGGGTTCTAAACTCAGGCAATTCAAATTGTTTCAATGGAAAATGCATTTCGAGCAACATTATAAAAGTGAACCTATATTGCACTAAATTATGATAGAAAAATGTGCAGTCACGTAATTGAAGAAAATATTACTGTAGACAAAGTTGTGTGCATTTTATCGTATTGTGTAAACTCAATCGGTACATTTTCTTATGGATCCTGTGTGTTACACGCATAAGATTCCAAAGTAAGTGAAGATTTGACTATTTCTTATTGCTATCTAGTCTCACTTGCACTTGTTGCTACTTTATTATTGCTATCTAGTCTCACTTGTTGCTACTTTATTATTGCTATTTTTTTTTAACTTGGCTTCTTTCGACTATAAGGGCATCTTTCAAAGTGAAAGGGAAAAAAAATCATAGATTAAGGAAATGCTTAAGGAGAGAAAAAATCATATTTAAAGAAATAGTAGATAATAACAAGAAACGATACAATAACTCAATCCTTCATTTGGTAATCACATTATTATTGCCAAATTTTAAGAATTTAACTATTAATTTTTAGAATAGGGAAAACTTAGAGTTATTTATTATATTATGACTTGTAAATGAGTTTACAACTATGAAAGGGAAGAAGACTTTGGAAAAAGCTGATCACAATTCTTACCAACAAAAGAATCGTGCATTTTGTCAAGCTACATAATTGAATTTGATTTAATGCTTTTTGCATTTCCAGGAAAGTTGGACTATGACAATTTTGCTTGTAGCTATCTGGAAAATATGTAGTAGCATGTTAGAATACATAATATTCTGAAAAATATATAGTATCATGTTACAATACATAATATTAAAAACAATATGTAATATGTATATACATCCAAATGATACGTTTTGTTAGAAACTTGTCTATTCATGGTACCTTTTCCTTTGCCCTTACACACAGATACTCTGGGAAAAAGGATTGTAGATCCTTCTTTTCAGCGTCACGTGACATTAATTTGGCTTTACCAGACCTTGATTCTTTGATTCCATGCACAATGGTAACAATTTTCTTCAGCATGTGTATCTCATGGTATTAGGAACATGAGAGTAATATTGCTAATTTAAAGTCCATATCAGTACCATATTGGCCAATTTCCTAATAAAACAATTGTTTTATAATGCAATTACAAAATGAAAAATAATAGAGAGTATGTTATTTTATATGGTATTATGGGTATTCTCCACGTATCATAAATTCATATAGAATTAGGAAGGACTACGTAGAATTACTTTAACAAAAGAAATGGCATATATTTAGCAACAAGTTTATATTTTTAAGATAGGATTGCTTGCTTGTTTCGATATGAAGGCAGTGTTTTAGATTATAAAGAAAGAACCAATGGTATATACTAATTTAGTTGTTGAAATCACATGTGAATATACTTTTGCATAAGACAAGTAGTTTTTTTGTCGATGGCCTGTCCAAAGAAGAGTAGCAATGGAATTGAATTAGTAGATTCATGTACATGAATACAAGAATGCTTATAACATATTTATTTCATGAGTGACGATCTTACCAGACCACATTGTTGAAGCATCACTGGTTTGGTTTTTGAAATTGGAGATTGATCTGTATTTGTTTTTTTTTGCTTACTGTTTTGCACCTGCATTAAATATTTTGTGGCAACAGACCAAAATATGTTCTTTCTTGCAGAGAGAAAAGGAAAAGACCAAATCTAAATGTGCACTTATTTAGAATATGTACCTTTCAATATAATAGAATTTGGAAGCTGCATGCTTTGATGTGAAAAAGCAATTTCAGGTTACTATTGGTGGATTGCAAGAATTTACAAATAAAAAAACTTGCTAAACTGTATTTATCTTTCTTTTATTCTTCCAAGAAAGCATATTTTCTAAACAGGAAATGTGTACTGTTTCTAATCTATGCAAACATAGCTACCATGCAGAAACATGCAAAGGGTTTGACTATGTGCAAGAACATTAAAATAATTACCTAGTTTAAATCATCAATAAGTTAAATTTGTTATTGGAAACACAAAAACAATTCAACGCTTACCAAATAGTTGTTTGATTCTGTTTCAATAATGATGTTAGTTTTCTTGTCCTTGTCCTTGTCCTTGTCTTTTTTTTTTGTTATTTTTCGCACCACAAGTGCCAATACTAATTGGAAAAACATAAAACAAAATTGATCTTTAATTTTCCTTTTTGCAAAGCAGGAACCTTCCACGACAAATGAAAAAATGCATTTGCTTTCCTCAACTGTCGAAAGTGAAGGGCCTTCTCTGAGAACTGAATTGAATAGATGGAAAACAAAATTTGCAATTCCCGTTGCAAGCTGCATGGAAAATTAACTAGGTTTGCATTGCAAAAGAACTATGTTCAGAAGTCTTAATAGAAATATATTTTTTTTTTTGGGAACCCATGTTATTCACAGACAAAGGAAGAAAAATAGAAAAGGAAAGCAAAGGTTCTTCGATATATAAATGGAATAATTGAAAAAAATATCATTGTTTTTTTTATGTCTTTTTTCTTTAGCAGATAACATTCCAAATAATAAATAAGCATGGAAAAACATCATAAATGGAAAATAGCTTTCTCAAAATAAGAGGAAAGTTGCATTGACTTATAGTAATATCAAAAAAAGCAAAAATAAAGTTCTAAAATCACTTTGCTAAGTGAAGAAATCAACATGGTTGTGAAGATGCAGAGTACATTACATTTTTTTTCAAAGTTTAGAAGCATAAAACATAGATCTCATCTTTGTCACAAGCAGAGGAAGGTCTTGTTCAGTGTTGTTTTTTTGCAACCTAAGACAATGAAAACACATTAAATTTTTTTACCAATAACAATGGAAGGTTGAATGGCTCATAGTACAAAATCATCCATTTGGAAATAATTGTACAAACATCATAAGTTTTCCAAGAATGAGAAGTGGATCAAGCTTTCTGTTCAATTTTCAATTTCAAAGTGAGTATGGCTGACAATGAGCAAATAAGATGTTAAAGCAAGAGGGAAAATAATAAACCAACAGTGGAATGACAGTAGCATTTGACATATAGACAATAGGTTCTATCAGTGTATCATATAGTCGAAGCACATGCTTTGAAAAGTAGTTAAAATTTGACAAGTTTTTTTGCTTCGTTTTTTTTTTGCTATTCTGGGAAAATAAACTATTTCTTCATCGAGTAACCACGAACAGTTGAACTTGAAGGGAAATTTGTTCTTTGATTTAACTCCATCTAATTGTAAAAATATTGGCTGATGATCAGATATATTGGCATAATCAATCCACGACATGTATTTTTGGAGGCAAGTGCAAAGAGATTCAACCATACGGAAGCGGTCCAGACGTTTTTTTATACCCTGGCTATCACTTTGCTTATTATTCCAAGTGGCACTTAGCTTAGCTAGTTCAATATCTATCAGGATGTTGCGCTATATCAAATCTCCAAAGAAACCTGCTAAAACATCAGGTCGAGCCAAAAATCGCCCTTCCACTCTTTAAAAACTCAGAAAATGGCCTTTAAGCTCATTATTGAAGTCACTTTTATTATTAAATAATTGAAATGAATTTTAGAAGTTTCCCTTGAGCTTGGAGTTGAACTAAATAATTATTAAATAATTGAAATAACTCACCCTTCCACTATTAAAAAACTCCAAAAATCACCTTTAAGCTTGTCGTTGAAGTTACTCTTTATTATTAAATAATTGAAATGAATTAATTGAACTCACTCTTTATTATTGAATAATTAAAATGAACTCGAGAATTGGCCCTCGATCTTGTGGTTGAACTCACTCATTATTATTTCACTCTTTATTATTAAATAATTGAAATGAACTTGTTGAACTCACTCTTTATTATTAAATAACTAAAATGAGCTGGTTTTTGGTATGAGAGAATTTTTTTTGATATTGATGATGATGAGATTGGATCTCCAACTTGTGAAAAATATTTCAGAGATGGAAAAACCTGAAATGGATGAAACCCTAGTTAGGGATCTCTGAAAAACACAACAGCTTGGAGTCTGTTGCCTACCTGGCAGCTTAGTACCAACCAAGATAAAAAGTGATAACCAAATTTTTTTCCTATTGCGGTTTTTTCTTATACCCCTTGTTAGCATATCTGATCCAGTTTTTTTAATCTGATTAGGTTTGGCTTTGAAAAATTTGGATTTATTTCATCGATGGGACCTAACAAGTTTCCTATCCCTGTTGTTTCCTTTTTTTACTACATTTTTTGGAGTATGTACTTCGGGGTTTTTCGTTAGCCCTAAAGGCTGACATATGGCGTCTGGCATTGTTAATCTAAAGTACCCTCAACTAAAACAAACTTCGTGTGTGCATATTGGTTATTTTAGGGTTAAGCTAAATAGGGGTGGGATGAACGGCGGATCCCTTCACACTTTTTCTAGAGATAACTTCTCTCTACAAGAACCTACTCCTCTTTACTCATCGGTCGTTGATCCGAAAGGGAAGTTGTTTGGTCTCGCAGCCAAACATAGAAGAAAACAAAAAACCTATAAAATCCAAAGGGATTTAGGATAGTTTGTCTTAGGACACGATGTGAATTTGGATCGAGTCCTTTCTCTATCTTCCAGGGCTTTGGTCAGCGAAATAAAAGGTACAAGAGTTTCAAGAATGGAGCTCATTGAATGGGTAAATCACTTCTAGACCCTGATTACTGGTCTTCCTCCACACATTAATTTGTTGGTTAAGGGTTGGATCTATTTTATCTTCCCTTCGACTGAGATCTTAGACATTATCCTATCGAAAATTTGTCTCATAAAATATGGATCTCTCTTACTCATACGTTGGCACTCCAATTTTAGATTGGAAATGGAGAAACTGACTAAGAGGCATTTGTGGATGCTTCTTCTAGGGTTTCCTCTTCAACTTTGGACTAGCTGCATGTATTGGAGGAACTGGAAAAAATTCTAGGTAAATTTGTAAGGATGGAGAATGACATGTTGTATGGTGTAGAGAAGAAAATTGCTTCTATACCAGTGGAATTGGACATCACTAAAGGAATTCCGGAAGTAGTGGAGATAGTGTGGGGGGGAAGAAATATATTCAAAGGATTGACTATAGAAATATCCCCTTCAACTATTTTTTTTGTAGGGATACTGGACATGTTCAGGCCAAATGCCCTGCTTTATTTTGAGGGTTTCGTTCTGTGTCCTCTGAGTCGGAGAGGGTTTTTGAAGGATTTCAGTCGACAACGATGGCTAACTCGCCCTGTGCTAATATATCTAGAAACTTGGCATCCTCGCCCAAAGCTAGTATTTCCGGTAAGTCAAATTTTGTTTCTTCCACACATTATGAGGGCTAGTTTTCAAAAGACGAGTTAAATTTTTATCTCTCTACTGAAAGGGTTTTAGATTCTTGCAAAGTTTTGGATAGTGAATTAGTTTCGCTTCCTAATAACCCTACTAGAACAAACTCTGTTGAGGATTTGTTTCATTCCGAATATCTTATATTGGAAAAATAAACCTCTCATCTAATTAAGCCAAAATCCCTTTTTATAGATTCTAGGGTTTCGACAGTGGTTGGTCATAAAATCCCTTCGTCTTCCCCTCGTTTTTTATGAAAAAATCCTCCCTCCCTTGAGTTGCTGCCAACCACTCCCAAGCCTATTCTTGTTGTGAAAAATGTTACCTTCCCTGATACCCTACAAGCGAATTTGATCTCTTCACTGGTTGTAGATCATAAATCTCCAGTGGATGTGTTTTCAAAGAAACCATCCTTTGATTCTGAGGTAATTCCCTTGTCTTTCATTAGATGTTGTAATGTCACTATCTGTGTGAAGAAGAAGAAGAAGGATAAACCGAGGGATGAGGACGCCAAATTATCTAAGGAAGTGGGTAGTACTTTCTTTCCTTTATCTGAAATACTCCAGCAAGTGACTTCTAGTTCTTGGGCCCTCAGAGGAGAGCTTCCCACATCCTCTGTTTCCGAATGTGAGTTCTTTACTTTAACATTCGTGGGACTAGAGGGGTCAGAAAGGGTAGGGCCCTATCCCAATTTTTGAGAGCTGCCAACCGTGCTTTAATTTTAATTCAAGAAACCCTATGCAGTGTCGATATTTCTATTGATTTATTTTCAAAGATATTTCCTACATGGGACTTTTGTGCTTTGGATGCAGTCGACCACTCTGGTGGGCTGCTTGCTAGCTAGAATCCGGTTTTAGAAAAAATAAACTATTTCAAGGCTGTGAGGGGCCTCTTACTGGAAGGAAAACTAAAGGATATCGATCAACAAATCTCTTTCCTCAACATGTATGGTTCCTATACTGATAGACAAGTTTTTTGGAATAACTTAGAGATTAGTGGTTTATGAAGCATTCCTAACTTGATCATAGCTGGAGATTTGAACTTTACCTTATCTGTTGGTGAAATCTTGGGAACTGCTGCTCGTCCAGATGTCTTAGTTGATTTCTTTGAAAATTTACTTCAGAGAAATAATCTTGTTGATATAAAACCTGTGAAACTTTGTGCCACATGAAGAAATAAGCAGAAAGGAAATTAGGGTATTGGTAAAAGGTTGTACCATTTTCTTATGTCAGAGATTTTATGCAATAATCTCTTAAGAATCAGAACTTGGGTCGAGTATACTAATATTTCATATCATCAAGAAATTTTTCTTTAGCTAGATGGAGGTTTTCACAAGAGAAAGTACACTTTCAAGTTCAAAAATTCCTAGATGAAGGATCATGGCCTCTGTAACTTAGCTAAAAAAAATTGGAGAAATTTCTTTCCTTCCGCAGATCTAAATCCTATGGAGATCTTAGTTTTGAAACTAAAATCTTTAAAAAAGGAAGTGTCTTCTTAGGAAAATAAAAGGAAAGAAAAAGATAAATAAATTTTGATGGTGATTGAGAATAAAATCAATCTCATCTTCAGTCTCAATCCCACACGTATCTACACAGAGGAGGAAAATTTGGAATTGCAAGAGTTGGAAATAAAAAAACATGAAATTTTAAAACAAGAGGAAATTTCTTGGAGGTTAAAGAGTAGAGCCACTTGGGTGGAACTAGGTGATGAGAATACAAACTTCTTTCACAAATTTGCATCTGACAGGAGAAACTATAATGCAATTTGGGATATTTTGGAAGAGGATGGGAATATGGTGACCTCGCAAAATGAACTAGAGCAGGAAGTAGAACACTATTTTTCTCATCACTTTACGGATCTTGGTACGACAAAAATTGAGGATTAGATGAAGGTAGTAAATCATTTCCCCACTTTCTTTTCAAATGAGGAGGGGGCTGAGATTTATAAACTTGTTGAGTTGGAAGAGATCGAAAAGTGCTGAAAAAAAATTTCCAGGGACAAAAGCCTAGGTCTCGACAGTTGGATAGTTGAGTTATTTTAGGTTTTTTTTTTATGTTATGGGAAATGAACTCTTATCTATGATCGAATACTTGAGATCTGAAGGCTACATGCACAAAGGTTTGAACTCTAATTTTTTTAAATTTAATTCAAAAATGTAGTAAGCCAAATAAGTTTAGTGATTTTAGGCCTATTGCTGTATGCAATTTGGATTATAAATTGATCACTAAAATTATAGCAAACAGATTGAAACCAAAATTGGGAGAGGTTGTTATAAAAGAACAGTTTGGTTTCTTGACCAATCGTCAAATCCATGATGCAATTGGGATTTCCCAAGAGACCATGCACACTATTAAGATAAAATCTCTGAAGGATATTATCCTCAAGATGGACCTTGTAAAGGCCTATGACCGAGTGAATTGGGTTTTTTCTGAGATTATTGCTTCTCCAAATTGCAATTCCTCTATTGATTACAAATTGGATCATGGCGTGTGTCATGTCTCCTTCTTTTTTTGTTCGGATAAATGGAACTCCTTCAATTGTTTTTGGTTTCTCTCATTGTTTACGTCAGGGGTGACCGCTTTTTCCATACATGTTTATCCTTGTCATTGAAGGTTTAAGTTGCATGATTGCGAAAGCCCGAAGAACTGGTTTACTTGTTTGTATACATCTCTTGTTTGTAGACGGTGCCATCCTGTTTGGTTTGGGCACTGTGAAGGAATGGAAACAATTTACTGATATTATCAAGGTGTTCTGCTCTGCTACAAGTATGGAAATAAGTACAAACAAATCAAATCTCCTGTATAGCAACTTGGATGATGAATTTCTGAATAGAATCTTTGATTTATTACCATATCAAAAGTACAAAATTGAAGATGGTTTAAAGTACTTAGGCTTCTTTATAAAACCTAATTGCTATAAAGTTTGCGACTGGTATTGGCTGGTTAAAAGATTCAAAAAAAGAATTGACCATTGGAGCTACAAGTACCTATCTATGGGCGGTCGTATTACCTTAATTAAGGCGGTTCTTTTAGGGATGTCGGTTTATTGGTTCTCTCTGATTTTGATTCCAAAATCAATTATTCATATGATCAGAAAATTAATCTTCAATTTCCTTTGGGTTGGGAATGACAAAGCTAGAAAATTCCATCTCACAAATTGGAAAATTTGTCTAGGCCAAAATCTCTTGTTGGATGGAATATAAAACATTTGAGGTGGTTTAACATTGCTCTCTGTTTTAAAAGTTGTTGGCGTTGTCTATTCGGGAAAGGATTTTGGTCCAATGTGATTCATAGTAAATATTTGGAAGGTAATTTACTTCTTTGGATAAGAAACTCCAAAAAAAATATTAGCAAGGCCTCTATTATCTCGAGTGGATTTCAAAAAATTTATGGTTGGATTAGTAGATATCTTACTTGGTTAGTTGGAATTGGCAAGTGTGTCCTCATTGAGGTGGATACTTTGGTTGGAAACGAAGAAAAAATTATTTTATCTTCAGATTTGAGGACCTATCTCAGGCAGAGAGGTTATGTTACGATTGATCATATTAGGCAACTGAGATGGTTGCATAACTCTCTTCATTATTGGCTAACTGCCCAAGACTTAGGACTCCATAAAAACATGAAAGATGAATGGAATCTGTACATTTCTTATCTTAATAGAGTAGGGGTGAGATTAAATGATTATGACGATAAACTGGTTTGGTCATTTTCCCAGGATGCTGAGGCTATCATTGCCAAAGTAGCATATAATGCTATTGTGGAAAATTTGGCTATCTCAAATCAGAATTGGTGGATCTTATGTATTTGGAAATGGGAAATTCCACAAAAGATCAAATGTTTTCTGTGGCTAGCTCTCGAAGATAAGATATTAACTTGGAATAATTTAATCCAAAGAGGATGGTCCAATTTGAGTTTTTGTCATTTATGTTCCAATTATGCGGAAAATATCAAGCATTTGTTTATTGATTTCCATTACACTAAACAAGTATGGTATTCGATTTTCTTGTGTTTAAATATTCAGAGCATTTGGGGTAATGGAAGTCTTGATTCTTCTCTTCTCAAGTGGTATAAGGAACAAAGAGACTTTAAATTACTTCCATCTTTTGTTTGTTGGATGATTTGGAAAGCGAGAAATGACATTATTTTTCAGGATAAAAGGAACCACTTTTTTATGACAATTCACCAATCCATAGGGATTTTTAAATCTTACAGAAAGCTTCGGTATGATTCTGCTTGAGTTCGTTCCCTCACACCAATTGCAGACTCAAGTATAGCTACAGGGTTTTTTTACGGAGCTTTGGTTGAAGGCAGATGTGCAGCCGGAGTTCTCTTAATCTTAAACAAATATCACTATTTCAAGATTAAAATTAATTATGGTATGGAGACAAATTCTAAAGCAGAGATCATCGCCTTATGGTGCTTATTAAAAGTTACAGCTCTCTTTGGTTTAGATTATTTGTGGATCTTTGGTGATTCTCTTATGGTTATAAATTGGGTAAAAAATATCTTCAAGATCAGAGCAATCTCTATTCAGTATTGGTGTAGCAGAATTGAATCTCTTTTGAAAAATTTCTACAATTGGACTATAGACCATATCTACTAGGAGCTCAATGATGCTGCGGATGCCCTGTCAAAGGAAGCAATCAATGCAGAGGAAGGAATCCTAACTTGGGAAGAGTGGATTGATGATATTCTGGAGGAAAAAGGATTCCTTTCTTTTTTGGAGGATTGATCTATATGTTTTTATGTCTTTGGTGATGGTTTAGTTTTTCTTTTTCTTTTCGTCGGTTATGATTGTTTATGTCTTATTATTGGCAATTTTTGTTGGCTGTAGTGTTTTTGGTTTTTGATAGAGGCACTAATATAGTTTTCTCAGATGTAAAGGATGTAAAAGGGGAAGTACATTTTGATTATTTATAATAGCAAAAATACAGTTTTTTTTTTTTTTTTTTTTTTTTTGCTTGAAAAAAAAAACTAAAATGAACTATGGATTTAAACTTGGTTTTTATTACTAAATAATTGAAATGAACTTGGGAACTTGCCTTTGAGCTCATTGTTGAACTCACTTTTTATTATTAAATAAATGTAATAAACTTTTTGGAATCACTCTTTATTATTAAATAATTGAAATGAACTCGAGAACTAGCCCTTGAGCTTCGATTTGAACTAACTCTTTATTATTAAATAATTGAAATGAACTCGAGAATGAGCCCTTGAGCTTCGATTTGAACTAACTCTTTATTATTAAATAATTGAAATGAACTCGAGAACTATCCCTTGAGCTTCGATTTGAACTAACTCTTTATTATTAAATAGTTGAAATAACTTGCTCTTTTAACTTTAACTATTAAAAAAAACTCCAAACCTTAGTTAAATTCACTCTTTAATTTACTTTTATTTTATAATTGTTTATTTAGAATTTTGAATGATGAAAGAGAATCAATCTACACCATACACTTCTCTTATCCTCCTTCAATCTAGGAAAATCATAGATGGTAGTCCACCCTAAATTCTAATAGATGGTAGTCCACCCCAAATTCTAAGATATATACGCCTATCCACATAAAAAAGTTACATTTAGTTTATTATTTAATAATTTTTATTAAATAACAATTCTTATTAAATGGTATAGATTGTTATTATTTTGTATTTTTTTATATTAATTTTTAATAAATTATATGAATAATTAATAAGAACTTGTTTATATGTATATATCTTACTCTTTATTAGGTAAAATGGATAATCAATATTGTGGACCATGTGTTTATCAATTTTGTTTAAATAGTATGGATATTCAATATTGTGGACCATGTAATTACTAATCTTTATTAGATAGATTAGATAGTTAATATTGTAAACTATATGTTTATTAATTTTCAATAAACTATATGGATACTTATTATATTTTTCATAAAAATATTTGTGAAAGTATGATATGAACATATACTTTATACTCTTTATGTGCTTATAGCTCTTTATTAGATGATGTGGATAGTGAATAAAAATATTTTTCATGCGGGGAGTATGGATGGTTAGTGGTGAGGGGGAGAGAGAGATAGAGGTGGGGGGAAGGGTGGGAGGGGAGTTGGGGTTTGAGAGAGAGAGAGAGATCATGGGGGGAGTATGGATGGCTAGTGGTGTGGCGAAGAGAGAGAGGGGGGTTGAGAGAGAGAGAGAGAGAGAGAGAGAGAGAGAGGTGGTTAATGGTAGGGGACAGAGAGATATAGAGTGGGGGGGTAGGGGTAGGAGGGTGAAGAGTGGGGTTTGAGAGAGAGAGAGAGAGATTGGGGATGGGGATATGGTTAGTGGTAGGGAAGATAGAGAGATAGAGTGGGGGGTAGGGGTATGAGGGTGAGGAGTGGGGGTTTGAAGGGGGGAGAGAGGAGAGAGATTAGGGATTAGGGGTTTGGAGAGAGAGAGAAAGAGAGAGAGATCACAGGGGGAGCATTAATGGTTAGTGATGCAGGTATATGACTAGGGTGAGTACAATTAGGGATGAGAGAGAGAGAGAGAGTCTTAGAGAATTAGAGAGAGTAGGTGGTTAGGGTTTAGGGTAATAAAGAGGGTTATGGTTTAGGGTAAGATGAGGGTTAGGATTTATGGTATAGGGGAAGATGGGGGGTTGAGAGAGAGAGAGAGAAGGGGTGGGGTTATAAAGGGGGGGGTAGGGAAATGAGGAGAGAGAGAGGGGGTTTGGTTAGATAGAGGGAGGGGCTTTAGGGAAAGGTGGGGCTGGAGAGAGAGATGGGGTTAGGGAAAGGAGGAGAGAGAGAGAGGAAGGGGGGTTAGGGAAAGGTGGGGTTAGAGAGAGAGAGAAAGGGAGAGAGAGGAAGGGGGGGTTAGGGAAAGGTGAGGCTGGGGGGAGAGAGAGAGAGGGGGGGGGGCGTTCGATAGAGAGGAAGAGAGAGGGGGGTCATAGAAAGAGATGGGACGCGAGGGGGTGGGGTTATATAGGGGAGAGGTTAGGGAGAGAGGGGGAAAGAGAAATAGGGGGAGGTTGAGTGGAGAGGAAGACAAAGGGGGGTTGGTGAGACAAATAGATGAGATATAGGGAATTGGGGAGAGAGATAGAGGGGTTAAGGTTTACGACAAGAGAGAGTGGGTTAGGGATAAAGGGAGAGAGATAGGGGACGTGAGAGAAAGAGAGAGAGGGGGGGTGGTGATTATATAGAGAAAGGGATATATAGCGAGAGGGGGGGAGAAAGAAACATAATACAAGAATGTAACATAATATGATAATGTGTGTGCACTATTAAGGCATATGCACCACTAACACGCACATGCTAATGAGGCACACGTGCTAATGATGTGCATGCACTACTTATGTGCACACGTTCGTAAATTTAAATTTTTTTTGCACGCTTTCCCTTTTTGTTTTCCCTATTTGATGAGTTGGTAGGTTTGGTTATAGGTTCGTATTGCCAAAACTTATGGCTCGGACTACATTATAGGAAAAAAATAATTTTTTGTAGCTTCATGCTTTTTGACCTTGATTCTGTATATGCTCCACTTGTCCACTGCTTATGAAATTGTACACACTTATAGAAATCTGTGTGTAGATACCAAATAGAAATCTGTGTGTAGATACCAAATATCGATTTTTTGAATAAATTTGTTAGTGTTTTTTTATTTTTTATTCATTTTTATTTACAGTCATGTACTTTTGACTAGCTCACTTATTTTGAAAATGGAAAAGAACCCGCACAAGTATACTGAAATACCTATGCACTAAAAAAAATGTAGATTGATTATGTTAAGACCTTGTCATTTTAGGGCTTTGTTGACTTCCTTATTTAAAAAATATATAAAATTAACTTTGAAAATTTTGGAAAAATAGCATTGCACTGTTATCTATTTAACTCTACATAATTTTTTTTCACAAAATTGGACAATTTACATACCAAAAGTGGAGCGCCAACATATGCATTATGTTTTAGAGAAAAATAAATACCAATCTTAGAAGAACGCCATTTTTTGGGAGCTATATCTATTTTCCTTAAATAAAAGTTATATATTTGGGAAGGTGATCACTTTTCATCTTTTTACACCATATTCTAAAAAGTTGTGTAGGTAGCTCTAATAATTCATTTTAATGATCAAATTTATGTTCCATTGTAAGTAAGGCATCATAAGTGGATATCTTTACCTTGTACCATCTTAATTTTTTTATTTTAAGACTTAACTTAATGGCATGAACCAAATGTTCTAGTATTTAAAATGTGAGGTGTCTACACAATTGGTATATACAACAATGAGATTGCTTGAAATTTAAATGTTAGAAATAGAATGTAATGTATGAAAAGAATTAAAGTGTTTATTACACTCTAAACATTCTTTTCTTAAACAAAATTGAATACTTTTCCAAACATTAAAATGTGCATTTTCATAATTCTTTTTAACAACAAAAAAATTAAATAAAACTAAAAAGAAATTAGTGCAATTTGAAGTTAATATGCAAGAAATACTAATAATACTAAGAATTGAACAATTTATTTTCTCAATCAAATACTTTTTAGAAAAATATATAAGCTGTTATTTTCACACAATATTATAAACCCTTAACCAATTCAAATGAAATCTTAAACAAATTAAAAAAAACTAATTCAACTTGAAACCTAATTTTGGAAGTTTGTGAAACATAAATAGAAAGAAACTAAATACATCCCAACAAAACACCTAAAGATAGTAAATACTAAGATACTTAATAAGTACTATGATTTTGTCACTCCTTTACCTAAAATGTCCAAATAAAGAAAAAACAATTCAATTCATCTAGGAATGAATAACAAATACACCATAGAATCAAATGTATAGAAAAAAACAAATTCCAAAATTACATCCTAAATAAAAATTAAATTAAATAATTCACATAAAAATGAAAACTATAAGATGCATAAAAGTGTGACAAAGTGGATAAAAGTGTGACAAAGTGGCTGATGATAAAAAAAAAAATGAGAAAACAAACAAAGAAATGTACACATTGTCAAGCAGGGATCCAAATCGGACACATACAGCCGAGGATGGACTAAGGTTTTATTCTAAGTATAATCACCAATTATGATTATGATTTTGATGTTTTGTCTATCTTAAATAACTATTCAAAATGATAAAACTTGGGTTGAGACTCCATATCCAATCCAATGGGATGTTTATGGACTCCAATGGTAGACAGAAGAGTACAATATGTCATTAAATTAATTCAAATTTGGTAAAATACTTAATGCAATGGGGACTTGGAGGTCAAAGTACCGAATTAAACTCAATTCAATGACCAGGACCATTTAAGAACAATAATTTATATGCCCAATAACAGTGCCAGATATTTATTGACGCTGGCCATATTACAAGATCGCATATGGCTGTGGGTGAGTTCCATGCACATTCCTGTCTGTTCGCCCTACTGATATCTCATAACATCTATAGCTATGCTATGCTACGAAAATGCATATTCATATATAGGCCATAAGGACGACATATGTTATAATTTATGGCCAGCTTCCTTCATTCGTTGCAGTGCATCAGCACAATCTGAGCAAAGCTGCTGGGGATCTGGAACCACGTCCTCGGAGACCAATGCTATGAGCTTCCCCTTCCCACCGTAGCTTATGAAATGCATCATCATTGACTGCTTCGACATTCATTCGTTAACTCAGAATATGCCTTTACAAATCCAAATACATATACAGTAAATCAAACAAAGACACTAGATAATACTCGCATTATGGTTTACATATGTGGTGGGAATAATGTGAGTAACCTGATTGTCACAGAATTCAATTTCCTCAACCGGCCCATTCACGTTCGAGAAATACAACGTTGTCCTCATATTTATCTTGTTGGTTACGTACTCCAGCAACTGCCATTTCAAATTTTGTTCCATGAATCTCAGGTCTATGCAATAAGATCAATCGATATCTTGTGAACAAATAACAAATATATAGGTTGGAGGGAATATACCTTGATTGTCATGAATGTGCAGGAGAGCAATGTGAAGGAAGATTCAAAAGATTTTTTTTTTAATCCTGGAGGTACTTGTTGTAGCTCGACAGTATTCCAAGGGATCTTCGTAGTGAACCATCGGTAACGGGAACAACCAAAGGCCTATTTTGTTACCCCACATTACTTGCGTTGGATTTTTCATATTGCTATTAAGATTCTGTCAGCAATAGCCACACAAATAATTACTATATCGATCTATATATGTTTTACTCTCTGGATCTGTGAAATATAGAATAGGGTTACCTTGAGCACTGGAGACGGCCGGGTATTAACTGCAACGAGTGCCCTGGCACGCAAGTTTGATGGCAGATAATATTCATGATCTGCACTTCCGTAGCTTTTTCTGTCTGTTTTCGCTGCAACTTCGAGATTTCGTAAAATAATCGAAACAAACAAATCTGAGCTGTGTATGAAAATAAAAGAGATAGCGATAGATGGGTACGATCGTTAAAATTAAAGAAATTAAATAGAGGCAACGTACGTGTAGAATTGTGCCTACTGAAATAATGCACAAATCCTGCAGAAATGACTCCCATCATAACATCATTCACAGTCTACAACAAATGAATGTTTAACACATCAGTGTCTGTATCTGCTTATCCTGTCTGATCAGAACACAGACTTGTAATAATAATTTATAAAACGACAAAGCACTTACCTCAACCCATGAGGTTTATTCATTCTTGAGTCCAATTCAATATTCTTCTCCAAGTTTTTTGAGTCCAACTCAAGCTCTACCTCGACACACAAGGCTCAATCTTGACACACAATAATGACTTGGAAAATAACTAATGATGTTGTAATTTTAACAGAACCATCCCTTAATCAAAAACGAAATTGTTGGACTATACCCTAACAGTGGAGCCCATTTTTCTTCGACCCAATTGCCGACATTTTTCCTATTCATAGAGCCCTAACCGAATTTCCCCACCATTGTGGTCAAGGAATGGAATGTGCATGATAGCAGGAAAAGGATGGTGTTAGGTAGAGATGTAGGGATGGTAGAAGTTACTGATCAAATTTTTTGAGTCCAACTCAAGTTCTACCTCGACACCCAAGGCTCAATCTTGACACACAATAATGACTTGGAAAATAACTAATAATGTTGTATTATTGTATTGTAATTTTAACAGAACCATCCCTTAATCAAAAACGAAATTGTTGGACTATACCCTAGCAGTGGAGCCCATTTTTCTTCGACCCAGTTGCCGACATTTTTCCTATTCATAGAGCCATAACCGAATTTCCCCGCCAGTGTGGTCAAGGAAAGATCGGTAACTTCTACCAACCCTACATCTCTACCCAACACCATCCTTTTCCTGCTATCATGCACATTCCATTCCTGACTCGGCCGAGACCCCCCTAATTTTCCCTTGTCCTTAGTATCCGAAACTCTAGAGACATATTTTTCTGTGGGAGGGTTTGAGTTACCAGAGGCAAATTGGTCCTTGAAAGACACATCACTAGGGATAGGGGGGTTTGTATCCCTAACACCTACATATGTCGCATCGCTAGCTACCATTCTTCCGGAAAGATCCACATTCAATCTCCAAAGCGAATGTCTCTTCAACCAATTGAAGAGTACCCTCAGCCAACCTTCCTCGCCGCCACCTGGATTGAAACTATCACCTCTTGGCATTTTTTCTTGACAGCCATCCCTCTAACACAGAGACCAGATAGAGGGCCCTAGAGCTTGGTGTAATAAAGCAATGTACTCATCTCAAAGAAAAATACATTCAAAATCCCACACCTCCTCATCTCGGGGGTTAGTTAATTTAATCTAATAATAGAAAGTAAAGTAATTTATCGTAGTTAAAATCATTGACTTCAGTCATAATTCAATTAATGCATGTAATAATTTTGTGAAAATGGAAAAATGTTCTCTATCGAAAAAAAATGAAATTGTTATTATATTATAATTAATGATGAAATAAAGAATGAAATGTTAGTATCAATAAATTTTCATATTTCCTTGAATTTACTATTTCTAATTTTTAATTGTGATTATGTAACGATGAAATATTGAAATAAATGATGAAACGCTTTTACTCTTGCACCTGAACTGGTTATACGTTATACCAGAGAAACTAACTGCATGTACATGGATGGATTTCAAGGGTGTAAATGGAGCATTATAGTTTCAGGTGGCGGTGGACCTGCATATTTCCCGAAAATAAATGAGCGTTGCATAAATATGAGAATGCTTCAGCGCTAATGGTGATTATGATTCAAATTTGGTAAAATACTTGATGCAATGTTCATAAATATGCTTTAGCCAAGATTGTTATTATAATTTAAATTTGGTAAAATACTTAATGCAATGAGGACAATAATGGCGAAGTAACTCAAACTGACAGTGAATTTTTGACTTGCAAGCCATAGGTACCAAATCAGTTCAGTTCAATGCCCAGAACCATTTAAGAACAACATTAATTTATATGCTTCACCAGGCAGAACTAAGAACAGTGCCACTGGCCAGTCTGCCAGATTAAGATATTTATTGAGGTAGGTGTCGTGACAGATATTTATTGAGTACGCTGGCCATGTTACAGGCTGACTGTGGATGTCGGTGAGTTCCGGCGTTCCATGCACATTCCTTTCTGTTTGCCCTACTTATATCCCAAACATCTACAGGCTACAGCTATACTATGCTACCAAAAAGCATATATTCATTTACATAAAGATATATAGCCCTGGACCACCGCAGGACATAACTATTTATGGGCAGCTTCTTTCATTCGTTGCAATGCATCGGCACAATCTGAGCAAAGCTGCTGGGGGTCTGGAACCACGTCCTCCGAGACCAATGCTCCGAGCTTCCCCTTCCCACCGTAGCTAATGAAATGCATAACTATCGTCTGGTTCCACATTTATTCATGAACTCAGAGTACGCCTTTACAAATCCAAATACATATACACTAAATCAAACAAAGATTACTAGATAATACTCACAGCATGGTTTACGTATGCGGTGGGAATAATGTGAGTAACGTGATTGTCACAGAATTCAATTTCCTCTGCCGGCCCAATCACGTTCGAGAAACCTAACGTTGTGCTTGTGCTTAACTTGTTGGCTATGTACTCCACCAACTGTCATTCCAAATTTTGTTCAGGTGGACGGAAAATTCAATATCATGTGAACAAATATATAGGTTGGAGGGAATATACCTTGGTTGCCAAGGATGTGGCCAAGAAAAATGATAAGGAACCCCCGAAAGAAAACTTTTTAATGCTCGAAGTATTTGTTGTCGCTCTACAGTATTCCAGTGGATCTTCGTACTGAACCATCGGTAACGGGAATAACCAAAACCCTAAGTTGTTACCCCACAATACTTGCGTTGGATTTTTCATATTGCTATCAAGATTCTGTGAGCAGTAGCCAAACAAATAATTACCAGGTATATATCAGCTCTAACCCTCTTGATCTGTGAAATATAAAATAGGTTTACCTTCAGCACATGAGATGGCCGCGTATTAACTGCAACGCGTGCCCTAGCACGCAAGTTTGATGGAAGACAATATTTATGATCTGCAGTTCCGTCGGTATTTCTGGCTGTTTTCGCTGGAACTTAGAGATTTCGTAAAATAATCGAAACAAACAAATCTGAGCTGTGTATGAAAATAAAAGAGATAGCGATAGATGGGTACGATCATTAAAATTAAAGAAATTAAATAGAGGCAACGTACGTGTAGAATTGTGCCTACTGAAATAACGCACAAATCCTGTAGAAATTACTCCCATCATAACATCATTCACAGTCTACACAAATGAATGTTTAACACATCAGTGTCTGTATCTGGTTATCCTGTCTCATCAGAACACATACTTGTAATAATAATTTATAAAACGACAAAATCTAGGAGCTTGCGTTCAAATATGAAATAAATTTGTATGTTTCACCTACCCCATTCACAGCCTTTTTGACCGAGAATATATCCACCATATCGAGCGTAACGTGAGCCAGGCGCTTTGAGTTACTACAACAAATTGCTGTCTTGGCAGCGTCTGCTTTCAATGGATTGACATCTTTTTTCCAGAAAACAGTGGCAATATAATCGAACAAAATTAAAAATGTTAACCAAAAAGCTGCAAGCCAACTGTAAACAATACGAAGAGTGCTTGATATTTCTTTTTCTCTGGACAGCTTGTTATTTTCGGGAATAGTTGGTAGGAATTTGGGATCAGAGGCTTTGCGTGTGGAGTTAACGATAAGAGACAACATAGACACACAATCTCCTACAGAGTGATGGACTCTGAATACAAGGCTGGCTGCTGCATCTACTGAACTTGCATTCAAGACATGGACTTCCCACAAGGGTCTGGATGGATTCAATGGAGGAGCAGTTGCAAGAGAAGCTGTGAATTCATTCACAAAGTCTGGATTCCTTGTAAAGGAAGGATCAAGGAAGGGAACAATCACATGGTCATTTATCTCTAGCTCTCTCAGAGACCACTTCAAACGATTGTGCCTATCCCTTATCTGCAACAAAAAAGCATATCAGAACATTACTTTCAGATTAAACTAACTGTAATATATGAAAAACCAAACCAACACAAGACCATGGAATACTCAAGCATTTCAACAAAAAAAAATGGTAAGGGACACTGACTAAAATGCTCGAAAATCTCTGGTGCTGCGCTAGAGTATTTTGAAGGACACAACGTCAATATATTTCTTAAATCCCACAATGGTAAAGATATAACTATGCAATATCCTCCCAGTGGTCAGGCAAGCGACTGGACTCAGTGGTTCTTCATATGATCGTTTTTCATTTGGTAGCTTAGGCTTCTCCTTGGGTATAAACAAGTAGTTTAAACTGCCTTCCTCGCCAGCTAATTTCTTGACAACAATCTCTCTGAGCTGATGATGCTGCAGCATGTTGCGGCCATTATCGAAACCATTGCTCGTCTCATCAGTATTTCTCATCGTGTAGTGGAAGTACTCGATCTTTTGGATTAGGGTTTGATGAAGCAGCGTCCCTTGAGATAACGCACAAGTCCTGCAGAAATAGCCCCCATCATAACATCATTCACAGTCTACATCAGTAAATGTTAACCCATTAGTGTCGGTATGCGCTTATCCAGTCTAACGATTAGAAAAGCCCATCAATAAGCTCACTAAGAACAGCCCATTTAATGCTGCTTCATGGTATGAACCCTTTGGATCTGATCCAATGTTCAATGATAACAGTAAGCTGTTATGATTCATTTTTTGCTTCATGATATGAACCCTTTGGATCTGATCCAATGTTCCAATGTTCAATGATAACAGTAAGCTGTTATGATTCATTTTTTTAACGGATAATAGTTAGGCGCCACTCCACGGAGTCCATGTTCCTCACTCTATGGACACCTCAAACTGAGAAACTTAACCCAACGCCAGGATTTGAACCCCTAACCTCTATCCCGGATCTCTAACCTACAGCTACTTGTCAACTAAAACTCAACCAAACCCCAACTGAACTAGGTGTCGAGGCTTTAAAGTTTGAAGCAAAACCCAACCAAACCCCAACTGAACTAGGTGTTGGGGCTTTAAAGTTTGGAGCAACCTTAAATAGGTTGCTGCCCCATGCTTATTTAACAAACATGCTTATTTAACAAACAGACTCCTAATAATTTAAACAACTACAAAATATAATATAAAAGCAGCCCATTAATGCTGCTTCATAACAATCTGATCCAACTGTCAATAAACTGCTACATGGATCTGATTCAACTGTTAACATTAAATAGACTACTACTCTGTGCTTATTTAACAAACACAGAGTCATAATAATTTATAAAACTACAATTTTGTAAGATGAAAGTGCTGCTCGATATGAACAGTTCGATCTGAACCAACTGTCAACAAACACACAGAACTAATTTAAAAAATGACAAAATATAATATGAAAGTTCACCTACTCCGTTCAGAGCCTTCTTAACCGATAATATATCTGACATATCGAGAGTAACGCGAGCCAGGCGCTTTGAGTTACAAATTGCCGTCTTGTTAGCAGCTTCTCTCAATGGATTCAGATCATTTTTCCATAAAATAGTGGCAGCATAATCGAGGATAGTTAAAAATGTTAACCAAAATGCTGCAAGCCAACCGTAAACAGACCGAAGAGTGCTTGATATTTCTTTGTCTCTGGACTTGTTATGTTTTGGAATAGTTGGTAGGCATTTGGGATCAGAGGCATCGCGTGTGGAGTTAACAAGAAGAGACACCAGAGATACACAGTCACCTAGAGAGTGATGGATTCTGAAGACAAGGCTGGCTGCTGCCCCACCTGAACTTGCATTCAAGACATGGACTTGCCACAGAGGTCTGGATGTATTCAGTGGAGGAGCAGTTGCAAGAGAAGCTGTGTATTCATTCACAAAGTCTGGATTATGTGTAAACGAAGGATCAAGGAAGGGGACAATCACATGGTCGTTTATCTCTACCTCTCGCAGAGACCACTTCAAACGATTGTGCCCATCCTTTATCTGCAACCAAAAAGCATATAATAACATTACTTTGATAAAAACTAACAGTAATATATATATGAAAAGTTTATAGGTGTAGAATAGATAGTGATTGGGTGTATTGTTAAAGTACTGGTTATAAATTTTGTAGATGTGAATTTGACCAGAAAAAAAGAAAAACTGTAACATATGAAAAACTAACATAAGTCCATGGAATGTACAATTCTTCGCTAGATCTGCATTTCAACAAAATAATAGGAAGGGATAAGACTAAAATACTAAAAACTCTATGGAATATGCAATTCTTCCCTGGATATGCATTTTAACAAAATAATGGGAAGGGAGCATTTCAAAACATTACTTTAAGATGAAACTAAGAGTAATATATAAAAAAACAACACAAGACCATGGAATATACAAAGCTTCACTAGATCTGCATTTCAACAAAATAATAGGAGGAGATACTGACTAAAATACTAAAAAATCTATGGAATATGCAACTCTTCACTAGATATGCATTTTAACAAAATAATGGGAAGGGAGCATTTCAGAACATTACTTTAAGATGAAACTAACAGCAATATATGAAAAAACAACACAAGACCATGGAATATACAACTCTTCACTAGATCTGCATTTCAACAAAATAATAGGAGGGGATACTGACTAAAATGCTAAAAACTCTATGGAATATGCAACTCTTCACTAGATATGCATTTTAACAAAATAATGGGTAGAGAGCATTTCATAACATTACTTTAAGATTCAAAACTAACAGTAATATATGAAAAAACAACACAAGGCCATGGAATATACAACTCTTCACTAGATCTGCATTTCAACAAAATAATAGGAGAGGATACTGACTAAAATGCTAAAAAATCTATGGAATATGCAACTCTTCACTAGATATGCATTTTAAAACAAAATAATGGGAAGGGAGCATTTCAAAACATTACTTTAAGATGAAACTAACAGTAATATATGAAAAAACAACACAAGACCATGGAATATACAACTCTTCACTAGATCTGCATTTCAACAAAATAATAGGAGAGAATACTGACTAAAATGCTAAAAAGTCTATGGAATATGCAACTCTTCACTAGATATGCATTTTAACAAAATAATGGGAAGGGTGCATTTCAGAACATTACTTTAAGATGAAACTAACAGTAATATATCAAAAAACAACACAAGATCACCATGGAATATACAACTCTTCACTAGATCTGCATTTCAACAAAATAATAGGAGGGGATACTGACTAAAAGGCTAAAAAATCTATGGAATATGCAACTCTTCACTAGATATGCATTTTAACAAAATAATGGGGAAGGAGCATTTCAGAACATTACTTTAGGATGAAACTAACAACAATATATGAAAAAATAATACAAGACCATGAAGTATACAACTCTTCACCAGATCTGCATTTCAACAAAATAATAGGACTTAGGGGATATTGACTAAAATGCTAAAAAATCTATAGAATATTACACTCTTCACTAAATATGCATTTTTTTATCAAATAGGAAATGAGCATTTCAGAACATTACTTTCAGATGAAACTAACTGTGATATATGAAAAAACAACACAAAACCATGGATTATACAACTCTTCACTATTCACTAGATCTGCATTTTAACAAATCCATGGGAAGGGATACTGACAAAAATGCTCGAAAATCTCTGGTGCTGCGCTACACTATTTTGAAGTGATATTTTGAAGGACGCAACGTCAATATCTTTCTTAAATCCCACAATGATAAGGATATAACTATGAAATAACCTCCCAGTGGTCAGGCAGGCGACTGGACTCAGTGGTTCTTCATATGATCGTTTTTCATGTGGTAGCTTAGGCTTATCCTTGGGTATAGACAAGTAGTTTAACCTACCTTCCCCGCCTGTTTTCTTGACAGCAACATTGCTCGTCTGATCAGTATTTCTCATTGTGTAGTGGAGGTCGATCTATTAGATGAGGATTGAACGAACTAACTAAGAACTGATGGAATCACCTTCCTTTGGATCCAATTTTTACGAAGCTTTTCGGTTATAAGTGAGTTTGGAGTCCTCCAAATTTATTACAACATGTCAACGTTTCATTAAAAAATTGTTTGGTGAGAACACCAACTCATAAGGGTCCTTTTAAATGATGAACGCTTATGCGTTTTACGATGGTTGTTGAACATTTCAGATTTAGTATTTTTGGATGGGTATTGATGGTTGTTGAACATTTCCGATTTAGTATTTTTGGATGGGTATAAATCAATTATGTAAATTAATTCATACTGAGATATATTATATTAGTAATAATAAACAACATAAGAACTATTTAATAAGTTTATTTATTTTATTATTGAATGATTTTTTACAGAATAAATTAATAATGTTTTTTTTTTAGAAAACTATTTCTTAATGAGTTTAGCTTAATTTAGTCTTCACATTTTTATAAGGAGGATTACATCCTTATTTATAGAATTACTATACACTCTAATCTCCTAACTACTTAGTGGACCTTCCATTACATTTATTTGATCCTAACATAGTGTGTGTTATTTAAAAATAACAACATAGTGGATCTAGTCCACTTTACATTCAATGGCATTCACTTCTACTCTAATGGACCCTCTGGACCCCCCATTACCCCCTAGGGGGTCATAACACTCTACCCTCTTAGGAAAACATTGTCTTTAATGCTTTGTGTGATGATATAAAACCATCATCCAAGGTCACATGGGTGAATGTTGATTGCCATGTTGAAGTGGGAACCAAGGTCCCATGGATCATTTTGACTCACCATATTGATGTTGTCAAATACGTGCCATCTTAAGCCTAGATCCCATTTACGAGTGCTAACGACCGTGGTGAAATAGTTGAAGGGACTTATCCCAAAGCGTGGGGCCATTATGGTGTCATTGACACCCTAGTGATGAAATTAAAACTCTACGAATTGATGAGTGTTATGACCCTCCCATAGGGTAATGAGGTCCTAGAGGGCCCGTTAGAGTAGTACTGGACGCCACTAATGTAAAGCATACTAGGTCCATTATGTTGTTATTATTAAATAAGGGCCACTATGTCAGGAAATAAATGTAATGGGACCTCATTAAATAAGGTCCATTATGCGATTAGAATGTTAGAGTGTATTGTGATTCTATAAATAAGGATGGGGTTCTCTTAGGAGAGTGTGAAGAATATTGTATGTTGAGCTTAGCTCATTATGAGGTAACCCCCTTGAAGAGGCAAGTGAACACGATTGATTCTTCCCATCAAAATAATCATTTCCATAATAATAAAGATGGAGCTTATATGATATCCCTTTGTGTTGTTTATTGTTGCTGATATCCCTTTTGTATGATCTAAATTGTATATATACACAAGGGATATCAACAACAATAAACAACACAAAGAGATATCTAATAAGCTCGATCTTTATTATTATGAAAATGAATATATCAATTATGCAATTTAGATTATACACAGGAGACATCAACAATAATAAAAAACACACAATATATCCAATAAGCTTAAGATTTATTACTATTGCAATGATTATTTTGATGTGATGAATAAATGTTATTCTTTTTTTTTTAGCTAAAAAAAATACTATATTTCAGATTGATATATAAGATAACAAAACTAGATACATCCAACCAGGCTATACCAGTCTTCAGAAATCCTTCCCATTTCATAACAGCCATTTCAAACAAAAATGGCTTTGCATGACTAAAAACCACCTCAGAAAACCGTTGATCTTTTAGAAAAACAAAGCCTACAACCAACTACAAAGAATTAAACAAAAAGGAGCAAAACAAAATACCAACTGAGACCAAATACAACACTTTAGAAAACACTGATAATTTTAGCAACCTTAAGATGAATCCCATTTGTCTTCAAAGAAAAAAAAAAAAAAAAACCTTCCCTTCTTGGAGCGGCAATGCTTGCTTGGATAGGAGATCGACCAATTGGATGTATTTTCTATAGACATGTTGAATTCTCAAGCTAAAATTCTTCTCCCAATTATTTGATCTTCTACTTCCACCCGTGAAGAGTTACTACCTCTAGATTAGATTTATTTGTGAACCAATCAACTATGAATTTTGAATCACCCATAATCTAAAGATGAGAAAAATGTTTCATCTGAACAACATAAAGAAGACACCATAAAGTGAGAAGTTCCCCTTTGGTGTTTGTTCCTTTGCACTTCATTCTTAACTGAAAAGACAAAGAAGAGTTCAATCTCAAGATAGCTCCCGCACCACAATTTTGACCACCTTCCTACGATGTCCCATCAAAGAAACTCATCAAGATGTCATCATCATACCCAAATATTCTTCTCCCTAAGAATTTCTTTTGTTCACTTGCATCTTCGATGGGGATACATCTTATTGAGCTAAGCTCAACATGTATACAATATTCTTATCACTCTAGCCTCCTAACCACCTAGTGAACCTTCTTTAATGAGATCCATTACATTTATTTCTTAACATAGTTGGTCTTATTTAATGATAAGAGTATAATGGACCTACTCCACTTTATATTGAATGACCTCTACCACTACTTTGGGCCAGGGATGTCCCATTACCCTAAGGGAAGATCAAAATATAAAATTTGAAATTTTTTCTCTTAAAAATTTAAAAATATTATGATAAATATAAATATAAATTATTGAAATTGTATTCTAAGTACACCAAAAATGATTTAAAAAGATTAAATCTATTTATACATAATAATAATAATACATGAAATTTCAACAATAATAAATTTCTAATTAATCATATAACATAAAAATTAATATCTCCCTCAAGTTTAAAAACTAAAACCTTCAACATCTAACCTACCTCGTTGCAAAATGGAAAATGGTAATAGTAGATTTGAGTGCCATTTCTTACCATGATCGATGTGTATAACCATGAAAATGACATGGCCAAACAATAGTCTTCATCAAAATGTAGAATGTAGGGATGCCCTCGACACCATTTAAATGAAACGCCTAAACCTGAAAGTTGTGGGGCCAAGCAAAATATTTAAAGTGAAAAGCGCAAAACCTATGTGAAAGTAGTGGAAGATCGTAGCTTTTGTCAAAATATTAATATAACATAATGAAGTTATAATGTGGTCATAACCTCTCGTTTTGTATATAGAGGTGTTCCACTAATCAGAAATATTTACTTGAAGTGCGGAGTATAATAAAACCGATCAAGTGATTATTAATAACACCGTCTTGTTACAGTTGCTCTGCTCTTTATTATAGTTGAAGTACGGTGCATAATAAAACAGATCATGTCACCATTTATAACACCGTCTGGTTACAGTTGCATTTACATATAAATTTTTAATTTTATTTTACATGGTAAAAATAGCTATATTTTAATATTAAGTATATGATAAAAAATGCATGGATGAGCTTCATAGTCAAAGATACTTACAAACAGCTTACCATCAACTAAATACTCACGCCCCCACTACAACAAAGCAATCACCAAAATACAGAAAATAAGATATACATGGCTGCCCCCAGCCACAAAAACCCGAAAGATAACAAAACATATGCACTAACAGATAGAGTCCAGCATGGATGACCCAACAAAAGAAGAGCCAAAATAATACATGGCCCATTATGGCCCAAACAGCTGATACCAGCTGGAGTCCCCAAGATATGGTTAACCCAAAACTCAAAATATAGTTTACCTGCCTCAGCCGAAAGAGATCTTTTTGAAAGAGCATTCGCATGGACATTCTCAACACAAGGGATATGGAGAAAGTGAATACCATTAAGATCAAGTAGTAAGGGTCTGATCATATCGAGCCAAGGAGAAAGAGTAATTACTTCTAATGACCCAAGCCCATTGATCCAATGGACTACCACATGAAAGTCCCCACAATTTGTTGAAATTCCAACTTCTTGAGTCTAACAAAATATAAAATACACCTCGCTCTTAGTGTTAGTGCCCATGCCAACATTCATCCATATATCCTTTATTATGTATATGTTAGGGAAATATCTAATGATCATCCAATTTTTACAATTAATTTTTTTATTATACTTTAGTAAACAATTTTATATTTAACATAATTTTTAACGAAATTTATTTATTTGCTTTGTTATTGGCTACAGAAGATGATCCAGCATTGAATTTAGAATTACACTAAATTAAAAAACATGACAACCTTACATTTGCGTGGACACTAAAAAGATAGAAAGGTCGGTCATGTGATTTTTATTATTTTTAGTCCCTGCCATAGGCAGAGACTATATGTTCTGCCCTAGCTAATGTTTATGGAAAATAATTTTTTGTTGATTTTTTTATAGTAATTATTTTCATTTATCTAACAATTCTATTGGATTATAGGGTATGATTTGACTAATTTTATCATTGCGAGAAATTAGTAAAAAATATAAATATATAAAAATACTTCACAACCTTAGTTCCAAACTTTATTTTCTTTCAAACAATCAATCATTGCCGTATAGGTGGAATGTTATCTCGAAGTTCAAAGTAGGTGCCTGGCAAAGGCTTTAATGCATAATTGTCTTTTCCCTGTCTGTTGGGATGCCTTCTATTAAATGCATGGATGCTCTCGAGCATTGGAATTCAGAGTGATCTCCATGACCTAGAAAATTCAGCTGACTCGCCCCCTCTACAGCCAATGCCCATAACCAATTTCCTTGGTACTAGGTATTACATTAAAGAGTTGCATGGAATTATGCACCTAATTATGTGTGCATTGGGCAAATGATATTTAATGCATAATCGATTGTCTGCGAGAGCCCTTGCTACAACAAATGTTTTTCTTAAGCATTTTAGTGAACAACCTATTTTCAATAATTCCTTTTGGGCAATTAAATTTTGTAATGTACTAATTTTTTTTGTGTTTTTTAAATATAATTTGTTAATTTTATTTTTAAAATAATTAAAATATTTAAAAACTATATAAATATTTTATAATTTGCTTTAAGAAAATTAAAACTAACTAATATTTTTACATACATACTTCAAATTTTCAAAGTTTTAGAGCAATTATCTTCCATTCATAAAGAAATACCTCAATCAATTAAATATTCAAAATAAGTTGTTGATGATTCACTAAAGTAAGAATTTTACTTTATTTTGTGATGCCATCATTATCCGTGCACGGATCATTGTCTGTATCTAGTATTAATCAATGCTTATAGTTTTTCATATTTGCAGTTTCCATCAACTTTCTATTTGTAATATCCCTCTTTTACCCCCCTGCTATTTTTTGTAGGTGTAAATGTTATTGTACTTGTTTGCTGGTGAGGAGCTCAAGGCCAAGGCCCCATCACTAAACGTTGTAAGCTAAGTAATTTAAATTGTGAGTACTAGACGTACAAGACTCCGCTCATGTTGCAACCTAACATTGATGGCACGAATCCTCTCTGGGGGAAGAGGTGAATGGCTTGGAAGCCATGACTTGATGACAGATGTTATCTTGTTGTCGCAAGCACTTGAGTGAATGGTAACGTTCACCAAATGTTACTGGAGTTGTTTGGGTTTCAGTTAGTCCTTGAAGGGGACACCGAAGTTACCCTTAACCGCTGAGAGGTAGTAAAGGTATCATAAGACCTAAACCTTAACACTAAGTTAATTTATCCTAAAAGATGTTAAGTAAAACTAAGAAAATCCTACGGATGCCCTTGACATCCAGGTCCCGGCAAGGAACGCCATGAGTTCTCTTCTTTAGAACCATTATCTAATTAACTAGCCTAAGATAAGCTATTTATCTAAGTGATGGTTATTGTTTGTCTTGGTTGGGTTAGTTAAACCCCAAGACCTATATTTAGTACCTTAAAGATAGAATAAACAAGTATATTAAGCCGTCACTTTGATAAAGTAGTATGGGGATATATATATTAAACCCTAAAAGCAATACATGGTAAGTATATTAAATTAATAATGCCATTTAAGTATATGGTAGTACCTATATAGGTGGAACTCCTTATTTACCATTAACATGGTTAATAATATTATAAGGGCCTTCTGCAAAAGAGAGAGTCTTTGTTTTAATATTTAAAAGAAAGTTAATAAGGGGTTAAGATAAAAGGGGTAAGTAGTTACTACCTCTTTAATAATTGTTAGTATAGTATAAAGACCTATAATAGTCATAATTTATTAATTACATTTATTAATTGTAAATTGTACATACGTGGTAAGGAGATGTGAATTTCTTAATGTAAGCCATAGAAAATATCTATAGTGATAGTAATATTTTGTAATTACTTTATAAATATAAGAATAATATATATTGTGAAATATAATTAGTTACATTAATGCCTTATACACTACCTTGTAATATAATGCTATTATACTATATAAAGGTGTCTATTTTGTTTGGTATGAGTTTTTCTTGATTATTTAGACCTTATTTGATTATTAGATTTTGATTATTTAAAAAGTAATTAAATATTGGGATAGCAAGAAGAGAACCCTATTAAAGGAGGATAACCGCCCTGAGAGTGCACTTATGATAAAAAGACCACAACTCATCATTTAGGGGATGATGGTCCCATTAAAAGAAGATATTTAATTACCATCTCTTTTTATGTAAAGACCCCCCAAAAAAACGAAAGTGGTTTCCGCTTATCAAATTATACCGTTTGTATTTGTAATTGTGCATATATATATTTATGGAGTATTAGTAGTATATTTATGTCTTGAAACTTTATGGTAATACATTATTTTTACCAATTTGGTGACTTTTGGGTAACGCACTCTCTTGCCACGTTTCTTTGGAAACCTGGCACTAATTTGGTATAACGCCTTCACCTTCGACTCCTTGCTATTTTTAAATAGCTGACCGTTATGAGTTTGGAGGGAAGCTCATTATGGAGGGTTGGCATATTTTTCTTTTACGGCTTCGTTTGAGAGTTTGAGTGCTAATTGCTGCGTGGAGAGAATTGCCTTTTATTGCTGCGTGAGGGGGAGACCCGGGGCCATTTTTCTGAATGATGTTGAGCACTATAGTGGGCATCCACTCCGTGAAGGAATTGTTACTTGGTGTACGTTACCTGTTGATGCCATTACTCTATAGTTCTCACGTTCTTGACGGCCTGGCAATTGCGTGTGCAATGGAATGGGGATGTTCCCGGCAAAGTTTTCTGTTGCTACCTCATTATGTATGCTGGTTTGCTTGTGGCATCCGCTTGCTACGCGGGGATGGATACAAATCGCCATGTAATATTTTACATGCATTTGTATTTCCCTTGCTGGCTGCGTAATTCCCCAGGGCTGGGTAGAGGAGGGTGCAACCTTGATTGAACCTTGAAATCGATCCCATTTCACTAATGCCTGTGCGTGTGGGTTATTTGTGTAAGAGTGTTTATGCTTTTATGTGTGAAGGGAGCAATCGATTCCAGGTTTTTGATTATAAAGATCATCTTGCCTCTTTGGTTTTTATGCAAATAGTTTTGTTGATCGAGTAATGGTGCTTGCCGTTTGGCTCTTTGAAATTTATGTAACTGGTCTTATTGCTCGAGGTAAAATGGATCTCTGTATCAACAACCCTTACACATATTACATATAGATGCTTTTCTCTGTATATATTGCTCTTGTGGATCACTGCGTATGCCTGGGCCTTTTCTCCTTTAATGTTGTTGCGCAGGCCTTGGGAATGTACCTCTGCATGCTGTTCTTTTATATATTATATAATTGTTGCATGTTAACGTTTGGGGACGGATCAATGTATACTTTTGTGTTTGTTTGTGGCTTGAGAGATCGGTGTTACATGATATCCTCTTCTCATGGGTTCACCTTTTATATAAGCTGGATTATGCTTTTGTATGCTGAAGGTGACCCCTGTGTGGGTATTTAATTTTATGCTGGATGTGCTTTTGGGGGATGGAGCATAGCTAGAGAGATTAACACCTAAGCGCCTGCTTGTTCCTATTAATTATCATATTTTAAATTAGGGATTGCCTTGAGGTGACTGCGCAGAGCTTGGAGGGGGCTGAATACTCTATTTATTTCATCATTTGTTACAGTATATCGATTGCATGTTGTTTGTGTAATGTGCAGGGATGGGAGAATTATCCCTACACTCTAACCTTTCAATTGTTATTTATATATTATATGGGCTGCATGCTGTTCTGTGTAATGTGAACTAATGGGAGATGTATCCCTATACTCTAATCTGGGAGATGTATCCCTATACTCTAATCTTTCATATTGTTATACATTTGTTGCATGCCTTTTCATCAAGGCCAAGGGATTTGGGAAGGTCCCTATTTATATATTTATGCTAGAAGCATGGTTAGGGTTGGAAAATTGATCTGTGTATAGTATGGTTTCATACTCTATATATTATAATGGATGTTGTGTGTGTATTGTGCAGCTGTTGGGGAAATTGACCCTTACACACTTCCCCTTGTTAGATGGATGCATGTGTTAGTAATTATAGGTATGTACAGGTTTGATTATTAAGTAGATCGAGGAGAAAGGATGGCTCAATCGCAGCCAAGTTCTCGTATAAACCTTGTTGATATATTGTTTTATTTTATGTCTCTGTCATAGAATCCTTTGGGAGAGGACGGTGTCCCACTTTACAAAATTATCATGATTTGTAGTGATCATCTTGGGAGAGGATTCCGTGTAATGCCTCTGAGGTAGAGGATTGAATGATTGTAAAAGTACTCTCGGTGAGAGACTTGAGAAAGTAGAAATATTGCACACACTATGTCGCAGAATGTATTCCTCTATATTTTGATGAATAAAGATGCGACATTTCCTTGGTGGACGTAGCCCAAAGAGTGGGTGAACCACGTATACAGGTCTCTTTCTTATGTGTACTTGATGTGTTTTGATTTACTAGAGAAATGCAATCTAATGATAAGTTGTTTTATTAAATGAATGCTATATGTCTATTTCAAAAGTTTACACAAGAAATGATGTATATGGATGCTTGTTGACGTGATGATCATTCATGGATTATACCTTGTTTTGGATGTACACAAATATAAAATTGTTCGAATGGAATAAGCCATAGGCTTGATGGCTAATCATGTGTAATGTATCTAAGTTTTATGAAAGCAAGTGATGATTGATCAAGTGTTCTTATTCAATGATTAATTTTGACAGAAGTACATATATGACCTTGTGTAGAATATAACTAATAACTATTTGATTGATGTTGAGGAAAATTTTACACCTCGTTTCCTTACAACGACAAAGCGGTGAGATGGTTATGTTAATCCCTTTTTCATATTTATCATATGTAGGGAAAATTTTGTCAAGAGTAAGCTTATATATGATGACTAATAAATTGGATTTTGGTATCAAGATCAAGAGAAATGTTCGATCCATCTTTCTTGTATAAATGAAAATATGGAATCATATGGTGAGGTACGTTATCACCTCCTCGACCAACATAATTGTGGATTAAAACTGTAAGCATAGGGTAATGCTTGGGTTTTTTGTTGGTGTTATGTACTACATGTGGACGTACAGGGAAAAAAAAAATGGATTATAAATTTACCCTTGATACATTCAGGAAGGAAGGAATATGTTCTCTAGAATCTCTTTGATACACACATATATATAGGTATGTTTATATGCAGAAATTGTCTTACAATAAGTCTTGTAAATGTATAAAGAAGCAAGTTCAAAGCAATGGAATGGTGATAGAATGACCATTTGAATTATTGACGAGGTTGTAAACTTATCACCTCATAAGAAACAAAAATTAATGAAAAGAAAGCAATCAATGTGCTAACATTGCAGCCCATGGCCGTAAGATTGTAAATATGGGCGGGACTTGTTGGGAGACAAGGGCATATTATGCATAAAGTATGGTAAGCATACTATAAGGTTCTGAATAAAAATCAAGGTCTCATGAAGAGATATACTCAGTGCATGAGTAAGATAAGTAAATAGGTGAACCTATTGGTTATCAAATTATGTCGCATGTTATGGTGACTAATAGAACTTTCAGGTTATTGCATCTTGTTTAAATAAGAAAGATCTTTAAATCTATGATAAATTTGCAAAGAGCTATGATTATGTAAAGTGTCACGTGATACGAAAATATTATTTTTATTTTGTGATTGACACTTGAACTCCATGATGATATAGCTAATATAACTATTTGGTTTATGTGTGCGAGGAATTGATCGGACAAAGTAAGGGCTTTGCATTCCAGGACCAAGGTAATCAATGGCGAGAGGATCGCTAAAACCAAAAGGATTTCACCCAAAAGCACCACGAGCCATGATAGTGGCATTAGAGCCACAATGTGAACCAAGAGTTCCATAATACAATGTTATGGGACATTGTTGCATGCACATGAGACAATGTGACTAGAGAAGAAAAAAAAAATCTTGAGAGCATCAAGAGAAATTAAAATATAACTCTACACGTAATAAAAAAAAAAAAACCAAAAAAAAAAAAAAACCCACCCTAATAAGATAAGCACAGGCGCCCTGCAAATTAAAATGAAGCTAACATGAAATAAAGCTAACTTAAATAAAAGTCTAAACAAAGAAGGAAAAGTTAAGTTTGGAGCACGTATTTGAATCAGCCGGACATGGATTGAACACGAGAAGTGTTCTAGTAGGAGTACTACCAATTTATTGAAGGAGGAATTGAACACGAGAAGTGTTTTGGTAGGAGTACTACCAATTTATTGAAGGGGTTATTGGACATGAGAAGTGTTCTGGTAGGAGCACTACCATTTGCATGCAATGCCCTGAGAGGCAGTGAAACACGAGATGTGTTTAGGTAGGAGTACTACCAGATTGCAGGAGCACTGCAATACCCTATGGGGGGTGTGTAAAGGTTGATTTCGGGATTCAGAGACTTAAAAGTCCCCTGGCCACTCCAGGAAACTCAGGGATGATGAGGGAGTGTTGGGGTTGTCTGCTGTGATCATAAGTTTTCCGGGACTCAAGCGAGAAGGCTTGAGGGGAAAACAATTTCCTGGACTCAAGCGAGAGGCTTGAGGGGAAGAAGAGAATTCCTGGACTCAAGCAAGAAGGCTTGAGGGGAAAAAGAAATTTCCTGGACTCAAGCGAAAAACCTTGAGGGAAAAATGATTTCCTGGACTCAAGCGAGAAGGCTTGAGGGGAAAACGAGTTCCTGGTCTCAAGCAAGAAGGCTTTAGGGGAAGGAAAAATAAATAAATTTCCTAGACTCAAGTGAGAGGGCTTGGGGGGAGAAAGAGTTTTTCTTGAAGCACATGACTACTTTATGATATGTGGAGATGGCGCACCGGGAAGTGTTTCCTACTATGCATATGATGTGCATGAGGGGCAAGAAATTACCAAGAAGATATTGGTAAGAAAACCAAACTCTAAAAATGGTTTCCACGAAAACGCTGCAACATGGTTGAAATGGAAAAGGATTACGTATGTTCTAATTGATTTTCGGAAAAATTACATGTATGCATATATTTATGATAAGATGATGGAAAAACAACTTGTGTTGTATGTGAAAAGTACAGGTTATGAACGATATCAACTTGACAAGATCATGAAAAGTTTAAAGGCAAGCAAAAGATGACAAAATAATAGTCTACAAAGGAACCCAAGTGTGGGAAACCATTGGTTGGACATCATGAACATCGAGGACGGTGTTATTCTTAAGGCGAGGAGGATGTAATATCCCTCTTTTACCCCCCTGCTATTCTTTGTAGGTGTAAATGTTATTGTACTTGTTTGCTGGTGAGGAGCTCAAGGCCAAGGCCCCACCAGTAAACGTTGAAGCTAAGTAATTTAAATTGTGAGTACTAGACGTACGAGACTCCGCTCATGTTGCAACCTAACATTGATGGCACGAATCCTCTATGGGGGAAGAGGTGAATGGCTTGGAAGCCATGACTTGATGACAGATGTTATCTTGTTGTCGCAAGCACTTGAGTGAATGGTAACGTTCACCAAATGTTATTGGAGTTGTTTGGGTTTCGGTTAGTCCTTGAAGGGGACGCCGAAGTTACCCTTAACCGTCGAGAGGTAGTAAAAGTATCCTAAGACCTAAACCTTAACACTAAGTTAATCTATCCTAAAAGATGTTAAGTAAAACAAAGAAAATCCTACAGATGCCCTTGACATCCAGGTCCCGACAGGGAACGCCATGGGTTCTCTTCTTTAGAACCATTATCTAATTAACTAGCCTAAGCTAAGCTATTTATCTAAGTGATGGTTATTGTTTGTCTTGGTTGGGTTAGTTAAACCCCAAGACCTATATTTAGTACCTTAAAGATAGAATAAATAAGTATATTAAGCCATCACTTTGATAAAGTAGTATTAGGATATATATATTAAACCCTAAAAGCAATACATGGTAAGTATATTAAATTAATAATGCCATTTAAGTATATGGTAGTACCTATATAGGTGGAACTCCTTATTTACCATTAACATTGTTAATAATATTATAAGGGCCTTCTACAAAAGAGAGAGTCTTTGTTTTAATATTTAAAAGAAAGTTAATAAGGAGTTAAGATAAAAGGGGTAAGTAGTTACTACCTCTTTTATAATTGTTAGTATAGTATAAAGACCTATAATAGTCATAATTTATTAATTGTAAATTGTACATACGTGGTAAGGAGATGTGAATTTCTTAATGTAAGCCATAGAAAATATATATAGTGATAGTAATATTTTGTAATTATTTTATAAATATAAGAATAATATATATTGTGAAATATAATTAGTTACATTAATGCCTTATACACTACCTTGTAATATAATGCTATTATACTATATAAAGGTGTCTATTTTGTTTGGTATGAGTTTTTCTTGATTATTTAGACCTTATTTGATTATTGGATTTTGATTATTTAAAAAGTAATTAAATATTGGGATAGCAAGAAGAGAACCCTATTAAAGGAGGATAACCGCCTTGAGAGTGCACTTATGATAAAAAGACCACAACTCATCATTTAGGGGATGATGGTCCCATTAAAAGAAGATATTTAATTACCATCTCTTTTTATGTAAAGACCCCCCCCAAAAAAACGAAAGTGGTTTCCGCTTATCAAATTATACCATTTGTATTTGTAATTGTGCATATATATATTTATGGAGTATTAGTAGTATATTTATGTCTTGAAACTTTATGGTAATACATTATTTTTACTAATTCGGTGACTTTTGGGTAACGCACTCTCTTGCCACGTTTCTTTGGAAACCTGGCACTAATTTGGTATAACGCCTTCACCTTCGACTCCTTGCTATTTTTAAATAGCTGAGCGTTATGAGTTTGGAGGGAGCTCATTATGGAGGGTTGGCATATTTTTCTTTTACGGCTTCATTTGAGAGTTTGAGTGCTAATTGCTGCGTGGAGAGAATTGCCTTTTATTGCTGCGTGAGGGGGAGACCCGGGGCCATTTTTCTGAATGATGTTGAGCACTGTAGTGGGCATCCACTCCGTGAAGGAATTGTTACTTGGTGTACGTTACCTGTTGATGCCATTACTCTACAGTTCTCACGTTCTTGACGGCATGGCAATTGCGTGTGCAATGGAATGGGGATGTTCCCGGCAAAGTTTTCTGTTGCTACCTCATTATGTATGCTGGTTTGCTTGTGGCATCCGCTTGCTACGCGGGGATGGATACAAATCGCCATGTAATATTTTACATGCATTTGTATTTCCCTTGCTGGCTGCGTAAATCCCCAGGGCTGGGTAGAGGAGGGCGCAACCTTGATTGAACCTTGAAATCGATCCCATTTCACTAATGCCTCTGCGTGTGGGTTATTTGTGTAAGAGTGTTTATGCTTTTATGTGTGAAGGGAGCAATCGATTCCAGGTTTTTGACTATAAAGATCATCTTGCCTCTTTGGTTTTTATGCAAATAGTTTTGTTGATCGAGTGATGTTGCTTGCCATTTGGCTCTTTGAAATTTATGTAACTCGTCTTATTGATCGAGGTAAAATGGATCTCTGTATCAACAACCCTTACACATATTACATATAGATGCTTTTCTCTGTATATATTGCTCTTGTGGATCACTGCGTATGCCTGGGAGTTTTCTCCTTTAATGTTGTTGCCCGGGCCTTGGGAATGTACCTCTGCATGCTGTTCTTTTATATATTATATAATTGTTGCATGTTAACGTTTGGGGACGGATCAATGTATACTTTTGTGTTTGTTTGTGGCTTGAGAGATCGGTGTTACATGATATCCTTTTCTCATGGGTTCACCTTTTATATAAGCTGGATTATGCTTTTGTATGCTGAAGGTGACCCCTGTGTGGATATTTAATTTTATGCTGGATGTGCTTTTGGGGGATGGAGCATAGCTAGAGAGATGAACACCTAAGCGCCTGCTTGTTCCTATTAATTATCATATTTTAAATTAGGGATTGCCTTGAGGTGACTGCGCAGAGCTTGGAGGGGGCTGAATACTCTATTTATTTCATCATTTGTTACAGTATATCGATTGCATGTTGTTTGTGTAATGTGCAGGGATGGGAGAATTATCCCTACACTCTAACCTTTCAATTGTTATTTATATATTATATGGGCTGCATGCTGTTCTGTGTAATGTGAACTAATGGGAGATGTATCCCTATACTCTAATCTTTCATATTGTTATACATTTGTTGCATGCCTTTTCATCAAGGCCAAGGGATTTGGGAAGGTCCCTATTTATATATTTATGCTAGAAGCATGGTTAGGGTTGGAAAATTGATCTGTGTATAGTATGGTTTCATACTTTATATATTATAATGGATGTTGTGTGTGTATGTGTATAGTATGGTTTCATACTTTATATATTATAATGGATGTTGTGTGTGTATTGTGCAGCTGTTGGGGAAATTGACCCTTACACACTTCCCCTTGTTAGATGGATGCATGTGTTAGTAATTATAGGTATGTACAGGTTTGATTATTAAGTAGATCAAGGAGAAAGGATGGCTCAATTGCAGCCAAGTTCCCGTATAAACCTTGTTGATATATTGTTTTATTTTATGTCTCTGTCATAGAATCCTTCAGGAGAGGACGGTGTCCCACTTTACAAAATTATCATGATTTGTAGTGATCATCTTGGGAGAGGATTCGGTGTAATGCCTCTGAGGTAGAGGATTGAACGATTGTAAAAGTACTCTCGGTGAGAGACTTGAGAAAGTAGAAATATTGCACACACTATGTCGCAGAATGTATTCCTCTATATTTTGATGAATAAAGATGCGACATTTCCTTGGTGGACGTAGCCCAAAGAGTGGGTGAACCACGTATATAGGTCTCTTTCTTATGTTTACTTGATGTGTTTTGACTTACTAGAGAAATGCAATCTAATGATAAGTTGTTTTATTAAAAGAATGCTATATGTCTATTTCAAAAGTTTACATGAGAAATGATGTATATGGATGCTTGTTGACGTGATGATCATTCATGGATTATACCTTGTTTTGGATGTACACAAATATAAAATTGTTCGAATGGAATAAGCCATAGGCTTGATGGCTAATCATGTGTAATGTATCTAAGTTTTATGAAAGCAAGTGATGATTGATCAAGTGTTCTTATTCAATGATTAATTTTGACAGAAGTACATATATGACCTTGTGTATAATATAACTAATAACTATTTGATTGATGTAGAGGAAAATTTTACACCTCGTTTCCTTACAACGACAAAGCGGTGAGATGGTTATGTTACACTATTTCAATCATAAAAAATTCAAAATGAATCATGTTGGCCTTAAAAGATTCAGGCATTATTTCCTTGAAACATTCAATTGCAGGTCTTCTTGGTCATGTAACCCAGAATTTAAGATGCACAAACGCTACTAGCTTTACCAATCCTTCCTCGGTATTCTTGTCTTGAACGTGGTGAGCCTGAACGTGCATGTATTCCACTTGTTTGGCACAATGTGAACAAGTTTCATCCAATTTTCCAGGTTTTATTTCTTTCTCACCATAACATATTAATGCTTTTCATAATCCATCTTAAATAGTGGAATTGCCCCTTCATTATTTAGTTTTTATATAGGGAACCCAACAGAGCATCCAATTATTGTATAATGGTAATAACAATTCCTATATTGTTGTGCAGTTCTTCTATTTCGATTCACTGGAATCTCTTCCTGTAGAATCCTTTGGGCTAGAGGACGTGGCGCCTTTGAATTGTTGTTATGATGCCTAAATTTATGTGTTTGGAAAAGAGATGCAGAAAAGGTTTGCCTTTGAAAGTTTCTGCTGCAGTATCAAAAACTGCAACTGCCACTATTGAGCGTGTCAAACTATTGATCCAAAACCAAGATGAAATGTTGAAGTCTGGACGTCTTGCTAAACCATACAAAGGAATTGGGGATTGTTTCGGTAGGACAATCAAGGATGAATGTGTTATTGCATTGTGGAGAGGAAAAACTACAAATGTCATCCATTAGTTTCCTACTCGGGTAAATATAACTTTTTATTTGTTTTTCTGATTACATTACAAAGCAATGCAAACTGATATAAGTTTTTATAGCTTGTAATTTTTTCCCTTACTGGAGTGAAGATGTGAAAATTAGATTGTAATTAACTCTCCTGTTTGGTCACAGGCTTTGAACTTTGCCTTCAAGGATTACTTTAAGAGGCTCTTTAATTTCAAGAAAGACAGGGATGGTTACTGGAAATGGTCTACCGGAAACTTGGCCTCTGGTGGTGCAGCTAGTGCATCCTCTCTCCTTTTTGTTTATTCTTTGGACTATGCTCGAACCGGTTGGCTAATGATTCCAAGAATGCAAAGAAAGGAGGGGAGAGGCAATTTAATGGGCTCGTTGATGTCTACAAGAAGACATTGAAAACTGATGGAATTGTTGGTCTGTATTGTGGATTCAACATTTCCTGTGTGGGAATTATAGTCTATCGTGGTTTATACTTTGGAATGTATGATTCTCTAAAGCCAGTTGTTTTGACTGGTGATCATCAGGTGAGATCACCCTCTCAACTTCCTACAATTAATAGCTTTATTCAAGGCCACTGTTATTCTCATAATATACAGCTGTTTAAATTAAAGTATGAATCAAAATTAACTTTATTTGCTCTAAAATGTTGATTTCTTTGAATTTCTCACTTGTGCAGAATAACTTCCTTGCAAGTTTTCTCCCTGGTTGGGGTATTACAATTGGTGCTGGTCTTGCTTCGTATCCTATAGATACTGTACGAAGAAGAATGATAATGAATTCTGGTGAGGCACTTAAGTACAAGAGTTCCTTGGATGCATTTAATCAAATAGTAAAAAATGAAGTAGCCAAGTCACTCTTCAAGGGTGCAGGCGCAAATATCCTCCGTGCTATCGCTGGGGCTGGTGTGTTAGCTGGATATGAACAGCTGCAGTTAATTCTTGTTAGGAAGAAATATGGCTCCCGGAGTCCCGCCGTGGCTAATATGGCATTTTTTTTATGATGGTGACAAATTTTGAAGACAATGTCTGGATACTAATTTTTAGGATTTTGGGGCCATATCTCTAGCTCATTTTTTTAATAATGAGTTTTGGATTATAGTGCAATTTTTAGGGGAGTATTGAATTGCATATGAGTTCTTCATCTAGAATTTGCAGAGTATTACTCATAGTGCGATAAACAAAATTCTCTTAATGATGTTGCGGAAGAAAATAATTTATTCTGATTTTTTTACTTGCTTTGATTTTGTTATCAAATGCAGTTGTGGTTTGATTGTTTATATGCCTAAGATGGTTTTTTGTTATAAAAATCTAAGCATGGAACATGCAGATTGTTGATGTCGCTTGTCTTTTCTTAAGATGTCATGGTTATGCTATTATTTTGAAATGATTGGGTATTGTATTTTTTTCATGATAAGCTTGTTTTGTTAATGTTCTTACCCAAGCAAATATATAATGTCCCTTTTATGATTTCCCAATTTACTGGGTATTGAATTTTTGAAGATAAAACTAGTTTTAACATTCTGCAAGTATGCAGTTGCTAATTAATATCACCGATTGGTTGTGTATTATATGGAGTTGAAGACATGGGACCCATTTTGTTTTTATTGTCTCTTGTATTGACGGCCATGTTTACATATTGTTGAACTTTGCTATTTTAAGAAGAAATCTTAGTGTTGTTTGTATCAAACACTTGTGACAGTAAATCATGTAGGGGTACATTCATGTAAATCATGGCTTATATGCATAAGCCAAACTACAATGTTGATATGTACTATTATGTGATCGTGACTCTGTGAGTGTTGTACTACCCTACTAGACATAGTAAGCCTCCACACATGGACAAAAGAGGGGCGACCCTGTAGCGGTCTTTATCTCCATCCTCCTCTTTGCAGACAACCTCTTTCTCAATACTGTACCTCTTTACTGAAAGGTCCTTTGGCTGGCATAGCAGCTCCCATTGAGACAACATCAATTGTAGCAAAGAAACCCTAGAGGAGACTTAGAGCACTTTGCTTGATAAGCTTTTGTGAAGCAAGCTTGGAGAGGACCGAGGGTGGATTTGTGACGTTGCTACTTAAGTTCTCCATCATACGTGTTGTCTCCCATGGAATCCAATCATGGTTGTTCTTCGCTTAGTGAGGTGGCGGTGGAGACTATAACTCTACCTTAGCCGCGGGGTCACTGACTGGTTTGGAACAGGTGTGTGCTTGTAAGTAAAGGGTGATCCTTGAATCAGCAGGGTTATCCTGAGTCGGAGCCAATGCCAAACAAGTCTATACTATAAAGGTATTTTGCAAATTGTCGTTTTAGACTACTTAGATGGTTGGATCGTCGAATCACTCCGCGACTATTTATTACTGCTAGAACTTATTGATCACCAGATGGATGGTGGATTGACGGTCAGCCGAGAGAGGGAAGCCTTTACCTTATAGAGTTTAACTGCCATTTCTCTAGGGTGTCATAGGTGAAAACTAGGCCCCTTAGAGATTGGTTAAACGAGCGCCGCACCATCTCATCCAGATATAGAGCCATCAGCGCGATACGCAGTTCCATTCATAGTTCCGGTGACACTTACCCCTTCGATTGAAGTTGTTGAATCAATTCTGTTGGAATAAAAATATCATTCGCCTATAGCATTAATGGTAGGTGGGACGCAGTAGTGAAGCGAAGCCAAAACCCCCGTCCTGCGCAAATGAAACATTCTAAACAGAGGCATTTCAAATTCAAGTAGCAAAAAAATTTAAATTTAAACCATGTGGATCAAGACAATGTCAATGCCATGCTGTATGTAGATTCAAGGTGATACAAGGTGCGTTTACTTACAGAAGCCATTGCTAGAGTCTGGAACTCTGGGAACCAAGCTCAACACCCAAATAGTTATCCCTCACTTGACTGAGAACTATGGAGCATCACGAGATCCTCCTGAAAAGCATGCGCCAATGTGCATGCTTCACTCATTTCCACATAATATTTACCACTGAGATCCTCCTGAAAAGCAGGCGCCCATGTGCACGCTTCACTCGTTTCCACATAATATTCACCACTCTCTCACATGGGCAAGGTCCTAATTTGAAGGTCTCTCAGACAAAACTCTGGCTAAAGCCAATGCTTTTCTTTCCAAACCACAAGAATACATAGCAGCAATCAAGTCTGCAGGGGATGCTCATGCCTGACATCTTCTGGAGTCTGTTGTCTATTGTTTGGTATCATAGAGATGTCTAACATTTGAAGATTGCTGTGTAGCATTTAGATAAATTTGTGATGTGGTTAATACACATAGGAGTCTAGTAGGCGTTAGATAAATTTGCTATGTGGTTAATACACATCGGATTCTAGTAGGCGTTCAATTCTGTAATGGTTAATCCATGTCTAGTACCGAGTTCGTGGAGTGAAGTTAGTTTTAGAGTTGAGGTAGAAAGATCCATTTCAATTTCAAGCAATATATTCTGCTATCTAGTCCAAGTTTGTATGTCCAGTTCAATGAATTTCAACGACTCTAAAATAATTACTATGTTCTAGTTATATGTTGGAGATGTGTCTCGACTTATGTTTGCGTTTATAATAACAACAACAACAAAATAGATTGTTCATTCTCGCTAGCTCACTCGGTTAAGGTGTGGGTCTGGTCAAATCACAATTGAAGTATGAATCTTTCACTCGATTAAGGTGTGTGAGTCTAGTCAAATTACAATTGAAATATGAATCTTTGAATAACTAACAGAAGCACCCCAAAATGAGATGTAAAACACAATAATTAAATTCCAAAACGAGACCATCTACGACCCTACTAGGCATAGTAGTAAGTTTTTTTTTTGTACTAGAATGTAGCATTAGAGAGAACGAATGGGTGCTTAACTTAGGTGCCTCGGTTGTAGATTCTCATCAGAATATTGAATGAAACATTTTAAATTTTTAACAATGTTTTGAGATTTATTGATGATTGGTGTTATTGTTAATGTGTATTTGTTCATACATATGAGCGCACTACATATTTGCAAAAAATGCAATGAAGACTAATATTGGTTTATATGTAAAATGTTGTGTGAATTGTTGCAATGTCATTTTCAGATGGAACGAAAAATGGCAATTGCAGTTATGTCATTTATTTGTTTTGTATTTTTAAATTTGTAATAAGAGTCAATATTTTTGGTTGGAAATAGGAGACACCTTACCTTTCCACAACTACTGAATTTAAAAATAAAGCTCTTGAATAAGCTTAAAACCGACAGAATGATTTTGCAATATGTTGTAATGATTATTCCGAGGATCTTAGCATTAAAACATTAAGGAATATAGAGGAATTTATGATTGCTAATTTAGTGGGTTATTTTAATAATAATAATTCTTTAATTCAGGTTTTTTATTTTATCTCAAGATTGAGAAATATAATTTTTTTATAATAAAAAAATATAGATGTTAATGGAATACACTTTATATGGTAAAAGAAAGAGTTACCATTTAAGTGAATTAATTACCTATAATGTTTTTCACATAAGGATATATATTTTTCTTTTTAAAATTATTATAAAATTAAAATTAATTTTACATTTTCTACTAAAACTAAAAAAATCTATATTTTTTATATTATTTTTTTACATAATATATATGTAAATACTCAAAGGACATCTGAATTTAGGTGTTAATGTGTATCTATGTGAGGTGTTGTGTGACATGTTTTTGTATTAATGTTGTGCAAGTGGTGGTGTCACGATGCATGATTCAACACAAGTAATTTAATCACAAGGATTGGTCCATAACCATTTTAACTCTATATCTCAACTTTGAATGGATCATATAAATATAAGGTTAGGATGGGTCGAGAGGTATCAAAAAGCTCAAGAGTATCAATTTCAATGTTTTATGTACTTAGAATGTTAGTGTTAAGAAAATTGATATTTGCATCTCAAGTTTTGGGATACCTTTTAACACAATAAAATATATGGAGTTAAAATGGTTATGAACCAATCTTTGTGATTAAATGAATTTAGCTTGAATGACTTAATTCACTTGTTTCAATTTTTAAATTCAAATGGCAGGGACTAAGCTGCTCACAACTTTTGTTATTTTAATGGGCAGTTCTTAGCATTAACTGGATTAAGGCACATAATCCAAGAGTGAATTTGGGAGATGCTTTTAAATATTTAGATCCATTTGGATTCATTTCAATGATTTTTTGTTAATTTTTTTAATTCATAATAAAAAATGATTATATTTAAATGATTATTAAATTTAAAAATATAATAAATATAATTTATTATTAATTTGTAAATATTAAAATTTAAAATTATATATCTATATATATATAAGCCATCTCATGCATCTATATTAAAAAGTAAACATGTAGGGGAGACGGAGTTTCTGATCGGGGCAACTATTGGGGATCCTGGCGAGGGTTATTGTTGATATGAACCAGCAGCTTGGAGTCAAGTTGATTCACTCAAATCAACCCAGTACCAACCAAGTTTAAAAAATTGGGAATTTTCTGATGCTGGTTCAATCACGATTTCTCTTATTCTAGGGTTTCCGATTTTTTTCCCTAGGTGGGTTTTTCTTATTGCTTTTTATGGTATCGGGCATACCCCATTTTTGGCTTTTTACTTTTTTGTGAAACCTACTTTCTGCATTGTTTGTTGGCTCCCCTTTTTTGTCCTTGTTTAATTTGGGACATCTAGCGGTGGTCCCTGTACTACATGCTGGGTTTTTTTTGTACGGGTGGCATTTCTTCAAGATGGATGGACTCTTTCTCTTTTCCTTCCTCAAGTATTGGGGAAGGGACATTTGACTTTTACAAAGCACTTCGAGGGAGAAGGGTTTCTCTAAGTGCGATCCAAAACCCTTGGGTGGGTAGTATGGCTACAAGAAGGACGTTTTGAGCGGAAAAAAGGCCAGTCTGCGGCGTTCTGTTAAGGTCATTAAGGCTAGAGAAGGAAGAATACAGTTTATCATTGAGTCGCAGACCAATTTGGATCGTATTGAAATGCTTTCTTGCAGGGATTTAGTTGGGCGTTTGGAGTATACCTTAGGGAACAAGAAGGAAATAATGGATTGGGTGAACAAATTATGTACTCCTTTGGTAGGCATGGACCCTAGGGTTAATTTGCTGATGAATAGATGGATTTTATTTATCTTCTCGAACGCTGAGTGTGTAAGTGATATTCTGAGGAACATTTGGTTGTTTAAAGAAGGATCTCTGTTTTTAAGAAGATGGCATGATGCTTTTGATCCTTTAAGGGAAAAGCAAAATCGGCGGCACTTATGGATGTTGATACCCGGTCTACCTATTGAGATTTGGACTGAGAATTTCTTAACAGGGTTAGCCAACAAGGTTGGGAAGTTTATCAGACTGGATATAAATTCCATCTATGGTTTTGATTAACGAGTAGCAAAAGTTATGGCCGAATTCGACATCGGTCTCGGACTTCCTGCTGATGTGGATGTTCTATGGGGGTCCTGTTCTCTTTGCTTGAGGTTGGATTACTATAAGGTGCCTTCTCATTGTTTTGGGTGTAGGAATACTGACCATGTTCAATCCAGATGTCCTTTCGGATCTTCGGCTCTTTCTTCTGGTGAAGCTGATGCGGATTTGGTGTTGGCTTCCCCAAGCTACTACAAATTTCATCCTAGGACTGTATTTCCTCAGAAAATATTTTCGGGTAAGTCTAATTCCATTGATGAAACTCCTTATAAAGGTGTGTCTAACGCCGAACTGGACTTCTATTTAGATATGGAAAAATATTTGGATGAACGTATCTCTAATGGGAAAGTTACATTGCATTTGGGTGAGTCAATCCCACCTAGTGATGACCCTAAGAATGGTCTGTCTACCCCTATTTTCGGTGGGGTTAGTGGTCCTGAGATAGTCTCTAGTTTGGTCTCTAATGTTTCGCAGTCACCTTGTGACTCTCTGAAGGAGCCAGCTTTATCCGATCCAGGTAGGGTTAATTCTCGGGATGTTGAACCTAAGTTATTTTCGGTGGAAGAAAATGATGTTTTAAATGAAAGTGGTTACCGCCACAGTTATAATGAGTCTTATATCACCCCTCTACCTGTGCTTTCTGAAAAAACCTCTTTGAACCCTAATGTTCTTCCTCTTTAGGAGGTCCATTTTCAAAATGTAACTATTAGGAAAAAGAAGTCTGCTAAGAATCCTCATGTGAAGGTTGGTGATAGCTTTTTACCTCTTTCAGCTAGAATTGATGTTTCTGCAAAAAGTAATGTTGTTTCCTCTCATGTTCGGGCACTTAGAGTGTCAAGGCCCTTGTCTCCAGTTACTTAATGTTATTTTTAACATTAAACATCATAGGTTTGGGTAAGGCTTCCCGGGCTAGGGCTTTATACAAACTCTTTCATAGACCGGATTTAATTCTTCTTCAGGAAACTATGTGTGATGATATTAAAGATATTTTACTCTTAGCAAACATTCTGTCGGGTTGGGAATTTTCTACTATTTCTTCCTGTGGGATGTCAGGAGGCCTTTTAGTTGGTTGGAATCCGAGGATCTATCATTTTAGTGCTTTTAAGTCGGAATGGGGTATTTTACTTGATGGCTAGAACATAATTCACAAGATTAAGCTGATAGTCTTGAATTGCTATGATCCATATAAAGATAGATTACATTTCTGGGACTCTTTTAAGGCCTTTGGAATTTTGAATCTGGATAACCTCATTCTTGCAGGAGATCTAAACTTTACGAGAGCGGTTTCTGAAATATGGGGTTCTTCGGAAAAACTGGATGTTCTTGCAGATGATTTTACTAATCTGATGGTATCCTATGATCTTATCGATGTGCCTCCTAGTTCATTAATGCCAACTTGGACAAATGGTCATCTTGGAAAAGATGGTATTCATAAGAGGTTGGATAGGTTTTTGGTCGAAAGCTCTATTCTTAATACTTTTTGGAAATATAGATCTTGGGTATGTGAAGCAATATTCTCTGATCATTAGCCAGTGATCTTGCAACTTGATGATTCCAGTCACGACATGCACTATCCCTTTAAGTTCAACAACTCTCGTCTTAAGGATGAATCCTTCTGTGCTTTCATTCGAGACCTTTGGCCATCTTGTGGGTTGAAGGAAGATTTAAATCCTATGGATTATCTTGTTTACAAATTACATAAGTTAAAAGGTGGGATTTCCCTATGGATAAGAAACAAGAAACAAGAGGAGTTGCAGGATTTAGAATTATTGGAGTAGCAGATTCAAGTTTTATGTGTAAAAAATAGATACCATGCTTTGGAAAAAAGGGAGCTTGATGTGTTAAAAAAGCTTGAGTTGGAAAAAGAGAAAATATTACTCCAAGAGGAAAGGGATTGGTGGCTTAAGAGTAGAGCTACCTGGATCGAATTAGGAGATAAGAATACTAAATTCTTCCATGCTTATGCATCTTCCAGAAGAATAAATAATGCATTATGGGAACTGAATGATGAGTCTGTTTTTTCTATCTCTAGATCGGATAATCTTCTTTCTTCTGCAAAAGGATTTTTTGGTAACATTTTCTTTGATCCAGGTTATTCTGATCTGGTTTCTCAATTGAAAGTGGCTAGACTTTTCCCTTCTTTTTTTATGGAACAAGAAGCATTGTATTTGGGCAAGGAAATTTCTTTGAAGGAGGTGGAGGATAAATTGAAATTTTTTGCTAAAGAGAAGAGTCTGGGCCTGATGGTTGGATGGTCGAATTGTTTCTTCACTTCTTCGACATTATGGGCGATGAGATTTTGCAGTTTGTTGAATTCTCTAGAACAGAGGGGTTCATTTCTGGAGCAGTAAATTCTACCTTCCTCACATTAATTCCAAAGTGCAGTAAGCCTAACTCCTTTGGGAATTTCCGACCAGTTGCACTTTGCAATCTAATCTACAAGCTTATTTCAAAGATAATTGCAGTTAGATTGAAACCTGCCTTGTTTAAGTACATTTCTCCAGAACAGTTTGGGTTTCTTCGGGACCGTTAGATTCTTGATGATGTGGGTATCACTCAGGATATTATTCAAACTATAAAAAAAGAGGAGAAAAAAGGCTCTTCTCCTCAAGATGGATCTTGAGAAAGCTTATGATCATGTGGATTGGTGCATGTTAAGGCTCATTTTGATTCAAATTGGTATTCCTCCTTTGGTTATTAGATGGATAATGGCGTGTGTTTCCACTTCTAATATTGTTGTTTTGGTTAATGGTATGCCCTTGGAATTTTTCAAGTGTTCCAAGGGCATTCGGCAAGACTGTCCCTTATCCCCGCTCCTATTCCTTCTGGCCATCAACAGTTTCAGTAGACTAATAAATGCTGCAAAATTGGAAGGGAATTTGAAATGTATAAACTCTCTACCAATATTTCTTTGTCTCATCTGCTTTTTGTAAGATGATGTTCTTCTAGTTGGTCCAGATTCTATTGAGGAATGGAGGCATTACCAGAAAATTATCAATGTCTTTTGTATGGCGTCGGGAATGAAACAGAGTTCGAGGAAATCATGTTTCTATAATCATCTTGTTGAAAATTCCAAAATTACAGAAATCAGTAGATGTCTTACCCTTTACCTTCTGTCCATTGGTCGATGGGGTTACGTATCTCGGTTACTTCTTGAATCCCAATAACTATAGGATTCAAGATTGGAAATGGCTCCTAAAGAAGGTTTATTGTAGAATCAATCATTGGACCTTTCAGATGTTATCCATTGGTGGGAGGTTGAATCTTGTAAAGGCGATTTTATCTGGCATCCCTGTTTATTGGCTTTCCCTTTTAAAAATTCCATGTTCTGTCCTAAACTCTCTCAAGAAAAAAATTTTAAACTTTATTTGGTCTGGTAGTAATGGTCACAAACATCAAGTGATGGTCGGCTGGGATAAAATTGCTCTCCGTATAGCATGTGGTGGTTGGGGCCTTAAAAACTTAGATATTTTCAGCAAATCCTTGCAACTTAAAAGTCTATGGAGAGGTTTATTTGGGTCAACTCTCTAGTCCAAAGTTTTGGCTACAAAATATATCCCGGAAGATGTGGTGAATTGGTTCATAAATGATACTAAACTATTACGAGGTACCTCCCCTATCTGGTATGGATTTATGAAGGTTTATAACTGGTTGGAGAAGGCACTAGCATTTTTGAGCCCAAAATCCGATGGCATAGATGTCTGATTTTCGACATCTTATTGTCGACCATCCGACAAGCAACATCATTTTTTAACGTCGGTTTCAGTTCGGCTATAATCCGACATTTAAATTCCCCGTCAGATATCCGACATCCTACGGTCGGATATTCGACAACCACTCTTTTACCATACCTGCCGGATATCCGACTCCCTGAGCCGTCGATGGTATGGTAGGGGCGTCAGATATCTGGCCCCTCCAGTCCAATATCTGACGCCTTTAAGCCGTCGGTGGTATGGAAAAGGCATCAGACTGATGGTAAGTAGACGTCGGAGATCCGATGGACATGGCATAGAAAAAATACAACAATCCGACGCCTTTAGCCGTCAGTTGTATGACAAATGCGTCGGATTGTTTGTAATTAGAAGTTGGATATCCGATGGATTTTGCATAGAAAAAAGTCAAATATCCGATGAGTTTAACTGTCGGTTGTATGGAAAAGACATCGGATTGTGTGTATGTTATGGTCGGATCTATATATGATAATTTATGAAAAATAAACAAGGGATTTATAGCCTACTCATTTACCCAACATTGGTACTTTATGGAAAAAATATTTGATATGTTTTCTTAGTCTTGTGCATATATCTTTGTCTTCTGAATGGCTTAAAAGGATTTTGGAACCTTGCTCTAACTCTGGCTCTAGCTCACTGGTCTACTAGCTATGGCTATGGTTCTAGCTCTTATTGTAGCTCCACTTGCTCCCACAGTGCAGAAGTATACTCACTAACCCTAGACTCTAAGCAATATTCATATTCAAAATCTTCAATTGTAATTCATTCCCATCTTTGGTGTGCAAGTATATCTTCATTATTAGACTTAGATACAATCCATCTTGGAAGTAAATGATAACCAAGTCAAATTCAGGTCTTTTCTTGTTATGTAAGATCCCAACAAGCATATTCCATCATGCAACAAGTCCACTAAATGAAGTGTGCTATGCCCTCTTCTGCTAGGATCAATTTTTTATGACATGGAAACGATTCTCCAATGCTTGCATCTCACTCAATCCCTATAACAATGTCAATTTGAATGGTAACCTATGTGTGCAAACACAACCTTCGTGAACTATCGAACATCTATTTTGATCTCCAACGATTGTTATGGGGTTCCAATGAACCCCCATTATAATTAACGTTTGTCTACCAATCCCTAATACATATACACTAAGGAAATATTCACTTGGAAGATAAACGACAACAATTAAATAGGAGTTTCCCTTGATTTCAACATCAACTTATGTCCACCTCGTTGACAACGTTGACCTTCAGTTTTCTTATAACTCTCTAGACAATTTCTTATCCTTGGGTTAGGGATACGAACAACCTCTCATCCTCTTTAATCTTCAGTCTCCACATTATTCTCCCCAGAAAAAGAGATGAGATATCTTCTCTACTGCATGGAGATTGGACATAATGGAGAGGATGCAAATGATCTAGAGGATTTGTGACATATCTCATTCAAATATTCTCAAGGAGATTCCAAGGAAATTAAATAGAAGGTTAAGGATATTGGTTCCAGTGCATCATTTACTCATCCTTTGAATTTGTGGAAAATCGAAATTGGTTATGAGGAGCAACTAAACATCACAACAAGCTCCAAGAAATTGTCAAAATTTAGACGACACGCGAGTGGGTTGTAGAAATCCAACATCGTAGCCATTCATTGAGCTCCTCTCCGTTTCGAGAATAATTTAAAATTCTCTACTGAATAGGGCCAACCACATGAAGGTTGATGCTCTTATGGCCCCTCCCCCCCTCACATCACTCTCAATTCCCCATACCCAATGCATGTACTTGAAAAAAAAAATTACGTGCAAATTCATGCATATTTCATCATAAACTTTCATCTACCATTCATTCAATAAAGGCTAACATTCATTAAACCATTGTTTCATTTAGTCAACACATTCATTCAATAAAAGATAACATTCAATAAACCATACATTCATTCAGTCAACACATTCATTCAATAAAATCTAACATTCAATAAAGGTAACAGTTTACTACACTGAATCATTTAACCATTAAACCATTCATTCATTAATTAGGCCAAAAATCATGGACGACATATTATTATAAAAAATAATTAGACAATATTTTTCCAGTCACTTCTTTTTATTTTTTCTTCTCTTTACATAATCTCTAAGAAGATCATCTTCTAGATTTTCTCCTCCAATTCTTGGTTCTTCATCAGGTGCTTGTTGTGATGTCTGCATCCTAGAGTGTTGATCCAGACATGGATTTTGTGGCAAGGGGTTCGGATTTGCTGCAACAATGTGAAAATGTCACATCGTTATATTTTTCTATTGTAATGACAAGTATTTCATTTAAAAAAACATTACAAAGGTGTTTTTTTACCTAGTGTGGCCACATCATGTTGTTCATGTTCTTATACAGGCTCAACCTATACAGTGTCACCCTTTACATGCTCTGTAGTTGAAATATGGTGAACTACAATTAATGTTCACCATCTGCAATGCTATACATAAAATTGTAGCATATGAATAAATTCATTACCAGGATTCGAAGCATGATCTTCGATTTGTTGTTGTCCGTCCTCGACATTAAGGGGGTCATTGCTTTCCTGCTCAAAACATAGTCAATATTTTATGTCAATTATTTATAACGAATAGATTGCACAAGAAATAAATCTTCATTAAACTATATAGATTCTATATACATGTGCACCGTATGGATTAGTACCAGAATACTTTGTTTTCCCAGACAATCTTTTTCGGCATTCAACAACTCCAAATCCGTGCTGGAAGCCAAGCTTCATGTCTTCCTCAATGGGCACTTCTTTGAATCGGTCGACCTACATATTTGCATAATGCCGTTAATTAACATTTTGAGGTGCAATAAAACGAAAAATAATTTACAATTTATTATTTGTATGAATTATTGGTTTTTCGAAACTTACAATTCGTGCCACCAAATTCGAATAACCACCAGGCCCAAGCTTGTGCTGACCTATTTTTTCCAGTATTTCCTTTGTGGCCTTTGATGTGTCTGACAGCCTATGCAAGTGTTGAAATACGTTATATGTTCCAAATTCGATATAGAAATCAATAATAATAAGGTTTAGAATTACATTGCGGAAAGTATTGCATACCTCCCTGTGCCTGGTGGTACCTTTCCTTCTTTTCTCTGAGCCCTCTCCTTTCCATCTTCCACTAGAGCTTTCCACTCCATTGCTGGAATCATTGGAGGGCGCTCATACCTATGGTTTTTTTCCAGGTGTACCCTATATTGGTCTCAGACAATCTTCATATGTTGTCCAGCCTTTTTCAGGACCTTGGCTTGATTGAAGGACTTATCGCCGAACAGGCCAACCAACCGATTAGTGAGCTCATATTTTAAATTTTTCGGTTGTCTATCCCACCTTGTGCAGATGGTGGGCCTGAACATCTCCAAGGACAAGTCATTCATTTGTTTATAAAAAACATCATTTCCTGCAAAACGATCATGCCATGATCATAATTAGTTGAAAAAAAATGTTTTATCGGTATATTACAATGAAATTATAAACACTAACTTGATCAAGGTATGTTAATTACCTGGGATCTTCTCTATCTTTATTTGGACGAGATATTTGTCCACCAAAAATGTTGCCTCGATTGTTCTCGTGCTAGTGACACGAGAAGATCCTGCAAATGCAGCTTTGGTGATATCAATATTACTAGGAGGCTCGGTGTCGACCCCTTGTTCTGGACGATTTGGTGTGCGTCGGTCACTAGCGATCAGTGCACTCTTAGCTGGGGTCTGTGGTGTTTCGGAACGTGTTTCCAACTGTTTAGTTGAAAACATTAGGGAATGAGTCGATGCACATGGAGTCGTTTTCTCATGATACAACATCTCTCCACAAGCATCCCTAGGGCCAACACTGCCTTGACCACTAGTGTGTGGTCTCAGATAATTCTGTAAATACAAACCAAATTTTATATGTTTAGTACTATCATATAAAAGTGAAAATTATAAAGTTATAAATGAATTATTTTATGACTCAATATTCCTCAACTTACTTGCATGGATTCGGTTCTCCGATCCAACAATTCAATCATGGCTTTAATCTAGTTTATCTGCGGAACCTTGAATAGCAGAGAAACGATTTTCGCACTCATTTTTTTCAAGATGTTGTCTATCATCTTAACCGGGTCTGTAGCTTCACCAATTATGTCAGCATCGGCTAACATCGCAGCCACTTCAAGATCTATTGATGATTGCGATGTTGTTTCATACAACGATTCACTGGTCTGCAACAAAAATATATAAAACACTACTGAGTTATATCATGATAGATTCCTAAAATTATATTAACAAAACATATCTATCATGATAGATTCCTAAAATTACAACTAGGTTTACCTGATGCCTGGATGATGGTGTCGTCTGGTCCACAACTGAGGACTTTCCCCGATCATCCGGCCCCTACAAAAAAGAAGTAGAAAACATTATCAAAACGACACCAGTATACAGACGAAAAATAGATAACAAAATAAACATTATGCTACATATTATATTGGTTCAATTCCAATGAATTATACATGCTCCTTGAGGAGTGTGATCCACTCATCGGATCAATGGTCATAGGTGATCTGCCCCGATCTACCAATAAGGAGGTAACCCTTACAAAACCCTAAATAAAAAACATAGAACAAATCACCTAAACGAATCCAAAACATTTCATGAAAAAACACAAAAAAAAAAACTATTCTTCATATTATATTTTTACTATTACAGAGATGTATACCTGTTGCGTCAAGGCAGGTATGGTATGATCTACTGTGACCCTTACATAACCGTCCTGCATAAAAAACATAGAGAAAATTACCTAAACGAAACCAAAATATTCATTGAAACATTAATATAATGAGAAAACATTTTTGACATATTTAAATTGTACAATTGCAATCAGGTTTACCTGTTGCTGCGAGGCTGCTGTCGTCTGATGAACATTTGGGTGGCTTTCCTGATCAACGTTCTGCATCAAATATAGATAACATTATATAAACCAAACCAATATACTAATGAAAAAAAAAGCAAAAAAAAACTCTTTTTTCTTATTATATTTTTACTATTACAAAGATGTATACCTACTCCCTCGAGGAAGATGTCCTTCGACCATCTGTTGGCAGGGATTTTTCCTGATCACTAGCCTGCGAAGTAAATATGGAAAATTTAAAGGAAATAAACTAACGAAAAATCCTTAAGATGCTAATTTCATTAATAAAAGGTTGGGTAAATTGTTATATGTACCACTCCCATAGTAACCATGTTTGTATCTACTCGATTCAAATTGTTATTAATAAGCAACTCTTCCCCTGCAAATATTGATTTAATGGCACATACAAAAACACGGTTTCCTTCACGCCCCTCAAATTCACAATTTGGTTGCTTAATTGTAGACCCTGGTTGTGTACTGTTTATAAACCCCGCAATATTCCCTGTGGCCTTTGGCCTTCCGTCAATGTACAACGTTGCTCCTTTATTTTGATATTTGTCTTTAAACTGTAAATAGTTTGTTGACAATCCATATCTACGCATACTTTGTGTATATTGGACCAAGTGCATCCAATCTTTGTATTTGTAACAGGGTCCAACATACTCCATCAATTCTGTACATGTGTCGTAACCGACCTTCATGCCATCCATGCAAATCAACCCCAAACCATGTAATGACGACGGTGCAATTCGATATATACTCTCGTTCACACAAAAATATGTGTTCGCTTGAGGAATATCCTTGGGTACCCATTGTTTCACTAAATGTCTGTACCTCAAGGGCACCTCGACGTTTCCTATTGTCTCATCATCATAGGAACATGACCCCCCTTGAGCATGGAAAAATTCCATGCGTTTATGGAATTTTCTTCTGGTCTATTGACATCTAGTTGATCAAAATCTTGTAGACCTACTGGATGTCTCACTTTCCTCTAGCCTTCCTAAACTCCCCTCGCTCAAGGAAGATAGATCTGACAAATACCTGTTTGGTTCTACTTGCACCATGGGAAAAAAATTTAGATAGGACCGCAAGGCATAGCACCTCTTAAAAGGTGACGTGCAGCACCTTTTATAAGGTGACTTGTACCGCATTCCCTTTCTCAAAATGTAGGAATTCAAGTGATGAGGAAGAGGACCACTTTATCTTTCTTAGGAGTAGAAATTCATACAATTATGAGTAGTCTTTTATTGCTCCTTTGGGTCTTGAGTCCCATATCACACCATCTAACTATCTTTGTCGTCACGGCCCTAAAGTCTCTCTCATCCCATCAGTTTGGGTCCATCACCTCGGTAATTGAATTACACTCACATTTAATAAGATATTTATATTTAGCAATAATAATATAAAATAAAAATAACTGATCATTATGGAAAAATTCTAAAATTTTTTATGACTTTCAAAACTAAGATCTTTGAGGTGGTTAATAAGTGTTCACAAATCTTCAAAAACAATAATTTATATAATGTTGTGAAACTTGTATAATCTTATTCAAAATCTAAACTAAAATATTCTTAAGGAAAATGATGAACTGATAAAATATTGGAAACACATGGGTAGTTTTGTAATCAAGCATGGTCTTCTTAGAGGATTCCCTCTAAGATAGGAAATACCTCCATCTATGTCCTTCCCTTTGACCACTTTCCCCTTGTCCTATATATAAGATAAATGTTTCTGTGAACATACGTGAATACCTCTTCAGTGTTGCTCCCAACTAATGCTGCCTTTGGACAATTACTCGTAATCTTGTCTGATGGTATTAATTGCATAACATAAATTTTCAATCATGATGACATAGAGAAAAGTAGGGATTTCTTTATATTACCATGACATAGTTACAAAGACTCAAAGAGTTTTCTGATGTCTTCTTTTAGCGCTCGGCCAAGAGATAGAGCATACTTCCTTGGAAAGATACAAACTCAAGATTTATACTTAAGGAAGTCTTAGGTTTCTAGTGTGATCTGATACCACGAGGGCCAGCCACAGAGCATACTCTTGTTCTCAGACATACAAGGTTTTTGTTGCAATCTAATACCACAAAGGCTAGTTGCAGAGCATACACCTTTTCTCAGACTCAGACACAAAGTAGAGAGAGACCGAACTCGAATGCCTCAAATGGTTATCTACCTAAAAATTAGAGAGGACAGGCCCACTCTCTTAGACGAATGGAATCCTATTATGAAAATTTGAATGGACATGCCCCACTCATAGCCAAATACTTTTGAGATATTTACAATTGATCGGATTATGGGGGACCATATAATTCTTGAAAGTTGGATTGAGTATCCCATGCCTTTGAATAAAAAAACCTCACGACCATGCATCTATTCTGATGCATGTGGAATTCTATGTGGGTTTCGACAAGCCATTGTTCTTTGTTTTGAATGTAGTACTCATGGATTTGATCCTCAGTAATCATTTTCTGCAAAATATCTTTGACTTGTTCGAGAGATTCTCCAATGTCCTGTTTTAGATTATAAATAATAGCTGGTTCTAATGCTGTCAGGTTAATGCCGAATGACTGCCACCAGTCTCTCATCTAATCAGGACCATAGAATGGAGGATCCTCATGGATATGTGTACTTTGATGTCCAAACTTTAGCATGGTATAATATGTTCTATCTATATTTTCCTTTCTCAATAATTCCCACCATAATTTTTTATATTTTTCATAAGTGTGGGTAGTACTTGGAAACCGGAGACTAGCATCTTGATGTGGCCATGCTTTCAAAGAACATATCTGGTTAATACAGTAGTATTGATGGTCTAGTTGTAGCCTAGGGTGATGTGTAGAGACCTTTGTCGTGATTAAGTTAAGATCATGGTAGAGGTGTGTTAACCAATTTCTTGCATCAGCTACTTTTCTCAGGGAGTTGTTGTAAATCATCTCTGGTACAATACTGGATCCCATAGGCATTCTCTTGAGTTCTAGCACTAGTTTAATAAAATCATCAGATCCCTGTAAGTTAGCATCCAATACTTCAATATGTCTCAACTCCCACCTAGGTTTCCATGTTTGCATATAATCAAGCCAACTCATATTATCATTAATAATATAGATCTAATGTTTTCCTTCGATCCAAGCAGAGATTTCCATGTTTACTTGTGGGTTATGGGCCCACTAGATTCCGCTTTGATGTTCTATGCTCGCTTACTTCAGGCTCGCTTGCTCCAGGCTCGCTTGTTTCAGGCTCGCTTACTTCAGGCTCGATTGTTCAAAATTAACAGCATACTTCTGTGTCAAATATTTTCTTGTTATAAAGTCAGGAATGCTATTTGCTTTCCCATAAATGTGCTCAATAGTATAGTTATAACAGGAAAACAATGCTTTCCATCTTGCAAACTTTCCTTATATTCAAGATGGTTGTTGTTCAAAGTGTTCACGTTCTCATATGTGCAGGTTCTTAGTCCCTTGTCCCTATGTCCCTATCATGTTGTATCATATACGTTCTTAGTCCCATGTCCCTATCATGTTGTAACATCTAAATCTCTCAAGTTTAGTGGAAAAACTCTACAAATCCATTCTCCACCTCTCAAGGATGGCTTTGTCCTAATATATCCTATTAAATGATGGAATTTGCATGGTTTTCATTAAGTCACTCATCACTATAGTACTTAGTAATTGAAGGTGTATAATTATTTTCCCACCTAGTGCCCATAATATCTCATATGTTGTGGAATAGATATTTGTTGTTCTCCCATTGTCATGACACTTATTCTCCAAAATAATTTTCCTCACAAGTTCAATCGAGGAGTTCCACCACTCTTAAAAATCTTTAGCAACACATGATATTTGATTACCAACAATTTTGTCTGACATGACAAGTCTAAACTACTTAATACAAATGATTTACCACATATTTGATTACCAACAATTTGATTACTTAAGTCTTACCAACACATATTTGATTACCTGGGTGTAGACGTTTCTTGTAATATACTCAGAAGAGTTACTTTCAGAAATGACTGTGCCTCTTAGAGGCCAATCAACTCTAGGAACCAAGTGACCCTATTATAGGGTTCGTACAAACTAGAGAGAGAGAGAGATGACTGGGTTATGGTACAGTCAATCAAAGAAAGTCAATGACAGTCAAAAGGATTAGTACAATCACAATAAAGATGAGCCGACAGCTAGCAGACTGAGGCCAAAGAGACTCATGACCTCCATTAAGGTACAAGGACCAACCAAAGGGTACAAAGACCAACCAGTAAGGTACAAGTCAAAAAGAAAAGAGTGGGTATAAAGACTCATAACCCTTAGGACTAAGGGGGTGTACTACCTCTAATGTGGACAAACTACCATAATTATACCCATAAGACCAAAAACATAAAAGGTAGTACAAATCAAAAGATGACTCAAGATGAGTAAAAGACCCAAAAGGTAAGAGGCAAGGTACCACAAAAAAATGAAAGGACAAGGTACCACAAGACCAATAAACAACAGGGTGTAAGGACCAAAAGTAAATCAACCATTGTGGGGAAGGTACAAATAAGGTAAAATATATATTGCAATAGCTCCTTGTAACTACCTGTTATTTGAAATGCCAAAGAGATGGAAAATCAAATAATGTCAAATGAATGCAATAGCTCCTTGCAACTACCTCTTATATGCAATAATGTCAAATATATGCAATAGCTCCTTGTAACTACCTCTTGCAATAAGCAACCTTCCTAACTAAGGTCTGGAGGGTGGTACGGAGTGTGTATAAAGACTAATAACCATTTGGACTAAGGGGGTGTACCTCAAATGTGGACAAACTACCATAGTACCCATAACACTAAAAACATAAAAGGTGGTACAAATCAAAAGATAACTCAAGATGAGTAAAAGACCCAAAAGGTAAAAGGAAAGGTACCACAAAAATATTATCAACAAAATGAAAGGACCAAAAGTCAATCAACCAAGGTGGGGTACAACCAATCATCAAGTTTCTATCAATTTAAAAAACAAATTATGAAGTTTCGTAATTTTGAAGGTGAAATCCGACGACACAGTCTTTTTCGTCGGATGTCGTCGGATTTTGGGTTCGAATCTTGTAGTGAGGACCTCAATTGGCATGTTGGCTCTGGGAAGGAGATTTTGGTTGGTATTGACCCAATATTGGGTATTGAAGAGAACTATACTCTTTCTGATGAAATCATCAATGATTTGAAGGATTTAGAACTTTCTACTCTTAACAGAATTAGAAACAGAGTTGGCAGTGGCTCTGAGTATTGGATAAGTTAGGAAGAATTGGGATTCTCCGGTCGGTATGCTCATGAATGGGACTTTTATATCAGATATTTGAATGAGGCGGGATGTAGACTTAGTAATGAAAAATATATTCTTATCTGGAAGGGTAATCCGTCGATGGGCAAGGTAACAGCAAAATCTGCTTATGACAACTTAATTCTAGATCGATGTTTTTATCCCCAGCATTTGTGGTTCAAGAAGCTCTGGAAATGGAATGTTCCATTAAAATACAAATGTTTCATGTGGTTCTCCTTTTATGATAGGTTAAAAAATTGGGACAACTTAATTAAAAAAGGCTGGATAGGCCCAAATATATGCTTCCTATGTAAAGCTTTGGCTGAGTCTACCTGTCACATTCTGGTTCACTGTGTTTTTACCAAGAGTATTTGGAATCATATACGTGATATGTTGAAGATGGACCATCACCGGGGATCGGATAACTTCAGTTCCTGTACTCTTAACTGGATGAGATATTGTAAATATCATCCTCTTCTTTCGATCTCTATTTCGTGGACCATATGGCGTTTCAGAAACCTTGCAATTTTTGAAAGTGCGGCTCCAAATATCCATCTTTCTTGCAATTAGATTTTGAACTCGTACAAGCTTCATTCAAAAGTGTAGAAGCCAAAGAAAACCTTGAAACTGAGCAATTTTGATTTGTAGGTGAATCGACCAACAACCTTCTTTGATGGAGCTGCAATTAATGGGTTTTGCGCAACTGATGGAGTAATTTATTTAAATCAGAGGCATTATTATACTTTGAAATTAAACTATGGAAATGGCAGCAATATGAAGGCCGAGCTTCTCGGTTTATGATGTGTTCTAAAGGTGGCCAATCTCTTCGGGTTTGCTGACATTAAAGTCTTCGGGGATTCTCAGGTAACAATAAAATGGGGAAAAAGATATTATACACTCAATATTATCAATCTCATGCATTAGTGCAGTAGAATAAGCGCAGAAATCAAATTGATCATAATTGTGGAATTTGACCATATATACAGGCAGCACAATTCTCTTGTTGACAAGCTTTCAAAGACGACAATGGATGGAAAAGTTGGTGTTTTAATTTGGGAGGAATTTCAGGATTCTCATATATGTGATATGGGAACTATGCGCTTTTACGACTAATAGCCCATGTATATGGTCTGAGTTTTTTTGTGATATTTATGTTTTGACATATCCTTTGATCGGTTAAGACTGTCTTTGTTGTAAAAGGTGATGCCAGGATTGAGCCCCACTCTTAGTTTTCGTGCATATCTGTCTTGTTTTGAGACACAGATTATCGATGTACTATTTGATTCACTTTGAATATCAATAATATGCTTTTTTCTTTTGAAAAAAAGAAGAAGAAGTAAACATGTAACTTTCAACACAACTATACTTCAATTAATGTGAGCGGCTATGTACATAAGCGACCTTCCTCGAAATTAAAGATGGGAGCTTTAACTTATACATTGATAGCGATCCATGAAGAAAGCCATCCATCCCTATAGAAAAAGTGAAAACAAAGGATAAGATATACACAACACTGTTAATAAATTTTCATTTTTTAATCTTTTGAGAACCCAAGTTTGGGTGTTTTGCATGTACACAAAAAATATTGCATTTTTTTTTTGCTGTATGCACAAAGAATGTTGCATTTGAGGAAAAGGTGCTCACCGCTTAGATGATTATTCACTTTTAGATTTAAAAAATTAACTATAGTATTATGAGATATTAACATTTTTTTCAACGTTGATATCTATTTGCTAAAATCAAAATTGTTTAGTCTTAATTAAATTTAAAAATCAATTTAAATTTATCTTCCTCATTAACCATGTCTCATTAATGCCTTTAACTAGATTACCTTAATTACCCTATGTTACCAAACTTCCACCAAATGCTCAAAATCTATATAACTCGGGTTGAACTTCTCTTAAATTTTTAAAGCTTGGCAAATAAGTGGAAACGTCATAGAAGATGGCCACATCAACATGCTTGATGAATAAAAAAAATCTAAAACATACAAATTATTAATTTTTATAAAAGTCATTTTAATTCTAATTTTATTCATGACATTAGAAACTTATGAGAAAAGTTTAGAATTTTGGGTAAGCTTTTCTTCTATTTTTTTCTTTCAATAGCTTTATTGCAACATGCTCGTGGCTCTTGTTAAACTTGTGGTAAATAAAAATCTTGGTATTCAATACATTTACACATATAGCTTTTATATAAAATAGTGATAAGAAAATATTATATTTAGTTTATCATTTAATAATTTTTATTAAATAATAATTTTTAGTAAATTGTATATATTTTTATGATTTTGAGATTCTTAATTTTTAATAAATTATATGATAATTACTAAATGTTTATGAAAAATAATAACAACTTATTTATTTATATGTACATAACAACTTGTTTATTTATTTATATGTATATATCTTAACTTATTTATATTTACATATTTTACTTTTTATTAGGCAATATGAATACTCAATATTGTCGACCATATGTTTATCAATTTTTATTAAATAGTATGGATAGTCAATATTGTGGACCATTATGTATGAGATAGTATAAATAATCAATATTGTAGACTATATATTTATTAACCTTTCATTAAGGATATGGATAATTTTTTTTAATGAAAATATCAAAATATTTGTAAGAGTATATAATGTGTTATGTGTTTGCGCATATGTGGATGTATGTTATTGTTTATGGTGAATGCATAAAATAGCTATTGTTTTTAGTTTGATAAGAAGTGCAAATTGTTCATAATTGTGCTAATATTGATTCAACCCCCCTCTCAGTATTATTAAGATTCCAACAATAGCAACATTTCAAAGGAAGGACAACTTTTTAAATTACCCATCAATATTAATTTCAATTTATGAACTCTTGGATGGTGGGAATGTAGGAATCCATTCTTTTAAGTTCAAATTTCCTTTGGAATGACTTATCCCATCCCAAAACAATGAAATATTAAGTCCTACTTCAATTTTTGTCAAAAATGTAACATAAACATCTAGGAGTAATTCATGCGAGTTTAATGGCGTAACCTGGAACTTACCATATTCCATCACCATTTGTGACTTGAATAGGTATAAGTGCACTCCATACATTCCTTTAAGAGATGAATATCCTTCATACACAAATAAAACATAAATAATTTCTCCAAGTTGTTAAGGAGGTATATTGGAAAAATTAAAAGATGATAATTTCCATAGCCCATTTTACCCAATTTTAGTTGATGAAAGCATTTCAATCAAACGATGGAGCACCATTTTATTATTTATATTAAATATTTTAGAAATGAACGAAGAGGTCAATGTGTGACAAAATCCACATGCTTACTTCAAATGAAAGATGGAACAATTCAATCTATGTACGATGGAGTGAGAACTTTTCTAACATAGATGGATCTATATTTGATGAAGTTAGATGGATTTGGATCTGATGGGGAATCTGCCATGAGGGGAAATCATAAAGGTTTATAGTCTAAGATATGTCGATATGCTCCTCATTTATTAGATATCCATTGCATAGCTCATAGAAAATCATTAGCAACAAATGATGCTTCATCTCATTTTCCATAGCTGTGGTATATTGATAAATTTGCAAACAAAGTTTATTCATGGTTTGGGAAATATCCTAAAATACATGGAGAACTGAAAGAGATAACATAATCATTTCAAATCACTAAGTTATAGGTTTTACAAATTCATCAAATTAGGTGTCTTTCTAGAGGAAGGGTCATGGAAAGACTCGTCAAACTCATGCCTGCTTTGTTAAAAGATTGAGAGTTAAGGGAGAAAAAATATGTATGAGTTGGAAACAATATTTCAAGTGCAATTTTGCATCCATTTGCTTGTAAATGTTCTGAATGAGTTAAAGAAGTTGAATTAGAAATTCCAATAGGATCATGTTGATATTACCTCTATTGGCACTACTTTAGATGTTACTATTAACATGCTTTGTAACCGGTTTTTGGGAGGCATATTTGGGGCAGGTGCAATGCACATATATCCTCTTTTTTAATTAGAGCACAATGAAGAAATATTGAACTTGTAGATAGTACATGTAGAGTACATTTACATCCATTAAGGTTTGAAAGTTTACCAAAGACACAAAGATCAGGGACATTAGATGATTGCATTCTTTTAGGAAAATGTTTTGTGTTGAAGGTGATTGGATCTCTATACGAGGTTCACAAATCTACCTATATTTAACCATGCTAAAGTTTTAGTCTTCGACATTAAATTACGAAGAAATAGATGATAGAGACTCTGAAATGAAAATATGGTTGGAATGTTTATGTGAAAAGTTTAGAGTTGGGGACTCACCTATTGTGGATACTGCTAAATATTTCAATGAAATGTATTCATTTATTTGTTCTATTTATAAATCATACCCTAAAAAGAATATTTTTGGAGCATGAGATCTGTGTCGAGGTGAGCCTGAATGGTTTGAAGGATTCATTGTTTGATGCGATTATGGAAATCTATCCTTTCTATTCCAACAAGTACAACAGTGTGCGAAAGAGGCTTCTCAAAATTAAACATTATAAAAATGATGATAGATCAAGACTTTCATTGGAGAAATTGGATATGGTAATGTTTTTTCTCTCTTAGTGCACTTCATGCTCTAAATGACGTATATTGGAATGTTATTTATGATGTATCGAAACAAATGAAAACTAGAAAGCCTCCATTGGATAAATAAATTTATGTTTTCAATGATGTAAGATCAATACTTTTGAAGAATATCAAATGAATCCAAGAAAAATATATTTTCTTATTATTTTTGTTGGAATGTGCTCATTTATGTAAAATAATAATTATTTTGTGGACCTTACTAATTTCAAAGAATTTTTTGTTTATTCCTTAGGTTTTCTTGAAAATTTATCATTTTTTCATGTACTGAGTGTTCAATTGTTTAAGATTGTAAAAATTTGGAAGGGAAATATTTATTTTTTGCATTTTTTTGAAGTGTTTAGTTAATTTATACTACATGTTTCTTCATCTTTGAAAGGATGGAAAAATATATGCCCTTCAAATTGAAATTAAGACCCACCCGTCAAATTTGATCATTGTTGGTCTTATTTAGTAATAACAACATAGTGGATCTAGTCCACTTTATATTGAATGGCCTCTACTACTATTCTAATTATCTCTACATGCCCTCCATTACCCCCAAGGGAGGGTCAAAACATAGGATTTGGAGGGTCAAAACATAGGATTTGAGACTTTTTGTCTTAAAAATTTAAAATATTATGATAAATGTAAATATAAATTATTGAGATTGTATTCCAAGTGCGACAAGAATTATCTAAGAAGATTGAATCTATTTATACAGTAAAAAAAATAAATTCAACAATAATAACTTGCATCCCTTTTGTAGACTTTACTTCAATTGTAATGCCGTAAAAAACCTTGGGGATATACCTCTTTTAGTTCATATGAAAATACTTTTATATCTGAAATCATCCATGAAAATCATCTTTTTCTCCTTATAGTCTAACATCGTTGCATGGGCTTCTAGCAAATCCATATCTATGATGATGTGATAGGATCCTAAAGTAGTAGTGTAATGAGATATCTTGGTAACACACACTCCTAATTCGACTTCACAATCCTTAACTAACTATCCTACTTCTTGAGTAGTATTAGACACCATTTTGACTACATTGAAATCCTCTTGCTTGCTTTCAATCACCTTACATATAGATAAATCATTTTAGGAAACAGAACTTTAAGTTGCTACTGGATCTATTAGTAAGGAAAAATTCATACCCTTTCTGTTAACTGTCATCTCAAGTATTGAAGAGATTTTCAGGTAAAAAAAGGGCCTCTTAAGAGATATTAAAAAATTATGAGTTACGCATTTTATGGGGTAGGTATATTTGACAACTTACCTCCTACACTTCATTCTATGCACAATCTAAATAACCATGGTTGAATTGCATTTCAAAATTGATTAGAAATAAATTAATAAAAAAACTACATTGATGTGCCTAAGATTCAATTGTAAATTCTCAAAAATATATTGCTCTTTACCATTTATACGCGTTGAACTTGAAATTTAAATTAAATGATAATAAAAACATTATAATAAAAACCACATTTTATGAGCTATTTTTTAATTTATATTAACTTTTTTGTATTTAGTACTTGTCTCATAAATATAATGAAATGATTACACATAAACATTATTATAACTTAAATATTATTTTCTTACATTTTTAATACTATATTAATTTATCCTAGAAATATAAATTTATTCATATATATATATATATATATATAACAATGCATATATATATATATATATATTATAATAATATAATTATATATTGTCAATTCCCGCTAGCTCACTCGGTTAAGGTGTGGGTCTCGTCAGTAAGGCGACCTGAGTTCAATTTTCCTTAGGAGTGACTTAGTTGGGAGGCGATACCCAAAAACCCAGTCAAATTGAGGTTGGTGTGATTCCTAGGTGATTATGACGGTTTAGATGCCCCTGTGTCGTGGTTTCTTAGACCACATGCCACTCCTGTAAGTCAGGGAGATTTGAGCAAACAATATATATATATAATTTCAAACTAATTATAAGTTGTTATTATATATATATATATATATATATATATATATATATATATATATAATAACAACTTATAATTAGTTTGAAATTGTGATATTAAATAAAATGAAATAATTATAATATTTGAAATTAAAAACATGAAAATGCACAAATATAATAGTTATGTGTATTGTTTTTTTTCAAAAAATATGAAAATGAAAATAATATTATTTTATGAAAAAAGTGTGAAAGGACCTTCATTATGAGTATTTTACTTGAAAATGACAATAATATTAATTTGTTAAAAGTGTGAAAGGACCTTTATTATGAGAACTTTAATTTATGACTTCAAAGCACTACCATGATTAACTATGGGTTTTCATCCACCATTGAAAATGTGACAAATAAGTAAGCAATGCCACCTCAACAATGGGGGATGATGCCATCCTCTAAAATGTGATTGGTTGATTAAATTTAAAGTACATTTTCTTTATTTTGAGGCCCATTTTTTACCCCAAAATTTCTTTAATATCGTAGATTAGTGTTCTGCCTAGTGGTTGTTAATTGTTGCATTAATTTTATGGGCCTTGCTTAAATCTCCAACTGTAGGCTATCTTTGTCCCTAACTAGAGCCCCTCTGAGCATTTGGAAAGTATCTCTCGAAATGAGTCTCTCCACATGTCCAACACCCTGCCTTGGGGTTTATTCTACACACTAGCATATGAAAATGTAGGTCCACTATTGTACTAGGATTGCTATGCTGATGGTAAGCCATTGTTGTACTTATATTGTTGTCTTAGCGGCCTATACAATGACCTATGTCCTCCTTTTTCATGTATATGTTTCCTTATAATGGGAAATATATGTGCGTTTCTATGTCCTATCACTGATCTTGAAGTACTAGCTGATTTTGCTCCTTGTCTCTACCCCACGAACCCTGAAGGTTGAGGTCATCTGGTAGGGCCACCTCCCATAAGTTCCTCCTAAAAATAATATCTCTTTGAACTACCACATGCAAAGTGCATGGCATCGTGATACTAATTGAAGTTGAAACATAAGGTTGTCCTTCCACCAAGGAATGGACAATACGAGGTTGCATAACTTGCCCTTTAATTATTAAATAATTGAAATAACTTTCCCTTCCACTATTAAAAAAATCAGGAACTCACTGTTAAGCTCGTTGTTGAAGTCACTCTTTATTATTAAATAATTGAAATGAACTCATTGAACTCACTCTTTATTAGTAAATAATTGAAATGAACTTAGGACCTCGCCCTTGAGCAGGTGGTTGAACTCAGTGTTTATTATTAAATAATTGAAATGAACTTGGGAGCTTGCCCTTGATCGTGTTGTTGAATTCACTTTTAATTATTAAATAAATGAAATAAATTCGTTGATCTGATTATTTATTATTAAATCATTGAATGATATCGAGAAATCGCCCTTGAGCTTGGAGTTGAACAAACTCTTTTTATTAAATAATTGAAATAACTAGCCCTTCCACTCTCTCTTTTTCAAGAAGAAAAAAGTTTGTACTTTTTCTATTATGAAAATAAAAAGTACTCCTCCATACAAAAATCCAAAATAAACAAAATCCAAGATTATGTTTTAACTCCATCACCAAATTCATTTTCATACTGAAGCTAATCAAAATATAACATAACTAAAAGCTATTCTGCAACTAGATCTTCCAGCTAAGCAAGGTAACTACCTACAACAATCTGCAATCAAAATGAAGTCTAGTTGAAAAGAACAAAAGAGATGAACCATAAGATTCCAACTGATTATCAATCCATTCTTCCCACCACAGGGAGCCTTCCAGCATGTTTAAATATTCCTTCGACAAAGAATCCACCACGTCATTTAATTCCCTCTAAATATGGTCTATAGACCAATCATAAAAGGTGTTGAGTAATGCATCAATACTCTGACAACAATGTTGTAATGTAAGGGAATTTATCTTGTGAATTCGTTTTTCCCATTTCACCACCATTGAAGAGTCACTGAACATTCTCAAGGCATCCATACCAAATGTTAAAGCAATTTTGAGTAAACCCCAAAGACCCATCAGTTCTGCTAAGGAGTTTGTGCCATCCCCAATGTTCAGTTTGAATTTAAAATAGTGTTCATTGTTGATTAACAAATATATGTCGGTTGCACATTTTTCTCTCACTGCTGCCCCATCGAAGAATCCCATGGCCAATTTGGAGTCATCAATATTCAGCAAATTACGGATCAATTTGTGTGAGATAATAAAATTTGAATATGAACTGCACATACCAAGGATTTTAAAGACCAATTGATTAAGGATAATCAATTTGTCTTCAAAAATAATGTCATTTCTTGATTTCCATATTCACCATAAAATGAAAGCTGGCAGAGTCTTATGGTTGTTGTGAGTTCTATACCATTATAATAAATAGCTATCCACATCCTAAGATCCCCACACATTATTGATAGAAATTAATGGGCATACCATATTCCACACAGACTTTGTGAACTTGCATTGTAAAAATATATGCAAAAAAATTTCCGAATCCATCTTGCACAGATGACAAATCCCAAGACCATGACATCCTCTTCTAATCAAATTACTCCAAGTCAAAACTCTGTCTTCTAAAATTATCCACATAAAACATTTGATTTTTTGTGGTATGTGCCACTACCATAATTTTCTGGCCCACTATTTTGGAGAAATATCCTTCAGATTTCCAACAATAGTATTATATGTGTCCTTTGCAGTAACAACACCCATATCTGAGTTGAAATACCATACCATATTATCATCACTTTCATAGAGTCGAATACCAACTTTATTAAGTTTTGAGATGTATCTGTTCAATTCAGGAACCGGATTATCGTTGCGCCCCAAGTCGAAAGCAGATAACCAATAACTATCAGAGTTTTGAAGACACGAGGAATGTTCAATATTATTCAAAGTAGAAAAACCACATCTATGAAGGCTATCCCTTAATTCAACGGATAAAATGAAGTCGTTTTCATTCCCAACAAAAATATCTATTCCAATCATCACAATCTTCCCATATCCTATGTTCCAGGATAGATGGTTGTTGAGCCACGAATATATCTTATTGAAACCCTTCCATATAGTTGAAGAGTTCCTGGATAATTTGAATGGATTCTAAATCCAATCAATCAGAGAGGAATTAATATGTTTGGCTTGAATGATGTCTGACCATAATCCCGAACCAAAACCCCCTTGCCAAAGGCTCTTAAGACATAGAGCAATATTGTACCAAAATAGGTTTTTTATGTTCCATCCCCCATAGATTTTGGGGACTGAATGTTGGTTGTGGAGCCTGATCTCCCAGATTCAGAGATATTATTATTCAACCGTGTTTGTACCCCATCTTTATATGATATGCAAAAGGACTGTACACTCACCCCAGCGGGGGGGGTGGGGGGGGGGGGGCAAAGCCCCCTCCCACTGGGGTCCGGGGGTAATTATGGGCCCATGGTTTTGGGTAACCCGTGGTATTTTCCCATGGTATTCCCCTTTATAAGAAAGACATTGTAATACGGCTAGGGTTGATGTATTAGGTATTATGCATTGTAAAGATATTTGAGATCGTGAAAGAGAGAATGTGAGATAGTGAAGAGGAAGTGCAATGGATGTGCTGCGGGTTGTATCCCTTCATTTGTTGGATGGTATAATAATAAGGACTGACAATTTCAGTGTGGACGTAGCCCATCTTGGGTGAACCACGATATATTGGTGTCTCTCTTGTAATGTTTTTGTGTGATTGCATTTGCATCTTGTTTATTGTTTATTGCTTTGCGATCCTATTTTTCTAACAATTGGTATCAAAGCCAAAGGTCTTTTTGGCAAATAAACCCACAAGAAACTAGGGTTTTTGGTTCAAGTGGGAGAAATGGCGGAAGAAGGAAAGTTTAAGGTCAATAAATTTAATGGCCAAAACTACCAGTTATGGAAGATGCAAATGGAGGACTATCTGTACCAAAAGGATCTATTCCTACCGTTGGGAGGAAGAGCAAAGCAACCGTCGACTATCAAGGATGAAGAATGGGAGGTTATTGAAATAAAGGCACTGGGGACAATACGGTTGTCCCTGGCTTTGTCGATGGCTTTCAATATGTCAAAAGAAAATACAACGGAAGGTTTGATGAGCGCAATGGGTAAGCTGTATGAAAAACCCTCGGCCTCCAACAAGGTGATAAGGATAGCAGGAGGAGCACCACACGGTATGTGTTTACTGTAGGTGGAACATCAGTAAGTTGGATTTCGAAACTGCAAAAGGTTGCTTCACTTTCAACAATGGAAGCAGAGTATGTTGCTGTTATAGAGGCTAGTAAAGAGATAATTTGGCTGTAGAGGTTTATGGAGGAATTGGGTAAGAAGCAGAATGATAGCAGTTTGTATAGTGACAGCCAGAGTTCCATTCAGCTTGCAATGAACTCAACATTCCATTCCAGGACTAAACATATACAACTCAAGTACCATTTCATACGCTCTGTTCTGGAATATGAACTGTTGAAGCTGGAAAAGATACATACTAGCTAGAATCCTGCAAACATGTTCACAAAGGTAGTGAACAGAGAGAAGCTGAGTTCCTTCTCAGTTTCAGTTGGCCTTCTAGCGTGAAGGTGAAGATGAGAAATTTTCTAAGTCCAAGGTCCAGCAAGTGCAGCAACAGTGGAGTTGTTGTGATCAGTATCCAAGTGAGAGATTGTTGGTTGTGGAGTCTGATCTCCCAGATTCAGAGATATTATTATTTAGCCATGTTTGTGGCCCATCTTTATATGATATGCAAAAGGACTGTACACTCACCCCAGCGGGGGGGGGGTGTGGGGGGGGGTGAAGCCTCCCCCCACTGGGGTCCAAGGGTAATTACGGGCCCGTGGTTTTGGGTAATCCGTGGTATTTTTCCATGGTATTCCCCTTTCTAAGAAAGACATTGTAATATGGCTAGGTTTGATGTATTAGGTATTGTGCATTGTAAATATTTATGAGATCATGAAAGAGAGACTGTGAGACAATGAAGAGGAAGTGTAGTGGAGTTTTTGCAGGTTGTATCTCTTAATTTGCTGGATGGTATAATAATAAGGACTGGCAATTTCGGTATGGACGTATCCCATCTTGGTTGAACCACGATATAATGGTGTCTCTCTTGTAATGTGTTTCTATGATTGTATTTGCATCTTGTTTATTTTTTGTTTCTCCGTGATCCTATTTTTCTAACACTGAAATCATTTCACAGTTAGCCAAATGAATCCTTCCACCCTTTGCATTTCCAGTCCAGAGAAAATTAAAGATAAGCTTTCTTATCATATGAATGATCGTTTTTGGGACCATGATAAGAGAAAACCAATATATTGGCATACTAGTAAGGATTGCTTTAATCAATGTCAGTCTACTGCCTAGAGAGAGGAACCTGTAGCTCCAATGTCCAATTATTTTTTCATATCTAACAATCCAGAGCCAATCACTAACTTTGTAGTTATTTGGCTTCATGAAATACTCGATATATTTCATTCCAACATCAACTTGAAGTATTTGAACGGGGCATATATATGAAATTCTCTCTAGTATATTATCTTCCATATTATGAAAATGAAAAGAAGATTTCTGCATACTAATCTCCATCCGGAAGGCAGAGAAAAATGTTTTAATTATTTTAGAGAAATGAGTCCATTCTTCAATAGTTACCAAACCAAAAAGGACCACATCATCAACAAACAATAAGTGCTTAATCAAAACTAAGTTTGTGATTTTGATACCTTTGATTAATCCCTTTATTCTTGCTTCAGTAATCATTCGACCCAACCCTTCAATGACCAACAAAAAGAGGTATGGGGACAATGGGAAGCCTTTTCTAATCCCTCGAGAGCATCCAAAAAAATGAGTAGGTGATCTATTAACTAAAACTGAGAAAGATGGGGTGGTCACATATGTTGATGTATATGTAACTTCACAATGTATTTCACCCATGTATTTCATATATGTATTTTGTACTCCTATAGAGATGGCATTATTCCTCTACACGGAAGTGTTTGTATTCCTATAGAGATGTTATTATTCCTCTATACGAAAGTGTCATCATTTATATTGTAAGTGTCGTAACTTATACTTGATGGGTTATTAGACAACCTTGTTGGGGTCGACCCTGTATAAGTCATGTGGGTCGAAGGGTTATTAGACCACCCTATTGGGGGTCGTCCAAGTGGGTCAAAGAGTTATTAGACCACCCTATTCAGTGTCGGCCCAGTCAGCATTGTGTTATGTGGTTAAGTTAAGGCCGACCTAGTAAAGGTTATTAGGCAAGTCAAGTCTAGTATAAACAGAGATAAGGATATCTCTATTTCATCATTCTATTCACTCAGTCACACTTGGGAGAGTGGCGCACTTGTGGAGGAGGAGGCTCTACTGCTAGGAGAAGACTATCTCTTGTATTCTGGTTGTATCATTGTTCTATCTATATCTGAGGAAGTTATTGGGGTTTTTCACCTTTAGGGTTTTCCCCAAGTAAACTTTGTGTCTCTTGTGTGCTTGCATTATTGTGTCCATGATTAATATGCTATAGATATGTTGTACATGTTGTTCTCTCAGTTAAGATCCTAGATCAGATTGAAGCAAATTCTGAAAATTTAACATGGTATCAGAGCTAGCCTGAAAGAAGGCATGATATGGCATGTATTAAACTTGTTGCACTTATGATGCTAGTGCTTGATATAGCAAAAACCAGTCATCATAGAACTTTCACTACAAATCCATTTTGGCAAAGTTTTCGGATCTGAAACTTTTACAGGTCGAAGATCAGATCCCCATGTACCATGTGTCCAAAGGACAACTTCTAATTCATTGTACTTTGTGATTTATGATCTGTACAATAAAGGGTTTCTACCTCTTCTAGATCTCAGTCTTAAATAGGTAACCTTGGAAAAAAAGTCATAACTTGGGCTAGGAATCTCCAAATGAAATTGTGTAAACCGTGACAGGTAGTACGCAAATTGTACTATCTCAAGAAATATTTTCAGAGGCCTAACTTGAACCAGTGATACGTGGAACGTCGTACAAGTTTGCTCTCCTATTTTATCCCATAAACAAGTCATGTTGCGACACTTGGCATAACTCTCTCTCAGAGAATCCAATTGAGGTCAGACCTATCGGGATGGAAATATAACAGGTCGGTCTATCTCAAAAACAAATTTCAGATCCTGTGGATCAAAAAGTTCAGAGTTACACTAGAAACAATCAGGTACATATTTCTGCCAAAACATAATTATTTTTTAGCACCTTCATTCATGGCTTCCAGAATCTAGGGTTTCGAAGAAAGTTGGAATTTTTGTAATCGGAGACTACAGCTAAATGTTACTCATCAAAATAGAAATTTAGAGACCAAGGTCATAATTTTTGGTTGGGCAGAAGACCGGGCTTGATCAGACCCTAGTTCGGGACTTTGATCAGAAAAGTGGAAAATTAGGGCTTCTGCAAAAATGGGAATTTTTGAAATCTGTGACCACGGCTGGAAGCTCCTCAGAAAAATAGAAGCTTATAGCTTTGGATCAAACCTTTTTATTGGGCAGAAGAGTTGGCTTCATCAAACCCTAGTTCGGGGTCACGTCCAGTGAATCCAAAATTTTCAAAGGCAAAATGGAGGAGTGAAAATTTGCGGTTTTCAAATTTTGAATATACCAGCTTGATCAACTCATCAAGGAACATATTTCTATCCTTTCGGAAGTTTGAAATTCAAAGTTTGAATTTTTGAGGTTTCTCTGACAAACCCTAATCCAGCTCCAGGTCCAGTTCTTGCAAATCAAGTGGATTGGGTTAATCCTAGAAGAAGATGGATTGGTCACCTGCATAAGTGAAGAAGTTCCTGTCTCAGAGGGAGATGAGGCAAAGGCCTTCCATAAGAAGATTACAAGCAATGTTGACAGGTATGGCTTACAGGTATGTCTCGAGATTTGTTCATGATTAAGTTTATGATATGTTTGTCTTCATGTTATTACGGTTAGAAAAATCTTGATTTTAGACTTGTCGTATCACCTTAACAAAATTATGATGCATGCATTAGGGTGTTGACACTTATGATTGTACTAATGCATTATGGTGTTGTATGAGGTTTATGTTGTCCGCTAACATGAAAGGTACACCAAGAAAGACAAATCATATTCTAGTTCAAGAACATATGATCATGATGACATGAAGACAAAGATTCATCCATTGTCATGGATCACTTAGAAAATCTTCTTACGAGGTATGTATAACTTGGTTCTACAATGGATAACTTATGAGACATCCAGGTTACTAGCACAAGTCATTGAAGAGAACCAGAAGACATTATGCGGGTATGTTAGACATAACTAGCTAGCATGCTAATCGAGGTATGTTTTTCCTATATCAAGATAGAATCCTACCTTGTGTTAGGATCTTATACTGTTGTGTTGTTGATAATGATTATTCATGAAGTCATAGATTTGAATAATAATGGGTTTTATGCATATTATATCTCTTATCTTGATTGATGATTTAACTAACCAGAAGAGTCCTATGATCAAATAAGAATATGTATGAGTAAAAGAAGACTTCGCTGAAACCTTGAATACTAATGTTTATTATGCGTGTTTGAAATGATCCCGACTATACATGCTTGAGATTATTGTGTTTTGATAATATTAAGATTATACTAATGAATGTTTGATTATGTATGAGACCTAGAGGATAACACAATGATGATACTAACAATCATGCATAGGGATCAAGAATGAATATAATTTCAAGGACAGGTAATCGAGGAAGCAAAGATCAAGAGGGAGCACACTCCAGTAGTTTCTGCAAGGATGCAAATATTCAGAGGGAGTTGACCACTTCTCACAATCCACATCAGAATGGAGTTGCAGAAAAGAAGCAAAGACTGAGAGGGAGTCAACCCAACAATCAAACAAAGATAAGTATTTGAATTGTCATTTCTTACATAGTTGTTTGTTTAAATAATGTTATTCAATAATGTATATACTGATGTTCCTACAATTAGGTTGTGTATTATGCATATTAGAATAGTTGCATTGATGAACAATATACTACTAATATACATGGGTAAGTGGCCTATGGCACTGTACAACATTCCATTGCTACTTATCTAGAATGAAACCTCTTTGCTGACATGTTGGGAGTTGTGCACACTCTTAACAATGTTCTGGTAGAGATTGGAAGGCATCTAGAAAGTTACAGGATATGGATAAATGTTGTATTGGAGCATTGGCTAAAGATAATTGCATGACTGTATGACATATTTCTTTATGTGTAAGAATTTGTCCTGAAAAACTATGAGATGTTTTCCAATCATGCAATTTAACTTGTTGTGTAGGAAAGATCATATACCATCACCTACAAAAGAAGCACTATAACATTTGTTCAAGCAACAAAGTTATCTATTGAAAATATTGAAGTTCCCAGGATCTGGGAAGAATGCCATGATCGAGGAGTACCATTCAATCATGAAGATGTTTGGGATGCAGTCCCAAGACCTAAAGGGTAGTCTGTAGTGACTTCCAAGAGGATCTACAAGATCAAGCATGTTGCAGGTGGTAGAATCAAGACCTTTGCTCCTGTAGCCAGATACACTTCCATTAGATCAGTACTTGCTCTGGCTACAGTGATGAAGTGGAAGATACACCAGATGGATTTCAAGACAGCCTTCTTGAATGGTGTAGTTGAAGAAGAAGTGTATGTGGAGAAGCCACTTGGTTCTGAGACAGATGACAAGGAGTCATATATGTGCAGAACATTGTATGGTAGGATAGACAGCTTTCTATCCAGTTTGGGCTTTACCAAGAGTAAAGCAGATTTCAACCTTTACTACAAGGTTGAGGAAGGCAATCCAGTGATACTACTTTTGTATGCGGATAACCTCTTTGTTACAGGTGAATATAGATTGATTGCCGACACGCATCGGAAGCTTGTAGCCGAGTTTGAGATGAAGAACTTGGGGATGATGCACTATTTGTTTTTGGCATGGAGGTGTGGCAGAGTGCAGATGGAATCTTCCTTGGACAAGGGAAGTATGCAGTAGAGATCCTGAAGAGGTTTGGGATGATGGAATGCAAGGCTATAGCCACACCTATGGCATCGAACCTGACGCTTCTTTGTGATGCTTCATCTAATCCAGTTGATGTCACGATGTATCGTCAGATGATTGGGTCCTCTATGTACCTAACGAACACGAGACCCGATATTTTCTTTGAAGTGAACACATTGAGCCAGTTCCTGACGGATCCAAAATATGTTCACCTGGTTGCTGTAAAGCATATTCTGAGGTACCTGAAGGGTACGGTTGATTATGGGCTCAAGTATGATGCGAATCAATTAACCTACAGGGTCATGTTGATTGGGCAGGCAGTGCTGCAGATAGGAAGAGCACTTATGGGTGCTGCTTCAGTATGGGATCAGGTGTGATCTCTTGGTTTAGAAGGAAGCAGTCCTGCATAGCACTGAGTACAGCCGAAGCAAAATATGTTGTGACGGATGAGCAGGTTATAGATGTATTGACCAAGACGTTGGCCAAAGTGCAGTTTGAGTACTTCAGAGAGAGGCTTGGTGCACTTCAGATCGAGGTTCATTCCAAAGGGAAGTGATGAGTCCGGAAGATGCTTTAGCCAGGTTTTGAGGTGGACCACATGTAATGTGCTCCTGGGAGATCTGACAGGTGGCGGACTACTCAAGGCAATCAGAACCTTGATTTTAGGGAGAGTCAATGACTACCTACGCGACTCACCTCAACCGTCGGGATTGGAACTCCAAGTGGAAGCGAGAAAGAGAGAGTGACTCTCGTCATGAATGGCGGACTACTCAAGGCAATCAGAACCGGGATTTCAGGGAGAGGTCGCGGCCAAGCTTAAGGGGGAAATACTCGACGGAGAGGGGGAGGCAGATACACGGTTTTAGGTTTTTCAAAGGGGATAGGACGGCTTCCTCAGCCGGAGCTCCATCGGTTCTTCTCTTTGACGAAGACTTATCCTAGACCAGAATGGGGAGTGCTTTACGGTTTAAGTTATAGGAACCCTTCCCTCGTCGATGGAGGCTTTGCTTTGGATCTCAGAGTTCTTTAATGATAGGATCTTGCCCTGTCGCTGGGGGGTTTTCTTTCAGTTGAACGGAGTAAGAAGCTGGGCGTTATCTTTTGGAGATACTCGGTGGTGGAGCATGAATACTCGAAGGACTGTTTGGAAACGGAGTTAGCACAGCGACGCAGATCCGGATGGCTTAAAGAACGGGTGTTTCATAGATCCTAAAGGTTAGGCACAATGTGATTTATATGCGTTTTGTATTTTGTTACCAGCGTAGGAAAGAACTGTTGTAACGTTCTAATTCCAGCTTTATCATGTTCCCTGCGTACCGATAGATACCCTGAGATTTGTGGCATACATTAAATAAATGTATGCTGTAAGAAATCATTTCTCCTTCCCATCTGTAGAAGCCATGTGCAGATAAGTCATTCTTGCACTTATTTATTTGGTAGAAATAGTTGCTGATGAAAATCGTAGGTGTTGTTGCTTATATGATGATTAATAAGGAAATCGCAGCAACTACATTTTTATCAGTTGTCATAATAACTTGGTAGGACCTCATCGCACAGCGATCTCTACATGAATGCTCGATTAAAACCTCTGACACCGTGACCTCCTTCTATAATAGAAGTCATGTGATCTATAGTATGTATTGTTCTTTCTCAGATTTTGATCTCGGTGATTCGGACTATGGGTATGAGATATCAATGACCAATTACCTTGAGAATTAAACCGGTTTCCACAGCCGTATGAGATAATCTTGCAAGATAGGGTAAATCGGCAGCCAAACCTGGTTTGGTTTGTGTTTAAGTTTTTTCTTACATTTTACCGGATGCTATCCTTAGCCCGATTTAGCTCATAGATCACGATCCCTACCTGCCCGTGTTTAAAGTTGTATTATCTTAACCTTTATGTTAGGCTGCGATGGGAGATTAACGCTTTTACAGAAGTTGTTATTTAGATTTTTGAAAAATTCCTATTGACGAAGGTTGTGGAAGGGTGTTGCCTATTCGTCCTGCCTTCAAGAACCCTGCGACGAAGGAAAAACAGGTAGTTATGGCCGCTGCATCTATCTCTACATATATGCATGTGAATCTCATTCGAGGATGGCGTGTAGTTCTTTTCATAACCTGTAAGAGTTAGGCGGTATGAAGTCTTCCAGATAACCGAGTCAATCTGCATCTGATCGATGTAGGTCGTTCTTCCTTGATAGACGTTATCAAAACTCTGCCAGATATAAGTATATTTTTCCTCTGCCTGATAATAGATTCCTTTCCGTGTCGATAAAGGCTAACGAATTGTACCTGAATCGTTCAAAATAATCTATTTTGGACGATGCATTCTTGTTGTTTTACTTACCCTCTAAATGATAACGCTTATCCTTGCATAAGGGTTGTTGCATTTATTTTTCTGTTTTGGTGTTTTTACCTTGAATGATGCGATTTTGCGTATCGGAGCTGGATATTCAGTTATAGGAATAGACATTGAATCCATATATTTATGTATATGAATTGGAGTTGACCTCCGGCTAAAAGTATCGTTTTACATGCACAAAGATCTAGGCTTGATCTTTGTCGGAAAATATTGATAAGTATATTTATACAGTTCTGAGTCTGGGTTATTCAATTCACAGTAATGACCGGTTACATGAAATTGAGTTTGGTAGGATAGCGATGTACTATTGGATTGATAGTATTACATCTTCTTTTATTACGCCAATCACGTGTATAGTTATTGTTTATATGGTGAATTGGTGTTCACATGAGCATTGCTATTTGATGAAGGGATACTACTCGTTCACTTATGCAAAGGTTAGTATTTAAGTTGTTTTGTTGATCATATTCATTACATACTTAGGTGACGCATAAATCTAATGATTATAAGGTCACTCTAAAGGAACATATGAATATGGATTTTGGAAGATTAAGGCTTTTAAACATGATTATAGACTGTGCAGCATTCCCATGTAGAAGAATCGTATACATGTGGAACCATTGACATTATAAGATTTTTTGAATAAAGCCAAATAATTATAGTGTGTGCATAGTCTAGGATAATTGTCATGCAATTCAAGATACGACGAGATGAATTGGTTTATGCTATTTATTCTTAATATCTCCTTAAACTTCTCTCAATATGAAGCTTGAGAGATTTAGGCACTTAGGAGTAAGTCCTTATACCATTGGTGAAAATGTTGTACCTTAATGTGTAGACATTACTTCTATGATCCCCGAGATGTCAATAAAAGGTTTCTAATGATTAACATATCTTCATAGGTGTGTTTGGAAGACCAGATAATCCTTATACATGTTGATTAGGTTTTAATGAAAAGTTCTATGTAATAGAGGCTTGACGAAGGGAGATTGAATTTTTGGTCACAGCAACCAGGTTGCTAATTGTAATCGTATTACCTTTTTCCTTGATTAATAAAAGATGCACACACCCCTTTGTGGACTAGCCCGTGTACGGGTGAACCACGTTATATTTGGTCTCCTATGTTTCCTATGGTGTTTCTCAATGTGTTTTATGTATGAGTACTTGCTTCTTTCTTAAAATGTTATGATTACTTTGAAGTATATGATTCAGTTAGAGAGTTGGTTGTTTATATGATGTGAAATGCCACTATGTTCCCCTTATGATTATGAATAAGTTGTTACCTTTTAGGTTGTTGTATTGGTACAATTAACTGATAAAAGATGTACATGCTTCTTGAAAATGAATTAACATCTTAAAGTGCATTTTATTAATTTGATGAATAACCGAATTATGGGGCTTAAATATAGTTGTCTATGGTCTTTTGGTCTATGGTTTTAAGGTTGTATCTGGTGCACATATATGAAGAGTTAATTGGTTCAAAAGAAGAAAAATCATGTGTTGAATTTAGAAGAGTTATATATTCGAAGAGTTATAATTATTTGTAAGTAATATTTAAAGAAAGTAAACCCACACTTTATGGTTCCGCATATATATTTTAGTGGCATTTTAGGTACTTAGAAAAATTTTAAATTTTTTACGAAATTTTGGGTTCGTGACACATGATGATAAATGATGAGTAATTTGTATGCTCGACTGACTGAGATACTAGAATGAATGATGGAAATATTTTATAGTACAGTGCTACTAATGTGCGCTTGAGTGTGTGAAGTGGAAGGTAAGACGATTTACCGACTGAACCACAAGGGAATTAAAGGGATCGTAAGAACGGAAAGAACACATAGGGGTACGACAACAGACTGTCGACCTTGAAATAGCAATCCATGCACGGGTAGGAATCCGTTTCGGCTCACTCAGGGAAGCGTGTGTCGTACGGGTTAGGCCATAACGACTTGGTCACATACGATGAGTTGAGGGGCGCGCGATAAGGAGGACCTTATCCCTCAACAACCCTTAGTCTCCAAGAAAGCATAGTTGGAAGATCGTGGTAAAGATTCTCGATCTCTACCCAGTACTCCCCATAAGAAGAAAGAAAATAAATTGTTGAAAGGGTCCGTCGAAGAGGTACCCAGACAAGAACAAGAAGTAAGAAAATGAATTGTCAGAAGGGCCCGCCGAAGAGGTACATAGACAAGAACAATAAGAAAGAAAATGAATTGTTGGAAAGGCCCGTCGAAAAGGTACCTAGACAAGAACAAGAAGAAAGAAAATGAGATGTCGGAAGGGCCCGCCGAAAAGGTACCTAGACAAGAACAAGTGGAAGAATAAATCAATTGTATAAATGGAAATTTCACAGAAGATTTAAGAAATATTTTAATCCATTTTGTTTTGAAAATAGGAAAAACAAATAGAAATAAAATAGAAAATATTAATAAAAGAATTATTTGACTCTTATTTTTATTTTATGATTTTGAAAAAGAATTTAGATTAGGTTGGAATTCTTTTATGAATAACTATTTTAAAATTCTTTCTATGATTTTCTTTATATATCTTTCTGAAAGAAGAAATTTGAAATGAACTAAGTATTAATAAAAGAAATTACTTTTATTTTCATTTTATTATTTTGAAAAAGGAAAACTAGAAAGGTGAACTAAATGGGAATTTGTAATAAAATAAATATTTTCTTTCATAAAGGAAAAAGAAAAGAAAAGATTAGAAATGAATGAGAAAATATATTAAATTAAATAAGTTGTGTGCATGTGAAGACATATGGCACACAGACTCTTGTAACTTAAGAATAAATAGGAATAAAATGTTAAGTTAAATAAATTATGTGCATGTGAAGACACATGGCACACAGACTCTTTTAACTTGAGAATAAATAGTAATAAAATATTAAGTTAAATAAATTATGTGCATGTGAGGACACATAACACACATACTCTTGTAACTTGAAAATAAATAGTAATAAAATATTAAATTAAATAAATTATGTGCATGTGAGGACACATGGCACACTGACTCTTGTAACTTGAGAATAAATAGTAATAAAATATTAAATTAAATAATTATGTGTATGTGATAACACATGGCACATAGACTTTTGTTATAAAAGAAGGGAGGAGAAGGAGAAAAGTATCTCTTGCTCCCTAGTGTTGGATGGGCACCGGAATTGAGAATTATTCTGGTGGTTCTTGTGAGTTGGGCTTAGCTTGACTAGGGATTGGGAGATCCCAGCGGGAAGCTTGCTAGTGTGTTCTTACAATTTCATTAGCTCGAGGGTTCGGGGTGAAGGAGAATAACCCCGATACGGTAGGGTGGTCAACCGAGGGGTCTCTTGGTAAAATAGGCAAGGTTGGAAGCAACTGGGGGAGATTGACGACTGCACATACAAGGACTTCATCAATGGAATGCTCAACTACTGTCGAAAGGTATAATGTTCCATTTTTATGTACATGTTGAGTTCATTTATGGTTTTATATTTGATTTTCAAGTTTTTTTTAATTTTCATATGATGTTAGTTCTATTTTGGAAGTCTTTTTGGGAGACCCTAAATGGGGGTCCCTACATTTGGTATCACAGTAGGTTGAGCCTTGAGAGCACCAGACTCATATTTCTACCGAGGATCGATATCTTCGTCAGCATTGGACTACTCCGGACATCTGATTCAACCACTACTACAAGAGTTTCCAAACTCGAAGACCCAAATCAGGTTGAGCAATTTGTTTTCTTTATTTTCTTTATATGTGAGATTGACATGTTAGGTTAACCTTAAAAAAAAAAAGATCGGTCTGCTTTTAAGATGATATTGTAAATTATGTTCTCTACATATATATTTATAATTGAATCCATATGAATATGTGAAGAATCGTTGGAGGCGACTCTCTCCCTGTGAAATTCAACTCTGTTTCCATATAGATTTTTACCTAGCTACAAAATCTGCTCAGAATTATATATATATTCTTTTTGAACTGATCCTGTACGAATATGAAGACGAAGCCAACCTACGTCTGATAATAGGTAAACTATTGAACCGAATCTCTGACACGTAAAACATAGAAATTTCGTTGAGGTCGATGTTACCATTCGCTCACTTCAGTAAATCATCACTGTACCCTTCTGAATTTCTTCGCTTTTATTAAACTCTGTTCAAACGAATAGAATCGCCTAATAGCGATATGAGAATCGATCTACCAATTGCTATATATATAAATTGTGATTTCATTGCTTATGCATTTTCGAATCCCTACAAATTGTGTGGGAACTCTGTGTTAACTTTGATGGAATCCTTGTGTGTTGTAAATTTTATTATGAACCAAACTAATGAGAAATCTGGGGATGAAGCGTCGTAGCTCCTTGGCGGACTGAGGGACAAATCGCCGTACAATAATTTGTAACCTCTGCAATGATTTAGTCTTTCCCCTTATATTACAATAACTCTATGTTAGCCCATGAAAACGTTGTTCCAGAGCGGATCGATACCATGACATTAATGCACAACTGCGATCTAAGAATTCGATCTCAGTTTTTCCTTTATTCTTGATGGTTAGTTGGCTCTCTGCACTGCCTACTCTATTAGAATTGAATGTGCATCTCAGGCCTTACTTAGCGATCCCAATTTGTCGGGCGTTTCCAGATCTATTAAGACGATTTGTAAACCTGTGTTGATTCCAATCTTTTGGTGTTTCCAGATTTGTTTGAACTCTGTTCATAAATTTATTAAAATCTGGATCGTGTTTATCTTTATATGCTGGAAGCCCGACCGAGATCGGGACTCTGTTCCATAATTCATTAAAATCCAGATTTATTTCATCAAGATCGATTATAATAGGTTCGAACTCTGTTTATTTTTTTCATAGCGTCTCGAGAATTATGTCTCAGAGGTCGATTTGGGTTAAACTTACAAGCTTTGTTACTTTTCCTTAAACGTTTCCAGGACTATTGTATTAAGATGTCGATCGGAATTTAAGTTTATTTAAAATTCGTTGTATCCCTTTTAGCGTTTCAATTTTGTTTTATCCGAAGTCATTTTAGGTATGAACCGTACCATGGGGATATCTCTGTGCAATTAATTTCCAATGGCGAGTTCGCTGTGAAGATTCAACTCATATCTTTGTCCCCAATAGTCATCATATCTTTGCGATTCCGTGAGGAATGATCATTTAACCCTAGCTATCAACGAAGGACAAGTCTTCGTCTATTGATTATTTATTATTTGTAAATTCAATTCAATTCTTATAGCAAATTATTTATTATTTGTAAATTCGATTCAATTCTTATAGCAAATTATTTATTATTTGTAAATTCAATTCAATTCTTGAAAGCTGAGTTTTTGTATTGAAAATCAATTTAACTATCTATTCTATTGGATTGCCAAGGCGAATTATTTTCGTATATATTGTAGGAAGGTATATGCATTGGAAAAATCAATTTAACTATCTATTGGACTTGGACTGCCAAGTTACACTGAAAGCAAATTAATTATTATATTGAAAATTTGATTGATTACCTTGGATGCCAAGTCGTAATCATTGTAAGAAATTTTATGTGTTGGAAGATCATTTAATTATATATTGTATTTAGACTATTCGAACTCAAATTATTTTACTTCTAGTTTAAATCTTGATGTTTATAATATACAATTCACTATGTTGAGTTTCTAACTAGAATATATCACTTTTATACAAGTTCCGTGGAAAAACATAAAAGACTAGGGTTATCCTATAATCGTTTATTCTAAAAAGTTTTATGTTATTTTGGTAAATTGAGATGCTTCTAAAGACAAGAATATCTAGGGATGGTTATTAATGCTTTAAGGTTTAGGAAACTTTCAATTGGCATGTTTTAGAAGGTATCCAAGATAATTATTATTGGCCTAGTATTTTTCCGGAATGTTTGAATGTTTATAGATATAAAGACATTTTGAAAATTTACAAAGTTGTATGTTTATAAAATAAATAAAAAATTACTTTACCAAGAGAGATCCTACATTTGGTATCTTATAGGTATGGTAAGGAGTTAGAATATATAGAAGCAAATTTAGTTTGAATTACTTATATGTACATTTGTGATGGGGAAATGAAGTTTTGAAATTAGTTTTGGTTGGATTAAAAATTGGGAGTGTAGTTCCCATTATACTTAAAAGGGAATAAAAGATATTCTAACAGTTGTTTGAAAAAGTCTTTCTTAGTTATAATGAATATAGTCTCATGTGTTACATCTATACTTAGTTCCATTTTAAATTTTGTAAATATTGTAATGGATGAATACATAATCTTTAGAGAAAGCTTGAGTAGCTAGGTCGCATAAATTAACAATCATGGTGGATTCATTGCAAGTAATCTTGAGTTATATATTGAATTTCAATCTACATTGTTGAGATATGTTCTGTATGCTTTGGATATTGTAAAGATTACATTGTATATGTCTTAGTCATATGGAAAGTTTCCTTTTATATATTTGGGGGAAAAGGACTCATCACTTATGGTATCATGCCGCAAATTGTTTATACTTGGAGAGACTTTGATAGACTGTCGAGAAAATGGAAATAACTACAACCGTGACTTGACCACCTCATCGTAAAATGGAAAGTGTAATTGGACAAACATGCTAAAGGGGTCAAAAAGAGATAATTTTTGTAGAGCAAGTAGGGATATGATCAAATAATGCGAACCTTAGAAAACAATGAAACTTAGATGAAACAACGACTAGTCCTGGAAACTAGACCTGATGAGACTATAAATACACATAATGAGCTCCTTGACCTAGGCATGAGAGTACTAACGAAAGGACTAGGAATTCGATTAAGTCGCTAAGTTATAACACTTGGAATCGTATCAAGTTGAGAATGCACATTAATAAAGTTTATGGGTTTGGAAGTAGTCTTATAGGAATGTTGAGTGGCTTATGCATGGATTTCATGATATAATAGTCATTGTCGATTTGGTAATTTGTGATGTATCTTACCAATCTATATCTTACTAAAGATTGTATGAAGTCTATCGTTTCGTTTCGAGAAGGGGAAGCTGAGGAAAATTGAATTTCTTACTTGGATTATGTTGTGGTAAAAATGATTAGTTACCTATCTTGTGGCTATTGATACAATCTAACGTACAATTTAATTTGATATCATGGATCCTAGTGAACGATTAGGAGGTATTTTGAAATTTAAGGTAGTAATGATGAATATTGAAAAGTATCACTCAGTCGACATTACAAGAACTTACTATTGAATTATCTAGAATGTGTTGGATCCTTGCTAGACGCACCATAAAATTAGTGAAACAAGATCAACTAGTGCATATTCCATCCATATTTGATGAATATAGAATAATAAGGGAACAAAGACTTGATTATGGAAAGGGAGAAAAACCGACTTAGAATGAACAAGAAAATTTTAACTTCGGGACATGCCTAGAAATTGCCAACTAAAAGAGGAAGGACATTGTTGGGTAGAGATTGTTTCAATTTGAATCCCAAGGAAAATGCACTAGGGGGGAAGGAACTAAGACTAGAGATATCTTAAACTTTTACCACATAGTCGTGATGAGAATACTAGTGAACGGATGCATTGGAGAATTTTCTAAATCATGGGGAGATGATAAATTTGCAACTAACAAAACACCAAAAGACTCTTTTGTTGGGAATATGTTAGAAGAAATAGGAAACTAATGATTGAACCACTTGTGATTATGGTCATGATTACTTGAGAAAAATAGAAGGGAATGACAAAAAAATTATAATGGGAAACTAAAAGAAAACGTAAAATCGAAATTACAAGAACAAAAGTTAACTTCAGGATGAAGTTCTAATAAGAGGGGGTGTATGTAATTCCAGCCTCGGTACATTGACTGACCATAGACTTGAGGACGCTTGCCAAGTGACCCGACCAATTAAACTCTAGTAATTGGTCCTTTAAATATTGAAAATAGTTGAACGACTGAGGAACGCATGATGATTTGCATGACGACAATGATAAACGAAAACAACGCAATGAACAATAGTTATAGAAATTGATACTTTACTTAATAAACAAATGGTCTGCTTAATGATTTGTGAATTTACGAAACGAATGATGACTAAATGTTAGATATGCTTGATTGATTGAGATAGAATGACTGAATGTTAGATATGCTCGACTGATTGAGATAGAATGACTGAATGTTAGATATGCTCGACTGATTGAGACAGAATGATTGAATGTTAGATATGCTCGATTGATTGAGATAGAATGACAGAATGTTAGATATGCTCGACTGATTGAGATAGAATGACCGAATGTTAGATTTGCTCAACTGATTGAGATAGAATGACCGAATCTTAGATATGCTCGACTGATTGAGATAGAATGATCGAATGTTAGATATGCTCGACTCATTGAGATAGGATGATTGAATGTTACATATGCTTGACTGAATGAGACATGATGATAAATGATGAGTAATGTGTATGCTCGACTGACTGAGATACTAGAATGAATGATGGAAATATTTTATAGTGTAGCACTACTAATGTGCGCTTGAGTGTGTGCAGTGGCAGGTAAGACGATTTACCAACTGACCCACAAGGGAATTAAAGGGGTCGTAAGAATGGAAATAACACATAAGGGTATGTCGACAGACTGTCGACCCTGAAATAGAAATCCACGCACGGGTAGGAAGCTGTTTCAGCTCACCCTGGGAAGCGTGTGTCATACGGGAGAGGCCATAATGACTTGGTCATGTACAATGAGTTGAGGGGCACGAGATAAGGAGGACCTTATCCCTCAGCATCCCTTAGTCTTGAAGAAAGCATAGTTGGAAGGTCGTGGTAAAGATTCTCAATCGCTACGTATTACTCCCCATAAGAAGAAAGAAAATAAATTGTCGGAAGGGCCTGCCAAAGAGGTACATAGACAAGAACAAGAAGAAATAAAATGAATTGTTGGAAGGGCCTGCCGAAGAGGTACCTAGACAAGAACAAGAAGAAAGAAAATGAATTGTGGGAAGGGCCCGCCGAAGAGGTACCTATACAAGAACAAGAGGAAGAAATAAATCAATTGTATAAATGGAAATTTCACATAAGATTTAAGAAATATTTTAATCCATTTTGTTTTGAAAAGAGGAAAAAGAATTAGAAATAAAATAGGAAATATTAATAAAAGAATTATCTGACTCTTACTTTTATTTTAGGATTTTGAAAAAGAATTTAGATTATGTTGGAATTCTTTTATGAAGAACTATTTTAAAATTCTTTTTATTATTTTCTTTATATATCTTTTTGAAAGAAGAAATTTGAAATGAAGTAAGTATTAATAAAAGAAATTACTTTTATTTTCATTTTATTATTTTGGAAGAGGAAAAGTAGAAAGGTAAAGTAAATGGGAATTTGTAATAAAATAAATATTTTTTTTTATAAAGGAAAAAGAAAAGAAAAGATTTGAAATGAATGAGAAAATTTATTAAATTAAATAAGTTATGTGCATGTGAGGACACATGGCACACAGACTCTTGTAACTTGAGAATAAATAGTAATGAAATATTAAGTTAAATAAATTATGTGCATGTGAGGACACATGGCACACAGACTCTTGTAAATTGAGAATAAATAGTAATAAAATATTAAGTTAAATAAATTATGTGCATGTGAGGACATATGGCACACAGACTCTTTTAACTTGAGAATAAATAGTAATAAAATATTAAGTTAAATAAATTATGTTCATGTGAGGACACATGGCACATGGACTCTTGTAACATGAGAATAAATAGTAATAAAATATTAAGTTAAATAAATTATGTGCATGTAAGGACACATGGAAGACAGACTCTTGTAACTTGAGAATAAATATATTAAATTAAATAATTATGTGCATGTGAGGACACATGGCACATAGACTTTTGTTATAAAAGAAGGGAGGAGAAGGAGAAAAGTATATCTTACTCCCTAGTGCTCGATGGGCACCGGAATCGACAACTATTCTTGTGGTTCTTGTGAATTTGGCTTAGCTTGACAAGGGATTGGGAGATCCCAACGGAAAGCTTGCTAGTGTGTTCTTACGACCCCATTAGCTTGGGGGTTCGGGGTGAAGGAGAGTAACCCCGATATGGTAAGGTGGTCAACCAAGGGGTCTCTTGATAAAATCGACAAGGCTGGAAGCGACTCGGGGAAGATCAACGACCACACATACAAGGACTTCATCAACGGAGTGCTCAACTACTGTCGAAAGGTATAATGTTCCATTTTTATGTACATGTTGAGTTCATTTATGGTTTTATATTTGATTTTCAAGTTTTTTTTAATTTTCATATGATATTAGTTCTATTTTGGAAGTCTTTTTGGGGGACCCGAAATGGGGGTCCCTACATTTGGGATGGAATAAGTCATCCCAAAGGAAATTTGAACTTAAGAATGGATTCCTACATTCCCACCGTCTAAGGGTTCGTAATTCGAAATTAATTTTGATGAGTAATTTAAAAACTTGTCCTTCCTTTGAAATGTTGCTATTGTTGGAATCTTATTAATACTGAGAGGGGGGCTGAATCAATATTAGTGCAATTATGAACAATTTTCACTTCTTATCAAACTTCAACAGTAGTTATTTTATGCATTCACCATAAACAATAACGTTCATCCACATATGTGGAAACACATAACACAAAGTTTTTAAGTGGAAGTAACTACATAAGTTCACATTATGTTCTTACAAATATTTTCATATTTTCATTAAAAATATATATATATATATCCATATACTTAATTAAGAGTTAATAAATCTATAATCCATGTCATGTACCCACCCATCCATCCAAGGCAAGGGAGGGAACATGATTCCAATCTCTCGGGATTTCACATAATCTCATCTCATTCATTAGAATCATATGAATAAATCATTTGTGTGCAGATGTAAAACAAATCAATTATGCACAGTGGGGTTAAACTATCCACACACACATTACTCATGCATACAGCATATCAACAGTCATCAAATTAATATAGTTCAGAAGTAAATACATAGACAGAAAAACACTTATCTCCATTTTGCAATTGTCCCAAACAACTAGCTATGTCGCTGCAACGTTCCACCCAACCATAGGCCAGTTGTGTTCATCAATCTCTCAATACAACTGCCACCCCCAAGCTGGGCATGATTCCTACTAGGAAAAAGGGGACATTCAACTCATACACAGCCAATTAAGCATTTCATTTGAGCCAAGCCAGTCCATAGCTGGGTTTATCAGGCTACATCATAACCCTGAATGGTTGCACTCAAGCTCAAGCCAAAACAATGGAGACCCATAACCCATACCCCAACATACTCTTTTCTCACACAGCAAGCACAATCATTGGGAAAGGATACACAATTAACAATGGGATTTACAACAGGATGGTCATGGGGTTTCCCCAATTCGTTTCCAGCCAAAAACGGATTACAGGATGGGGAGAAACAACACAGGGAGGAAAATGATTTCTTCCCCAACTAACTGAGCATTCAGCAACCAAACGATCTCTATGGAACCCCCAATTCCATTCCCCTTCTTCCCCACTGGTATACAACACAAAAATGCCCTTCTCCCAGCTAAGAATGAAGAAAAACACAAGAAAACATGGTTGGAAAACGCCCAGGTAGCTCCAAAACTCATGAGGGAGAGCAACTGGTTGATGGATAATGGTTTGGGGTAAAATTCATGGCTCTTTTTTTGCCCAAAAAGAAAAATGTGATTTTCCATGCAGAGTGGCTTTCCCATACCCGAAATTGGACAGCCATACCTCTCATTCCCCAAGGCATTAACTACCTCAACCAACTCTTGGGAGAAATCAATGATTGGGTACAAAAGTCAACATGGGTAGTTGAGGGTTTGATGGGTTCTCTCATTGACACTTGGCTTGACTTGATTGGCTCCAAGGGTTTGAATGTTTCCCCTCCCAATTCCTTGTAAAATCATGCCCCTGTCTCTTATTGCATTGCATAGCTAGTTGTTGGTATTTTATTAAATGCATATTTACATGATATTTACAATTCCATTGTGTCGGGCTAGCACGTAAACCATATGCATCAATAAATCGATGGCGGGGCCTTGGCCTTGAGCTCCTCACCACGCTTATATAACAAGACTACATCCTTTACAATTTTAATGTGGTAGGGTCAAGATGGGCACGTGACATTCCCCTCCCCTTGGAATAACACCATCCTCGATGTTCCAATACTTCAGAGTATATACCCATTTTACACATGCCTCAAAATTCACAACTGGTGGCAAGTTTGTCCTATGTTTCATCTCTTGAATTTGAACTTTCAGGATCAAGTCCTTTGGATTCCTCAAGATGCTCTTGCTGGCTTTGATCTTCCATCTCTACAAGTGGGCATTGCTCCACAGCAATCCCTTCCTTTTATTCACCTTCCAACTGATCTACAAGTCTGGAATTTTCATGGATTCCATCTTTCTTACCATCCTAGCAACTTGTTGAGGAATATTTCCAGCCCAAAACAAATAGCCTCTGGTCTGCTACCATGATCACGGTGCACAAATGGCTCTCTCTTTTCTCACCAGCAACACTTGGCTAGTAATAGCTGCAATCAATGGCTTTCAATTTCTCACCTGTGAGACTCATCATGCCAATTCCTGTTAGGACAAGCATAACACAATGTCAAAATTAGTCAATTATTTTCCCAATTGACATGGAACATCCATGCTTTACTCATGAGACTTCCACACATTTCATGCTTTCCCAACATACACATGAACTCATTCATGTTCATCCTTTCATAGGAAAATAACTAATTCAGCATTCACAATTCATTTCAAGCAATAAACACAATCAACTTCATCTATTCATCTATGACATGCACTCAACAATATTTTGTTTCTAAGATGCATTACTTAAAAGGAAAGAGAAGAGTAAGAGTTTCCCCCTCTTAGTCTTGTTCCAATCCAGAGCCACACCATCATTGTGGTTTCATGCTCCTTAGCCTCTTTCATTTCAATGTGAATGCTTGACGTGCCATTTTTTTGGCTATGAGATTTAGTGTCTAAGGTCTGTCTAATGTTTTTCAGCTAGGGAACCCTTCCCCATTGTTGCTTACAGAACCTTTTGTTGCTAGGACCCACAGATGTCCACTAGCACCATCTTTCATTACCGCTCGTACTGAGCTCTCTTTAGGATGGTCACATGTCCACATGCATCCTCCGGATGCTTTCATAGTCCTTGCTTCCAACAATACTTACACTCAAACATTGAATCAATTCACATGTTTAGTGTATTTTCATAGGGTTTATCTTTAGACAATAGTTTGAGAAATCATAATAAAATCATATGCACACGTATATTCATAAGCAAGAAGTTGCAAGATAACCAAATACTTATCTGTATCGGATGTCTTCACTTTATTCCATAGGATCCTTCTTTGCTTTCCCATGGATGCAATAATGAATGTTGGGACAACACGCAGGCTACTCCACAACCATTTGAATAGGCAATGCCAGGCCAGTATGCCAACTGGTTTTTATCAATTAATTAAGGAATGTTTGGCCAGCACTCCGGCTGCTCCACAACATCAAGTGGATAATGTTCCCACCAACTATTCTCTAAATTTACCAAGAATTTTATAGCGCCCAACCAGTTACTCTATGGCTTTACCAAGAATTATAGCTCCAGCCAGTTACTCTCTGGGTTTATCAAGAATTTATAGTTCTTTCAAGGTCCTTGCTTCCTGCAATGGCCAAGGTTTCCAACAAGGAAACAATAGTGTATCAGCTTAGCTGTTAGAAGACTTATACCTGAAATATTCATTATTCCAAACAAGAAATAAATGGAAATGAATACTTATCTGTATTGTGCATTTCCTCGCTACTCCACAGGTTTCCTTCTCTGCTTTACAAGCCTTGGATCACCTGTGGGGTGGATGCTCGGCTAGCACACTTGCTGCTCCACAACATCATCCGAATAAACAATGCCAATCCAGTATGCCGACTGGGTTTATCAGGCATCCCTAAAATCAGTATGCTAAGCCAGTACGCAAACTGGGTTTATCAAGCATTTCAAAAATCAGTATGCTAAGCCAGTACGCCGACTGGGTTTATCAAGCATACAATAACCATTTCCAAGCCAATTCTTCGACTGGGTTTGTCAGGAAATAAAACCCTTCACCAATACCTCCACAACATGCAAATAACCAATGCCAAGCCAGTACACCGACTGGGTTTATCAGGCATGAACAACATAATATGATTACCTGGCTGCTTCTCTTATGCAACCAGTGGTTCCCTCCAGGAACTCCATAGGTGACTCACTTGACTGCAGGCTAGCATGGCCCCACAATACCCACTCACACTACACAATGATGATACCCCTTTTCTGCAACACAGCTCCTCGGGCATATCCATCTCTTCTAGTGTCCTTTAGTGTGAGTGTAGAAAGGTTACCACTGCCCATACAGTCCTCTTGAGCACCATTTTTTCACTTTGTGTCTTACGTGCAACACCAAATTGCATATGTGTAAGCTGATAGCACAAGAAGGATAAGCAGACTCATCAATATTGCTGCTCTAAAATTGTAACCATATTTCATAATATTCACTATCAAGTATTGAAACACCAGGAATGCATCCATTCTCTTAGGGTGTAGTCAACATTGAAAACCCTAACATAATGCATCACCCGAAAGGTATGCATCCCTTTTCGATGTGAGCCATGTAGGCCTTAGTCCCACTCAAACAGTCTGAAATAATAACGAAATAATAAAACATGCTCTGCATATTAAATCTAATAACCAAATATGTATATCCTCAATTAGGGTTACCGAATACTCATTCGTTTCACATATGTATCTTTCCTTGATTGGCGAAGAATGGGGCTCCCTTCTCTCACTCAACAGTACTTCGATTTTCCACCCCATTATTTCCACGTTTCATAACTCACACATGCCTTCTTGGCATAATTTCACCCTCTCACTCACATGCAATGCAGTTGTGGTGTTATCAAAATTTATAATGGTGTTTCACCCAAAACCCATTTCCAAGTCATGGGATCCTTCCCATCTAGTTTGGCTTCTGCAGGCCATCACACATGGTCTTCCTGCAATGTGTCATCCTGACACACTTATCACATAGCCAAACAGTCAACAACATTTAACAATAACTTCAAATATGATTGCTTCATAACCAATCAATGGCATTAATAATTAAATTCAACATGAATTTACAATTTGGTCTCCTACAGAAATTGATTTGCTTAGCAATGAGGCTATCCTCATATTGTTTGGCTCTCGTAAGTGGTATCACTCTGTTCATTATGGTTTCACCCTTGCTATCATACATGAACATCCACCTACAACATGTCCTCCTGACACAATTCTATATAAACCAAACAGTCATTAGCAATTATAAGCAAATTTGTAAATCTGTTTTCCTACAAAAATTAGATTTGCAAACATGAGACTATAAACTTAAACCAGACAATTTTCAGATTTGTTTCATGCATAAATTACAACCATGAGAACCTTCTCATAACCTTTGGCTTCTGCACATGGTAGATCTCGGTCTTTACTATGGAATTATCCTCATTTCCATACGCAGGACTTTTCTACCTGAGAACTGAAACTTCAATCAGCCAAACATGTTGTGAGTATCTATGCATATAATCCTTTCATTGCCACAACAGTCACTGAAGTGATCTCAGAATTATAACACTCAATAATTCAAACACCTTAAGCTGTTAATATTTGAAATGCAATGAAATATATACATTTCTATATATGCATCATTATCACAATAAAATTGCAAGACACTGTCACACTATCCATGCAATTTAAATAACTGTAAATACTCATTACTTTACATTCCATGCAATTATGTCCTTCTAGCAGAGTGCTCTGGTAGCCCATCACTTGTCTACCTTCTTCATGTAGTCTTCCTCCTGCATTCATAGCAACTCATGAAATGGTCTCAGGATTAATGATAGTTCAGCATTTCATCTATTATCTAACTGCATTGAAACATATATATATCACACCCATGCATTCACACAATGCATATTCACAACATTTACATCACTCACATAATCTTTCAATACAACCTTGTATTAATCCTTGAATATTATGCATTCCAACATATTATGGCCTAACCATGCCTATCCTATATGGCATACACTACAACAAGACCATAAGTCATCACTTGCTTTGGTTTTTAAACTCACAACCAACGTACACAAATGGTATGATATAATTTTCATATGAATGCATTGAGGTTTCTAAGAAACTATAGGGTGCAAGGCTCCTTGCCTTTACTTACCTGCACCTCACCATACTCGGTGGGTCAACATTCACATTTAGGCACTCAATACCACATGCAAACCAATCAATCATAATTTGAACATAGTTGAAGGGATCTCACCAAATCCTCTTTCAACATTCATGCAATTTACGCATAAATAATCATTACTTGCATGGTTGTTGTTAATATCGCTTGATATTACCTGATCAGTTGGCCTCTTACCAAGGCTTCACAGTCCTTTTTCCAACCTCATGATCATAGATTTGTTGCACCATCCTTTCTTCATAAGGTTGTATGCAACAATCATCATCCACGTCCTTAGCCATGCTTCAGTTGTCTTTGGTCCTACAACCAATGTGAACACAACTAATTATTAGCAACCACAATCATTATCTTAAGTGGCTCATTGCATATGTAAAACCTCACTCTTTTACCAATATGCAATATCATATACATGCAAAAACATTTTCACATGCACTGTGCAATATGCCATCTAGTACATATTCACTTAATCTATCTATCCTCTTGCATTTCCAGCATCCCTATGCCATAATTTTCAGTATAGACAACTTAGGAAATATAAATATAATAGCAATGGAGGAGTTAATAAATTCTCCCTTTCCAATTCCTCATCATGACATGGAGTTCCTCCTCCACATCATAGGTGATCCTTTTCTTTGCTTCCCTACCAAGCATACAAGCAATCATTAGCTATGATCTTCTCATGAATTAGCAATTCAACATATACATGTATGTGTATAATATTCATTCTTGCTATATGCAATTATTATGCTATAAACATAAATAGTTTAAGGTGAGGAATTTCCCTTTCATCCTCCACAATGGGTATTACAACCCATTACTCTTATTGAGATTTCACAACCCCTTCTATGCAATTCCTGCTTCTCATTCCAAGCATAGAGAATGTATTTCACACTTTCAACGACTGTCTCCAGGGGACGACGGGGGTCAAGGGGGATTGCCCCCTTGTGGCTTCCTCACCGAGTTCTTCCGACTTGTTTCAGGACAACTCGCTAAGTTCTCCCGAAGCTTCGAGCCAACTTACCGAGTTCTATCGCCGAAAACACTTAAAAAAAATTTCAGACCAACTCTTCTAGTCCTTCCGCCATTGTGGACCAACTTGCCAAGTTCTTCTGCCGTTGCGGACCAACTTGCTGAGTTCTTCCGCCGAAAGACACTTAGAAAAATTTTCAAACCAACTCGTCGAGTCCTTCCGCCGTTGCGGACCAACTTGCCAAGTTCTTCCACCAAAACACACTTAGAAAAAAATTCGGACCAACTCGTCGAGTCCTTCCACTGTTGCAGACCAACTCGCCGAGTTCTTCTGCCATTGCGAACCAACTTGCCAAGTTCTTCCGCCGTTGCGGACCAACTTGCCTAGTTCTTCCGCCGAAAGACACTTAGAAAAATTTTCAAACCAACTCGTCGATTCCTTCCACTGTTGCGGACCAACTTGCCGAGTTCTTCCGCCGAAAGACACTTAGAAAAATTTAGAAATTTTGAAATTTTTCTTAATTATCAATGCTGAGTAGGAAGCATACTTACCTCTGCAACTATAATAGGTAGCCCATAAAGGCCCAATGCTGCAACTAGCAGCTCTAATACCATCTGTCACGTACCCACCCATCCATCCAAGGCAAGGGAAAGAACATGATGCCAATCTCTGGGGCTTTCACATAATCTCAGCCCATTCATTAGAATCATACGAATAAATCATTTGTGTGCATATGTAAAACAAATCAATTATGCACAGCGTGGTTAAACTATCCACACACATTACTCATGCATACAGCATATCAACAGTCATCAAATTAATATAGTGTAGAAGTAAATAAATAGACAGAAAAACACTTATCTCCATTTTACAATTGTCTCAACAACTAGCTATGTCGCTGCAACGTTCCACCCAACCATAAGCCAGTTGTGTTCATCAATCTCTCAACACAACTGCCACCCCCCGAGCTGGGCATGATTCCTACAAGGAAAAAGGGGACATTCAGCTCATACGCAGCCAATTAAGCATTTCATTTGAGCCAAGCTAGTCCATAGCTGGGTTTATCAGGCTACATCAGAACCCTGGATGCTTGCACGCAAACTCAAGCCAAAAAAATGGAGACCCATAACCCATACCCCAACATACTCTTTTCTCACACAACAAGCCCAATCATTGGGCAGGGATACACAGTTAACAATGGGATTTACAACAGGATGGTCATGGGTTTTCCCTAATTCGTTTCTAGCCAAAAACGGATTATGGGATGGGGAGAAACAATCACAGGGAGGAAAACGATTTCTTCCCCAACTAACTGAGCATTCAGCAGCCAAACGATCTCTACGGAACCCCCAATTCCATTCCCCTTCTTCCCCACTGGTATACAGCACAAAAATGCCCTTCTCCCAGCTAAGAATGAAGGAAAACACAGGAAAAAATGGCTGGAAAACAACCAGGTAGCTCCAAAACTCGTGAGGGAGTGGAACCCCCAATTCCATTCCCCTTCTTCCCCACTAGTATACAACACAAAAACGCCCTTCTCCCAGCTAAGAATGAAGGAAAACACAGGAAAACATGGCTGGAAAATGCCCAGGAAGCTCCAAAACTCGTGAGGGAGAGCAACTGGTTGATGGATAATGGCTTGGGGAGAAATTCATGGCTCTTTTTTTGCCCAAGAAGAAAAATGTGATTTCCCATGCAGGGTGACTTGCCCATACCCAAAATTGGACAACCATACCTCTCATTCCCCAAGGCATTAACTACCTCACCCAACTCTTGGGAGAAATAAATGATTGGGTACAAAAGTCAACATGGGTAGTTGAGGGTTTGATGGGTTCTCTCATTGCAACTTGGCTTGACTTGATTGGCTCCAAGGGTTTGAATGTTTTCCCTCCCAATTCCTTGTAAAATCATGTCCCCGTCTCTTGTTGCATTGCATAGCTAGTTGTGGGTATTTTATGAAATGCATATTTACATGATATTTACAATTCCATTGTGCCAAGCTAGCACGTAAACCATATGCATCAATAAATCGATGGCGTGGCCTTAGCCTTGAGCTCCTCACCACGATTATATAACAAAATTACATCCTTTACAATTTTAATGTGATAAGGTCAAGATGGGGACGTGACAATCCACAATATTGATTAGTTATACTATTTCATACATAATGTTCCACAATATTAATTATCCATACTATTTAATAAAAAATGATAAACATATGGTTTACAATATTGAGTATCCATATTGACTAATAAAAAGTAAAATATGTAAATATAAAGAAGTTAAGATATATACACATAAAAAACCCGTTGTTATATACATATAAATAAATAAACAAATTGTTATATACATATAAATAAATAGGTTGTTATTATTTTTCATAAACATTTAATAATTATCTATATAATTTATTAAAAATCAATAACCTCAAAATCATAAAAATCTTTACAATTTGGTCAAAATTATTACTTAATAAAAATTATTAAATAATAAATTAAATATAACATTTTCTTGTCACTATTTTATATAAAAGTTGTATATGTAAATGCAAATGTATTAAATACTAAGATTTTCATTTACTATAATAATAATAACAATAACCAGAGCCACGAGCATGTGCTAACATGTATTGCAATAACACAAAATAACATGTATTGCAATAACACAAAAGCTATTAAAAGAAAAAAATTAGAAGAAAAGTATACAGAAAATTCTAAACTCTTTTCATGGTTTTTTAATATTAAGAATAAAATTTGAATTAAAATGATTTGTATGTTTTGGATTTTTCATTGATCAAGCATATTGATGTGGTCATCTTCCATGAAGTTTCGAGTTATTTGCCAAGCTTCAAAAATTAAAGAGAAGTTCAACGCCTGTTAGATAGATTATGAGCATTTGGTAGAAGTTTGGTAATATAGAGATAATTAAGGTAATCTCTAGTTAAAAGCATTAATGAGATAGGGTTAATGAGTAAGATAAATTTAAATTTAATTAAGACTAAACAATTTTGATTTTAGTAATAGATATTTACGTTGAAAAAAATGTTTAATGTCTCGTAATATTATAGTCGATTTTTTAATCTAAAAGTAAATAATCATCTAAGTTGTGAGCAATGTGCACCTTTTCCTCAAATGCAACATTTTTTTGTGTATATAGCAAAAAATGCAATATTTTTTGTGTACATGCAAAACACTCAAACTTGGGTTTTCAAAAGATTAAAAAATGAAAATTTCTGAACTTTGTGTGTATATCTTATCCTTTGTTTTCACTTTTTCCGTACGGATGGCCATAAATTATATATATATATATATAATAAGTTAGATAGTTGCAAAGTAGCTAGTCCTTGCTAGATAGCTGTCTTAAATAATATTTTATAATTTTGTCAAATGAATAAAGCAAGCAAATACATATATGAAAAACAACTTGAAATCCCACATTTAATGCAAAAGCAACAAAAGTGAAGATTAGTTAAAATCTTTAACACATTATACAATTATAAATAATTGCAATATCCAACACATTGATAAAAAAAAATCTTATGCTATAATTAACAAAGCTTCTTCTACTATTTACCACTCATAAAAAAGTTTAATAGAATTAGAAAATAATTGAGTAAAAAATTATAAGTAGGTAAGAAAATGATATTGTCTTTTGAAAATATTGATTGTGTAGTAAGTATTTGATATTAGAAGTATTAAATGTATAGTAATTACTTAAAATAAAATAAAAATAAAAAAATAAATGAATTCTGCATTTTTTCTTATACATAGTATAGTATAAATAAAAATATAAAAGTCAATATATCATAAGAATATAGAAATATATCTTATTTTATATAAAACATATTTGTACAAAAATATAGATCAATAATACATATCACAAAAACTTGTGTATTGATATAGTTAATGTAAATTAATGGAAGTCCATTAGTAAAAATAACACACCGTGTTATCTTAATAAAAAAATAATACAACTTATAATGTTAATAACCATTAACAAATGAATGATTATATTTTATTACAAATTTATTAGCACTTGTTATATTAATAAACCAATACACATTTTCTAGAAGAGTTGAAAAATTAATAAGATTTGTAAACATTAATATTAATTTGTTTTAAATATTTTTGTAATTAGTAGTATTGATTTTGATATTTACTACATTTTATAAAAAATATATATAATTTAATCTTTAAATTAAAAATTATTAAATTAAATTAATTGAAATTCTAACAATATTACTGATGGTTAAACATTCTAAATATTATATTAATTATAACTAATTTTAAAAGTTATAATAATCAAATAACTTTATTAAAAATAAGAAAACTTTCCAGACTAAAGTTTATATTTATGTCATTGATAAAAATAAAGTAAAACACATAAAATATTAAAATTGCATTTATATTATAGTAATTAAATTTAAATATTTTTTTATATATCTTTTTATTTTAATATCTATATATAATTTAAATTAAATAATAAAATATTATAATTTATCATATATATTTTAGAATAAAAATTAAAAATTGAAATAAAAATAGATGATTAATAAAAATTAAAAAAATAAAACACAACTTTAATAAAATTGAAAAATTAAAAAACTAAAAACAAATAATAAGAAATAAGAAAAGATTTTGTGTACAATCTATAATTATTATGTGTACCAGCAATGTTGTTTTGGTATTTGTAAAATAATTAGTATATGTAGTATTAATTTGAGAAATTTTTTTAAATAAAATATTTTCATATAAAATGACAAAGGAGGAAATCAGAATTACGGGATGCCCAGTATGAATACCACGCTATAATCGAATATCATGGAAATTTATATAAATACCACGAATATCACGTTATATCAAAGTCGAGCAGCCCTGCTTAATTTGTAAGTCGACGAGGATAATAAGGGTGGAATATAGGATGCACAATTATATATATATATATATATATATATATATATATATATATATATTCCCTGTTTACTAGTAAAAATAAAATTAAACAAACGAAATAATAAAACATGTTTGATAAACAATAAGTAAATAGTAAATGATATATATATATATATATATTCCCTGTTTACTGGTAAAAATAAAATTAAACAAACGAAATAGTAAAAAATGTTTGATAAACAATAAGTGAATAGTAAATAATAAATAAGATTGATTATATTATCATTTGAAATATTTAATACATAATAATGAATATAAAAATATCAAATAATTTTATTATAAAACATATGTTTTCAAAAATATGGATTACTAGCATAGTATAAAAACTTTTACATTATAATAAGTGAAGATCAATATAATTGTATTAGCGAAAATAGCTCATTTTTTAATATTAAATTTAATATTGGTAAAGATTACCAAATAAATGATTAAGAAATCATAAAAATAACTTGTACCACATTGTACAATATGACATATGACATCATGTTTGATTATATTTTTATCACGGTCATATCAATTGGTACATAATTAAATAATATTTTTAGTTTTTATTTATTTTAAATTATTATTTTTAGAAAAACTCAAATAAATTTAGTCAAATCTAAGATGTCAATCAATTTAAAAATAAAATATATATTTTTAGTTTCTAAAATATTTAGATTAATATATTAATTTTAAAAAACTTTAACCAAACATTTTCAATATTTATAAAAGTTTGGTTTAATTTGAATTAAAATTGATTATTATATACCTGAAGCAATTATAATAAAGTTAAATGTTCGAATTTCAACTTTAATTATTTATAAATCAACAACATAAGGGTCCATTTGTTTCCTTTGCTTTTGATCATCTGTTTACTTTATATTTCAGGAGGGGAAAATATTTGCCTACCACGTCAAAAAGCTTGAACAAATTAAGGGATTTCCTCTTTGAAGCAACAAATTTCGTTGTACGTATAAAAACTCCGTCATAACTTCACAATCATATATTTAACCTATCATTGTTAAAATCTTAAATTCTTATTTACTTTGATATTCACACAACTATTATCCCTGGCGACGGGTGTACCTAACGTCGGTTTTAAAAAAAGAAAAGTACTTGCTCGTGGTATTGGGTAGTACATATGTGTCAATTTTATAAAATAAATTTAAATAAAATATTTTTTAAATATTAATTGCTACTTCCAATCAGGGGTATTTACTCAAATCAGGCCTTAAAACCAATAAAAAAATAGTATTTTCTAATTTCAGAAATTAAAAAACATTTTATTATTTTTAAAAAATTAAAATTAATAATTATTTGTTACATAACATTGTAAAACAACTATTAAATTGATAAAATTAATAAAAAATCAAATTAATTTCGATAATGAACCCATTGCTATAATCCTTGCCTTGGCAAGGACTAATAAATTAAATTTATTATATTTTTAAATTTAATAATTATTTAAATATAATTATTTTTTTCGTTATAAATTTAAAAAAAATCATTAAAATGAATCCAAACGGATCTAATGAGTTATATCTGAAACTTAAAAGCATCTCCCAAATTCACTCTTTTTATTATGCGCCTTAAATCCAGTTAATGCTAACAACCGCCAATTAAAATAAAAATAATAAAAATCACATGATACAAAATTAGCTGTAAAAATTAAGATATTCCCTTACTGGAGACACAATAAAGATATTTATATGTAAATAGACTAGAGGATGATTCTTCCTAGCAAATGCTTGTAGTCTTCTATAATCCATATATACCACGAAAATAATACTATGGCTGATTCTCTTTCTTATAGTGATCTGGTAGCATGGGTTGAGAAGATATACTATGAGATATTGGAGGGTTCGATGCCTCCCACTTCGAGTTTCTAGAACATTTTTACTGTTTAATTTTATCTTTTATCATTTTTTATATCTTGAAGATATCTGATCAATGTACTATTTATACTTATCAATAAAATATAATTTTTTCTTGTGAAAAAAAAGTTGTGATGTTATAAATAGTCACATGATCGGTTTTATTATGCTTCGTACTTCAACTATAATAAAGAGCCGCTGTAACAAGAAGGTGTTATTAATAATCACATGATCGCTTTTATTATACTCCGTACAACTAAATATTTTTTATTAATGGAACACTCCCTGTACAAAACGAGAGGTTATGACCACATTATAACTTCATCATGGTGTTTTAATCTTATGTAGATTTATAGAACCACTAGCCATAATAGAAGACAATCATAATAGTAGTCTGAAAATTAGTTGTGCAAAGTTCGTAATTACAATCTGAAAATTCTCATAGACAATCTGGAAAGACCCATGATCATTTGTTAAATTTCCAAGATCTTTCATGTGGTCATTGATAAGACTATTGACAAATTGAAGACTATTAGGCACTTTGAAACATCACCACATCATCACATCACCACAATAAGAAACATGGTGACTTTGAAAAAATGATCATAACCAGTTTTATAAGCATGTTTAAAAGCATCATAATCACCATAAAATTAAAGATAACAATAGCAATATGAAAATTCTCGTAGACATTCTAGAAAGAGCCATAATCATTTCCAAGATTGCCGAGATCTTTCATGTGGTTGTCGATCAGGTTGTTTACAAAACCATGGCTATCAAACACAATGTCACATCACCACAATCATAAACATGGTGATTTTGAAAATGCTCATAATCAGTTTTATAAGCATGTCAAAAGCATCATAATGAATCTTATGAACATTTATAGAGCCACCAGGTATAATAGAAGACAATCATAACAACAATCTGAAAAATTATATGTGCATTGTCAAAGCAAAGTTCATAATAGAAACTGGAAATTCTTGTAGATATTTTGAAAATAGGCAGAATAATTTGCAAAATTGCCAAGGTCTTTCATGTGGTCATTTATAAGACTATGAACATTGCTCACAATTGCAATTTCTAAAAACATCACGTGGGCAATGACAACACCATCACTATCAGATTGCATAGGCCTTAGTTAGGTTGAAATGGAAAGAAGCAAGAATACCATCAGATGCACTATGATGATGCTTGAGATTGCTTACAAACAAATATGGGCTACAAGAGTAGACTTCACTTTATTCTAAAGACACAAACTATACAACCAATAACTATTTCCAAATTTCTTTCCAAAGTGCTTGGTACTTTGAATCTTTAGTGTTATTTCCTCTAACATTATAAAGATAGGTAGAATGGAACAAGCTCAGAATTTCGTTCGGGAAAAAAAGTTGTATTAAAGCATAGATAACAACAATTCTGCTTCAGACAAAGTAAACACAAGTTCCATTCTTCTTTAGAATAAGTCAAACATGAGTTATATTCTTCCATGGATGATGGAGACTATTAGATGGATTTGGTCACACAAATCAATTAGCAACAATGCAATTTAAGTGCTAAAACAAAATCATCATGTTTGTCCTTAAAATCTAGACCAATTATAGGCCAACTACTCATTGCAATGGAGAAAGTCAAAATCAACAACCATATGCATTACACAATTACTCAATACAATGCCCCAACTCCAACACACTCTGAAAACCTCTAAGCACATGCCTTAGATACAAACCATAGACTAATAACATGTCAATTGTGCACTAATCCAAGCAAACAAAACATCACTAACGCCACTCAAGGAACCAAGTAGCTTCTCCAGAAGATAACCAGCAAAAAAAGTGAAGAGACTTGTAACAAAATTAAGTCATCGATTATATAAGCATACCAAATTAGGTTATTGATTATATAAGCAAAGAACAATTTAACTCCACCATAGTACATTATATATATAAACAAACAGGGCCACATAAAACGTTCACTTTTTGTAAAACAAGCAATCAGTTGTAAAAATTGAATTTACAGGAGAAAATATATGCCATTCATAAAATATGTCATTTGGCCATCTGTATATGGTAAAAAGTGAACACACCAATTTTTATGGTAGAAAACTTAAAATAAAAGAACAAATAGGAGATGAATTCTAACATTGCATTATAGATGTAGAAGACATTCAGTTGAAATTTCTATCGATGCAATGAACAAGAAGAACAGATAGCATCAACATATACCAGAGTTTGAAATATTTGTAATTATGTGTAATAGTAATATAAATATATACATGTATTTATATGTCACATGAAATATGCAGGTAGAAAGTCTGAGGACAGTAGACAAAATGATATAGCCGATCTAAAGATAAAAGCCATATAAAGTTGGTTTTATACATACTATCAAACATGCAATTTGAAGTTTGCAAAATCTAAATAGCATGTTGTATGGAAAGTTAACTAGATACAGTGAAAATAACAAAAACTGTTCTATCCACTGTCACTGTGTGCTATTGATTTCTGTTATGGTGTTGTATGCATCAAGTGTGAAAACAGCTTGCACAGAGAGTCTTCGTAGGTGAAAAACTATTGATGAAATGCTGGTTGTGTATTGCTCGTATGTTGTGAGTGCAACTGCTGGGCAATGTTGTTGCAGTTGTGGAAATTTCATTGTACAAACCAGTGTTCCATTTTCTGTTTCAATAGCACATTCTAGGGAATGCTCCTGCCTGGATGGTGTGTTTTGTTGGCATATTATTCAGTCCGACGAGTTGTTAGGGATCTGCTTGTTGCAATTATTGCATATTTTGCGGAATGGAGATGTGAAGGAATTTTTTGGCTTGAGTGTTCCATGTACCTACAGAATGCAGCTAGTCAATTTCATATTGAGTAAGAATTCAAAGATGGTTGCAAATGTGGAAATCTATGAAGCATCAATGAATTTGTCATAGTGCAATAAACTATTGATAAGAAGTTTGCAATTATATGCAACAAAAAACATTATGACCAATGTTCCAATGGCAGAATGGCAATAAATTCAAGCACATTAGCAACCCTGAACAAAAAAACATAAGCAAAGATACTATTACATCTGCACATGGATCTGATAGTATAACAATCCTACAATTAGCTGATTCTGGAAAAACATAAAAGAACAAAAGCATATAAAAGGAAACTATCAAATGGCAGGGAAAAATTGGTCTATAAGCAATTTAGAAATGAAACTCAAAACTGTCTTAATTGCAACCCAGAGCATAAGAAATTGACCTGTTGCATATGGTATGGTTTATTGAGTTTCTTTACATCTTACGATCTTCTTTTCCACATTGATTGTGCAATTTCACCCAAAAATATCTAGAATATTATGGAAGCAATAGTTGGGAAGAAAAATGTGTTAAAAGGACATGGTCCAGAGAATCAGATGATCAAATAAAGACCAAGCATTTTTAATACCATTTAGGTCTTTCTCACTAGGTTGAAATCCTTGAGGCTACAAATGAAGTTTGTGTGGGATTAACAAGGAGAATGCAGTGAAGAAACTAAGTTTAAACAACCAGTTTTCTGTTAAATGGGCTAGGGATAGATTACAGGTGCTTTAGTCTTGAAAAAGAATAGCTTTGTATGGTAGCTTATAATATGTACTGTTTCTAGGATAGAAGAAATTAATAGACAGGAGATGATGGTGTCTCTAAGGAAAGGGGATCAGCAAGCGACAGATACAAGCCAGTTTGCTGAAGGCATTGACACTAAAGCCCAAAACAGACGGACATATTGGCAAATGCAGAGATCTGAGCCTACGTAGCATGGGTATAAAATTATAAACAGCACATACTGAAGGATCAGACTGCTTGTACTTGTGCCAGGAACTCTACCCACATACCAGACATGTACCTATGCCACATCCTGATGTCGTACATTGCAGCACTTTCATGTACACCACTATACTCCAAGCAAATTTTTGATATATATCCCAGTTTTGGGTATGCTGATGCTGATTTCAGCATGAGAAGTATGCTTTCTTTAATAATTAAAAATCCATCAATGATGAAGTTAGCGTGGGTTAACAGTAAACTTTAAAACAATTAAGCATTGGGCTCTTTTATACCAAAAAATCTCTAGTTTCATGCTCACTTTTGCAATTTGGTTCGGGTGTCTGAACTTAGAAGAGGACAGTAGAGAAGAGGAGAGGAAGTAGGGCATTGCTCATTGTTTCTCTTACGGGAAATTGGTGTCCAGTGGTTCAGTATTCAATATTTTTCACTATTTTTGGTATTCTTCACTTTCTAAGTCCCCATGTTTTAGTTTCATCAAGTTTCAGCTTGTAGATTTTTTTGTTTGTCATTTCCATACCATGTCCAAACAGGGAAAGAATTTCAAACCTCAGCATCCATTGTGGAAACACTGTGTGAGGATAAAGGCACTCAAGGGTGCCAGAAGAACATCAGAAGTCAAGTGCATACTTTCCCTTACATGTTGGAAAGATACATATACAAGTATTAGAGGCCAATTCCTAAAAAATTTAAAAGTGGAGTTTACCTCCAGCGGCAATGCCACAGGATGACCCTGTACTGCATAGCAACGACTACATGGACATCCTGTTCACCAAGGAGCTATCTCTATTCAATCATGATTATGCAGCTATAGTGAACATGAAGCCCTGACTACTAGTATGCAGACATATTGTTTTTCATTTTGTAGAAAACTAGAAATGCCATTTGATCATTTTCTATGTACTTGGTTTCAAAATTAGGACTTGATACTACCGGTACTTTGGATTAGAGATTTTATATATCCCTTTGAATATTTATAGGCACTAGCAAATAGAATGAGGGTATGATAAGCGCTATTACATCGAGCAAAGATTAAGCTGAGATGTTTCAAAGTGTTTTAAAGCAATCCAAAGAAAAATAATCTGCACTTGCCTTGGTCTTTGATTGCATGAGAGCAAGCAAGTGTTCCTTTGCATAGTTCTCATTGAGCACATCGACAAATGTGGCTTGAGAAACACGCAGAAGATGGGAACCTGTTGCACCATTTCTAACAATGTTTTTGAACAGGTACATGGGTGGAACCTCTGATACTAGTGCTTGTTGAATCTTGAAGAGAAGGTTCTTGTAGCTGTCAAGAAATTGGAACTGCAATGGAATGAAATTTGTTGTTGGTTGTTAGTAAGAGCATTGAAAGAGAAAAATGAAATTTCCTACTACTGAGTGCAATAGAGATGCATAGTAGCTATGAGATCAAATGCCAACATACCGTTGCAGTATCTTGTATCTTATCCCCATATTTAACACAGAGCTCATAGTTCCTGTTGTCTTGTTCACATGAAATAACAAGTGCTGCAATAGAACCAACAGAGTAAGAATTTGTTGAGATTGACAAAGCATGTATTGTTGTGTCCGGTGCCAATTTGCATTGTTGGCAAACTTGTGGAATTGTTTCCATAGTAGTCTACGAGTGCAGAACAATGCAATGCTTTGCATCTGCTCTCTCGTAAACGCCTTTGTTTTTAGTTATGAAATTGGAAATTCGCACACTGCTGCCAGGGGTGAAATATTTCATGAAACATGAGACAAATGTGTTGTTCATGTTAACTATTACTGTTAACTGACCATCTTTGTATATAAGATCAGCATGTGCCAACTCTATTTTCTTTGTTGAATTTGAATTCCTATTGCATGCTAGTCCATACAAGGCAACCACGTTGCCTTCAAATACATTTGAATGTGATGGTGAAGAAAGTTCCATAATACTGCATGATGTGGTTGCCATTTGTTTTACTCTGCAAGAAGCAGGAAAATTGTGAACAATATTCAGGTACATGAATTATAGAAATAAAGGGAGAAAAGAAACAATGATTCATGCAAAAAAGACTGAAAGAATGCTTGTGCATGGAGAAATCAAAGCGGTCTAACCTTTTTGAGCCATCATTGGTAGTTTCGTTGGAGATGTTGGCCTCAGATTTGTTTGAAGCACCGCTTTTTGCAGCCATGTTGCAGTTGGTAATTTTTTGTAAAAACTGCAGATGCATTTTTTTAGTTTAGCTTGTGTACATGGATCGATGGAAATTGTTTAGAGCTGTATATGCATTTTTTTTTAGCAGTTTCTATTTGCAACATCAAACTGTGAATAATTTGAAGGGGATTGAAAGACAAATAGCATGATGATCTGTCCAATAGGATTCAGAAATTTGTACTTTGACGTGATCAGATGGCAATGTTGTCCAGAAATGGTCAAGCAAGGAGCCATAGATTGTTGTTGGTTGTGTCGTGTGCAAAGAAAAATTATTGCTATGCATAAAAGAGGAAAATGCATTTTGTCCATTGAGCGTTTGCGACATGTCAATATTAAAGTCACCAACAAAGATGATATATTCATTCTGATAACTGTTTTCTATGGTGTAAAGAACAAGTGAATATACTTGATCAATTGGTGTGCGTGGTGTAATATAGACATTTGCTAATGTGACAATAGTATTGTTAATTGGAAACCATGACATTGTTTCCTCAACAAAGTCTATTGCATATGTGAGTTGTTTCTGAATAAGCATGTTTTTTCCATAACATGTAATAACACCATGGACATTGTATATAGACTGACAGGAATATTTTTCTTGAAGAAGAGAATCAGCTGCCAATGAATCTGTATGTGTTTCTTGCAAACACAAGATATCGGTTTTCATTATGTCATGGTCATTGACAATATTTTCTATATGTAGCACAAGGCTTCTTGTGTTCAATGAGCAAAGATGCAAGTGGTATTTATTCTCAATTGTCAAAAAGCCATAGTGGAATTCCAAAGATGCTTCACTCCGGAGCCTATCTATTTCCATGGAAACTTTACACGAGAGGCAAAAATTCTTGTGCTCTAATTTGTTTAGTAGGTATAAATGGTTCATGTCTTTAACACGTGACAATGCAGTATATACTAGTCCATGTTGGCTAATGCCTTTTGGGTCAAATTCCAAGTTGTCCATTGTAAGTCCTTGTGACCTATGGATAGTTCGTACACATGCTAGTTGGATTGGGAATTTTTGAAGTATATGTTTTTCTGACGTTGATGCCATTTGTCTAGTAATTCGTGTGATAGGTGTCCATGTACAAGGAAATCTTGCTGCAAAGTGATTCTGCATGTTTTTCTCGTTGTAGTGCACCAGTTGATGGTAGGCCAAAAACAATCCAGACTATGTCAATTCCATTTGATGTAAAGTCTCTGAAGATGCCTTGGGCATCGTTTACAAGTCCATCATCTATAGCAAAGTTCCCCAAGATTCAACTGTTTAGAGGCATTGAAGGTCAATTCAACAAGATTCAATGAATATGCAAATCTTTGGACAAAATTAAAGTTCTCTGATAATGAGCATTCTGTTGAAGAGAGATTAGAAAGCTTCAAGTAAGGGTCATTGTCTCCTTTCTGGTTTTATTATGTAGTGTCGCTGATTCCACTGGACTAGCGACTATTGCTCTAATTGAAGGCTGTATTAGACAAGCTACACTTTCAACAATTGAAGTAATCAAGTCGAAAGTGTTTGTTGGTCGAAGTCTCAGCGCTATGCTGCTTTATTGGTTTATGGCCATGACAATAAAAACAAGCAGATTGCCATACTTTTATCCGCATAACTGTTGCCATTGTTCTTTGTGCCAGAATTTAAAATAACTAATAAGCATCGGCACAATTTTTCATTGTGCCAGAATTTATAATAGTAAATTTCTATCAGCACAATTGTTCTTTGTGACATAATTTGAAATAACTAATATCCATCAGAACAATTGGTTTGGGGCAAAGCAATTCAAGGAGGGGGCACTATTATGGCCACTGCCTAGAATATGTATTGTTTCTATCCTAAACGAAATGTCATTATCATGCTCAACAGTGAAGAAACTAAGTTTAAACAACCAGTTTTGTGTTAAACGAGCTAGGCATAGATTATAGGTACTTTAGTCTTCAAACAAGATAGCTTTCTATGGTAGCTTAGGATATATACTGTTTCTAGCCTAGAAGAAATTAATAGACATGAGATTGGGGGATGCTACACCAGCCACCCCTTTTGTGGTAAATATATTTTATATTTTTTGTATAGGCTTTGTTGACCAAGTATGTGATTTTGGGCCTCTTGGTTAGAACTACCCATGGACTTTGGATTAGAGATTTTATGTACCTCTTTGAATATTTATAGGCATTAGAAAACATAATGAGGGTATGTAAACTTTTGATCTTGTTGGTATTGCTTAGGAGGCTAAGCTGGGCCAAGTACAACATTCCCTTATAGTACAGGAAGTATTAAAGTACAAAAAAGCATGGAAGAGATTGTCTGGCCATTCTATCCCATTTGGGGTGCCTTCACTTAGAGTTAGCAGATACTCAGCTTACAGTACCACAGATGGATGACAATGCAGCAGAAATTCAACTGATGTTTAGCAGTCTATGGAAGAAACAACAATGGCACAATTGAAGTTGGGCAGATTTCTATTTGAAACATATGTAAAAGGAATGCTAATGGTATATAAAAGAGCATATTTCTGTTTGAAACATATGTAAAAGGAATGCTGATGGTTTTACATGGTTGAATATTGGAAAATGTTAGTCAGCTAATAGAGAAAGAAGTCCCAGAGTCTCTTGCAGTCAACTCCAGGGGATTCCTATGACAGCCCTAACATAGATCTATAGATATTTTAATCCTTAAACATACAGTAGAACCATTTATCATTAGCGGAATGCAGGAAATATAAAAGGAAGCATGACAACATACAAACACGAGGATTGCTCTTATGAATCCTCTGCACTAAGAAGCAATTTCCTCTATTAATTAAATGTAAATGCATATGAAGCTTTTATCACTATAGGCTGCAGAATGCATCTCTAATACCATTAAATAAATAAACCTGTAAAAGAAAACTCTTAAATTGATCGATTTTAATCGTCATTTAAACATATTCCTCAAATGCAAAAATCACCATGAACAAAGATTTTTCAAATATTTTTTGCACCGACTCTTGAACAATTTTAAATACGCAAAGCAAGAACCTCAATATACACATTCACGAATTTCATATATATCATTCAAACCTTCCTATTTACGTTTTGGACATATTCCAAATTTAATTATTTGTATACAAAATCCAATCACTGAAGACCTCTGATTTCCTCAATATGCAGGATGGTAGAACACACAGAAATGTGGCTGAGAGGGTTTAAAAACTCAGATCTTTCATTAAATTTGGCATGGAATCTTTCACATCGAACGCTCATATCAAAGACATAGAAGAGTTAATGACAGAAGTCCATTTCCTCCAGTCGACAGAGAACCGAAGAATAATTACAAAACAATTACCTCGTTAAATCTGTCAAGGGGAAACTTTAATACATAGCTTGAATCCCTACAAAACCTTCCCTAATGAGAAATTAGATTAAAAACCCCAACCTGGAAGTTGGCAGAGAGTAAGCGTAGAAGCTGAAGGCAACCAAACACTATAGATGAAGCATTCAAAGCACCACAAAAAATTTATGAATTTCAAAGGCAATGATAGTTAACCCTAACTAAGATATATTTAGAATTCAAACAATGCATCACCTTTAAATATTTTAAATTTTGTTTTGGGGGTATCATGAAAAATTTGTACCAAACCAAATGGAATCTAATAATATCATCTATGATTGGCAGCAGTTCTTCTCTACACCAGAAATCTCAAACATTTCTCTGCTGCTCATTGTGCCAGGAACCTTGAAATCTCAATGCACCAAACCAATTGACTTCATCACAGCCACAACACTACAAAATATATCTGTGAGAAACAAAGGTTTCTCACATCCAGAATCGGAAATGCAATTTCAAATTCAATCCCTGGCCATAATTTAGACAATCAAGCTTGAATAGAAAATGTTTCCACAATATGTATTTCAAAAGAATCCATATAATGTGTGGCTACCGAGATTCGAGCCCATGTCTTCATGCCCGTGGAATTGTCACCACTAAACTGAAGCGATTTGTTACTTACTTTAAAAAATATAATATAAAGGATGATAATAAGCAAGGGTGGATGTAGCACGAACGCATGGGTTTGGTTTGAAACGTTTCGCCTTCTTGGAGGAATCAGCTCCAAAAGATATGCTGCCATTATCGATGCATATGGAGAGCCGGGGTACTGGTTAGAAGCTAAGATGGAGCTCACGAAAATTCCAGAACAAGCATCAAGAATTCACAGGAATTCAAGGCCGAAAAAGATGGAATAAACCCAACCACTACGAGAAAACATACAGAGCGAGTAAACCATTGAACATCAGCATTAGGAGGCGGGTCTCATGGACATACTTGGAATCCATCGAATCCATCCCTGTCGCAACAGACTTCAGCCACAGCTACAAAGACTTGTCCCCGAGAATCACTACCCGCACCAGACAACAGAGAACAAAAGCAACAACTAAGAACAAGCACAATAAACGCCATTCCAGAACAAGCAAGCCCCTTTAAATAACAAAATCTCCAACACAGACTCCCATTAAATACCATCGCTTCAATAACTGCGCAAATGCAAACTCTCCAACACAGACCCGCAATAACTGCCCAAATGCTCGAATCTCGCCGAAAAATCCTCGTTATAGTCCCCGCCCGACCAGTGCTACGCTGATATTGTTTAGGCGTCATAGCATAAACTCATAATCATAATAATATGGACCTAGGTTAATAGGTGATAATAGAGATACTGCAAGTTCGAGGCTTGGGCTCTAAACGCAATTAAATGTGAACAGAGGACGCAATTAAACCTCCCATGTGATCTTGCAAACATGAGGAGAAGAACCAGCCCTCCAACCCTTCGCCTAGCATTTCATCCTACATTCTTCGATGTGCTGGCTCTCGGGGAGCTCTAGGGGTTTTCGTCCTTACAACATTCTTCTGCATAGTGATGTGTGATGTCAGAAGGACGGACGAACGTACCAGAAGGGTGGACGGACTAGGGCACGCGGCAGGAGAAACCCCCACGACAATTTTCGAGGAAAAAATTACACATAAAAATTTGCAAAAGTTTGTAAAATAAAAAAACTGTTATTTGTACGACTGGATTAATATGTCCAAAGTGACCCCAAGATGTCACGGACATAATAATTTATATTTATATTTACCACAACATTTTTAAACTTTTTAGAGAAAAAGTCTCAAATTTCATGTTTTGATCTTCCCTTGGGGTAATGGGGCATCCCTGACCCATTAAAGTTGTAGTAGAGGTCATTCAATATAAAGTGGACTAGGTCCATTATGCTCTTATCATTAAATAAGACCAACTATGTTAAGAAATAAATGTAATGGACGTCAATAAAGAAGGTTCACTAGGTGGTTAGGAGGCTAGAGAGAGAAGAATGTTGTATACATGTTGAGCTAAGCTCATTAAGAGGTATCCCCCTCGAGGAGCCAAGTGAACAAAAGCAATTCTTAGGGAGAATAATATTTGGTCCACTTTTGTGTGATGATGACATCCCGGTGGGTTTCTATGATGGGACATCACAAGAAGGTGGTAAAAAATTTGGTGCGGGAACTATCTTGAGATTGAACTCTTCTTTGTCTTTTCAGTTAAGAATGAAGTGCCAAGGAACAAACATCAAAGGGGAACTTCTAGCTTTATGGTGTCTTGTTTGTGTTGCTCGAATGAAACATTTTTCTCATCTTCAGATTATGGGTGATTCAAAAGTCATAGTTGATTGGTTCACAAACAAATCTAATCTAGAGGTAGTAGCTCTTCACAGGTGGAAGTAGAAGATCAAAGTTTCAAACAACGCGGAGCATAATTTTAGATTGAGAAATCAACATGTCTATAAAGAATAAAACCAATTGGCCGATCTCCTCTCCAAGCAAGCATTGCCGCTTCAAGAAGGGAAGATTTATTTTCTGAAGAAAATGGGATTTATCCCAGGGTTGCTAAAATTACCAGTGTTTTCTAAAGTGTTTTATTTGGCCCTAGTTGGTATTTTGTTTTGTTCATTTTTGTTTAATTCTCTGTATAGTTGTAGGCTTTGTTTTTCTAAAAGATCAATGGTTTTCTGAGGTGGTTTTTAGTCATGCAAAGCCATTTTTGTTTGAAATGGCTGTTATGAAATGGGAAGTATTACTAAAGACTGGTATAGGTTGGATGTATCTGGTTTTGTTATCTTATATTTCAGTCTAAAATATAGTATTTTGTTTTCAGCTGGAAAAAAAAAAGAAAAAAAGAAGACGACATTTATTCATTCCATCAAAATAATCATTTCAATAGTAATAAATCTTAAGCTTATTGGATATATCGTGTGTTGTTATTATTGTTGATGTCTCTTGTGTATAATCTAAATTGCATAATTGATATAATAATTTCCATAATAATAAAGATGGAGCGTATTGGATATCTATTGTGTTGTTTATTATTGCTGATAGCTCTTGTGTATGATCTAAATTGTATATGACATATACAATTTACCCAATAGCTTCATCCTCTTTTACACCAATTATAAACTTAGCATCGGCATCCGTCGAATCAACAATAGAAGTATTCTTGTATTGCCACAGTCATTTGCTCTTCAACAAAGTCTCCATGTTTATTGCCTAGATTGCAAAATTATGTCCATTAAGAACAATAGGTTGCACCTTGGAAGTCTTCTAGTCAAACAGATCTAATCAAAGTTCAAGAAGAGGTATTAGTCAACAAATCTTTAGCCTAGAATTGAGCAACCCTAGATCCAACTAAGCACGATTCGTAGACAACAGGGCTAGGTCAAAACCAACAGCTTTGATACCATGTTGGGGAACCTCTTTACCTTGAACTATAAAGTATAAAAGAAATAATAGAAGTGAACAGTATTCCAAGAAGAAATGTGGTGTCTAAAGACATCGTTACAACACTTAAGCACAACATAATGTTATTAGAACATCACAATGCATTATCATGAAGGATACATCTCATCATCATCGTACATAACAAAACCCATAGGTTCATCATTATATAGTCTCTAGGTCTAACAAACTCCCTAGAAGTGAGGAAGATCTAGTCCACAAATGGGGTTCGTTGGTTTTAACAGTTTCCAGAAAATATGCAATGTCCTAAAGTGTAGTCATTTGTTGTACTTACACCAACCATGATCTTATCAACCATCCAATCATTTTTTCAACCGAATTTCTAGTCGGCCCTTCAACTCTCTCAGTCGAGACTCTAGCCGACTGCTTTGCAAGTCGATTGTAGTTTATCAATTGACTATCTCCAAAAGATCCAGGAGTGTGATGAACTTGGACAACCTTAGGTTTCAACTTCAACTAGTATCACGATGCCATGCACTTTGCATGTGGTAGTTCAAAGAGATATTATTTTTAGGAGGAACTTATGGGAGGTGGCCCTACTAGATGACCTCAACCTTTAGGGTTCGTGGGGTAGAGACAAGGAGCAAAATCAGCTAGTACTTCAAGATCAGTGATAGGACATAGAAACGCACATATATTTCCCATTATAAGGAAACATAGAAGTGAAAAAGGAGGACATAGGTCATTGTATAGGCCGCTAAGACAACAATATAAGTACAACAATGGATTACCATCAGTGTAGTGATCCTAGTACAATAGTGGATCTACATTTTCATATGCTAGTGTGTAGAAGAAACCCCAAAGGCAGGGTGTTGGACATGTGGAGAGACTCATTTCGAGAGATACTTTCCAAATGCTCAGAGGGGCTCTAGTTAGGGACAAAGATAGCCTACAGTTGGAGATTTAAGCAAGGCCCACAAAATTAATGCAACAATTAACAACCACTAGGCAGAACACTAATCTACCATATTAAAGAAATTTTGGGGTAAAAAATGGGCCTCAAAATAAAGAAAATGTACTTTAAAAATCAACCAATCACATTTTAGAGGATGGCATCATCCCCCATTGTTGAGGTGGCATTGCTTACTTATTTGTCACATTTTCAATGGTGGATGAAAACCCATAGTTAATCATGGTAGTGCTTTGAAGTCATAAATTAAAGTTCTCATAATAAAGGTCCTTTCACACTTTTAACAAATTAATATTATTGTCATTTTCAAGTAAAATACTCATAATGAAGGTCCTTTCAAACTTTTTTCATAAAATAATATTATTTTCATTTTCATATTTTTTGAAAAAAACAATACACATAACTATTATATTTGTGCATTTTCATGTTTTTAATTTCAAATATTATAATTATTTCATTTTATTTAATATCACATTTTCAAACTAATTATAAGTTGTTATATATATATATATATATATATATCGTTTGCTCAAATCTCCGTGACTTACAGGAGTGGCCTGTTGTCTAAGAAACCACGACACAGGGGCATCTAAACCATCAAAATCACCTAGGAATCACACCAGCCTCAATTTGACTGGGTTTTTGGGTATCGCCTCCCAACTAAGTCACTCCTAAGGGAAATTGAACTCATGTCGCCTTACTGACGAGACCCGCACCTTAACCGAGTGAGCTAGCAGGAATTGACAATATATATATATATATATATATATATATATATATATATATATATATATATATATATATATGAATCACTTTATATTTCTAGGATAAATTAATATAGTATTAAAAATGTAAGAAAATAATATTTAAGTTATAATAATGTTTATGTGTAATCATTTCATTATATTTATGAGACAAGTACTAAATACAAAAAAGTTAATATAAATTAAAAAATAGCTCATAAAATGTGGTTTTTATTATTATTTAATTTCAATTTCAAGTTCAACGCGTATAGATGGTAAAGAGCAATATATTTTTGAGAATTTACAATTGAATCTTAGGCACATCAATGTAGTTTTTTTATTAATTTATTTCTAATCAATTTTGAAATGCAATTCAACCATGGTTATTTAGATTGTGCATAGAATGAAGTGTAGGAAGTAAGTTGTCAAATATACCTACCCCATAAAATGCGTAACTCATAATTTTTTAATATCTCTTAAGAGGCCCTTTTTTTACCTCAAAATCTCTCCAATACTTGTGATGACAGTTAAGAGAAAGGGTATGAATTTTTCCTTACTAATAGATCCAGTAGCAACTTAAAGTTTTGTTTCCTAAAATGATTTATCTATATGTAAGGTGATGGAAAGCAAGCAAGAGGATTTCAATGTAGTCAAAATGGTGTCTAATACTACTCAAGAAGTAGGATAGTTAGTTAAGGATTGTGAAGTCGACTTAGGAGTGTGTGTTACCAAGATGTCTCATTACACTACTACTTTAGGATCCTATCACATCATCATAGATATGGATTTGCTAGAAGCCCATGCAACGATGTTAGACTATAAGGAGAAAAAGATGATTTTCATGGATGATTTCAGATATAAAAGTATTTTCATATGAACTAAAAGAGGTATATCCCCAAGTTTTTTTACGGCATTACAATTGAAGTAAAGTCTACAGAAGGGATGCAAGTTATTATTGTTGAATTTTATTTTTTTTACTATATAAATAGATTCAATCTTCTTAGATAATTCTTTTCGAACTTGGAATACAATCTCAATAATTTATATTTACATTTATCATAATATTTTAAATTTTTAAGACAAAAAGTCTCAAATCCTATGTTTTGACCCTCCAAATCCTATGTTTTGACCCTCCCTTGGGGTAATGGAGGGCATGTAGAGATAATTAGAATAGTAGTAGAGGCCATTAAATATAAAGTGGACTAGATCCACTATGCTGTTATTATTAAATAAGACCAACAATGATCAAATTTGACGGGTGGGTCTTAATTTCAATTTGAAGGGCATATATTTTTCCATCCTTTCAAAGATGAAGAAACATGTAGTATAAATTAACTAAACACTTCAAAAAAATGCAAAAAATAAATATTTCCCTTCGAAATTTTTACAATCTTAAACAATTGAACACTCTGTACATGAAAAAATGATAAATTTTCAAGAAAACCTAAGAAATAAACAAAAAATTCTTTGAAATTAGTAAGGTCCACAAAATAATTATTATTTTACATAAATGAGCACATTCCAACAAAAATAATAAGAAAAGATATTTTTCTTGGATTCATTTGATATTCTTCAAAAGTATTGATCTTACATCATTGAAAACATAAATTTATTTACCCAATGGAGGCTTTCTAGTTTTCATTTGTTTCCATACATCATAAATAACATTCCAATCTACGTCATTTAGAGCATGAAGTGCACTAAGAGAGAAAAAAAATTACCATATCCAATTTCTCCAATGAAAGCCTTGATCTATCATCATTTTTATAATGTTTAATTTTGAGAAGCCTCTTTCGCACACTGTTGTACTTGTTGGAATAGCAAGGATAGATTTCCATAATCGCATCAAACAATGAATCCTTCAAACCATTCAGGCTCACCTCGACACAGATCTCATGCTCCAAAAATATTATTTTTAGGGTATGATTTATAAATAGAACAAATAAATGAATACATTTCATTGAAATATTTAGCAGTATCCACAATAGGTGAGTCCCCAACTCTAAACTTTTCACATAAACATTCCAACCATATTTTCATTTCAGAGTCTCTATCATCTATTTCTTCGTAATTTAATGTCGAAGACTAAAACTTTATCATGGTTAAATATAGGTAGATTTGTGAACCTCATATAGAGATCCAATCACCTTCAACACAAAACATTTTCCTAAAAGAATGCAATCATCTAATGTCCCTGATCTTTGTGTCTTTGGTAAACTTTCAAACCTTAATGGATGTAAATGTACTCTACATGTACTATCTACAAGTTCAATATTTCTTCATTGTGCTCTAATTAAAAAAGAGGATATGTGTGCATTGCACCTGCCCCAAATATGCCTCCCAAAAACCGGTTACAAAGCATGTTAATAGTAACATCTAAAGTAGTGCCAATAGAGGTAATATCAACATGATCCTATTGGAATTTCTAATTCAATTTCTTTGACTCATTCAGAACATTTACAAGCAAATGGATGCAAAATTGCACTTGAAATATTGTTTCCAACTCATACATATTTTTCTCCCTTAACTCTCAATCTTTTAACAAAGCAGGCATGAGTTTGACGAGTCTTTCCATGACCCTTCCTCTAGAAAGACACCTAATTTGATGAATTTGTAAAACCTATAACTTAGTGATTTGAAATGATTATGTTATCTCTTTCAGTTCTCCATGTCTTTTAGGATATTTCCCAAACCATGAATAAACTTTGTTTGCAAATTTATCAATATACCACAGCTATGGAAAATGAGATGAAGCATCATTTGTTGCTAATGATTTTCTATGAGCTATGCAATGGATATCTAATAAATGAGGAGCATATCGACATATCTTAGACTATAAACCTTCATGATTTCCCCTCATGGCAGATTCCCATCAGATCCAAATCCAGCTAACTTCATCAAATATAGATCCATCTATGTTAGAAAAGTTCTCACTCCATCGTACATAGATTGAATTGTTTCATCTTTCATTTGAATTAAGCATGTGGATTTTGTCATAAAAATTTAGTAATTATCATATAATTTATTAAAAATTAAGAATCTCAAAATCATAAAAATATATACAATTTAGTAAGAATTATTATTTAATAAAAATTATTAAATGATAAACTAAATATAATATTTTCTTATCACTATTTTATATAAAAGCTATATGTGCAAATGTATTAAATACTAAGATTTTCATTTACCACAATTTTAACAAGAGCCACGAGCATGTTGCAATAACACAAAAGCTATTGAAAGAAAAAAATAGAAGAAAAGCTTATCCAAAATTCTAAACTTTTCTCCTAAGTTTCTAATGTCATGAATAAAATTAGAATTAAAATGACTTTTATAAAAATTAATAATTTGTATGTTTTGGATTTTTTTTATTCATCAAGCATGTTGATGTGGCCATCTTCCATGACGTTTCCACTTATTTGCCAAGCTTTAAACATTTAAGAGAAGTTCAACCCGAGTTATATAGATTTTGAGCATTTGGTGGAAGTTTGGTAACTTAGGGTAATTAAGGTAATCTAGTTAAAGGCATTAATGAGATATGGTTAATGAGTAAGATAAATTGAAATTGATTTTTAAATTTAATCAAGACTAAAAAATTTTGATTTTAGCAAATAGATATCAACATTGAAAAAAATGTTTAATATCTCATAATACTATAGTCAATTTTTTAAATCTAAAAGTGAATAATCATCTAAGCGGTGAGCACCTTTTCCTCAAATGCAACATTCTTTGTGCATATAGCAAAAAAAAAATGCAATATTTTTTGTGTACATGCAAAACACCCAAACTTGGGTTCTCAAAAAATTAAAAAATGAAAATTTATTAACATTGTTGTGTATATCTTATCCTTTGTTTTCACTTTTTCTGTATGGATGGATGGCTTTCTTCATGGATCGCTATCAATGTATAAGTTAAAGCTCCCATCTTTAATTTCGAGGAAGGTTGCTTATGTACATAGCCGCTCACATTAATTGAAGTATATTTGTGTTGAAAGTTACATGTTTACTTTTTTTTTTTTTCAAAAGAAAAAAGCATATTATTGATATTCAAAGTGAATCAAATAGTACATCGATAATTTGTGTCTCAAAACAAGACAGATATGCACGAAAACTAAGAGTGGGGCTCAATCCTGGCATCACCTTTTACAACAGAGACAATCTTAATCGATCAAAGGATATGTCAAAACATAGATATCACAAAAAAAATCAGACCATATACATGGGCTATTAGTCGTAAAAGCGTGAAGTTCCCATATCACATATATGAGAATCCTGAAATTCCTCCCAAATTAAAACACCAACTTTTCCATCCATTGTCGTCTTTGAAAGCTTGTCAGCAAGAGAATTGTGTTGCCTGTATATATGCTCAAATTCCACAATTATGATCAATTTGATTTCTGCGCTTATTCTACTGCACCAATGCATGAGATTGATAATATTGAGTGTATAATATCTTTTTCCCCATTTTATTGTTACCCGAGAATCCCCGAAGACTTTAATGTCAGCAAACCCGAAGAGATTGGCCACCTTTAGAACACACCATAAACCGAGAAGCTCGGCCTTCATATTGCTGCCATTGCCATAGTTTAATTTCAAAGTATAATAATGCCTCTGATTTAAATAAATTACTCCACCAGTTGCGCAAAACCCATTAATTGCAACTCCATCAAAGAAGGTTGTTGGCCGATTCACCTGCAAATCAAAATTGCTCATTTTCAAGGTTTTCTTTGGCTTCTGCACTTTTGAATGAAGCTTGTACGAGTTCAGAATCTACTTGCAAGTAAGATGGATATTTGGAGCCGCACTTTCAAAAATTGCAAGGTTTCTGGAACGCCATATGGCCCACGAAATAGAGATCGAAAGAAGAGGATGATCTTTACAATATCTCATCCAATTAAAAGTACAGGAACTAAAGTTATCCGATCCCCGGTGATGGTCTATCTTCAACGTATCACATATATGATTCCAAATACTCTTGGTAAAAACACAGTGAACCAGAATGTGACAGGTAGACTCAGCCAAAGCTTTACATAGGAAGCATATATTTGGGCCTATCCATCCTTTTTTAATTAAGTTGTCCCATGTTTTTAACCTATCATAAAAGGAGAACCACATGAAACATTTGTATTTTAATGGAACATTCCATTTCCAAAGCTTCTTGAACCACAAATGCTGGGGATAAAAACATCGATCTAGAATTAAGTTGTCATAAGCAGATTTTGTTGTTACCTTGCCCATCGACGGATTACCCTTCCAGATGAGAATATATTTTTCATTACTAAGTCTACATCCCTCCTCATTCAAATATCTGATATAAAAGTCCCATTCACGAGCATACCGACCGGAGAATCCCAATTCTTCCTAACTTATCCAAGACTCAGAGCCACTGCCAACTCCGTTTCTAATTCTGTTAAGAGTAGAAAGTTCGAAATCCTTCAAATGATTGATGATTTCATCAGAAAGAGTATAGTTCTCTTCAATACCCAATATTGGGTCAATACCAACCAAAATCTCCTTCCCAGAGCCAACATGCCAACTAAGATCCTCACTACAAGATTTGAACCCAAAATAAGACGAGAAAATCTAATGACATCCGACGAAAAGGACTATGTCGTCGGATTTCACCTTCAAAATTACGAAACTTCATAATTTGTTTTTTAAATTGATAGAAACTTGATGATTGGTTGTACCCCACCTTGGTTGATTGACTTTTGGTCCTTTCATTTTGTTGATAATATTTTTGTGGTACCTTGCCTTTTACCTTTTGGGTCTTTTACTCATCTTGAGTTATCTTTTGATTTGTACCACCTTTTATGTTTTTGGTCTTATGGGTACTATGGTAGTTTGTCCACATTTGAGGTACACCGCCTTAGTCCAAATGGTTATTAGTCTTTATACCCACTCTGTACCACCCTCCAGACCTTAGTTAGGAAGGTTGCTTATTGCAAGAGGTAGTTACAAGGAGCTATTGCATATATTTGACATTATTGCAAGAGGTAGTTACAAGGAGCTATTGCATATATTTGACATTATTTGATTTTCCATCTCTTTGGCATGTCAAATAACAGGTAGTTACAAGGAGCTATTGCAATATATATTTTACCTTATTTGTACCTTCCCCACAATGGTTGATTTACTTTTGGTCCTTACACCCTGTTGTTTATTGGTGTTGTGGTACCTTGTCCTTTCATTTTTTTGTGGTACCTTGCCTCTTACCTTTTGGGTCTTTTACTCATCTTGAGTTATCTTTTGATTTGTACTACCTTTTATGTTTTTGGTCTTATGGGTATAATTATGGTAGTTTGCCCACATTAGAGGTAGTACACCCCCTTAGTCCTAAGGGTTATGAGTCTCTATACCCACTCTTTTCTTTTTGACTTGTACCTTACTAGTTGGTCTTTGTACCCTTTGGTTGGTCCTTGTACCTTACTAGAGGTCGTGAGTCTCTTTGGCCTCAGTCTGCTGGCTGTCGGCTCATCTTTATTGTGATTGTACTAATCCTTTTTACTGTCATTGACTTTCTTTGATTGACTGTACCATAACCCAGTCATCTCTCTCTCTCTCTCTCTGGTTTGTACGAACCCTATAATAGGGTCGCTTGGTTCCTAGAGTTGATTGGCCTCTAAGAGGCATAGTCATTTCTGAAAGTAACTCTTCTGAGTATATTACAAGAAACATCTACACCCAAGTAATCAAATATGTGTTGGTAAGACTTAAGTAATCAAATTGTTGGTGATCAAATATGTGGTAAATCATTTGTATTAAGTAGTTTAGACTTGTCATGTCAGACAAAATTGTTGGTAATCAAATATCATGTGTTGGTAAAGATTTTTAAGAGTGGTGGAACTCCTCGATTGAACTTGTGAGGAAAATTATTTTGGAGAATAAGTGTCATGACTATGGGACAACAACAAATATCTACTCAACAACATATGAGATATTATGGGCACTAGGTGGGAAAATAATTATACACCTTCAATTACCAAGTACTATAGTGATGAGTGACTTAATGAAAACCATGCAAATTCCATCATTTAATAGGATATATTAGGACAAAGCCATCCTTGAGAGGTGGAGAATGGATTTGTATATTTTTTCCACTAAACTTGAGAGATTTAGATGTTACAACATGATAGGGACATGGGACTAAGAAGGTATATGATACAAAATGATAGGGACATAGGGACATGGGACTAAGAACATGCACATATGAGAATCTGAACACTTTGAACAACAACCGTCTTGAATATAAGGAAAGTTTGCAAGATGGAAAGCATTGTTTTCCTGTTATAACTATACTATTGAGCACATTTCTGGGAAAGCAAATAGCATTCCTGACTTTATAACAAGAAAATATTTGACACAGAAGTATGCTGTTAATTTTGAACAATCAAGCCTGAAGTAAGCGAACCTGAAACAAGCGAGCTTGGAGCAAGTGAGCCTGAAGCAAGTGAGCGTAGAATGTCAAAGCAGAATCTAGTGGGCCCATAACCCACAAGTAAACATGGAAATCTCTGCTTGGATCAAAGGAAAACATCATATCTATATTATTAATGATAATATGAGTTGGCTTGATTATATGCAAACATGGAAACCTAGGTGGGAGTTGAGACATACTGAAGTATTGGATGCTAACTTACAGGGATCTGATGCTTTTATTAGACTAGTGCCAGAACTCAAGAGAATGCCTATGGGATCCAATATTGTACCAGAGATGATTTACAACAACTCCCTGAGAAAAGTAGTTGATGCAAGAAATTGGTTAACACACCTCTACCATGATCTTAACTTAATCACGACAGACGTCTCTACACATCACCCTAGGCTACAACTAGACCATCAATACTACTATATTAACCATATATGTTCTTTGAAAGCATGGCCACATCAAGATGCTAGTCTCCGGTTTCCAAGTACTAACCATACTTATGAAAAATATAAAAAATTATGGTGGGAATTCTTGAGAAAGGAAAATACAGATAGAACATATTATACCATGCTAAAGTTTGGAAATCAAAGTACACATATCCATGAGGATCCTCCATTCTACGGCCCTGATTGGATGAGAGACTGGTGGCAGTCATTCAGCATCAACCTGACAGCATTAGAACCAGCTGTTATTTATAATCTAAAACAGGGCATTGGAGAATCTCTCAAACAAGTCAAAGATATTTTGCAGACAAAGATTACTGAGGATCAAATCCTTGAGTACTACATTCAAAACAAAGAACAATGGCTTGTCAAAACCCACATAGAATTCCACATGCATCAGAATAGACGCATGGTCGTGAGGTTTTTTTATTCAAAGGCATGGGATACTCAATCCAACTTTCGAGAATTATATGGTCCCCCATAATCCGATCAATTGTAAATATCTCAAAAGTATTTGGCTATGAGTGGGGCATGTCCATTCAGATTTTCATAATAAGATTCCATTCGTCTAAGAGAGTGGGCCTGTCCTCTCTAAGTTTTAGGTAGAGAACCATTTGAGGCATTCGAGTTCGGTCTCTCTCTGCTCTGTGTCTGAGTTTGAGAAAAGGTGAATGCTCTGCAACTAGCCTTTGTGGTATTAGATTGCAACAAAAACCTTGTATGTCTGAGAACAAGAGTATGCTCTGTGGCTGGCCCTCATGGTATCAGATCACACCAGAAACTTGAGACTTCCTTAAGTATAAATCTTGAGTCTGTATCTGTCCGAGGAAGTATGCTCTGTCTCTTGGCCGAGCGCTAAAAGAAGACATCAGAAAACTCTTTGAGTCTTTGTAACTATGTCATGGTAATATAAAGAAATCCCTACTTTTCTCTATGTCATCATGATTGAAAATTTATTTTATGCAATTAATACCATCAGACAAGATTATGAGTAATTGTCCAAAGGTAGCATTAGTTGGTAGCAGCGCTGAAGAGGTATTCACGTATGTTCACAGAAACATTTATCTTATATATAGGACAAGGGGAGAGTGGTCAAAGGGAAGGACATAGATGGAGGTATTTCCTATCTTAGAGGGAATCCTCTAAGAAGACCATGCTTGATTACAAAACTACCCATGTGTTTCCAATATTCAATTAGTTCATCCTTTTCCTTAAGAATATTTTAGTTTAGATTTTGAATAAGATTATACAAGTTTCACAACATTATATAAAATATTGTTTTTGAAGATTTGTGAACACTTACTAACCACCTCAAAGATCTTAGTTTTGAAAGTCATAAAAACTTTTAGAAGTTTTCCATAATGGTTAGTTATTTTTATTTTATATTATTATTGCTAAATATAAATATCTTATTAAATGTGAGTGTAATTCAATTATCGAGGTGATGGGCCCAAACTGATGGGATGAGAGAGACTTTAGGGCCATGACGACAAAGATAGTTAGATGGTGTGATATGGGACTCAAGACCCAAAGGAGCAATAAAAGACTACTCATAATTGTATGAATTTCTACTCCTAAGAAAGATAAAGTGGTCCTCTTCCTCATCACTTGAATTCCTACATTTTGAGAAAGGGAATGCTGTACAAGTCACCTTATAAAAGGCGCTACACGTCACCTTTTAAGAGGTGCTATGCCTTGAGGTCCTATCTAAACTTTTTTCCCATGGTGCAAGTAGAACCAAACAGGTATTTGTCAGATCTATCTTCCTCGAGCGAGGGGAGTTTAGGAAGGCTAGAGGTAAGTGAGACATCCAGTAGGTCTATAAGAGTTTGATCAACTAGATGTCAATAGACCAGAAGAAAATTCCATAAACGCATGGAATTTTTTCGTGCTCAAGGGGGGTCATGTTCCTATGATGATGAGACAATAGGAAACGTCGAGGTGCCCTTGAGGTACAGACATTTAGTGAAACAATGGGTACCCAAGGATATTCCTCAATCGAACACAATTTTTTGTGTGAACGAGAGGATATATCGAATTGCACCGTCATCATTACATGGTTTGTGGTTGTTTTGCACGGATGGCATGAATGTCGGTTACAACACATGTACAGAATTGATGGAGTATGTTGGACCCTGTTACAAATACAAAGATTGGATGTGCCTAGTCCAATATACACAAAGTATGCGTAGATATGGATTGTCAACAAACTATTTTACAGTTTAAAGACAAAGATCAAAATAAAGGAGCAACGTTGTACATTGATGGAAGGCCAAAGGCCACAGGGAATATTGTGGCGTTTATAAATAGTACACAACCAGGGTCTACAATTAAGCAACCAAATTGCAAATTTGAGGGGCATGAAGGAAACCGTGTTTTTGTATGTGCCATTAAATCAATATTTGCAAGGGAAGAGTTGCTTATTAATAACAATTTGAATCGAGTAGATACAAACATGGTTACTATGGGAGTGGTACATATAACAATTTACCCAACCTTTTATTAATGAAATTAGCATCTTAAGTATTTTTCGTTAGTTTATTTCATTTAAATTTTCCATATTTACTTCGCAGGCTAGTGATCGGAAAAAATCCCTGCCAACAGATGGTCGAAGGACATCTTCCTCGAGGGAGTAGGTATACATCTTTGTAATAGTAAAAATATAATAAGAAAAAAGAGTTTTTTTTTGCTTTGTTTTTTCATTAGTATATTGGTTTGGTTTATATAATGTTATCTATATTTGATGCAGAACGTTGATCAGGAAAGCCACCCGAATGTTCATCAGACGACAACAACCTCAGGGCAACAGGTAAACCTAATTGCAATTGTACAATTTAAATATGTCAAAAATGTTTTCTCATTATATTAATGTTTCAATGAATATTTTGGTTTCGTTTAGGTAATTTTATCTATGTTTTTTATGCAGGACGGTTCTGTAAGGGTCACAGTAGATCATACCATACCTGCCTCGACGCAACAGGTATACATCTTTGTAATAGTAAAAATATAATATGAAGAATAGTTTTTTTTTGCTGAGTTTTTTCATGAATAGTTGTGGATTCGTTTAGGTGATTTGTTCTATGTTTTTTATTTAGGGTTTTGTAAGGGGCACCTCCTTATTGGTAGATCGGGGCAAATAACCTATGACCATTGATCCGATGAGTGGATCACACTCCTCAAGGAGCATGTATAATTCATTGGAATTGAACCAATATAATATGTAGCATAATTTTTATTTTGTTATCTATTTTTCGTCTCTGTACTGGTGTCGTTTTGATAATGTTTTCTACTTCTTTTTTGTAGGGAACGGATGATCGGGGCAAGTCCTCAGTTGTGGATCAGATGACACCATCGTCCAGGAATCAGGTAAACCTAGTTGTAATTTTAGGAATCTATCATGATAGATATGTTTTGTTAATATAATTTTAGGAATCTATCATGATATAACTCAGTAGTGTTTTATATATTTTTGTTGCAGACTAGTGAATCGTTGTATGAAACAACATCGCAATCATCAATAGATCTTGAAGTGGCTACGATGTTAGCCGATGCTGATATAATTGGTGAAGCTACAGACCCGGTTAAGATGATAGACAACATATTGAAAAAAATGAGTGCGAAAATTGTTTCTCTGCTATTCAAGGTTCCGTAGATAAACTAGATTAAAGCCATGATTGAATTGTTGGATCGGAGAACTGAATCCATGCGAGTAAGTTGAGGAATATTGAGTCATTAAATAATTCATTTATAAATTTATAATTTTCACTTTTATATGATAGTACTGAACATATAAAATGTGGTTTGTATTTACAGAATTATCTAAGACCACACACTAATGGTCAAGGCGGTGTTGGCCCTAGTGATGCTTGTGGAGAGATGTTGTATCATGAGAAAACGACTCCATGTGCATCGACTCATTCCCTAATGTTGTTAACTAAACAGTTGGAAACACGTTCCGAAACACCACGGACCCCAGCTGAGAGTGCACCGGCCGCTAGTGACCGACGCACACCAGATCGTCCAGAACAAGGGGTCGACACCAAGCCTCCTAGTAATATTGATATCACCGAAGCTGCATTTCCAGGATCTTCTCGTGTCACTAGCACGAGAACAATTGAGGTAACATTTTTGGTGGACAAAGATCTCGTCCGAATAAAGATAGAGAAGATACCAGGTAATTAACATGCCTTGATCAAGTTAGTGTTTATAATTTCATTGTAATATACCGATAAAACATTTTTTTTCAACTAATTATGATCATGGCATGATCGTTTTGCAGGAAATGATGTTTTTTATAAACAAATGAATGACTTGTCCTTGGAGATGTTCGGTCCCACCATCTGCACAAGGTGGGATAGACAACCGAAAAATTTAAAATATGAGCTAACTAATCGGTTGGTTGGCCTGTTCGGCGACAAGTCCTTCAATCAAGCCAAGGTCCTGAAAAAGGCTGGACAACATATGAAGATTGTCTGAGACCAATATAGGGTACACCTGGAAAAAAACCATAGGTATGAGCACCCTCCAATGATTCCAGCAATGGAGTGGAAAGCTCTAGTGGAAGATGGAAAGGAGAGGGCTCAGAGAAAAGAAGGAAAGGTACCACCAAGCACAGGGAGGTATGCAATACTTTCCGCAATGTAATTCTAAACCTTATTATTATTGATTTCTATATCAAATTTGGAACATATAACGTATTTCAACACTTGCATAGGCTATCAGACACATCAAAGGCCACAAAGGAAATACTGGAAAAAATAGGTCATCACAAGCTTGGGCCTGGTAGTTATTCAAATTTGGTGGCACGAATTGTAAGTTTCGAAAAACCAATAATTCATACAAATAATAAATTGTAAATTATTTTTAGTTTTATTGCACCTCAAAATGTTAATTAACGGCGTTATGCAAATATGTAGGTCGATCGATTCAAAGAAGTGCCCATTGAGGAAGACATGAAGCTTGGCTTCCAGCACGGATTTGGAGTTGTTGTTGAATGCCGAAAAAGATTGTCTGGGAAAAGAAAGTATTCTGGTACTAATCCATACGGTGCACATGTATATAGAATCTATATAGTTTAATGAAGATTTATTACTTGTGCAATCTATTCGTTATAAATAATTGACATAAAATATTGACTATGTTTTGAGCAGGAAAGCAATGACCCCCTTAATGTCGAGGACGAACAACAACAAATCAAAGATCATGCTTCGAATCCTGGTAATGAATTTATTCATATGCTACAATTTTATGTATAGCATTGCAGATGGTGAACATTAATTGTAGTTCACCATATTTCAACTATAGAGCATGTAAAGGGTGACACTGTACAGGTTGAGCCTGTATAAGAACATGAACAACATGATGTGGCCACACCAGGTAAAAAAAAACCTTTGTAATGTTTTTTTAAATGAAATACTTGTCATTACAATAGAAAAATATAACGATGTAACATTTTCACATTGTTGCAGCAAATCCGAACCCCTTGCCGCAAAATCCATGTCTCGATCAGCACTCTGGGATGTAGACATCACGACAAGCGCTTGATGAAGAACCAAGAATTGGAGGAGAAAATCCAGAAGATGGTCTTCTTAGAGATTATGTAAAGAGAAGAAAAAATAAAAAGAAGTGACTGGAAAAATATTGTCTAATTATTTTTTATAATAATATGTCGTCCATGATTTTTGGACTAATGAATGAATGAATGGTTTAATGGTTAAATGATTCAGTGTAGTAAACTGTTACCTTTATTGAATGTTAGATTTTATTGAATGAATGTGTTGACTGAATGAATGAATGGTTTATTGAATGTTATCTTTTATTAAATGAATGTCTTGACTAAATGAAACAATGGTTTAATGAGTGTTAGCCCTTATCGAATGAATGGTAGATGAAAGTTTATGATGAAATATGCATGAATTTGCACGTAATTTTTTTTTTTCAAGTACATGCATTGGGTATGGGGAATTGAGAGTGATGTGAGGGGGGGAGGGGCCATAAGAGCTTCCACCTTCACGTGGTTGGCCCTATTTAGTAGAGAATTTTAAATTATTCTCGAAACGGAGAGGAGATCAATGAATGGCTATGATGCTAGATTTCTACAACCCACTCGTGTGTCATCTAAATTTTGACAATTTCTTGGAGCTTGTTGTGATGTTTGGTTGCTCCTCATAACCAATTTCGATTTTCCACAAATTCAAAGGATGAGTAAATGATGCACTGGAACCAATATCCTTAACCTTCTATTTAATTTCCTTGGAATGTCCTTGAGAATATTTGAATGAGATATGTCTCAAATCCTCTAGATCATTTGCATCCTCTCCATTATGTCCAATCTCCATGCAGTAGAGAAGATATCTCATCTCTTTTTCTGGGGAGAATAATGTGGAGAGTGAAGATTAAAGAGGATGAGAGGTTGTTTGTATCCCTAACCCAAGGATAAGAAATTGTCTAGAGAGTTATAAGAAAACTGAAGGTCAACGTTGTCAATGAGGTGGACATAAGTTGATGTTGACATCAAGGGAAACTCCTATTTAATTGTTGTCGTCTATCTTCCAAGTGAATATTTCCTTAGTGTATATGTATTAGGGATTGGTAAACAAACGTTAATTATAATGGGGGTTCATTGGAACTCCATAACAATCGTTGGAGATAAAAATAGATGTTCGATAGTTCATGAAGGTTGTGTTTGCACACATAGGTTACCATTCAAATTGACATTGTTATAGGGATTGAGTGAGATGCAAGCATTGGAGAATCATTTCCATGTCATAAGAAATTGATCCTAGTAGAAGAGGGCATAGCACACTTCATTTAGTGGACTTGTTGCATGATGGAATATGCTTGTTGGGATCTTACATAACAAGAAAAGACCTGAATTTGACTTGGTTATCATTTACTTCCAAGATGGATTGTATCTAAGTCTGATAATGAAGATATACTTGCACACCAAAGATGGGAATGAATTATAATTGAATATTTTGAATATGAATATTGCTTAGAGTCTAGGGTTAGTGAGTATACTTATGCACTGTGGGAGCAAGTGGAGCTACAATTAGAGCTAGAACCATAGCCATAACTAGTAGACTAGTGAGATAGAGCCAAAGCTATAGCTAGGAGCCAGAGTTAGAGCAAGGTTCCAAAATCCTTTTAAGCCATTCAGAAGACAAAGATATATGCACAAGACTAAGAAAACATATCAAATATTTTTTCCATAAAGTACCAATGTTGGGTAAATGAGTAGGCTATAAATCCCTTGTTTATTTTCATAAATTATCATATATAGCATATCAATCATTGATTGTGAAGAAACTACTAAAACTTTGAAGATAAATCTTACCCAAAGGATAGTAAAGATGGAGAAGAACCTTGAGAGCTCAGCAAGATTATTGCACATCATGTTGGGTATGCTTATTAGACAAATATGGAAGTTTTTTTTTTTTTTTTAAATACAAACTCTCTGTCGGATATCTGACCATAACATACACACAATCCGATGTCTTTTCCATACAACCGATGGCTAAACTCATTGTATATTTGACTTTTTTCTATGCAAGATCCATCGGATATACGACTTCTAATTACAAACAATCCGACGCCTTTGTCATACAACTGATGGCTAAGGGCGTCGGATTGTTGTCTTTTTTCTATGCCATGTCTGTCAGATCTCCGACGCCTACTTACCATCAGTCTGATGCCTTTTCCATACCACCGACGGCTTAAAGGCTTCAGATATTGGACTGGAGGGGTCAGATATCCGACGCCCCTGCCATACCACCGATGGCTCAAGGAGTCGGATATCCAACAGGTATGGTAAAAGAGTGGTTGTCGGATATCCAACCGTAGGCTGTCGAATATCCGACGGGGAATTTAAATGTCGGATTATAGCCGAACTAACACCGACGTTAAAAAATGATGTTGCTTGTTGGATGGTCGACAACAAGATGTCGAAAATCGAACATCTATGCCGTCGGATTTTGGGCTAAAAAATGCTAGTGCCTTCTCCAACCAGTTATAAACCTTCATGAATCCATACCAGATAGGGGAGGTACCTCGTAATCGTTTAGTATGATTTATGAACCAATTCACCACATCTTCCCGGATATATTTTGTAGCCAAAACTTTGGACTAGAGAGTTGACCCAAATAAACCTCTCCATAGACTTTTAAGACGCAAGGCTTTGCTGAAAATATCCAAGTTTTTAAGGCCCCAACCACCACATGCTATAGGGAGAGCAATTTTATCCCAGCCGGCCATCACCAGATGTTTGTGACCATTACTACCAGACCAAATAAAGTTAAAAAACATTTTCTTGAGAGAGTTTAGGACAGAACATGGAATTTTTAAAAGGGAACGCCAATAAACAAGGGTGCCAGATAAAACCACCTTTATAAGATTCAACCTCCCACCAATGGATAACATCTGAAAGGTCCAATGATTGATTCTACAATAAACCTTCTTCAGGAGCCATTTCTAGTCCTGAATCCTATATTTATTGGGATTCAAGAAGTAACCAAGATACTTAAACTCATCAACCAATGGACAGAAGGTAAAGGGTACGACATCTACTGATTTCTGTAATTTTGGAATCTTCAACAAGATGATTATAGAAACATGATTTCCTCGAACTGACTTTCATTCCCGACACCATACAAAAGACATTGATAATTTTCTGGTAATGCCTCCATTCCTCAATAGAATCTGGATCGGCTAGAAGAACGTCATCTACAAAAAGCAGATGAGACAAAGAAAGATTGGTAGAGACTTTATACATTTCAAATTCCCTTCCAATTTTGCAGCATTTATTAGTCTACTGAAACCGTCGATGACCAGAAGGAATAGGAGTGGGGATAAAGGACAGTCTTGCCGATGCCCCTGGAACACTTGAAAATTTCCAAATGCATACCATTAACCAAAACAACAATATTAGAAGTGGAAACACATGCCATTATCCATCTAATAACCAAAGGAGGAATACCAATTTGAATCAAAATGAGCCTTAACATGCACCAGTCCACACGATCATAAGCTTTCTCAAGATCCATCTTGAGGAGAAGAGCCTTTTTTCTCGGCTTTTTTTATAGTTTGAATAATCTCCTGAGTGATACCCACATCATCAAGAATCTAATGGTCCCAAAGAAACCCAAACTGTTCTGGAGAAATGTACTTAAACAGGGCAGGTTTCAATCTAACTGCAATTATCTTTGAAATAAGCTTGTAGATTAGATTGCAAAGTGCAATTGGTCGGAAATTCCCAAAGGAGTTAGGCTTACTACACTTTTACTGCTCCAGAAATGAACCCCTCTGTTCTAGAGAATTCAACAAACTGCAGAATCTCATCACCCATAATGTCGAAGAAGTGAAGAAACAATTCGACCATCCAGCCATCAGGCCCGGACTCTTCTCTTTAGCAAATAATTTCAATGTATTCTCCACCTCCTTCAAAGAAATTTCCTTGCCCAAATACAATGCTTCTTGTTCCATAAAAAAAGAAGGGAAAATTCTAGCCACTTTCAGTTGAGAAACCAGATCAGAATAACCTGGATCAAAGAAAATGTTACCAAAAAATCCTTTTGCAGAAGAAAGAAGATTATCCTATCCATAGATAGAAAAAACAGACTCATCATTCAGTTCCCATAATGCATTATTTATTCTTCTGGAAGACGCATAAGCATGGAATAATTTAGTATTCTTATCTCCTAATTCGATCCAGGTAGCTCTGCTCTTAAGCTGCCAATCCCTTTCCTCTTGGAGTAATAGTTTCTCTTTTTCCAACTCAAGCTTTTTTAACACATCAAACTCCCTTTTTTCCAAAGCATGGTATCTATTTTTTACATGTAAAACTTGAATCTGCTGCTCCAATAATTCTAAATCCTGCAACTCCTCCTGTTTCTTATTTCTTATCCATAGGGAAATCCCACCTTTTAATTTACATAATTTGTAAACAAGATAATCCATAGGATTTAAATCTTCCTTCAACCCAGAAGATGGCCAAAGGTCTCGAATGAAAGCACAGAAGGATTCATCCTTAAGACGAGAGTTGTTGAACTTAAAGGGACAGTGCATGTCGTGACTGGAATCATCAAGTTGCAAGATCACTGGACAATGATCAGAGAATATTGCTTCACATACCCAAGATCTATATTTCCAGAAAGTATTAAGAATAGAGCTTTTGACCAAAAACCTATCCAACCTCTTATGAATACCATCTTTTCCAAGATGACCATTTTTCCAAGTTGGCGTTAATGAACTAGGAGGCACATCGATAAGATCATAGGATACCATCAAATTAGTAAAATCATCTGCAAGAACATCCAGTTTTGTCGAAGAACCCTAGATTTCAGAAACCGCTCTCGTAAAGTTTAGATCTCCCGCAAGAATGAGGTTATCCAGATTCAAAATTCCAGAGGCCTTAAAAGAGTCCCAGAAATGTAATCTATCTTTATATGGATCGTAGCAATTCAATACTGTCAGCTTAACCTTGTGAATTATGTTCCAGCCATCAAGTAAAATACCCCATTCCGACTTAAAAGCACTAAAATGATAGATCCTCGGATTCCAACCAACTAAAAGGCCTCCCGACATCCCATAGGAAGAAATAGTAGAAAATTCCCAACCCGACAAAATGTTTGCTAAGAGCATAATATCTTTAATATCATCACACATAGTTTCCTGAAGAATAATTAAATCCGGTCTATGAAAGAGTTTGTATAAATCCCTAGCCCGGGAAGCCTTACCCAAACCTATGATGTTTAATGTTAAAAATAACATTAAGTAACTGGATACAAGGGCCTTCACACTCTAAGTGCCCGAACAGGAGAGGAAACAACATTACTTTTTGTAGAAACATCAATTCTAGCTAAAAGAGGTAAAAAGCTATCACCAACCTTCACATGAGGATTCTTAGCAGACTTCTTTTTCCTAATACTTACATTTTGAACACGGACCTCCTAAAGAGGAAGAACATTAGGGTTCAAAGAGGTTTTGTCAGAAAGCACAGGTAGAGGGGTGATACAAGACTCATCATAACTGTGGCAGTAACCACTTTCATTTAAAACATCATTTTCTTCCACCGAAAATAACTTAGCTTCAACATCCCGAGAATTAACCCTACCTGGATTGGATAAAGCTGGCTCCTTCAGAGAGTCACGAGGTGACTGCGAAACGTTAGAGACCAAACCAGGGATTATCTCAGGACCACTAACCCCACCAGAAATAGGGGTAGACAGACCATTCTTAGGGTCATCACTAGGCAGGATTGACTCACCCAAATGCAATGTAACTTTCCCATTAGAGATACGTTCATCCAAATATTTTTCCATATCTAAATAGAAGTCCAGTTCGGCTTTAGACACACCTTTATAAGGAGTTTCATCAATGGAATTAGACTTACCCAAATATAGTTTCTGAGGAAATACAGTCCTAGGACGAAATTTGTAGTAGCTTAGGGAAGCCGAGACCAAATCCGCATCAGCTTCACCAGAAGAAAGAGCCGGAGATCCCAAAGGACATCTGGATTGAACATGGTCAGTATTCCTACACCCAAAACAATGAAAAGGCACCTTATAATAATCCAGCCTCAAGCAAAGAGAACAGGACCCCCATAGAACATCCACATCAGCAGGAAGTCCGAGACCGATGTCGAATTCAACCATAACTTTTGCTACTCGTTCATCAAAACCATAGAGGGAATTTATATCCAGTCTGATAAACTTCCCAACCTTGTTGGCTAACCCTGTTAAGAAATTCTCAATCCAAATCTCAATAGGTAGACCGGGTATCAACATCCATAAGTGCCGCCGATTTTGCTTTTCCCTTAAAGGATCAAAAGCATCATGCCATCTTCTTAAAAATAGAGATCCTTCTTTAAACGACCAAATGTTCCTCAGAATATCACTTACACACTCAGCGTTCGGGAAGATAAATAAAATCCATCTATTCATCAGCAAATTAACCCTAGGGTCCATGCCTACCAAAGGAGTCCATAATTTGTTCACCCAATCCATTATTTCCTTCTTGTTCCCTGAGTTATACTCCAAACGCCCAACTAAATCCCTGCAAGAAAGCATTTCAATACGATCCAAATTGGTCTGCGACTCAATGATAAACTGTATTCTTCCTTCTCTAGCCTTAATGGCCTTAACAGAGCGCTGCAAACGGGCCTTTTTTCCCCTCAGAACGTCCTTCTTGCAGCCAGACTGCCCACCCAAGGGTTTTGGATCGCACTCAGAGAAACCCTTCTCCCTTGAAGTTCTTTGTAAAAATCAAATGTCCCTTCCCCAATACTTGAGGAAGGAAAAGAGAAAGAGTCCATCCGTCCTGAAGAAACGCAACCCGTACAAAAAAACACCAACATGTAGTACAGGGACCATGTTTACTTTTTAATATAGATACATGAGATGGCTTATATATATATATATATATAGATATATAATTTTAATATTTACAAATTAATAATAAATTATATTTATTATATTTTAAATTTAATAATCATTTAAATATAATCATTTTTTGTTATAAATTAAAAAAATTAACAAAAAATCATTGAAATGAATCCAAACGGATCTAATGAGATATATCTAAATATTTAAAAGCATCTCCCAAATTCACTCTTGGATTATGTGCCTTAAATCCAGCTAATGCTAAGAACTACCCATTAAAATAACAAGAGTTGCGAGCAGCTTAGTCCCTGCCATTTGAATTTAAAAATTGAAACAAGGGAATTAAGTCATTCAAGCTAAATTCATTTAATCGCAAAGATTGGCTCATAACCATTTTAACTCCATATATTTTATTGTGTTAAAAGGTATCCCAAAACTTGAGATGCAAATATCAATTTTCTTAACACTAACATTCTAAGTACATAAAACATTGAAATTGATACCCTTGAGCTTTTTGATACCTCTCGACCCATCCTAACCTTATATTTATATGATCCATTCAAAGTTGAGATATAGAGTTAAAATGGTTATGGACCAATCCTTGTGATTAAATTACTTGTGTTGAATCGTGCATCGTGACACCACCACTTGCACAACATTAACACAAAAACATGTGACACAACACCTCACATAGATACACATTAACACCTAAATTCAGAAGTCCTTTGAGTATTTACATATATATATGTAAAAAAATAATATAATAAATATAGATTTTTTTAGTTTTAGTAGAAAATTTAAAATTAATTTTAATTTTATAATAATTTTAAAAAGAAAAATATATATCCTTATGAGTACTGCGTTATCCCCGAGCACTTCACTAAAGAAAAATATATATCCTTATGTGAAAAACATTATAGGTAATTAATTCATTTAAATGGTAACTCTTTATTTTACCATATAAAGTGTATTCCATTAACATCTATATTTTTTTATTATAAAAAAATTATATTTCTCAATCTTGAGATAAAATAAAAAACTTGAATTAAAGACTTAATTATTATTAAAATAACCCACTAAATTAGCAATCATAAATTCCTCTATATTCCTTAATGTTTTAATGCTAAGATCCTCGGAAAAATCATTACAACATATTGCAAAATCATTCTGTCGATTTTAAGCTTATTCAAGAGATTTATTTTTAAATTCAGTAGTTGTGGAAAGGTAAGGTGTCTCCTATTTCCAACCAAAAATATTGACTCTTATTACAAATTTAAAAATACAAAACAAATAAATGACATAACTGCAATTGCCATTTTCCGTTCCATCTGAAAATGACATTACAACAATTCACACAACATGTTACATATAAACCAATATCAATCTTCATTGCATTTTTTGAAAATATGTAGTGCGTTCATATGTATGAACAAATACACGTTAACAATAATACCAATCATCAATAAATCTCAAAACATTGTTAAAAATTTAAAATGTTTCATTCAATATTCTGATGAGAATCTACAACAGAGGCACCTAAGTACAGTACCCATTCATTCTCTCTAATGCTACATTCTAGTACAAAAAGAAAAAACTTACTACTATGCCTAGTAGGGTCGTAGATGGTCTCGTTTTGGAATTTAATTATTGTGTTTTACATCTCATTTTGGGGTGCTTCTGTTAGTTATTCAAAGATTCATATTTCAATTGTAATTTGACTAGACTCACACACCTTAACCGAGTGAAAGATTCATACTTCAATTGTGATTTGACCAGACCCACACCTTAACCGAGTGAGCTAGCGAGAATGAACAATCTATTTTGTTGTTTTTGTTGTTGTTGTTATTATAAACGCAAACATAAGTCGAGACACATCTCCAACATATAACTAGAACATAGTAATTATTTTAGAGTCGTTGAAATTCATTGAACTGGACATACAAACTTGGACTAGATAGCAGAATATATTGCTTGAAATTGAAATGGATCTTTCTACCTCAACTCTAAAACTAACTTCACTCCACGAACTCGGTACTAGACATAGATTAACCATTACAGAACTGAACGCCTACTAGAATCCGATGTGTATTAACCACATCGCAAATTTATCTAATGCCTACTCGACTCCTATGTGTATTAACCACATCACAAATTTATCTAAATGCTACACAACAATATTCAAATGTTAGACATCTCTATGAAACAAACAATAGACAACAGACTCCAGAAGTTGTCGGGCCTGAGCATCCCCTGCAGACTTGATTGCCGCTATGTATTCTTGTGGTTTGGAAAGAAAAGCATTTGCTTCAGCCAGAGTTTTGTCTGAGAGACCTTCAAATTAGGACCTTTCCCATGTGAGAGAGTGGTGAATATTATGTGGAAACGAGTGAAGCGTGCACATGGGCGCCTGCTTTTCAAGAGGATCTCAGTGGTAAATATTATGTGGAAATGAGTGAAGCATGCACATGGGCGCCTGCTTTTTAGGAGGAACTCGTGATGCTCCATAGTTCTCAGTCAAGTGAGGGATAACTATTTGGGTGTTGCACTTGGTTCCCAGAGTTCCAGACTCTAGAAATGGCTTATGTAAGTAAACACACCTTGTATCACCTTGAATCTACATACAGCATGGCATTGACATTGTCTTGATCCACATGGTTTAAATTTAAATTTGTTTGCTACTTGAATTTGAAATGCCTCTGTTTAGAATGTTTCATTTGCATAGGACAGGGGTTTTGGATTCGCTGCGCTACCACGTCCCACCTACCATTAATGCTATAGGTGAATGATATTTTTATTCCGACATAATTGATTCAACAACTTCAATCGAAGGGGTAAGTGTCACCGGAACTGCGACTGGAACTGCGTATCGCGCTGATGGCTCTATATCTGGATGAGATGGTGCGGCGCTCATTTAACCGATCTCTAAGGGGCCTAGTTTTCACGTATGACACCCTAGAGAAATGGTAGTTAAACTCTATAACGTAAAGGCTTCCCTCTCTCGGCTGACCATCATTCCACCATCCATCCAGTGATTAATAAGTTCTAGCAGTAATAAATAGGCGCGAAGCGATTTGACGATCCAACCATCTGAGCAGTCTAAAATGACAATTTGCAAAATACCTTTATAGTATAGACTTGTTTGGCATTGGCTCCGGCTCAGGATAACCCTGCTGATTCAAGGATCACCCTTTACTTACAAGCACACACCTGCTCCAAACCAGTCAGTGACCCCACGGCTAAGGTAGAGTTATAGTCTCCACCGCCACCTCACTAAGCAAAGAACAACCATGATTGGCTTCCATGGGAGACAACACGTATGATGGAGAACTTAAGTAGCAACGTCACAAATCCACCCTCGGTCTTCTCCAAGCTTGCTTCACAAAAGCTTATCAAGCAAAGTTCTCTAAGTCTCCTCTAGGGTTTCTTTGCTACAATTGATGTTGTCTCAATGGGAGCTGCTATTCCAGCCAAAGGACCTTTCAGTAAAGAGGTACAGTATTGAGAAAGAGGTTGTCTGTAAAGAGGAGGACGGAGATAAAGACCGCTACAGGTTCGCCCCTCTTTTGTCCATGTGTGGAGGCTTACTATGTCTAGTAGGGCAGTACAACACTCACGGAGTCACGGTCACATAATAGTACATATCAACATTGTAGTTTGGCTTATGCATATAAGCCATGATTTACAAGAATGTACCCCTACATGATTTACTGTCACCAGTGTTTGATACAAACAACACTAAGATTTCTTCTTAAAATAGCAAAGTTCAACAATATGTAAACATGGCCGTCAATACAAGAGACAATAAAAACAAAATGGGTCCCATGTCTTCAACTCCATATAAGACACAACCAATCGGTGCTATTAATTAGCAACTGCATACTTGCAGAATGTTAAAACCAGTTTTATCTTCAAAAATTCAATACCTAGTAAATTGGGAAATCATAACAGGGACATTATATTTTTGCTTGGGTAAGAACATTAACAAAACAAGCTTATCATGAAAAAAATACAATACCCAATCATTTCAAAATAATAGCATAACCATGACATCTTAAAAAAAGACAAGCGACATCAACAATCTGCATGTTCCATGTTTAGATTTTTCTAACAAAAAACCATCTCAGGCATATAAACAATCAAACCACAACTGCATTTGATAACAAAATCAAAGCAAGTAAAAAAATCAGAATAAATTATTTTCTTTCGCAACATCATTAAGAGAATTTTGTTTATCGCACTGTGAGTAATACTCTGCAAATTCTAGATGAAGAACTCATATGCAATTCAATACTCCCCTAAAAATTGCACTATAATCCAAAACTCATTATTAAAAAAATGAGGCAGAGATATGGCCCCAAAATCCTAAAAATTAGTATCTAGACATTGTCTTCAAAATTTGTCACCATCATAAAAAAAAGGCCATATTAGCCACCGCGGGACTCCGGGAGCCATATTTCTTCCTAACAATAATTAATTGCAGCTGGTCATATCCAGCTAACACACCAGCCCCAGCGATAGCATGGAGGATATTTGCGCCTGCACCCTTGAAGAGTGACTTGGCACCTTCGTTTTTGACTATTTGATTAAATGCATCCAAGGAACTCTTGTACTTAAGTGCCTCACCAGAAGTCATTATCATTATTCTTCGTACAGTATCTATAGGATACGAAGCAAGACCATCACCAATTGTAATACCCCAAACAAGGAGAAAACTTGCAAGGAAGTTATTCTGCACAAGTGAGAAATTCAAAGAAATCAGCATTTTAGATCAAATAAAATTAATTTTGATTCATGCTTTAATTTAAACAGTTGTATACTATGAGAATAACAATGGCCTTGAATAAAGCTAGTAATTGTAGGAAGTTGAGAGGGTTATCTCACTTGATGATCACCAATCAAAACAACTAGCTTTAGAGAATCATACATTCCAAAGTATAAACCACGATAGACTATAATTCCCACACAGGAAATGTTGAATCCACAATACAGACCAGCAATTCCATCAGTTTTCAATGTCTTCTTGTAGACATCAACGAGCCCATTAAATTGCCTCTCCCCTCCTTTCTTTGCAGTCTTGGAATCATTAGCCAACCGGTTCGAGCATAGTCCAAGAATAAACAAAAAGGAGAGAGGATGCACCAGCTGCACCACCAGAGGCCAAGTTTCCAGTAGACCATTTCCAGTAACCATCCCTGTCTTTCTTGAAATTAAAGAGCCTCTTAAAGTAATCCTTGAAGGCAAAGTTCAAATCCTATGACCAAACAGGAGATTTAATTACAATCTAACTTTCACATCTTCGCTCCAGTAAGGGAAAAAATTACAAGCGATAAAAACTTATATCAGTTTGCATTGCTTTGTAATGTAATTAGAAAAACAAATAAAAAGTTATATTTACCCGAGTAGGAAACTAACGGATGACATTTGCAGTGTTTCCTCTCCACAACGCAATAACATTTTCATCCTTAATTGTCCTACCGAAACAATCCCCAATTCCTTTGTATGGTTCAGCAAGACGTCCAGACTTCAACATTTTATCTTGGTTTTGGATCAATAGTTTGACACGCTCAATAGTGGCAGTTGCAGTTTTTGATACTGCAGCATAAACTTTCAAAGGAAAACCTTTTCTGCATCTCTTTTCCAAACACAGAAATTTGGGCATCATAACGACAATTCAAAGGCGCCAAGTCCTCTAGCCCAAAGGATTCTACAGGAAGAGATTCCAGTGAATCAAAATAGAAGAACTGCACAACAATATAGGAATTGTTATTACCATTATACAATAATTGGATGCTCTGCTGGGTTGCCTATATAAAAACTAAATAATGAAGGGGCAATTCCATTATTTAAGATGGATTATGAAAAGCATTAACAGGTTATGGTGAGAAAGAAATAACACCTGGAAAATTGGATGAAACTTGTTCACATTGTGCCAAACAAGTGGAATACATGCACGTTTAGGCTCGCCACGTTCAAGACAAGAATACCGAGGAAGGACTAGTAAAGCTAATAGCGTTTGTGCGTCTTAAATTCTGGGTTACATGACCAAGAAGACCTGCCATTGAATGTTTCAAGGAAATAACGCCTGAATCTTTTAAGGCCAACATAATTCATTTTGAATTTTTTATGATTGAAATAGAAAGTTGATGGAAACTGCAAATATGAAAAACCATAAGCATTGATTAATACTCGATCCGTGCACGGATAATGATGGCATTACAAAATAAAGTAAAATTCTTACTTTAGTGAATCATCAACAACTTATTTTGAATATTTAATTGATTGAGGTATTTCTTTATGAATGGAAGATAATTGCTCTAAAACTTTGAAAATTTGAAGTATGTATGTAAAAATATTAGTTAGTTTTAATTTTCTTAAAGCAGATTATAAAATATTTATATAGTTTTTAAATATTTTAATTATTTTAAAAATAAAATTAACAAATTATATTTAAAAAACACAAAAAAATTAGTACATTACAAAATTTAATTGCCCAAAAGGAATTATTGAAAATAGGTTGTTCACTAAAATGCTTAAGAAAAACATTTGTTGTAGCAAGGGCTCTCACAGACAATCGATTATGGATTAAATATCATTTGCCCAATTCACACATAATTAGGTACACAATTCCATGCAACTCTTTAATGTAATACCTAGTACCAAGGAAATTGGTTATGGGCATTGGCTGTAGAGGGGGCGAGTCAGCCGAATTTTCTAGGTCATGGAGATCACTCTGAATTCCAATGCTCGAGAGCATCCATGTATTTAATAGAAGGCATCCCAACAGACAGGGAAAAGACAATTATGCATTAAAGCCTTTGCCAGGCACCTACTTTGAACTTCGAGATAACATTTCACCTGGACGGCAATGAATGATTGTTTGAAAGAAAATAAAGTTTGGAACTAAGATTGTGAAGTATTTTTTATATATTTATATTTTTTACTAATCTCTCGCAATGATAAAATTAGTCAAATCATACCCTATAATCCAATAGAATTGTTAGATAAATGAAAATAATTACTATAAAAAAATCAACAAATCATTATTTTTCATAAACATTAGCTATTTATATAGTCAATTTCTGCTACCCTACAAATTATTACAGTTGGGCGGAACATATAGTCTCTGCCTATGGCAGGGACTAAAAATAATAAAAATCACATGACCAACCTTTCTATCTTTTTAGTGTCCATGCAAATGTAAGGTTGTCATGTTTTTTAATTTCTTGTAATTCTAACATCAATGCTGGATCATCTTCTGTGGCCAAGAACAAAGCAAATAAATAAATTTCGTTAAAAATTATGTTAAATATAAAATTGTTTATTAAAGTATAATAAAAAATTAATTGTAAAAATTGGATGATCATTAGATATTTCCCTAACATAGACATAATAAAGGATATATGGATGAATGTTGGCATGAGCACTAACACTAAGAGCGAGGTGTATCTTATATTTTGTTAGACTCAGGAAGTTGGAATTTCAACAAATTGTGGGGACTTTCAGGTCGTAGTCCATTGGATCAATGGGCTTGGGTCATTAGAAGTAATTACTCTTTCTCCTTGGCTCGATATGATCAGACCCTTACTACTTGATCTTAATGGTATTCAGTTTCTCCATATCCCTTGTGTTGAGAATGTCCATGCGAATGCTCTTTCGAAAAGATCTCTTTCGGCTGAGGCAGGTAAACTATATTTTGAGTTTTGGGTTAACCATATCTTCGGGACTCTAGCTGGTATCAGCTGTTTGGGCCATAATGGGCCGTGTATTATTTTGGCTCTTCTTTTGTTGGGTCATCTATGCTGGACTCTATCTGTTAGTGCAGATGTTTTGTTATCTTTCGGGTTTTTGTGGCTGGGGGCAGCTATGTATATCTTATTTTCTGTATTTTGGTGATTGCTTTGTTGCAGTGGGGGCATGAGTATTTATCTGATGGTAAGCTGTTTGTAAGTATCTTTGACTATGGAGCTCATCTATGCATTTTTTATCATATACTTAATATTAAAATATAGCCATTTTTACCATGTAAAATAAAAATAAAAATTTATATCTAAATGCAACTGTAACCAGACGGTGTTATAAATGGTGACATGATCTGTTTTATTATGCACCGTACTTCAACTACAATACAGAGCAGAGCAACTGTAACAAGACGGTGTTTTTTTTTCATAGAAAAATTCAACTTACTATTAATATGCGAAATAGTAAATAAGTCCAGCTGTCAGATCATACAAAGTATACTATCCCTATCAGATAGAGCCAAATGTCAACAAATGACAGAATTGTGTCATCAACCGAAACAGAATAGTCTAAAAAAAGACAAAAAAAGACCATAGGTCCTCAGGTCGTCCACAAGTTGGACCACAGTCACCTAATTAGAAATATCGAGTAGAATAGTCCCCAACAGTCATCTAAGCAAAAAATATACAATCCAAAAATGAGTAAGTCTCAAATACAGGCATCCTCAACTGCCATCCACCTGGGACATCAAACTATGGGTAGCTGAAATAGATGCCGAACAGAACCAATAGATAGCTGAAATAAATGCCGCAAAAATGGTGAGTATGCAAGCGCCCAACAAGTAGTTGGACCCAGAAAGATCAAAACAATCATTTTCGAACCCTCGCAAGGGCTTTCATACCCCTAAGAGCCCGGGTATCAGAAGAGTAGGGGGAGTTCACCAGGCACCGGTCATCCTCTATCCCCCCCAGAGTGACCATCTTGTTTTTCCTGGCACTTCGTGTCTTCAATGGGGAGAAATCCTGAGCAAGTCCACCCCTACGTGCCCCCATTTGTATACAAATGTCCCCAGTAGTTTCAGGCGGAAGAGCAGAAATAGATTTGTTTTTATCCCCATCCAGACCAGTGTCCAACGAACCCAAAAGGCCCTCCAAATCCCCACCAGATGTCACATTAGTGTCCACCACCCTGTTCCTGTAAAATGTAGGTATTGGTTTCTTCTTCACCATGTCAGAATATGATGGGATGAGGAGGACTTTCCCAACAGGATCCGTAGTTGTATCGGGTCCCACAATGGGGCAAACCAACCTCAGTTCTTTCCCAGGAATCAACCCACAGGTCCCCATCCCCCTTCCAACAGAGTCAAATTCAGTGTTACCCATATCCGCCCCACCGTCCCCCATTAGTTCTGAATCTGTGGATACCATGATCGTTGGGGCAACAGTTGAAGGGGGTCCAGGAGATACAGGAATTACCGGCGAGGATCCAACAGGGCAGGGGATGGACAGTCCCGTAATCTCATTCTCAGTTACAGGGTCATCATTCTCAGAGGTTTCGTTTGATGTATGTTCAGTCCCGGAGGAGTTTGATGTCAAGTTATGTCGCCGGCTCATATAATTTCCATTATTACCATTGTTTATGTCTAGAGCATTTATAAATGAAATATCCAATTCATTTAATGAATGAAAGAAGTGAGGATCTTGCGTTTCCAACTTACGGCACAAGGACAAACCCAACGCAGTAGGATTGAGCAACCTGTTGGAGAAGCCATCTAAAGAGCCCGTCGCATCCATCTCAATATCACTGCCGTCATCAGAAGACCAAAAAGGACCCCCATCTTTAAGGCGACCAGAAGAAGCCGGAGCCCTACATTGCCTCCACAGGTGCCCCACTTCCTTGCAATTCGAGCATCGAAAAGGAATGCCCCAATAGTCAATGATCTGAGTAAGATTGCGACCACGCCAGCTAATGTGAAGTACATCAATAAGCCCCAGGGAGATATCTACCTCCACCAGAACCCGCCCCATCCTCCGATCAAAACCGTTAAGAAGCTCTTCATCCACATGGAGAAAACGCCCCAAACGATTTCCAATAGCCTCAAAGGCCCCACGATTCCATAATGCGAGTGGAAGTCCAGGTAAAAGAACCCATAAATGGCGAAGACGAACCGAGGTGGATTCCGGGTCGAAATCCGTCTGCCATTTCTACAGCATCAGGCTTCCTGCACCATAGAGCCATAAACCACCCAGAATGGTAGAACAGTGGGCCTCCTGATCGAACTTGAAGCCGTACCATCCACACGCCATCGTGAAGACCTGAGGAGTGTAATGCAGAATGGGATTCCAATTTTCCTCTACCCATTTGACAATATCACGCCGATTCATAGCATGGTAAGAAAACTTGCCAACCAGAACCGTCATATTACATTCCACCACCTCTTCAAGCCCGATATCCCTGCCGACCGTTAGCCAAGCCTCCCCAGGCCTGCAGAAGTATTTGCCGCTCAATCTCTTAGCCGCACGGGAAGAAGAACCCAGCTTATCTCCGAAGCCACGACCAGGAGGTCCCCTAACACTCCCCACCGACGGATCTGAAACCGAGGCATCTGCAGGTGTCTTTCCCAAAGACAGGTGTCCCTTCTGTGTCTTAGCATATGGTGTCGCCTCTCGGCTAGTAGAGTTAAAAGCCCGCTTCCCCTTGATGGGTACCGGCACGTTATCCCCCATAACGGCAGCCAAAAACAATGCCCAAAAGAAACGGGTTCAAACCCCCGTCCACAGATACCCTGACAAATGTGTTAAGAAAGTTCAAGACCAACAGGTCGTATCCAAACACACCAGCCAAGAGTTCCAAGCAAACCCGGGAGGGGTCCAGAATAATGATAAAACGGACAGCAAATCGGTGGTCCACACACCGAAATATCAGCAGGGAGAATATAACACCAGTCACGGGCTAATAACACGCTTAAAACGGCACCAACAGGGTCAAACCCACGGCAGCACCAATATATTAATAGAAACCCGGTTAAGTACCAACTCGCCCAAACGATATATAATAAACCGTCGGAAGATGTTATTGTCCTCACACCACAGCAAACAAACCCAGAGAGAAAACCGGAGAACAGTTCAGAAAATATTACCCGTCACAATCGTAGAAAGAAGTCACAGCGAGTATGTTAGCTCCAACGGCGCCCATTCAAGTGTTCTATCAACGGCTTCCAGCAAACAACACTGATGAAGAACGGACATTCCAATACGCCACCCCTACAGAGACCCTGAGTAAACCCTAGCTTCCATCGCCATGGCCAAATTTTCACCTCCGCTTCATTATACCTCACACTCTTCTTATCACGGTGTTATTAATAATCACTTGATCGGTTTTATTATACTTCGCACTTCAACTAAATATTTCTGATTAGTGGAACACCTCTATATACAAAACGAGAGGTTATGACCACATTATAACTTCATTATGTTATATTAATATTTTGACAAAAGCTACGATCTTCTACTACTTTCACATAGGTTTTGCGCTTTTCACTTTAAATATTTTGCTTGGCCCCACAACTTTCAGGTTTAGGCGTTTCTTTTAAATGGTGTCCAGGGCATCCCTACATTCTACATTTTGATGAAGACTATTGTTTGGCCATGTCACTTTCATGGTTATACACATCGATCATGGTAAGAAATGGCACTCAAATGTACTATTACCATTTTCCATTTTGCAACGAGGTAGGTTAGATGTTGAAGGTTTTAGTTTTTAAACTTGAGGGAAATATTAATTTTTATGTTATATGATTAATTAGAAATTTATTATTGTTGAAATTTCATTTTTATTATTATGTATAAATAGATTTAATCTTTTTAAATCATTTTTGGTGCACTTGGAATACAATTTCAATAATTTATATTTATATTTATCATAATATTTTTAAATTTTTAAGAGAAAAAATTTCAAATTTTATATTTTGATCTTCCCTTAGGGTAATGGGACATCCCTGGCCCAAAGTAGTGGTAGAGGTCATTCAATATAAAGTGGAGTAGGTCCATTACACTCTTATCATAAAATAAGACCAACTATGTTAAGAAATAAATGTAATGGATCTCATTAAAGAAGGTTCACTAGGTGGTTAGGAGGCTAGAGTGATAAGAATATTGTATACATGTTGAGCTTAGCTCAATAAGATGTATCCCCCTCGAAGATGCAAGTGAACAAAAGAAATTCTTAGGGAGAAGAATATTTGGGTATGATGATGACATTTTGATGAGTTTCTTTGATGGGACATCGTAGGAAGGTGGTCAAAATTGTGGTGCGGGAGCTATCTTGAGATTGAACTCTTCTTTGTCTTTTCAGTTAAGAATGAAGTGCAAAGGAACAAACACCAAAGGGGAACTTCTGGCTTTATGGTGTCTTCTTTATGTTGTTCAGATGAAACATTTTTCTCATCTTCAGATTATGGGTGATTCAAATTTCATAGTTGATTGGTTCACAAATAAATCTAATCTAGAGGTAGTAACTCTTCACGGGTGGAAGTAGAAGATCAAATAATTGGGAGAAGAATTTTAGTTTGAGAATTCAACATGTCTATAGAAAATACATCCAATTGGTCGATCTCCTATCCAAGCAAGCATTGTCGCTTCAAGAAGGGAAGATTTTTTTTTTATTTTTTTTTATGAAGAAAAATGGGATTCATCTTAAGGTTGCTAAAATTATCAGTGTTTTCTAAAGTGTTGTATTTGGTCTTAGTTGGTATTTTGTTTAATTCTCTGTAGTTGGTTGTAGGCTTTGTTTTTCTAAAAGATCAACGGTTTTCTAAGGTGGTTTTTAGTCATGCAAAGCCATTTTTGTTTGAAATGGCTATTATGAAATGGGAAGGATTTCTGAAGACTGGTATAGCCTGGTTGGATGTATCTAGTTTTGTTATCTTATATATTAATCTGAAATATAGTATTTTTTTTAGCTGAAAAAAAAAAAAGAATAACATTTATTCATCGCATCAAAATAATCATTGCAATAGTAATAAATCTTAAGCTTATTGGATATATTGTGTGTTTTTTATTATTGTTGATGTCTCTTGTGTATAATCTAAATTGCATAATTGATATAATCATTTCCATAATAATAAAGATCGAGCTTATCAGATATCTCTTTGTGTTGTTTATTGTTGTTGATATCCCTTGTGTATATATACAATTTAGATCATACAAAAGGGATATCAGCAACAATAAACAACACAAAGAGATATCAGATAAGCTCCATCTTTATTATTATGGAAATGATTATTTTGATGGGATGAATCAATCGTGTTCACTTGCCTCTTCAAGGGGGTTACCTCATAATGAGCTAAGCTCAACATACAATATTCTTCACACTCTCCTAAGAGAACCCCATCCTTATTTATAGAATCACAATACACTCTAACATTCTAATCACATAATGGACCTTATTTAATGAGGTCCCATTACATTTATTTCCTGACATAGTGGCCCTTATTTAATAATAACAACATAATGGACCTAGTACGCTTTACATTAGTGGCATCCAGTACTACTCTAACGGGCCCTCTAGGACCTCATTACCCTCTGGGAGGGTCATAACACTCATCAATTTGTAGAGTTTTAATTTCATCACTAGGGTTTCAATGACACCATAATGGCCCCACGCTTTGGGATAAGTCCCTTCAACTATTTCACCACGATCGTTAGCACTCGTAAATGGGATCTAGGCTTAAGATGGCACATATTTGACAACATCAACATGGTGAGTCAAAATGATCCATGGGGCCTTGGTTCCCACTTCAACATGGCAATCAACATTCACCCATGTGACCTTGGATGATGGTTTTATATCATCACACAAAGCATTGAAGACAATGTTTTCCTAAGGGGGTGGAGTGTTATGACCCCCCTAGGGGGTAATGGGGGGTCCAAAGGGTCCATTAGAGTAGAAGTGAATGCCATTGAATGTAAAGTGGACTAGGTCCACTATGTTGTTATTTTTAAATAACACACACTATGTTAGGATCAAATAAATGTAATGGAAGGTCCACTAAGTAGTTAGGAGATTAGAGTGTATAGTAAGTCTATAAATAAGGATGTAATCCTCCTTATAAAAATGTGAAGATTAAATTAAGCTAAACTCATTAAAAAATAGTTTTCTAAAAATAGAACATTATTAATTTATTCCATAAAAAATCATTTCAATAATAACATAAATACAACTTATTAAATAGTTCTTATGTTGTTTATTATTACTAATATAATATATCTCAATATGAATTAATTTACATAATTGATTTATACCCATCCAAAATTACTAAATCGGAAATGTTCAACAACCATCGATACCCATCCAAAAATACTAAATCTGAAATGTTCAACAACCATCGTAAAAAGCATAAGCATTCATCATTTAAAAGGACCCTTGTGTCTTTATTTGAATGATATGTCTTTATCTGAATGAGTTGGTGTTGTCACCAAAGTACAATTTTTTAATGAAACGTTGACATGTTGTAATTTATAACCGAAAAGCTTCGTAAAAATTGGATCCATAGGAAGGTGATTCCATCAATTCTTAGTTAGTTCGTTCAATCCTCATCTAATAGATCGACCTCCACTACACAATGAGAAATACTGATCAGACGAGCAATGTTGCTGTCAAGAAAACAGGCAGGGAAGGCAGGTTAAACTACTTGTCTATACCCAAGGATAAGCCTAAGCTACCAGATGAGAAACGATCATATGAAGAACCGCTGAGTCCAGTCGCTTGCCTGACAACTGGGAGGTTATTTCATAGTTATATCCTTATCATTGTGGGATTTAAGAAAGATATTGACGTTGCGTCCTTCAAAGTATCACTTCAATATACTCTAGCGCAGCACCAGAGATTTTCGAACATTTTAGTCAGTATCCCTTCCCATGGATTTGTTAAATTGCAGATCTAGTGAATAGTGAAGAGTTGTATAATCCATGGTCTTGTGTTGTTTTTTCATATATCACAGTTAGTTTCATCTGAAAGTAATGTTCTGAAATGCTCATTTTCCATTTGTTAAAATGCATATCTAATGAAAAGTTAAATATTCCATAGATTTTTTAGCATTTTAGTCAATATCCCCTGAGTCCTATTATTTTGTTGAAATGCAGATCTAGTGAAGAGTTAGATATTCCATGGTCTTGTGTTGTTTTTTCATATATTGCTGTTAGTTTCATCCTAATGTAATGTTCTGAAATGCTCCTTCCCCATTATTTTGTTAAAATGCATATCTAGTGAAGAGTTGTATATTCCATAGATTTTTTTAGCATTTTAGTCAGTCTCCCCTCCTATTATTTTGTTGAAATGCAGATCTAGTGAAGAGTTGTATATTCCATGGTGATCTTGTGTTGTTTTTATATATATTACTGTTAGTTTCATCTTAAAGTAATGTTCTGAAATGCACCCTTCCCATTATTTTGTTAAAATGCATATCTAGTGAAGAGTTGCATATTCCATAGATTTTTTAGCATTTTAGTCAATATTCTCTCCTATTATTTTGTTGAAATATAGATCTAGTGAAGAGTTGTATATTCCATGGTCTTGTGTTGTTTTTTCATATATTACTGTTAGTTTCATCTTAAAGTAATGTTTTGAAATGCTCCCTTCCCATTATTTTGTTAAAATGCATATATAGTGAAGAGTTGCATATTCCATCGATTTTTTAGCATTTTAGTCAGTATCCTCTCCTATTATTTTGTTGAAATGCAGATCTAGTGAAGAGTTGTATATTCCATGGCCTTGAGTTGTTTTTTCATATATTACTGTTAGTTTTGAATCTTAAAGTAATGATATGAAATGCTCTCTACCCATTATTTTGTTAAAATGCATATCTACTGAAGAGTTGCATATTCCATAGAGTTTTTAGCATTTTAGTTAGTATCCCCTCCTATTATTTTGTTGAAATGCAGATCTAGTGAAGAGTTGTATATTCCATGATCTTGTGTTGTTTTTTCATATATTGCTGTTAGTTTCATCTTAAAGTAATGTTCTAAAATGCTCCCTTCCCATTATTTTGTTAAAATGCATGTCTAGTGAAGAGTTGCATATTCCATAGAGTTTTTAGCATTTTAGTCAGTATCCCCTCCTATTATTTTGTTGAAATGCAAATTTAGTGAAGAGTTGTATATTCCATGGTCTTGTGTTGTTTTTTCATATATTGCTGTTAGTTTCATCTTAAAGTAATGTTATAAAATGCTCCCTTCCCATTATTTTGTTAAAATGCATATCTAGTGAAGAGTTACATATTCCATAGATTTTTTAGTATTTTAGTCAGTATCCCCTCTTATTATTTTGTTGAAATGCAGATCTAGTGAAGAGTTGTATATTCCATGGTCTTGTGTTGTTTTTTTTATATATTATTGTTAGTTTCATCTTAAAGTAATGTTCTGAAATGTTCCCTTCCCATTATTTTGTTAAAATGCATATCCAGTGAAGAATTGCATATTTCATAGAGTTTTTAGCATTTTAGTCTTATCCCTTCCTATTATTTTGTTGAAATGCAGATCTAGTGAAGAGTTGTACATTCCATGGACTTATGTTAGTTTTTCATATTTTACAGTTTTTCTTTTTTTCTAGTCAAATTTACATCTACAAAGTTTCTAACCAGTACTTTAACAATACACCCAATCACTATCTATTCTACACCTATAAACTTTTCATATATATATTACAGTTAGTTTTTATCAAAGTAATGTTCTTATATGCTTTTTGGTTGCAGATAAAGGATGGGCACAATCGTTTGAAGTGGTCTCTGCGAGAGGTAGAGATAAAAGACCATGTGATTGTCCCCTTCCTTGATCCTTCCTTTACACAGAATCCAGACTTTGTGAATGAATACACAGCTTCTCTTGCAACTGCTCCTCCGCTGAATACATCCAGACCTCTGTGGCAAGTCCATGTCTTGAATGCAAGTTCAGGTGGGGCAGCAGCCAGCCTTGTCTTCAGAATCCATCACTCTCTAGGTGACTATGCAATGCCTCTGATCCCAAATTCCTACCAACTATTCCAGAACATAACAAGTCCAAAGACAAAGAAATATCAAGCACTCTTCAATCTGTTTACGGTTAGCTTGCAGCATTTTGGTTAACATTTTTAACTATCCTCGATTATGCTGCCACCATTCTATGGGAAAAGGATCTGAAACCATTGAGAGAAGCCGCTACCAGCCTACCAAGACGGCAATTTGTAACTCAAAGCGCCTGGCTCACGTTACTCTCGATATGTCGGTGTCTCACGTTACTCTCGATATGTCGGATATATTATCGGTTAAGAAGGCTGTGAACGGAGTAGGTGAACTTTCATATTATATTTTGTCATTTTTTAAATTAGTTATGTATGTTTGTTGACAGTTGGTTCAGATCGAACTGTTCATATCGAGCAGCACTTTCATATTACAAAATTGTAGTTTTATAAATTATTAGCTTTGTGTTTGTTAAATAAGCAGAGTAGTAGTCTATTTAATGTTAACAGTTGAATCAGATCCATGTAGCAGCTTATTGACCGTTGGATCAGATTGTCCTGAAGCTGTATTAAATGGGCTGCTTTTATATTATATTTTGTAGTTGTATAAATTATTATGAGTCTGTGTTTGGTAAATAAGCACGGGGCAGCAGCCTATTTAAGGTTGCTCCAAGGCTCCAAACTTTAAAGCCCCAACTAGTTCAGTTGAGGTTTGGTTGGGTTTTAGCTGACAATTAGTAGCTGTAGGTTAGAGATCAGGGGTTCAAATCCTGAGTGTTGGATTAACTTTTTCAGGTGTCCATAGAGTGAGGACCTTGAACCTTGGAGTGGCCCTAACTATTATCCGTTAAAAAAAAATGAATCATAACATATTGAACATCCGTTAAAAAAAATGAATCATAACATATTGAACATTGGATCAGATCCAAAGGGTTCATATCATGAAGCAGCATTAAATGGGCTGTCCTTAGTGGGCTTATTGATGGGCTTTTCATTAGACTGGATAAGCGCATACCGACACTAATGGGTTAACATTTACTGATGTAGACTGTGAATGTTATGATGGGAGCTATTTCTGCAGGACTTGTGCGGTATCTCAGTAGGCGCAATGCTACACGTACGTTGCCTGTATTTAATTTCTTTAATTTTAATGGACGTATCAACTATTGTGCCTTAATGATATCTCTGCCAATATTCATTTTTATACACAAGGTACAACTCAGATTTGTTTGTTTGGATTATTCTACGAAATCTCGAAGTTGCAGCGAAAACGGACAGAAAAAGCTACGGAAGTGCAGATCATGAATATTATCTGCCATCAAACTTGCGTGCCAGGGCACTCGTTGCAGTTAATACACGGCCATCTCCTGTGCTGAAGGTAAACCTATTTTATATTTCACAGATCAAGAGGGTTAGAGCTGATATATTAATATACCTAGTAATTATTTGTTTGGCTATTGCTCACAGAATCTTGATAGCAATAAGAAAAATCCAACGCAAGTAATGTGGGGTAACAAACTAGGGCTTTGGATGTTCCCGTTACCGATGGTTCACTACGAAGATCCCTTGGAATACTGTCGAGCTACAACAAGTACCTCCAGGATTAAAAAGTTTTCTTTTGAATCTTCCTTCACATGGTCTTCTGCAAATTCATGACAATCAAGGTATATTCCCTCCAATGTATATATTTGTTCACATGATATCGGTTGAGATTCATCGAACAAAATTTGAAATGGTAGTTGTTGGAGTACGTAACCAACAAGTTAAATACGAGGACATCGTTGTATTTCTCGAACGTGATTGGGCCGGCAGAGGAAATTGAATTCTGTGACAATCACATTACTCACATTATTCCCACCACATATGTAAACCATAATGTGAGTATTATCTAGTGTCTTTGTTTGATTTACTGTCTATGTATTTGGATTTGTAAAGGGTGCATATTCTGAGTTCATGAATGAATGTCGAAGCAGTCGATGATGATGCATTTCATAAGCTACGGTGGGAAAGGGAAGCTCATAGCGTTGGTGTCTGAGGACGTGGTTCCAGATCCCCAGTAGCTTTGCTCAGATTGTGCCGATGCGCTGCAACGAATGAAAGAAGCTACCCATAAATTATAACATATGTCCTCCTTATGGCCTATATATCAATATGCTTTTTCGTAGCATAGCATAGCTATAGATGTTATGAGATATCAATAGGCCGAACAGACAGGAATGTGCATGGAACTCACCCACAGCCATATGCGATCTTGTAATACGGCCAGCGTCAATAAATATCTGGCACTGGCACTTTTATTAGGCATATAAATTAACGTTCTTAAATACTCCGGGTCATTGAACTGAGTTGATTAGGTACTTTGACCTGCAAGCCCCCATTGCATTAAGTATTTGACCAAATTTGAATTAATTCAATGACATATTGGACTCTTCTCTCTACCATTGGAGTCCATGAACCTTCCACTGGATTGGATGTGGTGTCTCCATGTACTCTCATTCTTTTCATTTCATTATTAACATAAATAAGTCCACCTTTTATTTATGTTATGTATTTTATGTTTCAAACCAAGTTGAAAGTGTGGTTGGTGGTGTGCTTTACATCAACAAAGAACACTACATAAAACTTATGATGAAATGTGGGAATGGAACAAATACAAAAGCTGAGCTACTTGGGTTATGGTGTATTACTACTGTTGCTGCCATCATGGGTCTTTTCACAAAATACAACTTTTCAAAAACATTACATTTGTAGACACCTAATGACAATTCAACCAAACTGGTGATTCTCTCTCAAAGGAAGCGCATGAAGGCAATGAGGGTATTGTATACTCAACGGAATACATGGAAGAACAAAAATGGGCAGGGTCAATCTGTTTGAACAATAGTAATATGAGATGATCATATAATATATATGGGCTGTTTTTATTTTGATAATTTAGGGAAAATCAGCATTGTATTTTTGGGTTTAGTAAGACTTATACTATTTGTACTATTTGATTCATATTAATGAATACCATGTCTTTTTTCCACTAAAAAAAACGTTTTATCATTTAAATAGTTATTTTAAACAACACAAAACATTAAAATTATAACTGCTGATTATACTTGGAATGAAACCTTAGTCGATCCTTGGTTGTGTGTGTCCTATTTAGATCTCTTCTTGACAATGTGTATATTTCTTTGCATTTTTAATTTTTTTTTAATTTTATCATAAACCACTTTGTCACACTTTTCTTTAAAAAAAAAACTAGTTTTCATTTTTATATGAATTATTTCATTTTCCAATTTTATTTATGATGTAATTTTGGAATTTTTTTTTCCACATATTTACATATTTAATTCTATGGTTGATTTGTTATTCATCCCTAGATGTATTGAATTATTTTTTTCTTTATTTGGACATTGTAAGTCAAGGAGTGACAAAATCATAGTACTTACTACTTTTAGGGTACCTTAGTATCTACTATCTTTAGGTTATTTGTTGGGATGTTTTTAGTTTCTTTTTATTTCTTTTCACAAAATTCCAAAATTAGGTTTCAAGTTGAGTTAGTTCTTTTAATTGGTTTAAGATTTCATTTGAATTGATTAAAGGTTTATACTATTGTGTGAAAATAATAGCTTTTATATTTTTCTAAAAAATATTTGATTAAGAAAATAAATTGTTATATTCTTAATATTATTAATATTTCTTGCATATTAATTTCAAATTGCATTAATTTCTTTTTAGTTTTATTTAGTTTTTTTGTTGTTAAAAATAATTATGAAAATACACATTTTAATGCTTAGAAAAGTATTCAATTTTGTTTAAGAAAATAATATTTAAAGTGTAATAAACAATTTAATTATTTCCATACATTGCATTCTATTTCTAGCATTTAAATTTCAAGCAATCTCATTGTTGTATATATGACTTGTGTAGACACCTCACATTTTAAATACTAGAACATTTGGTTCATGCCATTAAGTTAAGTTTTAAAATAAAAAAAAATAACATGGTACAAGGTAATGATACCCACTTATGATGCGTTACTTGCAATAGACTTCTGGAAAAACATAATTTTAGAGCTACCCACACAACTTTTTAGAATATGGTGTAAAAAGATGAAAAGTGAATCACCTTCCAAAATATATAACTTTTATTTATGGAAATAGGCATAGCTTCCAAAGTTTTAGATAACACATGGCTCTTGTGCAATGTTATTTTCCCAAAATTTCCAAAGTTATATATATATATATATATATATATATATAGATAGATAGATATTAATTACGGAAGTCAATGAAGCCCTAAAATGACAAGGTTGTATATATATATATATATAAATTATGAAAGTCAACGAAGCCCTAAAATGACAAGGTTGAGCATTAGGCCTAGCTATCATGGTCTTAACATAATCAATCTACATTGTTTAGTGCGTAGGGTATTCCAGTATACTTGTGCGGGTTCTTTTGGGTTTTCGAAATAAGTGAGCTAGTCAAAAGTTATAGCCGAAAAAAGTGACCTATGTTTTATATAAATATGACGCGAGTGCAAATAAAAATGAATAAAAAATAGAACATTGTAACAAATTTATTCAAAAAATAGATATTTGGTATCTGCACACATATGTCTATAAGTGTGTGCAGTTTCATAGCATATACAAAATCAAGGTCGAAAAGCATGAAGTTACAAAAAATGATTTTTTTTCCTATAATGTAGTCTGAGCCATAAGGTTTGGCAATGTGAGCCTATAACCAAACCTACCAACTCATCAAACAAGGAAAATGAAAAGGGAAAGCGCGCCAAAAAAAATAAATTTACGAACGTGTGCGCATAAGTAGTGCATGCACTTCATTAGCACGTGTGCCTCCAAGCTCAAGGGCTAGTTCTCTAGTTCATTTCAATTATCTAATAATAAAGAGTGAGTCCAATGATTTTATTTCATTTATTTAGTAATAAAAAGTGATATCAACTATTTAATAATAAAGAGTGAGTCCCCCGGATGCGGGTGATACAAATGGACACAAGAGGGCTCCAACGGGTGTGAGTGACTCTAGGGGACACGTCACCAGGAATGACCACATCACGACACCCATCCCAAGTGGCAATGCTGAGGTTAGCAGTGAGCCTCACCCAAATGGAGGCGCTGAAGCTAGATAGAGGGGTCAGAATTACTTCAAAACGACGTCAAGTCACTGGGAGCATTAAACTCCTCGACCTTTGATGCCGCCTCCCTCTTCCTGTCCTACACTTGCCTCATGGCGCCCAGGCGTGTGAAACCCTACCAGCCATCTACCTGGCTTTAGCAACCTTCCTTCAAACTTTTGCCTTGCCTCCTTTCCCTACTCATACGTATTTTCATCGCTCGGCTCCTGGAATCTCTTCTTCCTTTACTGGTGTCCCCCAAGGCGAGTTAGTTCAACTCCAAGCTCAACTCCAAGCCCAAAGGCGAGTTCTAGAGTTCATCACGAGTTCATTTCAATTATTTAATAATGAGTTAGTTCAACTCCAAGCTCAAAGGCGAGTTCTAGAGTTCATTTCAATTATTTAATAATAAAGAGTGAATTTTATTCATTTATTTCATAATAAAAAATGAGTTCAACAATAAGCTCGAGGGTGAGTTATCAAGTTCATTTCAATTATTTAATAATAAAGAGTGAGTTCAATGAGTTCATTTAATTATTTAATAATAAAAGTGACTTTAATAGTGAGTTTCTAAGATTTTAAAGAATGGAAGTGCGAGTTTCGGCCCGACCTGATGTTTTAGTAGGTTTATTTGGAGATTTGATACATCGCAACAACTTGATAGATATTGAACTAGCAAAGCTAAGTGCTACTTGGAATAATAAGTGAAGCGGTATCCAGGGTATAGGAAAATGTTTGGACCGCTTCCTTATGAATGAATCTCTTTGCAGTTGCCTCCAAAAATACAAGTCGTGGATTGATTATGCCAATATATCTGATCATTAGCCAATATTTGTATAATTAGATGGAATTAAATCAAAGAACAAATTTATGTTCAAGTTCAACTGCTCCTGGTTACTTGATGAAGAGTTTTGTAAGCTGGTTTGAAAGCATTGGTTATAGATATATGTTCCGGAAGAACTTAACCCTATGGAAGCCATTGCTTTTAAGCTAAAGGATCTAAAGAAGGAAGTACTTAAATGAGACAAACAAAGATATGAAAAATGATGAAGCAGATTTGGTTGATATAGAACATCGCATCATACTATTTTATGAATTAAACCCTGCTGGCATTTTTACAGAGGATGAAAAGGATGAATTTGCAGGATATTGAACAAAGAATACAAATCATCCTGGAACAGGAGGAATGCAGGTGGCGATTAAAAGGCATATCTATATGGGTCTCCTTGGGGGATGAAAACTCCAAATTTTTTCACAGGTATGCTTCAGATCGTAGAAATAACAATGCCATTTGGGATTTAATTGATGAAAATGGAAATATCATTAGAGCTCAAAAAGATTTGGAAATTGAGGCAATTCAATTTTATTCTAAGCATTTCAAATATCTTGGTTTGGTTAAGATTGAGGACCAATTGAAAGTGGTTCAACATTTCCCCTATTTCTTCTCTCATGATGAAGGATTGGAACTCGACAAACATGTTTCCTTGGAGGAATTGTCAAATGTGCTCAAGAAATTTGCCAAGGACAAAAATCCTGGACCTAACGGATGGACAATTGAGATTTTCTTAAAGTTCTTAGATATTATGGGGAAATATCTTTTGGATATGGTTGAGTACTCAAGAACGGAAGGATTTGATGTACAAGGGTCTAAATTCAACCTTTCTGACCTTAATTTTGAAGTGTGGTAAACCTTCCAACTTCAGTGACTTTAGACCTATTGCGTTATGCAATTTGGTCTATAAGGTGATCACCAAGATTATTGCAAATAGATTAAAATCAAAGCTAGATGATTTTATCACTAAAGAGCAATTTGGTTTCTTGTCAAATCGACAAATTTTAGATGCAGTGGGGGTTATCAGGAGATTCTTCACTCTATTAAATCCAAAAACCTCAATGCAACTATTCTAAAAATGGATCTTGTGAAGGCTTATGATGGCTTGAATTGGGACTATCTCAGGTTGCTTCTATTACAGACAGGTATTCTATTGCATGTGACAAATTGGATCATGGCTTGTGTGACCACCCCATCTTTCTCATTTTTAGTTAATGGATCACCTACTCCTTTTTTTGGATGCTCTCAGGGGATTATACAAGGTTGGCCATTGTCCCCATACCTCTTTCTGTTGGTCATTGAAGGGTTGAGTCAAATGATTACTGAAGCAAGAAGAAACGGATTACTCAAAGGTATAATCAAAATATCAAACTCAGTTTTCATTACGCAGTTATTGTTTGTTGATGATGTGGTCCTTTTTGGTTTGGTAAATATTGAAAAATGGACTCATTTCTCTAAAATAATAAAGATATTTTTCTCTACCTCTAGGATGGATATTAGTATGCAGAAATATTCTTTTCATTTTCATAATATGGAAGATAATATACTAGAGAGAATTTCAAATATATGGCCCCTTCAAATACTTCAAGTTGATGCTGGAATCAAATATATCGAGTATTTCGTCAAGCCAAAAAACTACAGAGTTAGTGATTGGCTATGGATTGTGAAAAGGTATGAAAAAATAATTGGACGCTATAGGTTCCTCTCTCTAGGTGGTAGACTGGCATTGCTTAGAGCAATCCTTACTAGTATGTTAGTATATTGGTTTTCTCTTATCATGGTCCCCAAAATAATCATTCATATGATAATAAAGCTTATGTTTAATTTTCTCTGGACTAGAAATGCAAAGGGTGGAAAGATTCATTTGGCTAACTGGGAAATGATTTCATTCCCCAAAATCTATGGGGGATGGAACATAAAAAACCTATTTTGGTTCAATATTGCTTTGTGTCTTAAGAGCCTTTGGCATGGGGTTTTGGGTTCAGTATTATGGTTAGACATCATTCAAGCCAAATATATTAAGTCCTCTTTGATTGATTGAATTTGGAATCCATTCAAATTCTTCAAGAAATATTCAGTTATATGGAATGGTTTCAATAAGATATATCAGTGGCTTAGCAACCATCTATTCTAGAACATAGGATATGTGAAGAATGTGATGATTAGAATAGATCCCTTTGTTGGGAATGAAAACAACTTCATTTTATCCGGTGAATTAAGGGATAACCTTCATAGATGTGGTTTTGCTACTTTGAATCATATTAAAAGTTCCTCGTGGATTCAAAACTCTGATAGTTATTGGTTATCTTCTTTAGACCTGCGGCTCATCGATAATCTGGTTCCTGAATAGAACATATACATCTCAAAACTTAATAAAGTTGGTATTTGACTTTGTGAAAGCAAGGATAAATTGGTACGGTCTTTCAACTCAGATATGGGTGTTGTTACTGCAAAGGATGCATATAATGCTATTGTTGGAAATCTGAAGGAGATTTCTCCAAAATGGTGGGCCGAAAAATTATGGAAGTGGCACATACCACAAAAAATCAAATGTTTCTATGGCTAATTTTAGAAGACATATTTTTAACTTGGATTAATTTGATTAGAAGATTATGGCACGGCCCTGGGATTTGTCATCTATGCAAGATGGATTCAGAAACTGTTTTGCATATATTTTCACAGTGCAAGTTCACAAAGTTTGTGTGGAATATGGTATGCTCATTACTTTCTATCAATAATGTGTGGGGATATCAAGATGTGGTTAGCTCTTTATTATAATGGTGTAGAACTCACAAAAGCCATAAGACCCTGCCAACTTTCATTTTATGGTTAATATGGAAATCAAGAAATGACGTTATTTTTTAAGACAGATTGATTACCCTTAAACAATTCGTCTTTAACATCCTTGGTAAGTACAGTTCCTATTCAAATATGATTATCTGACACAAAATGATCCATAATTTGTAGAATATTGATGACTCCAACTTGGCCACAAGCTTCTGCGATGGGGCAACGGTGAGAGGAAAATGTGCAGCCGGCATATATTTGTTAATCAACAATAAATACAATTTTAATTTCAAACTGAAGATTGGGGATGGCACAAACTCCTTAGCAGAACGTTTGGGTCTTTGGGGTTTACTTAAAATTGATTCAAAATTTGGTATGGATACCTTGAGAATGTTTGGTGACTCTTCAATAGTGGTGAAATGGGAAAAACGAATTCATAAGATAAATTCCCTTACATTACAACATTGATGTCATTGTAAAATTAGTCACAGCAGATCTAATGAACAAGTAAATCAATCACAATAGATGAAACTCAGAAAATATGGTGTAAACCATGCAAAAATCATGCATCAGTGCTCTATAATCCCAATAAGGGTGAAAATACAATACAATACTGTCACAATGAGTGAGCAATTCAAATTGCCTAAGGAGGTCATTCGAATTAATTGAATGGCATAGCTTGGCTCCAACTAGGAGTCCTCATCATCAATCAGTGGTGGTCATCAATGCACAAGTCACTGTCAAACATGTGTCAAACTGAGTCTAACTGAGTGTAAAAAGTGTAATTGATGGTAAGTGGAACTAATCTAGGGATGGAGGCTCAATGGAGGGCGCATGAGGGCTTAACTGCACTCAGAACTGTCAGTCATGTCTCATCGGAGGTCAATCGGAATGATAACATCAGTTATGGGTCAATCGGAGGTAAATCAGAGTGATAACTAAAGTGTAACTGGACTGGTAGGTGAGAAAGGCGCCCTTCTGCAGTGGTAGGTGAGAAGTGGGCACATGACAGGCTAGGAGGGATTAATCTGAGTGGTAAGTAGCTCTTGAGTGCTGGGAGACTAAGAACTAGGTGCTGGAGGCATCATATTGGTGACTGGGAAACATGCGGGTGCATGCAATGCATGCAGAATGCAAAGTACAAAAGTGAATGATGAGATATCCTAACACTTCCCTTCAAGCTATACTATGATGTAAAAAAAAAAATGTAGGGCCCTGGTTACTGAGACCAAAGGTCACCAGTGATCAAATTTGAAGGGTGGGTATTAATTTTTATTGGAAGGGCATTTGTTCTTGGAGCCCTTCAAAGATAAAGGGCAATTTAAATAATTGTACTTCAATTGACCAGTATAAATTAACTAAACCCTTCCCCCCCAAAAATCCAAAACACAAATATTTTTCATCCAAATCTTTACAATCTTAAACAATTGAGCACTCATGAATATCTACATGATAAAATGGTATCTTTTCAATAAAACCGAATTTGAACACATTAATGTTACATTTCATTAAAATAACAACTATTTTGTTGTATTTTTCTGGGTTAGACCACACTTCATTATACAGAAAAACTACTTAGACTATGCAATAACCATATTGGGGCATCTACATCATGTTATGCATACTGCTGAGAAGATTACTTACTGTTAACTATGTACAAAAAGAAGCCATTAAGCAAAATGAGTCTATAATAAACCTACAACCAAAATCTACATATAAAACCAACCAAAACCTTAATTCAAACCAGAGAGAGGGAAACTATCCAAGCTTGAGAGATGTAAGAATGATGGACACTAGGAGCCTAAGAAAAAACATTGCATAGCTCAAAAAAACATTAAAAAATAATCCTCCATACCAACCAAGTTAGCAACACTAGCATCATAAGGGCCTGGGCATCAAATTTTGTTGTTCAACACTTGTCGCGACAACATACAGGTATGGGATGGAGGGGAAATGGAATCAATCCTAAGTCAACTGGAGCCTTGCAACTCGCTACATGTTTGAGTCTCGACAATCTATCTTTTAAATTGAACCAGAACAACAAAAGAAGTTTGTTAATGGCTCGATTTGCGAAAATTCTAGATACATGAGTAATTAAGAGCTGGAGGCTCTAAAATTTGATGTGTTTTTTTACCAATCCACAATTCGGTGAATTCATAGTCACTGGCATGAAATTTAATTTATTTAATGAAAGAATTAATGTATCTAGCTCTATGTTGAAACTATTTTCCATGCTAATGCGGGCCACTTCCCTCCTTATTGTCTTACCAAAAGGCATGATAATGAGGAAGAAGACTTGAAATTATGGACTTCACCATCAAAGAAGCCTTACAGTCACATTGGTAAGGAGTTATAAGAAGATCACAACGATCCAACGTGTCAAATCTCAGATGATAGTGCAAATTAAAGACTTATATGGTAAATTTAATATAAGACATACTTATAGTTGTCTCTTACTCTTTGCGTCTTGACACATTTGATAATTTATGGTTGTCTCTACACCTTGAACCAATTGATATTATAAGTTGAGGTGTGCATGCATAATAATCCTTAGTTATGACTATGCGATGAGGATTTAAATGGAAGAGGATTTAAAGACAAGTAATTTTTATACGTATTTTGATGGTGAGTGTCAAAGAAAAACGTGGTGAGAAACCACATATTTTTGGAAGGACAAAGGGAGATTACATGATCATGATCATGCCACCCATCAAATTGAAGACAATTCTTGAGCCAAAAATTGTTTTTTTTAAATTTTATTAATAACCATTGTGGTACTTTGGTCCAAATGATTTTTCTAACTCATTGTTTCTCCATATTGTATGCCTAGTGCCACCTCTCTATATCAATGCATAAATCAACCTCAACTTGGTTTGTGGTTCTAGTTGCATGCCATTATTTGTAGTTGCATGCCATTGAGTGTTGTTTAGAGTTGTCGTGAGTCTGTGACATTCATGCAATAACTGAAGTCTTGTAGAGGAGGACTCATCAAAGGGGAAATTTGAATTTCATTTTGACGAAAAACTAGTGGACATTGGTATCCAGGTTCACATAGGTAGTAGGCACAATGTTTCAGCCTTGTTTTGGGCCTAGTAGTGGTTCTATTATTATAGCCATAGTCATTGATACATTGTCACACCTTAGATCTCAGCCCGAAGTGAGTCGAGATTCAGAGTCAAATCCCAGTGGCTAGTACCAAGGAGTGAGTGCATGACATGAGTGAGTGAATGATTATAATTTATGATATTTCCAATATTTTGAATGACGAGTCGAATTTTATAGAATAGGAATTTCAACATATAAATTGAAATTTATATGGATGGGTAATTTCAAATGTTGCCCTTCTTTTGAAATATTGATATAAATTATGTCCTTCTTATTGAAAGGATAAAATTCGGATTTTAATTTTTTTTGAAGGGCAATTTTAACTTTACACTTCTAGGAAGGGTTAGAACCCTTTGGAAGGGCCGGGAAGGGTTCAAATTTGAACGCTGAAGGTCACCCCAATACAATAATCCAAAAAATGCTGAAATAAACTAAGTGAGGAAAGAGGGAAAACCCAGTGGGAAGAAAGTCCCCCCTCAAGCTAAACATAAAAATGGATCTAATTTGTCTCCACCATGATGGAACTCACCCCCAACAGTGAACAAAGGTAAGAGAACTTCTTCTCAGTGAAGCTCTTGGTGAAGATGTCTGCAATTTGCTCATCAGTAGGGCAATATTGCAGAATGATGGTGTGATCATGCACCAACTCTCGAGTCTAGTGCATATGAATCTCAATGTGTTTGGTTCTCTGCCACTGAACTAGATCGGTGGAGATCTTAATAGCACTTTGATTGTCACAAAATAGGATAGTCGAAGTAGTGCTACCAAAATCAAACTTGGAAAGAATACCCTGCAACCAAACTACTTGAATGCAGGCATTGACTGCCCCTCAATACTCTGCCTCTACTGAAGAAAGTGCAATGGCTGCCTTCTTTTTTTTTTACGAGCAAATAGGCCCATTTCCAATCATCAAAACATATCCGGAAGTGGACTTCCAATCTATGCTATCACCTTCCCAATCTGAATAAGTAAAACCAATGAAATATAGCTCAGAATCTGCAGCATAATGTATGCCAAAATGTTTCGTACCTTGCACATACTACAAGATCCGCTTGGATGCCCGCCAATGAAGCTCATGGGGTTGCTGCATATACCTTGATACAACACTCACAGCATAAGATATATCAAGCCTTGAGTGTGTCAAGTAGAGAAGTGAACCAATCAACTGTCGATACATAGTGCAATCTGCAAGCGGTGTAGTATTTCCCTCTTCAAGACTGATTCCTGAGAGGAATGGAAATGGAGCAGCCTTACATTCTGCCATATTAAACTTTAATATCAAGTCTTTAGCATACGTTTTATGAGATAATGTGATCCCATCAAATTTTTGAGCTATCTCCAAGCCCAAAAATTGCTTAAGCAAGCCCAAATCGCTCATAGCAAAAGCTAGATTTAAAGCAGTTTTCAGGTTGTTAATTGTAAGGAGAGTGCTACCAGTAATGAGAAGATCATAAAAATATAAAACCAAAATCAACAAATTACCTTTAACTTGCTGTAGGTACACATTAGGATCAGATTTGCATCTTTTGAAATTCTAAGAAAGAAGGAAGGAGTCCATCTTTGCGTACCAAGCTCTTGGGGCCTGTTTCAATCCATACAAAGATTTCTTCAATCTACAAACTAATGATGGATCTGATATGTATCCTTCTGGTTGTTTCATATATACCTCCTCATCAATGTCTCCATGTAGAAAATCACTCTCCACTTCCATATGGTGCACTTCCCAGTACTTGGATGCGGCAATGGCCAAAACTAGGCGGATGGAATCCATCTTTGCAACTGGTGCAAAAGTCTTAGTGTAGTCCACACCTTGGACTTGGGAGAAACCTTTTGCTACCAGCCTAGCTTTGTATTTGCTGATAGAACCATCAGTAGAAACCTTCGTGTGGTAGATCCACTTTCATTGAACTAATTTTCTTCCAGGTGGAAGAGAAACTAGCTCCCATGTATTGTTCTTTTGAAGAGAATTGTACTCTTCATCCATGGCGGTTTGCCATCGTGGATCTCGGTGTGCATGATAGTATGATTTGGGATTTGAACCAATCATCAAATAAAATTTCTCGGATAATAATGGATGATAAAATAAAGATCCATACCTTCTCTTTGATAGTCTTCTCTTGTTCTCCTTGGATCAACAAGATTTCCAATGTTTGGAGCAGCATATTGTAGAGTGTTTTGGGCCCACTTCGATAACTGAGGAGGATCATTATGGTCTGATTCTGAACCTGATATGGCATGGCCATCAAAGTCTGATATAATATCAGAGATATCAGATCCAATTCTTTCTTCATAATCACTCGAATCTTCTTCTTGTGGAGGGTGCAGATCGGTAGTGTTTTCCTCAACTAGTTTCAGATCTGGCAGCGGTTCTTCAAACTTAACACTTCGCTCTATGAATACCTTTTTGGATTTGATATTCATGAGTTTATATTCTTTTGATTCTTCCCCATATCCTATCAGGATACATTCAATACTTTGTGGATCCAAATACTTTCTCTTATCAGAAGGAATTCTAGCCCATGCAGTGGAGCCAAAAACCCTCAAATTGGACACATTCGGTTTGCGACCAAAGAATGCTTCGAAAGGAGTTTTACCTTTCACGGATGAATGTGGAACTCGGTTCTGAATATATGCAGCAACATTAATGGCTTCATCCCAAATATTTTCGGCCAAACCTTTTGACTCAAGCATGCAGGTAGCCATCTCTTTCAGTGATCGATTCTTCCTTTCCACTACACCGTTCTGCTGGGGTGTGTAGGGAATTGTATGTTGAATTTGAATTTCGCTTTCGACACAAAGTTGCAGCAACTCAGTCTTGATATATTCTCCACCATTATTAGATATAAGAGCTTTGATCTTGCTCTCAGTGGCGGGTCTCAACAGAAGCCTTAAAATCCTTGAATTTTCCAAGCACTTCTGACTTGTTTTTGAGAAAAAATACCCGGAGAAGTCGTCGATGAATGTCAAAACATACCTTGAACCATTCATGGACATATTTGGCATCGGATCACTAATATAAGAATGTATGAGGCCCAAAATGGTGGAAGCTCTGCTAGCTTTGTCGCGATCGAACCTGTGCTCGGGGTGCTTCCCAACAATGCAACCGGGGCAAATTCCCTTCGAGGAATGAAGTTGTGGAAGACCATTTACCATGGATTTCTGTTGTAGAAGCAGCAAATAATTGTAATTAAGGTTTCCAAGCCTTTCATGCCAAATCCTACTAACCTCATTGCCATGAGTGAGGAGAGCAGTGAGCTTTTCAAGCGACACAAAGTGAGAAAACTCATAGTATTTTGTAGTGTGGTTTGCCTTTCCGGCTGCAATAAGTCTTCCACTTTTGATATCATAAATTTCAACATTGTTAGAGATGAATGTAACATGCTTTGGTTCACCAGTGTGTGTCATTTGATACACAGAAAGTAGATTTGAAGCCAAGGAAGGCACATAGAGAACATTATGGAAGCTTCCATGCTCTACATGGATGGTACCTTTTCCCTTTGAAGAAATTTTTGAATCATCTCCCAAATGGATGGGGATGGAGCTGCTTGGATCGAATGAAGAGAAGGAGTCAAAGTTTGCAGCCATATGATTCGAGGCACCGGAATCTATCAATAGAGTGGTAGGTTTTGAAACAGTTGCCATGAGTGCTTGATCTCTTTCATGATCATCATTCCTATCCTTCTTCTGTGCACTGTCGGGAAGACATACGTTGTTCTTTTCCAAAAGGAGGTCCATTTTATCTATTGTTTTCTTCATGCATGAACTTTTAGGATGAAAGCCACGATTACAATATGAACATTTAGATTTTTCCTTGCCCTCTTTACCCTTCTGCTTGTTCCTCGAACCGGATGGTGCTTTTGGTTGCTTGCCTTTATCTCTTTGCTTGGTAGGCTTGAATTTGGGCTTCTCTTTCCTTTGATTTCCTTTACCATTCGAATTCTTGGGTCCTTGAGCAAAGAGGGATGAATCTTTGGAGTTTATGGACCCCATTTGAATCAACTTATCATTCTCTTTTGTGATGGACTCAATGAAGGCATTCAAGGTAGGCATCTTCCAATTTGTGGTAGTTAGCTGACCGGAATTGAAAGTAGATACAAATACCGAGTAATATTTCCCAAGATTTGCGAGAATGGAGAGGATCAATTGCTTATCCTCTTTCACAACACCACTATTCTTCAACTGCAATGACAAGTGCTTGAATTTTGTGAAAAACTCATTGATGGTCTCGAAATTCTCGGGACTAAGGGCAATCAATTCATTTTCCAATTGAAAATCCCTAAGCTCGTCCTGCTTGCCAAAGAGATTGTCAAGTTGCTCCCATATTGCTTTTGGAGTCTTCAATCCGTTGAGATGGAAGTGAAGATCTTTGGAAATAGAGAGGCAAAGGAGACCATAAGCTTCATCAAGCTTATTGTAGTGTTTGGTTCTTTCTGACAATGTGCTTGGCTCCAATTCAAGGCCAACAGTGACTCTATAGAACCCTTTTGAGCGTAATATAATCTCCATATCATCTTTCCATTCAAAATAATTGAAAGGAGTAAGAACTAGCTTGGAAGAAGAGTATTCCATTACAAATGGCGAGTGCACTTGATGTAGAAGAACTTGTCAAACACAAGAGAGCGAATGCAATTGATGGAGATGATTAACCTACAAATCACAATCAAAACAAGAACAGTAAGGTCGAACAATCCACCCTTTTATATTTGCATCACACCTGGGATTGGAGATCAAGCAAGTTGAATGGGTCCAATGTATCAAATCCAGGAATTATGTGGGAAACTCAAGCTTCTGGAGTGGATTGGAGTGTATTTTTATGCTTTGCATGTACATGAGCGAATGCACATGAGATCTTTCATGCCAAAACTTCTATAATTTTGAGAAAATTCACTCAAATCTTCTTGTAGAACACCTGTAGAAAATAGATCTTGTCCCCGAAATGGCTCTGATACCATGTAAAATTAGTCACAACAGATCTAATGAACAAGTAAATCAATCACAATAGATGAAACTCAGAAAATATGGTGTAAACCGTGCAAAAATCATGCATTAGTGCTCTATAATCCCAATAAGGGTGAAAATACAATACAATACTGTCGCAATGAGTGAGCAATTCGAATTGCCTAAGGAGGTCATTCGAATTAACTGAATGGCATAGCTTGGCTCCAACTAGGAGTCCTCATCATCAATCAGTGGTCGTAATCAATGCACAAGTCACTGTCAAACAGGTGTCAAACTAAGTCTAACTGATGGTAAGTGGCACTAATCTAGGGATGTAGGCTCAGTGGAGGGCGCATGAGGGCTTAAATGCACTCAGAACTGTCAGTCATACCTCATCGGAGGTCAATCGGAGTGATAACATCAATTATGGGTCAATCAGAGGTAAATCAGAGTGATAACTGAAGTGTAACTGGACTGGTAGGTGAGAAAGGCGCCCTTTTGTAGTGGTAGGTGAGAAGTGAGTGCATGACAGGCTAGGAGGGCTTAATCTGAGTGATAAGTAGCTCCCGAGTGCTGGGAGACTAAGGACTAGGTGCTAGAGGCATCATATTGGTGACTGGGCAGCATGCGGGTGCATGCAATGCATGCATGCAAAGTACAAAAGTGAATGATGAGATATCCTAACAGTCATAGGATTGATACATTACTCAACACCTTTTATAATTGGTCTATAGACCATATTTACAAATAATTAAATGATGTGGTGGATGCTTTTTCAAAGGAATGTTTAAACATGCAAGAGGGCTCCTTGTGGTGGGAAGAATGGATTGACAATCAGATGGAATCTTCTGGTTCATCTCTTTTGTTCCTTGACTAGAATTCATTTTGATTGGAGTTTGTTGTAGGTTCTTGCCTTGCTTAGCTGGAGGATCTAGTTGCAGAATAGATTGAAGTTATGTTATATTTTGATTGGATTCAGTATGAACATGAATTTGGTGATGGAGGTAAAACATAATCTTGGATTCTGTTTATTTTGTATTTTTGTAAGGAGGAGTACTTTTTTATTTTCATAATAGAAAAAGTACCTAATTTTTTCTTCTTGAAAAAAGAGAATGGAAGGGAGAGTTATTTCAATTATTTAATAAAAAGAGTTTGTTCAACTCCAAGCTCAAGGGAGAGTTCTCGATATCATTTCAAGGATTTAATAATAAATAATCAGGTCAACGATTTATTTCATTTATTTAATAATAAAAAGTGAATTCAACAACAAGCTCAAGGGAAAGCTCCCAAGTTCATTTCAATTATTTAATAATAAAGAATGAGTTCAACCACCTACTCAAGGGCGAGTTCCTGAGTTCGTTTCAATTATTTACTAATAAGGAGTGAGTTCAATGAGTTCATTTCAATTATTTAATAATAAAGATTGACTTCAACAACGAGCTTAACGATGAGTTTCCTATTTTTTTAACAGTGGAAGGGAAAGTTATTTCAATTATTTAATAATTAAAGGGAGAGTTATGCAACCTCGTATTGTCCATTCCTTGGTTGAAGGGCGAGTTCTCTTTCAACTATGTCCCATGCTCCTTCATGGCAGGTGCAGTAGTTGCTAAGAAGTGGTGTTATAAATATGGACTAGGAGGATGGTTTCCAAACGATGTTATTCTCCTTCATTAGGATGCTCTAAGTGCTAACAAGTTTCCAAATGTTGTTTCTCTCTTTCATTGGGACACATAAATGCAGAAGCGAGCTTGAAAATTGATGGAGCCAACAGGCTGATAGAAGAGTAGACCACACCTCAAGACTTCGAATTTCAACCCGTCCAATCTTAGGAGGTTGAAATCGCTTTCTCATGGCTAAAAACTCTTCTAAAATCGATCTTTCATGCAATGCCACGTTTCTTTTTGTGTGACTGCAGTTGTTGGACGTGACATGAGAATTCTTTTGTTGATTTGGTAGCGATTTGATACAGAATGCTCTATATCCTCAAAACTATAGGGTAACGACCTCTGCGAACACGTTTTATGCTTACTAATTCCCAAGTTCCAATGCTAAACACACTGAACCCAAAGTTTGACTGCTATACGATTCCCCAGGTCAACATTTCAATCTCATTCGAATTTAAAAGAACAAAATAGAGACACAATGCACATAACCTCATTCAATACGACGATTTCATTTGCTACATAGTAAACAATAAGAAACCAAATCGGTTTGCAATTTCTAGGACTTTAATATGACTGGTAATTTATACCAATAACGGTGTATGACTGCAACCATTACATGCAGGATTACAAGTTCGATCTTAATTTACTCGCCCAAGTAAAATTCAACTTAATATATACATAAATTCATTATTTATTCCATTAAAATTTCCATAACTTGAATACAACGTATGCAAAATCGAATTTACAAAGAAACGATGTCACGGTCTTTTATCATTGTCTGCTCCAGGAATAGATTCAATCTGAGCCCTTTTCTTTCAATCCCTCTAGTTGTTCGAGCATCCAAGCTCTTAAACTAATCAAGTTCCCCCCATTCTGCTTTGAACACCAATTTCCTTTAAATACATAACTAAAAGACAGTTTTAAGATCCATAAAGATAGGATTGAAGGTTTAACCAAACCCTGTCTCAGGTTCTGTTTCGATTGCTAAAGAGACTCAATAACTCTAACTGATATTATACCATTACATAGAAGGATCGAGCCTTATTTATTCAAGCCTAACTTCTATTTAAAAACAACAAATTACAAATGAGACTCAATCTCGTCTAGAAAGTTCCATTTGACTCATCAAATTCACTTGTGTATTCACCATTGAACTCATTCTCCTGCATCAGACTCCCCACCTTAAAACTGTTCATGGGCTCCTTTCCATGATTCATCTCTCTGCTATTTTTCTGTAGCATTTAAGTAGATTCCCAAGGCCTTTTTCTAAGCAGCTTCCTCTTCTTGAACAGTCTTTCTAGCCAAACATTCCAACCAAGATTTTCTGTCTGTAACAACTTAATCCAAATCACCTCTTGATCTCATTTCTCTGTTAGTTGGTGCACATGCTATGTTTTCACAAAACACTTATGCTCATCCTTCATTTGACCTGCAATTAGACAGACCATCTTTCCTGTCAGAAAAAGAAAACACAAAACACAATGTCATAAAAATTTCTAACAACCAGGAATTCCTTAAATGAATTCTCTGGCCATTCTCCTCCTTGCTTGCTTCTGTTTCACAATTCTCCATCAAGTCACTTTCCTTTGCAATTTCTCCAAGCATACTCCCTTTACCTTCCTTCATGAATGCATTCTGTTGTGCTTCCTCCATTGCACAACCTGCATTTGATAGACCCTGTTGATCTTTACCCTCCATCAACCAGTCATTGCACATATTATTGGTCATCATAATCTCGAATTCAATCAATAAACTTGCTTGTGAAGTTACATTTACCGTTGTCTTTGTCATTCTTGAATCCTTCAAGAAATCCTTGTAATCCGACATTAGCAACTAATTTCTTTCATTGACTTCTTCCTTCTGACCTTTTAATGGATGAAGACTGTTCCTTGTTCCATTCACTTCAAAAGAATAAACATTCTTCTTCCCCCCATGCACTACATTTCTATGATATTGCCAAGGCCTACCTAATAAAATATGACAAGCATCCATACGAATTATGTCACACTTTACCTTATCCTGATGATTCCCAATTTGGAATTCCACTTGGCACTGCTCATCAACCAACACTTGATGAACCTTTTGCAGCCATGAAACTTTATAAGGGTTTGGATTTACTGTCCTCTTCAATTCAAGTTTATCTACCATCTCTGTAGACACTAAATTGTCATTACTACAACTATATATTATCAACTTACAACACTTACCTTTGTCCTTACAAGCTGTCTTGAATAAGCTCCTCTTTTGGATCGATCCACTGACTTACTCAGCTTCCTTCCTCAGTATCAAGGCCTCTCCTTCTTCTGGGAAATTATTAGCCACTTCCACTGCTTTTGGAGATTCAGTTTCATCCTGTACCACTTGTGCTCCTATATTTTTCATCACATTTTATGGACAATCCCAAGACATATGACCAATTTGACCACATGTGTAACATCTTACCTGTCCACCTCTTCCTCTACCTCTTCCTCTTGAATCAAATATTCCTCCTCGGTTATCATTGATTCTATCAGGCTGTGCTTGCTGATTTGAATTGCTAGCTTCTCTTTTTTGTTGTTGTTCCTTTCCTTCAGAGCCTCTTACCTTTGTTCTTTGAATCTACTTCCTCATCAACTTATCTTCATCCTTCAAAGCAACCTGATATTCTTCTTCAACAGACCTCAATGACATTAGACTCAACTAATTTTGAATATTTATTTACCTGGAAACTCTCTCAGGTGTATCTTCTATGTGACCTGATCTAATATTCACCTTATAGAACTCCTCAGTAAATTCCCTAGCACTCAACATCTTTTGCTTAAGATTTTGCATTCTCCTAAGCAAAATCAACTGGTAATCTTTAGGAAGGAATTTAACTCTTAACTTGCCAGTCATTCTGCTCCAACTGTTGATCTTGGCTTTGTGCTTCAAGACCCTTTCTCTTGCACACCATCCCACCATAAGGATGCATGCCCTCTCAACTTCGTGACAAAAAATATCACTTTCTTATCCTGCTTCACCTCAGCATAGTCAAAGTGCTTGTTCAAGACATTGATCCAGTCAATCAGCTCCTATGGATCCAAAATTCCGTTGTAAATGGGTAGCTCAGCCTTTGAACTAGAACATGCACCAAAAATTGACTTCAACAATATTACCTCTGGAGTTTCAGCAACTGTTTCCTCTTCCTCCTCATCCGGTATTTCTTCTTCACTGATTTCCCCGATGTTCCCACGATGTCTAGAAGCTTCCAAGGCTTCAAGTCTTGCTCGCAAAGTCCTTATCTGTTCTCTCAATTCCATATTAGCAATAGGTCGAACTCTCCTTCCACGACCTCTTCCAACCCTAAAATCCATTTCCTAGCACAACAATTTATCTCCGGATACAACCTTCTTGTCAGTAGCATCATGTTTTTTTTCTGTTAGCAATTTAGGAGTGCAATCAATTCTACCTCCCATGAAAGAAGATAAAACTTATAATCTAACAGATTTAACCAATTTTAGAACAAACTTGCTATGATACCAAAAATTGATGGAGCCAATAGGCTGAATGAAGAGTAGACCATGCCTCAAGACTTCAAAATGCAATCTATCCAATCTCAGGAGTTTGAAATCGATTTCCGATAGCTGAAAACTCTTCTAAAATCAATCTTTCATGCAATGCTACGTTTCGTTTTGTGTTAGTGCAGTTGCTGGACGCGACCTGAGACTTGTTTTGTCAATTTGGTAGCGGTTTGATACAAAATGCTCTGTATCCTCACAACTATAGGGTAATGAACTCTGCGAACACATTTTATGCTTGATAATTCCCAAGTTCCAATGCTAAACACACTGAACCAGAAGTTTGACTGCTATACAATTCCCTAGGTCAACATTTCAATCTCATTTGAATTTAAAAGAACAAAATAAAGACATAATGCACATAACCTCATTCAATATGATGATTTCATTTGCAATATAGTAAACAATAAGAAACCAAATCGATTTGCAATTTCTAGGCCTTTAATATGACTAGTCATTTATACCAATAACGACGTATGACTACAACCATTACACGCAGGCTTACAAGTTCGATCTTAATTTACTCGTCGAGTCATCTAAGTCAAATTCAACTTAATATATACAAAAATTCATTATTTATTCCATTGAAATTTCCAGAACTTGCATACAACGTAGGAAGAATTGAATTTACAGAGAAAAGATCTCACAATCTTTTATCTCTGTCTGCTCCAGGAATAGATTGATTCTAAGCCCTCTTCTTTTGATCCCTCCAGCTGTTTGAGCATCCAAGCTCTTAAACTAATCAAGCTCCCCCCCTTCTTCTTTAAACACCAATTGCCTTTAAATACATAACTAAAAGACAATTTTAAGATCCATAAAGATAGGATCGAAGGTCTAACAAAACCCTGGCTCAGGTTATGTTTCCTATATCTATTGCTAAAAAGACTCAACAACTCTAACTGATCTTATCCTATTACTTAGAAGGATTGAACCTTCTTTATTCAAGCCTAACTTCTATTTAACAACAAAAAATTACAAATGAGACTCAATCTCTTCTAGAAAGTTCCATTTGACTCATCAAAGTCACTTGTGTATTCACCATTGAACTCATGCTCTTGCATCAAAAATTTTGCGAGCAACAAGCGCGACATGTTATTATAGAGAACTATGGAGCCTTGGACTTATGAAACACATTTATATTGGGTTATTGTGGGAATCTTCATCGCTGAGATCGCATCTGACCAGGTGCTATAAATAGAATATGTCTTCCTTCGATGGCCCCTTTCTTTGTTTAATTTAAGCACATAGATCTAGCCTTTTGTTTGTAATATTCTACTAACCTGGTTGTGGGAATTTTAGTGCATAGGCGGAAATACTGATATATGTAGATCGAGAGTTACTAATTGAGATTTGGCGTTTATATTTTGACTGAGATAATTTTTCCATGTATTGTTAATTGTCACATTTTCTCATCTATCAATATCCACATGATTTTGGGTTTCATTATGCTCTGTTTTGGCCTATGATCTTTGCTTATGTGCTAAGAAATGTCTTGTTGTGGTTCAATGGTTATAAGGGGTGAGCATTCAATCTTATTCCATTTATGTGTTATGCTTATTAGTGATTCATTTTTCCTTTTAGTAAAAAAAACTTGAATTTGTTGGTATGAGCATACAAGGTCATTGAATTTTTTTTTGCGCATGAGTTGTTTTGTTGATATTTTCCTCTGTATTTTAACAGTGAATGTGTGTTTATGCAAATGCAAAAGAACCCTCGATCTTTCTTTCAGTGAGAAGACCATGGAGGCACCGTTATTTGTAGTCACTGCTTCTGACATGGGGTAAGTGAGTCTTGCCAAGAATCATATCAATGATGCCTAATTTTTATGTTTGTTGATGCATAGACATTGATGGATTCAAAGATTTGTTGGACATAATTTCTTTTTAATTGACAAGCATTTTGATGGTTGTGCTATTGTTGCTTGAGAGAGTGGGTGTGGTGCTTCTGGAAGTTGCAACTATGGAGACAACTATACCTTCGACCCTTGTAATTGAAAATGATTAATAACATAATATGAGATGGAGACATGTTATTGTTAGATATATTATATATATGTCTTAAATGGCACGGTCTGCAAATAATATACAAACTTATGTTTTAATAAGGCATGCCATAAATTGTTGATTGTTTATCAACTAACAAATCTCCATTAATACCAAGCGATGACCTATCGACGTACCCATCCACTTGGTATTAATGGGGATGTGCTAGTCTTATCAATATCCTAAATGAAAAGTCTATGTGTAAATGCAAATATTTTCATTTACCGAAATCTTAATAAAGGTAAATACCAAAATCTTAACAAGAGCCACGACGTGGCAATGTCCTCGACATTGCCACTTGGGCTAGCTGCTTGTAGCGTTGCGGAGGAGCTCTTAGTTCAAAGCATTGTTGAGAAGCTTATCCTCATTTGTTTTTATAGATTTCTAAGTGGCATATAGATTTGGAGCTAAAATTGGGAATTTGAATCAATTTGTTTGCTACTATAGAAGGTAAATGTAGATAATCGTTTAAACTTTATAGAAGGTAAATGTAGATAATTGTTTAAACTTTATTCTACTTGATAAATTTAGATTCAAAATATTTTATTTTTTTCTTCTTTTATATAAAACTTTGGTACACAAATAGACAATCCCGAATGAAACCAGAATCGGCATAAATCAACTCAAATAGGTTCTGTACAAAAGTACATAGATGACAAAAGTTAAAAGATGGGCATAGGGTTAGATAATCTTTGACTAAATAAACATATCATGGAAATTCTCAGGAAAACAAAATGCAAAGCAGAGAAAACATCTAAGTCTTGAAACTTTGAATCAGACAACAAAATATCTTCAACAAATCCTTCGTTACGCGATAAAGATAGCATATCAAAATTTAATAATAGAAAACTACTAATGAACAGAACCTTCCAAGTATCAACTTTCAAAAATCGGAAGTCTAAAAGACCTACAAAACCCTCGGCACATATTTAATCTTCCATTATTTTGATACTGGGACAAAGGGAGCAAAATTTATAAAAATTGTAATCAATAGAAGCAATTACAAAAGTGAAGAGATGGGGACCTGCGAGTGAAATTGAAGGGTGAGAGAATGTTAGAATTGTCCCTAGAAGTCCATCCTTCAACATCAAAGCGACCTTCTACTTCCTTCACCATCTTCTCTTCTTCACAAAACTTTGAAATACATTTGATTTACTCAGAAGTAGAAATAGTTGAAAAGACGTTATTCAACAACGTTTCATTCATCAACACCCAGACTATCACTGAAGTTGGGAATAGAGGATGACTAGCCTTTCTCCAATACCGCTTGGAGCATCAGGTTATATTCCTTACCATCTGTGGGTGAACTATAGTTACTGAACTAATAGCATGAGAAATAGTGTTCAAATTGGATTCTACCATCCATTCAACCATGTTCAGACTAAGTGAAAGCTTCCTTATAGCATTTGTTTAGCTAGTTGAAGATGGTAACACCTTTTGGAATTGCGCCCCTACTAGCTTATGATTTTGTAACTCTGGATGTAACTTGTGTTGGATTCACCTTCCCAAGCTTTAAAATATCTAGACTGCAAGGGTTCAAGTCCTGCACACCAAACTCCACCTGATTATTTCTTTGCGAACACATGTAGAACAACTAGGCTAAAAAACGTAGTCCACAATATTTGTTACAATTGAATCCCTTACTGACAATTTAACATGCTCAAACGAGCTAGTGTGGTGCAGTAAAAAGTATATATACATATATATATTCCAAATGGAAAATATCAATCATTTTGAAAGAATGAACATGAATTTCCCCAAAAAGGACTTACATTCAAAGCATTACAGGTTTACATCACAAAGAAAATATGTTTCAAAGCATTACATTCAGAGCATTACATATTAAACTTCCATAATTACATAAAGAGAAAAGATCTCCCTTCTCTTCATCTTAAGAATTTTCTATTATTGGTTACAAAAGTATTGCACTCTTCCTATATACATGAGTCCATCTGGTGACTGGGAAATGTTGGAACGTTGAAGAGGCACTTATCAAATGATTTTTTTTTTCAACTACGGGTTCAATCTCAACAATTCCCAACTCCGAGGTTAATGTCATCACAAAACCAAATATTAATGTAACGAGATTTCAAACACTACCACAAGGTTAAAACCTGATGCACAGAAAGGTGTTTGGGCCTGGTCATATGGTGTTGTTATTGGCTCACCTAACTCGTGGGTATGCCTGCATGTACTGGGAAAGCAACACCGTGGACTCCACCTGCGAGAACCATGCTCTCAACTCTTGGCTAAAATGCTGAGACTACGTCCATTTGCCAATGGGTTCTTCTACCCTGGGCCTGCAATAATGGAGGATAGGCCCGGTTCCTTTTAGCTTGACCATAGAGTATTGTAATGGGGTATTTCAGGCTCTTCCCTGCACACTGGAGCGTTCTCAAGAAGTTGCAGACATAATCAAAACTATGTTCTTCAATCTCCCAAAACGATGGGCTCTCATTCCTTCACCAATGAAGGCTCCTTTACTCTGCTTCTATTGATTCAGTTTGCTTCTAATAATGCTTGGATGCACACTGGTGATGGTTTAAACTTCGAGCATATACATAAAAACCCAGCTGACTGTAACTAGAAGAGGAATGACATAAAGCAAGGAAAAAAATCCACCACTATCGTTTCTATATCACGAAACCTGCAATAAATTCAAGTCTGGAAGAGAATGCCATGCCATTCACCAGTTATTCACACAATAGAAGATTCAAGATGTCTCTCTCCCAAATTTCAAGTTCATAAATTTTATTAATGACAAGCTATTCCGATTTCTCCTTGGCAAAAACTACTCGTCATTACCCTGTCCCTTGCACAGTAAATACACAAGGCTCCTTCAATTTCTCTCTCCGCAGAAGTGTATTCATCTACACACAAACCCTGATTCCTCTGTCAACCAATATCAATCTACTTACAAATAAAATGCATGCGCATAGCTGTAGAAAAATACATACAATATATGCGTTTCCAGTCATTCACAAAATTCAAAAGGTAATTTCACAAAATCACAAACTATTCAATAGTGTTCAACTCTACAGGAAAACTTGTGACTGCCATCAAGTTCTTCACCCTTCATTTCAGTATAAGAAACATATCATCATTTATACAGTCCCATTTACCTACAGAAAACACCTGGATGGAATACTAGAAAGAACTATTTGTTCGCTGCTTGAATGTCCTGTAGGAAACCCTCGAGTTTCCCAAAATAAACCCTTTACAATTTTCTCCCCCTTTTCATTCATAATAAGAACTGTACATACAATAACAAAATACTAATTTGCTTCCCTATGGCCATATCTTCTTCACTAGGCCAACTCCCTTTTAATTCCTTTTGGATTATAACATAAAGAAAACATAAATAACTCTAGACTGTTCAACTACCTCCTACATTCTCATAGCTAACTCCTATAATTCTGCAACTACTTGGATCTTTTTAAGACTCTTCGAATTCTTCCAACAAAGGTAGATTCAATTACATGACTGAATAAATCATCACTAAATAGACACTCATTGTTATCAAGACTCTCCTATAACGTATACTTGTAAACTATGAAGATTTACAATATTTTACAATGAGATCCCACTTCTTGGCAAATGTCAAGACCCTAAGGTCTAATCAACATTTCAATTTATTGTTGAGAGCAGATGCTCCTGCAGCACACTCCCAAGGTAAAAGAAGAACATGATCTCCTGATAATGAATCTTCAATCTTCATCCATCCTCCAGCTGGAATCTTCCAGGCTTCCATAACTTATGTTGTAATGCGCCACTGAACTTTCCTTCACTATTCTTCATTTTCCAATTAATTTCACAGTGGAGTGCCTTTATCATTCTACTGTAGCTCTTCTTAGGCATTTGCATTAACTCCCATAGTTCACCTAGGGCACCTTCCAATTTGGTCTGCTGCTGCAAACTAATTTTGTTCTCATCTCTTAGCCACTGTACTTTGCTGCACTTTGCACATTCATGTTCACACTGTTGATTATCTTCTCTAGCCTTCCTTACCTTTTCTTCCACTTTTGCTCTTGATATTACTCCAGATACTGCTATAGATATTGCTTCCATCCTTACTTCCTTGATGCTATTGTAAGCATCTCCCTTTTCAATATCCTCCTCATGCCTTATGCCTGCAAATTCACCTTCAAAAAGTAATTTGTCTTCCCATTTTTTGATTGCAGCAACATAATCAATCAGTCCTCTTTGTATACTAGTAAACACATCATAGGGATATTGATCATTAACTTCAGCATAACTCTCTTCTCTTTCCTTGACAATCCTCAGTAATTGTCCTTCCACTCCTTGACTGATTCTGACAGTCAATACAACATCTTCAACCAATGCATCTTCATACTTTACCAGACAGTTTTCATCCTCCTTCAATTCTAAGACTGATTGTCCTTTAGCTTGAAACACATCTACCTCACTTTCCTCCAATTTCAATTGTACACTTAGAATATTCATTCTCTAGCTTGCTAGTCTATTCTCCAAAAGACTAAGCTCATGCCACAAATCTTCCATTTCACATGGAATTTCTTCTGAAAACTCTGTACAATCTTCCCTATCTCCTTCCTTGTCACCAAGCCAATTCTCCCATGACAATACTTCAACATCCTTGATCAAGATAGAATTCTGATCCTCCACCACTGTAACATCACTAGATGTCTGTCCAACAGTCTTCCTTTGGCCACTCAAGTGAGCCAGTTCTTCCTGGTCTTCATCAGTATTAGATTCCATCACAAGAAGCATAACTTCTTCATCTCCAGTAGAGTTACTTTCATCATTAACCAAGGAATTTACAAACTCCTTCTGCTGCAATAATTCATCTTTATCTTTATCTGAATGACATTTCTTCTCATGCCTTACTTGGCAACTTTCAACTTCACTTAAGACAACACCAAATGATGGATTGCCTTATGCACAACCTTCCTCTTGCTATTCCAAGTCTACTACGAGACTCAGAAAGTACTCAATAATCTTTTGTTCAGCTTCCTCAAGCATAAATTTTGTTTGCTTGATGTCCTCCTTTGCCTCTTTCTGTTCTTGGCTATCATCATAAGCCAAGTCTTCCTTGCTTTCAGCTTCCACAATATGTTGAAAAGCATCACTTTCACTCAATTGTGTATGAACATTTGAGTGAGCCCCACTGTCCCATCTTCATCCCACTGTCCCATCTTCTTCTTGAACATAATTCAGATTATGTCCCTCTCCTTCATTCTTTGTGACAATGTTAGCCAATTGTCTTTCTTTGCCTGTTTCACCTGCAACCATACACAAGATATTAGTTTTAAAACATTGAGACCTCTTGGTCTCACTTAAAACTTCAATCTTCAATTATTCTCCCAGATACTCCCTTGCCTTGAGTACCTCATCCTCCCACTGAGCACTCATTAGTTGCTCTTTCTTCTTTTGTAGCTTATGCCACTTCAATTTCTTTCTCATAAGGAAACCATATCTCTGGTCTTCCTCATCCTTCTGTAACAACTCTAGCAATACTCCTATACAGACTTCTATCTCAGCCTTCTCCCTCTCATATTCTTCATCACTCATCTGCCTCCATATTCCATTGATTGTAGCATCTTCTTCCTTCTCCTTGTGGATGCCTCTTGAACCTTTGCTATGACTCTTGATAGTCATCTTCTTGAGTTCTTCACTCTCTATGAGCTGCACTCACAACACATCTACTCTTGAGAACGCGACTGTCCTCTTGTATTTCAACCTCAGCTGAAGTACTAGATTCTGGCCACACTTCTTCTCCTTCTCTCAGAAACCCTCACTAGCTTCCTTCATCACTATCCTCAATGACTATGACTTTCTTGCTGAGATACTTCACCAATTTCTGCTACCTGCACTTTAACAATGTTAAAACAAAGACCAATACCTTCCAGATCTCAATGACCTACTTCTTCAAAAACCTTGAGTTCTCTACTATCAAACTTCCAAAATCCTGATGTTTCCAACTTCCAAGGCCACCTTAAACACTTATGCTCGGCTTCTATCTTTGGTTGAACTTACCCCTTTTTCTTTTCCTGCAACTACTTCTCCCAAAGTAGTTTTCTCTCCTATCAAGAACTTCCTTGTCCTTCCCAAGCTCTAAGCTTCTTCTGTTTTGCATGCAAGTCTTCTTAACTCACAAATCCCCCTCTAGCTATAGACCTCCTGTCTGTCTTCTTTCCTTCCAAGGAGCATTCCAACTCTGATACCAAAATTGGTGACCGGGAAATGTTGGAATGTTGAAGAGGCACTTATCAAATGATTTTCTTTTACAACTATGGGTTCAATCTCAACAATTCCCAACTCTGGGGTTAATGTCATCACAAAACCAAATATTAATGTAACGATATTTCAAACACTACCACGAGTTTAAAACCTGATGCACGGAAAGGTGTTTGGGCCTGGTCATATGGTGTTTTTATTGGCTCACCTAACTCATGGGTATGCCTGCATGAACTGGGCAAGCATTACCGTGGACTCCACCTACGAGCACCATGCTCTCAACGCCTGGCTAAAATGTTGAGAATGCGTCCATTTGCCAATGGGTTCTTCTACCCTGCGCCAACAATAATGGAGGATAGGCCCGATTCCTTCTAGCTCGACCACAGAGTATTGTAATGGGGTATTTTGGGCTCTGCCCTGCGCACTGGAGCATTCTCAGGAAGTTGCAGACGTAATCAAAACCGTGTTCTTCAATCTCCCAAAACGATGGGCTCTCATTCCTTCACGAACGAAGGCTCCTTTACTTTGCTGCTATTGATTTGGTTTGATTCTAATAATGCTTGGATGCACGCTGGTGATGGTTTAAACTTCGAGCTTATACATAAAACCCTAGTTGACTGTAACCAGAAGAGGAATGACAGAAAGCAAGGGAAAAAATCCACCACTATCGTTTCTATATCACGAAACCTGCAATAAATTCAAGTCTGGAAGAGAATGCCATGCCATTCACCAGTTATCACACAACAGAAGATTCAAGATGTCTGTCTACCAAATTTCAAGTTCATACATTTTATTAATGACAGGCTATTCCGATTTCTCCTTGGCAAAAACTACTCGTCATTACCCTGTCCCTTGCACAATAAATACACAAGGCTCCTTCAATTTCTCTCTACGCAGAAGTGTATTCATCTACACACAAACCCTGATTCCTATGTCAACCAATATCAATCTACTTACAAATAGAATGCATGCACACAGCTGTAGAAAAATACATACAATATATGCGTTTCCAGGCATTCACAAAATTCAAAAGGTAATTTCACAAATCACAAACTATTCAATAGTGTTTAGCTCTACAGGAAAACCTGTGACTGCCATCAAGTTCTTCACCCTTCATTTCAGTATAAGAAACATATCATCATTTCTACAGTCCCATTTACCTACAGAAAACACCTGGATGGAATACCAGAAAGCACTATTTTTTCACTACTTGAATGTCTTGTAGGAAACCCTTGAGTTTCCCAAAATAATCCATTTACAATTTTCTCCCCCTTTTCATTCATAATAAGAACTATACATACAATAACAAAATCCTAATCTGCTTCCCTATGGCCATATCTTCTTCACGAGACCACCTCCCTTTTAATGCCTTTTGGCTTATAACATAAAGAAAACATAAATAACTCTAGACTGTTCAACTACCTCCTACATTCTCATAACTGACTCCTATAATTCTGCAACTGCTTGGATCTTTTTAAGACTCTTCGAATTCTGCCAACAAAGGTAGATTCAGTTACATGACTGAATAACTCATCACTAAATGGACACTCATTGTTATCAAGACTCTCCTATAAAGTATACTTGTAAACTATGAAGATTTACAATATTTTACAATGAGATTCCACTTCTTGGCAAATGTCAAGACCCTAAGCTATAATCAAAATTTCAATTTATTGTTGAGAGCGGATGCTCCTGCATCACCATCTCTTATTTCTTCAATCTCTAATTTCCCGGGCTCCAACAACAGAACATTTTTAGATAACAAATCAGCTTCAGTTTTCAATTCTTTGTATAGATGAACAATATATATATATATATATATACGTACACACTTTCTTGGATCTACAAAGAAAATACTATAAACTTTGTCAGCTTATTCTCTACCACCTCTCTACCTACAACTTGGATTAGCAAAATAATAACTTTGTCCTATCGGGCATGATTTTTGAGAAATTTAATGATTCACGGGATTTGAAGATTATCAATGCTCTTTTGGGAGCAATCCGATGATTCCTTTAACATTTTAAAGTGAAGACATTAATTTAAGTCAACCTAGTGAAGGAATCTATTGGGATGCCCATATTAGAGAAAAAAAATCCTTGAGAACTCTTTATTGTTTATCAAGATAAAAGGGACACCTTGTCATAAGAACGATATCATTAGCATACTGAAGGAGGATGAGGACTATACCACCTAAGGTCATGTCAGTGCACCCTACTTCTTTTAAACAACCTTCTTATAGCTTATTGATGTATACGTTGAAAAGGGTAGGGGAGAGGGGGAAACCTTGCTACACTCCAATATTAGAGTTAATATCTTTCAACCACTCCTCAATGCTCTTAAATTTTGTAATTACAGTCTTGTAAACCCTTATTGCAGTAGATCCCAACTCAAAAGGAACCTTTATCTCTTCTAATCTATTCCACAAGTTATTTCCGAGTGCATTCACCTTACGGAGTAGCCAAGTGCAGAGTGAAAAGCATAGCGCTATGTGAAATTTGCTTCCATATAAAAGCATTTATATTTGTGTTCAAAGTTTGAAGATAGGTAACATGTCAACATTCCCTCCACCCAAGGCGAGGTCGAAGTTTAAAGCTATGAAGGAAGTGCATATGTCAGTAGTTGAGATACCATGAAGGAAGTGCATATGTCGATAGTTGAGATACCATAATAAGTACACATCAAACACCCAATTCTAGTCAAGGTTCTCAGTCTTAAGTTTTATGTGTATGTGTGTATATATATATATATATAAAACTCATAAAATCGTAAAAATAAATATATTAAAATATTTTAATTAATTTTAATAACCATCTTTTTAAAATTAATTATTCTTTTAATATGTTAATATGTTAAAATGATTTAATTATTTTTATAATTATTCAATTTAATTAATTTTTCATAATTAATATTTACTATTGTAAAAAAGACAAGAGAGTAATCATAATCATACTCATCATAATACATTAGGAAACTTTTTATTATCTAGCTCAGTTTAAACATTCAAAAGTATAGAACTCAGAGAATAATCATAGTCATTGTCATCATAATACATTGAATGTTATCCGATGCAAGTTTTTCATTATCGAGATTAGTTCAAACTTTCAAAAGAAAGTTTTAACATATTTAGTCTATCCTATGTAAATATTCATGTGTTTTTGAGTAAACTTTGGAATCACAATGGACTTAAAAAAATTTGATGTCATTATCAAGAAGGGATTTTGTGAATATAATTTTTTTTTAAAATATGAATACAAAATTCTATTGAATTGAATCAATAATATTAATTAGCAAATTGACATTTCAAAACATTTGTTAGAAAATATTCTTTAATGATAAATTATATATATATATATAAGCCAAGACTTGTTTAACTTGATAATCCATTTAAATTTTTAATTAAAGAAAATAAATAAGGAAATATATGTTCTATTCTTATTATTAATAAATAATTTATCGTAAGGCCATATGCATTTTCTCACTACTAAATATTAAAGAGAATTCTTTAATTTATGATGTGTTCCATGGAAATAATATTTTGCAACCTTACACATTTATAATCTTCCAATACTATATTGTTATAATCTGTCAATATTATATTGATTTAAAAAATATAAATCTTAATTTTTTCAAACTTCGTAAATTATGAAAATGTTTTTGATTTAAAAAAGAAAAGAAAAAACAAACAAACAAACATTGAAAATTCAAATAATATCATCTACAAAGTGAATATAAATGATGAACAATATCACAACATATGTAAACCATGAATATAAAAGATGAACAATATCACAACATCTGTAAACCAAGACATACGGTGAGAACATTTATATTGGACCTAATGGTTAAGAACGTGTATAGCTTGAGTGGGCTTAAAACACATGTTTCGTCCTAGGAGATCACATCTTTTAAGAGTTTACTGATTTTCTTTTTACTTTTATTAAGAAATGAAGTTCATATATTTTAGAATTTTAAAATTTGCATTTCATAATTTTCTATATTAAAAGTTATTTGTCCATAAATGCTTCCTAGCTAGTATTTACATATCTTTAACATGATATTGAACTATTAATTCACAAAAACTAGACAACTTTCTAGTGAGTTAGTGAGTTTTCTTAAGTTGTCTTTACATGTGAAGCATAAATTCTCTTCTGAGAAATTATGAACAACTTCATCTATTTTAAATTAATAAGTGCCAAATTACTTGAAGACGGTAGTTAACTTACTAACATGTTTACTTTCTAAAAATTTGTGTATAATTGAAATTTATTGGACTTCATGATCGGCCCTTTTGATTGAAATTTAATTCCATAAAATTGTCTTCATTTGGACAGAGAGACAAAGGTTGTTATTGACAACTTCTAGAATATGGTTAGTGTTGTTATGAAGGACAAGGACAAAAAGCTCTCTGAGGGGATTTTTTTGTATTTCCATCAAGGGCGTGGATAGTTCGGAGGTGTACAATTTGAAACATGAAAACGAAGAAAAAAAAACATATCAGAATATGTTTCAAAACTCATAAAAGTTCTCTCTCAAAATGTATGGTGAAAAGGTTGTAATAGCTGCAATGCCTCCACATAATCAGCCGTACTACAAGGAAAATCACATGTACAATATAAACGATGAATTCATGCTATCAAAAGGGTATCATGTAAAGCTAGTGATTGTTCATATTTAGTTAATGTTTTTCAAAAACTTATATATCCACTGAAGCAAATAATTTTGTCTTCTAGGAAAATACCCATTATAAATACTGTAAATAATCTATATAGGAATATAATGGAATAAATGATAATGTAAGAGATGCTTATTATAATGGTTTGGTTGCCTTTAAATATGGCTAGACCTTTAAGACGAGAAGACACGTCTTTTCCTAACTATTAAACTATTAACTATTTAATTATTTAATTATTTCTTTATTTATGTTAGTTACATTGCCACTCTCTTAGAAAGGCTTTGTCCTCAAAGCTTTATAATTTGGTCGCATTGTTCTTTGCGATGTCATGGCTGATAAAACATGTCGATATGAACTGCTAAGTGTAGACTCGTAGAGCATAACTTCCGATATATGGATGGATACACAGGATCAAGCATAAAATATTTGCAAATTTTAAGGAGATTACATGTGCAATTTATAGGTTAATAGATTTAGAGATTGCATGGGCAAATGATTTATACGTTGATTAGTGGCTTTTAATCACTTGTATTTAATTGTTTTCTCAAAATTCCTATCCAACATTAATTTTTTTTTGTAATCAACGAAGTGACTTGAATTCCGAAGATTGGGTTTTGAGCAAAGTATCATAGTGATAAACATTCGCCATAAACATTTTCAAAGCTTTTGACATAAATAAATAAAAGTAAGACACTACTTAAAAACAACTATTTGCTACTCATAAAAATACAGCTTCTCTAATAAATACGAGTATTCCTCGACATTATTAACCCCATAGATCCTTATACAAGTCATATCTAAAATCCTAAGTCCAAATAGATATTCCAATGTATTATACTATATAACTTAGGATTATAGTCATTTAGATAGGATTAATATTATAATAACATAACTTATTATAATATTAGTCAAAATAGTATTCCAATGATTTATACTATATAACTTAGGATTATACTAATACCTATAGTATAATATTAGTAAAGCTATAATGTATAATCGGGGATATTTTTTTATACAAATAGTTTAAATATATTTAAGACTCTGATGAATTTAATTTTAATAATTTAAAAATCCAATTTTGGTAAATATTACTTTATCAATTTATCAATTTCAGTAATCATAAGTTGAACAATTTAAATTCATAAAACTTAAAAGGTTATAGTTTTATGGGGTTTAAACTATTTGCAAATGAAGGCTAGAGTTTATGACCCATACAATTCAAAGTGTGAGTGACTAACATCGTGTCACTTACAAAAATTGAACTTAAGTGAGGAGAGTAATAATCATTCCTCTTAACCACCCAAACTACATCTAATGAATTTTTAGAGAAACTTATTAATCATTCCAATTATATATATATTTATTTGATCTCAATATAAAAGATTTTAAATATAATATGATTAATAAACCTTAAAAAATTAATATAAATAATTTAAAATAATTAAATATATTATAAATATGTACCTTCTATGTACTTTAGTCCTTTAAATCTACTTATTCTTAGTTTGTACATTGAAAGTTAGTCTACTACTTTTTGCTTGTCTATATATATTTATTTTTACGAACTTTGTTGTGTGTATACTCTCTTTAGATTTTTGGGATGATCCATTTCCTTATTTTCGATGGGAAAATGTATTTTTGGTAGGATTGATATATTGCTCAAATGGAGTACCATTTGTTGCGAAAGCAATTTAATGCCACTTTTCAACTTACATTAAGTTGATTTTAAATTATTTTAGTAGGTTAGTAAGGAGTTATATTTGTTTTTGCTGCATAAATACTTTCTATTATGATCTACCGTTATCGTCATCATGTTGATAAACTAACGCACAAAAATACTATGCCCTTTGAAGTGTTCCACGGCAAACGCTAGTGATCTTTTTAGGGTTTTTATTACTTCTTTCACTTTTTAAATTACGTTGCATTTGTTTATAAATAATTATATAAGGAATTTTAAATATTTGTTGAGAAATCTTGTCAAAAATATTAAAAGAATAAATATAAAATTTTAAAATAGTGATCACTTCGAGATACCAAGCAAATCTATTAGTTAAAACTCACCAACTAAAGCATTTCCAGCCAGCCTAAGATAAGTTTTCTAGCAAAGTATCATAGTGATAAACATTCGCCATAAACATTTTCAAAGTTTTTGACATAAAAATCTGTTTTAAGGAAAGAAGAATACGATTATATTATCGATACGGCTATAACCTGGAAGAGTGGGAGAAGCCTAAGATTCAAGAGAAAAGGGCACCGCTCAGTTAAAAAGAAGATAAATATTTTATTTTCTTTGCTATAGGACTCCGCTGTTTATAGAAAATAATTTGCTCTAAATTTGTCTTCCCTTTTTATCAAACACTTACTGTGTTCGGATTAAATGCACGTTTCTATGCGCAAAGATTTAACTGCGCGATTCGACTTTCTACTACGCAGTTGAATTTTGCATAAATGTGCACTTTTCTAACTTTGCGGAATACTTAATTTTGCATGAACTTCGCACTTCATATAAATTACTTTTGAACACTTCTTTTAACTTTTACAAAGATTAACTGCCCGTTAACTTTGCATACCTATCTAACTGCGCATAACCCAAACTTAAATAAACGTTATCTTAAAACACTTCTTCTTAAAACATAAGAATCGAAACATATGTTGAAGTTACTGGGCGTTAAACTAGGGAATTCACCACTGTGAAATACTTTGGGAATCTTGATTTGATTTACAGACAGTAAATGTAAACAACATTTACACAAGTCAATATGAAATAGATGCTCAGCATGCATAAACAAACATTCTTGAGAATGAATTCATAAAACTATAGATTTATATATTTCCACTGTAAAACAGAGTAACTTTGCCGTACTTACAGAGAGATGGGATTTACTTCAAACTTTCACTTCTTACACAGAGCTTGGGCTCTTCAAACACTTCATCGATCTTCACTTCTTCTCTTCACACATCTCATATCCCTATCTCTATTCTTTCATCTCTTACAAAGCTTGGGCTCCTTACACATCTCTATCTCTCTGTTTCTTTATCAATTATCTTCTTCTACTTATAGAGTTTCATATCAACCGACTCAAGATCGCTTCACTCGGAAGCTACAGGGTTTCATTAAAGACTGTAATTCAATTCTACCTAATAAGTTATGAGCCTCCAAAATACAAACGCAACTACTTAAATACTAACAAGACGTGAGCCGGATTGGCTGCAAACTGACTGACTGTCTGACATTGCAGATTGACAAAATGACTGACTAACTTCTGACAGAGCCGGCACACATCAAATATGCTATCAGCTCATTAATTATGATATTTCCAACACTCCCCCTTAATTATGGGTGGATGGAGATCATTAAACAAAAGTAAAATATTACAAAATATTTTAGAGCTGAAACATGCTCTGTTCATGGCACAGTTCACTGCGCAGAACTTGTCACTCCCAAACAACTTCGCAAAAATTGGAATGGGTCCTTTGCCAATGGTTTTGTAAATATGTCTGCTACCTAATCTTCAGACCTGCAAAATTCTAAACATATTTCCTTGTTGTTTATCAATTCTCTAATAAAATGATACCTTGTGTTGATGTGTTTGGTTCTCTTGTGAAACACATGATTCTTTGACAGTGCGATAGCTAAATTGTTGTCGCAGTAAATGATTGTGGGTTCTTGCTGGTTCTGCGACAGATCACTTAACATCCTCCTCATCCAAACTGCTTGACATGCAGCGCTTGTAGCTACAACATACTCTACTTCTGTTGAAGAGAGAGTTACTATGGGCTATTTCTTTGAAGCCCATGATACAACACCTGTTCCTACATGAAATGTATTCCCAGATGTTCTTTTTCTGTCATCTATGATGCCTCTATTGTCACTGTCTATGTATCCAATGAGTTTGAAATTTTCTAAGGTTGAATAGAAAATACCAAAGTCTTTTGTTCTACTTACATACCTCAGAATTCTTTTACCTGCTTGCCAATGAGATTCTTTTGGTGACTCCATGAATCTTGAGATTAAACTGACTCCATACATGATATCTGGACTTGTTGTTGTAAGATACATAAGGGTACCAACGAGCCTTTTAAACAGAGTAGGATCTACATTGGATCCATCATCATCCTTGCTCAATTTCAAACCTGTTATCACTGGTGTTGGAGCTGTCTTGCAGTTTAACATCTTAAATCTGTTCAAGACATCACTTGCATATTTTGATTGAGATATAAAAATACCCCTTTCATTTTGTTGGACTTCAATACCCAGAAAATACTTCATAAACCCCAAATTAGTCATTTCGAATTCACTTTCCATGACTATTCTAAATTCCTCTATGCCAAAATCACTAGTAAATATTAAATCATCTACATACAGGCAGACAATTAACTTATTACCTTGCTGATTGATTTTTGTGTACAATGTTGGCTCACACAGACTTCCGTGAAATCCATTTTGAATGAGGTATGAGTCAATGCGACTGTACCAAGCTCTAGGAGCTTGCTTCAAACCATAGAGTGTCTTTTTCAGTCTGTACACTCTGTGTCCTTGTCCTAGAATTTCATAGCCTTATGGTTGCTCCACATATACTTCTTCCTCCAAATAACCATTTAAAAATGCAGACTTTACATCCATTTGATAAACAGGCCATTTCTTATGAGTTGCGATGGCCAAAACTATTTTGATAGTGTCCATTCGTGCTACAGGTGCAAAGGTTTCGTTGAAGTCTATGCCGGGCTGCTGAGTGAATCCTCTTGCTACCAATCTTCCCTTGTGCTTCTGCACATTTCCATCAGCATCTTGCTTGGTCTTATAAATCCATTTCACGCTTATCACATCCTTGTCCTTGGGAACATCAACTAATTCCCATGTTTGATTCTTCTCAATGCATTCTAATTCTTCATCCATGGCTTGTGCCCAAACTTTATCTTCAACTAATTCTTCAAAAGTTAGAGGGTCATTAACTTGAGAAAATAATGCAAAACATGAAAATGAATTAGGTGTACCAGCATCATATATCTCGCGCATACTTCTTGTCTTTGACGGAGTTGCTGGTATCGAACTACTTGATGGAGTTTGTTGCGCACTTGATGTGCTTGTCGGAGTAGCTTGAGCTACGCCTTGTGTTGGAGTTCATTGTGCTGGAACATGCTGCGCAATCCTTGGAGTAGATGGAGCTGCACAGTTCTGATTTACATGAGAAGTCTCATCCACATCTTCTACATTGTCATCATGTTCAACATGTGACACGATTTTGACATTCTTCTCTACAGTTCCATCCCATGCTTCATTTTCTACAAACTGAACATCTCGACTGATAATAAATTTTCTTGCAACAGGATCATACAAATTGTATGCTTTTGTGTCTTCAGAATATCCAATAAAGATGCATTTCTATCCTTTATTGTCTAATTTCCTTCTCAGCTCATCTGGAACATGTGCATATGCTACACAACAAAAAACTTTTAAATGCAAAAAACTATGTTTCATACCTGTCCATGCTTCCTACGGAACCTTGTTCTTCACGTTTTTCGTCGGACATCGATTCATGATGTATACAACAGTTGCCACTGCTTCAACCTAGTAATCATTTGATAGATGCGCGGCTGCCAACATACTGCGCGCCATTTCCATAATGGTTATGTTTTTCCTCTCTGCGATACCATTTTGCTACGGTGTATATCGCGCAGTGAATTGCTTCTGTATGCCATGATTTTTTCAAAAGTTTAAGAAATCATTTGAAACATACTCACTACCTCTGTCTATTTTCAAAATCTTGATGTTGTGTCCACTCTGCTTCTCCATGAGTGCCTTGAACTGCTGAAAACAACTAAACGCATCAGATTTATGTTTTAGAAAATAAAACCAAGTCTTTCTTGTGAAATCATCAATAAATGTGAGAAGATATGTGCATCCTCCAATGAACGGTGTTTGCATTAGTCCACAAATATCAGAGTGCACAATTTCAAGTGGTGTGCGTGCTCTATATGACTTTCCGACTGGAAAAGTCTCTCTGTGTTGTTTGCCAAAAATACATCCTTCACAAATTCTCTTTAGCTTTTCAATCAATGGTAATCCTTTCACCATGTCCTTCGTGTGCAATAGATTCATTCCACCAAAATTCAGATGTCCAAGTCTGAAGTGCCATAACCAGGATTAATCTTTTATTTATGTTTGAAAAACCGCTTGCATTGCGCGGTCCTTTTCTTCCTCTGCGTAATGAATTTCTACTTCTTTTCTCTCTGCGCTGAATGCAGTTCCAGAATTTTCATTCTGACTTCCATTAACAACTTGAGTTGTTTTTCCTCTTATGATGGGTCTTATCCTCAAAGGAAACAAGCGATTGCTTGTCATCTGCACCTCTACTATTAATTAATTGCTTGGATATCTGTCCTTGATCACACAGCGCTTCCCTACCATGTGAACTCTGTAACCTTTTTCCATCAGCTGTCCTATGCTCATCAAATTATGCTTCAGACCTTGAACATAATACACATCAGGCATAAATTTCTGCTCCCCCTGTTTGGTTAGAATATCAACAATACCCTTTCCCAAAACAGTAACTTGAATATTGTTTCCAAGTGTTACATCAGTTTGAACTGATTTATCTAGACTAGAAAATAGATTTAAATTACCAGTCATGTGATTGCTACAGCCTGAGTCTAAATACCATATGTCATTTGGACTTTCTTGGACAACATTGCATTCCAGTGGAGATGCGCATGTTAATAACAACGAGTTGTTTAGAGTGTTGTTGTTGCTTGACTGAGCTTCACCTTGCTTTCCTTGGTCATACTGCTTCTTCCTGCATTTATATGCAAAGTGTCCATACTTCTTATAGTAATGACATTGAATTTTTTATTTATTATACCTTTGTCCACTTGGTTGATTAGGGGTCTCATTCTGGCCTCTACCAGCGACATGCACAGGGCTGCTGCTGCAACCTCCTTTGAAAGAACTTCGTCCTCTGCCTCTAGAGTTTGATCTTCGTCTGCCTCTTCCATGACTTATGGATGACTGTGCTACGAATGCATCTTCCAGCGATGTATTTGAACCGCTGATTCTATGTTCATGATTGAGTAATGAGGCTTGCAACTCATCAATAGTAAATGTGGACAGATCTTTGTTTTCCTCCAGGGTCACAACTAAAGATTCAAATTTCTTTGGAAGAACTCTAAGAACTTTTTCAACAACTCTTTGGTCACCTAGATTTTCTCCATGAGAATTTATATGATTAACCAGACCAATAACATGAGTATAGAATGATTCTACAGACTCTGTGTTTTTCATTGACAGAGATTCAAAATCTCTTCTAAGAATCTAAAGTTTAGCAGTCTTTACCTTGTTCAAGCCTTGATAGGAAGTTTCCAGTGTGTCCCACGCTTCCTTAGCCGACTACGCTGCTGCTACTCTTGGTAGTATGGATTCATGTGTTGCTTGATGTATGTGGAACAACACCTTTCCATCTTTCTTCCTCTGTTCCTTCAGAACATCTTTCTCAGCTTGTGTGAGATTGTTATATGTTGCTAGATCTGTTGGTTCTACATAACCATGCTGGACTATTTCCCATACATCTTGACCTCTAAACAAAGCTTTCATAGTTAGAGACCAATATTCATAATTTTTACTAGAAAATATTGGGGTTTGCAAATTACCTGAAGTGGAAGCCATACTTAATCACTTTTCCCTTTTGTAAATATAATTTCTACTTTCCGTAAACTAGGCTCTGATACCAGATCAAGAGAAAAGGGCACTGCGCAGTTAAAAACAATTAACTGCGCAGATGATAAATATTTTCTTTTCTTTGCTATAGGACTGCGCTGTTCATAGCAACTACTTTGCTCTAAATTTGACTTCCCTTTTTATCAAACACTTTACTTCACTAATTAATTGCACGGAGATTAACTGCGCAATTCACCTTTTATTGCGTGCGGATTAACTACGTGTTTCTACTGTGCAAAGATTTAACTGTGCAATTCCACTTTCTACTACGCAATTGAACTTTGCATAAATGCGCACTTTTCTAACTTTGCGGAATACTTAATTTTGCATGAACTTCGCACTTCATACAAATTACTTTTGAACGCTTCTTTTAACTTTTACAAAGATTAACTGTGCGGTTAACTTTGCATACCTATCTAACTGCGCATAACCCAAAATTAAATAAAATTTATCTTAAAACACTTCTTCTTAAAACATAAGAATTGAAACATATCTTGAAGTTGCTGCACGTTAAAATAGGGCATTCACCACCGTGAAATAATTTGGGAATCTTGATTTGATTTACAGACCATAAATGTAAACAACATTTACACAGGTCAATATGAAATAGATGCGCGACATGCATAAACAAACATTCTTGAGAATGAATTCATAATACTATAGCTTTATATATTTCCACTGCAAACAGAGTAACTTTTCTGCACTTACAGAGAGATGGGATTTACTTCAAACTTTCACTTCTTACACAGAGCTTGGGCTCTTCAAACACTTCACGGATCTTCACTTCTTCTCTTCACACATCTCATATCCCTATCTCTATTCTTTCATCTCTTACAGAGCTTGGGCTCCTTACATATCTCTATCTCCTTGTTTCTTTATCAATTATCTTCTTCTACTTATATATTTTCATATCAACCGACTCAAGATCGCTTCACTTGGAAGCTACAGGGTTTCATTAAAGACGATAATTCAATTCTACCTAAGAAGTTATGAGCCTGCGAAATACAAACGCGGCTACTTAAATACTAACATGATGTGAGCCGGATTGGCTGCAAACTGACTGATTGTCTGACATTGCAGAATGACAAAATGACTGACTGACTTCTGACAAAGCTAGCGCACATCAGAAATGCTCTCAACTCATTAATTATGATATTTCCAAAAAAGATGACAAATAACAACGTAATTATATGCAGATATTTCCTAAAATATGTACACAGTGCAACATAATCTTATAATTGTTCATTCAATCCCTTCGGGTTTTTCATTGGTTTTCGTTACTTGCTCCTTGTATTGTGTTTTCATTTTCCTACGGATGGTAGCCGCCGCCACCTTTCTGATCATGGTCGTGATTAAAACCGAGGGTCGGATACTCCATCATTCTACTGACAGTACTAGTATTCTCCTCGCCTTTTCCAATTCAAACTCCTCAAACAAATACACACAAAATTTAGGTATATTTAAATCAATATTTAAAGAATAAATCAGTATATAAGTTGTCACCAACCAATTTATTAGAAACACCATAAAGTATACAACGATGTGAAAAAGCATCCTTGTATTTCCTCACTCAAATTTTCCTTTAACATAAAACAAAATTTTCCCTTCAAATTAAAACAATATCTAAATATTGGAATAAATAAGCCTTTGCACCTCCATTAGTATTGACTGATATGTAACAGCCAGTCAGTTATGTCAACAAATAATATATGGTGAACACCACTAATTTTGTTTTTTAAATCGTTTTGGAGAGTGTATTATTTACTCTGTTTGGGCATAGCGAATAATAAAGCTGGGCGAGGTGCCTTTCTCTTTTCCTACAGAGATCCCACAATACACAGTAGTGAGACTAATAATAGTAACCAATTGTGCGTTCTCTTCACAGAAACCATGTAATGCAATGTAACTGTAAATGCTTTGCGTTACCCGTGAATGAAAAATGAAATATAATTATGTGAATGCTATATAATTAAATTTTGAAACAAATAAAAGGTGAGAATTTGGAATGGATACATTTTTCGTCTGGATTACAACCGTCATTGATTCTCTAATGCATATTATTGGCACTCGATGGTCTTGTTTGCGAGAGTACTTGAGATCCGTCATCTATGCTACTGCCATAAGAATATGGCGCAAAGCAAGAAGTTCTCATGATTGGATTATCTCATTCCTGACAACCATGTCTCAACTGTAATCACAGATTAAAAAATTGTACTGAATGTCTACTATTCTAACAATGTACGCTACAAAACAACTGAACACCAAGAAATAGGAAAACAAGGAGATTTAAAAGGAATTTTATGGACAATTACTGATGGCAGCAATGAAGCCTCACTCTTGCTAAACCAATTCTTGCAGATCTAAATAACATGACTGCTTGCATGCAACCTACCATGCAAAGCAGTCATGCAGCGTGCCAAGCAAATGTACAGAGACCAAGGATGAGGCAGACTACCAATTCTTGTGGATCTAAATAACATGACTGCTTGCATGCAACCTGCCACGCAAAGCAGTCATGCAACATGCCAAGCAAATGTACAGAGACCGAGGATGAGGCAGACGCATTTACAGGAACACAGCAGTTGTCAGGTGCGCTAGGGCATGTCAGGTACTACAGCAAGTTCAGGCTCAGGTGCATGGGATAGACAGCAGCTGAAAAATGAAAAAGAAACATTAAAAGCTTGCTTACATCAGTCGGTCGCACCCTCTTGGGCACCAATAAAAAAATTTAAAAATCATTTTAAAAGTTCAAATTTTATTAAATATTAGTCCAACCTTTATCCAAACTATAGGTAGAGAAAAACATTTATAGGCTAAAACCCAAATTAATAGGCATTCAATGAAACATATATGATCCCCTTTGGGGACATAATAAAGGGTCTATATGGAAATGCAAGTATAACATGACATTAATAAAAAATTCTATATGTAAATACAACTATAACAAGATGGTGTTATAAATGTTCACATAAACAGGTCTACATGTAAATGCAACTGTAACAAGAGAGTGTAGTTATCAATGACCACATGATCAGTTTTATTATAGTCAGTACATGATTTAAATCTTTCTGGTTAGCCGAACATATATAAAGGTTATGACCACATTATAATGTTTTAATCTTTTGACAAAATCTATGATCATCCACTACTTTCACCTAAGTTTTGTCCTTTTCACATTTAAAATATGTTTTATTTCCAAAGTGTTTGGAAGTGTTACATTGCTTGGCCACGCAACTTTCATGTTTAGGCGTTCCATTTAAATGGTGTTCATTTGAATGAAGAGTATTGTTTGGCCATGTCATTTTCATGGTTACACACATCAATCATGGTAAGAAATCGGACTCAAATGTCATATTGCATTATGTTTTACCATTTTCCATTTTGCATTTACAGTAGTTTAAACGTTTAATGTTTTAGATTTTTAATTTTGTATTGTTGCAATTTCATTTTTTTTAATGGATAAATGGATTTAACCTTTTTAAATAACTTTTGGTGCATTTGGAATACAATTTAAATAATTTATTTTTACATTTATTACAATATTTTTTATTGTTAAAGATAAAGTCTCATATCTTATGTTTTGGGTTAATGTGCACAAAGGGCTTATCAGAATAATAGTGGATTAGAGTAGTAGTGGAGGTCATTCAATATAAAGTGGATTAGGTCGACTATATAATGGAATCCATTAAAGAAGGTTCATTAAGTGGTTAGGAGGTTAGAGTTAGAAGAATATTGTATACATGTTGAGCTTAGCTCATTAAGAGGTAGCCCCCTTGAAGAGGCAAGTTGTCACAAGCCTACACCTGACTTAATAACCAAAGTTTATTTCCCTCCAGTGGGCCATGTAGCACTACTCGGGACTTCTCCTACCGGTGGTGAGAACAACCCGGGTTGGAAGCTGAGAAGACTATGCCTAACTGAATATTTCCCACTTAACACTTATCTTTGTTCAAGTTATACTTAGCCAAATTATGTGTGCGTTATCATTCCAACATGTATCATACATAGCCAACAACATACAAAAGAGACAAGAAATGTAAAGGAAACACCCCAAGATGGGTATGCCCAAACCATTTTACTAATATATAAGAGAATATTACATAGAATACAACAGATGGGTGCGCCCAACTGGCTACGACCCGAGAGAGCACCCAATCGGTTGTCCTCTCTGGAAACCCCAAAAACATTCACCTGCTCTCCTAGCACACGTAACATCATCTTGGTTCCTCCTAAATATTTCGCAAAGCTACCTCCTATGGCTCTTGCTCTCTACGCCCAAGATACACCAATCTAACCATTAGCATGAAATGCACCTAGATTCGCCCTCTGCTGCCTATGCCCAATAGTGCTCCCACCGAACTATTCACTTGTGTTCTATTTGGACTCCTCTATCTTGGTCTCATGCCTTTGCCACTTAATGTGATCTTTCTTTATACCACTCTCCTAAACCACAAGTGCACCCAAGGACTCTTCCCTTGTGGTTTAACGTCCATGCTTTGAGCTACCTCAATCACATTGCATACACATTCTGGAGGGGCTCCTTTCCATCTGGCTTAACCGTAGGTCTGCACCTCATTGTGCCCACCGAGTGGGCCCGTCATCCTTGCAACTTGGGCATCTTTTCCCTTCAAGGTGTGGGTGCATGCCCCAACATCATTATGGACGAATTCCATGCAATGCACCCTTTGCTAGTGTTTGCTCCTAGCCGCATGCCAGGTAGGTCAGTTACATAAGTGAACGCAGTTCATTCATCCCATTAACCCCTAGGGAGGTTCATAACACTGCACCACCCTTAGGAAAGCATTGTTTGCAACGCTTTGTGTGAGGCTATACAACAATCATCCAAGGTCCCATGGGTGAATTTTGACTACCATGTTGAAGTAGGATCCAAGGTCCCATGGATAAGATGCCATCATATATGTTCCATCTTACGTATGGATCCCATTTACAAGTGACAACGATCATGGTGAAATAGTTGAAGTGAATTACCCCAAAGCATGGGGTAAGTACCTTCAACTTATGACCCTCCCTGGAGGGTAATGGGGTTCTAGAGGGCCCATTAGAGTAGTAGTGGAGGTCATTCAATATAAATCATACTAGGTCCATTAGGTCTCTATTATTAAATATGGTCCATTGTGTTGAAAATAAGCATAATGGTACCTTATTAAAGAAGGCCCACTGTGTGATTTGTTGATGTATATGTAACTTCGGAATGTATTTCACATATGTATATTGTACTCCTATAGAGATGGTATTATTCCTCTATACAGAAGTATCGTCATTTGTATTGACAAGTGTCGCAAGTGCCGCAACTTGCATGTGATGGGTTATTAGACCACCAAGTGTGGGGTCGGCCTTGATTAGTATTACCATGGGTTATTAGACTGAGTTAGACAAGTCGGCCCTGCTAGTTTATTAGGCAAGTCAGGTCATGTATAAGTAGAGTGCGGGAGGCACTCTATTTGATCACTTCATTATTCACTTCTACACTCATTGGAGAATAGCACACAAGTGAGGAAGGAAGATTAGCTGCTAGGAGGACTATCTCTTGTACTTGGGTTGTATCATTGCTCTTTCTATCTTTGAGGAAGTTGCGGGGTTTTCCACCTTTATGGTTTTCCCCATGGAATCTCTGTGTGTCTATTGTCTTATGTGATTGCTTATTGTGATTGATATGATTGATATGATGTACATGTTATTCTCTCAGTAAAGATCCTAGAGTATATTGAATTGATGCTAAAAAATTAACATGGTATCAGAGCTAACTTGAGAAGAAGACACTATGCAGTTGCGAAATCTAGGGCTTCTTATTTATTGGGTTTCTCTCCACAGATATTGAAAGGCAGTAGGTTAGATTGAATCTCCTTAGCAACGCGCATCTTTCTGTCCAATCAGAATTCAATTTTGAGCGCTTTCATTTTTTGCCCTAAAAATTAGGGTTTCCACGAAAAGTGGAATTTCTGACATCTTAGACCATATCTAGAAGCGCCTTGAAAAAATAGAATTTTAGAGCTTTGGATCGAACTTTTTGGTTGGGTGAATCTCCGTGAAACACAAACCCTAATTCAGGGTCCTGCCTAGTGAATTCAAGAGATTGAAAATAATTTCTGAGGGGTGAAACTTTGCAACTTTCAATTTCTAAGTATACTAGCATGATCATCTCATCAAGGCGCATCTTTCTATCCTTTTAGAAATTTGAAATTCACATTCTGAGATTTTAGGGTTTCTCTAACAAACCCTAATCTAGCTCGAGATCCAGATTTCTACAAATCAAGTGGTAAGATCTAAATCTTTTCTATTTCCATTTGAAGTACTCTTTAAGATGTCTCACCACACCAAGCTTGAGGATAAGCTTGAAGGGGTTGATAACTTCCGATCATGGAAGTATAGGATTGGGTTAATCTTAGAAGAAAATGAATTAGATACTTACATAAGTGAAGAAGTCCCTGTCCCAGAGGGAGAAGAGGCTAAGGCCTTACATAAGAAGAACTTGATCAAGGCAAAGAGGATCATTGTTGATTCTATCAAAGACAATCTCATACCACATGTGTCATCTCTGAAGACACCCAAGGAAATGTTTGACTCCCTGACCAAGCTAATTGAAGGGAATAACATAAATCGGAAGATGACTTTGCGGAATCAATTGAAAGGAGTAAAGCTTCAGAATGGATAGACCATTCAATCTTATTTTTCTAAGGTCTCTCAGATCAAGGAACAACTTGAAGCTGTGGATGAAATAATGGATAATGGTGAAGTTGTTATGACCACATTGAATGGCCTACCTAGGTCATGGGACTCTTTCATTCAAGGAATCTGTGCAAGAAGGAAATTGATCTCCTTCAGTAGACTATGGGAGGAATGTTCACAAGAAGAAGCAAGGCTTGTGTCCCGAGAAGAAAAGATGGCAAATGAAGATCAAGCTCTCACATCACACACCAGGGGAAGCAAGTCTAAGAGGGAGAGATCTCATAACAAGAAACATTCTCACCCCCATCATAAGAAGAGAGACCTCTCTCATGTTCGACGTTTCGATTGTAATGAAATAGGACACTTTGCTTCAAATTGTACCAAGAAGAAGAAAGACAACAACAACAACTTCAACAAGAAGAATAAGTACAACAAGAAGAGATATCATGCTCATGCTGCTGAGGATGATGAACCTCCCAGGAAGAAGGCTAGAGCAGAAAGTGATGACTCATTAAGTGAAGATGAATATGTTCTAAGCTCTGCTCTCACAGGTACTATCTCTCATGGATGTGATGATTGGCTTATTGATAGTGGGGCTTCCAAACACATGACTGGGTTTAAAGAATCTTTTGTAGATCTATATGAACATGAGTTACCTCATAAGGTGAAACTTGGCGATGACTATCAATACCCTATCAAGGGAAGTGGTGAAGCCTCCTACAAACTAGACTCTGGAAAGTCTTTGAAGATGAAAGATGTTTTATATGTACCTAGGCTCAAGAAGAATCTTCTATCCATATCATCTTTGGATGCAAAAGGAATTAGAGTTGCATTTGTGGATGGCCAAGTACTCATGTGGCCTAAGGGTAAGACCATAGATGATGTGGTAGTAATTGGAGAACAAGAGGGAGGATTGTACAAATTAAAGGGACAACCTGAACATGCCATGGTACATGAATCCATGGAGCCAAGTGAACATTGGCATAGAAGGCTTGCACATGTGCACTATAGAGCACTACCAATTGCAAGTAAAGCTGTAGAGGGTCTTCCTGAAATCAAGACAAAGCATGAAGGTGTCTGCAAAGGATGTGCAAAAGGAAATAAAATTAAGAAGGCATTTCCAAGTAGTGAAAGTAAAGCTAAAGGAATCTTGGAAATTATCCACCTCGATGTATGTGGTCTGATGTTATCCACTTCTCTGAGTGGGTATGTATACTATGTCTCTTTCATTGATGATTTCTCTAAGAAGACTTGGGTTTATTTCTTGAAGAACAAAGATGAAGTTTTTGATAAGTTCAAGGAATTCAAAGCCTTGATGGAAAATCAAACTGATAAGAAGATCAAGACCTTCAGATCCGACAATGGTGGAGAATTCACTTCAGGTGGTTTCAAGTAGCTATGCAGTGATTCAGGGATTAAGAGGGAGTTGACTGCTCCCTACAATCCACAACAGAATGGAGTTGCAGAAAGGAAGAATATAACAATCATGGAAGCAGCACGAGAAATGCTGCATGACCAAGATCTACCTATGCATCTTTGGGCAGAAGCAGCTAGGACATCTGTATATGTGCAGAACAGAACACCTCACAAGATACTTAACAACAAGACACCAGAAGAGATCTTCTCTGGTAAGAAACCTGAAGTCGGCCATCTCAGAATATTTGGTTGTCCAGTATATACACATATTCCAGAGGAAAAAAGGACCAAGCTAGATGCTTCAGGAAAGAAGGGCATCTTTGTGGGTTACAGTGAAAACTGGAAGGCTTACCGAATATACTTTCCAGGGTTCAAGAAGATTGATGTCAGTAGGGATGTAACATTTGATGAAGAATCAAATTACATCAAATCAAAGAAGGCACCTATTGAATATCATGAAGAACCAAAGGAAACCAGATTCCAAGATACCACCATGACTGAAGCAATTCCAGAAGCAGTTCGTGAAGTTGAAGATCCGCAAGAACCTGTAGATCCACCCCGTGAGAAGAACTCTCACAAGAGGAAACCTGCATAGGCTAGAGAGCTCATTCAAGATGAAGAAAGATATGGCATTCCAGAAGAAGAGCACAGAGAAAGGAAGAGAACTAGATCTCATACCAGCTATGTTTCCCTACTCTGTAACATTATGAACAAAGAACCTTCCAATTATGAAGAAGCAGCGGAAAAGAAAGAATGGAAGGAGGCCATGGTCGAGGAATACCAATCGATCATGAAGAATGATGTTTGGGATGTAGTCCCAAGACCTGAAGGGAAGTCTGTTGTGACTTCCAAATGGATCTACAAGATCAAGCATGCTGCAGATGGCAACATAGAAAAGTACAAAGCGAGATTTGTAGCTCGTGGCTTCTCCCAGAAAGAGGGGATAGATTATGAAGAGACTTTTGCTCATGTAGCCAGATACACTTCCATCAGAACAGTACTTGCTCTAGCTGCAGTGATGAAATGGAAGATACACCAGATGGATGTCAAGACAGCTTTCTTGAATGGTGTAGTCGAGGAGGAAGTGTATGTGGAGCAGCCACTCGGTTTTGAGACACATGACAAGGAGTCATATGTGTGCAGATTGAAGAAAGCCTTGTATGGCTTGAAGCAAGCACCTAGGACTTGGTATGGTAGGATGGACAGTTTCCTATCCAGTTTGGGCTTTACTAAGAGTAAAGTAGATTCCAACCTTTACTACAAGGTTGAGGAAGGCAATCCTGTGATACTACTTTTGTATGTGGATGGCCTGTTTATTACAGGTGAGGATGGGTTGATTGCCGACACCAAGAGGAAGCTTGCTGCCGAGTTCGAGATGAAGGACTTGGGGATGATGCACTATTTTCTAGGCATGGTGGTGTGGCAGAGTGCAGATGGAATCTTCCTTGGACAAGGGAAGTATGCAGTAGAGATCCTGAAGAGGTTCGGGATGATGGAATGTAAGGCCATGGCCACACCTATGGCATCAAACTTGATTATTATGTTTGATGCTTCATCTGAGCCGGTTGATGTCACTGTGTATCGTCAGATGATTGGGTCCTTGATGTACCTGATGAACACAAGACCGGATATTTGCTTTGTAGTGAACACATTGAGCCAGTTCCTGATAGATCCAAGGAGTGTTCACCTGGTTGCTGTAAAGCATATTCTGAGGTACCTGAAGGGTACAATTGATTATGGGCTCAAGTATGATGTGAATCAAAAGTTTAACCTGCAGGGTTATGTTGATTAGGACTGGGCAGGTAGTGCTGCAGATAGGAAGAGCACTTTTGGGTGCTACTTCAGTATGGGATCAGGTGTGATCTCTTGGTTTAGTAGGAAGCAGCCATGCGTAGCATTGAGTACAACCGAAGCAGAGTATGTTGCAGCTTGTTCGGCTAGTTGTGAGGCAGTATGGATTTGGAAGCTACTATCTGAGCTATTTGATCTTCCGTTGGAGGCTACTGGTATCTTTTGTGACAACCAGAGTTGTGTGAAGCTGTCTGAGAATCCGGTGTTCCACGTTAGGTTGAAGCACATTGAGATCAAATATAACTATATCAAGGATATGGTGCAAAGAGGAGCAGTGAAGCTCCTATATGTTGCAACGGATGAGCAGGTTGCAGATGTGTTAACGAAACCACTAGCCAGAGTGAAGTTGAGTACTTCAGAGAGAAGCTTGGTGTTCTTCAGATTGACGACACTTCAAGGAAGAAGTGATGGACACATTTGTAGGAGCCATTCCAAGCATGGTGAGAGGAGGATCCTTCCCATGGCTGTGGATGTAAGTGCTATGTGATGAGCATCAGGACGATGCTCCAGTTACTGCTTTATATATGCATTAGTTGGATGCTTTGATTAGTTTGATCATGTATTTGTATATGCATTAGTTAGGATGCTTTGATCAGTTGGATCATGTATGTGTATATGCATCAGTTAGGATGCTTTGATCAATTGGATCATGCATTTGTATATGCATCATGTTGGATGCTCGATATGATCAGTTGGATCATGCATTTATGTATGTATCAGGTGGATACATTGTATGATCAGGTGGATCATGTATGTATCAGGTGGATACACTGTATGATCAGCTGGATCATGTATGATGATATGTATTAGGTAGATACTTGGTATGCATCAGGTGGATGCATTGTATGATCAGGATGATCATGGATGATGAGCTTCAGGATGTTGCTCCAGATGATATGCATCAGGATAAAGCTGTGATGATGATCAGGTTGATCATGTGATGATGTACATCAGGATGATGTATGGTGAGTATCAGGTTGATACTCTATGGTCGTGGACAATTCTGTGGCTGTGGACAATTTGAGCAGGTAGCATAGAAAAGATCTTGGGAGATCCGGACAGGTAGAGAGGTGTGCTCGTAACATCCTATGATGCTCTTTCGAGGTTTTTCTACAGGTAGCATAGAAAAGATATTGGGAGATCCAGACAGGTAGAGCGGTATGCTTGTAACATCTTGGGATGCTCTTTCGATTTTTTCTACAGTTTCACATAGAAAAGATCCTGGAGATCTGGACAGGTAGAGCAGTGTGCTTGTAACATCCTGGGATGCTTTGAACATGTTTTGCGAAAGTTCACATAGAAAAGATCCTCGAGATCCGAACAGGTAGAGCAGTGTGCTCGTAACATCCTGGGATTCTCTATCGAGATCCGGATAGGTAGAGCGGTGTGCTCGTAACATCCTGGGATGCTCTTTAAAGGTTTTGTGAAGGTCAACATGTAAAAGATCCTATAGTCGGTGCCAAGTTTTGTTGACGCACATAATCAGTCCTAGGTTTCACAGTATGGCCACTGATGATGAAGACCTACAGCTGGTGGGCTTACATCCAGCATGAAAAAGGGTTGGCTCTGTAGAACTTCCTATGACGAGTAGTTCAGAGATTGATTGAGATAGCAGTAGTAGTGACGATGACGATGATGATGATTCGGTGATGATGATCCAAAGAAGAAGACTTGTGCTAGCAGATCTGTGTCAAGAAATACCTTCCTATTTAAGAGGGAGTGTTGATGTATATGTAACTTCAGAATGTATTTCACATATGTATATTGTACTCCTATAGAGATGGTATTATTCCTCTATACGAAAGTATCGTCATTTGTATTGACAAGTGTCGCAAGTGTCGCAATTTGCATGTGATGGATTATTAGACCACCAAGTGTGGGGTCGGCCCTGATTAGTATTACCATGGGTTAATAGACTGAGTTAGACAAGTTGGCCCTGCTACTTTATTAGGCAATTCAGGTCATGTATAAATAGAGTGCGGGAGGCACTCTATTTGATCATGTCATTATTCACTTCTACACTCATTGGAGAGTGGTGCACAAGTGAGGAAGGAGGAGTAGCTACTAGGAGGACTATCTCTTGTACTTGGGTTGTATCATTTCTCTTTCTATCTCTGAGGAAGTTGTGGGATTTTTCACCTTTATGGTTTTCCCCATGGAAACTTTGTGTGTCTATTGTCTTATGTGATTGCTTATTGTGATTGATATGATTGATATGTTGTACATGTTATTCTCTCAGTAAAGATCCTAGAGTATATTGAATTGATGCTAAAAAATTAACATGATTAGGAGGTTAGAGTGTATTGTGATTCTATAAATAAGGATGGAGTTCTCATATGAGAACGTGGAGAATATTGTATGTTGAGATTAACTCATTAGGAGGTATGCCCCTCGGAGAGGCAAGTGAACTGTGTTGATTCATCCCATCAAAAGAATCATTTCCATGATAATAAAGATGGAGCTTATTGGATATAGCTTGTGTTGTTTATTAATCTTGATGTCACTTGTGTATGATCTAAATTGCATAATTGGTATAATCATTTCCATAATAATAAAGATGGATCTTATTGGATATCTCTTGTGCTGTGTATTGTTGTTGATATCCCTTGTGTATGATTTAAATTGTATACCATTCTACAATTTAGATCATACACAAGAGATATCAAAAACAATAAACAACATAAGAGATATCTAATAAGCTTCATCATTATTATTATGGAAATGATTCTTTTGATGGGATGAATCAACTATGTTCACTTGCCTCTTCGAGGGGGTTACCTCCTAATGAGTTAAGCCCAACATCCAATATTATCCATGCTCTCATAAGATAATTCTATTCTTATCTATAGAAACATGATACACTCATAGTGGACCTTATTTAATGAGGCCCCATTACATTTATTTCCCAACATAGTGGGCCTTATTTAATAATAACAACATAATGGACCTAGTACGCTTTACATTGAATGGCCTCCACTACTACTCTAATGGGCCCTATAGAACCCCATTACCCTTTAGGGAGGGTCATAACACTCTATCAATTCATGGCGCATTAATTTCATCAATGGGGTTTCAATGACATCATAATGACACCACACTTTGGTGTAAGTCCCTTCAACTATTTCACCATGGTTGTTAGCACTCGTAAATGGGATCCAGGCTTAAGATGGAATGCATTTGATGACATTTGATCCATGGGACCTTGGTTCCTACTTCAACATGGTAGCCAACATTCACCCATGGGACCTTGGATGATGGTTTTATAGCTTCACACAAAGCGTTGAAAACAATTCTTTCCTAAGGGGGTTGCAGTGTTATGATCCTTCCTAGAGGTTAATGGGGGGTCTGAAGGGCCCTTAGAGTACTAGTGCAGGCCATTCAATGTAAAGTGGACTAGGTCCACTATGTGGTTATTTTTAAATAAGACCCACTATGTTAGGAAATAAATGTAATGGAGGGTCCACTAAGTGGTTATGAAATTAGAGTGTATTGTGATTCTATAAATAAGGATGTAATCCTCCTTATGAGAGTGTGGAGAACAAGTTGAGCTTAGTTCATTAGGAGGTACCTTCATGGAAGAGGAACATTATTGATTCATCTCATATAAAAATAATTTCCATAATAATAAAGATGAAGTTTATTGAATATCTTTTATATTGTTTATTATTACTAATATATCAATATATCTCATGTATGAACTAAATTACATAATAAATTTATACCCCATCTAAAAATCCTAGATTTGAAATCTTCAACACAATCTTAAAATCTAAGGCATCCAAAAATTCATTGGGTATTGCAAATTAATGCAATTACCATTTAATCCTTTAAAAAAAACTTTATGGCTATTTGAATGCATTGGCATCCTAATGGTAAGTTGGTGTTAGATATTTTAAAATGATTTTTATGGTTATCTGAATGAGTTGGTGTCTTAATGGTGAGTTGGTAGTTTAATGGTGGGTAGTTAATTGTGATTTTCCCTAGTAATGCTAGGGTACAAATCTGTTGACCTGTTGTGCATGAGGCTAGAAAGATAGTTGCAGGCTGGACCCATCTCTCTAAGAAAAATGTGCCTCCAAACTTTGTAAGAACGGGGAAGCTTTGTAAAAATTGTATCAAAGAGCCAGGAAGCTTTGTAAAAATTGGATCCATTAGTAGGTGTTGATGTAATTGTAACTTCCGAATGTATTTCACCTATGTATATTGTACTCCTATAGAGATGTTATTATTCCTCTATATGGAAGTGTCGTCATTTGTATTGACAAGTGTCACAAGTGTCGCAAATTGCATGTGATGGGTTATTAGACCACCAAGTGTGGGGTCGGCCCTGATTAGTATTACCATGGGTTATTAGATTGAGTTAGACAAGTTGGCCCTGCTAGTTTATTAGGCAGGTCAGGTCATGCATAAATAGAGTGTGGGAGGCACTCTATTTGATCATCTCATTATTCACTTCTACACTCATCGAAAAGTGGCGCACATGTGAGGAAGGGGGAGTAGCTGCTAGGAGGACTATCTCTTGTACTTGGGTTGTATCATCGCTCTTTCTATCTCTGAGGAAGTTGTGGGGTTTTTCACCTTTATGGTTTTCCCCAGTGAAACTTTGTGTGTCTATTGTCTCATGTGATTGCTTGTTGTGATTGATATGCTTGATATGTTGTACATGTTATTCTCTCAGTAAATATCCTAGAGTATATTGAATTAATGCTCAAAAATTAACATGGTATCAGAGCTAACCTGAGAAGAAGACACTGTGTAGTTGCGAAAGCTAGGACTTCTTGTTTATTGGGTTTCTCTCCACATATCTTGAAAGGAAGTAGGGCATTTTGACTCTCCTCATCAAGGCGCATCTTCCTTTCTAATCATAATTCAATTCTGGGCACTTTCATTTTTGGCCCTAAAAATTAGGGTTTCCACAAAAATAGGAATTTCTGAATTCTGAGACCATAGATAGAATCACCTTGGAAACATCGAATTTTAGAGCTTTGGATCTAACTTTTTGGTTGGGTGAAGCTTCGGGAAACTCAAACCCTAATTCAGGGTCCTCCCTAGTGAATCCGGGAGATTGAAAAGCATTTCTGAAGGGTGAAACTTTGCAGTTTTCAATTTCTGAGTACACCAAGCCGATCATCTCATCATGGCGCATCTTTCTATCCTTTCAGAAAGTTGAAATTCACATTTTGAATTTTTAGGGTTTCTCTAACAAACCCTAATCCAACACGAGATCCATATTTCTGCAAATCAAGTGGTAAGACCTAAATATTTTCTATTTCCATTTGAAGTACTCTTTAATATGTCTCACCACACCAAGCTTGAAGATAAGCTTGAAGGGGCTGATAACTTCTGAGCATGGAAGTATAGGATTGGGTTAATCCTGGAAGAAAATGAATTGGACACCTACATAAGTTCTGAGGTCGCTGTCCCAGAGGAAGAAGAGGCTAAGGCCTTACATAAGAAGAACTTGGTCAAGGCAAAGAGAATCATTGTTGGTTCTATCAAAGACCATCTCATACCACATGTGTCATCTCTAAAGACACCCAAGGAGATGTTTGACTCCATGACCAAGCTATTTGAAGGGAAGAACATAAATTGGAATATGACTCTACGGAATCAATTGAAATGAGTAAAGCTTCAGAATGGAGAGACCATTCAATCTTATTTTTCTAAGGTCTCTCAGATCAAGGAACAACTTGAAGCTGTGGATGAAGTAGTGGACAATGGTGAAGTTGTCATGACCACATTGAATGGTCTACCTAGGTCATGGGACTCCTTCATCCAAGGAATCTATGCAAGAAGAAAATCGATCTCCTTCAGTAGGCTATGGGAAGAATGCTCTCAAGAGGAAGCTAGGATTGTGGCCCCAGAAGAAAAGATGGGGAATGAAGATCAAGCTTTCATAGCACATGCCAAGAAAGGCAAATTCAAGAAGGAAAAATATCATGGAAAATCTTCTCACCATACACATAGGGAGAACTCTAAGAATACCTCCCATGGTAGATGCTTCACATGTAATGAGAAGGGACACTTTGCCCGAGATTGTCCAAAGAAAAAAAGAGATTCCAACATCAATAAGAAGAAGGGAAACAAGAAAAGATATCATGCTCATGCTGCTGAGGATGATGAACCTCCCAAGAAGAAAGCTAGAGCAGAAAGTGATGACTCATCAAGTGAGGATGAATATGTTCTAATCTTTGCTATCACAGGTACTATCTCTCATGGATGTAATGATTGGCTTATTGATAGTGGGGCTTCCAAACACATGACTGGGTTTAAAGAATCATTTGTAGATCTATCTAAACATGAGTCACCCCATAAAGTGAAACTTGGGGATGATTATCAATATCCTATTAAGGGAAGTGGCGAAGCCTCCTACAACCTAGACTCTGGGAAGTCTTTGAAGATGAAAGATGTTCTATATGTACTTGGGCTCAAGAAGAACCTACTCTCCATATTTGCATTGGATGCAAAAGGAATGAGGGTTGCATTTGTAGATGGCCAAGTCCTAATGTGTCCAAAGGGTAAAACTGTAGATGATGCAGTAGTGATTGGAGAGCAAGAGGGAGGATTGGACAAATTGAAGGGACAACCTGAACATGCCATGGTACATGAATCCATGGAGCCAAGTGAACTTTGGCATAGAAGGCTTGCACATGTGCACTATAGGGCACTACCAATTGCAAGTAAAGCTATAGAGGGTCTTCCTGAAATCAATTCAAAGCATGAAGGGGTTTGCAAAGGATGTGCAAAAGGAAAGAACATTAAGAAGGCATTTCCAAGCAGTGAAAGAAAAGCTAAAGGAATCTTGGAAATTATCCACTCCGATGTATGCGGTCCGATGTCATCCACTTCTCTGAGTGGGTATGTATACTATGTCTCTTTCATTGATGATTTATCTAGGAAGACTTGGGTTTACTTATTGAAGAACAAAGATGAAGTGTTTAATAAGTTCAAGGAATTCAAAGCCTTGATGGAAAATCAAACTGATAAGAAGATCAAGACATTCAGATTCGACAATGGTGGAGAATTCACTTCAGGTTATTTCAAGAAGCTATGTAGTGATTCAGGGATTAAGAGGGAGTTAAATTCTCCCTACAATCCACAACAGAATGGGGTTGCAGAAAGAAAGAATAGAACAATCATGGAAGCAGCATGGGCATGCTGCATGACCAGGATTTTCCTATGCATCTTTGGGCAGAAGCAGCTAGGACAGCTGTATATGTGCAGAAAAGAACACCTCACAAGATATTGAACAACAAGACACCAGAAGAGGTCTTCTCTGGTAAGAAACCTGAAGTCATCCATCTCAGAATATTTGGTTGTCTAGTGTATACACATGTTCCAAAGGAAAAGAGGACAAAGCTAGATCCTTCAGGAAAGAAGGGCATCTTTTTGGGGTACAGTGAAAGCTCGAAGGCATATAGAATATACTTTCTAGGGTTCAAGAAGTTTGATGTCAGCAGGGATGTAACATTTGATGAAGACTCAGCTTTCATCAAGTCAAGGAAGGCACCTATTGAAGATCATGAAGAACCAAAGGAAACCAGATTTCAAGACACCACCATGAATGAAGCAATTCCAGAAATAGATTGTGAAGTTGAAGATCCGCAAGAACCTGTAGATCCACCCCATGAGTAGAACTCTCACAAGAGGAAACTTGCATGGGCTAGAGAGCTCATTCAAGATGCAGAAATGTATGGCATTCTAGAAGAAGAACACAGAGCAAGGAAGAGGACTAGATCTCATACCATCTATGTTGCCTTACTCTGTGACATTATGAACAAATAACCTTCCAGTTATGAAGAAGCAACGAAAAAGAAAGAATGGAAGGATTCCATGGTCAAGGAATACTAGTCGATCATGAAGAATGATGTTTGGGATGTAGTCCCAAGACCTGAAGGGAAGTCTGTTGTGACTTCCAAGTGGATCTACAAGATCAAGCATGTTGCATATTGCAGCATAGAAAAGTACAAAGTGAGATTTGTAGCTCGTGGCTTCTCCGAGAAAGAGGGAATAGACTATGAAGAAACTTTTGCTCCTGTAGCCAGGTACACTTCCATCAGATCAGTACTTGCCCTGGATGCACTGATGAAATGGAAGATACACCAGATGGATGTCAAGACAGCTTTCTTGAATGGTGTAGTCGAGGAGGAAGTGTATGTGGAGCAGCAACTAGGTTTTGAGACACATGACAGGGAGTCATATGTGTGTAAGTTGAAGAAAGCCTTGTATGGCTTAAAGCAAGCTCCTAGGACTTGGTATGGTAGGATAGAAAACTTTCTATCCAGTTTGGGCTTTACCAAGAGTAAAGCGGATTCCAACCTTTACTACAAGGTTGAGGAAGGCAATCCAGTGATACTACTATTGTATGTGGATGACTTGTTTGTAACAGGTGAGGATGGTTTGATTTTCGATACCAAGAGGAAGCTTGCTGTCGAGTTCAAGATGAAGGACCTGGGGATGATGCACTATTTCCTAGGCATGGAGGTGTGGCAGAGTGCAGATGGAATCTTCCTTGGACAAGGGAAGTATGCAGTAGAGATCCTGAAGAGGTTCGGGATGATGGACTGCAAGGCCATGGCCACACCTATGGCATCAAACCTAAAGCTTCTATGTGATGCTTCATCTGAGCCGGTTGATGTCACTATGTATCGTCAGATGATTGGGTCCTTGATGTGCCTGATGAACACTAGACCAGATATTTGCTTTGCAGTGAACACATTGGGCTAGTTCCTGACGGATCCTAGAGGTGTTCACCTGGTTGCTGTAAAGCATATTCTGAGGTACCTGAAGGGTACAATTGATTATGGGCTCAATTATGATGCGAATCAAAAGTTTAACCTGCAGGGTTATGTTGATTCAGATTGGGTAGGCAGTGTTGCAGATAGGAAGAGCACATTTGGGTGCTGCTTCAGTATGGGATCAGGTGTGATCTTTTGGTTTAGAAGGAAGCAGTCCTACATAGCATTGAGTACAGCCGAGGCAAAGTATGTTACAGCTTGTTCGACTAGTTGTGAGACAATATGGCTCCGAAAGCTACTGTCTGAGTTATTTAATCTCCCACTGGAGGCTACTGGTATATTTTGTGATAACCAGAGTTGTGTGAAGCTATCTTAGAATCCGGTGTTCTACGACAGGTCGAAGCACATTGAGATCAAATATCACTATATCAGGGATATGGTGTAGAGAGGAGTAGTGAAGCTCCTGTATGTTGCGATGGATGAGCAGGTTGCGGATGTGTTGACGAAACCACTAGCCAGAGTGAGGTTTGAATACTTTAGAGAGAGGCTTGGTGTTCTTCAGATTGATGACACTTCGGGGAAGAAGTGATGGACACATTTGCTGGAGCCACTCCAAGAATGGTGAGAGGAGGATCCTTCCCATGGCTGTGGATGTAAGCATTGGATGATAAGCATCAGGACAATGCTTCAGTTACTACTCTGTATATGCATCATGTTGGATGATGTATATGATCAGTTGGATCATGTGTATATATATGCATCATGTTGGATGCTGGATATGATCAGTTGGATCATGTATATGTATATGCATCATGTTGGATGCTGGATATGATTAGTTGGACCATGTATATGTATATGCATCATGTTGGATGCTGTATATGATCAGTTGGATCATGTATATGTATATGCATCATGTTGGATGCTTGATATGATCAATTGGATCATGTATTTGTACATGTATCAGGTGGATCATGTATTTGTGTATGTATCAGGTGGATACATTGTATGATCAGGTAGATCATGTATGATGATATGTATTAGGTGGATACATTGTATGATCAGGTGGATCATGTATGATGATATGTAACAGGTAGATACATGATATGCATCAGGTGGATGCATTGTATGATCAGGATGATCATGTGTGAGTATCAGGATGATACTCTGGATGATATGCATCGGGACGATGCTATGATGATGATCATGTGGTGAACATCATGATGATTTATGGTGAGTATCAGGTTGATACTCCGTGGTCATGGACAGGTTGTACAGATAAGCATATAATAACACCCTAGGAGATTTGTAGACACTCTTGCTAGGTTTTTTCGATGGCATATAATAACTCCCTAGGAGGTCTGGTAAATTCTCTTGCTAGGTTTTGCTTGGAAGGACATATAAGAGTGACCTAGGAGATTTACAGATACTCTTGCTAGGTTTTGACTATGGCATATAATAGCTCCCTGGGAGATCTGGTAAATGCTCTTGCTAGGTTTTGTCCGTGGCATATAATTTCTCCCTGGGAGATCTTGCAGGTTGTGTTGGGCACGTAATCAGTCCTGGGATGCTCTTGCTAGGTTTTGATGGTTGCATATAATGTCTCCCTGGGAGATTTACAGATACTCTTACTGGGTTTTTCGTATGGCATATAATAGCTTCCTGGGAGATGTGGTAAATGCTCTTGCTAGGTTTTATCAGTGGCATATAATTTCTCCCTGGGAGATCTTGCAGGTTGTGCTGGGCATGTAATCAGTCCTGGGATTCTCTTGCTAGGTTTTGCCGGTTGCATATAATGTCTCCCTGGGAGATTTGCAGATACTCTTTCTAGGTTTTGCCTATGGCATATAATAGCTCCCTGGGAGATCTAGCAAATGCTCTTGCTAGGTTTTGCTTGGTCACGTGTAATAGCTCCCTGGGAGATCTTGCAGGTTGTGCTGGGCACGTAATCAGTCATGAGATGCTCTTGCTAGGTTTTGTTGATGCACATAATGAGTCCTGAGGATCCACAGTATGACCAGTGATGATGAAGACCTATACGTGGTGGGCCTACATCCAGCATGAAAAAGGGCTAGCTCTGTAGAACTTCCTATGACGAGTAGTTCAAAGATTGATTGAGATAGCAACAGTCATGACGATGACGATGATTCGATGATGATGATCTAGTGACGATGATCCAGAGAAGAAGACTTGTGCTAGCAGATTTGTGTCGAGAAATACCTTCCTAGTTAAGAGGGAGTGTTGATGTAATTGCAACTTCAGAATGTATTTCACCTATGTATATTGTACTCCTATAGAGATGTTATTATTCCTCTATATGGAAGTGTCGTCATTTGTATTGACAAGTGTCACAAGTGTCGCAACTTGCATGTGATGGGTTATTAGACCACCAAGTGTGGGGTCGGCCCTAACTAGTATTACCATGGGTTATTAGACTGAGTTAGACAAGTCGGCCCTGCTAGTTTATTAGGCAGGTAAGGTCATGTATAAATAGAGTGGGGGAGGCACTCTATTTGATCATCTCATTATTCACTTCTACACTCATCGGAAAGTGGCACACATGTGAGGAAGGAGGAGTAGCTGCTAGGAGGACTATCTCTTGTACTTGGGTTGTATCATTGCTCTTTCTATCTCTAAGGAAGTTGTGGGGTTTTTCACCTTTATGGTTTTCCCCAGTGAAACTCTATGTGTCTATTGTCTCATGTGATTGCTTGTTGTGATTGATATGCTTGATATGCTGTACATGTTATTCTCTCAGTAAAGATCCTAGAGTATATTGAATTAATGCTCTAAAATTAACAGTAGGTAGTTCGTTCGACCCTCATCCAATAGATTGACCTCCACTACATGAGGGTGATTCCATCAGTACGTAGTTCGTTCAACCCTCGTCCAATAGATCAACCTCCACTACACGATGAGAAATATTTATCAGACAAGCAATGTTTTTCGACAATGGCAACATGTTGCAACATCATTAGGCCGCAAGAGAGGTTGTCAAGAAAAATGTAGGTACAATAGTTTAACTACTTGTCTATATCAAAGGATAAGCCTAAGCTACCAAATGAAAAACGATCATATGAAGAACCATTGAGTCCAGTCTCCTGCATGATCACTTGGAGGTTATTTCATAGTTATATCCTTGTCATTGTAGGATTTAAGAAAGATATTGGCATGGTTGTGGACATGGGTTTAAGTGTTAGTTTTAAAAGAAAATATAAAAATATCATACGAACTCAAAAACACGTAAATTATATGTTATTGGATATATCAATAATTGATGAATCCATTGACATTAAGTCTGTCATTTAAGGTGCATCCTACAATAGGGTTTTTTCCTGGCAAAGAGGCCACTAAAATGAAATATGTAGAAAAGAGGGATAATGGTATGTTTTTAAGCCCTCAGTCAAGGTCTTACAAATTCTTGATCGAGGTTTGAAGCATGTTTTTAAATACATCGATTGAGTGTTTAAGTGTGGTTAAGAAAATATCCCGATCAAGCTATTTAATCATAAAACAATTTAAATTTTATATAGAAAAAAAATAATTATTGGATTAAATACCTTGATCAGGCTATTTAATCATAAAAATATTTAAATTTTATATAGAAAAAATAACTATTGGTTATTAGCTCGTTGAGCTATTCAAGCCAATAGTTATTATTTTATAAGTTATTTATAAATGATTTTATAGTTGTTTTTTATAAGTTATTTAATAGTTATTTAAGTCAATACTAATAAATTATGGTGAATTTTGTTTTAAAGTTGTAGTAAATAATTTTTTTATGGAGATAAGAAATTATTATTAGCTCAATTAGCTTAATGCATATTTGTTTTTACTGATTAAGGTCCATGGTTTTGGTAACCTATGGTAAATTTGACATGGTATTTGCCATAGACAAATTTGCCATGGGTTACCAAAACCATGGAATACCCATGGTAAAGTTTCCTATGGAAAATACCATAGGAAAATTTATCTTGGGATACCAAAACCATGGACCATAAATCACTAACAACAAATATGTGTTAAGCTAATAATTATTTATTATATCCATTAAAAATTATTCACAATAACTTATAACTATTGACTTGAATAACTACTAAATAACTTATAAAAAATTAAATAACATATAAAATAATAATATTGGCTTAAATAGCTTGATTGAGGGTATAGCTAACCTTCCATTAAGCTCGATCGAGGGTTATTTAAACCCTCAATTGAGCTCGTATTTTGGGAAACCCGTGCCTACATCTTTCCAAAACGTGTTACCCATCTTCATGTGAACACCCTTAAGAAAATAATATTTAGAGTCATTTACTGATAAATGCTTTAATTCTTTTTCGATAACACTCGGTTCATGCCACTAAGTTAAGCCTTAAAATAAAAAATTAAGCTAACTAACTAAAATCCTCACTCGAAAGCTCAAAGTACCTTTTTAGTTAAATTGAGATCGTGGGGACAAGTATCCAAATAACTTATCACAATCACTCACATTTGAAACATAGTTGCTGACTTTTAGGGAGCTTTAAAATTTTCTTTCTATTGGATGCAATTAAAAACCCATTCGATAATAGATGCACTCTTTGAAGTTGATAATTCTATTGTTGGGACTTAAAGTGTGATTAAGACTCCTAGCTCTTTAATATGAAAGATCCATTCACCATTTGATTTCAAATTAAGGGAAATGAAACCTATAACATGTACCTGTGAATAGATAGCTTAGTGGCCCACCTATAGGTTCCTATTTGGGTGCCTCTTAAAGAAGAGAAGGAACCTGAGACAGATAGTTGTAGATCGATTGAACTTTCTCCAATTTTCCTTGACCATAACTTTCTCATTCGCACCTTCACTCACCACATTTGTGGACTTGATATCCCATTAATTAGAGTGTTTGGTAGGACCTTGTTCAAATTTTTATTTGCTTCCAACTAGTGGGCCTCTCAATACCACTTGTGGAGAAAATTTTGAGAGTATTTTCTTTATTTTTACATCATTTTTAATAGCAGCTCTCATTTTAGGATTAGTGTGTCATTTTTATTTTCTAGCGTGTTTATTTTTATATTAATTATTTACTTTATTGAAGCACCTCTTGAATCCACTTTGAATTAATTGTAATTATTTTGAGCTCCCCCCACTAGTCTACCTTAGAGCTAATGTTTGAGTTAGGAATTGTATAACCCATAGTCAAGATTGCATCCTCGTACCTCTTAGATTTTCTAGATGACTTCGAGGTTGCAATCCCACTCTTGGGATAAATTTCCAAGTTATTAGTCCTCCTCAAAGAGTGAGAATATAATAACATCCACCTCCCTCTCCACCAAGTTCCCATATAGAGCCATCAGATTTAGGCTCTCCTAATCCCAAGAAATCTTCTTCACCCAAATCCCTTACCCACCGGTATGTCCATGTTGAGCGAAAATTGAAAAAAGGGTGATGAGTCTTCCCTCTTTCAATCCTTGTAGGTTTCAAAAAGGAAATAGTTGTTCGATATGGGTTAATGTTCTATATACCACATGGAAAAGCAAAACTCAAACAAAGAAATACAAACAAAATGGGCAAGTGATAAACACAATAAAAGAAAGAGATAGAGTGTGCTTAAACCAGCTGATATATGTCCAATAGTAAATCTTGTTACAATGGTGTCACCTAGGAGGTGAAGGCTCCAATGGAATCCAACAAACTCCCTTAGGGAGGGTCCCTTTTTGTCCATGCAAATGATTGATGACAAACTTAGAACAATGGAGAAAAACTCTTGCTTCTTAGAGAAAGAAGACAAGGGATCCTTAGCATGCCAACTAGTGGTAAAAAATGGGGTGAAAGTTGAGCTCTCACACTGATTCTTGCATCATTTTTGCTCTAGGATTCTCTCTATACAATGGTATGTCCCTTATCCTATTGGTTCTTATAAAGTGAATTTTTATGGTACATTATTTGTTTTGAGGCACATTTTTTACCTCAAAACTCCCCTAATGATGGCCTCCTTTTATAATCCTATGGAAACCATGAAATATTTAGATCCAAATGTGAATACTCTTTCTCATGAAGTGGTTTTCCAAGTACACGAAGTGGGCTATTTAATGCTCCCAAGTATGTAAGGAGTCTAATTCGAATTTTGGAGCCAAGAGTGATTTTATGAGCTTTTCTTGTGTCGCGGAAGGTAGGTGGCCATGTTGTTGGTACAGAATAATAAGTTGTGTGGATCAATGTGGGATGTTGAACAAAAAGTCAAACTATCAACGCAACTTCTCGAAGAAAAGGTTGCATGACTATCCATAATGAATGACTTTATCATTCCGAGACTCAACTTCTATTGTGGATCTAATGAGGATGTATTTGGCGAGCTACATGTTGTGAGTTGATGATATCCTCCTGCAATATTAGTTGAAAATGTCACATGTGTGCGATATTTAGGTGTTAATATATTCCCCCTGACGTATGAGGTTTGAATGGTACTATGTGGCCGAAATGAATCATTGTTTCTTCCTCTTTTATTCTGGATTGCAAGTTATTAAGTTTTGTGGGTAAAGGACCTGGCCATGGGAGAGGTTATTGGTGATGATACTTGGATCCTATAACTGAAATGGTATCAAAGAATGAATTGTGGTTTATACAAATGAGATAGGAATCCCTATGCTTGTGAAAATATATCAAACTAGATTACAATAAGAGGAAACCGAAGGGTCAACTCTCAAAAATACTGAGATAGGGATGAAGAAGGATTATATCCCTATATGAGTAAATGGATCTTGGATTGTTTATGACATTGTTGATTCCAAAGATACAGAATGGTTGATGATTGCGAATAACCCACGAGGGTGGGGGACCTAAATAATGATGAAGTTATTGTGTGGAAACTTCATTACCTCAGATGAATAAATTCCTTTAATTATAAATGTGAACACTGCCACGGTCGAAATGTATGACTTCCCCTAATGCAATAGACTCATTGGCTTTGACCATAGGAGATACCATCGAGTTAGGGACCACTGATAACTTTGTCTACTTAATTTGAGGTGATCCCTTATTTTGATGAAAAATAACCCGAAGGTACATTCATAACTACTTCAACTCTTAGAATGAGATGAGTTAACGTCAATGAGAGTTGAAGCAAGTGGTAAGACGAGGGTCTTAGCATGAGAAACAATATCATTTTGTAACCAACCGGGATACTGATAGAACTGAAACAAGACTAGTTGATAAGCGTGGGGATCATGACTTCCCTTGATTGATGAAAACTAAGTGCTAGAGGCCTATGGGAGCAGTCTTCAAGCAATGACACAAAGTGTAACAGAGCGGAAAAAAATATAGATCAATGTTTTGTCCTAGACATAATACTGGTGGTGTAAAGTATCTGGATGGCAGAGCCGAAGGTGTTGGGTTTGTATGGACTCAAGTACATCGATCAATGGTGACCAGGGGGTGCTTCCAGAAAAGGACAATGTGATGGGATTCCCATGGTTTTGAGCGGGTTGGGGAACCAATTTATACAAAAAGAATGATGTAGATGGGGTTCCCACGTTTTTGGGTGAGTCAGAGAATCATTTTATACAAAAGAATGATGTGGTTGTTTTATATGAACGAAAAGATGGGTTCCCAATGAGTAAATGCCATGCAAAGCATTATCTGAGAATGACTGAAGGATAGTGTTATCTTCAGAGGGTGGGGCCTCTATATGGTCTTCCCAAGGGTTGATGATATAGAGGGAAAATCAATTAGTATTGTTCATGCGGGAGATGAACAGTTATTTGTGAATCATAATGTAACATATTTCAAGGAATCTGAGGGGTGTGAGTTGAAATATACAAGGTGATGACTTATAATTTCAACTTAACAAACTTGGTGATTTATCAAATTCCACATACTTGGTGGTGGTTCGACATTATGGGTGGAAAAGTGTGATGGGTTGTAATGGTGCGCACACCCATGGGGGATCATGTTATATCCCTATAATGGAGTTTATAATAAGTCCTTACGAGGGAGTTGGGCCTTATGGATATTAGTGGGATCACTGGATAATCGAAACATGTAAATAGAGAGAATATGTTTCCTATATGCAAGTTCAAGATGGTATACTTGTGAGTGGGGCGCGTGCATCATTTTTAGATGGTGGGGAAACTACTTTCTAGTGATAAATCATGTAGACATGATGCAAATACCCAAATATAGTACTAATCATGACGAAAATTTGATGTTGCGGAAATAATTTGACAAGAAACAATGTAACTAGAACATGGCCAAAAAATAGGTTTCGACCTTTTGTTTGTGAAAGGGACAATGTAGGGTGGTGACTAAATGAGTTACATTATGTGCAATGGTTTTTTGGAAACCGTTGATAATGGAAATTGGTGCAAATTATTTGTTATAGATTGTTTGTCCGTCTGTGATCCCATTCCTATGAATTTAGGGGGGGACTTTGTATTCAACCCTTTGATTGGGTTGTTTGAAAGGAATACTCCAAGGAAGTATCTTGGGGTTATTATTTCAAGAATGATTGAAATGCGATCATTTGAAAGAAAAATGTTCTAAGGGGATCAAGTGGTGTTCACGTAGATTGGGTCCATGTCGTTTACTTCAACAGGGGTGGGCATCGGTGATGGACCTAATGATATTCCTGTAATGGTAAAGGTGAAATGTCACCATTAGCAGATAGGATTAGCAACACTAATATATAAAGGATATTGATGTGTTTGATTGTATCATGTATGGGGGATACTATCTCCGCTTGAGGCAATGATAGTGGGTTTCTTGAGGGGAGAGAAGGGTTATATTACAATCACATTTGTTCTAAGAAGACGGCTCATTCTGCACACAGTATGGGGCACTGAAATGAGTAATGAGTTAACAATTTGTACGACCAACATGGACAAGTAGTGCATGGATGAATGGGTGTGTGGTCCTAACTTAGTGGCCTCAGAGCATGATTGGGGGGAACCATGTCAATGTTAGATAGGATCATGTGAGTGTTATGCCCACGTGATGAGCACCCATCATGATCCTCATTTTCTTTCGATGTAGCCTACAAAATTGATAGAGGCAATATCCTCAGGGATTAATCGAGGTTTCTCAATGACTGCGTTTGTGAGGTGAATTGTTTACAATGTATCATGAAATCAACGGAGTTTGGGACAATGATGAATGTAGTGGCTTGTTAACGCTTAAATATCACACACCCGGGACATTTTCGCAATTTTCACGGTAAAGCGTTGTCAACATATAGCATGCATCCGATCGAAGGCATCCTCATTAGATCCAAGAAGCAGCATGAGTCCAGAAATTCCAAAAATCAGTAAAAACTACAAACACGGGACCACATGTCTGTGAATATGTGCTACTGCGCATCTTACCTGAACTACAACCCCGCAACCAACGTGAATAATTCTTTGATATGCGCATGACTGCCGGAAACAGAGGAATCTCAACCACTAGTGGCACATTAATGACTCATGAAATCTCCATTACCTCCACAAGTTAGAATGTGGACCCTCACACACTTGGGTTCCTTAAATGGCCTCTTTTGTGTACCTTGGAGATAGATCATAGTATTGAGGAGTTCACATTAAGATCTAGTTATTTCTTGTCCACCTATTGGATTATAAAAGGAATCCATGGGAATGCTTATGAAGAGAGAAACTAAGAGCAAGTTTATGCTATTGGAATTGTGCTTGAGCTCCCTTATAGCTCACCTCTTCCCTCTTGTTTAGAATTTACCAAGCTACATTGCCACGTTCCTTCAATGGGTGAGTGTTCTTCTCGTTTGTTCTTCAAGCTAATTAACATCAAGTGTGTGCTAGATAGACCTCCCTAAGAGGGATTGTTTGCCTCCATTGGAGCTCACATCCCCTAGGTGTTGTATATGCTTGACCATTGGGAAATATAAAAGTGGTTTGGCATCTATTGGTTCTTGGATTTTGCATCGCTACCCCTTTTTTCATTGTTTCATTTCATTTTTATTTATTTTTGTTAACAACCACTTGCAGGATCACTTGGAGCACTTAGTCATGCAATAGGGGATCATAATACTAAGGCCTTGTTGCAACCTACTGGGATTTTCCTCTCACCAAGTGGGAAGGATTCACCCTCGTGCAATCTTGTTCACAACATGGCCAAACTATGAACCAATTGTGCACATGTTATTAGTGTGCAATGTTTTGGTCTTGGGTTTGGCATTGGTCAACGATAAGGTGGCTAACATGCCCCCTGCTGAAGAAATGGATGCGTAAGTAGCATTGAGGGGAATGTTGAGCAAATTACTAAGGTATGACGATGTAGGGAAAATGTTTGTTGTGTTCCCTACTCTACCACACAAGGCGCGTGGTTGGTTTACTATTGGGGCAACTGGGGGTTATTTGGCACAAAGAGAGATTTCAACTTTAGTTGCTTGATACCCCTAACCGGGGTATTTTTTAAGAATACAACTATTATACCTATGTGTAGTATTCTAGGCGACTATTTAGATTGAAAAATTAAATGTATAGATATATAGGCGAATTTTCAATAAAAAACATATAATATACTACTAAAAATTATAAAATTTTGGTGAATTTTAGCAATTTAATAATATCTTATGTACAAATACGAAAACTTTTAAAATAATTAGCGATTATATTTTATTAAAAATGGTAAAAAAAATCAATTGATAAAATTTCTCTCTTAAAAATACCTTGCACCAAACATTGCATTTGTTTGTTACTAGTGATGGCATTGTCACAAATCGAACTGACCTTGGAGATACTATTGATCGTGGCCTTCATGTGACACCATAATGAATTTAAAATGGGTTAATGACGTTGGTATAATTTCTAGATATGGCAGTGTTAAATACCGAACTGGTAATCCCAAAGTGAGCATAGACAATGTCAATGTAGCCATCACTAGGATTCCTTGTACTCCCAAAGGGGGAAATAAGAAGGGGACTTGAATAGGTGGTACTGAGGGGGGGGGTGACCTCTTTAGTATGTTGATTAGTTTTTGGTACAAATATCGGTGTAGAGGGAATTTGTGCCTTCTCTTCTGATGTAATTATAATTCACATGAGACGGTTTGTGGATGTTGGGATAACTAGTGGAGGGTAGAGTATGCCCCCAACAATACATAGTGTTTGTAAATGCCCGGACCCATATCTATATATGAAGAGTGACTATATAATCCTAGAGTGAGTAGGATTTTATCAAGGTTTGAGTTGGGGTGAGGCTCATAGTATGTAAGTTGGCCGAGTGTGACTATTTTCTCATTGTGGGGAAACATCATGATGTGGAATACTGATGAAGCAACCACCTTCATGGCATACCTGTAGCTACGTCCCAAGAGTATATTGTAATCGATACGAGCATCAACTATTTCATTATCTAAGAGTACCATTTTTCCTCCCAACTCAATGGGGAAATTTTGGTACAAACCTTGTGGTTTGATGGTTTCCCATCATAAGCGCAAAGGGAGATAGATGAGGGGATCAAGTATGGTGACCCAAGATTCTTTCAAACATATGTTGACATCACACAAGTAGATGTTCCTTCATCAACTATGCATCAATTATTGATTATGTTCTTGATAGTGATTGGAATTTGAAAAGTGACAGACGAGGGTAAGCGTGGTTCACTGTTGTCAAGGTCGAAGGTCATTAAGCATGAATCATATGGGTTGATTGCTCCTAATGAAGATAGTAGTAGTATCTTCTTAAAAGGGAAAGAGTGAAGAATTCTGATGTTGACATGGTGGTGGGGGATTTGGAAAAATCATCTACAATGTTATAATTGTGTGCAAATTTCATATGGGGGTTATGAATAGCACATCGGAGTGGTCTCTTTTAGATTTGGTCATTATTGGGACAATGTATCAGTAAAGGACGACTAGTGGTAGCGAGTACATCCTTCCTTTATGGAGGTTCTGGCATTACATAACCTTTATTATAAGTCTAAATATTAGTCGAAATGTCGCATGTGTGTGATATTTAGGTGTTAATAGATGGCCCTTGATATATGAGGTTTGGAAGGTACTAATGGTCAAAACACATCATAATTTATTTCTCTCTTGTTCTGGATTGTAAGATATCAAGTGTCGTGGGTAAAGGACCTACCCATGTGGGAGGTTCTTCATGATGACTGTTAGAGATTGTAACTCAAATAGTAACAAAGAATGAATGGTGGTTTATACAAACGAGACATCCATCCCTATGCTCGTGAAAATCAGTCAAACTGGATTACAATAAGAGGAGACCCACGGGGGATTCACTCAATAAACCACTATCATAGCACGTTTGATCATGGCGTATGGAACAATACCCCTAATTTCACTAAATATTGAAAAATACCTTCCAAAATCATTTTTTTTAACCCCCTCCCAATATGCCTTCCCAATTTTAAAAAACCCTTATTTTCACTAGATATTGTATGTATCAATTTTTTCATTAACATTTTTTATACGCCTTTATATTTCTACCTAGTATATTGATATGATGCCCCTCTTATGATCCCACATGCATTATACAATGCACCTTAATTCTTTCAATGTATATTGTGGATGCACATTACTTCACCCACAATGTAATTACTCAACCACATATCATTATGATTTGCAACATCCAATGGTCTAATGAAGAGATAGGAGATCACTTCTTGTATGTCACTAGAGCCAATGCACATAGTACAACATTTAGATTGCATGTTACAATTCCCCAATCGCTGACTAAGCCTGTTGTGGGCTAGGTATCCAAGCCCCCATGGACTGTAACAACCTCTAGGAGGCTGAATAAACCTCCCCAAGGCCTGTAATAGGCACGAGTGGTTGGGTATTCAATCCTCCAAGGCCTATTGAGGGCCTATAACAGGCCTTGGAGTCTTAGAGTCTGCTAAGGCTATTGGTAACAACTGGATGAGTGCTATTGGTAACAATTGGCTGTCAATGACCACTGTCTCTTGACTATGATCGACTGGAAACCCACTTCACCATGAAACCCCCTGGCCTCAAGCATGCCTCAAGACGTGATTTCCCTGCATACTGGTAAGCCCGAGCCTTGTCTCAACCCGATTTCTCATCCAACCGTGATCCCGCCATCTCCATTTGGTAGATATTTGTTAGCCCACCCATATAAAAAAGACCCTAAAGTATTTTTGTATTGTTACATTAAATAAAAAAACCCTTTGCCCCTTAATATATAAGCAATATAATTTTTAGGTTTTCATGAATATTTAATATCGCAATATGAATGAACATGGTATTATATTGCCTTCTAGTGAAGCCCCCGTGAGGAGACCGAGGGGTCAACTCTTAAGACTGATTAGACAAGGATGGAGGTGGATTTTATTCATGTCTAAGTAAATGGGTCTTGTATTGTTGATGAAATTGTTGGTTCCAAAGAAGTGAAACTGATGATGATTTCAGACAACACACGATGGTGGGGGCCCCAAATAATGATGAAATTGTTGGGTGGGAACTTGTTTATATTAGATGAGTAGTTTCCTTTTATCATAAATGTGAACATTGCTACCATTAGAACATAAAAATCCCCCTGATGCCATATAATTGATGGTATCAAGCATAGGGTATACCATTGAGTTAGGTAGCATTGATAACTCTCTCTACTCAGCCTAAGGTGATCTCTTATTTAAATGAGAAGGTACCCCAAGGTACAATCATAACTACTTCAAATCTCAGAATGAAATTAGCTAATGTCGATGAGGTTGAAGCAGGTGGTAAGATGAGAGTCTTATCATTAGAAACAAGATCGTTTTGTAACCAAGCAGAATACTAACATAATTGATACAAGACTGGTTTCGCAACGTGGATCTCATGACTTCCCTTGATTGGTGTAACCTAGGTGAGTGGCTTATGGCAACATTCTTCAAGTGATGAATCAGGGTGTAAAGGAGGGAAACAAACTACAGATGAATGTTTTATCATGGATGTATTATTAATGGTGTAAATGATTTGCATGACAAAGATAAGGTGTTGGGGTTACATGGACTCAAGTACATCAATCAAGGGTGACCAGGGGGTGCCGCCAAAAAAGAATAATGTGGCAGGATTCCCATGGTTTTAAGTGGGTCGTGGAACCAATTCATACAAAAATAAATATGGGGATGGTATTACTACTATTTTGGGTGAATCAGGGAACCATTTTATATAAAAAGAGTGATGTGGTTGTTTTGTAAAAATGATAAGACAGGTTCCCAGTGAGAAAAATTCCATGTAGAGCATTCCTTAAGGAATGAATGGTCCCTTTATGGTCTTATCGGGGGTTGATCATATGGAGAGAAAATCAGATGGTGCTTCTCATGCAAGGAGTGAGCAGTTATCTATGAATCATAATTGTAACTTGTGTTGAGGAATATCAGGTGTATGATTGACAGAATGCAAGGTGATGACATGTGGTTTCAACGTAGCAAACTTGGCGATTTATCATATTCCATGGACTTGGTGGTTCAACATCACGGGTTCCAAAGTGTGAGAGGGATGTAATGGTGTGCACACCCATGGGGAATCATGCTATCTTCTGATAATGAATTTGATGATAAGTCCTTATGGGGGAATGAGGACTTATGGATATCAGTAGGATTACTGAATTACCGAAATGTAAATAGAGGGAGTGCATTGCCTATATCCAAGGTCAAGATGATATACCTATGAGTGGGACTCACGCATCGTTTTTCGATGATGGGGAAACTACTTCTTGGTGATAAATCCTACACACATGATGCAAATACCCAAGCATAATAATGATTATGGAAAGAATTTGATGATGCAGAAAAAATTTGACAAGAAACAGAGTGTACCTAGAACGATGGCTAAAAAATAAGTGTCGGCATTATGTTTATGGAAGGGATGATGTAGGGGGGTGACTAAAAGAGTTACCCAGTGTGCAATGCTTTGGTGGAAACCATTGGTAAATGTAATTGATGCAACTTATCTATGATAGGTTGTTTGCGTGTCCATGTTCCCATTATTGTGACTTTAGGGGGGTTTACTTTGTATTCAACCCTTTGACTAGGTTGTTTTAAGGGCCTTGTCTAGGGAAGTCTCTTAGGGTTATTTGTCCAAGATTGATTGAAATATGGTTGTTCAAAAGAACAATGTTTTGAGTGGATGGAGTGGAATTCACGTGGGTTGGGTCCATGTCACAATAGGGATGGGTGTTGGTGTGGACATGGATATTCCTCTGATGGTAAAGGTGAAATGTCATAGTTAGTAAATAGGATTGGCAAGGATGATATATACAGGATATCAACGTGGTCAATTGTATAATGTATGGGGTGTAATATCTCCTCTTGAGGCAATGATGGTGGGTTCACTGAGGGGGGAGAAGGGTTGTCTTGCAACTAAATTTGTTCTAAGAATACGACTCATTTTTCCTAATCGATCATTAGGGGAGTTTTGAGGTTTGAAATGGGCCTCCTAAGAGAAATAATAAAATAAGAGTTTTGAATTTTGGAGGGGAAAAATGAAAACTACTTTTTGTTATTGTATTTTCCACATATCTCCTTATCGGTTTATACAAATTTCAAGTTGCGGCACTCGTTGGATGTGGAATTTGATTCCACATACCCACATGGCATACTATTGAGGCACCCACAGCATGAAAAATGAAAAATTCCATAAAAAAAATATTTTAATACATAAAATACGTTTGTTTATTGAATTTTTCATTTTTTGTGTTGCAAATGCCTCAAAAGTATGTAGTGTGGGTATGCGTTGGGTTCGTATTTGAGTTATGCATAAAATGAGTTCCCAAACTTGAAATTTCGATAAACCAATAAGGATATATGTTGAAAATACACTAAGAAAAAGTAGTTTTTTCTTTTTCCCTCCAATAGTTTTTACAAATTTTACCCCCATGGTTGACATCCTCATAATGAATCCAATTTGTTCTTATAAAGTGAAGTTTGATGGTACATTTTTTGTTTTAAGGCCCATTTTTTACCTCAAAACTCCCCTAATGGGGGCATTGAAATGGGCTATGAGTTAAAAACCCTAATCACTGACATGGACGAGTAGTGCATGAATGAATGAGTGTGGGGGACGAACTTAGTGGCCTCTTAGTTCACTTGGGTGCCATGTGAGTGTGATGCCCATGTGATTAGAAATGGTTGTGATCCTGTTTTTCATCCGATGTAGTGACAAAATTGGTAGAGGAGGTATTGAAGGGATTGACCGAGGCTTCTCAATGGCTAGGTGTGCGAGGCGAATTGTTTCAAATGCATCCTGAAAGTAAGGGAGCTCAGGACAATGATGTGTGTAAAGGAAAAACAACAAACAAAATGTGCCTGCATGATTAGTGTTCAATGTTTTGGTCTTTGGTTTGGCATTGGTCACCGATGTGATTGACAACGTACCCCTTGCTGGAGAATTGGTTGCATGGATAGCACTAATGGCCATGGTAAGCATATTCCTAAGCTTTGATAATGTGGGGCAAATGTTTGTTGCATGCCCTACTCTAGGACACAAGGATCATGGTTGGTTGACTGTTAGGGCAAGGGGTTATTTGGTGCAACAAGGGATTTCAAATTTGGTTGCTTGATGCCCCTAGTGTTGTATGTCTTGTTTGTGACTAGTGATCGTATTGCCATGGATGGGACTAGTCCTCTATCTATTATTGATGGTGCACCTTCAGGTGACACCAGATTGCTATTGAAATGGGATAATGGCTTCAGTACCATTTATGGATATGGCGATGTTAAATACCAAATCTGTATTCCCAAAGTGAGCCCAAGAAATGTTAGTATAGCCATCACCAGGGTTCCTTGTACTCCTGAATGGGGAAACAAGAAGGGGACTTGAATCACAGGTTGTAGTAAGGGGGGATGCACTCTTCAATATGGTGATTAGTTTCTGGTTCATATATTGGTGTAGAGGGGGCTTGTGCCTTGTCTTCTGATGTAAATATAGTGTACATGGGACTATCTATGGATGTTGGGATAACTAGTGGAGGGATAGAGTATGTCCCCAACAATACATAGTATTTATAATTTCCTAGAGTAATTGCCTAGACCTATATCTAGATATGATGAGCAATTGTCTAATCCTACAATTGCGTAGTACATTATCATGGTTTGAGTTAGGGAGAGCCTCGTAGTATGTAAGTTGGTAGAGTGTGACTATTTTCCCATTATGGGGAAACATCATGATGCATAATACTGATGCAGCAACTGCATTCATAGCATACATGTAGCTACGTTCCAAGAGGCTATTGCAATCGAGTTGAGCATTGACTACTTTGATATCTAAGAGTACCATTTTTCCTCCAAATTGCAAACAAATTGTGCATGCATGATTAGTGTGCAATGTTTTGGTATTTGGTTTGGCATTGGTCATCAATGAGGTGGCTAGCGTGCCCCTGCTGGAGAATTGGTTGCATGGGTAGCACCGACGAGCATGTTGAGCATATTCTTAAGCTTTGATAATGCGGGGAAAAGGGTTTTTGCATGCCCTACTCTAGCACACAAGGAGCACGATTGGTTGACTGTTGGGGAAAGGGGCTATTTGGCGTAACAGGGGATTTCAACTTTGGTTTCTTGATTCCCCTAGCTTTGTAGGGTTTTCTTGTGATTGGTAATGGCATTGTCATGGATGGGATCAGTCCCGGGGTTGTTACTTATGGTGCACCTAGGTGACACGTGAATGATATTGAAATGGGATCATGGCTATGGTATCATTTCTGGATATGGCGATGTTCCTTGTACTCCCGAAGGGGGAAACAAGAAGTGGAATTGAATCACAAATTGTACTGATGGGGGGATGACCTTTTCAATATGGTGATTAGTTTCTAGTTCAAATATTAGTGCAAAGTGGGCATGTGCGTCGTCTTTTGATGTAAATATAGTGTACATGGGACTATTTGTGGATGATGGGACAACTGGTGGCGAGCTAGAGTATGCCCCCAAAAATACAGAGTATTTGTAATTTCTTAGACCCATATATTCATGCGATGAGTGATTGTCTAATCCTATAGTAGGTAGGACATTATCAAGGTTGGATTTAAGGCAAGGCTCGTTGTATGCAAGTTGGTCGAGGGTGACTATTTTCTTGTTCTGGGGAAACATCATGATGTGGAATATTGATGAAGAAACCGCCTTCATCGTATACTTGTAGCTACGTCCCAAGAGGATATTATAATCAAGTTGAGCATTGACTACTTCGATATCTAAGAATGCCATTTTTCCTCCCAGCTTAATGGGGACATTTTGGTACAAACCTTGTGGTTTGATGGTCTCTCATCATAAGTGTAAAGAGATATAGATGAGGGGAAAAATAATGGTGAACCAACAATCTTTCAAACATGTGTTGACATCATATACGTAGATGCTCCTTCATTGACTATGCATTACTGGATGATTATGTTATTGAAAGTGACTAGAGTTTCAAAAGTAGTAGATGAGGGTAAGCATGGTTCGTTGTTGTCAAGGTTGAAGGTCATTAAGCGTGAATTGGATGGGTCGATTAATCCTAATGCATATAGTAGTTCCTTCTTTTGGGAAGGGCAAGACTGAAAAACTTCTAACATTGAGATGAAGGTGGGGGCTTGGGATAAATCATTTACAATGATAAAATTTTATGCAACTTTCATATAGGGGGTATGAATAATACCTTAGAGTGTGAGGCTTTCCATAACTTTTGTTACAGGTTAAATATTGATATCATCCAACATGGGGATATGCATATTTATTTCATAATTAGATGGAGGTTCCAAATTTTTCAATATATTCAATGTGGAAAATATTATTCTTCATCGTGTTCATAAATGTATAGTTCAGGTTTAAGGAAATAACTTCTCTGTATATTTTAATCCTCTAAATATTTAAGTTATCAATATATTTAAGAAAATTAGGGTTATCGGATGGTTTGAGTGTCACAACAAGCATGTGCTTTGAATTAATGGTTTATTCAACTGTATTCAAAGGTTGATCTTATGCGAAATGGGAACTACAATGAGCAACCATATACTAATTCTCATGATTTTAGTTGTGTAAGGAAAATTATTTGGAAGGCTATGAGGCATCTGAGTTGATGGGATTGTTTCCCAAACACACAAGCTTTTCTTCAGTACCCATATAAATTAAAGCGAATAGTTTTCCTATTGGCATGTTTGATGAAAAATAAGAGACCAGGACGTAACTTGGGTATAATCTCATGGGCCATGATTATGGAATTAAAGAAGTAGATCTTGAGGTTTCATCAACCAAAGACCGTAGGCAAGGATCCAATGCCTAGTTGACATTTTGCTACAATATGATAGTTCACCTCTGCGATGTCTCTTCCTAGAAGGTAAGGTAAATGGGTTAGAAGGTAAGGTAAATGGGTTGAAACAAAACACGTTTTTTACACAATTTCGTTTGTAAAAATGAGAATAATGCATATTATATGAAACAACACAAGTTGTTTACACAATTTAGTTTGTAATAATGAGAAACAGAGATATTATATAATCAATTTATTTATGAATGAATAGAATCAAGATATCATGTTTCTTGCCATGGTTTGTTGTGGAAAGGTGAAGGTGGCTATGCAATGGATTGATCTCTAGGTCGAACAGGGGGTCCTTTCCCAAACAACGACATGATTAGGAAAACCATTTCCATCACCTACACTAGCAAGAAGTGTTATAAATGCTGGATTTCCATAGATAATGGTGTGAGAGAGGTTATACACAAAATTTATAAATGTTAGAATTTATACACATATTAATTGATAAAGTTGACGACCAAAGGTTATACACAAAAATATTTCTAACCATCTTAGAGTTTAATTACATTAAAACCAGCATAGATCCATCTTAAACCCGTTTCTATCAAGCACCGAGAGGGATCCAATTTCTTGAGGTGTATTTCTTTTTTAAAATTTAAACTCAAGAAATTTGATCTCTCTTGATTTATAGATCCGGGTTTAAGTTTTAAGTTTTTATTTTATAAACGAACATCTATTTTTTAATTTTTTTTAAATACTTTCCATAATTTTTTATTTTATGAGCCGACATGAACTTTTTTAATTATTTTTTAATTAAAAAAATTACTTTTTACGTTTTATTAGATGTAATGCTACATCATACACGTTACAACATATCCTCCATATTGAGCTGTAGAGCACCTCGTTTCACTCGGTGCAATAATTAGCAATTACACCTAACGGTGCAAAACGTACACCATAATAAAGAGGCAAGGTGAAAGTGATGTACTTAAGTGGGAACTTGAAAAGTGGACATAGTGAACCATAAATAAAGCTTAATCTTCCCCTATAACATAAAGCCTAAACTCACCCATCTCTCTATGTACGATCTTTATTATCCTAAACCCTAACTCCTTGCTTTGTCTATTTCTCTAAGCCTCTCTCTCTCTCTCTCTCTCTCTCTCTCTCTCTCTATATATATATATATTTCTCTATCTAAACCCCTAAATTCGAATATATCTCTCTCTCAACCCTTAACCCCCAATCTCTCTCTCTCTTTCTCTCAAACCATCACTCCTCACCCTCCTACCCATCCCCCCACTCTATCTCTCTCTCTCCCCCACACCACTAACCATCAATACTCCCCTTGTGATCTCTCTCTCTCTCTAAACCCCTATTAACCTCCAATCTTTCTCTCTCTCTAAACCCCTAACCCCCAATCTCTCTCTCTCTCTCTAAACCCCTAAACTCCAATATCTTTCTCTCTCTCTCTAAAGCCCTAACCTTCAATCTCTCTCTCTCTCTCTCTCTCAAACCCCAACTCCACACCACTAACCATCCATACACCCCCATGAAAAATATTGTTATTTACTATCCATGTCATCTAATAAAGCGAGATAAGCACATAAAGAGTAAGGGAAAGTACATACGTTCATATTATACTTTTACAAATATTTTTATAAAAAATATAATAATTATTGATATCATTTATTAAAAATTAATAAACATATAGTTTACAATATTAACTATCTAATCTATCTAATAAAGATTGGTAATTGGTAATTACATGGTCCATAATATTGAATATCCATACTATTTAATAAAAAATGATAAACACATGTTCCAAAATATTGATTATCCGTTTTACTTAATAAAGAGTAAGATATATACATATAAAGATGTTCTTATTAAGTATTCATATAATTTATTACAAATTAATATAAAAAATACAAAATCATAACAATCTATACCATTTAATAAGAATTATTATTTAATAAAAATTATTAAATATAACATTTTCTTATCAATATCCTAAATGAGAAGTCTATGTATAAATGCAAAGATTTTCATTTACCAAAATCTTAATAAAGAGGTATATATGTAAATGCAAGTGTAACATATCAACGTTAATAATGCAGTCTATACGTAAATGCAACTATAACAAGATGGTGTTATAAATGTTCACATAAAGAGGTCTATATATTTTTTTCAAGACGAAAAAAAATACCTTTTTATTAATAGAAAAATATGTGTCTATCATAACATAAAGCGTAGCTACGAGAAGCGATATCTTCTCATATATCAACGCCAAAAGTTTGTCAAAACATAGAAACAGATTATCAGGGACATATACATCAATACAGAATAAGAGACCTAGAACATAAAACATTCATCATCTGGACCTCGGCCTCATACAAGAAACAATCCTAAAAAATAAGTGTAAACTCCACCTATTTCAGCTAACATATATCTAATATGTAGTCTCTAAGCAAAGAATCTGCTCAGTATTCCTTGAGCATTAAGTAACCATCCATAGGGACCAAAGCTAACTTAGAGAGATTATCCGCGTCTTTGTTGTAGCGGTGGTAGATATGGGAAAAATATAGTTCCTTGAATTGCATAGTCAAAGTGCGTGTTCGATGCATCCAATGGTTGAGAAGAAGTGGCCTCAAACATGCGTGTTCCAGTCAATAATACATTGGGAGTCCCCAAAAAATGTGCCAGAGCTAAATTCTCCTTTTTGGAAAACCATGAAAGCCCCCAAAGAGATTTTATCTCAGCTCTGATGTTTGTACCTCTCCTCGCTTTAAGTTTCAGATGATATAAATGATCAAAGGATAGTTTGATAACCATTCCAACGCCACATATACCCTTGTGTGCAGCTCCATCAAAGAAACTAATAGGGAAAGTATAGCTGGCTTCAACGAAAGGTACAAGTCTGTGCATGGTTTTGTTAGAGAGCTCGGTATCATTGGGTGTCCAAGCACATATCCGAGCAAAAACCAAATCCACCAGAGGTCGGATGCCCCGGAACAACAAACCATTTTTGGCTCGCCAGACTTCCCAAACAATTAAGTATACAGTATGAATGTTTACGCCCGAACAATCAGAACACAAAACCACATTTTTCAGTAAAAGGAGCTCTATCCCATGCAGGAAGACGAAGCCATCTGACTCTTAGTAATTGCTAGACCCCCTGGAAAAATGTACATCTCCTGAAAATATGGTTTAAGTCTTCGGATGAGTTGGTGCAGAGATGGAAAATACTCGGACCAGAGAAGCCCCTATTTTGTAAATTTTGCCACATCAAAATTTTGTTCTCCATACACAACCAAATGAAACAACTTATTTTGAGTGGCAACTTATCACTCCACAGATTCTTCCACATACAGATCTCAGAATTTTCCAACCTAACTTCCAACAATGTGTTATAGGTCGTCTTCGTAGTCACCGATCCATGTGTGAGATTAGAAGCCCATACCAAGTGGCTAGTAGTATCAACTATATATAATCCAGCCGCCGACAGATTTTGTGAGTATACATCCCATTCCCCACAAAGAGAACTGGGAAGATACAAATATTTCGAAGATAGCCACCAAATCATGGAGTCATCGATGAATTTTACTATCTATTTCAAAACAAAAAATCCTCTATCCTGTAACTCTTTGATAAGTGCCAGAGATAACTTGTAAAACTCTTGGAGACCCAAGATTAGATCAATATTCACGACGGTTTGGATACCACGACCCATCGCCCAACATATATAATGATTGATAATAGGTAACAATTTCAGGAGACTGCGCCATACCTCAGATCTACTGGATGGAGATTTACACTGAGTTTTGAACCAGTGACAAGGAGATATCCCCTTTAAATATTTTGCTTTAATGGTCGTGCCCAAAAGGCCTTCATCGAACAGACAACACCAAAGGCTCTTGGAACATAATGCACGATTAAAGGCCTTTAATCATTTGATACCCTATCCACCCAAATGAATCAGCAATGATAAACTCTCCCAGCTGGCTAGACGAAATTTCGAAGCACCTGCCCAACCGCCCCAAAGAAACTGGAAAAATTTCTATCTCAGTTTATCAATCACCATCGAAGGAACAACAAAAAGAGAAAACCAATACTCCAGAACACTTTGAAGAACAGATTGAACCAGAATAAGGCGCCCCCCAGAGTAAGCCACCTTTGCGCCCATGAATTGATTCTTCGAGAGACCCTCTGTATAAGCTAGTTCTAATTGGTAGCCATATATGAGTTGAGTTTGTTAGTGAAACCTAGATACTTGATACCATCCTCTAAGTCCTTCAGCTGATAGGGAAATAACTCTACAATAAATCAATTTGTAGATGTGTCCTCACATTTGAAGATGACTGAGAAGGATTAATAAGCATCCCGAATGCTTCACAAAAGGAGTTAAGAATCTTATAAAACTAAGTCCATTCCTGTTTAGTCCTAGCCCCAAAAAGAAGCACATCATCTACAAATAATAGATGTGAAAATGAAAGGGTTCGAGCCACCTTTATACTAGATATCAAACCCGGTTTCTTGGCCTTATTTATCATAAGAATGAGCCCTTCGATGGCCAATATGAAGAGATACAGGGACAACGGGAAGCCCTATCTCAGCCCTCAGTTGCCATGAAAGAAAGTGGTAGGAGACCCATTAACCAACACCGCAAAGCTTGCAGACGAGATACATACCATCATCCAATTGACCATTTCCACCGAAAGGCCGATCTGAATTAGAATGAAATGGAGATAATCCCAATCAACTTGGTCGTAAGATTTTTGCAAGTCAAGTTTTAAGATAAAGGCACTCAACCTTTTCATCTTTATGGTGTGCAAAATTTGTTGCACCACCCCCACAGCATCCAATATCTGACGGTTTGGAAAGAATGAAAATTGTTCCTTCGAAATAGACCTACCCAAGACAGGTTTGATTCGCTCAGTAACAATTTTGGTAATGGATTTGTATAATAAATTTCAAATAGAAATGGGCCGATACTCATAAAAAACCGCAGGTATATCCACTTTTGGAATCAAAGTAATGTAAGTGTAATTCAGACAACGTGGTAACCACTCTTTAAGTCGCGACTCCTCAATGGTTGCAGTAAGCTGATCCCTTAGGATGTCAAAGAAATGGAGGTAACACTCTATTGTCCACCCGTCGGGCCCCAATCTTTTGTCACAACAAAAATATTAAGGGTTTTCAGAACTTCCTCCTTTGTCATAGGGTTACCCACTTCTCTACAATCCTCCACTAAGAAATACTGCGGTAAATTTTGAATGGTATCAAGCTGTTGAAGTAGATTAGTGTCCTTTTGTTTTGTATAGATACCTCTGAAGTGATCCACTCCCTGGTTCTTGATCGAAGCACTGTCAAAAATAGTTATGTCACCATCCACTTTAACATCCCATATAGCATTCATTAAGCGCCCCTGGTTGGGAAAACGATGAAAAAATTGAGTGTTGCAGTCCCCCACTTTAAGCCATATGTCCTTGCTCTTCTGATGCCATTCCTATTCAATTTGATCTAGGATATTCTCCTTTGCTTGGATAATATTCAATAAATGGTTACGATGCTCCAGAGAGAAGAAGGATTCATCCGTAACATTAGAGGAAGCTTGTATTTACTCCTCAATGGCTACCAAAGACTTTTGATCATCATCTTTTTTAACTTTCACCCATTCTTTCACCAAATATTTTAATAAGAAAAGTTTGCAAGGAATCCCAATTAGGGGAGATGCATGTACCTTGAGCTGAAGCTCCATCCAAGTATTGTGAATCCAATCACAGGAATGGGAATCTGCCAGAAGGTCAAGGTTTGAATTGAGAATTTGTATACCAAGTGTCAAAATCCAATTGTAATATGACCACCTTATGGTCAGAGATTCCCACTGCATATGAAAATGAGCGATACTTACGCATTGCACTACATAGGTCCTCATCCATGAGGAAGCAGTCGAGGCGCTTCCCAATTCCATCCTTCCTGCAATGGCCATTCGACTAGGTCAGGTAATATGTGTGGAACAACATCCACCAACTTAGCAACATCAAACATGGAGATGAAAAAATCCACCAACGGATCCAATATGTTTCCTGCCCCCAAGTCTCATTCAGACTTAGAGTCAGGTTCAGACCCCCTGCCAAAATGAGAGATGGGTCATTGAGTAATCCAGACGTAGAGATCCTCTCCCAACACTCCTTGCAGTGACAGTAAGGGCCATAGACATTTAATACCCGAATCGACTGCTGGAATCCTTTAATAGTTCCTTCAACCAATATGCATGTACATGTAATATAGGAATTGAGGTTCGCCAACATTGGATCCCAAGCCACCATAGTGCCACTTGAATGAACTCTTGCATCCAAAGCACAAACATGCCACTACGGCCTAATTTTCAAAAAATATTGACAAGCATCCGTCGCACTCGCCATGGTCTCTTGAATAAGTATCACTGCCAGATGAACAAAATCCATGAAGCGTTTAAGGGTAGCTTGCTTGGGGCCACTACCAAGCCCTTTGACATTGAAGGTGATGAGGTTCATTGAGTAACCAGACCATGGGCTATATCATCTCTAAGAGCCCGAGAAGGAGAGGTCCTATTAAGACCGTTTTAGAAAATAGAGGAAACAAGAGGATTGAAATGGATTAAATTCGAAGAATTCAAAATGAACCCCCCACCTTATGTGCATAATCCTCCTTACTATTTTGCGGGCTCTGTAAATAGTTACATTCCCATTGAAGATGGAGGATATTGGGATCACATAGAGGTTTTCCTTAGGGTCCATGGTATAAGTCTTTAATGGAATAAGTCCCTTCCCCGAGCGCATTGGAATATTATCGAAGAAATCGTGGAGCAAAGAAGGAGAGAGGAAAAGACCAGGACTATTCCAAAGAGGCTCAATAGGAGAATAGGGAAAAGACCGAGGTGTAGGGGAGGGAGAAGCCACTTCAGGAAGAACAGACTCAGGTAGAAGGGACTGTGGTGGGAGACTCCCAGCATCACAAACCTCATGGAGGGCATGTGAACCACAGTTCAGACCCATATCAGACTCCAAAGGAATTTTAGCACCGGGACTAACAATAGGAAAATGAGACTCCCCTAGATCTTGATATTTACCAATAGTCCTTGTTTCCTAGCCGAGTGATAGAGCATTCTGAATATCATCAAGAAAGAGAAATTTAAGCAGAATAGGAAGATTTTGATTGAACTTAACTAGAAAAATATTCAAGTGGTATGGGAACCTAATGTTCATCGTTCGGAGTAATGAACCTTTTACCTTTGCCAACACCACAGTCTGCATCCTCCACCATGGAACCGCATTGTGACTTGGAATGGCCAGCCTTTCGACAGAGGTGGCATCTAAAAGGAATGCGCTAGTATTCAAGGGGATGAATAAATGATCCTCCCTCCCATACCACCTCCAACTCCCCAGGAAAACCCTCGGAATAATCGAGTTCAACCAACATCCTGGGGGAGCGACGTTCGAAGCCCAACAACTGCTCCTCCTCCATCAAGATAAAATGACCAATTGAATTAGTAATGGCCATGAAGCCATTAATGTTCCAAAAATGTAAAGGAAACCTGGTAAGATAGTCCATAGATGGCACTTAGACAAATTCTCCGAACGAGGGTCAAAACTGCTATGCCACCGAGACAACACCAGCACACCAATGCCAACAACCCAGAAACGGTTCTCTATACTCACACGGTCTTCTTCTGATAAAAATTGAAACATTAACCATCCATTGTCCAACAATAAAACACACGAAATGTTTGATATGAATGGATTCCACCATGCCGAATCCAGTTAAGAATATCCATCTGCGTCAACCAGATGTATTTGAATTTCCCCACCAAAGGCCTTTGGCTCAACGCCAATACCAAATCCATTGTAACATCCTTTCCCAACACGCACAAGAGCCTCCCTTTCTCCCACTCAAACTTCAACTTTGGTGGTGTGTTCCGTGTAGCCTCCCCCCGAGTACCGACCAACTCCTTCTATAAGGACTTTCTAGAAGAGACCCTCCGCGGAGACCCCTTGTCACCACAATCAAGAGAAACCCTAGATGAAGTAAGGGTGCTCGGTTCGTAAGACACATAAACCCTAGGGTTAGTAAGAATTCCCATAGGAGTGTCATCCCATGAGCCCAATCCACCATCAACGCCACCCTTACTCGAAACAGTGAAATGGGTTGACATGGAAACCCCCGAAAAAACCTCAGACCCCCAGTCATTCTGTCGAGAACCATATTTGATCGAACTGCAGGGCTTCTCCACCATAATCAGAATGAACAAAAACGCAGACACCAAAACAAAGTCAATGCCCCATCACGTGAAATAGATAACAACAAATACGTGTAAAATTAAAAAATTCCCACTTGATTAACCTAGTTGGTACTAAGTTCAATAGTGACTGTTGAACAGACTCCAGGGCCCTCATATCATTGCAAATAAAAAAAGGTGATATCTGGGATAAAACGAAAAAACCACAAAAAAACCCCTACCACCAGTAGCGCCGCCAACAAAATCCCCCAGCAACGTTGGGTGACTGCGCCATAATCGCTCAGAGCCAATTTAAAAACCACCATGAACATTTAGAACCTGTGCGAGAAGTCAAGTGTCTCCACCATCGACACTCAGATCCTACCAAGGGAATACAGGGTCGGCTAGGGTTTCATCTGAGCAGTCACTATGATGAACAATCAATGGATTAAATATTATAAACTCACTCTATATGTAAATGCAACAGTAACAAGACGGTGTTATAAATGTCCATGTGATCTAAATCTTTTTGGTTCTCCGAACATATATATAAAGCTAGAGTACCCTATAAGGGTTATGACTACATTGTAACTTCATTATGATGTTTTAATCTTTTGACAAAAGCTACGATCTTCCACTACTTTCACATAAGTTTTGTCCTTTTTACCCTTATAATATTTTTTTCTTTCTAAAGTTATTGGTAGCTTATTACATTGCTTGGCCACACAACTTTAGGCGTTCCATTTAAATGGTGTTCACAATAGCCCTACATTTTGATGAAGACTATTGTTTGGCCATGTCATTTTCATGGTCTCACACACATCGATCATGGTAATAAATATGACTCAAATGTCCTATTGCATTATGTTTTACCATTTTGCATTTAGATAGTTTAAAATTTTAAGGTTTTAGATCTTTAATTTTTTATTGTTGAAATTTCATTTTTTTATGTGTAAATAGATTCAACCTTTTAAATAAATTTTGGTGTATTCGGAATATAATTTCAATAATTTATATTTACATTTATCATAATATTTTTTTTATATTTTTAAGAGAAAGTCTCAAATCTTATGTTTTGGGGGTAATGGGGCACAAAGGGTCCATTAGAATAGTAGTGGATTAGTATGGTAGTGGAGGCCATTCAATATAAAGTGGACTAGGTTGACTATATAATAGACCTCATTAAAGAAGGTTCATTAAGTGGTTAGGAGGTTAGAGTTAGAAGAATATTGTATACATGTTGAGCTTAGTTCATTAAGAGGTAGGCCCCTCGAAGAGGCAAGTTGTCACTGGCCTACACCAGCCTGACTCGATAAGCGAAGTTTCTTTCCCTCCGGCGGGCTGTGTCAAATAGCCTGGGACTTCCCCTATTGGTGGTGAGACCAACCCAAGTTGGAATCCTAATAGACTACGCCTAACCGAATTTTTCCCACTTAACGCTTATCTCTGTTCAAGTTATACTTAGCCAAATTATGTGTGTTTTATCATTCAAACACTTATACAGTTAGCCAATAACATACATAAGAGACAAGAAATGTAAAGGTGACATCCTAAGCCAAACATGACTAAAACCTTTTTATTAATATATAAGAGCATATTACATACAATACAATAGATGGGTGCGCCCAATTGGCTATGACCCGGGAGAGCGCCCAATTGGTTGTCCTCTCCAGAAACCCAAAAAAATTCACCTACTCTGCTAGCACACGTAACACTGTCTTGGTTCCCCCTAAATATTCCGCAGGGTTACCTCTTGTGGCTCTTATGCTCTGTGCCCAAGACTACACCAAGCAAACCATTGGCACGCACTACACCTAGACTCACCCTTTGCTACCTACGCCCAATAGTGCTCCCACCAAACTCTTGACTTGTGTTCCACTTGGACTCCTCCATCTTAGTCTCCTGCCTTCCCACTTAACGTGATATTTCTTAATACTGCTCACCTAAACCACAGGTGCACCCAAGGGCTCTGCCCATGCTTTGAGATAACTCAATCGCATGGAATCCACATTGTCAAGGGGCTCCTTCCCATATGTCTTAACTGTAGTTTTTCAGCTCATTGTGCCCATCGAGTGTGCTCGTCCTCCTTGCAACTTGGGCATCCTTCCCCTTCTGGGTGTGGGTGCATGCCCCACCATCATTGCAGACAGATTCCATACAATGCAACCTGTGCTCCTAGTCACACGTCGGGTAGCTTAGTGACAAAAGTGAACATAGTTCATTCATCCCATTAACCCTTGGGGAAGGTCACAACACTGCACATCCCTTAGGAAACCACTGTCTGCAACGCTTTGTGTGAAAATCCATCATCCAAGGTCCTATGGGTGAATGTTGACTTCCATGTTGAAGTGAGATGCAAGGTCCCATGGATAAGATGTTGTCATATACGTTGCAACTTAAGTCTGGATCACATTTACGACTGGTAGTGACCATGGTGAAATAGTTGAACTAATGTACCCCAAAGCATGGGGTAAGTCCCTTCAACTTATGACCCTCCTTGGAGGGTAATGGGGTTCTAGAGGGCCCATTAGAGTAGTAGTGGATTAGTATAATAGTGGATGCCATGAAATATAAAGTGGGCTAGGTCGACTATATAATAGTCCTCATTAAAGAAGGTTCACTAAATGGTTAGGAGGTTAGACTTTGAAGAATATTTTATACATGTTGAGCTTAGCTCATTAAGAGGCAGCCCCCTTGAAGAGGCAAGTTGTCACAGGCCTACACTGGCCTGACTCGATAAGAAAAGTTTCTTTCCCTCCGGTGGGCCATGCGACATAGCTTGGGACTTCCCCCATTGGTGTTGAGACCAACCTAGGTTTGAAGCCTGGCATACTACGCCTAACCGAATTTTTCCCACTTAACACTATCTTTGTTCAAGTTATACTTAGCCAAATTATGTGTGTGTTATCATTCAAACACTTATACACTTAGCCAATAAAATACATAAGAGACCCGAAATATAAAGGAGACACCCCAATCTAGACATGCCTAAAACCTTTTTATTAATATATAAGATCATATTACATAGAATACAACAGATGGGTGTGCCCAATTGGCTACGACCCGGGGGAGCGCCCAAATGGATGTCCTCTCCGGAAACCCCAAAAAAATCTCCTACTCTTCTAGCACACGTAACATCATCTCGGTTCCCCTAGAGCTTCCGCAGGGTTACCTCCCATGGCTCTTGTGCTCTACGCCCAAGACTACACCAAGCAAACCATGGGCACGCACTACACCCAGAATCACCCCTTGCTTCCTACGCCCAATAGTTCTCCCACAAAACTCTTGAATTGTGTTCCACTTGGAATCCTCCATCTTGGTCTCATGCCTTTCCCACTTAACGCGATATTTCTTTATACTTCTCACCTAAACCACAGGTGCACCCAAGGGCTTTGCCCATGCTTTGAGCTAACTCAATCGCATGGAATCCACATTGTCGAGGGGATCCTTACCATATGTCTTAATCGTAGGTTTGCACCTCCTTGTTCCCATCGAGTGTGCCCTTCCTCCTTGCACCTTGGGCGTCTTTCCCCTTTTGGGTGTGGGTGCACGCCCTACCATCATTGCAGACGACTTCCATACAATTTACCCCGTGCTAGCGTGGGCTCCTAGCCGCACACCAGGTAGGTTAGTGACATAAGTGAACATAGTTCATTCATCCCATTAACCGCTAGGGAGGGTCATAAAAATGCACCCTCCTTAGGAAAGAATTGTCTGCAACGCTTTGTGTGAAAAACCATCATCCAAGGTCCCATGGGTGAATGTTGACTTCCATGTTGAAGTAGGATCCAAGGTCGCATGGATAAGATGTCGTCATATACGTTCCATCTTAAGCCTGGATACCATTTACAAGTGGTATTGACCATGGTGAAATAGTTGAAGTGACTTACCCCAAAGCATCGGGTAAGTCCCTTTAACTTATGACCCTCCCTAGAGGGTAATGGGGTTCTAGAGGGCCCATTAGAGTAGTAGTGGAGGTCATTAAATGTAAAGCGTACTAGGTCCATTAGGTTATTATTAAATAAGGCCCAATATTGTGGGAAATAAATGTAATGGGACCTCATTAAAGAAGGTCCACTATGTGATTAGGAGGTTAGAGTGTATTGTGATTAGATAAATAAGTACATCTGGAGTTCTCTTATGAGAACATAAAGAATCTTGTATGTTGATCTTAACTCATTAGGAGGTAACCCCCTCAAAGAGGCAAGTGAAAACAGTTGATTCATCCCATCAAAAGAATCATTTCCGTAATAATAAAGATGGAGCTTATTGGATATATCTTGTGTTGTTTATTATTGTTGATGTCACTTTTGTATGATCTAAATTGAATAATTGGTATAAGCATTTCCATAATAATAAAGATGGAGCTTATTGGATATCTCTTGTGTTGTTTATTGTTGTTGATATCTCTTATCTATGATCTAAATTGTATACAATTATATAATTTAGATCATACACAAGAGATATCAACATCAATAAACAACACAAGAGATATATCCAATAAGCTTCATCTTTATTATTGTGGAAATGATTCTTTTGATGGGATGAATTGTTCGTGTTCACTTGCCTCTTCCAGGGGGTTACCTCCTAATGAGTTAAGCTCAACATACAATATTATCCACGCTCTCATAAGAGAACTCCATCCTTATTTATAGAAATATGATACACTCTAACCTCCTAATCACATAGTGGACCTTGTTTAATGAGGTCCCATTACATTTATTTCCCAACATAGTGGGCCTTATTTAATAATAACAACATAATGGACCTAGTACTCTTTACATTGAATGGCCTCCACTACGACTCTAATGGGCCCTCTTTAATCCTATTACCCTCTAGGGAGGGTCATAACACTCATCAATGCATGGCGCTTTAATTTCATCAATTGGGTGTCAACGACATCATAATGGCCCCATGCTTTGGAGCAAGTTCCTTCAACTACTTTGCCATGGCCATTGGCACGCGTAAATGGGATCCAAGCTTAAAATGGAATGCATTTGATGACATTTGATCCATGGGACCTTTGTTCCTACTTCAACATGGCATTCAACATTCACCCATGGGACCTTGGATGATGGTTTTATAGCTTCACACAAAGCATTAAAGACAATGCTTTTTTAAGGGGGTGCAGTGTTATGAACCTCCCTATGGATTAATGGGGGGTCTAAAGGGCCCTTAGAGTACTAGTGCATGCCATTCATTGTAAAGTGGACTAGGTCCACTATGTTGTTATTTTTAAATAAGACCCACTTTGTTAGGAAATAAATGTAACGGAAAGTTTACTAAATAATTACAAAACTAGAGTGTATTGTAATTCTATAAATAAAGATGTAATCCTCGTTATGAGAGTGTGGAGAACAAGTTGAGTTTAGTTAGTTCATTAAGAAGTAGCTTCATGGAAGCGGAACATTATTGATTCATCTCATCAAAAAATCATTTCCATAATAATAAAGATGAAGCTGATTGAATATCTCTTATGCTTTTTATTATTAAATGAATTATATTATATAATAAATTTAGACCCATCTAAAAATACTAAATCTGAAATCTTCAAGACATGTAGGCCATTCAAAAACTATTTGGCTATTGCAAATTAATGCAATTACCAATTTAAAAGGAAGATTTAATTGAATGGGTTGGTGAGTTGGTGTTATATTCTTTAATGCAATTACCAATTTAAAAGGAAGATTTAATTGAATGAGTTGGTGACTTGGTGTTATATCCTTTAAGAAGATCTTACGCCTATCTGAATGACTTGGTGGCTTGGCCTTAATGGTGGTAGTTAGTTGTGATTTTCAGTAGTCACAGTGTTGTGTACAAGGCTAGAAAGATAGTTGCAGGCTGGACCCAGCTCTCTAAGAAACATGTGCCTCCGAACGAGGAAGCTTTGTAAAAATTGGATCCATAGAGAGTTAGTTCAACCCTCATCCAAAAGATCGACCTCCACTATACAAGGGTGATTCCATCAACATAGGTAGTTCGTTCAACCCTCATCCAATAGATCAGCATCCACAACACGATGAGAAATAATGATCAGACGAGCAATGTTTTCGACAATGGCAACATGCTGCAGCATCATCAGACCGCCAGAGAGGTTGTCAAGAAAACATGCGGGGAAGGCAGTTTAAACTACTTGTCTATACCCAAGGATAAGCCTAAGCTACCAGATGAGAAACGATCATATGAAGAACCGCTGAGTCCAGTCGCCTGCCTGACAACTGGGAGGTTATTTCATAGTTATATCATTGTCATTGTGGGATTTAAGAAAGATATTGACGTTGCGTCCTTCAAAGTATCACTTCAATATACTCTAGCGCAGCACCAGAGATTTTCGAGCATTTTAGTCAGTATCCCTTCGCATTATTTTGTTGCCTGCTTGTGTACTCCATGGTCTTGTGTTGGTTTTTCATATATTACAGTTAGTTTCATTTAAAGTAATGTTCTGATATGCTTTTTGGTTGCAGATAAGGGACAGGCACAATCGTTTGAAGTGGTCTGTGAGAGAGCTAGAGATAAATGACCATATGATTGTCCCCTTCCTTGATCCTTCCTTTACAAGGAATCCAGACTTTGTGAATGAATATACAGCTTCTCTTGCAACTGCTCCTCCACTGAATACATCCAGACCTCTGTGGGAAGTCCATGTGTTGAATGCAAAATCAGGAGAGGCAGCAGCCAGCCTTGTCTTCAGAATCCATCACTCTCTAGGAGATTGTGTGTCTCTCGTGTCTCTTCTTGTTAACTCCACACGCAATGCCTGTGATCCCAAATTCCGACCAACTATTCCAGAACATAACTCCAGAGACAAAGAAATATCAGGCATTCTTCGGTCTGTTTACGGTTGGCTTGCAGCATTTTGGTTAACATTTTTAACTCTACTCGATTATTCTGCCACTGTTTTATGGAAAAATGATCTGAATCCATTGAGAGAAGCCGCTAACAAGACGGCAATTTGTAACTCAAAGCGTCTGGCTCACGTTACTCTCGATATGTCGGATATATTATCGGTTAAGAAGGCTGTGAACGGAGTAAGTGAACTTTCATATTATATTTTGTCGGTTTTTAAAATTAGTTCTGTGTGTTTGTTGACAGTTGGTTCAGATCGAACTGTTCATATCGAGCAGCACTTTCATATTACAAAATTGTAGTTTTACAAATTATTATGACTCCGTGTTTGTTAAATAAGCACAGGGTAGTAGTCTATTTAATGTTAACAGTTGAATCAGACCCCTGTAGCAGCTTATTGACCGTGGGATCAGATTATCATGAAGCAGCATTAAACGGGCTGCTTTTATATTATCTTTTATAGTTGTATAAATTATTATGAGTCTGTGTTTGTTAAATAAGCACGGGGCAGCAGCCTATTTAAGGTTGCTCCAAACTTAAAAGCCCCAACTAGTTCAGTTGGGGTTTGGTTGGGTTTTAGCTGACAAGTAGCTGTAGGTTAGAGGTCAGGGGTTTAAATCCTGAGTGTTGGTTTAAGTTTCTCAGGTTGAGGTGTCCATAGAGTGAGGACCTTGGAGTGGCCCTAGCTATTGAACATTGGATCAGATTCAAAGGGTTCATATCATGAAGCAGCGTTAAATGGGCTGTTCTTAGTGGGCTTGTTGATGGGCTTTTCATTAGACTGGATAAGCGCATACCGACACTAATGGGTTAACATTTACTGATGTAGACTGTGAATGATGTTATGATGGGAGCCATTTCTGCAGGACTCGTGCGTTATCTCAGTAGGCGCAATGCTACACGTACGTTGCCTGTATTTAATTTCTTTAATTTTAATGGACGTATCATCTATTGTGCTTTAATGATATCTCTGCCAATATTCATTTTCATACACACGGTACAACTCAGATTTGTTTGTTTGAATTATTCTACGAAATCTCGAAGTTGCAGCGAAAACAGACAGAAAAAGCTACGGAAGTGCAGATCATGAATATTATCTGCCATCAAACTTGCGTGCCAGGGCACTCGTTGCAGTTAATACCCGGTCGTCTCCAGTGCTCAAGGTAACCCTATTTTATATTTCACAGATCCACAGGGTAAAAGATATATAGATCGATATAGTAATTATTTGTGTGGCTATTGCTGACAGAACCTTGATAGCAATATGAAAAATCCAACGCAAGTAATGTGGGGTAACAAAGTAGGGCTTTGGTTGTTCCCGTTACCGATGGTTCATTACGAAGATCCCTTGGAATACTGTCGAGCTACAACAAGTACCTCCAGGATTAAAATTTTTTCTTTTGAATCTTCCTTCACATTGCTCTTCTGCACATTCATGACAATCAAGGTATATTCCCTCCAACCTATATATTTGTTCACACGATATGGATTGATCTTATTGCATAGACCTGAGATTCATCGAACAAAATTTGAAATGGCAGTTGCTGGAGTACGTAACCAACAAGATAAATATGAGGACAACGTTGTATTTCTCGAACGTGATTGGGCCGGTTGAGGAAATTGAATTCTGTGACAATCAGGTTACTCACATTATTCCCACCACATATGTAAACCATAATGTGAGTATTATCTAGTATCTTTGTTTGATTTACTGTATATGTATTTGGATTTGTAAAGGCATTTTCTGAGTTAACGAATGAATGTCGAAGCAGTCAATGATGATGCATTTCATAAGCTACGGTGGGAAGGGGAAGCTCATAGCATTGGTCTCCGAGGACGTGGTTCCAGATCCCCAGCAGCTTTGCTCAGATTGTGCTGATGCACTGCAACGAATGAAGGAAGCTGCCCATAAATTATAACATATGTCGTCCTTATGGCCTATATATAAATATGCATTTTCGTAGCATAGCATAGCTATAGATGTTATAGATGTTACGAGATATCAGTAGGGCGAACAGACAGGAATGTGCATGGAACTCACCCACAGCCATATGCGATCTTGTAATATGGCCAGCGTCAATAAATATCTGGCACTGTTATTAGGCATATAAATTAATGTTGTTCTTAAATGGTCCTGGTCATTGAATTGAGTTGATTCGGTACTTTGACCTGCAAAGTCCCCATTGCATTAAGTATTTTACCAAATTTGAATTAATTTAATGACATATTGTACTCTTCTGTCTACCATTGGAGTCCATAAACATCCCATTGGATTGGATGTGGAGTCTCAACCCAAGTTTTATCATTTGAATAGTTATTTAAGATGGACAAAACATCAAAATCATAATCACAATTGGTGATTATACTTAGAATAAAACCTTAGTCCATCCTCGGCTGTATGTGTCCGATTTGGATCCCTGCTTGACAATGTGTACATTTCTTTGTTTGTTTTCTCGTTATTTTTTTTTATCATCAGCCACTTTGTCACACTTTTCTGCATCTTATAGTTTTCATTTTTATGTGAATTATTTAATTTTCCAATTTTTATTTAGGATGTGATTTTGGAATTTGTTTTTTTCTATACATTTGATTCTATGGTGTATTTGTTATTCATTCTTAGATGTATCGAATTGTTTTTTCTTTATTTGGACATTTTAGATAAAGGAGTGACAAAATCATAGTACTTATTAATTTTAGGGTATCTTAGTATTTATTATCTTTAGGTTTTTTGTTGGGATGTATTTAGTTTCTTTCTATTTATGTTTTACAAACTTCCAAAATTAGGTTTCAAATTGAGTTAGTTTTTTTTTAATTTGTTTAAGATTTCATTTGAATTGGTTAAGGGTTTATATTATTGTGTGAAAATAACAGTTTATATATTTTTCTAAAAAGTATTTGATTGAGAAAATAAATTGTTCAATTCTTAGTATTATTAGTATTTCTTGCATATTAACTTCAAATTGCACTAATTTCTTTTAAGTTTTATTTAGTTTTTTTTGTTGTTAAAAAGAATTATAAAAATGTACATTTTAATGTTTGGAAAAGTATTCAATTTTGTTTAAGAAAAGAATGTTTAGAATGTAATAAACACTTTAATTCTTTTCATACATTACATTCTATTTCTAACATTTAAATTTCAAGCAATCTCATTGTTGTATATACCAATTGTGTAGACACCTCACATTTTAAATACTAGAAGAGTTGGTTCATGCCATTAAGTTAAGTCTTGAAATAAAAAATTTAAGATGGTACAAGGTAAAGATATTCACTTATGATGCCTTACTTACAATGGAACATAAATTTGATCATTAAAATGAATTATTAGAGCTACCTACACAACTTTTTAGAATATGGTGTAAAAAGATGAAAAGTGATCACCTTCCCAAATATATAACTTTTATTTAAGGAAAATAGATATAGCTCCCCCAAAATGGCGTTCTTCTAAGATTGGTATTTATTTTTCTCTAAAACATAATGCATATGTTGGCGCTCCACTTTTGGTAGGTAAATTGTCCAATTTTGTGAAAAAAAAAATTATGTAGAGTTAAATAGATAACACTGCAATGCCATTTTTTCCAAAATTTTCAAAGTTAATTTTATATATTTTTTAAATAAGGAAGTCAACAAAGCCCTAAAATGACAAGGTCTTAACATAATCAATATATATTTTTTTTAGTGCATAGGGATTTTAGTATACTTGTGCGGGTTCTTTTCCATTTTCAAAATAAGTGAGCTAGTCAAAAGTACATGACTGCAAATATAAATGAATAAAAAATAGAAAACACTAACAAATTTATTCAAAAAAAATCGATATTTGGTATCTACACACAGATTTCTATAAGTGTGTACAATTTCATAAGCAGTGGACAAGTGGAGCATATACAGAATCAAGGTCGAAAAGCATGAAGCTACAAAAAATGATTTTTTTCCTATAATGTAGTCCGAGCCATAAGTTTTGGCAATACAAACCTATAACCAAACCTACCAACTCATCAAACAGGGAAAACAAAAAGGGAAAGCGCGCCAAAAAAATTTAAATTTACGAACGTGTGCACATAAGTAGTGCATGCACATCATTAGCATGTGTGCCTCATTAGCATGTGCATGTTAGTGGTGCATGTGCCTTAATAGTGCACACACATTATCATATTATGTTACATTCTTGTATTACGTTTCTTTCTCCCCCCCTCTCGCTACATATCCCTTTCTCTATATAATCACCACCCCCCTCTCTCTCTTTCTCTCACGTCCCCTATCTCTCTCCCTTTATCCCTAACCTGCTCTCTCTTGCCGTAAACCTTAACCCCTCTATCTCTCTCCCCAATTCCCTATATCTCATCTATTTGTCTCACCAACCCCCCTTTGTCTTCCTCTCCACTCAACCTCCCCCTATTTCTCTTTCCCCCTCTCTCCCTAACCTCTCCCCTATATAACCCCACCCCCCTCGCATCCCATCTCTTTCTATGACCCCCCTCTCTCTTCCTCTCTACCGAACGCCCCCCCTCCCCCCCCCCCCCCCCCCCCCCCCCCCTCTCTCTCTCTCTCTCTCTCTCTCTCTCTCTCCCCCCAGCCTCACCTTTCCCTAACCCCCCCCTTCCTCTCTCTCTCTCCAACCCCACCTTTCCCTAACCCCCCTTCCTCTCTCTCTCCTCCTTTCCCTAACCCCCTCTCTCTCTCTAGCCCCACCTTTCCCTAAAGCCCCTCCCTCTATCTAACCAAACCCCCCCTCTCTCTCCTCATTTCCCTAACCCACCTTTATAACCCCACCCCTTCTCTCTCTCTCTCAACCCCCCATCTTCCCCTATACCATAAATCCTAACCCCCCATCTTACCCTAAACCACCCACTCTCTCTAATTCTCTAAGCCTCTCTCTCTCTCTCTCATCCCTAATCCTACTCACCCTAGCCATATACCTACATCACTAACCATTAATGCTCCCCTGTGATCTCGCTCTCTCTCTCTCTCTCTCAACCCCGCTCTCTCTCTCGCCCACACCACTAGCCATCCATACTCCCCCCATGATCTCTCTCCTCTCTCTCTCTCTAACCCCAACTCCCCTCCCACCCCTCCCCCCACTTCTATCTCTCTCTCCCCCTCACCACTAACCATCCATACTCCCCGCATGAAAAATATTTTTATTCACTATCCACATCATCTAATAAAGAGCTATAAGCACATAAAGAGTATAAAGTATATGTTCATATTATACTTTCACAAATATTTTTATGAAAAATATAATAAGTATCCATATAGTTTATTGAAAATTAATAAACATATAGTTTTACAATATTAACTATCTAATCTATCTAATAGAGATGAGTAATTACATGGTCCACAATATTGAATATCCATACTATTTAAACAAAATTGATAAACACATGGTCCACAATATTGATTATCCATTTTACCTAATAAAGAGTAAGATATATACATATAAACAAATTCTTATTAATTATTCATATAATTTATTAAAAATTAATATAAAAAAATACAAAATCGTAACAATCTATACCATTTAATAAGAATTGTTATTTGATAAAAATTATTAAATAATAAACTAAATATAATTTTTTTATGTGGATAGGTGTATGTATCTTAGAATTTGGGGTGGACTACCATCTATTAGAATTTAGGGTGAACTACCATCTATGATTTTCCTAGATTGAAGGAGGATAAGAGAAGTGTATGGTGTAGATTGATTTTCTTTCATCATTCAAAATTCCAAATAAACAATTATAAAATAAAAGTAAATTAAAGAGTGAGTTTAACTAAGGTTGGGAGTTTTTTTTAATAGTTGAAGTTAAAAGAGCAAGTTATTTCAACTATTTAATAATAAAGAGTTAGTTCAAATCGAAGCTCAAGGGCTAGTTCTCGAGTTCATTTCAATTATTTAATAATAAAGAGTTAGTTCAAATCGAAGCTCAAGGGCTCATTCTCGATTTCATTTCAATTATTTAATAATAAAGAGTTAGTTTAAATTGAAGCTCAAGGGCTAGTTCTCGAGTTCATTTCAATTATTTAATAATAAAGAGTGAGTCCAAAACGTTTATTTCATTTATTTAATAATAAAAAGTGAGTTTCAACAACGAGCTCAAAGGCAAGTTCCCAAGTTCATTTCAATTATTTAGTAATAAAAACCAAGTTTAAATCCACAGTTCATTTTAGTTTTCTTTTCAAGCAAAAAAAAAAAAAAAAAAAAAAACCTACTGTATTTTTGCTATTATAAATAATCAAAATGTACTTCCCCTTTTACATCCTTTACATCTGAGAAAACTATATTAGTGCCTCTATCACAAACCAAAAACACTACATCCAACAAAAATTGCCAATAATAAGACATAAACAATCATAACTGGCAAAAAGAACAAGAAAAACTAAACCATCACCAAAGACATAAAAACATATAGATCAATCCTCCAAAAAAGAAAGGAATCCTTTTTCCTCCAGAATATCATCAATCCACTCTTCCCAAGTTAGGATTCCTTCCTCTGCATTGATTGCTTCCTTTGACAGGGCATCCACATCATCATTGAGTTCCTAGTAGATATGGTCTATAGTCCAATTGTAGAAATTTTTCAAAAGAGATTCAATACTGCTACACCAATACTGAATAGAGATTGCTCTGATCTTGAAGATATTTTTTACCCAATTTATAACCATAAGAGAATCATGAAAGATCCACAAATAATCTAAACCAAAGAGAGCTTAACTTTTAATAAGCACCATAAGGCGATGATCTCTGCTTTAGAATTTGTCTCCATACCATAATTAATTTTAATCTTGAAATAGTGATATTTGTTTAAGATTAAGAGAACTCCAGCTGCACATCTGCCTTCAACCAAATCTCCATAAAAAAACCCTGTAGCTATACTTGAGTCTGCAATTGGTGTGAGGGAACGAACTCGAGTAGAATCATACCGAAGCTTTCTGTAAGATTTAAAAATCCCTATGGATTGGTGAATTGTCATCAAAAAGTGGTTCCTTTTATCCTGAAAAATAATGTCATTTCTCACTTTCCAAATCATCCAACAAACAAAAGATGGAAGTAATTTAAAGTCTCTTTGTTCCTTATACCACTTGAGAAGAGAAGAATCAATACTTCCATTACCCCAAATGCTCTGAATATTTAAACACAAGCAAATCGAATACCATACTTGTTTAGTGTAATGGCAATCAATAAACAAATGCTTGACATTTTCCTCATAATTGGAACATAAATGATAAAAACTCAAATTGGACCATCCTCTTCGGATTAAATTATTCCAAGTTAATATCTTATCTTCGAGAGCTAGCCACAAAAAACATTTGATCTTTTGTGGAATTTCCCATTTCCAAATACATAAGATCCACCAATTCTGATTTGAGATAGCCAAATTTTCCACAATAGCATTATATGCTACTTTGGCAATGATAGCCTCAACATCATGGGAAAATGACCAAAACAGTTTATCGTCAGAATCATTTAATCTCACCCTTGCTCTATTAAGATAAGAAATGTATAGATTCCATTCATCTTTCATGTTTCTATGGAGTCCTAAGTCTTGGGTAGTTAGCCAATAATGAAGAGAGTTATGCAACCATCTCGGCCGCCTAATATGATCAATTGTAACATAACCTCTCTGCCTGAGATAGGTCCTCAAATCTGAAGATAAAATAATTTTTTCCCCGTTTCCAACCAAAGTATCCACCTCGTTGAGGACACACTTGCCATTTCCAACTAACCAAGTAAGATATCTACTGATCCAACCATAAATTTTTTGAAATCCACTCGAGATAATAGAGGCCTTGCTAATATTTTTTTTGGAATTTCTTATCCAAAGAAGTAAATTACCTTTCAAATATTTACTATGAATCACATCGGACCAAAATCCTTTCCCGAATAGACAATGCCAACAGCTTTTCAAACAGAGAGCAATGTGAAACCACCTTAAATGTTTTATATTCCATCCAACAAGAGATTTTGGCCTAGAAAGATTTTCCAATTTGTGAGATGGAATTTTCCAGCTTTGTCATTCCCATCCCAAAGGAAATTGAAGATTAATTTTCTGATCATATGAATAATTGATTTTGGAATCAAAATAAGAGAGAACCAATAAACTGACATCCCTAAAAGAACCGCCTTAATTAAGGTAATACGACCACACCATAGATAGGTACTTGTAGCTCCAATGGTTAATTCTTTTAACCAGCCAATACCAGTCACAAACTTTATAACAATCAGGTTTTATAAAGAAGCCTAAGTACTTTAAACCATCTTCAATTCTAGACTTTTGATATGGTAATAAATCAGAGATTCTATTCAGAAATTCATCATCCAAGTTGCTATACAGGAGATTTGATTTGTTTGTACTTATTTCCATACATGTAGCAGAGCATAACACCTTGATAATATCAGTAAATTGTTTCCATTCCTTCACAGTGCCCAAACCAAACAGGATGACACCGTCTACAAACAAGAGATGTCTACAAACAAGTAAACTAGTTCTTCAGGCTTCCACAATCATGCGGCTTAAACCTTCAATGACAAGGATAAACATGTATGGAAAAAGAGGGCACCCCTCACGTAAACAATGAGAGAAACCAAAAACAATTGAAAGAGTTCCATTTATCCGAACAACAAAAGAAGGAGACATGACACACGCCATGATCCAAATTCATCATCAATAGAGGAATGCCAATCTGGAGAAGTAATAATCTCAGAAAAAACCCAATTCACTCGGTCATAGGCCTTTACAAGGTCCATCTTGAGGATAATATCCTTCAGAGATTTTATCTTAATAGTGTGCATGGTCTCTTGGGAAATCCCAATTGCATCATGGATTTGACGATTGGTCAAGAAACCAAACCGTTATTTTGTAACAACCTCTCCCAATTTTGGTTTCAATCTGTTTGCTATAATTTTAGTGATCAATTTATAATCCAAATTGCATAAAGCAATAGGCCTAAAATCACTAAACTTATTTGGCTTATTGCATTTTTGAATTAAATTTTAAAAAAAATAGAGTTCAAACCTTTGTGCATGTAGCCTTCAGATCTCAAGTATTCGATCATAGATAAGAGTTCATTTCCCATAACATAAAAAAAAACCCAAAATAGCTCAACTGTCCAACTGTCGAGACCTGGGCTTTTGTCCTTGGAAATTTTTTTCAGCACTTTTCAATCTCTTCCAACTCAACAATTTTATAAATCTCAGCCCCCTCCTCGTTTGAAAAGAAAGTGGGGAAATCATTTACTACCTTCATCTGATCCTCAATTTTTGTCGTACCAAGATCCGTAAAGTGATGAGAAAAATAGTGTTCTGCTTCTTGCTCCAGTTCATTTTGCGAGGTCACCATATTCCCATCCTCTTCCAAAATATCCCAAATTGCATTATAGTTTCTCCTGTCAGATGCAAATTTGTGAAAGAAGTTTGTATTCTCATCACCTAGTTCCACCCAAGTGGCTCTACTCTTTAACCTCCAAGAAATTTCCTCTTGTTTTAAAATTTCATGTTTTTTTATTTCCAACTCTTGCAATTCCAAATTTTCCTCCTCCGTGTAGATACATGTGGGATTGAGACTGAAGATGAGATTGATTTTATTCTCAATCACCATCAAAATTTATTTATCTTTTTCTTTCCTTTTATTTCCCAACAAGACACTTCCTTTTTTAAAGATTTTAGTTTCAAAACTAAGATCTCCATAGGATTTAGATCTGCGGAAGGAAAGAAATTTCTCCAATTTTTTTTAGCTAAGTTACAGAAGTTATGATCCTTCATCCAGGCATTGTTGAACTTGAAAGTGTACCTTCTCTCGTGAAAACCTCCATCTAGCTAAAGAAAAATTTCTTGATGATATGAAATATTAGTATACTCGACCCAAGTTCTGAATCTTAAGAGATTATTGCATAAAATCTCTGACATAAGAAAATGGTACAACCTTTTACCAATACCCTAATTTCCTTTCTGCTTATTTCTCCATGTGGCACAAAGTTTCACAGGTTTTATATCAACGAGATTATTTCTCTGAAGTAAACTTTCAAAGAAATTAACTAAGACATCTAGACGAGTAGCAGTTCCCAAGATTTCACCAACAGATAAGGTAAAGTTCAAATCTCCAGCTATGATCAAGTTAGGAATGCTTCATAAACCACTAATCTCTAAGTTATTCCAAAAAACTTCTCTATTAGTATAGGAATCATACATGTTGAGGAAAGAGAGTTGTTGATCGATATCCTTTATTTTTCCTTCCAGTAAGAGGCCCCTCATAGCTTTGAAATATTTGATTTTTTCTAAACCAGATTCCAGCTAGCAAGCAGCCCACCAGAGTGGTCGACTGCATCCAAAGCACAGAAGTTCCATGTAGGAAATATCTTTGAAAATAAATCAATAGAAATATCGACACTACATAGGGTTTCTTGAATTAAAATTAAAGCACGGTTGGTAGCTCTCAAAAGTTGGGATAGGGCCCTACCCTTTCTAACCCCTCTAGTCCCACGAATGTTAAAGTAAAGAAATCACATTAGGAAACAAAGGATGTGGGAAGCTCTCCTCTAAGGGCCCAAGAACTAGAAGTCACTTGCTGGAGTATTTCAGATAAAGGAAGGAAAGTACTACCCACTTCCTCAGATAATTTTGGGTCCTCATCCCTCAGTTTATCCTTTTTCTTCTTCCCACAGATAGTGACATTACAACATCTAATGGAAGACAAGGGAATTACCTCAGAATCAGAGGATGGTTTCTTTGAAAACACATCCACTGGAGATTTATGATCTACAACCAGTGAAGAGATCAAATTCGCTTGTAGGGTATGAGGGAAGGTAACATTTTTCACAACAAGAATAGGCTTGGGAGTGGTTGGAAGCAACTCAAATGAGGGAGGATTTTTTCATAAAAATCGAGGGGAAGACGAAGGGATTTTATGACCAACCACTGTCGAAACCCTAGAATCTATAAAAAGGGATTTTGGCTTAATTAGATGAGAGGTTTATTTTTCCAATATAAGATATTCGGAGTGAAACAAATCCTCAACAGAGTTTGTTCTAGTAGGGTTATTAGGAAGCGAGACTAAGTCACTATCCAAAACTTTGCAAGAAACTAAAACCCTTTCAGTAGAGAGATAAAAATTTAACTCGTCTTTTGAAAACCAGCCCTCATAATGTGTGGAAGAAATAAAATTTGACTTACCGAAAATACCGGCTTGGGGCGAGGATTCCAAGTTTCTAGATATATCAGCACAGGGCAAGTTAGCCAAAATACCCTTCGTTGTCGACTGAAATCCTTCAAAAACCCTCTCCGACTCAGAGGACACAGAACGCAACCCTTAAAATAAAGCAGGGCATTTGGCCTGAACATGTCCAGTATCCCTACCAAAAACAAAGTTGAAGGGGATATTTCTATAGTCAATCCTCTGAATATATTTCTTCCCCCCCCCCACTATCTCCACTACTTCCAGAATTCCTTTAGTGATGTCCAATTCCACTGGTATAGAAGCAATTTTCTTCTCTACACCCATACAACATGTCATTCTCCATTCTTACAAATTTACCTAGAAATTTTTCGAATTCCTCCAATACATGCGTCTAGTCCAAAGTTGAAGAGGAAACCCTAGAAGAAGCATCCACAAATGCCTCTTAGTCAATTTCTCCATTTCCAATCTAAAATTGGAGTGCCAACATTTGAGTAAGAGAGATCCTATGAGACAAATTTTCGATAGGATAATGTCTAAGATCTCAGCCGAAGGGAAGATAAAATAGATCCAACCCTTAACCAACAAATTAGTGTGTGGAGGAAGACCAGTAATCAGGGTCTAGAAGTGATTTACCCATTCAATGAGCTCCATTCTTGAAACCCTTGTACCTTTTATTTTGCTGACCAAATCCCTGGAAGATAGAGAAAGGACTCGATCCAAATTCACATCCTGTACTAAGACAAACTATCCTAAATCCCTTTGGATTTTATAGGTTTTTTGTTTTCTTCTCTGTTTGGCTGCAACCAAACAACTTCCCTTTCGGATCAATGACCGATGAGTAAAGAGGAGCAGGTTCTTGCAGAGAGAAGTTATATCCAGAAAAAGTGTGAAGGGATCCGCCGTTCATCCCACCCCTATTTAACTTAACCCTAAAATAACCAATATGCACAGACGAAGTTTGTTTTAGTTGAGGGTACTTTAGATTAACAATGCCAGACGCCATATGTTAGCCTTTAGGGCTAACGAAAAACCCTGAAGTACATACTCCAATAAATGTAGTAAAAAAGGAAACAACAGGGATAGGAAACTTGTTAGGTCCCATCGATGAAATAAATCCAAATTTCTCAAAGCCAAACCTAATCAGATTAAAAAAACTGGATCAGATATGCTAACAAGGGGTCTAAGAAAAAACTGCAATAGGAAAAAAATTTGATTCCCACCTTTTACCTTTGTTGGTACTAAGCTGCTAGGTAGGCAACAGACTCCAAGTTGCTGTGTTTTTCAGAGATCCCTAACTAGGGTTTCGTCCATTTCAGGTTTTTCCATATCTGAAATATTTTTCACAAGTTGGAGATCCAATCTCATCATCATCAATATCAAAACAAATTCTCTTATACCAAAAACCAGCTCATTTTAGTTATTTAATAATAAAGAGTGAGTTCAACAAGTTCATTTCAATTATTTAATAATAAAGAGTGAAATAATAATGAGTGAGTTCAACCACAAGATCGAGGGCCAGTTCTCGAGTTCATTTTAATTATTTAATAATAAAGAGTGAGTTCAATTAATTCATTTCAATTATTTAATAATAAAGAGTAACTTCAACGACGAGCTTAAAGGTGATTTTTGGAGGTTTTTAAGAGTGGAAGGGTGAGTTATTTCAATTATTTAATAATTATTTAGTTCAACTCCAAGCTCAAAGGAAACTTCTAGAGTTCATTTCAATTATTTAATAATAAAAGTGACTTCAATAATGAGCTTAAAGGTGATTTTCTGAGTTTTTAAAGAGTGGAAGGGCGATTTTCGGCTCAACCTAATGTTTTAGCAGGTTTCTTTGGAGATTTGATATAGCGCAACATCCTGATAGATATTGAACTAGCTAAGCTAAGTGCCACTTGGAATAATAAGCAAAGTGGTAGCTAGGGTATAAAAAAACGTTTGGACCGCTTTCTTATGGTTGAATCTCTTTGCAGTTGCCTCCAAAAATACAGGTCGTGGATTGATTATGCCAATATATCTGATCATCAGCCAATATTTTTACAATTAGATGGAGTTAAATCAAAGAACAAATTTCCCTTCAAGTTCAACTGTTCGTGGTTACTCGATGAAGAGTTTTGTAAGCTAGTTCGAAATCATTGGTTACAGATATTTGTTCTGGAAGTAATTAACCCTATGGAAGCCATTGCTTTTAAGCTAAAGGATCTAAAGAAGGAAGTACTTAAATGGGACAAACAAAGATCTAAAAAAATATAAAGCAGATTTGGATGATATAGAACATCGGATCAAACTGTTTTATGAATTAAACCCTGCTGGCATTTTTACAGAGGATGAAAAGGATGAATTACAGGATCTTGAACAAAGAAAACAAATTATCTTGGAACAGGAGGAATGCACATGGCGATTAAAAATCAAATCTATATGGGTCTCTTTGGGGGATGAAAACTCCAAATTTTTTCACAGGTATGCTTCAGATCGTAGAAATAACAATGCCATTTGGGATTTAATTGATGAAAATGTAAATACCATTAGAGCTAAAAAATATTTGGAAATTGAAGCAATTCAATTTTATTCTAAGCATTTCAAGGATCCTGGTTTGGCTAAGATAAAGGACCAATTGAAAGTGGTTCAACATTTCCCCTCTTTCTTCTCTCATGATGAAGGATTGCAACTCGACAAACCTGTTTCCTTGTAGGAATTGTCAAATGTGCTCAATAAATTTTCCAAGGACAAAAGTCCCAGACTTGATGGTTGGACAATTGAGCTTTTATTAAAGTTCTTAGATATTATGGGGAAATATATTTTGGATATGGCTGAGTACTCAAGAACGGAAGGATTTATGTACAAGGGTCTAAATTCAACCTTTCTGACCTTAATTCCAAAGTGTGGTAAACATTCCAACTTCAGTGACTTTAGACCTATTGCATTATGCAATTTGGTCTATAAGGTTGTTGTAGAGATTTCCTCCTACGGATAGAAAGAATCCCTCTTAGGATAAAGCAGGATAGAATGACTCTATACTAAGACAAAAATGAAACAAATGTGATCTTGAATCCTAGATTAAACAAGCATTTCAGAGTTTCTGTATTGAAGAGAAATGAGAGAAAGCAACTTACCTTTCACTCTTGATGTTTGTCTCGCTCGTCATTCAGATCCCGAAGTCCTTGCGATGAACCTATTAGGATCAGACAATGCACAAGCATATACAATTCTCCAAGATCTCTGAATCACAAGTTAGAATCCAAATCTAACTAGATACAAATCATGAAATTGAAACACAATCAATACACATGAGTTGGGAAACAAGACAATTTAACTTTATTACAACTTGAATATGCTTACAATTGTTGCTTGATGTCCAAGCCAACTTTCAGCTCCAATTCCTTCCTCTAGCTATCTCTGCAAAAGTCTCAAGATCATAGGTTGGATGCCCCAAAATTCCTCCCCTTGGCCCATGGAAGGCCTCTCCTTTATAGTGTTTGGAAGGGTTAACCAAAAGGAGCGTAAAATGGATCTAATGAGTGTTTAGTGGATCAGGCCTACTAAACAGAGAGAGGGGTTGGGATCGAATCAAAGTTGGTAATCCCAAGAAAATCTCTCAAAAGGTAAGATCCAAGATCCATGGAAAAAAGGCTAAAACAAGATTGTCGCGCCCCTGGGTCTGAGCATAACACGGCATTGTCGCACCCCAAGGTCGGAGCATAGCGCGGAAACCCTAATTGTTGCGCCCCATCAGATGTGCAAAGCGCGATAATTTATGCAGATTGGGTGACATGTGGCATATAAGATGTTGTTTTCAGTATTCATGCAATAGACTTTACTCCTGGGTGTCTAGATGAGACCAAGGAGGGTACCAGTAATGTATAATGATCATTAAGGGGAAGTGTCGTTTAGGTGACTTGGTGTAAGGATGCGACACTAGGGTTTAGTGTGTAATATTGAGGTATAACAGATGCCCCCTAAAGTGTGAGGTCAGAAGAGACTGATGGCCGAAAGACTTTACAAATAATTCACGAAGATAGCAACGAGGAGCTGAAACAGAAACAAATTGTCAAAAATACCACCGAGGCGGGCATACCCATGCTCAGAAACAATTGACTCAAAGCATGGCTGCCGACCAATACATTGCAGATCCATGAGCAGTGAGATGATATAGACTGTAGACAAATCATGGCTATTGTGAACAATCGTAGATCCATGAGACAATAATGACACAGCCACGACCAATACATAAGTGGATCTGTGTGACAATACAAGAGTGAGGTCTTCCACGTAATGACTAGGTGGAAACCTGATAAAAAATCGCCATCGTAGCCTGGCTGTAATCAATATATAAAAAGATGTCCAAGGTCTTCTACCCGATCCCAAACGATATGAATCTAACCATGTGATTACAAGGTGTTGAAGTCGAACATGGTAGAAACCATTTGATTACCGGTCAATGATGTGAACCATTAACAAATGCGAGGGAAATCACCAATGATGGCAATGATCCCCAAGGTATCTGTAGTACATCTCAATGAAATGCGAATAGATGAGTTGATGTCGAGCATTCGTGAGATTATTCGATCAAAGGTCAATGATGGAAACCGACTGTCGAATACGAGGAAACCTACCATTGAGGCTTGCAGGTACCAAGGTATTGATGGTTGACTCCTAATCCTAATTCCTGGATAGTGATTTGCAATCGACAGGAATAGACTCGTCGAAGGTGGGCCATAATGATTCCCACATCATCGACGCAAAATCGAAACGAGAGATAGTATGTAACAATGGAACAAGAGAACATGTACTGACACTACGAAATATTTGACATAGTAGACGACTCAGAGCAACACAAACCCTTTGAACATATAATGGCATGAAACAGAACCTGGCAGTAGGGATTATAGATAGAAGAGAACAAACACACGACGAGTAGGCTCGTGGCCAAAGAGACGACTCGAGATGATGACCATAACTCAGCAAGAACGGATAAATACCCAAAAGGAGACAAGGGATAGATGCATGCCATGTTCAAAGGTGACGACTGACAAGCTGCCAAGAAGATAAACTTGATTCATTTCCCATTTTCCCTCGACATGATGTATGAGTACTTCTTTGTTGTTTTACGAGATTGAAGAGGATAACAGATGCTCGGTATAGCTCATCTCATAGATGAGTCCGATCTCACGTGTTTTGTGAACCTAATAAAGGAGGGGTTCATCCCAAAGCGGGCCCTTCGATGTTAAATTTTAATGAGTCCAAGGAAGGAAAAATCGGTAGTTTTTCACACTTATAGAGCCTGAAAAACTTAAAGAAGGCTCCAGAATGTACTTTTTCGTAAATTTAGTCCCTTAGTCCCGAAAAACTATAAAACAATTCCTGAGAGAACTCTCCCAGTCAAAAGTTGACTGAGGTATACCTTTCTTGTAAATAGTCTAGACAGGCCGGAAAAGGGGTAACCTATCACCGAATAGACGACCTTTCAAATACTTTTACAAGTGTGAAAGAGACAAGTGTACTTGGTGATCTTTTTGAAACGAGGGAGTCTGAAAAGAGCTTAAAGAGAACTCCGATGGTCTTTTTCATAATTTTTAATCATTTCGGTCTGAAAAAAACAATAATACCAAAATGATACTTTCCTCATCGTTTTACGAGCACGAGTAAAGTCGACTAAGCTCGACATCGTTTACTTAATTTTGACAAGCACGACACGGGTGTGAAAAAGTGCTTGGAATCTTTTTTAGGTTTTAATGCAGAGCACAAAAAAGATAAAGTCAGCTCAAATGAAGGTCAAAACAATGATATATCGCTAGTGTAAACAAAGTATAGAGATCCTGTCAAAAATGGTTTATGAAACCTTGGAAAAAGATATTAGTAATGTGAAAAATTTGACCTAGAAAAGATATTTTAAATAAAATAATGGGCAAAAATATAGTCATGCAACTTATATAAGCAAGAGGTAAAAATAGAAAGTTACCATTTTAACTTGGCTATTTTTGCTCATAGAGGGATTTTTACCTATTGAAGGGAAAAACTTCAAGTGACCATATCCGAAGATCCGAGGGACCATTCTGACAGCTGTCTGCACCAGGTAAGAGCTCTTAAGCTCCTCTTTCAATTCATGTTCTTATTTTTTGATTTCACATCAGTTTTCTAATTTTTTGAGGAATCCCTAGGGCGTTTTTTCCATGCCTGAAATTGTCGTGGCTTGCCTTTATTGGGAAATGCGGTAATTTCCCGATTACTGCGTTGTGTCTTTCGTCCAGGGCGCGGCAATTCACAGTTTCCGTGCATCTTGACACTACCCAGGCACGATAATCGCGGAAAAATGAAATTTTTTCTTGATGTTTACTCATGTTTGGCATGAAACCAGACCTCCAGTTCCTCATAAATGCTTTATTTGACTTTTTACAGGAGTTTGCATCTCACTTGAGGCAAAATGGTTGATTGGAATGAAAGGGAACGTGAAGCTGATGATCAGTTGGCTGCAAATGACCAAATGACACTGAATGCGCTGCGGGCATGTGGGTTGCTCAAGTTCTTTAAAACTAATGGCATCCGAAAACAGGTTAAACTTCTGACTCACATAATACAAATGTGGGATAGTGACATTCAGCCTTTCCGAGTCGGAGAGCATACTCTCGAGATTGAGCTCGAGGATATCTACTTTCTCATTGGCCTCTCTAAGAGAGGGGCACAGGTGAACCTGACGGGGCACATGGCCTCAGAAGAGAGTGCAAGTGACTTGATTGTTCATTATTGCCGACAGGGTTCTTCAAAGAAAAGTGGGAAAGTGGCCATCAAGGATGTGATAGAGCTCCTGATGAGAACTGTATTGTTCACCATAACATGAGCAGCGGGTAGTGTAAGTCCTCACCAGGAAACCCGAGGACAAATGACTCTCGTGGTAGAGTGCATGGCACCGACTTTGTTCAACTGGTGTGAGGGGGTCTTATCCAACCTCAAGGAACAAGTAACCAAGTGCAGAAATGCAGATACTCGCCAATTTGGGTATGGGAGTATCTTAGTCACCTTCTTTTTGGAGAGGGTGCCATTGCTGCGTCCACATATATCCATGCCTTTCCGCCTTGTGACCAAACCTCGGATGGGTCGATGGAGTGACTACGCAGGACGACTCGGAGGACCACAAGTGTTAGCCTTCGGTGAGGATTTCTTCTCATGGCTCGAGGAGCAGATCATCATGATCGAGGACTACCCCTACAAAGGGGTGGATTACCGAGAGGACATTGACTTGGCATTGCCCGATGATGAGGACTAGGACAACTAGGGTATATGACCTTCACTAATGTGTTTTAAATTTTTAAATATATATGATTTTTAGTGATTTTTTAATGTGTAAAAAGATCTAATGTATGTACATGTGCACGTTGCATATCGTGGACCAAGGAGACCAGCATCAGGCTGCTATTGAGGAGGAAGAGGAGGACGAAGAAGAAGCAGGAGGTATCCGCAATGTAGAGTGGAATCTTGAGGGTTTGACCTTTGGAGTTCCTGCAATGAGGATAGCTGACGTCCCTCTCCATCTCCAGCGGCATACTATGGGTGTTCCTAGGCGCATCAGTCAACTCCTCCGTAGGGTGGCTAGAGCTGTGGTATGCTACCATGAGAAGCGCAAGGATGACAATTAGTCTCCTTAGACAGTAGTATCTACTTTTTGTGGCATGTACATGATATGTAGCCCAGAGGGCCAAATTTTGCATGGGACAGGATCCCAAATTTTGTCGTTAGACACATCATTATTATATGTATTCAGAAAAATATTTATATGTGATTATATACATGTGGACTTATTTCTATGACTTATTCATTTACAATGTCTTGTGTATTCAATTCATGATATATTTTTTTATGTATGAGCTAGATGCCAATCCAAAATGTAGTTAGCCAATGAGTCAGCTACAAAATTGACTTCTCTTGGTATATGTTGATATGAAATGTAATCAAAAGATCGTTCCAAGAGGTGTACCCTTCTAAATAAGCGAAGTAATATAGGATCGCGGACAGTGTAAACATAGTTTAGATGGGACACCATGAGTTGGGAGTCTAGAAATACTGACAAGGAGTAGATTCCAAGGGAAGCAACTTCAGTTAAGAGTTCGATGACTACATGGTACTCTGCAATGTTGTTGGTTGCGGGGCCCAAGCAAGTGCCTCCTGAGGATATCAACTTGCCAGCAGGATAATAGATAATCCATGCTGCGGAAGCAAAGTTCCGGGTGTGTCGGCTGGCATCATTTGTGAATCCATAGTAGGCAGACATCTGCGCATAGAAGCACAAGTCGAGGTAAATGAGGATACATGAAATAAAATCCATGCACACACACAAAAGAAATAACTGAAAACAAGCTAAGTACATTATGTACAAGATGTCTTGCGCAGGATAAACCTACGCGTAGAAACGTTTTAGGTACATCCCGTTGCAGGGTCGTGCCAAAGGTGTACCATCACAGTCGACAAGATCGTAAGCTTCTTTTTCCAATACATGTTTTATAATTAAGGGACTGTACCGCATGGACTCTAGCTTTCCTTTTCCTAGTTTGTCATGCATTTGGTTGTATGTGAGTACGAGGTCGCGTTCGTTGAAAATCCGAGGTTGAATGGATTTGTCATACTGTGCTTTGACACGTTTCTTATGGTATTCGTTAGCTAAAGTAGTGTCGCGGCGGGTTTCATCTAGCTTGGCTAGATATAGAAACCGTTCCTCTTCGGAAGTTGTATTGGGAAGTATCTCTACGGCTATCTTCAATGACGGAATTTCACATTCAATTGGAAAAATGGCTTCCAGGCCATACACCAGTTGGAATGGTGTGAACCCGGTGGCACTTTATACTGAGGTTTGGTAGGCCCATAATGCCGAGAAGAGCGCTAAGTGCCAATTGGACTTATGAGTACCCACAATGTGTTGGATCATGTTCTTCAAAACTTTGTTTATGACTTTGACTTGGCCATTGGCATGTGGGTGGTATGGGGTTGAGTTTTCATGACGAAAACCCAACTTGGCACTCAATTATTCAATCATATGGTTCCTAAAGTGGGAACCGTGATCGGTCACAATAGACCGCGGAACTCCGAACCTAACTATGATGTGGTTGAATATGAATTGCGCTATTGTTTTACTGTCTTCCGCAAAAGTAGGCATCGCTTCAACCCATTTTGTGAAATAATCAACAACTACTATGACATAGCTATGCCCCCCGGCTGAAGTGGGCTTACAATGCATGAAATCGATGCCCCATTTGGTGAAGGGGCTAATGGAAACAATAGGGTGAAGTGGAGCAGGATGCGAGCGTTTCTTGCTATGGAAGAATTGACAGGGTGGGCATTTCTTGACCGTTTCAATGCAATCTTTGAAAATCAAGGACCAGAAATATCCTGCTCATAAAATATTCTGGGCCGTAGCCATTCCAGAGAGATGACCACCACGTGCTCCAGAGTGGCAGTCATTAAAAACATCTTCAGCCTCGTCTAAAGTTAAACAACGTTGAAGAACGGTATCAACACCACGGCGATAAAGGGTATCATTGATGATGAGGTAGTACTTGGCATGGTGTCAAATGTGTCGACGTTCATCGCGGTTGAGTTCGGGTCGAAAACGTTGGGTTTGGAGATAGAGTATGATATCCCCATACCATGGATCAGATGTGCCAATGAGAAACAATGATTCATTAGGGAGAGAATCGATGGGCTCTGGTTGCTCAGTGACACGGGGCAAAGTACAGATCAGCTCTGTGAAGACCAATGATTTCTTGGATTTTTCTTTAGCAAATTCCAAGTCAAACTTTTGAAGGACAACAATCCAACGAGAGTATTTTCCCCCAAGCACTTGATGTGTGAGGATATAGTACATTGGATTGAAATCAGCTATGGCAGTGGTCTGGCGGAGCATAATGTAATGGCGGAACCTTTGGACAGCAAAAACTGTAGCTAGAGCCATTTTTTCAACATGCGAGTAGCTGGTTTCAGATTCAAGGAGACTCTTACTAAGCTAATAAACTACATGTTCTATGTCGTTGGCGTCTTCCTGGACTAACACCATGCCAATGGTGGAAGTGGAAGCTGTGAGATATAAGATGTAATCCCGTGTGTAATTGGGGGGTTGAATTACGGGATCCTTAGTGAGGGCTTCCTTTAGATTATCAAAAGAACGTTGGGCTTTGTCATCCCAGAAGAAGGGGATGTTCTTTTTCAAAAGCCTCATGTAGCCTTTTGTGATCTTATCAAAATTGCACACAAAATGGTGTAGAAAATTTGTGTGCCCTTACAAACTTTGAAGTGCTGGTATGTCCGTGGGTGAAGGAAGAGCTAGAATGGCTTCTACCTTCGCTGGGTCTAAACGTATACCGTCCTTGGAGATTATGAATCCCAATAGTTTTCGAGCTTCGACACAAAAGACGCACTTGTGTGGATTTAAATGAATATTGTAGTGGCAGCACTTAGAAAATATGGTGCTTAAATGATCTGGATGATCATCCCGAGCCTGAGAATGGGTGGGGAGGTCATCAAGATATGGTTCTACAATATGTTTAATGTCGTGAAATGCATATGACATCGCCCGTTGGAAAGTTGCATCGACATTCTTGAGGCCAAAGGGTATCTTTCGGTACGCAAAAGTCCCCCCATGGGAAAATGAAGGTTGTCTTATGCTGGTCAGCGGGGAGTATCTCTATCTGATTATAGCCGGAGAAGCCATCCATGAATGAAAAGATGACACTCTCGGCACAGTTATCGATAATATGGTCAATAAACGGAGTTGGATAGTTGTCTTTTGGACAAGCTTTGTTCAAATCTCGGTAATCGATATAGACCCTAATCGTACCCTATTTCTTTGCCACGAGAACGATATTAGACACCCATTCTGTCAACGGGATAGGATAAATAAAACCAGCACACAAAAGTTTTTCAATTTATGCTTTGATATCCGCTGTCTTGCGGGGATGAACGGGCCGGAGTTTCTGTCGAACTGGTCGGGCACCATGAAAAGCTTGGATTTCATGGACCACGATGGAAGGGTCTATTCCTAGCATTTATTCATAACTCCAAGCGAAAACGTCGCGGAATTCTTTGAATAAGGAAGTATAGAACTCCATCTCAGTGGGAGTACATGTCTTGCCTATGTGAATATTTTCCACGACACCAGGTTTCACTGAAATGTTAATAGGAGTAGTTTCCATGATGTTGGCCAAGTTTCCTTCGGAGAATATATCATCGAATGAAGTGGGAAACTTGGGTTTAACAATTTCAAGTGAACTGCTGGATTGGGTGTCTTGCTCAATCGCCTGGATAGTCGGGAAAGAAGACCGATGATGGTAATCTTCACAGGGTGGTTCATCGATACACATAACCTCCATGATTGATTCGTCGGAAGGAAAAATCAGTGTGAGAGGATTGATAGGTGATGACGATGAGCCAGCCTCAGACGAGATTTGTGCCACAGCGTGATGCATAGGAGGATCGACCCAATCTATGGTTTACTGGATCACCTGATAAGTTGCGAGGTTCCTGTTTAAAGGCATGGAATTGTTGTAGGTTTCAAGCTCTGTAGGACCCGGTATCACCCAAGAATCAGCGGATCCATTGGATGGGGTGATACTTGACGATATCATGTTGATGGCATGTATAGGGTATCTGAGCTCCGGGAATACTCCGATGAGGGAGGAATCCTTCATAAGACCAATGCCAACATCTTCAAAACGGTACTGGGACTGACCCAACAGTAGGACATTATGGGTGGAGTTTGAATGAATGTCTGGAGTATAGAAGTCTAACTGATCTATAGTGACAATCTTCCCTTGATGAGGAAATTGTACTAGTCGAAAGACGGAAGATGCAACGACGGTCGTGGCGTAGAACCAATTTCGACCAAGTAGAAGATTATAATCCAATGGTGCATCTATGACTTTGATGTGTATAGGTACTGTCTTCCCCCTAGTTCAACGCCAATTGCAGGAATGAGTCCGTATGGTTGGAAAACATGTCCGTCAAATGCTTTGAGAGTAGTGGGAGAAGGTGTAACTTCAGGTGAGCCTATGGCTCTCCAACAAGTCAAGGACATGATCGACATGGAAGCACCTTTGTCTAAGACAGTGGGATGAATGTTGTTTCCACGGATCTTTGTTTGTATCTGGAAGCCTAACTGGTGAGAAAGCCTAGGTTTAAAATATTCCAAGTTAAACATAATCGTGTTAGAAGTATCCAGTTCCACTGCCCCCAGTGCTGAAAGTAAGGTCCTACGCTGCGTGGGGCAGTGTTGGAGAACCTCGAGAGTCGACATGGCGCATGGTGCTTGAGCTAGGTCCTCAACAATATTGTAATTTTAGGCTGCTCACGCGTTAGGATTAAATGTTTCCTTTCGGATGGTGCCCTTGGGTGGGCATAGCACTGTGTCTGTGACAGGTCTCTCAATGTGAAGATGACCATTGGGGGGAGGAGTGATAGAAGGATCTTCAGAAGGGGACTTGCCATTGGTTGTCTCCGATTTGTTTGAACTTGGAGGGGTGTCGTATGTCCTTTCTTGAGTGGATATATGAATCTCTTCATTACTCATCATCAAAATATTGTGGTTTGTGGACGTTTCTCCATGGGGTGGGTTGTTCGGATTGCCCCCTTGCGGGGTATCGTGAGTAACCATCTGTTGCTGCTGATGGGGGAAAGGATCGGTTAACACTGTCGAGCGGGAGGATCCTTTAACAAATTTGTTGACTTTGTCCTTGTAAGGACAGTCTCGTGTGTAGTGATCTTCCTGGAAAATCAGGCAGGGGAACTTTGCTTTTTAATGTGGTTTGGGATCGTTGTTGGTTGGTTGGGGCTTGGGGTTCTCTTGTTGGTTAGAAGGTTTCTTGGATTTTCCACGGTTATTCTTCTTTTTTCCCCCAGATTGTTGTGATGTGGATTGAATCGCGTTCACCTCCGAGGAAGGAGCAGGAGAGGTAGAATCTTTGGGAGCAGCTTGGGGTGGAGAGGGGGAAGCATTAGCTTGTTTCCCACTCAGTTTGGTGGCAGGCTGAGCCTTTACTGAACCGATGATACCGTCAATGGGGGGTTTATTGGTGGGCTTGGTTGGATCAGTAGTGGTGCGGGAGGCATGGGGAATAAGATTGTATAAAGTTTCGGATTGGGTATACACCAAATCCATATACTGAGCGCGAGAAATCGCTTGTTCTTCCGTGACAGGTCTACCCATGGAAATATCCCTAGTGATGGCAGGCAGAAATGACTTTGTGAACCAATCAACAAGTAACTGGTCCAGAATTGGTGCCTTGATTAACTTGCAGCGTCAATGCCACTCATGAATATGATCCGAAATATGTTTAGAAGTGGTTTGACGTAATGAGGTCAATAGGTCTATTCCAGTCTCGTACCGGGGATGTTGGAAATTGGTCCCATTTGGGATACCAACATGAGGTTGTCCACTGCCAGGTGAATTGTATGTGCCCAACTGAGCAGATGATGTTGATGGAGAGGGTTGTTGAATGGTACTAGTGGGGGCATTAACAAGTGGGATTCCTCCAAATGGTGTAAGTTGTGGGCCTTGTTGGGCCGATGGAAAGAACGGAGGTGTTTGTTGAGTAGCCCCGTTGTGGATGGCACCAAGGGGTTTCCCTCTAGCAGGTGGATTGGATGGTCCAGTTGGAGGAGTTTGGTGACTAGGACCAGTGTTCCCAAGAGATGGTTGTGCTCCTGCAGGCGGTTTTAATGGTCCTCCCGGAGAGGGTTGGTTGTTGGGATCAATGGTTCCAGTAGCCGGTTGTCCGCCTTTGGATATGGTATAGATGGTGGACGAAGATGAACCTCCAATCAACATGGATGATCCAGTAGTATGAATGGATCTTCTTCCAATACTAGAAAGGTGGGATAGTGTCAATTGGCCAATAGCGCCAAAGGTGCCGATTTGTCGGGGGGGTCTTCAGTACATTTCGAGTGGTGATGGTGAGAACATTGGGTTATTCCTCAAAAGGGGTGTATCCCTTGAAGGTACATCGAACATATTATGCGACAACAAGTGTGGGGAATATAACCGAGGGGTATCAGGCGTCACGTCCATGGGGACTTGAAAAGTAAGAAGATCATCAAGGGCTTGTCCTGGAGTTGTATCCCATAAGGTGGAGGCAGGGTAAAAAATGTGAGCTGTCTGATCAGGGTTTGGAAATAGTTTGGGTATAGTGAAATCTGAGGGTCGAGATCCGTTAGCATAGGAGTGATGAAACTCTGTGCTAGACGGAATATGGGGAGCTCGGTAATCGGGAGGACGGGTGGCAGGGGGGTATTAGGAAGCCGATGAGAGCATTTGCTCTATATCACGTATGAATTGTTCTGATGCTAAGGGTGAATTAGCCAGACTAACCATGATAGATTGGATAGATGCCATAATCTCTTGTCTTGAGGGGAGATTAGGGAGGGATACGGTGAACGGTATATTGCTAGAAGAACTCGTTTCATAGGTATGAATCACTGGTGATGTAGTGGTGGCAAGTGGGGGTTCCACCTGTGTGGTAGGAAGTTCAAAATCAGGTTGAAAAGGTGTAGGGGGTAAGTCAACTTCTTCAATAATCTCAACGCAACTGCCCGAAACTCGAATCAAATCGGTCGTGTCGTCGTTGGATCCTTCAAAAGTTCCAACAGATCCTCCAGGAACATCGTAGAAAGTGTTTGTTGGCGGGGTAGTTCTAGCATCTGGGAGGGTGATGACCTCCAGTATAGCATCATGTGTAGTACTAACTTCAGCAGTTGATGTGTTGTCCACTGTGGGAGGAATTTCTAGAATGATAGTGGGTTGTGGGACAGCTGGAATCTCAGGTATATTACTGGTTTCAGGTACTGTAAGAAGTTCTAAGACAGTGCTATGAGTTATAGGTATAAAAGGAACTGAAGATGTAGTACGGACAAGTGGTGGAACATTCCCCCGGCCATCCCCATAGCCAATAGAGGTAGGAATACATGATGCAGGTGGACTAGATGTTCGTGGTGGTGGTGGTGGTTCAGGGCTTCGTCCATGTATCCTCCGTGATCTTCATTGATCAGCCATAATGATGGGAATACAAGTTTCAGGGACAATCTCATAGAAAAGAACTCAAAAGCCCTAAAGCAGCCGAGTGTGCAAAAGGGGAGCTAGAAAAAAGAAAGGCTCATAGGCCAAAAAAACAAGCTCAAAAAACTATACTAAGACCGGCGTCGCAGTAAGCGAGCTGAAACAAAGGTGGCCAGAATGCCAACAAGTAACACTAAAAAAGAAAAAAGACCCTCTAAGAAGATGAAATTATATAACAAGCAAAACTTCCTAACTAAGGGCTAGAGACCTCAACAAGTTGTATCCTTCGCAAGGTGATGAAATCCAAGTCGAACAATACAAAATGAGAGACCAATAATGAAAGGATATCCCTATACCGAAAGGGATCCTGGGTAAAGAGCCCTAGAAGAAAAATTCACTAAGCTACCTTGTTCATGACACATCGGAAAAGGTTTTCGACACTTTTGTCTTATCACCCCTGTATCACCAATACGGTAGAGTACAAGGAATACAATGGATCGATATGCCTTAGGCGCTAAGTGGAGTGCAGCATTCCATAAAGTCCATTCGGAATCAATCCTCGCAGCTTAACCCCCAAAAAAACGGGAGGCCCTTTCCACAAATTGGTCGATGACCGTGTCAATAAATACTAGAGGATTTTAGCACCCTAGAGGACAACAGCTATGTCTCAAATGAAAATGACAAGGGAGAATTATTTGGATGTCTATCCCCAGTGTCCTACGTAACTTACAAATTCTTTTTCTCCTCGAGTGAGGTTATAGTGTGTTGAGTTAGGGAGTGTAAATTTTAATGGTTGTATTACTCAATCGGGTGATGGGAGTGCAACTTGTGGTGTTATGACGACTCAAACCATGCAAATGAAGATAAATCGAAATGAGCCTTTTTGTTCGATGAATGCTAGCTATAGTAAAAGGAGAGTTCTTCGATCACAATGCATGAACTTTTTCAAAAGAAATGAAAAAAAAACCACTTCACAAAAATTTTCTTTTCTTTTTTGAATAAGCCAAACTAATGGAAACTACTTTCAAAATGCAACTGATCTACAACTAATGGCACTTCAAAATGAGTAAAATTATGTGACAAGCAATAATAAGTGATTCACTTCCTAATATCCAAATTTTTAAACTTGATCTTTTCAACAAAAGCAAGACAATGTTCCAAAAGAAATCTTCCAATGTTGATTTTGATAACAAGAATGTAAAGTTATTGCTATAAGAACAATGTAGTCTTGAAAACCATATAATCAAGGAAAGGTAAACAATAACGAAACTTGATTATCATGAAAGGACCAAGCAAATGCAAGAATAATAAGGAGGTGGTCAATATGGGTAGGGTGCCACTAACTCAAGAAATCCAAGCTCGAAACAAATAAAATCAAACCACAAAAGAGTTGCAGCTTATTGAAAAGTGACAAGGTATGTAGACAAGAGGCAATAAGTAGGTATGGTAATGACAATGACCACGAACCCAAAAATGTCCAAGATGTCTACAAAAATTCAAAAAATGAAATGCAAGCACTGTACTGCAGTTGGGCAGGTTACAAAGGTCTGATAAATATCAGAGCAACAACCAAAAGTAGAGAAGTAAAAAATTGACCAAAAGTAACCAAGCAAACTGAGAAAAATTCCTTTTTTGCAAAGATTGTCATGTGCCTGTGATCAGCCCAGGTGTGATAATTATGAATTATCATGTTTTGAAAAGAGTATCGGTAGTGACAAACTGGTAATTGTCTCTCTATAAGCAATGGTAGGGGTGCGACAATTATTAGAAAGAGGATAAGGGCGGGATCTTGAGAAAAGTTGTTGACTTTTCAAGGGTTTTCCAACCCAGAGTACTTACTCATCATTGACAGAGGTCTAATGTAGATGGGAGGGGGGTGAATGGAGGTCAAAGAGACCAAATTTCACAACTGTTTGAAAGAAGATCAAATTCACAATCAAAGATGAATGAAAGTAAAAGAACTAAAAAAAAAGGGGTTCAAACCAGCGGAGTCGCCAGTTTTTGTTGTATAGATTTCCTCCTACGGATAGAAAGAAGCCCTCTTAGGATAAAGCAGGATAGACTGACTCTATACTAAGACAAAAATGAAACAAATGTGATCTTGAATCCTAGATTAAACAAGAATTTCAGAGTTTCTGTATTAAAGAGAAATGAGAGAAAGCAACTTACCTTTCACTCTTGATGTTTGTCTCGCTGGTCGTTCAGATCCCGAAGTCCTTGCGATGAACCTATTAGGATCAGACAATGCACAAGCATATACAATTCTCCAAGATCTTTGAATCACAAGTTAGAATCCAAATCTAACTAGATACAAATCATGAAATTGAAACACAATCAATACACATGAGTTGGGAAACAAGACAAGTTAACTTTATTACAACTTGAAGATGCTTACAATTGTTGCTTGATGTCCAAGCCAACTTTCAACTCCAAGTCCTTCCTCTAGCTATCTCTGCAAAAGTCTCAAGATCATAGGTTGGATGCCCCAAAATTGCTCCCCTTGGCCCATGGAAGGCCTCTCCTTTATAGTGTTTGGAAGGGTTAACCAAAAGGAGAGTAAACTGGATCTAATGACTGTTTAGTGGATCAGGCCTACTAAACAAAGAGAGGGGTTGGGATCGAATCAAAGTTGGTAATCCCAAGAAAATCTCTCGAAAGGTAAGATCCAAGATCCATGCAAAAAGGCTAAAACAGGATTGTCACGCCCCTGGGTCTGAGCATAACATGACATTGTCACGCCCCAGGGTTGGAGCATAGCGCGGCAACCCTAATTGTCGTGCCCCTTCAGATGTGCAAAGCATGATAATTTATGTAGATTGGGTTAGATTGGGTGACATGTGGCAGATAAGATGTTGTCTTCGGTATTCAGGCAATAGACTTTACTCCTGGGTGTCTAGATGAGACCAAGGAGGGTACCAGTAATGTATAATGATCATTAAGGGGAAGTGTCGTTTAGGTCACTTGGTGTAAGGATGCGACACTAGGGTTTAGTGTGTAATATTGAGGTATAACAAAGGTGATCACCAAGATTTAGTATTGCAAATATATTAAAATCAAAGCTCATTGATTTTATCACTTAAGAGAAATTTGGTTTCTTGTCAAATCAACAAATTTTAGATGCAGTGGCGGTTTCTCAAGAGATTCTTCACTCTATTAAATGCAAAAAACTCAGTGCAATTATTCTAAAAATGGATCTTGTGAAGGCTAATTATCATGTGAATTTGGACTATCTCAGGTTGCTTCTATTACAGATCGGTATTCCATTGTAGGTGAAAAATTGGATCATGGCCTATGTGACAACCCCATCTTTATCAGTTTTAGTTAATGGATCACCTACTCCTTTTTTTGGATGCTCTCGAGGGATTAGAAAAGGCTTCCCATTGTCCCCATACCTCTTTATGTTGGTCATTGAAGGGTTGATTTGAATGATCACTGAAGCAAGAAGAAAGGGATTAGTCAAAGGTATCAAAATCTCAAACTCAGTTTTGATTACGCACTTATTGTTTGTTGATGATGTGGTCCTTTTTGGTTTGGGAACTATTGAAGAATGGAATCATATCTCTAAAATAATTAAGAGATTTTTCTCTATCTCCAGGATGGAGATTAGTATGTAGAAATCTTCTTTTCATTTCATAATATGGAAGATAATATACTAGAGAGAATTTCAGATATATGGCCCCTTCAAATACTTCAAGTTGATGCTGGAATCAAATATATCAAGTATTTCATCAAGACAAATAACTATAGAGTTAGTGATTGGATCTGGATTGTGAAAAGATATGAAAAAATAATTGGACACCGGAGCTACAGGTTCCTCTCTTTGGATGGTAGACTGACACTGCTTAAAGCAGTCCTTACTAGTATGCCATCATATTGGTTTTCTCTTGTCATGGTCCCCAAAACGATCATTCATATGATAAGAAAGCTTATGTTTAATTTTCTCTTGACTGGAAATGAAAAGGGTGGAAGGATTCATTTGGCTAACTGGGAAATGATTTCAGTCCCCAAAATCTATGGGAGATGGAACATAAAAAACCTATTTTGGTTCAATACTGCTCTTTGTCTTAAGAGCTTTGGCGTGGGGTTTTTGATTCAGGATTATGGTCAGACATCATTCAAGCCAAATATATTAAGTCCTCTTTGATTGATTGGATTCGGAATCCATTCAAATTCTCCAGGAACTCTTCAATTATATGGAATGGTTTCAATAAGATATAGTTGTGGCTCAGCAACCATCTATCATGGAACATAGAAGATGGGAAAAATGTGATGATCTGAATAGATCCATTTGTTGGGAACGAAAACAACTTCATTTTATCCGGTGAATTAAGGGATAGCCTTCATAGATGTGGTTTTTCTACTTTTAATCATATTAAACGTTCCTTGTGGCTTCAAAACACTAACAGATATTGGTTATCTGCTTTAGACCTGAGGCTTAGTGATAATCTGGATCCTGAATGGACATATACATCTCAAAACTTAATAAAGTTGGTATTTGACTCTCTGAAAGCGAGGATAAATTGGTACGGTATTTCAACTTAGATCTAAGTGTTGTTATTGCAAAGGACGCATATAATGCTATTGTTGGAAATATGAAGGAGATTTCTCCAAAATGGTGGGCCGGTAAATTATGGAAGTGGCACATACCACAAAAAATCAAATTTTTTCTGTGGCTAATTTTAGAAGACATATTTTTAACTTGGAGTAATTTGATTAGAAGAGGATGGCGCAGTCCTAGGATTTGTCATCTGTGCAAGATGGATTCGGAAACTGTTTTGCATATATTTTTACAATGCAAGTTCAAAAAGTCTGTGTGTAATATGGTATGCTCATTACTTTCTATCAATAATATGTGGGGATCTCAAGATGTGGATATCTCTTTATTCCAATGGTATAGAACTCACAACAACCATAAGACTCTGTTAGTTTTCATTTTATGGTTAATATGGAAATCAAGAAATGACATTATTTTTTAAGACAAATTGATTACCCTTAATCAATTGGTCTTTAAAATCCTTGGTATGTACAGTTCCTATTCAAATCTGATTATATCACACAAATTGATTCGTAATTTTCTGAATATTGATGACTCCAGCTTGGCCATAGGCTTCTTCGATGGGGAAACAATGAGAGGAAAATGTGCAGCTGTCATATATTTGTTAATCAACAATCAACACTATTTTAAATTCAAACTGAACATTGGGGTTGGCACAAACTCCTTAGCAGAACTGTTGGGTCTTTGGGGTTTATTCAAAATTGCTTCAGCATTTGGTATGGATACCTTGAGAATGTTTGGTGACTCTTCAATGGTGGTGAAATGGGCAAAACAAATTCACAAGATAAATTCCCTTACATTACAACATTCGTGTCAGAGTATTGATACATTACTCAACACCTTTTATTATTGGTCTATAGACCATATTTACAGGGAATTAAATGACGTGGTGGATGCTTTGTCAAAGGAAGCTTTAAACATGCAGGAAGGCTCCCTGTGGTGGGAAGAATGGATTGATAACCAGCTGGAATCTTTTGGTTCATCTCTTTTGTTCTTTGACTAGACTTCATTTTGATTGCAGATTGTTGTAGGTTGTTTCTTTGCTTAGCTAGAGGATCTAGTTGCATAATAGCTTTCAATTATGTTATATTTTGATTAGCTTCAGTATGAACATGAATTTGGTGATGGAGGTAAAACATAATCTTGAATTCAGTTTATTTTGTATTTTTGTATGGAGGAGTACTTTTTTATTTTCATAATAGAAAAAGTACAGACTTTTTTCTTCTTGAAAAAAAGAGAGTGGAAGGGTGAGTTATTTCAGTTATTTAATAAAAAGAGTTTGTTCAAATCCAAGCTCAAGGGCGAGTTCCCGATATCATTTCAATTATTTAATAATAAATAGTTAGATCAACGAGTTTATTTCATTTATTTAATAATAAAAAGTGAGTTCAACAACAAGCTCAAGGGCAAGCTCCCAAGTTCATTTCAATTATTTAATAATAAATACTGAGTTCAAATCTCGAGTTCATTTCAATTATTTAATAATAAAAAGTGAGTTCAACGAGTTCATTTCAATTATTTAATAATAAAGAGTGAGTTCAACCACCTTCTCAAGGACGAGTTCCCGAGTTCATTTCAATTATTTACTAATAAAGAGTGAGTTCAATGAGTTCATTTCAATTATTTAATAATAAAGAGTGACTTCAGCAATGAGATTAACATTGAGTTTTCGAGTTTTTTAACAGTGGAAGGGCAAGTTATTTCAATTATTTAATAATTAAAGGGTGATTTATGCAACCTCGTATTGTCCATTCCTTGGTTGAAGGGTGAGTTATCTTTCAACTACGTCTCATGCTCCTTCGTGGCAGGTGCAGTAGTTGATAAGAAGTGGTGTTATAAATATGGAATGGGAGGATGGTTTCCAAACGATGCTACACTCCTTCATCGGGATGCTCTAAGTGCTAACAAGTTTCCAAATGTTGTTTCTCTCTTTCATCGGGGCGCAGAAATGCAACAAGAGAGCTTGAAAAGTCTACGAGCAACAAGCACGACATGTTACTATAGAGAACTCTGGATCCTTGGAGCCTTGGACTTATGAAACACATTTATATTGGGTTATTGTGGGAAGCTTCATTGCTGAGATCGCATCTAACCAGGTGCTATAGATATAATATTTCTTCCTTCGATGGCCCACTTCTTTGTTTAATTTATGCACACAGATCAAGCCTTTTGTTTCTAATATTCTACTAACCTCGTTGTGGGAATTTCAATGCGTAGGCCAAAATACTGATATATGTAGATCGAGAGTTACCAATTGAGATCTGGTGTTTATATTCTAACTAAGATAAGTTTTCCATGTATTACTAATTGTCACATTTTCTCAGCTATCAATATCCACATGATTTTGGGTTTCATTATGCTCTGTTTTGGCCTATGATCTTTCCTTCTGTGCTAAGAAATGTCTTGTTGTGGTTCAATGGTTATAAGGGGTGAGGATTTGATATTATTGAATTTGTGTGTTATGCTCATTAGTGATTCATTTTTCCTTTTAGTAAAAAAAGCTCGAATTTGTTGGTATGGGCATACAAGGTCATTGAAATTTATTTGCGCATGAGTTGTTTTGTCAATATTTTCATCTGTATTTTAACAGTTAATGTGTGTTTATGCAAATGCAAAATAACTCTCTATCTTTCTTCCAGTGAGAAGACCATGGAGTCACCGTTTTTTGTAGCCACCGCTTCTGACATGGGGTAAGTGAGTCTTGTCGAGAATCATATAAATGATGCCATATTTTTATGTTTGTTGATGCATATGCATTGATGGATTCAAAGATTTGTTGGCCAAAATTTCTTTTTAATTGACAAGCATTTTGATGGTTGTGCTATTATTACTTGAGAGAGTGGGTGTGGCGCTTCTGGCAGTTGCAACTGTGGAGACAACTATAGCTTCAACCCTTATACTTAAAAATGATTAATAACATAATATGCAATGAAGACATGTTATATATATCTTAAATGGCATGATATACAAATAATATATAAGCTTATGTTTTAACAAGGCATGCCATAAGTTTCGATTATTTATCAACTAACAAATCTCCATTAATACCAAACACCAAGCGATGACCTATCGACATACCCATCCACTTTATATTAATGCGAAAGTGTTAGTCTTATCAATATCCTAAATAAGGCAATATCTTAAATGACAAGTCTATGTGTAAATGCAAAGATTTTCATTTATACCAAAATCTTAAGAAAGGGTCTATACGTAAATGCAAGTGTAACATGACGTTAATAAAAAAGTCTATATGTAAATGCAAGTGTAACATGACGTTAATAAAAAAGTCTATATGTAAATGCAACCATAACAAGGTGGCGTTATAAATGTTCACATAAAGAGGTCTACATGTAAATGCAACCGTAACAAGACGGTGTTATAAATGTCCACATGATCAGTTTTATTACACTCCGTACACGATCTGAATCTTTCTGGTTAGCCAAACATATATACATATATATATATATAAAGCTAGAGTACCCTATAAAGGTTATGACCACATTATAACTTCATTATGGTGTTTTAATCTTTTGACGAAAGCTACGATCTTCCACTACTTTCACATAAGTTTTGTCCTTTTCACCTTTAAAATATTTTTTCTTTGTAAATTGATTGGGATTGTTACATTGCTTGGCCACACAACTTTCATGTTTAGGCATTCCATTTAAATGGCGTTCACATCATCCCTACATTTTGTTGAAGACTATTGTTTGGCCATTTCATTTTCATGGTTACACACACATCAATCATGGTAAGAAATTGGACTCAAATGTCCTAGTGCATTATGTTTTACCATTTTTCATTTAGGTAGTTTATATGTTTAAAGTTTTAGATTTTTAATTTTGTATTGTTGCAATTTCAAATTTTTTTAGTGTATAAATAGATTAAACCTTTTCAATTAACCTTTGGTGCATTTGGAATACCATTTAAATAATTTATATTTACATTTATTACAATACTTTTATATTTTTAAGAGAAAGTCTCAAATCTTATGTTTTGGGGTAATGGGCATAAATGGCCCATTAGAGTAAAGTGGATTAGAGTAGTAGTGGACGCCATTCAATATAAAGTGGATTAGGTTGACTATATAATGGAGCTCATTAAAGAAGGTTCACTAAGTGGTTAGGAGGTTAGAGTTAGAAGAATATTGTATACATGTTGAGCTTAGCTCATTAAGAGGTAGCACCCTCGAAGAGGCAAGTTGACACAAGCCTACACCTAACTCAATAAACGGAGTTTCTTTCCCTCCAGTGGGCCATGCAGCACTGCTCGAGACTTCTCCTACTAGTGGTGAGACCAACCCGGGTTGGAAGCCGAGCAGACTACGCCTAACCGAATCTTTCCCACTTAACACTTATCTTTGTTCAAGTTATACTTAGCCAAATTATGTGTGTGTTATCATTCCAACACTTATCATACTTAGCCAATAACATACAAAAGAGACAAGAAATGTAAAGGTGACACCCCATGTTGGGCATGCCTAAAACCATTTTATTAGTAAATAAGATCATATTACATAGAATGCAACAGATGGGTGTGCCCAACTGGTTGTTCTCTCTGAAAACCCCCCAAAATTCACCTACTCTCCTAGCATGCGTAACATCATATTGGTTCCTCCTAAATCTTATGCAAAGCTACCTCCTATGGCTCTTTTGCTCTACTCCCAAGACTACACCAATCCAACCATTGGCATGTACTGCGTCTAGAATTGCCCTCTACTGACTACGCCCAATAGTGCTCCCACCAAACTCCTAACTTGTGTTCTATTTGGACTCCTTTATCTTGGTCTCATGCCTTTTCCAATTAATATAATATTTCTTTATACTGCTCTCTTAAACCATAGGTGCACCCAAGGACTCCGCTCTTGTGTTTGAACGCCCATGCTTTGAGCTACGGGTGAAAAAATGAAGATGGGTGTCTATTTTGGGGGGTCTCGTGAGAAAATAATATTGGTTTTTTCTTGTTTTTCAACTTCGGGCGAACAAAAGTGATATTTTTGTTTAAAATTTCACTTTGCAGTAAAAAGAAAACTTTTAGAGAATTATGTTAGCTTTCTATTCATAATTTTTTAAATTTTTTTTATTGAGATTTGATATGTCGATTTCGCAAATGTTTGACAGTGTGTTCTTATAAAATGAAAAGACTACAAAATAGTTATGATTTGTTGCGTCACTAAAATTATTGTTAGACTTGTTTTTTGAAAAATAGAAAATGCTACGACAATCTACACACAATGTACTAGTGCCTGACTATAAGTTTGTAACCAATGGATCTATATACTAATTATTATATTTTTTTAAAGTCGATCAATGGGGAAACTCAGTCGATTTTCAACATCTTTTTTGTTGTGCCACTTTTCTCTCAATCGGCTCTAAAAATAAAAAATCTATGAACACCCTTTTGAAGTAGACACGCCAATTAAGATTTCCACATTTTTTGCAATTTTTTTGGTGGTGTATTTTTAAAGTTATGGATTTTTCTTTTCACCGTTTTTTTAAAGAGATGAATCCAAACTCGACACATGTTACGAAATAAAACTTAAAAAAGATCAGTTCTTATCTATATACAACAAAATCTATACCCACGTAAAGTAGATTCAATGATGAACCTAATGGTATCAAGTCTGACATTCATTTTGTTGTGTAAGAGGTAGTTTTTCCCATTCGAAAATGGAGAAACTTGAAAATTCTATAGAATTGTGAAGTTTCCATGTTTCAGAGAATATTCGGCCGAGTAATTGTTCGGCTGAATAATTATTCGGCTGAATAACCTTTTTCCGTAAAGGCACCGTCAATTATAGCAAAGGTTATTCGGCCGAATAATGAAACGAAAAAAAAACTCGTCGACCGAAAAAAAAAAAAATATTTTCTATACTCGTATAAATAAACCTAAATTGATTCATTATTTTCGCATGTTTTAACTTCGCATATTTCTTGTCAAACTAATTTTGAAAGGGTTTTCAAAGAAGACATTTTTTGCAAAATGAGGTTTTTACAAGGTATGTTTCTTTTTTTTTCTTTTCCAAAAGGCACATTGAAGGAGTTTTTTTGTAAGGCATTTTTGTAAAGGAGTTTATTTTCTAAGACATATTTGTAAAGAGTTTTTTCAAAATATTTCTTTTCTTAGACATGTTTACAAAGTGGTTTATGCAAAGAATGTTTCTTTCCAAGGAGGTTCTTTCCAAGGGTTGTATTTAAAAAGTGTTTATTCCAAAGTATTTTTGAAAAAAAATGTATTTTTCCTTCTTATTTCTTTGAAAGAGATTTTTTCAAAGAGTTGTTTTGGTAAGGTAATTTACAAATGGTTTTTTTCCAAGATAATTTTGCACTTCTTATTTATTTGAAAGGGGTTTTTTTAAATAGTTGTTTTGCTAAGGTATTTTGCAAAGGGTTTTTTTCCAAAGTAGTTTTGCACTTCTTATTTATTTGAAAGGGGTTTTTTCGAATAGTTGTTTTGCTAAGGTATTTTGCAAAGGGTTTTTTTCCAAGGTAGTTTTGCACTTCTTATTTATTTGAAATGAGTTTTTTCAAAGAGTTGTTTACTCAAAGTATTTTTGCAAATAAGTTATTTCTTTACAAGGTTTTTTCCAAGATATGTTTACAAATAAAAAAAATTTCAACGTGTTGGCTGCTTTCTTGGGCAGACCCGGGTTTTAATGAAGCGCAGCAACAAAACCCCTTGGCGCACTGGCCCTCTCGGCAACGAGCTGCGCGGCAGCTCGAGGTCTCACCCGAAGTGGCTATGGGGGGGTTAAGGAATCAGGTTTCCTTAACCGGGGTGACGCGGAGATAGCTTTTCCTTGAATGGTTCCTGCAAAATCGGCGGTCGGACCTTCCCGCAGGCCGCTCGGCGCAGCTGCGCGGGTCCCTCCCTTGGCAGGTCTACTGCGCAGATTCTCCTTTCTATCGCAGCAGGCAACTATTTCTTGGGTCGACGCGCGAAACACTTTCTCGCCCTTCGCATCTAGCGCAGTAACGCAGTCTGCTCTCGCCGCAGCGACTGTGCGTTACTACCTCTTTAGTACTTAAGATACTTATAGTTATCAAGGGATCTTTCCAACTCGCTCAAACAGTCACAAAGATAAGACAGAAGTCTTGCATACACAAATACTGAACTCGAAATAGTTATCATTCACACAAACATTATAACAAGAAGATATAAGTGAAGCTCATCTCCTCGAGGAAAACCACGTCCTCAGGAGTTTATATTAACCAGAAAATGATAGAGTTATACAATATGCTGCGCACACAGCTGCAGCCTTAGAACTTACAGGAAACTCCACGCACACAGCTGGGAGCCCTTTTCTCAAGCTTGTCTCCTCTCTATGGAGATTACAAAGGCACAGACGTCGACTCAGACTGTCTGGCAACTCAGGGATTAGCTCCTCGGCTATCCGATTTCCTCTCTCTAGTTCTACACACCAGGTAGAAATTACAGTGAAGGATAATCAACACATGATCTATCCCTTTAGACTGGCTCTCTAACAGTCTAGCATCTAACTCTCTAACTCTCCAAAAAGGGAGGAACTGAAGGAAGGGAGGAAGAACCCTCTACCCATTACAGTGATTCATCTATATAGGTAGCCATGACGGTCACACCTTTACAAAACTGTGGGCCTTTCCCAACAGTGATTCCCAAAAACCCTAACCACGCACATGGCTAGGTGTACTGTAGGCGCCGCTTGCAGTCACGTCGCCGCTTCCTGCAGGCTCCATGAATTCCGGCGCAGATTGTGGGTATGGGCGATCGTCCTTCGCCTTCAATGCTCTGGTCCGTTGCTCCTCCTTGATCCGAGCAACCATAACTTCTGTACTAAGCCTTTAAATGAGGGTAGCTAAGCCCTCTACTCCATCACCTTATTTATTATGGTAGCTGAGCCACCTTCATTCTTCGATGACGTGCGCGCGAGCTCCGCAATTTCCGGTCCGTGATCTGCGCTGAGATCATCCATCTGGCACCGTACTGCGCACCGTCTCCTTCTTACCCAAAACTTAGTGCTTGTCCCAAAATTAGCACTTTCCTTCCATACTCGTGCTTTTTCCCAAAATTCGCAGCTTTTACTATAGCTGCGACCTTGGCCCCAACAGGCCCCCAACACTCACTTGTGGCTCGCCCTCGAGCCACTCGCACTAGCGCGTGGTCTTTGAATTTGCGCATCTGCGTTTGCTTGAGTCTCCGCGAATGTTTTCTGCCATTTCACAATAGCGGAGTCCAATTCCTCAATACACTGATCGGCTGTTTGTACTGTTTCTGCGGTTGTTTCTTCTTTAGTGAGTGTATCAATGATCTCTTGAGACTCGGAAATTTCTTTGATTTTTGTCTCAATCTGGCCAACAATTTCAGCATACTCATCCATGAATGGCTGAATGCTGTTGGTGAGCTTCTCATCTTCAGTTCTGAGCTTGTGCAGTTGCTGCTGCATTTTGCGCACTTCGCCCATTTTCTTCATCTTTGGCAAGCCTGTTAAGGACTTGGCTTCTTCATTCAGAACAGTGAGGGACTGTTCTGCAGCTTGCACCTGTTCTGATAGTCCCACTTTAAAAGGGAGGTTCACAAGCTCTGTCCAAGCTTCCATAGCCTGGTTCATCAGGTTCTTGGCTTCCTGTACTCGACCTTTCATTCGTGTGGAAGCTCTGCTCAATGCTTCAAACTGTACCTGCGCATCATCTGTAAGATGCGCAGCAACGCGAGCTTCTAGCTCAGCGATCTGGGTTTTATGGCCTTCTGCCATAGCAGCTATTTCTTGCTCCAGGGTTTTCGCCCTTTCGCCAATAATTTGAACTTTTGCAACCAGAGGGAGGTCTGGTTGAATCTCGCAAGCCGGCAGTTCCTGAGCAATCTCTTCTATTGCGTTTCTGATGCCGGTGTCTTGCGCCTCATAGAGTGCAAGCTTCGCAGAGATATTCTTATGACTTTCCTTCAGCTCTATCTCCTGCGATTGCAGTCGTTGGTTTGCCTGGAAAGTAGAGAGCTCTCTAGCTCTCAACTCAAGAGAAACTTTCTCCTGTACTAGCTGTAGAGTTTCTATAGGAATCATAGACAAATTAATTTCTACAGGTCCAACTGTGCTTACCTGCAGTTCAGCTAGGGGATCTGGAAGTGTCATGCTGGTAGGCGGAATATGCACGACAGTGTGCCTTTCTGTGAGTTCTTCAACTCGCTCGCCAGTTGGGATTTCTTGTGGCACCTGCGAAGTAGATGCTGGCGCATGGGTCTGCGCAATCCTTCCTGCGAGACCTTTTAGTTCTACAAATTGTAAGTCTAGAGCACCTCGGATGTGAGCATGCATGTTCCGCATCTCACGAAATTGCTCTTTCAAATATTTGTCGACCTCCGAGGGAATGGCCTCAGTGGGATGCGACACTTTCTGCTTCTTTGTGGCTGGTTCTGTTGAGCCTTCGTCGCTTCTTTGCTCAGGGGCTTCCTTGCCCTTATCTTTTTCTTGCGCAGCGGCGGGTGGCATCGCAGGTGCGATGTCAGCTGCTGCTCTCCATTCGTCCGACCAAGACTTAATGGTTTCTTCGACATCTTCTGTGGTCATCCTGTAAAGACCTAGCGCCCAGTCACCTGGAATGTCGCAAGGCCGAAGGTAGAGTTGATGGATGTCGGCAGTAAAAGCCAACTTCCCGTCATACAATGTGGCTGTCTCCGCGCTCAGCCTTGGCATATCTTGTATGGTATCGCGGAGGAGATAGTAATACTCACAAAAAACAGCGCGATTCATCTTGCGCTTCGCGGGATTAGGGGAATCCCAGAGGTTGATGTAGCGCATGCCGGCAACCTCTCCTGCGCGGCGTGGACGGAACTGAGTATTCGGGGGCTCCTTCCACCCGACGAGAGCACATAGAATTAAAAGCCATGAAAAATGGAATGATTGGCCTGCATTGTCCTGCACATTCAGGCAATCAGCCAAAAAAGAATTCAGCAGGAAGAGAGACCAGTTGTACTGTTCTCCCTCCGCAGCTGCGATAGCGAGCTCTACGACAGCTCCAGTAACTTCTTTTGGTCGGCACTTGGTGAGAAGTCTGCCTGCAAGCAGACTTCCTGTGAAGCGAAGTGCCTCATCTTCTACGGTCGTGAGGTCATAAGCCCGACCTCCTCTTGTCAAGTTATATTTCTGGACCAGCTTTGCAGCTAATTTTCGGTCCTTCTCTTTTCCCGCAAAATGGATATTGGGATCCTTACCAACCTTAGATAGGCCGGTGATACGGTGTATCAAGTCAACATTTAGATCAATTGGCCTCCCGAGCCAAAGGTAACCTCCATGAACGCAGGATAGCAGTGTTTTAACGACTGCGTTCACTTCATTGCTACGCCCAAAGTGCGGTAGCTTCAACAAATTCAAGAGTCCAGGGCGCTCAAGATTTGCTGCAAATCCCTTCGGGATAAACTCATCAACGTTTCTGGTGGGATTATGGACGATATCCAAATATCGGTCCAACTGAAACTGAGGATATGTCTTATAGTCTCCAAGGTTAAAATCAGAGAATTTAACCAGTGGAATGTTTCCCAATAGTTGGCCTTCTACCCGCACACTAGCCGGTAGTGGCGGTAGCGGAATTGGATACTTTGCATTCTTCGGAATCTGGACATCCGGCGCATCGTCTGGACGCGGCGGAAGGTAGTTCACCATAGACGCGAGCGGTTCTGGAACAGGTTCCTCCGGCTGCTGCTGAGATGCTCTTGTGCCTGGAGATGTTCTGGGATCAGTAGCACCAGGGTGTACGTAGGCCGACGGCGTCACCGGAGTGGCCATGCCGAAATCTAAGCCTCGGCGTAGAAATTGACGAATAACTTCTTCAGTCGATAAATTCTCCGTTGTGAACCAATGTAAATAACAAGACTCTGGACAGCAAATGGCGGAACTGCGTAGGGTATAGACTCTGAAAACAAGGGAAAATAGTCTGCACACTCGGCTCTGAAAACAATAGTGCAGATCTTCAAAGACAACTTATGCAACTCGAGACAGTAACCCAAAATTGATACAAGTGTGAGGTATTTATAGCCAGCGGGGTTAGTAAATGCGACCAAGTGGGGTTACGTAGCTATAGGCGGCTACAGATGAGTTGACAACACGCTATCCTCCTTGCCGTAGCGGTGCATTTAGTGTGATTGACGGGTTCTGACAGCCTTCCGGGAGAAGCTAATGGTTTCGGCGCCTGAGTTAAATGCAAATCTTTCGGAGATTAAGCCGAATCCGTCAGAACGGGTAGAATTAAATAGCGGCCTTATCCTTCATTTATTCAAACGCGGCTACATAACTGCTGTAATTCAAAATTTTCCGGCGGGTCATTTCAACTTAGGAAACTGTGCCTCTAGGGGTCCACAACAAAACGCTTTTCAGCGGCAAATTATGAAAGGGGACTTCGCAAGAGCGATAGTCCAATGGTCCATAAAGCAAAACTTCGCCAGAGCGGACCGCTAAGCTTTGTTCAAGCAATTTTTATTCAGGATGCGCGGATATTTCAAGGAACTGCGCAGGAAGCTGGAAACTGAGGGTGTGTCGCAGCTTCCGTGTAGACTAAATGCGATGTCTCTTTCAACTACACTGGGCATCTGCATTCCTGAGTACTATATTATGTCGACAGGGCGGAGTGGCCGTCGCAATAAAGCTTAAGCCGACTCCCGTTTATCATTGTAGGTAGTAGTTCTCCATTCAGCTTCGCAAGCTGAACTGCGCCTCCGTCTGTTATTTTTATTACCTGAAAAGGACCTAACCAATGCACACGAAACTTGCCTGGAAACTTGATGAATTTACTATCATAAAGGAGTACCAAGTCTCCTTCTTCAAAGTGCTTATGCCGAATGTGCCTGTCATGCCAAGCTTTCTGTCTTGCCTTCTGTACCTGTTGATGAAATCCGGCCATAAGTCTGTCTTCTTCTAAAGAAAGCAGTTGCGAAAGTCTTTCATTCATAGTGTCAGGATCTGCCATTTCTGTAATTTGCGCAATTCGGAGACTGGGAACAATGTATTCCATGGGCATAACTGCTTCTTGTCCATACACCAAGCTGAAAGGTGTGTGACCTGTTAATTTCTTGCAAGTGGTTCTGTAAGCCCATAATACAGCTGTGACTCTAAGGTCCCAATCATCTCTTTGTTGATTACAGATCTTCGTCAGGGCATTCTCAAGGATCTTATTGAATGCTTCCACCGTACCATTAGCTTGAGGATGGTAGGGTGTACTCTTATGGTGATTAATTTGAAATTCTTCAGTAAGGGCCTCTATAGTCTCATTGAGGAAATGTGTACCTTGATCACTCATGAGGATCACTGGGCATCCAAACCTAGTGATAATGTTCTCGAAAATGAACTGCGCGGCAGTAGCAGCGTCGCAGTTCTTAACTGGCTTCGCCTCAGCCCATCGGGTGAGGTACTCAGTAGCTGTAATGATATATCTTGCGCCAGTTCTTTTTCCTGGTGGGTTAATAGGTCCTACAAAGTCAATGGCCCATTTATCAAAAGCACGCAGTGTGATCTGGGGTCTTAGCGGCATTTCATCTCTCCTTGAGGGTTTTCCTGTGCGCTGGCACACATCGCAACATTTACAGAATTCCTTAGTATCCTTGTGCAATGTCGGCCACCAAAGTCCTGCGGCTAATATTTTCTGCGCAGTCGGCTTTCCTGCGAAATGGCCTCCTGCGGTACCTGAATGTGCTTCTGCGATGATAGAGCTCTTTTCATGTGGTAAGATACATTTGCGCAAAATTTCGTCAGGGCCCAACTTATAAAGCTGGCCTGCTATCAAAGTGAAGTCTGTGGCTCGGACAACAAGTTGCTTCTTCTGCTGGATTGTAAACTCAGCCGGCGCTTGTCCGGTAGTGAGAAAGTTAAGAATATCAGAATAATATTCGTCTGCTGCTTGGATATAAAACAACTGTGCGTCAGGCAGATTGTCCTCCAGACTCGTAGGTTCCTCTCCTGACTCTATTCTGGATAGATGGTCAGGCCCTGCATTCAATCTGCCTGGCTTTACAATAACCTCAAAATCATACTCTTGAAAGAGTAGTAGCCATCTGCAAATTCTGCCTCCTAAGACTGGTTTATTGACCAAATATTTCAAAGCAGAATGATCAGTATACATTTTAAAGTGAGCTCCTAACAGATAGTGTCTGAATTTCTGTAGGGCATACACCATGGCTAGTCCTTCCCTTTCTGTAGTGGTGTAATTCTTCTCAGCTGTAGATAACTTTCTGCTGGAGTAAGCAATTGGGTGGTCAATACTTCCTTCTCCAGACTGTGTAAGCACGATTCCCAATGCTATGGAAGAAGCATCAACATGAACATGAAAAGGTTTTCTCCAATCCGGGAAAACTAGAATAGGCGCTGTGATCATCTTTTCTTTAAGTGTGTCCAAGCTCTGTTGGCATTCCTCTGTCCATTGGAACTTCGAATCCTTCTTCAGCAATCTTTCCATAGGCGCTGTGATCCTTGCATATCCTTTGATGAATTTTCTGTAGTATCCTGTATGTCCCAATGTAGTGCGCAATTGCTTAACTGAGTTGGGCGCAGGTAAATTAGCAATGATGGCAACCTTCGCAGGATCCATCAAGAGTCCTTGTCTGCATACAATATGTCCCAACAAAATACCAAAGGGCGTACAGAATATACATTTTTTCAAGTTAAGGGAAATCTGATGCTGTCTACATTTTTCTAGCATCATACGCAGATTCGCAATATGGTTCTTTAGTAAACCAAATACAGTCCAGTCATCAAAATAGACTTCTAAAAACTTGTGGATAAATTCTTTAAAAACAGCAACAACAACTCTAGAGAAGATAGCAGGTGCGTTTTTAAGACCAAAGGGCATTACCGTGTACTGGAATGAGCCCCATTCAGTTGCAAAAGTAGTCTTGTGGCGGTCATCCGGATGGATTCTAATCTGATGATATCCCGAAAATCCATCAGTGAAAGAGTAAGCCTCTTGTCCTCCAACATTATCAAGTACTTCATCTGTGAAAGGAGTGGGAAATGGGTCGTGCGCTGATGCATCATTGAGTTTGCGCAAGTCGACACAAATTCTTATTTCACCTTTCGTTTTCTTTTCTTGGACCACCATAGGACTAATCCAATCGCTTTCCTCTACTGGCTCAATAATACCTGCTGCAAGCATCTTATCAATTTCTTCTTTGACTTTTTCTTTGTAGCGCGGGTTCAACCTGTATGGGCGCTGCTTTACTGGCTTGGCGTCTGGTTTCAGAGGTATGCGCATCACTCCTAAGTCTCCTAGGATGCCTTTCATTTCTGTGAACTTGGTAGGAAAGATATCCTGGTAATCACGTAATAAATCTGAAACATGCGCAACGGTTTCATCATCCCAATAATCTCCTATAGAAGCAAACTTTGGGTCAGCTTCTGTGCCAATGTTAACTTTCTTGAGCTTGACGTGTTCTGCGATGGCAGGAATATCAAGCTCAGGACCTTCAATATTGCGTGTCCCTTCTGATTCTGGGATATGGAGGTTGCGAGGATCGTCCTCCTCATCTTCGGCGGTAAAGTTATAACATTCCAGGGCATGCTCCATCTGAACAGCCCAATCTGGTTGGGAATATTCTGTTACTAGACCTGGTTCAAATACCTTCTTTTTAATACACTTCAGAGCCTGATCAATGCTTGGATGCTCTGACTCAAAGCTGAATGTAAGTTGAAAACTTTCTATCATAAGAGCCCAAGTAAGAGTGCCTTTGCGCAATTCTGTTTCAGTATACCAATTCCTTGGAATTGTATCTAATGTGTGGATGAATTGGTGAACCCATTCATCTTCCGGAATATCTGACCATTGCTGAATACATGCTTCAATGTGTGACCTGGGGTCACTCTGTCCTTCATATTTGCGTAGCGCTTCGGCTGTGGTGTCCTGAAATCTGCGCAGTATCAATCTGCGACAGTCTTTCCATGTATGAATATTCTCCTTGTGCGCAATCCACCATCTTGCGGGTGTAGCGCGCAATGCTATATCCAGTGCCTGGATGCGCTGTGGTTCTGGAAGCTTTTGTTCATATTCCTGTATGAATTTAGTTACTTTGGTTAGACCATCAAAAGTTGGAGTGTCAGTTAATTCTGTGCCAATCCATCGAATGGATTTAGTCATCATGGCGCAACGTCTTGCAGAAACCTCATGTAGACGATTCTGCCAATTTTCCAATCCTGCATCTGAATCTGATGTGCACGAGCTATCACATCGCCAGCTGATATGGCCGTCTGCTGTGGGGTTGACATAGTCACTGTGGTTAGTGGTCATCTGATACAGGCTTTCCATGTGGCGCGCTTCCTCTTCTGCGCGAATAGGTTCTATATATCTTGGTCCTTGAATAGGATCAAGAGGTGCGATGACCCTGATCTGGTCATCCTCAAAGGTCATCTGTCTTTTCTTCAGGTTAATGACAGCCAAATTATCAAGTGCCCAGTCTATTCCTAACAGCGCTGGGTATGGTCTACTATCATCCATAATTTTGATTACTTCAAAATCTGCAGAGCTTCTTACTCCTTCAATATCAATAGGTACATTGGGTAATCTGCCCAATGGAGAGACTCGTTGCTGATTTGCGAGTCTTAGCTGGATAGGGGATCTTGTAAGCTGAGGGCTTCCCATCTGTTCCCATGTCTGCATAGTGAGAACATTGGCTTCTGAGCCCAAATCTAACATGACTTCGTCCATTTCAAATGCTCCAATCTGCGCTGTGAGCCTCATCTCTTTTCCTGTTCTAATGTGACTCCTAATCTGGTGAACAGCACGCTGTGGTGTGTTCGTCGAAGCAGAGTGTTGGCACCGATCCAACAGGTGTTGGAGTTCTAGAGTTGCTTGTTCATTGCGCAACAATTTTAAACATTGTCGCAGAAACGCATGAACACTGCCTAGGGCATGCTCCTTATCGTCGTCAGGTCTTCCAGCTGTAGTGGCCTGTTCTTGTACCAAGTTGTCTTGTCTTAGCACTTGCGATCTACTATTGTTCTGCGGAATTGCGGTAGAACTTGAAGCTCTCGGATCTGAGAAATACTCTTGAGCTTGCTTAAATGCTTCTTTTTGCTTCTGTAGGTTAAGTGGGGCTGGTTTAATGTTAGCGCGGCGCACCCATTGCGTCGCTTGCTTTCCCGTTCCCATCTCTTGCGCACCAGTTGTAGCTCCACTGCGTGTCACTATATTAACTGTAGGGTCTGGTTCTCTTTTTTCGGCTCCAATCAACTGGATATTCTGATTGACCTGTGGTGTCTTTGCTTGCATCTTAGCCTGTAACTGAGGGCATTCTTCGATGATATGGTCAGAAGATTTACAATATCTGCAGAGGGTTGTAGGATTTTGGCAATCCCTAGCAAAATGACCTTGTTCTCCGCAATTATAGCAAGTGATCTGTCCTCTTCCACGACCCAAATTTGTTGTGCGTCCGCGTCCTCTGTAATTTGCTGCTCGGGCGTCCCGAGATTGGTCATAAGGTGGACCTGCTGTGGGTCCTTGTGTCTCTGCTTGTACCCTATAAACATCATGCTTTCTTTCTATCATAAGATCATATGCTCTACAATTGTTCTCATCATGACCTACTGATTTACAGAAATTACAATATAGATTCTTTGGAGTTTGTACATATTTCTGAAGTAAGTGGCATTCTTGTGGTCTATGACCTCTAGTTCTGCAGATTTCACACCAAGGCCCTTGTGCCTGTGGTAAAGGATTAGGTGCTCCAGTTGCAATGTAGTCTATGAAAACAGGACAATGGTCCTTTGAATGACCTTGGGCTTTACATTTTGTACACCAAATTTCTTCCTTAATCTCCTTGCCTTTCTTAATATCATGCACTTGCAAGGTTAAGTTTGCTAATTGGTTCTGTAAATGCGCAACATCGTTGCTTGTTCCTGCAATTGGCGAAGCTTCTAGTTTCATAGCCATTTCTAGAGCTTGTTCCTGAGTATTGAGATTCTGTTGCATAAGAGGAAGTCTAATGTGTGGGAGCAGCGCTGCAATGAACCATTCTTTATGTTGCTGTGGTGCAAACTCGAAGCTTACTTGATCTATCAAAGCTTTGAACTTCTGGTCAAAATCCCATACTGATTCTGTAGGTAACTGTTTGATGTCTTTGAGCTCTGTTATACACTGTGATTCTGACTTAGGTTTCTTGAATTCTCTAATCATGGCATTTCTTACCTCAGCAAGCGTCCTATTCTGTGCTGCTGAGTATTTCATGAACCAAGTCAAGGCTCTTTCTCTTAGTGTGGTTGCTAACTGAACCAGTTTAACAGCATCATCATTAATTTGCTTAATTGTCCAAATGGCTTCACATAAGAACCAGTGCTGCTCAGGGTCCTCTATCCCTGTTCCTCTAAAAGTTGGTAGTTTCATGTCATCACCCATCCTTCTTGCACGGGTTTGAGGTGGAGGTACTGTAGCAGTGCCTCCGGGATGGTTAAACAAAGGTGGTACAGAGGTACTAGAAGTAGCGTGTGGGCTACTCGAAGGTGTTACTGTAGGATTATACTGAGCTCCGTCTGGTTTTTGCGGTGTAAAGGGGTAATACGGGATATGAGCACTCCCCTGTCTTTCTATATGGCTTGCTCTAGGGACTTGGCGATTGTCTGGGCTAGACTCAAAAGGATATTGGTCAAGGCCTACTTTATATCGTTTTCCACTACGAGTGCAACCAATAACTTCAGGATCACTATCAGAATCTACGGACATTACTTGACTATGCTATTCATCAGAAGCAATACATAGCTTTCCTTTTTCATACAGAAGCATTTTAATCCATAAGTTCAGAGAATTTAAGAACTTACCTCTGTGTACTTGGAAGAAACTCCTCTCAGCTTCACTGAAACTCTTTCTTGTATCGACTGCAAATTCGGTAATAAAACCTTCCAGTAGACTATTCAACCAAAAGTCTACTGCGCGGGACACAGGATTGTCTATCCGCTTCACAATACTAGCTAGCTCAGGCGTCCACGTGACGGGTCGATCAACATGCAGCGTAGGTCTAGAATCTGCTAACTTGGCTATCCAAGCGTGTAACTCCAATGCAAACGTAACAAAGAAAATTTCGTAAAGGTCAGCATAAATATACTTCTGTAACCAATCTTCTGTTTGAAGCGTAGGGCTTCTATTTTCTTGTTCAGCAAACTCTTTAGCCTTTAAATCAAACCAGTCTCCAATTTCCTTAGTTGTAGGGTTCCAGTAACACATTTGGAACCATTTGTTGGTCACTAGGCAACGGAACCATTTGTTGGCTCCAACAGTATCTCACACGTTGCTGAAAGAACAAGTCTCATTCGCGCGGCAACGGAACCATTTGTTGGACTGTTCAACAAGGTTCAGAGCAACGGAAGTGACGTGATCAAAAAGTCATGAGGCAACGGAACCATTTGTTGGCTGAGCAACAAGGTTCAGAGCAACGGAAGTGACGTGATCAAAAAGTCATGAGGCAACGGAACCATTTGTTGGCTGCTTTCTTGGGCAGACCCGGGTTTTAATGAAGCGCAGCAACAAAACCCCTTGGCGCACTGGCCCTCTCGGCAACGAGCTGCGCGGCAGCTCGAGGTCTCACCCGAAGTGTCTATGGGGGGGTTAAGGAATCAGGTTTCCTTAACCGGGGTGACGCGGAGATAGCTTTTCCTTGAATGGTTCCTGCAAAATCGGCGGTCGGACCTTCCCGCAGGCCGCTCGGCGCAGCTGCGCGGGTCCCTTCCTTGGCAGGTCTACTGCGCAGATTCTCCTTTCTATCGCAGCAGGCAACTATTTCTTGGGTCGACGCGCGAAACACTTTCTCGCCCTTCGCATCTAGCGCAGTAACGCAGTCTGCTCTCGCCGCAGCGACTGTGCGTTACTACCTCTTTAGTACTTAAGATACTTATAGTTATCAAGGGATCTTTCCAACTCGCTCAAACAGTCACAAAGATAAGACAGAAGTCTTGCATACACAAATACTGAACTCGAAATAGTTATCATTCACACAAACATTATAACAAGAAGATATAAGTGAAGCTCATCTCCTCGAGGAAAACCACGTCCTCAGGAGTTTATATTAACCAGAAAATGATAGAGTTATACAATATGCTGCGCACACAGCTGCAGCCTTAGAACTTACAGGAAACTCCACGCACACAGCTGGGAGCCCTTTTCTCAAGCTTGTCTCCTCTCTATGGAGATTACAAAGGCACAGACGTCGACTCAGACTGTCTGGCAACTCAGGGATTAGCTCCTCGGCTATCCGATTTCCTCTCTCTAGTTCTACACACCAGGTAGAAATTACAGTGAAGGATAATCAACACATGATCTATCCCTTTAGACTGGCTCTCTAACAGTCTAGCATCTAACTCTCTAACTCTCCAAAAAGGGAGGAACTGAAGGAAGGGAGGAAGAACCCTCTACCCATTACAGTGATTCATCTATATAGGTAGCCATGACGGTCACACCTTTACAAAACTGTGGGCCTTTCCCAACAGTGATTCCCAAAAACCCTAACCACGCACATGGCTAGGTGTACTGTAGGCGCCGCTTGCAGTCACGTCGCCGCTTCCTGCAGGCTCCATGAATTCCGGCGCAGATTGTGGGTATGGGCGATCGTCCTTCGCCTTCAATGCTCTGGTCCGTTGCTCCTCCTTGATCCGAGCAACCATAACTTCTGTACTAAGCCTTTAAATGAGGGTAGCTAAGCCCTCTACTCCATCACCTTATTTATTATGGTAGCTGAGCCACCTTCATTCTTCGATGACGTGCGCGCGAGCTCCGCAATTTCCGGTCCGTGATCTGCGCTGAGATCATCCATCTGGCACCGTACTGCGCACCGTCTCCTTCTTACCCAAAACTTAGTGCTTGTCCCAAAATTAGCACTTTCCTTCCATACTCGTGCTTTTTCCCAAAATTCGCAGCTTTTACTATAGCTGCGACCTTGGCCCCAACACAACGTATTTTTTTCTAGTGGCTTTTTCCCTAGATATTTTTTCAAAGAGGTTTTTTTTCTAATGGTTTTTACAAAAAAGATTTATTTACAAGGTGTTCTTATTATTTTCCAATGGGTAGGAGATTTATTGTCAAGGAGTTTCTTATTTCTTTCCAAGAAGGTTTTTTTCAAAGAAGATTTTTGTTCAAAGAGTTTTTTTAAAGGAAATTTAATTCCAAAGAGATCTTCTTCAAAAGACTCTTACAAGATTTTTATAAGGTGAAGTAAATTTCAATTCATGTTTTTATAAATTCCGTAAATGTTTTTAAATCTTAATTTATTTATTTTTACTATAAAGTAATGCCTCTTTAATTTATCATCTATAGATTAAACAATCATGGGCAATAAGAGAAAACGTAAAAAAAAAGGTGATCGTAAACGTGATGATGATGGTAATAGAGAAAAACATAAACTCAGATATATTGTCAAAAAACAAAGAGTTGCCGAAATGGAAGAGAGAATTATTGAAGATATAAATACAGATTTACATGATAATGTTGAGGAAATGAAAATTGAAAATAGAGTACAAGAAGAACAAATTGAAGTTGAAAAGACCATTGTAGAAGATGTAAATAGTGATTTACATGCTAATGTCGATGAAGTCAATATTGAAGATCAAGTTCAAAATCTAGAAATTGGACCTGGTATGTATATATCATATATTTTCCAAATTCATTTTTTTATAATAAATTTTATTTTTGGATATATGTTAAATTAAATTTAACTTGATATATAGGTACTTTCACCATTGATGATGAAATGTTAGAAGACATTGATTGCGACAAATATGGAGAAAAACTACCAATACATGTTGCACGATATCGTGCTACAAAATTTTATGATGAAGTTCTCAAGGATTACTCAATAGCAGGACAAGCACAAATTTTGAGATGTTTATTAGTGTCCAAGAAGTTAGAAGGTGCTACATCATTATTGGGTATTCATAAGGCGACAAAAGAGTCGAAATTGAAACAAAATGTGATAGAAAATATAGGTGATGCAATAAAAAAATTTGAAAAATACAGGAAGAAATATATCAGTGCTGCACGTAAAGCAATTCATACAACAATTCTTTCAGCTAGTACTAAACAAAAGCGTTTGACAACAGAACTAGCAAAAGCAGTTGGAACATCAAGAAAGACATTATACAAACATAGCAAATTCAAAATGCAAATAGATGAAAATAATGAACTTGCTTGTTGGGTAATTATTTGTAGACAACCTTACAAAGATAGATTGAGAGCAGGTGTTAAAGATATTGTACGAGAATATTGGTTGGAACATGCTCGAGTTTCACCAAATTCAAGAGATGTGATACGCAAAAAAATATCACGAAATGTATATGAAAGCCAACCAAAACATATAATGGACATGGCACAAGTACAATTGTTCAATAAATTCAAGGAAGATCATCGTGGAATTAATATATCAATCACTACATTTGTGCAACAAAAACCATGGTATGTTAGACCTATTACTATACATGATACATGTTGTTGTCGTTATCATGTGCAATTTCAGTTATATTATGACACGTTTCTTGAATTTGGTAAAATGTTTTTGACAAATTCACCACCTCCGCCCACAATACGTGAATTCATATCTCAAATTTTATGTGAGAGAAATCACGATGAAGTATTTTATTCAAAGAAATGTGTCAATGGAAAACATTGTCATCATTGTGGAAATCTGGTGCTATTCCATAATAAATATCCTATCGATAATGATCAATCGTTGTCAAATGTAAATGTTGATTGGAGGTGATACGAATACATCTATTATAGTACAAGTTCTAGTGATTCACATTCCCAAAGAATTGATTTGCTAGAAGACAAGATATGCATGACAGATTTTCTCAAAAAATTTGAAAGCGAAATTTATAAATACACCCAGCATTCACATAGAGCACGATGGCAAGATCTTCAATTTAAACAGTCTCGTGAAATTTTTCCACCCAGAAAAATTTTGTCCGTGGTTGATTTTGCTGAAAACTATACATTTGCTGCACAAAAAGAGATACAGAGTGAATACTATCACTCTGACCAAGTTTCGATATTTGTCCATGTTGTATATAGACATTCTCAATAGGATGTTGATGGCATTGAAAGCACATGTGACAATCGAGATGTGATTAAAGAATATCACTTTTATATCAGTGATGATCGTACACACGATACACATTTTGTTCAACATTGTATAGAAAATATTTTCTATGATTCACTGAAAAAATGCGAAGTTAAATTCAATGAACATTGGATATGGTGTGATGGATGTGCGGGTCAATTTAAATCTTCACGATCATTTTTTTAGTTATGTCGACTTCATAAAGCGTTGAACATTAAACATCGCTGGAAGTTCTTTGAAACTGGACATGGAAAAGGTGAACATGATGGTGCAGGAGCATGCGTAAAAAGAGCACTTCGAAGATGGCAAATGAACTATTCTTCTGCACGGTTTCATTCAGCTGCAGAGGTTGTCCAATGGTGTCAATTAAATCTAAGCCATGATTATAATCAACAATCAAAAGATGTGCGCATGTATGTACACTATTTTTTTAATTTATATTATTTCTTGAAATTTAAAAAAATGTACACTAACATTTAAGTACATGTACACTTTAACATTAAAAGTTGTTCTTTAAAAGTGATTCATCATTTATTGTGTAGGTTTTTTTGGCTTGTTGGGGTCCAAGATATAAATAGATCAATACCATATGACGCTAGCACCATACATGGAACTAGAGATCTTCACTCTATTCAAACAAAATCATTCCAAAACGTGTTTGCATTTGACAGTAGAAAGCAATTATGCTTTTGTCATATTTGCACTGAAAATGTTGAATCTACAGAAGTTTGTGAAAACACAACAAACAACTACGTAAAAGCTTGGAAAGACAGAGATTAATCCAAAAGGAAAAATGCTACTGGCAAGTGTAGAAGAATTAGAATCAGAAGAAATAGCAATATCATCTGATGGCGATAGAATTTCAGATCTTGTTAGAGAAGGTAATGAACTTACTTGACTTTTAAGTTAATTGTTCATTCGTTCCCATCGCCATAAGTATAGTCAATTTAATTGATTTAAAAACGCTAACACCAATTGTAATTTGCGCTGGAGATGTTTTCGCTGTGATTGCACCTTTAGACAACAACGAAAATGTGAAATATTATTTGATGCGATGCACTGAAGGAAAAATGAAGTTATTGGAGGACTACAATGACAACAGATTTACATACGAGAGAGGATCCATCATTTTAAAAGGCTATTTTTTTCAGCAGACACATATGACTAAAAATTATGTCTACTTTCAAGATTATGAGCCCGATGTTATATGTTGTCAGTATAGTCATTTAGTATGTGCATCTCGAATAAGGTTGGCACAAGTTCCATTAAAAAAACAGTTAAAAACCAAAAAATGAAAACTATCCATATGTGACCATGAACGGATAATTGAGGATGGAATTCCATTGCGATGTTTTTAACTATATATCAAAAATGAATTGATCTATGTTTTTGTCCATGTCAATTGTTGTGTACAATATATTTTTTGTCCATGTGTTACAACTGTTGTGTACAATATATTTTTTCATTTGAATTTTTATGAATATTATCTTGAATGACAACTAACATAAGAGTTTAAATGGTTGTATTTTAACATGCTTAAAAATGAATTCAAAAATTATTTGGTAATTCAAAAGTACTTTATTCGGGTCCCCATATGTCTATTAGACCACTTAAGGGATGAGATAATGGATGTGGCTATCCCCACACTCCGCCTTGAATTTTTACTTTTGATTGATTGATGCCAATGAGAAATCACCAAAAAACCTACTAAATTTTGTATTCTTTTAATCCATTGAACATGTTTCTCTAATATACTTCACCATAAATATGATCTGGATGAGTTTTTTAAAACAAATTGTTAATCTATATAGTTTTTAAATAAATGATTGTTGCACAAAGATAATATATCTCTCACATGTAAGCTCACACAACTGAAATCATGGCAAATGGAGATAACGATCATTTGATTTTTAATCACAAACAAGAATTCCTGGATTGTGAAGCTTATGCTAAATTAGAGCAATGATTATTTACAACAAATCGATAAAAATTCATCGAATTGTTATCTAAAATTCATTACTCTAACTTAGCATAAACTTCACAATCCGGAAATCCTCACTTGTGATTAAAAAACAAAAAATCATTATCCCCATTTGCCATGATTTAAGAACCATTTAGAAATTCACGAACTACCTGAACAATGAACATATGAAAAACATTAGTTAAAATTTGAAATTTACATATGCAATGTATCATATCAAACAATGAACATATGAAAAACATTAATTAAAATTTGAAATTTGCATATGCAACATCATATCAATTAAACGACCAAAAGATTGAAACTTTTATCAAACAATTCATAGATTTTCATTCATAACATTATGATATTGAACCTATTAAAACTTCATATTTCTATTAAAAATTCCTATCATTCTTAACATTCATTCATTCTTAAATATTCATATCAGGTACAACATTCTTAAACTTCCAAAAATTTTGATAACATATTCATTTCTTAACATTTTAAAATTTGGTAACATCCATTTCTTAACATTTTAAACCTTCATTCTTATGATTCAACACTTTCTCAACATTCATTCTTTCCATAACATTCATTCTCAACATAACAAATTGAACATTTTTAACAAATTCAACATTTCCTAACTTTAAATTGCACCTATCAAATGTTCTAAACATTCATTCTTAACATTTTAAACATTTTTGACGCCTCTCATTCATTTTTTTTCAACATTGATTTTTATCATAACATTCACTCTCAACATTGAACATTTCCTAACTTTAGATTAACATTTTAAACATTCTTAACACCTCCCATTCATTTTTTCTCAACATTCATTCTTCCATAACATTCATTCTCAACATTTAACATTTTCTAACTTTAGATTGCACCTATCAAAAGTTCTAAACATTCATTCTTAACATTTTAAACAATCATGCAAAACATATTCTAAACATTTTACCAAATGACAAATAATTAACATGTACTCATATATAATCCAAAAAAAAAGTTCATGAACATGTGAGTTCAATGTACATATATGTATAATAAAAAAATAAATACCCTTGATGTCCAAAACAACTACAATATATATATATCAACAAAAAGAAAAAAGTTTGAACCACTATCCATCTGGACCAATATCTTTCCACTATCTTCCACTAGGACCTTCCCTTGAACTCAACTCGGCCTACAACATGTATAAAAACAAATTATAAATATCATAAATTATTTAAACAATTTTAAACTAAATTCAAGATATTAAAATATTAAATTTATATATAAAAGAACAATTCAATTATTAAAAAAGTCGTACATCAAATTCTCTTAATGCATATCCACCACTTTCTTCCACCGGAGTCTTCCCTTTGGCTCCAAAGGATCTAAGAGAGCCAAGCTACAACATGTACAAAAATATTTTATGAATCCTAAAGTATTGAAACAATTTTCAAATAAATCCAAAAAATATAAAATATTAAACTTATATCAGAGATCATTTCAAGTTAAACAAAATTACCTCGGTGCCAATATCCGCATTCATCAAAGAACCTACAACTTCACCCCCAATTTTCATATGGTCTCTCCCCTAAAATTTAAATTTTGTTAATGAATAAAACATAGTAGAAACAAAAAATAAATTAAGCAATTAACTTAAAACCAAAAAAAGAAAATTAAAAACATTAGCTCACAAGAGATGGTAAATCATCTAAAAAGTTTGATTCTAAAGAAACCTGCATGGATAAGTCAAATTAACAATAAGATACATTGATATTTATTAAAATTCAAAAAAAAAGATAAAATATCAAGTTCAAGCATAAATATTATAATAAATATACCTCTCCAAGATGCTCTTCATTTTGACTGGGATGCTCTTCATTTTGACTAGTGGAAACTCGAAAATTATGTGCATTCAACATTCTAGAAAACTGCAAACAAAATACATTTGCTTAATATACTTATTACTATGTAACAAAAAATTCAATTCAAAATGAATAATAAAAGACCAAATAGATTGTCATAGCATAATCAACAAACGTCTCCCATACTCGATGTGTCATTGGATAACACATCTAAAGCTATATCACGACAAGACTTGGCATAAGCCCTGAGATCGTCGATGCTCAATCCATCTACCTCATCATTCATCTTGTAAAACTTTTGACGAATAGTAGCACGAGCCCTCTCTCGACCCAATCCCACTTCTACTCCAACAAGGGCTGACGCTAAACCATCACCTACAGAATCCCTTGCAGTTGTCCCAAGTTGGGATGTGGGCTCCATCTTCGATCTTAGAGCCACAACCCTAGGTGGACGAGGTATCTTGGGTGGAGGTCGAAGAGTCATAGGGTCTCTAAGAGCACATTTTCGATTATATATTCGACCCTTTCCAACTCCATAAAAGTCAGAAGGAATATCAGTATAGTTTGGCTTCATACCTAAAAAAAACTCCGCATAGAAAAATCTAGCAAAATAATTAGGAACCTCATCATTCCATGGCAATCGACCATAAGCTGCAAGGAACCAATCATATATTAGATGTGCAATTTGAGGATGCTTGAAATATTGCACTTTCAACATTTTTTGTTTAAGGCCTTCTTTGAAATTAAACATTGAATTGGCCTACTCTTTGGTCACTCTCTCCTTCACAACCTCCCACTTGTCTGGACCCATAACTTGGTCCCTTCGCCTCTACATCAAATGAACAAAACCATTCGTAGTTGGTTCGAGTTCCTCATATGCATCAATGAATTTTTGCAATGACCCCAAAACAATCTCTAGACTTTGTCTACTTTCTAGAGGGAGATCCAAAGAACAAAGATCATTGTTCAACCTGTCATAGTGGGATCTACAACTTTCAAGGATAGTTTGTTGCACAACACCTTCCCATGGAAACTCATCAGGTAAGTCAGACGGATAAGTTTATATGGGTGTACAACCCTCAGCTAGTGGAACATATGTCGTCGTAGCTCTAGGAGGATCTTTGCGACCCTGCTCTACACCCACACCTATTCCATCATCTATAATCCTATCTTGATCTTCCTCCCGCTCTGTCGAATTACACACATCTTCTGAACCTCGCTCTGCTTCAAATATAGCCTTAGTCAAGTGTTAACCTTGTCCAAAAATTCAAAACATACAAAAATACAGATTATACATGTATTGAAACATTAATGTTCATACCGACATAAGGTTGAGATCGACGCTCTCCCATAGAAGATAAAGGGGAATCATTTGTACCCCTATCAATTGTTGGTGATCAGATGACTGTGACCCATACAATAAACTTGAACCCCAAGGTGAATTCGACAACCTTTGACTACCAATTGGAACACCAATTCCTGATGAATGTGATGACCTCCTATGCTTTCGCTTCGAAGACTCCACTCTTTCCATTTGATATGATTTCTAAATTTACACAAATGTCAATTCATAACATATTGAAGTTGTACATGTTAATTCTACAGACTTAAAGACATATCTAATAAAGAACTACATACCAAAGGTACGGGTGTCTAAAGTAGTATAAGTGATTTTTTTTTGTAAGTCCCTCTCCTAACTCTAGCATAATTAATTAACTAAAATTCCTAACATCACTACTATTGCAACATAAAGATATATTTAATAATCATTTCATAATTAGATATAAGTTATAATGCAGTTAATTGTAGTAGTATAGTAACCTTACAAATTTTTCATCCATCAAATATGATTGAATTATATATCTCAATAAACAAACATCTCACGAAATATATATATATATATATATATATATATATATATCCACTTATTATAAGAATCGTACTTTATTAATATGAATTTTTTTTTTACACAAATGTCAACTCATAACATATTGAAGTTGTACATCTTAATTCTACAGACTTAAAGACATATCTCATAAAGAACTGCATACCAAATGTAGGGGTGCCTAAAGTAGTATAAGTGATTTTTTTGTTTGTAAGTCCCTCTCCTAACTCTAGCATAATTAATTAACTGAAATTCCTACCATCACTAGTATTGCAACATAAAGATAAAATTAATAATCATTTCATAATCAGATAGAAAATATAATGCAGTTCATTGTAGTCGTATAATAACCTTACAAATTTTTCATCCTTTACATATGATACCATTATATATCTCAATAAACAAACATTACTTATTATTTATAAGAAAAAAATAATTAAGGACTTACAACACTATGACTCTTTATATGACTCTTTATATGAACAAAATCTTTAAACTCTGTTCATGAACAGAGTTCAAGAACTCTGTTCAAGGGTAAAATTTTTCATCCTCTTTATATCTTATTATATAAATTTAGTATAAAAAATTAGATAGGTGCAAACTTCAACTATTATTACACAAAAACATGTTGAGGGAAGGCAAAAAATTGACCAGAACAAGACTGTCCAATAGGAACAGGTGCCATTTAAATATTGGTATTCGTAAATTAAACCTATAGATGTAACATTCAAAAACATATATTTCTTATATTTTCATGAACAGAGTTTTTAACCTCCGTTCATGAACAGAGTTTAAGCACTCTGTTCATGAACAGAGTTCTTAAACTCTGTTTATGAACAGAGTTTAAGCACTCTGTTCATGAACAGAGTTCTTAAACTCTGTTCATGAACAGAGTTCCTAGGAACTCTGTTCAACAAAATGAACATAAAATTAAATGTAAAAAAAATAAATAGTTTAATTTTAAACTTGAATGCAAATATTTTTTTTAATTTTCTTCAAATGACAACAATATTTTTTGACAATACAAAATATTGGGAAATGAGACATACCTGTAAACCAAACTCGCAGTCAATAGATTGTCGAACCACAACGCCGCACCAGATAAGACCACCAACTCGCCGAACGAAAAATATTTCCTAGACACAACAACAAATTGTGTTAGCAACAAAAAACTATAAAAATACGAAAATGAAATCAAAACAACACATCTCATCGTCAAGACATACCTGAAAATGACAAACTATCAACCCTACGCCGAAAACCAAAACAACAACGAAGCACCGATAACAAGCACCAACTCAACAAATGAACTAACCTGCACACACTACCACATTTCGAGAACACATTAAAACACGAAAACGTATGCATATATCAAAAATCAAATTAGAAAACAAAAAACAAAACCTCACCCCGAAGCTGTTAACTCCACGCGGATCCGTCAAGGAGCGACCGTCCTATGCCAAACGCCAATTTCAAGCTCGCCGATAGTAGCCTCGTCGACAAACGAACCATCCAACTGCTGTGGAGAGTAGTGACGAGAGAGCAGGCTAAGAGTGGCAGGAGATCGGGCGAGGGGTGAACAGAGAGCAGACGAGCAGTATCGATAAAGCGGGCGAGGGTCGTCAAGGCAACCATGCAGGGTGGTGAATGTCGACAGTCGCAGCACTGATCGACAGTGGGCCCACATGCGGGGTCCAGAAAATTGCCAACGACTAGTGCCAAACTGTGGATGAGGCCGGGCTTTTATGCAGGAAACGTGTTCGGCCGAACAACTCTTCGGTTGAATAATTGTTCGGAGTGAACAATTATTCAGCCGAAGAGTTGTTCGGCCGAACAATTGTTCGGTCGAACAAGTATTCAGCCGAATAAACTAACACACGAAATTTTTTACCGGCCGGCAGTGCTTTGCACACATTTCAAGGGTCCCCGTTAAACTAAATGGAGAACTGTTGGTAGGTATTCGACCGAATAACTTATGCATTATTCAACCGAATAATGACAATTATTTGGCCGAATAACATTTGTTATTCGGTCGAATAACAAATATTAATCGGCCGAATAACCTCCGCTAAGACTTTTCTGCCCTTGTTTCTCATGGAAGTGTTACCCACCTTCACGTTTTTACCCAAATGTGGACAGATCTTTGTTTTCCTCGAGGGTCACAACTAAAGATTCAAATTTATTTGGAAGAACTCTAAGAACTTTTTCAACAACTCTTTGGTCACCTAGATTTTCTCCATGAGAATTTATTTGATTAACCAGACCAATAACACGAGTATAGAATGATTCTACAGACTCTGTGTTTTTCATTGACAGAGATTCAAAATCTCTTCTAAGAATCTGAAGTTTAGCAGTCTTTACCTTGTTTAAGCTTTGATAGGAAGTTTCTAGTGTGTCCCACGCTTCCTTAGCCAACTACGCTGCTGCTACTCTTGGGAGTATGGATTCATGTGTTGCTTGGTGTATGTGGAACAACACCTTTCCATCTTTCTTCCTTTGTTCCTTCAGAACATCCTTCTCAGCTTGTGTGAGATTGTTATATGCTGCTAGATCTGTTGGTTCTGCATAACCATGCTGGACTATTTCCCATACATCTTGACCTCTAAACAAAGCTTTCATAGTTAGAGACCAATATTCATAATTTTTACTAGAAAATATTGGGGTTTGCAATTACCCGAAGTGGAAGCCATACTTAATCACTTTTCCCTTTTGTAAATACAATTTCTACTTTCCGTAAACTAGGATCTGATACTAGATCAAGGGAAAAGGGCACTGCGCAGTTAAAAAGAATTAATTGCGTAGATGATAAATATTTTCTTTTCTTTGCTATAGGACTGCGCTATTCATAGCAAATACTTTGCTCTAAATTTGACTTCCCTTTTTATCAAACAGTTTACTTCACTAATTAATTGCGTGGAGATTAACTGCGCAATTCACCTTTTATTGCGCGCGGATTAATTGCGCGTTTCTACTGCACAAAGATTTAACTGTGCAATTCCACTTTCTACTACGCAGTTGAACTTTGCATAAATGCACACTTTTCTAACTTTGCGGAATACTTAATTTTGCATGAACTTCGCACTTCATACAAATTACTTTTGAACACTTCTTTTAACTTTTACAAAGATTAACTGCGTGGTTAACTTTGCATACCTATCTAACTGCGCACAACCCAAACTTAAATAAACTTTATCTTAAAACATAAGAATCGAAACATATGTTGAAGTTGCTGCGCGTTAAACTAGGGCATTCACCACCGTGAAATAATTTGGGAATCTTGATTTGATTTACAGACCATAAATGTAAACAACATTTACACATGTCAATATGAAATAGATGCGCGGCATGCATAAACAAACATTCTTGAGAATGAATTCATAATACTATAGATTTATATATTTCCACTGTAAAATAGAGTAACTTTGGCGCACTTACAGAGAGATGGGATTTACTTCAAACTTTCACTTCTTACACAGAGCTTGGGCTATTCAAACACTTCACGGATTTTCACTTCTTCTCTTCACACATCTCATATCCCTATCTCTATTCTTTCATCTCTTACAGAGCTTGGGCTCCTTACATATCTCTATCTCTTTGTTTCTTTATCAATTATCTTCTTCTACTTATATATTTTCATATCAACTGACTCAAGATCGCTTCACTTGGAAGCTACAGGGTTTCATTAAAGACTGTAATTCAATTCTACCTAAGAAGTTATGAGCCTGTGAAATACAAACGTGGCTACTTAAATACTAACATGATGTGAGCCGGATTGGTTGCAAACTGACAGATTGTCTGACATTGCAGAATTACAAAATGACTGACTGACTTCTGACAAAGCTAGCGCACATCAGATACGCTATCAACTCATTAATTATGATATTTCCAAAAAAGATGACAAATAACAACGTAATTATATGCAGATATTTCCTAAAATATGTACACAGTGCAACATAATCTTATAATTGTTCATTCAATCCCTTCGGGTTTTTCATTGTTTTTCGTTACTTGCTCCTTGTATTGTGTCTTCATTTCCTACGGATGGTAGCCGCCGCCACCTTTTTGATCATGGTCGTGATTAAAACCGGGGGTCGGATACTCCATCATTCTGTTGACAGTACTAGTATTCTCCTCGCCTTTTCCAATTCAAACTCCTCAAACAAATACACACAAAATTTAGGTATATTTAAATCAATATTTAAAGAATAAATCAGTATATAAGTTGTCACCAACCAATTTATTAGAAACACCATAAAGTATACAGCAACGTGAAAAAGCATCCTTGTATTTCCTCACTCAAATTTTCCTTTAACATAAAACAAAATTTTCCCTTCAAATTAAAACAATATCTAAATATTGGAATAAATAAGCCTTTGCACCTCCATTAGTATTGACTGATATGTAACAGCCAGTCGGTTATGTCAACAAATAATATATGGTGAACACCACTAATTTTGTTTTTTAAATCGTTTTGGAGAGTGTATTATTTACTCTGTTTGGGAATAGCGAATAATAAAGCTGGGCGAGGCGCCTTTCTCTTTTCCTACAGAGATCCCACAATACACAGCAGCGAGACTAATAATAGTAACCAATTGTGCGTTCTCTTCACAGAAACCATGTAATGCAATGTAACTGTAAATGCTTTGCGTTACTTGTGAATGAAAAATGAAATATAATTATGTGAATGCTATATAATTAAATTTTGAAACAAATAAAAGGTGAGAATTTGGAATGGATACATTTGTCGTCTGGATTACAACCGTCGTTGATTCTCTAATGCATATTATTGGCACTCGATGGTCTTGTTTGCGAGAGTACTTGAGATCCGTCATCTATGCTACTCTGTAAGAATATGGTGCAAAGCAAGAAGTTCTCCTGATTGGATTATCTCATTCCTGACAACCATGTCTCAACTGTAATCACAGATTAAAAAATTGTACTGAATGTCTACTATTCTAACAATGTACGCTACAGAACAACTAAACACTAAGAAATAGGAAAACAAGGAGATTTAAAAGGAATTTTATGGACAATTACTGATGGAAACAACGAAGCCTCACTCTTGCTAAACCAATTCTTGCAGATCTAAATAACATGACTGCTTGCATGCAACCTACCATGCAAAGCAGTCATGCAGCGTGCCAAGCAAATGTACAGAGACCAAGGATGAGGCAGACTACCAATTTTTGTGGATCTAAATAACATGACTGCTTGCATGCAACCTGCCACGCAAAGCAGTCATGCAGCGTGCCAAGCAAATGTACAGAGACCGAGGATGAGGCATATGCATTTACAGGAACACAGTAGTTGTTAGGTGTGCCAGGGCATGTCAGGTACTACAGCAAGTTCAGGCTCAGGTGCATCAGATATACAGCAGCTGAAAAATGAAAAAGAAACATTAAAAGCTTGCTTACATCAGTCGGCCGCACCCTCTTGGGCACCAATAAAAAAATTTAAAAATCATTTTAAAAGTTCAAATTTTATTAAATATCAGTCCAACCTTTATCCAAACTATAGGCAGAGAAAAACATTTATAGGCTAGAACCCAAATTAATAGGCATTCAATGAAACATATATGATCCCCTTTGGGGACATAATAAAGGGTCTATATGGAAACGCAAGTGTAACATGACATTAATAAAAAAGTCTATATGTAAATACAACTATAACAAGATGGTGTTATAAATGTTCACATAAAGAGGTCTACATGTAAATGCAACTGTAACAAGAGAGTGTAGTTATAAATGACCACATGATCAGTTTTATTACAGTCAGTACATGATCTAAATCTTTTTGGTTAGCTGAACATATATAAAGGTTATGACCACATTATAATGTTTTAATCTTTTGACAAAAGCTATGATCATCCACTACTTTCACCTAAGTTTTGTCCTTTTCACATTTAAAATATGTTTTATTTCCAAAGTGTTTGGAAGTGTTACATTGCTTGGCCACACAACTTTCATGTTTAGGCGTTCCATTTAAATGGTGTTCATTTGAATGAAGAGTATTGTTTGGCCATGTCATTTTCATGGTTACACACACATCAATCATGGTAAGAAATCGGACTCAAATGTCCTATTGCATTATGTTTTACCATTTTCCATTTTGCATTTATAGTAGTTTAAACGTTTAATGTTTTAGATTTTTAATTTTGTATTGTTGCAATTTCATTTTTTTTAATGGAGAAATAGATTTAACCTTTTTAAATAACTTTTGGTGCATTTGGAATACAATTTAAATAATATATTTTTACATTTATTACAATATTTTTTATATTTTAAAGATAAAGTCGGCATATCTTATGTTTTGGGTTAATGTGCACAAAGGGCTTATCAGAATAATAGTGGATTAGAGTAGTAGTGGAGGTCATTCAATATAAAGTGGATTAGGTCGACTATATAATGGAATTCATTAAAGAAGGTTCATTAAGTGGTTGGTTAGAGTTAGAAGAATATTGTATACATGTTGAGCTTAGCTCATTAAGAGGTAGCCCCCTTGAAGAGGCAAGTTGTCACAAGCCTACACCTGACTTAATAACCAAAGTTTATTTCCCTCCAGTGGGCCATGTAGCACTACTCGGGACTTCTCCTACCGGTGGTGAGACCAACCCGGGTTGGAAGACAAGTAGACTATGCTTAACTGAATCTTTCCCACTTAACACTTATCTTTGTTCAAGTTATACTTAGCCAAATTATGTGTGCGTTATCATTCCAACATGTATCATACTTAGCCAACAACATACACAAGAGACAAGAAATGTAAAGGAAACACCCCAAGTTGGGTATGCCCAAACCATTTTACTAATATATAAGAGAATATTACATAGAATACAACAGATGGGTGCGCCCAACTGGCTACGACTCGAGAGAGCACCCAATCGATTGTCCTCTCTGGAAACCCCAAAAACATTCACCTGCTCTCCTAGCACACGTAACATCATCTTGGTTCCTCCTAAATATTTCGCAAAGCTACCTCCTATGGCTCTTGTTCTCTACGCCCAAGATACACCAATCCAACCATTAGCATGCAATGCACCTAGATTCGCCCTCTACTGCCTATGCCCAACAGTGCTCCCACCGAACTATTCACTTGTGTTCTATTTGGACTCCTCTATCTTGGTCTCATGCCTTTTCCACTTAATGTGATCTTTCTTTATACCACTCTCCTAAACCACAGGTGCACCCAAGGACTCTTCCCTTGTGGTTTAACGTCCATGCTTTGAGCTATCTCAATCACATTGCATACACATTCTGGAGGGGCTCCTTTCCATCTGGCTTAACCACAGGTATGCACCTCGTTGTGCCCACCGAGTGGGCCCGTCATCCTTGCAACTTGGGCATCTTTTCCCTTCAAGGTGTGGGTGCATGCCCCAGCATCATTGCAGACGAATTCCATGCAATGCACCCTTTGCTAGCGTTTGCTCCTAGCCGCATGCCAGGTAGGTCAGTTACATAAGTGAACGCAGTTCATTCATCCCATTAACCCCTAGGGAGGTTCATAACACTGCACCACCCTTAGGAAAGCATTGTTTGCAATGCTTTGTGTGAAGCTATAAAACAATCATCCAAGGTCCCATGGGTGAATTTTGACTACCATGTTGAAGTAGGATCCAAGGTCCCATGGATAAGATGCCATCATATATGTTCCATCTTAAGTATGGATCCCATTTACAAGTGACAACGATCATGGTGAAATAGTTGAAGTGAATTACCCCAAAGCATGGGGTAAGTACCTTCAACTTATGACCCTCCCTGGAGGGCAATGGGGTTCTAGAGGGCCCATTAGAGTAGTAGTGGAGGCCATTCAATATAAATCATACTAGGTCCATTAGGTCTCTATTATTAAATAAGGTCCATTGTGTTGAAAATAAACGTAATGGGACCTTATTAAAGAAGGCCCACTGTGTGATTTGTTGATGTATATGTAACTTCGGAATGTATTTCACATATGTATATTGTACTCCTATAGAGATGGTATTATTCCTCTATACAGAAGTATCGTCATTTGTATTGATAAGTGTCGCAAGTGTCGCAACTTGCATGTGATGGGTTATTAGACCACCAAGTGTGGGGTTGGCCCTGATTAGTATTACCATGGGTTATTAGACTGAGTTAGACAAGTCGGCTCTGCTAGTTTATTAGGCAAGTCAGGTCATGTATAAATAGAGAGCGGGAGGCACTCTATTTGATCACTTCATTATTCACTTCTACACTCATTGGAGAGTGGCACACAAGTGAGGAAGGAAGATTAGCTGCTAGGAGGACTATCTCTTGTACTTGGGTTCTATCATTGCTCTTTCTATCTCTGAGGAAGTTGCGGGGTTTTTCACCTTTATGGTTTTCCCCATGGAATCTCTATGTGTCTATTGTCTTATGTGATTGCTTATTGTGATTGATATGATTGATATGATGTACATGTTATTCTCTCACTCAATATCCTAGAGTATATTGAATTGATGCTAAAAAATTAACATGGTATCAGAGCTAACTTGAGAAGAAGACACTTTGCAGTTGTGGAAGCTAGGGCTTCTTATTTATTGGGTTTCTCTCCATAGATATTGAAAGGCAGTAGGTTATATTGAATCTCCTTAGCAAGGAGCATCTTTCTGTCCAATTAGAATTCAATTTTGAGCGCTTTCATTTTTTGCCCTAAAAATTAGGGTTTCCACAAAAAGTGGAATTTCTGACATCTTAGACCATAGCTAGAAGCACCTTGAAAAAATAGAAGTTTAGAGCTTTGGATCAAACATTTTGGTTGGGTGAATCTCCGCGAAACACAAACACTAATTCAGGGTCCTCCCTAGTGAATCCAAGAGATTGAAAAGAATTTCTGAGGTGTGAAACTTTGCAACTTTCAATTTCTAATTATACTAGGATGATCAGCTCATCAAGGCGCATCTTTCTATCCTTTTAGAAATTTGAAATTAACATTTTGAATTTTTAGGGTTTCTCTAACAAACCCTAATCCAACTCGAGATCCACATTTCTACAAATCAAGTGGTAAGATCTAAATCTTTTCTATTTCCATTTGAAGTACTCTTTAAGATGTCTCACCACACCAAGCTTGAGGATAAGCTTGAAGGGGTTGATAACTTCCGAGCATGGAAGTATAGGATTGGGTTAATCCTGGAAGAAAATGAATTAGATACTTACATAAGTGAAGAGGTCCCTGTCCCAGAGGGAGAAGAGGCTAAGGCCTTACATAAGAAGAACTTGGTCAAGGCAAAGAGGATCATTGTTGATTCTATCAAAGACCATCTCATACCACATGTGTCATCTCTGAAGACACCCAAGGAGATGTTTGACTCCCTGACCAAGCTATTTGAAGGGAAGAATATAAATCGGAAGATGACTCTGCGGAATCAATTGAAAGGAGTAAAGCTTCAGAATGGATAGACCATTCAATCTTATTTTTCTAAGGTCTCTCAGATCAAGGAACAACTTGAAGCTATGGATGAAATAGTGGATAATGGTGAAGTTGTTATGACCACATTGAATGGCCTACCTAGGTCATGGGACTCTTTCATCCAAGGAATCTGTGTAAGAAGGAAATTGATCTCCTTCAGTAGACTATGGGAGGAACGTTCACAAGAAGAAGCAAGGCTTGTGTCCCGAGAAGAAAAGATGGGGAATGAAGATCAAGCTCTCACAGCACACACCAAGGGAAGAAAGTCTAAGAGGGAGAGATCTCATAACAAGAAACATTCTCACCCCCATCATAAGAAGAGAGACCTCTCTCATGTTCGATGTTTTGATTATAATGAAATAGGACACTTTGCTTCAAATTATACCAAGAAGAAGAAAGACAACAACAACAACTTCAACAAGAAGAATAAGTACAACAAGAAGAGATATCATGCTCATGCTGCTGAGGATGATGAACCTCCCAGGAAGAAGGCTAGAGCAGAAAGTGATGACTCATTAAGTGAAGATGAATATGTTCTAATCTCTGCTCTCACAGGTACTATCTCTCATGGATGTGATGATTGGCTTATTGATAGTGGGGCTTCCAAACACATGACTGGGTTTAAAGAATCTTTTGTAGATCTATCTGAACATGAGTTACCTCATAAGGTGAAACTTGGGGATGTCTATCAATACCCTATCAAGGGAAGTGGTGAAGCCTCCTACAAACTAGACTCTGGAAAGTCTTTGAAGATGAAAGATGTTTTATATGTACCTGGGATCAAGAAGAATCTTCTATCCATATCATCTTTGGATGCAAAAGGATTTAGAGTTGCATTTATGGATGGCCAAGTACTCATGTGGCCTAAGGGTAAGACCATAAATGATGTGGTAGTAATTGGAGAACAAGAGGGAGGATTGTCCAAATTAAATGGACAACTTGAACATGCCATGGTACATGAATCCATGGAGCCAAGTGAACTTTGGCATAGAAGGCTTGCACATGTGCACTATAGAGCACTACTAATTGCAAGTAAAGCTGTAGAGGGTCTTCCTAAAATCAAGACAAAGCATGAAGGTGTTTGCAAAGGATGTGCAAAAGGAAATAAAATTAATAAGGCATTTCAAGTAGTGAAAGTAAAGCTAAAGGAATCTTGGAAATTATCCACCTCGATGTATGCGGTCCGATGTCATCCACTTCTCTGAGTGGGTATGTATACTATGTCTCTTTCATTGATGATTTCTCTAGGAAGACTTGGGTTTATTTCTTGAAGAACAAAGATGAAGTGTTTGATAAGTTCAAGGAATTCAAAGCCTTGATGGAAAATCAAACTGATAAGAAGGTCAATACCTTCAGATCTGACAATGGTGGAGAATTCACTTCAGGTGGTTTCAAGAAGCTATGCAGTGATTCAGGGATTAAGAGGGAGTTGACTGCTCCCTACAATCCACAACAGAATGGAGTTGCAGAAAGGAAGAATAGAACAATCATGGAAGCAACACAGGAAATGCTGCATGACCAGGATCTGCCTATGCATCTTTGGACAGAAGCAACTAGGACAACTATATATGTGCAGAACAGAACACCTCACAAGATACTTGACAACAAGACACCAGAAGAGATCTTCTCTGGTAAGAAACCTGAAGTCAGCCATCTCAGAATATTTGGTTTTCCAATATATACACATATTCCAAAGGAAAAAAGGACAAAGCTAGATCCTTCAGGAAAGAAAGGCATCTTTGTGGGTTACAGTGAAAACTAGAAGGCTTACAGAATATACTTTCCAGGGTTCAAGAAGATTGATGTCAGCAAGGATGTAACATTTGGTGAAGGCTCAACTTACATCAAATCAAAGAAGGCACCTATTGAATATCATGAAAAACCAAAGGAAACCAGATTCCAAGATACCACCATGACTGAAGCAATTCCTGAAGCAGTTCGTGAAGTTGAAGATCTGCAAGAACCTGTAGATCCACCCCGTGAGAAGAACTCTCACAAGAGGAAACCTGCATGGGCTAGAGAGCTCATTCAAGATGCAGAAAGATATGGCATTCCAGAAGAAGAGCACAGAGAAAGGAAGAGAACTAGATATCATACCAGCTATGTTTCCCTACTCTGTGACATTATGAACAAAGAACCTTCCAATTATGAAGAAGCAACGGAAAAGAAAGAATGGAAGGAGGCCATGTTCAAAGAATACCAATCGATCATGAAGAATGATGTTTGGGATGTAGTCCCAAAACCTGAAGGGAAGTCTGTTGTGACTTCCAAATGGATCTACAAGATCAAGCATGCTGCAGATGGCAACATAGAAAAATACAAAGCGATATTTGTAGCTCGTGGCTTCTCCCAGAAAGAGGGGATAGATTATGAAGAGACTTTTTCTCCTGTAGCCAAATACACTTCCATCAGAATAGTACTTGCTCTGGCTGCAATGATGAAATGGAAGATACACCAGATGGATGTCAAGACAGCTTTCTTGAATGGTGTACTCGAGGAGGAAGTGTATGTGGAGCAGCCACTCGATTTTGAGACACATGACAGGGAGTCATATGTGTGCAGATTGAAGAAAGCCTTGTGTGGCTTGAAGCAAGCACCTAGGACTTGGTATGGTAGGATGGATAGTTTCCTATCCAATTTGGGCTTTACTAAGAGTAAAGCAGATTCCAACCTTTACTACAAGGTTGAGGAAGGAAATCCTTTGATTCTACTTTTGTATGTGGATGACCTATTTGTTACAGGTGAGGATGGTTTGATTGCCGACACCAAGAGGAAGCTTGCTGCCAAGTTCGAGATGAAGAACTTGGGGATGATGCACTATTTTCTAGGCATGGAGTTGTGGCAGAGTGCAGATGGAATCTTCCTTAGACAAGGGAAGTATGCAGTAGTGATCTTGAAGAGGTTCGGGATGATGGAATGCAAGGCCATGGCCACACCTATGGCATCAAACCTGAAGATTATGTGTGATGCTTCATCTGAGCCGGTTGATGTCACTGTGTATAGTCAGATGATTGGGTCCTTGATGTGCCTGACGAACACGAGACCGAATATTTGCTTTGCAGTGAACACATTGAGCCAGTTCCTGACAGATCCAAGGAGTGTTCACCTGGTTGCTGTAAAGCATATTCTGAGGTACCTGAAGGGTACAATTGATTATGGGCTCATGTATGATGTGAATCAAAAGTTTCACTTGCAGGGTTATGTTGATTCGGACTGGGCAGGAAGTGTTGCAGATAGGAAGAGCACTTTTGGGTGCTACTTTAGTATGGGATCAGGTGTGATTTTTTGGTTTAGTAGGAAGCAGTAATGCGTAGCATTGAGTACAGCCGAAGCAGAGTATGTTGCAGCTTGTTCGACTAGTTGTGAGGCAGTATGGCTTTGGAAGCTACTGTCTAAGCTATTTGATCTCCCGTTGGAGGCTACTAGTATCTTTTGTGACAACCAGAGTTGTGTGAAGATGTCTGAGAATCCAGTGTTCCACGACAGGTCAAAGCACATTGAGATCAAATATCACTATATCAAGGATATGGTGCAAAGGGGAGCAGTGAAGCTCCTATATGTTGCGACGGATGAGCAGGTTGCAAATGTGTTGATGAAACCACTAGCCAGAGTGAAGTTGAGTACTTTAGAGAGAGGCTTGGTGTTCTTCAGATTGACGACACTTCAAGGAAGAAGTGATGGACACATTTGCAGGAGCCATTCCAAGCATGGTGAGAGGAGGATCCTTCCCATGGCTGTGGATGTAAGCGATGTGTGATGAGCATCAGGACGATGCTCCAGTTACTGCTTTGTATATGCATCAGTTGGTTGCTTTGATTAGTTTGATCATGTATTTGTATATGCATTAGTTAGGATGCTTTGATCAGTTGGATCATGTATTTGTATATGCATCAGTTAGGATGCTTTGATCAGTTGGATCATGCATTTGTATATGCATCATGTTGGATGCTCAATATGATCAGTTGGATCATGCATTTATGTATGTATCAGGTGGATACATTGTATGATCAGGTGGATCATGTATGTATCAGGTGGATACACTATATGATCAGGTGGATCATGTATGATGATATGTATCAGGTAGATACTTGGTATGCATCAGGTGGATGTATTGTATGATCAGGATGATCATGGATGATGAGCTTCAGGATGTTGCTCCAGATAATATGCATCAGGATGACGCTATGATGATGATCATGTTGATCATGTGATGATGTACATCAGGATGATGTATGGTGAGTATCAGGTTGATACTCTGTGGCCGTGGAGATCCGGACAGGTAGAGAGGTGTGCTCGTAACATACTAGGATGCTCTTTTGAGGTTTTTCTACAGGTAGCATAGAAAAGATACTGGGAGATCCAGACAAGTAGAGTGGTATGCTTGTAACATCCTGGGATGCTCTTTCGAGTTTTGCTACAGTTTCACATAGAAAAGATCCTGGAGATCCAGACAGGTAGAGCAGTGTGCTTGTAACATCCTGGGATGATCTGAACATGTTTTGCAAAAGTTCACATAGAAAAGATCCTCGAGATCTAGACAGGTAGAGCGGTGTACTTGTAACATCCTGGGATTCTCTATCGAGATCCGGACAGGTAGAGCGGTGTGCTTGTAACATCCTGGGATGCTCTTTAAAGGTTTTGTGAAGGTAAACATGTAAAAGATCCTATAGTCTGTGCCAAGTTTTGTTGACGCACGTAATCAGTCCTAGGTTTCACAGTATGGCCACTGATGATGAAGACCTACAGCTGGTGGGCCTACATCCAGCATGAAAAAGGGTTGGCTCTGTAGAAATTCCTATGACAAGTAGTTCATAGATTGATTGAGATAGTAGTAGTAGTGATGATGACGATGACGATGATGATGATTCGGTGATGATGATCCAATGAAGAAGACTTGTGCTAGCAGATCTGTGTTGAGAAATACCTTCCTAGTTAAAAGGGAGTGTTGATGTATATGTAACTTCAGAATGTATTTCACATATGTATATTGTACTCCTATAGAGATGGTATTATTCCTCTATACGAAAGTATCGCCATTTGTATTGACAAGTGTCGCAACTTGCATGTGATGGATTATTAGACCACCAAGTGTGGGGTCGGCCCTGATTAGTATTACCATGGGTTATTAGACTGAGTTAGACAAGTCGGCCCTGCTAATTTATTAGGAAATTCAGGTCATGTATAAATAGAGTGCAGGAGGCACTCTATTTGATCATTTCATTATTCACTTCTACACTCATTGGAGAGAGGCGCACAAGTGAGGAAGGAGGAGTAGCTACTAGGAGGACTATCTCTTGTACTTGGGTTGTATCATTGCTCTTTCTATCTCTGAGGAAGTTGTGGGATTTTTCACCTTTATGGTTTTCCCCATGGAAACTTTGTGTGTCTATTGTCTTATGTGATTGCTTATTGTGATTGATATGATTGATATGTTGTACATGTTATTCTCTCAGTAAAGATCCTAGAGTATATTGAATTGATGCTAAAAAATTAACATGATTAGGAGGTTAGAGTGTATTGTGATTCTATAAATAAGGATGGAGTTCTCATATGAGAACATGGAGAATATTGTATGTTGAGATTAACTCATTAGGAGGTATGCCCCTCGGATAGGCAAGTGAACCATGTTGATTCATCCCATCAAAGAAATCATTTCCATGATAATAAAGATGGATCTTATTGGATATAGCTTGTGTTGTTTATTAATCTTGATGTCACTTGTGTATAATCTAAATTGCATAATTGGTATAATCATTTCCATAATAATAAAGATGGATCTTATTGGATATCTCTTGTGTTGTGTATTGTTGTTGATATCCCTTGTGTATGATTTAAATTGTATACCATTCTACAATTTAGATCATACATAAGAGATATCAAAAACAATAAACAACATAAGAGATATCCAATAAGCTTCATCATCATTATTATGGAAATGATTCTTTTGATGGGATGAATCAACTATGTTCACTTGCCTCTTCGAGGGGGTTACCTCCTAATGAGTTAAGCTCAACATCCAATATTATCCACGCTCTCATAAGATAATTCTATCCTTATTTATAGAAACATGATTCACTCATAGTGGACCTTATTTAATGAGGCCCCATTACATTTATTTCCCAACATAGTGGGCCTTATTTAATAATAAAAACATAATGGACCTAGTACGCTTTACATTGAATGGCCTCCACTACTACTCTAATGGGCCCTATAGAACCCCATTACCCTTTAGGGAGGGTCATAACACTCATCAATTCATGGCGCATTAATTTCATCAATGGGGTTTCAACGACATCATAATGACACCACACTTTGGTGTAAGTCCCTTCAACTATTTCACCATGGTTGTTAGCACTCGTAAATGGGATCTAGGCTTAAGATGGAATGCATTTGATGACATTTGATCCATGGGACCTTGGTTCCTACTTCAACATGGTAGCCAACATTCACCCATGGGACCTTGGATGATGGTTTTATAGCTTCACACAAAGCGTTGAAAACAATTCTTTCCTAAGGGGGTTGCAGTGTTATGATCCTTCCTAGAGGTTAATGGGGGGTGTGAAGGGCCCTTAGAGTACTAGTGCAAGCCATTCAATGTAAAGTGGACTAGGTCCACTATCTTGTTATTTTTAAATAAGACCCACTATGTTAGGAAATAAATGTAATGGAGGGTCCACTAAGTGGTTATGAAATTAGAGTGTATTGTGATTCTATAAATAAGGATGTAATCCTCCTTATGAGAGTGTGGAGAACAAGTTGAGCTTAGTTCATTAGGAGGTACCTTCATTGAAGAGGAACATTATTGATTCATCTAATATAAAAATAATTTCCATAATAATAAAGATGAAGTTTATTGAATATCTTTTATATTGTTTATTATTACTAATATATCAATATATCTCATGTATGAACTAAATTACATAATAAATTTATACCCCATCTAAAAATCCTAGATTTGAAATCTTCAACACAATCTTAAAATCTAAGGCATCCAAAAATTCATTGGGTAGTGCAAATTAATGCAATTACCATTTAATCCTTTAAAAAAAACTTTATGGCTATTTGAATGCATTGGCATCCTAATGGTAAGTTGGTGTTAGATATTTTAAAATGATTTTTATGGTTATCTGAATGAGTTGGTGTCTTAATGGTGAGTTGGTAGTTTAATGGTGGGTAGTTAATTGTGATTTTCCCTAGTAATGCTAGGGTACAAATCTCTTGACCTGTTGTGTATGAGGATAGAAAGATAGTTGCAAGCTGGACCCAGCTCTCTAAGAAAAACGTGCCTCCAAACTTTGTAAGAACGGGGAAGCTTTGTAAAAATTGTATCAAAGAACCAGGAAGCTTTGTAAAAATTGGATCCATTAGTAGGTGTTGATGTAATTGTAACTTCTGAATGTATTTCACCTATGTATATTGTACTCTTATAGAGATGTTATTATTCCTCTATACAGAAGTGTCGTCATTTGTATTGACAAGTGTCACAAGTGTCGCAAATTGCATGTGATGGGTTATTAGACCACCAAGTGTGGGGTTGGCCCTAATTAGTATTACCATGGGTTATTAGATTGAGTTAGACAAGTCGGCCCTGCTAGTTTATTAGGTAGGTCAGGTCATGTATAAATAGAGTGTGGGAGGCACTCTATTTGATCATCTCATTATTCACTTCTACACTCATCGAAAAGTGGTGCACATGTGAGGAAGGAGGAGTAGCTGCTAGGAGGACTATCTCTTGTACTTGGGTTGTATCATTGCTCTTTCTATCTCTGAGGAAGTTGTGGGGTTTTTCACCTTTATGGTTTTCCCCAGTGAAACTTTGTGTGTCTATTGTCTCATGTGATTTCTTGTTGTGATTGATATGCTTGATATGTTGTACATGTTATTCTCTCAGTAAAGATCCTAGAGTATATTGAATTAATGCTAAAAAAATTAACATGGTATCAGAGCTAACCTGAGAAGAAGACACTGTGCAATTGCGGAAGCTAGGGATTCTTGTTTATTGGGTTTCTCTCCACATATATTTAAAGGAAGTAGGGTATTTTGACTCTCCTCATCAAGGCGCATCTTCCTTTCCAATTAGAATTCAATTCTGGGCACTTTCATTTTTGGCCCTAAAAATTAGGGTTTTCACAAAAATAGGAATTTCTGAATTCTGAGACCATAGATGGAATCTCCTTGGAAACATCGAAGTTTAGAGCTTTGTATTGAACTTTTTGGTTGGGTGAAGCTCCGGGAAACTCAAACCCTAATTCAGGGTCCTCCCTAGTGAATCCGAGAAATTGAAAAGCATTTCTGAAGGGTGAAACTTTGCATTTTTCAATTTCTAAGTACACCAAGCTGATCAGCTCATCAAGGTGCATCTTTCTATCCTTTCAGAAAGTTGAAATTCACATTTTGAATTTTTAGGGTTTCTCTAACAAACCCTAATCCAACACGAGATCCAGATTTCTGCAAATCAAGTGGTAAGACCTAAATATTTTCTATTTCCATTTGAAGTACTCTTTAATATGTCTCACCACACCAAGCTTGGAGATAATCTTGAAGGGGCTGATAACTTCCGAGCATGGAAGTATAGGATTGGGTTAATCTTGGAAGAAAATGAATTGGACACCTACATAAGTTTTGAGGTCCCTGTCCCAGAGGAAGAAGAGGCTAAGGCCTTACATAAGAAGAACTTGTTCAAGGCAAAGAGAATCATTACTGGTTCTATCAAAGACCATCTCATACCACATGTGTCATCTCTAAAGACACCCAAGGAGATGTTTGACTCCCTAACCAAGCTATTTGAAGGGAAGAACATAAATTGGAATATGACTCTGCAGAATCAATTGAAATGAGTAAAGCTTTAGAATGGAGAGACCATTCAATCTTATTTTTCTAAGGTCTCTCAGATCAAGGAACAACTTGAAGCTATGGATGAAGTAGTGGACAATGGTGAAGTTGTCATAACCACATTGAATGGCCTACCTAGGTCATGGGACTCCTTCATCCAAGGAATCTGTGCAAGAAGAAAATCGATCTCCTTCAGTAGGCCGTGGGAAGAATGCTCTCAAGAAGAAGCTAGGCTTGTGGCCCCAGAAGAAAAGATGGGAAATGAAGATCAAGATTTCATATCACATGCCAAGAAAGGCAAATTCAAGAAGGAAAAATATCATAGGAAATCTTCTCACCATACACATAGGGAGAACTCTAAGAATACCTCCCATGGCAGATGCTTCACATGTAATGAGAAGGGACACTTTGCCCGAGATTGTCCAAAGAAAAAAAGAGATTCCAACATCAATAAGAAGAAGGGAAACAAGAAAAGATATCATGCTCATGCTGCTGAGGATGGTGAACCTCCCAAGAAGAAAGCTAGAGCAGAAAGTGATGACTCATCAAGTGAGGATGAATATGTTCTAATCTTTGCTCTGACAGGTACTATCTCTCATGGATGTAATGATTGGCTTACTGATAGTGGGGCTTCCAAACACATGACTGGGTTTAAAGAATCCTTTGTAGATCTATCTGAACATGAGTCACCCCATAAAGTGAAACTTGGGGACGACTATCAATATCCTATTAAGGGAAGTGGCGAAGCCTCCTACAACCTAGACTCTGGGAAGTCTTTGAAGATGAAAGATGTTCTATATGTACCTAGGCTCAAGAAGAACCTACTCTGAATATTTGCATTGGATGCAAAAGGAATGAGGGTTGCATTCGTAGATGGCCAAGTCCTAATGTGTCCAAAGGGTAAAACTATAGATGATGCAGTAGTGATTGGAGAGCAAGAGGGAGGATTGGACAAATTGAAGGGACAACCTGAACATGCCATGGTACATGAATCCATGGAGCCAAGTGAACTTTGGCATAGAAGGCTTGTACATGTGCACTATAGGGCACTACCAATTGCAAGTAAAGCTATAGAGGGTCTTCCTGAAATCAAGTCAAAGCATGAAGGGGTTTGCAAAGGATGTGCAAAAGGAAAGAACATTAAGAAGGCATTTCTAAGCAGTGAAAACAAAGCTAAAGGAATCTTGTAAATTATCCACTTCGATGTATGCGGTCCGATGTCATCCACTTCTCTGAGTGGGTATGTATACTATGTCTCTTTCATTGATGATTTCTCTAGGAAGACTTGGGTTTACTTATTGAAGAACAAAGATGAAGTGTTTAAAAAGTTCAAGGAATTCAAAGCCTTGATGGAAAATCAAACTGATAAGAAGATCAAGACATTCAGATCTGACAATGGTGGAGAATTCACTTCAGGTTATTTCAAGAAGCTATGCAGTGATTCAGGGATTAAGAGGGAGTTAACTTCTCCCTACAATCCACAACAGAATGGGGTTGCAGAAAGAAAGAATAGAACAATCATGGAAGCAGCATGGGCATGCTGCATGACTAGGATCTGCCTATGCATCTTTGGGCAGAAGCAGCTAGGACAATTGTATATGTGCAGAAAAGAACACCTCACAAGATATTGGACAAGACGACACCAGAAGAGGTCTTCTCTGGTAAGAAACCTGAAGTCAACCATCTCAGAATATTTGGTTGTCTAGTGTATACACATGTTCCAAAGGATAAGAAGACAAAGCTAGATCCTTCAGGAAAGAAGGGCATCTTTTTTTGGTACAGTGAAAGCTTTAAGGCTTATAGAATATACTTTCTAGGGTTCAATAAGTTTGATGTCAGCAGGGATGTAACATTTGATGAAGACTCAGCTTTCATCAAGTCAAGGAAGGCACCTATTGAAGATCATGAAGAACCAAAGGAAACCAAATTTCAAGACACCACCATGAATGAAGCAATTCCAGAAGCAGATCATGATGTTGAAGATCTGCAAGAACCTGTAGATCCACCCCATGAGTAGAACTCTCACAAGAGGAACCTTGCATGGGCTAGAGAGCTCATTCAAGATGCAGAAATGTATGGCATTCTAGAAGAAGAACACAGAGCAAGGAAGAGGACTAGATCTCATACCATCTATGTTGCCTTACTCTGTGACATTATGAAAAAATAACCTTCCAATTATGAATAAGCAGCGGAAAAGAAAGAATGGAAGGATGCCATGGTCGAGGAATACTAGTCGATCATGAAGAATGATGTTTGGGATGTAGTCCCAAGACCTGAAGGGAAGTCTGTTGTGAATTCCAAGTGGATCTACAAGATCAAGCATGCTGCAGATGGCAGCATAGAAAAGTACAAAGCGAGATTTGTAGCTCGTGGCTTCTCTGAGAAAGAGGGAATAGACTATGAAGAAACTTTTGCTCCTATAGCCAGTTACACTTCCATCAGATCAGTACTTTCCTTGGATGCAGTGATGAAATGGAAGATACACCAGATGGATGTCAAGACAAATTTCTTGAATGGTGTAGTCGAGGAGGAAGTGTATGTGGAGCAGCCACTAGGTTTTGAGACACATGACAGGGAGTCATATGTGTGTAAGTTGAAGAAAGCCTTGTATGGCTTAAAGCAAGCTCCTAGGACTTGGTATGGTAGGATAGAAAACTTTCTATCCAGTTTGGGCTTTACCAAGAGTAAAGCGGATTCCAACCTTTACAACAAGGTTGAGGAAGGCAATCTAGTGATACTACTATTGTATGTGGATGACCTGTTTGTAATAGGTGAGGATGGTTTGATTTCCGATACCAAGAGGAAGCTTGCTGTTGAGTTCAAGATGAAGGACTTTGGGATGATGCACTATTTCCTAGGCATGGAGGTGTGGCAGAGTGCAGATGGAATCTTCCTTGGACAAGGGAAGTATGCAGTAGAGATCCTGAAGAGGTTCGAGAGATGGACTGCAAGGCCATGGCCACACCTATGGCATCGAACCTGAAGCTTCTGCATGATGCTTCATCTGAGCCGATTGATGTCACTATGTATCGTCAGATAATTGGGTCCTTGATGTACTTGACGAACACTAGACTAGATATTTGCTTTGCGGTGAACACATTGAGCCAGTTCCTGACGGATCCCAGAGGTGTTCACTTGGTTGCTGTAAAGAATATTCTGAGGAACCTGAAGGGTACAATTGATTATGGGCTCAATTATGATGTGAATCAAAAGCTTAACCTGCAGGGTTATGTTGATTCAGACTAGGTAGGTAGTGTTGCAGATAGGAAGAGCACATTTGGGTGCTGCTTCAGTATGGGATCAGGTGTGATCTCTTGCTTTAGAAGGAAGCAGTCCTGTGTAGCATTGAGTACAGCTGAGGCAGAGTATGTTGCAGCTTGTTCGACTAGTTGTGAGACAGTATGGCTCCGGAAGCTACTGTCTGAGTTATTTGATCTCCCACTGGAGGCTACTGGTATCTTTTGTGATAACCAGATTTTTGTGAAGCTATCTTAGAATCCGGTGTTCCTCGACAGGTCGAAGCACATTGAGATCAAATATCACTATATCAGGGATATGGTGCAGAGAGGAGTAGTGAAGCTCTTGTATGTTGCGATGGATGAGCAGGTTGCGGATGTGTTGACGAAACCACTAGCCAGAGTGAGGTTTGAATACTTTAGATAGAGGCTTGGTGTTCTTCAGATTGATGACACTTCGGGGAAGAAGTGATGGACACATTTGCTGGAGCCACTCCAAGCATGGTGAGAGGAGGATCCTACCCATGGCTGTGGATGTAAGCGCTGGATGATGAGCATCAGGACAATGCTCTAGTTACTACTCTGTATATGCATCATGTTGGATGATGTATATGATCAGTTGGATCATGTTTATGTATATGCATCATGTTGGATGCTGGATATGATCAGTTGGATCATGTATATGTATATGCATCATGTTGGATGCTAGATATGATCAGTTGGACCATGTATATGTATATGCATCATGTTGGATGCTGGATATGATCAGTTGGATCATGTATATGTATATGCATCATGTTGGATGCTTGATATGATCAATTGGATCATGTGTTTGTATATGTATCAGGTGGATGCATTATATGATCAGGTGGATACATTGTATGATCAGGCGGATCATGTATGATGATATGTAACAGGTAGATACATGATATGCATCAGGTGGATCCATTGTATGATCAGGATGATCATGTGTGAGTATCAGGATGATACTCTGGATGATATGCATTGGGACGATGCTATGATGATGATCATGTGGTGTACATCATGATGATTTATGGTGAGTATCAGGTTGATACTCTGTGGTCGTGGACAGGTTGTACAGATAAGCATATAATAACTCCCTAGGAGATTTGTAGACACTCTTGCTAGGTTTTGCCGATGGCATATAATAACTCCCTGGGAGGTCTGGAAAATTCTCTTGCTAGGTTTTGCTTGGAAGGACATATAAGAGCGCCCTGGGAGATTTACAGATACTCTTGCTAGGTTTTGACTATGGCATATAATAGCTCCCTGGGAGATCTGGTAAATGCTCTTGATAGGTTTTGTTCATGGCATATAATTTCTCCTTGGGAGATCTTGCAGGTTGTGTTGGGCACGTAATCATTCCTGGTATGCTCTTGCTAGGTTTTGCTGGTTGCATATAATGTCTCCCTGGGAGATTTACAGATACTCTTACTGGGTTTTTCCTATGGCATATAATAGCTCCCTAGGAGATCTGGTAAATGCTCTTGCTAGGTTTTGTCTGTGGCATATAATTTCTCCCTGGGAGATCTTGCAGGTTGTGCTGGGCACGTAATTAGTCCTAGGATGCTCTTTCTAGGTTTTGCCGGTTGCATATAATGTCTCCCTGGGAGATTTGTAGATACTCTTTCTAGGTTTTGCCTATGGCATATAATAGCTCCCTAGGAGATCTGGCAAATGCTCTTGCTAGGTTTTGCTTGGTCACATGTAATAGCTCCCTGGGAGATCTTGCAGGTTGTGATGGGCACGTAATCAGTCATGAGATGCTCTTGCTAGGTTTTGTTGATGCACATAATGAGTCCTGAGGATCCACAGTATGACCAGTGATGATGAAGACCTATACGTGGTGGGCCTACATCTAGCATGAAAAAGGGCTGGCTCTGTAGAACTTCCTATGATGAGTAGTTCAAAGATTGATTGAGATAGCAACAGGCGTGACGATGACGATGATTCGATGATGATGATCTAGTGACGATGATCCAGAGAAGAAGACTTGTGCTAGCAGATCTATGTTGAGAAATACCTTCCTAGTTAAGAGGGAGTGTTGATGTAATTGTAACTTCAGAATGTATTTCACCTATGTATATTGTACTCCTATAGAGATGTTATTATTCCTCTATATGGAAGTGTCGTCATTTGTATTGACAAGTGTCACAACTTGCATGTGATGGGTTATTAGACCACCAAGTGTGGGGTCGGCCCTAATTAGTATTACCATGGGTTATTAGACTGAGTTATACAAGTCGGCCCTGCTAGTTTATTAGGAAGGTTAGGTCATGTATAAATAGAGTGTAGGAGGCACTCTATTTGATCATCTCATTATTCACTTCTACACTCATCGAAAAGTGGCGCACATGTGAGGAAGGAGGAGTAGCTGCTAGGAGGACTATCTCTTGTACTTGGGTTGTATCATTGCTCTTTCTATCTCTAAGGAAGTTGTGGGTTTTTTCACCTTTATGGTTTTCCCCAGTGAAACTCTGTGTGTCTATTGTCTCATGTGATTGCTTGTTGTGATTGATATGCTTGATATGCTGTACATGTTATTCTCTTAGTAAATATCCTAGAGTATATTGAATTAATGCTCTAAAATTAACAGTAGGTAGTTTGTTCGACCCTCATCCAATAGATTGACCTCCACTACATCAGGGTGGTTCCATCAGTACGTAGTTCGTTCAACCCTCGTCCAATAGATCAACCTCCACTACACGATGAGAAATATTTATCAGACAAGCAATGTTTTTTGACAATGAAAACATGTTGCAACATCATTAGACCGCCAGAGAGGTTGTCAAGAAAAATGCAGGGACAGTAGTTTAACTACTTGTCTATATCGAAGGATAAGCGTAAGCTACCAAATGAAAAACGATCATATGAAGAACCACTGAGTCCAGCCTCCTGCATGATCACTCGGAGGTTATTTCATAGTTATATCCTTGTCATTGTAGGATTTAAGAAAGATATTGGCATGGTTGTGGACATGGGTTTAAGTGTTATTTTTAAAAGAAAATATAAAAATATCATACGAACTCAAAAACATGTAAATTATATGTTATTGGATATATCAATAATTGATGAATCCATTGACATTAAGTCTGTCATTTAAGGTGCATCCTACAATAGGGTTTTTTCCTGGCAAAGAGGCCACTAAAATGAAATATGTAGAAAAGAGGGATAATGGTATGTTTTTAAGCCCTCAGTCAAGGTCTTACAAATTCTTGATCGAGGTTTGAAGCACGTTTTTAAATACATCGATTGAGTGTTTAAGTGTGGTTAAGAAAATATCCCGATCGAGCTATTTAATCATAAAACAATTTAAATTTTATATAGAAAAAAATAATTATTGGATTAAATACCTTGATCAGGCTATTTAATCATAAAAATATTTAAATTTTATATAGAAAAAATAACTATTGGTTATTAGCTCGTTGAGCTATTCAAGCCAATAGTTTTTTTTCAACCGAAAAAAAACGTACTATTGTTATTCTGAAAATCAAATAGTACAAAATTTGTCCCCTTTCCTGCGAAAGGTATGTTCAACAATATATGGCCTTTTTCCTGCCACCTATCAACTGCATATATTTGTCCATGCAAGACTATATACATCAGAAAAAAACATTGATCTTACAAAAAGTATTTTTGACATCAAAATATTTTTCCTTAATCTTCCTAAAAGAAAAAAACATCTCCACTTTCCAGCATGCTGGAGTCCATCCATTCCTCCCAAACCAGTAATCCTTCTGTGCCCAATAATGCTTGCTTTGAGAGTTCATCAGCCTGTTCATTGAATTCACGGAAGATATGAGCAAAAGAAATGTGTTCCTGCAAATCAATCTCCATCCTAGTGCGCTCACACCAGTGTGAGAGAGCAATAACATTTAGATCAAATTCTTTTGCTGCCCACTTGATTGTAACATGCGAATCTCCATAAACCTTGATATTAACTAGCCCGAAAATGTTTGCACATCTCAGAATACACCACAGAGCTAGAAGTTCAGCTTTCATATTGCTGCCATTCCCACAGTTGAGGCAAAAAGTATAAAAATGAACCTTGTTCAGGTAAATTACACCGCCTGCAGCACAAATGCCATTTTGTGCAGCCCCATCAAAAAAAAGTGTTGGCTAGTTGACAACAAGGGAAAATTGACCTATCCTTCTCTCCACAGCATTAGAGATCTTTTCAGAAAATTGATGAGTTAAGTTCATAGCCAAAATTCCACAAGACACAACATCTGGCTGTTTATCTTGAAAGATAGAAATGTTCCTATAAAACCAAAGAGCCCAAGATATAAAAATAGGGACCTGCACTGTATCCATGGAGGAACGAGACCATCTCAATAATGCCTCACCAAAACCAACTTCTTCCAAATTCTTTGAGATTGCCATCCTAGAACAACAAAAGTCCCAAACTTTTTTCCCAAAAGAACAAAAAACAAACAAATGGTCGATAGTCTCAGAATTTTCCTTACATAAGATGCACCGATTTGGACCATACCAACCACGCTTAGTGAGATTGTCCCAGGTTTTCAACGTACCTTGTAGTACGTGCCACAAAAAACACTTATGTTTTAAAGCCATTTTCCATTTCCAAATCTTCTTAAACCACCAATGTTGTGGGAAGATATATTTCCCCTGCATAATTCTGTCATAGGCTGTTTTTGCTGTGACATTTCCATCTTTTTTATTTCCACACCACTTCATCTTATCATCCTTTTCTGTTAAGAAAACACCGGCTGAACCAAGAGATCTGACATAGGAATCCCAAGAGTAAGCATCCTCGCCAACCAATCCTAAGTCATAGGATTGTAACCAATAAGACTGACCAGAATGATTCCCGATACGATCTAATGTAGTTAGACCATATATTTTTAAATAATCCAAGATCTCTGCTTTAAGACACACAGGTTCATCAATGCCCAAAATATAGTCTTTTCCAACTCTAATGCATCTGCCATTTCCAACTTGCCACTTCAAATCTCCAATGATCTAGCTTGACACCTTGAGCAAACCTCTCCATAAAGGAGAGCAACCTGATTTCGCAGGCATATTCAAACGAAACCAGTCAACCAAGTTTGTATTAATGTATTTCACAAATGAAATTTTAGACCAAGGATTATAATTAAAGAGACATCTCCAGAGACTTTTGGCCCCGAGTGCCATGCTGAAGGATTGTAAATCCTTAATACCCCAACCACCAAATCGCTTTGGCCTGGAGATCGATTCCCAGCCAGTCATAACCAAAGATGCCCTGTCTAAACCACTAGACCACAGGAAATTGAACATCAATTTTCTGATAACCTTAAGAATGTATACAGGGATCTCAAGAAGTGATAACCAATATACAAGAATCCCCAGTAGAACAACTTTGATCAGTGTAAGTCTGCCTCCCACAGAGAGCCATCTATAAGACCAGTGTGTAATCCGTGCCTCAACTTTCCGAACAAGCCACCACCAATCCTTTATCTGATAGTTATTTGGTCTCAAGAAAAATCCCAAATATTTGAGTCCATCTTCTAATGGGTGCCAATTGTAAGGCAGAACAGTAGCAATTTCCCTTCTATCAACCGCATCCACATTATGAAAATAGAAGCTAGATTTAGAAAGGCTAATCTTCATCCCAGAGACACGACATAAGCAATTCAAAATATTCTTAAAGACCCCCCACTCAGCAGCAGTAGCCAAGCCAGCCAGCAAGACATCATCCACAAAGATCAGATGTGAAATAACACAATCAAACCCTAAATCAATGCCCTTGAGTAATCCCTCATGCTTTGCAAAATTTACCATTCTACTAAGGGCATCAACAACCAGAAGGAACAACAACGGGGATAAAGGACATCCATGCCTTATTCCCCTTGAACACTGGAAAAATGTTAAAGGAGAACCATTTATCAAGATAGCAATACTAGCTGAAGAGACACAAGACATAATCCAGTTTATGACCAGAGGAGGAACCCCAACTTGGATTAAAATAAGCCTTAAAAAAGACCAATTAACCCGATCGTATGCCTTTTCCAAGTCCAATTTAAGCAAAATAGCACTGAGTCTGCGGCTCTTAATGGAGTGGAGAAGTTTCTGAGATGCCCCAATGGCATCATGAATCTGTCTGTTATGCAAAAAGCCAAACTGTTATGCAGTGATATGTACCGAAAGAGCTGATTTAATTCTTTATGCAATAATTTTAGAAACTAACTTATAAGCCAAATTGCACAGTGCAATAGGCCTATAATATCCAAAATTATCACGCTTACCCTTTTTAGGTATCAGAGTAACAAAGGTAGAATTCAAAGCACCAGAAGTGAAACCCTTTAGTCTAGTATATTCTACCATACGCAGAATCTCAGGACCCATAAACTCAAAGAAATGTAAATAAATCTCCACTGGCCACCCATCAGGGCCAGGACTTTTCTCACAAGCAAAAAGTTTCAGAGTCTTCTCCACCTCCTCAAGGGTAACCTCTCTGCCGAGGGCAGCAGCATCATCATCATTGAAGAACCGAGGGAAAAGTTCAACAATTTTAATCTGTTCCATCAGATCACAATTACCCTCATCTTTATAAATATTCCCAAAATGTTTGACAGCCTCCAATTTTAATGCCTCAACACCCGAACAAATATTACCATCCGCATCAGATAATTCCCATATAGTATTCTGAATTCGACGAGCTGATGCAAAAGAGTGGAAAAACTTTGTGTTTTGATCACCATGTTTAATCCACAATGCCCTACTTTTTAACCTCCACTCCATCTCTTCCTGTAGAAAAAGATCAGCTCTTTTTTTCTCAAGTAACTTAACCATATCAAATTCATCCTTGCTCAGATCACCCTCAATATTCATTTTTAATATCCTTTGGATCTCATCTTCTAGATTAGCCAGCTCTCTCTTGTCCGCTTCCTTCCTCTGCTTTATCCAACCTGTCACAACTTTCTTAAGACTTTGCATCTTGTTACAAAAGTACTCTAATGGATTATCCCCTTCAATTTCAGCAGAAGACCAAAAATCAATCACCAATTTGCATAAATCATCCTCCAGCAGCCAGGAATGATTAAATTTGAAGGGTACATTGGATTTAACCCCATAATTTTCAAACTGAAAAAAGATAGGCCAATGATCTGAAACACTATGTTCATGGACCCAAGAATGATAGGATTGTAGTTTTTCCAACAAAGAAGCTTTAACCAAGTAACGGTCAAGATGCTTGTGAACGCCATCATCACCCCCTCTGCCGTTACTCCAGGTAGGACATAATTTAGCAGGCTCAACATCAATAAAATCATGGTCCAGAATAAACTTACAAAAAAAATCTACCATAGAATCAGGTCTGGATTTTTTCCCCCAGATCTCCGAAGGTGATTTTGTAAAGTTTAAGTCACCAGCAAGAATAAGCCCCTCATCATCCAAAATCCCAGACCCCATAAAAGATTCCCAGAAATCCATTCTATTCGAATAAGGAGCATAGCAATTGAAAACCGATAAATGAAGGTTCAGGCCAATACATAAACCCTTCAACAGTATCCCCCATTCAGTCCTGAAAGCTTTAAAGGAGAATAACTGTGGATTCCAAGCAACCACCAGCCCCCCAGAACGACCGTCTGCATCCACGGTCGAAATTTCCCAAAAAGGCAGAATACTACCAAGTTTTGACACAACATCAGAACCAGAACACATAGACTCTTGCATTAAAACAATACCAGGTCTAGTAGCCGAAAAAAGGTTGGATAGGGCCCTAGCCCTCAAAACCCCACCCAACCCATGAACATTCAATGAGACCAAAGACATTAAGAAATATCCACACTGGGCTTCTGTGCTCTAAGACCCAGACTAATATCACCCACCATCTCACAATCATCATCACCATGACTACCAAACTGCAAAGACCCAGGATCAGGTTCTTTTTTCTTTTTTTTCCCCATTCTAATAGTCACATTTTGGAATTTTTGGGGGATAGGCAGTACACTGGAATCCCCAGCAGGGTTTTTGGAATAAATATTAAGCGGAACCAAATCATAAACCCCCCTGGGACCCCTATCCTCTAAACAGGCAGAGACAACAACATCCACAGGTTTCTTTAGCCAAATGACAGTCGACTCACCAACAGGAGGGACAAAGGACTCCAAACCCCCACTACCAAGAAAATCCGAAGAAGTGCTAGGGAATAGAATAGGAGAGCAAACCCCAATCTCAGAGGAGGTGACGGGACAAATACCAGACTTATCCGCCCCAAAATCAGTCATAGGAGTGGACAAACCATGCCTTAACTGAACAACCCCCATAGAAATCCCCCTATCTAAATCCACTTCTCTGTCAGAAATAAAATCAATATCCGCCTTAGAAAGTTCAGAATATGCGGCTTTCGAAGGGAGTTTTAACTTACGAGTGGCAGGAGTCTTCGACGAAGACAATTTCTGAGAATTCGAGGCGAATTTCAAGGCGTCCAAAGAATCCCAACGAACCTTCTCCATTTTGCAAGACGGATGATTAGGGCATTTGTCCTGAACATGGCCAACCTCCCGACATAAAAAGCAGTGGAAAGGAATTCTATAGAAATCCAAAACCTGAGTCCAGCATCGTTTGCCCCAAACAGTCTCAACAGCCTCCAGCAGCCCCAACCTCAAATCAATCTCCACTAAAACCTTTGCATAGCATCTGTCTATGCCAAAAATTGAGTTCTTGTCAACCCTGATACACTTCCCCACCAAATTTGCAATCCCCATCATAGTATCCTCCGTCCAAACTTCTATTGGAAGACCGGGGACAATCATCCACAAATGGCAAATACCCTGAAGTTCATGGATAGGGTCAAACGCAATGTGCCAGCGCTTGAGATTCAAAAAACCATCCTTAAAACACCAAGTTCCTTCAAGAATCCGTGACCTAGCCTCCGCCGAAGGGAAAATAAACAGAATCCACTTATTTACCAGCAAGTTTATCCTCGGAGTATCACCCAATAAAGGAGTCCAGTTGCATTTGACCCACTCAACAATTTCCACCTTCGAGCCAGATGCATACTCCAGTCGCCCAACCAATGCTCTGTCCTCCAACATTTGGACCCTCTCCAAATTAGCATTTGCAGGAATGACGAACCTTTCCACCGTCTCTCGAGCCTTCAGTGTCTTAGCCCTCCTCCTACTCTTTGCATTTGCACCAAAAAAATTAGGGTTACACCCATACCGACGAGCTGAGGGTGAAAAACCAGCAGAGCGAACATCAGTCGCAGCCCCGCGATAGTGAGGAGAATGAGGCAAAGCCCCACCTTCGAGCGTGTTCATGGCTCAGCCACCGGACCAGCCGGTGAAAACTACCACCTGTCCGATGTAGAGTACCAAAAGGTGTCACCTCCCATAGATCTGCCAGATGTCTCCCACTCCCGTACACACCAAGACACCAGATGATAGTGACAGCGCTATCAAAAACCGACAAACCCATCTCCACCATCCCTAGGGCAGAAAACCATAGATTTTGCAGGATTTTCCTACGAAACCCTAGTCAGGTCCCCCATCGCTTCCATCCCATCATGTCCTATTTTGTTCGTTCAAGCCAATAGTTATTATTTTATAAGTTATTTATAAATGATTTTATAGTTGTTTTTTATAAGTTATTTAATAGTTATTTAAGTCAATACTAATAAATTATGGTGAATTTTGTTTTAAGGTTGTAGTAAATAATTTTTTTATGGAGATAAGAAATTATTATTAGCTCAATTAGCTTAATGCATATTTGTTTTTACTGATTAGGGTCCATGGTTTTGGTAACCTATGGTAAATTTGCCATAGACAAATTTACCATGGGTTACCAAAACCATGGAATACCCATGGTAAAGTTTCCTATGGAAAATACCATAGGAAAATTTATCTTGGGATACCAAAACCATTGACCATAAATCACTAACAACAAATATGTGTTAAGCTAATAATTATTTATTATATCCATTAAAAATTATTCACAGTAACTTATAACTATTGACTTGAATAACTACTAAATAACTTATAAAAAATTAAATAACATATAAAATAATAATATTGGCTTAAATAGCTTGATTGAGGGTATAGCTAACCTTCCATTAAGCTCGATCGAGGGTTATTTAAACCCTCGATTGAGCTCATATTTTGGGCAACCCGTGCCTGCATCTTTCCAAAACGTGTTACCCATCTTCATGTGAACACCCTTAAGAAAATAATATTTAGAGTCATTTACTGATAAACGCTTTAATTCTTTTTCGAGAACACTCGGTTCATGCCACTAAGTTGAGCCTTAAAATAAAAAATTAAGCTAACTAACTAAAATCCTCACTCGACAGCTCAAAGTACTTTTTTAGTTAAATCGAGATCGTGGGGACAAGTATCCAAATAACTTATCACAATCACTCACATTTGAAACATAGTTGTTGACTTTTAGGGAGCTTTAAAATTTTCTTTCTATTGGATGCAATTAAAAACCCATTCGATAATAGATGCACTCTTTGAAGTTGATAATTCTATTGTTGGGACTTAAAGTGTGATTAAAACTCCTAGCTCTTTAATATGAAAGATCCATTCACCATTTGATTTCAAATTAAGGGAAATGAAACCTATAACATGTACCTATGAAGAGATAGCTTAGTGGCCCACCTATAGGTTCCTATTTGGGTGCCTCTTAAAGAAGAGAAGGAACCTGAGACAGATAGTTGTAGATCGATTGAACTTTCTCCAATTTTCCTTGACCATAACTTTCTCATTCGCACCTTCACTCACCACATTTGTGGACTTGATATCCCATTAATTAGAGTGTTTCGTAGGACCTTGTTCAAATTTTTATTTGCTTCCAACTAGTGGGCCTCTCAATACCACTTGTGGAGAAAATTTTGAGAGTATTTTCTTTATTTTTACATCATTTTTAATAGCAGCTCTCATTTTAGGATTAGTGTGTCATTTTTATTTTCTAGCGTGTTTATTTTTATATTAATTATTTACTTTATTGAATCACCTCTTGAATCCACTTTGAATTAATTGTAATTATTTTGAGTTCCCCCCACTAGTCTACCTTAGAGCTAATGTTTGAGTTAGGAATTGTATAACCCATAGTCAAGATTGCATCCTCGTACCTCTTAGATTTTCTAGATGACTTCGAGGTTGCAATCTCACTCTTGGGATAAATTTCCAAGTTATTAGTCCTACTCAAAGAGTGAGAATATAATAACATCCACCTCCCTCTCCACCAAGTTCCCATATAGAGACATCAGATTTAGGCTCTCCTAATCCCAAGAAATCTTCTTCACCCAAATCCCTTACCCACCGGTATGTCCATGTTGAGCGAAAATTGAAAAAAGGGTGATGAGTCTTCCCTCTTTCAATCCTTGTAGGTTTCAAAAAGGAAATAGTTGTTCGATATGGGTTAATGTTCTATATACCACATGGAAAAGGAAAACTCAAACAAAGAAATAAAAACAAAATGGGCAAGTGATAAACACAATAAAAGAAAGAGATAGAGTGTGCTTAAACCAGCTGATAATTGTCCAATAGTAAATCTTGTTACAATGGTGTCACCTAGGAGGTGAAGGCTCCAATGGAATCCAACAAACTCCCTTAGGGAGGGTCCCTTTTTGTCCATGCAAATGATTGATGACAAACTTAGAACAATGGAGAAAAAATCTTGCTTCTTAGAGAAAGAAGACAAGGGATCCTTAGCATGCCAACTAGTGGTAAAAAAATGGGGTGAAAGTTGAGCTCCCACACTGATTCTTGCATCATTTTTGCTCTAGGATTCTCTCTATACAATGGTATGTCCCTTATCCTATTGGTTCTTATAAAGTGAATTTTTATGGTACATTATTTGTTTTGAGGCACATTTTTTACCTCAAAACTCCCCTAATGATGGCCTCCTTTTATAATCCTATGGAAACCATGAAATATTTAGATCCAAATGTGAATACTCTTTCTCATGAAGTGGTTTTCCAAGTACACGAAGTGGGCTATTTAATGCTCCCAAGTATGTAAGGAGTCCAATTCGAATTTTGGATCCAAGAGTGATTTTATGAGCTTTTCTTGTGTCGTGGAAGGTAGGTGGCCATGTTGTTGGTACAACAATGGGACTTTAGAATAATAAGTTGTGTGGATCAATGTGGGATGTTGAACAAAAAGTCAAACTATCAACGCAACTTCTCGAAGAAAAGGTTGCATGACTATCCATAATGAATGACTTTATCATTCCGAGACTCAACTTCTATTGTGGATCTAATGAGGATGTATTTGACGAGCTACATGTTGTGAGTTGATGATATCCTCCTGCAATATTAGTTGAAAATGTCACATGTGTGCGATATTTAGGTGTTAATATATGCTCCCTGACGTATGAGGTTTGAATGGTACTATACGGCCAAAATGAATCATTGTTTCTTCCTCTTTTATTCTGGATTGCAAGTTATTAAGTTTTGTGGGTAAAGGACTTGGCCATGGGAGAGGTTATTGGTGATGATACTTGGATCCTATAACTGAAATGGTATCAAAGAATGAATTGTGGTTTATACAAATGAGATAGGAATCCCTATGCTTGTGAAAATATATCAAACTAGATTACAATAAGAGGAAACTGAAGGGTCAACTCTCAAAAATACTGAGATAGGGATGAAGAAGGATTATATCCCTATATGAGTAAATGGATCTTGGATTGTTTATGACATTGTTGATTCCGAAGAAACAGAATGGTTGATGATTGCGAACAACCCACGGGGGTGGGGGACCTAAATAATGATGAAGTTATTGTGTGGAAACTTCATTACCTTAGATGAATAAATTCCTTTAATCATAAATGTGAACACTGCCACGGTCAAAATGTATGACTTCCCCTAATGCAATAGACTCATTTACTTTGACCATAGGAGATACCACCGAGTTAGGGACCACTGATAACTTTGTCTACTTAATTTGAGGTGATCCCTTATTTTGATGAAAAATAACCCGAAGGTACATTCATAACTACTTCAACTCTTAGAATGAGATGAGTTAATGTCAATGAGAGTTGAAGCAAGTGGTAAGAAAAACTGAAACAAGACTAGTTGATAAGCGTGGGGATCATGACTTCCCTTGATTGATGAAAACTAAGTGCTAGAGGCCTATGGTAGCAGTCTTCAAGCAATGATGCAAGGTGTAACGGAGGGGAAAAAAATATAGATCAATGTTTTGTCCTAGACATAATACTGGTGGTGTAAAGTATCTGGATGGCAAAGCTGAAGGTGTTGGGTTTGTATGGACTCAAGTACATCGATCAATGGTGACCAGGGTTTGCTTCCAGAAAAGGACAATGTGATGGGATTCCCATGGTTTTGAGTGGGTTGGGGAACCAATTTATACAAAAAGAATGGCGTAGATGGGGTTCCCACGTTTTTGGGTGAGTCAGAGAATCATTTTATACAAGAGAATGATGTGGTTGTTTTATATGAATGAAAAGATGGGTTCCCAATGAGTAAATGCCATGCAAAGCATTATTTGAGAATGACTGAAGGATAGTGGTATCTTCAGAGGGTGGGGCCTCTATATGGTCTTCCCAAGGGTTGATGATATAGAGGGAAAATCAATTGGTATTGTTCATGCCGGAGATGAACAGTTATTTGTGAATCATAATGTAACATATGTCAGGGGATCTGAGGGGTGTGAGTTGAAATATACAAGGTGATGACTTGTAATTTCAACTTAACAAACTTGGTGATTTATCAAATTCCACATACTTGGTGGTGGTTCGACATTATGGGTGGAAAAGTGTGATGGGTTGTAATGGTGCGCACAGCCATGGGGGATCATGTTATATCCCTATAATGGAGTTTATATTAAGTCCTTACGAGGGAGTTGGGCCTTATGGATATCAGTGGGATCATTGGATAATCAAAACATGTAAATAGAGAGAATATGTTTCCTATATGCAAGTTCAAGATGGTATACTTGTGAGTGGGGCGTGTGCATCATTTTTAGATGGTGGGGAAACTACTTTCTAGTGATAAATCATGTAGACATGATGCAAATACCCAAATATAGTACTAATCATGACAAAAATTTGATGTTGCGGAAATAATTTGACAAGAAACAATGTAACTAGAACATGGCCAAAAAATAGGTTTCGACCTTTTGTTTGTGAAAGGGACAATGTAGGGTGGTGACTAAATGAGTTACATGATGTGCAATAGTTTTTTGGAAACCGTTGATAATGGAAATCAGTGCAACTTATTTGTGATAGATTGTTTGTCCGTCTGTGATCCCATTCCTATGAATTTAGGGGGGGGACTTTGTATTCAACCCTTTGATTGGGTTGTTTGAAAGGAATACTCCAAGGAAGTATCATGGGGTTATTAGTCCAAGAATGATTGAAATGGGATCATTTGAAAGAAAAATTTTCTAAGGGGATCAAGTGGTGTTCACGTAGATTGGGTCCATGTCATTTACTTCAACAGGGGTGGGCATCGGTGATGGACCTAATGATATTCCTCTAACGGTAAAGGTGAAATGTCACCATTAGCATATAGGATTAGCAACACTAATATATAAAGGATATTGATGTGTTCGATTGTATCATGTATGGGGGATACTATCTCCGCTTGAGGCAATGATAGTGGGTTTTTTGAGGGGAGAGAAGGGTTATATTACAATCACATTTGTTCTAAGAAGACGGCTCATTCTGCACACAGTATGGGGCACTGAAATGAGTAATGAGTTAACAATTTGTACGACCAACATGGACAAGTAGTGCATGGATGAATGGGTGTGTGGTCCTAACTTAGTGGCCTCATAGCATGATTGGGGGAACCATGTCAATGTTAGATAGGATTATGTGAGTGTTATGTCCACGTGATGAGCACCCATCATGATCCTCATTTTCCTTAGATGTAGCCTACAAAATTGATAGAGGCGATATCCTCAGGGATTAACCGAGGTTTCTCAATGACTGCGTGTGTGAGGTGAATTATTTACAATGTATCATGAAATCAACGGAGTTCGGGACAATGATGAATGTAGTGGCTTGTTAATGCTTAAATATCACACACATGGGACATTTTCGCAATTTTCACGGTAAAGCGTTGTCAACATATAGCATGCATCTGATCGAAGGCATCCTCATTAGATCCAAGAAGAAGCATGAGTCCAGAAATTCCAAAAATTAGTAAAAACTAAAAACATGCGACCACATGTCTGCGAATATGTGCTACTGCGCAGCTTACCTGAACTACAACCCCGCAACCAACGTGAATAATTCTTTGATATGCGCATGACTGCCAGAAACAGAGGAATCGCATCCACTAGTGGCACATTAATGACTCATGAAATCTCCATTACCTCCACAAGTTAGAATGTGGACCCTCACACACTTGGGTTCCTTAAATGGCCTCTTTTGTGTACCTTGGAGATAGATCATAGGATTGAGGAGTTCACATTAAGATCTAGTTATTTCTTGTCCACCTATTGGACTATAAAAGGAATCCATGGGAATGCTTATGAAGAGAGAAACTAAGAGCAAGTTTATGCTATTGGAATTGTGCTTGAGCTCCCTTATAGCTCACCTCTTCCCTCTTGTTTAGAATTTACCAAGCTACATTGCCACGTTCCTTCAATGGGTGAGTGTTCTTCTCGTTTGTTCTTGAAGCTACTTAACATCAAGTGTGTGCTAGATAGACCTCCCTAAGAGGGATTGTTTGCCTCCATTGGAGCTCACATCCCCTAGGTGTTGTATATGCTTGACCATTGGGAAATATAAAAGTGGTTTGGCATCTATTGGTTGTTGGATTTTGCATCGCTACCCCTTTTTTCATTGTTTCATTTCATTTTTATTTATTTCTTTTTGTTAACAACCACTTGCAGGATCACTTGGAGCACTTAGTCACGCAATAGGGGATCATAATACTAAGGCCTTGTTGCAACCTACTGGGATTTTCCTCTCACCAAGTGGGAAGGATTCACCCTCGTGCAATCTTGTTCACAACATGGCCAAACTATGAACCAATTGTTCACATGTTATTAGTGTGCAATGTTTTGGTCTTGGGTTTGGCATTGGTCAACGATAAGGTGGCTAGCATGCCCCCTGCTGAAGAAATGGATGCGTGAGTAGAATTGAGGGGAATGTTGAGAAAATTACTAAGGTATGACAATGTAGGGAAAATGTTTGTTGTGTTCCCTACTCTACCACACAAGGTGCGTGGTTGGTTGACTATTGGGGCAACCGGGGGTTATTTGGCACAAAGAGAGATTTCAACTTTAGTTGCTTGATACCCCTAACCGGGGTATTTGTTAAGAATACAAATATTATACCTATGTGTAGTATTCTAGGTGACTATTTAGATTGAAAAATTAAATGTATAGATATATAGGCGAATTTTCAATAAAAAACATATAATATACTATTAAAAATTATAAAATTTTGGTGAATTTTAGCAATTTAATAATATCTTATGTACAATGAGGAACCTTTTAAAATAATTAGCGATTATATTTTATTAAAAATGGTAAAAAAAATCAATTGACAAAATTTCTCTCTTAAAAATACCTTGCACCAAACATTGCATTTGTTTGTTACTAGTGATGGCATTGTCACAAATCGAACTGATCTTGGAGCTACTATTGATGGTGGCCTTCATTTGACACCAGAATGAATTTAAAATGGGTTAATGACATTGGTATAATTTCTAGATATGGCAGTGTTAAATATCGAACTGGTAATCCCAAAGTGAGCACAAACATTGTCAATGTAGCCATCACTAGGATTCCTCGTACTCCCAAAGGGGGAAATAAGAAGGGGACTTGAATAGGTGGTACTGAGGGGGGGGGGGTGACCTCTTTAGTATGTCGATTAGTTTTTGGTACAAATATCGGTGTAGAGGGCATTTGTGCCTTCTCTTATGATGTAATTATAATTCACATGAGACGGTTTGTGGATGTTGGGATAACTAGTGGAGGGTAGAGTATGCCCCCAACAATACATAGTGTTTGTAAATGCCCGGACCCATATCTATATATGAAGAGTGACTATATAATCCTAGAGTGGGTAGGATTTTATCAAGCTTTGAGTTGGGGTGAGGCTCATAGTATGTAAGTTGGCCGAGTGTGACTATTTTCTCATTGTGGGGAAACATCATGATGTGGAATACTGATGAAGCAACCACCTTCATGGCATACCTGTAGCTACGTCCCAAGAGTATATTGTAATCGATACGAGCATCGACTATTTCATTATCTAAGAGTACCATTTTTCCTCCCAATTCAATGGGGAAATTTTGGTACAAACCTTGTGGTTTGATGGTTTCCCAACATAAGCGCAAAGGGAGATAAATGAGGGGATCAAGTATGGTGACCCAAGATTCTTTCAAACATATGTTGACATCACACAAGTAGATGTTCCTTCATCAACTATGCATCAATTATTGATTATGTTCTTGATAGTGATTGGAATTTGAAAAGTGACAGACGAGGGTAAGCATGGTTCACTGTTGTCAAGGTCGAAGGTCATTAAGCTTGAATCATATGGGTTGATTGCTCCTAATGCAGATAGTAGTAGTATCTTCTTAAAAGGGAAAGAGTGAAGAATTCTGATGTTGACATGGTGGTGGGGGATTTGGAAAAATCATCTACAATGTTATAATTGTGTGCAAATTTCTTATGGGGGTTATGAATAGTACATCAGAGTGGTGTCTTTTAGATTTGGTCATTATTGGGACAATGTATCAGCAAAGGATGACTAGTGGTAGCGAGTACATCCTTCCTTTATGGAGGTTCTGGCATTACATAACCTTTATTATAGGTCTAAATATTAGTCAAAATGTCACATGTGCGCGATATTTAGGTGTTAATAGATGGCCCCTGATATATGAGGTTTGGAAGGTACTCATGGTCAAAACACATCATAATTTATTTCTCTCTTGTTCTGGATTGTAAGATATCAAGTGTCGTGGTTAAAGGACCTACCCATTGGGGAGGTTCTTCATGATGACCATTAGAGCTTGTAACTCAAATAGTAATAAAGAATGAATGGTGGTTTATACAAATGAGACATCCATCCCTATGCTCGTGAAAATCAGTCAAACTGGATTACAATAAGAGGAGACCGAGGGGTCAACTCTTAAGACTGATTAGACAAGGATGGAGGTGGATTTTATTCATGTCTAAGTAAATGGGTCTTGTATTGTTGATGAAATTGTTGGTTCCAAAGAAGTGAAACTGATGATGATTTCAAACAACACACGATGGTGGGGGCCCCAAATAATGATGAAATTGTTGGGTGGGAACTTGTTTATATTAGATGAGTAGTTTCCTTTTATCATAAATGTGAACATTGCTACCATTAGAACATAAAAATCCCCCTGATGCCATATAATTGATGGTATCAAGCATAAGGTATACCATTGAGTTAGGTAGCATTGATAACTCTCTCTACTCAGCCTAAGGTGATCTCTTATTTTAATGAGAAGGGACCCCAAGGTACAATCATAACTACTTCAAATCTCAGAATGAAATCAGCTAATGTCGATGAGGTTGAAGCAGATGGTAAGATGAGAGTCTTATCATTAGAAACAAGATCATTTTGTAACCAAGCAGAATACTAACATAATTGATACAAGACTGGTTTCGCAACGTGGATCTCATGACTTCCCTTGATTGGTGTAACCTAGGTGAGTGGCTTATGGCAACATTCTTCAAGTGATGAATCATGGTGTAAAGGAGGGAAACAAACTACAAATGAATGTTTTATCATGGACGTATTATTAATGGTGTAAATGATTTGCATGACAAAGATAAGGTGTTGGGGTTACATGGACTCAAGTACATCAATCAAGGGTGACCAGGGGGTGTCACCAAAAACGAACAATGTGGCGGGATTCCCATGGTTTTAAGTGGGTTGTGGAACCAATTCATACAAAAATAAATATGGGGATGTTATTACTACTATTTTGGGTGAATCAGGGAACCATTTTATATAAAAAGAGTGATGTGGTTGTTTTGTAAAAATGATAAGACAGGTTCCCAGTGAGAAAAATTCCATGTAGAGCATTCCTCAAGGAATGAATGGTCCCTTTATGGTCTTATCGGGGGTTGATCATATGGAGAGAAACTCAGATGGTGCTTCTCATGCAGGGAGTGAGCAGTTATCTATGAATCATAATTGTAACTTGTGTTGAGGAATATTAGGGGTATGATTGACAGAATGGAAGGTGATGACATGTGGTTTCAATGTAGCAAACTTGGTGATTTATCATATTCCATGGACTTGGTGGTTCAACATCACGGGTTCCAAAGTGTGAGGGGGATGTAATGGTGTGCACACCCATGGGGAATCATGCTATCTTCTGATAATGAATTTGATGATATACCCTTATGGGGGAATGGGGAATTATGGATATCAATAGGATTACTGAATTATCGAAATGTAAATAGAGGGAGTGCATTGCCTATATGCAAGGTCAAGATGATATACCTATGAGTGGGACTCACACATCGTTTTTTGATGATGGGGAAACTACTTCTTGGTGATAAATCCTATACACATGATGCAAATACCCAAGCATAATAATGATTATGGCAAGAATTTGATGATGTAGAAAAAATTTGACAAGAAACATAGTGTACCTAGAACGACGGCTAAAAAATAAGTGTCGGCATTATGTTTATGGAAGGGATGATGTAGGGGGGTGACTAAAAGAGTTACCCAGTGTGCAATGCTTTGGTGGAAACCATTGCTAAATGTTAAATTTTCAGTATTAAATCACAATACTATAGGATCTTTGCTGAGAGAATAACATCTACAGTATATCAATGCATGACAATCATAATATGACAAGCATCACAAGCATCATAAGAATCAAAAGCATAGAGACAAGAGACACAGAGTTTCCGTGGGGAAAACCCTAAGGTGAAAAACCCCACAACTTCCTCAGAGATAGAGAGAGCAATGGCTCAACCAAAATACAACCAAATAATACAGAGATAGTCTCCTAGCAGATGATCCTCCTCCTCCTCACTAGTGCGCCACTTTCCAGAGAGAGAGATAGATACTTTTCCGAGTGAGTAAAATAGAGATCTCCTATCTCTATTTATACTCACCTTTTTGCCCAGTGACCTACTGGGGCCGACTTGTCTACTTTAGTACATCCACATTATATTATATATTAATTAGGGCCGACCCCATAAGGTGGTCTAATAACCCATCGGCAAGTACACACACTTGCGACACTTGTCAATCCACATGACGACACTTCCTTATAGAGGAATAACACATCTCTTATAAGGGTACAATAAATATACATATAATATACTGATGAAATACATTCCGAAGTTACATATACATCAACACTCCCTCTTAACAAGGAAGGTATTTCTCGACACAGTTTTGCTAGACAAGTCTTCTTCTCTGGATCATCATCATCGATGCATCGTCATCGTCATCGTCACTGCTGCTGCTATCTCGTCCAATCTCTGTCTCTACTCGTCATAGGAAGTTCTACAGAGCCAGTCCTTTTTCATACTGGATGTAGGCCCACCACCTGCAGGTCTTCATCATCACTGGCCATACTGTGGAATCCTCAGGACTTTTACGTGCGTCACAAAACCTCGAAAGAGCATCCCAGGATATTACGGGTACACAACTCCAACCTGTAGGATCTCCCAGGGCGCTATTACATGTGACCCCACCACAAAACCTCGAAAGAGCATCTTAGGATGTTACGGGTACACAACTCCGACCTAAGATCTCCCAGGGCACAAATTACATGTGGTCCACCACAAAACCTAGCAAGAGCATCTCAGGATGTTACGGGTACACAAATCCGACCTGAGATCTCCTAGGGCACAAATTACATGTGGTCATGGCAAAACCTCGCAAGAGCATCTCAGGATGTTACGGGTACACAACTCCGACCTGAAATCTCCCAGGGCCCAAATTACATGCCATAGGACAAAACCTCGCAAGAGCATCTCAGGATGTTACGGGTACACAACTCCGACCTGAGATCTCCCAGGGCAACGAATTACATGTCCTCCCAGAGCAATGTCTCGAAAGAGCATCCCAGGCTGTTACGGGTACACAACTCCGACCTATAGGATCTCCCAGACATGCTCATCTGCACAACCTGATCCACGGCCACAGAGTATCAACCTGATACTCACCATACATCATCCTGATGTACTCATGATCGTCTTGATCATAATCACTGCAACGTCCTGCTGCAAGTCATCTGGAGCAACATCCTGAAGCTCGTCATCTATGATCATCCTGATCATCACTGCAACATCCTGTTGCATGTCATCTGGAGCAACATCCTGAAGCTCGTCATCTATGATCATCCTGATCATCACTGCAACATCCTGCTGCATGATCTACCTGATCATCAATGCATCTTCCTGATGCATACCAAGTATCATACATGATCCTCCTGATCATTAATGCATCTACCTGATGCATACCAAGTATCTACCTGATACATATCATCATACATGATCCTCCTGATCATCAATGCATCTACCTGATGCATACCAAGTATCTACCTGATACATATCATCATACATGATCCTCCTGATCATAAATGCATCTACCTGATGCATACCAAGTATCTACCTGATACATATCATCATACATGATCCTCCTGATCATCAATGTATCCACCTGATACAAATACAAATATATGATACATATCACCATACATGATCCACCTGATCATACAATGTATCCACCTGATACATATACAGATACATGGTCCAAGCATCCAACATGATGCATAAACAATACATACACATGATCCAACTGATCATATCCTGCATCCAACATGATGCGTACATACAAAAATGATCCAACTGATCATATCCTGCATCCAACATGATACATAAAATGATCCAACTGATCATATCCAGCATCCAACATGATGCGTACATACATACATAAAATGATCCAACTGATCATATCAAGCAGAAACTAGAACATCATCCTGATGCTCATCATCCAACGCTTACATCCACAGCCATGTGAAGGATCCTCCTTCCAACATGCTTGGAATGGCTTCAGCAAATGTGTCCATCACTTCTTCCTCGAAGTGTCCTCGATCTGAATAACGCCAAGCCTCTCTCTGAAGTACTTGAACTTCACCCTGGCTAGTGGCTTCGTCAACACATCTGCAATCTGCTCGTCCGTCGCAACATACAGGAGCTTCACAGCTCCTCTCTGCACCATATCCCTGATATAGTGATATTTGATCTCTATGTGTTTCGACCTGTCATGAAACACTGGGTTCTCGGACAGCTTCACATAACTCTGGTTATCACAGAAGATACCAGTAGCCTCCAACGGGAGATCAAATAACTCAGACAGTAGCTTCCGTAGCCATACTGCCTCACAACTAGCTGAACAGGATGCAACATACTCTGCCTCAGCTGTACTCAGTGCTACGCAGGACTGCTTCCTGCTAAACCAAGAGATCACACCTGATCCCATACTGAAGCAACACCCAGATGTGCTCTTCCTATCTGCAGCACTGCCATCCCAATCTGAATCAACATAACCCTGCAGGTTAAACTTTTGATTCTCCTCATACCTGAGCCCATAATACACTGTACCCTTCAGGTACCTCAGAACATGCTTTACAGCAACCAGGTGAACACTCCTCGGATCCGTCAGGAACTGGCTCAATGTGTTCACATCAAATTAAATGTCTGGTCTCGTGTTCGTCAAGTACATCAAGGACCCAATCATCTGATGATACAAAGAGATATCAACCGGCTCAGATGAAGCATCACATAGAAGCTTCAGATTCGATGCCATAGGTGTGGCCATGGCCTTGCAATCCATCATCCCAAATCTCTTCAGGATATCTACTGTGTACTTCCCTTGACCTGCATTCTGCCACATCTCCACGCCAAAAACAAATAGTGCATCATCCCCAAGTTCTTCATCTCGAACTCGGTAGTAAGCTTCCGCTGCGTGTCGGCAATCAATCTATCTTCACCATACCAAGTTCTGCACATATATGATTTCCTATCATGTGTCTCAGAACGAAGTGGCTGCTTCTTCTTCAACTACACCATTCAAGAAAGCTGTCTTGAATCCATCTGGTGTATCTTCTATTTCATCACTTTTATGTTTCTCTATGCTGCCATCTGCAACATGCTTGATCTGAAAGTTCTATTTGGAAGTCACAACAGACTTCCCTTTAGCTCTTGGGATCGCATCCCAGACATCATTCTTCATGATCGACGGATCATGGTATTTCATTTCTTCATCCCAGATCCTGGGAATTTCAATATCTTCAATAGATATCTTTGTTGCTGGAACAAATGTTGTAGTCCTTTTTGTAGGTGAAGATATACGATCTTTCCTACAAAACAGATTAAATTGCATGATTAGAAACAACTCATAATTTTTAGAACAAATTCTTACACATGAAGAAATATGTCATACAGTCATGCAGTCATGCAATTATCTTAGCCAATGCTTCAATACAACATTTATCCATATCCTGTAACTTTCTAGATGCCTTCCAATCTCTACCAGAACATTGTTAAGAGTGTGCACAACTCCCAACATGTCAGCAAAGAGGTTTCATTCTATATAAGTAGCAATGGAATGTTGTACAGTGCCATAGGCCACTTACCCAACACATGCATATTAGTAGTATACTGTTCATTAATTCAATCATTCTAATATGCACAATACATATCCTAAGTCTAGGAACATGAGCATATACATCATTGAACAATTTTATTTAAGCAAACAAATATGCAAGATAATTAAAATACTTATCTTTGTTTGTTTGTTGGGTGGACTCCCTCTGAGTCTTTTCTTCCTTGCAGGAGCTGCTGGAGTCCTTCTAAACCTTCTTGTTGTGGAATGTAGAGATATGGACAACTCCCTCTGAATATCTGCACCCTTGCAGAAACCACTGGAGTGTGCTCCCTCTTGATCTTTGCTTCCTGGATTACCTGTTCTTGAACTCATATTCATCCTTGGTCCCTATGCATGCTTATTAGTATCATGATTGTGTTATCCTTGTAAAATCATACATTCATTAAAACACAATAATCTCAAGTATGTATAGTCATGATCATTTCAAACAGAAATAATAAGCATTAGCATTCAAGGTTTATATATAGGACTCTTATGGTTAGTCATATTATAAGAAACATAACATGTATAAACCTATAATTACTCAAACCTATGACTCTTCTGGTTAGTCATATTATTAATTAAGGTAAGACACATAATATGCATATGCCCATGATTATTCAAACTTATGACTTTATGAACAATCATCATCAATCATGCCATGCATACTTATATGATAGATCCTATGATATAAGAAACACATACCTGGTCACCATATCTGCTAGTTATGTCTAGCAATGTGTTCTTGTTCTCTTCAATGACCTGCATAACTCATTAGTTAACTTTTGCAAAAACAAATTATACATACCTCTATGTGATCCATGACTATGGATGAATCTTTGTATTTATGTCACCATGGCATGTTCAGGTTGTCCCTTCAAATTGTACAAACCTCCCTCTTGCTTTCCAATCACTACTGCATCATCTATGGTCTTTCCCTTTGGCCACATTAGGACTTGGCCATCCACAAATGCAACCCTCATACCTTTTGCATCTAATGCAGAAATGGAGAGTAAGTTCTTCTTGAGCCCAAGTACATAAAGTACTTCTTTCATCTTCAATGATTTTCCAGAATCTAGATTGTAGGAGGCTTCACCACTTCCTTTGATTGGGTATTGATAATCATCCCCAAGTTTCACTTTATGGGGTGATTCATGTTCAGAAAGATTCACAAAAGATTCCTTGAACCCAGTCATGTGTTTGGAGGCCCCACTATCAATTAACCAATCATTACATCCATGGGAGATGGTACCTGTAAGAGCAGAGATCAGAACATACTCTTCTTCACTTGATGAGTCATCATCACTATCACTTTCTGCCCTAGCCTTCTTCTTTGGAGGTTCATCATCTTCGGCAGCATGAGCATGAAACCTTCTTTTGCTGCCCTTCTTTTTCTCACTGGAGTTGTTCTTATTATCCCTTTTGTTCTTGGGACAATCTGAAGCAAAGTGACCCTTCTCATTGCATGTGAAGCATCTTAGGTCCTTCTTATTCTTTTGATGAAATCTTTTGGGGTGAGGGTGATCCTTCTTGGTTTTGCTTCTTTTGGTGTGAGCTGCAAGAGTTTGATCTTCACCTCCCATCTTTTCCTCACGAGCTATAAGTCTAGCTTCTTCTTGAGAACATTCTTCCCGAAGTCTACTGAAGGAGATCAACTTCTTCCTTGCACAAATTCCTTGAATAAAGGAATCCCATGACCTGGGTAGGCCATTTAGAGTGGTCATCACCATTCTCCACTATTTCATCTACTGCTTCTAATTGTTCCTTGATCTGAGAGACCCTTGAAAAGTAGGATTGAATGGTTTCCCCATTCTGAAACTTTACTGCTTTCAATTGGTTCCGCAGGGTCATCTTCCGATTTATGTTCTTTCCTTCAAATAGCTTGGTCAAAGATTCAAACATCTCTTTGGGTGTCTTGAGAGAAGACACATGGGGTATGAGATGGTCTTTGATAGAATCAGCAATGATTCTCTTTGCCTTGACCAAGTTCTTCTTGTGCAATACCTTGGCCTCTTCATCCTCTGGGATAAGGATGTCTTCTTTCACATATGAGTCCAACTCATTCTCTTCCAGGATTAGCCCAATCCTATACTTCCAGGCTCGGAAGTTATCAGCCCCTTCAAGCTTATCCTCAAGCTTGGTGTGAAGAGACATCTTTAAGAGTACTTCAAATGGAAATAGAAAAGATTTAGAACTTACCACTTGAAGTGTTGAAAACTGGATCTGGTCCCGGATTAGGGTTTGTCAGAGAAACCCTAAAAATTCAAAATGTGAATTTCAAAATTCCGAAAGGATAGAAAGATGCGCCTTGGAGAGCTGATCAGCCTAGTACATTTAGAATTTGAGATCAGCAAAGTCTTGTCCTTCAAAATTGCCTTTTTGTCCTCCCGGGTTCACTGGGGAGAGCCCTGAATTAGGGTTTGAGTTTCCCGGAGATCTACCCAGCCAAAAATCTCGATCCAAAGCTCAAACCTTCGATTTTTGCAAGGAGCTTCCAGCTGTACCTTCAGTTTCCAGAAATTCCTATTTTTGTGGAAACCCTAATTTTTAGGGCCAAAACTGAAAATGCTCGGAACTGAAATCTGATTGGACAGAAAGATGCGCCTTGATGAGTAGATCCAATCTACTATACTGAATTTCAAAAATCTGTGGAGAGAAACCCAATAAACAAGGAATACAAGCTTCCGTCACTGCAAAATGTCTTCTTCTCAGTTAGGCTCTGATACCATGTTAAATTTTCAGTATTAAATCACAATACTATAGGATCTTTGCTGAGAGAATAACATCTACAGTATATCAATGCATGACAATCATAATATGACAAGCATCACAAGCATCATAAGAATCAAAAGCATAGAGACAAGAGACACAGAGTTTCCGTGGGGAAAACCCTAAGGTGAAAAACCCCACAACTTCCTCAGAGATAGAGAGAGCAATGGCTCAACCAAAATACAACCAAATAATACAGAGATAGTCTCCTAGCAGATGATCCTCCTCCTCCTCACTAGTGCGCCACTTTCCAGAGAGAGAGATAGATACTTTTCCGAGTGAGTAAAATAGAGATCTCCTATCTCTATTTATACTCACCTTTTTGCCCAGTGACCTACTGGGGCCGACTTGTCTACTTTAGTACATCCACATTATATTATATATTAATTAGGGCCGACCCCATAAGGTGGTCTAATAACCCATCGGCAAGTACACACACTTGCGACACTTGTCAATCCACATGACGACACTTCCTTATAGAGGAATAACACATCTCTTATAAGGGTACAATAAATATACATATAATATACTGATGAAATACATTCCGAAGTTACATATACATCAACACTAAATGGAATTGATGCAACTTATCTATGATAGGTTGTTTGCGTGTCCATGTTCCCATTATTGTGACTTTAGGGGGGGTTACTTTGTATTCAACCCTTTGACTAGGTTGTTTTAAGGGCCTTGTCGAGGGAAGTCTCTTAGGGTTATTTGTCCAAGATTGATTGAAATATGGTTGTTCAAAAGAACAATGTTTTGAGTGGATGGAGTGGAATTCACGTGGGTTGGGTCCATGTCACAATAGGGATGGGTGTTGGTGTGGACATGGATATTCCTCTGATGGTAAAGGTGAAATGTCATAGTTAGTAAATAGGATTGGCAATGATGATATATACAGGATATCAACGTGGTCAATTGTATAATGTATGGGGTGTAATATCTCCTCTTGAGGCAATGATGGTGGGTTCACTGAGGGGGGAGAAGGGTTGTCTTGCAGCTAAATTTGTTCTAAGAATACGACTCATTTTTCCTGATGGATCATTAGGGGAGTTTTGAGGTTTGAAATGGGCCTCCTAAGAGAAATAATAAAATAAGAGTTTTGAATTTTGGAGGGGAACAATGAAAACTACTTTTTGTTATTGTATTTTCTACATATCTCCTTATCGGTTTATACAAATTTCAAGTTGTGGCACTTGTTGGATGTGGAATTTGATTCCACGTACCCGCATGGCATACTATTGAGGCACCCACGGCATGAAAAATGAAAAATTCCATAAAAAAAATATTTTAATACATAAAATACGTTTGTTTATTGAATTTTTCATTTTTTGTGTTGTGAATGCCTCAAAAGTATGTAGTGTGGGTATGCATTGGGTGCGTATTTGAGTTATGCATAAAATGAATTCCCAAACTTGAAATTTCGATAAACCAACAAGGATATATGTTGAAAATAAACTAAGAAAAAGTAGTTTTTTCTTTTTCCCTCCAATAGTTTTTACAAATTTTACCCCCATGGTTGACATCCTCATATTGAATCCAATTTGTTCTTATAAAGTGAAGTTTGATGGTACATTTTTTGTTTTAAGGCCCATTTTTTACCTCAAAACTCCCCTAATGGGGGCATTGAAATGGGCTATGAGTTAAAAACCCTAATCACCAACATGGACGAGTAGTGCATGAATGAATGAGTGTGGGGGACGAGCTTAGTGGCCTCTTAGTTCACTTGGGTGCCATGTGAGTGTGATGCCCATGTGATTAGAAATGGTTGTGATCCTATTTTTCATCCGATGCAGTGACAAAATTGGTAGAGGAGGTATTGAAGGGATTGACCGAGGCTTCTCAATGGCTAGGTGTGCAAGGCGAATTGTTTCGAATGCATCCTGAAAGTAAGGGAGCTCAGGACAATGATGTGTGTAAAGGAAAAACAACAAACAAAATGTGCCTGCATGATTAGTGCGCAATGTTTTGGTCTTTGGTTTGGCATTGGTCACCGATGTGATTGACAACTTACCCCTTGCTGGAGAATTGGTTGCATGGATAGCACTAATGGCCATGGTAATCATATTCCTAAGCTTTGATAATGTGGGGCAAAGGTTTGTTGCATGCCCTACTCCAGGACACAAGGAGCATGGTTGGTTGACTGTTAGGGCAAGGGGTTATTTGGTGCAATAGGGGATTTCAAATTTGGTTGCTTGATGCCCCTAGTGTTGTATGTCTTGTTTGTGACTAGTGATCGTATTGCCATGGATGGGACTAGTCCTCTATCTATTATTGATGGTGCACCTTCAAGTGACACCAGAATGCTATTGAAATGGGATAATGGCTTTAGTACCATTTATGGATATGGCGATGTTAAATACCAAATCTGTATTCCCAAAGTGAGCCTAAGAAATGTTAGTATAGCCATCACCAGGGTTCATTGTACTCCTGAATGGGGAAACAAGAAGGGGACTTGAATCGCAGGTTGTAGTAAGGGGGGATGAACTCTTCAATATGGTGATTAGTTTCTGGTTCATATATTGGTGCAGAGGGGGCTTGTGCCTTGTCTTCTGATGTAAATATAGTGTACATGGGACTATCTATGGATGTTGGGATAACTGGTGGAGGGATAGAGTATGTCCCCAACAATACATAATATTTGTAATTTCCTAGAGTAATTGCCTAGACCTATATCTAGATATGATGAGCAATTGTCTAATCCTACAATTGCGTAGTACATTATCATGGTTTGAGTTAGGGAGAGGCTCGTAGTATGTAAGTTGGTAGAGTGTGACTATTTTCCCATTATGGGGAAACATCATGATGCATAATACTGATGCAGCAACTGCGTTCATAGCATACATGTAGCTACGTTCCAAGAGGCTATTGCAATCGAGTTGAGCATTGACTACTTCGATATCTAAGAGTACCATTTTTCCTCCCAACTTAATGGGGGCATTCTGGTACAACCCCTGTGGTTTTGATGGTCTCCCATCATAAGAACCAAGGGATATAGACGGGGGGACCAAGTCTAGTGAACCAAGAATATTTCAAACATGTGTTGACATCACATAAGTAGATGCTCCTTCATTGACTATCCATCAATGGATGATTATGTTCTTGAAAGTGACCGAAATTTGAAAAGCAATAGACGAGGGTAAGCATGGTTTATTGTTGTCAAGGTCGAAGGTCATTAATCACGAATTAGATAGGTCAATTTCTCCTAAGGCATATAGTAGTTCCTTCTTCTAGGAAGGTAGATACTATAGCACTTCTAACATTGGCATGACGGTGGGGGATTGTACTAAATCATCTACAATGCTAAAATTGTGTGCAACTTTCATATTGGGGTTATGAGTAGTACCTTTGAGGGGGAGGATATATATAACCTTTGTTATGGGTTAAAGATTGATATCATCCAACACGGGGATAGGATTTTTTATTTCATAATTGGGTGGGGGTTCCAAAATTTTCAATATTTTTCATATAAATATATTACATGTGGAAAATGTTGAACAATATGAGAATATTCTTCATTGTGTTCATACATGCATGGTTCAGGTATAAGGAAATAACTTCCCTCCATATTTTAGTCCACTAACTATTTAACTTATCTCTATATTTAAGAAAATTAGGGTTATCAGATGGTTTGAGTGTCACGACAAGCAATCATTTTGAATCTTTCCCCTAACACTACGTGCTTTGAATTAATGGTTAATCCAATTATATTTGAAGGCTAATCTTATGCGAAATGAGAACTACAACGAGCAACCAATTATATACTAATTTTCCCGAGTTGATTTGTGCAAGGAAATGGATTTCAAAGGCTATGAGGTGTCTGAGTTGATGGGAACATTTCCGAAACACACAGGCTTTGATTTAGTACCCATAGAAATTAAAGCAAATAGTTTTCCTATTGGTGTGTTTGATGAAAAAGAAGAGTCTAAGTTATAACTAGGTTATAATTTTCTGGGCCATGATTATGGAATTAAAGAAGTAGATCTTGAGGTTTCAGCGACCCAAGGCCTAGGCCAAGGATCCAATGCTTAGCTGACATTTTGCTACAATACGACTGTTCACCTTTGCGATGTATTTTCCTAGAAGTTAAGGTAAATGGGTTGAAACAAAAAAGGTTTTTAACACAATTTAGTTTGTAATAATGAGAATAATACATATTATATGAAACAACAAAAGTTGTTTACACAATTTAGTTTGTAATAATGATAAAAATAGATATTACATAATTATTTTATATATGCATGAACAGATTCGGGATATCATGTTTCTTGCCATGGTCTGTAGTGAAAAGGTGAAGGTGGCTATACAATAGACTAATCTCCAGATCGACCAAGGGGTCCTTTCCACAACAATGACATGATTATGAAAACCATTTCCACCACCTGCACTAGCAACAAGTGTTGTAAATGCTAGACTTCCATATATAATGAAGTGAGAGAGGTTATACACATAATTTATAAATGCTAGAATTTATAGACATAATTGATAAAGTTGATGGGCAGAGGTTATAGACAAAACTATTTGTAACCATCTTGGATTTTACTAAAAGAGTCATCTGGTGTGCGATGGTTTGGTGGAAACCGTTGATAAAGGGTATCAATGCAACTTATCTATGATAGGTTGTTTGTGTGTTTGTGCTCCCATTCTTTTCACTTTTAGGGGGGTTACTTTGTATTCAACCCTTTGACCGAGTTCTTTTAAGGGCCTCATCCAAGGAAGTCTCTTGGGGTTATTGGTGCACTCTGATCGAAGTAAGGTTGTTTGAAAGAACAATGTTTTGAGTGGATGAAGTGCCATTCACGTGGGTTGGGTCCATGTCATATATTTTAATAGGGATGGGCATTGGTGATGGACTTGGATCGTCCTCTGATGGTAAAGGTGAGATGTCACCATTAGTAAATAAGAATGGAAACGATGATATATAAAGGATATCAATGTGGTCAAGTGTATCATGTATGGGGGGTAATATCTCCTCTTGAGGCAATGATGGTGGTTTTTCCTAGGGGGGAGAAGGGTTGTCTTGCAACCGCATTTGTTCTAAGAAGGCGACTCATTTTTCCTGCAAGATGGGGCATTGAAATGGGTTATGAATTAACAACCCGTGCAACCGACATGGACGAGTAGTGCATGAATGAATGAGTGTGGGCCAGGATTACTATCCTCATAGTTCAATTGGGTGGAACTGTGCCCATGTTAGATGGGATCATGTGAATATGATTCCCACATGATGAGCACTAGTCGTGGTCCTCTTTTTCCTCCAATGTCGTAACAAAATTGATAGAGGCTATCATGAGGGGAATTGATCGAGGTTTCCCAATGGATAGGTGTGTGAGGTGAATTGTTTCCAATGCATCCTAAAATCAAGGAAGGCCGAGACAATGATGCATGTAATGTCCAAATTGCGAACAAATTGTGCATGCATGATTAGTGTGCAATGTTTTGGTATTTGGTTTGGCATTGATCATCAATGAGGTGGCTAGCGTGCCCCTGCTAGAGAATTGGTTGCATGGGTAGCACTGACGAGCATGTTGAGCATATTCTTAAGTTTTGATAATGCAGGGAAAAGGGTTTTTGCATGCCCTACTCTAGCACACAAGGAGCATGATTGGTTGACTATTGGGGAAAGGGGCTATTTGGCATAACAGGGGATTTCAACTTTGGTTTCTTGATTCCCCTAGCTTTCTAGGGTTTTCTTGTGATTGGTAATGGCATTGTCATGGATGGGATCAGTCCCGGGGTTGTTACTTATGGTGCACCTAGGTGACACGTGAATGATATTGAAATGGGATCATGGCTATGGTATCATTTCTGGATATGGCGATGTTCCTTGTACTCCCGAAGGGGGAAACAAGAAGTGGAATTGAATCACAAATTGTACTGATGGGGGGATGACCTTTTCAATATGGTGATTAGTTTCTAGTTCAAATATTAGTGCAGAGTGGGCATGTGCGTTGTCTTTTGATGTAAATATAGTGTACATGGGACTATTTTTGGATGATGGGATAACTGGTGGCGAGCTAGAGTATGCCCCCAGAAATACAGAGTATTTGTAATTTCCTAGACCCATATATTCATGTGATGAGTGATTGTGTAATCCTATAGTAGGTAGGACATTATCAAGGTTTGATTTAAGGCAAGGCTCGTTGTATGCAAGTTGGTCGAGGGTGACTATTTTCTCGTTCTGGGGAAACATCATGATGTGGAATATTGATGAAGAAACCGCGTTCATCGTTTACTTGTAGCTACGTCCCAAGAGGATATTATAATCAAGTTGAGCATTGACTACTTCGATATCTAAGAATGCCATTTTTCCTCCCAGCTTAATGGGGACATTTTGGTACAAACCTTGTGATTTGATGGTCTCTCATCATAAGTGTAAAGAGATATAGATGAGGGGAAAAATAATGGTGAACCAACAATCTTTCAAACATGTGTTGACATCATATAAGTAGATGCTCCTTCATTGACTATGCATTACTGGATGATTATGTTATTAAAAGTGACTAGAGTTTCAAAAGTAGTAGATGAGGGTAAGCATGGTTCGTTGTTGTCAAGGTTGAAGGTCATTAAGCGCGAATTGGACGGGTCGATTAATCCTAATGCATATAGTAGTTCCTTCTTCTGGGAAGGACAAGACTGAAAAACTTCTAACATTGAGATGAAGGTGGGGGCTTGGGATAAATCATTTACAATGATAAAATTTTATGCAACTTTCATATAGGAGGTATGAATAATACCTTTGAGTGTGAGGCTTTCCATAACCTTTGTTACAGGTTAAATATTGATATCATCCAACATGGGGATATGCATATTTATTTCATAATTAGATGGAGGTTCCAAATTTTTCAATATATTCAATGTGGAAAATATTATTCTTCATCGTGTTCATAAATGTATAGTTCAGGTTTAAGGAAATAACTTCTCTGTGTATTTTAATCCTCTAAATATTTAAGTTATCAATATATTTAAGAAAATTAGGGTTATCGGATGGTTTGAGTGTCACAACAAGCAATCGGTATGTGCTTTGAATTAATGGTTAATTCAACTGTATTCAAAGGTTGATCTTATGCGAAATGGGAACTACAATGAGCAACCCCTTATATACTAATTCTCATAATTTTAGTTGTGTAAGGAAAATTATTTGGAAGGCTATGAGGCATATGAGTTGATGGGATTGTTTCCCAAACACACAAGCTTTTCTTCAGTACCCATATAAATTAAAGCGAATAGTTTTCCTATTGGCATGTTTGATGAAAAATAAGAGACCAGGACGTAACTTGGGTATAATTTCATGGGCCATGATTATGGAATTAAAGAACTAGATCTTGAGGTTTCATCAACCAAAGACCGAGGGCAAGGATCCAATGCCTAGTTGACATTTTGCTACAATACGATAGTTCACCTCTGCGATGTCTCTTCCTAGAAGGTAAGGTAAATGGGTTGAAACAAAACACGTTTTTTACACAATTTCGTTTGTAAAAATGAGAATAATGCATATTATATGAAACAACACAAATTGTTAAACAATTTAGTTTGTAATAATGAGAAACAGAGATATTATATAATCAATTTATTTATGAATGAATAGAATCAAGATATCATGTTTCTTGGCATGGTTTGTTGTGGAAAGGTGAAGGTGGCTATGCAATAGATTGATCTCTAGGTCGACCAGGGGGTCCTTTCCCAAACAACGACATGATTAGGAAAACCATTTCCTTCACCTACACTAGCCAGAAGTGTTATAAATGCTGGATTTCCATAGATAATGGTGTGAGAAAGGTCATACACAAAATTTATAAATGTTAGAATTTATACACATATTAATTGATAAAGTTGACGACCAAAGGTTATACACAAAAATATTTCTAACTATCTTAGAGTTTAATTACATTAAAATCAGCATAGATCCATCTTAAACCCTTCTCTATCAAGCATCGAAAGGGATCCAATTTCTTGAGGTGTATTTCTTTTTTTAAATTTAAACTCAAGAAATTTGGTCTCTCTTGATTTATAGATCCGGGTTTAAGTTTGAAGTTTTTATTTTATAAATGAACATCTATTTTTTAATTACTTTTCATAATATTTTATTTTATGAATCAACATGGATTTTTTTAAAATACTTTCCATAATTTTTTATTTTATGAGCCGACATGAACTTTTTAAATTATTTTTTAATTAAAAAAATTACTTTTTACGTTTTATTAGATGTAACGCTACATCATACACGTTACAACATATCCTCCACACTGGGCTGTAGAGCACCTCATTTCACTCGGTGCAATAATTAGCAATTGCACCTAACGGTGCAAAACGTACACCGTAATAAAGAGGCAAGGTGAAAGTGATGTACTTAAGTGGGAACTTGAAAAGTGGACATAGTCAACCAGAAATAAAGCTTAATCCCACCATCTTCCCCTATAACATAAATCCTAAACTCACCCATCTCTCTATGTACCATCTTTATTACCCTAAACCCTAACTCCCTGCTTTGTCTATTTCTCTAAGCCTCCCTCTCTCTCCCTCCCTCTCTCCTCCCTTTAAACCCCCATTCCTCTCTCTCTCTCTCTCTCTATATATATATATATATGTGTATTTCTCTATCTAAACCCCTAAATTCGAATATATATTTCTCTCAACCCTTAACCCCCAATCTCTCTCTTTCTCTCTTTCTCTCAAACCATCACTCCTCACCCTCCTACCCATCCCCCCACTCTATCTCTCTCTCCCCCACACCACTAACCATCAATACTCCCTTCATGATCTCTCTCTCTCTCTAAACCCCTATTAACCTCCAATCTTTCTCTCTCTCTAAACCCCTAACCCCCAATCTCTCTCTCTCTCTCTAAACCCCTAAACTCCAATATCTTTCTCTCTCTCTCTAAATCCCTAACCTTCAATCAATCTCTCTCTCTCTAACCCCAACTCCACACCACTAACCATCCATACTCCCCCATGAAAAATATTGTTATTTACTATCCATGTCATCTAATAAAGCGAGATAAGCACATAAAGAGTAAGGGAAAGTACATACGTTCATATTATACTATTACAAATATTTTTATGAAAAATATAATAATTATCCATATCATTTATTAAAAATTAATAAACATATAGTTTACAATATTAAGTATCTAATCTATCTAATAAAGATTGGTAATTGGTAATTACATGGTCCATAATATTGAATATCCATACTATTTAATAAAAAATAATAAACACATGTTCTTATCCGTTTTACTTAATAAAGAGTAAGATATATACATATAAACATGTTCTTATTAAGTATTCATATAATTTATTACAAATTAATATAAAAAATACAAAATCATAACAATCTATACCATTTAATAAGAATTATTATTTAATAAAAATTATTAAATATAACATTTTCTTATCAATATCTTAAATGAGAAGTCTATGTATAAATGCAAAGATTTTCATTTACCAAAATCTTAATAAAGACGTATATATGTAAATGCAAGTGTAACATATCAACGTTAATAAAGCAGTCTATACGTAAATGCAACTATAACAAGATGGTGTTATAAATGTTCACATAAAGAGGTCTATATTATTTTGTCAAGACGAAAAAAAACACCCTTTTATTAATAGAAAAATATGTGTCATCATAACATAAAGCGTAGCTACGAGAAGCTATATCTTCTCATATATCAACGCCAAAAGTTCGTCAAAACATAGAAACAGATTATCAGGGACATATACGTCAATACAGAATAAGAGACCTAGAACATAAAACATTCATCATCTGGACCTCGGCCTCATACAAGAAACAATCATAAAAAATAAGTGTACACTCCAGCTCTAAGCAAAGAATCTGCTCAGTATTCCTTGATCATTAAGTAACCATCGATAGGGACCAAAGCTAACTTAGAGTGATTATCTGCGTCTTTGTTGTAGCAGCAGTCGATATGGGAAAAATATAGTTCCTTGAATTGCATAGTCAAAGTGCATGTCCAATGCATCCAATGGTTGAGAAGAAGTGGCCTCAAACATGCCTTACCAGCATCCCAGTCAATAATACATTGGGAGTCCCGAAAAATATGTGCCAGAGTTAAATTCTCCTTTTTGGAAAACCATGAAAGCTCCCAAAGAGATTTTATCTCAGCTCTGATGTTTGTACCTCTCCTCGCTTTAAGTTTTAGATGATATAAATGATCAAAGGATAGTTTGATAACCATTCCAGCACCACATATACCCTTGTGTGCAGCTCCATCAAAGAAACTAATAGGGAAAGTATAGCTGGCTTCAACGAAAGGTACAAGTCTGTGCATGGTTTTGTTAGAGAGCTCTGTATCATTGGGTGTCCAAGCACATATCCGAGCAAAAACCAAATCCACCAGAGGTCGGATGCCTTGGAACAACAAACCATTTTTGGCTCGCCAGACTTCCCAAACAATTAAGTATACAGTATGAATGTTTACTCCCGAACAATCAGAACACACAACCACATTTTTTAGTAAAAGGAGCTCTATCCCATGTAGGAAGACGAAGCCATTTGACTCTTAGTAATCGCCAGACCCCCTGGAAAAATGTACATCTCCTGAAAATATGGTTTAAGTCTTCGGATGAGTTGGTGCAGAGATGGAAAATACTCGGACCAAAGAAGCCCCTATTTTGTAAATTTTGCCACGTCAAAATTTTGTTCTCCATACACAACCAAATGAAACAACTTATTTTGAGTGGCAACTTATCACTCCATAGATTCTTCCACATACAGATCTCAGAATTTTCCAACCTAACTTCCAACAATGTGTTATAGGTTGTCTTCGTAGTCACCGATCCATGTGTGAGATTAGAAGCCCACACCAAGTGGTCAGTAGTATCAACTATATATATTCCAGCCGCCGATAGATTTTGTGAGTATACATCCCATTCCCCACAAAGAGAACTGGGAAGATACAAATATTTCGAAGATAGCCACCAAATCATGGAGTCATCGATGAATTTTACTATCTGTTTCAAAACAAAAAATCCTCTATCCTGTAACTCTTTGATAAGTGCCAGAGATAACTTGTAAAAATCTTGGAGACCCAAGATCAGATCAATATTCACGACGATTTGGATACCACGACCCATCGCCCAACATATATAATGATTGATAATAGGTAACAATTTCAGGAGAGTGTGCCATACCTCAGATCTATTGGATGGAGATTTACACTGAGTTCTGAACCAGTGACAAGAAGATATCCCTTAAAATATTTTTCTTTAATGGTCATTCCCAAAAGGCCTTCATCGAACAGACAAAACCAAAGGATCTTGGAACATAATGCACGATTAAAGGCCTTTAATCGTTTGATACCCTATCCACCCAAATGAATCGGCAATGATAAACTCTCCCCTCTGGTTAGATGAAATTTCGAAGCACCTACTCGACCGCCCCAAAGAAACTGGAAAAATTTCTATCTCAGTTTATCAATCACCATCGAAGGAACAACAAAAAGAGAAAACCAATACTCCAGAACACTTTGAAGCACAGATTGAACCATAATAAGGCGCCCCCCCAGAGTAAGCCACCTCTGTGCCCATGAATTGATTCTTCGAGAGACCCTCTGTATAAGCCAGTTCCAATTAGTAGCCATATATGAGTTGGGTTTGTTAGTGATACCTAGATACTTGATACCATCCTCTAAGTCCTTCAGCTGATAGGGAAATAACTCTACAATAAATGAATTTGTAGATGTTTCCTCACATTTGAAGATGAATTAGAAGGATTAATAAGCATCTCGGATGCTTCACAAAAGAGTTAAGAATCTTATAAAACTAAGTCCATTCCTATTTAGTCCTAGCCCCAAAAAGAAGAACATCATCTACAAATAATAGATGTGAAAATGAAAGGGTTTGAGCCACCTTTATACCAGATATCAAACCCCGTTTCTTGGCCTTATTTATCATAAGACTGAGCCCTTCGATGGCCAATATGAAGAGATACGGGGACAACAAAAAGCCCTGTCTCAGCCCTCGGTTTCCATGAAAGAAAGTGGTAGGAGACCCATTAACCAACACCGCAAAGCTTGCAGAAGAGATACATACCATCATCCAATTGACCACTTCCACCGAAAGGCCGACCTGAATTAGATTGAAATGGAGATAATCCCAATCCACTCAGTCGTAAGATTTTTGCAGGTCAAGTTTTAATATTAAGGCACTCAACCTTTTCATCTTTATGGTGTTCAAAATTTCTTGCACCACCCCCACAGCATCCAATATCTGACGGTTTGGAAAGAATGCAAATTGTTCCTTCGAAATAGACCTGCCCAAGACAGGTTTGATTCGCTCAATAACAATTTTGGTAATGGATTTGTATAATAAATTTCAAATAGAAATGGGTCGATACTCATAAAAAACCGCAGGTCTATCCACTTTTGGAATCAAAGTAATGTAAGTGTAATTTAGACAATGTGGTAACCACTCTTTAAGTCGCGACTCCTCAATGGCTGCAGTAAGCTCATCCCTTAGGATGTCAAATAAATGGAGGTAAAACTCTACTGTCCACCTGTCAGGCCCCAATCTTTTGTCACAACAAAAAGATTAAGGGTTTTCAGAACTTCCTCCTTTGTCACAGGGTTACCCACTTCTCTACAATCCTCCACTAAGAAATACTGTGGTAAATTTTGAATGGTATCAAGCTGTTGAAGTAGATTAGTGTCCTTTTGTTTTGTATAGATACCTCTGAAGTGATCCACTCCCTGGTTCTTGATTGAAGCACTGTAAAAAATAGTTATGTTACCATCCACTTTAACATCCCATGTAGCATTCATTAAGCGCCCCTGTTTGGGAAAACAATGAAAAAATTTAGTGTTGCGGTCCCCTGCTTTAAGCCATATGTCCCTGCTCTTCTGATGCCATTCCTATTCAATTTGATCTAGGATATTCTCCTTTGCTTGGATAATATTCAATAAATGGTTACGACGCTCCAGAGAGAAGAAGGAGTCATCCGTAACATTAGAGGAAGCTTGTATTTACTCCTCAATGGCTACTAGAGACTTTTGATCATCATCTTTTTTAACTTTCACCCATTCCTTCACCAAATATCTTAATAAGAAAAGTTTGCAAGGAATCCCAATTAGGGGAGATGCCTGTACCTTAAGCTGAAGCTCCATCCAAGTATTGTGAATCCAATCACAGAAATGGGAATCTGCCAGAAGGTCAAGGTTGAACTTGAATGGAGAATTTGTATACCAAGTGTCAAAATCCAATTGTAATATGATCGCCTTATGGTCAGAGATTCCCACTGCATATGAAAATGAGCGATACTTACCTATTGCACTACATAGGTCCTCAGCCATGAGGAAGCGGTCGAGGCACTTCCCAATTCCATCCTTCCCGCAATGGCCATTCGACCAGGTCAGGTAATATGTGTGGAACAACATCCACCAACTTAGCAACATCGAACATGGAGATGAAAAAATCCACCAACGGATCCAATATGTTTCCTTCCCCCAAGTCTCATTCGGACTCAGAGTCAGATTCAGATCCCCTGCCAAAATGAGAGATGGGTCATTGAGTAATCTAGGCGCAGAGATCCTCTCCCATCACTCCTTGCAGTGACAGTAAGGGCCATAGACATTTAATACCTGAATCGACTGCTGGAAGCCTTTAATAGTTCCTTCAACCAATATTCATGCACATGTAATATAGGAATTGAGGTTAGCCAACATTGGATCCTAAGCCACCATAGTGCCACTTGAATGAACTCTCGCATCCAAAGCACAAACATGCCACTGTGGCTTAATTTTCAAAAAATATTGGCAAGCATCCGTCGCACTCGCCATGGTCTCTTGAATAATTATCACTGCCAGATGAACAAAATCCATGAAGCGTTTAAGGGCAGCTTACTTGGGGCCACTACCAAGCCCTCTGACATTGAAGGTGATGAGGTTCATTGAGTAACCAGACCATGGGCTATATCATCTCTAAGAGCTCGAGAAGGAGAGGTCCTATTAAGACCTTTTTAGAAAAGAGAGGAAACAAGAGGATTGAAATGGATTAAATTCGAAGAATTCAAAATGAACCCCCCACCTTACGTGCATAATCCTCCTTACTATTTTGTGGGCTCCGCGAATAGTTACATTCATGTTGAAGATGGAGGATATCGGGATCACATAGAGGTTTTCCTTAGGGTCCATGGTATAAGTCTTTAATGGAATAAGTCCCTCCCCCGAGCGCATTGGAATATTATCGGAGAAATCGTGGAGCAGAGAAGGAGAGAGGAAAATACCAGGACTATTCCAAAGAGGCTCAACAGGAGAATAGGGAAAACACTGAGGTGTAGGGGAGGGAGAAGCCACTTCAGGAAGAATAGACTCAAGTAGAAGGGACTGTGGTGGGAGACTCCCAGCATCACAAACCTCAGGGAGGGCATGTGCACCACAGTTCAGACCCATATCAGACTCCAAAGGAATTTTAGCACCGGGACTAACAATAAGAAAATGAGACTCCCCCAGATCTTGAAATTTACCAATAGTCCCCGTTTCCTAGCCGAGTGATAGAGCATTCTGAATATCATCCAGAGAGAGAAATTTAAGCAGAATATGAAGATTTTGATTGAACTTAACTAGAAAAATATTCAAGTGGTATGGGAACCTAATGTTCATCTTTCGGAGTAATGAACCTTTTACCTTCGCCAACACCACGGTCTGCATCCTCCACCATGGAACCGCATTGTGACTTGGAATGGCCATCCTTTCGATAGAGGTGGCATCTAAAAGGAATGCGCCAGTATTCAAGGGGATGAATAAATGATCCTCCCTCCCATACCACCTCCAACTCCCCAGGAAAACCCTCAGAATAATCGAGTTCAACCAACATCCTGGGGGAGCGACGTTCGAAGCCCAACAACTGCTCCTCCTCCATCAAGATAAAATGACCAATTGAATTAGTAACGGCCATGAAGCCATTAATGTTCCAAAAATGTAAAGGAAACCTGGTAAGATAGTCCACAGATGGCACTTAGACAAATTCTCCGAACGAGGGTCAAAACCGCTATGCCACCGAGACAACACTAGCACACCAATGCCAACAACCCAGAAACGGTTCTCTATACTCACACGGTCTTCTTTAGATAAAAATTGAAACATTAACCATCCATTGTCCAACAATAAAACATGTGGAATGTTTGATATGAATAGATTCCACCACTGCCGAATCCAGTTAAGAATATCCGTCTGCGTCAACCAGATGTATTCGAATTTCCCCACCAAAGCCCTTTGGCTCAGCGCCAATACCAAGTCCATTGTAACATCCTTTCCCAACACGCACAAGGGCCTCCCTTTCTTCTCCTCCTCAAACTTCAACTTTGGTGGTGTGTTCCGTGTAGCCTCCCCCCGAGTACCGACCAACTCCTTCTATAAGGACTTTCTAGAAGAGACCCTCCGTGGAGACCCCTTGTCACCACAATCAAGAGAAACCCTAGATGAAGTAAGGGTGCTCGGTTCGTAAGACACATAAACCCCAGGGTTAGTAAGAATTCCCATAGGAGTGTCATCCCATGAGCCCAATCCACCATCAACGCCACCCTTACCTGAAACAGTGAGATGAGTTGACATGGAAACCCCCGAAAAAACCTCAGAACCCCAGTCATTCTGTCGAGAACCATATTTGACCGAACTGCAGGGCTTCTCCACCATAATCAGAATGAACAAAAACAGATAACAACAAAAAACAAAGTCAATGCCCCATCACGTGAAACAGATAACAACAAATACGGGTAAAATTAAAAAATTCCCACTTGATTAACCTGGTTGGTACTAAGTTCAATAATGACTGTTGAACAGACTCCAGGGCCCTCATATCATTGCAAACAAAAAAAGGTGATATCTGGGATAAAACGAAAAAACCACAAAAAAAACCCCTACCACCAGTACCACCGCCAACAAAATTCCCCAACAACGTTGGGTGACTCTGCCATAATCGCTCAGAGACAATTTAAAACCACCATGAGCATTCAGAACCAGTGCGAGAAGTCCAGTGTCTCCACCATCGACACTCAGATCCTACCAAGGGAATACAATACAGGGTCGGCTAGGGTTTCATCGGAGCAGTCACTATGATGAACAATCAATGGATTAAATATTATAAACTCACTCTATATGTAAATGCAACCGTAACAAGACGGTGTTATAAATGTCCACGTGATCTAAATCTTTTTGGTTATCCGAACATATATATAAAGCTAGAGTACCCTATAAGGGTTATGACTACATTGTAACTTCATTATGATGTTTTAATCTTTTGACAAAAGCTACGATCTTCCACTACTTTCACATAAGTTTTGTCCTTTTTACCCTTATAATATTTTTTTCTTTCTAAAGTTATTGGTAACTTATTACATTGCTTGGCCACACAACTTTAGGCGTTCCATTTAAATGGTGTTCACAATAGCCCTACATTTTGATGAAGACTATTGTTTGGCCATGTCATTTTCATGGTCTCACACACATCGATCATGGTAAGAAATATGACTCAAATGTCCTATTGAATTATGTTTTACCATTTTGCATTTAGATAGTTTAAAATTTTAAGGTTTTAGATTTTTAATTTTTTATTGTTGAAATTTCATTTTTTTATGTGTAAATAGATTCAACTTTTTAAATAAATTTTGGTGTATTTGGAATATAATTTCAATAATTTATATTTACAGTTATCATAATATTTTTTTATATTTTTAAGAGAAAGTCTCAAATCTTATGTTTTGGGGGTAATGGGGCACAAAGGGTCCATTAGAATAGTAGTGGATTAGTATGGTAGTGGAGGCCATTCAATATAAAGTGGACTAGGTTGACTATATAATAGACCTCATTAAAGAAGGTTCATTAAGTGGTTAGGAGGTTAGAGTTAGAAGAATATTGTATACATGTTGAGCTTACCTCATGAAGAGGTAGGCCCCTCGAAGAGGCAAGTTGTCACTGGCCTACACCGGCCTGACTCGATAAGCGAAGTTTCTTTCCCTCCGGTGGGCTATGTGAAATAGCCTAGGACTTCCCCTATTGGTGGTGAGACCAACCCAAGTTGGAATCCTAATAGACTACGCCTAACCAAAATTTTCCCACTTAACGCTTATCTCTGTTCAAGTTATACTTAGCCAAATTATGTGTGTTTTATCATTCAAACACTTATACAGTTATCCAATAACATACATAAGAGACAAGAAATGTAAAGGTGACATCCCAAACCAAACATGACTAAAAACTTTTTATTAATATATAAGAGCATATTACATAGAATACAATAGATGGGTGCACCCAATTGGCTATGACCCGGGAGAGTGCCCAATTGGTTGTCCTCTCCGGAAACCCAAAAAACTCGCCTACTCTGCTAGCACACGTAACACTGTCTTGGGTCTCCCTAAATATTCCACAGGGTTACCTCTTGTGGCTCTTATGCTCTACGCCCAAGACTACACCAAGCAAACCATTGGCACGCACTACACCTAGACTCACCCTCTGCTACCTACGCCCAATAGTACTCCCAACAAACTCTTGACTTGTGTTCCACTTGGACTCCTCCATCTTGGTCTCGTGCCTTTCCCACTTAACGTGATATTTCTTAATACTGCTCACCTAAACCACAGGTGCACCCAAGGGCTCTGCCCATGCTTTGAGCTAACTCAATCGCATGGAATCCACATTGTCGAGGGGCTCCTTCCCATATGTCTTAACTGTAGTTTTTCACCTCCTTGTGCCCATCGAGTGTGCTCGTCCTCCTTGCAACTTGGGAATCCTTCCCCTTCTGGGTGTGGGTGCATGCCCCACCATTATTGCAGACAGATTCCATACAATGCAACTCGTGCTAGCGTGGGATCCTAGTCGCACGTCGGGTAGCTTAGTGACAAAAGTGAACATAGTTCATTCATCCCATTAACCCCTAGGGAAGGTCACAACACTGCACATCCCTTAGGAAACCATTGTTTGCAACACTTTGTGTGAAAATCCATCATCCAAGGTCCTATGGGTGAATGTTGACTTCCATGTTGAAGTGAGATGCAAGGTCCCATGGATAAGATGTCGTCATATACGTTGCATCTTAAGTCTGGATCACATTTACGACTGGTAGCGACCATGGTGAAATAGTTGAACTAACGTATTCCAAAGCATGGGGTAAGTCCCTTCAACTTATGACCCTCCTTGGAGGGTAATGGGGTTCTAGAGGGCCCATTAGAGTAGTAGTGTATTAGTATAATAGTGGATGCCATGCAATATAAAGTGGGCTAGGTCGACCCTATAATAGTCCTCATTAAAGAAGGTTCACTAAGTGGTTAGGAGGTTAGACTTTGAAGAATATTTTATACATGTTAAGCTTAGCTCATTAAGAGGCAGCCCCCTTGAAGAGGCAAGTTGTCACGGGCCTACACTGGCCTGACTCGATAAGAAAAGTTTCTTTTCCTCCGGTGGGCCATGCAACATAGCTTGGGACTTCCCCCATTGGTGTTGAGACCAACCCAGGTTCGAAGCCTGGCATACTACGCCTAATCGAATTTTTCCCACTTAACACTTATCTTTGTTCAAGTTATACTTAGCCAAATTATGTGTGTGTTATCATTCAAACACTTATACACTTAGCCGATAACATACATAAGATACCCAAAATATAAAGGAGACACCCCAATCCAGACATGCCTAAAACCTTTTTATTAATATATAAGATCATATTACATAGAATACAATAGATGGGTGTGCCCAATTGGCTATGACCCGGGGGAGCGCCCAAATGGATGTCCTCTTCGGAAACCCCAAAAAAATCTCCTACTCTTCTAGCACACATAACATCATCTCAGTTCCCCCTAGAGCTTCTGCAGGGTTACCTCCCATGGCTCTTGTGCTCTGCACCCAAGACTACACCAAGCAAACCATTGGCACACACTACACCTAGAATCACCCCCCGCTTCCTATGCCCAATAGTTCTCCCACAAAACTCTTGACTTGTGTTCCACTTGGAATCCTCCATCTTGGTCTCATGCCTTTCCCACTTAACATGATATTTCTTTATACTTCTCACCTAAACCACAAGTGCACCCAAGGGCTCTGCCCATGCTTTGAGCTAACTCAATCGCATGGAATCCACATTGTCGAGGGGATCCTTACCATATGGCTTAATCGTAGGTTTGCACCTCCTTGCTCCCATCGAGTGTGCCCTTCCTCCTTGCATCTTGGGCGTCTTTCCCCTTTTGGGTGTGGGTGCACGCCCCACCATCATTGCAGACAACTTCCACACAATTCACCTCGTGCTAGCGTGGGATCCTAGTTGCACACCAGGTAGGTCAGTGACATAAGTGAACATAGTTCATTCATCCCATTAACCGCTAGGGAGGGTCATAAAAATGCACCCTCCTTAGGAAAGAATTGTTTGCAACGCTTTGTGTGAAAAACCATCATCCAAGGTCCCATGGGTGAATGTTGACTTCCATGTTGAAGTAGGATCCAAGGTCCCATGGATAAGATGTCATCATATACATTCCATCTTAAGCCTGGATACCATTTACAAGTGGTATTGACGATGGTGAAATAGTTGAAGTGACTTACCCCAAAGCATCGGGTAAGTCCCTTTAACTTATGACCCTCCCTAGAGGGTAATGGGGTTCTAGAGGGCCCATTAGAGTAGTAGTGGAGGTCATTAAATGTAAAGCGTACTAGGTCCATTAGGTTATTATTAAATAAGGCCCAATATTGTGGGAAATAAATGTAATGGGACCTCATTAAAGAAGGTCCACTATGTGATTAGGAGGTTAGAGTGTATTGTGATTAGATAAATAAGTACATCTGGAGTTCTCTTATGAGAACATAGAGAATCTTGTATGTTGATCTTAACTCATTAGGAGGTAACCCCCTCAAAGAGGCAAGTGAAAATAGTTGATTCATCCCATCAAAAGAATCATTTCCATAATAATAAAGATGGAGCTTATTGGATATATCTTGTGTTGTTTATTATTGTTGATGTCACTTGTGTATGATCTAAATTGAATAATTGGTATAAGCATTTCCATAATAATAAAGATGGAGCTTATTGGATATCTCTTGTATTGTTTATTATTGTTGATATCTCTTATCTATGATCTAAATTGTATACAATTATATAATTTAGATCATACACAAGAGATATCAACATCAATAAACAACACAAGAGATATATCCAATAAGCTTCATCTTTATTATTGTGGAAATGATTCTTTTGATGGGATGAATTGTTCGTGTTCACTTGCCTCTTCGAGGGGGTTACCTCCTAATGAGTTAAGCTCAACATACAATATTATCCATGCTCTCATAAGAGAACTCCATCCTTATTTATAGAAATATGATACACTCTAACCTCCTAATCACATAGTGGACCTTGTTTAATGAGGTCCCATTACATTTATTTCCCAACATAGTGGGCCTTATTTAATAATAACAACATAATGGACCTAGTACTCTTTACATTGAATGGCCTCCACTATGACTCTAATGGGCCCTCTTTAATCCTATTACCCTCTAGGGAGGGTCATAACACTCATCAATGCATAGCGCTTTAATTTCATCAACTGGGTGTCAACGACATCATAATGGCCCCATGCTTTGGGGCAAGTCCCTTCAACTACTTTGCCATGGCCATTGGCACTCGTAAATGGGATCCAAGCTTAAAATGGAATGCATTTGATGACATTTGATCCATGGGACCTTTGTTCCTACTTCAACATGGCATTCAACATTCACCCATAGGACCTTGGATGATGGTTTTATAGCTTCACACAAAGCATTGAAGACAATGCTTTTTTAAGGGGGTGCAGTGTTATGACCCTCCCTATGGATTAATGGGGGTCTAAAGGGCCCATAGAGTACTAGTGCATGCCATTCATTGTAAAGTCGACTAAGTCCACCATGTTGTTATTTTTAAATAAGACCCACTATTTTAGGAAATAAATGTAATGGAAGGTTTACTAAATAGTTACAAAACTAAAGTGTATTGTAATTCTATACATAAAGATGTAATCCTCGTTATGAGAGTATGGAGAACAAGTTGAGTTTAGTTAATTCATTAAGGAGTAGCTTCATGGAAGCGGAACATTATTGATTCATCTCATCAAAAAATCATTTCCATAACAATAAAGATGAAGCTGATTGAATATCTCTTATGCTTTTTATTATTAAATGAATTATATTATATAATAAATTTAGACCCATCTAAAAATACTAAATCTGAAATCATCAAGACATGTAGGCCATTCAAAAACTATTTGGCTATTGCAAATTAATGCAATTACCAATTTAAAACGAAGATTTAATTGAATGGGTTGGTGAGTTGGTGTTATATTCTTTAATGCAATTACCAATTTAAAAGGAAGATTTAATTGAATGAGTTGGTGACTTGGTGTTATATCCTTTAAGAAGATCTTACGCCTATCTGAAAGAGTTGGTGGCCTATTGGTGAGTTGTTGGCCTTAATGGTGGTAGTTAGTTGTGATTTTCAGTAGTCACAGTGTTGTGTATAAGGCTAGAAAGATAGTTGCAGGCTGAACCCAGCTCTCTAAGAAACATGTGCCTCCGGACGAGGAAGCTTTGTAAAAATTGGATCCATAGAGAGTTAGTTCAACCCTCATCCAAAAGATCGACCTCCACTAGACAAGGGTGATTCCATCAACATAGGTAGTTCGTTCAACCCTCATCCAATAGATCAGCATCCACAACACGATGAGAAATAATGATCAGACGAGCAATGTTTTCGACAATGGCAACATGCTGCAGCATCATCAGACCGCCAGAGAGGTTGTCAAGAAAACATGCGGGGAAGGCAGTTTAAACTACTTGTCTATACCCAAGGATAAGCCTAAGCTACCAGATGAGAAACGATCATATGAAGAACCGCTGAGTCCAGTCGCCTGCCTGACAACTGGGAGGTTATTTCATAGTTATATCCTTGTCATTGTGGGATTTAAGAAAGATATTGACGTTGCGTCCTTCAAAGTATCACTTCAATATACTCTAGCGCAGCACCAGAGATTTTCGAGCATTTTAGTCAGTATCCCTTCGCATTATTTTGTTGAATGCTTGTGTTGGTTTTTCATATATTACAGTTAGTTTCATTTAAAGTAATGTTCTGATATGCTTTTTGGTTGCAGATAAGGGACAGGCACAATCGTTTGAAGTGGTCTGTGAGAGAGCTAGAGATAAATGACCATGTGATTGTCCCCTTCCTTGATCCTTCCTTTACAAGGAATCCAGACTTTGTGAATGAATATACAGCTTCTCTTGCAACTGCTCCTCCACTGAATACATCCAGGCCTCTGTGGGAAGTCCATGTGTTGAATGCAAAGTCAGGAGAGGCAGCAGCCAGCCTTGTCTTCAGAATCCATCACTCTCTAGGAGATTGTGTGTCTCTCGTGTCTCTTCTTGTTAACTCCACACGCAATGCCTGTGATCCCAAATTCCGACCAACTATTCCAGAACATAACTCCAGAGACAAAGAAATATCAGGCATTCTTCGGTCTGTTTACGGTTGGCTTGCAGCATTTTGGTTAACATTTTTAACTCTACTCGATTATTCTGCCACTGTTTTATGGAAAAAGGATCTGAATCCATTGACAGAAGCCGCTACAAAGACGGCAATTTGTAACTCAAAGCGCCTGGCTCACGTTACGTTGGATATGGTGGATATATTCTCGGTCAGGAAGGCTGTGAATGGAGTAAGTGAAGCGTATACAAATTTCTATCATATTTTGTCGTTTTATAGATTAATATGAGTCTGTGTTGGTCGCGCTTCCGATGAGATAGGGTCACAGGATAACCGCATACAGACACTAATGGGTTAACATTTATTGTTGTAGACTGTGAATGATGTTATGATGGGAGCCATTTCTGCAGGACTTGTGCATTATCTCAGTAGGCGCAATGCTACACGTACGTTGCCTGTATTCAATTTCTTTAATTTTGATGATTGTATCCAACTATCTAGTGCTTTAATGATATCTCGGCCATTTCGATTTTCATTTTCATACACAAGGTACAACTCAGATTTGTAATTTGTTTCGATTATTTTACGAAATCTCTAAGTTGCAGCGAAAACAGCCCGAACTATCGACGGAATTGCAAATCAGGAATATTGTCTGCCATCGAACCTGCGTGCACGCGCACTGGTTGCAGTTAATACGCGGCCGTCTCCAGTGCTCAAGGTAACCCTATTTTTTATTTCACAGATCCACAGGCCGGTAAGAGATATATAGATCGATGTAGTAATTATTTGTTTGGCCATTGCTGACAGAATCTTGAAAGTAATATGAAAGATCCGAGCCAAGTAATGTGGGGTAACAAAATAGGGTTTTGGTTGTTCCCGTTACCTATGGTTCACTCCAAAGATCCCTTGGAATACTGTCGAGCTACAACAAGTACCTCCAGGATTAAAAAGTTTTCTTTCGAGTCTTCCTTCACTTTTGCCATCTCCACATCCATGGAAACCAAGGTATCCCTCCAACGTATATATATATTGTTCACAGGATATTGATCTTATTGCATAGACGTGAGATTTATATAACAAAATTTGGAATGGCAGTTAGTGGAGTACGTTTCCAACAAGTTAAATACGAGGACAACGTTGTATTTCTCGAACGTGATTGGGCCGCGAGAGGAAATTGAATTTTGTGATAATCACGTTACTCACATTATTCCCACCGCATATTTAAACCATAATGTGAGTATTATCTAGTGTCTTTCTTTGATTTAGTGTATATGTATTTGGATTTGTAAAGGCATATTGTGAGTTAATGAGTGAATGTCGAAGCAGTCGATAATGATGCATTTCATAAGCTACGGTGGGAAGGGGAAGCTCGTAGCATTGGTCTCCGAGGACGTGGTTCCAGATCCCCAGCAGCTTTGCTCAGATTGTGCCGATGCGCTGCAACGAATGAAAGAAGCTGCCCATAAATTATAACATATGTCTTCCTTATGGCCTATATATCAATATGCTTTTTCGTAGCATATGCATAGCTATAGGTGTTGTGGGATATTATTAGCAGGGCGAAGAGACAGGAATGTGCATGGAAGTTTGGAACGCCGGAACTCACTCACAGCCAGCGTCAATAAATATCTGGCATTGTTATTAGTTGTGCTGTGGAAGCAAATAAAGTAATGCTGTCCTTAAATGGTCCTGGGCATTGAACTGAAGTGATTCAGTACTTGTCCCCATTGCATTAAGTATTTTACCAAATTTGAATTAAGTTCCCACATATTATACTTTTCTTTCTACCAGTGCAGTCCATATTACACAATCAATCATATGGTATTTTTACTTACACCATTATCAATTACCTGTTACATCAAGAAAAATTGAATTTATTTGTGCAATCAAAATTGTAATTTTAACAACTAAAATTGCAATTTAAACAACAAATCTAAAATAATAGAAAATGCAATTTAAACAACAAATCTAAAATAATAGAAAATGCAAAAATCTAGAATCCAAGCCAACAACGTTATATTTTCTAAGATACAAAAATCTACATTCCAAACCAAAATGTTGTATTCTCTATTTTTAATTATGAATATAAATAAGTTCATTTATTTTATTTTATATTATGTATGTTATGTTTAAACCCAAGTTTTATCTGTATAGCATATGATAATGTACGATGTTGATCATAGGGAGAATAAAGCTTAGAGTCCATCCTTGGTTGTGTGTTCTATTTAGATCCCTTTTGATACTGTGTATATGTCTTTGCTGGTTTTCTCATGTTTTTTTGGTTGTTGAAGCCTTCCATTAATAAGTGATTTAAGTAAAAAAAAAAAATTCCTCGATCATAAGTCACTTTTCAATATTCTTGCTTTTTGTTCGCCGACAGGCGCTACAATGGGAAAATGCATATAGGGGGAGGATGGCAGCCTTTTAATCCTTCATTAAGGATGGGCGGTCGTGATTAATTTGATTGGAATATTCTTCGTCTAGCACATCCATCATCCATCCCAGGGCGGGGATTTAGGGTGGAATCACGGGTTAACCAAAATTCTTGAGCTAAAATTACATTCAAGATATCAAGATATGAGAGAGAATGCTCTTCTAGGGTTGTGATTTTAAAGCATTTGCAGTAGACAATGGCTGTGTGTTGTTGGTAACAACATTCTCCACCTCAGATTATGCCATAAAACTGGAAAATGACACAGCCTTCAAATATGTAGTGTGTTTTACTTGATGCGTCAAAATTATGAGGAATGGATACATCTCTTACTAACTATCGGTCAATATTGTACATCCATCATCAAAGTATACATACTACAATATTATCTACTTGAGTTCATATACAATATTGCTTCGCCCTAAAATTATGGCATAAAACTTCAGGAGTTAAATGATTTAGATAGTAATTAAGCCATTAAAACCTGTAGAACATGAACTTAATTTTTTCTTCAAATTGAAATAAAAACATATTATTTCGATTATTGCACTTGAAGCAATCCATGTCCAAAAAGCTCTGGAAACCCTGTCATTCAACATAGCATGCTTAACCACTTCAGTTTGATGGCAAACCATACAATATCCATCAATAAAGCTAGTAAAATGTAGTTAATCCTTAGTTGCTAGACTATTATGAAGCGCCAATCACCCAAGTACTCAAGACGTACAAGAGGAGTGGGACTTCCACATCCATTTACACCACCTACTTACATTAAAATTCAAATGATCTTATTTAACTAATAATTCCAATTGCCCTTGAAAATAAAATAATATTATTATGTTTAGCATGCGTTTGGATGAGACAAAAAGATTATGCTTTACTCGTGTTACTTAGGTTTACATGCAAAGAAATCATGATGCATGGGAAGAGGTATATTTCGGAGGTAGCTACACGAACAACGGTAAAGTATTGCCATGCACTTTCTTGTGACTTTTCTTAATGAGCAAAGCAGTACAGTTAATTACTTTATAGAGAAGAGTGAAACCCTATATGAGGACACATTAGATGAGGAATGAACAGGACTGGAGATTTGGAATGAGCCAAATATGATTTCTAAAATATGTGTTTATATTTACAACTTTCTATGACAAGTTTGAAAAAGAAAATGTGAGCATATATGTGATATTTAGAACTTTTTATAAATAAAACTAATTAAAAGAAATACTTAATATATTCCACATAGATCATTTATCATAATTAAAAACTAGTTCTAGTTATTTTGCATTGGTTTTATCGTAACCCTTCATAGGCATAACATAATCCGTTAAGAAATTAGATAAAATCATAATACTGTCTTATAATTAGTTGTCGGTTCACCTAAGAAAGTCCGTTGTGGAAGTTAGTGGGAAAATACATTATATATATATATAATTATTGGTTTAAGTACTTAATTTGCTTGCCAATATGTCCATACACAAGTAGAAATGATTCTCATACTAACAATTAACCAAGGGCATTTAAGAACATCGTTTTCTATAGATGATGAGAAAATGTTTGTGAAATTAATGTCTTAATTCAGTTACCAATGTGTATATTCTGAAATGTGATATGCTCAGATTTCCTATGAACATTGAAACCATTTTTGTCTCTTTCTTGCAAATTTGAACATCCAAATTTATGTTCTTGAAACTTTAGCATCTATACTAACAATTATAGTTGCAACATGGATACAAAAGCAAGTACACGAAACGAAGGGCATTTAAGAACATCGTTTTCTATAGATGATGAGAAAATGTGTGTGAAACTAATACCTTAATTCGGTTACCATTGTACATATTCTGAAATGTGATAGGCTCTGAATTGGTTACCAATTCAGAATGTGAAATGTGTATATGGTCATGTGTATATCACATTCAGATCGAAACCAAGATTGCAACACTTTCAAAAGAAGAAGCTTCTGTCCATGCTAGGGCAAAGAGGCGATCTAAAACTTGGCGAAAACATGCCCGAGCTCTTACAATTTACTGTCTCATCTTCGAGGTGTGCCCATATTTTGAAAGTCTTTAGACTAAATAATATTATGTTTAAGGAAATTATTTTCATGGCAAATAATTTGTTCCTCATTTTATTTGAAGATTCCACTTGCCTAATTTTCTCTTTTCATGTGCCAATTCCTCTTTTGGAAAAATATACGTTACATATGATATATATTTTTCTGGTAACAAAATAAACTCGCTCACTCTCTATATAAATCTAGCTATTGCAAAAAGTAGGTCTGCATACTTTAAGAGCTCACAATCATTAATTTACATACTTTACAATCATGGTATTAGTATTAATAGTAACATACTTTATAATAGTGATATTAATAACAACCACATTTTTCAATGTGGTTGATATTTGTCGATTGACTAATATCAATCACTTTTAAATATGTGGTCATGGTTGATATACACAGATCAGGGAATATCAACCACATTGAAAAATGTGGTTGTTGCTAGTTTATTGCACATTTAAAAAAAATTGCATATCAATAGTTATAGTTAAAAAAAACTCAATTTTTATGTGATCAGTTTCATTTTCTAGTTTTTAATTGTGATGTGATTTTGGAATTTGGTTCCACACATTTGACTCTATTATCTAAAATTCAATTTTTATGTGAACGGTTTCATTTTCTAGTTTTTACTTGTGATGTGATTTTGGAATTTGGTTCCACACATTTGACTTTATTTTCTATTTGTTATTCATTCCTAAATATATTATAAGGAAAAAGTCACAAAACGTGAGTACTTACTACCTTCAAGGCTTCTATTAGAATGTTTTTAGTTTTTTTTTTCTATTAAATTCTAGAATTAGGTTTCAAGTTTTTAGAATGTTTTTAGTTTTTTTTATTGAACAACTATACTAAATTCTAGAATTAGGTTTCAAGTTGAGTTAGTTTTTTTAATTTATTTAAGATTACTTTGGATTGGTTAAGGATTTAGTTTTTTTAATTTATTTAAGATTATTTTTGGATTGGTTAAGGATTTATATTCTAGGTTTTTTAATTTATTTAAGATTACATTTAGATTGGTTAAGGGTTTATGTTTTAGTTTTTTAATTTATTTAAGATGACTTTTGGATTGGTTAAGGGTTTATATTTTAGGTTTTTTAATTTATTTAAGATTACATTTAGATTCCTCAAGGGTTTATACTCTTTTATGTGAAAATTACATGAATTAGATTGCATATTTTTCTAGAAAGTATTTGTGAAAATTACATGAATTAGATTGCATATTTTTCTAGAAAGTATTTGATTGAGAAAATAAATTGTTCAATTCTTAATATTAATTATTAGTGACGATGATGATGATGATGATGATGAATATTAATATCCATTGAGACCCTTTCGTCTATCGGTTAAGAAAAGAGAAAGAAATTACTTGGATTTATGTAAAATTTGATTTCTCCGATGGAAAAGTTTAGAAAGAAGCATTCCTAGGATCCCATAGTTTTGAGAAGTTAGAATATCATGGAGATTAGAGTTGTGGTAAAGATTAGGAAAATGTGATAGAATGTGAGTGTATGTTGGGCACTCTAAAAGAAAATGAAATTCGTCGTCAACGCTCATGGACTCAAAGAGTTGGCAAATCATTTCCTCCAATGGAGTTTTAGTTATTGTCGAGTGACCTATTTCGCTATGAATCTCATGGTCCAGTTGATTCTTATCTTGGCTATATTAATATTCTTCTTTGAACTTGTTAAGATAGAGAGGTACATTTGATCCATGGGGGCTTCACTAGGAGGCCAATATAATATCATGTCCGTTCATATTGGGGGTATTAAATAATCATGAAAACCCCAAAATTATATTGCTTATATATTAAGGGGGGAATGGTATTTTTTTTATATATTATAGAAATACACAAATACGGTGGGGTCTTTTTTATATAGTCTGGCTCACATATATCCCCGAAATGGCTATGGCGCAGGGTTGAGGCATGGTTTTCGCAGGAGGGATCATAGTCGGATGGTTTTTGAGGAGGGGCTTACCAGTATGCAGGAGGGATCATGACCAGTGGCGCAGGGTTGAGGCACGGTTGAAAGGCTTACCAGTATGCAGGAGGGATCACGGTCGGATGATTGTTGAGGAGGGGCTTACTAGTACATAGGAGGGATCATGATCAGATGTACTTTGAAGAGGGGTTTCGGTAGGCAAGGGTTTCCAGGCCGGTTTCTCTTTATGAAGTTAATCCTGAAGTAGTTTACTCAGTAGAAAGCCACGTGTCCATAAAATAAGTTTAACAAGGTTAAGGTACAACAAATCGAAGCTGCTCTTTCTAAGTTAAAAGCCTTGCAGTCACCCCTGAGCTCTCTTTTTGTTTTAAGTCCTTTACCTGCCTCAAAGACCTGCTATATGGGAAAACTAGTATATTGGACACACATAGGATTGGGATTCTCGCTTCCTTACTTCCACCTCACTACTTAGCATCCCTCCCAGGTCGAGATATAGGCATGGTAGAATATATACGCATAGAGGTATAGTAGAGAAGCAAGGAAGCTAGCAAGTAACCTAATAAATAGAGTCATTTTGTGTGTGCTCGCGTTGAGGAGGGGCTTACTAGTACGCAGGAGGGGCTTATCCCAGGGCCCAAGCCAAGTAACCAAGTATAGTATCGAACAAGTCCCAGGTATGCTTGATCAACTATGCAAGGTTTTCCAAGGTCTTTTTTCAACAGCCTCTGAAGTGCCCTGTTACAATCTGTGGTGACATACATGGTCAATTTCATGATCTTTGTTGGTGTCCATTTTGTCACCATTTTTAATCATCGAATTTACTCCGAATGGCATTATTTTCATTATTTTTGCTATGATAAGTTATTATTTCCGCAATTTATCCCATCAAACAAACAAGGTATGCATATATTTACTTATTATGAAAATCTTGTTCACATCTTGCTATATTATGATTTATTCATGTTTAAATGACATTTTCTGGGCATACTTGGCATTTAAGTTTTGATTTACAGGCTGCGTTTTTCAAACGACCCTTCGTTCAGACTATGTGTTACATGCTAAAACTCAGTTGCGTCCAGCTCGTCATTTAGCCTCGCGTTTAGCCCACGGAATCAGCGGTTAGCATACTTCGGGCCATTAAAGACATAAATGGACACATGGGTTCTGTTTTCCACGCGAGGGTCATGGATAATGAGCTCTGGTTCTGGAAGATTCGTCCTCAGGCATGCTAAAATTGACTGCACATCCTACCTCCACGTCAACCCTCCACACGCCAATTTCCTTGCTTGTTTGGCCTGGAATCACGCACAACCATTTACGCCGGTGTTCTAGAAGTGTTCGCCCGTCCACGCTCAGTCCGCCAACACACTGCCCATTCCACGTCAAAGGAAGATCGACACTCCAAGCAGCTGCGTGAAAAAATCGACCCCGTGAAGACTAATTGATGCTCCCTGCATTGTCATGCATCACTTAAAGCAGTCGGTTACAGTCATAAACGCCTCTATTATTAGAGAGGTCGACTTTGTCGACCTTCTCATCCGTTGCAATTTATAAATAGATGCTTTGCATAAAGAAGCAGAGTCCGAGTTAGAGATAAAAATCTAGAGATGATAATAAGCAGATAGTTTGTAGATTTTACAGCAGATAGCAGACGTTTTTGTAATTTTCCCAGTTAATGGAAGCTCAGTTCGTAGCTGTTGGTGATTAAGTGATTTAGTTCCAATCTCTGATTGCTGGGAAGGGCCCCTCATCAACCAGAGGTTTTTTTATTTTGTATTTTCTTTTTGCAATTAGATAGTTATCTTTCAGTTATTTAATTGTCTCTATTTTTTTTCTGTGGACGTTCTTCCATTCTTTTCCTGTAAACTGTGTATTGCTGCTAATATAATCTTTGCTTCAGCATTAGGAATGGTTGACCAAGCTTAATAGTTTGTAGTTTGATTTCAGTTTTCTTCCATCACTTGTAGTTAAATATTGCTTCAAATTCTTCCATAGTTAGCGTTAGTTTCCTTAGTTTCTCTTTATTAGTTCTTCTTCTTGTAGCTGTAAGTTAACTCTATCTTTCATCTTAATCTTCTTCTCACATATCATAGAAATAGTTCATCTTCTTAGATAATGATTAGAATAAATAGTTCCTTGTTAGTTTAGCCTCTAACTAATTCATCTATTGCTTCCTTTGCACTATAGGATCACATGCATCAGCCAGCTGGTAATTAAAGTCATCCAAAATTCTCCTTTTCTTTAGTTTAAATCGTTTTCTTCCATTTGGACCAGCATTCAGAATGTCATTTAGACAGGCATTCGGATTGTCATTCGGACCTTTACACTTTCTGCATTGTTTTATTCTTTTTCAGAATCCAGTTTCTTCTGCTTTTTTTAAATGTAATGCTTCTTGCTTCTAATTAACAGTTTTAGATGTAATTTAAGTTTTGTTTCACGTTATATAGAGTTTTTAATTAAGTTTTATCATTATTTCCTCCTTCCATATTATCTTCCTTCACCTACTTTTAACCTTCTTCCAAGGTTAAGTTCTTCATATCCGATTTGCTAATTAGTTACTGTTCCAGAATTTATCAGTCTAGATAGTTTATTTTTAAGTCATAGTTAATAATTCCATTTCTTTAAGTTGTTTTAGCTTGTCAATCATAAGACTAGTTTCCATTCATACAAATAATGAAGATATTCATGATTTAAGATTTGGATCAGAAATAATATATTTATCAAGTTTTCTACTTGCTTCCAGATCAAATCCAGTTCAGTTAAATATCTTTATTAAGTTTTCTACTTGCTTCTAACTTTGATCAGTTTCATGTTGTTCATATATGGATAAACAGTAGTTCATAATGTTTAAAGTTAATTGTAGTTGGATAATCTTTAGTTTGCATTTATTTGTAGAAGTTAAATTAGATTTGCTTCCATTTTGCTTCCTTATTACATTTGAAAGTCACTACGACACATTCACTCTAGTTCCTATTACATTTGATGTACGTAACCAAGAGGAATAGAATTAGGTCGTTCAATTTATAATAATTTACATTTCAAGTTCTTCTTAGTAGTTGTAATTTTGTTATTAGTTCTTTTCCTAGATTAGTTGTGAAGTTAATCAGTTGTATCTATAAGTTCCGATTTTTCTCATAATTGTCATCTGAAGGTTTAATTAAGTAGTCTCTCATCTTCATCATAAGTAGTTAATTCTTAGTATTTTTTTTTATTCTTTCCATTGTTTAAACATAGAGTAGAGTAGTATAATCTATACTATTCTGGTCTGTTGGTTCAGTTAAATTCAATTAATTCAGTAGTTGTATTTTCCTGAAGTTTGACTCGGTTTTTCATTTTGAAAGATCTTTTGATCTTTTCTTTATTAAATATTTTTAAGGTCTGACAAGCCGAAACTTAGGTATCATTCTACCTTAGCATATACTTTGCCTCAACTCTAAGATTACCAACCCTGGTTGGTAATTAAATATTAGGTGTTTTCTTTGAGATCATTCACACCCAACATTTTGGTGCCGCTGTCGGGGAGTTGTAGATAGATAGGTAGAATTCAATTGTAGATAGATAGAACTTTCTCTTAAAACTTAGAAATAGGCTGGTGGTGGGTGAGCGGTAAGACGAGAGGTAAGAACCTACGCATCTGTTATAACAGGCATCCCCAAAACCCAGTAGTAGTAGTTATGCAGTTAGAATATATTTCAGTTATAGATTGTTTTCATGAATAGGTCTAGAGACTCACAGGGTAGATTTATTAAAACTAGTTCTCTTATTAAAATCCCTACTAAAATTCCCACTAACCTATACGGGGGGCGTGCCATCCCAACTACTAACTCAGCAGAAAGGTATCGGAAGACACCTAAAGGGGATAGTCCTACTTGGAAAGAAAAAGAAATCCTTTCTGGAAATCAATTAGGGGAAAACATAGGGACATCAGAACAGTATGTTCATAAATAAATTTCATTAGAGGAACCTCAAGCTCATATAGAGACTGGACTAAGACAAGAGGAAACTTAAAAGGACAAAACGTCATAATCTCCCAACCCTCCATTAGTCCAAAAACCCAAAGACACCACTTTTTCAATAGTAGGTTGTCCAAACTTAGTAGATTTTGTCAATCTTGCACAAGTAGATGCTCTTTTTGAGAGTTCTGTGAACATAGTTGTCTCACAGATTGAAACAACGATAGTAGGACCTTCAAAACTAGATTCCCACGTAGTTGGTAATTCCCCTCCTAAAAAGAAGAATACTCTTCCTAAAACAGACCTTTGGGACATCCCATATTCACCAAGAAAGGAACCACCTAGATATTCTCTCTTTGGGAATCGAATCTTCATGGATCAAGAAAATAATTATGAGGTGAGACATAACGAAGAAGAGGGAGAGGTCAGAACTGAAGGTACCTCCGGGTTCCCTATCTTAGACACTGCACAAGATGTTACTATGAAGAACATCCCTCCCTCCTCACTACCAACCTTTTATGGGAAGAATAGTGAGGATCCAGACACATTCTTATTCGAGTTTGGCATTTTGTGTAGAAGTTATAATTACCTACAAGATGGCCAAAAACTAAAGCTCTTTCCTGCCACATTAGAAGATTCTTCTCTTCGATGGTTCATGGGATTAGGAGAGTCTAGTATTAAAAATTGGGATGACATGAAAAATGCATTTCTATGGAAATATCAAGAATACTATAGACCTAAGGACTCTAGCAATGATATTTTTAAAATTCAACAACTTGAAGATGAGAGCCTCGAAGACTATCTCGAGAGATTTAACTATGTGCTACACAAATCCAAATATAGTGATCTCCGAGAAGATGCAGTAAGGACACTCTTCCTCAAAGGAATCTCAAAAGAATTCTTAGACAACCTTAATCTCATGGCAGCAGGAGACATTTCTCATAAATCTTTTATGGAGATTTCTGAACTATCTAGGAATTAGTCTAGGAGCAAAGGGAAAGGTGGAATACACTTTCGAGAATCTTATGCTAGGAATCCCAAAGGAAACGCATCCAGTCCTGGTGGAGCTACAAGGGTAAAGTTGGGAAACCTATTGGAAAATTTTAAAACAGATATCTTAGGGGCAATGGGTTCTCAACTGGATGCACTACAAGCTAAAAAGAGACAAGATGAAGAGCAAGCAGAAATGAGTGTTTTATGTCCCAGGTGTAGAACTAAACATCCTCAACGAGAATTTCCATTAAATAATGTTTCAGTCTGTCACCTTTGTACAGAAGAACATCCAACTGACAATTGTCCATCGTTGCCTAGATTGCAAGCTGTATACAAGAGTGGAAACCTTGGTGAGACATCTAGGAGGCCTTGGCAACCTAGAGATCAACCACCGTATCAAGATTCATCACAAATCCCACCCTATTACTATCCTTATCAATCCCCTCAACAATGGAACACTTCAGGTTGGCAGAATTGGCCACCACAGTACCCTCCTCAGAATGCTCAACAGCAGCAATGGCCACATGGATGGAGAGGGCAGATTTATGCTCAACCATCTCCTCCTATGCCTAACTATCCTTACCCACCTAATGTTCAACAACTTTTTCCTGGATATGTACCTCCTTCATTACCCCCTATTCCGAATCAACCTCACCATTTACAGAACATGAATCCTCCAAGACCCACAATATTACCTACACAACCGATACCAAATCCTAACAACAAACCATCCCAATCCCTCAATAGCATTGGGTTGTTACCTCTTCCATCATATGCCATTGCGACCACACCAATACATGAGATTCAACTGCAGTCTGGAAGAGTTTTGCAAAATAAGCCCAAGTCATCAGTTGTTATCCAAGAAGAGAATGAAGAAGAAAATGTACCTAATGAATTTTTGAATGATGCCATTCTTGAAGATGTGGTCATTCCTAAAACTTCAACATACAACCATCCACATAATGAAGTAATTACAGGAGAAAATTCACCCCCATTTTCGAAGAGTCTAGTAATAGAAAAAATCGTGACTTATCCAGAGTACAATATTATTAACGAATTGAAAAATATTTGTATTAAGATCCCTTTATTACAAGCCATTAAGGATATCCCAATCTATAGCAAGGTAATAAAGGAACTCTGTATTAAGAGACCAGGGAGAAAACAAAAGGACCCTCTGACGATTCATGTAATAGGAGAAATATCAGATTGTATAGCTAATCAACCTAGAATACCCAAGTATTCAAACCCATGAAAACCTGTGGTGACCGTTATCATTAATAACACCGCCATAGGAAAAACACTCATTGATCTAGGAGATGCTATCAACCTGATGACTACCACAGCTTTAGAGACTCTTAATTTAGGACAATTCCTCTTCCCTACCCCAACAATGCTAGAACTAGCAGACCGCACTATGGTTCAACCTACTGGGATCTTAGATGACATCACTGTATCGGTAGCTTCATGGGAATACCCTGTGGAATTCATGGTCATTGAATCAAAGGAACCTTCCAAAGGCCACCCCATTATTTTGGGAATACCTTGGTTGGCTACTGCCAATGCATTTATAGGATGCAGGGATGGAGAGATGATTATCTCTGATGGGTTATCTACAAGGAAACTTGCTTTATACCCACCAGCTCAGCTATTAGCTAAAAACCTATTTTGGTTAGATTGTCCTTTCGGGGATGAGAACTTGAAAGAACTCTCCCTTGTTAGTGATTTCTCCTGGGCACTTCAAGAGCAGAATATCGAGAATGTGTTGGACCAATTTATTTCTTCCACAACATGTATAGATTTTCCTCAGTCTTTTTCCCAACTTGACCAGATCTTTGGAGATGAATTCCAAGAAAACATGAGCCTCTCAACATTTACAAGCACACCCTATGTCTTCTCAATCGAAGAACATTTATGATCCTATACCATACCGTGTGAAGTTAGTTCCAAAAAATTTCTACATATAAATGTAGGTTTAGATGAGAGTCAGCAAAAACAATTACTAAAAGTTCTCAAAAGCTAGACTGGATCATTTGCATGGGAATATACCGATATGAAAGGTATACACCCAAATACCTGTATCCACCACATTTATAGAAACCCTAACATATCTCCTATTAGGTAGCCCCAGAGAAGAATGAACCTAGCACTAAAGGATATAGTAAAAGATGAACTACAAAAACTCCTTAATGCTGGATTCATTTACCCAATTTCTAATAGTAAGTGGGTGTCTCCTCTGGTAGTAGTTCCAAAGAAAGTCACAGGTAAATGGCATATCTGTGTTGACGTTCGAGAATTGAACAAGGCCACTCTTAAAGATTACTTCCCTTTGACTTTCATCGATTAGGTGTTAGATACCTTATCAGGGAAACAATATTTCTCATTCCTTGATGGGTATAGTGGATACAATCAAATACTAATAGCACTTGAGGATCAAGACAAGACAACCTTTAGTTGCTCTTGGGGAACATATGCCTATCGAGTGCTACCATTTGGCCTATGTAATGCACCTGCTACTTTCTAGCGTGCAATTCTAGGAATCTTTGAGATCTCATACATGATTGTGTAGAAGTTTATATGGATGATTTTACAGTCTATGGTAATACCTTCCAAGAAGCCCTTGATAACCTCGAAAAAGTTCTTATTCAATGCCAAGAAATGAACTTAGCTCTTAGTCATGAAAAATGTAAGATGTTACTGACCGAGGGCATAGTTTTGGGACATCATGTCTCTCTTCAAGGTATCAAGGTGGATCCCGCCAAGATAGAAATAATTGTTAATCTTCCTCCAAAAACTCCGAAGGAAGTAAGAAGCTTTCTTGGCCATGCAGGCTATTATAGACGTTTCATTGAAAATTTCACTAAGATAGCTGCACCTATGTTCAAACTACTCATGAAAGACACATAATTCCAATGGACTGAACCTTGTCAACAATCCTTCGAAACCTTGAAGGAAAAACTATCAGTGGCATTAGTACTTAGGGGACCAAATTGGTCCCTTCCCTTCCATATATCCACTGACGCTTCCGACATAGCCATAGGAGCAGTCTTAGGTCAAAAGGAAGGAAAGGCATCACATGCCATATACTTTGCTAGTAAAAATTTGACTCCTGCAGAATCGAAATACACTGTTACTGAAAAAGAGTTCCTAGCCGTAGTCTATTCCATCAACAAATTTCGTCATTATATCACAGGATATGAAATTTTCATACATACCGATCACTCTGCCATCAGATTTTTGATGAATAATCCAATCACCAATGGCAGGGTGACTCGGTGGCTTCTTTTGTTACAAGAATTTAATATTACTATTGTTGACCATCCCGGTCGAGAGAATGTAGTAGCTGACTTCCTCTCTCGAATTCAAATTGATGATAATGCTAGTCCTGTCGATGATAGCTTCCCAGATGAACATTTGTTCGCTGTGTTTGTTCGAACCCCTTGGATTGCAGACGTAGCCAATTATTTGGCAATAGGAAAGCTACCTAACCATCTCTCCCCACCTGAGAAACGTAGGATCATAGTTCAAAGCTCTAATTATTCTTGGGTGGATAATGATATCTTTCGTACCAGTCCTGACCTTATTATTAGATGATGTGTACGAGAGGATGAGATGGAAGAGATCCTTCATGTGTGTCATGGTGGACCTTGTGGTGTACATTTTTCTGATAAGAGAACAACATATTGGGTATTATTGGCCAAGCATCTTCAAATATGCTGCCAAATATGTCAAGGGATGTGATAGTTGACAAAGAATGGGTAGACCTATGCCATCCGATGAGATGCCTTTGCAACCCCAAGTTATGATTGAGCCATTTGAAAAATGGGCTTTAGATTTTGTTGGACCAATTTCCCCTATGTCTCATAAGAAAAAGTACATTCTAGTATGTACAGATTATGTCACCAAGTGGGTAGAAGCCAAAGCTTTATTCCGAGCCATAGAGAAATCAGTGATAGAATTTATATATGAAGAAATATTTACCCGATTCGGTGTACCTAGAGAAATTGTAACTGATCAAGGATCTCAATTTACCTCCAAGCTAATGAAAGAGCTTACTAATAAATATGGTATTAGACAGTACAAGTCTTCACCATATCATCCTCAAGCAAATGGTCAGGTAGAAAGCACAAACAAAGTATTAGAAACCATCCCGACTAAGACCATTCAGTTACACCACAAGGATTGGGCAGATAGGCTCCCAGAAGCCTTGTGGGATTATAGAATAACTTGGAGGAACACTACTGGTCATACACCTTATGAACTCGTTTATGGTAAACAAGTTCTTCTACCTATCAAATTCCAAGTCAAAACCTTTCATATGGCTGCACAATTAGGAATGAATTTAGAAGAAGCACAGAGACAACGAATCCTGCGGATAAATGAATTAGATGAGATTAGGAAAGATGCTATTCAACGCACAATCTTAATACAAAACCAACGCAAAAAATGGCATGACAGATACATTAAACAAAAACAATTTAAAACAGGAGACTGGGCATTACTTTTTGATTCAAGATACAAAAGCTTTAAAGGTAAATTAACTACTCATTGGATGGGTCCATATGAAATTGTTACAGCTTTTGATAACAGATCCGTTAAAATTAAGACAATTGATGATTCTCAAATTTCCTTTGTTGTAAATGGTCATATACTTAGACTTTATCATCAACCAATATCTAAACAAGATTTTGTGCAGAATGCCTTACAACAGGAGGAAATGGAGCTGGTAGAAGAGGAAGTCATTCCTCCTTCTCCTTATTCTTGAATTATTTTGGGTTATTTTCTTTTGTATATATATGTAAATATGTTTTTGATTTTCAATAATAAAGAGTCATTTCTAACAACTGATTGCATTCTTTTATAGGAATTTATCATGACCAGTTTATAAAATTTTGTCAATTAATACAGGAAGACTCTTTTCCTTTCATTAATTTTGAAAATTTTACATATTTTTCCTTGTACATATGATTTTGTTTTGAATAAATCAAGATCATCTACCAAATGGTTTTGCAGCTTAATCACAAGAATCTTATCCGCTCATGCGATATTATTTGAAAGAAGGGAAGTGCTTAATTTTTTTCACAATACATCTTAATCCCGTCTCTTTCAATTATTTTTTTTTCTTTATTGAAATTTTTTAGCGAAAAGATAAAGTGTTATTTATGTCATTTCAAACTATTTCTTTTATGATTTTGAATATGGTATTTGATTCAGACATGCACATTTCTGATTTATCATTAGAAAAGTTGCTTAAAAGAACAACTTAAAATCACTATGATCTTCAAAAAGTTTCATTTTATACCTATGGATTACTAGCTCATCTTAGACTCATTATCAAAACTTGTCTCTTAAAGCATCTTTTAAAGGTAGCTCAAAAGTGAATGATGTTTTTTTATTTTTGTGGGGAACATTACTCATTTCTTATGAAAAAGATAGATAGAGATCAAAGAACAACTTTAGGTTATTATCTTTTGACATGATCTTTAATCTGGGCCATTATAAATACAGTTGCTCATATGGTTCGTTCTAATATTTTGAATTATGTGTTTAGCAGGATTAGCACACTCTAGTGCCAACCGTCTTCCTTACAATATATACATACATACATACATACATACATACATACATACATACATATATATATATATATATATATATCATTATACGAAGCAAACTTGCTGGGGTACTGAACAGGCTTGCTGGCAGCGGGTCCATATTAAGTAAAATCTTAAACAAGGAAGCTAGGTAAATGTAAGTAAACCCGTTGGGGTACTGAACAGGCCTGCTGGCAACGGGGCTATGCTTGAATGGTACCAAGATAAACCCGCCGGGGTACTGAACAGGCCTACTGGCAGCAGGTCAATATCGGGTAAAAGAGATTTGGTTAATGCATCACTATGCACATGATTCATATATAAGAAACCTGAGTATACAAACACATGTTTGGGACAATTATTTATACTGTCATTAGATAATGGTTGTAAGTTGAACTTAGATCTTGTCATCTAATTCAAACAATATCTAGGATGTGATTATCCTAGAAATGGGACCCATAACTATAAAAATATCACAAACTTTACGGTGCACCTTATCTATATCTTGGGATGACAAGAGATCTTTAAAATGAATCATGAATGGCTAGTTTTCCTATGGAATTTTGTTATATCAAATTTTACTATCATTTCTTCATATGGTCCTTTTAAGCACCATTGTATTCTTTTTGATGAATGTACATATTTGAATCATCTACAGTTAGTAAGTTAATATTTCATTTTCTTGTGAAAAATTATTACAACATTTTAAGCTATCGGTAAAATCTTAAAAAGAAAATAATCTGAATATTTTACACTTTTTCTTTGTTGGCTTGAGGACACGCCATATCTTTGGTTTGGGGGAGGATTAGAACTGTTTTTACTTTCTAAATAATTATGAAAAAATTATTTATCTCTGAAAAGTGATAGGTGTTTGCAGGAGTAAAGCAAAAGCAGAAGGAAAATTATTTTAATCAATGAAAAACAAAAAAAAGGATGTGACTTAAAAGTTTCAGAAAGCAAAGTTTACAACATCTTCTGTGCACTAATAGCGTCCGAAACTCCTTGCAAAAATCAGTTCTAGTTAGCAGCAACAATAAGCTCTTGTATAGACAAAAGTCTATATGAAAGGCTGAATGACGGATCGAATGTTGATCCGAATGAGGTGACGAACGCAACAAATAAACAACGTTCTGAATAAAGTGTTGAATGAAATCGTAGCTCATATATATATCAAATAGCATGCCAAGATATTTGAAATTATGATTTGCTAATGATGATAGGGATCAATCAAATGTCAATTTCATACATGGTTTCATTTCCTTACCCATCTCGCCTTTGTTAAACGAATGGATTATGCATCATTTCGATTTTTTTTTAATCATTTCATGACCACCATGATCCTAAATATCATACGATTTACCAGCATATGGATCAGATCGTTATAATCTCCCACATGTAATCGATCCCATTACGTGAATCACATTCAACCTGTCCAAAGCTTGGCTTTGGACATGGTTGAATATATCATAGCAACATGCACTCCTATGCGGGCACTTGATTTTCGAATGACAAGCATAATCTTTCAAGCGTGCTTCATCTACGACCATTCAGCCATCCAAACGGACCTTAATTTAACTAATGGCTGCGTGAACTTTCGTTCATTCTGTTCATTTTTATTTTCTCTCTGTGAGCCGAGTCCTCTGCAAATTCCTTGCACCCCTGTACCTATCCATTTGCATCCCCCGTCCTCTATCAGCAATGACTAATCGTTACGAGCCTGGTAAATACCAAGATCTACTTCGTGTCCCTAAGTTCAAAAGATGTCGTGAGTTATTCCTTCGAGCGGGCTGGAGCTCATTTCTTCGCCTTCTCCAAGGCCATGACCATGAAATTTTGTTACTGTTTGCCAAAGGATTTGATGGCAAGATGGCCAAGGTTGGCCATCTTGTTTTCTCCATGATAGAAGAGTCAATAGCATTAGCTACGAAGCTCCCTAGAGAGGGTGCCCGATGGCACAAGCATCTCTTTCTTTCACGGAAGGCTTGCGAATTTTCCCTCAAAGACGATTTTCAACACGTTGCTGGTACCAAAGGATTCCACAAAGAATGGATCAAGTCGGAGTACTTAGATCATTTGACCGTTATCATCCACTTAATCACTTGCGAGGGTAAGTTCAATGTATTTAAAGCTTACCATTTCAGATTGTTAGCGCATTTCGTCAACAATCAGACCCTCAATTTCCCATTTTATTTTCTAAAGAGTTTGGAAAAGATGTCGAGCCAAGCAAGAAAAAATACAGTTAACCCTTCTGGCAGCTTGTATCACCATTGTCTTATTAAGCTTATGATCATTCACCAGTTAGAGAAGAGAGGACAAAATTGGGATCATTTTGTTTTTGAGATACTGAACCCTCATTTATCTACTATCAAACCTTCCTCTTCTCAAGAACATCATCATACCCAAGCAGAACCAAACGCTAAACGTGTACGGTTTGATGAAAGTTCCTTAGATGATATGCACTCTGCCCACTCATTGCTTTCTCCTGAGAATGCTCTGGGTGATCCCACTTCGGAACCCCCACCTTTCTCATCTATACCTACTGAATCTAGAAAGACAAATTGTGACCAATCCGTCGATCAGTCTATCATTCAGACTGTCGTTCAGCCTTCATGTTCAAACATCCAATCGGACGATCATACCTTTGAATCACCCCTCCTCACACTAGTTAATGTATCTGCTCAAATGAGTGAAGCCTCTGCTGCTGGAAGTTATCCTGCACACAACAAAGACAAAAATTTTGAAGATCATACTGTTGAGTGTGAAACATTTTCAAAAGAGTTGAGTCCCCCAAAGAAACCTGAAAATCATGAAGAACAGCCTATTCTGACTCAGCAGGAAGTAGAAATATTTACCCAAATCATATCATGGTTGATAGAACAGAATCAAAGTTCTATGGAAACAATTTATGAGCTTCATGAAGAAAATAAGGCACTGTGTGCACAATTAAAAAGCATCGAATGTTTAGTTAATGCCAAAACAACATCCCACACTATCTTGAGGATGAGGTATAATTCCCTAAAGGATCAATTTGAGACGCTCCAGGCCAAATCTATATCTTCATCATCCAAGTCGAAGGTCGCTGCTATTGCAGCTCGGCCTTCTTCCTAATTTCTTTCTGTTTTGCTCAGTGGGACCTGGCATGTCTCCAGTTTGGGGGGATGTTGGTGTCCATTTTGTCACCATTTTTTATCATCGAATCTACTTTGAATGGCGTTATTTTCATTATTTTTTCTATGATAAGTTATTATTTCCACTATTTAGCCCATCAAACAGACCAAGTATGCAGATATTTACTTATTACGCAAATCTTGTTCACATCTTGCTATATTATGATTTATTCATGTTTAAATGACATTTTCTGGGCATACTTGGCATTTAAGTTTTGATTTACAGGCTGTGTTTTTTAAACGAGCCTTCATTCAGACTGTGTGTTACGTGCTAATACTCAGTTGTGTCCAGCTTGTCATTCAGCTTCGCGTTCAGCCCGCGGAATCAACGGTTAGCATACTTCGGGCCATTAAAGACAGAAATGGACACGTGGGTTCTGTTTGCCACGCAAGGGTCATGGATAATGAGCTCTGGTTCTGGAATATTTGTCCTCAGGCCTGCTAAACTCGACAACACATTCTACCTCCACGTCAACCCTCCACACATCGATTTCGTTGCTCATTCGGCCTGGAATCACGCACGACCATTTACATCGTTGTTCTGGAAGAGTTCGCCCATCCACGCTCAGTCCACTAACACACTGCTTGTTCCACAACATAGTAAGATCAACGCTCCAAGTTGTTGCACGAAGGAACCGACCCCGTGAAGACTGATTGATGCTCCCTGTCTTGTCATGCATCACTTAAAGCAGTCGGTTACAGTCATAAATGCCTCTATTATTAGAGAGGTCGACTTTGTTGACCTTCTCATCCATTGTAATGTATAAATAGACTCTTTGCATTGTTTAACATAGATTAGAGTAGTATAATCTATACTATTTTGGTCTGTTGGTTCAGTTAAATTCAATTAATTCAGTAGTTGTGTTTTCCTGAAGTTTGACTCGGTTTTTCATTTTGAAAGATCTTTCAATTTTTTCTTTATTAAATATTTCTAAGGTCTGACAAGCCGAAAATTAGGTATCATTCTACCTTAGCATATACTTTACCTCAACTCTAAGATTACCAAGCTCGGTCGATAATTAAATATTAGGTTTTTTCTTTGAGATATTTCACACACCCAACAATCTTGCAGAGCTTCCAAAGTGCAAATGTTTTGTTGGCAAATTTTGTTGTTGTTGTATTTTATTATTTTTCAATGGTTGGAATGTTGCCTACAAATTTTGAAACCTAGAACGGCTACTCAGACTGCGTTTAATTTCTTAAACCAATATTATAGAAAATTTAAAAGATTTGTTTCTTAGTTTTTGGATTTTCTCCCGTTCTATGTTGTGTAATTGCACTGTACCTTGAAAGTTAAAGTGAGGGATGGAGAAATGATTTTTATGTTAGAAATTAAAGTTTGTTATCTACCTTAGCTAGGTTTGTATTTTCCAAACCATAGGAATGGGAAAAATACACAAGCACACACCACAATTCGCAAGCAGGAAATTCAAGGTCTGTTATAGTGTATTTGATTTTGCGCACAAAATGTGTTTATGAGTTGCTTGTTGCGTCAACCAAGAACGATTATTGTTGTATAAACAACGGTTATACAAATGTCTTTCATTCCAGTGCATACCTGTTATTTTAATCTCACATCCTGTTGCATATTTTTGTAGACTAGGTATTTGAAAACTAGACATAGTGACCTGAGATGGGCCCGGGATCAAATCAACTGGTTGCCACTATACACCCTAGGATATATGCAATAGCTTGCAAGTCACATATATCAGTATCTTGTGACTCAAACAAGGGCTGAGACATCCTACTCCTGTTTTGGAGGGTTATAATGTAAAGGAAGACTTTTTGCTTAAACCTACATTTGTTTCTCTGATTCCTAAGAGGTTTTTGTGAAGGTGTTTGGGTGGTTATAGTTTTGTAGACGTACTCTCCAATGACAACTTGTTCTGTAGATGTAATCTTCCCCAAATCTTTGACAAAGGCCAAAATATGAATTTGCATACTCATCTTCGGATGAAGGAAGTTGTCATCTAGGGGCAGTAATAGTAATATTCATTCCTTACCCCAAAGTGAAGCTTAAGGGAGGATGTTTGTGTCAATTAAGCTTGACATAGGGTTAATTAATTATAACAAATATGTGACCAATTACAGGTCATGTATTTTATCGTTACAAGGATATATATGTGCACATTGTATCATTCACAACGAAACATTGAGCTTATTGACAATTTGATTTTGAGAGCATGTCATTTGTCTTGTGCTATGCTGTGTAGAGTCATGGTTAAATAATATTTGATTATAAACCTAAATTCTAGTATTATCAAGTTAACCTGCTTTCAAAATGGAGTTGAGCAAGGGCCAATGCATGCATTCATTAGCTAGTACAAATGCCTTGTCTTTCTTATAGCCTAGTGGGCTAACTTGAGTGGTTGGGTGCTTTTGAGCTTCACGTAGGAGGTCTTGGGCTTGATTCCACAGGCTGGATTCCTTTACTTGTGTACCTCACTAGTTGTCCCAGCTGGATTAGGCATCATAATCAGTGCCAGTGGGTTTCCAGTGTCCACTAGGAACCATTCGGGAATGCGGGGAAGTGCCTGGGAGTTTTGTCGCAAGATGTTCCTTGGAAAAAAATGCCTCTTCCTGCTTGCAGTCATGATTCAATTGGTCTACACTAATCTTGGCTGTCCAAGGTAACATATAACTTAGGCATCATCGCATAGTAGTATAGTATTTCATGTTTTCTGAAAGATGAACATTTTCTTTGACAGAGAAATTCTTTGTCATTTTGCTCACTTTTTGATGTCAAACATGATTAGAAATAAAATAATTACTTACAACTATTCACCCCATATGTTTTGATATCTCACTCACATTTGTCCTTTATTTCATGATTTGCATTTAGTGACTATAATGTTTTACCAGTAAATTTAGTATCTTAACACATGTTGTAGTAATTAGTTAATTAAATTAGTTGAATTGGTATAAATCAATACATCTTTCCAGCTCGTGTTGTAATGGAGTGATCTTGAGATTCCATGGAATATGGACTCAAAAGTTTTTGGATTGCAGTCAATAGACGACTTGATGAATGGGTGAGGCTTGAGCAAATTGAACTAGACTCTGTGGATATTGATGCGGATGAGAAGGTTGATGACAAGGTATATTCAAGTGTATTCACCAAAAAGTTGTAGTTCTCTCATGGTTGAGATATCTTCACAATTTTACTTGCATGGTGAATGTTGTGATTGCCCCCCTGCTAGTATTATTTCTTAGGGTTGGTTACAACTTGCTCTTTTCTGATTTTCCATGTTGAAATGTCTTCCTCTTACTACTGGTTGTGAATGTGTATTTATTATCACTACAATCAAAATCATTCAACATTTGATGTAGCAGGTTTATCTCAAAGAAAAAACTTTTGCAAATCAGAACTTTGGAAGCTTTAATATTTGTTTTCTATATGTCTAGTGATTTTTGCAGGCAGGAAGCTTGAAAATGACCTGCCATCAAAAAAGAAAGATAGATGAAACTCATGTGGAGGTAGGGACATGGCACATATTCTCTCCATTTAGTGTAGATATGAACTAGAATATAATGGGTATCCAAAGCATGTCGAATGGCTTTCCTATGTTCTAGCTTTGCACTGTAGAATCTTTTTTATTTCTCCTCTTTTACACTCTTGATTTCAAAGGTACATATAAATTTGTAAACACATTAAGTTTATGTTAATTAGTTTTTAAAATAACTCGAAATTGTAAAATGAAAAGTGCTTGTGTCTTATCACTTCTATTGACTGAGATATTTTGTATTGTTCATGGTGCACATGAAACAACACAAACAAAAGATAAATGATGAAAGTTGTAGATGATATAATACAAACTAGATCTATGTTAACTAAATATATACAACATTGTTTAGTTCCAACCCATGGGAAAAACACAAGGATGCCACCGATGGAGACTTTTATATTTGATCAAACTGCAATCCCCCAAAGAGCTTCCTAAATATTGACATTATTGCAACTAAATGGGATATTTGACCTTTTAACCATTGTAACCAATAGTCATGCCACTTTTATCTGTACCAACACATAATAAATTTAAGGTGCGACATGCTTTTTCCTAACAAAAACAAAATTATATTAAAATATTCTGAGTTTCGAGTTGCCCCAACTATACCTGTAGGCAATAAAGACAATTAGGGTTATACGATAGTCAAATAAAGCTTTGAAATCTTTCTCTCTGCTCTTTACTATATTTCTTCTTTGGTTTTGAATTTGGATTTGAGAGATTCATATTGATAGCTCAATAAAATGGATTCCTTGCTCTGCCAACTTAGCTAAAGTTGGATCTTTCTTGCTAGGATCTTCTTTCCCCCACTGCAGAATTTTGCAGCTGTGTGTCCTTAGGGTATTCCTCTTTATCAGTGGTTGATCTTGGATCAATTGAATTCACATTTGATTGACTGTTTGAAATCCATCCAAGTCTTCCTTTACAGTGGTTGGATGTTGGTCATCTGTCTGATGGAATATCTTCTTTGGACAAGCTTCTTTTGGATGGCCTGCCTCAAGACAAAGTCTACATGCAAAAGCTATATTCTCAAAGTCTCATTGTTCCAATCATTTGAAGTCTTCACTATCCAATATTATCTTTCCTAGTAGACATTTGCTTAGGTCCAACTCTACACAAATTCTAGCTCAAGTGTAAATTCCCTTATCCCTCTAGGTAGGATCCACTTTAATAAATTTACCCAGAGTATTTCTAATTCTTGCAGGACCTCCTCTTTCCATAGATAGAGGCGGGAATATTTCCCTCAGACCGATATGAATGAAATAGACATTGAAATTGACCTTGGAAACACTTTTCTCAATGAGGGCTAGGGAGTCATAGCCTTCATTAAGTTGAGGTTGGAGGGCTTGTTGCATGTTGAAATGAGGTCCTGTGAACTAGAACCCTAGGCAGGTGTAAGTTAACATGACCTCAATCTCTTTCCTCTGGAAGTGGAAATGTAACTTAGAAAGAGAACTCAAAGCATTGAATATCATAACATTGGTTTTTCCCATGTTGATTGTTAACTGTTGAAGATCACAAAAGTTGGCTATAGTGTCAATTTACCTTTGTAGGCCCTCATAAGAAGAGAGGTTAGCAAGATTAAGTCATTATCAAAAAGGAGTAGGGAAATGATCACCTGATGTAGAAGTTAGCCATCACCCTCCTTGATGTGCTCATGGAGGAATTGCTAGGTTTAATGGTCATTCTTACCGAGTTGGACTTCTTGAACCTTGATTGTATATGTTAAATTTATTCTAACCTATGAAGAAAAAATTTGTCCTCATCTATGTTCCATGCTGTTGAATTCTGTATGTGGCCATTATTGTGCACCTTCGAAGCAATTGTACATAAGAAATCAACTTCAAAGTTCATTTAGGCCCATTCCATCTAATGGCATCAATGGAAATTTGAAAGCAGAAGTAATTTATGGTCCCTAATGTTTATTTTAGTGTTTTTGAAAAGTGCCCATGGAAAAAATTGTGCTAGAATAAGATATGTAGGATTTTGCATTATGCTTACACATATGCTCACTTCACTCTTACCATTTTAAGTGTTGGAAGTAAGTATCCATTGGAAATACTATGTTTTGCTTTAACTAAATTTAGAGAAGGGTAAAAACATATTATGAGTGTCACTTGCTTAATGATGTCACAAACATTTCACTTAATTCTTCATGGTTTTTTAATCATGTTCTTGCACTGCCCCCGTATCAGGTTTTGAACAGTATAGTTACCAAAATTCTCTGCTTGCATGCTTTCTCAAGTGTCACCTGTTTTCAGATTCTTGGTTGGAGAAGATTTTTGATGGGCAGTCAACTCCTTGTAATTGAAGAGTTTCACCTGTACAACTTAGGTGACTACTCTTCACACACCACCAATCATTTCAGGCTATTAATACAGATTTGACCTGTGAGTTGGCAAGGTGGACCTTCCCCTTTGTTCTGATCTTCTTACTTGAGGAACAGGATTTGATCCCTGTCCACCATGCTTCTTTGTTTCCAGTGAACTTGGTCTTGGCATTGGTGCTAAACTGTATTCCTTATAAGTGTACTGCATACCATGGTTATATGTTTTCCCAGTGAAAACCTTGTGGTGAAACCCAATGGATGCTTCCCCACATTTGTGGATGACATCCCTATTAAACATGTCAGGCTAGTGTGCCTCACCCAAGGGGATAAAAACTGGGCACCTGCCAGCATGGAACTATCCAAGAGCCCAACTATAGTGGCAACAACCAGTTTACACGTGGGCTCAGCCTACTAAGGTTATGTGTACTAATGTAGTAACAACCAACTGAGATAACCTCTTGTGCTCACCTTACTATGGTTATATGTACTCTATATACATCTTATTTTTTTATATGTATATTATCATTCACATATATATTTATGTATTTTATATATTCCTCTGTATCCAAAATTTTCTAAAATCTACTGTATCTTTATCTGAACCTGTATCTGTATCCTTGTAACATAGCTCTACATAAATCCTATTATTTCTTCTAACTTTTTTTCTTCCTATTTTTTGATTTAGAAATCATTAAGCATAAGATATGGTATGATTGTCTTTGTCATTCTCTTTCCTTCTTTTGAATTGTTCTTGTTGCTTGATTCCCTTGAATAATTGTTTTATGCATTTTTCTTGGTGGTCCAACTGCCTTGTTGGAATGTTGTTGATTTGAAGTCTTAGTGTTCTTGAGAATCTCAATATAGCTCAGAGATTGATTTTTAGTTGCTTTTGTGGGACATTATCTTTCACCAACTTCCATGACATTTTGTTCATCATTGTAACCAAGACCAGTCTTGATAAGTGGAGTTCTCTAAGACTTTATGATGTTTTCTAGGATGAGAGAGCTCTTATTGAAGTTATTCAATTCATAGGTTGTCTTTTCAAGTTCTCTTCTGTTGGCAGGTAACAACCCTCTCAATTTTTTATGCTCTATTGAATAAAATTGATTAGTTTCTTTCTGTAATTTACCATAAAATTATTGAGAAGTGCCTTTAGAATCTTTGATTCTGAAGGTACTCTTAAATAGAAGGTATTGATGATTAAAATAAATTTGAGGAAATAATTTCAAATCAAGCTCGTTATTTTTACAAATTGATTATTCTAGCAACTGTTAAAATGTGATCAATCTTCAGTACTATTTCAGGTGATTATATTTATGCTTTGCTAGGTTTTATTAATTATTAACATTGCTTGAATTTGATTCTATCATTCCTTATTTCATTTTTGTTATTTCATTTCTTTTAAGATATGATTTCCTATGATTAAGTATATATGATAATATATATATACTTAGGGTTGATTAACTTTGTTGCAAAAATATTTTAACCCTTAGTACATATTTATATTATTCTTGCCATATGTAAATCATAATTTAATTTTTGTAAATAAATAAATTTTCCTTTGTAAATATGTTTTTCACATTCGATTTCATGTTGAGTTATGAATGCAAAACTTAGTGTTATGATCAAATATGAATTGAAATTGGTTATGGTTGAAAATATATTTATGATAACTTTTGGTTGGTTGAGTAATATTGTATTATCTTAACTTGAACTTTGAAGTGAATCATTATGAACTTAGCCTTGTATAGTGTGGTTCATGTTTTCATCAACCTAGGGTTAAGTGATTTCATCGAATTCATAAAATCTTTGATTCATAACGTTTCATAATGAAAATCATGTATTAAATCTTGGGATGATTCATTTGGTACGAAGAACAATTTGATGTTTTGATGGCACACATGAATCATATCATATATCGAATTATGATTAAGGCAATGGTCTACTTTGTTTTTATGATTTTTTGAAAGCCTATTTATCATGATCAGTTATAAATTTCAAATCACTTTGATTGATAGTACGCTAATGTTCTACCTGTAGCTTTGTCAATCAAAACTGGAGGTATAACATTTGGATACGAGACAAGAATTGATGCTTTGCTGAAACCTATTTCATATAAACATTATGAAATCATTATCTGGTTCAATGTTGATTGTCGAACCCGCTCCATGATATTATTTCATTTTGTTTTTCTGTACTTCCAGAGCATTTCAAATCACCTTATTTTGATGGTCTGGTTCATGCATTTTTTTTGGCGGTGATGGTTTTATTCTTGAGCATGTGTTTAGGGTTTATTATATCTGAGTTTGTTAATATTTAATATGCTAAGACAGAAAATATCAGCATTGCATTTCATTTTACAACAACAGCATATACAGGATCACTGAAAGAACAACAAGCACAGCATAAACACAAGAGACATAGATTTATCCTGGGAAACCCTCATGGGGTAGAAAACCCAGCAAAGCTTGCTCAATATAGATGACCAGCAAATATAAAGATGTAAACCCTAGACATGAGCTCCTTCTCCTCCATAGTAGATCTCTCCCTCACCTATGCGCTATTCACAAGTGAGTGTAATGTGTGTTAAATGAGGAACACACCTCCTCTATTTATACACAACTTCGACTTGTATTTTACATTGACTAGGTCAGCCCCAACTTAATTACTTAACATAATGTGGCAGGGCCGACCCCACTAGGGTGGTCTAATAACCCCTTTAACCCACATGACTCATACAGGGCCAACCCCCACTAGGGAAGTCTAATAACCCAAGTTACCACATTCTCCACAAAGGAATAAAACATCTCCGGATATACAATAAGGTCTTCACGGAGGAATGAAACATCTTCGAAATAATAAAGTACAAATATAATATTCTTAGAAGTTACAATATCTCAACACTCCCCCTTAACGAGAAGGATATTATAACAACATCTGCAGGAGCAAGGTGTCATCAACATCATACATGATACATCTATAAATCATTGGAAGCTTTCTCAACATCATCAGTAACTCAACCAGTTACTGGAATATCTTTAGGTCTTCAATACTGGAGTATCAACATCGTCAGTATTGATTCTTCCCCTTCTGCAGCACTTGATCAGCTACAACATCGTCATCATCTGGATCACCCGATCAATAGCCTCATTGTCTGGATCTATTGATCATCATCATAACAACATCAACTGGATCCTCTCGATCAACAGCATCACATCATCAACTGGATCCTCTCGATCAACAGCATCACATCATCAATTGGATCCTCTCAATCAACAGCATCACGTCATCAGCTGGATCCTCTCGATCAAACAACATCATGTCATCAACTGGATCCTCTCAATCCGCAGCATCTGGATCATCTGCAACACACATGATCCAATTACGGGATGATCAATCCCTCTCACTTTAAGACACCTCTCATGTCTATGGACGATGAAATCCAGATCCAATTCCTAGGATGATCAATCCGTATCAATTTAAGACAAGTCTCATGTCTATGGATGATGCAATCCAAATCTACTTATAGGATGATCAATCCTGATCCCTTTAAGACAAATCCATGTCTAGGGACGATTGATTCCTTGATCCATTTAAGACAAATCCATGTCTAGGGACGATGCAGTCCTTGATCCATTTAAGACAAATCCATGTCTAGGGACGATGCAGTCCCGACCACAATGCTAGTCCTTTTTCATACTAGATGTGACCTAGATTAGATCTAGGATTTACCACCACAGAGCCAATCCTTTTTCATACTGGATGTGACCTAGATCAGATCTAGGATTTATCACCTACATTTTGAACTAAAAGCTTAGGGACGATGCAGTCCTATCATCAATTTTCGGAGACAGATGTCTACGGGTCTATTTAGGGGACCAAAGTCCGGGGATGATGCAATCCCTCTCGTCCACTAGGGACTTATTTCTCGGAGACATATGTCTATGGATCAATTCAGGGGACGAAAGTCCAGGGATGATGCAATCCCTCTCGTCCACTAGGGACTTCTTTCTCGGAGACATATGTCTACGGATCAATTCAGGGAACCAAAGTCCAGGGATGATGCAATCCCTCTCGTCAACTAGTGACTTCTTTCTCAGAGACATATGTCTATGTATCAATTCAGGGGACCGAAGTCCAAGGATGATGCAATCCCTCTTGTACACTAGGGACTTCTTTCTCGGAGACATATGTCTACAGATCAATTTAGGGGACCGAATTCTAGGGATGATGCAATCCCTATCGTCCACTAGGGAATTCTTTCTCAGAGACATATGTCTACGGATCTCTTTTAGGACATGTGTCCAAGGACGATACAATCCACCTCGTCAACTAGGGACCATTTCTCAACCTTATCATTGATATCATCGACCTCATCGTCGGGACAGGTAACCTCATCATCGACCTCACCATCGGAATAGGTAACCTCATCAATACATGTATCCTCATCATCGATATAGTATCTTCATGATCGATACAAGTATCCATATCATCATCATCAACCATATAACTCCCCCTTTCGAGGAGGGTCCTTCTAAACTACACCAAGCTTGTCTCGAAAATACTCAAACTTTACTCGAGACAGAGGTTTTGTCAATACATCAACAACTTGTTCATCAGTGCTCACATACTCAAGCTTGATAGATCCTTTCTACACCATATCCCATATATAGAAATATCGGATCTCTATGTGCTTTGAATTATCATGGAACACTAGATTCTCTGTCATCTTGATACAGCTCTGGCTGTCACATAGGATCACAGTGGGGTCCATCTCTAAGTCAAACAATCCTGATAACAACTTCCGAAGCCATACCGCTTCACAACCAGCAAAGCAAGAAACTATATATTCCGATTCAAGTGTGCTAAGAGCCACACTAGACTGCTTCCTGCTAAACCAGGAGATCATGGCAGATCCTAGACAATAACATCCACCCGATGTGCTCTTCCTGTCTGATGCACTTCCTACCCAATCAGCATCTGTGTAGCCATACAATCTGAAGTCATGATCTCCAAAATAATATACACCAAATTCTATCGTACCCTTCAGGTACCTCATCACATGCTTTGCAGCTATCGGGTGAACTCATCTAGGTTCCACTAGATACTGACTCAAGGTGTTCACCGCAAAGCATAGATTTGGCTTGGTATTCATCAGATACATCAATCACCCAATAATCTGTCTGTACAAAGTTACATCCACTAACTCTGATGAGTCATCAACTAATAGCTTCAAGTCGGAACCCATGAGAGTGGCCATGGTTGTACATTCCAACATATCAAATCTTTCCCTAGTTGAGAAAGATTACTTCTGGGCCCTGCTATACTTCTAAACCTAGGAAGTAATGCATCAATCTGAGATATTTCATCTCAAATTCTGTAGCTAGCTTCTTCTTGCTTTCCATGATTTATTTCTCATTCCCTGTCAGAAATAGATCAAACACATACAGTAATAGTATGATAGGTTCATCAACCATAATCTTAAGATAAAGGTTAGGATCATCTTTACTTTTGGTAAAGCCCAAGCTTTCCAAGAAGCTATCAATTCTCCCTCTGTGACTGAACATCATTCACACTCTGCATTGAGTGATCTTCTGCATATCTATCTATGCCATCTCCTGTCAGATGGGTCTACTGATATAAGCTTCAAGATCATTCAAACTCTGTGGTGAGTTCCTTCTTGCATCCATCTAAGAGAATAATGCCATCTGTATATGGACACCATCGTCAACCTTGTAGCAAAGGTTGAAATCCGCATCACCCATGGTGATCATTAAGCTCATCAAATGACTATCGATCCTGGGTACCCATACAGAGATTTCTTCAATTGAATCCTGGGAGTTTTCTCGATTCACACTTCTTCTTCAATTACACCATTAAGAGAATGGTCTTATCTAACCACTTGGAGCAAACATCTCATCATGGTCCTCTTTCTCTTTCTAAGAGAATCTTCTATCCATGAGCCTTCTATAGTATGTTTAATTTGTAAGTCTTCTTGTTGAACATCCATCACTTGTTCAGTGTTCATCATCCTTCTTTTGCAAATAATAGCACATGATCTTTCCTACAAATCAAAGTTAATTACATGATTAGTAATACTTCATAATTGTCAAATCATGTTGACATGATAACCTATTATGCATACAGACATGATTCACATAGTCATGCAACTATGTTGACCAATATTTTGGCACAACACTTTTCCATATTCTGTATGCATACAGTCGCTATCTAGATGCCTTCCATCTCTACTAGAACATATTGTCAAGAGCGTGCACAACTCTCAGCATGTTAGCAAAGAGGTTTCATTCTAGATAAACAACAATGGAATGTTTGTCCAATCTTACCCATCATACGCAAATTAGTAGTATACTATTCAATGCTATATGAATGCTTACACTATGCATGATATATTTTAGAAATACAAATATGCATACAAGCAATATCATTTACTATTTCAGAGATTCAAATAACAACTCAAATACTTATCTTTTATGTTGAGTGGTTGCCTCTCGCTTAATCTCTATATGTCTTTGAACTTCTATTCATTCTGTACCACTATGCATGCTTAAGTGTGCACTAGTGTCATCCTCATGATCTCATACATAAACATACATTCATTAGTGTAATTTCAATACTATCAAAACATTTTTTATGGTCATGATCATTTCATACACATGTATACTTACCTAAGATCCTATCACAAGGTAGGATTCTAACTTGATATAGGAAAACATACCTGGATTATCATGCTTGGTTATGTCTTAACATACCCAAACAATATCTTCTTTTGTTCTCTTCAATGATTTAGAGACCTTGTGCTAGAACCTGCATATCTCATAGGTTAAGCATAGTAGAACAAAGTCATACATACCTCGTAAGTAGAGCTTCTATGTGATCAAATATTATGGATGAGTCTTTGTCTTCATGTCATCATGGTCATAGAACTTGATTTTCCTTTCTTCATGTACCTGTATCTTGTTAGCAGACAACATCATCCTCATACAGCACCACAAGTGCATTAGTACAATCATAAGTGTCATAACCTTAATCAATGAATGCCTTCTATCATTCACATGCATTCATTATCAAACAATCATAATTGTACTAATCTAAATAACATGAAGACAAACATAAACTTAACCATGAATAGATTTCAACACATACATGTATCTCCTCAAGTCATACCTGTCAGGATTGCTTTTAACTCAATCCATACTAGATCTGGAGCTGGATTAGGGTTTGTTAGAGAAACCCTAAAAATTCAAAATTTGAATTTCAAACTTCTGAATGGATGGAAAGATGTGCCTTGATGAGCCAATCAAGCTAGCATACTTCAATTTTGAAATCTCCAAAATTTGACCCCTCTAAATTGCCTTTGAAACTTCTGGATTCACTGGACAGGACCTTGAACTAGGGTTTGATAAAGCCCACCCTTCTGACCAATCAAAAGATTCGATGCAAAGCTCTAAACTTTGATTTTTCTGAGGAGCTTCCAGCCGTAGTCACAGATTTCAAAAATTCCAACTTTTGTAGAAGCCCTAATTTTCTACCTTTCTGATCAAAATCCCGAACTAGGGTTTGATCAAGCCCAGCCTTCTGGCCAACCAAAAAATTTTATCTTGGTCTCTAAATTTCAATTTTGATGAGTAGCATTCAGCCGTGGTCTTCGATTCCAAGAATTTCAACTTTCTCTAAAACCCTAATTTCCCACAGCAGTGACGATTCAAGAATGAAGGTGCTCAAAATCCAAATCTGTTTTGACATAAATATGCACCTGATTGTTTCTAGTGTAACTCCAAAATTACGACTCCACAGGGTCTAAAACTGCTTCCTGTGGTATCCCGACCTGTCCTCTTTCCAAATCCACAGGTCTGACCTCAATTGGATTCTCTGAGAGAGAGTTATGCCAAGTGTCGCAACGTGACCTGTTTATGGGATAAAACAAGAGAGCGAACTTGTACGGAGTGCCACATGTCACTGGTTCAACTTCGACCTCTGAAAACTTTACCTGAGAAACTACAGTCCGTGCTCTACCTATATTATGAAATTTCATTTGGATATTTCTAGCCCAAGTTGTCACCTTTTTATGACTGAGATCTGGAAGAGGCATAAAGCCTAACTTGTACTGATCATAAATCACAAAGTACAATGAATTAGAGGCTGTCCTTTGGACACAAGGTACATGGGGATGTTTTCTACAACCTTTAAAGGTTTCAGATCCTGAACCTTTGCCAAAATGCTTTTATAGAGAAATTTCCATGATGACTGGTTTTTTCTATATAAAACCCTAACCTTCAAATTGTCACAAGTGAGGCAAGTGTCGTAAGTGCCATACCTTACCTTCCTTCAGGTTAGCTATGATACCATGTTAAGATTTAATATGCTAAGACAGAAAATATTAGCATTGCATTTCATTTTACAACAATAGCATATACAAGATCACTGAAAGAACAGCAAGCACAACATAAACACAAGAGACACAAATTTATCCTGGGAAACCCTCATGGGGTAGAAAACCCATCAAAGCTTCCTCGATATAGATGACCATAAAATACAAAGATGTAAACCCTAGACATGAGCTCCTTCTCCTCCATAGTAGATCTCTCCCTCACCTATGCGCTATTCACAAGTGAGTGTAATGTGTGTTAAATGAGGAACACACCTTCTCTATCTATACACAACTCTGACTTGTATTTTACATTGACTAGGTCGGCCCCAACTTAATTACTTAACATAATGTGGCAAGGCCAACCCCACTAGGGTGGTCTAATAACCCCTTTAACCCACATGACTCATACAGGGCCAACCCCCACTAGGGAAGTCTAATAACCCAAGTTATCACATTCTCCATGGAGGAATAAAACATCTACGGATGTACAATAAGGTCTTCACAAAGGAATGAAACATCTCCAGAATAATAAAGTACAAATATAATATTCTTAGAAGTTACAATATCTCAACATAGTTTTCTTGGATCCCTATTCTTAGCATTTTTACGACCCCCTTTCCTGCTGGTTTGTCTGGAGAATCGTCAAACTTGAATATGGCACCTCTCTCTAGATTTGAACCTGATGGAGCCGAGCTATTAGATATTAACCCCAATGTTGCACAGCTGTTTGATAAACTTGGTTGGGGAGATTTTCTTCGTTCTTTTAGTGGGCATAATGTTGAAGCAACTCGGCGATTCGTTCTATCTCTCAGAGAGAATGTGGCACACATTGGTGATTTAAGGATGGAAATTTCAGAAGACTTCATTGCCAAGGATACAAATTTGCCATAGAAAGGTGAGTGTTGGTTTAAAAAAAAGAGGTTAACCGTGAGAAGTGGAAACAATTTTTACTTCCTCTTCCTGAGGGATTTGATGATAAATATGGTTTTCCGGTTAAATATCTTCAACCACAGTGGGAAACTCTCTTTCATATGATTGTTCGCTATATCACTTGCAATGGCAGGTATTCATCTGTTCATTTATATCACTTGAGGTTTTTTATGGCTTTTAAAGGTTCACATTTAAATCTTCCTCATTTTCTATTCAGAAGTTTGCAAAAAATGGCCATTGTTGTTCAAAACACCATAGCTAAACAGAATCATAGTCTTTTTCACCACGGTTTAGTGAAAATGTTGATTGAATATCAATTGTCTTTTATCAATGTTACTTGGGATTTATTCCTAGATAAGAATGGCTTCATCCAAAATGAGGGATGGCCTTCGGAACGACCTAAGACCAGACAGAAATGAAGATGGTCAAATGGGTCTAAGGTGGTTGAAGCAAATGATGAACAAAGCCCTAAGGGTTCTGAGGGTAACAGTCCCTTTCAGTCTGTAGTTCTGGGAGTTAGGGTTATTGAAAATGAATCTTAGTCCAGTAGTATCAAGACTTCCAGTAATGAACAATTAATTCAAAACAGCAAACATCGGATAAAGGGTTTGTGTAACCAACACAAGGGAAAATTGTTAATTCAATTTGTGATAGTAAATATGAGCCAAAATTTGAGAAACCTAACATAATAGGTGTTGACAGGGTTACCAATAGTATGGCTACTGTATTATCTATGCCAATAGTGGCACAGAAGAACTCATAATCAATTGTTATTCAACTTGATTCTGAAAACGATGATTTAGCCTCAATTCCTAAGATAGCTCGTGCCGTTGAACCAGCTTCAATTGTTAATGATTCTATGATACCCGTGGTCAAAGAGTTTGTTGATAATTCTTGTCAAAATGAAACAATGGTAGAACCTTCAATCATTGATGTTCCTCAGTCTGTCCAAGATGGGAACGAGCCAAATTTTCCCCAATCTGGTTTCTGTGATCAAGAAGAAGAAACTCTTCAACAAGTTCTCAACCAAGTTCATGAAACTAAAATCTCACGGTTGAAGGTAGAATTAAAAAATTGCAAAACTGATGCAATGATAAAAGATGAGGAAAATAAGGCATTCAAGGCCGAATTATTAGATTGGATAGAAAGATGGAAAGAGGCAAATTTGAAGAAGCGTAAGTATAAGGAAGCCAAAAAGACTGTAATGACCACCAATACTCATTTGTTTGAGCAAATTGAACAAAAAAATCTTGAAATATTAAAACTTAAGGTCAGGCTTTCTGAAGCAAGAAAAGCAATCAAATTGCAAACTAAAAATTGACAGATGCTTTTTTTTGGTTTTGACAGGTAATAGCTCATCATTTATCTCAAGACTTAATATTTCGGTTTTATCACTTATTCATTATTTGTGATTATTTACACGCTCTCGGTTCATTTTTGCAGGTGTCAAAACTGAAGAATTTGTTTGATTATGATGCGGTTTGTTATATGAAATTTTGCCACCGAATACTGAAGTGGTTCAAACCTGAATGATGTGGATACCAGATGTCAAAGGGAGTTGTTGTTCGTTTTCCACATGGGCGAAGTTGTTACGCGAAGTTGAAAGCTTGATGATGATCAAATGCCAGGTGCATCAATGAAGGATGTTTTAGTTTGAAACGATTGTAAATAGGATCCAGCTGTTGGATAGTTGGTAGTTTTAGAAATCTATTTTTAGTAGTCAGTTGTATAGAATTTAGTGAAGTAATCAATAGGTTAGTGTTGTAAATACTATGAAGATCATTGAACTGAGGGTCGATGGAGGTCTGAAGAAAAGACTTGTTGAAATATTATGCAAATCTTAGTTTGATCGCTCTACTGGAGTTGTGTCCTGGTGGATGATTGTGACTGAATTTCTTAAACTGGTACCTTTGTTTGGCTATCTTTTTCAGAAACTTAAATACATATTTCAATATACTACTTTCTCGTTTTATACTTACACGATTGTACTGTGATTATAATTGTGTAAATTATCTGAAAGTTACTCTATTTGCTCAATATTAATATATGATTAAATGTTGCTAAATCCTTTACTCAATATGTTATTGGTAACTGTGATTTAGTATCAATACATTTCATATTTATTTTGATAGCATTTGTGTGTCCACAGTGTTTTCTGAAATGAATACAATCTTTTAATCTGAATATTTGATATTGAATATTGATTATTGATTAATACATCATTATAGAAGTAATTGAAATACTTTTCTATTTCAATTTTTCTATTCTGTGCAATTACAACAAAGCAATTCACATGATGATCTCTTATGATATTTTTATCTAAGATATTATCATTTTATTCTTTGTTATTTTAAATGATTAATTAATGATTAATTTAGTCTTCTCAAATTGCTCTCAGCTAAGATAGGTTAGGATAAGAAGTTAAATAGTTTAGTTAATTTTTAGTATTTCTTAGATAGGGTTTTATTTAGATTATTTTGTTTAATTTTCTGAAATAGTCATTTTTTATTAAAAACTTAAATCCAAAAACAGAAACAAAACATGAGACTTTCGTTAGGAAAGCACATTAGGTCAGATTAAATTCAGAAACTAACTCTAGGATTCCTTTTGAAATCAGTAGATTAACTTAGGTTACATTTTTGTTAATTTTTATAATTTTCCTTAAGAGAATAAACTCAACTGGTAGTAGGACCATAACCTACGGGGTATTTCCATCCCAAACACACCGGGAGCTGCTCTAAGCTACTTGTGTGGGATTTATCTCCTTAAGTTGGCTAGGTTCAAAAAATCAGGCCAACAAATGGCGCTAGAACACTTAGGCTGAAATCAGGACCTTATCTTTTGATTGACAACACTTTGTTCAGACGAAATTCAGATGGTGTATTACTTCACTGCTTAGACAAAGATGAAACTAGGACAAAAGTGATGGAATTACATTCTGGCCCGACAGGTGGCCATTTTGGAGGAGAGACTACCGCTCACAAAATCTTTAGAGAAGGTTACTATTGGCCTACATTATTTCGGGATTCTTATGCCTTTGTTAGAAAATGTCTAGAATTTCAAACTGCAGCAGGTAGGGTGAAGAAACCCGCCTTTCCTTTGCAGCCGGTTACAGTAGACAGACCTTTTCAACAATGGGGTATTGACATAGTTGGTCCAATAAACCCACCTTCTTCTCTAGATCACAAATACATCATTACAACAACTGATTATTTTACTCGATGGGCAGAAGCTATACCTTTACAAGTTGTGAACACCAATTACCTTTACGAGTTGTGAACACCAATCAGGTAATTTTATTTCTTGAATCTTTTATCATTACATGTTTTGGTGTTCCAGATTCGCTTGTTTTTTATAATGCTTCATACTTTTCTTCAATTGAATTAACTCAGTTTGCATTAGAAAAGGGCATAAGGGTTAGATATTCGGCGAGTTATCACCCTCATGGAAATGGTTTATCAGAGTCAACTAATAAAAATCTATTGAAAATTCTTAAGAGGACCATTTCAACTCATCATTGTGATTGGAAAACAACATTGTTTAATGCATTATGGGAAGATAGGGTTACACCTAAGGCTTCGATTGGTAATTCGCCTTTCTTCTTAGTTTATGATACTGAAGCAATCTTGCCACCTAATTTATTTTTACCTTCTCTACAACTAGCTCAATCAATTCAGGATGAAGACTGTCTAGTATTAGAGAAGAGAATTAACACTTTGTTTAAATTGGAAGAAGAAAGAGATAAGGCTAAACAACATTTTGTTAAACATCAACAAATTGTTAAGTCATGGTTCGATTAGTCTTCTAGTTCTAACCGAGAATTTTAGGTGGATGACTTAGTACTTAAAAGGGATAGGGCTCATGAGGATAAGGGACAACACACTAAATTCCAACGTCTTTGGTTAGGTCCGTTCATCATTGCTGAGAAGTTAGGTCCTATTACTTTTCATCTTCAAACCTTGGAAGGCCAACTCGAAATTCTTCCAATAAATGGGTTGGTGCTTAAGAAGTATTTCTGTTAGTTTTTTTTTTTTGCATTTGTACATACTTCTGTACATAAGTTTGTCTATTTTGTAAACAATTGTACAGTCTGTCTGTTAATTTTTCAATTTCTGTAATATATAGTATCTTCTTTTATTTTTGATTAATTTTTGTACATAATTGATCACTAATATCACAAAAGGTTGTCAATTCTGTTTTTTCTGTATATTCTTTTTAGAAAACAGAATCATTGTAAATTTATGATTTTATCTTCATTCGAATTCTGATTTGATCTATCTATAAATTCTTCCTCAAAATTCATTTCAGAATTCATTTTCTTACTTCTTAGAATTGAAAGATATCTTTTTGTCAATACATCATAATCTTTTCAATCTTCTGTACATAATTTTTGTTGAATTTTTGTACATATTCATAGGCAAATAAACATAGTTTTATTTTAGTTAAAAAATATATATATATATTGTACATATCTTTGTTTGAGAAGGGTATTTGTAAATAAATAAACCTTGGGGCTCAAAATTAGTTTGTTCATTTGTTTTAGTTAGTTGAAATATGACAAATCTTTAAGATTTGATCAGACTGATCAGTTCTTCTCAAATCTGATTTCAATCATTTACTAATGATGTTTGCACTTACGATCAGGATTAATCTTTGATTATCTGTGTACTTATACGTTAGGATGACTAACAAATTTCCTTTTCAAAGCTTGGTACTTGGAAAAATCTTTATTAATTATCTGTTAAGATTTTTGATCTGCTCCATGCATAATTATGTTTCATAAGTTAGATTTTGATTGAAGAATAGGAGGTCTCATCATGAGCCAGCCTAATCATGATCATCAGTTCTATTAAAGATAACATCATTTCTGATCACCAGGGTGATGGCTCTTGATCGAAAGATCAAGGGACGGGAGGTCTCATCGTGAGCCGGCTTGTTTATCTTTAGTAAAACTCGTGAATGATACTGTCTTTATTAGGTTACCATGCCTAGACAGTGGTCTTCAATTAACGTTTAATGGAAAATCCATAAGTATTTTATAATTGGAGCAGGTTTTGAAAAAATTTCAGAGAAATAAGTAGGCACATCTTTACACTATGATGCAGATTACTTATATACTGAGTATTTTGTTTTGACGAGGAAAGTGTTAATTTTTCTATAACGAAATCTTTATCTACAGGAATGAAGATAGTTTTGAAAAATATTCGCAAATGTGGTTTGATTATGATTCTGGTTAGATTAAGTTTTTCTGACTTGTTTGAGAAAATTTCAAGACTATGTTTGTTTCAGCTTTTTAAGATTGTGAGCAGAGATAACTGGTTCACCCAAGTCGTTGCCATTTGTTGGCAGGCAACAACCCTCTCAATTTTTTCTGCTCTATTGAATAAAATTGATCAGTTTCCTTCTGTAATTTATCATAAAATTATTGAGAAGTGCCTTCAGAATCTTTGATTCTGAAGGTACTCTTAAATAGAAGGTGTTGATGATTAAAATAAAGTTGAGGAAATAATTTCAAATCAAGCTCGTTATTTTTACAAATTGATTATTCTAGAAGCTGTTAAAATATGATCAATCTTCAGTACTATTTCAGGTGATTATATTTATGCTCTGCTAGGTTTTATTAATTATTAACATTGCTTGAATTTTATTCTATCATTCCTTATTTAATTTTTGTTATTTCATTTCTTTTAAGATATGATTTCCTATGATTAAGTATATATGATAATATATATATACTTAGGGTTGATTAACTTTGTTGCAAAAATCTTTTAACCCTTAGTACATATTTATATTATTCTTGCCATATGTAAATCATAATTTAATTTTTGTAAATAAATAAATTTGGCTTTGTAAATATGTTTTTCACATTCGATTTCATGTTGAGTTATGAATGCAAAACTTAGTGTTATGATCAAATATGAATTGAAATTGGTTATGGTTCAAAACATATTTATGGTAACTTTTGGTTGGTTGAGCAATATTGTATTATCTTAACTTGAACTTTGAAGTGAATCATTATGAACTTAGCCTTGTATAGTGTGGTTCATGTTTTCATCAACCTAGGGTTAAGTGATTTCATCGAATTCATAAAATCTTTGATTCATAACATTTCATAATGAAAATCATGTATTAAATCTTGGGATGATTCATTTGGTATGAAGAACAATTTGATGTTTTGATGGCACGCATGAATCATATCATATATCGAATTATGATTAAGGCAATGGTCTACTTTGTTTTTATGATTTTTTTAAAGCCTGTTTATCATGAGCAGTTATAAATTTCAAATCACTCTGATTGATAGTACGCTAATGTTCTACGTGTAGCTTTGTCAATATAAACTAGAGGTATAACATTTTGATACGAAACAAGAATTGATGCTTTACTGACACCTATTTGATATAAAAATTATGAAATCATTATCTGGTTCAATTTTGATTGTCGAACCCGCTCCATGATATTATTTCATTTTGTTTTTCTGTACTTCTGGAGCATATCAAATCACCTTATTTTGATGGTCTGGTTCATGCATTTGTTTTTGGTGGTGATGGTTTTATTCTTGAGCACGTGTTTAGGGTATATTATGTTTGAGTTTTCTTGGATCCCTATTCCTAGCATTTTTACGACCCCCTTTCCTGTTGGTTTGTCTGGAGAATTGTCAAACTTTAATATGGCACCTCTCTCTAGGTTTGAACCTGATGGAGCTGACCTATTAGATATTAACCCCAATGTTGCACAGTTGTTTGATAAAATTGGTTGGGGAGATTTTCTTCGTGCTTTTAGTGGGCATAATGTTGAAGTAACTCGGCGATTCGCTCTATCTCTCAGAGAGAATGTGGCACACATTGGTGATGTAAGGATGGAAATTTCAGAAGACTTCATTGCCAAGGCTACAAATTTTCCACAGAAAGGTGAGCGTTGGTTTAAAAAAAAAAAAGAGGTTAACCGTGAGAAGTGGAAACAATTTTTACTTCCTCTTCCTGAGGGATTTGATGATAAATATGGTTTTCTAGTTAAATATCTTCAACCACAGTGGGAAACTCTCTTTCATATGATTGTTCACTATATAACTTGCAATGGCAGGTATTCATCTATTCATTTATATCACTTGAGGTTTTTTATGGCTTTTAAAGGTTCACATTTAAATCTTCCTCATTTTCTATTCAAAAGTCTGCAAAAAATGGCCTTTGCTGTTCAAAACACCATAGTTTAATAGAATCATAGTCTTTTTCACCATGGTTTTGTGAAAATCTTGATTGAATATCAATTTTCTTTTATCAATGTTACTTGGGATTTATTCTTGGATAAGAATGGTTTCGGCCAAAATGAGGGATGGCCTTCGGAACGACCTAAGACCAAACAGAAACGAAGACGGTCAAATGGGTCTAAGGTGGTTGAAGCAAATGATGAACAAATCCGTAATGGTTCTGAGGGTAATAGTCCCTTTCAGTCTGTAGTTCTGGGAGCTAGGGTTATTGAAAATGAATCTTAGTCCAGTAGTATCGAGACTTCCAATAATGAACAATTAGTTCAAAACAAGCAAACATCGGATAGAGGGTTTGTGGAACCAACACAAGGGAAAATTGTTAATTCAGTTTATGATAGTAAATACGAGCCAAAATTTGAGAAACCTAACCTAATGGGTGTTCGCAGGGTTACCCGTAGTATGGCTGCTATATTATCTATGCCCATAGTGGCACAGAAGAACTCATAACCAATTGTTATTCAACTTGATTATGAAAATAATGATTTATCCTCAATTCCTGAGATAGCTCGTGCCGATGAACCAGCTTCAATTTTTAATGATTCTATGATACCTGTGGTCAAAGAGTTTGTTGATAATTCCTGTCAAAATGAAACAATGGTAGAACCTTCAATCGTTGATGTTCCTCAGTCTGTCCAAGATGGGAACAAGCCAAATTTGCCCCAATCTGGTTTCTGTGACCAAGAAGAAGAAACTCTTCAACAGGTTCTCAACCAAGTTCATGAAACTAAAATCTCACGGTTGAAGGTAGATTTAAAAAATTGCAAAACTGATGCAATGATAAAAGATGAGGAAAATAAGGCATTCAAGGCCAAATTGTTGGATTGGATAGAAAGATGGAAAGAGGCAAATTTGAAGAAGTGTAAGTATAAGGAAGCCAAAAAGACTGTAATGACCACCAATACTCATTTGCTTGAGCAAATTGAACAGAAAAATCTTGAAATCTTAAAACCTAAGGTCAGGCTTTCTGAAGCGAGAAAAGAAATCAAATTGCAAACTAAAAATTGGCATATGCTTTTTTTTGGTTTTGATAGGTAATAGCTCATCATTTATCTCAAGACTTAATATTTTGGTTTTATCACTTATTCATTATTCGTGATTATTTACATGTTGTCCGTTCATTTTTGCAGGTGTCAAAACTGGAGAATTTGTTTGATTATGATGCGGTTTTTTATATGAAATTTTGCCACCGAATGCTGAAGCGGTTCAAACCTGGATGTTGTGGATACCAGATGTCAAGGGGAGTTGTTGTTTGTTTTCCACATGGGCGAAGTTGTTACTCGAAGTTGAAAGCTTGATGATGATCAAATGCCAGGTGCATCAATGAAGGATGTTTTAGTTTGAAATGATTGTAAATAGGATCCAGGTGTTGGATAGTTGGTAGTTTTAGAAATCTATTTTTAGTAGTCAGTTGTATAGCATTTAGTGAAGTAATCAATAGGTTAGTGTTATAAATACTATGAATATCGTTGAACTGAGGGTCGATGGATTTCTGAAGAAAAGACTTGTTGAAATATTATGCAAATCTTAGTTTGATCGCTCTACTGGAGTTGTGTCCTAGTGGATGATTGTGACTGAATTTCTTAAACTGGTACCTTTGTTTGGCTATCTTTTTTAGAAACTTAAATACACATTTCAATATACTACTTTTCTCGTTTTATACTTACATGATTGTACTGTGATTACAATTGTGTAAATTATCTGAAAGTTACTCTAGTTGCTCAATATTAATATTTGATTAAATGTTGCTAAATCCTTTACTCAATATGTTATTGGTAACTGTGATTTAGTATTAGTACATTTCATATTTATTTTGATAGCATTTGTGTGTGCACGGTATTTTCTGAAATGAATACAATCTTTTAATCTAAATATTTGATATTGAATATTGATTATTGATTAATACATCATTATAGAAGTAATTGAAATAGTTTTCTATTTCAATTTTTCTGTTCTGTGCAATTACAACAAAGCAATTCACATGTTAATCTCTTATGATAGTTTTATCTAAGATATTATCATTTTATTCTTTGTTATTTTAAATGATTAATTAATGATTAATTTAGTCTTCTCAAATTGCTCTCAGCTGAGATAGGTTAGGATAAGAAGTTAAATAGTTTAGTTAATTTTTAGATTAATTTTTAGTATTTCTTAGATAGGATTTTATTTAGATTATTTTGTTTAATTTTCTGAAATAGTCATTTTTTATTAAAAACTTAAATCCAAAAGCATAAACAAAAAACGAGACATTCTTTAGGAAAGCACATTAGGTCAGATTAAATTCAGAAACTAACTCTAGGATTCCTTTTGAAATCAGTAGATTAACTTAGGTTACATTTTTGTTGAATTTTATAATTTTCCTTAAGAGAATAAACTCAATTGGTAGTAGGACCATAACCTACGAGGTATTGCCATCCCAAACACACCGGGAGATACTCTAAGCTACTTGTGTGGGCTTTATCTCCTTAAGTTGGCTAGGTTCAAAAAATTAGGCCAACATCTTCTTAAGTGAAATTTATCATCTTCTCTAGCTTGATAGATCTCTTCCTTTTCTTTCAATTAATTGATTAGGATTTTATTCAATCTTCTTATCCTCTTCTAATTGCAACTTCTGAGTGGAAATCACTCATTTGACTTCTTTAGAGGTCTCACTTTGACTATTCCTTTCTCTTAGTTATTCTTTGACCAAAATTTACTTCCTTCTTAATTTATTGAGTTCACTCAGAGCACTGATTAGATCTAGTGCTTCAAGATTAATTTCACCTTCATATTCATACCCTTCTTCTTCCTCTATTTGTAAAATGTCATTTTGATTTTCTAAGGCCATGAGCAGGTGTTTGTCTGAGTCTGAGTTTGCATTAGACCCACTATCATCATCATTAGATGAGTAGTCTTCCTTTGAGTAATAACTTGTCTTCTTGTTTATGCCTTTATGTTCCTTTTGGTAGTTATACTTCTCCCTCTTTTTTATCCTCTCTTCATCCTTGTCTTCAAACATAGAAAAAGGAAATTTAGCAACAAAAAGACCTATCTTTCCACAATTAAAGCATTTGAAAGGAAGATTACATTTATGTTTTACATACCCTTTTGTTAGCTTCTTCACAAAGTTTGATTCTTCAACATCTGAATCATCACTCGAACTAGACCTTGAAATAGGCCTATCCTTCCTTGTCTTCTTGGAATCTTTGAAAGTTGCCTCCTTCTTGGGTAACTGATCCACATCAATTCTCATTTCATAAGTAGTCAGGATCCCATGCAACTCATTCATGGTGATAGTATCAATATCCTTCCTATATTCCAACATTGATACTTTGGCATTAAATATTCTATGTAGAGTTCTCAACACCTTTTGAACTATGATTGGTTCTTTAATTTTTTCTCCCAGTCCTTTGAGAGAGTTGATAGTCTCATCAACTCTAAGGAATTATTCTGCTATTTTTTCATCATCTTCCATTTTGAGACCTTCAAACTGTCCTTTGCAAATTTGAAGTTTGGATCCTTTCACAGTGTCATCTCCTTCATAAATATTTTGTTTTTTATCCCACATATATTTTGTTGATTTTCAATGCATGACTTTGGTGAAAACTGAGTATGTCAAACCGCACAGAATAACATTCTTTTCATTTTGATTATTTTCACATAGATTTTTGCATTTTGCATTTGTAGGTGGAGTGGTGAGCTGTGTATAACCATATACAATAGATTTCCAACCAACTCAAATCAACAGACTCCAACTTGTCACTTCAATTCAATAGGTGTAATAGATCACTGTCTGCTACAAACAAGGGTTTCACAAACTCTACATCAACTCAATTTCTTGAGTCAACACCATGCCATTGGAAACATTCTATACCAATCACATTTTGGAATTATTTGAATAAATTTATTACAAAATTGATTTAATTCACACTTAGGTGACCTTTCGAATTCCACTAATTTGTCCTTTAGTGTCCTCTGTCACTTAATGATGATTTGGATTCATGTGACATGTTGACTTCTTACTAGAGAGGGCTACTCCATTAGAGTCTTCAAAACTTGATGGCTTGACATTGCTAATCGAACATGATCTCCCTTGTTCATAGTTACCATGATGGATTTAAAATAGTGATTTGGCCAATTCAACTTTGGTTGTCTCGGTGGTAATTGTGAGCATCTGTGACCGTAATTCAATATATGAGAACTTACACATTGCACAAAATGTGACATTAAATTAACTTGCCAAATGATACGTATTATGTCTTTATCCCCATTGAGAATTTTGATATGAGATTGATTTCAATTGAAAAACATCATGATGAGCATTATATTGGATCTCATTCAATATCATGCTAACCTTAGTTTCCCTTTGGATTTTCCCTTAACTTTCTTGAACTTGTTGATTTTTCCAAATTCCTTAACTGTCACAATGAGTATTTAGAATCCATTTTGGGAATTGTAGAGTTTCTTTTAGGTTTCTCATCTTGAATAGAATCAACTCCGTAAATTTAGTATTTTATCTCTGCTCTATTTATTTTCTATAATTAAATTTTCTAAATTCTAGTGTAAAGTATCCAACTTTTTCAATTAAACTTCATAAATTTAATTAATTAGAGTTCCATGGAGTCAGAGCAGAAGTAGGAGCAGAAGTAGAAGCAAAAGCAAGAATAGAAACCCAGCTGGAAGTGGGAGTGGAAGCTGTCACTCCACAATATCAGGTATAATAGTCATAGGAAGCGTGCATTGGTGCATTGGTTCCAACCTCATCATTGACCATTAACTATTTCAGGATGTTTGAAAGTGGTTCCAACGTCATCATATTTCATATGGAGAAAGTAAAATTTCATATCTCATTTAGGAATCAGAATTCAGTAGAATTTTTTCAGGATTTCAGGGTTGGTAGGATTGTAGCATTTCCACTGGATTCTATCATGTATGAGGGAATGGGATAGGCATTAGTCAATGGGATAGGAATTAGTCAATACCACCAAGCTATAGGATTTTTCATCATGTAATCATCTATGAGAGTTAATATAGACATGGGTTTCCTTCTAAAGTGTCATTTATGTTTATCATTCTTATTTTCTCGCAAGATTATGTGTTTAAACTATATTTATAATTTTTATATTTTTTATATACCATGTTCCACCCCAAATACCCATATTGGGGGGTCACATTTCTAGGTGTTCCTATTTGGAAACTTGTACACATTTCCACATTTTGTGCAACTTAGCCTTCCTGATGTTGGTATAACCTGTACAATTGAAGAGGAAGTGTTGTTCAGTTTCTACCTCTTCAGAGCCTCAAACCTGGCAAATCCTGTTTCTCCATTACTCCTTGGGCTCTTCTATCCCTCTCTCTCACTCTTTAGCCCATGTGAGGTTGTCTTGAGTTGAGCCAATATGTGTTTTTCTCTCCATTGCACATAACATTTAAGGTATTGTTTTACTTTGATCCCCTTACAGGGTTGAACTGCTCAATATAGTACCGATGTTTTCTTTGTGCCTCTTTTCTCCATTGCTCCTCTCTATAATTGTTCCTAGTGTGTTGGTTCAAATATTTCCTATCTTGGGGGATTTCTCCTTCCTTAATGTAATGTCCCAACATTCCAGCCATCTCTACACTGAAGGTCCCAAGTGTTCTTCTTTCTCTGTAATGTCTCCTTACTGACTTGGTACGGGAATCTGCTGCTGTCCAAATATGTCACCTTCATATAAGATCACCCTCCTCAATGCCTCCATATCTGTAGGGTCTCTCTTCCTAAGCAAGTGATTTTTTTTTTCTTTCTTTCTAAATGCATTCCAAGGGTGGAATTAAGTACATTTATTTTGTGCATAATATCTATATTTCCAAAATATAATCTTTACACAAAAGGCATTCCATCCTTCACCATTATCATAAGCTAAATGTAGAAGTCACATACCATGACAATAATACCATATAATGTGAGACAAAATTTTAAACATAAATCTTCTAATATAGTTTTAAAACACTAACAACATTTCTCCCCAAGGGCGCTTGTAAAAAGTTAGCATAGGGATATAAGTCATTTTCATGAAAGACTTGGTTATATACTATACATCATAGGACATAGGAGATTTAAACCATAATATCATGAGTCTCATTCTTTCTATGATATATTAAGTGATCGTTTAACTGGTAAGTACATATATGCATGTAGTAATATAATTCTATTAAGGATGCATAAGATTTCATTCTAAATCAAGTATGAAACATGAATTCAAAGAAGATAAACATTCGAGCTAACATTTGAAACCTCCCTTAAGAATAATATAAATGAAGGGATGATGGTAATTCATTAACATACCATTTATAAATCCACGCTATAATTTAAATATATTCCCATCCACATTTGAAAACTCCTTTAAGAGATATCGTAAATGAAAAGAATGATAATGATTCATTAATATATAATTTATGAACGTATGCTATAATCCAATATATTCAGAATTAACATTTGCAAAACTCTTTAAAAAATATAATAAATGAAAGGAATGATTATACAACCCCAACCCATTTATTTATCATATATATCTAAGTATGACACCAAATATAGTTTTAAGTGCAAATCTTTTCACTAGGCGTAATTCTTCCTATCATATGAGTTCCATTTAAGACACAACGTAATCACTTATTTTTCTACATGGTTCCAATATATAAAACTACATAACATTTAATTTGACCATTCCTTTCAATAAAGGGTTACAAATATGCCGAATCACTTATCCATGTAGTTTTGACTTAGGATATATATACATATATGATAGCGTATTACGTAACTACATCAATTCAATATGAATTCAATCGTCGGTTCATACGCCAGACGAATAAACAATAATTAAAATGCCAATTAAACAATAAGTAGGATACACACACAATGGTCGTGAGTATTTGAAGGAGAATTTACGGTGCGCCGATACAGTGTCAGATTGATTGAACTTATATGCAGGAGATTGACTCATTAAATATCAATTCTGTTGTCAGATCTCTCAAGAGAGATTCACGCACAAGGTTGGCTCATAGGGGAATGTTAACTTAGTCTTGCTTACACCGAGGAGAGGATATCTGCATAGGTTAGTTCTCCTAGATTTTTCAGAATCGAAATGTCATCGAAGATTAAAACCAGACGCCAAGATCTAAGTTCGAAATCGGATGCCAAGATTGGATTTCAGAATGCTATGAGTTGACAATAAAAACAAACGCCCAAGTCTGAAATTCGAATGCTATGGATTATTAAAGTCAAACGCTAAGATTCCAGCTCAGGAAGTGATGAGTTTAGACTGTATTAAACGCCAAATCGGGTTTTGAATATCATGAATCTTTAAGATACTTAAATTCCAATTACAGAGTCTTAAAAATTAAGAAACACAGAATATTGATGATCATGCACAGCGTTCAAGTTCAAATGACCCCGATCTCGGCTTTGGAGAAGACTTAAATCGAGCCGGATCTGTAACAACAATTTACAATCTGAGCCTGCTCTTGTATAAGCACGCAGAGTCATGATAAAAATTAATACAAACGGAGTTCGAAATAAGGTAACGACTGAATCAAAAATAAATGATGCCAACGCAGATTCAGATTTTGGTTGTAGTCATATGGAGGTATGGGCGACCGAGTGTAACTCCAGGGTTCATATACATACACAAAACCGAATTAAAATTAAAGCAGAGTTCAGTTTATGGGTCATTCCATCAGTTTTTCAGATATCGAAAGGTAAGGCGTTTAAAATTAAGATTTACAGAGATCATAATTTAAATTCGAATTGGCAGAGAAATAGAATAGTAAGCCAATCACTCGGATATATGATAAAAGACAGAATTCGATTTTTGAGAATTCGAGGAGATCCATAATAAACCTCACTACATACATAGTTCGTATTGCTCGATACCTTCACAATTTCTAAAATTGTATATATAATTTCACAGAATAATATATCCAGATATAAACAACCATAGAGCTTGAATACCGATAAACAAAACGGAAGAATTCAAGAACTATTTAACTTCAACTTATGAGATCTGGATACGTCCTTCTAAATCGAAATAGACTCACACAGAAATCTAATAAGCATATAATTAAAAACAGAGTATAAGGGAAAACAATAGATTCATGCATATTCCTAAGTCCATTCTCCAGCTAAATATCCAGGAATCCATATTTATAAAAAGTATAATCAAACACAAAGTTTCCACACATACAAACTGGATCGACTCATAATTTCTTTTAAAATAGAACTGAGACTTCTTTTTTAATACCGAAAAAGTAAAACAGCATAAGAAACATTGAACCTGATTAGATTGCCGAATTCGAGGTGGGTAGACTATTGTAGTCGCGGCTGGTTCAGCTATCCAATCTGACTCAAATTGACGAAGATATCAACAACCCCTCGGTTGACCACCCTACCGTATTGGGGTTACTCTCCTTCACCCTGAACCCCTAAACTAATAGGGTCGTAAGAACACATAGTGCAAACTTTTTGGTGGGATTCCCCAATCCCCGGAAAGCTAAACCCAACTCATAAGAATTCACAACGTCAATTCTCGATTCCGGTGCCCATCCAGCACTAGGGAGCAAGAGATACTTTTCTCCTTCTCCTCCCTTATTTTATAGTCAAAGTTTGTGTGCTATGTGTCTGTCCATGAACATAATTAATTTAATTTAATATTTTATTAACAATTATTCTCAAATTACAAGTGTCTCTTCATCTCAAGTATGCACCTAATTCCCTAAATCAATAAGAGTTAGGTGTAGTAGAGTCCTTCTTATGTTTTGGTTCTTATTTAATTTACTTAATATCTTTGAGTTAGACTTAAAGCTTTCTATATTCCTTTCTTTTCTAATTACTAAAATAGAATTAGAAGATTTTACTAAAATTCTAATCTATTTTAAATCTCTTCTTTATAAAATTTAAAAATTAAAATATCTCTTTTCTAAAAATTCTAATCTAAATTAAAAAATTTCTTTTAATAATGATAAAATCAATTAATTAGATTTTAATCTTTTTTTCAAAAAATTTCAAAATAGTAAAATCAATCAAAATAAAGTAATTCAAATTAATACAATTATTTAAAATAAAATAATCCAAAATAATAAAATCAATTAAAAATAAGATCTTGAATAAAATAGTTATTTTATTAACAATTCATTTCAAATCCTTTTTCAAAATAGTAAAATCACTTAAAATAAAACTTTCAATAAAATAATTCTTTTATTCATATTTAATCTAACTCCAATCCAATTTAAACAAAAATTGAGAAATAAAATAAATGAATAAAAAATATTGTTTTCAATACATTCTCCTTTATTTCAATTTTTCTTCTTTTTCAAAATAGAAATAGTTAAAATAAAAAGAATAAAAATATTTCTTTTAAAATTACCCTTTAATTCAAAATACTTAATTGATTTCTTTAGTGTAATTCCAATTTGTAAACTTGGTTAAATAACCTCTTCTTGTTCTTGTCTAGGTACCTCTTCGGCGGGTCCTTCCGACAATTTCTTTTCTTTCTTCTTATTATTGTCTAGGTACCTCTTCGGCGGGCCCTTCCGACAATTTCTTTTCTCTCTTCTTGTGATGAGAACTGTGTAGCGATCGGGGAATCTTTACCACGATCTCTCGACTACACTTCTTGGAGACTAAGGGCTACTAAGGGATAAGGCCCTCCTTATCGCGCGCCCCTCAACTCTCGTATGCAACCAAGTCAGTATGGCCTCGCCTGTACAGCACATGCTTCCCCGGGCCAGCTCGCAAGCTTTCGACTCGTGTGTCAATTGCTAATTCAGGGTCAACAGTCTATCGTCATACCCCTATGTGTTCTTTCCGTTCTTACGACCCGTATAATTCCATTGTGGTTCAGTCGGTAAATTATCTTACGTGCCACTGCACACACACACACACTCAAAGCACAAATTAAATAGCGTTGCACCATAAAATCATTTACCATAATACCTCATTCAGTCGAGCATATTCATTATTTTCGTTTATAAATTATTTCATTCAATCATTTCTATTTCGTTATTCTTCATTTCAGCGTATGTCATTCAATCGTTTTCATTAAATAATGCTCAATGTAAATTCCATGGTTCATGTTTTATTTAGCCGGTTCACTTCAAAATTAGTGTCCTCATTAGTTTAATCAGTTAAAGTACTGAGGCGGGCATTACAATATCAAACAATTGTAGTCCTATTTCTGCCAGTCAGATATGATATTGTGTGGAGTTTAGATGGTACATGCATGAGAAGATGAGTGATATTTTTCATAGTAAACTATATTTTTTTTGGATTGCATAGGGTTTATATTTATGCTACAAAATTTGTTCCAAAAATTGACAATTGAGGATGATAATTATTCTCTAGCTGAAAATATGCCAATCTCAATTTGGTTTCCCCCCTATAAAAGTGTTGCTCACTTTTAAGATTAACCCTTATTTTAATTTGAGCTGAGGATCCCACCTAAAGATGAGCATTTTTCCTTTCACGATAAGTCAAGCTTTATAGAACAAGTTAAAAACAACTTAGGGGCTTGAATCTCCACTCCCATTCCTCACATGCCTACACTCCCCTCTCTGTGAAGTACACTGCAAGATAATCAAAGAAGAGAGAGTTTACCTAATTTATTTATTTACATTGTATTTTGAGATATATATTTTGTAATCCATAGTTGAAAAAATTGGGTAGTATTCTGAGTTATCTAAATCAAACTCTGCTTAGCATTGCTGCCCACTAGCCACAGGTTTGTTTTTCCTGGTGAAACTCATTGACTTTTCTTTTTCCGCTTTTCATCATTCTCTCTTTTCTTAATGGATTGATTCATTTATGAATGGACATTCTCCTACCATATCTAAACATAAAATATTAAAGATATGATCTAGTATCCCACTTGCTGATTCCAGATAGAGCTCATGATATTTAAACTAGTGGATTTTGGTGAAACCTAATTCATATCTTATTCCTTCAATATTCAAGAAAATTAAAGATCTTTTTATCCAGTTGGATAATTATTTATTACACATATTTTGTAACGCATAGTTGAAAAAATTGGGTAGTCTTATGAGTCATTTAAGTCAAACTCTGCTTAGCACTGCTGCCTACTAGCAAAGGATTTTTTTTCTTGATGAAAGTTGTTAACTTTTCTTTTTCCGCTTTCCATCAATTTATCTTTTCTTAATGGATTGATTCATGGTTGAATGGCCATTATCCTAGCATATATAAACATAAAAGATTAAAGATATGATCTAGTAGCCCACTTGCTGACTCTAGATAGAGCTCATGATATTTAAACTAGTGGCTTTTGGTGAAACCTAATTCAAATCTTATTCCTTTAATATTTAGGAAAATTAAAGAGCTTTTTAGATAGATGGATAATGCTTTTTACAAATGTTTTAGAAAACATATAAGTGAAGATATCATTTCTTATCAATTACTTAACAGACAACATATTCTTTCATTGCCCGAAATGACTGAAAGATCACCCCAAGGATACAGATACCTTGGGTAGTGTATTATTCACCTAGCCAATGGACAAAGTTGACATTACCTTCTAGTAGATGACACCAAGTTTGTTTCATAAAGTTGTTGAATCTTGTGTGGCAGGGTGTACACAATTACACCTTCAAATAAGATTTCCTAGTGCTTGCAATGTAACTTGAGCTATTCAATTTCTTCCAGAATTTGATTACCAAAATAAGACCTTTATTTTCAAAGTTCGATAGTTCGGGTCCTTTCAACAAGAAATTAATCAAAAACTTCTTAGTTTCCATCTCTATCCATAACTTTCTTAGTCTAGGAAACCCATCTGAAAGATGGCAATGTTGGCAGACTTGCTCTATGTGGAAGTTGTTGCTAGTGGTCCCGAGGTCTATACCTTTCAAAAGGTGGATAAATTGGCTCCTCCCTATAAAGGCATTGACATCAATAACTATCAACCCTTAGGGTCCTTGTCGCTTTGTGCACAACAAAACTCTCACATACATCTATGAGAAATCCTTCACTTAGATATCATGGAATCAAAAAAGGATTCTGAGACCCTGCTATGATCTCCTCCTTTACCATACATAGAGAAGATACAGAATGGCTAGGCTGGAATTTCTCTTTGTATTCAGTTTCCAGGTTCTATGAAATTAAATGATGTTTTTCATGCCAACAACCATTTAATTAGCTATAAAATGTCATGTCAACCAAGGTTATTCATTTTACCAACATATATCTCACCCGCATCCAAGAAATGTGTGAGGATGGGCACATGGGATGCATGTTTCATTTGACATGTCCTAGATGGATTACACATAATGCACTTACCCTTCAGGGTTATATATCAAAAACCACATACTAGGAAGCTTTGAGCATTTGTTTGAATGTGTATATAAATATAACTTTCATATCTTTTTTAAAATCTCAGTTTTCCCTATGAACTTCAATTGTGAAACTGTTCTCTTGTTGCTTTACACCTGGTTTATATCAACACATACAATAACAATAATTTATATAAATCCTCTTTTCTAAAGCTATTTGGAGCACCTTACCAGATTTGATCTCTATTAATGGGAATCTGACCACAAGAATTTGTCCAAAATGGGTGAACTTTGGCACGCTTCTTAAGGGTGCCAAAAACAATTTGAATTCAAACATGCTTATGCGTGTTTGAAAGCGTGCACGCGTTAAGAACAACGCGCACGCGTCCTTGCGTGTACACGCTATTGTATGCCTTTGTATGGTTGATTTAATTTGCTTTGTCAAGGGGATACATGAAGTTGATGAAGATGTGATGATGAAGAAGATGACGATGATGGAGATGTTGATGAGGAAGGGGGAGATGACAATGATGTTGAAGATGTTGATGATGATGCTGATGATGATGAGATGATGGTGATGGTGATGATGATGATGATGACAATGGTGATGAAGATGACGATGAGGATGATGGTGATGATGATGAGATGATGGTGATGGTGATGATGATGATGGCAATAGTGATGAAGATGACAATGATTATGATGGTGATGATGATGATGATGGTGATGAGGATGATGGTAATGAGGATGATGATCATGATGGTGATGAAGATGATCATGATCATGATGAATATGATGATGATGATTATGATCATGATCATGATCATCATCACCATCATCATCAACATCTTCATCATCATTGTCATCTCCCCCTTCCTCATCAACATCTCGACCATTGTCATCTTCTTCATCATCATCATCTTCATCACCATCCTCATCAACATCAACATCATCTCCATCATCATCATCTTCTTCATCCTCATCACCATCATCATCATCTTCTTCATCCTCATCACCATCATCATCATCATCTTCATCATCATCATCATTGTCATCATCAACACCATCATCATCATCGTCCTTCTTCCTCATCTTCATCAACATCTAGGTCATCATCTTCATCGTCAACATCATCATCATCATCATCCTCATCATCCTCATCATCAACATTGATGGCGATGATGATGAAGATGATGATGACGAAGTTGATGATGAGTACGATGATCATCAAAATCATCATCATGTTCATCATCGTACTCATATTCATCACCATCCACCATCATCATCATCATCATCTTCGTCATCACCCTCTTCCTCATCATCATCATCAACAACATCTTCGTCGTCATCATCATCATCATCAAATGATGACGATACGAAGATGATGATGATGATGACGAAGAAGATGGCGATGACGAGTATGATGAGGATGATGAAGATGACGATTATGATGACGAAGACAATGATCATCGTGACCATGATCATATGATGATGACGATGATGGTGAGGATGATGAAGATGGTGATGATGATGATGACGAATATGATGATTTTGATGATGATGATCATATTCGTCATCATCATCATCATCTTCATCATCGTACTCATATTCATCATCATCCACCACCATCATCATCATCATCGTCATCCTCGTCGTCACAATGATGATGATGATGAAGATGATGATGATGATGATGGTGATGATCATGATCATGGTGATGATGATGATCATGTTTTTGATGATGATGATGATGAAGAATATGATGATGACGAATTTGTCATCTTCTTCATCATCAACATCATCATCATCATCATCATCATCATCATCATCTCCATTAGTCATCATCATCATCACCATCTTCATCATCGTCGTCGTCATCATCATCATCATCAGGATGATGGTGATGACGATTATGATGAGGATGATGAAGATGACTGTTATGATGACTATCATCATCATCATCATCATATGATCATCATCTTCATCATCCTCATCATCATCCGCATCCTCACAATGATGATGATGATGATGATGATGAGGAAGTTGATAATGATGATCATGTTGATGATGATGATGGAGATGTTGATGATGTGCTGCATATTCATCATCATCTTCATCATCATCATCATCATCACAGTCATCATCATCATCTCCAAATTAGTCATCATCATCATCATATTCATATTCATCATCATCCACCATCATCATCATCGTCATCATTATCATCATCATATCATCATGACGAATACGATGATGATGTGTTGCATATTTGTCATCATCTCCAACAACATCTTCGTCGTCGTCATCATCATCATCATCGTCATCATCATCATCCTCATGCTCATCCTCACAATTATGATGACGACGATGATGATGATGATGACGATGATGATGATCATGCTGTGGATCATGTTGTGGATGATGATGATGTGTTGCATATTCGCCATCATCTTCATCATCAACATCATAATCATCATCATCATCATCATCATCATCACCATCATCTCCATTAGTCATCATCATCATCATCATCATGAAGATGATGATGATGATGATGATGATGATGAAGATGGTGATGATGATGATGATGACTATTGGAGATGATGATGATGTTGATGATGAAGATGATGACGAATATGTTGCACATCATCCTCATCCTCATCATCATCTTCATCATCATCTTCATGATGATGATGATGATGATGATGATGATGATGAAGATGGCTATGACAAGTATGATGAGGATGATGAAGATGTTGATTATGATGACGAAGACAGTAATCATCGTGACCATGATCATATGATGATGATGGTGATGGGGAGGATGATGAAGATGGCGATGATGATGACTAATGAAGATGATGATGATGGCGATGTGTTGCATATTCGCCATCTTCATCATCAACATCATAATCATAATCATCATCATCTCCATTAGTCATCATCGTCATAATCATCATCATCAACATCATCATCATCAACATCATCATCATCATCATGATCTTCATCATCATCATCATCATCATCATCATGACAAAGATAATGATGATGATGATGATGATGATGATGATGATGATGACGACGATGAAGATGGTGATGATGATGATGATGATGATGAAGATGGTGATGATGATGATGATGATGACTACTGGAGATGATGATGATGTTGATGATGAAGACGATGACGAATATGCTGCACATCATCCTCATCCTTGTCATCATCTTCATGATGATGAAGATGGCTATGACGAGTATGATGAGGATGATGAAGATGCCGATTATGATGACGAAGACAATGATCATCATGACCATGATCATATGATGATGATGGTGATGGTGAGGATCATGAGGATGGGGATGATGATGACTAATGAAGATGATGACGACGAATATGATGATTTTGATGATGATGATCATATTCGTCATCATCATCATCGTACTCATATTCATCATCATCCACCACCATCATCATCATCATCACCATCCTCGTCCTCACAATGATGATGATGATGAAGATGATGACGATGATGATGGTGATGATGATGATCATGTTGTTGATGATGATGAAGATGATGATGATGATGAGAATGATGTGCTGCATATTTGTCATCATCTTCATCATGAACATCATCATCATCATCATCTACAGTAGTCATCATCATCTTCATCATCATCGTCATCATCATCATCATCCAAATTCGATCTTCCTACTCTTCAAGCTACCGGTGCCTCGGGTCTTGGTCTGTCTAGGAGTAGACCATCTCTCCGGGCTCTGGAACAAATGATATAAGATACTGTCATTTTCAAGCATTTGCAACATTTACCACATTTATAAAACAAATGTAGAATTCGAATCTTAAATAAATCACCTCTGACATGAGTGGGAAATGTTGGGTAGGTGTCCTGGATCTGCGGAGCCTCTCAGCAATTCCAGCCTACAACATTTAAAACAATCATTTCATTGAAAAGTCATAATTGCTTAAATTAATTTTTGTTAATGCATCAAAATATTTTCATTAATTAACTTGATTCTCACCGTGAACACCTCCGATGATGGACATGGCTGGCCTTTTGGGATAGTAGGTGGAGCAGATGGCCGGACAACCAACTCCGATGCAGTGATGAGGGGGGGTGTAGATGTAGTGGCAGCCACTACAGGTGCAACCACTGGAGATACTGATGAGGATATTGGAAGAGTAGATGCCACAATAGTGGCGGGAAGTGGGGATGATATGTTGGGAGAAGACACAGTGGTATGGGGTGGAGGAGGACCATGTGGACTATGAACCCTTTCCGGCTGTAGGATAAAGGGTATCGAATGGAAAGGGCTACGGACGGTGTTGAGGGATGGTGCATGGGAGGGCAGTCCTGCATGGAGGGAGGAGGATGGACAAATGGGAGGTTATGGATGAAGAGGGGAAGGTGGAAGGAAGGGGGGGCATGGAAGAATGGGGGAGGATGGATAGACATGGGGGCGTGGATAAATTGGGGGGGATGTATGGACGTAGGGGGGTGGGCTAGTGGGGGAGGATGGATGGAGGGGGGAGTATGGTCGGAGAGGGGGGGATGGATGGAAGGGAGGGGGTGGATGTAGGGAGGGGTCTAGATGAAAGCAAGAGAGGGGACTCATGGGAGAGGGTGGATACATAGGACTACAATGCGGAGACACAGCTGCTGGTGGAACCTACATATACATTTGTAATATCACAATTTAGTAAACAAACAATAAATTAAACCATAGTAAGTCGTAACAAAACAAATTAAAAGCATGCTTATAACTACACATTGTACCTGTGTATATGGTGATGTGCCAATCCCTGGCGAGGGTCGCTGATCACCGTAGTCATGAAACACCTGTGGACAACAAAATGCATGCATGTTATGAACATGTTAAACAAGTCATTATCTAGGAAATCAAGATATTCAAAAACATTGTACGAACTATCAACGTGTATGCCATAAATATAAATACTTGAGTAATATAAATGACATAAGTAATAACAAAATTGTGTCAGGTACTGAAAATACCTCCATGTGGGGTGCCACAATTTCAGTTGCAGCTGCCATTGCTGCATCTAGGTTGGGAGATTCTATGTTATCCCATCTCGGTGTATTAGCTGTGAATAACTGTACATTGAAATAATAGTTTAAGTCAAACAAAAATACTTTACAAGTTATAAAGTGATAATTGAAAACACATTAAAAAAATTGCTAACCTGATCCATATAACAACCCTCGATCGGGCCAGGGCAAGTGTGCCCACAATGGGGACAAAGATGTGGCATTGTCCCCGTCGAACTGGAATGCCCAGCATGGCTACCATCGGTCATGGGTCTATCCTGGCCCTGTCGTGAAGGCCCTGCACTTGGATCTCTATCAAGGTCACCCGACCTCTCCACTATAGTCGCTGCTACAAAGGAGGTGTGTCTGAGGAGACCACGTGAAACATTCCTCATTGCCCCCTCGATCTGATCAAGCTTATGGGGAAACTGAGGTGGCTAGGGAGAGGGGTTGGGGTCGCGCCTCAGAGCTGGTGGCCCTCTTAGTGGGTTCCTCCTGGCAGCAGGTCGATCTTGGGCAGAGCCATGCCCAACACCCTAGAACTCGGTTATGTCAAAATAGTTGAGATGTAAACCGAGGCAAAACTCAACCCACAGTTGGCAAAGGAAGTACTGTGGAACCTCCCTATTATTGTAGAGAGGTTTATCATACACCATGAACCACCTCTGCATCCAATTGTCCCTCCATGGTTGGTAATGACACCAATCCATGCAGACACGTGGCTTTGTAATGTTTAGTGGTTGGCCTGTTTTCGGATCGATGAACATACTATATAATTGGGCTTATGTAATGTTCAAATCTTTTATTGCTTCCTTGGAGAGGCTGGTGGAGTAGTACTCCCGCATCCTCGCTCTAAATTGAGTCATGTCGGTCAATTGCTTGCGTGCATGTATGAGGGATTCGATTGAGTTCTCAATTGACGTGGCAAGAGACAATCGAGATGGTTCACCCGAGTTTCTAAGTTTGCGAGTGTGCACTCGCATTTCATTTACATAGTGGTTAAGGTCATCTTGTTCAAAATTAGGTTGTGGGTTTTGGTTTTGTTCGACATTTGGATTGTGTTCACGGTTTTCTTCGGCATTGGGTCCAAGGTTTGGGTTTTCTTGTGTTCCAATGGAGTCAGGGTTAACATCTTGTTCACTCATTGTCTTAGTTTACAATCTACAATAGAAAATTGGTTCACTGTTTTCAAAATTTGAGAATGATTTACAATTAAAAAAATCAAAAAAATCAAAAAATTGATACAAAGAATGAATAAAATGAAAACAAAACTTGATATTTACCTATCAATCGCCCTGTTGATGAGTTAGTGGGTGTTGTGGGGTGGTTTTGAAGTTGATTTGGGAAAATTTGGTGGTTGAATTGATGCGTACGTGGAGGTGCAAGTCACGCTCGATCGGCCCAATGGAACAATGCGGAAATTGGGAACTGTTTTTTTTTTTAATAGAGGCGCGTGCACGCCATTGTTACACACACGCTCTAGGAATGCGTACGCGCCATATACCCGCACGCGCCTTGGTTCGGTACCGAACCTAGCTGTGCGTGCGCGCTTCCTTAGGTGCGTACGCGCCATTTTTTTTCCCGCTAGCGTGCCCCCATTGCAACGAAAATGGGGACCATCTTCATGTGCCCGCCCTTTAGTGTATTTAGTTGTATTTAGTGTCTTGGAGTTGTAGAGGTCGACATCCGAGACATATCTAAATTGTTGTGTTATACTTATCCCATATTCACTTGTTTGTATACGATGAAGGTATCCAAGCCCCTAGGGTTCCTTGGGAGGCTCTAAGCCTCCAGGGCCTGTTACTCGATAGGCCTTGGGGGCTTAAATATCCAACCACTCGTGCCTATTACAGACCTTGGTAGGTTTAGTGAAGCCCACGGTATCATGCCAATATACTAGGTAGATATATAAAGGGGTATAAAAAATGTAACTGAAAAAATGGATACATACAATATATAGGGAAAATAGGGTTTTTTTTAAATTGTGAAGGCATATTGGGAGGGGGTTAAAAAAAATGATTTTGGGAGGTATTTTCCAATATTTATTGAAATTAGGGGTATTGTTTCATATGCCACGAATGAACGTGTTATGGTAGGTAGTCATTGAGTGAAGCCCCCATGGTTTGATCTTCCATATTATGATTAATGACTTCCTTGTGATACCTTAACTTTTTTTTACCCTCTAAATCTTTATTGTCCCACATTCTTGCTTTGAACTTATATGTGATAGCTTTTTTGAGGTTGTTGATATCTTGCAAAGTGGTGTTTTCGTCGATCCCCCATTGATTTATCCAGGCCATGACATCTTTGTACCAACCTCTTTTGAGTCGAAGTTGGCCTTCACTAGAATTTAAAGCACTTTTAGGGATTTTCTGGTGTGCCTTGTTATTTATCTTATTCTTGCACATCAAGTATATATACAATACAATGCTTTCTATGGGGGGGACCAACTTCTATATGGAGAATATGATAGGGCATATTGCTCTTATTTTTTAGTTATACGTGATAAAACGCTTTTGAATTTTCTCGATCTTTCATTAGAGAGATTTTGAGGTCAAAAAATGGCCTCCTAAGAGATGTACTACAAAAATATGAGATATATTAAAATATTATGAATTGGGGGTTTTATGGGGTAGGTATATATGACAAGTCACCTGCCACACTATTTTCTATGCACAATATAAATAACCATGGTTGAGTTGTTTTTCAAAATTCACTAGAAATAAAATTAATAAAATAAGTCTACATTGATGTGACTAAGATTCATTGTAAATTCCCAAAAATTTATTGTCCTTTAGCATTTTTTTGTCTTGAACTTGCAAATGAAATTAAATAATAAAAAAAAAATTTAAGAGGTATTTTTTTAATTTTATGTTGACTTTTTATATTTAGTACTTTTCTCATGAATTTAATTGAGAATTTATTTAAATGTAAAATGTTAATAATATTATTATAATCCACATTGTATTATTATTATTTATTAAATCTATTATTATTATTTATTAGTTTGACATTATGTTATTAAATAGAATGGAGTGAATATATAATTTAAAATTTAAAACATAAAAATGATAATATATTATTTTATAAAAAAAATGTGAAAGGACTTTCTTTATGAATTAAGAGTACTTCACTTGAAAATGACAATAACATTATTTTATGAGAAAGTGTGAAAAGACATTCATTAGGAGTACTTTACTTGAAAATGACAATAATATTATTTTATGAAAAGACTATCATTATGAGTACTTTATTTTATGACTTAAAAGTACTTACACCACTACCTTGATTAACTATGTGCTTTCATCCACCATAGAAAATTTGACAAATAAGCATTCTTAACTCATGCAATGCCACCTCACCAAGGGGGATGATGTCATCTACTAGAATGTGATTGGTTGTTTTTTATAGTACATTTTCTTTGTTTTGAGGCCATTTTTTGACCTCAAAATTTCTCTAATGCTCCATGACTCTCGCATATTAACTTCAAAATTTAGTTTTTTTTTTTGTTAAAAATAATTATGAAAATGCACATTTTGATGTTTAGAAAAGTATTCAATTTTGTTTAAGGGTGAATCCATGAAGATGGGTAACACTTATTGGCCAAAAGTGCCATTGAAAATTTGATATTTTACTCATTTATTAAATAAGAGCCCTCAAAACTTATCTATGCCTTGTGAATTTCAACATACAACAAAAAAAAACAATTTGTATGGAATTATGTTGTCTTTCCAATTCTATTTAAAAATAATAATAATATCATTTAATGTTGCGAAATTGCATTTATGAAATGTTTGTCCTTGTAAATTTCAAGAAAAGTTAACAAGTAGCGTGTGTGCATGTAAAATAATTTAATAATAAATGTATAATTTTTAAAATATATATATATATATATAAGCATAATCTACATAGAATGCAGTGGGGCACACATATTTTTTTTAATTTAGTTTGGAAATATATATATATATTTTTATTAATTTTTGAAATTGACCATTGAAATTTTAATCTCATTGTGTATACATGTGTGTGCACTTAAACTTGTTTTTATTGCTTACAAAAAATGAAAAACCAAAAATGTCCTTTTGAAGAGGACATGTTGATGTGTGGCATATATATTTTTTTAATTGTGTACTTTTTATATTGTTGATTCTTCTTTTAGTTGCTTTGAAGTTGCGGACATGGTTTCAAGGGTAAGTTTTAAAAGAAAATAAAAAATATCACAGGAATGCAAAACACATAAATTATATATATGTTAGTGGATATATGATTCATTGACGGATCCATTGACATGAATTTTGTCACCTAAGGTACATCCTATGATAGGGTTTATGCCTGGAAAAGTGGCCAGTAAAATGAAATCTATAGAAAAGAGGGCCAAGGGCCTATTTTTAAGCCCCATGTGAAGGTTTTAAAAACCCTTGATTGAGGTTTGAAACATGGTTTTAAATATATCGATCTAGGTTTTACGTGTGGTTAAGAAAATATCCTGATCGAGCTATTTAATCATAAAATAATTTAAATTTTATATAGAAAAAAAAATTATTGGATTAAATAGCTCGATCAAGCTATTTAATCATAAAAACGTTTAAATTTATATAGGAGAAAATAACTATTGGTTATTAGTTCAATTGATTTATTTAAGCCAATAGTTATTTTTTATAAGTCATCTATAAATTATTTCAGAGTTATTTATTTTTTATAAGTTATTTAAGCTAATAGTTATAAGTTATAGTCAATTTGTTTTAAAGTTGTGGTAAATATTTTTTATGAAAACAATAAATAATTTATTAGCTTAACGTATATTTGTTGTTAGTGATTTATGCTCCATTGTTTTGGTAACCTATGGTACATTTGCCATGGGTTACCAAAAGCATGGAATACCCATGGTAAATTTGCTTATGGAAAATACCATGAGCAAATTTACCATGGGCCATAAATAACTAACAACAAATATATGTGTTAAGCTAATAATTATTTATTATCTCAACTAAAAATTATTTACTATAACTTATAACTATGGACTTAAATAACTATTAAATAACTTATAAAATAATAACTATTGGCTTAAATTGCTTGATCGAGCTAATAGCTTGGTTGAGGGTTTAGCTAACCTTCCATTGAGATCCAAATCTCAATCGAGGGTTATTTAAACCCTTGAACGAGCTCATGTTTTAGGCAATTCGTGCCTGCATCTTCCGAAAAAGTGTTACCCATCTTCATGGAAATGCCCTTAAGAAAAATAATATTTAGAGTCATTTAGTAATAAACTCTTTAATTATTTTCATACATTGCATTGTATTTCTAACATTTAAATTTCAAGCAATCTCATTGTTGTATAAACTACTTGAGTCGACACCTAACACTTTAAATCCGAGAACATTTGGTTCATGCCACTAAGTTAAGCCTTAAAATAAAAAAAATAAGCTAACCAACTAAAATCCTCACTTGATAGCTCAACGTACTTTTTCAGTTAAATCGGGATTGTGTGGACAAATATCCAAATAAATCGCCACAATCTCTCACATTTGAAACATAGTTGTTGACTTTTAGGGAACTTGGAAAATATTTATATAGGGTGCAATTAAAAACCCGTTTGATAATAGATGCACTCTTTAAAGTTGATAATGCCAATGATGGGACTTAAACTGTGATTAAGACTCGTATCTCTTTCATATGAAATATCCATTGACCATTTGATTTCAACTTAAGGGAAATGAAACCTATAACATGTACCTGTGAAGAGATAGCTTAGTGGTCCACCTTTAGGTTCCTATCTGGGTGGCTCTTGTAGAAGAGAAGAAACCTTCACTATAACTTGGAGAAAATTTTGAGAGCATTTTCTTTATTTTCACATCATTTTTTAATATCTCTCATTTCATATCTTTGTGTCATGTTTCTTTTCTAGGGTGTTACTTTTTATATTAGTTATTTACTTCAATGAATTACCTCTTGCATCCACTTTTAACTTTATTGTCAATTAAATATCTCATAGAATTAATAGTAATTATTTTGAACCCCCCCTACTAGTCTACCTTAGAGCTAATGCTTGAATTAGGAATTGTATTAACCCATAGTTAAGATTGCACCCTCGTACGTCTTAGATGTTCTATATGAATTCGAGGTTGACATCCCACTCTTGGGATACTTTTCCATGTTATTAGTCCTCCTCAAAGAGTGAGAATATAATAAAATCCCCTTCCCTCTCCATTGAGTTCCCGTATAGAGCCACAAGATTTAGGCTCTCCTAAGCCCATGAAATCTTCTTCACCTAAATCCCTTACCCACCGTTATGACCATGTTTGATCCGAAAATGGGTAAAACTCACTTTTCTTCCATTAACAAATACTTAATCAAATTCTCAAATTCTCAATAATCATAAAGAAATTGGCATAATAAATCAATTTCAATCTTTGACAATTTGGAGATTTCAAAAAACACACATGAAAACGATACACAAAACAAAATTGTTAACGGAGTTCTCCAGAACTCTTAGCTACATCTCCAGACCCATTGGAACTTTGAGTTGCTTTATTATCTCCTTTAAATATATATTGCTTTCATAAGTACAATTGCATGATCTTCACTTCAAGTGGATCATTCCCATCTTGGGATGTCTTTCCCTTCCTCACCAAGAAGAACCAAGGATCTCACATGAACTGAACTGTTTCTCCCATCTTGGGAGGAATTTTCTCATACAAAACTTACTAGAAAGCTTTTATCCAAAAAACTTGTTTTCCTTCTCCAAATGAGAGGTATTTATATTTTTTCCATGGATGATTACTCATCACATATGTTAAGGATATTATCTCTCCCATGAATCCCTAAATTAGGATCAAGAGACCACTTAAGGGATAAGTGGAGAAGTGGTCTCATCTTTCTCCATGAGGATCTCAACACCCCTTAGGACTGCGAAACAAATTGGTGAGGTGTATTCTCACACCTTTTTAATTTCCTTTTTACAAATTAAATGAGAATTTGTATGAGCATTCTCCTATAATTCCCCCTTTACATATTTTTCATTCAACTTTCAATTTTAATGTATAAAACACTTTGTCCAATGTCTTGTGAACTTTTGTTGGAAAAATCTCCTTTTTGTCTGTAATTTCAACCTGTAATTTCTTTCACAAACGAAGTTCGTTCGATCCCGTTCAAATTGCATTAGGAAGATCTCTGCAAGCTCTTCATCGACTGAATCCTTTTGATGCTAATGAAACCCTTCTGCATTCTTCGAATGTGGAGATCCCCTTGGATCAAATCTCCCCACTGAAAAAAGCACTTTTGGAACTCCAAAAGTATGACTGAAATATCTGTACCAGCTGCAAGTTCCCCTTCTCCTTCACCTTTGTTCTTCGGAATCGAATGCTGAAGCCAACTGCTTATAGTTGAAGATACCTGAATTATAATTTCGAAATTTCATACTTGCCAAGAGTTTAGGATAACTCTTTAACCAAATTTACAATAAAGACCAAAATAGGCCCAGGCATCCATGCCTCTTTCTCAAAAGTGGCAACAAGACTATTACCATGTTCAACAAAACTTTAGGCATAAAAACAAAAAATTTCTCACTCCTAAAACTATAAAAGTGGCTAATAAAGCCTTTCATTTCAAAATGTTTGACCAGACATAAGACAAAAAATGCCTCTTAGTCTCTTAGCACTTTGAAAGTGGATACAAATTCCTTTACAATATTTGAAAGGAAATCTGCCATCAGAAAAAGGTGCTTTTAGTGGTTAAACACTATGGTTTCGAACCAAACTACAAAAGGTATCCAGATGGCTAAATCCCTTATTGGCCATTGTCCCAACTTTTGGTAAATGGAAAATGTGATGGGTTCAAATTATATCAAGTCATATAATATAAAATATTGCATCAAATCTATGGTTTCAAAACCCAAAGTTTTAAAAAATAAACTTACCATAGTTACCCGCGCCATGTGCTTTGGTCCTCGGCTCCATGGCTTTCATATATTCTGAACTCAATACAAAAGTTTGTATTTGAACTCCATCAATACTTTGAGTCTAATACTTGTGGAAGACCATATGTTGGTGTTGATCCTTTTAGATTTTGGTTCTTGGTATTGTATAGTGTCTCACAGTGGGGAAAGAAAAGTTTAAACCAACTACTTGCGCTACCCATCGCTTGGGTCGACCCCCGATCCATGCCTTAACCAAAAGATATCTCTCGGTATTCTGACAATGAATCCGAGACAGATTCTGCGCACTGTTTATCGAAAACCGAACCGTGGCTTGGTAAAACCATGATTCTCACCAAATGGGTAGTCTCCACCAAAGAGAAACGCGGCTCTGCAATTTCTGTTACCAAACAAAAAACACCCAAAGTGCTCATAACGCCTTGATATCAGCTATATTAAAAGTCTCTGCTTCTTTGTTTTTATAACTTCTCGAATTCTTTCACTACAAACCAATGAGTGAGAAGGCATCATATTATTCCTTCGGGCTCCTTTTTGGCGAGTCACGGCCTCTCTAACCTGCCTCGTAGCGACCACTTCTTTGTGGATCTTTTAATAGCGGCAACAATTTCTGGGCATTCGCCTCCACAATTTTACACTGCAGCATACTCCACGGGTAGCTATAGCACAAACGGCGCCGACGACTACTTTCTGGCAGGATTTGCAAACGGTGAAGATAAAATCATAAAGCAATTCAATACTTGTTGCTCCAAACAACGCCCATGCTACACACAGATTACCCAACAATTAAAATTGTAGTGTTTCTCTTTACCTCCAGATTAACGGCTTCCTTGTATGATATCACAGTGATGCTCCAGGATTCACTAGAACAATAATGATCTACCCGGTTACTTTGATCAGACTGTCGGTGCTCAGGAAATCGAGCTGTAATTCTGTGCACATTCCACGAAATCTTGGACGAATGCATAGATCGTTAGTGGGTTTTGTATGAGAGCGATCACCGAGTGCAGGATAATCAACTGAACTCTGGGTGTGTGATCTTCATGATCCTAAGACTTCAGAATTGAAGTTGTGACCAAATTCCAAACTTGATACCAAACTTGATCCCCACACCGTCTCCTGGACAAAGCACTTGGAAGCTTGAGTGTCTACGAGATTGCTAACACATCAGGCTTCCTGCAGTTGTGTATTCTCTACTCTCTACTGTAGAAGATTAAAAATTAGTTCAATTTTGCAAAAAAGATAACCATTTCTTACTCAACCATTCAAATGAATGCTGCACGTTGTCTTTAGATGAAGAATCCTCATCTTGAATTTTTGTTTTTTCGTGCTTTGGCTGATCTTGTGCAATTTTTTTCCACAATTGTTGATGACGAACAACGCCATCCTCCTTTTTAAGTGAAGATAAGGATTTCCTTCTCATGGTTTACTCTTAATTGCACCAATTCTTCTGCCACAAACTTTATATTTCCAGCATTCTGTAGCATAATGATTATTTCCTCCACAGAAAGAACATAAAATTACATCTTTCTTGCTATTAAAATTATCATCGAAAGCATATTTGGGATTCTTTTTAACAGATCTGTTGCTTGATGATCCTCTTGCTGGTTCTGAATCACTACTTGTATTCATTTTTCATTTTGGTTTCAATTCAGGATGTAAATCCCAACAATGGTCTGCAGCATGATTCTGCTTATGATAATGCGAACAATTTTCCGAATAGCTTTCACTGGATGTTGTCTTGTGATATCCCAATCCTTGGTATCAGAATGTTCTTCAACCATGATTGGTTGAAAAATACCTTGGTCGTTAGTGCCAAGACCTCATCCATTGTATCCCATCTTTGTCAGTAGTTTCTTGCCAATCCCACGAGTATGTTCTTCAAAATAACCTAAACAAGAATTTGTATGTGATGCAAGTGAATGAACATAATTGTTACTTACCTCATCTTTTGACTGGGAAAAAAATATTTCCAAATACACTTATCTTATCTTTGAGGTATCATCCTCATGTTTGGTTGAATATTTTGAAGATGAAAAATCCATATGATCTTCTTCTGAATGAGGAAAAAAAGTGCAAATTTGGTCATCTTCTGCTGTAGAAGGACTTCTTGGATTGTCGACTTGTTCATACTTGGCTAACAACTCCTCCTTAATTGCATCTTACACTGCATCTCGTTGACATTTTCTTGAATTTGTTGCTTCTCTTCTGTCAAAGCTTCCAATTGTCTTCGCAACTCAACACTTTCTTTTCCTTCATTATACAATTCTCTTACATTTTTCTCCATGGATAAGAATCTTTCATGGAAATATACATCTCTACAAAGATTTGCAAATACTGAAATAGAACGATAATTGTTTTGTGGACTTTCATATTAGATCTACAACCGAGATGATAAAATTCCCACACAAAAGAAAAAATAAATCCGAAACCAGATCGGAACTGCTCTGATACCAAACTTGATCTGAAAACGGGTAAAACTCACTTTTCTTCCATTAATGAATACTTAATCAAATTATCAATAATCATAAATAAATTGACATAATAAATCAACTTCAATCTTTGACAATTTGGATATTTCACAAAACACAAATGAAAACCATACACAACAGAATTGTTAACGAAGTTCGCCAGACCTCTTGGCTACATCTCTGGACCCATTGGAACTCTGAGTCGCTTTATTATCTCCTTCAAAGATATATGGATTTCCTAAGTACAATTGCATGATATTCACTTCAGGTGGCTCATTCCCATCTTAGTATGCCTTTCCCTTCCTCACTAAGAAGAACCAAGGATCTCACACATGAACTGAACTGTTTCTCCCATCTTGGGATGAATTTTCTCATACAAAACTTACTAGAAATATTTTCTCCAAAAAATTTAGTTTTCCTTCTCCAAATGAGAGGTATGGTGTATTCTCATGGGCGCACCTTTGGACCAATTGGTGAGGTGTATTCTCACGCCTTTTTAATTTCCTTTTTACAAATTAAATGAGAATTTGTATGAGCATTCTCATATAATTCCTCTTTTACATAGTTTTCATTGAACTTTCAATTTTAATGTGTAAAACACTTTGTCCAATGTCTTGTGAACTTTTGTTGGAAAAACCTCCTTTTTGTTCGTAATTTCAACCTACAATTTATTTCACAAACAGAGTTCTTTCGATCCCGTTCAAATTGCATTAGGAATCTCTCTGCAGGCTCTTCATCCACTAAATGCCTTTGATGCTAATGAAACCCTTCTGCATTCTTTGACTGTGGAGATCCTCTTGGATCAATGTTGAGGGAAAATTGACACAAGGGTGATGAGTCTTCTCTCTTTTAATCCTTGTAGGTTTCAACAAGTAAATAGTTGTTAGATATGGGTTAGTGTTCTATATACCACATGACAAAGAAAAAATCAAACAAAGAAATCAAAACAAAATGGAAAAGTGATAAATAAAATAAAATAAAGATATAGAGTGTGCTTAAACCAAATGATAATTGTCCAATGGTAAATCTTGTTACAATGGTGTCACGTTTTGTCACGTTTTGCCGCAAGACGCACAAGCTTGTGGGATTCTTGTGCTCCCGCCCAAGAGGATGGCTTGGGCGCCCAGTTGGGAAAAACGATGTTTGGTTGCATGGGACTTAGCGAAGAGGAAAGCGACAGACCAAACGAAGGGGTGCGGGGACCATGCTTGGGCACACTCCCAAAAACGACGCCACACTCACCCATCGGCGCATGGAAATCCTGAGAGTGGGGCACGGTTGCAAAATGAAAAGTCGGCAAGAAGAAGGGGCACCGGGCGCACCCTTGGACCAACAGACGTGGGAGTAGTGGCACGACGAACCAATTTCCCACATACACTCCAAGAAGCAAGTTCCCAAGTGTCCAACACTTAGCCGCAAAAAGTTAGCTTGGGCAGTGAGCTCACGTTGGGAGCCCAGGAAACGAGCTGATGTTGGAAGCCCAAGAAAACGAGTTCGGGTTGGGAGCTAAATGAGCTCGGGTTTGAAGCCTGTTTGAACTCAGGATGGAAGCTCCCTCGGAACCTTTCGATCTCGGGATGGAATCTCGTGAACTTGGGATAGGAGTCGACCGCGAAGTCGGGATGGAAGCCTGCGAAGGTAGTCCGTGAACTCGGGTTGGGAGCCCACGCGAACACCACTTGGAATCTAGACAGCGAAGACGAGTTGGGAGCTCGGTAGTAGCTTGGGTTGGAAGTCGTGGGATGATGCCCAACGAACGAACCAATGATGCGCGGATTGCGGAAGACTTGGATCAAGACTGTTTGAAGTGGTACATCGGAAAAGAGTTGACGTGGGCGTTGAGCAAGAGTGTGCCCAAGGTGGGGTCCCACCCTCCCACACAAAATCATATAAAAAGGCTTAAGGCCAAAACCAAAGAGGCAGCTTGGAGGAGCAAAGTTGAAAATTCAGACAAGGAGAAAGTTCAGAGCTAGGGAGGCCTATCCGAGCTCTACTCTTCCGCACAGTTTGTTCCAGTGAAGTCCAGTGGCAACAAGGTGTTGTAGCAGTGCATAATTTGGCAGGTTCGCACTTAGTCTGGTTTCATAGTGAGACAGTTCCATAGTAGTAGCAAGTGCTTGCAGAAGTGGGCAGTTTCAGGAGCTAGACGCCTGTTAAGGGTCTGGTCTACCTTTGTAATTTATATATCTGTTGTAAGGCGTATTGCTAGTTTGTCACACGCCAGAGCTCTGCTAGGGAAACTCCACCTATTGTAAACAATTGATTATACAAAGCTTAGGGGTTGTTGGTTTGGCAACGCCAACTTATACTTATGTGTTATTTACTTGATGTTCATGCATGTGTCAAATTTTCTAAGTGTTGGATGCTAGGCTTACATGTTAAACTGGTATAAACAAGTAAATTGTTACAAGTGTTAAGTTGAAATGAGTTCCATAGGTTAAGAGTAGTCTTCCGGTGCGACGCTTGAGTTGGTCACACCATCAACTCGTTCCCTGGAAGTGCCACAGTGCCTGTGACAATTGGTATCAGAGCCTAAGTGCTAAGATAGTTGAATGGTTTGTGAAGAAAACTCTTCATTTCAGATCTTGGTTAAGCTCGCCGAAGCTCATTTAGAGTGAAGGTTGTGCGGAAGGCCGCAGACCCGCAGAACCACAGTGCCACAGTTGCAGGGCCGCAGAACCACAGGAACAGTGGTGTGCATAGGGTGCATAAATTTGGTGGACAACGAAGGTTTTGCAGGAGCATTCACAGGTTGGATGCAGAACAGTCGTTTGGGTTGCAGTAGCAAATGAGCTGTCGCAGTTGTAGCAACAGTTTGAGCAAGCCATTAACAGAACCGCAGAAAACTGGACAGCTTGAGCCTTGGTTGCTGAAGTCAAGGAGAGTTAGTTGCAAACTCTCAGTAGTGTGTTTGCTAGGAACCTCCATTGCCACCGCAGAACAGAACCGCAGTTCGGTTAGACACTCGCAAGTTGGCTTGGCAAGCCACTGCATTTATGTGTTGCAGGAAGCTGAAAGTGTGTTGAAAGTTGGATGGTTGCAAGGATTCATTGGAGAAGCTGGGAATCAGTTAAGAATATGAAAAACATGGCAGGAGCATGTTGTGAACGTTTGTCTAATGCGTTGGAGGAAACATTGAAGTGTTTGCGAGAGATGATATACTTCTTTGATAAGATGTACCATGAGCAGACCAAGCAAGAAGCACTCCAGTTGCAGGAACTTTCGAACCAGATGGCTGAGAGAAAGACTAAGGCAGAGTCATAAGACACTCGAGGAGAGTCAAGCCGGTTGCGATCAGATGCATCAAAGAAGAAATAGATTGAATGTTATATCTGTTAAGGTGACCATTATGTGAAGAACTGTCCATTCAGGATAGCATCGGTTGCACAAAGGGGACCAATAGCGCGGATGGCAGCTATGACAGTGTTGGAAGCATTGCAGAGTTCGAATGAGATTTCTGAAAAGGTTAAGGCAGTGAGGGCCTGCCTTAGCGAAACGACAGGTGGTCGAGACACAAGTCTGTGAGAAACGCAGCATGGCCTAGATTTCGTGGAAGCAACAGTAAGTGGCTTACGAGTTTCTACATTGGTTGATACAGGCACAACTCATAGTTTGGTGAGTAGCAGGACTGCGACGACCTTACACAACGCGCTAGAGTTCAGTTAATCCAAGTTTAAGGCAATGAATTCGGAAGTGAGGGCAGTGACGGGAAGGATAAATGCAACCCCTCTCAAATTTGAAAGATGGTATGGCAGCATAGATTTGAGATTCGTTCCGTTAGATGATCATTCGATGATCCTTGGACAAGACTTTCTTCGGATGGCCTGAGCCATGCCAGTTCCGCATGTTGTTCGTTTGGTGTTCTTGGGAGAATCTAGAGCATGGAGCATGCCTATGACGCAGAAAAGCAGGTTAGGATACAGACCACGGTTGTCTTCGATGCAGTTTCTTGAAGAACTGGGCATGTCCAAGGACTTGCCGCAACGCAGCATAGGGAAGAATCTGGATTCGGTTGAAAAGAACAAGCCAAGCGTAACCCAGGGGGTTAGCTAATCTTCAATAAAGAAGTTGGCGTCGTTGGAAGAACGGGCAGACTTAGTCCGCGGGGAGATTGAATCGTTGCGCATTTCATGAGACACTTTGCGGCAGCATGGAGACAAGGTGGTGCTTGCACCAGCACAGTTTGCAAGAGTCACCGCAGGAAGCATGCAAGAGATGTCGTTGAGCAGCCAAGGCAATGATGTTTCATTCAAGCTAAGTCTTGACACGGTACAACATGAGTAGGTGTTGGACCAACCTAGCGAAATGCAGATTTTGGAGGAGGCCATTTTTGTTAATTGATGTGATTAGCACATAGCATTCAACAATGATGTTAGTGATGTGTGTCATGATGGATTGGACTAATTTAATGTCATTTATTTATTTTCAATTGTTTTCTTAAAGAAAAGGAGGCCTTAGATGCCTCATACCCTAGACAAATGTGTCTATTGTACATGGAAAGTTTTGAAATTTAATGTGAGTGTCTTTAAGGGGTTATTTGAGATGGATCATCCTCACTTTTAATTAGTTGTTACCACACTTTGGTGTTTCAATAGCCTTCCAATGAAAAAATATAGTGGTTCCACCATACCCTAAACACATGTGAATGCTTTGCATAGTTGATCTTGTAAACACTATGAATGATTTTAAGGATTACTATGAGCTATTTACCTCTATCATATGATGTTTAATACTAGGTATTGGCCTCAAGTGAAGTGGTGTTTGTGTTGTAAGGTTTTATACCATTTTGTGTAACCATGTATATATGAATGATTTGGAAAAAAACTTGTATATTTAATAATATTTTCCTTGTGATTATACTGACATTGATGATCATATAATCACACTTATAACCAATGAAGAAGGTGTTATATGCATTATTTTATGCACCGTAATACAAACCCTATAATTGACATCCTTGGTGAAGAGGACATGGCCTTAATTTAAGGGATTTTGGGAAATTAATGAGTTGAGATAATTGATTGATTTTTTGGAAAAAGTTAGTACATGTAATAGTTTTCGATGCTTATGGTGAATTGATTATGTCATTATGCTTGATTTCATAATGATGGAAATGTGTTATAAGGAACATTTTTAATCTCTAGTCCCTAATTGCATGGAGATATAAAAACTATATTGTGTTGTGTAAATAAATTCTTATCTAGACTTCCCATTTAAAGGTTGAAAGCTTGACTTATGTTAACTGGTCTAATGCCAAACAATAACTATATCAAGTTATTGTTTGGAGAATGCTGCGTGACCATTATGAAGGTGTCTAAATATTGATTCAAATGCTTACATTTGATATTCCATTGGCATTACCATTAAGGCTCAAAGGTGTCCACCCTTTGAAGCTTTTGGCATGTTAAATGTTATGCATTTTTTATTGTTGGGTCAGATGGCCTATTGAGTGATGGGTTTAAGGGTGTTAACCTTGTTCCTTAGAACATTCATCATTAAAAGTGAATATACCTTTTATCCATGTTGTTGTAGATGAATTCTAAGATGAATTTTCCTTATGACTATTATGAAGGATTTTAATTGATGTTAAATACTCATCTTTGGTGGTATATTGGTATTGCTAACAAGTCTTAGATGATCACACTTGAGGGTTATGTATTCATTTGAATGAGTAGATCTCTTATGTTTATATTTCTATAGAGTGAAGTAATTACTCATGGAGAGCATTGTATATGTCCATTAATCTGAATGCATGTCTATTGACATGAATGCATGGATGGGTTTAGCTATGGAATAAGATATTGTACTTTTTATGTTTTGGGTAATGTCATTGTTACCCAATTGTATTCATATTGAATGTTTTGTTATGTCATGTACTTTGAATGCTAGTTTTGTGTCGGTTGTATGCCAATTTTCAGAATAATCTTATTTTGGCCTGTTTTTAGCATAGCCTAATTGTACTAATTTTATATTATTTTTTCTTGCAAGTTTCACTTCTGGTGTCTAGATCGATTTGGAGTTTCAATTGTGGAATATCTTGTTAGTAATATGTAAAACACTAAATGTGGGAAGAAACACATCCAGACAGAGAGATGCACTATCATACTTCCAAAAGCCTCAATATAGGAATCCACATTCTATTCATGCCTCAAGCTCTTCTAAGAAACCTATTAGTAAGAGAGATGTTAACTCTTGCAAGAATGCATAAGATATCCTTACAATGCATGGGAAAACAGGTTCCTCTAGCGATCAAAGTGAGACAGATTCAATTTCATCAGAAATTGGTGATGAAAATGTTGAAATTTTATAAGATACCAGCCAAGAATAGGCTAGAATATCAACTCAAAACACAAATTATAAGGAAAATTTTAGTAGTAATTTTTTAACAATTTTTATGGAGTGCAAGGTGATAACTCTAGATGCTGACTCCCAGCTCAAGGATGATGGGAATGAATTTAGGTTTTGGTTTTTGTATGGAAAATGTTCAGTAGCAAGGTAGAACGGGGCCAACTTCCAAGTCCTATGGACAAAGCACTGGAGCCATTTACTTTTCAACAGTTAGCTAGAGTTGATGTCTACTTCGATGCTTCCTTGCATATGAAAACTAGACTTCGATGTAATGCCTGAATGAAACCTGTTGGTTGTGGAGCCTGATCTCCAGATTCAGAGATATTATTATTCAGCTGTGTTTGTACCCCAGCTTTATATGATATGTAAAAAGGACTGTACACTCACCCAAATGAGGGGGGTGTGGGGGGGGGTGAAGCCTCCCCCCACCAGGGTCTGGTTTTGGGTAACCTGTGGTATTTTCCCGTTGTATCTCCCTTATAAAAGAAAGACATTGTAATAAGGCTAGGGTTTATGTATTAGGTATTATGCATTGTAAAGATCTCCGAGATCAAGCAGAGAGACCGTGAGACAGTGAAGAGGAAGTGCAGTGGTTGTGCTGCAGGTTGTATCCCTTCACTTTGCTGGACGAAATAATAATAAGGACTGGAAACTTCAGTGTGGACGTAGCCCAAGTTGGGTGAACCACGATATATCTGTGTCTCTCTTGTAATATGTATGTGTGATTATATTTGCATTTCTGTTTATTGTTATTGCTCTACGATCCTGTTTTTCTAACAGAAACCAAGGGTGTATGTTAGGATTTAAAATCTGTAATAAATGATGGATCAGATTTCAGGGAAAATTGGGAGTCTCTAGATGAAGTTTGGGAGAAAAATGGTCAAGTGCGCTAGGCAGGCTTGCTTTGCTAGAAGTTTTCCAAACTCTCTCAAACTGACTAAGGTGTGTCCAAATTCTCAGAAACAAGGTTTGGGGTGATTTAACATTGTCTCATGAATCTCATACATCCAACATATCAGAAAATAGATTTGTACATAAAATGTACTGGCCAAAATGTAAAAAATAGTCATTAATTGATGCATAAAGAGCTAGTCTTCCATTAAATTGTTCCAAATAGCCTCAGAGGCTCAAAAATATCAGTTCTGGAATAAAGGAGGGTTCTGATACAATATATTGAACAATAGCAGGTATAAATAAGGGGTCTTGAATAGAGAATAAATATATTTTAACATTCATACCTTCAATGCATCTCCAATGCTAGAACATTATTGAGAAAATGAGCATGAGAAGAGGAGGAATAGATGGAAGTATGCACTAGAACTGATATGGGGATGAGATCAGAGATATTAACTGTAGATGGGGTGCACACTAGACATTCTGAGCTATACTGAACTTCTCCACTGAAATGGAGCACCTCCTTCTGATGAAATCTCCCAATACTTTGTCCAAGGGCACTCTGAGTGATTATCACTCTATGGAAGCCTGAGAATATTCAATGCTAGACTGATATGGATCTGTAGATAATATTATTGACTATATATAAGGTGTGCACTGAAAATTCTGAGCTACTCAAGGATACATTCATCAACTGAAACTTCACACGTGCGCTCCTTGACATTGAAACCTTGGCTCTAGTGAGAATAGTTGTATATTGGTCATCCAAAATCCTTTAAAAAAAAAAAAAAAGGAGTTTCTTACTGGAAACGACCCTCTGGATGCAATGGAATAGGTCTCACAACCCATGAGTGCTCATAAGTGATGAACCCAGAAACTCTATTTTGTCCCTTCCACATTGTTCCCACTAAATGAGGGGAATGCGTAGAGATTTCGAATTGGATGCTTGAAGCAATTAAACCCTAACTTGATATCATTATTTAATGGTTGTATATCAGTCTTCAATGGATGCAAATTAGTCTTCAATACCTTCCAGAGAGGGTGGAGGAGAGACTAGAACAAAAATGGCTAAGGTCACCCAAAGCAAGGTTGAGGCACACCACTCAACAAGAGGAGCTATAGCTCTCACATTCAATTACAAAATGGTCAAAATATTTGAATTGGAGTTGGAATCATTCCTTTATAGAATTTTAGGGTGACCTGCTGAGCAAGTTGAATATCTTGATGACCTGTGAGAACCCTTCCACATGGGCCACCCATGAGTGGATATACTTGCCTTGCTCTTTCCTTACAAGCTTTTCTTTCCTTTAGAAACTGTGCCCCCCTTTGTCTCAAGATGTTTCCTGCTTTGTTAGAGTTTCTTGCTTTGTAAACTGAGCTCCCTTTTAGAAACTGCGCCCTCCTTAGCTTTTCCTAGATATTTCTAATTTCTTGCTTTTGGAAACTTCTTACACCTTCCCTACTTTTCATCTTTTGCTATTTTTCTTACCTCCAGTTCCATTTAGCAACCTTATCCTCATGAGGGTTCCCTCTTGGCCCACTTGAACACATATTAGCAATTCTAATTAAAAAAAATAATTTCTCCACTTGACTTAGGATAAAATTTATTCTATGCATGCACAATGAAATGAAATTATTTTCCTTAGGGGTTATTTTGTCCCCTTTTACCCATGGTCATTGAATTATCCAAAATTGGGGACATGACAATCCTCCCTCCCAAAATTGATTGTCCTCAAGAAAGAAACCAACTCCAACCAACTATGAAGCCAACTAGTGACTTCGCTCCTCAAAATATGTTGCTGACTGTCTAGAATTGGAATCATCCATTCCAAGCTGAAATACCAAGGGTCCATCATGTTTCTGCTATTCCACTATGATTATAGTCATTCTCAAAATGAATAACTCTTCTTTAACAAAATTTTCAACCCACTTAGGGTAACTGAGTAGAATGCCTCGATCCCACTACTTCCTCTGTAAGGAACCAAATTTTTCTACCACCTTTGGAAAGTTGTCCATCCAAGGAATTCCAGGGTCCCAAAGTCTCAACTGCGTCCTCCCAAACATCAAAATCAATTGGGATGATCTATCATCAAGTAGGATGTCAAGATCACACCACCACATTGAAACTTGGTAACTTCCAATTTTAAACTAGACACCTATGATAATTCCCCACCAAGCATGGAACTCCTCAATCTGAGATGAATCATATCAAATCCTCCCAAGGAACAGGTGGTGACCCATGTCCATCCAACACTAGTAGAAAATGAGAGATAAATGACCAAGTGACCAAAAAATTTGGTCACCAGAGTTTTTTCAAGGTATAAATGACTAAAGGAATGACCCATTGTGTCACGAGACAAAATATATGACCATATAACAAGTAACTAAACTAAAAATGATCACATAACAATAACATTAAGAATATGAATTGGTCATTTATTTGGTCATTGTTAGTTATGTCACTCCAACAATGGAAAGTTACAATTTTGACAATGAATTTGTACAATTTACTAAATTCTAACACTGTATATGGATTTATAGACCCCTAAAGATCATCATCATCATTAAAAGTATCATCATGTCTTGAATTTTATACCATTGTATTCAACTTATCACACTTATTGTCCTCATATTTCATTTGGCCAAAATCACGATCGTTTGACCCTTTCGACACCCGATTCAAGTTTCAGTAAGTAAGAGTTGTTTGCATCTCATCAGTTGAAATCTGCCTATTTTGTGCTTCCTGGTTAATTTGTCGATCTTGTCTATGGATTCCAATTCATCACGCCTATGTCTAGAATGTTAGAAATACCACCTTGGTGTTCTCGTGGAGAAAAAAATGCCTATATCCTCCATTTAAATATAAATAAAAACCCTCATTTTTATATTAAAACTCCCATGTTTATAATTTACCCCTTCGAAAATTCTATTCCTCAAATAGTAAAATTTTAAATCTTTTCTACTCCATTTTTAGGATTATAATTTTAAAATTATACAACAATCTCTTTCCCCACCTTCATTAAAAGGGATCCCTTTTAATTAAACCTCTTTCCCTTTGACCCATTCTACATGTTATGAATATCCCTTTTAAAGAAGCACCCCGTTTATGACATAGCCACATACCCTTCTTCCCTATGTCTCCAAGAGTTTCATTAAAACATAAAGGAGAAAAGAAATTCTAAATAAAAAGTTCTTATCCTATCCCTTGTCCCACAAATAAGGTGGTCTAATACACCAACTTGGTGTCTCGCTTAGCAATGACCTTGAAAATAGGTTATTATTACTATTATTATTAGTATATGTTAATGTATATATCATATAGTTATTAATATATATTAATTAATATATTAATATACTAGATACATATCAATATAACATAGTTATTATATATAGTTAATATATTAATATGTTATATAGTAATTATATATTTATATAGTTAATATAAGTAATGTATTTACATTGGTATTAACAAATTAAAGAAAAACAAGAATATAAATAAAGCAAATATAATAAAAAGAGGGGAACTAAAAAAAGATAAAAGAGATAAAAGTGAATGAGCTCCAAAAAAAAAAGGAGTAAATTAAAAAAAAAATAATGGGAGGGAAAATAGAGCAAACGAAATTAGGGCATTTTACCTTTAATGTATTCAGTTTATTTTGTAAGCTTTGGGTCTATTTATTGCTCTTTTTTAAGATTGGTTTTCTCTTGTCCTATTGTAGGCTATAAACTCTCCTATGTGGCAATTATCATGGGTCTTCAGTTGGTATCTGTTCGTAACTCGAGATGATATTGAACGTATATTGTAATTTTTTGTTGGGGGATCTCTACAAGTCAACCCAGAGGTGAGTTATACAACTCAACCCACTCTCGACTTCTCCACTCGGCCAAGGTTCGTCCACTTAATTTTTTGTTAGGGTTTCATTGGTATTTAATTTTTTTTTCATTTTTGTTTGTTTTAGGGTTTGATTTCAAGGTGGCTTGACCTATCCAAATCATGGAAAATTTTATTGAAGCAAAGTTTTACCCAGTTCTCTGGATCAATCCAAATCATGGAAAAATTTATTGAAGTTTTTCAAGGGAAAAGCACACCGCACAGTTAATAAGATTTAACTGCGCAGTGGATGAATATATCTTCTTTTTCTTTGATTTCGAGCTTCGTCGACCATACAATAGAGAACCCCAAATTTTACTTCGCAGTACACTTGCTTCACTAAGAATTGACTTCGCAAATTAACTATGCGGCGAGTAACTGCACGATTTCAACTTTTTACTTCGCGGCGATTAACTGTGCGATTTCGACTTTCTACTATGCAGTTGAACTTCACAGTGATGCGTGGTTAACTTCACAATACTTACTTCACAGACTTCTCAAATACTTCGCGGATCACTTAAACAAACTTATCATGAAATATATTTCTCTAAGACATAACAACTAAAACATCTTACGCGAAGTTACTCCTTGTTAAATTAGAACTTTCACTGCGGTGAACTATTTGGAAATATTAAATTCTTTTACTGCGCGTAAATGTGAACAATATTCAAGGAGAAGATGTGCGACTTGCAATATTTAACATTCTTAAGAATGAAACGTAAAACTATAGACTTGCATATATTCCGATAGTAAACTGCGCAATGACTCAAAACATGGAGATGAGTTTTTACATGATCTTTTTACTTTCACAGAGCTTGGGCTCTTGACACAATTCATGGATCTTCACTTCTATTCTTCTCCTCTTCACATCTCTTTGCGAGTTTTTAACAATGAGCTTCTACTTATAGAGTTTTAATCAACCGACTTAAGATCGCTTCACTTGGAAGCTACAGGATTGCATTAAACACTGCAATTAATTCTAACCTAAGATTTCTTGACATGCGAACTACTAATGCGGTTACATAAATACAAACATGGCATGCATCGGATTGGCTATGAACTTATTGACAGACTGACCTTGCAGACTGCGCGCTGACACAAAAATACTGACAGGGTTGATTGGCAGGGTGACTGACAGAGCCGACGCAGTAGATATGCGATCAGCTCATTAATTACAATATTTCCAACACTCCCCCTTAATTATGAGCGGATGGGGATCATTAACCAAAAATAAAATATTACAAAATATTTCAGAGCTGAAACATGCTCTGTTCAAGACATAGTTCACTGTGTAGCACTTGTCACTCCCAAACAACTTCGCAGAAATTGGAATGGGTCCTTTACCAATGGTTTGGTAAAGATGTTTGCTACCTGATATTCAGACCTGCAAAATTCTAAACAAATTTCTTTGTTGTTTATCAATTCTCTGATAAAATGATACCTTGTGTCGATGTGCTTGGTTCTCTTGTGAAACACATGATTCTTTGACAGTACGATAGCTGAATTGTTGTTGCAGTAAATGACTGTGGGTTCTTGCTGCTTTTGCGACAGATCACTTAACATCCTCCGCATCCAAACTGCTTGACATGCAACGCTTGTAGCTGCAACATACTCTGCTTCTGCTGAAGAAAGAGTTACTATGGGTTGTTTGTTTGAAGCCCATGATACAACACCTATTCCTAAATGAAATGTATTTCCAGATGTGCTTTTTCTGTCATCTATGCTGCCTCCATTGTCGTTGTCAGTGTATCCAATGAGTTTCAAAATTTTCTGAGGTTGAATACAAAATACCAAAGTCTTTTGTTCCACTTACATACCTTAGAATTCTTTTACCAGCTTGCCAATGCGATTCTTTTGGTGACTCCATGAATCTTGAGATTAAGCTGACTCCATACATGATATCTGGCCTTGTTGCTGTAAGATACATGAGACTGCCAACAAGCCTTTTAACCAGCTTAGGATCTACATTGGATCCATCATCATCCTTGCTCACTTTCAAACCTGTTATCACTGGTGTTGGAGCTGTCTTATTGTTTAACATCTTAAATCTGTTCAAGACATCACTTGCATATTTTGACTGAGATATAAATATACCTTTTTCAAACTGTTGGACTTCAATGCCCAGAAAGTACTTCATAAGCCCCAAATTAGTCATTTCAAATTCACTTTCCATGACTGATCTAAGTTCTTCTATGCCAAAATCACTAGTAAATATTAAATCATCTATATACAGGCAGACAATTAGCTTATTACTTTGCTGTTTGATCTTTGTGTACAGCGTTGGCTCACATTCACTTCTGTGAAATCCATTATGAATGAGATAAGATTCAATGCGGTTGTACCAGGCTCTAGGAGCTTGCTTCAAACCATAGAGTGCCTTCTTCAGCTTGTATACTTTGTGTCCTTGTCCTGGAACTTCATAGCCTTGTGGCTACTCCACATATACTTCCTCTTTCAAATAACCATTTAAAAATGCAGACTTAACATACATTTGATAAACAGGCCATGTCTTATGTGCTGCGATGGCCAAAACTGTTCTGATAGTGTCCATTCGTGCTACAAGTGCAAAGGTTTCATTGAATTCTATGCCAGGATGCTCTGTGAATCCTCTTGCTACCAATATTTCCTTGTGCTTCTGCACATTTCCATCAGCATCTTGCTTGGTCTTATAAATCCATTTCACACTTATCACATCCTTGTCCTTAGGAACATCAACTAGTTCCCATGTTTGATTCTTCTTAGTGCATTCTATTTCTTCATCCATGGCTTGTGCCCAGACTTTATCTTCAACAACTTCTTCAAATGTTAGAGGATCATTAACTTGAGAAAATAATGCAAAAACAGAGAATGAATTAGGTGTACTAGTCTCATATATCTCACGCAGACTTCTTGTCCTTGGCGGAGTTGCTGGTGTCGAACTACGCGAATCGCCTGCTGGGGTCTACTGCGCACTTGGAGTGCTTGTCGGAGTTGCTTGTATTGCGACTTGTGTCAAAGTTCCTTATGCTGGAACATGCTGTGCAGTCCTCAGAGTAGATGGACCTACAAAGTTCTGATTCGCATGCAGAGTCTCAACCACATCTTCTGCGATGTCATCATGTTCGACATGTGGCACAATTTTAACATTCTTCTTTACAGTTCCATCCCATGCTTCATTCTCTACAAACTGAACATCTCGACTGATAATAAATTTTATTGCAACAGGATCATACAACTTGTATGCTTTTGTATCTTTAGAATACCCAATAAAAATGCATTTCTGTTCTTTATTGTCTAATTTCCTTCTTAGCTGATCTGGAACATGTGTGTATGCTACACAACCAAAAACTTTTAAATGAGAAACACTATGTTTCATACCTATCCATGCTTCCTGCGGAACTTTATTCTTCATGCTCTTCATCGGACATCGATTCATGTTGTATACAGCAGTTGCCACTGCTTCAGCCCAGTATTCATTTGATAGATGCATGGCTGCCAACATATTGCACACCATATCCATAATGGTTATGTTTTTCCTCTCGGCAATACCATTCTGCTGTGGTGTATACCGCGCAGTGAATTGCTTCTGTATGCCATGATTTTTGCAAAAGTTTAAGAAATCATTTGAAACATACTCACCACCTCTGTCTATTCTTAAGATCTTGATGTTGTAACCACTCTGCTTCTCCACGAGTGCCTTGAACTATTGAAAACAACTAAATGCATCAGATTTGTGTTTTAGAAAATATACCTAGGTTTTTCTTGTGAAATCATCAATAAATGTGAGAAGATAAGTGCATCCTCCCATGGATGGTGTTTGCATCAGTCCACAAATATTAGAGTGTACAATTACAAGTGGTGTGCGAGCTCTGTATGACTTTCCGACTGGAAAAGTCTCTCTGTGTTGTTCTCCAAAGATACAACCTTCACAAATTCTCTCTGGCTTTTCAATCAGTGGCAATCCTTTCACCATGTCCTTCATGTGCGGTAGATTCATCCCACCAAAATTCAGATGTCCAAATATGAAATGCCATAACCAGGATTCATCCCGAATTTATGTCTGAAACGCAGCTTGCATTGCGCTGTCTTTTTCTTCTGCTGCACAGTGAATTTCTGCTCCTTTACTCTCTGCGCTGAGTGCGGTTCCATAATTTTCACTTTGTCTTTCATGAACAACTTGAGTTGTTTTTCCTTTTATGATTGGTGTTATCCTCAAAGGAAACAAGCGATTTCTTGTCATCTGCACTTCAACTATCAACTGATTGATGGGATATATGTCTTTGATCAGACAACGCTTTCCTATCATATGGATTCTGTAACCTTTTTCCATTAGTTGTCCAATGCTCATCAAATTATGCTTCAAACCTTGAACATAATAAACATCAGACATATATTTTTGCTCCCCCTGTTTGGTTAGAATATTAACAATACCCTCACCCAAAATAGTGACTTGAAAATTATTTCCAAGTGTGACATCAGTTTGAACTGATTTATCTAGACTAGAAAATAGATTTAAATTACCAGTCATATGATTGCTATAGCCTGAGTCTAAATACCATATGTCATTTGGAATTTCTTAGACAGCATTACATTCAAGTGGTGATGCACATGCTAAGAACAATGAGTTGTTCATGGTGCTAGTGTTGCTTGACTATGTTTGGACTTGCTTTCCTTGGTCATACTGCTTCTTCCTGCATTCATATGCAAAGTGTCCATACTTCTTACAGTAATGACTTTGAATTTTTTATTTATCATACCTTTTCCCACTTGGCTGATTGGGGCTCTAATTCTAATCTCTTCCCGCAACATGTGCAGGGCTGCTGCTGTGACCTCCTCTGAAAGAACTTCTTCCTCTACCTCTAGAGTTTAATCTTCCTCTACCTCTTCCACAACTTATGGATGACTGTGCTGGGAATGCACCTTCCAGCGATGTATTTGAACCATTGATTCTATGTTCATGTGTAATACCCCCAATTCGACCCTTAGGATATATTAGCCTTTAATGTAAATAAGTGTACATGCGATGTATGTTTTCCTAGCGTGGAGCTCAAGGCCAAGGCCCCGCTAGTGAAAGCCGAATTTTATTTAAAGGGCAAGTATTTGATATTTTGATACCATGTGCTCTTAAGCCATGGAAATTGTAATAGGATGTAAATAACATCAGGCAATATAAAATGTCCAAAACTGGCTACGGAGGCAACGAATGAGAAGGGGCCACGTGTATCCACTAGGGAGTGGTGAGGGGGCTATGGGAGTGAACCATAGGTTGCCATTTGTCTTTATGAGAACCCTTTGACTTCCCTAGGGGACATTTATTCCTGTTGTAAGAGAATGGTTGAGATGTCAGCCCATGACTTTGATGGAGTATGGGCAGCCCTAAATTCGTATGGGTAGGTATGGGCTCTTTTGACTTGTCCCACAAGTCACTCTACATCTTGGGGGTTGCTCCATCCTTATCCCCATTCCATTGTGGAAGTATGGGACATCTTTCTCCACCCAAAAATGAGCTCCCAACAGGGAGAAAACGAAAAATCGCGACTGGGAGAGAACCCATGTTTTGGGAAGCCAAAAACGTCCCGACTTGGTATTGGACAGAGAAATCCAATGGGGGATCCATTGGTAGGAACCTTGGGGCGAATTTGGGAGCAATAGCCATGGGAAAACCCAGTTTTAATGGCCCAGAAAATCAGTGAGGGATTTGGGTTGTTTGTGACAGATTTGTGAGTAATCCGATTGTGGATGTATGAATAGAGGATGGGATTGCTGAGTCTAGCTTAAAGGGTATGTGGCTCTGGGATTGAGCTCAGTGGACTAGCATCCTCCTCCATCTCCTATTGCATGCTTGAGAAACCCAACCGTGTGTTGGCTTAGCATGGCTATCTGAGTGAAAACCTAACTATGAGTGAGCCATCTAGTCCTCCTTAGTGGATACACAGCCCAGCTCGGGGGTGATCTCTCAGCTGAAAGAATACAGGCTGGACAGAGATCTATGGTTGGGTGGAACGTTGCTCTCACGTAGCCAGTCGTTTGGACCATTATAATTCGAGATAAGTATTCTTGATGTTAATTCGATGCCCTGAAAGCATTTTAAATAATGACTGCTGTTTATATGTGAATGCATGATGAAACTGTGTGCCTATGTAATGTTTAAATTCCGCTGCGTTTATGTTGAATTGAATCTGCATACATAAGTTTCAAAATGTTAGGAATTTATTTGCAAAAATATTGGGGCTAAATTTACAAAAGCCCGGTATGTTGTTAATGTTTCCTTCCCTGTTGTTCTATGGAGAAGGGGACACTACATCATGATTGAGTAATGAGGCTTGCAATTCATCAATGGTAAATGTGGACAAATATTTGTTTTCTTCCAGTGTTACAACTAAAGATTCAAATTTCTTTGGAAGAACTCTAAGAAATTTTTCAACAACTCTTTGGTCACCTAGAGTTTCTCCATGAGACTTTATTTGATTAAATAGACCAATAACACGAGTATAGAATGAGTCTACTAACTTTGTATCTTTCATTGACAGAGATTCAAAATCTCTTCTAAGAATTTGAAGTTTGGCAGTCTTTACCTTGCTCAAGCCTTCATAGGAAGTTTCTAGTTTGTCCCAAGCTTCCTTAGCTGACTGCGCTACTGCTACTCTTGGGAGTATAGATTCATGTGTCGCTTGATTTATGTGGAACAATGCCTTTCCATCTTTCTTCCTCTGTTCCTTTAGAACATCCTTCTCAGCTTGTGTGAGATTGTTGTATGTTGCCGGATCTGCTGGTTTTGCATAACCATGCTGGACTATTTCCCATACATCTTGACCTCTAAACAAAGCTTTCATGGTTAGAGAACAATATTCATAATTTTTACCTGAAAAGATTGGAGTTTGCAAATTACCCGAAGTAGAAGCCATCACTTTTCCCTTATAGATTGAATTCTTACTTTCCATAAACCAAGCTCTGATACCAGATCAAGGGAAAAGCACACCGCGCAATTAATAAGATTTAACTGTGCAGTGGATGAATATCTTCTTTTTCTTTGCTTTTGGGCTTCGCCGACCATACAATAGAGAACCCCAAATTTTACTTCGCATTACACTTTTTTTACTAATATCTAACTTTGCAGATTAACTACGCGGCGAGTAATTGCACGATTTCAACTTTTTACTTTGCGGTGATTAACTAGGCGATTTCGACTTTCTGCTGCGTAGTTGAACTTTGCACTGATGCGCAGTTAACTTCTCAATACTTACTTTGCAGACTTCTCAAATACTTCGCAGATCACTTAAACAAACTTATCATGAAATATATTCCTCTAAGACATAACGACTAAAACATCTTACGCGAAGTTACTCCTTGTTAAATTAGAACTTTCACTGTGGTGAACTATTTGGAAATCTTGGATTCTTTTACTGCGCATAAATGTAAACAATATTCAAGGAGAAGATGTGCAACTTGCAATATTTAACATTCTTGACAATGAAACATAAAACTATAGACTTGCATATATTACCATAGTAAACTGCACGATGCCTCAAAACATGGAGATGAGTTTTTACATGATCTTTTTACTTTCACAGAGCTTGGGCTCTTGACACAATTCACGGATATTCACTTTTATTCTTCTCCTCTTCACATCTCTTTGCGAGTTTTTAACAATGAGCTTCTACTTATAGAGTTTTAATCAACCGACTTAAGATCGCTTCACTTGGAAGCTACAGGATTGCATTAAACACTATAATTAATTCTAACCTAAGATTTCTTGACATGCAAACTACTAACGCGGCTACATTGGCATGCGCCGGATTGGATGTGAACTTACTAACAGACTGACATTGCAGACTGCGCACTGACACAAAAATACTGACAGGGTTGACTTGACTGACATGGCCGGCGTAGTAGATACACAATCAACTCATTAATTACAACATTTCCAACAATTTTGCTTAATCTGGATAAATTCAAATCATGGAAAATTTGATTAAAATTTTAGATCGATGAGACTGAATTATTCAAATCATGGAAATTTTGATTAAAGTTTGGATACATACCATGGAAAATTTGATTAAAATTTTAGATCGGTGAGATTGAATAATCCAAATCATGGAAAATTTGATTATTTGATTAAAATTTTAGCTCGGTGAGTCTGAATAACCCAAATCATTAAAAAATTTGATTAAAGTTTTGGATCATATCATGAAAAATTTGATTAAAATTTTATATTGATGAGAACTCTGTTTAGCCCTCTTCCCACAAGATTAAACGGGACTGGCCAAAACTATCAACAAATAAGTTATAACCATGAACCATGAATGATTGAGAACTCTGTTATAGCCATATTCCCACAAAATCAAACGGTATTGGCCAAAACTATCAACAAATAAGTTATAACCACGAACCATGAATGATTACAACCTGCCCCAGCCAGTTCCACGCATGCATCTATTAAAATTCTGCATGGTGAAAAATGTTTGCCTTTTAGTGGACTCCTAGTAAGAAAATTAACTAATCAGAATATATTAATATGAAATATACAAAACAAATCAAAGTAATATACTATATGGAAAATACATAAAGATTTAAGGGAGACCAACCATTGATCATTTAATGGGATGCAATACACACAAGTTCATATTCACTTTGGTGGATAATGAGAATACGTTAATTTCAAACATTTCCTCAATTTTAAACTGGGCATAACATATATCAAGAAGAGAGATCATGGCATGCTGGGATAAATATCCATATTGGTAAACAACTACTGCAATAGCTACCCAAACATTCAAATAATAGGAGATTTTGCGATTTGTTCGTTGGAAATTGTGTACAAAATGAAGAAGATCCTACACAACTCCAACTTGCTATCAATTACTCGGTATATTTTGTCTCTCCAGAAAATGCCGAGGTTGAATCAAATCAATAAACATAATAAGTGCTCAAAATTTCAAGAACGGGAGTAGAGCGAAAACTTATAAACCCATTTCCCAAGTTCATCCTATCTAATGTAATCATTAATTGATGTAATATGCATAGAAGATATACCCATATTGACCTAAATTAGCAATAACCATTAGATTATCATATTGTACTCTAGATAAAGATTATAGATAGGGCCACACATGGTGACAAGAAAAACAAGCAAGAGTAATTGAAACTTGAAAGTAATTGTTTGCATCTAGAGGATATAGATAATTGCCATAAAAAAGTTTTAACAGTTAGCTTCAAGACTGGGAAAGGAAATAATGCCTTATGAAAAAAACAATTCAGATAAGAGCTACAGCAATTGATGAGTGTCATAAATAGATGATTCAAAATACCTCAACAATTGCGCATCAGTATACTATCTACTTCAGTGATGCACCATACCAGGTTGATCATGAGAATTATTACTTTGTGTTTCTGAGGACCTGCGCATCAAATCTATGGTGCCCTGGATATCTTGTGAGCTTGCAGCTTGAGAACCTTTGAAGTTTCTCCCCTGCAGGAAGCCAAATACATGACCTCCAAATTTTTCAATGCCACATGCATTGGAAACAAGTGTCTCACGTTGGTGTTGTTTATCCATAGAATTCACAACAGTCATAGGGAACCCACCTGTTGCAAGATTAGTAGAGGATTGGGAGCAGATTGTCAATAACTTGTCTGCTGCAAAAAGACCAAAATTGTGTTGTACTCCTTTCATCAATGGTTGGGCCATAAGAGGTTGCTCCCCTTGTATAAGTTGATCCATGGTAAGATCTGACCACATGATCATATCAAATGAAGTTGATCCTGAGGCCCTTGAGCCCCTAGATTGAAATGATAGAAGAGAGAGACCACACCCAGAGTCCGAGACTCCTGATAAACCATGCATAGCAGATGCAACATCTAAACCTGCAAGATTTTCTCATGAGGATGATGACAAGGTCAAGGCTTGGCCAGCATGAGCCCTGGAGATTTGCATGTACTGGTGCATGTCTTGATTAATAGCACCACCAGATAAAGTCTTAGAGCTCTATAAAAGGAAAAGCAACCCATCAGCATTGTGACGGGATAGGGTACCTGCTGATACTTACCCATCAGCATTGTGACGGGATAGGGTACCTGCTGATACTTTCCCATCATATGATGATTTATCCTCTGCCTTAACCCTTGTCCAAGCTCCTTTACCATATCCACCAAGTTTGAAATCAATGGAATCCTCCATAATGGAATTTGAAGTTATCCATGGGTGCATGAAAGGTGATTATCTATCCATCAAAATGCTATTGAGTCGCCTGTCATCTGTTTAAATAAGAAACATATGTCAATTTGTAGAATCTATTTTCAAAACAATAAGTGCAAGACAATTACAGTTTTAATCCTCACATTAGGTTGCATGGGGTAATGAGGAACAAAGGAATAGATGAGTTGAGTTAATCTAGACATTTAAAGTTGATGCTCACACTGCAGCAATGACAATCTTTATTAAAGTGTAACTGTGTATAACATTCTACAAACAGAGGAAATGGTTAGGGATGATGTATCGCTTTGCTTGAAATTTTGTTCAACAAACAAATTAGAGTTTGGTTAATTTGGAATTGCATCACTTCCAAACAACATGGACCTAACTACAAGGGCAGATCTGCTCTGGAATCATAACTAACATATGAGCTAAACATAAATAATAACTAAACCTATTTTAAATATAAGATAAAGCAATAGCAATAAGCTTTTCTCACTCACAGATAGAACTGTGAATGATATTTGACAAGAACATGATCTTAATTGATAACCACAAACACATGTAAACAAGACTTGTGTACTACTCATATCGAAATTTTAGTTCAACATCTTCCACATAAACAGGAAGACATTTTAGTGCGAGAAAAAAGTAGGAAACCAGTCAATTAAATTTATAAATAATTTATTCTTGAATGTTTTCGTGGCCCTCAATAAAAATTAAAAGACATGAAAAATTCTGAGCTGGTCGTGAATCAACTTTAAGAGTTGGATGTTCTTTTAAGGTTCATCTCACATTAACATAAGAACTTGTTCAACTAACCACATTGGACATAAACAGCACCAGAAAATGTCACCATCTACGGATCTTAGTTTCTCTACAATACCATAGAAAGCGGAAGCAAATTTTGCAGGGTTTATTGCCAGTGAATCGGGTTGGGGCTTCCTACGCCGCTCGTTGTGACTAGCTAGATGTCCTTGACAGCTCCGCTTCGCTTCATCAAAATCAGACAGAATATGAAACATGCATACAAGTCCAAGGGCATTATGCACCAAATTCTAGAAGACATAATTATCCATGTCAACTAACAACTGCTTATAAAATTTAGCACAGTGGTCTCATGGAATAATGAAAAATAGATTAACACATCAACAAAATTGTGCCCTATAGATTAACACATCAGCAACAGAACTAACATTAATGATAGAGTCCTCATCCATTACAAGAATTTTCCCAATCAATATTACAAGAAAAATAGAGGGAAAACTATGCAATGACCATCAGCTTCTCAAACCAATCTGTTGATGATGAAAAATTGATGATAAAAGTATATTCTGTTAGAGATAATGCATATTTATTTGGGATTTGTTTAGATTTTATAGGAGACAATTATCTCCACGTTTGTAATTAGTTGGATCTAACTCCAACTATAAGTACCTGTGTATCTCTGTTTAATAATAAGCAATACCATCTGTGTGTGTGTATTTTATGTTTGTGCTTAATACTTCCAATTCACAATTTGGTATCAGAGCGCAGGAGGAGCCATAGAGAAGTGAGATGCCATCTGGAGAAGACGCCATGAGAAAGAGGAGCTGCTACGTGGATAGGAAGTTGTGTCGCTGGAAGAGGACCTACAGATTGAGCTGTTGTTGAAATAGTCCAGTCGCCATTGATCTGAGCCTGAGCAGAGGCCGAGCCACCGATTGTGATGAGCTGTGGCAAGAGGGAGTGAGACGTGGGGCAGAGTGAGGGCAGAGTTCTGCCATCATAAAAGAAGAAGTGACGCCTGTATAAAGAAGGATCGTTGCAAAGAGGAGCCGTCAGGAAGTCATAGTAACTACAGAGGAAAGGGATTTTACATCTACAGCAAAGGGAAGCCACAGTAACTCAAAGACACTGTTCAATTTGCATTTTCGTAAAGGAGGAGCACTGTCAAACTGCAAGGCAAGTTCTTTTGTGAGCTAATATGGATTCTTTACCTATGGAGAAGTTTAATGGTAACAATTTCCATACCTGGAAAGTTAAATTTCAAATGCATCTGATGAATAAAGGTTTGTGGAGCATAGTAAAAGGCACTGAACTAGCTCCTATTGATCCCATACTTTTTGTTGAATGGGAAAAGAAGGAAGAAAAGGCTAAATCTATTATTGGTTTGGCTCTGTCAGATAAGCAATTGCATTTGATTGATTTAGCCAAAACGTCTAAAGATATTTGGGAGCAATTAAGTAAATTATTTGGGGGAAAGGCAACGAATGCAAAGTTCTCTTTAAAGCTGCAGCTTTTTAGTCTCAAAATGCATGATGAGATACATCTCTCTACCCATATAAACAAGTTAATGTCTCTCTTTAGGCAATTAGCTGAAACTGGTGCTAAGGTAGAACCAGATGATGCTAAAGCAATTCTATCAAATAACCTATCTTCTAAGTATAGCAACGTTGTATTCACATTAAGTTAGTTATCCACACAAACATTGGAAGAAATGGTAGCATCATTGTTAGCTGGGAAAAAAGGACATATTCTAAAGACTTGCATGTAGGTTTCCAGCATGAAATTGCATTGTAGTCAAAAGGTAAGATGAGAAAAACCAAAGGTTCAACATAATGTTTCTACTGTCACTAGAATGGACATATAGCCTGGAACTGTAGAGCTCGTGCTAGGGATCTTTTGAATGGAAAAGAAACTGCAAACATTGCCAATTTGGATGGATTATCAGAATCAGAAAGTGATGAAGAACCACAAGTGTCATCTCTCAAACTGTTCTAGAATGAGAGTTGGTATGTTTATATGTATGTGTGGTGTGCTTAAATTTTTCTATGTAAGTGTTTATGTAAAATAGAAACTCTTGTATCTTGATATAAGTTGGCAGCCCCGGTTTCAAGAACAACCGTTCTTATGATGGAAGTCACCTTGTATAAGTGACTTTTGAAGACATTCTGTACCTAGACTGCCTTTCTACAAACTGACAGATAGCCGAAAGAGAAATATCTGACAGATGGAGGTATGTCCATAGGATGGTTCATTACTTGACTGCTATATTGCGGAAGCCCCGACAGGATGAGTTTGTCAATATTGTCTATTGTGCAAGTGCAAGAATGATGGTCTGAAGCATTTATGCTTTAAATGAGTTGAATGGTAAGCTCGAAGAAGAGGAAGAGAAAGAGAACAGTCCGGAGGCATCAGAGTAGGTGTAGGAGTTGATGAAGGCCAGACAGACAAAGTTAAAGTGTTGTAATATTTTTTCTGTTATGTAATTTGTGAAGTTTTGTAATGTCGGCATTAACAGGGGGTGTTAGAGATAATGCCTATTTATGTGGGATTTGTTTAGATTTTATAGGAGATAGTTATCTCCACGTTTGTAATCAGTTGGATCTAACTCCAACTATAAGTACCTGCGTATCTCCGTTTAATCATAAGCAATACAATCTGTGTGTGTGTATTTTATGTTTGGGGTTAATACTTCCAATTCGTAATTTATCCAAACCAAAATTAAAAAAGATTAAACAGTCTGACTAAAACATATTGTCAATAGGATAACTCTATCTGAAACAGACTGGCTAAGTATAGAAATGGGTGAGCAGTTATGACAGTCCATACTTTGCTTTTAACACCACCAGTATTCTACCATTAGCATTATCTTTGCATCTTACAGACATAATATTCTTTCTATGACCAGTGCTCTTGGCATCAATGGTCACTGATTAGAGACCTATTGGCTATTAGCCTATTACCCTTGAAACTTGTGCCAAATATATCTATATGAAGTATCATCCTAGCTCTAAGAAAGACTCATTCAGAACAATGAAGCATTGATCCAATAAAAGAAATTAGTTGGTTAACTTGGTTTCAAGGTGGCTCGACCTCTCTCCTCCCTATAGTGCAAGTTTTGCAAGTTGCAACCCAATTTTATTTTTATTTTTTAGAGGGTCACGCCCTGAAATTTATCACTAGCAACAACCACATTTTTCAATGTGGTTGATATTCGTCAATCTGCGTATATCAACCATGACCACATATTTAAAAGTGGTTGATATTCACCAATTGGCAAATATCAACCAAATTGAAAAATGTGGTTGTTATTAATATCACTATTATAAAGTATGTTACTATTAATACTAATACCATGATTATAAAGTATGTAAATTAATGATTGTGAGCTCTTAAAGTATGCAGACCTACTTTTTGCAATAGCTAGATTTATATAGAGAGTGAGCGAGTTTATTTTGTTACTAGGAAAATATATATCATATGTAACGTATATTTTTCCAAAAGAGGAATTGGCACATGAAAAGATAAAATTAGGCAAGTGGAATCTTCAAATAAAATGAGGAACAAATTATTTTCCATGAAAATAATTTCCATAAGCCGGCAAGTGGAATCTTCAAATAAATGAGGAACAAATTATTTGCGATGAAAATAATTTCCATAAACATAATATTATTTAGTCTAAAGACTTTCAAAATATGGGCACACCTCGAAGACGAGATAGTAAATTGTAAGAGCTCGGGCATGTTTTCGCCAAGTTTTAGATCGCCTCTTTGCCCTAGGATGGACAGAAGCTTCTTCTTTTGAAAGTGTTGCAATCTTGGTTTCGATCTGAATGTGATATACACATGACCATATACACATTTCACATTCTGAATTGGTAACCAATTGAGAGCCTATCACATTTCAGAATATGCACAATGGTAACCGAATTAAGCATTAGTTTCACAGACATTTTCTCATCATCTATAGAAAACGATGTTCTTAAATGCCCTTCGTTTCATGTACTTGCTTTTGTATCCATGTTGCAACTATAATTGCTAGTATAGATGCTAAAGTTTCAGGAACATAAATTTGGATGTTCAAATTTGCAAGAGAAAGACAAAAATGGTTTCAATGTTCATAGGAAATCTGAACATATCACCTTTCAGAATATACACATTGGTAACCGAATTAAGACATTAATTTCAGAAACATTTTCTCATCATCTATAGAAAACGATGTTCTTAAATGCCCTTGGTTAATTGCTAGTATGAGAATCATTTCTACTTGTGTATGGACATATTGGCAAGCAAATTAAGTACTTAAACCAATATATATATATATATATATATATATATATATATATTATTTATTTATTTTCCCACTAAATTCCACAACGGACTTTCTTATGTGAACCGACAACTAATCATAAGAGAGTATTATGATTTTATCTAATTTCTTAACGGATTGTGTTATGCCTATGAAGGGTTACGATAAAACCAATGCAAAATAACTAGTTTTTAATTATGATAAATGATCTATGTGAAATATATTAAGTATTTATTTTAATTAGTTTTATTTATAAAAACACTTTTTATTTTTTATGTTCGTAACATGTCATAAAAAGTTCTAAATATCACATATATGCTCACATTTTCTTTTTCAAACTTGTCACAGAAAGTTGTAAATATAAACACATATTTTAGAAATCATATTTGGCTCATTCCAAATCTCCAGTCCTGTTCATTCCTCATCTGATGTGTCCTCATATAGGGTTTCACTCTTCTCTATAAAGTAATTAACTGTACTGCTTTGCTCATTAAGAAAAGTCACAAGAAAGTGCATGGCAATACTTTACCGTTGTTCGTGTAGCTACCTCCGAAATATACCTCTTCCCATGCTGCATGCTGGATAACTCATGTGCATCATGATTTCTTTGCATGTAAACCTAAGTAAAGCATAATCTTTTTGTCTCATCCAAACGCATGCTAAACATAATAATATAATTTTATTTTCAAGGGCAATTGGAATTATTAGTTAAATACGATCATTTGAATTTTAATGTAAGTAGGTGGTGTAAATGGATGTGGAAGTCCCACTCCTCTTGTACGTCTTGAGTACTTGGGTGATTGGCGCTTCATAATAGTCTAGCAACTAAGGATTGACTACATTTTACTAGCTTTATTGATGGATATTGTATGGTTTGCCATCAAGCTGAAGTGGTTAAGCATTCTATGTGGAATGACAGGGTTTCCAGAGTTTTTTGGACATGGATTGCTTCAAGTGCAATAATTGAAATAATATGCTTTTATTTCAATTTGAAGAAAAAATTAACTTCATGTTCTACAGGTTTTAATGGCTTAATTACTATCTAAATCATTTAACTCCTGAAGTTTTATGCCATAATTTTAGGGCGAAGCAATATTGTATATGAACTCAAGTAGATAATATTGTAGTATGTATACTTTGATGATGGATGTACAATATTGACCGATAGTTAGTAAGAGATGTATCCATTCCTCAGATGTATCCATTCCTCATAATTTTGACGCATCAAATAAAACACACTACATATTTGAAGGCTGTGTCATTTTCCAGTTTTATGGCATAATCTGAGGTGGAGAATGTTGTTACCAACAACACACAGCCATTGTCTACTGCAAAAGCTTTAAAATCACAACCCTAGAAGAGCATTCTCTCTCATATCTTGAATGTAATTTTTAGGAGTAAAAATAGGATTTGGAGAAAAGATTGCAACACTTTCAAAAGAAGAAGCTTATGTCCATGCTAGGGCAAAGAGGCGATCTAAAACTTGGCGAAAACATGCCCGAGCTCTTATAATTTACTGTCTCATCTTCGAGGTGTGCCCATATTTTTAAAGTCTTTAGACTAAAAATTATTATGTTTATGGAAATTAATTTCATGGCAAATTTGTTCCTCATTTTATTTGAAGAGTGATTCCACTTGCCTATTTTTATCTTTTCATCTGCCAATTCCTCTTTTGGAAAAATATACGTTACATATGATATATATTTTTCTAGCAACAAAATAAACTCTCTCACTCTCTATATAAATCTAACTATTGCAAAAAGTAGGTCTACATTCTTGCAATTTCGGACATTTAGATAAACATGACCCCAACTCTTACCATCTGCTCTACTCTTCTTACTAGAATCCCACTCTATTTTTCATCACCCGACCATAGAGTCCCAACTCTTCCATTACCTGAAATTTCCTGGCGAAATCAGCCTCACTATGCCTTTGCTGATCCCCAATCTCGAATCTAACCACCAAATTAATGAATTCACACATTCCTTCTTGTTCTTTGCTTATAGTCATAATTCCATGCACTGTGGTGTTGAATTTCAACTCTAAAATCACTTAAATTTTGGTGCATCATATGAAAAAATTCTGCAGTAGGGTTAACTGGAAAAACTTCTGCAATTTATCTCAGACCAGTATGGAGGCTATGAGATGATAACTTTATTGGTTTAAATCAATATATACAATATCTATTTTTCATGGGAAATCTTTTTTCCCATAGGATCGTGGTAGTCCAGGTTACCATAAACGTGGTCAGGAGACTTGTTTCCATTCCTATCTCGACACTGCATTACTACAATTCCAATCAATTTTACGTGCATAATATACACCAGGGGGCTGGGATTGACTTTTCTCATCTCCTGAAACCATCTAACTCTATTTCTTGTTCTATTCTTGTTACCCTTACCATTTCCCATTTCTAGTAACATAGATATAATTAGCCATGCATGTGTTGCAGTATATAGATTTCCATCCTCTGCACTGTATACATCCTCCAAAGCACAACCATAGACCATGCCAACCTGCAATTACAATAAATTAAATTTCAAACAAATGTCTAGGTATCTAGTTATTCGATATGGCTAAAAATTGTTACAGAAAAACTTGGAATTACCTGTTTGGCCCACTCGGTATTCTCCTCGTAGTTGCAGTTTGCAAGATAGCGTGCATCTTCCAGCATCATACATGGACTTTCTTTTTTATCTTTCACAAAGCTTCCATCTTCTGTACAAACAATGGAGTATTCAGCTTTATGTGATTTCGAGTAACTCTGTCGTCCCTCACTTCCGCATAAGGCATCGCGAGGGAGAATGCATCAGGTGCCTACATAAAATGGACCTTCAATTCCACCTGCTCCCTTAAAATGGATCTACAGATGAAAATTTACAGATAATGTATGGGTTAATATATAGTTTTCTACTCAATTTTTCAGAGATCCAAGTTGCATATACTCACGTGGTAGATCTTGCAGAGATTATTTGCATAGAGATCGTTTTTTGTGATGCCGTGAAAGCGCTGAGGGAATTGGACATACGCAAACTCGTGACCTATTTTGGGGGTCCATGAAAAAGCACAGGCCTTCACAAAGCGCTTCAGAATTGTTGGTGTACATGTCGCAATCGAGAGTGAGAATGAAGGGTGCATTGCTCATTAAGCCAGAGACCCTAATCTGCGAACATATTGTTGTAATCTTCAAATACTCCTGTCTCCCAATGTTAATGGCTGTCCATCACTCCTGCTGAACCGGCCCTGCAGAATCCTTGGTTGATCGGTTTCTCTTGGTTTGAGGCGTCGTGGCCATCCACTTTCCCATAGAATGTGAGCGTCCTATGACCGATCGGTTTCTCAAGCCACCGCGTGGTAACCGAAGTTTGATTAACAAAAAAACCGTAACCTAATTAAACTTAGCTAAAGAATTTTGGTTAACCCGTGATTCCACCCTAAATCCCCCCCTTGGATGGATGTGCTAGACGAAGAATATTCCAATCAAATTAATCACCACCGCCCATCCTTAATGAAGGATTAAAAGGCTGCCATCCTCCCCCTATATGCATTTTCCCATTGTAGCGCCTATCGGCGAATTATATATATAAAGTTCTTTTGTGGGAGAAATTAATGGATGGTTTCTTATCAATAATTTTGTGCACAAATTCTGTAAAAAACCCCAAACTTACAACATAGTCAACAATCGACTTAATCAACCTTTCGACTGGCATAGCCAAAATCTCAGCACATCTTGGATCCAAAATCTGAGCATAGCCAAAATTTGAACATAGCCTTTCTCTATTTACCGGATTGTTGCAGCCCTTCTAGTGCTACCTAGTGGGATTTCAGTCTTATGTGGTGGTGATTTAACAAAATTCAGAATTTAAAAGAATCAAAGTTCTCAATTCTGTGGAGACCTCCCTCTTTCTTTGTTGACAAAGGTATTCCCTTTATATAGACATCTAGTAAAGAAGCAACAACCCTCTAAACAATAGTTGTGATAATGAATTCGTTCGTGAGCTGGCCAATTGAATTCCTCATTTCACTGGTATATCTTTATGTTCTTAACTTCAGGAACACCGAAAGCGATTTTATGGCCCATAAACTTGTATTATCTATCAAATCTGCTCCTCAATATCGCGAGCAATTCCTCTATTTTGCTCATTAATAAGATGGTTTACAATTCCGTTACATCTTAGCTTCATATTTTACCTACACAAAAATACAATAAAAAATTTAATAAAACCAAAATAAAAATGTAAAACATAAAAATTCTTATCTAGTATTTGTTTATCAAGGTGAGTTCTACGACACTTCTTTATTGAAATCTGACCACATCTTTGTGAAATTTATATATAATTATCTCAATGACTAAGCAATGTTCTTCAAAATCTGATATAACTCATTATCTCAAGATTCGTAATGAAGCAATGGCCATCCTTGCTCGAAACAAACTTGAGTCGGTTTGGCCAGTGTAACTGTCTGTGTGAAATATCTACAGGAATATCGAGGTGTTCCCAAAAATAGCAGTGATAGATCCTTCACTAACGAACTGGCGATTATCCTTCCTCATCAAACTGTCGATACACTTTGCCTAGCAGTATTCATTTAACAAAACTGCATTGTTTGGTGTTTGCGTCCTTAATTGTTTGCTAGGGTATGGTCTTCCTTAGTCTTATATTGTTTGATAGGGTATGGTCTTCCTCTCTATACTTGCATGAGTGAGTGAGGGGGCCATACTCCATTAAATAACCAAATCCTACATATATTGCGTTTATGTGTATATATTTTGACCTAGGGAGTGTGTTGTTGCTCAAATTGCATGGATGATGAACCCATTACATCATTCTCCTTGAATCCAAGTGCTAGAATGGAGGTAAGATTCATATGGAATGACTTGCATATGAGGTCCTTGGATCGTCGAACCTGTGGATTATGGCCCATGATATGAACTCAATTTAATCCATGCATCAACCCAAACTCTGTCAATAGCATCTTTCTAAAAATAACACATCCCATCAACAATCTCATACTGGGCACACTTCTCAAATGATGGATCGATTCACTTCCACACACAATTTCCAAACCACAACACCTCAGTAGGAAAACTATACGGTCTTCTCTGTACGTTACAACTCATTCACGTAGTGGTTATTCAACCAAATCTATGATCCAAATGTACCACCGACACATAAAACTGGTTAATCATAACACAGACCTCTTAACTATGAGCAAATTCTCCTTATGACAACGATAATTATTCTATTTAACAAACTATGAATCTCTATCAAAAGATTCATAAAATTTAGAACTTTTATCACATAGAAATTCAACATATACTGAATATATTGAATACTCAAGAAATAAACTATAGACAACAATTTCTGGAAACAAGCTTTCTCTATTGATTGGTCAATCAAGCTCTATTGGTGTCACGTCCGCTACCATCATACAAGTGCCATGGAGAGAACGTGATGCTAAAACTGGGCATCTCGCTCCATGATTACTAAATAAAGAATCACATAATATAAAAAGACATATGCAGATGTATAAATGTAAGAAACACAAAGAAAGTAAATTCAATTACACATCTATCATACATTCAAGATATTCATGATAGTCATCAAATAAATACATTGTAGAGTTAACACAAGAGAGTACTTATCTTATAACAAAGTAGTCCCGAGCAACTAGCTATGCAACTGCAACGTTCCACCCAACCATAGGCTAGTTGTGATCATCAATCTCTCAACACAACTGCCACCCTCGAGCTGGGCATGATCTCTACAAGGAAAAAGGGAACATCAGACTCACACATAGCCCAATATGCACCAAAATCAGCCAAACCAATCTACAGTTGGGTTTATCAAGCTGCTAAGGCAATGGAAAGGGAGAATTGCTAAGCTAGTGAGCTCAACCATAGAGATATGGACACCTTCTACAAGATCTATCTAGCTTGGTCTCCACAATACCTACACACCTGGCACAAGGAAGTATTCCCTTCACTACTACAGAGTCCCTCAGGCCATACCTTCCATTCTAGTGTTCTTCAAGGTGTGCATAGAAGAGAAACCAGCCCTTTTGATCTTCTTAAGAGGTTGCCTCTTCACTAGGTTTATCAAGCCAATTCTGGTTCACTTCCACTCCTAATTCTTGCTCACAAGTTCAAACCAAAACAGGGATGTACACAACAGCAAAATCACCAGTGCTGGGTATGAAAGAAAAACGTGGACAACCAAAAACAACTGGTAGATGGGGAATCATCCCTGGGGAAGCAAATTCGTTTTTAGAAAACGTTCATGGGCATTCCAGGGGCAGAAACGACCTCTATAAACTCCCAAAACGTGTCTCCCTTTCTCCCAACCACTGTGCAATACAAAAATGAGCTCCTAGCTATGGAGAATGCAGGAAAATGATAGAAAACATGAAGGAGAAAGACCCAGCTAGCTCAGACTGCGTGAGAGAGCAAAGACCATGGGTGAAGAATGGCTTTGGGCACAATTTCATGGGTGTTTTATTGCCCTAGAAGCAAAAATACGTTTTCTGAGGTTGATGGCTTGCCCATGCACGAAATTGGTTGTCATGCCTTTTCATTCCCAAGGCATTAACTACCCCAACCAACTCTTGGAAGAATTAAATGATTGGGTGCATAAGTCAAAATGGGTAGTTGGGGTTCATTCATTGACATTTGGCATAATACCATTGGCTTAAGGGTTTGAATAATATCCCTCCCTATTCCTTGTAGGATCATGCCACCATCTCTTGTTGCATTGCATAGCCATTTGTGGGTATTTCATTAAAATCCATATTTACATGATGTCTTAGTTTCTATTGTGCATGGCTAGCACAAGAACCATATTCATCGATCTTTAATTTCCGATAAAACACTAAATCAATGGCGGGGCCTTGGCATTGAGCTCCTCACCATGATTTAATAATGATATTTACATCATTTACAATTTTAATGCAAATAAGGTCAAAATCGAGATATTACAATTGGACTCTACAAGTAATCATGGCGCTATGGCTAGCCAAATATTTGTTCTATTTGCTGCCTCCCTTTAGTATCTGTGCCAAATACAAAGTCGTGGCTCATCTCTGATCCATGGATTTCTCATAAAATCTCTCAACATAGATTTTAAACAATAATTATTTAAAAACAACCCTATCATCTACTCAAATGATGGGGAAACTATGTCCTCTTGGCCACGAGTCCTTCTTCTAGAAAGTTGGAAAATCGATTTGATCAACGTCTTCACCTCTTCACAAGCGACACATTTCTGGACAAGTAAAAGTGGAGAAGTAAAAGTGCATGAATACACACACATTTCTTCACCTCTTCTCAAGCTACGAGAGATCAAAAGCAAATGTCCTTCCTGAATTATTAATTAATGATAATAGATGCTAGAACCTAATTAGCATTGCTACTTTAGAAGAACAAATATTTCCATTTAAGGACACTTGGGTTTTCCTTCCTTGGTGGTCATGTTATTGTAGCAAGGGCAGGATTCCTTGTTCCTATAAGTCTCCGGCCGAACGCAGAGGCATCTGGAACAACAATACCCATAGAAATACATGCACACATTCAAATGTTGGGTGTCCGAACACCTATAAGTCCCAGGCGGAACGCAGAGGCATCTGGAACAACAATACCCATAGAAATACATGCACACATTCAAATGTTGGGTGTCCGAACACCTCTTTGAGCATGCAGGCCTGCAATCTGACCTCCAAAAACAATATAGCACATATAATTATAACTACTTTTATGTTCACAGCAATTAGCAAACTACATAAACATAGATTAACATGAATCTCTCTCGTTCATTCCTACCCACCAGAAGGATGAAGAGTCTCGGCGCCACTAGAGGGCGACTGAGCCCTTGAGGGTGGCTGCTACTGCTTTGGAGTGCCATTATTGTTGTTTCCTCCATTTCTTACTGGCTATTTCAATCACAAACAAAATTAATCCAATGGCATAACCATATCAAATGACTGTAAATACAGTACAACTCATATTAACTATTAATTTACCTCTCCATGTTGCCATTGGTACAATATGCGAGGAGTGGGAGCAGACAATACCTGAAATATTTCTCTATTAAGTACTAAATTAATAGCAAGCCTATCATTATACATACAAACATTGAAATTTCAAACTCAGTATAACGTTGCAATTGCATATGGTCATTACCGATACATTAAACGCTGCAGGAATCCACACTGCAATAGTTGCATCGAGTGCCGATATATAAGTTAATGTGCCTGCATCAACTTCTTTTCTAGCTTACAAGTAAAAAATAGTGGGCAATTCGTGAGGTTCAAGCCTACATGATTTCCTTTTCTTTATATTTTATACAAGTTAAAGGCATGCCTTTTGTAAAACCAAAAAGTTTTGTAATGTTCCGGGGATAAAACTGAAGCTCTATGAGCCTTGCTTCATCACATCAATTTCTTTTGACCTACCTTTTCAAACAAACCCAAGGTGGTTTAAACTTATGTTGGCAGCTTTTTGCAAATTTATTTATGCCTTGGAGATACGTTGGTTATTCATGGGCTTAATGGTTCCTCACCCAACTAGTAGGAGTGTGATTATTGGCATATTTTTCAGTGTATATGATGGCTGAAATGATAACGATAGAGCCTTGCTCTTTATAGCAGAGGATGGAGGTCATGACAGGTGATTGCTTGATCGCGGTATGATTGAGGTAAAGCGATCGTTCTATGTTTATTCATTTTAACAACCCAATCTCTGTTGTAAACCAGCTAGTTATGAAAATATTTTGTTAATGGTTTGACAATTACTTGCTTGGAATCGATTGAATGGCCAAGTGCCTTGATTTTTACATCCCGACACAGATTTATTGTAGGTTATGTGTATGCCAAACATTCTTGCCATTATTGTAATTTTAACATAATAAAGAATTACCGATGTATCAGTTCGTGTAAATCTGAGGAGATGACAATTCTCTCATGATATTCCTCCATTTGCTGAGATTCACAACGATAATCACTTTTCGGATTGAAAATTGTCACCAATATTTTGGAGACATTTCCATTTTCATTTGAATACAAGAATACCTCTAGAGAAAAATAGAAGTTGTTTCCAAGTCTCTAACAAATATCTTCTCTGTAAATGATAGCTAAATCCATTGGGTTGAAAGCCTAAGTGTCCTGCAAGCAAACCCCAGGATGAATTTGCAGCTAGAACATATATATGGTCTCTAATCTCTCCAAAATATGACTTATTTGGAAACTTATCCTCTAAACATTAAGCCCAAGTGACACAAACTTCAATTCCAATATCAAAAGGTGATACCATATAGTAAGTACAAGGCCGAAAGACCTTTCAAACCACTAAATTCTTCTTATTTAGATTTTTTTTTACTTTCAGAAAAGATTATCCTAATTTTTGCTTCATTTAGTTGGATTTTCTTTTAAAGATTCAATAAAGATTCAGGTAAAATGGGAGCTGGAAAATGAAGAGAGATGAAGGTGTTTGTCTGTAAATTAATATTCTCAAGAGAAACAGGTCATTGGTTACTCGATACATATTTGTAGGAATCTGAGGAAAGTACCATTCCTATCCTCTAAACATTAATCCCAAGTGACACAAACTTCAATTCCACTATCAAAAGGTGATAACATATAGTAAGTACAAGGCCGAAAGACCTTTGAAACAACTAAATTCTTGTTTAGAGTTTTTTTCTTTCACACAAGATTCCCCTAATTTTTGCTTATTTTGGTGGATTTTTTTTTATAGATTTAATAAAGATTCAGGTAAAATGGGAGCTGGAAAATGAAGAGAGATGAAGGTGTTTGTCTGTAGATTAATATTCTCAAGAGAAACATGTTATTGGTTACTCGATATATATTTATAATGATGCAAAAGTAGGTCGATCATTTCTCGATTAATTCCTAATGATCACTGGGGTCTCGATTATTTCCTAATGATCACTGGGGTCAAATGATCCACTGCAATTTGTGGGGGAAACATCACATATATTCACATCAAAGAGGAACTAGAATTTTCTACCCACAATTACCTTACACATGCACTGCCAATAGTTGCTCGGGGAGGAAACATGTTAGTTGTAGGATTAGTCGACCATTTCTTAATAGTCTAATTGTTCCATTGCGATGGCTATCGAGAAGATGTAAATGGGGCAGCATTTATCCCCCTCCCTTCAAACATAATTGTTTTTAGTCTTGATTTATCGGATTCAGTCGTGTCTGGTGGTGATTATGTGAGCATTGGATGCCATTAGGTAAATGGGTTTTTTGTGATTTGGATTTTGGCTGCAACTATATCTATGGGAACACTTAACATTGGTTGTCTAATGCAACATAGAAATGTTACGTCAAAGTTCTTTCCTTTTTGTGAAGTAACAAAATTGTTTCTTGGATTAGAATTTGGGAAAGATCAATGGAATTTGTGACAAGGTATTTTCTATTTGTATCAAGTAGTATTTTGGGCCCATGTATTGCAATATGCATAATTAAGCCAACTACTAATAATAACTAGTTGTATGATTGTTTACTCTTTACTACAGGAAAACTTCTTTGACTTTATTGTGCTAGCAGAGGTAGTGTTTTCCCATGAAGTTTAGAAGTTGAAAATTCTTAGATCATCAATGTAAAATTATATAATATATTCTATTTAAGGGTGCTAGCTCAATGGAAGAGCACCTGTCTTATAGGCAGGAGGTTAGTGGTTTGATTCCTCCGTGCCCTATATATATAAAATGACTAAGACCAAAATGAGAAAAATGACCACTAAAAAAAGATAAATGACCACTACAAAAATGAGAGATATTTGACCAAAAAATGACCAAAATTTGCATATAAAAGACCAAATGGTGACCACTGGTGGCAAATTAGCGGTCATTTATCACAGACAATTAATGACCAAAATTTGCATATAAACGACCACCAGTACAACATGAGAGATAAGTGACCAAAAAAGTAACCAAAATATGCATATAAATTACCACTTTTGAGTTGGCGATCGCTGGTAGCAAATTAGCGATCATTTTTCACGTGACAAAAAATGTGGTCATAAATTTGGTCATTAATTGTGTCAATTAATGACCAAATATATGACCACAAGATAAGCTATAAATGACCAAGCTAAATATGACCACATTTTTGGTCGTATGATAAATGACCGCTAATTTGCTACCAGTGGTCACCAACTCAAAAGTGGTCATTTATATGTGGATTTTGGTCATTTTTTTGGTAATTTATCTCTCATTTTGTACTAGTGCAAGAATACTGAGAGCATCATATAGCAGCCATAGATGTTCATGCTGCTCACTTGAAGTGTAATGTGTGTCATATAAACCTCCATTCATGTAAGCAATAATGTCAAACTTGTGCCTTTTCATCCAAAGAAAAAGTGAAAAGACAATCCATCCAACCAAATTGAGTGGGGAGCAAAGTGCTTCCCCAAGTGAAATCAACCAATGGCTTGAAACTCTCTGTCATTGGCCAAAGGGTGCAAGCATCCATCCAAGTATGTAGATTTCCTCCACATAGGCCACCTTCTGCAAGATAAATGTTTCATTAACTTCTCTTGGGAACTTGCTGTTAGAAAAACAGGATCGCAGAGCAATAACAATAAACAGAAATGCAAATATAATCACACATACACATTACAAGAGAGACACAGATATATCGTGGTTCACCCAACTTGGGCTATGTCCACACTGAATTTGCCAGTCCTTATTATTATTACCATCCAGCAAGGTGAAGGGATACAACCTGCAGCACAACCGCTGCACTTCCTCTTCTCTGTTTCACAGTCTCTCTCCTGATCTCAGAGATCTTTACAATGCATAAAACCTAATACATCATCCTCCATAGTCGTATTACAATGTCTTTATTTTATAAGGGAAATATAATGGAAAAATTCCACGGGATACCCAAAACCATGGGCCCGCAAAACAGCTGGCGAAAACAGCCCCAAAAATTTTCTTCGGGGGCGTTGCCCCCGGACCCCCCCAGCCAGGGGGGATGGTACCCCCCTTGAATCCCGTGGGGGGGCGATGCCCCCCCCACACCCCCCCGTTGGGGTGACTGTACAGTCCACCTACATATCATATAAAACTAGGGTACAAACATGGCTGATACAATATCATCTATGAGACTAGAAGATCTGGCTCCACAACCAACACTTGCTTGCTTAGATTCCTTCCCCTGATCATGAGCAAAAATCCTTCTACAGGGAGATTCCATGTTTGACATGTAATCTTCCACCCAATCCATATGTGGATGAATGGCATAAAATGGAAGCAATATGTGCCTCTGTTGTTGATCACAAAACATGTCAGTTTTAGGAACATCAATAAATTTACAAAAAAAACTTTTACCTCCTAGAATCTCAAACTGTGAAATGCATCTATCCATGGGTGGATAGACTTTTTTGTTGCTTGATCCCAATGGATTGATATCATCATGATGGTTGTTGGTTCTAGGTTAAATTCATTCAGGTATCTTCTCCATCCATGAGTCTTCCTCATCTATAGAATTATCATGATCTCCTAGGCATGGTACTAGTGCACAACTCCAATGGCTCAACTCTCTGCCATTGAGCTCACTCAATTGGTGCAAGTGAAAGAAAGAGGAATGAAGGAATCAAAATGGATTCCTCAGATGTTTTTGGGAACAAAATGGTGCATTTACCCAGTCATTACTGACATTTTGGGAGCTTCCTGCTCCACATGTGGCATCAAACAGAAAAATTTCTTCACCCAATGTTCATCCCCACTTGATGTGGCTGAATCTAGGATCTGGGGGAGAGAACTGTGAACCAACCTCATATATCTGCAAATCTCATTCATCAAACTTATGGCTACATATTCTTCATTACTGGATGGTCCAAATGAGGTGATCTCATCCAACTCCTCCATGGAAGAGTGACTCTCTCCAAGGAACAACTCAGGTTCACTCTGGGAAAGATCAAGTTCTTGGTTCTCATTAAACTGCTCTGCACACTCCTCAAGCACATGCAAAATAGAATGATCCACCATATCATGAGGTTCCTCCATATGATCATGAATGAAATCAACCAAGTAAATATTCCTGAATGGTGTGTAGGAGGGCAGGTGTGATCTTTGCAAGTTTTCATGAAGCTGCACTATCTCCATCTTAGATTCTTGGAGTGCACATTGAGTTCTCCGCAAGGAATATTGGGTGGTCATCAACTCTTTTGTGAGATTGCAAATATCCTCTTCATCCTTTAGGGATTCCCCATGAAACAACTCCACAAGCTCAAGCAGATTGCCTCTGTTAGAAAGCAAGTATAGGGAATTTCCCTTAATGCTTGTCATGGCTTTTTGAAACTCCTCCATGTCCCTCATGAAAGATTGCTCCCCCAACTTCCAACAAATATTTTTCATTAAGGAATGGGTTTAATTTAGGATTTGAAGGGCCTCTTTGATCTTGCATTCATTCATCTTTAGTGTCCCTTCAAGGAAATGAGGTTCTGGAAGATGAACCTGCTCTTCTTCTATCTTTCTGGGATCAACTTCATGAAGTTCCATCGAAGTTTTGAAAGCTGATCCGTCTCTTGATGCTGCAAAATATTCATCTTTTATATCATTAACAACATAACTTAGGCTGCAACTTGGGTGCTCATTCATCTCTGGTGCACCAGAAAAAATTTCTCTCAAAATTTCAGCCTTCTCCAATTCATGAACCCCAACACTTGAGGGCTCAACCAAGCCAATCATCTCACTAGAAGTGGTTTCCACATCAAATTGACATAGAGGCACATCAAAACCATAATTGAAGAAATTACCTTGTGTTATGTTCTCCTCCTCATGTGATGGAATTATGGTGTTTTGTCCTTCCACCAATTTCTTTGTTTCAACTTTTGCTACTGTAAGGCCTTCTTCTTTATCCAAGGAACTTGTACTCACAACATATTCATCAATGAGGATATCCATGTCACCAACATAGATATGAGAGTACACATAATTAGATACTCTATCATAAATCAAGAATCCATCAGTAGATGCTTCACAAGAAATTGAGCAACCAGGAGTGGTTCATCCTCTACCCAAGTCCATATTGTCACCAACCTCTGGGTGATCATAATTAGCACAGGTGGTGGCACCATCATGCTCATGTGATGTACAAACCTCATCAATGAGAATTGTCTCCTTGGATTCTTATAACTTACACTCTTCCTCATGGAATTTTTCTTCTCCATTGCAGTCACTTTGTAGTGACCTTCTCTTCTCATAGATGCTCTTCATTCTGCAACCTTCACATGCAAGTGGCATATGATTACCTTCTAATGGATCATGTGGCTACAAGTAAACATGTATGATGAAAAAATTAGAACTTTTATCTTGCTTATTCTTTTTATTTCCCTGTTCCTTTCTCGGAGAGAGAGAGTGATCAATTTCCTCCTTGCACTGGCTAGCACAACAGTGATTCACTTGTGCCTCAACTTTGCCTCCCTTCGGTACTACTAACCCCAATTCTTTTCACACACTGTCAACCATATCTGCAATCCTTATTTCATTTTCTTTGCAGTAGGGGTCCTTGAACAGTCTCTTAATCTCCAAATATCAGTAGTCTTGGAAAGACAAAACCTTCCTTATCTCTTTCTTCAAGGTAATGTATTCCATAAGATATTGGAATGATCCCTTCATCTTCTTTCCCCGTGAAACTTTTCCATCCCATTTAGACATAGGTAGATCAGATCCTATTTCCTCTTCAAAAATATGGTTAGCAAATTAATATTCTTCACACCTTTGCAAATAACAATCTCCAACAGAGGACATTTCCTCTTCTTCATATGGCTCAAAATCTTCCTCAATCACTGGTAGGATCCTCATACTACACTTTTGAAGATTTGTTCTGCAATATTCTTCAACAGTGAGCTTCTTTATTTCCACATGGGTGGAGGAATGTGTTAGGATATCTCATCATTCACTTATGTACTTTGCATGCATGCATGCATTGCATGCATCTGCATGCTACCTAGTCATCAGTATGGTACCTCCAGCACCTAGTCCTTAGTCTCCCAGCACTCGGGAGCTAATTTTCACTCAATTTAAGCCCTCCTAGCCTGTCATGCGCCTAGTTCTCACCTTCCACTGAAGAAGGGCGCCTTTCTCACCTACCAGTCTAGTTACACTTCAGTTATCACTCTGATTTACCTCCGATTGACCCATAACTGATGTTATTACTCCGATTGACCTCCAATGAGACATGACTGACAGCTCTAAGTGCAGTTAACTCCTCATGCACCCTCCACTAAGCCTCCATCCATAGATTAGTGCCACTTACCATCAGTTACACTTATTACACTCAGTTAGACTCAGTTTGACACCTGTTTGACAGTGACTTGTGCATTGATGACCACCACTGATTGATGATGAGGACTCCTAGTTGGAGCCAAGCTATGTCATTCAATTAATTCGAATGACCTCTTTGGTTAATTCGAATTGCTCACTCATTGTGACAGTATTGTATTGTATTTTCACCCTTATTGGGATTAATAGAGCACTGATGCATGCTTTTGCATAGTTTACACCATATTTTTTTAGTTTCATTTTAGTTTCATCTATTGTGATTGATTTACTTGTTCATTGGATCTGCTATAACTAATTTTACATGGTATCAGAACCATTGCAGGGACAAGATCTCTTTTCTATAGGTGTTCTACAAGAAGATTTGAGTGAATTTGCTCAAAATTACTGAAGTTTTGGCATGAAAGATCTCATGTGCATTCGCTCATGTGCATGCAAAGTAGAAAAATACACTCCAATCCATTCCAGAAGCTTAGGTTTTCCACGTAAATCCTGGATTTGATACATTGGACCCATTCAACTTGTTTGATCTCCAATCCCAGGTGTGATGCAACTCTAAAAGGGTGGATTGTTCGACCTTATTGTTCTTGTTTTGATTGTGATTTGTAGGTTAATCATCTACGGCAATTGCATTCACTCTCTTGTGTTTGATAAGTTATTCTACATTAAGTGCACTCACTATTTGAGATGGAATGCTCTTCTTCCAAGCCAGTTCTTACTCCTTTCAATTATTTTGAATGGAAAGATGATAGGGAGATTATATTGCTCTCAAAAGGGTACTATAGAGTCACTATTGGCCTTGAATTGGAGACAAGCACATTGTCGGAAAGAACCAAACACTACAATAAGCTTGATGAAGCATATGGTCTCCTTTGCCTCTCCATTTCCAAAGATCTTCACTTCCATCTCAGCGGATTGAAGACTCCAAAAGCAATATGGGAGAAACTTGACAATCTCTTTGGCAAGTAGCACGAGCTTAGGGCCTTTCAATTGGAAAATGAATTGATTTCCCTTAGTCCTGAGAATTTCGAGACTGTCAATGAGTTTTTCACAAGATTCAAGCACTTGCCATTGCAGTTGAAGAACAGTGGTGTTGTGAAAGAGGATAAGAAATTGATCCTCTCCATTCTCACAAAGCTTGGGAAAGATTACTCGGTATTTGTCTCTACTTTCAATTCCGGTCGGTTAACTACCCCGAATTGGAAGATGCCTACCTTGAATGGCTTCATTGAGTCTGCCACAAAAGAGTAGGATAAGTTGATTCAAATGGGGTCCATAAACTCCAAAGATTCAGCCCTCTTTGCTCAAGGACCCAAGAATTCGAATGGTAAAGGAAAGCAAAGGAAAGAGAAGACCAAATTCGAGCCTACCAAGCAAAGAGATAAAGGCAAGCAAGCGGAAGCACCATCCGGTTCGAGGAATAAGAAGAAGGGTAAAGAGGGCAAGGAAAAATCTAAATGTTCATATTGCAACCGTGGCTTTCATCCTGAAATTTCATGCATGAAGAAAACAATAGATCAAATGGCCCTCCTTTTGGAAAAGAACAACATATGTCTTCCCGATGGTGCACGGAAGAAGGATAGGAATGATGATCATGAAAGAGGTCAAGCACTCATGGCAACTTTTTCGAAACCACCACTCTACTAATAGATTCCGGTGCCTCAAATCATATGGCTGCAAACATTGACTCCTTCTCTTCATTCGATCCAAGCAGCTCCATCCCCATCCATTTGGGAGATGACTCAAAAATTTCTTCGAAGGGCAAAGGTACCATCCATGTAAAGCATGGAAGCTTTCAGAATGTTCTCTATGTGCCTTCCTTGGCTTCAAATCTACTTTCTGCGTATCAAATGACACACACTAGTGAACCGAAGCAAGTTACATTTAGCCCTAACAATGTCGAAATTTCTGATATCAAAAGTGGAAGACTTATTGCAGTCGGAAAGGCAAACCACATTGCAAAATACTATGAGTTTTCTCACTTTGTGCTGCTCGAAAATCCCACTGCTCTCCTCACTCATGGAAACGAGGTTAGTAGGCTTTGGAATGAAAGGTTTGGACACCTTAATTACAAGTATTTGCTGCTGCTACAATAGAAATCCATGGTAGATGGTCTTCCACAACTCCGTTCCTCGAAGGGAATTTGCCTCAGTTGCATTGTTGGGAAGCACCCCAAGCACAGGTTCGATCGCGGCAAAGATAACAAAGCTTCCACCATTTTGGGCCTCATACATTTTGATATCAGTGGTCCACTACCAAATATGTCCATGAATGGTTTAAGGTATTTTTTGACATTCATCGATGACTTTTCCCACTTTACTTGGGTATTTTTTCTCAAAAACAAGTCAGAAGTGCTTGGAAAATTCAAGGATTTTAAGGCTTCTGTTGAGACCGCCATTGAGAGCAAGATCAAAGCTCTTAGATCTGATAATGGTGGAGAATATATCAAGACCAAGTTGCTGCAATTTTTTTATGAAAGTGGAATTCAGATCCAACATACAGTTCCCTACAGACCCCAACAGAACGCTATAGCGGAAAGGAAGAATCGGTCACTGAAAGAGATGGCTACCTGCATGCGTGAGTCAAAAGGTTTGGCTGCAAATATTTGGGGTAAAGCCATTAATGTTACTGCATATATTCAGAACTGAGTTCCACATTCATCCGTGAAAGGTAAAACTCCTTTCGAAGCATTCTTTGGTCGCAAACCGGATGTGTCCAATTTGAGGGTTTTTGGCTCCACTGCATGGGATAGAATTCCTTCTAATAAGAGAAAGTATTTGGATCCACAAAGTATTGAATGTATCCTGATAGGATATGGGGAAAAATAAAAATCATATAAACTCATGAATATCAGATCCAAAAAGGTATTCATAGAGCGAAGTGTGAAGTTTGAAGAACTGCTGCCAGATCTGAAACTAGTTGAGGAAAACACTGCCGATTTGCACCCTCCACAAGAAGAAGATTCAAGTGATTATGAAGAAAGAATTGGATCTGATATCTCTGATATTATATCATACTTTGATGGCCATGACATATCAGGTTCGAAATCATACCATAATGATTCCCCTCAGTTACCAAAGTGGGATCAAAACACTCTACAATCTACTGTTCCAAACATTGGAAATCCTGCTAATCCAAGGAGAACAAGAGCAGACTATCAAAGAGAAGGTATGGCTCTTTCTTTTTCTGATCCATTATTATCTAAGAAATGTTATTTGATGATTGGTTCATATCCCAAATCATACTATCATTCCCACCGAGATACACGATGGAAAACCGCCATGGATGAAGAGTACAGTTCTCTTCAAAAGAACAATACATGGGAGCTAGTTTCTCTTCCACCTGGAAGAAAATTAGTTCAATGCAAGTGGATCTACCACACGAAGGTTGCTGTTGATGGCTCTATAAGCAAATACAAAGCTCGGTTGGTGGCAAAATGTTTCTCCCAAGTCCAAGGTGTGGACTACACTGAGACTTTTGCATCGGTTGCAAAGATGGATTCCATACGCCTAATTTTGGCCATTGCCGCATCCAAGCACTGGGAAGTGCACCACATGGATGTGAAGAGTGCTTTTCTACATGGAGACCTTGACGAGAAGGTATATATGAAACAACCAGAAGGATACATATCAGATCCATCATTAGTTTTCAAATTGAAGAAATCTTTGTATGGATTGAAACAGGCCCCAAGAGCTTGGTATGCAAAGATGGACTCCTTCCTTCTTTCTCAGAATTTCAAAAGATGCAAATCTGATCCTAATGTGTACCTACAGCAAGTTAAAGGTAATTTTTTGATTGTGGTTTTATATGTTGATGATCTTCTCATTACTGGTAGCACTCTCCTTACAATTAACAAGATGAAAACCGCTTTAAATCTAGCTTTTGATATGAGCGATTTGGGATTGCTTAAGCAATTTTTGGGCTTGGAGATAGCTCAAAATTTTGATGGGATAACATTATCTCAGAAAAAGTATGCTAAAGACCTGATATTAAAGTTTAATATGGAAGAATGTAAGGCTGCTCCATTCCCATTCCTCTCAGGAATCAGTCTTGAAGAGGGAAATACTACACTAATTGCAGATTGCACTAGGTATCGACAGTTGATTGGTTCACTACTCTACTTAACACACTCAAGGCCTGATATATCTTATGATGTGAGTGCTGTATCAAGGTATATGCAGCAGCCCCATGAGATTCATTGGCAGGAAGCCAAGCAGATCTTGCAATATGTGCAAGGTGCAAAACATTTTGGCATACATTATGCTGTAGATTCTGAGCTAGATTTCATTGGTTTTACTAATTCAGATTGGGTAGGTGATAGAATAGATCGGAAGTCCACTTACGGATATGTTTTCATGATTGGACATGGGCCTATTTGTTGGTCAAGCAAAAAGTAGGAAGCCATTGCACTTTCTTCAGCAGAGGCAGAGTATCGAGGGGTAGTCAATGCCTGCATTTAGGCAGTTTGGTTGCAGGGTATTCTTTCCGAGTTTGATTTTGGTAGCACTACTTTGACTGTCCTATTTTGTGACAATCAAAGTGCTATTAAGATCTCCACCGATCCAGTTCAGTGACAGAGGACCAAACACATTGAGATTCATATGCACTACATTCGAGAGTTGGTGCATGATCGCACCATCATTCTGTAATATTGCCCTACCGATGAGCAAATTGCATACATCTTCACCAAGAGCTTCACTGAGAAGAAGTTATCTTACCTCTGTTCACTATTGGGGGTGAGTTCCATCATGGTGGAGATAGATTAGATCCGTTTTTATGTTTAGCTTGAGGGGGGGATTTCTTCCCACTGGGTTTTCCCTCTTTCCTCACTTAGCTTATTTCAGCATTTTTTGGATTATTGTATTGGGGTGACCTTTGGTCTCAATAACTAGTGCCCTACATTTTATTTTTTACATCATAGTATAGCTTGAGGGGGGGTGTTGGGATATCTCATCATTCACTTATGTACTTTGCATGCATTGCATGCATCCGCATGCTGCCCAATCATCAGTATGGTACCTCCAACACCTAGTCCTTAGTCTCCTAGCACTCGGGAGCTACTTTCCACTTAGTTTAAGCCCTCCTAGCCTGTCATGCATGCAGTTCTCACCTTCCACTGAAGAAGGGCGTCTTTCTCACTTACCAGTCCAGTTACACTTTAGTTATCACTCTGATTTAGCTCCGATTGACCCATAACTGATGTTATCACTCCGGTTGACCTTCGATGAGACATGACTGACAGTTCTAAGTGCAGTTAACTCCTCATGTGCCCTCCACTGAGCCTCCATCCCTAGATTAGTGCCACTTACCACTAGTTACACTTATTACACTCAGTTAGACTCAGTTTGACACCTGTTAGATAGTGACTTGTGCATTGATGACCACCACTGATTGATGATGAGGAATCCTAGTTGGAGCCAAGCTATGTCATTCAGTTAATTCGAATGACCTCCTTGGTTAATTCGAATTGCTCACTCATTGTGACAGTATTGTATTGTATTTTCACCCTTATTGAGATTAATAGAGCACGGATGCATGCTTTTGCACAGTTTACACCATATTTTCTGAGTTTCATCTATTGTGATTGATTTACTTGTTCATTACATCTGTTGTGACTAATTTTACAGAAAGTGCTCTGATACCACTGTAAGATACCAACCAAGAATAGGCTAGAATCTCAACTCAAAACACAAATTGTAAGCAAAATTTTAATAGTAATTTTTTAACAATTTTTATGGCCTGCAAGGTGATAACTCTGGATGCTGATTCCCAGCTCAAGGATGATGGGAATGATTTTAGGTTCTGGTTTTTATATGGGAAATGTGAAGCAGAAAGGTAGAATAGGTCCAACTTCCAAGTTCTATGCACAAAGCACTGGAGCCATTTACTTTTCAACAGTCAGCTAGAGCTGATGTCTACTTCGATGCTTCCTGGGCCTTCCAACATATGCAAACTAGACTTAGATGTAATCCCTGAATGAAACCAAGGGTGTATGTCAGGATTTAAACTCTGTAATAAATGATGGATCAGAGTTCAGGGAAAATTGGGAGTCTTTGGATGAATTTTGGGAGCAGAATGGTCAAGTTCGCTAGGCAGGATTGCTTTGCTAGAAGTTTTCCAAACTCTCTCAAAATGACTAAGGCGTGTCCAAATTCTCAAAACAGGATTTGGGGTTATTTAACATTGTCTTAGGAACCTCATACATCCATCATATCAGAAAATATATTTTTACATAAAATTTACTGGCCAAAATGGAAAAAACTAGTCATTAATTGATGCATAAAGAGCTAGTCTTCCATTAAATTGTTCCAAATACCCTCAGAGGCTCAAACATATAAGTTTTGGAATAAATGAGGGTTCTGATACAATATATTGAACATATCAGGTTGAAATAAGTGGTTTTGAACATAGAATAAATATATTTTAACATTCAGACCTTCAATGCATCTCCAATGCTAGAAATTCTTACATTATTGAGAAAATGGGCATGAGAAGAGGAGAAACAGATGGAAGTATGCAATGGAACTGATATGTGGATGATATCATAGATATTAACTCTATATGGGGTTCACACTAGACATTCTGAGTTGTACTGAACTTCTCTACTGAAATGGAGCACCTCCTTCTGATGAAATCTCCCAATACTCTATCCAAGGGCACTTTGACTGATGATTACTCTATGGAAGCTTGAGAATATTCAATGATGGAATGATATGGATTTGTAGATCATCTTATTGAATGCATATGAGGTGCACACTGGACATTCTGAACTACTCATGGGCGCTTTCATCAACTGAAACTTCACACATGCGCTCCTTGACATTAAAACCTTGGCTTTGGTGAAAATGGTTGTATCTTGGTCATCCATACACCTTTTTCAACAAACAAAAAAGGTGTTTCTTACTGGAAACGACCCTTCGGACGCAATGGAATAGGTCTCATAACCCAAAATTTTCCAGAATTTTTGAAACCAGAAGCTCTATTTCGGCCCTTCCACATTGTTCCGACTGAATGAGAGGAATGAGTAGATATTTCGATTTTGATGCTTGAAGAAATTTGACCCCAACTTGAGATCAGTATTTAATGGCTGCATATCAGCCTTCAATGGCTGAAAATTAGTCTTCAATACCTTCCATAGAGGGTGGAGGAGAGACTAGAAAAAAAATGGCTAAGGGGAGCATCACCCAAAGAAAGGTTGAGGCACATCACTCAACAAGAGGAGCGATAGCTCTCACATTCAATTACAAAATGTTCAAAAGATGTGAATTGGATTTGGAATCATTATTTTATAGAATTTTAGGGTGACCTGTTGAGCAAGTTGAATATCTTGGTGACCTGTGAGAACCCTTCCACATGGGCCACCCATGAGTGGATATACTTGCCTTGCTTTTTCCTTACAAGCTTTTGTTTCCATTAGAAACTGTGCTCCCCTTTGTCTCAAGATGTTTGCTTCTTTGTTAGAGTTTCCTGCTTTGTAAATTGAGCTCCCTTTTAGAAACTACGCCCTCCTTATCTTTTCCTAGATATTTCTAATTTCTTGCTTTTGGAAACTTCTTACACCTTCCCTGCTTTTCATCTTTTGTTATTTTTCTTACCTCTGGTTCCATTTAGCAACCTTATCCTCATGAGGGTTTCCTTTTGGCCCACTTGCACACATATTAGCAATTCTAATTACAAAAATTAATTAAAATTAATTTCTCCACTTGACTTAGGATAAAATTTATTCTATGCATGCACAATATAATGAAATTAGTTTCCTTAGGGGTTATTTTGTCCCCTTTTACACATGGTCACTGAATTAGCCAAAATTGGGGACATGACAAATTTTTCCTTGGAAGGTGACACAATCCCTTCATGGAAGAGGAAAAGAGGCCATGGCCAATGGGACATAGGGAGAGTATTCCAAGCAGGATGGGTCTCACAATTTCCATTTATTGAACCTATACCTCCATCAAATGAGAAAGAAAGTTCACAAAAAGTTAAATGCATGGCATGTAGTTGGAAACTTGGGAAGGTAGTGAAATTGCAAATGAAGTTAGATACACTAAATAAGCATGTAGGAAAGGTATATGTTAAGGAAACTATAAATGGAAAGGGGAAATCTACTCCTAGATGGAAATCTATTGAGGAATGTCAACATAGAAAATATGAATATGAATAGAAGAAATTCTTAGTCAGTAAGGGAAAACATGAGGCAAGTGGAGGAACCATCCTATCTCTATTTAAAAAGACGATGGAAATAAATTTGTTATCCAAGATGGTTCAATTATGCATTGTATTTTAGATCTTATCTAGTGGTCGTCCTATGACATATTATCCAAATTACATGAAATATCTCTCTTTTATTCAAGTGTCAAATTTTCCATCTTCTCATTGGTCTATATCAAGTGGTTGGGAATGGGAAAAATATCTAGACCAGGTAGAAAAGGAGGACATGAAAGAGAAGATTGAAAATGTGTTTTTGTCATTGTCTTTGGATGAAGTTACAACTATCAATAATACTTCATGGATCTACATGAGCATTTATATGGGTAATGACCGTATTGGGAATTCATATATACTTGGGATTCATAAAATGAGTGATAGTTGTACAGAGGAAAATATTTATGAACTTGTTATTAATAGTTTGAAGGAAATTGGTGGTATGGATAATTTAATGATTGCAAAAAAGTTGGTATATGTTGGAGCAGATGGAGCATCAGTAATGCAAGGACAAAGGAATGGTATTTGTGTCAGACTACAACTATCAACTTAACCATATATGCTTGGTATTCATTGCATGGATCATAGGATGAAACTTGCATTTAAAATAGTAAGCAAGTTTCCATTGGTTTCAAAAGTTGAAGATCTTGTACATGAGGTTCATGCATACTTTTGTCGTAGTCCTAAATGATTTTTGGAGTTTCAAAAATTTGTTGACGGTGTTACAAATGGAAAAAAGCTACTAAAATATGTTGATACAAAATGTATTTCATTGAAGGGACCAACTCAAATACTATTTCGTGAGTATGAATCCTTGGTAGGGGTGATGTACGAACATCGCTTCAGTGTAGACAAAGCTCCAGACTCTTCTCTTTCGACTAACTGATATAGAGACATTATTAACATTGGCTGGAATGATTCCTATGCTACATGAAATGAATGCCCTCGTGAAAATGTATCAGATTCGCACAATGTATATTGCAGAATACACAAATGCAATAAAATTAGTGTGTGTTCCATTGAACAATTTGTATATGATGGTAGAGTCTTTTACAAGTCTAAAGTTGACAAGTTGGACTAGGATTATCAATATAGAAAATGTTGAATTCTTTTTTAAGCTTGATAAAAAAAGGGATGCTATGTATGGCAGTGTGTTGGTATATTGTTCCATTTCATTATATTCGTAAGATAGGACGAACCAAGAAAGAGTGCCCTATGTCAAGAGAAGAATTTGACAATGTTGTGATTTCAGTGAGATGTAACTTGATAGAAATTGCAAAATCACTAGCATCAAAGATAAGAGAACGATTTCCTCTAGATCAATTGTTGGAGGTCATGTTTGTGGTATACCCTCAATATTGGAACACCTGTCAAAATAAAACAACTTTAAGGAAATATTTTTTAGCAAAAGTTAAGGTTTTAGCGAGACACTTTTTCCGAGAGACCCAGATACATGGAGAACATATTCAAGGTATTTTAGATGAAGAAAAATTGTTTGAAAAATCCCAATGCTTTGGTGCAACAATGTGGGAGAAATTTACTAAATTGGATAATCCTCTATAATGTAGTGCAATAACAAGATTATGGACCATTTTAGGTGCTAGCCAATACATATAAAAAAATATATCAGAATATTTCAAATTAGCAGATTTATGTCAAACCATGATTTTGGGATCAATGGAGGATGAGAGACTTTTAAGTGCACTATCATTCTTGAATTCAAAGTTGAGGAAAAAGCTTGATAAAAAAATTGATACATGTTTAAGATTATATGCAACAAAGTATGAGGTTAACAATTTTCCATAAGAAAGAGTACTAGCTCTTTGGCGATCAGATTGTGATAGAATGGGAGAAACCAATGTAACGAATTTCTCTAATGAACTTGATATGGAACGTAATGTTTCCCATGGTCATAATGACAATTCATCAGGAGAATATCATGGTCAGAATGTAGGAAATGAGGACCAAGCTAGCGATTTCAATTAGGGATTTGAAAGTTGATAGACCCCAAGATTTTAATTCTAATTTAATATACATGAAGGGATCGAGGACTCTTATTATTGTATATGTGTTCAATAATCATTGGTGGTGCAAGACTACTATGTCAATTTGAGGTTGCATTTTAGGTAAAAATACGTTTTATATTGTGTATTTTCATTGTAACATTAGAGCTACATTTCCTTCATGCATGTTATTTTAAGATTGATGTTTTGATATCTAATTAATACATTGTCTCTTTCTTGTGTATGAAAAGAAACGAAGCTAGATTTGATGAAGTTGGGACCTATCTATTTTCACATAGATCACTATATGTCAATTTGAGGCTGCATTTCAAGTAAAAATGGATTCTATATTTTGTGTTTTTCATTGTAAAATTGATAATTGGAGCTACATTTTCTTGATGCGAGTTATTTTACAATTAATGTTTTTATATTTAACTATTGCATTGTTTCTTTATTTTTTGTGACAGGAAATGAAGGTGGAATTTGACGAAGATGGTGTTAAAGTTAATGCAGTTGAGAAAGAAATTCTCTGGGAGGATGGCACCCAAGTCAGTTAACTAAGGTTCCTAGTTAGTTAACTGGGTAGTGTAAGTCCCTAGCAGGTACTTAAAGCCCCTATCAGTTATCTAGAGATCTTGGTTTGGCACCAAGTTGTATGAACCATGGAAAAATCCCCTAGTTGATCACTAGGGCCTCCTGGTTAGTTTACTAGAGAGATTCTTGGTATGGGACCAAGAAGTGTATAACCCTAGCATTTATCTAAGGCACTTGATCTGCGATCAGGTTAGATAATCCCCTAGAAGTTATCTAGGGCCCCTAGCTGATCCCTAGGGTACCTAGTCAGTTAACGAATATGATGATGTGTGATGACCTCCTTTCCTAGGTCTTTGAGATGGTTGAGCTTGGTTCTTTCCTCAAGGGACTGGCCACCCCTTGATGGAGTCACTAGCATTTGACCTTAGGAGTAGTACGGAATATCATAGGATCACATAATCCAATTTGGACCTTCCTTATATGGTGATGATAAAACTTCCAATTATTATGGGACACTTGTGGACCACATACTTTGAGAGAGAGAGATAAAAGGGTTATTTATCCTCATTGTTGTAACACCTCCTGTTGACTTATGATTAGTTCTTGTGTTTGTCCTGGTCTTGTGTTTATCCAATAAATTATGTTTGTATATGTTGTATCCCTCCCAAAAGGTAGGACGCCTTGATATAGTTAGAGTAACCCTAAATCAATGACCAAATATAAGGTGGAACCAACTAGGGTTCATTCAGATGCTAGAAATTCAGGTCTAAGCCTTCATTATAAAATCATTTTGATGAGAAATTTTGAGATCTGATTGCTTATGACTATCCTAAGGTTTTTATTCTCTTGGTGGGTGAATTCAAGGGTTTCAAGGTTATTTTGATTGGGTGTTGGAACTCCTTTTGCGTGGCGTTGGCACTGTCATTTTTTTATGCTTTCAACTTCCCTCTTCTCTGTCCTTCCCCATGTGTGAGCCACTTGCTATTTTTTATGTTGTCATACCTTGTTTTAGGCTTTTGTTGTGTGCTAGGAGGGTGTCTCTACCTTGTTGAGGGTTCTAATTCCTATTAGGGTTAGTTTGGAGGCTGTCGCTACTCTGCTGAGGTCCGATGAGGGTGTCGCTTCTTGTGCTTAGGGTTATGCTTCCTGTTAGGGTTTGTTAAGGGTTTTGTCTCCTATGTTAAAGCTTCCACTATCTTGTTTGAAGTTGTCGTTGTTTACTTGAGGCTATCACTTCCTTGTTTGAGGTTTCCATTGTTTGTTGAGGTTTTTTGTGAGGGATTTGGGAGAATCGATCCACTACTATGAGGGTGCTAAGTGTTTTTGTTCACTGTTGTGAGGGTTTTAAGGTTGTTTTGATATATTTGAGGCCACCATTCATAGTTGGAGACTTGTTGGATGTCTTGGAATTGATATTATATGTATTGTATCCTCACTTAGCTACTGTACCTGTCTAATCCTATTCCTCAACATGTGATCTCTCTCTCTCTCTCTCTCTCTCTCTCTCTCTCTCTCTCTCTCTCTCAGGTATGTCCTTACCCTTAGGTAAGGGTCAGTTATTTATTCCAGTTATTGACTTGCCTCTGAGAGGCAAGATCTGATATGAAATTTTACTCTAAGTATAAGGAAGGTCCTCATCATCAGATAAGTTATCATATTTACTTTGTTTTGTTAATTAGATTGTTATTTAATATTGATGTCCTATTGTTTATGATTTTACTTCTATAGTATTGTTGTTACTATTTATGATTTTACTGTTTACATCTGCATTTTTTTTTAAACCCTAAATTTAACTTCTAGGACCTATATATTTATATAAATGGTGTCCTAGTATTAAATGATAAACAATATAACAAGAATTTTGCTAAGAAACAATGGGCTCATTCATGGTTTAAGTGTATGAAATCATGTTAATGTCTAGCTATGATATCTTGGAAAATTTCTATTATTGCTTATGTTTGCAGTATTTTATCGGCTTTGGAATTTTGGATTTATTTTGGTTAAATATTTTGTTAGTCCCTAGAATGCTTCTAGTTATTATTTGATGCTTGACTGAACCCTTTGTTGTAGCTTGATTAGTTTCATTTGATTTCCATTGATTCAAGGGTTTGAGGAAAGATGTTTTTATTTCCTTTCACTTGCATGAATTAGGCATCTTCACTTTTTAGAATCTACTATACTTATATTATATGTTCATTTTTCTATGAAAATACTTATTGGTATTCAAAAAAAAAAAAAACTTTGTATAGCTAAGCGAAGAGAAAAATGGTCTATGGACTAGGTTCCTATGCTTTTATCATAGGAAACCTATCGGCATGAGATCACCATTCCTCTAATGCAATTGGCATGAGTTTCATATGTCATGGTTTAAAGTTGTTATTAAAAAAAAAAAAAAAGAGCTTTCTATAGCTAAGCGAAGAGAAAAATGGTCTATGGACTAGGTTCCTATGCTTTTATCATAGGAAACCTATTGGCATGAGATCACCATTCCTCTAATGCAATTGGCATAAGTTTCATATGTCATGGTTTAAAGTTGTTATTAAATTCGCTTTTCATGCTTTGTGAATATTGAATGGAAATGACAAAATCTATTCCTGGCCTTGATTAAATAACAGGTTATGCTATTGTTAAATTCAAGCTACCATCGAAGCTAGCACAACAGATTATGATAAGCATAAGTATCAAGAGAGGTTGAAAAATCTCTTAGGAGGAGTTGCAATTCTTAAGGTTTTGTAGTTTTCTTAATAGCTTGTTGACTCCAAGGTTAGTCATGTTTTTTTGTTTTGTTTTATTTAGATTTTCATACAAGGTATGTCTGTTGGGTATAATTTTTATATTTATGGAGGTAGAACTGTAAATTTAAATAATTAGTTCATATATGATATAAAATTACTTGCACATGATGCAGTTTGGCAAGAAGGATCTTGAAAAAAAAAGAAACTTAAGATCAATAGCAATAAGCTTGCTGGCCAACATTTTGTCCTTGATGAGGAAGGAAAGGTCTTGCCCCATTGGCTTCATTTTCCAATGGAAAGGGTCAAGGTGATGAGGAAGAGTAGACCATAGGTACATGTTTTAACATAAAACTAATATTTGATTCAATTTCTTGGGGATGTTAAATGAGCCATTAACATGTGCAAAGACCTAATTTGAAAAGAGCTATTTTTATTCAAACTCTTAGGTGGCTTTTGTGGATGGCATACATGTGCCTACATTCATAAGCCATTGCTATACAGGATGGATTTCATGCATCTTTTGCTCATCAAACATATTATGTGAAAAACAAACAATTGCTGCAGTTAGAATTCAGGTAACATTGCTTAACTGGAAGCATTTTGATTTCAGTGATATTTCCTTTAATGATTTATTGACATAATCAATTAGTTTGTGTATCCATTATCATGTGTGGGTGCATCTATTTATATATTATGTACTTATGTATATTTTTTATGTGATAGAGTGTTCTCGATGTGGCATGGTTCCCAAATATTGCTTAGCAAATTCTAGGCTACTAGCTAAAACATTTATGAGGTCCCAACAATATTTCATAAGGAGCCTCTCAAGGTTTAGGAAAAAACCTTTTGTACCTTTCATTTATGATCTTCACCATTCAAAGATAATGTGTGTGTTTGTATGTCTTACCTTCCACCTTCTCTCAATTTTATTTTGAACATGTATAGACAAGGTGGGTGTTTGCATATCTCATGTAGCTCTTGCCATGCCTTCATGGGTAAAACATTGTGTGAGCCTAAAACCTTTTGTACATTTCATTTATGATCTTCACCATTCAAAGAGAATGTGTTTGTTTGTATGTCTTACCTTCTTCCTTCTCTCAATTTTATCTTGAACATGTATAGACAAGATGGGTGTCTGCATATCTCATGTGGCTCTTGTCATGGCTTCATGGGTAAAACTTTGTGTCTATGGCATACTTAGTGTACGCTTTATCATATTATGTTTCATTCATTACATCCTTGTTTAATTGTAATGTCCCCTCCCATCATACCAGCATGATAGAGGGGATGTGATGCTAAAACTAGGAATCTAGCCCCATGTACTTTTAAAAAAGCATTCACATAATATAAAAGAACATATGGAAATGTATAATTATAAGAAAACACAATGGAAGTAATTTCAATTACACATCCATCATACATTCAAGATATTCATCAAATAAATAATTGCAAAGTTAACACAAGGGAATACTTATCTTAACAAAGTAGTCCCAAGCAACCAGCTATGCATCTGCAACGTTCCACCCAACCATAGTCCAGTTGTGCTTATCAACCTCTTGATGCAACTGCCACCCCCGAGCTGGGCATGATTTATACAAGGAACCAGGGAACAACAGACTCACACATAGCCAAGCATACACCAAGATGAGCCAAGCCAATCTACAATTGGGTTTATCAGGCTGCTAGGAAATGGAAAGGAAGAATTGCTAAGCTAGTGAGCTCAAGCACAGATCCAGGGATACCTCTACAAGATCTATCTAGCTTGGCACCCACAATGCCTACACACCCCACTCAAGGAAGTATTCCCTTCACCAATGCACAGTCCCTCAGGCCATACCTTCCAATCTAGAGTGTCTAAGGTGTGCATAGAAGAGTAGCCATCCCTCTTGATCTTCTTGAGAGGTTATTTCCCCCCACTAGGTTTATCAAGCCAATTCTGTCCACTACCACTCCAAATCTCTTGCTCACAGATTCAAACCAAAACAAGGATGCACATAACAACAGAACCACAATTATTGGGCATGATAAAAACGTTTTTACAATGAGATTCCCAAAGATGGGGTTTCTACAAGCCCGGAAAAACATGGGAAGACCTAAAAACGAAATGGCAATTGGGGATTCAACCCTGGAGAGCAAAAACCATTTTCAGAAAAACGCCCATGGGTATTTTGGGGCAAAAACAACCTCCCTCACAGTCCCAAATCGTGGTCCTCCTCTCCCAACTACTGTGTAACACAAAAACGAGCTCCCAATCCTGGAAAAATGCAGGAAAATGATGAAAAACATGATGGGGAAAGCCCAGCTAGCTCAGGCTGCATGAGAGGGCAAAGGCCATGGGTTCAGAATGGCTTTGGGCACCATTTCGTGGGTGTTTTCTTGCCTCAGAAGAAAAAGTACGTTTTCCCAGGTTGATGGCTTGCCCATGCACGAAATTGGCTGCCATACCTCTTCATTCCCAAGGCATTAACTGCCTCAACCAATTTCTGGAAGAATTAAATGATTGGGTCCATAACCCAAAATGGGTAGTTGGTGGTTTATGGGTTTTCTCATTGACACACGGATTAACACCATTGGCTCAAGGGTTTGAATAATTTCCCTCCCTATTCCTTGTAGAATCATGCCCCCATCTCTTTGTTGCATTGCATATCTAGTTGTGGGTTTTTCATTAAAACTTGTATTTACATGATGTCTTAATTTTCATCGTGCCTATCTAGCACAAGAACCATAGGCATCTATTTTTAATTGCCGATACATAAAATGCTAAATCAATGGTGGGGCCTTGGCCTTGAGCTCCTCACCATGATTAAATAACAACATTTACATCATTTACGATTTAATGCAAAGGGGGTCAAAATGGGGACATTACATTAATCCTTAGTTAGACCCATGAAAAGATGATGTTTTAATTGATACTGTATATGTTAAGAACTTTCAAATGAAGATGTGTTAGTGATAAAATATTTTATTTATTTTCTTATTAATTAATCATCACATTGCGTTGCTTAGCTAATCGAGCTATTCAGTTATTTGATTATTATATGTAGAGAACATCTTATATAATCCCATTTAGTGTTATTCACAGGCTTCAAAAACCAAGAGAAAAAGTCAATGGACAGGTTTTAACAAGTGGTAAAGATATATATATCATTTCAAATATTGAACCAAGTTATATAAAATGAAGGAATCTTTGGTGCCACCCCATCCAATAAATGAATTGGAGAGTGTATCTTTTGTCTCTAATCCGAGCAAGGGAAAAACCTCATTTCCTTCCCAACAATTAAATAGAATATGTTTAGATGAAAGTGAATCATGTTACCCAGAGAACTAAATATCCATAGAAATATTTGATACTTCTTCAAAATAGTCTAAATTATATGGTGCAACAAGTAAATCTTTGAATTTTTTTTGAAGATCTTAAAATCAATTTTATTGCAACTATCATGTTTCATACTTTGCTTATCAAAATATGTAGCATTCTTTGAAAATGGATTACTAGGGTTGGTTTTAGTTCCTCGTTTGGATGGTGCACGTGAATTTATAGAAAAAGTTGAAAGAGCTCAGGACATATGGACAACCAATATTGGCTATATATTGGATGAATGGTAGGTATTTTTTAGAGTTGTGAATCACATTATATACTGGTATATCTATATGTTGTCACAAAAACATATTATTTCGATGGTATAGCTATTGTATGCCCCTATGTATTTGGAATTAATCATTTTTTTCTTGCCTGATGTAGGGATGAAGAGTATGACCATGGTAAAAGGAAAAATATCAAACAATTATAGTTTGAATATGGAATGAGTGAATTCAATGGGAAAGATTCCAGTGGAAACAATAATACTTTTCAAGAAATTGCCAATAACAAAGCAAGGATGCTTGGTCATAGATAGTTCTTTTGACTAGCTCTTGTGGGATTCCTTTGGATGCTTTAAAAAATGTTTTCACCTCCCTCTATATCATGAAAAAGTCAATTTAAGGAAATCACAAAAGTCGAAAGTTGCAATGGACAATGTCTCAATCATGGAAATTTGACAACGAATTCATAGAAAAAGGTTCCTACAAATGGAAAAAGCTTAGATATCCTTCCAAAATTTAACAAATTGTTGGTGCACAGTGTAAAAAATCAGTTGGGCATATGAAAGTTGTTATAGCAGCAACATTGGGAATACTTTTAGTAAATTTCGTTGAATTATAAATTACAATTGTTGTTGATTCATTGTTCAAGCATATAACATCATTGTTTGTTGTACTTGTCAGTGGAAAAGGGTAGGTTGTATCTATTGATCTCGTCCCATGGTTTAATGAAATTAGTAGAAAACTCAAGAAAAATTGTAGTGTTATCTAACCTCCTTGATAGTGGCTTTCAAATTTGTTATCTTTTGCACTGTTTCCTTGCTCCCAATCCATAATGGTTTAGGATTTTTTCTTGAATTTCATCTGGTATAAGAGCTAAGTATAGATGTTTCTTATGATCTTGGCACAAATTTTTCATTAACGAAAGAATTGTTTAACAGAGATGGCAGAGATAAGAAATTTCCAACAAATGAAGCTTCTAGGAGTCACGGGAAGATACTTCTTCATTGGTAGTTCTTGTTGAAGCTTTGTGGCTAATATTTTCAAGAAGTTAGTATTTGTAATTAACTTATCTTATCTTTGTGCAGAGGTTTAGTCAATATTACCAATAGTATCTTTAATTTGTGGAGTGGTGTGAGGGGCCCAATGCACAATGTTATGGATATTGATATTTTACATGACCTCCTAGAGGTTACTTATCCCAACTTTGACTCATCAACATAAATTTCTAAGTATAAACCCCAAAATCAAATAAATATTTCCATCTAAGTTACAAGATACATCCATCAAACGTGTTAGATATGTGTAGGAATATATTATATTTGTATTTGGTGGATCCATAGATCCTTGGATTTGATCCAACCCTGAAACAGATCAAAAGTGCCTAAACGAATCCACAATTTTGAAAATGTATCATGAAAAATAGAAACATATATTGAAAATTGGAGATGGATCTTGGATTGTTTGATCCTCCCTTCTGACACTTGGTATCCAGTTACAATAGGCCTTTACATCCTCTCTTGGCTTAGCACTGATGCGTTGATCTCATCTTCTATCACTTCAATGTGTACTCTTTTGTTTAGCTCCTTTTAGCTATCTTCCTATATGTGTACCTTTTCTGCTTTTATTTAGGAGATGATATCTTTCGCAGTTCCACATTGTACTTTTATTTTTTGGACGTAATTTTTCCAATCCCATTGAGCTACCTTTATGGTATTTTATTGGACACTAAAAAAACTATCTTATCTTATCTCTATATAAAGAGGATTTAGTATGGTGTTGTTTTTACTACACTGCACTATGCTTGTAAAGAGGTTTTGCTGAGACTTGGGGTTTGACCTTACTTACCATGGTTGATTGCATTTAGTAATACATTTCCTTTTTTCTATTCTTGAAGGTGGAGTTATCCAACCCAAATGCATAGATGTGACTACTTGAGGTATTCTACCACAAATTTACAAGGTCAGACTTGGGGGCTTCTTTTTTAGCTCTGCAATCTTTGTTTGATTCTTATAAGTCCCACTTTAACCATTTGTATGAGATTGACCTTATTTGCCGATTTTTCCTATAAATGAAAATATTGGGAACATAGTTTGGTTGCATAATTTGCAAATCTTGATCAAATTTTCTTGCCTCTTTTTGAGAAAATGGCCTTGCTAGAAAATTGATTGTGAAAACAAAACCATTATTATTATGTAACTATTCATTTAACCTCTTTGGTTTCCTGAAAGAGTGGAAGTTTGCATTCCTTTCCTTGGGTCTTCTTGAGTACCTTTAAGATCTAGATATCGTTTCCTATCATTTTCAGGTATGTCTAATTTTTTTTCTAATATTTTATGATGCTTCTGTTTAGAAACTCAATGGAATAGATGGAACAGAGACTAGGCATATAAGCAATTGAAATATTTAACTATATTTTTCTTTCTTATTCAAGAGGAGAGATGTTTATGGGTTTTGGGAGCAGTACCCTATGTTGGAGAATTCTAAAAATACATCAAAGAGAATTCGCAACTAGGTAACATGTGTAAGCTTATTTCTACCGAGTAATACATAATTTAGATGTCTTAAATATTATTTTGAAAATTTGTCTTTGTTTTAAAATTAATTTAGTATTATTGTTGGCAGAATTGACATTTGTTTGAGAAGTCTATGAATATATACAATTGAAAGTAGAACCAAGGATTGCTTCAAGATTATTTGGAGTCCCTAATGTTGAAGATATCAAAGTGTTGAAAGTGGAGGGGAATGACTTAGCTGGTCTTAGTATTTTGAGAGTAGTTTGTAAGCATTTCCCTAGTAAGAATAATACAGTCTTTTACGTCGGGAAATTTTTTGTGTTTTCAAGATTTTTCAAATAAATAGCTTATTTTTTAATTCCTTATAGTTTATATGGTTCCTCTATTGTTTGCATAGTCCTTTGTGTTATTTTGGGTGATAAATTAGTTTGGCACATATCTAAGGTAGTGACAGTATCTTTGTATGTTACCTTTTTTGGGGAGCATGCTCTTGAGATGTTCCCTATGTTTGTAAGTTGAGTACATTATGTCTCTGTGCATTTACCAAGTTATTTTTGATAGGTTTTAACATTTAGACTGATTGAAATATAGAATGGACTAGATATTGAAATACTTTATAGACTGGAATTCAATGTTGTGTGTAATGTAAATATAGGGAAGTTTACGTCCAGAAATGTGACTGCATATTTTACCGATTCATGTTAAAAAATCGACATGTTTGTGGATTAGTTGAAGTCTTACGAGCCTCTTATGTTGACTTAGGGAAAGAAATAAGGTAAATTTATGCTTGGAATTTGGATGATATTGAATCCATGCAATATATTCACCTATAACATCATCACATTTTGCCTAACTCACTTCAGAAAATGATGGGATGTATCATAAACCAATGTATGGGTGTTGGATTCTAATTGAAAGTGGAAAGTTGAGCCTTGGCCATGTAGCTATTATGAATAGGAAATATGAAGCATAAATATAACATGGCATTTGACTTCAGTATCTTCTTGTATAAATCATTGTGAATCACAACCATTCTGGTTCTAAAGTTCTACCTGTCAAAAAGCATGTTAAGAATGTCTCTAGAGGAGAAAGTGTTTATAACCTTCAATATATTTTCTAGAAAAGAACTATATATTAACATGAAGATGCTTGTATCCATTTACATTAGAAATTTCCAAAAGAGGAAGTGTCAATTTCCTTCAATGAATTGTCTCATAAAGATCTAAATATTGTTTGGAAGATGCTTGGAGTTGTTTATCTCAAGTTTCAACACCTGATTGAAGGTCAAGGATGTAATGCCCAAGAAATATTGTTTTATAGACATCTATGATATCAGAATTTTGATTTAGGTATGAAAAAGGAACCCATTATTTACAACTATTTACTATTTTTCAATTTTGAGTATCCCTTTTAGATGTATGTTGTATTGGAAATATAAGCAATGTTTGGATGCTTCCCCTTCAACTTTTGCAATTTTTTTTCCAATGCCTATTATAAAGTGAATGTTGTATATTGAATTTTTTTTCCAAGATGATACATTGTATATAGGCACAACTCGACAAAACTGAACTCGAATCATAGAAATTATGTGTCCCTTGGAACAATCTTCAACTATAGGATTTTCTTGTATTGAAGGAGGAAATTCTCATCCTTAATATGAGGTATGGAATATGATGTTCTTATTTTCTAATCTTGTATTGAACAAGTTCATACTGAATCGATTGCGCTGCATTTCCACTTCTGGTTTCTACATTGCATGCATTGATTCGTTTAATTGAAAGCAATTTTCTTGTGATGAGCTCTATTGCAAGGCATTTGGGATGGCTTATAAGGTAAAATAACACTACAATTATCATATGGTATACATTAGAAGACTATTTATTTTTTCCGTGTGAACTGTCTCACCGAGTTGATAAGCTTTGTGAAGCATCTAGAGCTTGAAAAATTTCTTTAGGAAAGAAAATGAAGAAATTATTGTTTCTAGTTCAGACTCCACAACATATTTTCAAATTTCAACTCTATTGCATTGATGTATATCCAAGGTACATGGAAGGTATAACTGCCCTCTTCTAGGTTTGGCACTTTCCATTTCTTCTAGAAAAGTTATAAATAACCATTTGTCCATTTTTCATCAATGGGGTTTAGTCCTTCTCCCTATTTTCCAATAAATTCCGAGACTGGCCATGGATACCTCTTTGCTTGAAAATTAGAATATACACTAATCTCATTTGTATATTTAAAGCACACCCAATACTTAAATGTCTTACTCAAAATTATGGCATTGTATGCTCATTAAGAATGGATGGGTAAATGTCACTTGACCTACATTGTAAGGACAAAACAAATTCTCATCATAAATAGACTACTCTTGTGAATCCTCTTACTCTCACAAACTTGAGAGGGAAATACTATTGTTTTTTTGCATGCTTTCTTTGGTTGAAAATATAACAAACACTCCCTTACATTAACAAGATTATAGAAAAATATGAAAATCAATACCATTTGACTAAAGTGTCTAAGGGGATTATATGTTGTCTAAATCTATCTAAGACTAATTACAATCATCCTTGAGTGTTCCTCCTATTCAAACATGGGTTGATATTAACACAACGAAGAAAGATAACTGGGGTTTGGACCATAGTTAACATTAAGGCAACTGATCTACCATATTGGTAGGCCATGTATCAATTAAATATTTCATATTACTAAAAATATATTGTATTGTAATGATACACAAAACACTAGTTGAGTCAATATAATCTCCCCTTATTTTTAATGGGCGAGGAGGGAAAGCTAAGAAATCTATTCATTCAATTTATTTTCAATCTGTAATGTATTTTGATGATACACAAAGCTCTAATTGGAGACACTTTCAAATACTTGGCTTTCACTTACATGCTGAGTGCCCTTTGTTTGTAGGTATTTTTAAAGGCTAGCTGATTTCCACTGTTTGAGTCAACAACTACTCTTATAGCTGAATTTATATTATTCTTTGATTAGTTTAATTAAATTTTGTTTCAATTTATAAGTAGAAAACAATTTATGAGATTCTAATGCAGTGGGGTTATTGAATGAGGGTCATACTTGTTTGGGTTTAATTGTTTATATCATATTATGCCATGTTTATACTTTATGGTTGATGTTCTCTTTTAGATAGGAAGGAAGCTATTAACAACTATATCTATATGTCTACCTTTTTATGTATGCATTCATTTCAAGCTTTATAGGGATTTCATTATTAGAAGTGTGTGCTTTTAGTCCTTTCTATCCATTGCATTTTCTTTGTGTTCTCTATTTCACATGTCATGCCATGTATATGTTGCTAGTAGCTATTGCACTGATGTGCACCATTGCATTATTGGTTCATCATTTTTTGGTAAAAAGATTCAAATCAAATGGAATTTTGTTGAAAATGGTAAAAGATTATTTGTCTTATTCTTTTAAATTTTATTTTCAACATTTTGATGAACATTTAATTTGCAACAAGAGACAGTGTAACATCCCCAAATTTCACCCAAAATTTAAAATTTTCTATGCAGTAATTAATGCTAATATTTGCTAGTAGCTATTGCATTGATGTGCACCATTGCATTATTGGTTCATCATTTTTTGGTAAAAAAGATTCAAATCAAATGGCATTTTGTTGAAAATGGTAAAAGATTATTTTTGTCTTATTCTTTTAAATTTTATTTTCAACATTTTGATGAACAATTAATTTGCAACAAGAGACAGGGTAACATCCCCAAATTTCACCAAAAATTTAAAATTTTCTATGCAGTAATTAATGCTAATATTTGTTATGCAGAAAGTATGAAAATGATAACTTAATCTTTTCAATAACAGTTCAGCTATGTTTATGATGACACCTACGTAGTCACCAGCAATCGTCAGTTGTTTTAAATGTGTCGAAATGTCATAATGCTGTAATCTTTTGTTATGTCGTAACTACTTCTAGTTCTATGAATCTATTTTCGTCGTCTGAATGTTTGCTTAAACAAAACATTTATCATTTTAAATGTCGTAATGAGAAATGATGTGATTCTGTAACTATATTCCTGAATATGATTTCTAATTCTTTTCTTTCTTTGGATGAAGGGGTCCTAAGGGTACCCCATGGCTTACTTAGCTATTATCTAGCTAACACATTGATTAATTCTATACAGCACTTGCAGGTAATAATTATGCTATTCCAGTTTTAAGAGTTCACGATTGAATATTTAAGTGGTGTACGTCATTCTGTCTTCAAATTTTTATGTTAAAATCTATATCGTTGGCATGCATGTAAAGTTATTAGCTTAATTCTTAGAAGCATACCCTTGTCGTGCTATTAAATATGATAAGGTGACAATTATAACTATGGCCCATTTAATGAGTAATATTTAGGACTTTAGGACATTAATGTCTCTTCTTTCATGTTAGAGTAGGCATGCATTAAAATTGTTTTTGGTAAGGGATTGATATACCATATCATAACACTTGTTTAATTTTTATGTTAAACATGTAAATCTCCTATGTCGAAACCCTTTGTAATTATATGGTGGCGGTTACATACTTACCATATTATTTTTAAACTATAGATCATAACTTAAATTTGTTGATTTCATTATGTGATTAGGGTTGGTAACCAAAACTGGACTCTAGACTATAGACCATCGCATAAGATTTAACCGTGGTGGATTATACTGTTGGTAGGTGTACTAATCCTTGACAGAGTAAGACTTAAGTGTAATTTAATGTGTTCCTTAGTGGGTTGCACCATGGCAGTCTCGATGTCGTTTATTCATGTGATGGCATGGGGTTTTGTGTAAAACCCTAGCTACGCATTGAAAGACCACTTGTTAGTGTTAACTCAATTCATTTGCAAGTTTATTGTAGGAGCCAACAGGCTCTCGATTTTATTGGGGTTTTGAAATGATTTAACCCTTCCAGGGTTTCGATGGTGAAACTCCAATCCGACATTCCATGGTTTTGATAGCTATATGTATAATCCTTAGAGTTCGATGGTGAAACTCATGGCGTTGCTCCAGGCATGATACTATGAACCAAAGGTAAGCCACATTTCGAGTTTGAGTTTGAAAAGGTTCAATGATAAACATTTTTTTTATATTTGCATTAGATTTTTAAATCTTTTAACCGGTTATTTATGTTGATATGTTGTATCAGGTTAGCCTCTCGTCAACGTTGAAGTTGTGAAGAGTGAGGTGGTTTCTCCTAAGGTGTATGTTAGACTTACCACCATGGTAAGCCTCGGTGATTCTCTTAGACACCTTATTCGTGACTCTTGATATGAATGGTGATGTAGGGCATTGATGCCAGTTTGTGTGACTTCGTCGACATGCAGTTTCAACTTGTATTTGGTTTTATGGTTTTGTTTGGACATTTTGTAAGCCATTTGGAAACTCTGTAAAAGAAAAACGTAGGGTATTCTACCCTCGATCTACGGCTCTTATGAACCCTGTTTGGAAAATACTTTAGTAATGAATTCGAGTTTTGGTTTGTTATAATATTGTCTATGTATAAATTCTGAGGCATTCAGGGTTGAACCCTGCATTTGTCATTTAGTTGTAATTAAAAACTGGGCATGAAGATAACCCATTCGGGAATCTCTGCGTTTTTAAAATATGACGATTCTGGGTAGAGCCCCCTTTGTTATTTCTATTTTAAATAAATGGCTTTAAGCCTTTATGGCCCTATTGAAACTCGACCTATGTTAAAATGATTTTTTAAACATATTATGATAAGTTAATGAGCTGAGCTCGTAATTGAAGCATAAGTTGTGAAGAATAAATTTGGGCATTTCCCTGCGTGTGAATACGCTGTGAGTAATGGTGGATTTTCTGTTTATTTTTAAAAGCTAAACATATGAGCTTTGGGGTGAACCTAGCTGGTGTCAAACCCTTGACTTGTTCTTTCTTTTGGAATTTTTAGGGATTAGATTGTAATAAGGGGATTTGTTAAACCCTAATTCCTTTTTGTAATATTTGTTTGATTAACATAAATGATAAGTCAACTGCGACTTAGTGAATTGTTGATTTCTTGAGATCTTTAAGAAATGTTCTTTTAATTCTTTCAACCCTGTGACTATAATAGATGTGATGATAAAATAGCTAGGGTTTGTGATTGCAATAATAAATCTATTCTATATATTGTAAATGTATTAGGTTTATAATAATTCCTTTATAGAATTTCGGATACTAAGACTTGTTTAATTTTCCAAAAAGTATTTAAGACCTATTTATCTGATTTTTAAAGGGAGTTATTATAATGCTCCATTTTAAAATAATATTAACAGATCTAAATTTGATATTTTGTATATTATTTTGATACTGTATATTAACCTGAGCTATGCATGTTTCACAATTGGTTTTTCCTGAGAACAACCTTAAATGTGAACATTATTATGCATTTGTTTTATAAATAATGATGTTGAGAAATATGTTTAAGAGTATTTTAGAAAAACCTTTGTTTGTGAAACTTGAACTCTACAAGGTCATTCTAGAAATATTTAAATGTTTAAATCTTGTACTTCTATAGATGAGATAAGAGTTCTGTTTTTTATTTATATAACAGAGGTTGTAATTAATTTGATATATATATTTACCTATCTACTTCTACAGTAATTATCCTGTTCAGAAAATGACTAATAAATATATATTCATTATTTCTATGAACATATACTTAGTACTAATATTGACTGTGTAATAATGGGAATTTTAACAATAGGTGTTAACATTTAAAATACTATAGTTCTGCAATCAATATGAACCTTTTAATAGAACCACTAAAATTCTATATATTCTGAGTATTTTTCAGTATCGTTTTATATTCATATCTATAATTTATTTCAGAAAGAAGATCATAAATTGAATCAGAATCATTCATTCTATCACTAAAGGATCATTCAAATTTATTCACTTAAACACAACTTTATGTACTAGAGTACGTCACATTATTGTGAGTGGAAAAATACAGAAAGAGTTTCTATTCAATCTTTTCAACATTCATTCAGAAATAACTATCATTTCAATATTTTTATTCTAGCCGATAAATAAAAGACAATTTTTAGAGATAGATAGTAGTCCATAATTAAACCATTCAAGACAGTTAACTGGTATCTAAGGTATAACAACATTTACACAGTCATTCAGGAAATAGATCAACAATAAGTAAATAAGATAACACAATTAGAACCTGTTAACCGTAGATGGAGACAAACAACCAAAGGATCCTGTTCCACCCAACCTTCTCCTGAAGACAGCCAATATCACTTTCCTTAGGACCCCCAATCTTGTTCACTGAACCACCAGGACGAAGATGCTGTGTGGAGGCAAGTACTTAAACTTTCTGCAACTCAGTAGCAATTCTTTCAACACTCAAACAAAACCTCTACATTCAATAGTATTGAAATTTGCACTAAGCAGTACTAGTTCAAAGATGCAGACTTAGTTCTATTAATCACTTCCTAGCATTCCCCTCATCGAATCTCTTGTGCATTTCTCCTTTCTCTCTTTTTAGAATTGTCACAAGGAAATCTTAGTGATCCTCCTGCTCAATTCGATGGGTGTTATAGCATGCCTAGGTCTTTGGTCAGTTTCTTCATTATTGAGCCACTTGCTCAGTTACACTTTCTTGGGGAACATGACCATAAAAATAGGGAAGTTTCCCCCTATAACAACTAGAAGTGAATGATGATGCTGCCAAGTGTCAATTTGCTCTCCACCCAGTTCATTCATCCTAGTGGGTCAGTGAACACTCTTTTAATAGTCTCCTTTGGATATTTATCTCCTCTTTTATTTATTAATAATAAAAATATTAGAGTAATTAATTACAGTCATCCTTGACCCCACTTGGTGATAATTCATAAAAACTTTACAATAACTTATAACATAATGTTTTTATCACAACATAAAATGTTCATATTTTGGGTATGTGACAAACACCCCCTCTTAAATTCAACATCGTCCTCGATGTTGATTTACTCATCATCTTCTGAGCCTTCCTGGAACAGAATTGGATATGCCACCCGCATATTGCTTTCCAATTCACAGGTTGCTTCATCTAGACTAAGTTGCTTCCATTGCACCTTTACCTGTCCAATGGTGCGATTCCAAAGCAAAATTCCCCTCTTGTCGAGGATACAATCCAGTTCCGCCAGAAAATCTCCTTTTGGTTCCACTTGTACATCATTCCAATTAATCACATGAGTAGCATCATGTACGTAATTTTTCAAATAGAAATATGGAAGACATTATGTAGTTTAAGAATTGGTGGCAAGGCCAATTTATATGCCATGGTATTTCAAAAGGTCCACAATACCTTAGTGCTAGCTTAGCACGGCTTCCTAATTTTAAGGAGCTCTTTTTGGGTTTTAGCTTCATGAAAACATGCTCACCAACCTGAAACTCTTTCTGAGTCCTTTTGAGATCTGCATGAATTTTTTGTCTATCTTGTGCAATTTTCAGATTGCCTTGTACATGTTTCACTGTTAGTTCCATTTCTTTTGAGATCTGCATGAATTTGTTGTCTATCTTGTGCAATTTTCAAATTGCCTTGTACATGTTTCACTGTTAGTTCAATTTCTTTCAATAAATCAGGTCCTAACATCAACCTGTCAACTGGATTACTCCATGAAATAGGTGTGTTACACTTTCTACCATACAAAATTTCGAATGGACTGATTTTTGTTGAAGCTTGATAATGGTTATTATGAGCGAATTCAACTAAGTGCAGATAATCCTCCCATTTACCTAGTTGATCTCTAACATACATTCTTAACATATCTTCAAGAATCTGAGTTACTCTTTCTGTCTACCCATCCATTTGTGGATGAAATGATGTACTGAAATTTAAAGCAGTATCCAAACCTTTAAACAAAGACTTCCAAAAATTTCCTGTAAATTTAGAGTCTCTATCAGAAATTATGACTTTAGGAATTCCATTCAAGAAAAAAATTTGTTTCATAAAAATTTCAGCAATGTTAGCAGCCTTGTAAGTTGTTTTAACATGTATGAAATGGGATTCTTTACTAAGCTTATCCACAACTACCATTATAGAATCATTTTGTTTCTGATTTTTAGGTAAACCAGTTATAAAATCAATGTTGATTATTTCCCACTTCCAATCTGGAATTGGCAATGGCTGTAATAAACCAGCTGGGTGTTGATGCTTAGCTTTAACTTGCTAACATTCAAAGCACCTAGATATGTATTCATCCACTTCATTCTTCATATTCGGCCAAAAGTAATCTTTTGTTAACATTGTTATCATCTTTTGGAAACCAAGATGTCTTGAATATGGACTTTTATGTATTTCATTTAAAACCAACAACTTAATTTCAGAAACATTGGGCACATAAAGTCTGTTTTTATACAACATTAATCCTCTTTCATTAAATCTGAAATCTGTTATTAAATTTTTAAAATTATCTTCAACAACTTTTTCTTGTTACTTCTGATACTTTTCATCCAGTTTTATTCCTTCTTTAATCTAATTTTCCAAATCTGTTTTATAAGTACTGATTGTTGCTACAAAATTTAGTCTTGCATTTATGCTTAAGGCATCAACCACCTTATTTTCTTTACCCTTTATGCCCTGGATCTCGAAATCATATTCGCTAAGGAAAGCTAACCACCTAGATTGCCTTGCGTTAAGATTTGGTTGATCCAACAAATATTTTAAACCTTTGTTATCTGTCATTAATGTAAACTTTCTTCCGATTAGGTAATGGCACCACATCTTTAAAGCATGTATCACGGCAACCAACTCTAAGTCGTAAGTTGCATAGTTCTTTTCATGAATTTTTAAATTTCTTGACTCATACGCTATTATGTGACCTTCGTGTGTTAGAACTCCGCCAAGTCCATCATTGCATGCATCCGTGCATACAACAAAGTCCTTGTTTGGATACGCTATTTTTAGAATAGGTGCAGTTGTTAACAGTTCTTTCAATTTCTTAAAACTTTCTTCACACTTTTGATCCCAAACAAATTTCTTACCCTTCTTCTGTAAAGAGATTATAGGATTTGCGATTCTTGAGAATCCTTCCATAAACTTTTGGTAGTAACTTGTAATTTCCATGAAAGATCATACACCGATTACATCTTTAGGGGTAGGCCATTCATTAATTGTCTTTATTTTATCCGGGTCCACTGCGATTCCATCCTTGGATATCATGTGCCCTAAATACTATATTTTATCCTTGTAAAAGTCACACTTACTAAATTTAGCATATAGCTGATGTTCCGTTAAGACTTGTAAAATTATTCATAAGTGTTCGACGTGCTCTTCCTTAGTCTTTGAATAAATTAAAATGTCATCAATGAATACCACTACAATTTATCCAAGTAATTATGTAAAAAATTATTCATTAGACACATGAAAACTGTTGGAGCATTGGTTAGCCCAAAAGGCATAACCACAAACTAATAATGCTAGTAGTGGGTTCTGAAATCAGTCTTAAAGATGTCCTCATCTTTAATTATGACTTGATGATACCTAGACCTAAAGTCTATTTTAGAGAATATAGTGAGCTCCTCCCACGTAGTCATTCTGTGTCGCAGTTCTGTTGCGACATACCAGTTCCGCGCTACCTCATCCAATGTATGGATGAATGCTTGGACCCATTCTTTTTATGGTCTCACTCCCCATGCATTTTGACATTCCTATAAGTACTTTCTTAGGTCACTCCTTCCACTGTATTTCCTTCCGCAGTACCCTTCAGTTTCGTCGAATCTGATCTCCATGAGTTGTCGACATAGCGGCCAGCTTGTTATTGTTGACTTGTGCGTTTCCCACCATCGCGTTGGAGTAGCCTTTAGTGCTTCCTCTAATCCCAGCAATCTCTACGGTTCTGCGACTCTTTCTTCAAATTTGGTGATGAATTCGGTCAGATTGGGAAATCCTTCATATGTTGGTAGCTCGCAGGTTTCTATCGCCACCCATCTCAGCGACTGGGTAAGTTGCCTGCACATATTCTGAATGAAACCTCATGTAGTCGATTCTGCCAGTTCTCTAGTGCTTCATCGAAATCTGACGATGCAGAGCTAACAATCTTCCACCCCAGTTCTCTGTCGACAGTGGGATTAATATAGTCCTATGAGATATTGTACACGCTGTCCCACCCTTCTGTGAATTCGTCCCTCATTGGCTCGACATAGCATTGCCCCTTTGTTGGATCCAGGGGTGCAACTACCCTGATGTCGCGATTCTCAAACAAAATTGTTCATTTCTGGAAGTTAATCATGGCTTGGTAATCCATCGCCAAATCTATCCCCAACAATACCGGATAGGGGCTCATGTTGTCAACTATTTCTATCACATCAAAATCGGCATAAGTATTGATCCCCTCTATCTCGACTGGGATGTGACATAATCGGCCGATGGGCGTGACCTTGCTATGGTTTGCCAGTCGAAGATGTACTAGGGACCATACCATTTGTGGCTTCCCCATCGTCTCCCACATCTGTTTTTTAAAGATATTCACATCCGAACCCAAATCCAGAATAATGGATTCGACATCAAATGCACCAATCTATGCATTCATCCTCATCTCCCTTTTTGTCCTGTTTCTATGCATTTGATTCATTGTTTGGTTCTATTGGGCATCCTCCTGTCGATGTAAGAGGCTAGCTATTTTCGCTAACACATCCTGGACTTTCGCCAATTCCAAGCAACTCTCTAAGAAGGCACTCAAAGTGTTGATATTCTTATGTGAGTTCGTCGTATCGAATGTCGGTGGCATCTCATAATTGGGCTCCTTCTAGACAATCGGTGGCTACCTCATCCATCGCATTATGTCCTACGCTTCCAAGAAGATCTCTTTTTCTATTTCTACATCGAATCGGAACTTCTTTCTTGTTGTCGGTCGGACACTCAATTATGGTTTGTCTTCCCCTGTCATAGCCCCTCCTCTGGTCACTACTGTGACATTCACTGGTCGACTTCTTATTTATTCCGAAATATTCTTTACATTTGGATGAGGATTTTGTCCCTGATTAGTATTCGGTTGAGGATGAGGTGGATTTTTATTTTTCCACTTCGCAATCAGTTGGGGATAGTCCTCAACACTGTGTTCCGGTGTGCTACAATATTGCATAACTGGGCTCGAACAATCTCTTTGATAGTGTCCAACTTGACAACAATTGTAGCACACTACTGGCCCTCGACCTCGTCCAATAATTCCTCCCCGACCAGCACCTCCACCTCGTTCTCCATGGAATGCTCCTCTGAATCCTCCTCGCAAATGGCCATATGGTTGTTGTTTGTACTACACAGTCTGATACTATGGTTGGTTGTACTGTCGATGGGGTTTATTGTACATTGACTGCGACTGATTATAATGCGGCTTCGGTTGGTTATAATGCTGATCGTATGGCGGATACTACTGACTGTACTGCGGTTGCTGTTGCACCGAGGGTTTCTCCTCCCCCTTCATAAAATATGTATCTATGGTTCTTTCCTGGAGCAATTCGTAAGCCCTACAATCCTTCTCTTTGTGTCCAACCGATCGATAGAACTTGCAGAAAAACTTGACTGGCTTCGAAACCATTTTATGCAAATATACACATTCTTCCTGTCAATGTCCTCTCATCTGAAAAATCCGACACCATTTCATTCCCACTAGCTAAGCAGATTCAGTGCGCCATATTGTAGATACTTGCAGAACTCTGGGTATTGGTACTTGTGGTATCCTTCCAATTTGTAGCAGGTGCACCATATATCCTCTTGTACCTCTTTCCCCTTCTTAACGTCCTAAAGCTGTAACATCAAATTTGCTAGTTGTGCCTGAATGTGATTCATGCCTAATCCTGCTTCTCCAACTGGTGATGCCTCTAATTTCATTTCAATTTCTAGTGCTTTTGACTGGGATGTGATTTTCTGCTGCATTAGTGGCTCATGAATGTATGGTACTAATCCTGTATTGAACCACACTTTGTGTTGTACATCACTCATCCCAAAGCTAACTTTCACCATCAAATTTTTATATCTCTGGTCAAATTCCCACACTGATTCATTCAAAAACTGCTTAATTTCCTTCAGTTTCGTGATGTACTGCGACTCAGATTTCAGCTTATTGAATTCACCAATTAATCCTGCTGTGATCTGCGATAGTGTTTTCTCTAGATCTCCTGCAGGAAAATGTATGAATTTCATGAACTAGTCTAGAGAAAGACTCCTAAAGGTCGTCGCCAGCTGTCCCTTCTTGATGTCATCATCCTCGACCTGTTTCACTGTCCGTACCGCTTCGCACAAAAACCAATATTGTTCAGGATCCTTGGTCCCGTTACCTTGGAAAATTGGCATTTTCACGTCGTCTCCTGCCATCATTTTTCTCCTACTTTTATTTATTGACCCACTACTTTTACCATTGTTCTGACACTTCGGATAAAACTGTGACGAAATTATGTTTCTTCCTCCGAAATTTGGCGTAGTGCACGGGGTTGTGGGTATGTTGTAACTTTGGGTATGTCCTTCGGCTTCAAGGGTAGCCTAGTTGCTTACTTCATTGCAGTAAGTTTGCTTCGGCCTGTGTGGTCCCATTTCGCAGTTCTCTGTTCCAGTCGCCTCAGGAGACTCTCTCTCAATCTTATTCCTCCTCTTCTTCTTTGGCCGCTGGAACCTCACCCCACTTCGCATGGTACCACAACCTTCCTCAGCTCCCCTTAATAACTCATTGTCACTCATGTCCATATACCCCACATCGTTCTACCAAACCCGCATTCATGCGGTACCCAAAACCTCCACACACCAGGCTTTACTCATCATATTTCATCCTCAGTATACCCTTTTCGCAGATGAGCATCTTAATCCACACTTTTAGTGACAATATAAATCTTCCACGAGGTCCCTTGAAAAACTTTCTTTCCGCGTCGCTATATGATTTGATTGTGTCAATGGCGAATTCGGTAATATATCCTTCTAGAATAATATCCACCCAGGCATTGATAGCTCTAGATTCTTTGTTATCCACTCGCTTCAGTTGTTGGATCAATTCATGTGTCTAGTGTTTAGGTTCACCACCTTGGAAATTCTTCTTCTAGAATGTCAATTGTGCCAACCACTCATGCAGCAATATTGGAAATTTGAAGAAAAATATCTTATGGATGTCAAAGTATATATATTTTTGTAATCACTCAGTCGTTGACAATTCTCTTCTTCAACAACTTCTCATGCCTTTTTGTTGAACCAATCCTCGATCTCCGGTTTCGTTGGCTGCCACAACATGTCCTCTCTTTTTCTCTTCACACTGTGGTCTCAACAACAGAACCATTTGTTGACACAGTTCTGTCGACAAGGGTTCACTTCGCACTACTGTCAACAAACACCAACTAGACACCCTTAAGCATCAGCCCATAAAATTTTTACCCTCTCCAGCAACACCCGCAGAGCGAGTGAGGTCTCACCCAAGATGTTCAAGGGGGTTGCAGGAACCAAGTTTCTGCAGTAGGGAGAGAACATGCATTAACCCTTACTTAGTCGCTACAGAAACTAGAGATCTGCCTTCGCATTATACTAAAAATTCACATGTACATTCAACATCCGCATCAACAACATGTAAATACCATTTGCATCAACTTACATCACAGATTAATTGACATAACAACAAAACCTTGAACACATCGCATCATTAAGATAACATTCATCATTCATAACATGACGACACAAATAGAAACACAGAATGGAGACATAATCGAACATCCTCATGCATTAACTCATCTCAAAATTTGTGGTACAACCTTCTCAAGAACAGTTCTAAGTGACTTAATGTGAATCCATATACAGAGAAAAAATTGTCAAAAGCAAAAAATACATAAAAGCTAGGTATCACCGTCTACGATCAATGCCCTTAGGCTTACAATTGTGGAGTCTATTTATAGACAACTACAGCGGCTACAAAATGGCCCACATGACCAAATCTAACTAACTTTGACCAAAACTTGCTCTTCCGTTGGCTCCTTATCCTTCGCGAATGGTCCTTTCCTCCGCCGATGACCCTTCTATCATTGTCGGCTTCCGCACTTCATGCGATCTAACCACGTGCCAAAAAAAACTCATGGCTCGTCCTTGAGCCACCTCAACTGGACACCTCTGGTACTGCTCTAGTTCCTAGTTGTGTACTTCTCAAACTCAACCTCCAGTCTCTTGAAACCTTCGTCATCTATCCCTTCTACACCAGCGGTTGCGCTCAATGCTTGATTTCGTCTGGACAAAATTTCATCGATGTCATCAAATTGTAAAATTGGCCGAACGCTCCAGCACATCTATTTCGCACATTTAGTCATCTTTCATTGGAGCGGGCATGTCTTTTCCCTTGGTTCTTTTGTGTTCGAAAGGACCACAGTTCTTCCAACAACAACAACTCGCTTAGACATCTCAAGTGAGACTTCATCTCTTTTCTTCCATATTATCTGCACATCTTCATCTATCGGTCGCTCATGAACATTTGTCATCCTTTCCCTTAGCGCACCCTGGGTGCTTCTGCTAGAAATGAAATGCACCATCACAACCCTCTACTCTTACTTCTTTACTCGGCAACTTCCTTACCACTTACTTCTTGACTCTGCAACTTCATTACCCCTCTATCCTTACTGCTCGACTCTACAACTTCCTTCTACTCGCACATACAACTCAATAACTCTTCATGATGCTATCTCTCCGCTTGGATATTTATAACTTAACTCGCTCAGTTCCTGTCCATCATGGCATCTTTGCGGAATGATTACTAAGTCATCCATCAAATCTTTCCATGATTTTCCAAATTCTTCCATCGAGTGTGTCATCATCCTCCTCCATTGGCTTCTATCGATGCTTAAATGCTATGATGATGGTCTGATTTGACTGCCATGTGCTAATTGTCTACAAAATTCAACTATCGACGCTTACTCTTTCCTTTGCGATTGACAAATCTTTAATGTATTTTTTTATTTATTTTTCATCCTTTGCTGCACTAGCCAGCTTGCAAACATGCATCATTCAGTTTCCTTAGGTCAACGCAAATCCTGACTTCGCTGATTTTCTTATCTTGGACCACCATTGGACTGATCCATTTAGATTCTTCCACTGGCTCTTAGATGCCTGCATCCAACATTCACTCTAGTTCATCTTTCACTTGCTCCTTTTATCTGGGATTCAACTAATATAGTCGTTGCTTTACTGGCTTCGCATCAGGCTTCAGTGTGATCTTCATCTCGCATAGTTCCCCAGAAATGACTTTCATTCCTGAAAATTTTGTTGGGAACATATCTTGAAATTCGTGTAGTAGATCCATGACTTTTACGATGGCTACATCATCCCAATAATATCCTTTTCTTGCAAACTTGGGTTTTCCTCCGACCCAATATTAACTTTCTTGAGGTGCAACGGCTGCTGAAATTTGTCAAAAGGTATGTCGGTGATTCGACATTCTGACTTCCTTCCGACTCTGGGATATAAGTGGCTCGTGGATCATCCTCGTCATCTGGTCCTCCCATTACATTGTAACATTCCAACAACATCTTCGGCATCGCAGTCCACTATGATCCCATTGGTTTCTCAATCAAGACTGCTTCAAGCACCTTCTCCCGTATCACCTGTAGTGCACTATGGAGAATGGTTTTTCATCCGAGAAGCTGGAATTCCGGCTGAATTTGATAGTGAGTTCCTCCCATGTATTCATTCCGTGTCGCAGTTCGGCTGCTATGTACCAGTTTCATGGTACCTCATCCAATGTATGGATGAATGCATGGACCCATTCTTTCTGTGGTCTCACTCCCCATGCATTTTGACATTCCTCCAAGTACTCCCTTGGGTCACTCCTTCCACTGTATTTCCTTCTGCGGTACCCTTCGATTTTGCCGAACCTAATCTCCATGAGTTGTCGATATAGCGGCCATCTCTTTATTGTCGACTTGTGTGTTTCCCACCATTGCGCTGGCGTAGCCTTCAGTGCTTCCTCTAATGCCAACAATCTCTGCGGTTCTGCGACTCTTTCTTCAAATTTGGTGATGAATTCGGTTAGATTGGGAAATCCTTCATATGTTGGTAGTTCGCAGGTTTCTATCACCACTCATCTCAATGACTAGGTGATGCGTGCACATATTCTGAATGAAACCTCATGTAGTCGATTCTACCAGTTCTCTAGTGCTTCATCTAAATCTAAGGATGCAGAGCTAATAGTCCTCCACCCTAGTTATCCATCGGTGGTGGGATTAATATAGTCCCCTGAGATATTGTACACGTTGTCCAATCCTTCTTTGAGTTCATCCCTCATTGGATTGATATAGCGCTATCACTCTGCTGGATCCAGGGGTGCGACTACCCTCATGTCGCGATTCTCAAATGACATTGTTCGTTTCTATAATTTTATCACGGCTTGGTTCTCCATTTCCCAATATATCCCCAACAATACCGGATATGGGCTCGTGTTGTCAACTATTTATATCACATCAAAATTGGCATAATTATTGAGCCCCTCTATCTCGAATGGGATGTGACATAATCGGTCGATGGGTGTGACCTTGCTCTGGTTCGCCAGTCGAAGCTGTACTTGGGACCATAACAACTGTGGCTTCCCCATCATCTCCCACGTCTGTTTTGTCAAGATATTCACATCCGACCCCAAATCTAGAATAATGGATTCAACATCGAATGCACTAATCTGTGCATTCATCCTCATCTCCCTTCTTATCCTCTTTCTATGCATCTGATTCACTATTCGGATCTGTCGTCCATCCTCCTGTCAGTGTAAGAGGCTATCTATTTCTGCTAGTGCATCCTGGTCTTTCTCCAATTCCAAGCAACTCTCTAAGAAGGCCCTCAAAGTGTTGATCTTCTTCTGTGAGTTCGTCTTGTTGAATGTCGATGACATCTGATAAGTGGGCTCCTTCTGGCCAATCAATGGCTGCCTCATCTGTCGCATTGTGTCTTGCGCTTCCAAGAAGATATCCTTTTTTGTTTCTACATCGAATCAGACGTGCTTTCTTTCTGTCGGTCGGACACTCAACTGTGGTCTGTCTTCCCCTATCACAGTCCCTCCTCTGGTCACTACTGCGACGTTCACTGGTCAGCTTTTTATTTCTTCCGAAATATTTTGTACATTTGGAGGAGGATTTTGTCCCTAATTAGGATTCAGTTGAGGCTGAGGTGGATTTTTATTTTTCCACTTCGCAATCAGCTGGGGACAGTCCTCAACACTGTGGTCTGGTGTGCTATAATATGTACACTGCGTAATTGGGCTCGGAAAATCTCTCTGATAGTTTCCAACTTTGCCACAATTGTAGCACACTACTGGCCCTCGATCTCATCCAAACGTTCCTCCCCAACCAGCACCTCCATGGAATGCTCCTCTAAATCCTCCTCGCGGTTGGCCATATGGTTGTTGGTTGTACTACGCAGTATGATACTGCAGTTGGATTTACTGCGGCTGGGGTTGATTGTACATCGGCAACGACTTATTATAATGGAGCTATGGTTGGTTATACTGTTGATTGTAGGGCAGATACTATTGAATGTACTGTGGTTGCTGCTGACTGTACTGTGGTTGTTGTTGCACTGAGGGTTTCTCCTCCCCCTTCATAAAATATGTGACTGTGGTTATTTCCTGGAGCAAGTCATACACCCTACAATCCTTCTCTTCATGTCCAACCAATCGACAAAACTTGCAAAAAAAGTTGACTGGCTTTGACACCATTTTATGCAAATATACACATTCTTCTTGTCGATGTCCCCGAGCAAAGAGGATTCAGTGTGCCAGATTGTAGATACTTTCGGAACTCTGGGCACTGGTCCTTGTGGTGTCCTTCTGATTTGTAGCAGGTGCACCATATCTCCTCTCATACTTCTTTCCCCTTCTTAATGTCCTAGAGCTGTATCGTCAAATTTGCTAGTTGTGCTTGAATGTGATTCATGCCTAATCTTGCTTCTCCAACTGGTGCAGCCTCTAATATCATTGCAATTTCTAGTGCTTCCGACTGGGATGGGATTTTCTGCTACATCAGTGTCCCACAAATGTGTGGTACTAGTCCTGCAATGAACCACTCTTTGTGCTGTACATTGCTCATCTCGAAGATAACTTTTGCCATCAAAGTTTTATATCTTTGGTCGAATTCCCACACTGATTCATTCATAAACTGCTTAATTTCCCTCAGTTTCGTGATGTACTGCGACTTGGATTTCAGATTTCTGAATTCATCAATTAGTCCTGCCCTGAATTGCGACAGTGTTTTCTCTGGATCTGCTACAGGAACCTGTATGAATTTCATGAACCAGTCTAGCGCACAACCCCCACAGGTCCTTGCCAGCTGTCCCTTCTTGATGTCATCGTCCTGGACTTGTTTCACTGTCCATACCGCTTCGCACAAAAACCAATATTGTTCGGGATATTCGGTCCCGTTACCCTGGAAAATTGGCATTTTCACGTCATCTCCTGCCATCCTTGTTTTCCTACTATTATTTACTGACCCACTACTTTTACCACTGTTCTAACACTTCGGACAACACTGCGACAAACTTATGTTTCTTCCTCCAAAATTTGGCATAGTGCACGGTGTTGTGGGAATGTTGTACCTTTGGGTCTGTCCTTCGGTATCAGGGGTATCCTGGTTGCTTCCTTCATTGCAGTAAGGTCACTTCATCCTGTGTGGTCCCATTTCACAATTCTCTATTCTGGTCGCCTCAGGAGACTCTCTCTCAATCTCAATCCTCCTCTTCTTCTCTGGTCGCCGGAACCTCACCTCACTTCATAGGGTACCACAACCTTCCTCAGCTTCCCTTAATAACTCGTCGTCACTCATGTCCATCTACCTCACATCGTTCTACTAGACCTGCATTCACACGGTACCTGAAACCTTCGCACACCGGGATTTACTCGTCAAGGTTCATCCTCAGTATACCCTTTTCGCAGATGAGCATCTTAATCCACACTTTTTGTGACAGTAGAAATCTTCCAAGGGGTCCCTTGGAAACATTTCTTTCCGCGTCACTATATGAATTGATCATGTCGACGGTGAATTCAGTAATATATCCTTCTAGAATAATATCCACCCAGGCGTCGACAGCTCTAGATGCTTTGTTATCCACTCGCTTCAGTTGCTGGATCAATTTAGTTGTCCAATGTTCAGGTTCACAGTCTTGGCAATTCTTCTTCTAGAATGTCAATTGTGCCAACCACTCATGCAGCAATATTGGAAATTCACAGAAAAATATCTCTTGGATGTCGGAGTGTATATATTTCTCTAACCACTCAGTCGTTGACCATCCGGGTTGGCGATTCGCTTCTTCAACAAACTCTCGTTCCTTTTTGTCGAACCAATCCTCGATCTCTGGTTTCGTCGGATGCCACAGCATGTCCTCTCTTTTTCTCTTCACACTATGGTCTCGGCAATAGAACCATTTGTTGACACAGTTCTGTTGACAAGGGTTCACTTTGCACTGCTATCAACAAACACCAACCAGAAACCCTTAAGCATCGACCTAGAAAGGTTTTACCCTTTCCAGCAACACCTGCAGATTGAGTGAGGTCTCACCTGAGATGTTCAAGGGGGCTGCAAGAACCAAGTTTCCGCAGTACGGATAGAACATGCATTAACCCTTACTTCGTCGCTACAGAAATTGGAGATCTTCCTTCGTATTATACTAACAATTCACATGTACATTCGACATTCGCATCAACAACATGTAAATAACATTTGCATCAAATTACATCACAGATTAATCGACTGAACAACATAACCTTGAACACATCGCATCATTAAGATAACATTCATCATTCATAACATGACAACACAGATAGAAACATAGAATGGAGACATAATCGAACATCCTCATGCATTAACTCATCTCAAAATATGAGGTACAACCTTCGCATGAACAGTTCCAAGCGACTTAACATGAATCCATATACAGAGCAAAACTTGTCGAAAGCAAAAAATACATAAAATCTAGGTATCACCGTCTATGATCAATGCCCTTAGGCTTACAATTGTGGTTCTATTTATAGACAACTAAGGCGGCTACAAAATGGTCCACATGACCAAATCTAACTAACTTTGACCAAAAATTTCTCTTTCGTTGCCTTCTTATCCTTCGCGAATGGTCCTTTCCTCCGCTGATGACCCTTCTATCGCTGTCGGCTTCTGCACTTCATGCACTCTAACATCGTGCCAACACAAATGTTCACTCAAACATAGTTTTACCTCATGAATTCCAAAAGAGGTATGGGACCTGTCATGACCTGAAACTATGCATAATGAAGTATGCCACCATCTCTGCTGGAAGTCTTTCGAATGATCAGTGAGGGAAAGTGTCGCCAAAATAGAACCATTATTATTATGTAACTCTCCATTTAACCTCTTGGGTTTCTTGAAATAGTGGAAGTTGGCATTCCTTTCCGTAGGTCTTCCTGAGTACCTTCAATATGCAGACATCATTTCCCATCATTTTCAGTTATGTCTAAAATTTTTCTAAGATTTGATGATGCTTCTATTTAGAAACTCAATGGAACAGAGACTAGGCATATAAGCAATTGAAATATTTAACTATATTTTTCTTTCTTATTCAAGAGGAGAGATATGTTTATGGATTTTGGGAGCAGTACCTTGGATTGGAGAATTATGACAATAAATCAAAGAGAATTCAGAGTCAGGTAACATGTGTAAGCTTATTTCTATTGAGTAATATAGAATTTAGTTGTCTTAAATATTCTTTTGAACATTTGTCTTTGTTTTATAATTAATTTAGTATTGTTTTTGGCATAATTGAAATTTGTTTTAGAAGTCTGTCAAGATATAAATTTGAAAGTATAACTAGGGATTGCTTCTCTTGTAGCAATTCTCTTTTATGGATGGGACCTGGGAAGGCTGATTCATTTGTAATATAAATCATGCGATAGTTTGGATGGATGTCCTTTCTTCTCTATGCTATAGAGCATTAGAGTGTTATAACATAATTGTAATAGTTTTAGATGGGCGCATGACACACTGATGTTATTTTTCTTTGCATGATCAATTAAAATTGCAGCTTCTATCCATCTCATTTTATGTTTGTGTAAAATGGAAGACTTACAGGCTTCTTGATGAGGGGGTTTCAAATGACATGTAATATTTAGATCTTCCAATATGTTCTAAGCAATGCACAATTTAAGCATGCAAGAGCAAGCAATTATATAGATGTAACATGTTTTGGATGGAAATTCTCCAAGTGAGTTGGGTATTGTTGATTCTTCGGAGATTGTTTTACACTATAATCTAGTATTTCATGGGTCTCAGTGGTGGTAGGAGTCAACTTAGTATAGCAAGTAACTAGTAACTATATATCCTAGCCTTAATACTATTTATCCTAAATCCAAATACTATACATATCTTAAAAGTAATCTAAGCTCATTCCTACAAAAGCATACTTTATATAGGAGTTTAGGCTTTAGGCAGTAAGATAAAGAATCTATAATGAAGCCTTGGATATAGGATTATTAAGCTCTACTTTATAGTCGTTATTAGACCTATTGTTGTTCATTCCTTGGGATCATAGTGTGTTAAGGAGAATGCATGAATTACTACCATACTTGATAAATGCTACATTTAGGTAACCATGAGGCTCTGTATGCCATGTAAAAAGGAGTTAAGATGACACCCAATCTGATTGGGAAATTCACGAGTGACAACCGTATGTAAAATGGTATTTTCATGATATCAAAGTTTGTGTAAAGCACCTAAATTGGTAAAATCTATCGTGGTGTGTTAAAATACTTCTAAATCATACTTCCACTCCTATAATCAATATAGAAAATTATACATTACACTTGCATCGGTTCAACTCTCATTTATTTCTATGAAAATAAGAAGGAAAAACTGAGGAGGAATGTGTTAAGATTAGAGCATTCATTTTTTCATTCAAAAAGTGAAGAGTGTTATAAGAAAGTAAAGTGCATTTATCTCCCATAGATTAACTTGAACAACTGGCACCTTAACTGATCTCCTATTAGCTATAAAGTAATAGAACATAAAGCTACAAATAAAGCAAAGATATCATATGCCTCTCTGTAATGAAAATATCAAAGCAGGGTATGATCATTTCATATTGGTAAGCTCCGCAATAAGGAAAGAAAAGAGAAGTTCAAAGTTGTTCAGTTGGAACCAAGAAGAACCATTTATCTAGTCACCTATGTTGAGTAGGATTTTTAAGTAGGAACCAAACCTATTATATTAATTAGTAAAGGGTAACCTCAAGGACTTGGTAGGCTTCCCCTCTGACTTCAATATATGGGATGGGGCAATATTACAATATTTAACTTCTTGAGTAATATATGAAAATATATGGGATGGGGAAAGCTTTTTATTTTAGATGAAATTATTGTCTCTTATTCTTAGTAAAGCTTTTATATATAGGTAACAATATTGAATTCCATCATAATGCACTGAGCACTGTATATCATTTTTAGGTAGGGTTTCTGTAGGGGTACATAAACTCGCCATTAGATTTTGAACAAACCTTCTGAGCTGACAGCTAAGCGATTATATGCTTCTAATTTGGAAAACCCTTTGAAGACACTGTTTGGATTAAAATGTAGACTTGGTTAACTGTGAAGGCACTTGGATGTCAGGTTATCTACCAAGGTTCAATTCCCTCCTAAAGTGGTTTGTTGGTTTGAGCTAGGTGTAATTTTTGGGTGACAAGGGAAGAGTACTCACATCATGTCATACCGACTCATATCCTATCCTAAGGAAAGTGATTATATTTAATGGTTTTTCTTTGGAGGAAAGTGTTTATATTTAGTGGTTTTCCTTTGATTGCTTCATATTCAGTGGTTTTCATTTGATTGCTTCATATGGGCTAGTGTTTTGGATCGCTCTCGGTAATGCGAGCAGAGATTTTTTAAAAGGGAAAATTTTCAAAAAATGATTAGAAATAAGCATGTGGTTTGATTGGTTTAGGATCATGGTTTTTGTGTGCCCTTTGGCTACTTGTTTCTACATTGTGTCAAATTGAATTGGGACTAGATACTACTCACTTTGAAAATTGGATTATGAGTTAAACAACTATTCGCTTTGAAAATTGCTTAGAGTAAGGATATTTTGTCCAACACTTCTGGTAAGATTCTCAATATAACATGATTACTTCTATATGGCATTGGGATTGATAAGCCTAAATAATAGGTATCCTAATAGCCTTTTTCCCACAATGAAGCACAAGAAAGGGTGAATAAATACACTTGTTTTGTGTGAGAAATGATTTACCTTGATTATTTAATGAAGTTGTTTTAAAGATTATTCTTGTATGTTTGAAAGCGTGTTCAATAACTAATTATATGAAAATCGAGTATGATTGAGCAGGTCCGGGTACACTAAGGGACAAACACGCAGATCAAGCAAAGGACTGAAATATCATGCAAAGCTCAGCGCCTTTTTCTTGATTTCTAGAGAGAACACCTGTTCAAACAGAATCAACAATTAGACATATAGTTAGGTTAAGCATTAGAGGCATATATATACGGGCCTCTCGGCTAGTGAGAGAATCCTGTTGCCATTTTTTAGAACCATTGTTTTACATTTTTACTGCTGAGACAATTCATGTTATAGACCTTTTATGGAATTATGAAATTACTATTTTGAATGAAGATTTGATGTTGATTTCAATTCAGCGTCTATAAGTTTTCTCCACTCCTGAGTACGGCTTGGAGAGGGCCCCTCCAACACGTAAGTCAGGAGATTTTACTGTTCAGGTATTTTTCATTATGTGCTTTACATTGACTGAATCTATATTGCATATGAAAGCATTTAAATGGCGTTAAATAGTACGATTTGATTTCTGTAGTAAAACGACCATTCTGATTCCGTAGTTGGTTATAACGTAGTCTGTAGTTCGGTAACACTATTTCAGTAGTCCTGTAGCAGCATTCTTCCAAGGCATATTTTAAGCATCTATTTCCCTATGTGCTCATATTTCTTTTGAAACAGTGATCCAGATCTCAAAGCTTATGCACTCTCCCATTATTATGGTTGCTCATAAAGATTGCTTACTTTCAATACTGTGGTTAATTAATGATATTCACTTCTTAAAGTTTTGATTAAATCATAGCATTAGATAATGGCATTCTGAACTTGGTTTTGGCACTTGAATAGGTTAGACCAGACTTCTAGTTTTATGCATTCGATTTACACTAATTGCCTCTTAGATTAAAGATACAACTTTCATTATTTTAGAATAGATGTGCTACATTTTCAGCATTCGATTCATAGTATAAATTCACTATTTTCAGCAAGTCAATTCTTAGGGACATATTTACTGTTTTCAGCATTTAAATTCCTTAATATATATTTATTGTTTTCAGCATTTGAACTTCTTAACATAGGTATTTTGCATCCATAGATTAGGCAATCCTTTCCCAGCTTATTCGATTTCTTTTAGATAAACCCTTAAACATTGATACCAACACCCAACCACGAAAAAGACTATCCTATAAGAGCACATATAGTGTCTGCACCTCTGAAGTTTGTACGTGCCCCAGGTTGATAATTAAAGTAGGCTTCTAGTCTAGCTTCCCTCATTAGGAATCCATTCTAAGAGCTCACCACTTTTTGGTGCCGTTGTCGAGGAGGTGCTAAATCTTTTAGGAGACATCTTAAAAAACAAAACAAAAAGAAAAGAAAAAATCACATAAGCAAAAACATAAAGATTTTACCAATGAATTCCTCGTCGGCAAAGGGATAGGTTTGGACACTTTCTACCTAGGCGTCCCATGAGAAACAACAGTAACAACAGTTCTGACCACTCTAAGTTTGAATTCCTAAACTCTGAAAATGAAACTCATTCCACATACGATCCAAACAGAGACAACTTCTTTGCTAGTTTCATCTTAAACACCACTATGGCAGACGAAGAAGACGAACCTAGGGAGTTGTTCACCTTTCCCATTAGCATACCTCTTGGAGATGCCAGGATGAAGAATATCAACCCTAACAATCTTCCAAACTTCCATGGATTGACTTCAGAAGATCCTGACACATTCCTATTTGAGTTTGAGGTAGTTTGCAGATCCTTTGATTACACTACAGATGCACAAAAGCTGAGGCTTTTTCCCTCCACACTGAAAGATTTATCACTTAGGTGGTTCATGAGTTTAGAAGGAAATAGTATTTTCAGCTGGGACCAAATGAAACAAGCATTCCTAGAAAAATATAGGGACTACTGCAAAGCAAAGGATATAAGGGATGAAATATTTAGGATGCAGCAGGGAGACCATGAATCCTTAGAAGACTATGACTAGCGTTTTCGGCTTAGCTACAAACGAGCTAACCATTGCACCCTAGACCCTGAATCACTGAAACTTGTCCTTCTTAGAGGGATCAAAGAAGAGAATTTTGAGATCTTAAACTTCTTGGGAGATGGAGACATATTTCAGAAAACTTATGGCCGGATACTACAAATCTTCAAAAACCATTCTAGGTCTAGGAAAAGCAAAAATGGGACAAGAGATACACATCTATCCATAGGATCATCATCATTTGCAGGACCAAATCTTACAAAATCTGATTTAGGAAACTGTTAGATGACATGAAGACCGACATCTTACAATCTTTGGCCATGCAACTTGATGCACTTCAAATAAAAAAGAAGTAGGATGAAATTAACCAAACCTTGGCAGTATTATGTCCTTTTTGTAGAAAGAAACATGAGAAGGAGCAGTGCACATTAAACACCATAGAAATATGTGGTCTCTGCACTGACGACCACTCCACTGATAAATGTCCCCTCTTACCCTCATGTAAGGCTGCTATTCAAGATCCCGAGGCTGAAGGAGCAATAGAACATATTTGTTTTATAAATCAAAGGAGGATTAATTTTGTCATACCATACCAGCCTAGCAATCAAGCCTACTATAATCAGGGCCAACAAAATTGGAACTCTGCACCAATTCCATGGAAATCACAGCCAAATCCAAACCAATGGTAGCAAAATCAATAGACTTATCAGCAGAATCAACAAACTTATCAATCACCCTATCAACAATCTTATTACCCACCATCTTACCCTCCATACCCCCCACCTTTTCCTCCATCAACCACGAATTATGCAAATCAATACCCCCATCCATCAAATTGGAGAGCCCCATTACAACAACCACTTATTATGCCTCCCCCACATACTCAACCACCCCCCAGACCCCCACCAATTCCATCCCAACCCATCCCAAACCCTAATAATAACAGACCTGCACAATAGCAACAGACTTATAACGTTGAAATCACACAATTCCCTACCTATGTAGTAGACACCATGGAAATAAACGAAATAAACCTTAGGTCTGGGAAAACATTACAGAATACAACAAATATCCAAGAACCTGAAGCTCAAGAACAAACAACACAACCCAATATTCAACATCCGGATGAATCAAACCCTTAGGAGGAAGAAACTCAACCACTCACATGAAACAGAAACCCTCCATTTCCAGATAAAATTATACGAAGTACAAAAGAGGAAGAAGAAAATGCAATTTTAAACGAATTGAATCACTTAAACATCCAAATCCTAATTTTACAAGCCATAAGAGATGTGCCCATCTGTAACAAATTTATTAGAGAAAATTGTCTGAAGAAACCTGGGAGGAGGAAGCGTGACCCACCAACCATAAATGTAGTTGGACAATTAGCTTATTTAATGCTAGTTATTATTATTAACCCTAAATATCTTGATCCTAGTAGTCTTGTAGTAAACGTCACCATCAATAAAATACAAATCAATAGAAGCTTAATCGATTTGGGAGCTGCTATCAACGTGATGACTAAGGAAACCATGATACACCTAGGACTGCAATCAATGGTCAAACCAACAACTACAGTACTCCAGCTAGCTGACACATCCACTGTGAAACCTGAAGGGATGCTCGAAGACATTATGATCAATATCGAATCCTGGGAATACCCAGCTGATTTCATAATCATCGAAGTAAAAAGTAAACTTAGTGGTTATCCAATCATACTAGGCAGAACTTGGTTAGCAACTTCAAATGCTTACATAGGTTGCAGATCAGGAAACATGACTATCACCAATGGACATGCCAGGAAGAAAATCATGATTTACCCACCAGCAAGGAAATCTTCAGATTTAGAATATCAAAATTGGACTGATGATTATAATGACACACCAAATCAAAACCTATGACCTGTCCTAACAATTGATGCTGCGCTATCATTAAAACCAATAGATGAAGATGGTCATATAGATAGATCCATACAAAATGCATATTCTAACAATGATGGTCTTCAAAGATTTTTTGACACAAACCAGCAACAAGAAGGCGAAAGTTCAAACCAGAACTTAAATAAAATGTGGGCAGAAGCGCTATCTCTGGAAGAACAATCAGAAAAAGGAAAGACAGTGGAAATTATGCCTGGAAAGACAGTCAACATTAATTCCAATCTCAAGCCAAAGCAAGAAGCACAGTTAAAGAAAGTACTATCAGAACAAAATAGAGCTTTTGCATGGACATATGCAGACATGAAAGGTATACATCATGATATTTGCAAACATTACATTTACATCAAAGAAGGATCTATTCCTATCAGGCAACCACAAAGGAGGTTGAACCCAGCATTAAAGGACATTGTCAAAGTAGAACTACAAAAGTTATTAGATGTTGGGTTCATATATCCCATCTCTGACAGCGAATGGGTCTCACCACTAGTTATAGTCCCTAAAAAAGGAGGCAAATGGAAAATTTGTGTGGACTACAGAGAGCTAAATAAAGCAACCAAGAAAGATCACTTTCCACTCCCATTTATCGATTAGGTGCTGGACACATTAGCTGGGAATAAGTATTTCTCATTTTTGGATGGCTTTAGTGGGTACAACCAAATCTTAATACACCCAGCTGATCAAGATAAGACAACGTTTACAGGCCCCTGGGGTACTTACGCATACAGAGTACTACCCTTTGGGTTATGTATTGCTCTAACAACATTCCAAAGGGCCATACTAAGTATATTCTCTGATTTCATAAATGATCAAATGGAAGTCTTCATGGATAACTTCACACCCTATGGACAAAACTTTGATCAAGCATTGAACCATCTTGAATTAGTGTTGAAAAAATGTATTTAGATGAGCCTATGTCTGAGCAATGACAAATGAAGAATGTTAATGGAAGAGGGCATCATTCTAGGGCACCATATATCACAGAGGGGGATAGAGGTTGATCAAGCAAAATTTTTAGTAATCAGAACGCTGCCACCACCTGTTAAACAAAAGGATGTGAGAAGTTTCTTGGACAAAAAGGGTACTACATGAGATTTATTGAAAATTATAGTAGGATTGCTACACCAATGTTTTCCCTTCTCACAAAAGACATTGAGTTCATATGGACAAACCATTGCATGACAACATTTGATAAACTTAAAGAGAAAACAATTACAGCTCCAGTACTCCAAGGACCAGACTGGGCACTTCCATTCCACATCCACTCAGATGCATTAGATAAGGCAATTTGGTATGTCCTTGGATAGGAAAAAGAGAAGAAGCCCTATGCAATATATTATATCAGTAAAAATTTGGCAGGGGAAAAATTAAATTATACTGTCACCGAGAAGGAATTTTTGGTAGTCATAGATGCCATTAATAAATTCAAGCACTATATCACAGGTTACCAGGTTTTTGTTCATACATACCATTCAGCCATAAGGTATCTCATGAACAAACCCAACACAAGTGCTTGAGTCATTAGATGGATGCTACTCCTCCAAGAGTTTGACATCACGATTTTAGACAAGCCAAGTAAACACAATGTGGTGGTTGACTTTCTATCTAGGCTCACACATGGACAAGACAATGAAGTAATCAATGACAGTTTTCTAGATGAGCACCTTTTTGTCATATCCACAAGAAGCCCATGGTTTGCTGACATAGCAAACTATTTAGTGTCTGGGAAATTTCCAGAACAATACAGTTACAAAGAAAAGACTAAAGTAATAAGGAAAAGTGCCACATACACATGGATAGAGGGCATTCTCTTCAAACAAGGACCAGATCAAATACTCAGAAGATGCATTAGAGAATATGAAGTGCATGACATAATGCATGCCACTCAAAATGAACCATGTGGAGGACACTATGCTGCAAAGAGGACAGCCTATAAAATTTGGCAAACAGGGTACTATTGGTCAACACTCCACAAAGATGCTTATGAATATGTTTCACACTGTGATGACTGCCAAAGGATGGGGAAGCCAACACAAAAAGAAGAAATGCCACTCCATCCACAAATCTCCTTGGAGGCATTCGAAAAATGGGGATTTGATTTCGTTGGTCCAATCAACCCACAGTCTAATCAGAAAAGCTACATCCTAGTATGCACTGACTACCTTACAAAGTGGAATGAGGTGGCAGCACTTGCTGCAGCCAATGAAACCAATGTGGAAAAATTCTTCACTGAGCAGATCTTTCACAGGTTTGGAGTACCAAGAGAACTAGTTTCTGATCAAGGCCCACAATTTGCATCAATTTTAATAGAAGACTTGCTTAAAAGAAACAATGTCAAGCATAGACAGTCCTCCTTCTATCACCCTCAAGCAAATGGTCAAGTTGAGGTAACCAACAGAGAATTAGAGAGGATTTTGACAAAGACTGTCCAACTCCACAAAAGAGATTGGGCTGACAGAATGAGTGCGGCAGTTTGGGCCTATAATACCACATGGAAGACAACAATAGGATTCATACCTTATGAACTAGTATATGGAAAGAAATTCATGTTGCCAATTGAATTTGAAATAAAGACATTAAGAATTGCAGCAAAGTTAAATATGGAACTATCAGAGATACAACAAGAACGCATGCTACAATTGAATCAACTGGATGAGCAATGCCAACAAGCACTTGCCCATACTGAAATCATCCAACAACAAAGGAAGAAGTGGCATGACAAACACCTAAAGGATAAAAAGTTCAAGGAAGGTGACTGGGCACTACTCTATGACTCCAGGTTTCACACATTCATGGGAAAGCTAAGAACCAGATGGCTAGGACCTTACATAATTCAAAAGATCTATGAAAATGGAGCTGTAATGATCATTACAATTGATGAAGAGGAGTTTCCCATGATAGTAAATGGACATCGGCTCAAACTTTACAAGAAGCCATGGTCAAAGGAGGAATTTACACATGTACTCTACCAGCAACAACTGATGTTGATAGAGAACATAGAAGACGATTGAAATCCAGTTCATCGAGAAAATAGAAAAAAAAAAAGGAAAAAAGAGAAAACAAAGTAAAAAAAAATGATGAAAGAAAAATTGAAAAAAGAGAAAAGATATGAAAAAAAAAGAAAAAAATGAATGAAAAAAAAGAAAAGAAAAAGAGACATTACTGAAATAAAGATCAAACATGGTGAATCTAGGTAAGCACAGGTAAAATTGCAGGGCATCATATAGTCCCACGCAGGTGAATCAAAACAAGAGAGCCAGATATCAAGCAATTATATTCATGTCAGCAACAAAGATATCACACTACAGAATTCAATCAAGCGAGACTGCTATTATTCAAAATCTGCTACTATTCAAGCGAGCCTATCATCAGAATACAAGCGAGCCAACAATCTAATCAAGTGAGCCCGATTAATATCAACCATTAAAGCAAACAAGCGAGCCAACCATGTATTCCAAGGAAGACAACAAAGATATCAACTACTACAGAATTCATATCCAACAAACAAGCTATTCAATCACATCTGCAATATCTTCACGCAAGCCTGCCATCTATTCAAAAGAGCCAGCCTAGATTATAGCAATTCAAGAAGAATCAGAAAACCAATGCAACAGCAGCATTACAAAGTCAAATCAGAAAATGGCACAAAGTTCAAAAGCAGCCAATACAGCAAAATCAAATGTAACCAAAGGAAAAAGCAGCAAGCGCATGTAACTACTGACATGCCAAAATTTACTACAAACATTGCCAAATCTACTACAGAATCCGCTACACATAAAAATCGGGCCAGATCATGAACTCAGGTACGCTAAAACATAACAAGGTAATCTCTAAACATCTTTGTTTGATTTTTAAGGCCAAATCATTATCCCGCAAGACATTTGTTTTCTGAAGCTGAGGACAGCTTACATCTTCATTCAGTGGCATGGTTCAGTTCAGAATGACCTCAATAAATCATGATTGCTACCTAAGTCATATCAGCCTCAATGAATCATGATTACTACCTTTGTCATGTCAGCAAATGATAAACCCGTACCTAGCTACCATCCTTCCAAATAATCAGAGCAAATGGGGAAAGATACAATCATGAAACAAAAAGCAGAGCTCGATCAAGCAGTAGGTACAACAAATGTTAATAAGGATAAGTGCGGAAAGACAGTTAAGTAAGGCTGCATAATCTTCCAAAAATCCAGTTTTGCATATACGAAACCTCTCAGAACTCTCCAGAAGCAAGAAACTGGAAGTTAGTGTGATCATGTAGCCAGCAAACCAGCCCTCGAACCTGTAATCAACCTTGACCATTTGAGGAAAGATAGCCATGCTCCAAGTGTTGGTTTATTGTTATAGTAAAGGATTTCAGGATGACAAAAGCTTTCAAGAAAAGCGAACCAGAGGAACACAACGCTATTTATCATAACCCTCGAATCCTGCCAATTATTCGCAATGCAGGCTGGATGCCTTTCATCTTAGGATTGAAAGGATACAATGCAGGGGTGGCTCTGGACTTTGCAAGAAATTTAATGCATATCAAGGATGAGCAGTTTGTCACCCGAGTGAAGGGGTTACGTATAAGGTTGGATGACGAATCAATTGCCAAATTCACTGGTCTAGCAAGGGGTCTGCATTGGAGCAGAGACGACCGAAAGGAAAACCATGAAGAAAAGGAAGCATTTTTCGAGCAAGGAGAGGTCTACGACGAATATAAAAATGGAGTCAAAAGACTCTCCATGCCGGCACCATGGGATGAAATGGCCGCAATCGTCCAGAAATACATTACATGCACTGGTAGGCTAAGTTATGTCCCTATTTTTCATTTTCGAATTCTAGAATTGTTAAGGCACAGGAGCCATCTTCCACCGAACAACAGCATTAGCATTCCATACTATCTCCTCCTATCCCTAGTAGAAATTAGCAAGAAAGTGATTAAACAGAAAGAGGATGCTTTAGCCCACCATGGGATGATCAAATTAATCGTTTGTGAGGAATTAAAAGCGTAGATCCCAGAGCTTTCTTAGGAAGAATTCATGTTGGTATCTGCTGAGGATGTTCAAAGAATGAAGGGTACACCCACAGTTGGCATACCCCTACCTCCTGGATCAAAGAGCAATACCGCCTCTACATCAGGGACTAAGAGGAAAATCAACCTAGAAAGTGTGGCTAATACCCTGGTGAAGATTAAGCGCTCATGAGATGACTCCCCCAAAATGAACCCGGGGATTTCTACAAGTAATCAAGGGTTGAAGAAACGAAGTAAAAGATTCACACAAGCATCCAGAATCCGAATTACCAAGGAAGAGAAAAGGGAACCCAGTCCCCTAGTTCAAAATGTGTCTGATGAGGATGATGATTGGGTATATCATGAAAGATCCCACTACACCAGAGGAGCAGGATGAAGATGAAGAACAGGATGCAGAAGAAGCATAGGATGCACATGAAGAGAAAGACAACTTCTAGGGGAACCCTCCTGAGCACAAGGAAAACCCTGGGGTTGCTGAACAACTCGTTGAGGCATGGGAAGAATTAGAAAAACTTGGAGAGGAGCTAGAAACATTGAAAATCGAATCCAGAAGCCAGCCAACGTCTCCCCTATTTTCACCTGAAAAGAAACAAATTCTGAAAATGCATCATGCAGGGGAGCTAAGATTGGCTGAGCAGAAAAATTCAACACTTAAGGAGAAATTGGCTGAGGCACAAGAGGAATTGGCCAAAAAGGACCAGGAGATTGTTCAATTGAGGGACGTTTTGGCTACTACCACTAAAATATATGATAAAATACTGGATCTTAGGCCAACATCAACAATTTATGCAGTTTATCTACAAGAAAAGTGGGGCAAATTTCAGCTCCAAAGGTTAAAATAGGGACTCTCGATAGAGATAAACTCCCCCAAGGAATTTGTGGATGCATCTCTAGACTCCATAGAGTTGGAGAAGGACCAACTAAGTGAATTTTTCTTGCACAATTTTGTAGCTCCTAGCTCGCCCAACTGGTCGCCAAACCCTTGCATGGGCGATTTCCAGTTGAGGGCATTGTGTTCATGGATGAATCACGAAATTGAACGAGCTCAGGACTACAACATTTACGTTGCAGCAAAATGGAAAACTCCATTATGGGTCAGGGCAGAGGTGACTCACTTTGAAATAATAATTTACCACCATAGGAACATCACCCAGGATGAGGAGTTGATCCCCATTCTCCTTGGGAAGCAGTAGGAGGCTGTTGCATACTTTGATGTTACTCACCAGAGCACACACAAAGAAGTTCATGACTCTCTTAATGAAAGATGGGGCAGAGTAGCAAGTGATCTAAAAATGAAATACCTTCACTCCTCTCTCAGACTTGAAGCTACCCTCGTCATAGCTAAATTGTACAAGGAATCCTTGGTAAAGAATCAGCTTAGATGGCTTGGAATGAGGCTAAATCCCCCATTTTTCTTTCCCCCGATTATTAAGGGACAGATTAATGAGGAAGAAGAGAGGAGAGCATGGGTCAAGGAGGATCAGAGCTTGGGCTACTACAAGCAAGAAGGGATCCCCAAGGTGGTAGCAAGGGACATGTTGTTGAAGAACTAAATACATCACCCAAGGATGGGTGAATCCTTCAAGCATGGGGGAGATGATAAGCCTGAATAATAGGTATCCTAATAGCCTTTTTCCCACAATGAAGCACAAGAAAGGGTGAAGAAATACACTTGTTTTGTGGGAGGAATGATTTACCTTGATTATTTAATGAAGCTATTTTAAATATTATTCTTGTATGTTTGAAAGCATGTTCAATAACTAATTATATGAAAATCGAGTATGATTGAGCAGGTCCAGGTACACTAAGGGACAAACACGCAGATCAAGCAAAGGACTGAAAGATCATGCAAAGCTCAACGCCTTTTTCCTAATTTGTAGAGAGAACACCTATTCAAACAAAATTGACAATAAGACATATAGTTAGGTTAAGCATTAGAGGCATATATATATGGGCCTCTCGGCTAGCGAGAGGATCTTGTTGCCATTTTTTAGAACCATTGTTTTACGTTTTTACCGCTGAGACAATTCGTGTTACAGACCTTTTACGGAATTATGAAATTACTATTTTGAATGAAGATTTGATGTTGCTTTCAATTCGGCATCTATAAGTTTTCTCCACTCCTGAGTATGGGTTGGAGAGGGCCCCTCCAACACGTAAGTCAGGAGATTTTACTGTTCAGGTATTTTTCATTATGTGCTTTACATTGACTAAATCTATATTGCATAGGAAAGCATTTAAATGACGTTAAATAGTACGATTTGATTTCTGTAGTAAAATGACCATTCTGATTCCGTAGTTGGTTATAACGTAATCTGTAGTTCGGTAACACTGTTTCAATAGTCCTGTAGCAGCATTCTTCCAAGGCATATTTTAAGCATCTATTTCCCTATGTGCTCACATTGCTTTTGAAACAGTGATCCAGATCTTAAAGCTTATGCACTCTCCCATTATTATGATTGCTCATAAAGATTGCTTACTTTCAATACTGTGGTTAATTAATGATATTCACTTCTTAAAGTTTTGATTAAATCATAGCATTAGATAATGGCATTCTGAACTTGGTTTTGGCACTTGAATAGGTTAGACCATACTTCTAGTTTTATGCATTCGATTTACACTAATTGCTTCTTAGATTAAAGATCCAGCTTTCATTATTTTAGAATAGATCTGCTACGTTTTCAGCATTCGATTTCATAGTATAAATTCACTGTTTTCAGCAAGTCAATTCTTAGGGACATATTTACTGTTTTCAGCATTTAAATTCCTTAATATAGATTTATTGTTTTCAGCATTTGAACTTCTTAAAATAGGTATTTTGCATCCATAGATTAGGCAATCCTTTCCCAGCTTATTCAATTTCTTTTAGATAAACCCTTAAACATTGATACCAACACCCAACCACGACAAAGACTATCCTATAAGAGCACATTTAGTGCCTGCACCTATGAATTTTGTACGTCCCCCGGGTTGATAATTAAAGTAGGCTCCTGGTCTAGCTGCCCTCATTAGGAATCCATTCTAAGAGCTCACCAGGGATTCCATAAACAATTTTTAAATTCGGATCCGATACACAATTTCTAAATTAAAAAATGCATTGTATTATGATTAAGTATTAAAATGTTATTTTAAACCATTAGAGCTGTTGGATATTTATAGTTCTATGCTACATTTTAAACATAAATCAATTTTTTGTTCGTAAAAAATTCTTCTCTTTGTTGGAAGTTAGGACTACAAAGAAAGTGACAAATATGAATTGATATACAAGAAAAGTGAAGCCCACAAAAAATGTGGAATTAGATTCATATTGTATTGTTCTCTTTGTGTTTGATTGATAGAGTGATAGTGATCTTTTTTATGTGTTGATAGTGAGCAATATATTTGTGAAATATAAATGTTATTATTATTCATTAACATATTTTATTATCCATTTTTTTATAAGCTTTGTGATTGTGTTAATATATTCATTGGTTGACAGTGAAAAAATGTGATTTGGTTAATGATATGTTAACTAATCATTGTTAAATGATTTCTTACTTTTTATTTTATTACATTGCACTTTCTTATTATTGTAGTATATTTTCTTATCATTTTTATCCAATACTATTTTATTACAAAACCTAGTTGAAGAAGGAGGAAATGGGGAATAGGGATATCTGATTTCACTACCTATGAGTTTGATAGTGTGATGAACCTGCAATAATTAATTAATGCAAATATATGAGATATCAGAAAATAATAGAACTCAGTTATATTGATCACGGGCCACTTCGAGGGGGCAACCTCCTTTGAGCAAGCTCAATACAATTAACTTCACGATGCCTTCATAGGCCTTAACACACACTTATATACTAAGTCTAGGCGCCAATACCATGGGTCAATACTATGTGTCAATAAAAACCATGGGCTAAGTATAGACGCCAATACTATGAGTCAAAACCATGGGACATATAATACTATGGGACGACTTACAAAGCATATGCGTCCAATACTATGGGCTAATATAAACTATGGATCAACAAATACTACGGGATGACTTACAAAGCATATGCGTCCAACAACAATATACTAACAAAGTAAAGACATGGGTTCCTAACATCCCCTCTCCCTTAGAAAAAGCTTTGTCCTCAAAGCTTTAGATGTGGAAATTGATGCAGAATCTGAAGGAGTGGGTCCCCTGTAGCATCCTCGGGTTGCATTCCGAGCCACTGGCGCCTTTGGAGTTTCAGGGAGGATTGCATGGAAGGTTGTAGACGAAGAAGAACCATATCAGCGATGTGAAAACTACGCTCAGAACGGTGCTGATCGGCTTGTTGTTTTAGTCGAATTCTTGCCATGAGAAAATTGTCCTGCAAAATGAGAAGAAGCTGAACACGGTTTCGAAGAATTGAGTCAATTGCCTGAACTAGGGAGTTGCTCAAGGTGTACGGAAGAAGAACTGGTGGTGCCTATCCAAAGACTGCTTAATATGGTGTCCTTTGAAATGTGGTACTATACCACTGGAGCGCTTCTAGAAAATCCATAGAAATAGTTGTCCAAATATGTGGAGGGATGGGCAAGGGTTCGAGCAGTCCCGAAAGGAGGGTCGTTTCACCCTTGTTGACCTGGAAAGTATCACAGTCAACCACCATCTGTTGAATTGTCCTTTTGAGTCCCTGCCAAAATAAGTTACACTGTTCCTGGTCATACGTTTTGAGGAACCCAGAGTGCCCTACTAATGAAGAAGCATGGAGTTCATAGAAGAGATAGCCCCGTTGAACAGATTGCAACCAATTTGGAACAAGCAGAGAAATAGCTGTAAGAGAAACTGGGTCATCAAATATGTGAGGAGGAGCATCTTCCACCATATTGTCCTTACCCTTCTAGTAAGTGGTCGCATAGTCATAACCCATGAGTTGGATAACCCATTTCAAGTGTGTTGGGGAGGAGACCCATTGTTCCAGGAAAGTTTCCAGACTCTGGAGGTCAGTCTTGATGCAGAAATAATTCCCCAATAGGGATGGTTGCCACTTCTGTACTATATGCAAAATAGTCATCATTTCCTGCTGAGAGGTAGATGCGGCTAAATTCTTACCGCAAAGGTCTCTTGAAGGTAACAAGCTCATTGGTTCAGCAAAGACACCTGCATATTTATCCAAGGAAGTAGTGCAGACTGTTGATGGGTGCATCTGAATGGAATGGAGCTGAGTGATGACACCATGTGAATTCTTCTTAAGTATTTTTTCTAGGCGATGTGAACTGATGATGCAGAGAGACCCTGGTTGTAAGCCCATAAATTTTTGTTGTGCCCCATTAACTGAAAACTGCATCCAAAGTTCAGCAAAATCCCATAAGATGGGGCCAAGTGTACGTAACCATTGAACGCCCAAAACCACATCACATTCGCCTAAGGACAAGGAAAACATGTGAGAGCTCAGGTTATAATCTTCCACGGAGATACGCACATTGTGACACTTCCCCTTGCAAGGTAAGGTGCCCCCATTGGAAACCATGACTTTGGAGCAAGGATGGACAAAACAATCAGCCTGTTTGGCAATCCGAGGATCAATGAAGTTATGAGTGCTACCAGAATCAATGAGTATGGTAAGAGGGAGCTTCTTGAAGTATCCCCTGACTCGCATTGTTTGTTGGGTGGTGACGCCGGTTACAGCATGGAGAGAGATCTCGAGTGGGTCGTCCTGAGATGGGGTGTCAACAGGCGGGTGTTGAATGTCGACCTGATCATCTACTATATCTGGAGCTTCTTCATCAAGTTCTGAGGCAGGCGGAGAATCCACATCCAAGAGATAGAGCTTTTGTTGAACACATCTATGTCCTCGAGTGAATTTCTCATCACAATTATAACAAAGCCCTTTTTCTTGGCATGCCTGCATCTCTGTTTCAGACAATTGCTTGATAGGAGTTGGTTGAGGAGCAGGCGTGATGGGAGGTCGTTGGGAACCCATATTTCTAAAGGGAACAAAGGTGGGTTTGGAGAGTTGTTGAGCTGCGATCTTGTCCTCGGCCAGCTTAGCAAACCCTAGGACTTCCATCATTGTGTTGGGACAAAACATTTTGACCTCTGAGCGGATTTCATCCTTGAGACCACTGATAAAACAACTCCTGTAGAATTCATCAGACAATCCTTCTGTGTGATTGGCTAGTTTCTCAAATTTCGTCTGATACTCTCTCACTGTGCCAGTTTGGTGAAGTTTAGTGAGTGCTCCTGTGAAGTCGTCAAAAGCACTAGGACCAAATCATGGCAAAAGGAGTTGGCAAAAATCTGTCCAGTTTGGCTCGGGATGAGCTTTGATGTACCAACGGTACCATTGAAGGGCTTCCTGTTCCAAATGAAAGGATGCAAGTGGAACTTTCTGGACATCAAAAGTATTATGCAGACTGAAATATTGTTCTACTCGGTATATCCATCCAGTCGGATCAGTACCATTGAAGCGAGGAAAATCAAGCTTCGGCCCATGAAAATTGTTGGAAGAAGAGAATCCGGTGGCTGCAAAAGATTCTGGCTGTCGGTTATTGTTCATGGCTGAATGCTGAATATGGAGGCTGAGAAATTTTTCATCCAAATCCTGGAGTTTGGCTTGGATAGCTGCAAGTGCTTCTTCCATGGTTTTTGCTACTGCGTGGGTGACAACCATAACCATGAGTTTTTTTTTTTTTTTTTTGGTTGATTGGGTAGAAAAACAAAAACAAAAACTGCTTCAGTAAAGGAAAATCTAGATTTGGGAAAAAATATGAAGGGTAATTGGGGTTTGACTAGGTTTTGGACACTGTCGAATAGACAAGGAAGCAAAAAATGAGGATTTCAGAAGTGGGGTGAAAGAATGGGAAAATTTGGCAAAGGGAGACAAAGAAGCAGAATTCGGAAAGGAACTCTTTGGTAAAATTTGAAGGTGATTGGGTGAAATCTGAGGAAGTTATGGCAAACCCGAAAAATAGACAAATGTGGGATTTCGGGCTTTCAGAAGTGGAATTGGGGATAGGGTCCTCAGGAATGAAATATGCAAAATGGGATTACAGGGGTTCCACGAAAGTTTCAAGGGAAACGGAGTGAAAACAAGGGAGGTATGGAGAAAAAACTAATTTTTTTTTGTTTCAGAATGGAGCGGCTACGGCTCGGAAGGGATCTAAAACAGATAGATCTGCCATGGCTTGGAAGTGAGCAGAAATAGAGGGATCTGAAACGGCGCCAAATGGATTGAAAACGGCTGGATTTGGAACGGCTTTCAGAATGGATCTGAATGCTTGGATCTGAAACGATGCAGCAGTGATCGACAACAGTTCAGCTGAAAATAGATATGGACCCCAGGTATGTGCGGCTTCCTAACAGTTCAAGGGTTTCACTCGGCCACCAATGCTGTCTGACGGCTTGCGTATTGGGGCAGTACCCCCCACTCCACGGCTCAGGTAAAACTGATAACTGCTTTGCCACAAACGACAGCTCTTGGTTTACCTTACGGGTGGGAACTAGTTAATCAGGTAGGGGTCGTTGCCCTTTTCATTGGCAGGTCCTCTCAATGGGCCAGCTACTTCGGGGTTCCTGTGTTACTCCTCACAATGAGTTTCAGGGCTTATGCCCAAGTACTTCCCACAGTTAAGAGGATATGGATTATTCCCAAATCCGAACCTGCAACAGATGCGAAAAAAATATTTTGGTAGAAATTTCACCCAGCGAGCCCAAGAAAGTGCTCTGATACCAGATGTGATGAACCTGCAATAATTAATTAATGCAAATACATGAGATATCATAAATAATAGAACTCAGAATCACTTTTATATTGATCACGGGCCACTTCGAGGGGGCAACCTCCTTTGAGCAAGCTCAATACAATTAACTTCACGATGCCTTCACAGGCCTCAACACACACTTATATACTAAGTCTAGGCACCAATACCATGAGTCAATACTATGTGTCAATACAAACCATGGGCTAAGTCTAGACGCCAATACTATGAATCAAAACCATGGGACATATAATACTATGGAACGACTTACAAAGCATATGCGTCCAATACTATGGGTCAATACTATGGGCTAATATAAACTATGGATCAACAAATACTACGGAATGACTTACAAAGCATATGCGTCCAACAACAATATGCTAACAAAGTAAAGAAATGGGTTCCTAACAGATAGCAGGGAAGAGTTTCAAGCCCCTAACCCATAGCATACTCTGAGCCCCTAACCCTAGATATCATTTCACTATTCAACAAGTAGCACACTATAAAGTCTAACAATCTAAGTTAAAGTTACTGACTAAATAGTGTGTACATAAATGAGGTGTTGGTTGGATTTTATAATAGCATGGAGAGCTAAATAAGGATTGGGGTCTTGGTGGGTTCTCATATTAACATCGATTTTATTTATCGCGGTGATAAAAAATTCATTGTTATTTTTTAAGAATATTTCTAAAGTATGGTGAATTTCTATGTACTATGATAGTTAGAGTGAGTTACCAAACTACCACCAAAAAGGGGCTTGTTATGTAATGATTTATTAATATTTATCTCCTATTTAGTATTTTTTATATGTTTTCTATATATGGTTTTAAACTTTATCAAAAAATTCGCCAAGACTTTACAATATTTTATGATTTAGTAAAAGGTTCGCCAAGTATTTATAAGGTTTTATAATTTAGTGAAAGATTCGCCAAGACTTTACAAGGTGTTATAATTAGTAAAAGATTCACCAAGATTTTACATAATTATAAATTTCAACGAGAGACTCGCCAAAAAATTAAATATACATAATATAGCATTGATAAAATAGCCTTTATATTTTCCTATATATCATGGGGATTCACCCAGTTATTATACATAGAAATTTAGGGGGGGTTCTTAAAATTTCCCTAATAAGTAATCTATTGTGTTTCAATTATACAATGTTTTTAATTAAATATTGTCATGATTATGTTGAATGCATGCTAGATGTGTGTGTGGATATAGTTTAATTCCACTATGCATGTTCATTGTATTATGCATCTGCGCATATGTATATTTGTTTTCAATTTACTTGTTTATTAATTTGATGATGATGGGGCTTCAAAATTAGAAAATGCCGAGATTTTTATTCATGTTCCCTTCCTTGAGCCGGATTGATGGAAGGGGACGTGACACCATTGTGGAAATTTTAGGCTCCATTGTGGGAATTTTAGACTCCATTTTGGGCGTTTTAGACTCCACTGTGGGTATTTAGACTCCAATTTGGAATTTTAATCTCTATTGCAGGCATTTTAGACTCCATTGTGGGAATTTTTTACTCCACTGCGAACATTTTAATCTCCACTATGGGAATTTTAGACTCCAATGAGGGCATTTTAGACTCCATTGTGGGCACTTTAGACTCAATTGCAGGAAGTTTAGACTCTCTTACAGTCGTGTTAGACTACATTGCAGGCATTTTAGACTTCGTTGCGGGAATTTTAGGCTCCATTGCGGGCATTTTATTCTCCATTGAGAGCAACTTAGTCTCCATTGCGAGCATTTGAGGCTCCATTGTGGGAATTTGATACTCCATTGTGAGAATTTTAGAATCCATTGTAGGAATTTTAAACTCCGCTGCGGAAGTTTTAGACTCCACTTTGGCATTTTAATCTCCATTGTGGGAATTTAGACTCCATTGCGGGAAATTTAGACTCCATTGCGGGAAATTTAGACTCCATTGTGGGAATTTTAATATCCATTGTGGCCATATCAGTCTCCATTTTGGGCATTTTAATCTCTTTGTGTTTTAAACTTGCTACATGAACTGTCTTTCTATTTGAGTTTCATTGGCAAGTCTGAATCACCAAAATTAGGTATTATCCCCTTGTGGTGGAAAAGAACTAACCAAAAGTGAGAGGAAAGTTGTTGTGGTGACAGTAAGCGACTTCCTAAGTACCACAAGGGCTTTCCTAATTGATACCAAGGACTCATTATTCCAAGTATAGGTTTATAAAGTAACAAGTCTTGAGACCTCTTACACACGAAAGTCCTATTACCCCCCTATTTGTATAGTGTGTTCACGTATATTTTTACAGGATTTATGGGCTAGCCTAGGAACATAGGAGGCATAGTAACTCTTGGTTCCTGCCCAAGATATCCCATTAATTATTCTTAATGTAGGACATTCCTTCCAATGACATTACTTAGCTCAATATCGGTGACTTCTTGAGCATAGTAACTCTTGGTGAGACACTACCTAAACATGACAATGATGGTTGGGAACTAATTATGAGTAATCTATTTCCCAATGTTGGGATCATTCCTAATGTTTCTTAATGGTATTCTAGATATTTTTTGGCCAAGTCAACCAGTTAGATATTGTTGTTTGAATACTTTAATTAGAATGGGATATATATTTTGTGAATGCCCTAAAATCCAATAATAGCATAATTGATGCTTGGTATGATGCCAACTTAATTTTAATCTTAGCGAGTGTGGTTGATTCAATGGAAACACCTTTTTTTGCATAAAGTGAGTATGTTCATCTCTTGTGTATATTAATAGATACAGGAATCGTTTTCTCAAAAGAAAGCAAAATCCTGACATTGATAAAAATGAAGAAGCAATGTTGTTTTGAACACCAAATACTGATTTCATTTATGTGGTTATTAATACTTCCATGTGTTTGGAAAATCTTATACTAGTTTGATATACAACATATAAAGGTTCAAAGAATCAATTGGGTCTAGCTCAGGTAAGGTAAGTGTATATCTATCCATACTCATTAGATTTGTTTCTTACATCCTTAGATCTATCGAGATCAAGTAGATATATTGTGATTGTTTAGATATGGTGTAAATGATAAAATCCTTGATGCTTAGGAAGTTTGAACGATTTCATAGTATAAGTCCATCGATGCATGATGTGTTGATCTATTTGGATCTATGTGTGATATGGATCTTGGGGGGTGAGATCTTGAATGTCGAGAGAGAGAGAGGAGATTAAACATGCAAATCTGTCATAAAATTCACATGAAAAACTCTAATCTTGCATGAGAATAAGCATGAACAAAAACATATGAAGTGATTAGGAGGTGAAGCTCAAAGAGGAGCCCCACCTCTAAAAATAATTACCAATAAATCACTCAGATGTAATTAATCTCACAATGAACAATAAAAAATAGGATAGAAACCAAATGAATAACTTCTTATTATGAGAAAGCTTGCTAGGCCTTTATATAGCATTACAAAATGGTTTGTTGGAAAAAGCCAAAAGGAGCTCATTACATGAGTCTCTATTATTATAATAATAGATACTGATCAACTAACTAAGTGGCGGTTGTTGGTTGTTGAATCAGTCTCTATTATTATAATCTAACTAACCAACTAGCGAAGTGGTGAAAAATAAAACAATATTAATGGAGAGGTGGGACTTTCCTTAACCCACATGGATTTATGATGAATAAGAGAGGGTGGCCTCTCCATTTAGTTCTTTTATGATAAATGGGAGATGATGGCCTCTCCATTTAATGTTTTTATGGCTTATACATCCGAATTTATACCATATTCCCCCTCAAATTCGGATCATTCCTCCCCTCTTAGAAAATGATGGTCCCCATCATTTCACCCATGCTACAAAGAGATCCATGAGTACAATGTGCTAATTCCCAATGAAGAGAAGGGTTTTGTGTAGTTGACCCATAACTGTTTACATTAATTTTTTTTAAAGAAGAGCCAAAAAACAATGGAATAATCATGACTTTGGTGGTTTTGAACATCCTTCTGCAAATTTATTCATAACTTCTGCTACAGGTGATGAAATACAATTCTGTTGAAGACCCATTTAAGCTACTAAATATATATTTCCGTTGGTATATGGTACATGTTCTGAGGTGGTTCATGGAGTGAGAAAAATCAGGCCGAATTTGAAGGACGTGCAGCCACGCTGGTTACAGACATGTACTCCTTCAAACAATGATATATCATAAACTAGAAAACGAAATGAAATTCCGTAAAATACCCATTTTAGATGACAGAAAATCCTTCGAAATGAGCTATGATGGACCTTCTGAAACATCCTGTAGAGTCCAAAAGGTCTCTTTAAAGTTTTTTGAAAATGTTGCAAACCAATGGATGTAGTGGATCCATGTATGGATGTACTAGATCCATATCCATGTATGGATGTAGTGAATCTAGATCCATGTATGGATGTAGTCAAAAGGAGCTCATTAAATGAGTCTCTATTATTATAATAATATATCTAACTAACCAACTAAGTGGTGGTTGTTGGTTGTTGAATGAGTCTCTATTATTATAATCTAACTAACCAACTAGCTAAGTGGTGAAAAATAAAACAATATTAATGGAGAGGTGGGACTTTCCTTGACCCACATGGATTTATTATGAATAAGAGAGGGTTTCCTCTCCATTTAGTTCTTTTATGATAAATGGGAGATGATGGCCTCTCCATTTAATGTTTTTATGGCCTATACATCCGAATTTAGACCATATTCTCCCTCAAATTCAGATCAATGTGAAGGTGCATTTGGTGCATTAGTGTGATAATTGAGTATTCCAAATTCTTTTGTGACTATGGATCACATTGAGTGTGTGGACAATAGTAAATCAACTATCTGTGATTAAAAAAAAACTAGATTAGTATCATCCTCCACATTCTTTACATTTGATGGCTTGAGCTTCTTAAGGATTCCAGCTATACTCTCTGGTGGAGTTAGGATGGAAAATTATTTTCTACATCTGTAAGCCTTGGAGGACCGCGTGCATTCTCATAAAGCTACATGATTTTTCTTTAACGGGCGAGCACTAGGTTAAGGCTGTGCATGAATTTTTTACAGGACTACGGACATTCTGAAACTAATCTCAATCGCCAGATAGGCATTTACATTGGCCGGTGTGCATTTTTAAAGTGGTACATGCATTTGTTGATCTTTGGTGGGAATTATTTTGCACCCTGTGGTCATTTCTAGGACACTGATGGGAGGCCTACATGTATTCTCATAATGTTGTAGGATAATTACCTAACTGTTAATGAAGTCAATTTCTTGAATACATTAATGCCAACTCACTTCATACTCAAAAGGGAACTTCATTAAATTGTTGACATCTGATCTTTCATACGAAATGTTGCTTGTGAGAAATTTTGGATTGATTTAACCTTTGACATGAATAAAGGGGCAAGTTCCATATCTCATTGGATTCATAAGGAATGGTAAAAGAGATCTGATCTCACTTGTTGGTAAAGTTGTTGTTGTTTTCTTATTGGGTTGATACTAATTACTAAATATAAGAAAAAATTATGACCATTTACTACTGCCTTAAAACTGATGTTACAAGCCTTTCAATATACTTAACTTTCTAAATACCTTATTTGGCATACCTGAGTATTGAGACATGAGAATCAACACTATAAAGGATGCCATATTTTGATCTAAAATGAAAGAAATGTCTTTAGTAATAAGTCATTGAATTTTTATGTCTATTCTCACGTGGTTAATGCAATCTCTCACTCTCCATTATTATTGAGGTAATTCACCTAGTAATACTTGACAAGGTATCATTGGTTGATATAATTAGCATTCCAAAAATTTATATGAGAAGCACTTTTATTTACTGTCAAATACTTCTTAAAAACTTAGGAGTTCATGAGTGTTTAAGGAATGAAATAATCCTGGATGTAAGTAATGAATGCATTAATCCAAAAGTTGGTGTTTCACTACTGAACAATTTGTCAAATTCCACAAGGATAGATAACTATTGGAGGGGCCTAGGTCGGCCTGTCGACTAGTCCCTCCGCCCAACCACTCTATAGCATATGTCGACTAGTCGCATCGACTAGTATGGGTCGGGTCGGTTGGATAAACCAAAAAACGGTTATGTAACTGTATCTGCACATATATATATCTAGGCTGGTGAGCCGATAGAAAGAGGAGATTGATTCTATCATATTGTTCTGCTATTGCTAGTTAATACAAAGATTATTCTCTCTATCTGTCTCGTCTCTTGTATCTGTGTCATTGCGTATGCTTGCTTATATTAGGTAATGTATCTATGATAACTATGTGAACCGTGGGACTACAACATCTGGTTCCGTTGCCGGTTGATACATGAAAAATTACTAGTAGCATGACCCATGATTTCAGAACAGGAGATTAGAGACTCGTGGGAGAATAAAATCACGAATTAGCTACAGAATTATGCACGATGTAACAAGCTAACGATTAACCAAGCAAGAGATCGATTCTTCTCAGAGACCCATGAGCGATTTGTAGAGTCCGTGCCGACCGCCTTGAAGAAACTTCTGGATGAACAGACCAGTCGATGAAGCAGAGCGTAAACTAGTATTGAAGCTAATCAAGGGAGGTCGTACAAATCTATCAGAATGGTGCGAAAATATTGCAGAAGATTTCTGTGAAGAACAGGCGATCGAAAATCAGGTATCAGTAGATGAAATAAGAAGAAAGTTCTTCACCGACTTAGCCAATCAATTTCTATGTTCTCTGCTGACATTACTGTTTAAATTTTTTATTGACAAAGGTGTTGCACATATTGTCGAAACAAGACCCTTGCTGACCCCGCTGATTCCAAACTCTAACTGGGAGGAGAAAGAACGTAAGTGGGAAAAATTTGTAAAGGAGCGTGAATCGGAATTTTTCTTGAACAAGTGATGGTCTACACTTCCCCAATAGTCTAGAAACCGTCAGGCCGACATTGGGGGGGTGATGAAGCATGCTCTGATGTACCTAGTTTGATGAAACTTGACATATGAAAAACGACATGACCAGCAGTGGAAAAAATCCAACAAAGACAGACTTTTAAGTCACAAAAGCACCCTAGATATTCAAAAAATCGAAAGAGAAAAAAGGAGGCAGCGGTGTGAAGAGCTACGGGAGAAGGCAATTGCGCTCCGGAGGACGCAAGGATCCAATGTTGTGACAGATGCAGAAAGGAATCTGCTAGAGTCAAGTCAAGCCCCTGATGATCGGGATGTCGAAGAAGAACTATCGCTGATGGATGAAGACTTGTGGATAAAGCGTGATAGAGCTCTCCAAGTTCAAATACCAGAAACAATAACACCTCCGTCTCCATTCCGTTTAACAGAAAGCATTCAGGTGGAAGAAATTGTCAAAGAAAACCTTGGTCTCCATGCTGGTCAGTCGGGAGTTTGGAGTCGTCGAAGCATAGAAGGCGATGATATCAATAGACTATTGATTCATCGGCCAGAAGAAGGGAATTGGATATCTTTTCAACCCGAATTTTCAAATAGAAGTTTTCATCTAGTGTACACAGAGCATGAAGAAGCACCCCCCCTCCCAATACCAAATTTGAGTGATTCAACAAGCACGTCAGAAAGTCTGAGATTTAATGAAATCTCGTTTGAGCAAAACTTTAACTGGATTTCGACAGAAGTAATTGACGAAGGCAGATCTAGCGACATTGAAGGAGATACAGTCATTGATTTTGAAGATAGAGAACCAAGTCCAGAAAGACAGCTAATTCATACTAACAAAACACCAAGTATTGATTGTGGAAATAACCCACCCACACCCCCATCAGATTCTTAGAATAATACAATAACAGACATGGCACAAACCACAGCACACCTTCCATTCTACGAAGGAGATGAAGACCCAAGAAGACATTGGTTTGTGTGTGAAGCAATATGGACAGCTAATCAAATTACCAATGAAGACAGACAAATTGCTCAATTTGTTGGCTCATTAAGAAAAAGAGCACTGACTTGGTACATGGGGTACATAGGAAAAACACCAATTGCAACAAAAGCACAAATCAAACAAAGCTTTTTGGCCTTCTTTATGATTGAAGATGCAACATACCTAGCGGAAGAACGATTGAAGACAACAGTCCAAAAGCTGACATAAACTGTCAAGGAGTACGACAAGAGGTTTAAAGACCTCCTGAGCAAATTAGACTATGAAATCAAAGAAAAACTATTAATCAAATGGTTTATAGTTGGTCTGATCAATAAAATTAGAATACATGTCCGTCGACAAAATGTTAATACATATGCAGATGCGCTAAGAGTAGCATTAGAAATCGAAATGGATGATGAATACCCTCTAATATCCATGGACAGACATGTCGACGAATGACTTGAAAGTATGGAGCAAGCTATCAGAAATATGACCTTAAAAGGACCAGAGCTATGGTGCACAACTTGTCGAACTTCAGGACATACCAAAGATTCTTGTCGAAGTGATGATCGGCGACAAGATGTAAAACTCATCCAATCCAGATGTTTTTGTGATTTATGCAAAGAATATGATTTACATACCACAAATGATTGTCCATACAATCTGAAAAATAAGAAGGCAAGATGGTGTCAAATTTGTGAAGTAAATACACATTCAATCGAAGAATGTCATATGAACCTGAAAAATCGACAAAATTATCATACAGTGTACCAAGCAAATTCTGTCGAGCAAAACCAAGACAAAAATCCAGCAAAGGACAGATTTGGGAAAAATGATGAAAGAAATAACCAGTACAATCAAAATAGGAATGACAGATACCCAAGGGATAATGATCGACGGAATGATTGGCGATATAATGGCTACAATAGACATGGTGGATATCAGAGTCGCAGTCGTGGCAGTGGAGGTTGAGGCTTTTGATATGGTCGACCTGGTGCATGTTTTACATGCTTCAGCGAGAATCATCGACACGCAGAATGCCCTTATAAGGAAATAACTGATCTCAAATTTTGTACAAAGTGTGGGGTAGGCGATCACTATTTAGAGGATTGCCCTACCATGATCGAGAAAATAAATAATAATAAAAAAATGTTCATGTTTTATCTTGTGTTCAAAAAAATGATGTGCTTCGAACAAAAAACTTGCAAATTGTAACAAGGAAAGGCACTCATATTGGTCAAGATAAACCTCAGATAACTAGAATTGTCGATAAAGAGGATTATCCAAATCCTATAAAACAAAAATCTGTGTACAAAGATGCGTCTGACATATTTCATGATTTAGCAACACATGAAGAAACTCTTAATGAATTGCTCAAATTAATTTCACATGAAGAAGCTGTAGGAAAAATGATTGATTTGTTGCATAAATTAAAGCACGTCGAGCAAAGACAAACTACAAACATTTGCCGACTAAAACAAAAAGAGAAAAATGACGCCAACCCATTAGTCGATCTCGACATAAATGGATATCATGTACGACAATTTGTACTTGATTTTGGATCCCAAGTGAATATCATGACTCATGATACTTGGGACCAACTCGGTCGACCTCAACTATAGGAATCAGGCATCTACTTAAAGCTCGCAGATCAAGGATTAATTGAGCCAATTGGAGTATGGAAAGGAGTCGAAACTTCCATTAAAGTTATCACAACATCAGTAGATTTTGAAATCATTGAACCAAAAGATGATGCAAGCTTTTTCCCTGCTTTGGTCGGTCGACCATGGGGACGGAATATGAAGGCTTCAATTTCTTTGGACAAAAGCCGCATCAAGTTGAAAGGTAATGGCCAGAAGGTTATCGTGCCAATCTTCCCATCACAAAGAGAACCTTGGTCAAAACCTACATAAGTCAATAACAATTTCCGACAGCTTTACCGAATAGATAATAAGGAAGATCGCATTGAGCCAAATAACCAAGGAGCACTTCATCTCAGAGATCCTATCTTGCTTGGATACAATTTCGATGCAGAACTATATGACTGGCAAATAGAAAACTATGATCTACATGCAAAAGAATGTTGGAATGTGGAAGCCATCTCGAGGAAACAAATAAAGAAGTGTCTCTCTATATCCTACACACCGAAGGTTTTCGAACGAAAAATACGAGCATATCCAACACTTTCTCCCGAAAAAAATGTACAATATGGTAGCTCGACATTAAGATATAAAGAATGTGATCCACCTGATGTAGATGTCGAACAGGTATCAAAACATGTCGAAGAGCAAGGCCGTCTACAAAGTTTGGTAGAGATATTTACTGGTCAAGCTGTGAGAAAACCCCGAAGCTCACATTAACTATTGTGAAAAAGAATGGATAAAATTAGGCTATAAAGATGAAATAAAATGGCCTCACCTCTTTCCCAGAACACTCGATGATCTACCTAACAAGTGGTACAAGATGGAAGAAGCAAGAGGAGAAACTTTCCTTTGGAAAGATCTAAAAGAAAATTTTATTAAGGATTTCCAGTTTTCTCCGCAGGATGAGAGATTGGTCGAAGCAAGCAAAAGCATCAAATAATTTTTGCAACCAACAGAAACTCTAACACTTAGAAACAAAAAAGAGAATGTGCACACACCTAACAATTGCTACAATATAAAGACGACACAAAAACATCACTCGACAAGACTGAGCCTAGAAACAGAGATGTCGGTAGGGAAAAGTTTTCAATGGAGAAAGGATCATCCGAGTGTATCGAAGCCCATAAGAACAATCTTAAGTACAGAGATCATAGAAAAAGATGAACTTGAAAGATTATCAGAAAAATACTTCCCACCAACTTTCACACAAATCAAGGAAGGAGAAAGACAGATAAGTAACAGTCGTGCACCATAATGGATGGACACAAAAATTAAAATAAAGGAAGTCGATATTTCAAAGGATGATCGACCAAAAATGGCAAAAATTGGTGATTACTGGAATGACGAATAGACAGCAGAAATCTCCAGTATTCTCAAAGAATTCCAAGACGTTTTTGCTCGATACTATAAAGATTTGAAAGGGCTTGTAAAGGAAATGGGCGAGATGAAAATTGACATTAAACCTGATGCCAGACCCGTGAAGAAAATACCCTACAAACTTGCTCACAAATATAAGGATATTGTCAAAAAGGAGATCGATAACATGCTTGCTGGAGGAATAATATATCCTATTGACTAGTCGGAATGGGCAAGCCCAATGGCCTTTTAGCCAAAGAAATAAGATCTGACTCGACTGAGAATCTGTGTCAACTTTTGAGAGATAAACAAGGTAACTCTAACAGATCCTTTCCCTACACCCTTTGCAGATGAAATCATCAATGAAGTTGCAGGACACAAGTGTTATTCTTTCACGGATGGATTCTCGTGGTACAACCAAGTACCTATAGCAAAAGAAGACCAGAAAAAGACAACATTCGTGTGCGAATTCGGGTCATTCGCATATAAAGTTATGCCTTTCGGTTTGAAAAACGCACCTGCGGTCTTCTCAAGAATTGTCGTCAAAGCATTCCAAGAATATATTTACAAAACCATGGCTGTATACTTTAATGATTGGACAATTTATACAATGCTGAAAGATCATTGCAAATGGCTCAGACTAATGTTGGAAAGATGCCGACAGATACAGCTATCCCTGAACATTAAAAAGTGCATCTTCGCAACACCTATCGGCATATTACTTGGCCATGTCGTGTGCAAAGAAAGTATTAAGGTTGATTACGTGAAGATCAAAATCATTCTTGACCTAAAGCCTCCAGTAAATATGAAACAAGTACGAATCCTGTTAGGTCATACCGGATATTACAGAAAATTTATCAGACACTATTCCGATATGACTTATCCTCTGGAATAATTGCTAAAAGAAGATTGAGATTATAACTGGATGGAGGAATGCGACATTTCATTTAACAAATTGAAAAGAAAAATGGTCGAAGCACGGATTCTTCGATTCCCAGATTGGTCAAATAAATTTCATGTACATATTGATGCATCCGGAATAGCAGTAGGAGCCATCCTAACACAACCCGAAGATGATAACATGGACTATCCTAATGCATTCAGCAGTCGAAAATTGAATAAATCTTAAAGAAATTATTCTACAACTGAAAGAGAAGCATTAGCTATGGTGTTTTCCCTTCAGAAATATCGCCATTATTTATTGGCTAATCCCTTTGTATTTTATACAAATCACCAAGCTTTAAAATACTTAGTCAATAAGCCATTGCATCACGGGAGATTATGTCGCTGGTTATTACTGTTCCAAGAATTTGAATTCGAAGTAATCATTTGACCTAGAAAACTTAATGTCGGACCAGACCACCTGTCGAGAATCAACACAGGAGAAGAACCGACAGGAATTGAAGATGACTTACCGGATGCACACTTGGTTTGCATTGAAGCAGTACCTTCAGAACTTATGGAAATTGCACAATTTCTGGAAAATGGGCAAGCTCCTGAGGGAATGAATGAGGAAAAGAGGAAGATATTAGCAATGAAAGCAACCCCCTACACCTTGATCAATAGTTTCCTCTATAAACTTGGCTTGGACGATATATTACGCCGATGTACACTTGAGCATGAACGACGGGATATAATTACAGAAGCCCATGCTGGACCAGCAGGAGGACACTATCATACGGATATAACAACCAGAAAAATCCTGCAGGAAGGACTCTGGTGGGAAATGATTCATAAAGACTGTTGAGAGTATGTATCTAAGTGTGACAAATGTCACCGCATGGGCCAACCACTACCAAGAACAGAAATGCCATTATGCCCAATTAACCCTAGCCGAACATTTGAAATATGGGCTATTGATTTTATTGGACCATTTCCAGTAGTAGGAAGATGAACAGGTGCCCAGTATATTATTACTGCTGTCGAATACGTTACCATGTGGGTAGAAGCAGAACCAGTCGAAACATGCTCAAGTGAAGTTGCTGCTAAATTCATTTATGAAAACATCATAACACACTTTGGATGTCCCATAACATTGATAAGTGACCAAGGCACACAATTTTCATGTAAAACCATTAAAGCATTGACTAAGTAGTTTGCAGTCAATCATAGAATAAGCACAGCTTATCACTCTCAGTCGAATGATGCAGTAGAATCGTTCAATAAAACACTTACAAAAGGACTGACAAAAATATGCAATATAGAGAAAGATGACTGGGACGATAAAATACCTGCCGTCCTCTGGGCATATAGAACAACATATAAGAAAATGACAGGACAGACACCATTCTCACTTGTCTATGGGAAAGAGGCTGTTGTTCCTTTACATTTTCGACGACAAGCATTGACCATAACAACAACTCTACATATCGACATCGAAGATACTCGACACAAACGGCTATTACAGTTGTCGAAACTGGATGAAAGTCGACAGTTGGCATTAGAACATCAGAGAGTGCAAAAACAACAACAGAAAGCATGGCATGATAGAAATATCAAACAAAAGAATCTGTCAGTTGGAGATTTAGCACTCCTATATAATAGCAGAGTAAAAGGGAAACCAAAAAAGTTGCATACAGAATGGATGGGACCCTATATCATCGAAAAGTTAAATCCTAATGGCTCAGTCTGACTAAAAACATTACAAGGAGATATTTTCAAGAAAGTCGTAAACAATGCCCGACTAAAAAGGTATAAATCATGAACATGAAAAAAAAAAAAAAACGGTTAGAAATAACCAAACGAGAGTAATATAAAGCAATCAACCAAATATAGAAGATCGTGGCAAAAAGAAGAAATGACGAAAGAATGGCAGAGGAAGCAAGGAAACAACAGAGAAAGAAGTCCGACGCATAACCATTGATATTACAGGCACCGACAAGAACATCGACGGTTTACAGAAGAAAATTTGACACATCGGAAGTATTGGAGCTTGGGCCGACCAAACATAAATAGAGAAGCCCGTCGACCTAACACAACGAACGAGATGTCATAGCACCATGATGACAAAGCAATAAAGGCTAAAGATAATCACACCGCCAAAAGTAATGTACCTGACGAAGCGTCGATATCTGGCTAGCCTAATTTAATAACTCCATCACATCAGCCATTAATACAAGCCTCTACATCTCGTTTGCCCGTGCCGAGTAATTCCGCTATAAATACAGAGCTTGAGGATTCTTGGTAACTCTTCTACCGAGAACTTGAACTCCAAGAAATAGAATTCCCTAACTCCACTGAAACCAGTCTTACAACGTCGCACCCTGAATCTGCTATGGCTCCTCGAAAAACTTTAACTGTTAGCAGAGCCACCGCAACAACAGTTAGAGAATTGGAGAAAGAACAAACACCACTGGAAACTAGACTCCAGTTGATTCGGAATGCAAAGGCATTAGAACCCACCTAGAAGAAAGCATGGAGAAGTGTCGAAGATTGGGGAAAGGAATCAAGCAGTCACTGGAGAGAGGAAGCAAAACGGTTGCAAACAGCCACAATCCTGCACTACCTGAAGGCACCCTTATTGGATAACTTTGGGGTATTGAAGGAAGCCATTGCACAGTTCATCGTTAGCAGATACCACAACGGCAAGATTTACCTTTATATTCCAGTCGAAATCAATGGTGAAATCATCCACAAAACCACTGGCCTTTCACATAAAGGAGATGTTGTACCAACAAGTTTGGTTGTAGACTTGATTGATCAGTTTGTCGATTCTCCCACTGGAAAGAATTCATGAGGAGTAGTCATGAGTCAGATTGTTTTCGGCAATTACAAAACGGCCACCAAGATTGTATCACATGCACTTTCAAGGACAGGTAGAGGTTCAGACCTGAAGCCCGAAATGCTAGAAGTTGTTAAAAATATGGCTATGAACGGAAAGGTATACAACTGGGTAGACTATTTGGCCAACATTCTTAAATATACATGCCAGGACGAGGGAGCTAGCATCCGCTACCCATCTCTACTCATTTGGATTGCTATGACCCATTGTCGACCAAAAGGAAACAAAGACTTCACTGAAGTCTAACTCGTCCTGATGGAAAATTTCCATTGTTTTGCACCTGGAACAAACCGACATGGACCTACAACAGTCAAGCTTTGGATTGAAGCATGGTTTACTGACCTTAAAGAAATAGCAACAAGATGGAGGGTACCATAGAACATCCATCGAAGCCTACCACCGACAGCGCACATCCAACTATCTTTGGATGACAGAACAGTATGGTACATGGAAGGAGCAGTAGGTCCAGCAAAATGACTCGACTATTACCCCTCAGTAAGCGAAATCTTCTCAGAATTAAGCCATCAATCTAATCAAGTATTACTTATTCTAGCACAAGCCTTGAAAACCGACTTCAAATATGTCGAACCTCTATCCAACATGGAAAAAGAAGAAGCATATGAAATTTGGTTGTACATGAACACTTTCAGCTATCAGCCAGAGCCAACACCTAGCACCAAGATGTTAGCACTCACCTAGACTCTGCACATAGAAGCCAAAGAGCAGTCGAACAGTGATACAGAATCCGACAATCTAGAACATCTTCTGACAAATGATAATATCCAGAAGGTAGCAACTGAAATAGTCACAGCCCGACAGAACCAAATAATATCGACAAAAGGGAAATGAAAAAGATAAGAAACAATTCAAGAACCGTCGATGATAGACGAGATCGAGCTATACGACAGCGCTACCCAAATCCTAGAAGATGCAGCCAAGAATAAACTGCCCATTGAAGAACAATTCAGAAAGTTCTTAGAAAAAGTTAAGTATCCATCTTCCCAAATCATTGTTAAGAAACCCAAAATTTCAGTCATTCCTGATGTTGATCTAACCATCCAGTCCCCACCCCATCTCCCAACTATAGTAGAAGAAGAAATAAGTCTTTTAGCATTACCTGCTCCTCATGTCATAGAAGACTCCGCCTTGAATACATTCAATGCAAACATTCCAATATTTTTCCCTAACTGGAACGAGATGGTCATCCAACAACCCATTTTTTCCTCTCCGTCTACTGTCCCAGTTAACTTAGCCCCATCCGAAAACATTCAAACAGGAATTTCACCTTTGCCATTGCCCAACCCAGAAATTGTCGGTCACATGACCACCCACCATATCAGAAATCCTAATCCATCAAATCCAATATATGCACAACAAACAGGTGTCTTCACTCCTCTTCCATTCGAATCACTACCACATCAAACAAGTCCAATTCAAGAAAAAACCATTAGCGCAGAAAAATCCCAAGTTGTCAGTTCCCAGGTCGAGTCTAGTCTAGTTAGTCCGGATCTCTTCGACAGTACCATCTCACCAAGTCCAATTCCAACATCCGTCAACCTACCATCATTCCCAGTAAACCAGTTGAGCTCCCCTGTCGAAGGATCCAAGTCTAGTTCAATTTCACAATAGCTCAACAAAGAAGCAGACATGACAGAAGCAGAGAAAGTCACGGAACCAGTCAAGACTCGAGAAGCTGCAGCCGACACGATAGGACCATCAGAACACATAAATGCTCCAGCTACTAATACAAGCAATATGGAAATCTCTAGCACATCATCAACAAATCCACTAACAGCCGAAGGTCCAGAACATGACAATCCAGTCATTACAACAGCAGTACCCAGTACACACAGTCAAGCAGAACAGGCTACCATCAGTGCACAAGTAGCCATCAACAACCACCCAACAACAGCTGCAAAAGATAATGGGCCAGAACAACAAACCATAAGCAAAGAAAAATATAAAAGTAGCCGCAAGAAACACAAAGAGAAGAAACGTAAAGAGAGAGAATTGCAGCAGCAACTGCAAATGCAGCAAACACAGCAAGGACAACCAGAAAATATTCCTTATGTATATTTAGATCAATTTGGAGCTACTACAAACTATTAGCCACAGTTGGCCTCCCAAGTAGAACTCGATTTACTTGAAGATGCAGTTTTTAGAGCGCAAAGATATCGCCGACAAGAATCAGAAGATTAGTTACTGTAGCTATAGAACGAACGGGCTACATTTCTTACTAAGTGTGAAAAATTAGTTCAGCAAGCTATCCCGCTTCCAGCAGTTCCGACACGACACCACCTCTAGACAAAGCATACCAGCTACTGGAATCTGTCGTGTCAATGTTACAATCTGAGCTTCTTAAGAAAAAGCAAGATCAGGCTATTGAGGTAGCTTCCCTCATGACAAATCAATTTATCGCCTTTTCAGCAGCTTCCAAAGCACTGAAGCAGTACGCTAATCAGGCAGAAAAACTTGCCTCCGTTCTCAATAATTGGTATATCTACTATGGTGATGTCTACAAAAATATTGAGAAAACGTGAGCATTACTAAGCAAGCTTCAGCAACAACGCTTGACTGCAGATGAAGCCCATATTGAAATACTTGATAATCAGATCATCCTGGAGAACAAGCAATTAGAAAAGTTAGAAAAACAGGAAATTCAGTGGATGTGACAGGCTCGAGGAGGCCTCAACAAACTTGAAGAAATTCAGCCCCGATTCAATCAGTTACTTGCTGCTGCCGACAATACAATTAACACATTTGGTCCCGACATGATCCATTTGTAGGCTACATCCACTCACGACAAGATGGAAAATCTGTCGAAACTCACAACTCTGACTGTCAACATCCAGAATATGCTACGCACTTGGGAAGAGTTCCAACACCATCTATCTGTCTCTGCTGAAGTAATCATTGAAGCTTGTCTCCAGATTCCTAATGTTATGGATTCTAGCATTTCTTTGACATAACTATTTCTATAATTCATTTTTTTGTAATTTTGATCTCTCCATTTCTTTGGGACGAAGAAAGATTTTGAGGTGGGGGAGATGTTGGAGGGGCCTAGGTTGGCCTGTCGACTAGGCCCTCCGCCCGACCACTTTGCAGCATATGTCGACTAGTCGCATTGACTAGTATGGGTCGGGTCAATTGGATAAACCAACAGACGGTTATGTAATTGTATCTCCACATATATATATCTAGGCTGGTGAGCTGATAGAAAGAGGAGATTGATTCTATCATATTGTTCTGCTATTGCTGGTTAATACAAAGACTATTCTCTCTATCTGTCTCGTCTCTTGTATCTTTGTCATTGCGTATGCTTGCTTATATTAGGTAATGTATCTATGATAACTATGTGAACTGTGGAACTACAACAATAACTAAGCTTGAACAAACCTCACAATTTCACTCAGTTAATTGCAGATAAGAATTTAGCAGAAAGGATGAACAAATTCACTCATGAAACTCAAAAGATATGAGAAAATAATGATAATACATTCATCAGTTGTAAGCTGGAAAAAAGATGTCAATACAATAGAATGAATTTGATACCTCCAAGGGTGATTCGAATTCACCTCAAGTCATGGCTTAGTCAGCATTGGAACCATCTCTCGATAAGACTCAATGACCACCGATGGTGAATAAACAATCAACTGAGGTAGAACTGAGCCTAACTGAACCATGTGAGCACTGAAATAGGGGAGGAGACTCCAAGGGGCACATAACTAGATGTCAGTAGTCAAGTGGAGTTCTTCTACACTCTGAGATAGTCAACTGGGAGCTATAGTCAGTTAATTGAGAAATCAATGCATGAACTGACTGATGGAGGTCCTACAACTGTGTAGTAGGGCGTATAAGTAACTATAGTGATGACAACAATGCACACTAGGTGGGTAGGAGGGCTACTGATGACTAGAAACAAGCTCTAGGGGGCATAAAACAAGGACTAGGTGCTAGGATACTCCAGTGCTGCTGACTAGATGCATGCATGCATGCAAATCCAACATGTGATGGTGAGAATATTCCAAAACCCACCCTTAAGCTGGACTATGAGGAAATATAACTAAAAAAATAGGGCCCTGGTTACTGAGACCAAAGGTCACCTCGTACAACAATCTAAATAAAATGTGAGGAAAGAGGAAAAACCCAGTGGGAACAAAACCCCCCCTCAAGATAGACTGTAGAAAAATCTATTCAACCAAGGTATCACTCACTCCAAGAAGCGATCGGAGGTATGTGAAATTATTCACCGAAAAAGACTTGGTGAAAATATTCGCAATCTGCTCTTCTGTAGGACAATAGAGCAGTGTGATGGTATGATCAAGCACCAATCCTCAGATGTAATCCATTTGTATCTCAATATGTTTGGTTCTTTGTCTCAGAACCAAACTTATAGAAATCCTGATAGCACTCTGATTGTCACAATAGATGACCGGTGGAGTACTATAGAGAATCCCAAACTCACAACCAAATGCACTGTGTGGCTGCATTCATTGCACCTCTGTACTCGAACTCAGCTGAAGAAAGAGCTAAAGCAGTCTGCTTTTTGCTCGACCAACAGATAGGGACAGATCCAATCATGCAAACAAAACCTAATGTAGAATTCCGATCTAAGCTCTCTCCAGCCCAATCTGAATCTGTATACCCAACCAGGTTCAATGGAGACCCAACTGCACAGTGAATACCATAGGTATTCCTCCCTTGCACATAATGCAAGACCCTCTTTGCTTCCTTCCATTGAATCTCATGAGCCTCCTGCATGTATCTGGAGACAACACTAACTACATAGGATATATCAGGGCGAGTATGTGTAAGAAACAAAAGACTCCCGATCAACTGTCGATACAAAGTACTATCCACCAAAGGTGTAGAAGAACCATCCTCAAGGCTAATCCCTGAAAGAAAAGGAAATGATGTTGGTTTGCATTCCGTCATATGAAACCTGTCAAGTAGATCTGATTCATACTTGGACTATGCAACCTTGATTCCTGAATCACTCTGAGAGACTTCAAGACCAAGAAATTGCTTTAGCAGTCCCAGATCTAACATAGAGAAGGAGTTGTGCAAAGTTGTTTTGATAGATCTAAGACATGAAGAGAGACTCCCTGTAATTAGAAAATCATAAACATAAAGAACAATAAGGAGTAGATAGTTACCATCATGTCTCAAGTAGACATTCGAATCATATTTGCATCTCTGAAAATCTTGTGATAGTAAGGAGTCCATATTAGCATACCAAGCTTGGGGATCCTGCTTGAGCCCATACAAGGACTTCCTCAATCTGCACACTAGTGAAGGATCATTAGTGTATCCTTCAGGTTGCTTCATGTAGATATCCTCCTTTAGATCTCCATGAAGAAAGGCACTCTTGACATCCATGTGATGCACTTCCCAGTGCTTGGATGCAACAAGAGTTAGAATAAGAAGAATGGAATCCATCTTTGCAACAGGAGCGAATGTCTCTCAATAATCAATCCCATGAACTTGGGATAACCCTTTAGCAACCAATCGAGCCTTGTACTTGCCTGTGACTCCATCTGAATCCATATTTGTTCTGTATACCCACTTTCATTGAATAATCTTCCTACTAGGAGGAAGAGAAACAAGCTCCCAAGTCTCATTTCTTTGAAGAGTTTGGTACTCTTCATCCATGGTTTATATCCATCTCGGATCTTGGGAGGCCTCAAAGAATTTTTTTGGATCTTATCCAATCATAAGAAAACATCTGTTAGCAAGAAATGGATCTATGTGAGAAAGTGCAAACCTTGCATTTTGAAAATCAAATCTAGTTCTCCTTAGATCTTGTGGATCTCCAACAAGATCACCGACAGATTCAAGAGTTATGGAAGCCCATCTTGGAAGAGGAGTTGGACCTTCAAGTGCTAAATCTTCAGGTTCTTCTGGATATGGTTCTAACATTCACTCATCTTCACTTTCATGGTCAGAATTTGAACTTTCATGAGAGGATGCTTCGCTATCTTGTTCAATAAGTTGTGTAGGTGTAGTTGGAAATTTGTCTTCATCGACATGGTGAGAATCATGCAGTGTCCACTCCTCAAATGACACACTTCTCTCAAGAAATGTATGCATGGTGGATAGATCCATAAGTTTGTAGGCCTTTGCACTGAATGCATAACCAACAAGTATACACTCTTTACTTCGTGTCTCTAACGTTCTCCTTTTCTCTGATGTAATCCTTGCCCAAGCCTTGGATCCAAAGACTCTTAGATGAGATACATCAGGTTTGTATACCATCCATGCTTCAAAAGGAGTTTTACCTTGTAGCCCTTTATGAAGAACTCTATTCTGGAGGTAAGCAGCACAATTGACAGCTTTTGCCCAAATTCTAGGAGACAATCCTTTAGACTCTAGCATGCAAGTTTCCATCTCTTTCAAGGTTCTGTTTTTTCACTCTTCTACACCATTCTGTTGTGGTCTATAAGGAACAGTGTGTTGCATAGCTATACCCTCATCTGCACAAAAAGCCTGAAAATCATTCTTCACATACTCTCCTCCATTTTCAGTACAAAGTACCTTGATCTTCTTTTCAGCAAACGTTTCTACAGGAGATTTAAAGAACTTGAAGTACCCAAAAACTTATGATTTCAACTTAAGAAAATATACCCAAATGAATCTAGAATAATCATCTATGAAAGTTAAGATGTATCTTTCATGATTCAAAGATAGGTGAGGAAGAGGTCATGATATGTCACTGTGGATAAAATCAAGAAGTGATGAGGCTCTCTTAGCCTTTCCTTTCTCAAACTTATGCTTTGGGTGCTTACCAATCAAGCAACCTTTAGAGGTGCCTTAGAAAATCTGATGTTCGGAAGCCCTTCAACTATATTTTGATTTTGCAGTTCTTGCAAATATTTGTAGTTTAGGTTCCCAAACCTCTCATTCCAAAGTATGCTCACTTCATTCGCATGAGTAAGAAGTGAACTTTGTTTTGAGTAAGGTAAGAAGTAAGAAAACTCATATAGTTTTGAATGGTGGTCTGCAATACCTTGTGCAATTATCTTCCCAGATGAGATCTCTTGGATTTCAACTGCATTAGGAGTAAAGGTAACTTTCTTTGGAACTCCTGTGTGGGTCATTTGGTAAACAGAAAGGAGGTTAGTCGCAAGAGTAGGAACATAGAGTACATCATTGAAGTACCCATGATCCAGATTGATTCTTCCAATCCCTTCATGAGAGACTTTAGAATCATCTCCCATCAGAATAGAAGGCCCCACAATATGTTCGAATTCATAGAATATATCCTTACAGGAAGACATGTGCATGGATGCTCTAGAATCTATGATGAAGGAGGAGTCATTCGAAGTGCATGCCATGAGTGCATGACACCTCTTTTTATCCTTTGATTTAGGATCATATTCTTTTCTTATAGAATTTGCAGGTACTAAAAGATTGTTTTTCTCAAGAAGTTGGGCCATTAGATCAATGTTCTTCTTCATGCAATCACTTTCAGGATGAAAACCTCTGTTGCAATATGGACATCTGGTCTTCTCCTTTTGTTTTTGCTTGCCTCTCTTAGGATTCGAAGTCCCTTCTAACTGTTTGGGATTTATCTTGACTTATGCTCATAGGATTTATTTTCCTTTCCCTTCTTCTTCCCTTTTCCATTCACATTCTTCCCTTCTCCTATAGCAAGGGCTTGATCCAAATTTGGTTTTATCACTCCCATTTGCACCAATTTGTCCTGCTCCTTTGAAAGAGAGAGGATGAATGCATATAGAGAGGCCATTTTTCAGTTTGGAATGGAAATTTTTGTTGATTGAAAGGTGGATACAAACATAGATTAGTCTGCACCCAATTTCGAAAGGATGGCAAGGATAAGCTGCTTGGCTTCTTTCTCAATTCCATATTGCTTCATCTGCACAACCAGGTTCTTGAACCTTGTGAATAACTCATTGATAGAATATAAATTATTGGGGCTCAGAGAGATTAACTCATTTTCCATTTGATGCCCTCTCAAATCATCATTTTGTTAAATTTTCAGAATTTACTTCAATCTGATCTAGGATCTTAACTGAGAGAACAACATGTACAGCATATCTACAGCATATCAATCATGGAGACAATAATGCAAGCACACAAGAGACACAAAGATTTACTTGGGGAAAACCATAAAGGTGAAAAACCCCAATAACTTCCTCAGAGATAGATAGAGCAATGATACAACCAACCATGAGAGATAGACATAACCTAGCAGCAGATCCTCCTCCTCCATAAGTGCGCCACTCCTCCTTGAGTGCATGAGTGAGAAGTGAGTGATCAAATAGAGTGCCTCCCGCACTCTATTTATACTTGACTTGACTTTCCTTTTTACCTAACTCATGTAGGCTCGAACTTAACCACATAACATAATGCTGACTGGGCCAACCCCCAATAGGGTGGTCTAATAACCCTTTGACCCACATGGCCGACCCCCAATAGGGTGGTCTAATAACCCTTCGACCCACATGACTTATACAGGGCCGACCCCAACAAGGTGGTCTAATAACCCATCAAGTATAAGTTACGACACTTACAATATAAATGACGACACTTCCTTATAGAGGAATAATACCATCTCTATAGGAATACGATATACATATATGTGAAATACATTCCGAAGTTACATATACATCAACACTCCCTCTTAACTAGGAAGGTATTTCTCAGCACAGTTCTTCTAGCACAAGTCATCTTCTCTGGATCATCGTCACTAGATAATCGTCATCGAGTCATCATCATCGTCACTGCTGCTGCTATCTCAATCAATCTCTGAATCTACTCGTCATAGGAAGTTCTACAGAGCCAGTCCTTTTTCATACTGGATGTAGGCCCACCACCTGCAGGTCTTCGTCATCACTGGCCATACTGTGGAATCCTCAGGACTTTTACGTGCGTCACAAAACCTCGAAAGAGCATCCCAGGCTGTTACGAGCACACAGCTCTACCTATAGGATCTCCCAGGGCGCTATTACATGTGACCCCACCACAAAACCTCGCAAGAGCATCTCAGGATGTTACGGGTACACAACTCCGACCTGAAATCTCCCAGGGCGCTATTACATGTGGTCCACCACAAAACCTCGCAAGAGCATCTCAGGATGTTACGGGTACACAACTCCAACCTGAAATCTCCCAGGGCGCTATTACATGTGGTCATGGCAAAACCTCGCAAGAGCATCCCAGGACTGATTACGGGCACACAGCCCAACCTATCGGATCTCCCAGGGCGCTATTACATGCCATAGGACAAAACCTCGCAAGAGCATCTGCCAGATATCCCAGGGCGCTATTACATGCCATAGGCAAAACCTTGAAAGACTATCTGCAGATCTCCCAGGGCGCTATTACATGTCCTCCCAGAGCAAAACCTCGAAAGAGCATTTGCCAGATGTCCCAGGGCACCGATATTACACGCCATAGGCAAAACCTCGAAATACCATCTGCAAATCTCCCAAGGCGCTATTACATGCTCATCTGCACAACCTGATCCACGGCCATAGAGTATCAACCTGATACTCACCATACATCATCCTGATGTATTCATGATCATCCTGATCATCATCACTGCAACGTCCTGCTGCATGTCATCTAGAGAAACATCCTGAAGCTCGTCATCCATGATCATCCTGATCATCACTGCAACATCCTGCTGCATGTCATCTGGAGCAACATCCTGAAGCTCGTCATCCATGATCATCCTGATCATCAATGCAACATCCTGCTGCATGTCATCTGGAGCAACATCCTGAAGCTCATCATCCATGATCATCCTGATCATCAATGCATCTACCTGATGCATACCAAGTATCTACCTGATACATATCATCATACATGATCCTCCTGATCATCAATGTATCCACCTGATACAAATACAAATACATGATACATATCACCATACATGATCCACCTGATCATACAATGTATCCACCTGATACATATACAGATACATGGTCCAAGCATCCAACATGATGCATATACAAAATACATACACATGATCCAACTGATCATATCCAGCATCTACATGATGCGTACATACATACATAAAAATGATCCAACTGATCATATCCATCATCCAACACGATGCGTACATACATACATAAAAATGATCCAACTGATCATATCCAAGCAGAAACCAGAACATCATCCTGATGATCATCATCCAGCACTTACATCCACAGCCATGTGAAGGATCCTCCTTCCAACATGCTTGGAATGGCTTCAGCAAATGTGTCCATCACTTCTTCCTCGAAGTGTTCTCGATCTGAAGAACGCCAAGCCTCTCTCTGAAGTACTCGAACTTCACTCTGGCTAGTGGCTTCGTCAGCACATCTGCAATCTGCTCGTCCGTCGCAACATACAGGAGCTTCATAGCTCCTCTCTGCACCATTTCCCTGATATAGTGATATTTGATCTCTATGTGTTTCGACCTGTCATGAAACACTGGGTTCTCGGATAGCTTCACACAACTCTGGTTATCACAGAAGATACCAGTAGCCTCCAACGGGAGATCAAATAACTCAGACAGTAGCTTCCGTAGCCATACTTCCTCGCAACTAGCTGAGCAGGCTGCAACATATTCTGCCTCAGCTGTACTCAGTGCTACGCAGGACTGCTTCCTGCTAAACCAAGAGATCACACCTGATCCCATACTGAAGCAGCACCCAGATGTGCTCTTCCTATCTGCAGCACTGCCAGCCCAATCTGAATCAACATAACCCTGTAGGTTAAACTTTTGATTTGCTTCATACTTGAGCCCATAATCCACTGTACCCTTCAGGTACCTCAGAACATGCTTTACAGCAACCAGGTGAACACTCCTCGGATCCGTCAGGAACTGGCTCAATGTGTTCACAACAAAACAAATATCTGGTCTCGTGTTCATCAGGTACATCAAGGACCCAATCATCTGACGATACATAGTGACATCAACTGGTTCAGATGAAGCATCATAGAGAAGCTTCAGGTTCGATGCCATAGGTGTGGCCATAGCCTTGCAGTCCATCATCCCGAACTTCTTCAGGATCTCTACTGCATACTTCCCTTGTCCAAGGAAGATTCCATCATTCTGCCACACCTCCATGCCAAAAAAAATAGTGCATCATCCCCAAGTTCTTCATCTTGAACTCGGCAGTAAGCTTCCGCTGCATGTCAGTAATCAATCTATCTTCACCTGTAACAAACAGGTTATCCGCATACAAAAGTAGTATCATTGGATTGCCTTCCTCAACCTTATAGTAAAGGTTGGAATCCGCTTTACTCTTGGTAAAGCCCAAGCTGGATAGAAAGCTGTCTATCCTACCATATCAAGTTCTGCACACATATATGACTACACCATGCTGTCTTGAAATCCATCTGGTGCATCTTCTATTTCATCACTTTTGTATTTCTCAATGCTGCCATCTGCAACATGCTTGATCTGATAGTACCATTTGGAAGTCATAATAAACTTCCCTTCACGTCTTGGGACTGCAACCCAAACATCATTCTTCATGATCGACGGATTATGGCATTCCATTTCTTCATCCCAGACCCTGGGAACTTCAATAGATATCTTTATTGCTAAACAAATGTTGTAGTTCTTCTTTTGTAGGAGATGGCATACGATCTTTCCTACACAACAAGTTAAATTGCATGATTAGAAAACATCTCATAGTTTTCAGAACAAATTCTTACACATAAAGAAATATGTCATACAGTCATGCAATTATCTTAGCCAATGCTTCAATACAACATTTATCCATATCCCATAACTTTCTAGATGCCTTCCAATCTCTACCAGAACATTGTTAAGAGTGTGCACAACTCCCAACATGTCAGCAAAGAGGTTTCATTCTAGATAAGTAGCAATGGAATGTTGTACATTGCCATAGGCCACTTACCCATGTATATTAGTAGTATACTGTTCATCAATGCAACTATTCTAATATGCATAATACATAACCTAATTCTAGGAACATCAGTATATACATTATTGAAAAGTATTATTTAAAACAAACAAATATGCAAGAAATGATGATTAAAATACTTATCTTTCTTTGTTCGTTGGGTGGACTCCCTCTGAGTCTTTGCTTCCTTGCAGGAGCTGTTGGAGTCCTAATCTGAAGAAGCTTCTTCTACACTTTTTTGTTGTGGAATGTAGAAAGATGGTCAACTCCCTCTGAATATCTGCATCCTTGCAGAAACTACTGAAGTGTGCTCTTTTTCTTTCTTGCAAGAACAACTGGAGAGTGCTCCCTCTTGATCTTTGCTTCCTGAATTACCTGTTCTTGAACTCATATTCATCCTTGGTCCCTATGCATGCTTATTAGTATCATGATTGTGTTATCCTTGTGATTTCATATAAAATCATACATTCATTAGTATACTATTAAAACACAATAATTTCAAGCATGTATAGTCATGATCATTTCAAACAAAAATAATAAGCATTATCATTCAAGTTTTATGTAGGATTCTTATGGTTAGTCAAATCATAAGAAGCATAACATGTCTAAACCTATAATTACTCAAACCTATGACTCTTCGGATTAGTTGAATCATCAAACAAGATAAGAGATATAATATGCATAAAACTTGTGATTATTCAAACCTATACCTTCATGATTCTTCTGGTTAGTCATATCATCAATTGTGGTAAGAAACATAATATGCATACAACCATGATTATTCAAACTTATGGCTTCATGAATAATCATTATCAACAACAGTATAAGATCCTAACACAAGGTAGGATTCTAGCTTGATATAGGAAAAACATACCTGGATTAGCATGCTAGCTATTTATGTCTAACATACCCGCATAATGTCTTCTTGTTCTTCGTCAATGACTTGTGCTAGTAACCTGCATATCTCATAAGTTAACCATTGCAAAACCAAGTTATACATACCTCGTAAATGGATCTTCTATGAGATCCATGACAATGGATGAATCTTTGTCCTCATGTTATCATGATCATATGTTCTTGGACCAGAACATGATTTGTCTTTCTTGGTGTACCTTTCATGTTAGTAGACAACATAAACCTCATACAACACCATAATGCATTAGTACAATCATAAGTGTCAACACCCTAACCAATGAATATCTTCTATCATGCATTCATAATTTTGTTAAGGTGATTCGACAAATCTAAAATCAAAATTGTACTAACCGTAATAACATGAAGACAAACATACCATAAACTTAATCATGGACAAATATCGAAACATACCTCGATGAGTCATACCTGTCGAGATCGCTTGTAATCTTCTTATGTAAGGCCTTAGCCTCATCTCCCTCTGAAACAGGAACTTCTTCACTCATGCAAATGATCAATCCATCTTCTTCTAGGATTAACCCAATCCACTTGATTTGCAAGAACTGGACCTGGAGTTGGATATGGGTTTGTCAGAGAAACCCCAAAAATTCAAACTTTGAATTTCAAACTTCCGAAAAGATAGAAATATGCGCCTTGATGAGCTGATCAAACTGGTATATTCAGAATTTGAAAACTGCAAAGTTTCACTCCTCAATTTTTCCTTTGAAACTTCCGGATTCACTAGACGTGACCCTGAACTGGGGTTTGATGAAGCCCACTCTTCTGCCCAATCAAAATGTTTGATCCAAAGCTCTAAGCTTCTATTTTTCTGAGGAGCTTCCAGCCGTGGTCACAGATTTCAAAAATTCCCATTTTTACAGAAGCCCTAATTTTCCACTTTTCTGATCAAAGTCCCGAACTAGGGTCTAATCAAGCCCGGCCTTCTGCCCAACCAAAAATTCTGATCTTGGTCTCTAAATTTTTATTTTGATGAGTAGCATTCAGCCGTGGTCTCCGATTACAAAAATTCCAACTTTCTCCAAAGCCCTAAATTCCAGAAGCCATGAATGAAGGTACCAAAAAAATAATTCTGTTTTGACAGAAATATGTACCTGATTGTTTCTGGTGTAACTCCGAAATTTTTGATCCAAAGGATCTGAAAAAGTTTCCTGAGATATCCTGACCTGTTACCTTTCCATCCTGACAGGTCTGACCTCAATTGGATTCTCTGAGAGAGAGTTATGCCAAATGTCGCAACGTGACCTGTTTTGGGATAAAACAGAAGAGCGAACTTGTACGGCGTGCCCCGTGTCACTGTTTGTATTTCGGCCTCTGAAAAATTTTCCTGAGATATCTCGTCCTGTTATCTTTCCATCCTGACAGGTCTGACCTCAATTGGACTCTCTGAGAGAGAGTTATGTCAATTGTCGCAACGTGACCTGTTTATGGGATAATACAGGAGAGCGCACTTGTATGGCGTGCCACGTGTCACTGGTTCAACTTCGGCCTCTGAAATTTTTTTTTGAGATAGTACAGTCTGTGTAATACATCTCACATTTTACGAAATTTAATTTGGATCTTCCTATCCCAAGTTATGACCTTTTTCCCAAGGTCACCTGATTTTGACTCAGATATGGAAGAGGCAGAAACCCTATATTGTACAGATCATAAATCACAAAATACAATGAATTAGAGGTTGTCCTTTGGACACAAGGTACCTGGAGATTTAATCTTCGTCCTGTAACAATTTCAGATCCGAAAACTTCGCCAAAACGTATTTATAGCGAAAGTGCTACGATGACTGGTTTTTGCTATATCAAGCCCTAGCATCGTAAGTGCAACAAGTGTCATGCATGCCATATCATGCCTTCTTTCAGGCTAGCTCTGATACCATGTTAAATTTTCAGAATTTACTTCAATCTGATCTAGGATCTTAACTGAGAGAACAACATGTACAGCATATCTACAGCATATCAATCATGGAGACAATAATGCAAGCACACAAGAGACACAAAGATTTACTTGGGGAAAACCATAAAGGTGAAAAACCCCAATAACTTCCTCAGAGATAGATAGAGAAATGATACAACCAACCATGAGAGATAGACATAACCTAGCAGCAGATCCTCCTCCTCCATAAGTGCGCCACTCCTCCTTGAGTGCATGAGTGAGAAGTGAGTGATCAAATAGAGTGCCTCCCGCACTCTATTTATACTTGACTTGACTTGCCTTTTTACCTAACTCATGTAGGCTCGAACTTAACCACATAACATAATGCTGACTGGGCCGACCCCCAATAGGTTGGTCTAATAACCCTTTGACCCACATGGCCGACCCCCAATAGGGTGGTCTAATAACCCTTTGACCCACATGACTTATACAGGGCCGACCCCAACAAGGTGGTCTAATAACCCATCAAGTATAAGTTACGACACTTACAATATAAATGACGACACTTCCTTATAGAGGAATAATACCATCTCTATAGGAATACGATATACATATATGTGAAATACATTCCGAAGTTACATATACATCAACACATTTTTCCCAAATAGTGATTCGAGATTTGTCCAAACCTCCTTGGGAGTATTCATACCAGTGAGATGAAAGTGTAGATCATCAGAAATACTTAGGAGTAGCAATCCAAATTCTTCATCAAGTTTGTCAATATATTTGGCTTTCTTTGTAGCACCATTAGGTTTGACTGCTATCCCATGTAACACTCTGTGGAGACCTCTGCTGAGCATGAATATCTCTACTTTTACTTTCCATTTGAAATAGTTGAAGGAGGTGAGTTTTGGAATCAAGGAGAGATCTATAGTAGCTACTGAATGCACTTCTGATGATGGAATAACCTGCAAAAATGAATGAAATTTGTCTGGAAGGATGTTACAGAATCTACTGAACACCGCTTTAGGACAGTGATCACTTTTATCTGGATCCTTCACACTTGGGTAGACCTCACTAGATTCCTCCAGTGAATTCAATGCAATGGAACCAGTATTTTCTATGGAAATCTAGAGGCTTATGGTGCTCTACTGAAAAACAGTTTTTCAATAAACTGCTGCAATTTTTGCAATTGTTGCTACTGCTGCAAAATATCTCACAAGCTCTGATACCATGTGAAATTCCACAGGGGTAGATCACTAATCTTGAACAAACCTCACAATTTACTCAATTAATTGCAAAGAAGAATTTAGCAAAAAGGATGAACAAATTCACTCATGAAACTCAAAAGATATGAGAAAATAATGCTAATACATTCATCAGCTATAAACTGGAAAAAATATGTCAATACAATAGAATGAATTCGATACCTCCAAGGCTGATTTGAATTCACCTCAAGTCATGGCTTAGTCAACATTGGAACCATCTCCCGATAAGACTTAATAATGACCACCGATGGTGAATAAATAGTCAACTGAGGTAGAACTGAGCCTAACTTAACCATGTGATCACTGAAATAGGGAGGAGACTCCAAGGGGCGCATAACCGGTTGTCAGTAGTCAAGTGGAGTCCTTCTACACTCTGAAATAGTCAACTAGACAGTCAGTTAACTGAGCAATCAATGCATGAACTGACCAATGGAGGTCCTAGAACTGTGTAGTAGGGCACATGAGTAACTGTAGTGATGACAACAATGTGTGTTGGAATATTCTCACCATCATTTTTCATATTTGCATGTCTGCATGCATCAAGTCATATGCATGCATTTGTATGAAAATGAATGCATCTAGTCATCATCTTGGTGGTCCTCCCAGCACCTAGAGCCTATTTTCAACTCCCTAGAGCCTATCTTCATCCCCCAGTAGCCCTCCTACCTACTTGATGCGCCCTATTTGATGTTTCTTCATGACATGTACGCCTTTGTTCACCTACCACCAGTTATCATTCAATTAGAGCACCTCATCTCACCTACCATGTGTCTGACAGTCAGTTAGAGCATTGATTGAGCAGTTCTTCCACTGATTGCTCATGCTAACTGCCTATAGATCCTAGTTAGCTAGTTCTAGAGTGCCACTTGATCTTCTGACAGCCTCATGCGCCCTCCTTGAAGTCTCCATCCTCTGATTTATACCTAGATGGTTCTGTTAGACTCAATTAGACTCACTTGACTGACTATTACCATTTATGACTGATACTACTGACTGGATGATGTCTCCAATGTTATCCAAGCTATACTTTGAGCATAATTCGAATGACCTCCTTCGTTATTTCGAATTCTCTACATAGTTATTGTATTATTGTATTCAGTTTTCACAGTGCCAGCTCACAGCTGATGTATGATATTGCTATTCTCCATTTTCTATGTTCATGAGTGATTATTGAATGCATTCTTCTCTTCTTCTCTGCACTTCTTGAGATTTTGTTTTGTGAGGCTTGTTACGGCTGTTAGATCCTACTGCAGATTATCACATGGTATCAGAGCAGTCAACAACTATTCGAACTGCAGCCATTGCAGCAGCAACAGTTGCAGCATTTCTTTGAGCAGCTATCTTTCACTGAGCACCAAAATCCTTTGAGTTTCCACAGCAAATCCTGGTGCTAATACCTTGAATTCACTGGAGAAATCCAATGAGGTCTAGCCAGGTGTGAAGGACTTAGTCATATGTGCTCAGGTGTCCTAAGGTAGTGTTCATTTGAAGTGTAGCAAATCTCCATCAACAAAACTCTTCTTGTTTTGCAAGTTTATTCATCCATTCGAATCCCTTTCCAGCGGACTCAAAATCGGCAGCTATCATGGATCTCCATTGTTTTTGTAGGTTATTTGAAATATTTTGCACTAGTGATTCTGCACTAGTGATTCTGCACTGCTGATTCTGCACTGTTGATTTTTCACTAGTGATTCTGCACTTCTGCACCAGAAACACACCAGTAGATTCGAATTGAACAACATCTTCCATGGATCTGAAAGCAGTTTCTTATCTCACTTCATACAACTATGAATAATGGAAACCCAAGATGATAGCATACCTAAAGAGATATGGTCTCTTGGATATGTATACTTGTGTTAAGAGAGATTTTGCTTCCTATGAAGAGGAACAAGATTGGCTTGATGATTGTGAAAGAGCCTCAATATAAATACTTACTGCTATGTTTGACAATATGGAATACCTCATGGATCTTGATGAACATCCAAGTGATAACTGGACAAGGTTGAACAGTTTTTTTGGAAAGAAGGAAGAGGATGATGTCCATTTGGAGAACAAGCCCAACAATACTACCTTCAGTTCTCTCTCTATTCATGATTCAGCCTCCATCATCTCCCATGATGAAGTTGTTCAAGATAAAGTCGAAATACAACACAAGGTTTCAGTTGATCCATCTTCTGATCCGAATTCTGAGCAAAAGATGTCAGTTACTACTCTAGAAGTTGAAGATACCTTCACAATCTCTACTTCCCATGAGCCTGCTGATGTGCAAGATGATGAACTACTAATCATTTTGGAAGTAAAATCAGATTTGGGAGGCAATGCATTCGCCCTCCTTGATCAAAAGCTTCCTATGGACTCTCATTTGGTCATTGGCACATGTTTTCAGAGTTTCACCGAAGATGGAAGACTCTATCATTCGCTTGAGTTCAAGTCTCATGCATATCCTTGTGATTTTGGTTTTGATTTCACCCTTGTTGGTTCAAAGGAGATCATAAGAAACCATCCTCAAATTCTTGGATCTGATTTGAAGTTCAAGCCATCACCATTATTTCATGGTTCATTTGATTTTGATCTCACCCCTGCTGGTTCAAAGAAGATATCAAAGAACTACATACACTTTCAGGGAGTTGATGCACCTATTGATGTGCAAGATGATGACCTACTGAGTATTTTGGAGGTAAAATCAGATTTGGGAGGCAATGCATTCACCCTCCCTCATCAAATGCTTTCTTTGGACTCCTATTTGGTCATTGGCACATGTTTTCAGAGTTTCATCGAAGATGGAAGACTCTATGATTCACTTCGGTTCATGACTCATGCACTTTTTTGTGATTTTTCTTTTGATTTCATCCCTGTTGGTTCAAAGGAGATCATGAGAAACCATCTTCCGATTCTTGGATCTGATTTGAATTCCAAGCTACCATCATCATGTCATAGTTTCTTTGGTTATTATCTCACCTATGTTGGTTCAAGGGAGATATCAAAGAACTATCTACACATTCATAGTTTTGATTCTACCTCAGTTGGTTCGAATCACATGCTTCATAATGATCTTCATATTATGTTTTTGGAGAATGATCCACTTCTTCCCAAGAGGAAGATACCTCCTCCTTTGATTGATGATCAAGAGAGTGAAGCATCATCACAGAAGATTTTAGATTCTGATTTTGGATGTGATTTATAGCTACCAAAGCATGCTAACTTCCTATAGTTTTGATTCTACCTCAGTTGGTTCGAATCACATGCTTCATAATGATCTTCATATTATGTTTTTGGAGCATGATCCACTTCTTCCCAAGAGGAAGATACCTCCTCCTTTGATTGATGATCAAGAGAGTGAAGCATCATCGCATAAGATTTTAGATTCAAATTTTGGATGTGATGATGAGCCAGTTGTACTTGCTTCTTCACATGAGATTTCAGATTCAGAGTTTGGATGTGATGATGAGCTAGTTGTACTTGTTTCATCACATGAGATTTTAGATTCAAAGTTTGGATGTGATGATGAGTTAGTTTTAGTTGCTTCTTCACATGAGATTTCAGATTCAGAGTTTGAAAGTGATGATGATCAAGAGAGCGAAGCATCTTCACATGATATTTCAGATTCAAAATCTGAAGATGGATATGATGACGAGGGAATGCTAGATCCAGATCCACAAGAACCTGAAGGTCTAGAAACCGATGATGAAGATGAGTGAATGGGAGATCCAGTTACACAAGAACCTGATGATCCTCCTCTTCCTTGATGGGAAACCATTACACTCCAATCTACTGGTGATTTGGTTGGTGATCCACATGATTATAGAAGAACCAGATCAAATTTTTAGAATGGAAGGTTTCATTCTTCTCACATTACTGATCCATTTTAGATCGATCTATCCTTCTTCGGAAAAGAAGGACACTTGCCTCCTTCTCGGGTGAGTGATGATATGCTACATTAGCATCCTTCAGTCTATTTTGACAGAGGGCTTTCTTCCCACTGGGTTTTCCCTCTTTCCTCACTTAGTTTATTTAGATTGACAGTACGGGGTGACCTTTGGTCTCAGTCACGAGGGCCCTATTTTTTCAGTTTTCAATTATTACCTCATAGTATAGCTTACAGGGGGGTGTTGGAATATTCTCATCATCATTTTTGAGATTTGAACCAACCAAGGGTCCACTCGGATCGAAACCAAAACCGGAAATGACTCAAAACCTTAGGACTAGAGATATTCTCAATATAGGTTATAGTTCTAGGTTCCGTTAAAATGATAATGTTCTTACAATCACAAGGAACAATCACATGAGAACCATCCAAATTATAGATAACCAATGGTAAATTTTTGCCACCCACATCCTAGAATCACTTTGAAAATGATGTTGGGGTAGGAACATTCATGAATTCGATAAAAATGGGAAAATATTCACATAATTCACATAGAGAAGTAAAAATGAGAATATCTAGGTTTAAGTCTACTTGTGGTGGCCATATTGACCTATTTCTGAAGAATTCTCTTCCCGATCAAAAACATTTTCACTTAGAGATGTTGTGGTCCCATTATTTATAGCTACCAAAACATGGACAATTAGGGATTTTTTAAGTTTTTGTTGTTCTTTTGGTGCTTGAATTACATCCAGAAAAAATAATATTTGCTTTAGGGCCACTAGGTCATTAACAACATTATAAGGTGATTATCCATGTGGAAAAATAAATTTTTTGGTTCTTATTAGTAGCTTGAAACATGCCTAATTATTTTATTTTTTGCTGTTGTTTCTAGTACTTCCTAGACTAGGATTTTTCACATATCTAGGTCAAACTAATTACGGGATTATTGGTTTATGTTCATTATAGAATAAATTTCATCAAATTGTTCTTCCTCTTCGATGCCAATTAAAGTATGGATAACATTTTTTCCTTTTTGTCTCTCTTTAGAAACTATAAAAGGCTCAAGTCATTGGTCAGATAGCACCATCTCTGCACCACTTTAGGTTAGCAAGCCAGTCCTCTAACCAAGGGAGAGTACCCTCACAAAAATAGATGTATGAATCCTATTCTATCACCCTAGGTAACTTTCATATATACATGAAAAAATTATGGATTTAAGCTAAAATATGAGGTGCTCGGGGAAAAATATCATCCATGAAAACACAATGGAAATGAGTGTTGTAAATTTGAAGAGGCCCAAATATTCATAATCAAAGCAAACTCAAAAAAAGGCCCACCTGGGTGCCTTAATCATATCTTAATCCTTGAAAAGAAGCACAACAACCACAAAAAACATTCCAATGAGAAATAAACAACTAGCCACTAAAATGTATCCAAGAGAGTTGTTAGAACATCACGCAAGTGAAAAATAATGTTATGATCCATGTGAACAATGTATACAAATGGAGACTTATCTACTGCATTTGAAAGTTCATTACATAACAAAATGAAACTGCTATAGATTTGAACACCTGGTGGCATCATTGCCTCGGTCCTTGTCCCAAAATACTCAACATTGCATTTAAATTTATGACAGTGTAATATCCCAATTTTGAACCCATTTCATTAAAATTGTAAATGATGTAAATATCGCTATTAAATCATAGTGAGGAGCTCAAGGCCAAGGCCCTGCCATTGATTTAGCATTTTATGTATTGGCAATTTAAAAAATCGATGCATATGGTTCTTGTGCTAGCCATGCAGAATAGAAATTAAGACATCATGTAAATATGAATTTTAATGAAATACCCACAACTGGCTATGCAATGCAACAAGAGATAGGGGCATGATTCTACAAAGAATAGGGAGGAAAATTATTCAAACCCTTGAGCCAATGGTGTTAATCCAAATGTCAATGAATGAACCCCAACTACCCATCTTGACTTATGCACCCAATCATTTAATTCTTCCAAGAGTTGGTTGAGGTAGTTAATGCCTTGGGAATGAAGAGGTATGGCATCCAATTTCGTGCATGGGCAAGCCATCAACCTAGGAAATCGTATTTTGGATTCTGGGGCAAGTAAACACCCACGAAATTGTACCCAAAGCCATTCTTCACCCATTTCCTTGGCTCTCTCACATAGTCTGAGCAACTGGGTCTTTCTCCTTCACGTTTTCTACCATTTTCCTGCATTTTCCATAGCTGGGAGCTCATTTTTGTATTGCACAGTGGCTAGGGGAAAGGGAGTCACATTTTGGGAGTTTATGGAGGTCGTTTATGCCCCTGGAATGCCCATGAGCGTTTTCTAAAAATGAATTTGCTTCCCAAGGTTGATTCCCCATCTACCATTTCATTTTTGGTTGCCCACGTTTTTCATCACTCATGCTTTTGCTATTGTGTGCATCACTCAGAATTGGCTTGATAAACCTAGTGAGGAAGGTCACCTCTAAAAGAAGATCAAAAGGGCTGGTTTCTCTTCTATGCACACCTTGAACAACACTAGAATGGAAGGTATGGCCTCAGGGACTATGTAGTAGTGAAGGGAATACTTCCTTGGGTTGGGTGTGTAGGCATTATGGGTACCAAGCTAGATGGATCTTGTAGAGGTATCCATATCTTTGTGGTTGAGCTCACTAGCTTAGCAATTCTTCCTTTCCATTGCCTTAGCAGCCTAATAAAACCAACTGTGGATTGGCTTGGCTGATTTTGGTGTATATTTGGCTATGTGTGAGCCTGTTGTTCCCTTTTTCCTTGTAGAGATCATGCCCAGCTCGGGGGTGGCAGTTGTGTTGTGAGATTGACAAGCACAATTGGCCTATGGTTGGGTGGAACGTTGAAGTTTCATAGCTAGTTGCTCAGGACTACTTTGCTTTAAGATAAGTACTCTCTTATGTTAATTCTGTATTGTATTTAATTGATGAATGACATGAATATGTTGAATGTATACTAAATGTGTAATTGAATTTACTTCTGCTGTGTTTTCATGAATATATATATATATATATATGTACATCTGCATATGTCCATGCTTTTTATATTCTGAGAATTATGTTTATTAAGTATGGGGCTAGTTGCCTGGTTTGAGCCTCACGTTCTCTCCATCGCACTGGTATGATGGGAGGGGACGTTACAGTGTGGCATCATAGCCATAGGCTACAACATTGGACCTCTATGGGCCAAATATGATCACAGTTAAAAAGGGGAGATCCCTTCCTTATCACTGCAAGTTACAGCATCAGGACTAAATGGTCTAAGTTGGATAGTTTGCAGGGGTAAGATCACCTCCTGCTAAGCAACGGTCATCACAGAAGGAATGAAAAATTTCAAAAAAACTTCTAAATTTTTCTAAGTCTATGTCGGCAAAGTCTGCGGAGTTTTGTGCTATATTTCGGCGAAACTCGCTAAGTGGAGCCGAAACGGACCCGCAAAACTTGCTGAGTGGAGCCGACCGGCATAACTCGGCGAGTTGCTTTGCAACGGATCGCCCGAAAAATTTGAGTTCGCCAAAAAAAGACAGAAAAAGTTCGGCGAAAAAGATGGAAAAATTTCGGCAAAACTCGCTGAGTGGAGCCGAAACGAATCGACGAAACTCACTGAGTTGCGCCAACGAAGTTGCGGAAGTGCCCAGGGAAGGGAAGAAAAATTTCAAAATTTTTCTAAGTGTTTTTTGCGTCAAAGAGGAAATTTCGGAATAAATCGGTGAGTTGGTCTAAAACGGCAGAAGAACTCGGTGAGCTGGTCTGAAACAGCGGAAGAACTCTGTGAGTTGGTCCAAAACGGTGGAAGAACTCGACGAGATGGTCTGAATGGAAAAAGAACTCGGCGAGATGGTCCGAACGGTGGAAGAACTCGGCAAGATGGTCCAAACAGCAGAAGAACTTGGTGAGTTGGTCTGAAACGTCGGAAGAACTCGGCAAGGTGGTCCGAATGGCAGAAGAACTCGGTGAGTTGCTCTGCAATGGGTCGAAAGAGAAAGCTAAGTTCGTCGACCCTCATATGTCATTGACTGAGAGAAAATTTTATGATTTGACAAATTTCCAATATAATATTTTCCCACGTGCATGAAAGTAATTTGTAAATTCCTGAGAATATAATGCAGCTAACAATTGTGTTTACAAACACATTTTGCAGAATCATAGCCATAGGCAGCATCCTAGATAGTGCAATTGGAAATTTTGATCTTGGTTGGGTGAAGAAAATAAACATCATGGATGATGCACAGGATCCCTATGAGCCTGAGACAGATGTCATGGGGGAAAACATACATGTTGAAAATGCTGAAACAGAATCTAATGGGAGAAGAAATCAAGAGACTCCTCCAGGTATTGCAGCCACCATGAGGAGCCTGAGGGTGGAGTTGCAAAGTTGTATAGAAGATAACGAAAGGATGATTAAGGCTCAGAAAGAACAAAATCAATTGAATGCATCCATGCTACAGAGTTTGATAGATATCCAAAGGAAAATAAACTATGGGCATCAGACATCAAATCCAGAAAGGGGTGGGAGTAGTTCTAGGAGGAATTCCTGCAAGAGGGCTAGTAGCTCAAGAAGAGTTTATACAGACAGAACATATACTCCAGAAATCTCTTCTAATGGATCATCTGACTCTGAAGAATCCATTGAGGGTTCAAGCTCTTCGTCTCGCAGGAGTAAGAGGAAGAGGCACTACAAGAACAATTCGCAGGGGGAATTTAAGAAGGCAAAAACTCCTACATTTGATAGAGAGGTAAAATTTGGTCAAGAAGCTGAAGCTTGGATTCTTGGGATGAGAAATTATTTCCAAGTCCAATACTACTTGGGAAATATGAAGGCAAGGGTAGCCATCTTCAAATTGAATGGAAGAGCATCTATATGGTGGGATCACATTACGCAAGTGAGGAAGATCAATTAAAGAAAGATTGTGTGGAAGCAGTTCAAAAAATACTTCAAGCAGAAGTACCTCTCTGATAAGTACTATGATGATAAGATCAAAGAGTTCCATGAGCTGAAATTGGGACAATTGACCATGGAAGAATATGAAAACAAATTCTTGGAGCTATTGAGATATGTCAGGTATATTTGAGATGATAAGGTGAAAATTCAGTGTTTCCTAAGTGGACTGCCCCAGTCATATAAAGATAGAATTGAGTTTGATGAACCACGAACTCTAGAGGAGTCCATAATAAAGGCCAAGTATTACTTTGATAAAAACAAAAGCAAACCAAAATTCCATAAGGCATGGAAGGACAAGAAAAATGAGAAGTCTGACCAAAGGAAGAAAGGTTTCAAACCTCCTCATATCAGAAATCAACAAAGGCATCCATCACAGGTTGTGACTAAACGAACTAGGATGATGGGAGACAAGCCAAGAGATCCAAAGGAGCCAAGAGAACCACTTCAATGTTAGGACCCACCCATCCATCCAAGGCAAGGGAGGGAACATGATGCCAATCTGTGGGGCTTTTCATAAAACTCAACCCACTCATTAGATTCATACCATTAAAAGAGATGTGTGTAGATGGAAAACAAGAAAATTATGCACAACAGAATTAAAACATCCACACACATTACTCATGGATACAGCATATCAGCAGTCATCAAATTAATATGGTGCAGAAGTAAATACATAGGCAATAAAAACACTTATCTCCATTTTTGCAATTGTCCCAAACAACTAGCTACGTCACTGCAACGTTCCACCCAACCATAGGCTCTTCAACAGCTTATACTGAGTCCGTCCAAAGGCCACCCCCGAGCTGGGCATGATTCTCACAAGGAAAGGGAACATTCAGCTCATACACAGCCCATTTCTCATTTCATCTCAGCCAATCCAGTGCACAACTGGGTTTATCAGACTGCATTTGAACCCTGGAGGCTTACACTCAAGTTCAAGCCAAAGCAATGGATTTACCAACAAGTTGGCCATGGGTTTTCCCAAATCATTTCCAGTCAAAATTGGATTAAGAGATAGGCAAAAAAATCACAGGGGAAAACGAATTCTTCCCCAGCTAATCAGGCATTCAATGGCCCAAAACGACCTCTATGGAACCCCAGGTCAATTCCTCTTCTTCCCCACTGGTAGACAACACAAAAACGCCCTTCTCCTGACTGAGGAAACAAGGATAAACAAAAAAAGTGGCTGCAAAGCACCCAGGTAGCTCTAAACTCGTGAGGGAGGAAGACTGGTTGATGGATAATGACTTAGGAAAGAAAATCATGGTTCATTTCTTGCCCAATAAGCAAAACGCGATTTCCCATGTAGGGTGGCTGCCCATACTCAAATTTGGATAGCCATACCTCTCATTCCCCAAGGCATTAACTACCTCAATCAACTCTTGGGAGAAAATAAATGATTGGGTACAAAAGTCAACATGGGTAGTTGAGGGTTTGATGGGTTCTCTCATTGACACTTGGCTTGACTTAGTTGGCTCAAGGGTTTGAATGTTTTCCCTCCCAATTCCTTGTAAAATCATGCCCCCATCTCTTGTTGCATTGCATAGCTAGTTGTGGGTATTTTATTAAAATGCATATTACATGATGTTGAAATTCCAATGTGCTTGGCTAGCACACAAGCCATATGCATCACTAAATCGATGGCGGGGCCTTGGCCTTGAGCTCCTCACCATGATTTCATAACAATATTACATCATTTACAATTTTAATGTGATGGGGTCAAGATGGGGACGTGACAGACCACATGCTTAGGAACCGTCCACATCGGAATGGGAATCCAAATCAAGTTCACAACATCCAAGGAGCTGAAACTGTGGGTCAAGTGGTAAGGACAATACCTAGAATCTATGCAGCACTAGACGACCGCGAGGAAGATCATCAATCAACTATGGTTGAAGTTGAAGGTAAGATTTCTAAGCAATCTGTTTCAATTTTGATTGATCCTGGATCTACTCACAGTTATATCACTCCTAAAAAATTTGAGATTTGTGCTTTTAAGAAATTAAAGCATAGTAAATCATGGTTAGTTCAACTAGCCACTGGAACCAAGAGAAAAGTTAGTGAAATTATAGAGAAGTGTCCATTAGAGATGGATGGGCTATTCACTTACACAAATCTGAATATTTTACCACTGGGTTCCTATGATATTCTCATTGGGATGGATTGGTTAGAGGCACACAGGGTTAAACTTGACTGCTACAATAAGACGTTTGAATGCATGGACGAAGAAGGAAACCCAAGGGTTGTAAAAGGAATTCCAAGGTGACTTCTGTTAGGCAGGTTTCAGCCATGCAACTGAAGAAGTTCTGTAGAAAGGATTGTCAATTGTATGCAACCCATGTTTTAGAGGAAGTAGAGAATGAAACTCTTAAATTGGAGGACTATCATGTATTGCAAGAATTCATGGATGTTTTTCCTGATGAGATTCCAGGACTTCCTCCAAGGAGAGACATTGATTTTACAATTGAACTTGTGCCAGGAGCTGCACAAGTGTCTAAGACACCCTACAGGATGAGTACACCGGAATTGCTAGAATTGAAAATGCAATTACAAGAGTTGTTGGAAAAGAAATATATCAGGCCAAGTGTGTCCCCATGGGGAGCACCTATTCTATTTGTGAAAAAGAAAGATGGAACACTCAGGTTATGTATTGACTACAGGCAGTTGAACAAAGTCACTGTGAAGAACAAATACCCATTGCCCCGAATTGATGACCTTTTTGATCAAATGAGAGGAGCAAAAGTATTCTCAAAGATTGACTTGAGGTCTGGTTACCATCAAGTAAGAATCAAAGAAGAAGATATTCATAAGACAACCTTTAGAACAAGGTATGGGCACTATGAGTTTGTGGTGGTACCATTTGGTCTTACAAATGCACCAGCTACATTCATGTGTCTCATGAATAGTGTTTTTAGCAAGTATTTGGACAAGTTTGTTCTTTTATTTCTAGACGACATTCTCATCTATTCTAAGAATGAACAAGAGCATGAAGAACATTTGAGAAGGACATTGCAATTGCTAAGAGAGCATAAGTTGTATGCAAAGTTGAGAAAATGTGACTTTTATAAAGATAGAATTCATTATTTGGGTCACATCATCTCCGACAACGGAATATTTGTAGACCCTGAGAAGATTGAAGCCATCATGAATTGGCCAACTCCAAAAAATGTGATAGATGTGAGATCTTTTATGGGCCTTGCTGGTTACTACAGGAGGTTTATCGAAGGATTCTCCAAGGTCGCAAACTCGATCACTTCTTTGCAAAAGAAGGGGATAAAGTTTGAATGGTCACCAAGATGTGAGGAAAGTTTCCAACGGTTGAAGAATCTTCTTACGAGTGCACCAATTTTGAAAATTGCAGACCCAGAAAAATACTTTGTGGTGTGTACCGATGCATGCAATCAAGGACTTGGAGGATTTCTTATGCAAGACAACCACATGATAAGCTATGAGTCAAGAAAGTTGAAGGAGCATGAGAAGAACTACGCTACTCATGATATAGAACTTGCAGCCATAGTACATGCTTTAAAGATGTGGAGGCATTACTTAATGGGAAGGAAATTTGAGCTAAGGATAGACCATTGTGGTCTAAAATACTTGTTTGATCAGCCAACCTTAAATGCTAGGCAAGCTAGATGGTTGGAATTTTTGTGTGAATTTGATTTTGAAATCAAACACATAAAAGAGAAAGAAAACAACATAGCAGATGCACTCAGCAAAAAAGTACATGAAATGCATGTGGCAGCACTTAGTACTTGCCAACCAGATTTGAGACAGCAGATTGTTAACCATATTGCTGAGGATGAAGTGTACGTGAAGATAAAGGACAAATTGTAGCAGCAAAATCTTGAAAAGAAGTATGAAGGCTATCATTTGGAAAAAGACGGACTTCTTACCTATAAGAATAGAGCCTATATTCCAAATGTGGCAGATTTGAGGAGGATTGTTATGGATGAAATCCATAAAGCTCCATACTCTAGTCACCCAGGATATCAGAAAACAATTGCTACAGCAAGAAAATATTATTTCTGGCCAGGGATGAACAAGGAAGTCACTGAATACATTTCTAAGTGCATGAAATGTCAATAGGTGAAAGTTGAACACCAACACCTAGCAGGTTTATTGCATCCATTGACAATCCCGGAATGGAAATGGGAAGTAATTTCCATGGATTTTATTACAGGGTTTCCAATGACTGTGAGACAACATGATTCCATCATGGTTATGGTGGACAAGTTAACAAAGGTAGCACATTTTATACCAGTTAAGTCCACACATAAAGCCGATGCCATTGCAAATATTTTCATGAAGGAAATTTTCAGATTACATGGGTTGCCTAAGGAAATAACTTTTGACAGGGATACCAAGTTCACTTCAAATTTTTGGAAATGTCTTTTCAAAGATTTGGGTACGCAGTTGAACTTTAGTACCGCATACCATCCTCAAACAGACAGGCAAATAGAAAGAGTAAATCAGGTGCTTGAAGACATGCTTCGCATGTATGTAATGGACAAGCCATCCAAGTGGGAGAATTATCTACACCTGGTAGAGTTTGCATATAACAATGGGAAGAAAGAATCATTGGGAATGAGTCCATATGAGGATTTGTATGGCAGGAGGTGTAGGACACTAGTGACTTGGGACAATCCAGTGAATAGAATTGTACTTGGGCCAGAATTTCTTAAGGAAATGGAACAAGAGGTTGCAAAGATCGGGCAGAATTTAAAAGCAGCCCAAGATAGACACAAAAGCTATGTAGATAAGCATAGGGTGCATAAGGAATTCAGTGTTGGGGATCATGTTTATCTTAGAGTGAGGCCAAGGAAGATTTCCTTGAAGCTTGGGAGTTGTGCCAAGCTATCACCTAGATATTGTGGGCCATTTGAAGTGCTTGAAAGAATAGGGCCAATTGCATATAGACTTGCATTGCGTGCTAGAACTAGAGCTCATAATGTTTTTCATGTCTCTTTTCTTAAGAAATATGTACATGATCCTAACCATGTGATTAATTGGGATGTGATCCAGGTGGAACACAATGGAGAGATCCAAACCGATCCATTGTGCATCCTAGACCAGAAGGTAACATTGCTCCAGAATCGATCCATCGGACAGGTAAAGGTGCAATGGAAGCACTACAGTCCCAATGAGGCTACATGGGAGCTAGAGGATGCCATGAGAGTGGCATATCCATTTTTGTTCAATTTTGAAGAACACTAAGGACAGTGCTAATGTAAGGGGGAGGGGAATGTAATATTCCAATTTTGACCCCATTTAATTAAAATTGTAAATGATGTAAATATCGTTATTAAATCATGGTGAGGAGCTCAAGGCCAAGGCCCTGCCATTGATTTAGCGTTTTATGTATCGGCAATTAAAAAAAATCGATGCATATGGTTATTGTGTTAGCCATGCACAATAGAAATTAAGACATCATGTAAATATGAATTTTAATGAAATACTCACAACTAGCTATGCAATGCAACAAGAGATAGAGTCATGATTCTACAAGGAATAGGGAGGGAAATTATTCAAACCCTTGAGCCAATGGTGTTAATCCAAATGTCAATGAATGAACCCCAACTACCCATCTTGACTTATGCACCCAATCATTTAATTCTTCCAAGAGTTGGTTGAGGTCGTTAATGCCTTGGGAATGAAGAGGTATGGCATCCAATTTCGTGCATGGGCAAGCCATAAACCTAGGAAATCGTATTTTGGCTTCTGGGGCAAGTAAACACCCATGAAATTGTACCCAAATCCATTCTTCACCCATTTCCTTGGCTCTCTCACGCAGTCTAAGCCACTGGGTCTTTCTCCTTCATGTTTTCTACCATTTTCCTGCATTTTCCATAGCTGGGAGCTCGTTTTTTTATTGCATAGTGGCTGGGGGAAAGGGAGTCACGTTTTGGGAGTTTATGGAGGTCGTTTCTTCCCCTGGAGTGCCCATGAACGTTTTCTGAAAATGAATTTGCTTCCCCAAGGTTGATTCCCCATCTACTAGTTCATTTTTGGTTTCCCACGTTTTTCATAACTTGTGTTTTTGCTGTTGTGTGCATCTCTGTTTTGGTTTGATATTGTGAGCAAGAACTAGGAGTGGAAGTGGACCAAAATTGGCTTGATAAACCTAGTGAGGAAGGTCACCTCTAAAAGAAGATCAAAAGGGTTGGTTGCTCTTCTATGCACACCTTGAACAACACTAGAATGGAAGGTATGGCCTGAGGGACTATGTAGTAGTGAAGGGAATACTTCCTTGGGTTGGGTGTGTAGGCATTGTGGGTACCAAGCTAGATGGATCTTGTATAGGTATCCATATCTCTGTGGTTGAGCTCACTATCTTAGAAATTCTTTCTTTCCATTTCCTTAGCAGCCTGATAAAACCAACTGTGGATTGGCTTGGCTGATTTTGCTGTATATTTGGCTATGTGTGAGCCTGTTGCTCCCTTTTTCATTGTAGAGATCATGCCCATCTCGGGGGTGGCAGTTGTGTTGTGAGATTGACAAGCACAATTGACCTATGGTTGGGTGGAACATTGCAGTTACATAGCCAGTTGCTTGGGACTACTTTGCTTTAAGATAAGTACTCTCTTGTGTTAATTATGTATTGTCTTTAATTGATGAATGACATGAATATGTTGAATGTATACTAAATGTGTAATTGAATTTACTTCCGCTGTGTTTTCATGAATATATATATATATGTACATCTGCATATGTCCATGCTCTTTATATTCTGAGAATTATGTTTATTAAGTATGGGGCTAGTTTCCTGGTTTGAGCCTCACGTTCTCTCCATCGCACTGGTATGATGGGAGGGGACATTACAGACAGTGTACAATCATAGGGGAATTTATTGCTACAACCCTAGTGCTTATCATTTATTTTCAACATTACAACATATTTTCAATGATATGATTACAATGAAGAATGAGGAAAGAAAGAGAGGAGTAAGCTAATTTTGCATATCTGATGGCTTCTCTAAGCTATCAAAACTTTGGAAAATGACTAAACCTCATTTTGCACCCTTTCGGGTTGAGATTTTATATTCCTCCTAACAATGAATGTGCCTTAGCAATGTGCCATTCCGAAACATACACGCGGTCTATTTCGCTTCAAGAATTTGAATATTTTACCATGGCTGGTGTAATTGATTTTGGGAACAACTCACCCCATGATGCTAAACGGCTTGCAATATTTTTTCTTTTATGTCCCTTTATTCATATTTCCCCACACATCCTTTTTTGGATTATGAGAGGGACCCATCAAATATCTAGCTAGCAATACTTGGTGATATCATGCTATGCTTTGGAGCTATGGTTGCTTCCCGAGTACAAACTTTTGTAATAATAATATGTCATGCCAATCCCAATTTGGCAGACTTGATCCACCTTTCAAAAGTCTAAAATCCTTATCCAATTCAGATTTGGGCATATAATCGAGATATCCCAAGCTTGCAATCAAACTTTTTAATAGACAAAAGGAATTTATTGAGGGTTGCATCTCTTCGTATAGTTCACTTGGCTTGGGAGGACTTTCTCTTTGAGATATTGAAGATAGCTTTGGAAAATGTGCTTTGTATTGTTGGTTGTAGGAGTTCTTTGAAAACGGTTATAACTTCTTATCCCATGGGGATGAGATCCCAGCTTACATCATAACATACATTGTTTTGAGGAAGGGGTTAACCACTATTGAATTTTCTTTTAATTTTTCCTCTAATATCTTGACTGTAGTAATCTTATGAATACAATTGTCCATATGCATTATAGATTATGTCCTATCGTATATCTGCATAGAATGTAGTTGTTCAGGAGTCAAAATATTAATCATAGTCTTGGATGACCTACCCGCCTGACACTTATTCTAGATATATTCTATGTTCCTTTTCAGGTAGTCTTCTACCTCCTAATATACTTTGTAGTAACTCAGGGAAAACTGCATATGGTTGTGAATTTTAGATAATTCATCAAAAATTATTTTCCACGTCCACATCTTGATTTTCTTTAAATTTTATACCATGAAAGCTTGAGTCAAATCCTCCTCATGCTTCGATTTCCAATCCACTACTTGTAGTTTGAGTTGAGCTATTTATTTCTATAGATCATGGATTTCTTCATTTTCCTTATCTAACTTTGTTCCTTGTACTCTGAAACTTTCATTCTTCTTTTCAATGACCTCTTGCAACTTGATAACTTCTGATCTAGCATTGGACTCTTGAGCTTTCCATTTATTTTTCTCTCGCTCACTCTGCAATTTATGTGTAAGGTCAAGTAATTATTCATTCAGGCATGTGTGTTGGATGATGGCAGGATCTTCCTCCTTCCTTTTCTTTTCTTCAAAGATTTTGGCCTTATATGAATCTAGCTGACTAATAATCTCATCCAACCTACTTTTCGCTTCTCTTGCTACCACTTATGGTTGCTGCAAACTCTCATATCTTGTCTTCATTCAAAAATTTTAGTGCAATTATGGAAGCATTTTCTCCTCTAAAAAAAATCAACTCTTCTTAAATTAGATAATAGTTAGCCATCACTTGAAGAGTGGTTGGAAAATATTGGGTGGCTTGAGAACATTCCAATTCTCTTATTTTCTGATATTTCTAAGTTATTAACGTCAAGACTTCAGTATAACTTTGTGTACCTTGCCCCTCCCTGACTACAAAACCCTATAGCCTTTGGTTTTCATTTTCCAAACCTTTCACTTGTGAGCTCGGAAATTGATTCCTGATCTTGAGGCCTTCGACTTGTCTGTTATATTTGTCAATTTCAGCTGCAGTTTTGATATACTTACTCAATACATTATTTGTCCCTTCATCCATTGACACTTCATCCTCAGGGGGAATATTTGGTACAGTGTATACTTCAACCTGTGATGTTCTCCATTCATTGGACTGAATAGCTCTATAAGTTCCTTTGGTCATAGGTTACATCAAGATTATCCTGAACTTATTTGTGTAAGGATCAAATCTAGAGACCGGTCTAGCTCTAGCTTAAGAGTCTAGATATTCTGTTATAGGGAAAAATTCTGGCATCTTTTCTCTCCTTTGTTGTTCTTGTTCCACTAGAAATAAAGGGATAGCAATATCATTTATTTCTTAGGCCTTGAAACTTGAGGATGCACTCATGGGGTTTTCTGACACCGTGGCATACATTAACTCATTAGACTCAAAAAATTGAGAGCCAGGGATGATGGGAATTTCACCTTCCTTAAGTTGGACCTCTTGTGAGGAAGCATTATCCCGCTCGCAGTTAGTTGCTCCTTCATTTTTCCACTTCTCCTATTTGAGAGGAATAATTGCTTCATTTTTCTTATTCTTCTTCTTTTATAGTTCATTTTCCTCTTTTTGATATATGGTGGACGCTCTACTACTTGGGATTCAAGCTCCATGGTTTCATTTCCTTATTACTCGAGGATCATGTCTATGAACGAGAAAAGGGGGCCTTTTGAATCTGTACTTTTCTCTATTGTATCATCTCCTCTTATTTCAATAGGGAGTTGCAATGTAGTTGCAGTCGTTTCATTTAATTCTTCAACTAGTTTACTAACCTCTATATTTACTGAATCACCTAGTTTATTGGGGCCCATTTATGTTCCCTCATATCTTTCAGCATATTTTTGCTGATGCTGCCCACTTGGCTCTAGATGTCCCTATTCTAGAAGGCCATTATTTTCCCCTGGCTGTAACATTTCTTTTATCTATCTATGTTCCCATCCTTTCATTTTTCCTTCCTTAAAATGAATCTCGTCTATTTCTACCCACTGTTTGGCATACTCTAAGGCAATCTCCTAGGCGTGAGAAACTTAGGAAGTCTATAGGGGGTGGGTTTCCATGTTGTATAACCTGGTCACTATATATTCTTTAGATAGGAACCAATGTCCTCTTCTTATAGCCTCACCTAACTATAGGTGGGCTCTAATTTCACGGGGCACGCATGCAAGTTCTGTTCTAGTAATCATAGTAAAGGCCTTATACATAACCTGGGAAACAAAATGATTCTAGGAAACTGCTTCTTATTTGTCGTTATTTAACCATGGTATCCAATCATATATTCTATTCAAGGTAGTATCTTTTCCTTTCTATATGCCTTGATTCTTAGGAAGTTTGAAATATTTCAAAGTATAAGACTATAAGTCCATCGATGCATGATGTGTGGATCTATTTGGATTTATGTGAAGGTGCATTTGGTGTCTTTGTGTAATAATTGAGTATTCCAAATGCTTTTGTGACTATGGAGCACATTGAGTGTGTGGAAAATAGTAAATCCACTATTTGTGATTTAAAAAAAACTAGATTAGTATTTTCCTCCACATTCTTAGTATTTGATGGCTTGAGCTTCTTTAGGATGCCACCTATACTCCTAGGTGGAGTTAGCTTGTAAAATTATTTTGTATGTTTGTAAGCCTTGGAGGCCTGCATGCATTCTCATAAAGCTACAATATTTTTCTTTAAGTGACAAGCACTAGGTTAAGGTTGCGCGGGCATTCTAAATCTAATCTCAATCACCAGATAGGGATTTACATTAGTGGGAATTTTTAAAGTGGTACGTGCATATTCTAATCTTTATTGGGCATTATTTTATGCCCTGCGGGAATTTCTAGAACACTGATAGGAGGCCTACGTCCATTCTCATAATGTTGTAAGATAATTGATTAAATACCAATGAGGTCGAGTTCTTGAATACATTAATGCCAATTCACTTCATACTTAAAAGGTATCTTCATTAACCTGTTGACATATGATCTTTCATATGAAATGTTGCTTGTGAGAAATTTTTAGATTGATTTAACCTTTGGCACGAGTAAAGGGGCAAGTTGCATATCTCACTTGATTCATAAGGAATGGTAAAATAGATGTTATCTCACTTGTCGGTAAATTTATTGTTGTTTGCTTGTTGGGTTTATAATAATTCCTAAATCTAAGAAAAATTGTGACCATTTATTACTGCCTTAAAATTCATTTTACAATCCTTTCAGTATACTTAACTTTCTAAATACCTTGTTTAGAAGACTTGAGTATTGAGACATGAGCATCAACAACATAAAGGCCACCATATTTTGATCTAAAATGAAAGAAATATCTTTAGTAACAAGTCATTGAATTTTTATGTCTATTCTCATGTGGTTAATGAAATATCTCACTCTCCTTTATTGTTGAGGTAATTCACCTAGTAATACTTGACAAGGTATCATTGGTTGATATAATTAGCATTCTGAAACTTTATATGAGAAGCACTTTGTTTTACCGTGAAATACTTCTAAAAAACTTAGGAGTTCATGAGTGTTTAAGGAATGAAATAATCTTGGATGGAAGTAATGCATTAATCCAAAAGTTGTTTCGATACTTGAAATTATGACAAGTAGAATTCTTAACTAGTCATTGTGCTTACTACTAATTTGGAGTTTGATTTCCATCAATATTTTAAAACTAGGAGTTGGAATTTGAACCGGCCGAGTGTCCACTCGGCTCAAAACTTAAATTGACAATGACGCAGAACCTTCGGACTAGAGATATTCTCAATATAGGTTATAGTTCTAGGTTCCCTTAAAATGATAATGCTCTTACAATCACAATGAACAATCACATGAGAACCATCCAAATTATAGATAACCACCAGTAAAATGTTTCCACCCACGTCCTAGAATTACTTTGAACGTGATGTTGGGGCAGGAAGCTCTATCAATTAGATAAAAATGGGAACATTTTCCCATAATTCACATAGAGAAGTAAAAATGAGAATATCTAGGTTTAAGTCTAGTTGTGGTGACAATATTTACTTATTTCCGACAATTCTTTTCCAGTTCAACATCATTTTCACTTAAAGATGTTGTGGTCCCATTATTTATAGCTACCAAAACATGGGAAATAAGGGATTTTTTAAGGTTTTGTTATTCTTTGGGGATTGAACTACATCCAAAAAACTAATATTTGCTTTGAGGGCTACTAGATCATTAGCCACATTATATGGTGATTACCCATGTGGAAAAATAATTTTTTTATAGTATAACAATAGGATTTGGGTTCTAGACAACATGTATTGGTTGTTATTAGTAGCTTGAAACATGCCTAAATATTTTATTTGTTGTTGTTGTTTATGGACTTCCTAGATTAGGATTTTGTATATATTTAGGTCTAAATCAATTATGGGATTATTGGTTTCTGTCCATTGTATAATATATGTCATCAAATTGTTCTTCATCTTTCGATGTCAATTAAAGTATGGATAACCTTTTTGGTGTTTTCCTCTCTTTAACAACCATAAAAGGCTCATAGGTCATTGGTTCATTAGCTTCAAAGCTAAAATTACACAAGTTGTGAGAAAAAAACTCTTTAGTGTGAGTAGGATTTGGTCTTGTCAAAATTATGAAGGTAGAATTTGAAGCAGACTCGGGATCTCCACTTAGTATGTGCCCAAAAGTGATAATCTAATTATGCATATTATGCATCATTTCTAGCATGATATACATATGAGCTTTCGGGATAGAATTATAAAAGGGTAAACATGTTCTAAGGTTTTTCCCTTCAAACTTCAAACGAGTTAGAAAATACAAGACAATTTACACCCTTCTCCTCTAACTAATGATGATAAGCAAGGGGTAAATTGTCAAAATAAAGCACAAGAGCATCTTTCCATGTGGGTCTAAAAAATTTGAGAATCTTATTAAAAAGCTTTAGGAACCTATGGCTCAAAAATTTGGTGCTATCACCCTCTTTAAAAGATAGTCCGTTAAAATTTCTTATGTGATGGATAAGGTTTTCAATGTTTCAAAAATTAAACTTAAAGTAGTAGCTTAATTCAAACTAGATTGAAAACATCTTCTCTAAAAGGTCAACAAACTTGATAGTAACCCCTCTTTTCAAATAGTTTACAAAGAATCTCACCTAGAACACAATATACTATAGAAAGAGAACTATATACAAAGAACAAAAAATCTAGATATAAAAATTCATATTTTTGCATCAAAAACACTGAAAAACAACTCCAAACAAAAAGTGGTGATACCAATCTCACTCCTTTTGGGGGGAAGGGGCTAAAATTACAACATTTCAGTAACCTTGAGTAGTATCGTTGCAATAAAAACCCTAAATCAACCCCAAATTAAAAAGTGGACCTCCTAGAATCACCCTCTTTTTTATTTGAGGTTAAAATTTAAAAATAATCACTTAAAAAAAAAGTTACAAGATTATAAAACTTATAAAACCAATTATAAAGTTTCTAAACAAAAAATTCAAAAAAAAAATTTCAAAAAAAAATTATTTTTTTAATTTAAAAAATTAGATTAAAAAAATTAAAAAATTTGAACATTTTCAAAAGTTATAAAAGAATTTGTAGTGTTTCCCATCCATTATCATGTGATATTGATAGTGTTGCATCATGATAATCACCTTCTGAAGGTGATATGAAGTCTTTAATATTGTTTGATAACTCGTTTACTCCAAAACCCCTTGCCATGTCAGCTCCTACTTACTCAAAAAAAGCACCTAAACTACAACACATAATGGCAAGTAAGCACCTAAACTACAACACATAGTGGCATCCTTTCACTTTGAGCAACATGATCCTCTATTTATTTGTTGATTATATCCCTCATCAACTCCCTCAAAGTCTTGAGCTCACTCAAAACTCCGCACAGAGAAACTAATATAAAATCAATTTCATAGCTCTTTTGGTGTCTCCAATCCCTATGATGCATGAGAAGGGTCTAGCAAATCATAATTCTTTGAATGACCGTTATACATCTATCTCTTCATAGGAACCACTTCACAACTGCACTAATTTGCATGGAGATCCATTCATTTGGAATAGAGAATCTAATATGATAGTTTGAATTCAATGCAAAGCTTCAATGCACCATACACACGTTCCCTTAAATACCAATGCATATTTCTTTTGAAAGGCCACCCTTCAATCATCTTCAATTTTGTGACAGGGAATAACATCCATGCCCGTGTTTTAAAAAGAAAAAACCACCCCCACATGCTCTCATCCACTATCCATGCAACGTCGAAATCGACGAGTATTTGTTATTGCGGCTCGACAACATAAGAGAAGTTTAATAACACCCTCGGCTGCCGAAATCCCAAAACTGCCTTTTTATTATGGCAAGATCACATGGATTGTGGCCAAACCATTTCTTCGAGGAACCGAAACCACTTTTGGCATACAATGGTGGTTTACACTTAGACGTATGACTTAAGTTCATGGCTTCTTTGACCTATGATTGGGCACTTTTGTTTTGGTGGAATTCATAGCATGTGACCACGATTTTTTTTTCATACCAAAAAAAATTATATTAAGAAAAGTTGTATTGGAGTATACATCGAGACCAATATAAGAGAGACCTTCTCATTTCCCATAATAGACATTGACTAAACAAGAAGAATGTAGACGGCCACTAGCTTCTAACTATCTCAAAATATCATGAGATATACAATCAACCTCTCAAGATACATAGATACAAAATCTTTTACATGAATAAAATGATTAGGCTATAGGACACATAATAAACATTGGTGACAAAAGTATTAAGGTGAATGGCTCCATGTATTATTATGTCTTTTTAAGACCAGGTTCAACGCATATGAAATTTTTTTTCCCGTGAAAAATAAATCATATTTCATTAGTTGTAACAAAACATATTGTATAGAGACTTTGAAGTCATTACATTCATTAATAGTCATATGTGGTGTTCAAAAATATTTTAAAAGAGGAACTACTTCCACCCTCATTTTTAAGTGGCTCAAAACAAGTTAGCCAATAGAAAAAACTGCTCTCTAGAGTTATATCCATAAACATTAGTATAGGAGGATTCTGAAAAAAAAAAAAAGATTCTCCAAAAACTAATGAATACTTCAATATAGCATCAAAACTTCACAATCTAGTTTGGTTGGTTGATAAACTAATCTAGGAATTCAAAAAGGATAAGGTCCCTAATCATCTTCCATGATATTGTCATTATGTTTTTCCCATTGATGCCACATACCCTCCACCTCCTAGAGACCCTGCTTGGACATCTAGTTTGCAAAGATATTTATTTCTTGAAAATATGTTGAGAACTATTAGACTGAAATTTTCCTGCAATACTAATCAACTCTTCATATAGAGTGAGAAGAAAAATATTCTTAGGAGGACACTTAATTTTCATCAATTCCACTACCAATTTTGAATCCCCGAACACCTAAATCTTTTGATTAGATAGAGCAATCAACAAAGTCAATTTTAAAGCCAACATTTCAGCCTTTTTGTTTGAACTGAGGCCCAAACCTGCAACAAATTTGATACTATGACTTTCCAAAATATAAATTATGCCTCATGCACCCCTCCTAGTAGGATGTCCCTGAGAGTAACCATCGAAATAAAACCAACTGCTAGCTCTATAAATAAATTCAACCTCCATTGTTCTTTGCTTAGGTGGGTATTTTTCCTGCAGAAAAAAGACTGAGAATAGCCAAGCATTTGTTTCCATAAAGTCCAGGGGAAATAAACTGGTCATTAAAGATTGCATTGTTCCTAGCCAACCACACACACCAGATGATTAGAACCAGGAAAGCCTGAAAAAAATTAAAATTCCTATTATTGATACACAAATTGAGGGCTTCCTGGATAGTAGATCCATGCCATATGAACTGACTGCCTCTGATCTGAGAAACATGAAACAACATTCTAACTATATACATATAGAGAATAAGAATATGCTCTAAACTTTAATTTTGTTCTTGCATAGAGGACACCAACTAGGGCCAATCCAAAACCTCTTTATCATAATTTCCTAAACTAAAACTTTTTTGTGAAGAACCAACCAAAAGAACAGTTTCATTTTTAAGGGACAATTCATTTTCCAGATCACCTGGTTCCACCAAAGATGTCGTGGAATATCTTCTTCTTGCATTAAATCTCTGTAGCCCATACTAGGCTTATATGATCCTTCTAATTCATTCCTGGACCATAACAAAATATCTTCACCATCCCCAAGGGAAATATGGCTATCTTGAAGATCATTGATGTAATTGTTCCAAATATGACACTCGGCACCTTAAAAATCCAATGCATTTGTTCCCATCCAAATTTGATTCGAAGCAATAAGATTAGTTCCCGCACCAATCTGACTTAAGAACTGCATGCCATGTTGCTTGAGAGACTCAATCATATAATTAGGTATCTTGTAGGCTACAAAGCAGTCTATCCAAGGATCTTGGCCCTATTAAATCTACAGCATCAGAAGACATTATCCAAACCAGTCATGTGCAACCAAGATTAATCCCCCCGTATAGAGGTGAACACTTTGATTGCCATCCATGTAAAGGTTATTCTCCCGTATAGAGGTAATTGATCAAAGTAATGTTGTTGTAAAATCTTGTTGGACAAGGCTCCGGACTTGTTTGTCAATTCATGATTCTCATGTGAACCTTCCATATAAAGGTATCCATGTGATGGACCTTTGATATAGAGATGCACCTTCTGTATAAAGGTAATGCTTTACTTGTTAAAAGCATTTAATGTTGTGTTATGTATTATTAACCATGATCATGAGATTTCTATTAAGTCTCCTTTAGAGATTGATCACCTCTAAAGTGAATTACTTTAGCATATGATCATTTGGTCCGTAATAATATACTATGATCACAACATCTGATAATTCTTCTTAGTATTATGTAATGTGGTGGATAATTAAAGTTAGCACATATTGACCATGCAGTAAAAGATAAAGAGATAAAGATAAATGCATAGAGAAAAAGAGGATTCGAATTGATCAGGAGATGACTAAGTAAACTCGAATTGTCAAGATTCAGTTAAAGCTACAACGTATGCCTCAATTAACTAAAGAAATCATAGTGATCACTACAAGTAAATCAATCAGCATGATTTTAGTTAATAATAGTTAACTAAGTGTTAAATAACAAGGACTAGTTATCTAAAGTGTTTTCACTTTAGTTAAACTAAAAGACAACACTTCATTAAATCAAGGAGAACTTGAATTGATAACTACATCGATGTTATCAAGAAAGAATCAGTTAAAGATAGTTAACTAAGTTACAACAAAGAAGATATAGTTAACTAAGTGTTAGTGCATGATGACACTAATGTTAAACTAAAATATGACACTTAAGTTGTGACACTTGCATGACGACACTTAAGTTAGCCACCTAACTAAGTGGGAAATCTTTCAGTTAATAGGCGAGTTCATTCTAAGAGACAGTTCGGTGAGATAAAGCACTGCATGAGAAGTGGGGCGCACTTCTTCATGCAAGATTGATACATCCAGTCTGAGGGAAAGTTCATCCTGAAGTTAGAAGAAGTCGATGCATGAGAATAAAGAATAAATATGTTATACGGGATTGATGCATTCAATGTGAAGGGAATTATCTTCTCCATTGAAGGCAAGGCACTTCTATTTGTGCAGGTTATTGTTCTTGCTTTTTATTGATCACTCTTCTCTATTGCTTCTATATCTTTACCAAGAGTGTTTTGGTGATATTGTATCTTACGAAAGCAATCTACTATGTTGTAAAAGAAATAATTCTCTACTATCCATTATATTATACTGAGAAGAATTAATGGGGTTTTTTTTCTCATAGTTTTGAGGATTTTCCCTAGGGTATATCTTGTGTTATGGATGTATGAATTTCATGTGATTGAATTGTCTCATTGTTTCAATTTTCGGCATCTAAAAGAATTAAATATCAAGTCTCAACCAAATATTAACATGGTATTAGAGCTCATGGCATGAAGGAGCTCAGTTTTGCATGCCAGTTAGAGCCTACATAGATCCTGAGAAGTTGAGCACAAGATTTGAAGACTATGGCATCAATATATGTACGACCGGAAGACCGTCTTGAGGGCACCTCAAACTTCAACACTTGGAAGGCTAAGATTCTTAAAATCCTAGAGGAACATGACTTGTATAGATACATATCCAATGTGGTGGAGGCACCTACATCTAATCCTAGGAACATCAACTTCAAGAAGAATCAATCTAAGGCCAAACAGATCATCTATGATTCGGTAAAAGATAACTTGATGCTAGTGATCACACTGCTGAAGACCAGAAAAGAATGTTATGATACATTCACTAATATATATGAGAAGAAATCCCCAACTCAAAAGAGGGCATTTAGGAACATGTTACTAAACCTCAATATGGAGAAGGACGATACAATGAGAGTGGGGATGGGTGATCCAGGTGAGAGTGACAAAATCCAATCCAACCCGCTTCCCCCAAGAAGTATTGTGATTCTCTGAAATTGAACCACTAAACGTAGCTAAAAGTCAGCTAAGTCCTTCTCAAATGCAGCCCTTACCTTTGAAATAGGTCTTCTGCAATGTTCTTCCTGTCAGAATTAGCTTTCAGCAATAGCCTTACGGAAGCGCCTTCTTTCTGCAATTGTGGGTGTCCTTCCGCAATAATATTTCCACAGTCACCTTCCCGCAACGAGCCTCTCCGCAAATATCACTCTCGCGATGCAGATTCCTCCTTTCCACACTTTGCGGATTGTGGGTTGCGGGTGCACTTTTCATGATTTCTGGAAAAGACTTCCGCAAACACTCTTCCGTAATGTGACTTATGCAAATGCTCACCGTTATCTCCCGAGCTTCTTCCTTCTCTGGAACACTATATCAACCGTCGATCCCTTGCGGATTTGATCTCTCCCGTTGATCTATGATCGATGCGGAACACTTCATTTCGGCTTGTGGAAATGTTAACTCCCACACACGTTCACTTTGTGGATCCTTTCCTTGTCGTCGATCTCCCCGTTCGCTTTGATCTGAGCCGTTCAAACTCTACTGATTGAGTCTACTGCAACTCTACGATTTTTGTTGATTGATCAGAGAATCAGTCAACCCAGCTCGACCTTCATCCGGATCTAATGTGAAACTAAACAAAACAAGAAATTACCTCTGTTACTTAATGACAGTCACTTTGCGAATGTTTTGGGTGTTCTTAACTGTACATGGGAGTTCACACAAGCATGAAAATAAAGATTCATTCACACAGACGTCAGGTTAACGCTTGCAAAGAGCTCGACCTGATATAATCTCAGCTTATCTCTCATTCAAATACACAGTAACACTATTGAACACACAGAACTTGCTAATTTCATTAGCTGATAGAAATCCCCCCTATCCAGTTGCATTTTCCTCTGGTATTCAAGAAAATATCCCACTTACTCTCCCTCGCACACGACTCCCACTACTGAGTCCCTCTTTCTCTCCTTTTCACCCATTTGAAATCCCAAAACTGAATGGATGAACTGAAAAACAAACAAACCAACAAACTCTCCTCCATCAATGAAGGAGTCACTATCATTCAACAACAAACTAGCTATCTGTCTTGATCTCCACGCAGGGAGTATCAACTCGCCACTATGTCCTATTTTCTCAAAAACTGACAACACACTAGTCGGTTACATGTTTTGCAAACACTAAAATACTTAATAAGCAAATCTTCTTCCCACTTCAGGACAACTTGTCCTCTTGCTATCCACAACATGTGAAAATGCAATCACATTGCTGACTTAGCATTGATGCTCCTGCATTAATGACGATGAGGACGATGATGATGAGGATGATGATGATGATGACTAGGATGATGATGACAAAAATGACGATGATGATGAATATGATGAGGATAATGATGATCATGAGGAGGAGGAGGAGGAGGAGGAGGAGGAGGAGGAGGAGGAGGATGATGGTGATGATGATGAAAATGACGACGATGATGAAGATGATGAGGATGATGATGATGAGGATATTGATGATGATGATGATGAGGATGAGGGTGAGGATGATGAGGATGATGATCATGATGATCAGGATGATTATGATGACAATGTTGATGATAACGATGATGATGACGATGATGATGATGGTGGCGGTGGTGGTGGTGGTGATCATGAAGATGATGATCATGATGAAGATGATGATGATGGCGATGATGAAGATGATGATGATGACGATGATGAAGATCTTGATTAGAAAGAGGGAGATGACAGAATGAAAAATCACCCAACAAGGGAAATCTATTAGATACCTAAGTATCTTTGTGGGTGTCATTGTCTCATTAGTTCAACAAAGATTATTAAGTAAGATTGAAAGTAAATTACAAAAGGAATCTTGTGGAGATATATCTCTAGAAATTAAACTTAGCATCTTGGATAGGACCTATCAACTAACCATTTTTTCCTTTTACCTTTATCATCATAATTAAAAAATGGAAATGGCTTTAAGAAGGTTCTTATGGATATGAAAATGAGGAAAAAATATCTATGTTCAATTGTTTGGAAAATTCATGCTTCCTTAGAGACAACATTGCTTGGGAAATATGTACTCTTTATGAAGACAAAGGAGACCTATGTTTCATTGATATACATTTTGGAGGAAAATCTTAGCATTGGATTGGATTGTAAGAGCCACATATGGATGATGATGAGGATGAGGATGAGGATGAGGATGAGGATGAGGATGATGAGGATGATGAGGATGATAATGATCAATGATGGTGGTGGTGATGACGACAACAACGATGATGATTATGATGATGAGGATGAGGATGAGGACGATGATGATGAGGATGATGATGATGAGGATGGAGATGATGATGATGATGATGACTAGGATGAGGATGATGAATATGATGATGATGATGATGATGATGATGATGATGATGATGATGGAGATGAAAATGATGATGATGGTGATGGTGATGATGATGATGTTGATGAAGACGATGATGATGATGATGATGATGAAGATGTGATGACAAGATCTTTACCTTGGTCTTCACTAAAGTCTTATGAGCTTGGCCAACATTATTATAATAGAATGGTTATGAGTGATTATTCACTCCTATAAAGAATGCACTTTATAGAACTACCAAACTACTAAATTAGGATCTTCCTATTTTAAGACATCGGACTAGGTCCATAAGTCTTGATTCTTCATGTGCACAAATCTAAGAAAAGGAGGCTTCACAGGGCCCAAAAAGTTATATTTTGTTTTTGAATACTTCCTCAGATCATATTGAATTGTCAAATTAGTCCTTGGAATGGGTGTTAGCTAGAGCAATCCTTAATTTTTCACTCAACTGGTTGACCCCCCTATCATGTAGACATCTTCATTTACTAGGCTCCCCCTGAAATTGTGATGATGATGATGATGATGACAAATATGATGATGATGATGAAGATGATGATGATGATAATGAAAATGATGACGATGATGATGATGCAGATGAAGATGATGATCATGATAATGGAGATGATGATGAATTGGATGATGATGAATATGATGATGAAGATGAAGATGTTGATGATGATGATGGTGATAACAAAGATGTTGATGATGAAGATGATGATGATGATGAGGAAGATGATGATGATGAAGAACATCATGATGACGATGATGATGACGACAATGATGATGATTATGAAGATGATGATGAAGACGACGAAGACGATGGTGATGACAATGACCAGGATTATGATGATGATAATGAGGATGATAATCATCGTCGTTCTTGTCATCATCACCATCATCTTCCTGGTATTCATCATGATCATGATCATCATGAGCATCATCATCATCAGCATATTCATCCTTGAAGGGACTTATGTATAGGATCTCACTATAAGCAATGCAACCAATACAAATTATGACAAAATCCTAGCCAAATTAAATTAGATTAAATTAAATTAAAAACATAGAGTTGTTTAACTAAAATCAATTTAAAATGCAACAAAATATAAAATATGCAAAAAAAAAAAAAAAACACAAAATAAAATATGCAAATAAAAATACAAAAAAACATAGAAGGAAAAGACTCCCGCGCACTAGCTCATTAGAAACATCCAGAGCAAAACAACTTGACAAGTTCACTCCCGCACACTATCTCATTAGCAGCATCCAGAGCAAAACAACAGAGAACAAGTTCACTCCCGCGCACTAGTTCATTAGCAGCATCCAAAGCACTGGTAATTTGATGAGAAAAGCAATGGTAAATCAAGGAGCAGGGGATACCAGTCCAGAGGATACCGGCGTTCCCAGGGGAGGCAATTCAGCGGCAGTCCAGAGGATAACAAAGGGCCCAATGAATTCGGTAATCCCATTAACCCTAACAGCGTAGTGATTCAGGTAAGTCATTAGATATGATTTTGACATGTTTGTTCTACGATTTTGTTGCGTTGTTTGTTGTTTAATGGTGCATACAATATTTAATGGTAGTCTTGCAGCATGGTATGTCTTGGTAGTTGGTAGTATGATTCCTTGTTATTGGTTTCTAATTTTTCAGGTGCTAAGTAATTTGTATATATAAACACTAAGGTTCCCACACTCTTCATCAATGTACAACACTTCATTCATGGGTGCTCCATTTCAACACATAATTTTCATCTCTTTCAACTTTAACACAAGGACCTCTTAGCCCTTGGGAGTATTAAGGTTGAAAGAGATGAAGATTATGTTTTGATGGAGTAGTTGAAAGATATGAAAATTATGTTTTAAAGGATTAGTTGAAAGAGATGAACATTATGTTTAATGTTACAACTGTGCTATCTTGGTTCACTAATTTTGTTGGTGCAAGTGTGTTTCCATGTTTGGTTTCCCCTTGGTTGGGTATTTTGAAAGTTGGATTCTAACAGAACCTAAATGAGGATGAGAGGATCACATCTTCCAAGTTATCCCTCTTGTGGTTAGATTTTTTGTTGACCCTTCATTTAGCTTGATGGACACAATGGCACACTGACCCAAAGGAACCATATGCAAGAGTTTCTAGGACTCTTTCAAGGTTATCATATGACTTTCAATCAAGATGAATCTAGATTTTTTACATGGAATTCAAGCCCATCCTTAATTGGTAGCATGAACCATCACCAAGGGTTCCATGGCTGCATCAAACCAAAAATGACCATAGAATGGGTCATTTGACCCATTTGGTGTTCCAATGCCCATATCAATCCATGTCATCAATATGTGTCACTTCTTGTCATATCATCATCCTTTATCTTACCTTTGTCATTGATAATTTGTCATCAATTACAACCTTGCTCATCAATCTCCCCCTTTGTCATTGATGGAAACCTTTTCAAGCACTATCCCCCTTTGACATTAATGACAAAGGTTCAAAGACTTTTCCATCAAGGACTTCACAATGCCCCCAAAAAAAATGATTTTGAATGCTTCTTTATTTGACTGCTCCCCCTGTCTGATATGCTACAATACTTGTACTGAAATTGGATTCCCTTTGCTTATTGGATTTCCCTGAGAACTTGATTCTTACTGTCACAGAAGTACGTTTTGACTAAGTAATATACTCCCCCTATGTCTGAGAATTTATCAAAAAGTTGTTGCTCAATAAGTGTCTACACCCTTTATAAATTAGCACTCTATTTCTGGCTACTTTTGTCTTTGTCTGAAGCCTTCTTATTGCTTTGAAAGTCTTGTGAACCTCAAATAAATAGGATTAAACAGTTTTACATACAAAATTGTCTTGTGCTGATCTCCCCCTTTGATTGTGATTTTAAGCACTTATTGATTTCCTCAAATTTTTCAATACACAGTCCTCAACATTTTCAGATAGATTTATTCACTTTTCCAAGTATTCATCCTAACTTAATCAATGGGGCTATCATAGATAGAGAGTTTCTTCTACAACATCACTTAAAATTATGCATATACATCTGCCATACTTCATCACTTCTCAAGGCATTATGCCTACATGTACCTTTACTACCCTTGCGTGCATTCTGGAGGCCCTATGGGCATTTTCTCAAATCCTAGCGTACATTTTAATATACTTGGAGGTCATTTTGTAAACCCCTATAGGCATTTTATGTTGTTTTCTGACATATCTTCACTGCCTGCGAGCATTCTTAAACTTGCTGCGGGCATTTAAAATGGACCTTTCCACTTGTTGCGGGCATTTTCACCTCTGCAGACGGTTTTATTTCATATGAGGGAATTTACTTATGCCTGGAGGGCATTTCTCCTTTTCATGCATCCATTGCGAGCATATTTTCTTGATGTGTGGACATATTTCTACTCAGGCCTGCGGACGTTTTTGAAATCTGCATGCATTTCTTGATATTACCTTCATACATGCGGGCATATTCTTAGTTAATGCGGGCATTTCTCCATTATTTCAAGACCCTGCGGGCATCTACCTTCTTCAATGTGTGCATAAACTGAATCTTGGAGGCATTTACACTACATGATGCGAGCAGTTTCTTCATTTTCTTCACTTCCTTGACTGTGGAAGGTCACAATCTATGCCTCATGAGGTAAATGTTAAATATAGTAAATAAATATGACTACAATAACAAAATGTTTCGATTTTTTCAGTTAACATTCGATTTTCACTGTTGCCATTCGATTTTTCCGTGCTTATTGTGAATATTTCCATATGATAACATGCTTATTACACTGTGGCAAGGGTCTGCTCATGGCCAAGGAGCAGAACGTGTATCTTATCCTTCGGAGGTAAAAGTAAATATTATTGCAATGTCTCATTTTTGTTTATGTTACAATTATTGACTCAACTAAATATAGTAACTAAATATGACTACAATAACAAGAAACTCCAACCCCAAAATATTTCCATGTGACAACATGATTATTACACTGTGGCAGGGGTCTTCCCATCATCGTCATGGAAAAGAACGTGTGTCCTCCACTTCTGAGGTAAAAATAAATATTATTACAATATCTCATTTTTTATTATGTTACAATTATTTTCATAACGTTTCTTTATCGATTTATTGTGTTAGGGTGGCGCCAGTGGAAAGGCACCTCCTGCTTCCATGGTCCAGGGTGACTATGGAAGGTCACACACTGTGCCCTTCAGGTAAGTTTTAAATATAATAACTAAATGTTCGACTTTTTCTGTTAACATTCGATTTCCACCATTGACATTTGTTTTTTCGTGCTTATTATGAATATTTCCATGTGATAACATGCTTATTACACTGTTATGCTTATCTCATTTTTGTTTATGTTACAATTATTGACTCAACTTTTATTGATTGATTTATTTTGTCAGGGTGGCGGCAATGGAAAGTCACATGCTGCTTACATGGTCCAAGGTGACCGTGGAAGGTCACAATCTATTAGTCGTCAGGTAAATGTTAAATATACTAAATAAATATGACTACAATAACAAAATGTTTCAATTTTTTCTGTTAACATTCGATTTTCACTGTTACCATTCGTTTTTTTGGTGCTTATTGTGAATATTTCCATATGATAACATGCTTATTACATTGTGGCAGGGGTCTACTCATGGCCAAGGAGCAGAACATGCATCTTATCCTTAGGAGGTAAAATTAAATGTTATTGCAATGTCTCATTTTTGTTTATGTTACAATTATTGAATCAACTAAATATAGTAACTAAATATGGCTACAATAACTAGAAACTCCAACCCCAAAATGTTTCCATGTGACAACACGCTTATTACACTGTGGCAGGGGTCTGCCCATGATCGTCATGGAATAGAATGCGTGTCCTCCACTTCTGAGGTAAAAATAAATATTATTGCAATATCTCATTTTTTATTTTGTTACAATTATTTTCATAACATTTATTTATTGATTTATTGTGTCAAGGTGGTGCCAGTCGAAAGGCACCTCCTTCTTTCGTTGTCTAGGGTGACCGTGGAAGCTCACACTCTATGCCCCATTAGGTAAGTGTTAAATATAATAACTAAATGTTTCGATTTTTTCTATTAACATTCGATTTCCACTGTTGACATTCGCATTTTTCTGTGCTTATGATGAATTATTGATTGATTTATCATGTCAAGGTGAGGACCGTGGAAAGGCACATGCTGCTTCCACGGTCCAAGGTGACCGTGGACAGTCACCCACTAGAATTAGATCAGTACGGGGTGACCATGGGAATTCACCGGCCATAACACCGCATCAAGTAAGTCTTAGTTATTAATAGTAACTAAATTTCATTACAATAACAATGTTTAAATGATGTTATAATTATTTTGCTTAATTTTATTGTTTGATGAATTTAGTCCAGTGCACTTGATATGGGTGATGAGGAGCTTGAGGATGAAATTTACTATTCCATAGACCCAATGGAAACTATAAAGAAGGCCCTGAAAAATGCAAACATAGAAATGCTTTCCTTGGCTCCCACAAGGCCCATGACACAGAAGATCAGGGCAAGGATTGAAGAGATGAAAGAACAATAAAATCTTATCGCATAAGTGGCATCTTCACATATCTTTTTTAAGCTATGACATGATTTCATATATGATATAATGTTTTCTATTTTTCCAAGTGATCTGATAAAGTAAAGTTTTTATTTTGTAGGACTTTTTACGACCCATTACTAGAGAAACTCCCGAGACAGGTATAGTAGCAGTGATGCTCCAATGCAGCAACAATGTCAACAAAGCAATGTACCAATGAGGATTTTTGACACTCCTGCGGTTGGCCTCGAATCCATTGATGAGGGCACTGATTTTGATCGGCATGAAATTCCAGAGCATGATGAGATAGAGCCTAGGACTCCACATGACTCCGGAGATGAATTTATTGTAGATGACTAGGAAACTTTCCCTGGAGCAACATGAGTTAAAGCACCGGATCACTAGATCTCACCTTTCTGGTGGATGACGCTTGTGTTCCAATCAATATTCAAAAGATTGCAGGTATTTATTACTTAATTTATTCATTTTAATCATGAAATTTAATACGTTGAAATTATTAAAAATTAATGGATTACACGTTTCTGCAGGAAATAATGTTTTCTATAGGAATTTGAATGACAAAGCATTGGAGCTATTTGGTCCCATCATTCGCACATGGTGGAATAGCCAAGATAGCGCAAAGGGAGATGAATTGATAGACCACATGGTAAACTTGTTCGGCAATACATTCAATAGGAAAGTGGTCGCAAAGTTAGCCGATGAGAATTTAAAATATACAAGGGCCCATATAGGGATAAATTGCAACTTGACCTCAAGCATGAGTGCTCTCCCATGGTTCCAGAGAAAGAGTGGAAGGCACTGATAGAGGATGCAAAGGAGTACTTTATAAAAAGGAAAGGAAAACAACCACGTCCTGGAAAGCAAGGTACAACACATATCAACTTTGTAGTGAAATATGCTCATTTATTTTTTTCTTTTTTATTTTAAGTAAGAATTCTGATATCTAATGCTTTTCAAAATTTTCATATATAGGCTACCTGACACCTCCAAAGCAACCAAGGCTAGAGTGGAAAAGCACGGGAAGCATAGAATGGGCCAGGGTGGCTATAGAAAACTAAGATCCCGAATCATAAGAATTAAATGATTGACTGTGGGGAATATTTATTTGACAGTAGCGAACAAATATCTATTTTTGATACTACAAATTTTAAATGTGTTATGCATTGCAGGGAAATAAGTTCCAAGATGTTGCCACCGAGGAAGACCTAAAGCTTGGTTTCAAGTATGGTTTTAAAAGTGTGATTGGATATCGAAAAAGCTTGGGGCAGACTCCAATCTCCCCAATGACGCAGATGCAGGTAAATAAAATGAATAAGGACATCATTGTAGTATACTATTAAAGTATATTCGATTTTGATTATATCAGCCATAACTAAATATTATGTTTTCTTTTAAGCAACAGTGCAACCGCAGTAGTGAATCTACCGCTACTCAGCACATACCAGCTGATGTTGGGATGTGCATGTCCCATGATAATGGGGAGCAGAGTAGCCATTCTGGTATGTGTGCTTTGGAAATAGAAATATCTAATGTGAGTATAGATATTTATTTCCTGACGTATACTTATAAATTTTCTTCTTTCAATGGAAGACCATGTAGCTCAGGAGGGTGAACCATAAGAGGAATTAGCAAGTAGAGAAACAATTAACACACCAACTATCACATCTACACAGACAAGTAAAGATCAATGTTGTAATTTTAATCAAAATAATGAACTATTAATTTCAATAATATTTCAACATATCGATATGCCCATTTTCATTGTTGCTATTCACGCCCCTTCAGAACTGCCTCCACACCCTACTCAACGACGTACAAGAAGTATGATACATGAGGGAATGGAAACACAAACACTAGCAAGACATGGCTTTGTATATATTCCACCAAATGATGATGATAATACCCCAATCGTCAGTTTTTACAATGCAAAAAGACAGAAATCAAAGAAAAAGTAGATGCATAAATTCATGACTTGTATTTGGATGTATATCGATGTTGTTAGTCTGAAGCATTGTTTATATGAATTAACTCATTATGATTCAATGTTTTTATGTTTATATGTTTTGATGACTAGCCTAGTTATGGACGAATGTTTCTATGTTTTCTATGTAAACAACATCATTTATTGGGTATGGGGAATTGAGAGCGATGTGACGGGGGGGAGGGGCCCATTGAGCTTCCACCTTCATGTGGTTGGCCCTGTTTAGTAGAGAATATAAAACTATTCTCGAAACAGAGAGGAGCTCAACAAGGTATAAATACTCTTTTATTAGTATGTATTAAAGATGGTTGTAAATTTTTGAATGCATGCCTATTTCTTAAAATATTGTTAATAAATTTAACATTTCACAGTTCATTGATTTCTACAGGACTTTGTAGTAGGATTTAAATGACTTTTTATTTGCTTATATATTATTTACTCATACAAAAATTTCGTCTTTGACGATTTATGCGGGTCTTGGTGATGGAAATGCATCTCGTGGACAACTCTTATCAAGTTGTATGGGAGAATGGATCTGGCGAAAGGACAATGATAAGGTAAGGGTTTTGACGTGTTATTTATCCTTAATGTGTTTGTCTTTATCCTTAAATTATATTTCATTCTATTAAGATACAAGAGATACAACCAATAGTAAATAACTACTTTTAGACTATCATCCAAACTAGGAGACAACCTTCTACATAAAACAAAAATGCTTCTTAGTAACGTAAGAATATGTTTTCTAATGGGAAATCTGAGGTATCTTAGGCCACCTACCGAGGTTACAAGTCCCAGTAACATCTTAGCCAAAGGAAATTGATTGCATTATGTGGTTTCTCTTCTTCCTTTAAATTTGATTTAAACTAGAAAAGTATTATATTTAGCTTAAGTTCAACACCACAAGAAGCCATCAAATCAACCTACTTTAAAGATTATAAAAAAGGGAATACTGGGAGAGTATCATCAAGTCTAGTGTTTCTATTTCTCTCGTGAAGCTCAGTACATGCCTTAGGAAATTAAAAACAAAATAAGAAAGATAAGAGAACTGCAGGTCAGAATCCAAGAGCTCATAACTCATTATCTGATTTTTTGGTCTTCTTGATGGTTGATACCTCTACTTGAGAATGTCTACCCTTCAACTACCCCCAATTAGGATCCAAGGCTTGGTGATTGTTTGTCACGTTGGTAGCTTGCTACTTTGGGCTAGCTGATTCATCTCATCTACAATTGCCTCTCTTATTCACCATAACATTAACCATGGAAACCTGTTATCTGTGTAACTTTAGCATCATGTCAAGGATGTCCTTGATTTCCTTCCAACCCTTATTTTCTCCATCCTTCCCACTTTACTACTACTGAGTTTTACTCAATCATTTTTAAATGAATGAAAACTTGAGAATGAGGATTTGAATTTATCATCTGAGTTGCAGGCATTAATATAGGAGGATGGTGAGATAGGTAGGTTACACATGCCTTCAATATGTTGTCCTTGCATTTAGCATAGTTTCCTAATGATAGATAATTCTTGTTATTTTGTTTCCATATAGCCGAGTCGTCTCTATTCCTCATCAAGGTGTGATCATTAGCCTTAGCATTTGTGAGTGTGTGGTTTAAAAATATAGTAAGAGAGAAATAAATATATTTTATATTAACATCCAAAGATGACCAAATGGGGTCAATGAAAATTCCAATTGCATCATCATCAAGTACAGAGACTAGTCATCAAAGTTCCAATTGGAATGCATGAGAAAGTAGCCCAAAAAAATCAAACAAATATGTTTTGCATTTTTATGTTTGTATCGTATGTTTGTTATTGTATTTCTTTTGTATTATCCAAATCATCTTCTATATTTATTTTATATTGTGAAATTTCCTATTTGGATACATAAGTTCTTGGATTGTAGTGATGATTGAATTTTATTATTGTAACATTTATGTATCTGTAAATTTGAAGGTTTTGGGTTTTGGGTTTATCAGAAGCCAACCAGTAAGTGAAGAAGGATTCCTCACTATAGGTCAAGATGGAAATATTCACCTGGGATATGGAAAATCAACAGTCTATATGGATGAGACCATAATATTGTTTGTTGATTTAGGGGAGATGCAATATTCAGGCAAGTTTGTTCTCTACAACTTCGACTCAAACATTGTTTGGCAAAGTTTTGCTTCTACAATGGACACACTACTACTAAGAGAAGAATTGACACAATCTTTAAACCTAACCAGCTGTAATTCTTCTACAAATGTATATATATGCTGTTAATTTCTCAAAATGATGCAAAAGCTATAATCTCCCATGTTGAATTGAATTACAATATCCCTTAAGAATATTTCAATTATTCATACTCGCTAGGGCCCAGGAAAAGCTACGTGATTGGTTATGTGGTTGCTTTCCTCAATCTGTTTGGAATTTTTATCATTAACTATGGTGAGCCCTTCATAAATTGATATGTCTAGATCTTCAAAGGTAGCAGATAAAGTGATGTTATTACATGAGGAGTGTCTCCAAGGAAATTATGATATGGTTTCTAAACTACAAATTGCATGCTCGACTGTGCAACCTACTTCTTAGTGCAAAAAGGTAATTTATGATGATTTTTTTGCTACGTGTGATCATTCTTAGTAATAGAATAGAAATAAGTTGTCAATTTTTTGTTGATTAACATGTCTCTTTCCCATCATGTGCTCAAGGGACTATTTTTATCTTATGGGCATATTTGATACTAACTTGACCAATTTTGGCAATGCTTGAGGTGGTTGCTTAAGAAGGATCAACTTTTCATATTCACCTCTTCCAATAATGATCAACATCAAAACAACTTACCAATAGTTGGCACTACAAAGATCCTACACAGATTTTCTAGGTGAACAACTACTCTTTTTCCCTAGGGGTTGAGTTATTTATTTATTTTTCAATAAAGACGAATTCAGTGCACCTTATGTTTTTTGTAGTATGATGAATTCTCACTAGTATCTCTTCACATGTAGTAGAGCAAGTGCTGCTATTTCACGAGGAGTGTCTCCAAGGAAATTATGATATGGTTTCTAAACTACAAATTGCATGATCAACTATGAAACCTGCTTCTGATCAATGCCAAAAGGTGATCTATGATGAATTTTTTGTTATATGAGATCATGCATAGCAAAAGAATAGAAATAAGTTGTCAATTTTTTGTTGATTAACATGTCTCTTTCCTATCATGTGCTCAAGGGATTTTTTTTCTTCTTTTGGGCATATTTGGTACTAACTTTGACTGATTTTGGCCATGCTTGAGGTGGTTTCATAACAAGGATCAGTTTTTCATTTACATCTCTTTCAGTAATGTGCAAATTCAAAACAACTTACCACCAGTTGGAACTACAAAGAGCCTACAAATATTTTCTAGGTGAACAACTACTCTTTTCCCCTAGGCATTGAGTTAAGGTAACTATAATGTTCCATATCCTATATGTATGTACAATATTAAAACATTTGTCTCTGACAAGAAAGATTTGATATGAAAGTTAAAATCTGAGTAAAAGAAAGGTTCTTCCCATCAGGTAAGTCATCAGATATGATTTTGACATGTTTGTTTTGCGATTTTGCTGTGTTGTTCGTTGTTTAATGGCGCATACAATATTTAATGGTAGTCTTGCAGCATGGTATGTCTTGGTAGGTGGTAGTATGATTCTTTGTTATTGGTTTCTAATTTTCTAGGTGCTAAGGAATTTGTATATATAAATACTAAGGTTCCCACACTCTTCATCAATGTACAACACTTCATTCATTGGTGCTCCATTTCAACACATAGTTTTCATCTCTTTCAACTTTAACACATGGACCTCTTGGCGCTTGGGAGTATTAAGGTTGAAAGAGATGAACATTATGTTTTGATGGAGTAGTTGAAAGAGATGAACATTATGTTTTAATGGAGTAGTTGAAAGAGATGAAAAATATGTTTTAATGTTACAATTGTGCTATCTTGGTTCACTAATTTTGTTGGTGTAAGTGTGCTTCCATGTTTGGTTTCCCATTGGTTGGGTATTTTGAAAATCGGATTCCAGTAAAACCTAAATGAGGATGAGAGGATCACATCTTCCAAGTTGAACCCTTCCTATACAGTGATGATAAAATTTCAGTTCTTGCGTGGCACATATGTGCACCATAAATTGATATGTCTAGATCTTCAAAGGTAGCAGATAAAGTGATGTTATTACATGAGGAGTGTCTCCAAGGAAATTATGATATGGTTTCTGAACTACAAATTGCATGCTCAACTGTGCAACCTACTTATCAGTGCCAAAAGGTAATTTATGATGAATTTTTTGCTACATGTGATCATTCCTAGTAATAGAATAGAAATAAGTTGTCAATTTTTTGTTGATTAACATGTATCTTTCCCATCATGTGCTCAAGGGACTTTTTTAATCTTATGGGCATATTTGATACTAACTTGACCAATTTTGGCCATGCTTGAGAAGGTTGCATAAGAAGGACCAACTTTTCATATTATGATGAATATGGTTGTCATTGATGACAACACATTAATGACAAAGACTAAATTGGTACATGAAGACATGGCATAATGGCATGACATGGTAGAACACACATGAGAAGGCAAGCAAGGATGGAAAAGGTGACAAGAAAAATGACGAGAAAATCATGGCAATGGACAAGGTGACAAGCAAGTGTTGGTGGCCAAGCAAGCATGACGAGAAGCAAGAATGGACAAGATGACCAAGTATGACAAGTGTTGTTATGGAAGACAATGGAAAATGTGACAAAGGACAATGACATGGCATAAGGATGAACATGAAGGAAAAAGACATGTGGTAAGCATGGCAAGCAAGTATGGAGTACAAGAACAAAGGACATGACATGGAAATGGAAAAATGAAAAAGAGAGGACAAGCAATTGAAATGGAAAACATGAGATGATGACAAGGACATTGATCACATGACAGATGACATGGAGCATTTGATGACAAGGCATTTTGGAGAGCTGCAGGCATATTAGTGGTCTTGCGGGAATCTTAGTGCTCTTGTGGGCATCTAAAAAAATTCCTTTGTGGGAATTTGAAAGACCTTGTTGCGGGGATTATTGAAGCACCTATGGGCATGTTGGTAAGGAGCTGCAGGCATAAATAATAGCCTTGCGGGCATATTTAAAAAGGTAGCTGCAAATTTTTTTGAAGAGCCATGGGGGCATCTTGGATGGACCCATTGTGGGAATTGGTTAGAAGCTCTTATTGGCCCATTGCGGGCATCTCCATGAGGGTAAGCGGGGATTTTATTGGAGGCCTACGAGCATTTTTAAATATCCCATTGCGGGAATTTTCAGAGTGACCACGAAGAGCAGTGTGGGAATTTTGAGAGGAGAGTGTTGTTATGGAAGACAATGGAAAATGTGACAAAGAACAATGACATGGAATAAGGCTGAACATGAAGGACACAAACATATGGTAAGCATGGCAAGCAATTATGGAGGACAAGAACAAAGGACATGACATGGAAATGGAAAAACGACAAAGAGAGGAAAAGAAATTGACATGGAACCCATGAGATGATGACAAGGACATTGATGACTTGACATATGACATGGAGAATTTGATGAGAAGGAATTTTGGAGAGTTGCGAGCATCTTAGTGCTCTTGCAGGCATCTAATAAAATGCCTTTGCGGGAATTTGAAAGACCTTGTTGCAGGCATTATTGAAGCACTTGCGGGCATGTTGATAAGGAGCTGCGGGCATATTTAAAAAGGCAACTGCGTGCATTTTTGAAGAGCCATGCGGGCATCTTGGATGGCCCCATTGCGGACATTGGTTGGAAGGTCTTATTATACCATTGCGGGAATCTCCATGAGGGTGTGCGGGCATTTTATTGAAGGTCTGCGGGCATTTTCAGAGTGACCATGAAGAGTAGTGCGGGCATTTTGAGAGGAGAGTGTTGTTATGGAAGACAATGGAAAATGTGACAAAGGACAATGACACGACATAAGGATGAACATGAAGGACAAATACATGTGGTAAGCATGGAAAGAAAGTATGAAGGACAAGAACAAAGGACATGACATGGAAATGGAAAAATGACAAAGAGAGGACAAGCAATTGACATGGAAACCATGAGATGATGACAAGGGCACTAATGACATGACAGATGACATGGAGCATTTGATGACAAGGCATTTTGGAGAGATGTAGGCATCTTAAATCTCTTGCGAGCATCTTAGTGCTCTTGCGGGCATCTAAGAAAATGCCTTTTCGTACATTTGAAATACCTTGTTGTGGGCATTATTGAAGCACCTGCGGGCATGTTGATAAGAGTTGCAGGCATAAATAATAGCCATTGCGGGCATATTTAAAAAGGAAGCTGCGAGCATTTTTGAAGATACATGTGGGCATATTTAAAAAGGAAGCTGCGGACATTTTTGAAGAGCCATGCGGGCATCTTGGATGGCCCCATTGCAGGTATTGCTTGGAAGGTCTTATTGGCCCATTGCGGGCATCCCCATGAGGGTGTGCGAGCATTTTATTGAAGACCTATGGGCATTTTTAAATATCCCATTGCGGGCATTTTCAGAGTGACCATGAAGAGCAGTGCGAGCATTTTGAGAGGAGACTGTGGGAATTTTGTAATGACCCTTGCAGGCATAATAGTGGGGTCCATGTGGGCATAAAATGGAAACCATGTGGGCATGAAGAACGATGATGTGGCTAAAAGACCAAATATATATTTATATATATTTGTTGAAAATAACATGGAATGAAAAAATATATTTGAATTAAATGTAATACAAATGACAAGTCGGCCTCCTAATATCATGGATAAGACAAGTATAAATAAAAATCAAATCATTGATTTGAATGAAATTGTGTGGAATATTTCGGATGAGTGTGAGTGAGCTCTGAATTTCGGGGGTCAGGATGAGAACAGTTTCGGTGGTGGAGTAGCAGTAGTAGTAAAACATTTTTTTTGTTTATCTCTTATTTCTGGGTTGGTTGATTGTTGAAGACATGATGCTTGGTTGATGATATACAAGCAGCATGATGAAGACTTTTTATCTCTGATTTCTTGGAAGCAGTAAGGGTAGTTTGATGTGCATAATATAAATGGAAAGAATGAGAAAATGCTGGGCATGATAAAGCTTGGACAGATTGATTGTGATGATTATTTGATGTGGATGTAGACAGTGTAAAGTGTATGGATAGAATTAAGATGAACCTACAAGACCCCTCTCAGTGAGCCATTGTGTTTAGCAACCTCTTCCAATAATGAGCAACATCAAAACAACTTACCACCAGTTGGAACTACAAAGATCCTACATAGATTTTCTAGGTGAGAAAATACTCTTTTTCCCTAGGGGTTGAGTTATTTATTTATTTTTCAATAAAGACGAATTCAGTGCACCTTATGTTTTTTGTAGTATGATGAATTCTCGCTAGTAGCTCTTCACATGTAGTAGAGCAGGTGATGTTATTTCACAAGGATAATATAAAACTATTCTCGAAGCAGAGAGGAGCTCAATAAGGTATAAATACTCTTTTATTCCTATGTATTAAAGATGGTTGTAAATTTTTAAATGCGTGTCTATTTCTTAAAATATTGTGAATAAATTTAACATTTCATGGTTCATTGATTTCTACAGGACTTTGTAGTAGGATTTAAATGGTGGTTTATTTGCTTATATATTATTTACTCATATCAAAAATCTATCTTTGATGATTTATGCGAGTCTTGGTGATGGACATGCATCTCGTGGACAACTCTTATCAAGTTGTATGGGCGAATGGATCTGGCAAAAGGACAATGATAAGGTAAGCGTTTTGACGTGTTTTTTAAAGTGGGTTTTGACATGGTTTTCTCCTTCTGCTTTCCAAGTTATCCGGTTATTGTAGTTTTTAGAAGATCCATCTTGAAATTCATCAAATATATAATTATTTTATGTTTGGGGATCATAATCAACATTTTGAATTTTGGTTTCTATTTTTAATTGATGCTTACTAGTGAAGGATAATAAGCATCCATTGTGTTGAAATACCACTCTTAGGTCAAGACCATAGTCATCACACACTAAGACAAAATTCTTAGTGAAATCTAACATGGTGAAAATTAGTTGTACCACTATGGAGAAAGGTTTCTCTAGGAACCAATATTTTGCTAGTGTAAGGAGTAATCAACTCAATAAGGTCTTATATTAACAAGAATGGATTAATGATTTCATGGCCTCGCACAACCAAGAACTCCATACTATGAATCGTGGATCCCTCCCTCAGAGAATAAGGTGAACTGGAATCCTTTGAAAACCCAAGGTTGTTTCCCATAACAATGTTGCAGAAGGACATTCAAGTACTAAGTAGCAGGGGGAGGCTTAATGGGAAGGGAATCCTCCTCATGTCTTTTAGTCTTACTGTAAAATCATACTCTTCCAAAGATGTGATGATCAAGTATGAATCTGACTACAATGCCCACAATTATCACCCATTTCCCATGGTCTTTTCTCATGTGAAGGATGTACATGTAAGGGACCCAAAAGGTCACAAATACTCAATCAGCATCATGTCACCAAGTTGTTAATCACTCAGTGAAGCCCCAGAAATCAAAGATACAAAGATAATTTCATTATGTTGTACTTGTCTTCCTCAATCATTATGTTGTTGTGCTATCATCATCCAAACATCATGTAACCAACCTAGAAATAAGAGATAAACAAGAATGTTTTACTGTTGCTGCTCCACCCAAACTGTCCTAATCTTCTCCAAACCCCGAAATCAGAGCTCCTGTCCCTCCGAATTCTTCCACTCAAAAATCCACACTCAAATAAAACTTGTCTTCTATATTTATACTTTTCGTATCCTTGAATTTTTTGAAGGCCGACTTGTCTTTGGTTATTTTATTTTATCAAATAATATTTAATTTCCATAGTGTCCTCATCAAATATATATATAATCTTTTTCCATATTGGAAAAGTGGGCTTGTCACCATTTTAACCCTTCTTACTTAACCTTATAGTATGCACGCAATGCTTCATTATCATGCCTGCATGGACCCCACAATTTATGCCCGTAGGCATGTCCTCCAAAATGCCCACAACTGCCTTATAAAATGCCTGCATGGATTCATAACAATGCCCGCAATACTCTTTACTAAATTCCGACATGGGCCATTACTTATGCCTGCAGTGGACTCCACTTTGATGCCCGCAAGGTACAAAGAGATGCCCACAACATCACTTAAAAATACCCACAGGAGGCCTTTAAGATGCCCGCAAGGGGTTCCAGATTGCTGGTAATAAGCGTTGACGGTTTTTTATTTTTTTTCAAAACTTCCAGGTATCGTCGATATAGAGATGCAACTTCATCGCAAGTATAGCAAAACCATCAGACGTTCTATCTTCGTTTGGTCCATTCGACGCATGTTCGTCGATACTTGCGATGGAACATCGTCACAAGTATAGAAAAACCGTCGCAGGGTCTGCCTTCTTTTGGTCTGTTCATTGAACATGTGTCGATACTTGCGATGGCACATCGTCGCATGTATATCAAAGCTCTCTCTATTCGAAGAACAACCGTCGCTAGAGATATAGTGTTTCGTGGAAGCAAATTAGCAAAATCGTCGGACGTTCTACCTTTGTTTGTTTTGTTCGACGCACATTCATCGATACTTGTGACAGAATATCGTCACAAGTATAGCAAAACCCTCTCTCTATTCGACACAAAACCATCGATAGAGATATGGTGTTTCGTGGAAGCAAATTTCTATGAAACGCCTTTGCGACAACATTTCGTCGTTATAGGGACGTGGTTTTGTCGATATAGGGACGATTTGTAGAAAATGAATAAAAAAAATCAATTTCAAAACCACCTTATAGAAGACACATGGCCAACATTGTTCATCTCTATTGCGACGACTTTTCAAGTTCATCGTTATATCCACGAACAAACGAAACCATCATCGTCGTAATTGAGACGAAGAAACGTGGAAATAACAACGAAAAACCATGGAAAATTTCCTCATATGTATTAGTGTCTGTAATAGAAACAAGTCATATAGAGGTAACTATTTCAACAATTACAATGCATAGTATTTAACCATGTTACTATATTGTTTATTCATGCATGTCTAACTATTTCCCCATTTGGTGATTGTAGCCATTAGCGGCAATAGTGCTCGGCCCCTCCGCTCAATCCATGGCTGTGACCGAGTCTGCTCTTGTGGTGAGATGTTCATTAATGACCAAGTATTTTTATTCAATTTACGCAAACATGTTGATCAATGTTGAATTTTTGAATTAATTGAGATATGATATTTGATTTGCAGAGCACAATTATAGAGAGGCCTTCCACGAGCACACCGCAGGAATCTATACCCTGACTGGATTTGGTGAGTTTTTGTCATAAATAATTTGTCCATAAGTTAATTTTTTAAGTTTGTTAATGGTAGGGTATTAATCACTACAATATTTGTACCCAAAATCTGATGAGTAAATCCGACGACCTCCAACAAAAAAGACTGTGTCGTCGGATTTCACTTTCAAAATTATGAAATTTCATAATTTTTTTAAAATGTTAGGATTACCCATCGGATATCCGATGGATTCTACTAAAATAATACCAGCATATTATGCCTGAATACGTCGGATATCCTATGGGTTCTATTGAAAAATATCAAAATATTATGCAAATCTTGTTTATATCGAAAGAGACATTGTTTAAAAAATATTAAAAAAGATTTTGCAAATCTTGTTTATATCGAAAGAGACATTGTGATTATGACAGTTTGGATGCACAGAGATGATGAAATTGTTGTACACACTTATGACTGTTTGGATGCGCACCAATTGATTAGTTTGTTTGATTGTGACCGTTTGGAGGCACAAACATGATGAACTTGTTGTACTCAGTTATAACCGTTTGGATGCGCACATGACATTGATGAGTTTGCTGTGATGAATTATGATTAAGATAATATTAGATTATGTTTCCTGGCCGCTGGATGCTCAGGTTTTCAACATAATGCGATAACATCATTGACATTCATTTCGTTTCCGTATTTTGTTTTGTAATGGCTTTGTAAGATACACCCAATGGGAAAATGAGAAAAATATTTTTAGAATTGTGGTCTCATTGGTTATCTATGACGGGACAATTAAATCTGATTAGTCGATAGTGTTGAAAGTTGCGATGATGGTCATGTTGACTTCAACGACGCTGATGATTTAATTATAATCATCATCATCATCACTGATGATGATGGCTGTGATCATGGTGACAACGATGGTGTACTTGTTTTTTATGATGATTATGATGATTACTGACGATGATGATGAATAATATGAATAATATCTCATGGTAATTATGAACAAATCTGACCGCACCTCCGAACAGTCATATAGTTCCTTTCATATAGTACGGTCCGATATCATGACACTAGTAGCACCTCCCGACTCCCGACAGTCATGTTCTCTCTTTCAGTCCACTTTCCATCAAAATCAACAACAATCCTACGTAACATACGTCTCTTTCAATCCATCGATATTTTGTGGCCGACTTTTTCATCTATTTTTATATGTTAGAATATTAATTTTACGTTTAATATATTGCTTGTTTACTTTAGGTTTTATACACACACATTTGCATACATATATTAATAAATAAATAATAATACATAAATACTAACTAATAATAAAAAAACAATAAATATAAATACAAAGAAAACATAGAACTTACCTCCCTCCCATGAGTCTGCGTGAACACATTTCATGACTTACGTCACCCTACACTCACCTTGCAAGAACGTCCAATACTAGAGGTCACAGAGGCCATGGCCGTCACTGAGGAGGTCGTAGAGGTCACTGAGGCAGACGCAGAGGAGGTTGAGGCAGTTTTGGAGGAGGTTGAGGAGGCCGCAAAGGAGTTTGGGGGTTCCATTTGCACAAATAACATAGAAGACCACAGGTTCCATTCGCACAAATAACCCAGGAGAAGACCGCGGGTTCCATTTGCACAATTAACCCGAATCGCGGGTTCCATTTAAAATATCTGAGCAGAGGAGACAGGGGAGATAAAAGGATCTCATGCTATCCCTCATTTCATCCAGCAGCGAGAAGAGGATGCAGTGCTAGCAGAGGATACTCAACTCAACCAATGTGCCTCACAATGTCAAGAAATCCGGTAACTTCATAAACTGCCCATTTTCCACACACGTTTGGCACATTCGTTGAATTCGGTTGGGGATAGGGTTTTATTATAATAGTTGTATCCATCGTAGTTACCATATTTTTCATGGATATTGTATCTATATGTGTGTTTGTGCAACTTCAATTTTTATGGGATTTGGAATGAGGATTAGGGCATTGATGTTTTCAAGGTTTCAACAATCAAGGGCAATTTTGTTTCCATGTGTAGTTTATGCTTCAAGTCTATGGGATATGTTTCCCAGGAAGATCCTATCCATTTCCAAATTCAGGATTTGCTTCTATGTCGATCTTGTTGAATCAGGACCCGGATCCAATACGTTAATTCAAGTTTCCTCTGAGGTGAACCTGATCCTTGAACTTGAGTTCCTTATCTATTTACCACTATACATGGTCGATATCCATTAAGCAAGTTGGTTGGATAAATAAGAAATGGTGTATAAAAACCCTGTCGTCGATTCGGTGGCTTGGAAATGGCCCAAGCCATGTATGACATGATGTACTTGTCGACATCTGTTTTGAGTGAAGGCTAGTAGAAATACTTCTGGAGCAAAACAAGTGTATTTTCCACTACAAAGTGTCTTGCTATTTTGTTGTAGTGTGCATCCCAGATAAGCTTCTTTCAATGCTCACCAGAAGGTACACAAAGTTGTACCATGGTTCTGTGAAAATCCTCACAGCAGATCTAAGAGATGATGTATACCTCACAAGAGTAATTATGATTAAGCAAGAAAATAGAAGAAGAGTGGTCAATGCAGTATAATGAGCAATAGAATAATAATACAGTAGAACTCGGATAGAAGCAAAAATACTTCACACACACTAAATTATTAATCACAAATGGACATATAAATAATACAATGCATGAGGATTCGAATGTCTAAGGTGGAAATTCGAATTAGCCTTCATGGAATGATCAAAAGATCACTAGAGTGTCATCGGAGCACAACTAGTAGTCTATCTCATCATCGGTGGAGTCATCAATGCACAAGTAACTGTCAACCTTCAGTCAAACTGAGTCTAACTGAGTGTGGTAGGTGTAACTGAATGTAACTAGCACATGGAGACACTAACTAAATGAAGGAGGCTTAGTGAAAGGCGCATGAGGAGCTAACTAGAGTCAGAAAAGGTAGTCATGTCTCATCGAAGGTCAATCGGAGTGATAACAACAGTGAGGAGTCAATCTAGCCTCAAATCAAGGAAAGACTGGTGGCTAACTGAAGTAAACTGGATAGGTAGGTGAGAAAGGACGAGTGGCTTCCTTAAATCAAGGAGGAAGTGCGCACTAAGATCTAGGAGGGCTAAAAATGATCTGAGAGAAGCTCTCGCGGGCTAGCTAACTGAGGGTTAGGTGCTGGATTGATGATTGGAATGCATGCAAACCCTAAATGATGCATGCAAACCCTAAAAGTGCATGCATGACTGAAAATGTAAATGATCAAAATACTGGTGGGACTAGGATGGATTATAGGAATATCCTAACACCCCCCCTTAATCCATCCTGGGCCCTGGTAACTAAGACCAAAGGTCACCCAATACAATGAATAATAACAGTCAATAAACCAAGGAATTGGGGAAAATTTCATGGGAAAAATACCCCCCCCCCCTCAAAACAAATTGTGAGGCACACACAAAAAATAAATGCTCCAAACTCAAGTAGGTGTGATGCTTGGTCATATATCTGGAGGTATCTTCTTCTTGGGAAGAAGTGGATCATGCTCAAAAATCATGTGCTTGTACTTGCTCTTCAGATTGAATGTGATGAGAACAAATCCAAAAGTATGAGGATGATCCTTGAACCTATGATTCGAATTAGTTGAGGTAGGATCAAAAACATAAATATGCAGATAGTCTTTTGTCTTCTCCTTCGAACCATCATGGGTGAGATTATGCCAAAAAGAACCATCAAATAATAATGATTGCTTGGAATCCAAATCAGCTTTAAGACTTGATGAATAGTTTCTTGAGATCTCCTTTGAACTAGCAGGGGTGAGATCAAAACTATCATATGCATGAGAAATTATCTCAAGTAGTGTTTACTTGGAATCCAAATTAGATCCAAGACTTGAATCATGGTTTCTTGAGATCTCCTTTGAACCATAAGAGGTGAGATCAAAACGAGTAAGTGCATGAGAAATTATCTCAAGCGGGTGGCAATGGCCATATTCTTCAATGACATTCTGAAAGCATGAGATAATGATCATATAGTAATAAATAAGAGGTGATTTCTTGAGGAGAGCGAATGCAATACCTCCAATAGCTGGTTTTTCCTCCGAAATAATCATGTGATCATGATGCAAACCAACAAACTTTGGTGCAAGAGAGGATTTAGGACCTTCTGCAATATCTAGAGTGTGAGCTGGCACAGAAAGAGAAGAAAGTTGGAGCATGAGTGTAGAATTTGCAATTTCTTTGTGGACAACTTCAATATGAGATGATACTGGTTCATGATCTGAGAGACCATCAAGGGGAGTGAATGCATCACTGGGCTTGTTCTCGAAAGGGTTTGGACCAATTCCTTCATTCTGTCTGCCGAATCTTTCATCCAGGTAAGCCCATATCTTTTTTGGAGATGAAATATTAGGGAGGTCATATAACATACATAGAGACATAGCATAACTCATGGCTGCACAAGCTTGTTCACCTTCACTTAACCAGTCATACTCTTCATCATAGGATTCGAACTCTCTTTCAAAACAATAATCAAAGAGACCATGTCTCTTCAAATGTGCTACCATTTGTGGTTTCCATTCATCATAGTTGAATGGATAAAGAGGATTAATTCCCGATGAATACATCGAAGCTGTAGAATACCTACAAAAACAATAGAGAATATCTGCAACTGCTACTGCTGCAAATATGCAGAAATTGCTACAACTGCTGCACTCAAAATCTTGGTAATAACCTGCAAAAAACTCTCAAGAATGGAGACAAACAATACTCTCAACATGCTTTGATACCATGTGAAAATCCTCACAGCAGATCTAAGAGATGATGTATACCTCACAAGAGTAATTATGATTAAGCAGGAAAATAGAAGAAGAGTGGTCAATGCAATATAATGAACAATAGAATAATAATACAGTAGAACTCGGCTAGAAGCAAAAATACTTCACACACACTAAATTATTAATCACAAATGGACATATAAATAATACAATGCATGAGGATTCGAATGCCTAAGGTGGCAATTCGAATTAGCCTTCATGGAGTGATCAAAGAATCATTAGAGTTTCATTGGAGCACAACTAGTAGTCTATCTCATCATCGGTGGAGTCATCAATGCACAAGTAACTGTCAACCATCAGTCAAACTGAGTCTAACTGAGTGTGGTAGGTGTAACTGAATGTAACTGGCATATGGAGACACTAACTGAATGAAGGAGGATCAGTAGAGGGCGCATGAGGAGCTAACTGGAGTCAAAACAGGTAGTCATGTCTCATCGGAGGTCAATCGAAGTGATAACAGTAGTGAGGAGTCATTATGGCCTCAAATCAAGGAAAGACTGGTGGCTAACTGAAGTAAACTGGACTGGTAGGTGAGAAAGGATGAGTGGCTTCCTTGAATCAAGGAGGAAGTGCGCACTAAGCTCTAGGAGGGCTAAAAATGATCTGAGAGAAGCTCTCGGGGGCTAGCTAACTGAGGGCTAGGTGCTGGAATGATGACTGGAATGCATGCAAACCCTAAATGATGCATGCAAACCCTAAAAGTACATGCATGACTAAAAATGTAAATGATCAAAATACTGGTGGGACTAGGATGGAGTATAGGAATATCCTAACAGGTTCACTATATGTCTAGTCCACATCACCTGCCAAACTGTGTAACATCCCCTTCCATCATCAAATGTGGGAAGGGAATGTTAACAACACACCAGGCTTTTGGCAGACTTAGCCCCAATATTTTTACTCATAAAATACATAACAATTAAAAACTTCTGTGTGCAGATTCGAACTTCAATAAAACACAGCGGAATTAAACATAACAACACACATAAGCACAAACATAAGATGATTCCATATGCAGGGATTCAATCCCATTCTTATGCTATGCACAGACTTCATTTCAATTTCAACCTCATGAATAAATAACATTCAGATTTAGCACATTGCAGAACACAGATATATATATATAAATTAAAATCATAGAGAACACTTATCTTACAACGCAATGTCCAACGAATGGCTACGTGAGAGCAACGTTCCACCCAACCATAGATCTTTGTCCAGCCTGTATTCTTTCAGTTGAGAGATCACCCCCGAGCTGGGCTGTGCATCCACTAAGGAGGAACTAGATGGCTCACTCACAGTCAGGGTTTCACTCAGATAGCCATGCTAAGCCAACACACAGTTGGGTTTTTCAAACATGCAATGAAAAATGGAGGAGGATACTAGTCCACTGAGCTCAATCCTAGAGCCACATACACTTCAAGCTGGACTCAACAATCCCATCCTCTATTCATACATCCACAATCGGATTTCTCACAACTCTGTCACAAATAAACCCAAATCCATCACTGATTTTCTGGGCTGTTAAAACTGGGTTTTCCCATGGATTTTGGGGTAGCTATTTCTCCCAAATTCGACCCAAGGCTCATACCAATGGATCCCCCATTGGATTTCACTGTCCAATACCCATTATGGGCATTTTTGGCTTCCCAAAAACGTGGGTTCATTCCAAGTTGCGATTTCTGGTTTTCTCATTCATGAGAGCTCGTTTCTGGATGGATCATGATGTTGGGTTCTTCCACCATGGAATGGGGATGAGAATGAAGCAACCTCCCCTGAGGTTGAGTGACTTCTTGTACAAGAAACAGAGCTCATAACTACCCATACGAATTTCTGGGCTGCCCATGCTCCATTGAAGCCATGGGTTGAAATCTCAACCACTTCCTTACAACAGGCATAAATGTCATCTAGGGAAGTCAATGGGTTCTCATAATGACATGTGGCAGCCTAGGGTTTAGTCCCATAGCCCCCTCACCACTCCCTAGTGGATACACGTGGCCCCTTCTCATTCGTTGCCTCCGTAGCTAGTTTTGGTATTTTATATTGCATGATGTTTAATTACATCATTTTTACAATTTCCATGGCTTAAGAGCACATGGGCATCAAAATATCAATGCTTTCCTTTTAAATCAAAATTCAGGCTTTCACTAGCGAGGCCTTGGCCTTGAGTTCTACGCTAGGAAAGCATACATCACATGTACACATTATTTACATTAAATGCTAATACATCCTAAGAGTCAGAATGGGGTATTACAATCCCCTCCCCCTTAGAATAACACTGTCCTCGGTGTTCCAAGACTTAGGCATAGATATACAATTTACACATGTCCAAAACTTCAAAAACTTTGCATATCTGCCCTGCATTCTGTTCTTTACTTTGAACTTTCAGGACCAAGTCCTTTGATCTTCACGAGCTGCTCCTACTGATTCGAATCTTCCAGTTCATCCATAAGTCTGAAAACTTTATGGCTTTTACCCTCTTGAGGTTCTCTTGTTGGGCAGTTGCGGAGGCAATGATCCCCTCCACATTTCCAACACCTCACTGGTTGCTTCATCTTTACCTGCTCAATTTCCTTTGAGTCTTCCCACCTGAAGCGTTTCTTAATCGGACGATTGGATGAATGCTTCTTCATTGATCCACTTTTCTTTCCCTTGCTGATTGCTCTCATAATGCTTTTTACCTCTTTCTGCAGACGAATAGAATCCTGCAAGACCTTTTGGTTCATATCGTTCTACTGCTTTTGCATCTTAAGCATCTCTCCAAGATTTTCTTGGGTCTTGAAAATTGTTTGAAGAAGACTTCCAGCCAATTCTAATAGCCCTTGGTCTGCCGCCATGGTCAATGGAAACAACTGACCACACTTTTCTCACTAGCAACACTTGCCTGCACCGGTTGCAACCAATTGATTCAATTTCCACCTGTGAAATTCATCATTACAATCCTCATTAGGCCAAGCATAACCCAATCATAAAAAAAAAATCAGTCAATGGTTTTTCCCCAGTGGACATGGATAGTCCATGCTTTACTCATGAGACTTCCACACTTTTTATGCTTGCCCAACCTACACATGAATTCCTTCATGTTCATCCATTCACAGGAAATTCATTAATTAGCATTCACAATTTACTTTAATCAAATAAACACACTTTTACTTTCAGTCATGCATGCATTCAACAATTTTCTAATTCTATAAATGCATCAATAAAAAGGAAAGAGAGAGAGTAGTAAGAATTTTCTCCTCTTAGTCTTGTTCCATTCTAGAACCCACACCACCACTGTGGTTTTCATGCTCCTGTCCTCTTTCACTTCAACGTGAATGCTCAACCTGCCCTTCTTGGCTATGACACGTAGTGTCTATGGTCTATTCCAGACCTCTCAACCATGGAGTTCCTCCACTTGGTTGGTCTAACTCTTGGCTGCTAGGACTCACACAGTTCCACTAGCCCCATCTTTTATTACTGCTCACGCGGAGCTCTTTAGGGTGGTTACATGTCCACATGCATCCTTAAGATGCTTCAAGGTTCTTGCTTCCAACAATACCTGCGTTGGATGTCTTCACTTTATTCCATAGGAACCTTCTTTGCTTTACAAGCCTTGGATCTCCTATGGGTATAGTAACGAATGTTGGGATAGCACGCAGGCTACTCCTCAACATCAATTAATTTTGCATGTTTGGCCAACACACAGGCTGATCCACAACATCAAACAATCTTGCTCAACCAACCACTTTCTAGATTTACCAAGCAACTTTTAGTTCTTTTAGGGTCCTTGCTTCCTGCATTGACCAAGGTTTCCAACAAAGAAACAATAATGCATCAGCTCACTATTACAAGCTTTATACTTGAAACCTTCATTATTCCAAATAAGAAATGAATGAAATTGAATACTTATCTGTATTGTGCATTTCTTCTCTGGTCCACAGGGTCCTGCTTTTACTTTATAAGCCTTGGGATCCTCCTGCAGACTAGGATGTTTGGCCAGCACGCAGGCTGCTCCAAATCATCAAATAATTAATGCCCTACCAATACACCTTCACGCCGACTAGGTTTACCAAGCATTTGGTGGTGCCCAACCAGTCCCATACCTGGTTGACCCTCTCCATTGCCGAGCCAGCACATATGTTTGGGCCATCGGCCAATGGAAAGTAACTGCGCCACCGACCATTACAGGTCAAGGCTCCAGTACTCTGCCTTAGGCTTGCATCATCCTTTCACATGTATCACAATCCCTCAATGCGCATAACAATTCTTCACCCACACAAGGGTGGCACTTCTTCTCTTATGTAAGCCGGCGGTTCCATTTAGGAATTCTTTAGGTGACTTTCTTAACTGCAGGCTATCATGGCCCCATGATACCCACTCACCCTACACAAGGGTTACCACTGCTCATACAGTCCTCTTGAGTATTCTTTCCTTCACTTTTCCCTTTAATGTGCAACACTAAATTTCATATGTATAATATGTCAACACAAAATGGATAGCAAGCTCATTAGTATTGCTGCTCTAAAACTGTAAACATATTTCATAACATTCACTATCCAACCTTGAAACACCAGGAATGCATCCATTCCCTTAAGGCGTAGTCAATATTGGCATCCCTAACATAACTCAGCACCAGAAAGGCGTGCACTCCTTACTGATGTGAACTATGAAGGTCCTAATCATACTTCAAGCAGTCTGCCATAATGGAAATAAAATCAAAACATGCTCTGCATATTAACTCTAATAATTAGACATGCATGTATGTATATATATATATATATATATATATCATTCAGGGTTTATGGAACACTTATCCATTTTGCAGATGTTATTTCTCTTCTTTAATGAGGAATGGAGGCTCCTTCTCTGAGTCGACAGTCCCTCGGTTTGCCATCCCAATTTCTTTTGATGTTACATAACCTTCATATGTCTTATTGACATAATCTTCACCATCCCACTCATATTGTTTACCAATCATGTAGTGCAGATGAGACATTAATAATGTCTTATGGCATTTCACCTGAAACCCATTTTCAAATCATGGAATCCCTTCCCATGAAGTTTGGCTTCTGCAGGACCTCTCTATTGGTCTTACTGCAATGTGTCTCCTTGGCACACTTATTAAACAGCCAAACAGTCAGCAACATTTAGCAATACAATTCAAATCCGATTGTTCCACAACCAATCCATGGCACTAATAGTTAAATTCAGTATGAATTTGCAACTCTGTCTACTACAGAAATTGGTTTTCTTATCCATGAGGCTATCCTCATATTGTTCGGCTCCTGTAAGTGACACTACTCTTCCCATTATGGTCTTATGTCCACTGCCATACATGAGCATCCACTTACAGCATGTCCTCCTAACACATTTTCATATAAGCCAAACAGTCAGCAACATTTAGCAAAATTTCAAAGCCGAAACATTTACAAATCTGAGATTTACAACTGTTCTTACTAACATAACTTAGAGCTCTCAACTATGAGATTTCTTCTCATAAGCTCTAGATCAAATTTTCAAATTCATTTCTCACAGAAGTTTGATTTGCAATTGTGATATTATTCTCATGAGAATGTTTTCAGATTTGTTTCATGCATACTTTACAACCATGAGAACCTTCTCATAACCTTTGGCTTCTACATGTGGTAGATCCCGGTCTCTACTATGGACTTATCCTCATTGCCATATGTAAGACCTTCCTACCGGAAATTGAAACTTCAATCCGCCAAACACTTCGTAAGTCTCTATGCATATAATGTTTCATCACTGCAACAGTTACTGAAACATTTTCAGAATTATAACATTCAATAATTCAAAATTTTCAGCTGTTAATATATCAATATCACCAAGATTTATTTACTTCACGTGCATCATTATCATACTCAGTTGCAAGGTACAGTCACATTATTTATGCAATTTAATGAGACTTTGGGATACTCATTATTTCACAGTCATATCATTCATATAACTCTGTCCTTTCCCAGAGCATTCTAGTAGCCCATCGATCATGATTGGGCTCTTCATGCACTTACTATTCTGCATTCATAACAGCCCATGAAATGATCCTAGAATTATCATCAATTCATCATTTCATTCATTATTTATTTTGCAATAACATATGCATCATCCCTGTGCATTCATACAATGCATCACAAGATTTATAAAATCTTTTCATGTACATCTACTCAATGCTACCTTGCATTGTTTCATAAGTACTATGCATTCAAGCATATTATGATCGAAACATGACTGTCTCATATAACTTGTATTACCATAATCAGGACCACCAGTCCTCACTTGCTTTGGTTATTAAGCACATAACCAACATACACATGGCATGATATAAATTCATATGAATGCATTGAGATTTCTAAACAGTCATAGGGTGTAAGGATCATTTCCTTCACTTACCCACACCTCACCAAGCTTGGTAGGTTAAAAGTCCCAATTGGTATTCAATATCACATGCAAACTAACTCAACATAGCTCAAACATAGTTGAAGAGATCTTACCAAATTCTCTTTCAACATTTATGCAATTTGGCACCAATAATCATTACCTGCATGGTTACCATTAACATCTCCTGATGTTACCTGATCAATTGGCCTCTTACCAAGGCTGCTCAGTCCTTTTGCCAACTTTATGATCATATATTTGTTGCACCATCCTTTCTGCATAAGGTTGTTGACTTCATGCAACAACATCCTCAACATATTTAGCCATGCTCTTTGTTATCTTTGGTCCTACAATCAATACCAACATCAGTAGTGATTATCAACCACAATATTCCCCATTAGTGGTTCATTGCATATGCAGACTTCATTATTCTACCAATATGCAATATCCCATTTATGCACAAGCATTTCCATATGCACTATGCAATGTTTGTTAAGATGCCTTCTAGTGCATATACATCTATGTAATCCCTTACATTTTTAACATTTTTATGCCATATGACAATTTCATAATTATAAGTATGATAACAAGCAGGGGTTTAAAGAATTCTTCCCTTTTCGATCCCTCATTGTAACATGGAATTCCTCTTCCATATCATGCAATTGTAGAAATTACCCATATCGACAACAAGATTTGTTTGTCAAAATAGCCGCTGGCACTCTTCTGCACTAAATATCTATGATATATGTAGACCTCATTCAAACTCTGGCCATGCATCATTGTTCCCTGCTAGACAAGCTTTCCAATGCCTGTCTTCATGCTCCATTCCGACATCGGGTGCGGGAACTGCATCTCTTCAAAAATGACAACTTTCACTCCAATTCTGCACATTTTACACAGTTGCATTTTGGTCCAGAATGCCAACTTTAGCCACCTGCGGAAGAAAATCTATGAGGAATCACAAAAAAATTATATCGAGAAAAGTTAGTCCATATAACAAGGAACACTCAGCAATTCACGGATTTCAATTCCGATGCACCATTCATCTTCTATGAATTTCTGGGTTCTACTACTTCTCACTTTTCACATTTTTCCAAAATTCCAAATTTTGGGCCAAAAACGGCCATCTCCCAAACGATGCATTTCTGGGAAATCTTCTTCTAACAGAAACTGTCCATCTTAATGAAAATATGAAATGTCTAGTTTAGTAAAAATTTTGATTCCCACATCTAGGGTCACTTTTACTACCCACAAGCTTTTCAAAATCCCAAAAAAGTGGCCCGGAACAGTGCTTTTTGGCCTTCATGCTCACCCCGACTTCACATCCCTTGGAGTTTGGCTCCAAGATTCTGAACTTAAGATCGTGCCTGCTTCATGACTGCCTCATATCAATTTCAGTTCAAACCGACCTTCTGTCAAGCCTCGGGACTCCGTCCTTCAAAAGTCACTATTATCCATTTTCTGTCAAATAGGAGTGTAATGGGCTCGGGATCTTCACTGGTTATTTTATGGCCTTCGTCAATGGCCTCCGAGCCCCACAGAAATCATTCCATTCTAAGCCCGGATGCTCCTTCTATCCAAAAATCAAGTTTTGGTCACTTTACTCGTTTTTTTTTTTTGCGTCGCCGTTGCAGGACGGTTCGCTGAACGCTCCCGCAATTGCGGAGCCATTCAGTGAATGCTCCCGTTGCGGAGCGATTCGCCGAATGCTCCCGCAATTGCGGAGCAATTCGCCGAATTCTTCCACAGTTGCGGAGCGATTCGGTGAATGCTCCCGCAGTTGAGGAGCCATTCACAGAACGCTTCCATTGCGGAGCGATTCGGCGAATGTTCCCGCAGTTACGGAGCCATTCGCGGAATGCTTCCGTTGCGGAGCGATTCGGCGAATGCTCCCGCAGTTGCGGAGCCATTCGCGGAATGCTTCCGCAGTTTTGGGAAGATTCACGGAACTCTTCCGCAAATTTCGGAAGAGAATTCCTTCCGAAAACTTCCTTTTGACGCCAAACACTTAGAAAAATTGTCTGCTTTTTCGGAGAAATTCGCCGAATTTTTTCGCGTTGCGAGACAACTCGCGGAATCCTTCCGCAAATTTCAGAAGAGAATTCCTTCCGCAAAATTTCGGAAGAGAAATCCTTCCGCAAATTTCGGAAGGGAATTCCTTCCGCAGTTTCGGGGCGACTTCCTGAACTCTTCCGCGTTACAGAAAAACTCGCAGAATGCTTCTACAGTTTCGGCGCAATTCGCCGAATGCTTCCGCAATTTCGAAGACACTCGGGAATTCTTTCCGAAACAGACTTAAACAAATTTTCAAAAACTTTTGAAACAATTTCCGGATTCTTCTTTCCTTGTGACTGCAACTGGATTTGGCCCATAGAGGTCCAATGCTGCAACCAGCAGCTCTGATACCACTCTGTAACATCCCCTTCCATCATCAAATGTGGGAAGGGAACGTTAACAACACACCGGGCTTTTGGCAGACTTAGCCCCAATATTTTTACTCATAAAATACATAACAATTAAAAACTTCTGTGTGCAGATTCGAACTTCAATAAAACACAGCGGAATTAAACATAACAACACACATAAGCACAAATATAAGATGATTCCATATGCAGGGATTCAATCCCATTCTTATGCTATGCACAGACTTCATTTCAATTTCAACCTCATGAATAAATAACATTCAGATTTAGCACATTGCAGAACACACATATATATATATATATATATATATATAAATTAAAATCACAGAGAGCACTTATCTTGCAACGCAATGTCCAACGACTAGCTATGTGAGAGCAACGTTCCACCCAACCATAGATCTCTGTCCAGCCTGTATTCTTTCAGCTGAGAGATCACCCTCGAGCTGGGCTGTGTATCCACTAAGAAGGAACTAGATGGCTCACTCACAGTCAGGGTTTCACTCAGACAGCCATGCTAAGCCAACACACAGTTGGATTTTTCAAGCATGCAATGGGAAATGGAGGAGGATACTAGTCCACTGAGCTCAATCCCAGAGCCACATACACTTCAAGCTAGACTCAGCAATCCCATCCTCTATTCATACATCCACAATCGGATTTCTCACAACTCTGTCACAAATAACCCCAAATCCGTCACTGATTTTCTGGGCTGTTAAAACTGGGTTTTCCCATGGATTTTGGGGTAGCTATTGCTCCCAAATTCGCCCCAAGGCTCATACCAATGGATACCCCATTAGATTTCACTGTCCAATACCCATTTTGGGCGTTTTTGGCTTCCCAAAAACGTGGGTTCATTCCAAGTTGCGATTTTTGGTTTTCTCACTCATGGGAGCTCGTTTCTGGATGGATCATGATGCTGGGTTCTTCCACCATGGAATGGGGATGAAAATGAAGCAACCTCCCATGAGGTTGAGTGACTTCTTGTACAATAAACAGAGCTCATAACTACCCATACGAATTTCTAGGTTGCCCATGCTCCATTGAATACATGGGCTGAAATCTCAACCACTTCCTTACAACAGGCATAAATGTCATCTAGGGAAGTCAATGGGTTCTCATAATGACATGTGGCAGCCTAGGGTTTAGTCCCATAGCCCCCTCACCACTCCCTAGTGGATACATGTGGCCCCTTCTCATTCGTTGCCTCCGTAGCCAGTTTTGGTATTTTATATTGCATGATGTTTAATTACATCCTTTTTACAATTTCCATGGCTTAAGAGCACATGGCCATCAAAATATCAATGCTTGTCTTTTAAATCAAAATTCAGGATTTCACTAGAGGGGCCTTGGCCTTGAGATCCACGCTAGGAAAACATACATCACATGTACACATTATTTACATTAAATGCTAATACATCCTAAGAGTCAGAATGGGGTATTACAAACTGCCAACTCATTGAGGCGAAACGAATGTCGCTACAATCTCTTGTCGATCCCTTCACAATGGTACCCTTATGTTGCATCATTTGAGAGTTTGAAAAATTGAGTTATCCTGGATCCTCTTGGATCAATGGGGTGGTTTTCTCAAACCCATAGGAATACAAATGATATTTAAGGTATGTATTGAGGATTGTATTTTAACAACCATCATGCTATTTTCTCTAAACAATCCCAAGGGAAATTCCCAACACTGTTGATAGTCATCAGCACTACTAGTTATGAGGATTGTTATACCATCACTGTTGATAGTCATCATCATGCTATTTTCTCTAAACTACCCCCACAGACTGATCATTATCAAACTTTCACTCGAAATTAGTTGTAAAGACCTCAAGCGATGATTGTTCTAAAACAAGGTTGGGTTGGGCTGGCATAAGGGGTAACTGCTAATATTTGGCAACTTCCAAAACACTGAGATAACTCCCTCTATTGTGTGATCATATCTTAAATCTGACTCTTAGAAGATGCGCTCAGACCTCACTATGTGTTGTTACAAGACTACTATGCAACTGTAGGCTGTTGATCCAAGCCTGGGTGTTGAACTAGGCGACCTTACTGTTGAATGGTTAGGGCCCCTATTTAGGTCTAATACAGTGCACATAATGTTCTCATACCTGTTGCACATACCCTTTCAACTATAGGCCTCAAAAATGATGATTTAATGGATTCCTTGGGGATAATATTGCCACAACCAACTCCAAATGAATACAAATATGCCCACATATGACATTTATCCTCACTATTATTTTCCAGAATGCCTTCTAGTATGCCCAGATTTAATGTATGGCCATATTCATTACTGTTGGATTGTACAAGATTGACAATGAAAGGGCCCACTGCTGTCACAAATCAGACTTGGATTTTTTCACTAACTTGATGCAAAATCTCTTGCGATTATTTTTGGATGTCAAACACTTAATCCTTGAAAGTGCAAGGCAAAGCTGCTTCTTTTGTGGAGCATATCACCAAAGTACACACCAAAAATAGAGACATTGTTATGCAAACATAGTTCTATTCACAAATAATTGTATGACAAACATACCTTCCAAGTTGGTAATAGAGTATGGTTACACTTAGATAGGGAATGCTTCAAGCACCATTGACATAACAAGTTAAAGCCCATTTGATACAATCCTTTAACATCACTCAAGTTATTATATCTAATGCTTTTCACTTTGATATTCCAGCTCATCTTAGTATAAATGTTGTGGTGAATGTCAAACAATTCAAGCACTATGAACCACGATTAGGAGGTACATGCTCTCCATCCTTATAATGCCATATAGAAATATCGACTTTTTGAAACCATACCAAAATATCAACTTTTGCTTGAGAGATACTTTGCTTGATGTCAACATCAAAAATACACAACGAGAGTAAAATACTCTCTATTTGGTAGGATGCCAATACACTTTGTCTTTGAAAACTGTATAGCTCTCATGATGAAAAGTTTCCATATTTACAAAATTAGGAAAAATTTCCTCAAGCAAAGAGAGATCTAGTGTGTCAAAGGCCTAATCTTGACAAATTATCCTTTCTATTTTTGGCCCTCGGGTATATATGTATAATGTATGTACAATGGAACTTGTATGTGCTCTTGTTGTCTTGTGATTTCTTCTCATTTTTTGTTGCATGTACATGCATTCGATTATAGTTCTTGTCCCAATTTGCAATGTTGTGAACCCATTTAGCTATGGAATTTCCATGTTGTACATGTGGGTTTATTATTTCTCAAAATTCAATCATCTTTCAAATGCTTGAGATGAGATTGTTATCACAGATTATGTCGGGGGTATTTACCTCTCATTTTTGCTAGAGTAGACCCGATTCTTTAGTAGACTGTTTCAACCCATGACATTGAGCACCAGAGGTAGATCATCAGTTATGGATATATGGCATTCATTTTATATATTATAGCTGGCACAGTTCAGTGGGCATAGTTTCAAAGTAGGGCCCCAGGTCATCTACTGACTGATTTTGGTATCCCTTGCTAAACATTTTAGAACCAAGCATACATTGGATTTCTCCAGTATTGTAAAAAGGTTTGGATCTTGACTTATAGTGCCTCACAGTATTTGCCTATGATATATCCCATATATTACAATGGTGTACCAAACAATGTGTGTCCTTAGGATAGTTTTGTGGATGACTATATGTGATATTGATGGAGTGACTCACATTAGGATTTGTTTTATAAATGGTGATTATTTGATAAGTATGATGAGTTGGAAATTAGTATGGAATCATATTTTCCACCCATACATGTCTTCAAAGCATCAAGATCTCCAAGTAGTCTATCAAGAGCACAGGGCCACCAAAACGTTGCTTTGATGCACACCATATTGATAACAATTATTAAACAACGCCCCAAAAGTATACATCAAGTACCAACAATACCACAATGCAAATGCATTTGAAACTGGATAATAGAGAATATTATTGCAAGCCAAACATACAACTTTGCCACACATGAAGATTGAACATGACTGGCCTTGTCAAATTGGAAATTCATGCGGTAGATCTTGAAAGACATCTGGAAATTAATCAAATGAACTGCAGCACTATGTTGATGTTGGTTTCTGTGCCTCTACACACGCATGTTCAATCCCTCCATCGAATCACATTGGGGAATGAAACATTGTTCACCCTTACCAAACTCTTTTGTTATTTTGTTTGTGGAAACCAACTTGTATGCACTGGGTTGCAGCACTATAACTGTTCATATTTCTGTGTGCCCTAACTTATCATTCAAAGTACTTTATTATTTTTTCAACAGAACATTATGGTAGAATTTTAGCAGCCTTTGTAGCTTAGCTTGTTTTGCTTATCTACCACTCATTATATATTGGTGAATGCCTTCAGTATTTACAGGGAAATACTACAACTCATACATGAGCACCTTGTAGATTTGGGACTCCTAGATTCAAAAAAAACTTTGTTGAAGGAGGCACCTCTAGCACCAAAGTTGACTCAAATCATGACCTTGTCCATCCATGACCTTTTCCTCAAACTTGTCTTAATTATTATGTCATCTTGTTCACCTCCCATGTTCCTCACGATGAGTTTAAAGACAAATTTGTAGGACAATTTGATTGCATGTATGCTCTCAAAATGTTTCTTGCTAGATACACACCCACGGAGATCACAAATGAAAAGTATTGTATTAATAATTTAATACTAAGTGATCAAGAAGTGGGTATAGTTTACTTTGCTTTGAGAGGCCTCAAATACATTGTTGGAATTCTTAGCATGCTCTTATGTCATTAATGGTTACTGAAGTGTCCACTAACAATATGAATGTTATCATTCTTGATGTTGAGAAAGAGCTACCTAGGAGGGAGGAACTGGTATTGCTCTCTAAGTTGGATTCATGAGTAGATGAACCTCAATACGATACCAAGGACAAGTGTGATGTTCTCAAGTGTGATGTTACTCCACTTTTTTCATATGTTTTGCATAGTAATTATGATTTTAGGTGTCTTTCACTTACTCCACTTTTTTCATATGTTTTGCATAGTAATTATGATTTAAGGTGTCTTTCACTTACTCCACATTTTTCATATGTTTTGCATAGTAATTATGATTTTACGTGTCTCTCACTTACTCCACATTTTTCTTATGTTTTGCAGAAAACATATAAATGGATACGTAAATTTGACGTCCCACCGCCATTTCTTTTGCCACCCACTCTTGATTCATTCTGCATGAATTTCACTATGCAACTATCTCAGATTCTCACTGCGTTTTCCCTTAATTAGTTTCTCAATTCAGTATGACCCACGCCCGACATCCGAGGAGTGTTGCCAGTGGTCCTGAGTTTCAGCCTGGAAATGGTGGGGATTCATGGTATTATTTTTCCCTTCGGCTGCAATATGGAAAACTCATAGTTCACTACGAAGGTTTGTAAGGATACAAACCTTCGTAGTGAACTATGATTTTTCCATATTGCAGCCGAAGGGAAACATAATACCATGAATTCCCACCGTTGCAAGGCTGAAACTCAGGACCGCTGGAAACACTCCTTGGACGTCGGGCATGGGTCATACTGAATTGAGAAACTAATTGAGGAAAAATGCAGTGAGAATCTGAGACGGTTGCATAGTGAAATGCATGTAGAATGAATCAAGAGTGGGTGTCGAGAGAAATGGTTGTGGGATGCCGTATGAGAGGAAATGGCAATGGGAATTGATTGATAAGGTAAAATTAAATTTGCACTGTGGTAATAAACTACACTTGTGTCTTCCATTGTCAGCTGCACTTCAAGCTTGAAGGTGGTAGCCTTGGGACTAGACATAGGTTTCAAGTTCGAATTTCCTCAGTTCAGTTCGTACCCTGTTTTTTTTCGATACAAATTATATGTTTTCTTTAATTTCCTTTGTTAGGACACAGAGACAACCATAAAATATCATGTGTCAAGATGCAAAGAGTACTAAGAGACAACAAGTGTACTTTTAGGTCAGCAGTGGCATCAACATTGAAAATGGTTTCCATCCAAACCTATCAAGTGTACTTTTACGTCAGCAGTATTCTTGTCTCCAAACTGTAGCAGTTGTTTGGCCATTTTCACCCTGTAAATTGAAGGATTCCTACAAACACAAACCATTATGTTACGCGAACTTCTTTGAGGGCTTTGTTACATTTGCTTCTAAGATCTTTCAGGGCTTTGTTACATTTGCTTCTAAGATGTTACAGGGTGAAAATGGCCAAACAACTGCTATAGTTCGGAGACACAAATACTACTGACCTAAAAGTACACTTGATAGGTTTGGCTGGAACAAATTACCATGGAAATCCTCTTTATCTTCATTCTCGAGTTTTGAGAAAATCAGAGATATATGAAACTATGCTTTATGACTTTTCGTCTTCACAACCGCCTCTTGAAATCAAGGTAAGAAATGGTTTAATGATTCAGTGTAGTAAACAGTTATCTTTATTGAATGTTAGTTTTTATTGAATGAATGTGTTCATTGAATGAATGGATGGTTTATTGAATGTTATCTTTTATTGAATGAATGTGTTGATAGAATGAAACATTGGTTTAATGGATGTTAGCCTTATTGAATGAATGGTAGATGTTTGTTTTTTTTGGCATGCATATATATGAGGATTATGACTAGGTGTTTTGGCATGGTTTAGGTTTCTATTGTTATGGATTAGGTTTATAAGGTTATATTTTTGTTTCTAGGGTAGACTAGATTTATAAGACTATATTAGGTTTCTATGTTTGTGGTTTGGGTTTCTAGGTTTCTAAATTAGGTATCTAATGGTTATATTTGTGTGGATGATGGATGAGAATCTTATGGTGAAAAAGGGGATGGTGATGGTGACAACATGGGTAGGAAGAGCACGGTGGTGATGTTCATGGTGGCATGGTTATGGCAAAAACAACCATGGGGATAGTGATAATGAGCATGGAGATGGTGATGGTGATAGTGAGCATGAAAATGAGCATGACGATGAAGATATTATGGTTTACTTAGATGGGAGAAAAAAACAAAGAAAAAAAATCCATGACAAAACTTGTGCAATTTATCAAGTTGTACCAAGTCTATACAATTTATCAATCTATCAAGCTATCAATGTCTGGCTGCAATAGTCAAATATTAATGTCAATACTCAATGATACCACAAAAAAAATCATAGCATACATGTACACCACATACCTATAACATAGTACACAATAAAACATGCAAACCGCATACCAAATTACCTACCTATGGTCATTCGACTAGACCATCAGGATCACCTCAAAAAAGCTTGCACTAATCCCTTTACCGCATAAATGAGCTTCATATGAGAGTGTGACAACTTGCCAATGAAGGCCCAAACATCTGTTTGACCGGTTTCAAGTTGTTCTCTTCTAACACAATACCTATGAAGTGTATTCACATTCAAATTAATCATTTTGTAGGTAGGTTTAAGAAAGCGAAGTGCCCTAGTGTTTTTGTTCACAATTGATTGTGACAACACACAGTGAGCTACATTGCAATCCTTTGAGCGAGATTTATTTCCAATTGTACTAAATGCATCTACTAAACTTTTAACAATATGAGAACTTGATTCTAACTTTTTGGTCATCTTTATCCTTAATGTTCTTCTAACAACAACCATAGACCTAGATTTTAAGAATGATAAAAATAATTTGCACTTGTCCCCATCACATTTAGAATCAAAACATTTATCAAGTATTTGTCGAGTTTGATAAGAAATAGCGTGTTTAGAAAACGTACCTTCAAGTGAACTAATGAGAGTTTCATCTACCTATATACGTTTCGGAGTTCTTCAATGTGTAGTTGCTAATGAAGGTAAGGGTGTTGGAACTGGATCATGTACAACATCACCAAGATGCTCTAGTGTTTCAATAGGAGCCTCTTGTCTTTTATTATCTTGTTGTTAGTTGGATGTGGGAAATTGGAATTTTTCTTGGACGGTCTCCATAACATTTTCTTCTTCCATTGTAAATCCTTCATTCAATGCCTCCCTAACTTCGTCGCGTGTATAACCACTACCCAACAAGTCATCTGCTACCATAGTCTGAGGTTGACTTGATGTGGGAATTGAAACATCAACCGATGAGCACCTACGTTTTACTTCTTGACTAGTGCCATGGGGTGCTTGTTCATCAAATGTTGTTGAAATGGAGGGCCCCTCTAGTGATTTTTTCTGTTTTTCTTGTCATGGATGGGTAGGAACGACCATGGAATCATCTACGGTTGGAATTGGATGATTTTCCATGGAATGCCTTCGATTCCACATGTCCAATATTTTATTTTCTCTAACTTCTTCCATGCTTTCTTGAGGCTTCTCTTTCCTTGCCAATTTCCTTGTTCGATTGCATGAATTCCCCATGACCACAATGAGCAATACTAAGAAAATAGATTCTAGAGGTGTGCTCAACTATTCAAATATCCAAATTATTTCTCAATTGTGATTATAGGTTCTTCAAGCTTGCTCAATTGTGAATATAGATACTTCCTCAATTATGAATATATATTCCTCAAGGTTTCTCAAATGTGAAAGTAACTTCTACCTCACTTGTGAATATAGAGAATTCCTCACTTGTGAATATAGAGAACTCTTCATTTGTGAATATAGGTTCTTCAAGCTTGCTCAATAGTGAATGTAGATTCTTCTTCAATTGTGTTCATATAGATTCCTCAAGCTTGCTTGAAATTGTGAATATATAGATACTTAATCAATTGTGGATGGAAATTATTCAACCTTGCTTTTGATTGTGGATATAGATTCTTCCTCAAACCTGAATTTAGATTCTTCAAGTTTGCTCAATTTTCAATGCAAGTTCCTTTGCAATGTTGAACATAAATTACTCAAGTTTGTTTGATTGTGAATATAGAATTCTCTTCAGGCTTGCTAATTGTGAATGTAGAATCCTCTTGAAGCTTGCTAATTGTGAATGTAGAATCCTCAATTCCCAATGCTAACTATAGAATCCTCTTCAAGCTTGTTGATTGCAAACATAGAGTATCAAGCTTCCTCAATTGTCTTGATTGCTGATTGTGAACATAGAGTATCAAGTTTCTTTGTAGTGCTTCCGGGGAGACAAAACAAAAAATTCGGGTATGAAATAGGCAAAGCATTCTGCTGAATTTTTGCAGAGCAAAAACGCGCTAGCATTTCTTAAAATTATAACGCTCGCGTGTTTCTTCAATGTTAAAAAATTCCTAGACAATTAATATGTTTGGTGCACGGCTAAATAATGTCTAGTGGCAAAAAATGCACGAGCGTTTCTTCATCAATAAATGCGCTAGTGTTATGGTAATATACATAATTTGCATTTTCATCAAAACCTTATTTAATAGTTTCTTGTCAAGAAAACAAATTTCCTTTATTTCCCTAGATCCCTACTTATCTTGAAAGGTGTTGGGATTCATGTTCTATGGGTTATGAGGTTAAATAGGCATTTGGTGTTAGGGGCTAAGGAGTCAAGGGATTTAGCGCTCCATGTTTAGGGTGGTAGGGTTTTAGATGTTAGACATTAAGGGATTAAGTGTTTGTGGATAAAATAGGGCTTCTAAAGGCGTCCGGTGTTAAGTGCTTAGAGATAAATAGGTTTAGGGGTTAGGGGCTTTAGGTTTTAAGGGATTGAGGGGACCAATGTTAGTGGGTTAGGGTTCAAGAGTTTAAGTGTTAAGGGTGAAGGGTTTGGGGTCAAGGGACTTAGGGGTTAAGGGATTTATAGGCTAAGGGATTTAGGGCTCTAAGGTTACGATGTTAGCGTTGAGTCAGTTAAAGGTTAAGTTTCAAGGTGTTTAAGTATTAAAGGTTTGGGGCTTAAGGGATTAATGGCTTTTAGGAGATGAGGGATTGGCTTCTACGGATTTATGGGTTTTGGGATTTAGGGATTATGGGTTAGGGGTTTTAGGGTTATGGGGGTTAACTAGGAGTTAGGGGTTAAGTGCTTAGAGGTAAATGGATAAAGTAGTTAATGGGTTTAAATATTTAGAGGTTAGGTCATCATTCTATGGCTCGTTTAAGGGATCCAGGTTTAGGGGGTTAAGGTTTTATAGGTTAGACATTAAGGGCTTAAGTGTTTGTGGATAAAATAGAGATTAGGTTTTGGGTGTTAGGTGCTTAGAGATAAATGGGTTTAGGGGTTAGGGGCTTTAGGGGTTAAGTGATTGATGGCACCAAGTTAGGGGGTTAGGGTTCAATAGGTTAAGCCTTAAGGGTGAAGGGTTTAAATTTTAAGGGTTTGTAAGAAGTAAGGGCTTAAGGAATTACTGGTTAAGGACATAAGGGTTAGGGTAGTAGTGGTTATTTAAGAGGTGAGGCCTTCAAGGGTTATCAGATTTACAAGCTAAGGGTTTTAGGGCTCTAGGGTTAGGATGTTAGGGTTGAGGTTGTTAAGGGTTAAGTGTCAAGGGGTTAAAGGATTAAAGGCTTGGGGGTTAAGGGATTAATGGCCTCTAGGAGATGAAGAATTATGATTTTCTAGAGGTTTATAGGTTTTGGGATTTAGGGATTATTGGATAGGGATTTTAGGGTTAGGTGGCTAATTAGGAATTATAGGTGTTATGGGTTAAGAGTTTAGAGGTAAGGGCATAAAGTTGTTAACAAGTTTAAAGATTTATGGGTTAGGGATTTAGGAAAATAGGGGGTTAGGAGTTTTTATGAGTAATGGGAATTAGGGATTAAGGAATTTAGGGCTCAATGGTTAAGGGGATAGGGTTTAATGGGTTAGGGTTTAAGGCCCAAGAAGTTAAAAATGTTTAATTGTTTTTAGGGTTAAGGGCTTAGGGATTTAGGATTTTTAAGTAATATGGGTTAGACTGTTTAGGGGTTAGGGGTTGTGGGATTAGAGATAAAGTGGCTAGGGGGTTTAAGGGTTAGCGGCCTTAGAGGTTAATTGATTTAGTGCTCTAGGGTTAGCGTGTTAGGGGTTATAAGGTTAGGCATTAATGGTGAAGGGGTTAAAGTCTTAAAGGCTTGTAAGGGGTAAATTAGAGCTTAAAGGGACTAATGCACAAGCCCAAGAAAGAATTCCGAATATGAGAGAGGAGGGATCAATCTAGAGGGAGAGAGATCAAGCAAACATAGAGCTCTCATGCAAACAAAGAGAACACATGAAAACGTAGAGTGCACATGCAAATGCAGGGCGCGCTAGCACAAGGGAGGTCGCACATGCAAATGTAGTGTAGAGGTAAATAATTATTTTACCTGTATAGGGTAAACTAGAGCTTAGAGGGATAATGATTAAAGGATTATAGGTAAACAATTAAAGTACTTAAGGGGTTTAACAGTTTGGGGCTTTAGGGGTAAAGGGATTAAGGACTATGGGCTTAGGGGGTTAGGTTTTAAGAGGTTAGGAATTGAGGTCTAAGGTGTTATAGTGTTAAAGGATTAGGGAATTAGAGGATAAGGACAACAGTGAGGGGAGATAAAGGGTTAATTAAGGGACTAGGGATTTAAGGAGTAATATCTTTATAGGTTAAGGGATTTAGGGATCAACTACTAATGGGGTAAGGGATTATGCGTTAAGGGCTTAGGTGGTTAGGGGTGTAGGGATTTAGGGGGCTTGGAACTTAGGAATTATGGGTTTAGGCCTTTAATTTTCCTTCCTTATCATTACTCTCCCCAACTCCTTAAATTTGTGTCCCTTGTCCCCCCTCTCGTATCTCTCTTCTCTCTCTCACCCCCTTTATCTCTATTCAACACTTAAAAACATAATTTGTGAAGTTCATAATGCTCGTGTGGCATGTGAAGAATAACGCTAGAGCCTTATTATTCACATAACACTCGCTCGTTATGTGAATAATAACGCTCGAGTGTTTTGCATATACAAAAACACGCGAGTGTTTCTTCTGACACCAAGTGCGCGAACCAAATATTTGAATTTAAACAGAACGCATGCGCATTCTTGAGAACCTAATAACACCCTCCTCATGTGGCCACATGTCATCCACAGTCCTATGTGTTTGGCTCAGACTTACCAAACTTGTGCTATGGAATTTACTGAACCATAGCTAATTAGGCATTTCCACCATTTTTCTCAATATGCTTTTCTTTCACCGTTCTCTACAGCATGACATACATGACCATTTTTTATGAAATTTTAGGCATAGATAGCATTTTGTATGCAGATTCTAAATATGTAATTTTCTAAAAAAATTATTGATTTTTTCTATTTGTTTCCTAATTTTCTTATGTTATCACTCCTTAAGTAAAAAAACATGTTGTTAGTGTTTATTCCGTAACTTTTTCATTTCACAACCATTTAAAAAATATATATATATGCTGCACTAGTAGACACCGACCTCTACATGCTATAAAAAATCCAAATTAAAATAACTGCATTAAGACCTTCAAATGTTGCACCCACATTTGACATACCGTTCTCTATGTTTGATCACTTACATAATTAAAAAAAAATTAAACATTTAATTTTAGAAAAATAGTGTTGCACTACTGCTACAGGTTCTATACATGCCTTCCAATTTTTGTAGACCAAAACCATCATTTAAGCACTCAAAGACTACACCCACACAAACATATACCTTATCATTTTCCAAAAAATAAAAAACGACTGTTAGAAAAGATGAAATTCGACATAGTTATGTAAATTTTCAATACATAAAACTTATATATTCGGAAATGTGACTCAATTTCCTACATTTTATATTTTTTACTCAATGCAAGATATCTTGTGTAAGTATCTCAAAAAAAGAAGTAATTTGAGGGATGCCTAATTTTTCTGTTTTCATTGCATCTAACACGCCAAAAGTGACCCACATTAGCTTGCACATGCCCATAGGCAATTCTTCCTTACATAGGCCTCCATTAAGAAGCCCAATGGCTCCACCTGACAATCGCGAAGAGGAGGATTCAGTGCCTTGATTCTGATAAACAAAACCTCTAAATTCATCATACAAAAAGGTGTTATCCACAGCTCCCAAACAACAAGATACAAGCATATAATTAACATTTTTTTCATTCAAACATAAGATGTAGGAAGAAGGAAAAATATATTAACCAAGGATCATTGTTGGGTAAGGCCCAAATGGCACAATTTTGGCAAAGCACAGTGGAAAAACAAAGCCTGAACATAGCACAGTTTTGTTGATGTGTAGTAATAGAGCAACAGCTATTTTTGCCAATAAAGTACAAAGTGAAGCAAGGTTGAACATCGAACTATTTTGGGTAAGCCACTTAGCAGAATCTTGGGAGCAGGGTAAGGGGCGGTGTGAATGTGGATGAAAGTGACTTGTCTCCTTAGTACATACTAAGGATCAAGGTAGCATGGGTAGCGAAAAACTGTTAGAAGAAGAGCGGTGGATTGACGGCGACAGAAGGAGTAGAGCGGCTGAAAGGAACTTGTGAGTAGGAAGTTGGTGCCGTTCTGCTAGAGCTGCGGCCGTTAGAGCCAGAGGCGGTGCAGAAAGGAGTATGAAGTCCAGTGAAGTAGCTGTTGACTGCGACAAGCCCGGGTAGTGGGATAACCACACCACCCGCGGGGGGATTTTTGGTATTATAGGGTTTTTGGCCCACGCTTATTGTAAAGATGTGACCTTCGGGCACGATCTATAAATAGGGAAATTTTGTAAGGGAAGGGTTGACCTTTGTTGGTCTTTGGTTGATCTTTATTGATTGTTTTTTATCTCCGGTTTGTATTGTAAGAATAAGAAGAAGAGAGAAAGAGGCTCTGTAGTTGAGTGCGCAGATACCTATTATAGAGAGAAGAGTCTGCAGCTGAGTGCACAAACTGGAACTGTTGAACCCTTCCCATTAATATAACCAAGAGGCCACTATAATTAAGATTGGGGCTAGAGTAGAAACTCTTACGGCTGAGATGATGGATATGGAAATTACCTATAAGGAAAAAATTGCAGACTTAGAATCTCAGTGACCTAGCACCCCTCCAGATGACCATGCAGCTCGAAGCAAAGAAGTTCAGGCCAAAATAGGAAGCATCTCTGCCGATGTAGCGAGATGTCAGGATCTGCTAGAAAAAGCCACTATAGTGCTGGCTGCATTACATGAAGATCTTAACCTTCAAAAGTTAAAAAATGATCTGCAGCAAAGATAGCAAGAGCTCAACGCCATGAATGCAGAAATGAAGAATTTTCCAACAAGACAAAGGATACAAAAGTTCGCATAGGAAAAAGAGCTGCAGAAGAATTGAAAGCATTAAGGGAGAGAGAGGTTGTCGTTTCTGTGAAGTTGCAGCCCGTGGAGGAAGAAGCGCTCGCACTGATGGAGTACATTGATGGAAAGTTCGTAGAACTTCAGACCGCAGAGGGCACACTGAAAGAACAATCCCAAGAACAAGTCTCGCAGGTGATTCTGGAGACCATTAAAGAGTTTGAGCATGAGGCAAAGGAAATAGTTGCAAAGCTCACTGCTACTTTGCAAGACTTCACTGCAAATTTGAGTACCTCCGTAGATACGCAATTGAAGTCGCCCAGCGTAAGTGGATCAGGGATGATCCACGAGTAAGTATTAGGGGCATGTTGGGCAAGGCCCAAATGGCACAATTTTGGTGAAGCGCAATATGAGTAAAGCGCAATGGAAAAGCGAAGCCCAAATAAAGAGCAATTTTGCTTATGCGTAGTAATAGAGCAGTAGCTATTTTTGGCAATAAAGTACAAAGTGAGGAAGGTCAAACAACGACCTATTTTGGGTAAGCCACTCAGCACAATCCCAGGAGCAGGGTAAGGGGCAGCATGAATGTGGAGGAAAGTGACTTGTCGCCTTAGTACAGACTAAGGATCAAGGAAGCATGGGCGCAGGAAAACCATTAGAAGAAGAGCGGTGGATTGACAACGATAGAAGGGGCAGAGCGACCTAAAGGAACCTGTCAGTAGGCAGTTAGAGTCGTTCTTCCAAAGCTACGGCCGTCATAAGAAGCATCAGAGCCAGAGGCGGCGCAGAAAGGCGACTGAAGTCCGATGAAGTAGCTGTTGACTGCAACAAGCCTGGGTAGTGGGATAACTGCACCACCCATGGGGGGATTTTTGGTATTATAGGGTTTTTGGCCCACGCTTATTGTAAAGATGTGACCTTCGGGCATGATCTATAAATAGGGTAATTTTGTAAGGGAAGGGTTGATCTTTGTTGGTCTTTGGTTGATCTTCATTTATCGTTTTTTATCTCAGTTTTGTATTGTAAGAAGAAGAGAGAAAGAGGTTATGCAACTGAGTGCGCAAAGACCTATTGTAGAGAGAAGATTCTGCGGCTGAGTGCGCAGACTAGATCTGTTGAAGCCTTCCAATTAATATAACCAACAATTCCCGTGGACGTAGCTCCCATCCTGGGGGTAAACCACGTAAATACTTGCATTATGCGATTGAATGTGTGATTGTATATGCTTATGCTTATGTTTACATTCATAATTCCTTTTATGCGTATTCACAGTTTCATATGTATGTTCATGTGTTTGGTGGATGAGATTAATATGCTAAGTCCCAAACTTGTATGAATGAATGATCAAGTGATTCTGAATGTGTTGAATGCATGGGTTATTTGGGTAAACACTAAGTCAACGAAGTCTGTGTTAAGTGCGATTCCCTAGAAGCGCAGTACTGAAATTGCGTTGTTGCGTTGTATTTCAACATATTGAATGAGTTTGCGAAGTGCACAGTCTCATATATGTGCAACAATCAACAGTGTACACGAAGTCGAGAGGACTTCGCTTTTGCTAGTGTCATAACCGCGCATCACCTTATTACAGAAACCTTCTTCTGTAATCCTCCATAACTTTGCCTCGGTTGAGACCTGAGTCTATTCGCAGACTATTTCCGAAAGAGCCGATGAAGAAGGGTTTTGTTGGACCACAACTGCACAGAACTTGGTTCAATATAAGAGCGTTAAGGAGCAAGGTTCATAGCCAACAATCATGCATTAAAAACATCTTTTCCAAGTTAAAATTATACTTACAAAACTCACTGGCATAAATTAAATGATCAAATACGATGTATTAGAACTCCATGCAATAATGTCTACAACACTATATGCCTTCACAAAGCCCAAAGTTAGCAGCTATATCTAGAGCATATGCTTCATAAGTAAAGATGTAAAAGCATATGCTTGTTAGCTACACTCCTTTGATATGCACAAGTAAGACGATGTTTGCTACTAAAAGAAGTTATGCCTCCACTTGCTCATATGGAAAGAAATTGACTACAAAGAATGGATTTGCATATTTCAACCTCCATAAAATTCGTTATGGAAAAGGGTATTGTTGATGATTATAGCTTAGTGAGGCATCCTCATAACTAATTCACCCCTAAAGAAGAATGACCTCTCACTTATTTGATTTTTCCACTTTTGCTCAAGTCAACTGATTTAATGTGCAAGTGTAGGGCAGAGAAGAGAAGACGAGGACGGTAGAGGACTTTCTGGGCTTTATCTTTTGTCTTGTACATCTCATGTATTTTGTATTTTGATCTATTTCTATGAGTAAGGAAGGTTGTTGGGTTTTCTTCTTTTGAAGGGCTTCCCACGATAAATCTCTCTGTGTCTTCTTGTTCTTGTGCATGGTTATTATTTCTATGATCCTTTCTTGTTTCTGCTGCATTATACTGATTTAAAATTCTAACATGGTATCAAAGCAATGCTGAAAGAGGCCATTGTCCGGAAACTAGGGCTTCAAATTTTGACTAGTTCCGTCCACAGTGTTGACTGAAAAGCAGGTTTTTCCAACTCGCCTTGGGAGAGAGCAATCATCAGAGGAGGATACTGCTTCTATTATTGTCTCACATAGGACACACAATCTCAGAACCTCATGGAGTAGGGACTGGAGGACAAGGGGATGGCGTTTAATGACTTCTACCACAGTTCTTTTCTTTTCGAAGAAAAACAGATAGCGCTACAGTTCAGTCCCAGGACAGAATTGACATGCAAACCCAAGTGGAAGTAGAAACATTAGTAAAGAAGCTACAGACTGGAAACAACCTCAAAACCCTCGCCGGTAAAGAAGCGTTGAGTAAAGTTAAAAAAGAACGTCAAGCTCGTGTTTAAGGGATTGTGACCCGGAGTTGAGAAGTTGTATGAGGAATCGCGTTTAGAGGATTGTGACCTTGAGTTGAGAAGTTGTGTGAGGAATTGCGAAATGTTGAAAACTTCTCTAACCCTAAGCCAGTGTGAATAGACTAAGAGAGAGGGGACTCTAACTCCAAGCTCGCCCGTGAAAGTAATAAAGTCGTCAAATAGTAACTGTGAATTTGTGTATCAAAACTTTGTATCTGATCGCTAAACAAAGGAGATCAAATCCAAAGTTTTTTTTGTTCAAAGTCATGAAGTCGCGTTAATTAAGTCAAGACCGTTGAGCCGTCGTTTATGATTTAATTTGTTGAAAAAGATTGTGAAAAATCGTGTCCAAGCCGTCGATTAGAGATTAAATATTCGAGTTGTCGCATAGACGCAGCTATTGTGTTGCTGCCTCTTCGTGCCTGCAGCTTGGAGGTTGAAAAATTGGATATGTTATATTGAAGCATGGAGTTTGAACTACACTTTTGGAGCTGCGCGAACCCTATCTCGAACGTCATACTCTTTGCATCTTTGTGGTTATGTCCAAGAGCCATCATGGTATTGAGAAGAATCCATGACAGAATGTAGAAAAGGAACCTCCCCTCTATGATGACGAGATGAAGCGAATACTTTGCGAACTGCCAACGGAAAAGATAAAAACCTTTTGCTCTTGGTACCATAGGTATACTCCACCACCAAGACGTCTGGTTGTTGATATGGGGACAGTGCTTTGTGATGAGGTTCTGAGCCGAACTTTGGTTGGTAAACCCCTCCTTTCATCAAGGCAAGTTACATGACGCATTGCTTGGCAATGCGTGAGTATCACGAAAGATATCCAGATAATATTGTAGCGTTGTGAGAGGAGTTCTGGAAGAGGAGTATATATTAGCTCAAAGGAGCAGATTTGACCAGCAGTCTTTGAAATCATTATGGCTTAGAAAAAGTAATTGGAGATGAACAGAGAGGAGCAAGAGGCCCCTAGTCCAGCTGTTCAATCCTTGAAAGGAATTCAACAATAAAATATAAGTATTTGTCATATTATAACATGTTATGCAAATTCGATAAAATTGTGCATTGAACAATAGATTTATGATGAGCATATGATACATTTTTTATGCATTTATATATGACTGATATTGACGAGTAGTAGGCTCATGTAGTGCATGCTATGTATATGTTGAGTAAGTAGCCTATAGTGCTGCACAAGCATCCCATGAGTCCTTGATGGAGTTAGTATAGGATGAAACCTCTTTGCTAACATGTTGAGAGGAATGTATGCTCTTGACAGTGTGTTCTGGTAGAGATGGAAGGCATCTAGATAGTTAACGAGTATGAATGTGATATGGATGGATGTGGTGTTGAAGCACTCGCAAAGATTTTAAACAGGTTCATGAGTGATTACATGGTTGTGTGCACTATGTCATTATTTCCATTTCATCAAAATGCCAATAGGATCTGATTGAATTTCATGACTATGCAATGTTGGTAACTAATTGACTGAACTTGACTTGTAGAAGATATCATGTGCTATGACCTACAAGAGACAAGTGTTACCAAGAACAAGTGATAGTTGTTCAACAAGAGGACAAGTGTTGGATCAGAAGATCCCATTAATACTCAGTATTTGAGAGGGAGCAGGGCGCTTAAAGACTGATGTTTGCAGCATCGAGTAGACATTCCCCCAGTATTAGCCATGTGACTAGGCTAAGGGGTGAATGGTTGGATGCCGAGTTGTATATCCTCCTGGACACCCTGTGACGGGGTGGGGAGATTGGTCCTTGCATGATGAGTAGTGTTGTGGCATCAAACTTTCCATGTGACTTGGATAGAGGTGAATAGCTCAAAATAGGGAAGTACCTTCTTCCGGACATCTTGTGACGGGGTGGGATGATTAGTCCTTAGTTGCACACACTATAATCCTAGAGCTTGAGGATCGAGCATTTCTCAGTGTTGGCCATGAGACTTGGCTAGTGGTGGATGGAGTGTGGACATAGTACATTCATTCATATGTGGACCCATAACCTACAGGTCCAAAGGATATCATATGGAGATTGATGGTTGGAAGCAGGAGGCTCCAACAAATGTTGGTATCTCTCTACTACATATGTTGATCCTTCCGATGATCATGAGGAATTGTAGTTAGTAGTAGTTGATGAGTTCTTCGAAGTTCTTTAGATACTTCAACATGCTACCTGAGAGGTGGGGACCACATGAAGATCAGTTGGATTCTAGTTGGAATCATGGCAGAATCTAGAAGTGGTTAGAGCATTAATTGTGTCTAGAATGCTCTAGGACATGAACTACTCAGTCGACCTCTGAGGAGGTGCATTATACATATGTTTAGTTAGAGTAGTGTCGCATGACTTAGAATGTGCATGTGGCACACATTGCTCATATTGATTCCTTAATCGTGATGTTGTTCCCCACCGAGATAGAGAGATTCATTGATAGATACATAGGGAGTTAGCCTTTGAGTTCGAGATGAAGGACCTTGACTTGATACATTATTCCTTGGGATTAGAGTTGTGGCAGAGACATGATGATATCTTCTTGAGTCAGTGGAAGTATACTATTAATGTCCCGAGGAAATTTGGGATGATGGACTATAAATCCATGGCAACACCTATGGTGACGAATATGAAGAAGTTAAAAGACTAAGCCACTGAGTCAGAGTTGGTAGATCCTACCATGAACAAATCGTTGACTGGCTCATTGATGTATATGGATAACAACATACCATATATTTGCACTCTAGTGAGAAGCTGTCCAAAGCTAGTGTTTTGGATGTGGTTCAGATTTTCATCTAGGATGACACCTCATATACACCGATGGACTAGTCAGTGAGAATCTCTAGAGGGAGAGTATGATGAATAGTTGGAGAGGGAATCCGGAGTACAATTCCAGAGGGAGTCTGGAATGATATCCAGTGACATAGAGAGAGCAAGAGGCTCATTTCAGTAAACTCACTGATGGATGAGAAACACAGTCTAGTAGTGTAGCTAGCAGTGGTATGCTATAGTGTAGAGGGGAGCAATCCAGCTCATGTATATTCCTATAGATAATTAGATTGTCAACATTCTCACCCAACCTCTTCCCAAGGCAAAGTTTGTGTAGTTCTGTGATAGGCTCAGTGTGGTGGAGAATGCCTCCCTCATTGAAAGGGATTGCTGATGGATGTAGCATCGATGTGACATTCTCCCTGAGACATGGATAATGGTATGACTCTCCCTTGAGAGGGAGAGAGAAGGATTTGATTGTTCTATATTATGCTCCTCGATGGACTGAGTTGTAGCATGATGCTCCTTGATGGATTGGGTTATAGCATGGAAATTCTTAACGAACTGAGAAGTGCATTTCACTTGTGCTCCTCAACGGATTGAGTTGTAGCATGATACTCCCCGACAGATTGGGTTGTAGAATGGCACTTCTCAATGGACTGAGAAGTGCAGTTCACTTATGCTCCTCAACAAGATGAGTTGTAGCATGATGCTCCCCAATGGATTGGGTTGTAGCATGGCACTTCTCAACGTACTGAGAAGTGCAATTCACTTATGCTCCTCGATGGACTGAGTTGTAGCATGATGCTTCGCGAAGGATTGGGTTGTAACATGGTACTTATCAATGAACTGAGAAGTGAAATTCACTTATGCTCCTCGATGGACTGAGTTGTAGCATGATGCTCATCGATGGATTGGGTTGTAGCATGTCACTTCTCGACAGACTGAGAAGTGTAGTTCTCTGATGCTCCTCGACAAACTGAGTTGAAGCATGACACATCTCGATGGATTGAGTTTTGTTGAAGACCTCCTTTATGATGACGAGATGTTGAAGACAAGCCGTGATACTCAAATGATATACATATGTGCTCATGCATGACGATGCCTCCCTAGATAAGAGGGAGTGTTGGTGATTATAGCTTCGTGAGGTATCCTCACAACCAATTCGACCCCCAAAGAAGAATAAATAATTATTATTATGTAAGTCGGTTCCTTAAAATGTGCAAATTTGTCCCCAACAAGATTGTATAAATAGAGTGACCTCTCACTCATTTGATCCATCCACTTTTGCTCAAGTCAATTTATTTAATGTGCAAGTGCAGGGCAGAGAAGACAATGACAGTATAAGACTTTTTGGCCTTTATCTTTTGTCTTGTACATCTGCTGTATTTTTGTATCTTGATCTATTTCTTTGAGTAAGGAAGGTTGCATGGTTTTCTTCCCTTGGAGGGCTTCCTAGGATACATCTCCGTGTCTTCTTATTCTTGTGCATTGTTATTCTTTCTGTGATCCTTTCTTGTTTCTGCTACATAATACTTCTTTAAACTTGTAATAGGTACAACAACCAATTTTTGTTGTTTATTTTCTATTTATGGCATATGTGCGTACTGCATATCATCCTTTAATCAATATAAAAGTCACCACTTCAAAAAAAAATCCTTTCTTTTGATATCTATTTTTGTTTTCGACAGAATGAAAGTTTAAATTTCCATTGATTAGTAATGAAATGAATATTGGCTTGTTGTCACTGTTGATGAGAACAAACTGGTATTCTCAATTAGATGAAAATAAATATTGCTACACCAGAATTAAAATTGTTGGAGTGAAATTGCCCACATTACTCCTAAAGCGAGAGTGCTGGAATTGTTGCAAAACAGGCATTGGGCAAGGTACAAAGTAGGAAGCTAAGGATTGTGAGGACCAGTCCTGCACATCCCCAATGGATAAAACGTCTTCCATATTTCTAGTTTGTTGCTAAAAGGAAATTGCAATAGCTCATTTTTGTCTTGGCATTGGATTTTCCATTAGGAAAATGCAAGAAATTGCTTCTAACTAATACTTGATGAAGTATTCCAATACTTTATTTTGATTTCCCATACCGGTTCTAGCCAACTATGTTAGGGAGGGTTTTTCCAAAGTTGTATTCCACTTTGGAGCAAATGATCAAGGCTAAATGCAAGCAAAATGTCAAAAAGTGTGAACATTCAATGACGCAAAAGAAAAACGGTTTGTCAATCATAATACGGTACAATTATGATATAGAAAATTGTAGATCACAATGATTTTCCACTTCAAAATAAATTAACTAACAAGTCTTGTACAAAACAAATTACCCAACACATACTATAATTTCCATAAAGTTTCTAATCAACAGAGAACTGTTTGTTAATTGGAAAGAGTTATACGGGGTTAATCTCGGGGCTTGAAACATCCAGGGTTGATCTGGTTGATTTTATTATTATATTTTTACATTAGAATTTTGAGATAAATTGTATCTGCTATCTGCTTTACCTGGTTTCTCATTTAGTGGATTAGCGTTCATTGATGTCAATGCCCATTAAAATGTCGAAACCCAATTCACAAAAATTGAAAAGAATTCTCGAGGCATCAAGTTCTTAAGAATGAGAAGAAAGGTCAAAATGTTGGCCCTAGAAAATAAATGCAGGCATATATCTAAAGCAGGGTAAAACTAAAAGGATCTTCAATGGTAACATAGACACTTAAATACCGTGCCAAATCTATACTACACAATAAACCTCAGCAGTATGGAATGGAAACCATTTCAAATTTCATAGTCAGTGTCTGAATAAGTACACACAAGAGAGTTTTCAGATGAAAGAATGTTACATAACACAACAGCTCTAGGTTGGACAAGCTTGTAATAATAGTTGGCACTGGTACTCTTCCTCCCACTAAAAAATATAAAAAGAATAAGGAAATAATAGAAACGTCCAGTGGGCATGCATTAGAATGACACCACTACAAATATAAATTTAACCATTAGAAAGAGGCTTAATGCTAACACATCAAAGAAATCTGTTGCAAGTTGCAACATGGAATGAATAACATCACCAAGGTTAAAAAAGAAAAGAAAAAATAGTTGCAAGTACTATGAATGCAAGATTATTTATTTTACCATCGCAAAAGCCCCTTGATATGATTCAAGAACAAGGATGTTGAAAAATGTTCATTCCAATTCTGATATGTGCGATGTAAATTTTGTTCAAATATGGGAAGAGACATAACAAATGAGTTACAAAGCACAAACAACTGAACCAATAAATTATTCTTACACAATAGTATATATATGTTACATGCTTGATGGTTCAAGCTAATACTGTCCAACTGATTGTGAAACTGAATAACCGAAACTAACTAACACAAAGTAACTAAAGAGATTACTACTTCTAACACCCCCTCTTAATATCGAGGGTTACATTCTTAATAAACACTCCCTCTTAATTATGATACTCTAAAACTAAAATGCAAATCTCACAAATGCAAATGCTTGCTGGTCTATGTCTCATCCAAGCTTACAAACACTTAACAAAATCTCAAAAAACTAAATTGGCTTCATATTAGGCTACTTAGGCCTATTTCTTTCATCTTCATCTTCAAAGATATGATGTTTGCTTGGATCCCAAATCTGATGTTGTTGTCGTCCTCTTGTCTTGCTTTCAATAGTATCCTTATTCAACTGATATTTGTGGTTGATTATATTCTTTGTCTCATTGTGTCTCCACTCAAAAATATTAGTCAAACACTTCCATAATTCTTCTATCTCAATGTCCATCTCTATTCCTGTAGGTGTATGCTGTTGAACTTCATTTGTTGCTTGTCATATTCTTCATCTGCTACAATCTTCTTGTTCATGTCTTCACAAATCCTTGGATTTTCTAGCCTTTCTTCTAACATTCTCAACTCTTCATCATAATCTGTTAGCAAAACATCCAAGTGATGTTTTTCTCTCATAGTACTTGCATAATATGCAAACACACACAAATTTTTAGTTCCAAAATCATGAGATTATTTGGTCTCGATTGATGTGTTGGGCATCTTTTCTTTATGATGGAATGAACTCTCTAAACACTCTACAAGATATTTGTCTTGTTTCTCATCATACACTGCTACATGGCCAGTTTTATCTTCAACTGAATTGTCATCAAAAAACTTTGTTGGGTTCACTAAGTTAATGTCATCAACAATATCTATTGCTGGATTCACCGAAGTTTCTTCATCATCACAAGCTACTACAATGGCATCTTTAAAAACAACTTCATCATCCACTGGTGTATCTACGCAGTGGTATTCACCTTCCTCTTCATGCTATGTGGCACACACAAGGTCTTCAATATTCTTCTCCTCTACTTTATCAAGGAGTTCTTCAACTTTATTGTCTTCATCTTCTTTCTCTTTTTTTTCTTTAGACACATAAGCTTCTTCTAATGTACCAATATGCTACAAAGTAATTTTGGTTCTTCTCTTTTTACTGTACCTCATCTCTAGAGCATCCCAAAAAGATTTTTGCACTTTTAACTTGATCAAATTTATAGAAAACACTATATAAAATGCTTTCATCCACTGCTGACAAAATAAGAAATCTTGCTATTGCATTTATTCTATTATCACGGGGATTTACTAAACCTTCTTGAACAAAGCGCCATAAATTTACTGAACAATACTTGAGAAAAATGGCAAAATTGGAGTATATATTCTCAATATTTCATCTATCTCTTCATCTTCATTAGGTTTATTCTACTTTTCATCTTCATTGATCTACTCGATATCTGCAATCTGATTCTTGTCTTCATCATCTTCTCAATTTATGTGCTCTTCTACTACAACTGGAATCTCACCATACATCTCTGCAAAATAGGCTTCCTCTGCCCTTCTATTCTCTTTCGCAATGTGTTTAATATCTCTCCTTAATTGTTTTAATCTTCTCATATGACCCATCACAAAGTTTATTTGTATCTTCAACGCAAGCTTCAATCTTGACAAACAAACTATCTTCTTGTTGGGAGTAACTGAAAAACTCTTTATATATATTCCAACATAAAAAAAAATTCATAAACCCAAACTCAGTCATTTTCTTATTTTGGTCAAATAGTTAAAAAGAAGTCTTCACATGTCCATTACCATAAAAAATAAACCTTCTTTAAATCCAAATCTCTTTTTAAAAAGGCTCCTTTAAAAAAATAACATTTCCTTTTAATATGACTTTTCACATCATTAATTAAATATTTCAAAAAACAAGATTTTCAGTCATTTGACTTATGGGATTTTTCCACTTGTGCAATGATTCTTCCTCGTTTGGTGGATTTTATCAACTACTACAAACTTTCTTTTATGGTTTTTTAAAAACGGCGCTACCACTTACAAAAATTTCTTCACTGCATTATCTCACGCTGACTTTCTCAAGTGAATCTGAACACAACAAGACAATCCATCTTTTAGCACCACAAGTTAGCACCAGTTATATGTTGTGGTGTTAAGGTGGTGGTATTAGCACCACTTACATTTTTATGGTGTTAAGGTGATGCTATTAGCACCATTTACATTTTGTGGTGTTAAGTTGGTGGTATTAGCACCACTTATATTTTGTGGTGCTAATATGGTGTTATATTTGTTAACATTATTGGAAATTGAGTTCTTCCTCATCCATGTTAAGAGAAATGCCACCTTCGCATGTACCATAAAGTGGTGTTACCCTATTACTTGCCACATTTACATGTACAAGTAGGATTTAATTATGAGGATTTGCACCATAAACATAAATAATTCATATATAATTATATTGTAAATAACTTAATTTAATATTTTTTGTTTTATTAATTTGAATAAACAATCAAGGTTTAATTTATGAGTTTTTGCACCACAATCACAATAAGTTCAATTATTTATTTCTCCAATACTTAAACAAATAAACTCACACATGATTCATTTATGAGGCTTTGCACCACAAGCACAACAAGTTCACAAATAATAAAAAATGTTAAATCTTATGAAATTTCTTGAGGGAAATTAATATCATTATTAGGATTTTAGCAAAAGGCATGGATCTGAGATCTGAGATCCATGGACATGGTCAATAAAAAAACATCTACCAAGGGTCCTAAAAGAAGCTTTTAAAAATCTAGGTCCAAGAAAGACACCTTAAAGGTTATGGTCACACATCTTCCTAAGCATATTCTTAGCCTCTATGCATAGGAATTGACACTATTGCAAGGCTTTAATTAATAGGGATAGGTGCAACGGTCTTCAACATGGTTAAGAGAAGAATCCTAGGCCTTAGGCTAAATGAATCCTAAGCGTAAGGGAATGTCATGTTGGAAAGTACCATATAGTGTTGCTAAGAGCATACTTGTCACATGGACATGTACAAATCGGATTTAATTATGATGATTTGTGCCATAAACACAACAACTTCATAAATAATTATTGTGTAAATAACTTAATTCGTTTTTTTTAATTCAAATAAATGCTCATGATTAATTTATAAGGTTTTATACCACAATCACAACAAATTCAATTATGATTTTTTATACTATTTAAACAAATAAACTCACATGATTCATTTACGAGGTTTTGCACCACAAACACAACAAGTTCACAAAGAATTATTTTATAAATAACACAATTCAATTATAATTTATTACTATTATAAAATATTAATAAAAGTGATTTTAATTGAAATTTGATTATTTGACAGGGTATGTTTTTATTGATCTTATTAGATTTCTTGATAGATATTACTATTAGTGTCAGGCTTTAAGCACAAGGGATGGGTCTCAAATCCTTGGACATGTTCAAGGGAGGAAACCTCTACCTTAGGCCCTAAAAGCAGCTTTTAGGAACCTAGGACCAAGAAAGATGATCAAACACATGCCTTTCTAAGAGTATTCTTAACATTTATGTGTGGATGTTGATGTCATTATAAGGTTTTGATCTCTAGCGATAGGTCTACTGGCCCTCAACCTAGTTAAGAGAAGAAACCTAGACCTTAGCCTAAATGAATCTTCTAGGCATGTAGGGATAATAATGATTTGTTGAGCCAACACAAATGACTTTTTGAAAATATCTATATGGCCTTATAATAGGGATAATGGGGAGAATTGGACGAAATAAAACTAGGTATAAGTCTTCAAGGAATAGACATGATTAAGGGAGGAAACTCTAGCCTTGGACCTTATACGAAACCTCTAGGCATATAAGATTAACAAGTATACCTCGAACCACAACATAAGAACTCCTAAGGGTATCGTTGGCGTAATATTGAGGGTATTGATGTAACTAAAAGGTTTTAAGAACTATATATGTGTGTGTTTAGGCCCTCAACATTTTTTAGGCAGGAAACCTAGGCCTTAGCTCCAAATAAAATATTTTAGGCATCCAAGGCCAAATACAATCTCTCGAACCACTACCAATGACCTATTGGGGGTATTCTTTACCTTTCAGTGAGGAAATCAACACCATTATGAGGTTTTTGATAGTATATATGGGCGTTTGGTTTTTGTATGTTATCATAGGAGGAAGCTTGGGCCTTATAGCCTAAGGGCAGCATTAAAACACACCCATGAGCTCCCAACACTATCCTTGGCATCTGAGTGTTCATATAAGTGAGAATAGGTATGAGAACCTTGGGCATATCCATAGGAGGAATCACATGAATTAGGCCCTAAAGGAAGGTTGTAGGCATCTTGGGCTAAGAGTGATGACTCAAACTATCACATAGGATACCATGCACTATATATGATATCATTAATCTTAAAGTGGGATATGGAAGGAAATATGTGGTTTTGTACACTAGGGATGGGTATTAGAAAATAGTTGGGGAATAAATTGAAAGAAGTATACCCTAACATAATATTATTGAGGTAATGGGAAATTATCGAGGCCATTAACCAACATACACCCTTTAAATTCAATATTTGACATAAAAGTCAGATATGGGCACAATCAAGAGTTTTTTCATAGTGGGATAGATCTCAAGGCCTCAACATGAGTCATAAGAGGAAATCAATATCCTTATTTAGGTGTCCCAAGGCCTTGATAATGATATTCTAGGTAATAAGACCATGACTTTAGCCCTAAAGAAACCAATAAGGCATCTAGATCCATTGAAGCAATATGTATATAGGTTTATGGCCTTGGACATGGTCAATGGAGGATACCTAAATATCAATCCCTAAAGGAATCTTCTAGCCATCAAGGGATAAGAAGGTTGCCTCCACCAAACACACAACATGGCCTCTTAAAAGTATCATTAGCCTATTATTGAGGATGTGGTGTCATTAGGTGATTTTGAGTAGTATGTACATGTCTCGAGGCCTTGGGAGTGATGTTCTAGGGAAGAATACTAATGCATTTAGCCCTAAAGAAATAATTGATGCATCCAAATCCATGAATAATGTCTCAAAGCACCATGCATGACTTTGTAGGGGTATCCATTGTATATGTATATAGCTCTTGTGGACTTGGGGCCTTTGATGTGGTTAAGGGAGGAGATTTGAACCTTCGCCCCTGAAGGAATCTTCTAGTCATATTACAGGGATAAGAAGTTTGCCACCACCAACTACAATCAACCTCCCGATGGCATAATTAGATTATTATTGAATATGTTGTTACAATTAGGTGGTTTTGAGTAGTATGTACATGTCTCAGGGCCTTGGGAATTATTTTCTAGGGAAGAATACCATGCCTTTGGCCATCGAGCAATCCTTAAGGCATATGAGCCATGAACACTACCTAAAATTACCATGCATGACTTTGGAGAAGTATCTATGGAACTATGTATCTAGGTCTTGTGACCTTGGGGCCTTGGACATGGTCAGTGGAGGAGACTTGAATCTCGATTTCTAAATGAATCTTCTATCCATCTAGGGATAAGTATATTTCCTCCACCAACCACACATGGCCTCTTGAGGGTATCATTGGCCTATAATTGATTATGTCATTTCCATTAGGTGGTTTCAAGTAGTATCTACATGTCTTAGGTCCTTATGAATGATGTTTCAAGGAAAATGACCATGCCTTTGGCCCTAAATAAACCATTGAGGCATCTAGAGAAACGGACAATGCATGGAGCACCATGCATGACCTTGCATGGATATTTGTGCGACTATGTATCCATGTCTTGGGAGCTTGGGGTATTGGGGCCTTGGACATGGTCAAGAGAAGAGACTTGAATATTTCCTCTGACCCTAAAGGAATCTTGTAACCATCAAAGGATAAGAAGGTCACCTCAACAAACCATACATGACCTCTTGAGGGTATCATTGGCCTATGATTGATTATATTAATGCCATTATGTGGTTTTGAGAACTATGTAGGTGTCTTAGGTCCTTACAAATGATTCTCTAGAGAAGAAGACCATGCATTTGGACCTAAAAAAACCATTGAGACATATAGAGCCATGAGCAATGCCTCAAAGAATCATGCATGATTTTTCAAGGGTATCCATGGAGTTGTGTATCTAGGTATTGGGGCCTTTAGGTCTTGGACATGGTCACTGGAAGATACTTGAACCTTGGGCCCTCAAGAAATATTTTAGCCATCAAAGGTTAAGAAGGTTTCCTTCACCAACCACACATGGCCTCTTGAGGGTATCGTTGGCCTATGATTAAGGATTACGATTCCATTAGGTGGGTTTTATAAATATGTATGTGCATTGATGCCTTGGGAATGACGTTCTAGGGGAAATACCATGCCTTTGGCCCTAAAGAAACCACTGAGGCATCCAAAACCATGAACAATTTCGTAAGGCACCATGTGTGACTTCAGAAGGGTATTCATGGCACTATGTATCCAAGTCTTGGGGACTTGGGGGCTTGGACATGGTCGTGGGAGGAGGCATGAATATCAAGAGCTAAAGGAATCGTCTATCCATCTAGGGCTAAGAAATTTGTCTCTACCAACTACACATGGCCTTCTTAGGGTATTCGTGGCCTATGATTGAGGATTTTATTGCTATTAGGTGGTTTTGAGCAGTATGTACATATATCAAGGTGTTGGGAATGAATTTCTATGGAGGAAGACCATGCGTTTGGACCTAAATAAATAATTGAGGCATACGGATCCATGAAAAATGCCTTGAAGCACCACACATGAATTTTTGGGGGTATAGAAGGAACTATTTATATATGTCTTGCGACCTTAGGGAATTCGACATGGTAAGTGGAAGAGACCTAAACATAGGACCCTAAAGGAAGCTTCTATCCATCCATGGCTAAGAATTTTTCCTCCACCAACCATATATGATCTCTTAGGGGTATTATTGGACTATGATTGGGGATGTCGGTGCCATTAGGTGGTTTTGAGCAATACACACATGTCTCAAGGACTTGGGAATGCCTTTCTATAGAAGAGGACCATTCCTTTTTCCATAAAGAAAGTATTTAGGCATCCAAAGCCATTAATAATTCCATAAAGCACCACACATGTCTTCGTAGTGTATCGGTGGCACTATGCATCCAAGTCATGGGGACTTGGGGCACTGGACATGGTCAAGGGAGGATACCTCAACCTTAGGCCCTAAATGAAACTTATATCCATCTACGGATAAGAGGGATACCTAAACCAACAACAGATGGACTCCTTAGGGTAATATTGTTTTATGATTGAGAATGTTAGTGCAATTATATGGCTTTTAGTAATATCTACATGTGTCAGGGGCTTGGGAATGATATTCTAGGAAAGGAAACTATATGTTTGGCCCTAAATTAATTATTGGGGCATTTAGAGTGATGAAGAATGCATCAAGGCATCATGCATGAGTTAATAGCGGTGTCTAGGGGAACTATATATCTAGGTTATTGGCCTTGGGGCCTTGGACATGGTCATTAGAGGACACTTGATCCTGAAGCCCTAAAGAAATATTCTAGACATCTAAGGCTAAGAAGATGGTCTCCACCAACCACACATTGCCTCTTATATCATAAATGAATTTTTGAGGCATTTAATTATTAAAGGATGCATTGAAGCACCACACTTGACCTCCATAGAATTCTTTCCCTCCAAATGGGGATGTTAGTTCCTTTAGAATATTTGCATAATTAGGTATCGATCTTGGGGCATTGACATGTTTCTGGGTGGAAACCAAATCCATGGCCACTAAAAGAAGCTTCTAGGCATCCAAGGCTAAATGACACCTTGAACCACCACTCATGATCTCCAAAGAGTGTCCTTAGCATACAAGCAATGGGGAGATCATTGTCATTATGAGGTTTAACACAAGGCATAGGCTTTAGGGCCCTATACATTCTTAAAGGATAAAATGTGGGATTTATTCCCTAAAGCAATATTTTAGGTGTCAAAGGCTAAGAAAAGAACCTTGAAGAATCACTCATGACCTCCTATGGTATATCTATTTTTAAGGGGGGGAATGTGTGCCATTATGACTTTTTAAGAACTAGGTATGGATGTGAGCAACCTAGACATGGATAGTGGAGAATAATTAAGACATGGGGAAGGCCATGATCAGTTCCTCAAGAAACCACCCTTGACCTCTCAAGGGTATCCTTTTTCTTTGGCTATGGATCTTAATGCCATTACCAGGTTATGAGCACTGGGTATGGATGGGGGAATTGACATAGTAAATGGAGGAATATTAGGCCTCATGCCCTAAACAAATATTTTATGCACCTAGGACAAATAATGATGTCTCAAACCACATCACATCCATAACATTCCCCCAATGGATAACATCAAGCTAAGAATATAAATCAGGACTCAATTCTTGGAAAAAAATTAGGGTTCAAAGGATGATAATGGAACCTTGAACCACCACATATGACATCTCAAGGGGGCATATGGCCTTTATATGAGCATATTCAAACACAATTAAGAGGTTTTGAACACCAATTATGGGTCTTAAGGCCCTACAAATGGTTGGGGGAAGAAACCCAATCCTTGGGCCCTAGGTCAAGGGTTATGAATGAGTCCCTAGATCACTACACACACCTATCTAGGGAATATTTAGCTTATAGGTGGGGATATAGATAGTTTTTGGAGGTTTGGAGAACCAAACTTGCATTTAAGGATATAGAAATTATCAAATGATGAAACTTGGGCCTTAGGTACTAAGGGAAGCTCCTAGGGATTGAGGGCCATGACCAAGGCATCAAACCACAATACTTCACCTCTAATAGGGATACATGTCCTCTAAATGAGGATAGGATAACCATTATGAGGTTTTAGTACTCATATATAGGTCTCGGATCTAGATAAGACAAATGTAGGAAACCTAGGACTTAGTCCCCAAACATACACACCTAGGGATAAAGGGCTAGGAAGGTGGTTTAAAACAACCACATAAGACCTATCTAGGGGATGTTTGGAATCCAAGTGTGGATATTAAATCCAGATCCATGTATGTATCTCAAGTCCATATACATGGTTGGGGAAGGATCCAGTGACTTAATTTATAAAGAAAGCTTCTAGGGATCAAGGGCCATTAATATTGCCTCAAATTACCACACATGACCTCTCTAAGGGATCTAGAGCCTCTAAGTGGAAATATGAGAGCCATTAATAGGTTTTGAGAAGTAAGTATTCCCCCCAGTGGAAAAATATGAGAACCATTAATATGTTTTGAGAACTAATTTTAACTCTCAACACCTTGAAAATAGACAACCACAAGAAAAAAACATCATACGTAGGCCATAAAATTGGTTTATAAGGCTCAAAGGCCTTAGATGACATCTCATACCTCCACAAAAGAATGATAAACCTTTGTTAATTTACAATTAAATTAATTTATTTGCAAATATTATAAGCTTTCATTAAACAAATTTTGAAAACAACTTTTGTGGTAGAGGAGAGGATATTTTATAGTTGTATAAGCCACAAAGAGTTGGATTTCTAATAAGTATGGCATTGTGCTTGTGGAAGATGTCATTGCAATGCTTTTTTGTCTAAAACACATGCACCAATATTTATTGTTTAGTAATAGAATGATAAGCATTTTTTCCACCCAAAAGTTCATGAATGTGTTACTTTGGGGATTTTTAGGTGCTTTGTTATGTTCATTAAGAGGGATGAGAGTTACTCTACAAAACTACTTAGACTCATTGTGGTAAAATACAACCAATCCATTGTTAAACCACAACCCAACCGACAAGTTTTATAATGCATCTAACTTGTATTTTTCCACTATGGGGTTACATTTGCTCATCTTGAGCAATGGGGCATTTTAGTAGATAATTAAATAATACCGAAGTATTATTAGTATCCACTTATCAATTTAATTTGTGAGACATGTATTAAGCTCATCATAAATCAACTCCAAAAAGTTTAATATCTTCCTTCACAAACACGCAAAGATTCTACACATATCCAATATTGAATTTAGGGTGTTTGCATAATGATCCTATCGAACCACAACCCACCCCTAAATCATTTCCATGATCGAGCCCTTGCGTTTTAAGCATTGTGATGTCAAAGACACAAATACACAAAGGTCATTGGATTGGGGATTCTTCTTAAATCTCCTTTGAATTCAGATACGACCTCTTAAATACGACAATTGCACCCACTTTTTTAGGAATTAAGACAAAAATATACATAAAAGAGAAAAAGAGAAAAAATAATAACAATAAAGTTGTCTTCCCCCAAATCAAACCAGTTGGTGGCCCTTCCCACAGAGAAGGGAGCAGGAATGGCCTTCCCATGCCCATTTGGATGAAAACAGATGGGAAAAGGAAGAGGAGTAAAAACACCATGATACTGTAGAACAAGAGGAGGAATACGATGGCGTCTCTGAATATCAGAGGGTTGATGGTATTCCTGAAAGGAACTACCATTTTTTGAAGGCTGTGTCTAGGTCTTACGGTCGATTCCAGGCATGTCTTGCAATTTTCATTTAATGTTTTGATCTTTCGTTTTATAGCACAATTTTTTTATTTTATTTTTGGGATTGTTTTGCTAACTGGCACAATACGACACATATTTACAGACCTCTTGAACCTTCTCTGTAATTAAATTTGTTTTTAAGAAACTTTGCTTTGGACGTCAAATTTCTGGGGGGCGTCTTTCTCAAAAACAACAAATTTAGTGGCTCTTTCTAGTGTGTATTCCAATTTAGTGGCTCTTTGTTCCTTCTAGGTTTTGTTTTGTTTTTTCCTCATGATCTTGACAATTTCAATTAAGGGTTCCTACTCCAAATTACTAATGGTTTTAGAGTTGTTGTGATTAATCTGCATAAGTTCGAAGTCAAATTCATTTTTCCTAAGTTCAAAGAATGTTGGGTTTAGGGTTTAGATTATTTTTTCGAAAACATTGTCTAGAATAAACCACATGAAACCAATGCTTTATCTTATTGAGGGGCACATTTTTTTATCTTTTATGGAAGTTGTATTGAAAATGTTAGTTGGAAAGTTTGTCCATACCCATTTCCTTAGATAAGATATTGAATGCATGCACAGTCATGTGGAAAATCCTTGTCAACCTCTATGACAACTGTGGCTAGATAGAGGATGCACACCATCTATTTGACAAAATGTCTCAACGAGAGCTCATCGCATGGACTCTTATAATAGCAAGAAATGTAAAAAGTGGCTAGGCTCATGAAGTCTCATGGAAATTTCAAAACTAGCCTCGTGAAGCATTTTCATGAAGCCTCATGGGTAAAGATATATTTTTTATCCTCATGGGTAAAGATATATTTTTTAGCCTAATGAAGCACTTTCAAATCATTTATAAAATAAATAGATATCACCCAAAAATATTGTTGTGCTTTTATCGATGAGAATTTAGAAAACATAGCTTTATTGCTATACGCATCAAGGATGGAACCCTGTTTCTTGATAAAACTTTCTCATGTGTCCGTTGGGCTGATCTGCCCTATTTGGGAGATGGATTCCCATGGTTAAAATAAATGGTGAGGACTAAACCTTGGATTTTTATAAACTCCACTGCGCCATGTTCCAGGGTTTGGTAGTGGCCACGACCAAACATTGAAAATATATCCATTAAGTCAATCACACCAGTAACAGTCAGGCAATGCAGAGCTTTCTTTGTATTTTCCTTCAATTTATTTGTGTGAAAACGTAAAGATAGAACAATAAATTTATGGAATTTGCTGAGGAACTTTATAATGTTATTAAAAAGTTTAATACAATATATCATGCTGATCTCCAAATATAGTAAAATATCTTATAGAATATATAACAAATTTTACTTGTTTAAGTAAGAAGAAGAATTTATAGTATTTGCTCAGAAACTTTATAGTGCTTTTAAGAAAAAAGTTAAAAAAAAATAATACAATATGTATCATGCTTCTCAACCAATATAATAAAAACTTTATAAAATATTTAAAGAACTTTATATTTTATTTTTCACTTGTCGAAGTCTTTCTTTTTCATGAAGCCTCATGGGTAAAGATCTATTTGTTAAAATAGCTAGCCTCATGGCAATTTCAAAACTTGTTGTCATGGAAGTTTCTCATCTTCCCAAAGTGTGGGGTATTCTTTTTCAGTCAAGCCCTTTAACAGTATTTTCTTCCTCCCTCAAGAACAAAGGTCTTTAAGGAAAAATTTATCCTTTCGTGTTCACCTTCCATAGGAAACATAATTGTTGAGTCATTGAACCCTCCAACAACTTGTCCCTTTTGGTCTTATTTACATCTTCTTCTCCAACATCTTGTCCCTTTTGGTCTTATTTACATCTTCTTCTCCAATAACTTGTCCCTTTTGCTTTTAAATCTGAATATATGCAGGCTTTCTTTTTTCAGGATTTTGTTTCTCATATGTCAAAAATCTATTGTTTTGATGACCTACTTGTCCATGAAATTTTGAGATAAGCATGTTGTTATAATACCCCGACTATTGGTTGCTTCAAGAGACCAAAAACATGCCCATAACTGCCCGGAATTCCCAACTTGCAGTAAGGAATGGATAGATCTTCCCAGAAGTGCTCAGGGCACTGATTATTTTCCTCTTTCATGCTAAAAAAACCCCGGCGAAAACCCATGCAAAATGGGGGGTAATAGGAAGCATGCATTAAAGGAGATAACATTATTCATCTATTGGATGAAATAACGATTCTTACCCCCATAACAGGTGAAAGCAATCAAATGATTTAAATAATAATTATATTTTTTAATTGTAAATAATAGTTCTAAACTCTAGTCAATTGGAAAAACCCCTCCTTTTTTGCATTCTTTCTGACCAGTGGTGTCCATTCGGTCACAAAAATTGGGTTTCCCTTATCATCTTCCCTAGTCAATGAAATATGCTTGAAGTTTTGATATCTCAGGAAAAGTAGAAGGCTATGACTTGTACCAAAAATATTTGGCAAAATTGAAATTGACAAGTTGGAGATGAATATCATTAAAAATATACAAAGCATAATTGAAAATGGTGGTAGAACCTTCCCCTGAAGGGAAAAATGCTTCCATGAAACCTAATATAGTTGAACCTAAGTTCTAGTCATCTCATCATAACCAAGGATAAGGCACATCATTGACACAACTTCTTTGGAGACCTCAAACAAAATATCAAACCTATAAGGTGGAGAAGAATTATGAACAATATCACCTTTTGACATATATTTTTGTAATAGGGTTGATTTTGTACTAGGATCCATAGGACTTGCTTAAAGTATCATGTTGGGTTCCCTGCAAGAAGTTTTAACTACCTCCATCATAAGGTGGAGCTCATTAAATGTGCACCAAAGAAACCCATAGTTGTTATAACAACCTTCTTAGGATGTGGATTCCTCAAAATATGTGTAAAAGAGTAGGGTGTTCCTTCTTTAATGACTCTTTGATAGGTGTGCTAAGTGGATAATCAACCCCTTTATGGATCACTCCCCTAAATCACCCTGTTGACCTTGCCAATATGCAACTTCAAATGTGGATTGTCTAGGCTTGAGTGCCAACAAAAATTTTAAACTTGGTCACCTCTTTTGTATTAGGAGTAGATCCCTCTAGGGAATTATTCAAATAGAGTCTTGACTCTTTATTTCTTTAAGGTTACATTCTTTGCTATGTCATGAATCCTGATTATTGAACATGTCATTGCAAACCTTGGACTGCTTCAACCACTTCTTTTTTATTATCTAAGCTATTATGTATTCATTTAAGCATTTCTAAGCCATATTCTAAGGGTAGAACACCCCTCATGCAAGAATTTGTGTTGCTAATTTGTGTATTCCTTACAAATCCTGACATCTAGAGATTCAAATTGGAACATCTAATCTGAAATAAGACCTGGCCTAGAGCTGAAGTAAACTGGTATAGTCTACATAAAGGCTCCTGAATTTGCTCCAAACAACAAGTGTGCAAGCACTCCAATCCAAAAATAAAGGCTCTCCCAGTATAACACTCTTGCTAGAATATGAAAACACCTCCAAAATCAACTATCAACTTATGCAGTAAAATTATTGTAGACCAAAGATCAATATTATGCAAAGGACTACAAAGTAGCACCAAACTTATGTTAACATCATCCTCTTGACACTAATCTAATTGTTGTTGGGTATAGAGATCTTGTGTGAAGATTGGTAAGTGCAAATGTTAGTCATATTCATCAAACTTATAGCAATACTTAAAAAAGGGTTTTCATGAATTGGAAACTGAGGTTGAGGATAACATCTAGGAAAGCACCCTTGAGAATCATACAAATCACTTCTATAGTCTTACTAGAAATGCTTATTAGAAGGAATCCTCATATTGTTGTAATACACCAAACAGGTCCTTTGCATGCTGATAAATGGTCATGAACTGAGTGTATAGGTTCCTTCCAGAGTCCTGTAATTCTCCAAATCATGCCACAGGTATGGGGTAAAAAATAACCACTCCATAATACTAATAATGTCCCCTTAGAGTTGGAACTATTATTGCCGTAAATGTTGATTACAGAGCTACTATAATACTAATCAGTCTTGAGCACCATTGCAAGGGAGGAACAATTTTTATCAGTATTATCCCATTAGCTACCAAACAAACATAACTAGAAGCTACTATCCAAAATAATATTATGGAATTCACTAGTATCTCTTCTTTATCTTTGTAATGCACTGCCATAATTAACCACATCAGTAAGCAAGTCCACAACATGAGCCGAGACATCCCTTTCATTAGCACTAACTTCAATGGCATCATATGTCTAACCCACTTGACATTTAGCCAGGTGAAAAGAACCATCAGTAGCCTAAGCCTGTATACAAATGGAAGAACCTGTGTGAAGAACCTGCAATAATTGATTAATGAAAATACATGAGATAACAGAACTCATAATCGCTTTATTGATCGCAAGCCACTGCGAGGGGGCAGCCTCCTTTGAGAAAGGTCAATACAAATAACTTCACGGTACCTTCATTGGCATTAACACACACTTATATACTAATTCTATGCCCAATACTATGGGTCAATACCATGGTACATATAATACTACAGGACAACTTACAAAGCATATGCGTCCAATACTATGGGTCAATACCATGGGCTAATACAAACTATGGATCAACAAATACTACGGGACAACTTACAAAGCATATGCGTCCAACAACAATATACTAACAAAGTAAAGAGAAGGGTTGACATGGGATCCTAACATCCCCTCTCCCTTAGAAAAATCTTTGTCCTCAAAGCTTTAGATATGGAAATTAATGCAGAATCTGAAGGAGTGGTTCCCCCGGAGCATCCAAGGGTTGCATTCCGTGCCACTGATTAAATACCTCTGTGATAGATTAAGAGAGAAGCTGACGCCTTCTGAGTTTCAAGGAGGATTGCGTGGAAGGCCATAGATGAAGAAGAACCATATCAGCTGCGTGAAAAGTGTGCTAAAAACGGTGCTGATCAACTTGTTGCTTCAGTCGAATTCTTGCCGTGTGAAGACTGTCCTGCAGAATGAGAAGAATCTGATCGCGGTTGTGAAGAACCGAGTCAATTGCCTAAACTGGGGAACTGTTAAGGGTGTATGGAAGAAGAACTAGCAGTGCCTGTCCATAGACTGCTTCATATGGTGTCATTTTAGATTTGGTATTGTACCACTGGAGCACTTCAGGAAATCCATAGAAAGAGCTGTCCAAATCTATGTAGGGATAGGCAAGGGTTCGAGCAGTCTCGAAAGGAGTGTCGTTTCACCCTTATTGACCTGGAAAGTATCACAGTCAGCCCCCATATGTTGAATTGTCATCTTCAGCCCCTATCAAAAGAAGTTACATTGTTCCCTATCATACGTTCTGAGGAACCCAGAGTGCCCTACCGATGGAGAAGCATGGAGTTCATAGAAGAGATAGCCCTGTTGAATAGATTGCAACCAATTTGGAACAAGTAGAGAAATAGTTGTACGAGAAACTGGGTCATCAAATGTGCGAGAAGGAGCATATGCCACCAGATTGTCCTTACCGTTCTTGTAAGTGATCACAAGGCATAACCCATGAGTTGGATAACCCATTTCAGGTGTGCTGGGGAGGAGACCCGTTGTTCCAGGAAATTTTGCAGTCTTTGGAGCTCAGTCTTGATGAGGAAATAATTCCCTAATAGTTATGTCTGCCACTTCTGTACTGCATGCAAAATAGGCATCATTTCCTTTGGAGATGTAGATGTGGCTAAATTCTTTCCGGAAAGGTCTCTTAAAGGCGGAAATCCCACTGGTTCAGCAAAGACACCTGCATATCTATCCAAGGAAGTAGTGGAGAGCGTTGATGGGTGCATTTGAATGGAATGGAGTTAAGCGATGACACCATGTGAATTCTTCTTAAGGATCTTTTCCAGGTGATGTGAACTGATGATGCGGAGAGACACTGGTTGTAATCCCATAAATTTGTGTTATTTCCCATTGACTGAAAACTACATCCAAAGTTCAGCAAAATCCCATAAGATGGGGCCAAGAGTGTGTAACCATTGAACGCCCAAAACCACATCACATCCGCCTAAGGGCAAGGCAAACATGTCAGAGCGCAGGTTATAATCTTCCAAAGAGATATGCACATTGTGACACTTCCCCTTGCAAGGTAAGGTGCCCCCATTGGCAATCATGACTTCAAAGTTGGAGCAAGGATGGACAAAACAATTAGCTTGTTTGGTGATCCGATGGTCAATGAAATTATGAGTGCTGCCAGAATCAATGAGTATTGTAAGAGGGATCTTCTTGAAGTAACCCCTGACCCGCATTATTTGGGGTGTGGTGATTCCGGCTAAAGCATGGATAGATATCTATGGTTGGTCATCCTGAGACGGAGGGTCAATAGGTGGGTCCTGAATGTTGACCTGGTCATCTATTGTATCTGGAGCTTCTTCACCAATTTCAGAGGCAGGCGGAGAATCCACATCCAAGAGATAGAGTTTTTTCTCAACACATCTATGTCCCCAAGTGAATTTCTCATCACAATTATAACAAAGCCTTTTTTCTCTACGTGCCTGCATCTCTGTTTCAAAAAAATGCTTGATAGGAGTTGGTGGCGGAGCTGGCGGGATGGGAGGTCGTTGAGAACACATATTTCTGAAGGGAACAAAAGTGGGTTTGGAGGGTTGTTGGGCTGCAATCTTGTCTTCTGCCAATTTAGCCAACCCAAGGGCTTCCATCATTGTGTTGGGACAAAACATTTTGACCTCTGAGCGGATTTTATCCTTAAGACCACCGATAAAACAACTCCTGTAGAATTCATCAGACAATCCTTCTGTGTGATTGGCTAGTTTCTCAAATTATGTTTGATACTCTCTCACAGTGCCAAATTAGCGAAGTTTAGTGAGTGCTCCTGTGAAGTCATCAAAAGCACTAGGACCAAATTGTTGCAAAATGAGTTGGCAAAAATATGTCCATTTTGGCTCGTCATGATCCTTGATGTACCAACGGTATCATTGAAGAGCTTCTTGTTCCAAATGAAAGGCTGCAAGTGGAACTTTGTTGACATCAAAAGTATTATGCAGAATGAAATATTGGTCGGCCCGATAGATCCCTCCAGTCGGATCAATACCATTGAAGTGAGGAAAACCAAGTTTCGGATCAGGAAAATTGCTGGAAGAAGAGAACCCCTTGTCTAAAGAAGACTCTAACTATCGTTTATTGTTCATGGCTGAATGCTCAAGATGGAGGCCAAGAAATTTTTCATCCAGATCCTAGAGTTTGGTTTGGATGGATGCAAGTGCTTCCTCCATGGTTTTTTCCCCTGCGTGGGTGACAACCATAACTAGGAGTTTTTTTTTTTTTGAGTGGGTAGATAAACAAAAACAGAATCTGTTTTAGTAAAGAAAAATATGGATTTGGGAAAAAATTTGATGGGTAATTTGGGTTTGACTAGATTTTGAACACTTTCAAAGGGACGGGGAAGCATAAAAGAGGGATTTCAGAAGTGGGGTGAAATAATGAGAAAATTTGGCAAAGAGGGATAAAGAAGAAAAAATACAAAATGAACACTATGGTAAACTTTGAAGGCGATTGGGTGAAAATAAAAGAAGTTATGGCAAACCCTACAAATAGACAAATGTGGAATTTTTAGTGTTGGGAAGTGGAATTTGGGATAGGGCCCTCAGGAATGAAATATGCAAAATGGGATTATAGGGGTGTCAGGGAAGTTTCAAAGGAAACAAAGTTAAAACAAGGGAGATATGGCGAAAAAATGGATTTTTTTTTTTTGCAGAAAGGGATCTGCAACAGTGCAGAAGGGATCAGAAACAAATGATCTGCAACGGTGCATAAGGGATCAGTAGCAGATGGATTTGAAATGGCGTGGAAGGGATCAGTAACAGATAGATCTGAAACGACATGGAAGTGGTCGGCAACAGTTCTGGACAGAGGAAATCTGCAATTTATCAGCTAAAAATAGATATGGACCTCGTATGCTCAGCTTCCTAATGGTTTAGGAGATTCACTCGGCCACCAATGCTGTCTTACAGCTTGCATATTGGGGTAGTAGCCCTCACTCCACGACTCAGGTAAAATTGATAACTGCTTTTCCACAAACGACAGCTCTTGGTTTACCTCACGGGTGGGAACTAGTCAATCAGGTAGGGGTTGTTTCCCTTTTCGCTGGCAGGTCCTCTCAATGGTCCAGCTACTTTGGGGTTCATGTGGTACTCCTCACAATGAGTTTTAGGGCTTATGCCCAAGTACTTCCCACAGTTAAGCGGATAGGGATTATTCCCAAATCCTAACCTGCAATAGATGCGAAAAAAAATTTGGCAGAAATTTCACCCAACGAGCCCAAGAAAGTGCTCTGATACCAAATGTGAAGAACCTGCAATAATTAATTAATGAAAATACATGAGATAGCATAAATAACAGAACTCATAATCGCTTTATTGATCGCAGGCCACTTTGAGGGGGCAACCTCCTTTAAGCAAGCTCAATACAAATAACTTCACGGTACCTTCATTTGCCTCAACACACACTTATATTCTAAGTCTATGCCCAATACTATGAGTCAATACCATGGGACATATAATACAACGGGACGACTTACAAAGCATATGCATCCAATACTATGGGTCAATACCATGGGCTAATACAAACTATGGATCAACAAATACTACAGGACAACTTACAAAGCATATGCGTCCAACAACAATATACTAACAAAGTAAAGAGAAGGGTTGACATGGGTTCCTAACAACCTAGCATGGTTGTTTCAAAATGTCAATGTGCCAAGAGAAAAAGACATCAAGACAATCTAGTTTGTGATAGCATGATGGTTTCTGTGAATGAGGATGATGCATATTCACTTAGGTACCTAGAATCCACATGTAATAAGGATAATAATCCAATTACTACTAGATAATTTAGCGTGGAAGAGACCATTAGTCCAATGCCCAAGCAACCAAATGTAGGTAGCAAGAGGAAAGGATATTAAATCACTACCCTGTGCAAATGAAATGAAGGATTTTGGACACTTTAGTGAATGCGAATGATGCATATTCACATAGGTACCTAGAATCCACATGTGACAAGGATAATAATCTAATCACAACTAGACAGTTTAGCATGGAAGATACCATTACTCCCAATGCCCAGGAAACCAGATGTAGGCAATCAGAGAAAAGGACATTACATGATACTACCCTGTGCAAATGAAATGAAGCCTTTTGGACACTTTAGTGATTTCCAGAACATTTGAGCATGTTGATAAAATTGATAGTGTCAATTAAAAATCGTATCATGATGGTATGTTGTTTATATTTTATTTCACTAATTTGATGTCTGGTTATTATTGTTATTATTAGTTGAAAGTACGATATAAATTCTTCTATTTTTACAAAAAAATTATTAACTTCTTCTGTTTATGTAATTTACTATTTGCATCTCTATCTTATTCAAGTAATTCTAAGCTTATTGTTTGCATTTTTTTTATCAATTCAGATTGCTTGACAAACAACATTATCACTTGTCAAGGAGTTGAGAAAAAATGTATACTGTATGGTCAATCAGGATTTTCTCTAGGTGTGTAACACGTAATATTTTGGGCAAATTTTATTAATGTCTTTGTTTTTGCATGTGACTATTGTCACTAATTTACTAGAGTATGCAAAATTCCTATGGCATATTGCTCATATTGTCTCTTGTGTGTGATGAGGGTCATGTTTTTTTCCAACATCCAATGCTTAACAATGATTCTAGAGATCATTGATGCCAACCAAAGATTGGAAGTACAATTTATTATTTGTTGTAATGGTCAATCAAATTTTAAAACATTCAATTGAAAATCAAGCTCTTATTGGCTAATTGAATATATTCAACCAGATTTAAGGTTCTTAAAGTTGCATTGCTGAAAAAATAGTGGCGGAGGCTATATGGCCATGGTACATTAGCCTCTGTATTGGTTAACACTTCAAACTGTGTAGACAACTTGTTCTTTGACCAATTTTTGTATCAAAGAAAATTGATCAGTAAAGTGAATCACATGCGCTTGCATTTTTCCTGATGTTGAAGCAAATCTATGCTGATGCTTGGTCTAGCTTGCTATTTTAGGACAACAAAGAAAGAAAAAACAAATACAACACCAAAACTGTGCACATCATGCAACAATCTTACACGTCTGAAGGTAACGTTTTAGGAAAATGTCCATGCTATTGTACATGCTTCCTCCAAGTATTTTACTAGTATCATGAACATGTCCCTGACATGTTGCCAACTTGATTTGTTGTCTGCGACATAGATTTAATTATTGCTATTATGCAAATTCAACAAAAATTCAGCCTCCTCACCAAAAATGGGATACCAAAATAAGAGCAACTAACAATGGGAAAAAAAACATAGCCGCTAGAGACCTTTGATGGCTGACATATATTAAAGGTATGCTTTACTCGTTGTTGTTGAAGACAATTCATCTTCTACAGTTATCATTGCAAATCATTTTCTTTTTTTGTTAATTAGCCACAAATATCGAAACAAATTCAAAACTCGTAAAACTCCACCATTCACAGATTGCTCAAAAGATGTGCATTGACATGGAATTTTGACCCCTCAGCTAAAAAAAACTTGTAATTGAGAAAATTGCTCATTGCAAAACTCTTATCTCATTGTAAATTTTTCTAAGCTTAGACAAGTGCAACAATGAGAATCAGACCCAGTTAATATAACAAAAAAAATCAAAAAATTTAGTTAGTTAGCATTTTTCCTTGCACTAACCAACATTGTTGACTTTTGCTTGGCATTATTGTTGGAGAAACATATAAAACCATATAACATCCTGTTCTACAACTCTTATCCACAAAAAAATGGTTGGTCCAGAAAATTGATTCATCCAAAAAAATGTCAAAGCTGTTGTTCACAGACCAAGATCTACATGTTTCTTCACAGGGAACATGCCTCATGTAAATGACGCTAAAACTGAGGTAAATAATAGTTTGCATTAATATAAGATCTTCTGTATAAAGCATTCTTTTTTGTTTTATCTCATATCATACATTTTAATAAGTATTAGTATTGATTTGGAGCAAATTGCTATACCAGTCATTTGGATTTGGTTTCTCAAGCATACCAGATAAAGGAAAGCGGAATTTTTTTATCAAATGTAGCTCATTAATGTACGAGCAATTCAAACATAAAACAAAAGAAACTTGCAGCTGCAATGCAACAAGTGCTATCTCCTATTTTGAAAGAAGACGGTGGCAGACTTCCTGGCCAGATCTTTGGCTATTCACATTGTCATGGCTTAATGTTCTAATTGTAACCTTAGATTTTGCTAATTTTGAAACAAGACTTTGCAGACTTATGACAATATCTTTGGCAAATTACATTATTGTGACTTCATTGTCTCATTCAATTTTGCTATTTTAAATACCCACTAATGGCAATAGTGATTTTCTGGTCTAACAACATGCTTAATGACATGCAAAAGCTATAACTCCTTGCAGGGAAATTGCCACTCTATGGCGCTTCACTTGTGTCTATTTAATGTATTGAATTATTGATTTTTTAATGATGGATTAAAATGAAATAAAATTTAAGAAAATGTTTTAATATACATCTTTTAACCTTGTTAAGAAGTGTATATGCAAAAAAATATAAATCCCATATTATATATAAATATATTTATATTTATATATAATATATGTTTTTTATTTTTTTGCACCATTTATTATTTTATGTTGCTTTGCACCACTTGTTATTTTATGGTGCTTTGCACCATATACAAGTTTGTGTATATTAAATAATAATAATAATAATTTTGGTGTTTTGCACCAAAAAGTCTTAATCCATGTTGGATTTGTTTTGGTGTTTTGTACCACAAAATTTCAATCCACCTAGGACTGGGTTTGGTGGTTTGCACCATACACCATGGAATGCCACATATTCATTTAGCACCAAAAACAACATTTTTACAAACAACACTTTTGCACCATAAATCTTAGCACCACTTGTGTATCCCCACATTATCACCACTTTTGCACCACTATTTGAAAATTGAGGATTTCCCAAATGCTTTACAAATAGTGGTGCTAATGTGAGGCTAAAATGACCTTTTTCTTGTAGTGGAATGGTAATCTTCATACACAGGGGTTTTTCTACAGCTCCACAACTCTAGCGAATTCTCCCTTGCAAGAATTTCTTTCCCTGTTCACGGCCAAATTCCTCACAACAACGAATTTCTTCAGTAAGAATTCTTCAAAGCTTTCTCCTTACACTGGAACTCATACAGGGCAGCAGGATTCCTTTTAACAATGGCAGCGGACACCAAACTTTCTTACGAATGGCACAGCCCATTTCGGTCTTCAACGGGATTTTCTACTGCAAACTAATCCAATCAATGAGTGGTGGATTCTCAAACGCTATCCAATGACTACGTTAGCTATCCAATGGCTATGTTAGCTATCCAAACATAAATAAAAGAGTTACATGCACAAAATGCTGAACTGCAGATTTAATATTACATAATTGTATATATATGTTACATGTTTGACGGTTTAAGCCAATACCGGTTAACCAAGTATAAACTGAATAACTGAATGACACTAACACAAACTAAACCAACCATATTACTGCTTCTAACAAATTTCAACTAAATCACCATTTCAAAATCCACACGTACTCCATAAATGAACCCTATATTAGAACGTTGAGAGAACTGCATAATTTTGTTGTAGCAAGTGACCTTTGTATGGAAATGAATAATGTCATTGAAAACAATGAAAAATAATTAAACACTAGTCACTCCATCTAGTTTCAATGATCAAAGACTTTTATCCTTTGATTGAATGTCACACAATCTTACATCATGAAATTCAAGGCAAGTGAAGTCTAAGAAGGTAGAGATCGTTGTACTACTTAATTATGTTTTTTTTTTATACTAGTTGTCATGGGGAGATAACTTTGAATTTTGTTTTCAATTTTGAAAACAATGTTTTTTTGGATACTAGTTGTTATGGAAAGATAATTACGAAAAAACCTTACTGCTTAATTATGTTCATTTTTTGGTGGATACTCGCAGTCATGGGAGGATAACTACAATTTGTAACTTTGACCTTTGTTTTGAAGTAGCTTACATATATTATGATTTAGAAAAAGATTGATTGCTTAATTATTTTTGTTTGATGGATACTCACTGTCATGGGAGAATAACTACAATTTGTAACTTTAAATATGTTATGATTTGATTTTTGTAAACACGTTATTAGCCGTGGTAATACCCTTCTATTTGCTTCGTCTGCATCACCATGTTTCCGAAAAGTTTCAAATTTATAATAATAAAAAATCCAGCTGAGAGTCTCTTGCAAAATATCTTAATCTTTTTAAAAACACATTTTAAAAGAACAAGAAGCAGGTAGGTGACTACTCCTATCTGCATCACCATGAGGAACACATGGATCATTAAAATCTACAATGAAATTAGCCACAAATTATTCTGGTAAGATGACAACACTATATCGTACGAAACTACAATGTTTAACCCAAAATAAGTGAAAATGGATAAAATTTGCATTTTTTTGTTGGATCGTTTATTGTTAATTTCCTATAGTCATTTAAACTAGAGCCACGAGTGGCGATGTCCCTGACCTTGCAAACAACAAGGATGGATGGTGCATTTAGTTGGTTGGAGCATTTTGCAATAGAGCATTTAGGGAGACTTTGCATTTGTCTTGGAAGATGTTGCATTTAGTTCGTTGGATCATTTTGCAATAGAGCATTTAGGGTAGCTTGCATTTTTCTTGGAATCAAGTTATGTGCATAAAAATAAAGGAAAGGGCAAGGTGATCTATGCAACATAAAACACATATTGCATTTATAGGAAGTATCTATATTGGTATACATTAACGCTGGAACAACCTCAAACATTATTATTCACATATACAAATATTGATGTAGTTGTTATGAAGCATTGAATAGTATTATTCACATACACATACATTCTTGTAGCTGAGGTAAATGTGTACAAGCAAATGTAATGAGCCAATAACAAAGAGATGGTGCAAAAAAACAATTGTCAAAGTTGACATTATGTCAAAAATGGTGTAGAGTGTTTCAAGTCTGATACCAATATCATCGCGGCCATAAAGTATTAAAAGCATTTAGTCTATCTAGTTGGCAGGTTCCAAACGCTATTGTACTTATCGATTGATACATATTGTCAAGAGTTCATGGAAAAAAAATAGAATTGCCAAAAAAAAGAACAACAGGCTTCTTGTCCTTCGAATAACTTAAAGCATTGGCCAATAGATGCATTGCTTCAAATACACAAAATCATAATTCACTGTGAATAGATCCATTGCATAAGTGAAATTGTTTTCCCTAGTGACAATCTTTCATGTGCAAACATGCAAAAAACACAAAGAGTCACTATGTTTGTGGCTAATCTAACAAAAATGAATACAGAAACAACCAAGGGTGGATTGACTGCTATGCGAGCAATTGTTAGAAAGAGATATTTTTGTAGATTCCATATACATTTCAGCAAACACAAAAATTGCAAAATGACATTAGTCATTCCGAAAACAGAATAGAGTAACTTTTTTTAAAAGACATTTTTTTATTGCAAGAACATAGGTTAATGAAACAACTCAAATTGTTGCAATGTTTATAAGGGCATAAAAGTGAATCTGAAATGCTGGAATCTAGTTTAACATGGAAACTATGACAAAGTTTTAAGGTAATAGTTTGTGTTTGTTTGTTGAGGTCTTGCAGCTAGTATGAGGAAACTTTTTTCATTGTTAAATATACGAAACATAACAAACATCTACAATAGCGAATATATAAATTTTCAAGCCAATAGTCAATACAATGGTCAAAATCCTTACTCATGGTAATAGGTAGTTTAGTACTGTGTTAGAACATATATTTACATTCTATTTCCTTTTTTTATGGATAAAGTGTTATTTATAGAGAAGTATTGGTACTTGTTTTTAGGCATAAGATTTTATTCTTGGTTCTTCAACTCCTAAAGGTGCCTTTAGTGCATATTTCAAGGGATAATATATATATTCTTGAAAGTTTTATTTTGTTTTGGATAAGAGAACAAAATCTAAATGTATAATTATTTGCAAATAAAAGGTATTAAGAATATTTAGGGCCGAGTAGCCTCAGAACATAGAGAAGCGAAGTGGCATACATGTTCCTTACACATACTTGCTTGTTGTAGCCATGAGGTTGATTTAACAAGTGTGTCGAGTTGATGATATTGGCGGCTGGAGGCTCCATTGATAGAGGTTATGGGCATGACCCTGGAGGGGTTTATAACCCTGGTGACATCTTGTATATAATAAACAAATAAAAATTAGACCCTCTAATGTGAAATAATGACTAATAATTTAATAATAGTAATGGAAATGGATGGATAGAGCCCGGATCTTGATCTTGATTGAGGTGTTTCATAACTTGTCAAACTAATTAACGTAGACAGAGGATATTAACTTACCATAGGATTTCAATGAACACCAAGGATTGCTATCGAGCCTTGTCCCTTCCATGAGTTACGTTGATCTATGCTACAGAGATAAATAATAACTGTTAACAGAGAAATAAACCATATGTGCAAGCATCTATTAATGCATATAAAATCGATGGGAGTAAAAGTATATCTATGTTCATATATTCTACCAATGGAATCATACCTGTGAGCATTGAGTAACCAAGCGCATGAATGCATCATGACTGTTCCAAGTTGCACCTGAGCCGAGCGCTCTTACAGAACTCGGCCTATTTACCCAACCTTCTTTGCCAGAGAAAGTTCGAACTCCAAATGAGAAACCAAATATGGATTAATGGATAGTGGAATAATGGCGTGCTTCTACCAACTAATGTCATTAAAGAGTTGTAGGATCTATCACCTAGGTGTACATAAGGGACTATGCATTGGATCAATCTGGAATGTCGATCATAAAATGGGAAATCTCGCGCATGGAGAATGGTTGACAACATAACCCAACTACCAAAGTACACCATTAAAACTCAGAAGAAATCCCCAAATCCACCGCACTAGCGAAGGAGGACTCCATGATGCAAGTGTGTCGTCAATGCCTGCAGAGGGATTCCCAAGGCCTGCATCACCCACCCCCTGGCCAATAACACTTGGACATAATCGCATAACAAATTATCACTCCATCTCCGACTTAGGGAAAATGCCCCGACACATTAGAAAATCGTCATAAGATTAATACAAAATCGTGATTTATATATGTCCCCCACCAAAGATATAAAAATGTAAAGCTAAGACATTTTATTGCAATATCTTCTCATTCAAATGTATCCACCATTTAAATTTGAAATGGAATCAAGCATAATCACAAATTTAATGTGTTAATATTTAACATCAATGATTATTCTAGGATTATTGGATGTCAAAGTGTTTTATCCTTTTGACATGTCTAATGATAAAGTTATTAAAGTTATTTCGAGCATTTTAAATGAACAACATGAGATACATATTTTTTAAATAATTGGCATTATGTATTAATATAATCATGTTTTTATAATTTTTTATTTTAAATTTATCAAAATTTTAAAATAGTTGTTATAATTATATGTAGTAGTTTTGAATATTAATCGATAATTGTTGAGTTTTTTTTTAAATTCATATTTTTTTATAAATATTTACTATTAAGATATATATTTTTATAAATATTTAATGTTGAGATGAAGGTTCTAGACTTTTGAAAGTCCTTAGTTCTTCTTTCTATGCGAGAGAGGTGTAGACGTATAAAAGATTATGATCAGAATAATTGTGATCAAGAGATGATATTAAGACTATTTTTGGGAGACTAGTGGACATATCGTGGATTTTTGTTGTGCTGTTAGGAACCCACGTCAACCCTTCTCTTTACTTTGTTAGTATATTGTTGTTGGACGCATATGCTTTGTAAGTCGCACCATAGTATTTGTTGATCCATAGTTGTATTATTGTTGTTGGACGCATATGCTTTGTAAGTCATCCCGTAGTATTTGTTGATCCATAGTTTGTATTGGCCCATGGTTTTAACCCATTGTATTGGCGCCTAGACTTAGTATATAAGTTTGTGTTGAGGCCAATGAAGGCACCGTGAAGTTATTTGTATTGAGCTTGCTCAAAGGAGGTTGCCCCTCGAAATGGCGTATGATCAATAAAAATATTCTGTGATCTCATATATTGTGCATTTTATTAATTAATTGTTGCAGGTTCCCCACATCTGGTATCAGAGCACTTTCTTAAGCTCATTGGGTGAAATTTTTGCCAATTTTTTTTTTTCGCATCTGTTGCAAGTTCGAATGTGGGAATAATCCCTATCCGCTTAACTGTGGGAAGTACTTGGGCATAATCCCTAAAACTCATTGTGAGGAGTACTAGAGGAACCCCAAAGTAGCTGGCCCATTGAGAGGACCTGCCAGTGAAAAGAGCAACGACCCCTACCTGATTGACTAGTTCCCACCCGTGAGGTAAACCAAGAGTTGTTGTTTGTGGCAAAGCGGTTATCAGTTTTACCTGAGCCTTGGAGCGAGGGGTACTACCCCAATATGTAAGCCTTTGGACAACATTGGTAGTCGAGTGAATCCCCTGAACCGTTAGGAAGCTGAGCATACCTGGGGTCCATGTCTATTTTCAGTTGATAAATCACAGATTTCCTCTGTCCAGAACTGTTGCCGATCATTTCCGCGCAGTTTCAGATCCATTTATTGCCGATCCCTTCCGTGCCATTGTAGATCCATCTGTTTCCAATCATTGTTGCGTCGTTGCAGATCCATATGTTTCTGATCCCTTCCGCGTCGTTGCAGATCCATTTGTTTCTGATCCCTTCCGTGTTGCAGATCCATTTTTCACCTCCCTTGTTTTAACTCCATTTCCCTTGAAACTTCCCTGACACCCCTGCAATCCCATTTTGCATATTTAATTCTTGAGGACCCTATCCCAAATTCCACTTCCCAAAGCCAGAAATCCCACATTTGTCTATACAGTACATAAGTGGCGACTATACATATTAGGGAATCATTTATGCATCAAGACTGATCACCAAAGTCTGAAATATTTCCTGGAACAATGTGTATCCTCCCCAACACAACATAAATGGGTTAGCAAACTCATGGGTTATGACTATGAGATCACTTACAAGAAGGGTAAGGACAATATTGTGGCGGATGCTCTTTCTCGCACATTTGATGACCAATTTTCTCTTTCATCTATTTCTATTCCTGTTCCAAATTGGTTGTGATCTGTTCAACAGGGCTATGTCAATGACTCTTCATTATCTCAAATCATTGAATGCTTGGCCAACAATCCTTCTGTTGTACCACATTACTCTTGGGATGGTGCTTCCCTGAGATACAAGGGTCATCTGGCGCTTCCCCAGAGCACAGATCTTCAACAAGATATCTTCTATGAACTCCATGCTTCTTCATCGGCAGGGCCCTCTAGGTTCCTCAAAACATATGAGCGAGCACGACGTAACTTCTTTTGGTAGGGAATGAAAAGGACAATTCAACAGATGGTGGCTGAATGTGATACCTGCCAGCGCAATAAGGGTGAAACGACCCTCCTTCCGGGATTGCTCGAACCCTTTCCCATCCCTACACGGATTTGGATAGATATTTCTATGGATTTCATTGAAGGAATCCCTAAATCTGTAGGGAAGATAGTGATTTTGGTTGTGGTTGATTTCCTTTCCAAATATAGTCATTTTTGTGCTCTCAGCCATCCCTATACAGCCCCCTCAGTTGCTCAAATTTTCCTCGAGCAGATCTTTCGTCTTCATGGAATCCCTTCTTCCATTGTCTCGTATCGTGATGCAACTTTCACCAGTCATTTTTGGATAGAACTATTTCGCCACACTGGCACCAAAATGAAGATGAGTTCAGGTTATCACCCACAAACAGATGGTCAGACTGAAATTATCAATAAATTCTTGGAAACTTATCTTCGTTGCTTCACCTCTGAACAACAACATCAGTGGGAAAAGTGGCTTCCTCTCGTTGAATGGTGGTACAATACATCTTACCACACTGCCTCTAAAATGACTCCATATGAAGCAGTCTATGGCCAGGCACCGCCATTTCTGCTTCCATACACCCCCAGCAGTTCACCAGTTCAAGTAGTTGACACGGTCCTTCGAAACCGCGATCAAATTCTTCACATTTTGTGGGACAATCTTCACATGGCAAGAAATCGCATGAAGTAACAAGCCGATCAGTGCCATTCTGAGCGCACTTTTCAAGCAGGTGATATGGTTTTTCTTCATCTCCAACCTTACAAGCAATCCTCCCTGAAAATCAAAGGGTGCCATAAGCTCGCTCCAAAGTTCTATGGGCCATATACGATTCTTTAGAAGATTGGGTCTATTGCTTATAAATTGGAACTTCCTCCTTCTTTCCGCATTCATCCAATATTTCATGTCTCTTGTCTGAAGAAAGTTCTTGGCACCTACATCAGAGGACAAACTATTTTACCAAAAATGGATAATGAAGGATCCATCCTTTTGGATTCGGAGGCCGTCCTCAATAAACGCACTCGTCAACTTTGCTCTCGCTCTATCACAGAGGTCTTAATTCAGTGGCACAGAATGCAACCAGAGGATGCTACATGGGAACCACTCCTTCAGATTCAACAACAATTTCCACATCCAAAGCTTTGAGGACAAAGCTTTCTCTAAGGGGGAGGGGATGTTAGGAACCCATGTCAACCCTTCTCTTTACTTTGTTAATATATTGTTGTTGGACGCATATGCTTTGTAAGTCGTCCCGTAGTATTTGTTGATCCATAGTTGTATTATTGTTGTTGGACGCATATGCTTTGTAAGTCATCCCGTAGTATTTGTTGAATCATAGTTTGTACTGGACCATGGTTTTGATCCATAATTATGGCGCCCAGACTTAGTATATAAGTTTGTGTTGAGGCCAATGAAGGCACCGTGAAGTTATTTGTATTGAGCTTGCTCAAAGGAGGTTTCCCCCTCGAAGTGGCCTGCGATCAATAAAAATATTCTGTGATCTCATATATTGTGCATTTTATCAATTAATTGTTGCAGGTTCCTCACATGTGCACAATTATATCGACTATCGAGCTCTTAAAGAATCATCAGCTATAAGTATAATCGTGAATTCTCAAATCCCGGCAACAAATGTATCAAATTCGATAGACTTCTACAACATATTTGTACTAGAGTATTTAATTGATAGCACCAAATAGCTATCCACAATATACATAGTTTATCTTCTATGATTTGGTATTTAGTTCAACTGTCCAAAACGTATGGAACTACTTAACGTGGTCATTATTTGGTTTCGTATTTTCTTATTGCTCTTTACCTATATTGTTTCTCAAAGAGCGCCTTGTTCGCTCTTTTATGTATATTGTTTCTCAAAGAGTCCCTCGTTTCCATTGACATAGTCATTATTCTGCTGAAATGGAAGTCTCGTGATCGCATCATGGTGATTAGTTCACACCACATTATATTTTTAGAAGTGCAACAGCTATACCATACTTCAAGTAATCATTTTTTTAAAATATGTTTTTGATTTGGGTTTATTGTACAATATACTCATTTTTTTAAATATGTTTTTAATTATAAACACCCATTTTGTGCTCGACAAATTTTGAACAATTTAAATGGGTGAATTCAATACCTTCAGTGTGCTATATATATATATATATATATTTACAAGTATGATCACTGCTAAATTACTTTACAAATTATCAAGTCATGATTGAAAATAGATTAAAAAAAGTGTTAACCTGCTCCATATAACAGCCCTCGATTGGGCCATGGAAAGTGTGCCCGCAATGGGGACAAAGATGTGGCATTGTCCCTGTCGAACTAGAAGGCCCAACATCACTACCACCAATCACAAGTCTATCCTGACAATGTCGTGAATGCCTTGCACCCGAGTCTCTATCAGGGTGAACCTGTCTCTCCACTGTAGTCACTGCTGCAAAGGCGGTGTGTCTAAGGAATCCATGTGCAACACTCCTCATCATCCCCTCGATCTAATCAAGTTTGTGGGGTAACTGAGGTGGCTAGGGAGAGGGGTTGGGATCGCGCCTAGGAGCTGGTGGCCCTCTCAGTGGGTTCCTCCTGGAAGCAGGTCGATCTTGGGCAGAGCCAAGCCCAATACCATGGAACTCAGTTATGTCAAAATAGTTGACATGTAAACTGAGCACAAACTATGCCCACAGTTGCCGAAGGAAGTAGTGTGGAACCTCCCTATTATTGCAGGGATGTAAATATCATAAACCATGAACCACCTATGCATCCAATCATCTCTCCATGCTTGGAAATGACACCAATCCATGGAGACACGTGGCTTTCTACTGTCTGGTGGTTGTTGTGTTCTTGGATTGGTGAACATACTGTGTAATTGGGCCTTTGTAATATTCAATGCTTTTATTTCCTCCTTGGAAATTCACGTGGAATAATACTCCCACATCCTAGCTCTATATTCGGTCATGTCAGTCAATTACCGATGTGCATGGATGAGGGAGCCAATTGAGCTCTCAATTGAGGTGGAAAGGGACACTCCAGATGGTTCCCATGTGTTTCTTAGTTCTCAAGTGTGCACTCTCATTTCATTTACGTAATGGTTCAAGTCGTCTTGGTTGAAATTTTGTTGGGGATTTTGATTTTCTTGGGCATTTTGATTTTGTTGAGGGTTTTCATTGGTTGCAATATTTGTGTTTTCTTGTGTTCCACCAAACTCCATGTTAACATTTTGTTCATTCATTGTATTGGTCTAGACTTTGCAATTTAAAAATTCTCTATTATTTTACTAATTTAGGAATTATTAAAAATTTAATAAACAAAAAAAATCAATAAAATGACAAAAAACAATGATCTTACCTATCCAATGCAATTGATGATCACTTGGTGGATGGAATGACGCATTTTTTTAGTGCAATAGGTGAGTGTAGTGGTATCTTGCTTCACATACGCGTCGGCTGAGTGAGGCTTGGCCGATTGGAAGAAAATAGAACGTGTTCTACCCTATTTTTATTTTTTTATTTTTCTTAACAGGTGCGCGTGCGCGTTTTTGAGTGCATACGCGCTAAAAACACGCACGTGCAGCAGCGTGCATGCGCCTCAGTTCGGTACCGAACCTAATGGTGCGTGCACGCTTCCTCAGGTGCGTGTGCACCTTCGTTTTATCCCCACTAGTGCGACTCCATTGCAATGGATTTGAGGAGCATGTTTGTGCATCCACCCATATGTCCCCCACTGGGCATATAAAAATATAAAGTTAAGACATTGTATTGGAATATCTGCTCATTCAAATGTATCCACCATTTAAATTTGAAATGAAAGCAGGCATAATCACAATTTTAATGTGTTAATATTTAACATTGATGATTATCCTAGGATTATTGGATGTCAAAGTGTTTTATCCTTTTTACTTGTCTAATGATAAAGTTATTAAAGTTATTTTGAGCATTTTAAAATAACAACATGTGATAAATATTCTTTAAATAATTGGCATTATGTACTAGTATAATCATATTTTTATAATTTTTATTTTATTTTAAATTTATCAAAATTTTAAAATAGTTGTTATGATTATATGTAGTAATTTTGAATATTAATCGATAGTTGTTAAGTTTCTTTCTTTAAATGTATATTTTATTTTTCACATTGAAATCAAACTAAAATATATATTTTTATAAATATTTACTATTAAAATAAATATTATTATAAATATTTAATGTTGAGATGGAGGTTCCAGACTTTGGAAAGCCCTTAGTTCTTCTTTCTATGCGAGAGACGTGTAGACTTATAAAAGGTTATGATCAGAATAATTGTGATCAAGAGATATATTAAGACTGTGTTTGGGAGACTAGTGGTCATATCGTGGCTTTTTGTTGTGCACAATGACATCCACTATCAAACTCTTAAAGAATCATCAGCTCTAAGTACAATCGTGAATTCTCAAATCCTGGCAACAAATAGATCGAATTCCATGGTCTTCTGCAACAGATTTGTACTATGATAGCACCAAATAGCTATCCACAATATACAGAATTTATCTTCTATGATTTGGTATTAATTTCAACTGTCCGAAAAGTGTGGAACTACTTAACATGGTAATTATTTGGTTTCAAATTTTATAATTGCTCTTTACCTATATTGTTTATCAGAGAGCGGCCCGTTTGCTCTTTTACCTATATTGTTTCTCAAAGAGTCCTCCGTTGCCATTGGCATAGTCATTATTATGCTGGAATGGAAGTCCCATGATCACATGGTGGCTATTATTAGTTCACACCACATTATAATATTTTTTAAAGGTGTGGCGGTTATACTATAATCCAAATAATCATTTATTTAAAATATGTTTTTGATTTGAGTTTATTGTACAGTATAATCATTTTTTTAAATATGTTTTTGATTATAAACACCCATTTTGGAGCTCGACAAATTTTGGACAATTTAAATGGGTGAATTTAATGCCTTCATTAATCTGCTACATTGATATATATATATATATATATATATGGTTACAAGTATGAATACTGCATTTTTCCTAATTAAAATTAGGATGGTCTGGAATTATTGATATTTATATCAAGTGTTTTGGGAGAAGCTCAATTTTAATTTTGATCTTTATGTATTTGATAAATCCAATTTTTAATCCATTTTACAAAGACATAATATGTTTTTTCAGATCTTTCATTATGGTTCATGCTATAAAGATGAAAACCAATAAGAAAATAACAAAAGACGGCATGCAATTTAGTTCGTGTCTTTTAATTAAAATAAATTAATTAATTTAAAATGATTTATAAATAAAAAATTAATTGTAAATTTTCAAAATGATAAATTGAAAATATATAATTGTAATTTAAATAAATAAAGTACATTAACTTAAATAAATTAAATATATTTAATTTTATAAGAATAATATAAACTATAAATTACAATATAAGTAGATTACATATTAAAAACAAGTAAATAATAAGCATATGTATATGCAATCTAAATTTTAATTTGTAAAATAATGAAAACTTTTTGTAAGATAAATAAATGAAAGTAATTAATTTTTTTTTATTGTTAATGTCTATTTTTTTTCTTTTGTTTTAAAAGTCGAACCGGTAACTTTACCTAATGAGTGGCTTAACAACACACCCATTCACCATCTATTGTATGCTCCATGAACGTTAATGTCTATCTTAAAAAATATTATCAGCTCATATTTTTTTAAGCATCAATTATATATATAAAAACTAATATCATTCATACATAAACCATACTTAAAAGACTAAATTATTTTCAAAATGTTTAACAATTTTATACAACAATAAAAATTCAAATTTAATTTTTAAACTTAAATTATAAATACAAAAATTAATAAAACAATAGATAAATTAAACAATTATAATTTTTTTACACTAATAAAGAAGATTGAATATATATATTACTTATCATATTACTTTTTATATAAGTAAGTATAATCATTATCATAAATATAAATAAAAAAATTAGTTTTCTTTATTGATTATATGAGATTTTTTAATATTTAAAAAGTAAGTTTTTTTTTTTTAAATGTTGTTAATAATAAAAATTAGTTTTATCAAAAACAATTTAACCAATCATATATTAAATAAAAAGAAATAAATTCAATTTTATTTCTTTAAATAATTAAAAATAAATATACAAAATTTCACAACATTACAAAACTTTAAGAACTAAGATTTCACAAAATATAATTAAAAAATCTAAAATATATAATCTCTGGGGAGAAACTAATAAGTTGATACAAATGTCTTTACAAAATATTTACATAAAATTTAAAATATGCACATTAAAATAAGAACTTTATATTAAAAATGATTACAAAATGATATTCTAAATTGGCTATAAAACATTAGAAAATGACTCGAAAAAGATATCGAAAGATGATATTCGAAAATGGTTAAAAATATTTAAAATAAGAACATGTAAGATATTTCAAAATGATTACAAAATGGCTACATTATTTAAATTGGTCAAAGATTTGCGTGGACTATTTAAAGATTAAGTCAAGCCTTGCAAATTTCCAACCAAAGAAGCTTTCATGGACATAAAAATGCTCATTTAGAGAATATTAATCATCTAACTTATGATCACGAGTACCATTTTTTTTGTAAGCACTTGCAATAATAAAATGCCATGAACTTGCCATGAACCTCAAGCACTTATAATAGTGAAATAACCTTTTTCTATAACCCTATATTCACAATTGATCGTGCCTCTTAAACATCATATCTTTTCATATAGTTTTGCTCTAATGTGCTATACCCTCTTAAATGTGCTTTACCTTTTTAGAATGTTATTTTTTCTTGGAAAAAAGATCACATTTTTTTTTTGGAAAAAAGATCACGATTTTTATACAATCTTATTAAAATTGACCATATTGTTTTAATCTAAATCTCTATAATATAAGTAGAATGTCATTTTGAAATAAGATTTAAGAAATAATTGTTATTGCACCGAGTGAAACGAGGTGCTCTACAATGGCTCATAAAATAAAAAATTAAATTATAAAAAGTATTTAAAAAAAATCATATTGATTCATAAAATAAAATATTTTAAAAAGTAATTAAAAAATAAATGTTCGTTTATAAAATAAAAACTTAAAACTTAAACGTGGATCTATCAATCAAGAGAGATCAAATTTCTTGAATTTAAATTTAAAAAAAAGAAATACACATTGAGAAATTGGATCCCTTCTTGAGTTTAAATTTTTTTTTAAAAATGCACCTCGAGAAATTGGATCCCTTATCTAATGTTGAAAAATAAAAATAAACTAAAAAACAAGATATAAAAAAAAAAAATTATTATATTTATAATTATAACATTATCTAATTTAAAATAATATCATAATTTATAATAAAATAGTATTAGTTTCCTAATGCATTAAATCTTTAAATAAGGTAAATATGTACATTACACAATGCAAAAGCAAAATGCATCTATCTCATTTAAATTGGTAAAATTTATTTGACGAAAAAATCTCACATTTTCCTTCCAACTTTATTAATCTAGATTCACTGAAATTCCACCATTACAATACATTGTGTTACACACAACTTTAGTTGTAATAATTCTTGTATTTGAATATATTTGTAATAATTATTTTTATAAAAAGATATATTTGTAAATTATTTTTAATTTAATTATTATATATATATATATATATATATATATATATAGATAGATAGATAGATAGATAGATATTAATTATAACATTATACACATTAAAATTAATCATAATTTGACGGGTGGTTAGTTGAACTCTTCCTGGAATTTTTTGATGTCATGGGGACTGATATTCTGGAGATGGTGGAGTTCTCGCATGTGGAAGGATATATCTCAAATGGCCTAAACTCTACCTTCTTAACATTAATCCCTAAAGTGGGAAAGCCTACCTCCTTTGGAGACTTCAGGCCTATAGCACTGTGTAACTTGGCATATAAAATAATTTCAAAGATAATTGCTGTCAGATTAAAACCTATTTTGTCTCGTTGCATTTCCGGGGAATAGTTTGGCTTTCTGCAAGATAGACAAATATTAGATGCCATTGGCATTACCCAGGAGGTTATTCATACCGCGAAAGTGCGGAAGAAGACTGCATTGTTGTTGAAGATTGATCTTGAGAAGGCATATGACAGAATTAATTGGAATTTCCCACGTCTGATCCTTATTCAAATAGGTATGCCTCCACTAATTCAATGATGGATTATGGCCTGCGTTACAAGTGCCAATATTTCTGTTTTGGTTAATGGAGCACCATCATATTTTTTTTAAATTTCTAGAGGTGTTTGGTAAGGCTTCCCGTTGTCGCCATTAATCTTCCTCCTGATTATTGAAGGGCTCAGCAAGATGATAGGGTCTGCCAAATCCGGTGGACTTATCCAACGTATCTCTTTTTCTGAAGAATTGTCACATACTCACTCCCTTTTTGTTGATGATGTCCTAGTTGTTGGTCTAGATTCGGAGGTGGAATGGAAACAGTACAGACTCATCATTAAAGATTTATGTGATGCTCCGAGTATGTTAATTAACCAAGGTAGGTCTAACATATATCACTTGGGGATCAAGGAAAACAAATTGGATGTTTTTAAAAGATTGTTTCCATATCATTTCTGCAATTTGGAGGATGGGTTTAAATACCTTGGTTACTTTCTAAAGCCTCGTGCTTGCAGGAGGAATGACTGGTTGTGGCTTGTCAAGAAAGTGGAAAAAAAGATAAATCATTGGACTTATAGGGTACTGTCTATTAGAGGAAGACTCACTTTGGTCAAATCTGTTCTTACAGGTATCCCTGTATATTGGTTTTCACTTCTCCAAATCCCTTGTTATATCATAAATTGTATAAGGAAACTTTTTTTCAACTTTCTTTGGACTGGTGGGCCGAATAATGGCAGCATGGTTATGGCTCGATGGGAGAATGTTGCCCGTCCTGAAAGTGGTGGAGGGTGGGGTATCAAGAATCTGTCTTATTTCAGTTGTGCTCTTAGAATGAAAAGCTTGTGGAGGGGCCTATTTGGTCCTACCTTGTGGACTAATCTGCTTAAGGTAAAATACATCAAGATGGATGTGATCAATTGGATTTGAAATCCAAATAAGATAATCAGTGGAGCCTCACCTATTTGGGAAGGTTTTGTTAAAGTTTACAATTTGCTAGCAAAAGACTTATCCTGGAAGGTAGGTAATGGCAAAAGTATATTGGTAGGAATTGACCCAATTGTGGGAATTTATGAAGATTATATCCTACTGGATGAAATCATTAAAACCCTTAATCGTTTTGATTATGCTATTCTCAACAAAATTAAGATAGTTAATCCTAGAAATCATCAAACTTACTGGATCACTGCAATGGAATTGGGCTTTGAGGATAGAGAGGCTAGTGATTAGTCCCGGTACACTAGCAAACTCAACTCTACCGGATGCAGATTGTCCTTGGAAGATGACAGCCTAATCTAGACAAATAACAAGGCTATAGGAATGGTGACAACAAAGTTAGCATACAAGGCTATCATCACCCATCGAGGTATGTATCCTGCAAACTGGTGGTTCAAGGTCATTTGGAAGTGGAAAATTGATGTGAAGGTTCAATGCTTTATGTGGCATGCATTATAGCAATTATCTTTGAAATTATTTTATATGCCAAGTTACACAGTGCTATAGGCCCGAAGTCTCCAAAGGAGGTAGGCTTTCCCACTTTAGGGATTAATGTTAAGAAGGTAGAGTTTAGGCCATTTGAGATATATCCTTCCACATGCGAGAACTCTACCATCTCCAGAATATCAGTCCCCAGGACATAAAAAAATTCCAGGAAGAGTTCAAGTGACCACCCATCAAGTTATGATTAATTTTAATGTGTATAATGTTATAATTAATATTAATATTATTAATAATTAATTTATATATATATATATAATAATAATTAAATTAAAAATAATTGACAAATATATCTTTTTATAAAAATAATTATTACAAATATATTCAAATACCAGAATTATTACAACTAAAGTTGTGTGTAACACAATGTATTGTAATGCTAGAATTTTAGTAAATTTAGATTAATAAAGTTGGAAGGAAAATGTGAGATGTTTTCGTCAAATAAATTTTACCAATTTAAATGAGATAGATGCATTTTGCTTTTGCATTGTGTAATGTACATATTTACCTTATTTAAAGTTTTAATGCATTAAAAAGCTAATACTATTTTATTATAAATTAAGATTTTATTTTAAATTAGATGATGTTATAATTATAAATATAACAATTTACTTTTTTACATCTTGTTTTTCAATTTATTTTCATTTTTCAATATGAGATAAAAAAACCATCATTATTTTAAACCATCATAGATCCATCTTAAATCCGTATCTATCAAGCACCCAGAGGGATCCAATTTCTAGAGGTATATTTCTTTTTTTTTTAATTTAAACTCAAGAGGAGATCCAATTTTGGTGTATTTCTTTTTTAAATTTAAACTCAATAAATTTGATCTCTCTTGATTGATAGATCCAGGTTTAAGTTTTAAGTTTTAAGTTTTTATTTTATAAAGGAACATCTATTTTTTAATTACTTTTCATAATATTTTATTTTATGAACCAACATGGTTTTTTTAAATACTTTCCATAATTTAATTTTTTATTGTATGATCCGACATGATTTTTTTTAATTATTTTTAATTATTTTGTTAGCAACAAACATTACATCACGATGTAACGTTACATCACACATGTTACAACATCTCCCCCATACTGGACTGTAAAGCACCTCATTTCACTCGGTGAAGGTTGCATTGTTGTTGAAGATTGATCTTGAGAAGGCATATGACAGAATTAATTGGGATTTCCTGCATCTGATCCTTATTCAAATAGGTATGCCTCCACTAATTCAACGATGGATTATGTCCTGCATTACAAGTGCCAATATTTTTGTTTTGGTTAATGGCGCACCACCAGATTTTTTTTAAATTTCTAGAGGTGTTCGACAAGGCTTCTCACTGTCACCATTAATCTTCCTCCTGATTATTGAAGGGCTCAACAGGATGATAGGGACTACCAAATCTGGTGGACTTATCCAAGGTATCTCTTTTTCTAAAGAACTGTCACATACTCACTCCCTTTTTGTTGATGATGTCCTAATTGCTGGTTTAGATTCGGAGGTGGAATGGCAACAGTACAGACTCACCATTAAAGATTTATGTAATGCTTTGGGTATGTTAGTTAACAAGGGGAAGTCTATCATATATCACTTGGGGATCAAGGAAAACAAATTGGATGTTTTTAAAAGATTGTTGCCATATCAGTTCTGCAATTTGGAGGATGGGTTTAAATACCTTGGTTACTTTCTAAAGCCTTGTGCTTACAGAAGGAATGACTGGTTGTGGCTTGTCGAGAAAGTGGAAAAAAAGATAAATCATTGGACTTATAGGTTACTGTCTATCAGAGGAAGACTCACTTTGGTAAAATCCGTTCTTACATGTATCCCAGTATATTGGTTTTCACTTCTATAGATCCCTTGTTATATCATAAATTGTATAAGGAAACTTTTTTTCAACTTTCTTTGGACTGGTCAGCCGAATAATAGTAGCATGGTTATGGCTCAGTGGGAGAATGTTTCCCGTCCTGAAAGTGGTGGAGGGTGGGGTATCAAGAATCTGTCTTATTTCAGTTGTGCTCTTAGAATGAAAAGCTTGTGGAGGGGCCTATTTGGTCCCACCTTATGGACTAGTCTGCTTAAGGTAAAATACATCAAGATGGATGTGATCAATTGGATTCAAAATCCAAATAAGATAATCAGGGGAACCTCACCTATTCGGGCAGGTTTTATTAAAGTTTACAATTTGCTAGTAAAAGAATTATCCTGGAAGGTAGGTAATGGAAAAAGTATATTGGTAGGAATTGACCCAATTGTGGGAATGGATGAAGATTATATCCTACTGGATGAAATCATTGAAACCCTTCATCATTTTGATTATGGTACTCTCAACAAAATTAAGAGAGTTAATGCTAGAAATCATCAAACTTACTGGATCATTGCAATGGAAGTGGGATTTGAGGATAGAGAGGCTAGTGATTGGTCCCGGTACACTAGAAAACTTAATTCTGCCGGATGCAGATTGTCCTTGGAAGATGACAGCCTAATCTGGACAAATAACAAGGCTACAGGAATGGTGACAGCAAAGTTAGCCTACAAGGCTATCATACCCCATCGAGGTATGTATCCTACAAACTGGTGGTTCAAGGTCATTTGGAAGTGGAAAATTCCTGTGAAGGTTCAATGCTTTATGTGGCATGCATTACAGGGTACTCTGAAAACTTGGGAAAATATGGTTAAAAGAGGGTGGGTCGGTCCAAGTTTTTGTTATTTGTGCAGGAATAGTTATGAGTCCATTCAACATATTTTGGTAGAATGTGTGTTCACTAGAACTATGTGGCATAATATCATTACACAACTAAAACTGGAACAACATTGGGAATTGGAAAACTTTGAGAAAAAATTTATATATGTGGTATAAGAAGTGCAGAAGCATTCCATATCTTCCAGCTCTGATCTCATGGCACATTTGGTGGGTTAGAAACAAAGCTTTATTTGAAGAAAAAGATCCCATTTTGTTTTATACTTACAATAGAATTCTGGCAACATTAAAGGATTACAACTACAACCCAAGACAAGTGGGTACAAGACAGATTGGTATATTCAACATTCCACATCATAAGCCAATTGCATTCTTTGATGGTTCGTCAATTGATGGTACATGTGCTGTTGGGGGAGTGATTTTCCTGAACAAAGATCATTACTTCACACTTGTGATGAATTGTGGAATAGGTACGAATACCAAAGCATAATTACTAGGGCTTTGGTGTGTGATTACAATTGCTGCCACTATGGGTTTGTATGTATTGACTATATTTGGTGATTCTAGGGTGACGATAAAATGGGCACAAAAAGAATATAAATTAAACATCCTTTCATTAAATCAGTGGTGTAGCAGAATACGAGAGAAAATTCAACTTTTCAATGACATCTCTTTTGAACATATCTTTTGTCAACACAATCAAACAACTAATGCACTGTCCAAGGAAGCACATGGAGGAGCAGAAGGGATAACCAAATGGGAGGAATTCCTATAGAATCAATGCATCTATAGGGGATTGGTCAATTTATATGATCACTAGCAGATTGAAAATGTCAAGCTTCATCTCTGTTTTTTGCTATTTTGATGCAAATGTTTGCTGGTTTTTTGTAAATTTTGAAGAGCATATGTGATATTGTGAACATAAGTCTTGTATGACTTGTGAATTTTGTACTGTTTGATTCATATATGAATAACAGTCATACGGTTTTTTTCACCGAAGAAAAAGAAGAAGTTAATATTAATATTAACAACAATAACATATAATAAAAACATTCATATTTAAGAAAAAAAGCTCTTTAATTAAGACAAGGGTCTTTATATCTAATGGTGATTGAATAGATGCGTAAGAGAGACAAGTTCAAAACACCCTTTTTTTTTACTTCTTTACCTTTGTAAAATCATTAAGAATGGTCAAAATATTAAACAAAAATAGAATCCTACTTGCTAATCACTATAATAAGTTATTGGTTTATAAAATCATTATAAAATGAACAAGTATTCTACATATAATGAGTTATTATATTTGCGGAGAGGCATGGTATATTGTTTTTGATTTGGGTTGATTACTAAATAGTTGTGTTATTGACTTAATTTTTTTTCTTAATTTCCAAAGTCTTACATTACACTTTGATTTTTTTATTTTTCAAAAATATTTCAATCCATGCAATCATCCGAGTTTGTTAAGATATCATTGGTTAAAAACTTGAGAGGGTCTTGTTGCCAGGTCAAAAGGAGCACTTAGGATAAATAACTACCAAAATGCCCCACTTTTCCGATGTTTTTTATATCAAATCTGGTGAAACTCATCTCTGGAAATTGCAATTTCAGCAATCATAAATTTGTTCTAGACTAAATGCGGGATTTTAAAACTACCTAAATCGTGGAAATCGTGATTTGAGCAATGTAAACTGCAATTTCAACCATTTTTACTCTATCAGATTCTGGGATATGAGGCATTTTGATTTTCCCATATACTACTCTGACAACTCCGATAACAAGCCTCTTGGAATCACCGCCAAGTTCTTGGAATTTGTGAAATATTCTTTAATGCTTCATATAGTTTTCTTGGCAACACCGCAAATTTCTTGGTATTTGCGAAATATCTTTAATGCTTCATTCCACCAATTTGCGAAAGATCTTTAATACTTCATTCAATATGTTTTAATACTTCATTCCACGTGTTGGATGGGAGAGGCCTGGTCCTTCAAGATCAACACCAACTTCCCTATCATCTCTCACCACGTTTAAGCGTATGCACCTTTAAGCATATGATCCTTAGGATCTTTACCTCATCTCTTATCTCAATCATTTGTTGTGATCCTTCCAGCAATAGTAGGCAGTCCAGGTCCTATTGAAGGATCACCACATACTGTATTATGTCTAACATGGGGATAGTCCAACCATACCTGAAGTTAACTAGCCTTCTAGTAGTTGCAGTAGAGCCTCTCAACACAGTGCATGCTTTGTTGAGGGGGATTCACCCATACTTGACAAGCATGGCCCAAGGGATACTCAGCAGGGGACCGACACAACTTCAGCAGTTGAGTTCACATGGAGGAGAAACTGCAGGCTCGGGAACTTTGAGGTAATGTCTGTTGTTGATTGCATCCAATCAACTAATCTCATGCATAGTTTATAAAATCTGATGCGGATTGCAACAATATAAGTATATGCATTGTGCTACATACTTGAAACCAACAATCCCATACTCCACTTCCTAGACCCCAGTGTCAATTAGTTGACTGTAAAAAAGTAGAGGTTACCTTGCATTGTGAGCTTCCAACGTGATATTGTTCCCTCATCAATACTGATCCATTTCCTTGACCATGAATGCGTTGTAATGTTCTTTCGTTTGTTGTTTCTCGGTGGTGCACGGTTAACGGGGGTGCATGGGAGCCTCTTATTTGGGATCAATGAATGAAACTACTTGAGCAACTCCAACTACTTACTTAACTGGATCAACTGCCTACCAACGCTGCGACCTATACCCCTGCTATTTATTTAAAAATCATTAAAGACTATTGTTGCTGGCATTATTTCATCTTCCACTAGTGTTTTTGGATTTGGATCCAAACCACTGGGTGCCACTGGTTGTTGATGCTAGCTATGATTGGTTTCCCTTTGGTTCTTCTCCTTCTTCTCATGTTCTCTCAATGTTGAAAATACAATCTAGATACTAAAGTCATGGAAAACATACAAACAAAACTTAAGTACTATTATAAAGCATCGGCAATATGAATAGTAGTTATCGTTTATAAGGCTGAGAAGAATTGGTTTGCACTTAACTTCTTCATGTTGTTTCTAGTGAAGACTGTCGAACTTTTAATTTATACGTTTATTTTATTGAAATGGTAACAATTCTAGGGGGGCCACTAAAAGGGGCATCGTCTTATTGGATCCAGTTTTGGGAGCCTAACCCTGAAGGAATCAGAGGGTTGGATTCATGAGAATTGAACCTCCGACCTAAATATCAACGGTCTTTAGACTCAGACTCCAACTAACTAAGATACCCCTCAAGGATAACAATGATATTATATACAATAACATTATTATTAGTATTACTAATAATAATATATTAATATTAATGTTATTACTAATATCAATACTAATAATAATGGTCATACATACTCAACCATGGACAACCACAGTCAAGCATGGTTGACCATAGTCTAACACGAATATCCATAGTCAAACATATTTCTCTATAGTCACCCACCAAAAAATATGTTTAATAAAAAAGAAACATGATCAGCTTAGTTAAGCAAATTTAACTAATGTCTATTTTGTCTAAGATGTTGAATCATAATCAACATTCTCAACTATAGTCAATCATGGTCAACTAAATGGAAACTATACTTAGTCGTTATTAACAATGGTCAACCATATTAAATCATTGTTACCTATAGTTAAGCTTGGTCAACAATATCAACCATAATTAAACATAGATAACCAAAGTCAAACATATTGAAGAAAATTTAGCCAAAACTCAAGGTGGTCAACCATGGTTAATATTATTTAAACTTGGTGAACCATATCCAACCAAGGTTGACCTAAGTTAATCATAGTGACATGATCAACCATGGTCAACCATGCCCAACCAAAATCAACCATGAACAAACATAATCAGATATGATCAACCATAGTTAACCATGGTTAATTATGCTTAACCATGGTTCAATGGTAAAAAATATTGCTAGAAACAACCATATTAAATGAAAGTCACCCATAGTAGAACATTAAAAGTATTTCATGGTCAAATATTGCAAAATTTAGTCAACCATCTTCAACCATGGTGTAACATACTAACCAAAATTCAACCATAGAGAACCATGGTCGAACATTCTCAACATAATCAAATATGGACAACCATGCCCAAACATGGAAAAACCACATTTCTGAAAGTGGTTGTCTAAATTCAACCATTATTACTCATAATCAACCATCTCCAATCAAATTCAACCATTGTCAAACATAATCAAACATGGTAAGCCATATATGGTTAATTCACTAATACAAAAATGGGTGATAAGTAACAAAAAAATGACTAAAAATGGGTGATAAATGATTAAATTTGGTCCATGTGACCTCTGGTCATAAATTAGCAGTCACTTATCACCCAACTAAATTGGTCATTTATCACTTGGTCATAAATTGCTTGAATTCCCACATGCACTGGCCATATATTTAGTCATTTATTTGGTTATTAATTGTTGTTATTTGGTTGTTTATTTGGTCCTTAATTGTCTCTATTTGGTCATTTATTTAATCATTAATTATTGTTGTTTGATAGTACATTTAGTAATTGATTGATTGTTAACTAATCATTGATTGATGTTAACTAGTCATTGATTGCTATTAATTGGTCATTTATTTAGTCATTGATTGTTGTTAGTTGGTCATTTAATTAGTTATTGATTTATGTAGGTAGAGAACGGAGGAATCAAACCACCAACCTCCTGTCTATAAGGTAGGTACTCTTTCATTGAGTTAGCACCCTTAAATAGAATCAAAGTTCATATTGAATGAAAGTTCACACTAAAAAAATAAGTTTAGTACCATACAATTCATACTTATATTTGATATAAAGCAAATTTTGATTCACTTTAATTTTTCTTAATACCATTCAAAGTTGACCATTTACTAAAATGTGAGTTTTTTCCACTTGCATCAGATAATTGAACCCTTCTATGAAAGGATGTATACCATATATCTAGAAATTGGTAAATTTGTATAAAGAAAAATAATATATCTTAAAGTTTATGTTTGCAATACAAATTTATCTTGTCATGAAGAAGCAAAACAGAAGTTTGACATTATCATTTTCATTACACCAACTAGGAAGATGGGTTATGTTGCTCTAAAAAACCCTCATTATGTAATCATCATGAATCTGCACAGGTGCAAAAATGTTGCTAGGGAACAACTGTTGGCTTTTAGATTAAATTTGTGCTTAAAGTTGTGGCATCAGATCATTGAGCCCTTCTATGAAAGGATGTATACCATATATCTAGAAATTGGTAAATTTGTATAAAGAAAAATAATATGTCTTAAATTTTATGTTTGCAATACAAATTTATCTTGTCATGAAGAAGCAAAACAGAAGTTTGACATTATCATTTTCATTACACCAACTAGGAAGATGGGTTATGTTTCTCTAAAAAACCCTCGTTATGTAATCATCATGAATCTGCAGAACTGCAAAAATGTTGCTAGGGAACAACTGTTGACTTTTAGATTAAAGTTGTGCTCAATAACTTTCAAAAAATATAATTATTCTACTCATTTGAAATTCACAGTGAATTTTGTGACTTGAATAGAACTAGCAATAGCATCAAATAGGCCTACCTGTTTATACATTTCTAGAATAAATGCAACATGTTGTTGACTTTCCATCAATATAAATCTAATCATCCTGCTTAGGAATAATCAACACCTCTTCAAAGGGTATGCCACGCTTCCGGCTTCAACTTGTTAATCTGTACATATCATATGAAATTTGAATCTCTTAAAATATACAAAAGGATTGACTTGCAATGACATCTAAATGAATAATCATTAGTGAGTACATACTATAATTTATGGCTCAATTAATTTTCCATATGCCCACTAAACATAACACACATGATCCATACCTCGAATCCTACAACTGTAAACCCCATCTATTCATATTTTTCAAATAACTTTAACATCTTTATGGTAGAGTTTTACAAATCTCAACAAGGAAACAATTCAACTCGTTTCTAATCGAAAGCAACAAAACTGCTTTGTCACTCGTAAATAGATCCAACAATGTGAATGATTGTATCCATGGGCAAGAAGGAATTCTGATCGAATGCTACAACTAAATTTCATTGGACAACAATAGATGCAATTGAATTTCTGATGCGACTATTACTTGTAATCAAAACACACCGTTGAGTTCAAGTTTCATGTGATTTAAAAATGTCCCTGTTAAAATCTTGATATGTAATGGGATAAGACTAACACAATGATATTTGTAAGAAATATAGTCCTTTAATATTCTAAAGAAAACATCAAATTAATTATTTTACAAATCTAGGAAACAAACATCTCACATATACACATGCACTCCGCCACATTCATTGAAAAAAAAGTACTTAGATTTGCACCTGTATTCATTACAATTGCTGAAAGGGAACTAATTACCAGTGAAAGTTGCCAATTTACAGCTCCAAAATATATAACACCCAACATCAAAACACAAGCATATATCCAATGGATCTAAACACAATCATACATACACTAGATTTATTAAGAAGGGAGATGGATAGAAAACTCCAGGAATGAACCTCTTAGGTCTTAACAGATCTGACATTAAGATGGATCTACGCCAGTGACTGTGAGTACCCAACATCAAAACACAAGCATATATCCACTAGATCTAAACACAAACAAATATACACTAGATCTATTAATAAGGGAGATGGATAGAAAACTCTAGGAATGAACCTTTTAGGAATTAACATATCTGACATTAATATGGATCAATGCTAGTGATTGTGAGTATGTGTAAAAGAAATTTATGCTAGCCTTTTCTTTTCTTAGTATTAAATAATGCACACAAAAATCTATCCCGCCCATATTGTAGAGCACATCATTTCTCTTAGTGCAATTATAACATCAAGCAGAAAGGAATGAAACAATGAAGAATTTGGGGAAGAAAGGGCTTGCTAGTCATCATACTGTTGGAGGAATGGAGAGAAACTAACAAACTTCTTTGAGAATCTTCCATAAACAAACCCAAAATATGAAGATAGAAACATAGTTCAGTAGAGTTAGAGTACATGGTAGCCAATTTTATTACTTGTGAGGCCATCTGACTTCACAAGTTGATAGCATAGTTCACTGATGGGATATTTATTAGGTACACAATAATTCTCGGGTTACTACCTTTGTTAAAGATAAGGCCACCCAAGCATATCTCGATTATAGACGAGCGTTATTAGAGCCCAAATAAAGGAGCATATAAGGGCCCTTATTCCTTATGGGATCGACAACATAAAGAACATAAATTTAATAATTTACTTGTGTGCCTCTTTCTTATATCCTTGGACTTCCTTTTGATTGATCCAAGTTGTTTAGACACAAACATGAAGTTGAACCTTGTCTCTGAGATGAAGAGAGTTTGGAAACGTGTCATTAGCTATCCGCCTAGATTTAACACACTTGTGAAAGGGTGTATTGGTCAAATATGCAGCTAGGTAGTGAGCAAGGTAGGCATGCAATGGTTGTTATGAATGTTACAAGGTAATATGCATTCTCCCAAAACATAGCTTTCTTCTGATGTTATATATGTTGGTCACCATGAAGGCCACACCTTGAATATTTCTTTGATAATCAACAACACGAACCTTGGGGATGTGCACTACATTATCATAGGGAAGGAGAATATATTTTTACAACTGAAGTTGAGCCATTAGCATTGTGGATTGGTATAGGATATTCTAAAAGCTCTAGAAAAATGATATTATGAAAATGCATGTTGCATAAGTCAAGATTATGATATCCCAAATCTATAAGAAAGTCGAATTTAATGCTCCTTTTCAAAACAAGGCCTCCTTTTTCCAGACAATCACCAAGGCATAAAATGAGAATCAAAATCAGAGGTTCCTTCTCATTTTGACATACCTCATACGTGAAAGATAGATAAAAAATTAGTGCCCTAGCTTTCTATCTCGATGGTGATTAAAGTGACCAAGCTAATGATGTATAGTTAATAATATTTTTTTAGCCAAACATGGTGATCTATAGGTGGCCAATTGCAAATATTATTTCAGTAAACGAAAGTGGAATTAATAGTCTTATCATCATAAGAGAGGGCAATTATTCCTACTATCTTGCAGAAGTGAATAAAAAGAAAATAGAGGACTATACAAAGCTTCAATACCAATAATGCAATCCACGATTCCTAAAGCTATATATGCTAGCTGCATATGAAACAAATGGCAATGTGTTAAACAAGGACTATGATTGTCTCCTTTTGAGTTTTTGTTCTGAGCAAAAATGGTGCACACTTAGTTAATTGGATGGAAAAAGGTAGAAAGCCAATTTCTCACTATCATATATTAAAGCTGGATAAAAAAAAATATCAAAGAATTATGATGTGCATAGTGTGAAACAAAAACTAAAGGCTTTACTCCTACTTCAGAGTTTATTCATATTCTTACCTGCTAACTTAGTGGTTGCATTAGCAAATTTAATAGAAGTTATCAAAATAAACCTGCTTAGACAACTAATTTGAATTTTTAAGACATGGATGCAAATTTAGTTTAGTCTCAGCTTGTACATTGCTAGAATACCTTTACTGTGACAGTAAGTTAGAAGCACACCATCCAACCTAGTGAAACATAGATAGGGGAAAGATCCAATAAGAGGTGATACATCCAAGTTGTATAAAAACCCAATAGTAGTAGATTTTTTTTTAAGTTCAATTGGTTAGAACATTTTAATAAAATACAGGGTTTTGATGATAAAATCGCCATGGAATTTTCTCATAATTTTAAGAAAATGATTGTTTAGCATAAAAAAGTTAAATTGTTTGAAACTACAACCACTACATGAGTACATAGAACCTAACTTATATGGAGTAAATTTACATAACCAAACTATAAAACTGATAAATATAATAAAACTATCATTTGGGATTGGAGGAAGAGGGAACCCCAGGATGCATCTTTTCGTCCTCAGCTTCCTCTACATCCAAGTCCATGAAACATGTATTTTTTGGGGTCACTGTCATCGAGCATACTTTTAATTTGGTGTTGGCAAAGTATACAAGAAGACTCTGATTGGCCTCAATCATATTGAGGTGATAGGGGACATCCTTGAGGGGAGTTAGTTCCTTCTTCATACGGTCCAACTAACTCATAATGTTAGCATAGACCTTACCTATTTAAACCATTGTATTTCCTAGTAGTACCTTAATTGACCAGTAGAGGTCGAGTGCTCGATGAAAGAGAGATAGGAAGGTTTTGGTATTTCCTAGGTTAACTACCTAGACCTCAAACTCTTAAACCTTCTGAATCTACGGCACCACACTCCCTTCACCGTGGATTTCGAGCTCTGCAACCTCTATTTCCTTGTGAACATCCACCAAGATATGATTCATGTGGTATCTAGTGTATCTCCAGTGATGCAAGTTCTCAAGTTCGTAAGGAAGATAAGGAAATCTCAAGTCTTTTGGGATTTGTGAAGGAATTATCATATCATTATCTAGTTGGTCCCACAGGGTTTGGTTCTTATTGTTGTCTTTGGCAGTGTGGTTCAATGACTTTTAGATGGCCTACTCATTTTTTGGAATTGTTAACTCTTTTATTCTTCCAAGCATAGTTGGATACCAAGTTTTTTCTTTTCATCTCACCCTGGACGAGGGATCAAAAGGTTGGGAGAAGATGGTTCTGATTTCTTTGTTTCTCTGTTGCCCCATATTTCTCAACAAAAATTCTAAATAGCGCATGGAAGTTTGACATGATTATAATCGAACCATATCTATAATTCAAACTCCATAAATACACATAGTGATGAAAAGTGACACAACCAAAGTTCTAATAAGCGGGGGAATGGTAAGATTCTGTTGCTGTGACAAATCCAATAATCTCCAGCAACTCCAACTTATTAAATTTATTTGGAATCCAAGCATTAGATATTTTAAACAAAAGGATTTAAGGATAATAAATCTAAGATACTTCTCAAAATGTGCGGGACACCTAAATTCTCTCACTCAAAATGAGTGAAACACCCCTTTTTAATATTATATATGGCATACTCGAATAAAATTTTATGTTCATATTAGATCTAGTACAATACTATCTATTTGCTACCTACAAACATTTACTTTGAGATTTTTTTGAAGATCGGTAGATTATACCACATTGAACATGGGACTCAACCTGCATGGGAGTGGCCATGGCCGTATTTGCACACAGGGGAGGAATAAATATATACCAAAACTAACTGGGGTGAGAGAGGGTGATGATGTTGGGAGTCCTTCTGGAGCAAGCATCCAACATGTGCGCCAAAGCCTTCGCCTGGGTTGAAATATAAAAATGTTTCCATACTTTGAAACTTTCATGCCAGGTCAAGGGACCAAGGGGCGAGCCCCACATGCACCCACTATCCACCTAGCAGAAGACAGGAGGCCGAGCCACCCATTGAACCCATGCCCAAGCAACCACCAGTTTGCACACTGTGCAACACGAACCACGATGGGAATTGCATGTGGAAGGAGGAGGAGAGGGTTTATGCGTAGTGGGTCAACCCTCAGAGGTTCATACAAACAAATTTTGTGGTTCGATTCACTTGGGAATATGAAACAATATTGGTGTAACCAGAAACCCTAACGAGTTAAGTGATATTAAATCAAATTGCAAAAAAAAGGTCATAGAAGCTATACCTAATTGCATCTTTTAGCATGTTAGGAACCTGTGTCAACCCTTCTCTTTACTTTGTTAGTATATTGTTGTTGGATGCATAATATGCTTTGTAAGTTGTCCCGTAGTATTATATGTTCCATGGTATTGATCCATAGTTTGTATTAGCCCATAGTATTATATGTTCCATGGTATTGATCCAGTATTGGACACATATGCTTTGTAAGTCGTCCCCTAGTATTATATGTTCCATGGTATTGATCCATAGTATTGGAACATAGACTTAGTATATAAGTAGGTGTTGAGGCCAATGAACACATCCATAATTTATTTGTATTGAGCTTGCTCAAAGGAGGTTTCCCCCTCGAAGTGGCCTGCGATCAATAAATCTATTATGTGTTATGTTATTTCTGATATATTGTGCATTTTCATTAATTAATTGTTGGAGGTTCCTCACATATGGTATCAAAGCACTTTCTTGGGCTTGTTGAGTGGAATTTGTACAAAAAAAAAATTCGCATATATATTGTTCATTTCGATTGCAGGTTTGGATCCGGGAATAATCCCTATCCTCTTAAGTGTGGGAAGTAATTGGGCATATATGTAAAACTCATTGTGAGGAGTACCATAGGAACCCCAAAGTAGCTGGCCCATTGAGAGGACCTGCTAGTGAAAAGGGCAACGACCCCTACCTGATTGACTAGTTCCCACTCGTGAGGTAAACCAAGAGCTGTCATCTATGGCAAAGCGGTTATCAGTTTTACCTGAGCCGTGGAGTTAGGGGTACTGCCCCAATACACAAGCCGCCAGACAACATTAGTGGTCGAGTGAATCCCCTGAACTGTTAGGAAGCTGAGCATACCTGGGGGACATATCTATTCCAAACTAATAAATAATAGATTACATCTATCCTGAACTGTTGTAGATCAATTCAGAGTTGTTGCAAATCCATTCCGAAAAAAAAAACTGTTTTTCCCCATATCTTCTTGATTTTCACTATGTTTCCCTTGAAAATTCACAGACACCCCTGCAATCCCATTCTGCATATTTCATTCCTGAGGACCCTATCCCAAATTCCACTTCACGAAGCTCGAAATCCCACACCTATCTATTTTTAGGGTTTTCCATAACTTCTTCAATTTTCACCCAATCGCCTTCAAATTTTGCCACAGTGTTCAATTCATATTTCTACTTCTTTGTCCCTCTCTAACAGATTTTCTCATTCTTTCACCACGCTTTTGAAATCATCATTTTCCGCTTCCCTATCCATTAGAAAGTGTCCAAAACCTAGTCAAGCCCCAATTACCCATCAGAGTTTTTCCCAAATCCAAATTTTCCTTTACTAAAGAATCTTATGTTTTAGTTTTTCTACCCGTTCACAAAAAATAAAACTCCTGGTTATGGTTGTCCCTCACGTAGGAGAAAAAATCATGGAGGAAGAACTTGTAGCCCTCAAAACCAAACTCCAAGATCTAGATGAAAAATTTCTCAACCTCCATCTTCAGCGTTCATCCATGAACAATAAACGACATCCAGAATCTTCTGTAGACATTGGGTTCTCTTCTTCTAGCAATTTTCATGGGCCGAAGCTTCATTTTCGTCGCTTCAATGGTAATGATCCAACTGGATAGATATACCAGGAAGAACAATATTTCAATCCGCATAATACTTTTGATGTCAACAAAGTTCCACTCTCATCCTCTCATTTGGAACATGAAGCCCTTCAATGGTACCATTGGTACATTAAGGCTCATGAAGAGCCAAAATGGACAGATTTTTTCCAACTCCTTTTACAATGATTTGGTCCTAGTGATTTTGATGACTTCATAGTAGCACTGATTAAACTTTGCCAAATTTGCACTATGAGAGAGTATCAAACATAATTTGAGAAACTGGCCAATCACACAGAAGGATTGTCTGATGAATTCTACAGGAGTTGTTTTATTAGTGGTCTCAATGATGCCATCCAATCAGAGGTTAAAATGGTTTGTCCCAACATAATGATGGAATTCCTAGGGTTGGATAAGTTGGTGGAGGACAAGATCACATCCCAACAATGCTCCAAATCCACTTTTGCTCCATTCAAAACTATGGTTTCCCAACAAACTCCCATCACGTCATCTCCTCGACCAAGTCCTATCAAGCATTTTTCCGAAGCAGAGATGCAAGCACGTAGAGAAAAAGGGATTTTTTATAATTGTGATGAGAAATTCACTCGGGGACATAGATGTGTTGAGAAAAATCTCTATCTCTTGGATGTGGATTCTCCTCCCGCCTCTAAACTTGGTGAAGAAGCTCCAGATACAATAAATGATCAGATCAACATTCAGCAGCCACCTGTTGACCCTCCATCTCAAGACGAACACCCAGATATATCTCTCCATTCTTTAGCTAGAGTCACTACCCCACAAACAATGCAGGTCAGGGGTTACTTCAAGAAGCTCCCTCTTACAATACTCATTGATTCTAGTAGCACTCATAACTTCATTAACCCTCGGATCACCAAATAGGCTGAATTTTTTGTCCATCCTTGCTCCAACTTTGAAGTCATGATTGCCAATGGGGACACCTTACCTTCCAAGGGGAAGTGTCACAATGTGTATATCTCCGTGGGATATTATAACCTGCGCTCTGAACTTTGGATGCATTTTTCAGTCATTGGGAAAAACACACATTGATGGCCTTACAACCAGGGTCTCTCTGCATCATTAGTTCACATCGCCTAGAAAAGATCCTTAAGAATAATTCACATAGCGTAATCAATCAACTCCATTCCATTCAGATGCACCCATCAACAGTCTCCACTACTCCTTTGGATCTACAACAAATTTTGGATAGATATGCAGGTGTCTTTTCTAACCCAGTGGGATTTCCACCTTCAAGAGCCCTTTCCTATAAGAATTTAGCTGCCTCTCCATATAAGAAGGAAATTATGTCTATTTTGCATGCAGTACGAAAGTGGCGACCATACCAATTAGGGAATTATTTCTGCATCAAGACTGATCACTAGAGTCTAAAATATTTCCTAAAATGGGTTAGAAAACTCATGGGTTATGCCTATGAGATCACTTACAAGAAGGGTAAGGACAATCTAGTGGCAGATGGTCTTTCTTGCACATTTGATGACTAAGTTTCTCTTTCAGCTATTTCTATGGTGCGTGTTCCACATTGGTTGCAAGATGTTCAATAGGGCTATGTCAATTACTCCCCATTATATCACCTCATCCAACGGTTGGACAACAACCCTTCTACTGTACTACATTACTCTTGGGATAGTACTTCCTAGAGATACAAGGGTCATCTTGTGCTTCCCCAAAGCACAGATATTCAATAGGATGTCTTCTATGAACTCCATGCTTCACCATCGGTAGGGCACTCTGGGTTCCTCAAAACGTATGAGCGAGCAAATTGTAACTTCTTTTGGCAGGGAATGAAAAGGACAATTGAACAGATGGTGGCTAAATGTGATACTTTCCAGCTCCTTCCGGTCTTTCTCAAACCCTTTCCCATCCCTACACTAATTTGGACAGACATTTTTATGGAATTCATTTAAGGGATCCCTACATCTATAGGAAAAACAATGATTTTGGTTGTGGTTGCTCGCCTCTACAAATATAGTCAATTTTCTTCCCTGGACTAGCTCTTCCGTCCTCATGAAATCCCTTCTTCCATTGTCTCATCTCGCGATGCAACTTTCACCAGTCATTCTTGGACAAAACTATTTCTCCACACTGGCACCATATTGAAGATGAGTTCAGGATCTCACCCACACACAGATGGTCCGATTGAAATTTTACCAATAAATGTTTGGAAGCTTACCTTCATTGCCTCACCTCTGAACAACAACCTCGATGGGAGAAGTGGCTCCCTCTCACTGAATGGTGGTACAATACTGCATATACAATGACTCCATATGCAGCAATCTATGGTTAGGCACCACCATTTCTTCTTCCATACATCCTCAGCAGTTCACCAGTTCAGGTAATTGACACAGTTCTTCGAAACGACGATAAGATTCTTCGCATTTTGCAAGACAATCTTCACATGGCCAGAATTTGATTGAAACAACAAGCCAATCAACACCGTTCTGAGTGCACTTTTCAAGCAGGTGATATGGCTTTTCTTTTTCTACAACCTTCCAAGCAATCCCCCCTGAAACTCAAATGGCGTCATCTTCTCTCTCAATCTATCACATAGGTATTAATTCATTGGCATGGAATGCAACCAAAGGATGTTGCATGGGAACCACTCCTTAAGATTCAGCATCAATTTCCACATCTAAATCTTTGAGGACAAAGATTTTTCTAAGGGAGAGGGGATGTTAGGAACCCGTGTCAACCCTTCTCTTTACTTTTTTAGTATATTTTTGTTGGATTCATATGCCTTGTAAGTCATCCCATAGTATTATATATTGATCCATATTTTGTATTGGCCCATAGTATTGATCCATAGTATTGGACGCATATGCTTTGTAAGTCATCCCGTAGTATTATATGTTCCATGGTATTGTTCCATAGTATTGGTGCCTAGACTTAGTATATAAGTTTGTATTGAGGCCAATGAAGGAACCGTGAAGTTATTTGTATTGAGCTTGCTTAAAGGAGGTTTCCCCCTTGAAGTGGCCCGCGATCAATAAAAATATTCTGTGATCTAATATATAGTTCATTTTATCAATTAATTGTTGCAGGTTCTTCACAAGTGGACAAATAATGCATTAGGTATCCAACTAACATAGTTTTAAACACTTAGGGAACCAAATAATGGAATATACCAAGGTCTAGATGGTCAGTTTGTTCTAACACCCCCCTTAATCTTGATTTATGTGAGTTAAATATCAAAATTAGGGCCCAAGCAACAAAGGATTATGGTCACCATTTATGATTTATTATGTCCATGTAAACTGAGGAAAGAGAGAAAACCACTTGGGAAGAAAACCCCCCTAAAAAATGGACATGAATCACACCATAATAATCTCTCCAAACTCCATGTAGGTGAGAACTTGATTAGATATCTGGAGGAATGTTCATCTTGGGAAAAATTGGAATGTGCTCAACTGAATCGGGAACATAAATAGATCCATGATGAACAATGTAGCCATGTAGAAAAAATGAGATCCACTTATAGAAGAGAGAATATAGGTGCTCATTAGGCTTGAAATTCCTGATATCAGGTTCAAATGAGTCTTGATGTTCTCCATCTTATGTGCATCTTTGAGCACAGGTGCTAATCATAATCATGCAGTGGATATGAAGCATGAGACCAAGGAGATATAATGCATAATCTCCAAACTTTGATCTATCCTTCAAAACATCCAATAACACACCAAGTTGAAAACCAATGAGAGGCTCTAAGTGTGAATGAGCTGCAACAATTGGCTAATGATTTTCAGAATTTGAAAAATAATACATATGAGAGAACAAAGTGGTGTCTCCAACTTCTTGAGGAAATGTGCTAGAAACCATGTAGGAACTAGCATGAACTTGGATAGTGGAAGTGAGAGCGCAACTAACATATTCACACTACATATTGGACTTCCCAATAACCATTAGATTACCATCTTGCACACCAATGAGCACATTGGAAATATAGGATCAAATTCCTCTTCAGCTTCTAGAGCATTTACTGGCATAGGATCCTTAGTATTTAAAGTATGAAAGGAGAACAATGATGAGAGATGGAAGGAGAGTTCTTATTCAAAAATAAAGGTTATGATGTCTTATCTTGGATCATATTCATATGAAGAGGAGAAATCAAATTTCTCATATACTTCTATTGCAACAGGAGAAGGAGTCACTTTAAGGAGAATTTCACCATTCTGAACTTGTGTTGACATTTCTGCCATATGATCTTAAGTACCTGCAAATCAAACTTTCTGGAAAATATTATATTGGAGGACAATTTGTATCTATCTAATCTATGAGCTCTGCTTTAGTTAGTAGGCACATTCGAGAGGCCATCACGCATAGGTAGACTCCAATGGATAAATCAAAGGACTCAAGGAAATTGCCCCAATAATTGTGTGGTAACTCCACTGCTTCTGGTGCATTACTGCAAGCAGCTATGCTCAATATAATATCCCTAAGATACGATACCATGTAGAAATTATAAATAGGTTCAACACCATACAAGAATTTCACAAGCCATGATCTAGAAACAAAGTAGTCCTCACCAAGAATTTACACAGAGGTTAGAAGAAATACGAATAAATATTGAAGTAGAAACATAAGAGAGAGAACTCAATTGATGGAAAATTCATCCCTATATTATTCAATAACACAAATACAATATATAATACATCTCATAGAGATAATTCGTGATCTGGATTTTATGAGCAGAATGAAATGAATATAGATTATTATCAGATGCTTAACACAAAATAGCAGAGATACAGTAAAATTGGTTTTCTATTCAATAAGGGAGTAAGCTAAAACTGTAAAATGCAGCGGAAAACCATTAATAGGTTTTGAGAAGTAAGTATTCCACCTAGTGGAAAAATATGAGAACCATTAATATGTTTTGAGAACTAAGTTTAACTCTCAACACCTTGAAAATAGACAACCACAAGAAAAAAACATCATACTTAGGCCATAAAATTGGTTTATAAGGCTCAAAGGCCTTATATGACATCTCATAACTCCACAAAAGAACGATAAACCTTTGTTAATTTACAATTAATTTCATTTATTTGCAAATATTATAAGCTTTCATTAAACAAATTTTGAAAACTACTTTTGTGGTAGAGGAGAGGATATTTTATAGTTGTATAAGCCACAAAGAGTTAGATTTCTAATAAGTATGGCATTGTGCTTGTGGAAGATGTCATTGCAATGCTTTTTTTGTCTAAAACAGATGCACCAATATTTATTGTTTATTAATAGAATGATAAGCATTTTTTCCACCCAAAAGTTCATGAATGTGTTACTTTGGGGATTTTTAGGTGCTTTGTTATGTTCATTAAGAGGGATGAGAGTTACGCTACAAAACTACTTAGACTCATTGTGGTAAAATACAACCAATCCATTGTTAAACCACAACCCAACCGACAAGTTTTATAATGCATCTAACTTGTATTTTTCCACTATGGGGTTACATTTGCTCATCTTGAGCAATGGGGCATTTTAGTAGATAATTAAATAATACCGAAAGTATTATTAGTATCCACTTATCAATTTAATTTGTGAGACATGTATTAAGCTCATCATAAATCAACTCCAAAAATTTTAATATCTTCCTTCACAAACACGCAAAGATTATACACATATCCAATATTGAATTTAGGGTGTTTGCATAATGATCCTATCACACCACAACCCACCCCTAAAGCATTTCCATGACCGAGCCCTTGCGTTTTAAGCACTGTGATGTCGAAGACACAAATACACAAAGGTCATTGGATTGGGGATTCTTCTTAAATCTCCTTTGAATTCAGATACGACCTCTAAAATACGACAATTGCACCCACTTTTTTAGGAATTAAGACAAAAATATACATAAAAGAGAAAAAGAGAAAAAATAACAACAATAAAGTTGTCTTCCCCCCAAATCAAACCAGTCGGTGGCCCTTCCCACAGAGAAGGGAGCAGGAATGGCCTTCCCATGCCCGTTTGGATGAAAACAAATGGGAAAAGGAAGAGGAGTAAAAACACCATGATACTGTAGAACAAGAGGAGGAATACGATGGCGTCTCTAAATATCAGAGGGTTGATGGTATTCCCGGAAGAAACTACCATTTTTTGAAGGCCGTGTCCAGGTCTTACGGTCGATTCCAGGCATGTCTTGCAATTTTCATTTAATGTTTTGATCTTTCGTTTTATAGCACAATTTTTTTTTCGGGGGGGGGGGGGGGGGGGGGATTGTTTTGCTAACTGGCACAATACGACACATATTTACAGACCTCTTGAACCTTCTCTGTAATTAATTTTTTTTTAAAACTTTGCTTTGGACGTCAAATTTCTGGGGGGAGTCTTTCTCAAAAACAACAAATTTAGTGGCTCTTTCTACTGTGTATTCCAATTTAGTGGCTCTTTGTTCCTTCTAGGTTTTGTTTTGTTTTTTCTCATGATCTTGACAATTTCAATTAACGGTTCCTACTCCAAATTACTAATGGTTTTAGAGCTGTTGTGATTAATCTGCATAAGTTCGAAGTCAAATTCATTTTTCCTAAGTTCAAAGCATGTTGGGTTTAGGGTTTAGATTATTTTTTCGAAAACATTGTTTAGAATAAACCACATGAAACCCATGCTTTATCTTATTGAGGGGCACAATTTTTTATCTTTTATGGAAGTTGTATTAAAAATGTTAGTTGGAAAGTATGTCCATACCCATTTCCTTAGATAAGATATTGAAGGCATGCACAATCATGTGGAAAATCCTTGTCAACCTCTATGACAAGTGTGGCTAGATAGAGGATGCACACCAACTATTTGACAAAATGTCTCAACGAGAGCTCATCGCATGGACTCTTATAATAGCAAGAAATGTAAAAAGTGGCTAGGCTCATGAAGTCTCATGGAAATTTCAAAAATAGCCTCGTGAAGCATTTTCATGGGTAAAGATATATTTTTTAGCCTCATGGGTAAAGATATACTTTTTAGCCTAATGAAGCACTTTCAAATCATTTATAAAATAAATAGATATCACCCAAAAATATTGTTGTGCTTTTATCGATGAGAATTTAGAAAACATAGCTTTATTGGTATACGCATCAAGGATGGAACCCTGCTTCTTGATAAAACTTTCTCATGTGTCCGTTGGGCTGATCTGCCATATTTGGGAGATGGATTCCCATGGTTAAAATAAATGGTGAGGAATAAACCTTGGATTTTTATAGACTCCACTGCGCCATGTTCCAGGGTTTGGTAGTGGCCACGACCAAACATTGAAAATATATCCATTAAATCAATCACACCAGTAACAGTCAGGCAATGCAGAGCTTTCTTTGTATTTTCCTTCAATTTATTTGTGTGAAAACGTAAAGATAGAACAATAAATTTATGGAATTTGCTGAGGAACTTTATAATGTTATTAAAAAGTTTAATACAATATGTCATGCTGATCTCCAAATATAGTAAAATATCTTATAGAATATATAACAAATTTTACTTGTTTAAGTAAGAAGAAGAATTTATAGTATTTGCTCAGAAACTTTATATGCTTTTAAGAAAAAAGTTTTAAAAAAAAATACAATATGTATCATGCTTCTCAACCAATATAATAAAAACTTTATAAAATATTTAAAGAATTTTATATTTTATTTTTCACTTGTCGAAGTCTTTCTTTTTCATGAAGCCTCGTGGGTAAAGATCTATTTGTTAAAATAGCTAGCCTCATGGAAATTTCAAAACTTGTTGTCATGGAAGTTTCTCATCTTCCCAAAGTGTGGGGTATTCTTTTTCAGTCAAGCCCTTTAACGGTATTTTCTTCCTCCCTCAAGAACAAAGGCCTTTAAGGAAAAATTTATCCTTTCTTGTTCACCTTCCATAGGAAACATAATTATTGAGTCATTGACCCTCCAACAACTTGTCCCTTTTGGTCTTATTTACATCTTCTCCAACATCTTGTCCCTTTTGGTCTTATTTACATCTTCTTCTCCAACAACTTGTCCCTTTTGCTTTTAAATCTGAATATATGCAGGCTTTCTTTTTTCAGGGTTTTGTTTCTCATATGTCAAAAATCTATTGTTTTGATGACCTATTTGTCCATGAAATTTTGACATAAGCATGTTGTTATATTACCCCGACTATTGGTTGCTTCAAGAGACCAAAAATATGCCCATAACTGCCTGGAATTCCCAACTTGCAGTAAGGAATGGATAGATCTTCCCAGAAGTGCTCAGGGCATTGATTATTTTCCTTTTTCATGCTAAAAAAACCCTGGCGAAAACCCATGCAAAATGGGGGGTAATAGGAAGCATGCATTAAAGTAGATAACATTATTCATCTATTGGCTGAAATAACGATTATTACCCCCATAACAGGTGAAAGCAATCAAATGATTTAAATAATAATTATATTTTTTAATTGTAAATAATAGTTCTAAACTCTGGTCAATTGGAAAAACCCCTCTTTTTTTGCATTCTTTCTGACCAGTGGTGTCCATTCGGTCACAAAAATTGGGTTTCCCTTATCATCTTCCCTAGTCAATGAAATATGCTTGAAGTTTTGATATCTCGGATAAAGTAGAAGGCTATGACTTGTACCAAAAATATTTGGCAAAATTGAAATTGACGAGTTGGAGATGAATATCATTAAAAATATACAAAGCATAATTGAAAATGGTGGTAGAACCTTCCCCTGAAGGGAAAAATGCTTCCATAAAACCTAATATAGTTGAACCTAAGTTCTAGTCATCTCATCATAAACAAGGATAAGGCACATCATTGACACAACTTCTTTGGAGACCTCAAACAAAATATCAAACCTATAAGGTGGAGAAGAATTAGGAACAATATCACCTTTTGACATATATTTTTGTAATAGGGTTGATTTTTTACTAGGATCCATAGGACTTGCTTAAAGTATCATGTTGGGTTCCCTGCAAGAAGTTTTAACTACCTCCATCATAAGGTGGAGCTCATTAAATGTGCAGAAAAGAAACCCATAGTTGTTATAACAACCTTCTTAGGATGTGGATTCCTCGAAATATGTGTAAAAGAGTAGGGTGTTCCTTCTTTAATGACTCTTTGATAGGTGTGCTAAGTGGATAATCAACCCCTTTATGGATCACTCCCCTAAATCACCCTGTTGACCTTGCCAATATGCAACCTCAAATCTGGATTGTCTAGGCTTGAGTGCCAACAAAAATTTTAAACTTGGTCACCTCTTTTGTATTAGGAGTAGATCCCTCTAGGGAATTATTCAAATAGAGTCTTGACTCTTTATATCTTTAAGGTTACATTCTTTGCTCTGTCATGAATCATGATTATTGAACATGTCACTGCAAACCTTAGACTGCTTCAACCACTTCTTGTTGATTATCTAAGCTATTATGCATTCATTTAAGCATTTCTAAGCCATATTCTAAGGGTAGAACACCCCTCATGCAAGAATTTGTGTTGCTAATTTGTGTATTCCTTACAAATCCCAACATCTAGAGATTCAAATTGGAACATCTAATCTAAAATAAGACTTGACCTAGAGTTGAAGTAAACTAGTACAGTCTACATAAAGGCTCCTGAATTTGCTCCAAACAACAAGTGTGCAAGCACTCCAATCCAAAAATAAAGGCTCTCCCAGTATAACACTCTTGCTAGAATAGGAAAACACCTCCAAAATCAACAGTCAATTAATGCAGTAAAATTATTGTAGACCAAAGATCAATATTATGCAAAGGCCTCCAAAGTAGCACCAAACTTATGTTAACATCATCCTCTTGACACTAATCTAATTGTTGTTGGGTAAAGAGATCTTGTGTGAAGATTAGTAAGTGCAAATGTTAGTCATATTCATCAAACTTATAGCAATACTTAAAAAAGGGTTTTCATGAACTGGAAACTAAGGTTGAGGATAACATCTAGGAAAGCACCCTTGAGAATCATACAAATCACTTCTATAGTCTTACTAGAAACGCTTATTAGAAGGAATCCTCATATTGTTGTAATACACCAAACAGGTCCTTTGCATGCTGAAAAATGGTCATGAACTGAGTGTACAGGTTCCTTCCAGAGTCCTGTAATTCTCCAAATCATGCCATAGGTATGGGGTAAAAAATAACCACTCCATAATACTAATAATGTCCCCTTAGAGTTGGAACTATTATTGCCATAAATGCTGATTACATAGCTACTATAATACTAATCAGTCTTGAGCACCATTGCAAGGGAGGAACAATTTTTATTAGTATTATCCCATTAGCTACCAAATAAACATAACTAGAAGCTACTATCCAAAATAATATTATGGAATTCACTAGTATCTCTTCTTTATATTTGTAATGCACTACCATAATTAACCACATCAGTAAGCAAGTCGACAACATGAGCCGAGACATCCCTTTCATTAGCACTAACTTCAATGGCATCATATGTCTAACCCACTTGACATTTAGCCAGGTGAAAGGAACCATCAGTAGCCTAAGCCTGTATACAAATGGAAGAACCTGTGTGAAGAACCTGCAATAATTAATTAATGAAAATACATGAGATAACAGAACTCATAATCGCTTTATTGATCGCAGGCCACTTCGAGGGGGCAGCCTCCTTTGAGAAAGGTCAATACAAATAACTTCACAGTATCTTCATTGGAATTAACACACACTTATATACTAATTCTATGCCCAATACTATGGGTCAATACCATGGTACATATAATAATATAGGATGACTTACAAAGCATATGCGTCCAATACTATGGGTCAATACCATGGGCTAATACAAACTATGGATCAACAAATACTACGGGATGACTTACAAAGCATATGCGTCCATCAACAATATAATAACAAAGTAAAGAGAAGGGTTGACATGGGTTCCTAACATCCCCTCTCCCTTAGAAAAATCTTTCTCCTCAAAGCTTTAGATATGGAAATTAATGCAAAATCTGAAGGAGTGGTTCCCCTGGAGCATCCTAGGGTTGCATTCCGTGCCACTGATTAAATACCTCTGTGATAGATTGAGAGAGAAGCTGACGCCTTCTGAGTTTTAGGGAGGACTGTGTGGAAGGTCGTAGACGAAGAAGAACCATATCAACTGCGTGAAAAGTGCACTCAAAACGGTGTTGATCAACTTGTTGTTTCAGTCGAATTCTTGCCGTGTGAAGATTGTCCTGTAGAATGAGAAGAATCTGATCGCGATTGTGAAGAACCAAGTCAATTGCCTAAACTGGGGAACTGTTAAGGGTGTATGGAAGAAGAACTAGTGGTGCCTGTCCATAGACTGCTTCATATGGTGTCATTTTAGATTTGGTATTGTACCACCGGAGCACTTCAGGAAATCCATAGAAAGAACTGTCCAAATCTATGTAGGGATAGGCAAGGGTTCTTGCAGTCCCGAAAGGAGTGTCATTTCACCCTTATTGACCTGGAAAGTATCACAGTTAGCCCCCATATGTTGAATTGTCATCTTCAGTCCCTGTCAAAAGAAGTTACATTGTTCTCTGTCATACGTTTTGAGGAACCCAGAGTGCCCACCGATGGAGAAGCATGGAGTTCATAGAAGAGATAGCCCTGTTGAATAGATTGCACCCAATTTGGAACAAGTAGAGAAATAGCTGTACGAGAAACTGGGTCATCAAATGTGCGAGAAGGAGCATATGCCACCAGATTGTCCTTACCCGTCTTGTAAGTGATCGCATAGGCATAACCCATGAGTTGGATAACCCATTTCAGGTGTGCTGGGGAGGAGACCTGTTGTTCCAAGAAATTTTGCAGACTCTGGAGCTCAGTCTTGATGAGGAAATAATTCCCTAATAGGTATGTCTGCCACTTCTGTACTGCATGCAAAATAGCCATCATTTCCTTCGGAGATGTAGATGCAGCTAAATTCTTACCGGAAAGGTTTCTTGAAGGCGGCAATCCCACTGGTTCAACAAAGACACCTGCATATCTATCCAAGGAAGTAGTGGAGACCGTTGATGGGTGCATTTGAATGGAATGGAGCTGAGCGATGACACAATGTGAATTATTCTTAAGGATCTTTTCCAGGTGATGTGAACTGATGATGCGTAGAGACACTGGTTGTAATCCCATAAATTTGTGTTGTTTCCCATTGACTGAAAACTGCATCCAAAGTTCAGCAAAATCCCATAAGATGGGTCCAAGAGTGCGTAACCATTGAATGCCCAAAACCACATCACATCCCCCTAAGGGAAAGGCAAACATGTCAGAGCGCAGGTTATAATCTTCCAGAAAGATATGCACATTGTGACACTTCCCCTTGCAAGGTAAGGTGCCCCCATTGGCAATCATGACTTCAAAGTTGGAGCAAGGATGGACAAAACAATCAACTTGTTTGGTGATCCGATGGTCAATGAAATTATGAGTGCTGCCAGAATCAATGAGTATTGTAAGAGGGATCTTCTTGAAGTAACCCCTGACTTTCATTGTTTGGCGTGTGGTGATTCTGGCTAAAGAATGGATAGATATCTATGGCTGGTCGTCCTGAGACGAAGGGTCAATAGGTGGCTCCTGAATGTCGACCTGGTCATCTATTGTATCTGGAGCTTCTTCACCAATTTCAGAGGCAGGCGGAGAATCCACATCCAAGAGATAGAGTTTTTTCTCAACACATCTATGTCCCCAAGTGAATTTCTCATCACAAGTATAACAAAGCCCTTTTTCTCTGTGTGCTTGCATCTCTGTTTCAGAAAAATGCTTGATAGGAGTTGGTTGAGGACCTGACAGGATGGGAGGTCATTGAGAACACATATTTCTGAAGGGAACAAAAGTGGGTTTGGAGGGTTGTTGGGCTGCAATCTTGTCTTCTGCCAACTTAGCCAACCCAAGGGCTTCCATCATTGTCTTGGGACAGAACATTTTGACCTCTGAGCGGATTTTATCCTTAAGACCACTGATAAAACAACTCCTGTAGAATTCATCAGACAATCCTTCTGTGTGATTGGCTAGTTTCTCAAATTCTGTCTGATACTCTCTCACAGTGCCAAATTGGCGAAGTTTAGTGAGTGCTCCTGTGAAGTCATCAAAAGCACTAGGACCAAATCGTTGCAAAATGAGTTGGCAAAAATCTATCCATTTTGGCTCGTCATGATCCTTGATGTACCAACGGTATCATTGAAGAGCTTCTTGTTCCAAATGAAAGGCTGCAAGTGGAACTTTGTTGACATCAAAAGTATTATGCAGAATGAAATATTGGTTGGCCCAATAGATCCATCCAGTTGGATCAATACCATTGAAGCGAGGAAAACCAAGCTTCGGATCAAGAAAATTGTTGGAAGAAGAGAACCCCTTGTCTGAAGAAGACTTTGACTATCGTCTATTGTTCATGGTTGAATGCTTAAGATAGAGGCCGAGAAATTTTCATCCAGATCCTAGCGTTTGGTTTGGATGGATGCAAGTGCTTCCTCCATGGTTTTTGCTCCTGCGTGGGTGACAACCATAACTAGGAGTTGTTTTTTTTTTGAGTGGGTAGATAAACAAAAACAGAAATTGTTTTAGTAAAGGAAAATATGGATTTGGGAAAAAATTTGATGGGTAATTTGGGTTTGAATAGATTTTGAACACTTTCAAAGGGACAAGGACGCAGAAAAGGGGGATTTCAGAAGTGGGATGAAATAATGAGAAAATCTGGCAAAGAGGGATAAAGAAGCAAAAATACAAAATGAACACTGTGGTAAACTTTGAAGGCGATTGGGTGAAAATAGAAGAAGTTATGGCAAACCCTACAAATAGACAAATGTGGAATTTTTAGTGTTGGGAAGTGGAATTTGGGATAGGGTCCTCAGGAATGAAATATGCAGAATGGGATTACAGGGGTGTTAGGGAAGTTTCAAAGGAAACAAAGTTAAAACAAGGGAGATATGGCGAAAAAACAATTTTTTTTTTTTTTTGCAGAAAGGGATCTGCAACAATGCGGAAGGGATCAGAAACAAATGATCTACAACGACGCGGAAGGGATCAGTAGCAGATGGATCTGAAATGGCACGGAAGGGATCAGTAACAGGTAGATCTGAAACGACACGGAAGTGATCGACAACAGTTCTGGACAGAGGAAATCTGCAATTTATCAGCTGAAAATAGATATGGACCTCGTATGCTCGTCTTCCTAACGGTTTAGGAGATTCACTCGACCACCAATGCTGTCTTACAGCTTGCGTATTCAGGTAGTATCCCTCACTCCACGACTTAGGTAAAATTGATAACCGCTTTTCCACAAACGACAGCTCTTGGTTTACCTCATGGGTGGGAACTAGTCAATCAGGTAGGGGTTGTTGCCCTTTTCGCTGGCAGGTCCTCTCAATGGTCCAGCTACTTTTGGGTTCATGTGGTACTAATCGCAATGACTTTTAGGGCTTATGCCTAAGTACTTCCCACAGTTAAGTGGATAGGGATTATTCCCAAATCCTTACCTGCAACAGATACGAAAAAAAATTTGGCAGAAATTTCACCCAACGAGCCCAAGAAAGTGCTCTAATACTAGATGTGAAGAACCTGCAATAATTAATTAATGAAAATACACAAGATAGCATAAATAACAGAACTCATAATCGCTTTATTGATCGCAGGCCACTTCGAGGGGGAAACCTCCTTTAAGCAAGCTCAATACAAATAACTTCACGGTACCTTCATTTGCCTCAACACACACTTATATACTAAGTCTATGCCCAATACTATGGGTCAATACCATGGGACATATAATACAATGGGACGACTTACAAAGCATATGCGTCCAATACTATGGGTCAATACCATGGGCTAATACAAACTATGGATCAACAAATACTACGGGATGACTTACAAAGCATATGAGTCCAACAACAATATACTAACAAAGTAAAGAGAAGGGTTGACACGGGTTCCTAACAACCTAGCATGGTTGTTTCAAAATGTCAATGTGCCAAGAGAAAAAGACATCAAGACAATCTAGTTTGTGATAGCATGATGGTTTCTGTGAATGAGGATGATGCATATTCACTTAGGTATCTAGAATCCACATGTAATAAGTATAATAATCCAATCACTACTAGATAATTTAGCGTGGAAGAGACCATTAGTCCAATGCCCAAGCAACCAAATGTAGGTAGCAAGAGGAAAGGATATTAAATCACTACCCTGTGCAAATGAAATGAAGGATTTTGGACACTTTAGTGAATGCGAATGATGCATATTCACATAGGTACCTAGAATCCACATGTGACAAGGATAATAATCTAATCACAACTAGACAGTTTAGCATGGAAGATACCATTACTCCCTATGCCCAGGAAACCAGATGTAGGCAATCAAAGAAAAGGACATTACATGATACTACCCTGTGCAAATGAAATGAAGCCTTTTGGACACTTTAGTGATTTCCAGAACATTTGAGCATGTTGATCAAATTGTAGTGTCAATTAAAAATCGTATCATGATGGTATGTTGTTTATATTTTATTTCACTAATTTGATGTCTAGTTATTATTGTTATTATTAGTTGAAAGTACGATATAAATTCTTCTATTTTTACAAAAAAATTATTAACTTCTTCTGTTTATGTAATTTACTATTTGCATCTCTATCTTATTCAAGTAATTCTAAGCTTATTGTTTGCATTTTTTTTTATCAATTCAGATTGCTTGACAAACAACATTATCACTTGTCAAGGAGTTGAGAAAAAATGTATATTGTATGGTCAATCAGGATTTTCTCTAGGTGTGTAACACATAATATTTTGGGCAAATTTTATTAATGTCTTTGTTTTTGCATGTGACTATTGTCACTAATTTACTAGAGTATGCAAAATTCCTATGGCATATTGCTCATATTGTCTCTTGTGTGTGATGAGGGTCATGTTTTTTTCCAACATCCAATGCTTAACAATGATTCTAGAGATCATTGATACCAACCAAAGATTGGAAGTACAATTTATTATTTGTTGTAATGGTCAATCAAATTTTAAAACATTCAATTGAAAATCAAGCTCTTATTGGCTAATTGAATATATTCAACCAGATTTAAGGTTCTTAAAGCTGCATTGCTGCAAAAATAGTGGCGGAGGCTATATGGCCATGGTACACTAGCCTCTGTATTGGTAAACACTTCAAACTGTGTAGACAACTTATTCTTTGACCAATTTTTGTATCAAAGAAAATTGATCCGTAAAGTGAATCACATGCGCTTGAATTTTTCCCGATGTTGAAGCAAAGTTATGCTAATGCTTGGTCTAGCTTGCTATTTTAGGACAACAAAGAAAGAAAAAACAAATACAACACCAAAATTGTGCACATCATGCAACAATCTTACACGTCTGAAGGTAACATTTTAGGAAAATGTCCATGCTATTGTACATGCTTCCTCCAAGTATTTTACTAGTATCATGAACATGTCCCTGACATGTTGCCAACTTGATTTTTTGTCTACGACATAGATTTAATTATTGCTATTATGCAAATTCAACAAAACTTCAGCCTCCTCACCAAAAGTGGGATACCAAAATAAGAGCAACTAACAATGGGAAAAAAAACATAGCGGCTAGAGACCTTTGATGGCTGACATAGATTAAAGGTATGCTTTACTCGTTGCTGTTGAATACAATTAATCTTCTACAGTTATCATTGCAAATCATTTTCTTATTTTGTTAATTAGCCACAAATATTGAAACAAATTCAAAACTCCTAAAAATCCACCATTCACAGATTGCTCAAAAGATGTGCATTGACATGGAATTTTGACCCCTCAGCTAAAAAAAACTTGTAATTGAGAAAATTGCTCATTGTGCAACTCTTATCTAGCCATAATGAGAATCAGACCCAGTTAATATAACAAAAAAAAATCAAAAAATTTAGTCAGTTAGCATTTTTCCTTGCACTAACCGACATTGTTGACTTTTGCTTGGCATTATTGTTGGAGAAACATATAAAACCATATAACATCCTATTCTACAACTCTTATCCACAAAAAATATCTGGTCCAGAAAATTGATTCATCCAAAAAAATGTCAAAGCTGTTGTTCACAAACCAAGATCTACATGTTTCTGCACAGGGCACATGCCTCATGTAAATGACACTAAAACTGAGGTAAATAACAGTTTGCATTAATATAAGATCTTCTGTATAAAGCATTCCTTTTTGTTTTATCTCATATCATACATTTTAATAAGTACTAGTATTGATTTGGAGCAGATTGCTATACCAGTCATTTGGATTTGGTTTCTCAAGCATACCAGATAAAGGAAAGCGGAATTTTTTTATCAAATGCAGCTCATTAATATACGAGCAATTCAAACATAGAACAAAAACAACTTGCAGCTGCAATGCAACAAGTGTTATCTCCTATTTTGAAAGAAGACGGTGGTAGACTTCCTGGCCAGATCTTTGGCTATTCACATTGTCATGGCTTAATGTTCTGATTGTAACCTTAGATTTTGCTAATTTTGAAACAAGACGGTGCAGACTTATGACAATATCTTTGGCAAATTACATTATTGTGACTTCATTGTCTCATTCAATTTTGCTATTTTAAATGCCCACTAATGGCAATAGTGATTTTCTGGTCTAACAACATGCTTAATGACATGCAAAAGCTATAACTCCTTGCAAGGAAATTGCCACTCTGTGGCACTTCACTTCTGTCTATTTAATGTATTGAATTATTGATTTTTTAATGATGGATTAAAATGAAATAAAATTTAAGAAAATGTTTTAATATACATCTTTTAACCTTGTTAAGAAGTGTATATGCAAAAAAATATAAATCACATATTAAATATAAATATATTTATATTTAAATATAAATATATTTATATTTATATATAATATGTGTTTTTTATTTTTTTGCACCATTTATTATTTTATGTTGCTTTGCACCACTTGTTATTTTATGGTGCTTTGCACCATATACAAGTTTGTGTATATTAAATAATAATAATAATAATTTTGGTGTTTTGTACCACAAAATTTCAATCCACCTAGGACTGGGTTTGGTGGTTTGCACCATACACCATGGAATGCCACATATTCATTTAGCACCAAAAACAACATTTTTACAAACAACACTTTTGCACCATAAATCTTAGCACCACTTGTGTATCCCCACATTATCATCACTTTTGCACCACTATTTGAAAATTGAGGATTTCCCAAATCCTTTACAAATAGTGGTGCTAATGTGAGGCTAAAATGACTTCTTTCTTGTAGTGGAATGGTAATCTTCATACACAGGGGTTTTTCTACAACTCCACAACTCTAGCGAATTCTCCCTTGCAAGAATTTCTTTCTCCGTTCACGGCCAAATTCCTCACAACAACGAATTTCTTCAGTAAGAATTCTTCAAAGCTTTCTCCTTACGCTGGAACTCATACGGGGCAGCAGGATTCCTTTTAACAATGGCAGCGGACACCAAACTTTCTTACAAATGGCACAGCCCATATTCGATCTTCAACGGGATTTTCTACTGCAAACTAATCCAATCAATGAGTGGTGGATTCTCAAACGCTATCCAATGACTACATTAGCTATCCAATGGCTACGTTAGCTATCTAAACATAAATAAAAGAGTTACATGCACAAAATACTAAACTGCAGATTTAATATTACATAATTGTATATATATGTTACATGTTTGACGGTTCAAGCCAATACCAGTTAACCAAGTATAAACTGAATAACTGAATGATCAAATACTTTTATCCTTTGATTGAATGTCACACAATCTTACATCATGAAATTCAAGGCAAGTGAAGTCAAAGAAGGTAGAGATCCTTGTACTACTTAATTATGTTTTTTTTTATACTAGTTGTCAAGGGGAGATAACTTTGAATTTTGTTTTCAATTTTGAAAACAATGTTTTTTTGGATACTAGTTGTTATGGAAAGATAATTACGAAAAAACCTTACTGCTTAATTATGTTCATTTTTTGGTGGATACTCACAGTCATGGGAGGATAACTACAATTTGTAACTTTGACCTTTGTTTTCAAGTAGCTTACATATATTATGATTTAGAAAAAGATTGATTGCTTAATTATTTTTGTTTGATGGATACTCACTGTCATGGGAGGATAACTACAATGTGTAACTTTAAATATGTTATGATTTGATTTTTGTAAACACGTTATCAGCCGTGGTAATACCCTTCTATTTGCTTCGTCTACATCACCATGTTTCCGAAAAGTTTCAAATTTATAATAATAAAAAATTCAGCTGAGAGTCTCTTGCAAAATATCTTAATCTTTTTAAAAACACATTTTAAAAGAACAAGAAGCAGGTAGGTGACTACTCGTATCTACATCACCGTGAGGTACACATGGATCATTAAAATCTACAATGAAATTAGCCACAAATTATTCTAGTAAGATGACAACACTATATCGTACGAAACTACAATGTTTAACCTAAAAAAAGTGAAAATGGATGAAATTTGCATTTTTTTGTTGGATCGTTTATTGTTAATTTCCTATAGTCATTTAAACTAGAGCCACGAGTGGTGATGTCCCTAACTTTGAAAACAACAAGGATGGATGGTGCATTTAGTTGGTTGGAGCATTTTGCAATAGAGCATTTAGGGAGACTTTGCATTTGTCTTGGAAGATGTTGCATTTAGTTGGTTGGATCATTTTGCAACAAAGTATTTAGGGGTAGCTTGCATTTTTCTTGGAATCAAGTTATGTGCATAAAAATAAAGGAAAGGGAAAGGTGATCTATGCAACACAAAAAACATATTGCATTTATAGGAAGTATCTATATTGGTATACATTAACGCTGGAACAACCTCAAACATTATTATTCACATATACAGATATTGATGTAGTTGATATGAAGCATTGAATAGTATTATTCACATACACATACATTCTTGTAGCTAAGGTAAATGTATACAAGCAAATGTAATGAGCCAATAACAAAGAGATGGTGCAAAAAAACAATTGTCAAAGTTGATATTATGTCAAAAATGGTGTAGAGTGTTTCAAGTCTGATACCAATATCATCGCGGCCATAAAGTATTAAAAGCATTTAGTCTATCTAGTTGGCAGGTTCCAAACGCTATTGTACTTATCGATTGATACATATTGTCAAGAGTTCATGGAAAAAAAATAGAATTTCCAAAAAAAAGAACAAAAGGCTTCTTGTCCTTCGAATAACTTAAAGCATTGGCCAATAGATGCATTGCTTCAAATACACAAAAGCATAATTCACTGTGAATAGATCCATTGCATAAGTGAAATTGTTTTCCCTAGCAACAATCTTTCATGTGCAAATATGCAAAAAACACAAAGAGTCGGTATGTTTGTGGCTAATCTAACAAAAATGAATAAAGAAACAACCAAGGGTGGATTGACTGCTATGCGAGTAATTGTTAGAAAGAGATGTTTTTGTAGATTCCATATACATTTCAGCGAACACAAAAATTGCAAAATGACATTAGTCATTCCGAAAACAGAATAGAGTAACTTTTTTTAGAAGACATTTTTTTATTACAAGAATATAGGTTAATGAAACAACTCAAATTGTTGCAATGTTTATAAGGGCATAAAAGTGAATCTGAAATGCTGGAATCTAGTTTGACATGGAAACTATGACAAAGTTTTAAGGTAATAGTTTTTGTTTGTTTGTTGAGGTCTTGCAGCTAGTATGAGGAAACTTTTTTCATTGTTAAATATACAAAACATAACAAACATCTACAATAGTGAATATATAAATTTTCAAGCCAATAATCAATACAATGGTCAAAATCCTTACTCATGGTAGTAGGTAGTTTAGTACTGTGTTAGAACATATATTTACATTCTATTTCCTTATTTTTATGGATAAAGTGTTATTTATAGAGAAGTATTAGTACTTGTTTTTAGGCATAAGATTTTATTCTTGGTTCTTCAACTCCTAAAGGTGCCTTTAGTGCATATTTCAAGGGATAATATATATATTCTTGAAAGTTTTATTTTGTTTTGGATAAGAGAACAAAATCAAAATGTATAATTATTTGCAAATAAAAGGTATTAAGAATATTTAGGGCCGAGTAGCCTCAGAACATAGAGAAGTGAAGTGGCATACATGTTCCTTAAACATACTTGCTTGTTGTAGCCATGAGGTTGATTTAACAAGTGTGTCGAGTTGATGATATTGGCGACTAGAGGCTCCATTGATAGAGGTTATGGGCATGACCCTGGAGGGGTTTATAACCCTGGTGACATCTTGTATATAATAAACAAATAAAAATTAGACCCTATAATGTGAAATAATGACTAATAATTTAATAATAGTAATGGAAATGGATGGACAGAGCCCAGATCTTGATCTTGATTGAGGTGTTTCATAACTTGTCAAACTAATTAACGTAGACAGAGGATATTAACTTACCATAGGATTTCAATGAACGCCAAGGATGGCTATCGAGCCTTGTCCCTTCCATGAGTTATGGTGATCTATGCTACAGAGATAAATAATAACTATTAACAGAGAAATAAACCATATGTGCAAACATCTATTAATGCATATAAAATCGATGGGAGTAAAAGTATATCTGTGTTCATATATTCTACCAATGGAATCATACCTGTGAGCATTGAGTAACCAAGCGCATGAATGCATCATGAATGTTCCAAGTTGCACCTGACCCAAGCTCTCTTACAGAACTCGGCCTATTTACCCAACCTTCTTTTCCAGAGAAAGTTCGAACTCCAAATGAGAAACCAAATATGGATTAATGGATAGTTGAATAATGGCGTGCTTCTACCAACTAATGTCATTAAAGAGTTGTATGATCTATCACCTAGGTGTACGTAAGGGACTATGCGTTGGATCAATCTGGAATGTCAATCATAAAATGGGAAATCTCGCGCATGGAGAATGGTTGACAACATAACCCAACTACCAAAGTACACCATTAAAACTCAGAAGAAATCCCCAAATCCACCACACTAGCGAAGGAGGACTCCGTGATGCAAGTGCATCGTCAATGCCTGCAGAGGGATTCCCAAGGCCTGCATCACCCACCCCCTGGCCAATAAAACTTGGACATAATTGCATAACAAATTATCACTCCATCTCCGACTTAGGGAAAATGCCCCGACACATTAGAAAATCGTCATAAGATTAATACAAAATCACAATTTATATATGTCCCCCACCAAAGATATAAAAATATAAAGCTAAGACATTTTATTGCAATATCTTCTCATTCAAATGTATCCACCATTTAAATTTAAATTTGCAATGGAAGCAAGCATAATCACAAATTTAATGTGTTAATATTTAACATCAATGATTATTCTAGGATTATTGGATGTCAAAGTGTTTTATCCTTTTGACCTGTCTAATGATAAAGTTATTAAAGTTATTTCGAGCATTTTAAATGAACAACATGAGATAAATATTTTTTAAATAATTGGCATTATGTATTAATATAATCATGTTTTTATAATTTTTTATTTTAAATTTATCAAAATTTTAAAATAGTTGTTATAATTATATGTAGTAGTTTTGAATATTAATCGATAATTGTTAAGTTTTTTTTTTAAATGCATATTTTTTTAAAATATTGACTATTAAAATATATATTTTTATAAATATTTAATGTTGAGATGGAGGTTCCAGACTTTTGAAAGTCCTTAGTTCTTCTTTCTATGTGAGAGACGTGTAGACGTATAAAAGCTTATGATCAGAATAATTGTGATCAAGAGATGATATTAAGACTGTTTTTGGGAGACTAGTGGTCATATCGTGGATTTTTGTTGTGCTGTTAGGAACCCATGTCAACCCTTCTCTTTACTTTGTTAGTATATTGTTGTTGGACGCATATGCTTTGTAAGTCGCCCCGTAGTATTTATTGATCCATAGTTGTATTATTGTTGTTGGACGCATATGCTTTGTAAGTCATCCTGTAGTATTTGTTGATCCATAGTTTGTACTGGTCCATGGTTTTGACCCATTGTATTGGCACCTAGACTTAGTATATAAGTTTGTGTTGAGGCCAATGAAGGCACCGTGAAGTTATTTGTATTGAGCTTGCTCAAAGGAGGTTGCCTCCTCGAAATGGCCTACGATCAATAAAAATATTCTGTGATCTCATATATTGTGCATTTTATCAATTAATTGTTGCAGGTTCCCCACATCTGGCATCAGAGCACTTTCTTAGGCTCGTTGGGTGAAATTTCTGCCATTTTTTTTTTGCATCTGTTGCAGGTTCGGATCTAGGAATAATCCCTATCCGCTTAATTGTGGGAATTAATTGGGCATAAGCCCTAAAACTCATTGTGAGGAGTACCAGAGGAACCCCAAAGTAGCTGGCCCATTTAGAGGACCTGCCAGCGAAAAGGGCAATGACCCCTACCTGATTGACTAGTTCCCACCCGTGAGGTAAACCAAGAGTTGTCGTTTGTGACAAAGCGGTTATCAGTTTTACCTGAGCCTTGGAGCGAGGGGTACTGCCCCAATACGTAAGCCTCCGAACAACATTGGTGGCCGCGTGAATCCCCTGAACCATTAGGAAGCCAAGCATACCTGGGGTCCATATCTATTTTCAGCTGACAAATCACAGATTTCCTCTTTCCAGAACTGTTGTTGATCACTTCTGCGTAGTTTCAGATCCATTTGTTGTCGATCCCTTCCATGCCATTGTAGATCCATCTATTTCCAATCACTGCCGCATCGTTGCAGATCCATATGTTTCCGATTCCTTCCACGCCGTTGCAAATCCATCTGTTTCTGATCCCTTCCATGTTGCAGATCCATTTTTCACCTCCCTTGTTTTAACTCCATTTCCCTTGAAACTTCCCTGACACCCTTGCAATCCCATTTTGCATATTTAATTCTTGAGAACCCTATCCCAAATTCCACTTCCTAAAGGCAGAAATCCCACATTTGTCTATTTTTAGGGTTTGCAATAACTTCTTCGATTTTCACCCACTCGCCTTCAAATTTTACCACAGTGTTCATTTCCTATTTATGCTTCTTTGTCCCTCTCTACCAAATTTTCTCATTCCTTCACCTTGCTTCTGAAATCCTACTTTTATGCTTCTCTGTCCATTCGAAAGTGTTCAAAACCTAGTCAAACCCAAACTACCCATCCGATTTTTTCCCAAATCCAGATTTTCCTTTACTAAAATAGTTTTTGTTTTTGTTTTTCTACCCACTCAAAAACAAAAAAACTCTTGGTTATGGTTGTCACCACGCAAGAGAAAAAACCATGGAGGAAGAACTTGCAGCCCTCAAAACCAAAATCTAGGATCTGGATGAAAAATTTATCGGCCTCTATCTTGAGCATTCAACCATGAACAATAAATGACAATCAGAGTCTTCTTTAGACAATGGGTTCTCTTCTTCCAGCAATTTCCATGGTCCAAAGCTTGATTTTCCTCGCTTCAATGGTAATGATCCCACTGAATGGATCTATTGGGCAGAACAATATTTAAGTCTACATAATACTTTTGATGTCACCAAAGTTCCACTTGCATCCTTTCATTTGGAACATGAAGCTCTTCAATGGTACCGTTGGTACATCAAGGCTCATGAAGAGCCAAAATGACCAGTTTTTTGCCAACTCCTTTTGCAACAATTTGGTCATAGTGCTTTTGATGACTTCATAGGATCCCTCACTAAACTTTGCCAAATTGGCACTGCGAGAGAGTATCAAACCGAATTTGAGAAACTAGCCAACCATAACGAAGAATTACCTGATGACTTCTACAAGAGTTGTTTTATCAGTGGTCTAAAGGATGCCATTTGCTTTGAAAAATGTTCAGTCCCAACACAATGATGGAAGCCTTGGGGTTGGCTAAGTTGGTAGAAGACAAGAATGCAACCCAACAATTCTCCAAACCCACTTTTGTTCCCTTCAGAGATATGTGTTCTCAACGACCTTCCATCCCACCAGCTCCTCGACCAACTCCTATCAAGCATTTGTCTGAAACAGAGATGCGGGCACACAAAGAGAAAGGGCTTTGTTATAATTGTGATGAGATATTCACTTGGGGACATAGATGTGTTGAACAAAATCTATGTCTCTTGGATGTGGATTCTCCGCCTGCCTCTAAAATTGGTGAAGAAGCTCCAAATATAATAGATGATCAGGTCGACATTTAGGAGTTGCCTATTGACCCTCCGTCTCAGGACGACCACAGAGAGATATCTCTCCATTCTTTAGCCAGAATCACCACCCCCCAAACAATGTGGGTCAGGGGTTACTTCAAGAAGCTTCCTCTTACAATACTCATTGATTTTGGTAGCACTCATAACTTTATTGACCCTCGGATCGCCAAATGGGCTGATTATTTTATCCATCCTTGCTCCAACTTTGAAGTCATGGTTGCCAATGGGGGCACCTTACCTTGCAAATGGAAGTGTCGCAATGTGCGTATCTCTATGGGAGATTATAACCTGCGCTCTGACATGTTTTCCTTGACCTTAGGCGGATGTGAGGTGGTTTTGGGTGCTCAATGGCTACGCACACTTGGCCCCATCTTATGGGATTTTGCTGAACTTTGGATGCAGTTTTCACCAAATGGAAAAAAACACACATTGACAAGCTTACAACCAGGGTCTCTCAGCATCATCAGTTCACATCGCATGGAGAAACTCCTTAAGAAGAATTCACATAGTGTCATCACTCAACTCCATTCCATTCAGCTGCAACCATCAGCAGTTTCCACTACTCCCTTAGATCTACAACAAATTATGGATCGATATACAGGTTTATTTGCTGAACCAGTGGGATTGCCACCTTCAATGCTAGAGGACCATCGTATTCAACTCCTTCCTGGAAGCGTTCCTCCCAACATCAAGCCCTATCGCTACCCATTTCACCAAAAAATAGAGATTGAAATGCTCATTTGGGACTTACTGAAGCAAGGAATTATTCGCCCAAGCACTAGTTCCTTTTCTTCACCAGTTCTGCTTGTCCGCAAAAAATATGGGTCATGGCACCTCTGCATTGACTTTCGAGCACTTAATCACCTCACAATAAAGGATAAGTTTCCAATTCATGTTGTTGATGAGCTTCTTGATGAGATTCATGGTGCTCAATTTTCTCCAAGTTGGATCTTCGTTTTGGGTATCATCAAATTCAGGTTCATGAGGATGATATCCCTAAAACAGCTTTCCGCACACATGATGGCCACTATGAGTTTTTGGTCATACCCTTTGGCCTCACTAATGTTCCTTCCACATTCCAGGCATTGATGAATAAAAAATTTTGGCCCTACTTGCGGAAATTCATTCTGGTCTTCTTTGATGATATCCTCATCTATAGTAAAACATGGGATGAACATCTCCAGCATCTGGATCTTGTAATGCAACTTTTCTCTGACCATCATCTCCATGCCAAATAGTCTAAATGTGTTTTGGGACAGAAGGAAGTAGAGTATCTTGGGCACATTATTTCAGCACAAGGAGTTCGCATGGATCCTGCTAAAATCGCTGCCATGAATAATTGGCTGGATCCTCAGACACTCAAGAGCCTTCGTGGTTTTTGGGGGTTAACTGGCTACTATTGCAAGTTTATCAAGGATTATGGGAAGATTACAGCTCCATTAATTGCTCTATTGAAAAAGGATTCTTTTACATGGACACATGCTACTAAGTGTGCATTTGACAAACTGAAACAAGCTATATGTACTACACCTGTTCTAGCTATGCTCGATTTTTCCAAGCCCTTCACTATTGAGAGTGATGCTTGCGGCAATGGACTTGGTGTTGTTCTCCTCCAAGATGAACATCCCATTGCATTCACCAGCAAATCCCTTTCAGGTAATAATTTAGCTGCCTCTACATATGAGAAGGAAATAATGGCTATTTTGCATGCAGTACATAAGTGGCGACCATACATATTAGGGAATCATTTATGCATCAAGACTGATCACTAGAGTCTGAAATATTTCCTGGAACAATGTGTATCCTCCCCAACACAACATAAATGGGTTAGCAAACTTATGGGTTATGACTATGAGATCACTTACAAGAAGGGTAAGGACAATATTGTGGCGGATTCTCTTTCTCGCACATTTGATGACCAATTTTCTCTTTCATCTATTTCTATTCCTGTTCCAAATTGGTTGCGATCTGTTCAACAGGGCTATGTCAATGATTCTTCATTATTTCAAATCATTGAATGCTTGGCCAACAACCCTTCTGTTGTACCACATTACTCTTGGGATGGTGCTTCCCTAAGATACAAGGGTCATCTAGTGCTTCCCCAGAGCACAGATCTTCAACAGGCTATCTTCTATGAACTCCATGCTTCTTCATCGGCAGGGCCCTCTAGGTTCCTCAAAACATATGAGCGGGCACGACGTAATTTCTTTTGGCAGGGAATGAAAAGGACAATTCAACAGATGGTGGCTGAATGTGATACCTGCCAACACACTAAGGGTGAAACGACCTTCCTTCTGGGATTTCTCAAACCCTTGCCCATCCCTACATGGATTTGGACAGATATTTCTATGGATTTCATTGAAGGGATTCGTAAATCTGTAGGGAAGACAGTGATTTTGGTTGTGGTTGATCGCCTCTTTAAATATAGTCATTTTTGTGCTCTCAGCCATCCCTATATAGCCTCCTCAATCACTCAAATTTTCCTCGACCAGATCTTTCGTCTTCATGGAATCCCTTCTTCCATTGTCTCGTATCATGATGCAACTTTCACCAGTCATTTTTGGACAGAACTATTTCACCACACTGGCACAAAAATGAAGATGAGTTCAGGGTATCACCAACAAACAGATGGTCAGACTGAAATTATCAATAAATTCTTGGAAACTTGTCTTTGTTGCTTCACTTCTGAACAACAACATCAGTGGGAAAAGTGGCTCCCTCTCGTTGAATGGTGGTATGATACATCTTACCACACTGCCTCTAAAATGACTCGATATGAAGTTGTCTATGGCCAGGCACTGCCAGTTCTTCTTCCATACAACCCCAGCAGTTCACCAGTTCAGGCAGTTGACATGGTCCTTCGAAACCATGATTAGATTCTTCGCATTTTGCGGGACAATCTTCACATGGCAAGAAATCGCATGAAGCAACAAGCCAATCAACACCATTCTGAGCACACTTTTCAAGCAGGTGATATGGTTTTTATTCGTCTCCAGCCTTACAAGCAATCCTCCCTGAAAATCAAAGGGCACCATAAGCTTTCTCCAAAGTTATATGGGCCATATAGGATTCTTCAGAAGATTGGATCTGTTTCTTATAAATTCGAACTTCCTCCTTCTTCCCGCATTCATCCAGTATTTCATGTCTCTTGTCTGAAGAAATTTCTTAGCACCAACATCAGAGGACAAACTATTTTACCAGAAATGGATAATGAAGGATCCATCCTTTTGGATCCAGAGGCTGTCCTCAATAGGCACACTTGTCAACTTCGCTCTTGCTCTATCACAGAGGTCTTAATTCAGTGGCACAGAATGCAACCAAAGGATGCTACATGGGAACCACTCCTTCAGATTCAACAACAATTTCCACATCTAAAGCTTTGAGGACAAAGCTTTCTCTAAGGGGGAGGGGATGTTAGGAACCCATGTCAACCCTTCTCTTTACTTTGTTAGTATATTGTTGTTGGACGCATATGCTTTGTAAGTCGTCCCGTAGTATTTGTTGATCCATAGTTGTATTATTGTTGTTGGACGTATATGCTTTGTAAGTCGTCCCGTAGTATTTGTTGAACCATAGTTTGTACTGGACCATGGTTTTGATCCATAGTATTGGTGCCTAGACTTAGTATATAAGTTTGTGTTGAGGCCAATGAAGGTACCGTGAAGTTATTTGTATTGAGCTTGCTCAAAGGAGGTTTCCCCCTCGAAGTGGCCTGCGATCAATAAAAATATTCTGTGATCTCATATATTGTGCATTTTATCAATTAATTGTTGCAGGTTCCTCACATGTGCACAATTATATCGACTATCAAGCTCTTAAAGAATCATCAGTTGTAAGTATAATTGTGAATTCTCAAATCCTGGCAACAAATATATCAAATTCGATAGTCTTCTACAACATATTTGTACTAGAGTATTTAATTGATAGCACCAAATAGCTATCCACAATATACATAATTTATCTTCTATGATTTGGTATTTATTTCAACTGTTCGAAAAGTGTGGAACTACTTAACATGGTCATTATTTGGTTTCGTATTTTCTTATCGCTCTTTACCTATATTATCTCTCAGAGAGCGCCTTGTTCGCTCTTTTACCTATATTGTTTCTCAAAGAGTCCCCCGTTTCCATTGACATAGTCATTATTCTGCTAAAATGGAAGTCTCGTGATTGCATCGTGGTGATTAGTTCACACCACATTATATTTTTAGAAGTGCGATAGTTATACCATACTTCAAGTAATCATTTTTTTTAAAATATGTTTTTGATTTGGGTTTATTGTACAATATAATCAGTTTTTAAAATATGTTTTTAATTATAAACACCCATTTTGTGCTCGACAAATTTTGAACAATTTAAATGGGTGAATTCAATATCTTCAGTGTGATATATATATATATATATATATATATATATATATATATATATATATATATATATATATTTACAAGTATGATCACTGCTAAATTACTTTACAAATTATCAAGTGATGATTGAAAACATATTAAAAAAAGTGTTAACTTGCTCCATATAGCAGCCCTCGATCGGGCCAGGGAAAGTGTGCCCGCAATGGGGACAAAGATGTGGCATTGTCCCCGTCAAACTAGAAGGCCCAACATCGCTACCACCAGTCACAGGTCTATCCTGACAATGTCGTGAAGGCCCTGCACCCGAGTCTCTATCAAGGTCAACTTGTCTCTCCACTGTAGTCACTGCTGCAAAGGCGATGTGTCTAAGGAGTCCATGTGCAACACTCCTCATCGTCCCCTCAACTTGATCAAGTTTGTGGGGTAACTGTGGTGGCTGGGGAGAGGTGTTGGGCTCACGCCTAGGAGCTGGTGGCCCTCTCAGTGGGTTCCTCCTGGAAGCAGGTTGATCTTGGGCAGAGCCAAGCCCAACACCCTGGAACTCGGTTATGTCAAAATAGTTGACATGTAAACCGAGCACAAACAATGCCCACAGTTGCCGAAGGAAGTAGTGTGGAACCTCCCTATTATTGCAAAGATGTAAATATCGTAAACCATGAACCACCTATGCATCCAATCATCCCTCCATGCTTGGAAATGACACCAATCTATGCAGACATGTGGATTTCTACTATCTGGTGGTTGTTGTGTTCTTGGATCGGTGAACATACTGTATAATTGGGCCTTTGTAATATTCAATGCTTTTATTTCCTCGAAAATTCGCGTGGAATAATACTCCCACATCCTAGCTCTATATTCGGTCATGTCAGTGAATTACCGATGTGCATGGATGAGGGAGTCAATTGAGCTCTGATTTGAGGTGGAAAGGGACACTCCAGATGGCTCCCATGTGTTTCTTAGTTCTCAAGTGTGCACTCTCATTTCATTTACATAATGGTTCAAGTTGTCTTGGTCGAAATTTTGTTGGGGGTTTTGATTTTCTTGGGTATTTTGATTTTGTTGAGGGTTTTCATTGGTTCCAATATTTGTGTTTTCTTGTGTTCCACCGAACTCCATGTTAACATTTTGTTCATTCATTGTATTGATCTAGACTTTGCAATTTAAAAATTCTCTGTTATTTTACTAATTTAGGAATTATTAAAAATTTAATAAACAAAAATAATCAATAAAATGACAAAAAACAATGATCTTACCTATCCAATGCAATTGATGATCACTTGGTGGATGGAATGACGTATTTTTTGAGTGCAATAGGTGAGTGTAGTGGTATCTTGCTTCACATACGCGTCGAGTGAGTGAAGCTTGGCCGATTGGAAAAAAATAGAATGTGTTCTACCCTATTTTTATTTTTTTATTTTTCTTAACAGATGCGCGTGCGCGCTTTTGAGTGAGTACGCGCTAAAAAAGCGCACGCGCAGCAGCGTGCACGCGCCTCGGTTCAGTACAAAACCTAATGGCGCGTGCACGCTTCCTCAGGTGCGTGTGCACCTTCGTTTTATCCCCAGTAGTGCGGCCCCATTGCAATAGATTTGAGGAGCATGTTTGTGCACCCACCCATATGTCCCCCACTGCGGATATAAAAATATAAAGTTAAAAAATTGTATTGGAATATCTGCTCATTCAAATGTATCCACCATTTAAATTTGAAATAGAAGTAGGCATAATCACAATTTTAATGTGTTAATATTTAACATCGATGATTATCCTAGGATTATTGGATGTCAAAGTGTTTTATCCTTTTTACTTGTCTAATGATAAAGTTATTAAAGTTATTTTCAACATTTTAAAAGAATATGTAATTAATATTTTTTAAATAATTGGCATTATGTACTAATATAACCATATTTTTATTATTTTAAATTTATCAAAATTTTAAAATAGTTGTTATAATTATATATAGTAATTTTGAATATTAATCTATAGTTGTTAAGTTTCTTTTTTTAAATGTATATTTTATTTTTCACATTGAAATCAAACTAAAATATATATTTTTATAAATATTTACTATTAAAATATATATTATTATAAATATTTAATGTTAAGATGGAGGTTCCAGACGGCTTTGGAAAGTCCTTCGTTCTTCTTTCTATGCGAGAGACGTGTAGACTTATAAAAGGTTATGATCAGAATAATTGTGATCAAGAGATATATTAAGACTGTTTTTGGGAGACTAGTGGTCATATCGTGGCTTTTTGTTGTGCACAATGATATCCACTATCAAACTCTTACAGAATCATCAGCTCTAAGTACAATCGTGAATTCTCAAATCCTGGCAACAGATTTGTACTATGATAGCACCAAATAGCTATCAAATTTAATAGAAGCTATCAAAATAAACCTGCTTAGACAACTAATTTGAATTTTTAAGACATGGATGCAAATTTAGTTTAGTCTCAGCTTGTACATTGCTAGAATACCTTTACTGTGACAGTAAGTTCGAAGCACACCATCCAACCTAGTGAAACATAGATGGGGGAAAGATCCAATAAGAGGTGATACATCCAAGTTGTATAAAAACCCAATAGTAGTAGATTTTTTTTGGAAGTTCAATTGGTTAGAATATTTTAATAAAATACTAGGTTTTGATGATAAAATCGCCATGGAATGTTCTCATAATTTTAAGAAAATGATTGTTTAGCATAAAAAAGTTAAATTGTTTGAAACTACAACCACTACATGAGTACATAGAACCTAACTTATATGGAGTAAATTTACAGAACCAAACTATAAAACTGATAAATATAATAAAACTATCATTTGGGATTGGAGGAAGAGGGAACCCCAGGATGCATCTTTTCGTCCTCAGCTTCCTTTGCATCCAAGTCCACGAAACATGTATTTTTCGGGGTCACTGTTATCAAGCATACTTTTAATTTGGTGTTGTCAAAGTATACAAGAAGACTCTGATTGGCCTCAATCATATTGAGGTGATAGGGGACATCCTTGAGGGGAGTTAGTTCCTTCTTCATACGGTCCAACTAACTCATAATGTTAGCATAGACCTTACTTGTTTAAACCATTGTATTTCCTACTAGTACCTTAATTGACCAGTAGAGGTCGAGTGCTCAATGAAAGAGAGATACGAAGGTTTTGATATTTCTCGGGTTAACTACCTAGACCTCAAACTCTTAAACCTTCTGAATCTACGGCACCACACTCCCTTCACCATGGATTTTGAGCTCTGCAACCTCTATTTCCTTGTGAACATCCACCAAGATATGCTTCATGTGGTATCTAGTGTATCTCCAGTAATGCAAGTTCTCAAGTTCGTAAGGAAGATAAGGAAATCTCAAGTCTTTTGGGATTTGTGAAAGAATTATCATATCATTATCTACTTGGTCCCACAGGGTTTGGTTCTTATTGTTGTCTTTGGTAGTGTGGTTCAACAAATTTTAAATGGCCTACTCATTTTTTGGTATTGTTAACTCTTTTATTCTTCCAAGCATAGTTGGATACCAAGTTTTTTCTTTTCATCTCACCCTGGACGAGGGATCAGAAGGTGAGGAGAAGATGGTTCTGATTTCTTTGTTTCTCTGTTGCCCCATATTTCTCAACAAAAATTCTAAATAGCACATGGAAGTTTGACACGATTATAATCGAACCATATCTATAATTCAAACTTCCTAAATACACATAGCGATGAAAAGTGACACAACCAAAGTTCTAATAAGCGGGGGAATGGTAAGATTTTGTTGCTTTGACAAATCCAATAATCTCCAGCAACACCAACTTATTAAATTTATTTGGAATCCAAGCATTAGATATTTTAAACAGAAGGATTTAAGGATAATAAATCTAAGATACTTCTCAAAAATTCGTGGGACACCTAAAGTCTCTCACTCAAAACGAGCGAAACACCCCTTTTTAATATTATATATGGCATACCCGAATAAAATTTTATGTTCATATTAGATCTAGTACAATACTATCTATCTGCTACCTGCAAACGTTTACTTTGAGATTTTTTTGAAGGTCGGTAGATTATACCACATTGACAATGGGACTCGACCTGCATGGGAGTGGCCATGGCCATATTTGCACACAGGAGAGGAATATATATATACCAAAAATAACTGGGGTGAGAGAGGGTGACGATGTTGGGAGGCCTCCTGGAGCAAGCATCCAACATGTGCGCCAAGCCCTTCGCCTGGGTTGAAATATAAAATTGTTTCCATACTTTGAAAATGTCATGCCAGGTCAAGGGACCAAGGGGCGAGCCCCACATGCACCCACTATCCACCTAGTAGAAGACAGGAGGCCGAGCCACCCATTGAACCCACGCCCAAGCAACCACCAGTTTGGACACTGTGCAACACAAACCACGATGGGAATTGCATGTGGAAGGAGGAGGAGAGGGTTTATGTGTAGTTGTTCAACCCTCAGCGGTTCATACAAACAAAATTTTGTGGTTTGATTCACTAGGGAATCTGAAACAATATTGTTGTAACCGGAAACCCTAACCAGTTAAGCGATATTAAATCAAATTGCAAAAAAAAGGGCATAGAAGCTATACCTAACTGCATCTTTTAGCATGTTAGGAACCCGTGTCAACCCTTCTCTTTACTTTGTTAGTATATTGTTGTTGGACGCATAATATGCTTTGTAAGTTGTCCCCTAGTATTATATGTTCCATGGTATTGATCCATAGTTTGTATTAGCCCATAGTATTATATGTTCCATGGTATTGATCCAGTATTGGACGCATATGCTTTGTAAGTCGTCCCCTAGTATTATATGTTCCATGGTATTGATCCATAGTATTGGAACATAGACTTAGTATATAAGTAGGTGTTGAGGCCAATGAACGCATCCATAAGTTATTTGTATTGAGCTTGCTCAAAGGAGGTTTCCCCTTCGAAGTGGCCCGCGATAAATAAATCTATTATGTGTTATGTTATTTCTGATATATTGTGCATTTTCATTAATTAATTGTTGGAGGTTCCTCACATATGGTATCAGAGCACTTTCTTGGGCTCGTTGAGTGGAATTTCTATAAAAAAAAATTTGCATATATATTGTTCATTTCGATTACAGGTTTGGATCCGGGAATAATCCCTATCCGCTTAACTGTGGGAAGTACTTGGTCATATCTGTAAAACTCATTGTGAGGAGTACCATAGGAACCCCGAAGTAGCTAGTCCATTGAGAGGACCTGCTAGCGAAAAGGGCAACGACCCCTACCTGATTGACTAGTTCCCACCTGTGAGGTAAACCAAGAGCTGTTGTTTGTGGCAAAGCGGTTATCAGTTTTACCTGAGCCGTGGAGTTAGGGGTACTGCCCCAATACACAAGCCGTCAAACAACATTAGTGGCCGAGTGAATCCCCTGAACTGTTAGGAAGTCGAGCATACCTGGGGTCCATATCTATTTCCAGCTAATAAATAATAGATTACATCTATCCTGAACTGTTGCAGAGCAATTCAGAGTCGTTGCAGATCCATTCCGAAAAAAAAAAACCATTTTTCCCCATATCTTCTTGATTTTCACTATGTTTCCCTTGAAAATTCACAGACACCCCCGCAATCCCATTCCGCATATTTCATTCCTGAGGACCGTATCCCAAATTTCACTTCACGAAGCCTGAAATCCCACATCTGCCTATTTTTAGGGTTTTCCATAACTTCTTCGATTTTCACCCAATTGCCTTCAAATTTTTCCATAGTGTTCAATTCATATTTCTACTTCTTTGTCCCTCTCTGACAGATTTTCTCATTCTTTCACCACGCTTCTGAAATCCCCATTTTCCACTTCCTTGTCCATCAGAAAGTGTCCAAAACCTAGTCAAGCCCCAATTACCCATCATATTTTTTCCCAAATCCAAATTTTCCTTTACTAAAGAAGCTTATGTTTTAGTTTTTCTACCCATTCACAAAAAATAAAACTCCTGGTTATGGTTGTCCCCCGCGTAGGAGAAAAAATCATGGAGGAAGAACTTGTAGCCCTCAAAACCAAACTCCAAGATCTGGATGAAAAATTTCTCAGCCTCCATCTTCAGCATTCAGCCATGAACAATAAACGACATCCAAAATCTTCTGTAGATATTGGGTTCTCTTCTTCCAGCAATTTTCGTGGGCCGAAGCTTCATTTTCGTCGCTTCAATGGTAATGATCCAATTGCATGGATATACCGGGAAGAACAATATTTAAGTCCGCATAATACTTTTGATGTCAACAAAGTTCCACTTTCATCCTTTCATTTGGAACATGAAGCCCTTCAATGGTACCATTGGTACATCAAGGCTCATGAAGAGCCAAAATGGACATATTTTTTCCAACTCCTTTTGCAATGATTTGGTCCTAGTGCTTTTGATGACTTCATAGGAGCACTGACTAAACTTTGCCAAATTTGCACTGTGAGAGAGTATCAGACATAATTTGAAAAACTAGCCAATCACACAGAAGCATTGTTTGATGAATTCTACAGGAGTTGTTTTATTAGTGGTCTCAATGATGCAATCCGATCAGAGGTTAAAATGTTTTGTCCCAACATAATGATGGAATTCCTAGGGTTGGCTAAGTTGGCAGAGGACAAGATCACATCCCAAAAACTCTCCAAATCCACTTTTGCTCCATTCAAAACTATGGTTTCCCAACAACCTCCCATCACGTCCTCTCCTCGACCAACTCCTATCAAGCATTTTACCGAAGCAGAGATGCAAGCACGTAGAGAAAAAGGGATCTGTTATAATTGTGATGAGAAATTCACTCGGGGACATAGATGTGTTGAGAAAAATATCTATCTCTTGGATGTGGATTCTCCTCCTGCCTCTGAACTTGGTGAAGAAGCTCCAGATATAATAAATGATCATATCGACATTCAGCAGCCACCTGTTGACCCTCCATCTCAAGATGAACACCCAAATATATCTCTCCATTCTTTAGCCAGAGTCACTACCCCACAAACAATGCGGGTCAGGGGTTACTTCAAGAAGCTCCCTCTTACAATACTCATTGATTCTAGTAGCACTCATAACTTCATTGACCCTCGGATCACCAAATAGGCTGAATTTTTTGTCCATCCTTGCTCCAACTTTGAAGTCATGATTGCCAATGGGGGCACCTTACCTTGCAAGGAGAAGTGTCGCAATGTGTGTATCTCTATGGGATATTATAACTTGTGCTATGACATGTTTTCCTTGGACTTAGGAGGATGTGATGTGGTTTTGGGTGTTCAATGGTGATGCACACTTGGCCCCAACTTATGGGATTTTACTGAACTTTGGATGCAGTTTTCAGTCAATGGGAAAAACACACATTGACGGGCTTACAACTAGGGTCTCTCTGCATCATCAGTTCACATCGCTTAGAAAAGATCCTTAAGGAGAATTCACATAGTTTCATCACTCAACTCCATTCCAGTCACATGCACCCATCAATAGTCTCCACTACTCCTTTGGATCTACAACAAATTTTGGATAGATATGCAGGTGTCTTTGCTAACCCAGTGGGATTTCCACCTTCAAGAGCCCTTTCCGGTAAGAATTTAGCTGCCTCTCCATATAAGAATCAAATTATGGCTATTTTGCATGCAGTACGAAAGTGGAGACCATACCAATTTGGGAATTATTTCTGCATCAAGACTAATCACTAGAGTCTGAAATATTTCCTGAAATGAGTTAGAAAACTCATGGGTTATGCCTATGAGATCACTTACAAGAAGGGTAAGGACAATTTGGTGGCAGATGCTCTTTCTCACACATTTGATGACTTAGTTTCTCTTTCAGCTATTTCTATGGCGCATGTTCCACATTGTTTGCAAGATGTTCAACGGGGCTATGTCAATGAATCCCCATTATATCACCTCATCCAATAGTTGGAAAACAACCCTTCTACTGTACTGCACTACTCTTGGGATGGTACTTCCCACAGATACAAGGGTCATCTCGTGCTTCCCCAAAGCACAGATCTTCAACAGGATGTCTTCTATGAACTCCATGCTTCACCATTGGCATGGCACTTCGGGTTCCTCAAAACGTATGAGCGAGCAAATTATAACTTCTTTTGGCAGGGAATGAAAAGGACAATTGAACAGATGGTGGTTGAATGTGATACTTTCCAGATCCTTCCGGGATTGCTCAAACCCTTTCCCATCCCTACACAGATTTGGACAGATATTTTTATGGAATTCATTGAAGGGCTCCGTACATCTAGAGGAAAAATAGTGATTTTGGTTGTGGTTGCTCGCCTCTACAAATATAGTCAATTGTATTCCCTGGACCAGCTCTTCCGTCCTCATGAAATCCCTTCTTCCATTGTCTCATCTCACAATGCAACTTTCACCAGTCATTCTTGGACAAAACTATTTCGCCACACTGGCACCAAATTGAAGATGAGTTTAGGATCTCACCCACACACAGATGGTCCGATTGAAATTACCAATAAATGTTTGGAAGCTTATCTTCGTTGCCTCACCTATGAACAACAACCTCGGTGGGAGAAGTGGCTCCCTCTCACTGAATGGTGGTACAATACTGCATATAAAATGACTCCATATGCAACAATCTATGGTTAGGCACCACCATTTCTTCTTCCAGACACCCTCAGCAGTTCACCGGTTCAGGAAATTGACATAGTTCTTCGAAACGAAGATCAGATTCTTCACATTTTGCAAGACAATCTTCACATGGCCAGAATTTGACTAAAACAACAAGCTGATCAACACCGTTCTGAGTGCACTTTTCAAGCAGGTGATATGATTTTTCTTTTTCTGCAGCCTTCTAAGCAATCCCCCTTGAAACTCAAATGGCGTCATCTTCTCTCTCAATCTATTACGGAGGTATTAATTCAGTGGCACAGAATGCAACCAGAGGATGCTACATGGGAACCACTCCTTCAGATTCAGCATCAATTTCCACATCTAAATCTTGGAGGACAAATATTTTTCTAAGGGAGAGGGGATGTTAGGAACCCGTGTCAACCCTTTTCTTTACTTTGTTAGTATATATTTGTTGGATTCATATGGCTTGTAAGTCATCCCGTAGTATTATATATTGATCCATAGTTTGTATTAGCCCATAGTATTGATCCATAGTATTGCACGCATATGCTTTGTAAGTCATCCCGTAGTATTATATGTTCCATGGTATTGATCCATAGTATTGGCGCCTAGACTTAGTATATAAGTTTGTATTGAGACCAATGAAGGAACCGTGAAGTTATTTGTATTGAGCTTGCTTAAAGGAGGTTTCCCCCTTGAAGTGGCCCGCAATCAATAAAAATATTATGTGATCTAATATATCGTTCATTTTATCAATTAATTGTTGCAGTTTCTTCACAAGTGGACAAATAATGCATTAGGTATCCAACTAACATAGTTTTAAACACTTAGGGAACCAAATAATGGAATATACCAAGGTCTAGATGGTCAATTTGTTCTAACACCCCCCTTAATCTTGATTTATGTGAGTTAAATATCAAAATTAGGGCCCAAGCAACAAAGGCTTATGGTCACCCTTTACGATTTATTATGTCCATGTAAACTGAGGAAAAAGAGAAAACCACTTGGGAAGAAAACCCCCCTAAAAAATGGACATGAATCACACCATAATAATCTCTCCAAACTCCATGTAGGTGAGAACTTGATTAGATATCTGGAGGAATGTTCATCTTGGGAAAAAGTGGAATGTGCTCAACTGAATCGGGAACATAAATAGATGCATGATGAACAATGTAGCCATGTAGAAAAAATGACATCCACTTATAGAAGAGAGAATATAGGTGCTCATTAGGCTTGAAATTCCTAATATCAGGTTCAAATGAGTCTTGATGTTCTCCATCTTATGTGCAGCTTTGAGAATAGGTGCCAATCATAATCATGCAGTGGATATGAAGCATGAGACCAAGGAGATATAATGCATAATCTCCAAACTTTGATCTATCCTTCAAAACATCCAATAACACACCAATTTGAAAACCAATGAGAGGCTCTAAGTGTGAATGAATTGCAACAATTGGCTAATGATTTTCAGAATTTGAAAAAATATACATATGAGAGAACAAAGTGGTGTCTCCAACTTCTTGAGGAAATGTGCTAGAAACCATGTAGGAACTAGCATGAACTTGGATAGTGGAAGTGAGAGCGCAACTAACATATTCACACTACATACTGGACTTCCCAATAACCATTAGATTACCATCTTGCACACCAATGAGCACATTGGAAATATAGGATCAAATTCCTCTTCAACTTCCAGAGCATTTACTGGCATAGGATCCTTAGTATCTAAAGTATGAAAGGAGAACAATGATGAGAGATGGAAGGAGAGTTCTTATTCAACAATAAAGGTTATAATGTCTTATCTTGGATCATATTCATATGTAGAGGAGAAATCAAATTTCTCATATACTTCTATTGCAACAGGAGAAGGAGTCACTTTAAGGAGAATTTCACCATTATGAACTTGTGTTGAGATTTCTACCATATGATCTTAGGTACCTGCAAATCAATCTTTCTGGAAAATATTATATTGGAGCACAATTTGTATCTATCTAATCTATGAGCTCTGCTTTAGTTAGTAGGCACATTCGAGAGGCCATCACGCATAGGTAGACTCCAATGGATCAATCAAAGGACTCAAGGAAATTGCCCCAAGAATTGTGTGGTAACTCCACTGCTTCTGGTGCGTTACTGCAAGTAGCTATGCTCAATATAATATCCCTAAGATACAATACCATGTAAAAATTATAAATAGGTTCAACACCATACAAGAATTTCACAAGCCATGATCCAGAAACAAAGTAGTCCTCACCAAGAATTTACACAGAGGTTAGCAAAAATACGAATAAATATTGAAGTAGAAACATAAGAGAGAGAACTCAATTGATGTAAAATTCATCCCTATTTTATTCAATAACATGAATACAATATATCATACATCTAATAGAGATAATTCGAGAGGCTTTGAGGCAACTCGAGTAGCTCACATGTGGCAGGCTTAGAATAAACCAAATCTCCATCTATGGCAAGTACCAAACTCCAACTCATAGTAGATGGTCACAAATTGGCTAAGTGGGCCTAGCTAGTCCATGAGTGAACAAAAATAAACTAGTGGGTGGATTTTCAGGAAAAAAGGAAGGAAGATGTTGACACTACAAGAAAAAAGGTCATTGGTGAGGGTCATGCATGTGACAGATCTTTAAGGGTTTTCACCGATGTCGTATATGATGATGGTACTTAAAACATCATCATTATAAGTTCCTTTTGATATGGTCCTTTAAGGTTCGTCACCAAATCCCTTTTCAGTGATAGTTTTGGTGAGGGTTGTTAAAGGACTGTTGCTAATTCTCTCTTTGGTGACACTTCTAGTGACGATCTTTTATTGGCCCTCACCAATACTCTTTTTGGTTACTTTTGGTGACTGTAGAAAAATGTTTGTCACCATTGATCATTCTAATGATTTTTTGATGACGATATGTGACTATCTCTATAGTTTTTGACAAAAGATAGTGGTTCAAGACCACTACTATGGAGTCTTTGTTATTATGTGTCCAAGGTCATAGTGGTTAGAGTTAATCAATTTCTTGATATGTTAGTGTGTCAATGTTATTAGGTGCAATATCACTTATTTTTGGGGATTAATTGTGATAGTTATCAGTATCACTTATTTCCATGGGTTAAGTGTGACATTTATGAATATCACCTACTGCTTCCACTACTTTTACATTCAATAATTTTCTGCAATTCAACTGCCATGTTTGCACCATCCAATCTATTCTCATGAGAACAAATGTGAATAACTTTTGAATTTTTTTTTAGGATTTCTTGAGAATCTGAAGCTTATAAGTCCGTCTCCTACTTATTTTCCTTATAACTTGACAATTAGCTCAAAATTGATCTCACTTACTTTGGCAGAAATGATGTCAATGTTGGGGTTTTTGACAGCTTCACTACACGTGACACTATCCATTCTTTGTTCATTAGACACTATACGTTTGTTAGTTTATTTCTCACTTATGTTAACAAGTAAATTCCTTCCATTTTGATAAACATAATAATTTCCATCAAAATGATGTTTACTTAGTGTGTCTTCAATCCTTTGCTTTGTTTCTTCAATTTTATCAGTGGCATGGGGGGTATAATTTCCCTCAAGTAACGAGAATTAATTAGTTTTCCTTTGAGTCAACACATGACTCAATCCTCTTAGGTTTCTTACTAGAAATTTCCATTTAGATGAAGTTCCACTAGTATGTGTAGGAACCATATTATTTAAGACATAATCAAACCGGTTAATTCCAATAATGAACGAGACTAACTTGCTAACTAGATACGCAAAGGTTCCCCTTCATGGATAGCTTCTTAGAGGGACTATGGCCATTTAGGCCATGGAATTTTGAGACAATAACATGTATGTGATGCCCTTAGATGTTATGGGTTGCATGCATGCTACACTGATGCGGCCAATGGTTTTTTCTCCTTATTTTGAGAGGATTGGGAAATCTTCTTAGACCATTGCAATTATTGGTCTTCAACAAGGAATTCCTAGTAAGCGTGTGTCATCAACTCATGTTGACTATGTCCCTATCCTTTGTACACACTGCTCATTGCTCCTACAGATTGAATAATCTGGTGAAGTGTTTGGATCATGTCAATGAAGGTGGCTTACTGCCTTCGACATCATGAGAATTTTAATGAACCTTATCATTTAGAATAAGGATAAGTCATAACAAGGTTACCATAGGTGAATCTATGGTAGGATAATTAACAATCAATTATCAGATGATACCCCTTTGTGGGATAGGGGATAGTTGCATGACCCATGCAGCCGGCTTTGTTGTGGGTGGTGGTGTGTAATGTCCCCATTCAAATAAGTGCATAGTAAGACAATCCCATCAATCCTACTAGTTTCCTAGGTTGGATGGGCACATGTGGGATGGTAATAAGGAAGATAATAAATGATATTTAGACATTAGAAGGGTTCAAGCATTTAATAAATATGATGAATAAATAAATTCAATAGAAATTCTAGGTGGCAAGTGGTTTTGGAGACATATGGAGGTGGTGGGACCCACACTAGCTTGATTTTTCAATGACACATGGCAGCTCTCTCTTGCCAATTCGAATTCATGGGAAGGTGAACACTCTTGGGTGAGTTGGTAAGTCATAACACATGGCATTGAGCATCTTAGGTCGAAATGGGATGGAATAGTAACCTCCATGGGAGAGGAAGAGTCAAATTGGAGACTAGTGGACACTTGGGCTAGATTCCCTAGTTTTATGACAACAATAATGAAGCATCTATGACATTTATGACAAAATTCAAACTTGACTTCTTACACCTGACCATTATGACATGTCAGCCCTAAAAATAGGCTCAAGGAAGGCGCTCATGGAGTTGGAGGAATCCAAAGAGACTCAAATTCGAATTTGGGAGAAGATGGAAGGTTGGAACTAGGAGACAAGTGGCAAATGAGGAATATTTTCTAAATGGAAAATTATTGAATCTATTGAGAGGATTTCGACCCCTTGAAGGCTAATTTTGGTTATAAAATGTAGAAATCAAGGATGAGAATGGCTTTTGATGATTTGAGAAAAATTGCATTTGTGAAGAGAGAACTAGTGGATGACTAGTTCCTTGCCTTAGCCAATTTCGAGGGTGAAAGATTCCCATCCAAGTTGGTGTTTGGAGAGGCCACTCAGGTCTTTCATGGTTCTTTAATGGAGTTTTATTTGCAGGTAGCAGCTACAGGAAGTTTCATGGTTTGGTTTAGTGCAGCACTTTCTCTCCACCGTTTCCAGTTTTGAAGGCATATTCGTGCTCCTTGAGGGAGGGCGTTTTTGGTGAGCACTTGTGCTTCTTGAGAGAGATTCTCATTATATATTTCTGATTATAATAGCTTCATATCCTCTTTTATTGATATTCAGAAAGTCTGAGGTCGAAATACCCACTGGTTGTATGCAAAACTATTGATTAATAAGCAAACAATGTCCATTTCCCCAATGCATTGATGTATGACACTATAATGTTGATTATTTCGAATGGATGGATGATTCTCTGATATATTTGTGATAAATATACTTCCATGGATGTATTCTACAAGTTTCATGTGCTGTACTTGAGCATTTGAAGCATTTTTACTCAATTTAGTTATATTGGGAGGTGAAATAGTGCCATTTCCCCAAGGGTCGAATTGGGGGTTTTTGCTGTTGAATGTGAGAGAGTTAGAACAGTAGTAAAAATCAATTAATGGTTCATATGAGACCTTAATAACATAATTAACACATTATATACCTCTGTTCATAAATTTGTGGGAGTTTGGAGGCATTTGGAAGGCCATTTGCAGTGTTACCCGGGGGGGATTTAATGCACAAATTACTAGTCAAAATTACCTATATTGATCAGAATACAAATAAAGTTTGCAGCAGCATTTGGAGGGCCATAAAACACCCCCGAACCTAATATTCAAGTCTAAATACCATTCATACACTCCTACAGAATATTTGGGAGCATTTGGGTTGATTTGGAGGTCAAAACAGTAAAACTAGTCAAAGGTCGAAATTGGGGAAAAAGTGGAAAAATTGGCATTTTAATAAAAATTTGAAAAAGGGCCATTACAAGTGGTATCAGAGCATGTTCTTGGCACCTAATGGTCTTAACAAGAAGTCAAAAGAATAATCCACCACCCTTTGAACCAGTAGTTGAAGATATTTTTGTTGAAGAAGAGGTAGTAGAAGAAGAGGAGTCTTTCAATGAAACCATGGGTAGAGAGGAGGATGACAAATTAAAACATAAGGAGGAACTTATTGCAACCTTAGATCCAAGTTTCTCTAAACTTTCAGCAAACATGGATAGGATAGGTGATAAATTTTTGCAAGGATTCGAATTGTTGATTAGTCAGCTTCAAAGCAAAGGGATAATAGGAGATAATAGTGGTTCACACTCAGGGGAAAAGATGAAAGGGAATGAGCATATTTTCTCAAGTACAGGACCTCATAATAGACCTGATGAATTTCAAAGCACACAAAGTCCTACTACACCTAAATTTCTCACACCCAAAGAAGAGTCCAATCTTGAATTGGATTATAAGAAACTAGTAAATGATTGGAATGATTTAAATGAAGAGTGTAAAAGAGGTGTACCACTCAGTGACTACATTGATGCTATGAAAAAGATTAATAGGAAGGGAGACAATAGGAGTCCATTCCAAAACAAATAATTAAATAGTGCTATTGGAAAAATGTCACTTCCTACTTTTGATGTTTCTTCTCAAAATTATGCTAACACTTGGGTGCAAAAATTAGATGTATATTTTCAGCTGAATCCTATGTTGGAAGAGGATGCATTAAAAATGGCCATTTTGCATTTGGAAGGAGATTCCAATGAATGGTGGTTTCATGGGTTGAAAAACTTGGGTCATAATCAGGTTAAAACATATGGAGAATTTGTTAACAGGGTACTAGAAAGATTTGAACAAAAAGATCCAGAATTGCCTTTCAAAGAACTAGCTCAATTGAAGCAAACTGGGTCCCCTACTGAATATATGATGGACTTTCAAAAATTATCAGTCAAGGTGGCTGATGTATCTATGGGAAGATTAGTATTGCTGTTCACTGAAGTTTTGGCTGAACCCTTAAGAGGTTTGGTCAAATCCCACAAGCCAACTACATTAAAAGATGCAATGAGCTTGACTAGGGATCTCCAAAATGTGCTTCCTAGAACGAGATTTCCTCCTAAGCCTAGCTATAAATTTGAAAAGAAACCTTGGAAAAGGGATGGATATGATAAGAAACCTTGGAAAAGAGAGTCATTTGAGAGGAATAAAAAAGAGGGACTAAACAGGGATGAACTTAGAAAAAAGAAACTATGCTTCACATGCTTCCAACCATGGACACCGAGGCACAAATGTACCAAAGGAAAGGCTCAATACATAGAAGTATTTTCTGATAATGAGGGGTATGATGGGGGCATGGATGAAGATGGACATATTTCAGATCAAGAAGAGGCATATGAGACAGCAGTAGAAGAGGAAAGACAAGAAGAAAATTAGCCTTCACCGGACAAAGCAAGAATGGCAGTGCTTTCAGCAGTACCTCGCTATCATACTATCCGATGCAAAGGTGTGGTACAGGGACAAAGAACTTCAGTTTTGGTAGATGGAGGAGCCACTCATAACTTCATTGATGTAGAGATGGTAGAGAAAAGAAAGATACCTATTGAACCATTTGATGGCTTCACAGTTGTCATTCCCGGTCACAACACAATGCAATGCAAAACATGGGTTCCAAAGCTGCAAGTCACCGTAGGTAACTACACTTTTGTTGATAGTTTTTATGTGGTTGATGTTGCTGATACTAATGTGGTTTTGGGAGTGTAATGGTTGTATTCAATAGGAGAGCATACAGTAAATTATCAAATTCCCAAAATGAAATTCCAAGATTCAAAAGGAGTACAAAGAGTTGTGAGAGGGCAACACACTTATCCAAATCAAGTAGTGACTTGCAATAGCATGAGATCTATATTGAGGCATGGGGATATAGAATGGGCTGTTGAATGTCATATTACATCTCCCAAGCCAACTATAAATATTGTCAAACACCCAAAGGAGATAGAGAGACTTTTGCAAAAATATGAAAAGGTTTTTAGAGACCTTCCACATGGTAGGCCACCGGATAGGGGGGTTGAGCACAGTATTGTTTTGGAGGAGGGTACTTCACCCATTTAGATACCACCTTATAGACATCCTAAAAGGTTTAGAGATGAGATTGAAAAAGCTATCCAAGAACTCCTAGAGTTGGGACTCATTAGACCAAGCTCTATCCCTTATGCTTCTTCAGTTGTGCTAGTGAAGAAAAAAGATGGAACATTGAGAATGTGCATAGATTTTAGAGCCTTGAACAAAAAGACTATAAAGAATAAGTATCCTATTCCTAGGATTGATGAGCTCGTGGATGAGCTACATGGGGCCAAATACTTCTCAAAAATTGACCTTAGATCAGGGTATCACCAAATTCGAATGAAAGATGAAGATGTGCAAAAGACCGCTTTTCGATGTCATTTTGGCCACTTTGAATTTCTTGTCATGCCTTTTGGGTTAACCAATGCTCCAGCCACCTTTCAAGCATGTATGAATAGGATATTTTGCAAGCAACTAAGAAGGTTTTTTTTGGTTTTCTTTGATTATATTCTCATTTACAGTAAAACATGGGAAGAGCATTTGCAGCAGTTAGAGATTGTGTTGAAAATCTTGCAAGAAGAGTCCTTATTTGCTAAATTATCAAAATGTGAATTTGGAATGAAAGAACTACTGTATCTTGGGCACATTATTGGGCAAGAAGGAGTGAAGGTACACATGGAAAAAATCAGGGCTATCTTGGAATGGCCATCACCAAAAAATATTACCGAATTGAGAGGCTTTAATGGCATATGCACCTACTACAGAAAATTTGTGAAAGGGTTCTCCAAGTTGACTTCTCCACTCACTGATTTTACTAAGAAGGATGCTTTCAAGTGGGATGAAGAGGCTGAAAAGGCCTTCCAAAAAATGAAAGAGGTAATGAGTATTTGTCCCATACTTGCACTTCCTGATTTTACTAAACCTTTTGTTGTGGAATGTGATGCTTCAGGTGGAGGAATAGGGGCTGTCCTAAAGCAAGGCCAACACCCCATAGCCTTTGAGAGCAGAAAGTTGCAGCCTCATGAAAAAATTTACTCCATATATGATAAAGAAATGCTGGCCATTATGCATGCATTGACCAAATTCAGACAATACTTGGTGGGCAGCAAGTTTGTGGTGAAAACTGACCACAATAGTCTAAGACACTTTCTCACCCAAAAAGATCTAAATGAAAGGCAACAAAAGTGGGTAAGCAAGATTCAAGCTTATGATTTTGATATTGAATATGTCAAAGGAAAGAATAATATAGTAGCAGATGCTTTGTCAAGAAGGCCTTCTTTTTCTCTCATGGATATTGCCAAGGATTAGAAAAACATGCTACTAGTTGAATATGCCAAAGACAAATTTGCTTGTGATGTGTTCGATGGAATCAAAGGAGATGATAATTATAATATTTTGAATGGGCTGATATATTATAAGGGAAGAATGTATTTAGTTCATAACTCCAAGCTCAAGTACCGAATTTTGCAAGAAGCACATGATTCCCCACTAGCGGGCCATCCAGGGATCTTCAAAACTTATAGACAGTTGAGGCAAAGATTTTTTTGGAAGGGGCTGAAGGAAGATGTTCAGAAGTATGTGAATGAATGTAGAGCATGTCAACAAAACAAATCAGAACTTACATGTCCAGCAGGCCTATTACAACCATTGCCCATTCCGGAGCAAAAATGGGACAGTATTTCCATGGATTTCATCACCGGATTGCCTAAATCCTTGGGTAAGGATTGTATCTATGTGGTAGTTGATAGGTTGAAAAAATTTGCTTATTTTTTTGCTGTTACATCATCTTTTAGTGCTGCACAAGTGGCTGATATTTTTTTCAAAGAAATCTTCAGATTGCATGGGCTTCCCAAGAGCATTGTCAATGATAGAGATAGTAGATTCATGGGTGCTTTTTGGAAAGAAATTTTTAGATTGGTAGGCACTCAATTGACTCCAAGTACCAGCTATCATCCACAAACTGATGGACAAATAGAGAGGGTAAACCAATGGTTGGAAGGATACCTAAGAAACTATGTGGGAGGGCAGCAAAAAGCATGGGCAAAATGGCTACACTTGGGTGAGTTTTGCTACAACACCACTTATCATATGTCAATAGGAATGTCTCCTTTCAAAGCATTATATGGTTATGATGCACTTACATTTTCTGACATTATATTTGGTGATAGTAGAGCCCCAAAGGCTAAAGATTGGGTGGAAGAGAGCCAAGAAATTTTAAAGCTCTTGAAAGACAATTTGCAGGTTGCTCAAAATCAACAAAAACAATATGCTGATAGACATAGAGAAAAGAGAACCTTTCAAGTCAATGATTTAGTATATTTAAGGTTGCAACCCTATAAACAAACATCTCTCAAAAAGAATGGAGCAGAAAAATTAAAACCAAGGTACTATGGGGCATACAAGGTAGTGCGGAAGGTTGGAGAAGTAGCATATGAACTAGAACTTCCGGAAGGGAGTAAAATCCACAATGTATTTCATGTTTCTTGTCTTAAGAAAGCTCTTGGTCAGCAAATCATCACTTCAGAAATACTTCCTCCTTTGGATGATGAAGGTCAGCTCACACTTGTTCCGAAAAATATTTTGAAGACACGGGAAAGAAGGTTGAGGAGTAGAATCATCAAAGAATATTTAGTGCAATGGAAGGACTTACCAAATGAAGATGCCACATGGGAAGAGGAGAAGATTTTGCAGCATCCAAATTTGAAATTGCTTGAGGACAATCAATCTTGGGTGGGGAGGACTGTAATGTCCCCATTCAAATAAGTGCATAGTAAGACAATCTCATCAATTCTACTAGTTTCCTAGGTTGGATGGGCACATGTGGGATGGTAATAAGGAAGCTAATAAATGATATTTAGACATTAGAAGGGTTCAAGCATTTAATAAATATGATGAATAAATAAATTCAATAGAAATTCTAGGTGGCAAGTGGTTTTGGAGACATATGGAGGTGGTGGGACCCACACTAGCTTGATTTTTCAATGACACATGGCAGCTCTCTCTTGCCAATTCGAATTCATGGGAAGGTGAACACTCTTGGGTGAGTTGGTAAGTCATAACACATGGAATTGAGCATCTTAGGTCGAAATGGGATGGAATAGTAACCTCCATGGGAGAGGAAGAGTCAAATTGGAGACTAGTGGACACTTGGGCTAGATTCCCTAGTTTTATGACAACAATAATGAAGCATCTATGACATTTATGACAAAATTCAGACCTGACTTCTTACACCTGACCATTATGACATGTCAGCCCTAAAAATAGGCTCAAGGAAGGTGCTCATGGAGTTGGAGGAATCCAAAGAGACTCAAATTCGAATTTGGGAGAAGATGGAAGGTTGGAACTAGGAGACAAGTGGCAAATGAGGAATATTTTCTAAATGGAAAATTATTGAATCTATTGAGAGGATTTCGACCCCTTGAAGGCTAATGTTGGTTATAAAATGTAGAAATCAAGTATGAGAATGGCTTTTGATGATTTGAGAAAAATTGCATTTGTGAAGAGAGAACTAGTGGATGACTAGTTCCTTGCCTTAGCCAATTTCGAGGGTGAAAGATTCCCATCCAAGTCGGTGTTTGGAGAGGCCACTCAGGTCTTTCATGGTGCTTTAATGGAGTTTTATTTGCAGGTAGTAGATACAGGAAGTTTCATGGTTTGGTTTAGTGCAGCACTTTCTCTCCACCGTTTCCAGTTTTGAAGGCATATTCGTGCTCCTTGAGGGAGGGCATTTTTGGTGAGCACTTGTGCTTCTTGAGAGAGCTTCTCATTATATATTTATGATTGTAATAGCTTCATATCCTCTTTTATTGATATTCAGAAAGTCTCAGGTCGAAATACCCACTGGTTGTATGCAAAACTATTGATTAATGAGCAAGCAATGTCCATTTCCCCAATGCATTGATGTATGACACTATAATGTTGATTATTTCGAATGGATAGATGATTCTATGATATATTTGTGATAAATATACTGCCATGGATGTCTTCTACAATTTTCATGTGCTGTACTTGAGCATTTGAAGCATTTTTACTCAGTTTAGTTGTATTGGGAGGTGAAATAGTGCCATTTCCCCAAGGGTCGAATTGGGGGTTTTTGCTGTTGAATGTGAGAGAGTTAGAACAGTAGTAAAAATCAATTAATGGTTCATATGAGACCTTAATCACATACTTAACACATTATATACCTCTGTTCATAAATTTGTGGGAGTTTGGAGGCATTTGGAAGGCCATTTGCAGTGTTACCCGGGGGGGATTTAATGCACAAATTACTAGTCAAAATTACCTATATTGATCAGAATACAAATCAAGTTTGCATCAGCATTTGGAGGGCCATAAAACACCCCTGAACCTAATATTCAAGTCTAAATACCATTCATACACTCCTATAGAATATTTGGGAGCATTTGGGTTGATTTGGAGGTCAAAACAGTAAAACTAGTCAAAGGTCAAAATTGGGGAAAAAGTGGAAAAATTGGCATTTTAATAAAAATTTGAAAAAGGGCCATTACATGGTGCCTCTCCATTCCATCCACATAATGCGGCTACCTCGTTCAGTGGGTGTAGGAGGTTGGATCCCACTAAGATGTGGGATGGGAGACGACTACAACCCATGTGACTGACTTCATTGAGGGTAGTGATGCCTCGTCATTTCATTTGCATGATGTTGTTTCCTTGATCATGGATCATGGGAAATCGAATCTCCAATACAAGCTCTCACAAGCCCCTTTCTTCCACAATGCATAATCATCGAGGAGTGTTCAGTGGATGGGTGAAAATGCTATGCAATGCATTGGGTTGGCCACCCTAGTCCTCCCTGTCACCCTCTCAAGATTCAATCGTGAAAGTTGGGTAGTTTTTTGGGTTCTTTTCTGAAGCACCTTTATGGGTGTATGTGGCATCTATCCAACAACTCTTAAATTTTCCCCTTAATTTCTTCATTTTAAAAGAATGAAGTCCTACATAAAGCCTCCTTTGGCATACCAACTTTATCTCTAAGGTTGATTCCATGCATGTTTAGTCAGATAGCTTGGATGCATTTGATGAGTTTCTCATAACAACTCATGATAATAGTACTATAATAGCTCATCCAACATCTTTTATTAATTTGACCTCTCCTATCAAACTAGAAGCATGTTTTATGAGTTCCCATAGTCTTGGTGACAGTCAAAAGGTACTAATTTCTCTTCCTTTTTGGATCACAAAATGATCAAGGAAAACTATTGTGAGGAATTGATTAGTTTATGAGCTTCTATGCCAAAAGTAGTGCTAAATATTAGATGGTTGGGTCCTTTTACCTCATCATCACACATGCTTGGGATTTTCTAGTAGTTAGTGCTTGTTCTTTCATAGTTAGTAGAATGCATCTCAATACCATTTTTCCATGAAAAACTTCCTTAGGGAAACTCTTTAGGCACTCTCTCACATTTCATGAATGGCGCCCAGAGTAAATTTTTTTGATATACAACATGTATGCCTAACCTTGAGGGACTACGGTGGATTTGACATTGTGACCTCTTTTGCTAATATGATTTCAGCATGCCAAGTTAAACCACTTGAGCCAACCTTAGGGGATTTTTGCATTCCACTAACAAATGTGTGGACAAGTGAAAATAACTTCACACACATTTAGTGGAGCTATGTTTATCTCTATTGTAATTGACTTATATGGAAAAATCCATGTTGCATTTTCGTAAAACACACATATTTGTTCTTGTTGAGCCAACCAATGTGTATGGATCACAACATACACCCAAAAATAGATTGCTTATTCACTATCTTGTTCAAATTAAATATTAGTGAACCCATAATATATATATATATATATATATATATATTCATTCACACAAACATTATCATGTCTATATTAGCAATGAATCAACTCCCAATTTCCATTAAGTTTATGAAAATGTATGACAATGTATGGACAACTTGAAGTTGAGAAAAATATTCAAGCAACCATCTATTCAAGTATTCACAATATCATGATATGGCATTAATGATCTAGTTGATACAAACGTTTTGTCTTCTAGTCTATTCATATTGTCTATATTGAACAAAGCACACAAATTCCCAAAGTGTAAGAGACAGGCAAGGAAGATGATTCGTATTGAATATTGGCATTCCATGCACAAACTATTGAGCTCCTCAACTACATTAATATGTCTTGTCTACAACAAGAATCACTGCACTATGTTATGAAATGCATATCACATGATTGAAATTTATGCCTATGCAACTTGGTCACAACACCACAAGTGTGTGACAAAGAATATCAGTTTTTTTATAACACACCATTACTTGCCAAGTTTAATTTGTGTTGAATATTCTCCATTAAAATGTGCATCGAGAACCAATACCTTTATACTAACATGCATATCAAACACAACAACCAAATCCACAAGTATGTGCTTAAAAAAATTCTTAATGAACATCTCTCATCAATTTGATCAATTAATTATGGAATTAGTCAAACTCCCAACCCTTTGATTATAAACACTAGACCAAACAAAGCCTTTTAAGACCATACCTTAAAAGGGGTTAATTTACACAATACCTTAAAGGTGTTGGTTAGGACCTTGTTGCCAAGCTAATTGAGGACTTTTCCTTTCAAAAGGATCTTTATGGGTTGGGTTGATAGATGAAGGACCAACCCTTGGAAAGGTTAACTAAGGGCCTTACTGGGTGGCACCATTCATCATGAGATAGTTCAGTAATGAACCGACAATTCCTTTAATAAGCTAAAGGGCCACCCCTCACGGGCGGCCCTTTGGCGCCCATGTGAGCGGAGCACCGCTCACTTGGGTGTCAAAGGGTCGTCCGTGAGGGGCATCCCTTTGGCACCCAAGTGAATGGAGTGACGCTCACTTGGGCGCCAAAGGGTTTCCCCTCATGCGTGGCTCTTTGGCGCCCAAGTGAGTGGAGTGACGCTCACTTGGGCGCCAAAGGGCCGCGGAGGGAGAAGGGAGGAGGAGGAGGGGAAGGAGGGGGAAGGGGGCGGCAGGAGGAGGAGGGGGAAGGGAGGGGGCGGGAGGAGGGGGGAAGGGAGGGGGGCGGGAGGAGGGAGGCAAGGGAAGGGGGGCAACAGGAGGAGGAGGAAGGGAGGGGTGGGGAGGGGGAGGGCACGGGAGGGAGGGGACCGTGGGAAAGGCGGAGGAGGGAGGAGTGACTAAGGGTTAGGTATTTTTTTTTTTTAAACTCAAATTTTTTATATATATATATATATATATATATTTTTTTTTTTTAAATTCAGTTTTATATATATTTTTTAATTTTGTTTTCATTTTATTTTTAGGTTTTTAAAACTGTATTTTATTTGTTTTTTTTTAATTGAAAATTCTAAATTTAAATTTAAATTCATTATAATTTTTTTTTTGTTATTTTACTTTTTTTTATATATATATTTTAAATTTGATTTTACTTTTTTTTTTAAATTCTTAATTTTTTTAATTTTTTTTTTTGAATTTTGTTATAATTTTAAGGGGGAGGGATGGGCAGGTTAGGTTTTAATTTTTTTTGTTTTGTTTTATATGCAAGTTTCAAAAAAGTTGTAATTTATCTCTTGAAGAAGAAATCTTTTTTCAATTTAGGGGTTGATTTTAAAGTTTTTGTAGACAATAGTATGGGATGTTTAGGCCATGGCTCTATTTTTTACCCTGAAAACAAAAAAACGTGTATACTAGTATCAACACTTTTCTATTTGGCAGGTGTTTTTGGTGTTTTTTTGCAAAAATCAACGTTTTTATGGCTAGAGTTTTCGTTCATAGTATAAAGTTCTTGTTTCATAGTATAAGTGGTTAATTATGTTACTCCATATAACACAATTATGTCTACAATTTCATATTTAAATGTATTTGAAAAAATTATCTTGAATTCTTATGGAATAACAATTTAGTTTTTTTTATGTAAAAAAACTATTTATAATTAATATTAATTAAAATATTATTTTTAATAAAATATAGTTAAATTATTTAATAAGTAAGTATTATAAAAATCAACTCAATTCAATTTAATTGATTATATTAATCTTTTCCCTTAGAAATATGCATTTGTTTAAAGTTTTCATTGATTTATTTAAATTATTTTATTTATTTATTTAAAATTTTATTGATTTAAAAGAGTTACTTATTTTTGAAAATATAATTTTTTTTATTTTTTAAAATAATACACTTATTTATTTTTAAAAATATGTAATTTATAAAAATATTTATTAATTTAAATGTTTAAAAAATAATTATTAATATATTTATTTTGTTAATTTAAATATTTTATATTTTCCTATTGTTTTTAATTTTAACAAACTTTGATAGAATTTAAAAAAAATCTTCATTTTATTTTTATAAATAATTTATTTAAAAAATATATAGTTAATGTAATAAGCACATGGTACCCATAGTGACTATGCATACCATTTATTAAATACTAATAAGTACATGTTTTACGGCTTACAATAGTGACTATTCATGCCATTTGTCAAAGACTAATAAACATATGGTCCACAATGTTGTCTGTCGCGGCTATCTAATAAAGATTGATAAGCACATGGTTCATAATAATAATGAAAGGAGCATGGTAGGTACATAAGTTCTTACTGGGAGATTTGAATTTTTCTTGGGGGGCTGAGGAAATTTGGGGCAAAGCGGCCAAAAGGGACCCCTTTGGGACATATTTTAGGAATCTCTTTTCTACATACTCTTTGATTGATATGGAGCCGCGGCCATTGGCCCCAACATGGTCTAATGGCAGAAAGGATGATAATCTGATTTCCAAACGAATTGATCGTTTCTTGTTATCCGAGTCTCTTTTAAACTCCTTCCAATCTTACCGAACATGGATTCAACAGACTCATATTAGTGATCATCTTCCCATTATTTTTCAATTTGAAAACGATGTAACTCATCATGTGTATCCCTTTGAATTCAACTTTGTTTGGTTAAATGATCAGGATTATGATGTGGGTGTGCGATCACACTGGGTGAACACTGATGTTTCTGGGGAGAGGTCTGCAATGGATAAGCTGGCTGTAAAATTAAATTCTTTAAAAGATTTTACTATTAAGTGGGAAAGATCCAAAAAAGCTGAGTTGGCTGCAGAACTCATTGTACTGGAAAAGGAAATTGGTAATTTAATGGATCAATCTCTGAGGATAGGGATTTCTCACTTGGATTGTGCCAGACTTATGGATTTGGAGGAAAGGAAACTCAAAATCCTTCTCATTCATGAAGAATCCTAGCATTTAAAGAGTCGTGCAATTTGGCTCAAAGCTGGTGATTTAAACACAAAGTTCTTCCATCGCTATGCTGACTCCCGCAGAATACAAAACAACATTTGGGATCTTAATAATCATGCTGGGCGGCGGATTCATGGTGATAAGGACCTGATGTATGAGGCAACCATGCATTTTCAAGACTATTTTTCTTATCCAAAAAATACAACTTTTCCTGAACAATTTAAGATCATCAAGGAATACCCTCGGATGTTCAATGACATGGAGGGGGACAATATATTTGAGGCTATTTCTTTATTGGAAGTACAAAATATACTTCAGGGGTTTGCTAAGGATAAATCTCCTAGCCCAGATGGATGGACAGTGGAACTCTTCTTTCACTTTTTTGATATCATGGGGGAGGACCTCCGGGATGCTGTGGATGAATCTAGGACTAAGGATAAATACGACCTATTTGGCACTAATTCCAAAATCTTCTCATCTTGAGAACTTCAATGATTTCCAACCTATAGCCTTGTGCAATTTAGTCTACAAAATCATATCCAAGATTATTGATATGCGCATCAAGCTGATCTTGTCAAAGTACATCTCTATGGAACAATATGGTTTTTTGGACGGTAGGCAGATTCATGATGTATTTGGTGTGGCTCAGGAGGTTTTTCACAGCATTAATCAAAAGAAACTTGATGCACTCATCCTTCAACTTGACTTAGTGAAAGCTTATGACCGGGTAAACTGGACTCTTTTCAGATTGATCTTCATACAAATTGGCCTGCCTTGGAAGGTGATGAAGTGGATTATGGCTTGTGTCACCTCTGTAAACTTTGTTGTTCTTATCAATGGCCAGCCGACTGAATTTTTCAAGGCATCCAGGGTCCTTTGACAGGGCTGCCCTCTCTCGCCACTTTTGTTCCTCTTGGTTATTGAAGGTTTGAGCCTCTCCATCCACAAAGCTAAATGTGAGGGCACTATTGTGGGTATCAAGGTCTCTACTGATATTTCTGTTACACATACTCTCTTTGTGGATGATGTAATCCTCTTTGTTCTCGGCATAATGGTAGAATGGCTACAATTTAAGAAAATTCTTGATTTCTTTTGCTCGGTTATTGGTATGCTCATTAGTTTGGTTAAATCATTTTTCTTGAAGCACTCATTGGAGGAGAATATGGAACGGTCGATCCGGATGATATTTCCTTTAGAATTCAAGGAGTTATCAAATTGCTCAAAGTACCTTGGGTATTTTTTCAAACCTTCAAACTACAGAATTAATGACTGGTCTTGGTTTATCAAGCGTTTTGATTCGCGTATTGGACATTGGAGTCTGCGGTATCTATCTCTAGGTGGCAGACTTACGTTGGCTAAAGCAATTTTACAGAACCTGGGAGTTTACTGGTTCTCTCTTTGCAAAATACCAAAGTCCATTATGCGCCTTATTCGTAGGAAATTCTTCAGATTTCTATGGTCTGGTGGGGGAGAGAAGGACAAATTTCACCTGCTTAATTGGACATCTTTAGCGCAACCATATGCACTGGGGGGTTGGAATGTAAAGAATTTGGAGCTTTTCATGATGGCCCTTCATGCAAAAAGCTTATGGCGGGCCTTATTTGTCAATTCGGTGTGGGGCAAGATCATTCGGGCTAAATATCTAAAAAATGCTCCGGTTGCAAACTGGATTCGTAAAGGCCAGCCCTCTGTTATTGGTGCTTCAAATATATGGAATGGTCTCATGAGCTCTTTCACTATCATGGAAACCTGGCAATGGTCGAGAAATCAGACTTGGCATTGATCCTATTCTGGGGGGACCTCCTTCATATCTTATGTCTCCTGAACACTTGCTCATCTTCGGGCTAGGGGGCTCTGCAACCTTGCTCATGCGTCTTCTTTTAATAATGGTGGGTGGATCACTGCGAATCAGTTGGGCATCAGTGGTGTTTTGGGGAGGGAATGGACTGAATATATCATGCACCTTTGTCAAGCCAATATACATTTAAATGAGTCCCCGGATCGGCTGCTGTGGTCGTGGGATGTTGCTCATGGTGTGGTCACTTCTAAGCTTGCATATGATTCGTTGTTTGTTAATTGTCGGCCTGAGAATTTATGGTGGCACAACACAATTTGGAAACTTTCTCTTCCTCCAAGAATCAAATGTTTTATTTGGCTGGCCTTGGGTAATAAAATTCTTAACATGGGATAACCTCTGCCATCGTGGGTTCAGTGGCCCTGGTTGGTGTCCTTTATGTTGTTCACAATTGGAATCGGTCGATCATCTTTTCTCATCATGCTCAGTCATTCAAGATCTCTGGATTTTAATTGCTTCTACCCTGGGTATTCATGTAGCCTGGCGATCATCCTCGCTGATCGACTGTCTTGGATTATGGTTTCGGGACTCACTTTCTCTGCCATGGGAAGAACTTCCATGTTTCATGTTGTGGGAATTATGGAAGGCTCGTAATCGCCGCATTTTTGAGGGTTCCTTACCACATCTGGATTGGTTATGCAACCAATCTATTGCTACTTATAAGGAGTACACTTCACTATCCGATCCTCCTGGTGGTATTCATGCTATAATTGTTAATTGCCCTGGTTATCGGTTAGCTCCTCCAGTTCTTGTATATCCCTGTGGGTTCTTTGATGGGGTTGCGGTTGGGGGGCGGGGTGTTAGTGGGGCTGGTGTGGTTTTACACATCACCAACACTAACTACTTTTTCATCCATCTAAACTTGGGGATTGGTACTAACACCCACAGTGAATTATGTGCTCTCTGGCTCCTTTTACACTTTGCACGGTTCAAGTAGGTAACATCCCTCTTGATTATGGGTGACTCATCTGCCATCATTTCTTGGGCTATGGGCATCTCCCCTATCAATGTGATGCTCCTTTCGCACTGGTTGGATGCGGTCAGAAAGTATATCAATGACTTTGAGCATATTCATCTTTCTCATGTTTATCGGGAGGTAAATTTGGAGGTAGATCTCCTCTCCAAGCTGGATTTGAATTCTTTGGCAGGGATCATCATGTGGGAGGATTGGCACGGGGACCTCTTATTCTCTCGGGGATCGATTGATTTGCATTGGACTTGATACATATGACTTGGTTCTTTTTTGTAGTCTCTATCTGATATTATATGTGGCTATATGTTTATATTATGCGGTATTATTTTTTGCAAGTTCATAGACACTTTCCACCAACTTCTTGTTGGACTTTTGAACATTTGTATTTGTGGCTTTAATCATCTGGTGTTTATATGACATCGGTGTCCAAGCTATATGCTATTTTGGACTTTTATCTTTTGTATTGCGTCTATTATATCAGGTTTATGATTGACTTATGTGGTCTTTGGTATTTCAACACATGGGGCCCTGGTTTTTTGGGCAGAACTGCTGCATGTGATAGATGCTCTGTTTTAGCTTTTTATGCCTCATATGTGTGAGACCTTTGTGTAGAACTGGTACTATTGTCCATGGGACTTGGGCTAATTCTTGCTTGTGATTGGTATGGCTCTCATACCTTGATGGGATCAGTTATCCCAGCTGTTATGATGCTTTGATGTAATTGGTCCTATTTACTATTTCGCGGTATTAGTAGTAAGTTATATTTTTTGATGGAAAAAAAAGGTACATAAGTTCTTATTATCTTTCACAAATATTTTTATGAAAAAATAAGTATTCATATCATTTATGAAGGATTAATAAGCATAGCGTCCACAATATATAAAAAGAAATAAAGTTACAAGCAATGTTTTTTTTAATATATTATTCAATTAAATTTAAATAAATATAATTTTTACTTTATTAAAATGCATGTTACTTTAATGTTCAAATTAATCTTACGATGATAAATGCACTTAATGTAAAAAGAGTTTCATAAGGTTGTTTGTGTATGGGGATCTGTTGTAGGCAGGGTGGTTGGCTGTGGTTGTCCCCACCCCGGTTGGACCCCATGACATGTGCTCTTGAGGCACCTTAGCCTCCGAGCCCCACGCCAGTTAAACTACCTGACTAGAAAAAAAAAGGTTGTTTGTGTATATTAAAAATTTCAAGTAGGGAATAAGGTGTTTCTTAGAATTGAATAATATTTTGAATGAAAGGGAGATGGAGGTTTATAGTAGGGTTTGGCTAAAGGGTTTTTACAAGTATTTTTAAGACTCCCACATGTGTGTTAGTGTAAATTTATAGTTAGTGTTAATTTGGATTTGAAGATGGTAGAAGAAGGTACAAATCTTAACCTCATGGATTACGGTGAGGATACCCTGGGTACAAATGAAATATTCTCCATAGATGATGAGTTAAATTCCAAGTGGTGAAGAGCACCAAATCCTAAGGTGGTAGATTGAGACCTGATCCAATAGGCATGTTGTTCTCTATTGAATACGAGTGGCAAGAGATCAGGAGGAATGGGTCAAAATCAATTTAATGGTGGGGTCAAGTCTTTTAACTGCCTTTCATAATGCTCCAAAATCCAGTTTCAAAGTCACCTCAGTTTATTCTAGAAGATTCTTTGCGAACGGGTCAAGTGGTGGCTAAAGAATTTTTTGAAGGCTATTTCGACTATCCTTCTAACAAACCCAACTTCTATGATTCCCCCCTTCACAAGGTAGTGCAAGCGAGCTCATTAACAATGGGTTTGGCTTCTAGAAGCTCCGCAAATGTATAAAGAATTTTTTTGCTAAAGTTAGCATGACGATGGGTGTGGACGTTGGGGTAGAGGAAGTTCAAAAGTTGATGGACTTGTCACTAGTTGGAAGGTTCATGGGAAAAGTTTGTAGAGAACAATCTCTAAATTGGTGGTTAGAATCAACTAGAAGTCGATCCTAGGATGTGTCAGTTTTTTCTTATTGCAACATGGTTGGTGTTATTTCTCCTTCAAAATTGCTCTGAATGTGGAGGCCATTAATGGTAAGGAATCGTGTTGGGGGTCCTCTGGTCTTCTTCTTAAGCATTGGGATCCTCTTTTAGACCCTAATAGGGAACCCATGTTTTTACAGAAGGTTTAGGTTCTTCTTCTTGGATTTCCTTGGGTCCTTTGGAAGAAGGAGGATTTGCAATCTATTGGGAATTCTTAGGTCAATTTATCAAAATTGAATATGGTTGGGAAGCTCGATAGGATTTGGAATATGGAAAGAATTTTGGTAGAAATTGATTGAAGGGAATCCCTTGTAGCCGACATTGAAATCAAGTGGGGTAATTGTACTTTTCTTCAGAAGTTGTATTATTGGAAGATTAACTTCTTATGGTTTCAATGTTGTGAAGTAGGCCATCTAAAAGTGATTTGTACTATAGAAAGGCCTGGCTCGCTATCTCTCAGAAATATTTGGTTCAAGAAGAATGCCTTTGATTATATTTTAGCAAATAAAGAAGTTTTCGTAAAGGGAGATAAAGAAGAGGTTTCAATTTGTTCTAAGTAGGGGACCATGGGAGCGGTTTTTGACCACAAGGTGGTCGGAAGAGGCATCATGTATGGTTGAGGATTGTTCAGGTGCAATAAAAGTAATTAACGCTAAAGGTTTTCCTACTACAGAGGCCTAAAACCATGTTCTCTTGAATCCAAGGAATTCTCTGCATGTAGATGGTAAGTCTCCGTCAAATACTCTTATTCCTTTGAAATTTTATTCCCTTATTACTATGACGGAATCTGATGTCTTGTCTCCTTTTCATGATAGTTTTAAATGGTTTTTAGCATCCAAAAATCACGACAAACTCTTTCTATGTTCTCTAGAAGGGAAGGGAGGGGAAAAAGAAAAATTCTTGCATTTTTCGGCGTCACTTGAGCCAACCATTGGAAAGACTAAAAAACAAATGACATCAATGTATTTGGGTTATATGCTTAAGTAAAAAAGAGGCAACATAGTTGGAGTTTGAAAAGTAATAGAAAGTGTCAAGGGAGGACTAGCAATTAATCGAGATGTTATGAATTTGGTTGGTAGAAAATAAAATACATCTCTAAACCAATCTTTAGAAATAAAGGATATTTGGGAAGGGAAACAATCCACCATTGCAAGGACCCATTGTATATCCATGAGAAAATATTCCCAATGATTTTGTTATCCTTCAACATCAGGGCGGTGAGAGGGATCCCTAAACAACGAGCCCTCAAGAGATTAGTTTATGTTTGTAAGATGGATGTAATTATGTTTCAAGAGACCATGTGCAAAGATAGGAAGGTAGTAAGTTTACTTTCTTCTTTAATTAAATATTGTTCTTTATGTTTGATAGATGTTAATGGTATTTCATGGGTCCTATTGACAAGTTGGAGTCCTAGTTTTGTAGCTATTTATTCTAGAATTTGAAATTTGGAGATTTTAGTAGAGTTGGATTCGAAGGAAGTTAATAGATCCTTTTGATTTCTTAACATGTGGGGCCTTATTTAGACATAAAGGATTATTGGGAAGGCCTAGGTGGAAACATGATTTTAAATCTCAGTGGATTCTTCTTGAAGGAGATTTGAATTTAAGTTTGTCTGGAAGAGAGATATCGGGAGAGAACTCCCATCTAGATCCACTTGAGGATTTCTTTGAGAATTTGTTTGAAAAGTGTGATCATATTAATTTGGATCAACTTAAGTCAGCGCCAACTTGGTGCAATGGGAGAAAACGAAGAGAAGTTATTTCTAAGTGATTAGATATATTTTGGTGGTTGAATAAGTCCTCAACATGTGACTCATGCTAAAAGTATGGGTAGGATCATGAGGAATCTTAGATCCTTTACCCATATTGTTTAGACTATAAGATTTGGACAGAAAACCTCATGCGTCGTTGAAATTCAATAATGCATGATTGTTGGAGGATGACTTTCGAAACTTGGTCTTATTGAATTGGGTGCATGTTTGTGTGACTCGGGAAATGCCAGCTATGCATCGGTTTTCCACTTCACTTCTCAAGTTAAAATCTGTTGTTAAAAAGTGGGCCACTATCTTTAAAGAGAGATCATAGGCTAATTTGAAAGATATGGAGGGAAATAATATAGCTTTGTTTGAGGACAATTCATCGAGCATATTTTCGGATGCTAAAGTAGAATATTTTAAAGGCCTAGAACAAAAATGAAAGGACTTGTTGGAAAGAGAGGAAATTACTTTGAATCTCAAGGGTCGAGATGTGTTTATTTAAAGGTGACAATAATACATTTTTTTTCCAAAACTATGTAATTTTTGGAATCAATTAAATACAATTTGGGAGTTTGTCCTCCCCAATGGGGAAAAGGTTACCTCGTTTAAGGATTATGTGGGGGCTTCCAGAACACACTTTTAGTCTCTTTTAAAGAACATGTTGGTTATCCAATTGGTGAGATCCTTCAGATCTTAAGACTTGTCCCTAGGATTTTAAATGACAAGCAAAATGCAAAATTGGAGGAGGTTGTTAGGAGTGAATAAATTGAGCAAACCTTAAAATCCTTTAAAAAAGGAAAGAGTCTTGGGAATGATGGGTTTATAGTCGAATTTTATTTGGAATTTTTTTTATCTATTAAAGGAAGATTTTTTTTAGGCCATTAATGAAGCTAAGGAGGATAAAAATATATTGGAAGCACTGAACAACACTTTCATCGCCTTAATTAATCCAAAAGAACAAGATGCTTTATCTTTCAATGATTATTGACCTATTTACTTATGCAACATAATCTATAAACTTATTTATAAATTCCTTGTTAATCACTTGAAAGGTATTTTGTCTGAATTTGTTTTAGAGGATTAGTTTGGCTTCTTGTTCAATCGACACATACACAACATGGTAGCAATTCAATAATAAGGCCTTCATTCCATCGAGGTATCCAAGTCTAAAGTGGTGGTTATAAATATTGACCTTGTGAAGGCTTATGACAAAGTCAGATGGGTACATCTCAGTTTATTGCTCACTCAGATGGGAATGGGCTTGAAGAATGTTAATTGGATATGGGGGTTCATTTAGTTGGATAACTTTGCAGTTTTGATCTACAAGTCTTTGTCACCTTTCTTTAGAGCATATAGAGGCCTATGTCAATGCTACCCCTTATCACTGTTTATGTTCCTTTTAGTTACGGAATGGATTAGTCTATTAATCAAGGAGGCTAAATCCTATGGTGAGTTGAAAGGGATTAGAATCTCAAAGTCGGTTGCTTTAATGCATCTTTTATTTGTCAATAACATTTTCATCTTTGGGATTGGTAATAATCAAGAGATTGTGAAGATTAAATCTATTCTAAATCAATATTGCCTAGTTATTGGAATGGAGATAAATGTGAATAAATATTTGGTAGTGGTTTATGGTTTACCATGGAGGAAACTAGATGTATCAATGACATACTCTAATATAATTGGGCTTCCACCTTAAGCCTTGCAAGTATAGTTATGAAGATTGTTTTTGGTTAATTAAGAAGATTCAAGCACATGTTTTGGTTTGGGTGAACCGTTGTCTCTTGTGTGGAGGAATATTGGTTTTAATCAAAACGGTGCAAAAGGAATCCCTCTAGATAAGTGGTCAAGAGTAGATGCTACAAAAATATTGGACGATTGGGGCCTAATTAAGAATATCTGTATTTTTAGCGAGGCACTTGCAGCTAAATATTTATGGAGGTTAGTTTACAATGAGGCCTTATGCTGCCATGTTATGATGACCAAGTACTTGCATGGGGTCTAAATGGATGCCTAGTTTAGAGAGGAGAAGAAGAACTTGAAAGGTAGTTCTTTAGTTTGGAAGGTATTGGTTGACACTTTTCCATTGGTTGGATGGATCTTGGATGACTTGGAAGATTGGGAATAGTCAAAAGATGTGATACATGGAAGTTCCTTGGTTAGGTTTTGATGGTGTTATAAGTCAAAATGGAATCTATCCATCCGTGAAGACATTAAAACATGTCATTCACACAAAAGGACACTATGGATGGAAGAGCCTTGACTTTATACTTAGTTTCTTGGCCTAACTCGTTTCTATCTCATCCAGCTTTCCCATTTTGTTTATATTGGTTTGTGACATGTGTGCAAGTGATAGTCATGCATATTGTGTATTATGTGTTGTATGATGGTTTAACCATTTGCATGTGTAAGAAAATGTTGCACGCACACTCTACAAAGGCTTGAACCGTGTGTTAAGCATATGATGCATTTTCCCTACATGTGCATGGCTCATTAAAATTCAAAAAATAAAATAAAATCGAATTTGGAGTTAGTTTGGGTAGTTCTTGATAACTTCCCTAACAGTTACAAACCTCTATGTATTCAAGGGTTTCCTCCTTCTATTATAAAAACAAGGAAGGTTTTCCTTGAGAGGGAATTTTTGGCTCATTAGTAATGAAATGCTGGAAGAATATTTAGTCTCCCTATAATCCCCATTATCATGTGACTGATATATTCATATTCCCATCACTTGGAGATTGATGGAGCATTGTGGAGAAGAGAAGCAAAGGAACCTAGGTCATGGTTTCGTGAAGTGCTCAATTACAGCAAGGCATAATTGTATTTGCTATTGTTTATCAATAAAAGACATGTTTCCTTTCCCAATATTGTGTTACAGTCTGGTTTAATGAAATGTGCAAGGGCTTATATTGAGATTTAATGCATATACTTGGTTGTATATTAATATATTTGTCTCAATTTATTTTCATTTTATTGTGGCCATAAGGTTTGAGGAAGGTATTTTATGTTTTGTAGGTGTTCCACTATAAAACATGAAGATCTGAGGTTAGGATAGAAGAACTACTAAAATCTAGGACCATCCTTCTTAAAAAGGTGCACCATTTTGATCCCTTAGTTTAATTCTCATCTATTGCATAATTTATTTGGATGCTTGAATGATTGTATATGTTTGATTGATATCCTTTAGTATGTTGATGGTCTCACCCCAGCGATAGGACTTATTCCCTTACAATAGAATTGGTGACACTGCTAGGGAGAAGCCTATTTGATTTAGTGTTTCTTGCTCGTTTCTTCCAATTTAAACCATTGATTTGTCTTAATTTTAGAGTCTATACAAGTCTTTAAACATTGGTTTGTTCATGGACCTTTGATTATGGGTCTGTTGTTTTATTTTTAAAAATTTTGAGACATATGAGTAGGTGGTAACACTTGCAATTCTGTGTTTCCCTTCCTACATGCAGGTTGTGATTTACAAAGTTGCATGCCACATCCATGCTGCAACACTTACAGTTGTGTGTGCTCCTATAGGTGGATTTTTTTTTTTAAATTGCTTAAACCTTGAGTTTTGTCTTGGATCTTTGTTGAATGTGCTGACCTATTTGAATTATTTTATGAGGTCTTTTATAGGTTTGTATACCTCTTTATCCATTTTATTTTGTTTATAAATACCTTCTTAATCAAACCCTAATTGACAAATTTGTTTAGATGATTTTTGCTTTGATGGATCATGAGTCTTTGATTGATTAAAATCAAGAGTGGAATTTTGTCAAGTAGTCTTCCTATCTCCTTGGAGGTTTTATCAGTGAAATCCTTGTTTAGGTGTGGATTTTCAAGTCCTTTCAAGTGGCTTTTTGACTTGGTTTCATTTCTACTCGAAGTGAATTTAGGATTCTTCGAACTTTTGATTTGAGGATAAAGTTAGCATTGGTGCTTAAACACCTTTCCTTTTCAGCTAGATCTAAGGATTTGTTGAGTGAAGAGTTTTTATTTCCATTAAAACTTTATTTCAGATATATTTGGAGATGGTGCAAACTGCTACAGCCCATTGCGAGTGTGTAGTGCACCTTGTTTGCTTTTTTTACAGTCTTATCTTTGACAAGCAAAACCAAATTGCCAAGTTAGAGTTGTTGGTATCTTTTCCTTCCTTTCCAAGTTGTGTACTTCTTGTTCTCTTATAAAATAGAAGATTAGGGTTGGAGGTTATTTCAGTCCCTAATTGCACAAGTAAGGTACAGTATCAAGCATTCCCAAACAATGTAAATGAGTAGGTTGCTTGCTTGAGTGGATTTTACAAGTCTTATGGTATACTTTTCTCCAGTTAGCTTAGTTAGCACATCAAAAATTTGTAAGTTTGTGGTTGTTTTTGCTTGCATACTAGAGATTAGATAGCTTGTTTGCATTGGTATTTAGGTGTAGTTGTTCATAGGGTTGTCTTTTTGTATATGGTAAGAGAAAAATAAAAGGATTGGATCCTTTGTCAACTAAGTTGTGCATAGTTTGCAAGCTTTTAGTGTGATTTCTTGTTTTTTTGGAAACATTTAGAAGCTTTTATTGCATCTTATTTTTGCATAAAAATTGTATTTTATTCCAAATAATAATAATAATAAAAAGGGTCTTTCATTTTATTTACCATAAAAGGAAAAAACAAAGAATTTTTGCTTTTCATTAAGATTTGCATAGTGTAAATCTTGCATTACATGAGATTATTAGAAATGAAAAGAGCATTGTAGTGTGGGAAGGGTGCAACATTTTTCAGGTAAAAGGGGTTGAAAGGGTATTAAGTTGCATTCATACTTCTTTTAGTGCAATCAGTTTTCTTTTGAAAAGTTCTTATTTGTATATTTTTAATGAGCAAAAGAATTTGAGATAGGATCTTAGGTTTTCTTCTAGTTTAGAAACAAACCTAATAGTTAAGATAGGTTTTTGGAGGTATGGAGTTGTGAGTTAACTCCTCTAGGCCACTTAAACTAGTCAAAAAATAGGTGTCTTTCATAAGGGAGGAAATCCAACACCGTAAGGGTGTGGTCAGGAAGCTCCTCTACCACATGAGTCAAGCACAAAATCGTGTGAGGTTAAGTTGCAGAGATATCCATCCAATACTTAATCGAGCATCAAACAAGTATTTTGCATGTACGGGGACTTTCAATAGTACATAGTGTTGTTGTAGAGTTTCGATCTCAATTACCCTTCCCATACATATGATCCTAACCTGCGACTGTTCCCTTGGATGCTGTCTACGGATTGGTAGCATTATAATCCTGTCTTTAGGTTAATACACATGTGCTAGAAGTGGATTTTATACAACCACCTTGAGCGGACCTAGTGACTAGATCCTTAGTACCCTTGGAGGGTGTTTAACAGATTTATCTGGAAAAACACTTGCACCAAGAAGGGAAACATGCCCAACTTGGGTAACTGCTTTTTGATCTTCATTGGTTAGACTTGGGACCTGATCATCCCAAGCTAATATTTGGGAGACCATACTTTAGCTCTGCAGTGATTGGTACTGGAATCCCAGTGCTTTTCATTGTGTGGGTTGTTTTCTTGTTTCAATCCCATAACCAATTTTTAATGTATGTTGGTTTTTATTTTTCCTTTTTAGACCTCTCATTTGAGTCTTTTGCGATCCACCGTAGTCGATCAACCTCTACTCATATCTTGTAGATTAGAAGGACAATCTCCTGAAAAGAGAGAAGTCCCTACGCCCAGGAAAATACTGGATTATAATATTCCACCCCCTTAGGGGGGAAAGGAAGAGAATCAGGAACCAAATATCCAACAGCCTGATCAAGAAAACAATTTTAGTTCTGCTGAATTGGAATCCTCATCAGAGGAAGGCCATTTTAGTGACGTTGAAGGGAAGATTGCTAACTCTCCCTAAGTATTTTATTCTTATCCAGAAGAACACTTAGAACTTCCTTCCATATAGGATCTCACTGATCCTTTAGGATTTTTAAACCCTTCCCAAAATCCAAACTTTAGTCAAGGAATTGAGTTTGATATTCTCGGACCTAGCATTCATTCATTGCATTGGTCACCCATGGCCAACATTGGTGAAACATCAGGTACTGGGTAAATGACCCCTATAGTTAGTGCCATACCCATACAAGGAGGTGATTCAAATGTATCATCAACTCTTAGCTATGGATGGACTCCACCTTCATCAATGATTTTAACTAGAGGAACATATTATGGTTTCCATGGAACAAATCCTTTCTCCTTTGGAATGAACTTCTCGGGGTTTCCGTCCATACCGACTACATTGCCTCCTTTGTCAACTTACACTATTTCATTGGGAAGTGGTCCTTATGTTCCTTCCAGTGGATGTTTCTTTAGTCCTAAGTCCACTCATGTCTTAGGGCCTACTAGTGGTTTCACTATTCTCCAGATAAGTCCACCCTCTCAGGGTATGTGTGGTACAAATGTTAATAACCCTTTCTCATCAAATTTTTCTTATTATAATATTGTTGGGATGGAGGGCACTAGCATAGGAATTCCTTAGGGACAAAGTCAACCATTTGGGAATCCTAGGTTTTCTGGGACAAGTGCACCAAGTACAGTAAACCCAACACTCACTTCATTAATTGGAAATCAACATACAACAAACTTGGGTGGAACATCGGGAGGGTTTAACCAACCCGTCTCGCGACCTCAGTTCAATCAAAACTTTCATCAATACAATCCAATTTTCAATAGTCCAAACATAAATCAATGGACATCCAATGCTCTTGGATCTTGGAATACCTTGGCACAAACAAAGTTTCCATTTTTTGCTACTCTTAACTTACTTGATCTGTCAAAGTTGACCAAATATCCAGTCCTTCATAAAATCGGTTGCCTACCCCTCCCTACAAAGTTTCCTTCTGACATTCCTAAGTTTGAAGGTAAACCTAAGGAAGACCCTGCAAGCTATGTGATGAATTTTCATCTGTGATGTTCATCCAACTCACTGATGGATGATTCTATTAGACTTAGATTCTTCCAAAGGACTTTGTCAGGGTTGGCAGAAAAGTGGTACATTGAGTTACAATGAGATTCTTTCCAAACATTTGATGCCGTCGCAATGAATTTTTTGAACCATTTTCAGTTACTGGTTCACTATGAAACTAGTAATAAACTATTAACTTCATTTCTCTGAGACAATTCTACACACATCTCCGATCACATACATGAAAGGAGGAGAAGGAGTTTGATTAAATCTCAAATTCCAGATGAGATCTTAATAGATTGGTTCATTAAGTCATTACAACCATGTATTGTGAAAGATGTAGCACTTTCACGGGTTAAAAATGAAGAGCAGGCTATCATTAAAGCTCAAAAATTGGACTTAGTTTATTCTCAATCCATATTGCTATATGAGATATTTCCCAATGTTCCTAGAGATGATACCGATCCAACAAAACCGATACCTGGACCACATGCTGATGGTGTGATTGGTTCAACAACAACTTCACTAGCTATTCAAGGTACACACTTAGTAGTGCAAAATTCAATGGTATTTAATCTGAACAACACACAAAACACCAACCTAAACCCTCCAACAGTTGTTTTGACAGTTCAAACAACCAAACCTAAGGGAAACTAGTATCCCAAAGGGAAATAAAACAAGAATAAAAAATTGGGTAATAAAGACAATAACAACGCAAACACAAATAATAACAATAATCAAAACAACAATGCTGGTAGGGATAATAAAGAGAAAGGTAAAGTGAAGTTTCCTTGTGTTTTGTGTAAGGAATACCACTTAACTTATAAATGACCCAAGATGGAAATAGCATAAATATTGTTGGAACAACAGGAAGGTTCCAACTAACATGTCGTGCTCACTAATCCATTTCCTTGGCTACAACAACATATGATTTCTTTGGCTCAATCAAATCCAGGATGCTCGCAAGAGGGAAATCAGGGTGCCTCCTCTCAAGGGGGGAAATTTGGTCAAAGCCAAGTTTTTAAGTGTGAACATGACATCCACCTCCATACTAGAAGAAAAACTTGTGATGCACCATCATCTGTATCTAAAGGGAAATAAATAGTTGAAGATGATATGGATCCTCCGTTATGCATAGAAAAAACACCAGATGGCACTATGCCTAAGATACTGAGAGGTGTCATGACAAATGTTGTTTACAATCCTAACTCATACACTACTCAACACTATAGCATAGTAGAGGATTTAGCACAAGCTCCATGTGCAATGTCAACTTTAGAGGTCTTGTAAAGCTGTCCAACTCAATGTAGAGACCTACTGTCAGATTTAGGTGCTTTCGATTCCCTGGTAGTCATATTATGACCTTTGATTGTGAGAATTGGAAACCTTGCATACCTCATCATGCGGCTTTTCAAATCCAAGTGGTTTCTATAAATTCTACTATACACCAAACAGTTTTTGATGAAGGTGCCTCTACATGCATGATGTATTTGTTATGTTGGAAGGCTATTGGGTCACTTGAAGTGGTTTCTCCAGTCACATTGTTAAAGACTTTTGATGTCCACCTATTTAAAGCTCATGGTATTATCCCAGCTCTTCCAATAAATTTTGGGGGGGAAATAGTCACTGTAGAAGTGGAAGTGGTGGACTCTCCACTCGATTATAATTTATTGCTAGGAAGGAGTTGGACCCAAACTATGATGGCAGTGGTGTCTTTTATTTTCAAAATCACCAAATTTCCTCATAATGGAAAGATTATTATTATTGACCAACTGTCATTTAGTACTTACGGCCCAAATCATCAAAATGTCTCTAAGATCCCCTTAGTGGCGCATTCGACGAAAGATTGTGAAAATGTTGAAGTGGGAATGTATCCTACACTCATGGGAACTTTTAATATTCCCCCACCCAATTTTCACGCAATTGCATCCTCGATACATGAAATTTCCACCATTGCCATGTCTTCCACCCCTAAGGTGTCACATTTTAAAACTTTATATTGTAATGACCATTGGAAGATGCCAGCTATGGAAGCTGGATGTAGTCGTACAAATCCGACATTGTCTATTACCGAGATAGCTTATCAAGCCACTATTTAAGACGAAGCAGACCATACTAGTATTCATTCTAAGTTGGACATAAATTACCAGTTTCCAATGCTCGTGTGGGATATCATTTCTTTGGAATGTCATGATCCCTTAGACATTGTATTTCCATCAGATGAAGCAATTCTAGAGGCAATGTATTTAGAGGATAGACCATGGAAGGATATGCATCAACGTGCATATTTCCTACCAGTTTTGAATGGCCTTAGAATTGACAACGACAAAACTATCAAACCATGACCCATGGATTGGTATGGGATCTCCCTAGAACCTTTGCAATTCTATGCTGAAGGTAACATGGAAAACATATCCAAGACTATTCCTATCGATATTTCTCGGACTCCAAGCGTTGTAGAAAATTTTTTCATTGGTGTTGATTTTTCACCAAAAGAAATTGAAATATACATAGAACTATTTAAAGAGTATAGAGATATCTTTGTTGGGTCCTATGAAGAAATGCTAGGAATTGATCTGAATATTGTCGAACACGAAATCAAAACTTATCCAAATTCCAAGTTGGTTCAACAAAACCTTAGACCACTCAATTCAAGAAAGGGTACTGCTATTAAAGCAAATGTTGAAAAATCAATTCATGCAAACTTCATTTATCATGTTCCCTTAACCGAATGGGTATCTAACTTGATACATGTTGACAAAAAACAAGGAAATATTTGTGTGTGCACATATTTTGGGGATCTGAACTTAGATTTCCCTAAAGATAACTTCCCCACCCCATTCATTGATCACATTATCGATGAATGTGTTGGCAACAAGATCTTCTCGTTTATGGATGGTTTCTATGGGTATAACCAAATTCAAAAATACGACTTGAAGACCAGCACAAAACAACATTTATATGCCCTTGGGGAACATTGGCATACAGGAAAATGCCTCTTGGTTTGAAAAATGCAAGGGATACCTTCCAAAGAGCTATATCTTATGCCTTCCACAACATAAATAAGATTGTCAAAGCCTACCTCGATGACTTAACCACTAAATTTAAGAAACGAATAGATCACCTTAAGCACTTATGGTCAATTTTTGATAGGTGTCGTTACTATAGGATTCGTTTGAATCCTCATAAGTGTATCTTTTTTGTGGAATTGGGTCGATTCCTAGGTTTTATTGTATCGAAGGACAACATTATGATAGATCCATTTAAGGTGGAGGCAATATTACAATTGCCTCCCCCATGAAATCTAAATCAACTGCAAAGCCTACAAGGGAGAGGTAATTTCTTACGTCAGTTTGTTGCTAACTATGTTGAACTCACCAAAGGTTTCATGTTGTTACTGAGGAAGGGGTTCCCATTTATTTGGGATCATAACGCTCAATGATCATTTGATGCATCTTTGGTATTGAGTACTCCAAAATTTAATAGATATTTCCTCCTTTATATAGAGGCATTCGAGTCTATGGTTGGTATGGTATTGGTACAAGAAGATGACTCCTATCGATAGCATTTCATCTACTATCTAAGTAAGAATTTGACTGGACCTGAATTGAGGTATTCGCACGTTGAGAAACTTGCGGTGGTTGATGTTCATGCAGTCCAACAACTTAGACACTACCTTCTTCTTAGGAGGACAACTATCATAGCCGATGTTAATCCATTTAAGTATATTTTTTCCCAATGGATAATTGGTGGCAAATACAATAGATGAATCATTGTCTTTCAAGAGTTTGACTTAGGATTTTCTTTGGCAAAATACAAGAAATCTTTAGTGTTTGTTGAATTAATGTCTAAGTTACCTAGAGAGAATGAGGGATATATTGAAGACACATCATTAATAGACAAACATATATTACTCATTAGCTCAGATGACCCCTGGTATGACGATATTTTAATATACCTACAAACCCAAAGGGTCCCACCTCAATCTACTCGTGAACATAGATGCAAAATATGTCTCCATGCATGACACTATGTTATTATTGGTGATGCATTGTACCATCGTGGTGTAGACACCATCCTTAGACGTTGCTTAGTTCATGAAGAAGCTGAAAAATTTGTGAATGATTTCCATAGTGGAGCATGTGGAGGTCATTTATCTCAGATGGAAACAACCCAGAAAACCCATCACGCAGGATATTTTTTGCCCTCAATATTCAAGGATTGTCATGAGTCCATGAAGAAATTTCACCCTTTTCAGGCATTGACTAAGAAAATGCGCGCTCACCCAGCTTCTCTTCATCCAATTATCACCTCTGGTCTCTTCACGAAGTTGAGGATTGACTTTATTACATGTACCCCAACATCAGCAAATGGTCATAATTATATCATTATGGCAGTAGACTAATTTACAAAGTGGGTCGAAGTAATGCCAACATTTCGATGTGATGGTGAAACTGCAACACACTTTGTTTTTAGTTAGATAATCACTCGATTCGGCATACGTAGGTAGATTATGATCGATAATGGATCTCATTTTCAAAATAAAATGATGTCACAACTATAAAAAAAACTTGGTTTTCGTCAAGACTTCTCATCGCCAAACTATCCTCAATCTAATGGCCAAGTAGAAGCTGTGAATAAATATTTAAAAACCATGTTACAGAGGATGGTGAACAATCGGTCTAATTGGAATATTATGCTATATCCTTCTCCTTAGGCATATCAGACCTTGGTTAAAAATGCGACGAGATTCACTCATTTCCAATTATTTCACATAATCGAGGTTGTCTTATGTATAGAGTGTGAAATTCCATTGCTCAAGTTAGATGTAGAACTCTTAGAAGATACCACTGAGTTAGAAAAACATTTTTTATACCTAGAACAATTAAACGAACACAAGAAGGACGCTCTCACTGCTATTGAAGCAAAAACAAATGTGTTAAGGAACAATATGATAAAATGGTGTGTCTAAGGATCTTATCAGAAGGCGATCTCGTGTTAGTTTATGATCAGAAACATGACGAGCTAGGTGATGGAAATTTCACATCACTGTGGATCGACCCATATGTTGTTCGGAAAGTACTGGATAAAGGGGCCTATGAACTTGAATATTATGATGGAAACATTTTAGGGTCCTGTTGAAGCCTTAGATGAGTAGGTGCTGGAATGGGTTCTAGGGCTAACAATAGAGGGGGAAAACCCAGATTGAAAGGCTTCAAAAGGTCCTACGCAAGAACAGTTCTATCCCCATCCTGTTTGGAATAGTAATCTCCCACGAATACAAAGGCCTCCGTTGGCACTTATGGGGTTTGATCCTAGAAGGATCTATCTTCCTGAAATGGAAGTACAAAAGTGTCTTGATTCTAAAATGGATCTAAACCTACAATAACTCTACGTTAAAAGAAATCTAAGTTAAGTCAGATCTAACCTAAAGAGAGTGTATTATTTGTATACAGGGTAAATCGGTTTGTGTTTCAACAATCCATCTCATCAACTTAACAGAAATGTGAAATTGAATCATTAACTTATTACTTCAAAGTGATGATCAGACAATGAAAATTACTGATAATAATTCAAAGACTAAGCGTATCCAAGATTATCTTGTTCTTTCATCAATTGAAAAATTAACATGAACTTAATATTTACTGTGAATCATTTGCAGAAATAGATAAATATTTTAATTAAAGAAATTCAATTAAAACATTTAATACACAGAGATCATGAATTAAGACAAATCTGAACTCAGAGATCAATATAGACTATTGATTGCAAATGAAAAACAGTGTTGACTAATGAATTAGAGTGAAATCACAACTCATCAAAGACATTTGACAAATTATACAAAAGAAGAAGTTGAAGAAGGACTAACTATATATTAAAGGCCTGCAAGAAATTACATAGTCTACAATAACACAGTATCCCCAGTCTCTCTTGGTGATTCTTCCTCCAAATGACCTCTTTTCTTATGAGACATCTACCTCTTTAAATAATAATTACAATGTTGTTACAAAGGGTAAATCCCCCATAAAATGAGATTTACAAAATCAGATCTGACTAAGAATGATCAAGGAACTCGTGCCACTTGGCACATATCTCTAATAACTCATCTAAATCTGGATAATTCGCTGAGTCAAGCCCCAGCTGAGCATCACACGTGAAACCTTATATTTCATTCTTTGCCAGCTTACGCCAGATCCGTATGAAAATGTGGATCTTCCCTTCCACAGGGACAGGGTTCCTGATGTGCCGATCCACATGTGTAATGTGCACATGCTCGAGCTACTGAATCTCTTGTTTTACATCCTTGCATCGTCTTTCAACCTGCTCAATCATCAATTTCGGTGGACAAGCATCTTCAATGAGGTCCATGGTGGAGAACTGTAGTGTTTCCATAATTCTATCTACAGCATACCATCTCCTCCCACACATAGCTTGTTCCTTTTGGATGGCTTCTTCTACCACATCGATAACATTCTGCCATGCATTAAGATAAGTTCTCACTTTCTTGAATTGAAAACTGCTGAGAACAGGGATGTCTTCTGGTTTATCTTTAATATATCTCTGCCATTCATTAATTTCATCATAGGCCTTAGAGGCTTCCTGTTTTTTATCCATCTTCCCATTCAGAATGACATACATCTTTCCAAAAGCAATGTGAGTCTCCTGAATCTGATTCAAAGTACTAAACAATTTAGAAATCAACTCATAATGTTCCTCATTTACCTGAATAGCGAAGTCTTTAAACTCCTCCTAAGAGAATTGAGAAAAGGAGGAAGAGGCTGCACTTGCAGTTGCATCCTCCAGCTTATTTTCCAAGTCAGCTATTTTTTCTTCATTGACAATATTCAAGGCTTTGACGTCCTGCAATTGGGTCTGCAAAGAAGCATTCTATGTTTCAATATCTTCAATCTTATCCTCAAATGATCTTCTGATCTCACGAACATCAACTTCATGGTCTTCATTGGCCTTATCCAGTTTCTCTTCAAGTATTTTTACCTCTTCCTTCTTCGAATCAATTTCCTTGTTCAGTGTTGTCACCAAATCAAAATTGGCACCTGCAAAAGCACCCAAGGCAGCAGCAGAGTCGAGTGCTTCTTGTTGTATGCTATTTGATTTTTTAGTCCAAATTATTTGAATAGCAACAGGAGCCTACAAGACATCTTGATCCATGGCTCTCTTTTTACCTCTCTTCATCACTGCTTTTGTTGCTTTACTATAAAAGTAATCTCCAAGAGGGACTACTATGTCTTCTTCAAAATCAGCTACCAACTCAGTAAATGATGTAATGACACTTGGTGTTGAGACTAATGGAGTGGTTTGAGTGATATCAGAGCTAGTAATTGGCATAGTCACATTCGAGAAGTGGTTGGTGAAGCAGGAATACTTTCTGAGACCTATGGTATAGAGGTTGGGATAGGAATTAAAGTAAGAAATTTAGAAAGTGGAATGGATGTATCAACAGCTGGTGGTGAGGAAGGAACATCTGGGACCTCGACATCATTGGCTAGTGATGATGAAGGAAATAATGGTGATGGTAGAGAGACAGTTGAAGACTGGATTTATTCCACTATTGGTGGTGGAATGTGAAGTGAAATTGACAGGATAAGAAGTGGAGCAGTAAGGGTGGTTAGTGTATGAAATAAATGGGATATGATGGATGGCATTGTTACCCTAGAGGATAAAGCTGAAAGAGTTTGAATGGATGAGAGTAGAAGTGTTGAAGTGGTAGTATCAGCAGCGGTGGTGGTTACAAGAAACTGTTAATCAGGAAAAGGATCATCCATTGTTATGGCATTCAATAGATCTTCCATTGGTTGAGAATTCTCAGTTGCTTCTTCTATCACAGGCACAGGAGGATGTGTCTCATCTTCCACATCACTATCTTCTATATTTAGCATAGGAATTTGGGAGGCATGAGTTTGAACCTTTTGTCTTTTAGTTGGTTTTCCCTCAGCTATTACTTGAACATCAACAATCAAGTTAGCTGCAGCAGCCACCTGAACATGAGCAGTGGGTTTGGGCACTGCAACTACTTGGGTATCTAGCACCTACTAATCCGAGGCTTCAACAGGTCTATAAATGGACTCTATCTTAAAAAAAACTTTGCTTAGACCCAATATCTGGGGAAGTTTTTATAAATAGTGTACTAGTGTCTGCTTGTAGGTTTGGCTCATATCAGAATTCAGTTAATTTTAGGTTTGTGTGCATGTGACATATGTCTTCGAGTATACAAATGTTTTCGGGTTATACAGATGGGGCATGATGGCACACCCGGAATATTGCTTCTGCAACATGGGTTATTTAATAGAAGGCCAAGTTTTGAGTTCAGGTGGAGTATCTCTCGGCCCGACCACTAATAACATTTCATAATATAGTGTTGTAATCGATTTGATGTCGGAATCCATTATTCGAGGTATCAGAAATATAACCATCTACTTAGACTCACAATTTGTCGTATCCCAGTTAAATGGTATATACCATGTCCGGTTCCTAGTCTTGTTACGAAATTTTTTAAGGATTCATTTGTTAGAAAGAGAATTTCATTTCATTACTTATATACATATACCAAGGACACATAATTACCTAACTGACCTGCTAGCTAGCTACATCATCAATAGACATTTATATCACAATTCATTCACATAAACATTAAATAATAAAAAAATTACACATTGTATATAGTGCCAATAAATCCATTTGTATATATAAGTAGATAAAAAGTACAAAAAAGTGGGACTGAGTTCATAATAAGATTTTACACTACACTGGCGGAACTCATGATACAAAATGGGCATACAACCCTACATGATATAGAAAAATGCTAAATACAAAAATATATGCCTCTACAAAGACTAACATCAATCAGACTCCTCCTCTGCACGGGCAACCTCGGCCTCCTGGTAGAGAACCACATATGTGGCTACTTTGCGGAGTAACCTACTCCATACAGTAGGTACACCAACCACTCACATCTGCATATCCATAGGGATATGCTCTATAGGAAGAGGCCTAAACCCTGTGGTCAATCCAATAATGCAACTCTCCACCATACCAAGAATACTATGCAACTCCCTCAATGGGAAGTGCTGCATGTACCAATACTCTAGCATGCCCATCAGGACATACAAGTCCAATATATATATCATGACACATATATCAATCCTCACATTATAAAAAATATATAACTTTCCAAAATAGAAATAAAAAATAAAATAAAAAAACAAAAACAAAAGTAAAGACTTACCAATATTACCCTAGGCACCCCCAGGAGGAAACATCAAATCCAGATCTCCATGAAAATCTAACCCAACATATGGGAACTCCTAGCAGGGATTTGACGGCTCCACCAATAGTGTAATTCATCATCAAATAAAGTAGTGATAGATCCACCTCCATGCCTCATAAAGAGATCACTCCATCGAACCAACCGAGGTCCATGCCAATCTAATTGTGGAAGTGTAGTCCTGGGGCTAATGCATAGAATCCATTCAAAGAAGAATGATACAAGGATGGTACCATACCCAAATTTATTTTCCCTTCTCTCTAGGCATTCGGTCAATTGATGCTTAAGGTTCACCAATAAACCACTAGCCCAATTGAACATCACTCCTCGAATACATTCAACCCCTATCTGCATTTGGTTGTGGGTAGCTAAGTTTAATGTAGCACTGGTGACCACTCTGGTCATAGTGTTTAGTATAACTTTGAGGGGAGATCTTGCAATATTGGAAAGAGGAACTTGAATACCTTATTTTTGAGTTCCAGGAGTGCAATAAGAATTCACATAATCTTGTACTGAGAGGGCACCAACCCCATGGAAGGCCCCTTTCAAGTTGACTACCTCTCCTCGACGTGATAAACTAGTAATGAAGTAGATGTCGTCCATGGTAATTTCAAGAATCTCAACTTGGATATTAAAGACCCCTTGGTCTACATCCTAGTATCTCACTAGAATCTCGAGAAGTGATCTTTGAGCTCTCATATTTGCGGTTCGAAATAATTTGAGTAGAGCACAACGCCTCAATGAATTTAGATTCAAAGGATCTCTAAGGGAATCCCGAAAGGTCCTCATGTTCCCTGTCATGCCAAACTAGTACCATATCTACAAAAAAATGGGTTTTAGCTCTTCAACGTTAAAATTTAAAAAATCTAACCCACGATGCGCAGGTGGAAGTTAGGACGGTTGCACACTACACACAAGTGAGCCAAGGACCACCTACGCATATCAGGATTACACGCGACATGATAATGTCCCACCTGCGCATGTGATTCTAAAGAAATAAATTGAAGCTAAAAAACTCAAATCAACACTAAAAAATAAAAAAATTCAGATGAAAAATGATGAGCACAGTGAGAGGAAATACCTACAAGTGACAGATTCGAAAATGGTCCACCAGATCGACCGCAACAAGAATTCAAACTTTTAGAGATTTCTAGGATCTTCAAAGTGGTAAAGTGTAAATGAATTATTTCTTCACATTATTTTACTATTTAAAAAAGAAATATTTTTATTTTTAGCCACTTTTTATATAGTTTGATATTTTTAACTTATTATATGGGATACTAATGGTTCATTTGTGAATTAGGTGTGATTTTAATAAGGAGGAGGATGAGTATCAATGTTCTTTTTACATATATAATGGAATAAAAGGTCTAGGTCATTTTTACCCACATATCAAGTAGGTCATATTCACTCTACACACTACATTATGACCTTACCATATATCATGCCATAGGACCTTTACTCCATGGATTGTGACTTTTAACCCCCTTACAACATCCTAATGGTCGTTGTTCTTCAATGGATAGAACCTACCACACATGGGATACCCTAGTTAGTACCTATTTGCCATTTTGGTGCCCATGTTGTGCTTCACTATGGTTGGAAGCCTAGTTACTTTATTCCTGAAACAAGCCTGCATACTTTGTCTTTTTCTGACCTCCACATTAAAGGCTCCCACTGTGTATGGAGTGTCTTTAAGCTCTTTTCTACCTCCTCAAAGCATGAAAAGATTCTCGAGCCAACTTGACTCTTTCATACTCGTTAAAGTACTTGAAATTTCATCTACACAGTATAATTTTAAGCCTTTTCCAAACCATTTATATTATATATGAAAAAGGAATACTCTATTCATATGTGGCTAGAAGAGTTCTTTCTCGCAATATTTTACCCTTTTTTGGGTGAGGAGACTAAATTCACAAAAAATGACACCTTGGAGTCTTCTTTAGGTTTTTCAAACTCTCTAAATATGAAAACACTAGGCGAGCATCTACCAACTCGGACTCTATATAAAATCCACGAGATGGCGAAAGAGTTATTGTTTAAGTTTTTCGGACTCTTTAAATATGAAAACATCGATGAGCATGAATAGATCGGGGCTTGATATAAAATCTAGGAATCAATATTTTATCTACCAATCTTCTATCTTGTCTTCAAGCTTGTGAAACAAAGAAGATAGTGTTGAGTTTCTGTAATACCCCATTTTTCCCTTGATGTTTATTGGCTTCAATGTAAATACAGTGTATATGCGGTGTGTGTGTGTATTCGTTCTAGTGTGGAGCTCAAGACCAAGGCCCCACTAGTGGATGTTAAGGTTATTGCATAGGCAAGTATTTGACAGTTTGATTATTCATGGGCTGTTAAGCCATGAAGAAATGTAAATCATGTAATTATTTATTAATGAATAAAATAACCAAGAAGTTGGCTAAGGTGGAAACTAATGAGAAGGGGCCATGTGTATCCACTAGGGAGAGGTGAGGGGGTTATGGTATTGGTACCCATGTTTCCACATGTCCGATTGTGAACCCTTTTGACCTCCCTGCTAACATTGATTTGGTTGTAGAGGGTGGTTGAGAACCCTATTGCTGAAGTCGATGGAGTATGGAGCATGCCTATGATTTCGTATGGCAGTGCATGGCTCTGATTGCTTATCCTGGAAGACACTCAATCGCCGAAAAAAATCGCAGAACCTGTTTGACTACCCGTTTTATGGAGGGGAACATACATTCATGCATTCACGACTCGCCATTCACGATCCATCCATTAAGCGAGAGAGAACTGGTAGAGATATTCCTACATACACGGACCCACAGAGCCAGTCGGGAGGCAGCTTGAAGATAGTCGTGTTTTTCCTGTGTAATATAAAATACCATAGTAAGTGTGTGAGCAAACCAAGTCTACTCATGATAGAGTGACAAGAACCTATGAGGAATCGCAGAGCTTGAATAGTGCAGAGAAAACCGTGAGGACCAAGGATTGGATCGCAGAGAGTAGATTGCGGAACAGATTCCTTCCCGCAAGTCTGAAAGAATTCATCTTGTTGAACTATGGAAGAGGTTGGGTTGCTTGATAAACCCGGTGAAGGTTGTAATTTCATAGAACTAGTGACTGGACCTTTCTATGCCCATCCTGAATAACACTGCAAGGGAAAAGGCCTTGAGAGACTGTGCAACAGAGAAGAGGGTATTCCTTGTGGGGGGTGTGGTAGGTAATGTGGGTGCCAAGTCTGGTGAGTGTTGAGATGCTTGCAGCTCTTTGGTTGAGCTCGTTGAATTAGCAATGCCTTTTTTGTTATCCCTATATGTTTGATAAACCCACTGCAGGTTGGCTTAGCATGATCAGCTTGCCTAATATGCTTGATAAACCCAATTGTATGCTGGCTGGGAATGACTGTGTTGTTTGGTATGCTTGATAAACCCAATTGGAAGTTGGCTTAGCATGACCAGTATATCCCTGTATGCTTGATAAACCCATTGTAGGTTGTCTTAGCATGGGTAGATTCCCTGGAATGCTTGATAAACCCAAATGCAAATTGGCTTAGCATTGGGATGGAACCTTGACTATGAGAGAACTTGATAGCCCTCCTTAGTGGATACACATCCCATCTTAGGGGTGATCTCTCAGCTGAAAAAGTACAAGCTGGATAGAGATCTATGGTTGGGTGGAACGTTTCTCTCACTTATCCAATTGCTTGGCAGCTTCAGAAAGTTAAATAATAAGTACTTCCTTGTTACCATGAATGATGATGTTCCATTGTTATAATATGGTTGCTTATGTTTAGTTATGGAATGTATGTTCGTATCAATTTGATTGATAGGAAGATCATATGTGAACCTGAGTAGGAGGCTGATTTATTGTTATGTATATCATTGTATTACAGGATTTTAATGCATTATAAGTCTTGCATGTGATCGATATAATTTCTAGATCTAACTTTATGCAACTTGCATGTTGGGATATGTTTGATTAATCCTATGAATGAGTTGTGCGACTACACCTGATATTTGGGAAGGGAGGGGGATACCATGATGTGTTTCATAACCCCTCTGCAGATCAGGTGAAGGGGAAGGCTCATGGGAGAAGACATATAGAGTTTTAGGAAGTTTTAAGGCATGAAAAAGTGAAATTATGATGGAATATTTAGCCGAGGTAATGACAAGGTTATAATCCTCAGAAGGATGAGAGAATTATACAAGTGGAAAGAGCTCTCCAAGAGATTTCCAACGATACTGGGCTTGCCTCATTTGGCTCAAGGACGAGGGAGAAACAAGTCTAGGAAGTTTGTAGATGTAGATGAGAAGGTTCCGTATTTCCGCATCCGCAATGCAGATTGCGGATTGCGGAAAGGAATTTTTTTTCAGAAATTCAAGTTTGGAATTCCGCAATTCCGACTTCCGCAATGCGGATTGCGGATTTCAGAAAGAGCATTTTTCCGGTAAATCGAAGTTGGACTTCCGCAATTGCGGATTGCGGATTGCGGAAAGGAAGTTGACGAAATAATTAGACTTCCACTATCCTGAGTTCTCCAATGTGGATTGCATATTGTGGAAGGGTGTTGGAGAGATAAGTTCAATAATCTGTCTTCCGCATCCCACAATGCGGATTGCGGATTGTGGAAGGACAGATTGCAGATTGCAGATCCGAGGAAACTTGTGGATTGCGGATCCAAGAGAGTTGCGGATTGCAGATTGTGGATCCGAGGAAACTTATGGATTGCGGATTGTGGATCCGAGGAAACTTGCGGATTGCAAATCCAAGAGAGTTTTGGATTGCGGATTGTGGATCCAAGAGAGTTGCGGATTGAAGATTGAGGATCCAGTGGTGCAAATTGCAGAAAGGTGTGAATGAAAGCATTTCGAAGAAAAAAAAAGTATCAAAGTCTCCCATCGCTTCTGAAGGACACCGATGTGATCGGGGGATGCTACAGAGTGGTATCAGAGCTTCGGTTACAACACTGGAGCTATTGGGCCGAGACATGGAAATACTTATGTGCAAAGAATGCATACATGATGCGGGTTTTGGATGAATGTGTATTAATTGATTGATTGTCCAATGAATTCCATATTTGAATGGGTGTATAATATTTATTGTATGCTTGTAATGTATAATAGATGTTTCTATTATGCATAGTTATAGTAGCAACAATGGTAAGTTGAGTTGTCCAGAAATTCCACATGCAAATAAGTAAAGATGGCGACTTATGATGATGCCCAGGACCCTTACAAACATCCTTATGAGAAGGAGGAAGATGTTCTAGGTGAAAAATGTGCAAGAAGCACATACAAACGCAGAGTCTAATGGAAGGAGGGAACGAGTAACGCCCCCAAACTTGGCCGAGACCATGGTAAGCTTTAATGAACCATTGATGAAGGCGCAAGAAGAGCAACATCAACTTAATGCAGCTATATTGCAGAGTCTCATGGATCTACAACATAAAATAAATGGTGGGTCTAATCCAAGCAACGAGGGCCGAGAAGAAATGAACGCAGAAAGTCAGTCGAGGGGTCATTCTAGGAGAAGGACTCTAAGCCCTAGAAGGAATTTTGTGGGAAGAAAACATGGAACGCCCTATTCTAGATCTCATTCTAGTAGGTTAGTTGATTCCCAGGGTTCTCAAGGAAACCCGAGGCATACTCCCAGCAAGAGTAGGAGCAAAAAGAAGCACAGAGGTATTCCACAAGGCGAGTTCTAGAAGGCAAGACCTCCCACTTTTGATGGTGAAGGTAAAGAAGGTCAAGAAGTAGAGGCATGGATTCTTGGAATGATGAAGTACTTCATAATACATGAATATGCAGAGAATGAAAATGCTAAGGTTGTTATTTATAACCTTGGCGGAAGAGATTCTATTTGGTGGGATCACCTCATGCAGGTGAAAGGAATCAGTGAAAGAAGGATTAGTTGGGACAGATTCCAGTGGTACTTTCAAGAGAAATACCTATCAGCTAGGTACTACGATAATAAAAGGAAAGAGTTCAATGAACTCAAACTTGGGCATAACACTTATGGAGGTGCATATCCATAAGTTTCTAGAGCTGTTGAGGTATCTGGACTACATCAAGGATGAAAGAATCAAGATCTAATGTTTCCTTGGTAGTCTACCACAGAGTTATAGATATAGGATTGAGTTTGTCAGTCCACCAAGCTTTGAAGAAGCCATTAGAATGGCAGAGCATTGCTATGAGTAGGCTAAAGGTAAATCAGAAATGCAATCAGCATGGAAAGGTAAGCCCAAGGGAAAGTTCGAACCAAGAAGAAGTGGATTTAAAACACCTCTTAGAAATCAATCCAAAACCTTTCCACAGGGACAACAAGCTAGGAGTGGATTTTAGCCGGCAGTAGTAGCAGACAAAGCACAGAGAGGACCACTTCAGTCTTGGGGGATGTGGAGAAACCACATGCGGAGAGATTGTCCAACTAAAAGGGAGTACCTGAGGAGCGTGCACAACATTGAAGGAGAAAATACAGTGGGAGACATGGAAAGAGCAGTGCCTAGGATCTATGCAGCACTGGATGACCGTCAAGCAGACCACCAATCAGCAGTGGTGTAGGTTGCAGGTAAGATTTTTAAGCAATCTATTTCTTTTTTGATTGACCCAGGGTCTACCCATAGTTATGTATCTCTTGGGGTAGTTGAAATTTGTTCTCTTGGTAAATTAAAGCATAGTAATCCTTGGCTAGTTCAGTTAGTGAGAGGCACCAAGAGTAAGGTAAGTGAAGTAGTGGGGAAGTGTCCCATAGAATTGAATGGACTCCTCACTCATGTAGAATTGAATGTCTTACCATTAGGATCATATGATGCCTTAATTGGCATGGATTGGTTGGAAATACATAAGGTCAAATTAGACTGTTATGAGAAAGCACTTGAATGCCTTGATGATGAAGGAAAGCCAAGGCTGGTAAAAGGAATTTCGAAGTGATTTTCAGTGAGGCATATTTCAGCCCTACAGCTGAGAAAGTTATACAGGAAGGGTTGTCAATTGTATGCTCTACATACATCAGATTCAGCAGAAGATAAAGGACCAAGGATAGAAGACTTTCCATTGTTGCAAGAGTTCAAATATGTGTTTCCGTATGAAGTTTTGGGACTGCCAGCCAAGAGAGATATTGACTTTTCCATTAACCTTGTTCCAGGAGCAGCACCAATTTCCAAGGCTCCTTATAGAATGAGCACACCTGAGCTGATCGAGTTGAAGATGCAGCTGTAAGAATTAATTGGAAAGGAATATAACATACCTAGTGTATCCCCTTGGGGTAGTATTTGTGAAGAACAAGGATGGAACATTGAGATTCTGTATCGATTACAGAAATCTCAACAAAGTGACAGTTAAGAACAAGTATCCTTTGCCAAGGATTGATGACTTGTTTGATCAGATGAAGGAAGCTATAGTGTTCTCCAAGATTGACTTGAGTTCGGGGTACCACCAAGTGAGGATTAAGGAAGAGCACATTCATAAGACAACTTTCCGGACTAGGTATGGTCATTACGAATTCACAGTGGTGCCATTGGGTCTCACCAATGCACCTGCAACATTCATGTGCCTCATGAATGATGTCTTCAATAAATACTTGGATAAGTTTTTGATTGTGTTCTTGGATGAAATCCTTGTGTATTCCAAGAATGAAGAAGAGCATAATGAGCATCTAAGGATGGTATTGCAAGTTCTTATAGAACTTCAGTTGTATTCCAAGTGGAGCAAGTGTGAATTGTATCAAAAGGAAGTGTCGTATTTGGATCATGTTATATCGGCTGAAGGTATTGCAGTGGATTCTGAGAAGATAAAGGCCATAATGGATTGTCCTAATCCGAGGAATGTTGCAGATGCAAGATCTTTTATGGGTCTTGATAGTTACTACAGAACATTTATTGGAGGGTTCTCCAAGATAGCTCGCCCAATCACCTCATTTCATAGGAAGAGTATCAGATTTGTATGGTCTAAGAAATGTGAGAAGAGCTTCCAGCAGTTGAAGAAATTGCTCACTAGTGCCCCTATTATGAAGATTGCATATCCTAGAAAGGATTTTGTGGTATGCATTGATGCTTGGATTGAAGGACTTGGTGGAGTACTAATGCGGGAAGGGTCTGTAATTTTCTATGAGTCAAGGAAGCTAAAAGAGCATGAAAGGAACTACGCCACCCATGACTTAGAGCTAGCAGCCATAGTTCATGCTCTCAAGAGATGGAGGCATTATCTCTTGGGAAGAAGATTTGAACTCCGGACGGATCACATGAGTTTGAAATATTTGTTTGACCATCCAAATATGAATGCTAGGAAAACTAGATGGATGGAGTTTCTATGTGATTTTGATTTGGAAATCAAACATGTTAAAGGAAAAGAAGATAAAGTCGATGATGCACTCAGCAGAAAATTTCATATTGCAGCAGTAAGTAGGTGTGAATTAGACTTGAAGGAAAGGATTTTAGAGGCTAAAAATAGTGATGAAGTCTACCTTCAGGTCAAGGATAAATTGCAGTAGGATGTTATGGATGAAAAGTATGAAAAATATCAGATAGGTGAGGGTAATGTTCTCATTTATCAAAATGCTAGACTGTACGTTCCAAACAGTGTGGATTTGAAGAAGTTGGTGATGGATTAGATACATCAAATACCATACTCAGGAAATCCAGGATATCATAAGACTATAACAACAACAAGGAAGCAGTAATTTTGGCATCGTATGAAGAGAGACATAGCTGAGTACATTTTTAGGTGTCAAAAGTGTCAATAGGTCAAGGTAGAGTACCAACATCTAGCAGGATTGTTACAGCCCTTACACATTCCAAAGTGGAAGTGGGAAGTGATCTCTATGGATTTCACAACAGGGTTTCCAATGACAGTGAAGAAACATGATGCAATCATGGTGGTGGTGGAAAATCTATCAAAGGTAGCTCATTTCATTCCAGTTAAGTCCACTCACAAGGCCAATGACATTGCAGATATCTTCATGGGAGAGATATTCAAGTTGCATGGATTTCCCAAGGCAATAATTTCAGACCGTGACACAAAGTTCACATATAATATTTGGAAAGGATTGTTCCAGGAATTATGAACTCAGTGGAATTTTAGCACAGCCTATCATCCTCAAACGAATGGTCAATCTGAGAGAGTAAATCAGATTCTTGAAGACATGTTAAGGATGTATGTGATGGACAAGCCATCTAAGTGGGAAGACTATTTACACTTAGTGGAATTTTCCTACAACAATGGACATCAAGCATCATTGAAAAGGAGTCCCTTTGAAGTGTTGTATGGAAAAGGATGTAGAACACCAATGAGCTGGGACAACCCAGTGAACAGGGTAGTGCTTGTACTAGAAAAGATTGAGGAAATGGAGCAAGAGATTATGAAGATCAGACAGAATTTGAAGGCAACACAGGATAGGAAGAAACATTATGGAGATATGAAAAGAATGCATAAGGAATTTCAGATTGGGGATCATGTCTACTTAACAGTGAAACCAAGAAAGAGTTCCATGAAGTTGGGAAGTTGTGCCAAGTTGGCACCAAGATATTGTGGACCGTTTGAAGTCCTTGATAGGAAAGGGCCAGTTGCATATAGGATTGCATTTCTTGATAACATGAAATCTCATAATTTTTTCCATGTATCGTTGCTTAAGAAATATGTACATGATCCTAATCATATCATTGTTTGGCATGTGATACAGGTGGAACCAGAGGGAGAGTTCCAGGTGGAGCCTATATGCATCCTCGACAGGAAGGTTACCTTGCTTCGGAACCGGGCCATAGAGTAGGTAAAGGTGCAATGGAAGCACCTTAACCCAGAAGAGGCCATGTGGGAGCTGGAGGATGCCATGAAAGAGGCATTCCCATTTTTGTTCAGTTTTGAGAACATCGAGGACGGTTTTATTTTAACGGAGAGGGAGTTGTAATACCCCATTTTTCCCTTGGTGTTTATTGGATTCAATGTAAATACTGTGTATATACAGTGTGTGTGTATTCTCCCTAGTGTGGATCTCAAGGCCAAGGCCCCACTAGTAGATGTTTAAGGTTATTGCATAGGAAAGTATTTGACAGTTTGATTATTCATGGGTTGTTAAGCCATGAAGAAATTTAAATGATGTAATTATTTATTGATGAATAAAATAACCAAGAAGCTAGCTAAGGAGGCAAATAATGAGAAGGGCCACGTGTATCCACTAGGGAGAGGTTAGGGGGTTATGGGATTGGTACCCATGTTGACACGTGTCCGACTGTGAACCCTTTTGATCTCCCTTCTGAAATTAATTCGGTTGCAGAGGGTGGTTGAGACCCCTGTTGCTGAAGCCGATGGAGTATGGAGCATGCCTGCGATTTCATATGGCAATGCATAGATATGATTGCTTATCCTAGAAGACACCCAATCGTCGAAAAAACTCGCAGAGCCTATTTGACTACCCATTTTGTGGAGGGGAACATACATTCATGCATTCAAGACTCGCCATTCACGATCCATCAATTCAGTGAGAGAGAACTGGTAGAGATATTCCTGCATACGCGGACCCGCAGAGCCAACTAGGAGGTAGCCTGAAGATAGTTGTTTTTTTCCTGTGTAATATAAAATACCATAGGAAGTGTGTAATCAAACCGAGTCTACTCGTGACAGAGTGATAAGAACCTGCTAGGAATCATAGAGCTTGAACAGTGTAGAGAAAACCGTGAGGACCTAGGATTGGATCACAAAGATTACATTGGGGAACAGAGACCTAGCCACAAGTCTGAAAGAAGTCAACTTGTTGAACTATGGAAGAGGTTGGGTTGCTTGATAAACCCAGTGAAGGCTGTAATCTCATAGAACTAGTGACTGGACCTTTCTATGCCCATCCTGAATAACACTGCAAGGGAAAAGACCTTGAGGGACTGTGCAGCAGAGAAGAGGGTATTCCTTGTGGGGGGTGTGGTAGGTAATGTGGGTGCCAAGTCTGGTGAGTGTTGAGATGCCTGCAGCTCTTTGGTTGAGCTCGTTGAATTAGCAATGCCTTTTTTGTTATCCCTATATGTTTGATAAACCCACTGCAGGTTGTCTTAGCATGATCAGCTTTCCTGATATGCTTGATAAACCCAACTGTATGCTAGCTTGGCATCACTGTGTTGTTTGGTATGCTTGATAAACCCAACAAGAAGTTGGCTTAGTATGACCAGTATATCCTTGTATGCTTGATAAACCCACTATAGGTTGGATTATCATGGGTAGATGCCCTGGAATGCTTGATAAACCCAACTGCAGATTGGATTAGCATTGGGATGGAACCTTGACTGTGAGAGAACCTGATAGCCCTCCTTAGTGGATACACATCCCATCTCAGGGGTTATCTCTCAGCTGAAAAAGTACAGGCTGGACAAAGATCTAAGGTTGGGTGGAACATTGCTCTCACTTAGCCATTTGCTTGGCAGCTTCAAAAAGTTAAAAGATAAGTACTTCCTTGTTATGATGAATGATGATGTTCCATTGTTATAATATGGTTGCTTATGTTCAGTTATGGAATGTACGTTCGTATCAATTTGATTTATAGGAAGATCATATGTGAACCTGAGTAGGAGGATGAGTTATTGTTATGTATATCATTGTATTGCATGGGTTTAATGCATTATAAGTCTTGCATGTGATCGATATAATTGATAGATCTAACTTTATGCACCTTGCATGTTGGGATATGTTTGATTAATCCTATGAATGAGTTGTGGGACTACACCTGATATTTGGGAAGGGAGGGGGATACCCTGATGTGTTTCAGAACCCCTTTGTGGATCAGGTGAAGGGGAAGGCTCATGGGAGAAGACTGATAGAGTTTTAGGAAGTTTTAAGGCATGGAAAAGTGAAATTATGATGGAATATTTAGCTGATATAATGAAAAGGTTATAATCCTCAGATGGATGAGAGAGTTATACCAGTGGAAAGATCTCTCCAAGAGATTTCCAACGGTACCAAACTTGCCTCATTTGGCTCAAGGACGAGGAAGAAACAAATTTGGGAAGTTTGCAGATGTAGAGGAGAAGGTTCCGCATTTCCATATCTACAATGCGGATTGCGGATTGCAGAAAGGAAAGGTTTTTCGGAAATTCAAGTTTGGACTTCCGCAATGTGTATTGCGGATTGCGGAAAGAGTAGTTTTTCGGTAAATCGAATTTTGACTTCCCCAACCTAACATCCGCAACTGTGGATTGCGGATTGCAGAAAGGAATTTGATGGAATAATTAGACTTCCGCTATCCCGAGTTCCGCAATGCGGATAGCGGATTGTGGAAGGGTGTTGGAGAGACAAGTTCGACCATCTGTCTTCCGCATCCTGCAATGCAGATTGAGGATTGTGGAAGGAGGGATTACGGATTGTGGATCCAAGGCAACTTGCGGATTGCAGATCCAAGAGAGTTGTGGATTGCGGATCCAAGGCAACATGCATATTCTGGATCCAAGGAAACTTGCGGATTGTGGATCCAAGAGAGTTGCAGATTGCGGATTACAGATCCAAGAGAGTCGCAGATTGTGGATCCAAGAGAGTTGCGTATTGCGGATTGCGAATCCGGTGGTGCAAATTGAGGAAAGGTGTGAATGAAAGCATTTCGAAGAAAAAAAGAGTATCAAGGTATCCCATTGCCTCTAAAGTACACCGAGGTGATCGGTGGACTCTATAGTTTCCCTTCCATGGACTCATAAAATTACACATGGATGGACCCTTTTAGGGATCGAACCAATCCATTTTCAGGTTCGTTAAATATATGCAATAGACTCATTGTTCGGTGAGCTATATCAAGCATACTTTTATTTTTTGTGCTCGTTAAACCATGAAATGTACAAAAAGAGAACGGGAAGGGAAAGGTGTCATATCTCTATTGAAAATGGCAATACGTCTAAATATATCCTTGAACATGGCACTTACTTCAAGTATACCTTGTTGATTGGTCTTAGTTTCAGCCTTAGGGTGAACCTTGTTTTCAGTATTTTTACTCCTCCGATTGGTTACTCTTCCAATCATATGGAGAATTTGTTAATATCTCCTATAGTGTAGATTTATTTCATCTGAAGTTGACTGATTTATCTCTATATTATGATCAATATTCAAGGATGTAACATGTGTCTTCCATTCTCCAGTTTCCCAGACCTTTTTGTGTCTTCCATTCGTTGGTGTCATTTTCTTTTATCATGTCATCTTAATCCTTGGTTATTCCCCATGTTGGATGATGGAGGATTCCTTAAGTCCTCCCTTCCAAAATAATTCTTCCCATCGACTTCAACTCATATTTCTCTGGGAATGAAGTTCAGAGTTTCAAATATTACCTTGGATATTACAGTCATCAATGACAGTCTACCTCGCCATCAAGTAGTATGAATACATCAATGTCCTCTACTTGATGGATTCTTCAAGTGTTCGACTTCAAGAACATCCATTCACACATGTTAGACTGTACTAGATACCTTAGGGCCCATATTCTTCATTGGTGGAACCCCTCGCATTTTTTAACGGTATACATTAATTATTGGTAATTAAACGGTTTCCTCCATCTTCGATGTCAACTCATTTATTCACATGGTTTGGGTTTGTATCTATTGGGGGTTGGTTTGAAGACCTTGGCTTTATCATAAAATTTTTCCCAAATTACGCAATACTATCCCCCTTCTTCTGATTTTCACTTGATGAGGCATAGATCCACTTTTGTATTCATGTGGCTATGTTCCTACTTTTGTTTTTCATGGATCCACGCTTGTATTCTTGTGGCCATGATATATACATCAGTCATACATTTGTATCAATGTACTGAAGGTCATGTTCTAACATTTTGAACATTGATAACACATCAGGGATCATATTATCTAATAGCTTGAATATGTTTCAATTACTTAATGTAATGTACCAACCAGAATTGATGATACACTAACTAACTCTCCTACAAGACTCAAGGAAAAACAGTGAACTCTAGTGACTAGTTTGACTATAGGAAGGAAAAATAAAAACAAAATATGGAAGGGAAGAGGATCATTCTAGCTAATAGAACCTTTTTACAATGTACTAGTACCATTAATGTTTCAAACATTATCTAGGATGAATTCTACTCCGAGGCACCTGGGAACCCCAACATATGCAAACTAGAACTTCAACTAAGCATTGACTGAGAACCAATGGTAAGGTATTTTGACTTAGCGAGGATAAATATCATTAAATAAAATTCAATTATTATCCTATTTTTTCTCCAAAAATTTTTGGAAGGTTCTGAGGAGGTCTCACAAATATACAACAAAAATTGCCTTCCAGGATTGCACAACTAGTCCAAATTTAGGAATTCCCAGACAGTCTAAGAGGCACACGAATTTATGATTTTAAGATTGGAATGAGTCATTTGGAGTATTAATTAACATCATAGATATAAATCACTTAATTTGGGATGATATTCATTCATTTACAAAACAAGTTTTGGAAACTAGCTTATTTTCATAGAAATCTAGACTAGGTGCAAGAAGAGGTATTGGAATCATATTTTTATTCAGTAAAACATTAGAATTGAAATCAGAGGTCCATTATTACAGTCATATTAGCCATAATTAGTTGTTTTACAAATCATATAGTTCTCAGGAAATAGATACATCAAGAACAAGTTCTTCCATCAAGAAAGACTAAGAAAATACTCATAGATATGCATGGAGGGATATCAAATCTATGTCATAATCTCATACTCCACTGGTTCAGAATTCAGGAGCTGCAATAATCTCATTTACAATGGATTAATACCATCATCCTCTCACAGGAAGTAGGGGCAATCTCCCAGCTTGGACTAGGGGAACATCTACCAAGTCACTAAGGCACAATTGCATTCAATCCAATTCTCCAACTGTCAAAAGATGTGATAGTTGTGCTATCTCCTTATTTTATAGATGGAATATGAATTGAGGATCAAGTATACTAGGCTAATGCGCCCTCATGGATGGATAAGGAAATCTTTCTTTCATCCTTTTCTCCTTTTTTTCTTTGCTTTCTACTTTTACCTTTTTTGCTTTAGCTTTTCTATCCTGCTTTGCTTTTGACTAATTTTTCTTGCTTTTCTACCTTATCCTACTTTTCTACCTTATCTTGCTTTTCTATCTTTATCCTGCTTTCTTCTTTTATGTTGCTTTCTGCTTTATGCTGATTTTCTTGAGTTTTGATTCCTTTTTGCTTTGTACCATCTTTTCTTTCTTTTCCCTGATTTTCTAGCTTTGGATACTTTCACCTATCTTTACTTGGAACTCACCTCTTTGGTCAGCCTTATCCTATAAGGTGCACTTCTGGAGAATTATCCACTTTATTTCAAAATACAAATAGCTATTTGATGAAAAATAATAATTATTATTATGTGGATATCAAACTTTAGGAAAAATAAACCACACCTCCTAATTAATTAAATGCATGAACTTTCAAAATTAACCCCAATTATATGAAGTTTTCCTCCTCAACCCAAGGGATTGATTTGGTTAGGAACTCAATCCAGTAATCATCAATGAGGGTACATGACATTCCTCCCCTCCCAATATTTCTTTTCCTCAAGCAATTTCAAATTGGGATGTTGTAAGATGTGTTCTCCTTCCCAAGTAGCATCCTCACTAGGCAGTCTTTCCCATTGCTCCAGGAATTCCTTAATGATTCTACTTCTTAGATTCTTCTCTCAGACCTCCAAAATATTCTATGGAACTAACACCAATGTCCTTCATCATAAAGGGGAGGAAATTCTTTTGAAACCTTAACTTCCTTCCCTATTGTCTTCTTCAAACAAGACACATGGAAAACATTGTGAATCCTACTACCTGGAGGCAATTCTAACTCATAAGCCACTTCACCGATCTTCCATAGGACTTGGTAGGGACCATAGAACCTTGGCTACATATTCTCAGCCCCTTTAGACTTCAATTAGGATTGTCTATAGGGATGCAACCTTAAATACACCAGATCTCCTACTTGGAAGGTTCGCTCCACTCTCTGCTTATCTACATTCACCTTATGTCTATTCTATGCTACCAGCAAGTTGTCCTTAAGAGTTCTGAGTAACTTGAATCTATTGGATCCAATCCTTTTCCTTTCATGTCTTGAAATCACCAAATATCATTTCATAAAAATTGAGTGCATCATATCCATATAGGGCCTTGAATGGTGGCATTCCAATTGAAAGATGAAAAGTAGTATTGTAACAAAATTATCCCAAATGGAGCCAATAAGTCCATGAATTTTGATGACCAATAAAATAGTTTCTCAGGTACCCTTCTAGCCATTCGTTCACTCTCTCTGTTTGGACATCAGTCTATGGATGGTGTCTTGTACTCATGTCCAAACTTGTCCCCACTAACTTGAACAATTCTTGCCAAAAATTGCTAGTGAACTTGCTATCTCTATCACTGATGATGGACTTGGGCATTCCATGAAGTTTGAAGAATTATTTGATGAAAGTTTCATCCACTTGGATGGGCGCTGCAATATTAGTTGTGACAACAAATAAATGTGCATATTTAGTCAATCTATCAACCACAACAAAATTATTGTCTTTAACTTGGCTTTTGGGGAGACCATTGATGAAATCCATCGATACACTTTCCCATTTATGTTCGGGAATAGGAAGTGGTTGTAAGAGTATATCTGGATGAGTATGCTCTAATTTTTTTTTATAACATGACACACATGATATAACACACTCCATCACTCCCTTCTTCGGGCCCTTCCAAGAGAATAATTCCTTCACTTTCGTGTATGTCTTTACAAAACCCGGATGTCCTGCTAAGGGCGAATCATGAGAAACCTCTAGGATCTTCTCCTTTAATGAGGATTCTGGAACCAAAAATATCCTATCCTTATGATAAATGATAAAATTGAGAATATTGTAAGTATCATCATGAATTAGTCCATCAAATAAATTACAAGCAAACTGATTCTTTGCATACTCTACTCCTAGTTGTGCTTTCCAATCATCATGAAACTTCATCAATGCAAAGGTTCGTTTTCTAGAAAGTGCATCAGCTATAGTGTTCATATTACCCTTCTTTTATTCAATTTCAAATTTGAATGCCTGGACCTTTCTTACCCACTTTTGTTTCGTATCATTCAACTCATTTTGGGTCAGGAAGGGTCTCAAACTGTTCTGATCAGTCTTGATGATGAACTTACCACCCACAAGATATTGTCTAAACTTTACTAGAGCATGCATGATGGCTAGCATATCCTTATCATAAAATTAATATAAACCCTCATAGGGATGCCACTTCCTACTTTCAAAGGCTAGTGGATGCTTGTTTTGCATCAAGATTGCTCCAATCCCATTCCCTGAAGCATCACATTCAAGAACAAAAGGTTGAGAAAAATATGGAAGTGCAAGAACAGGACAACTACTCATTACCTCCTTCATCTTATTGAATGCTTGTTTAGCCTCTTTTGACCAATTAAATTCTCCCTTATTAGTAAGGTCTGTCAATGGATATGTCAACTTTGAAAATCCTTTGACAAATTTCGGTAGTAATTGCATATCTGAATAAATCCTCTCAATTCAATGATATTTTTACGACTTGACCAATCCAAAATGGTTTGGATCTTATCCATGTGAACCTTAACTCCTTCTTTCCCAATCACATGACCAAGGTACAAAATATAAGTCATTCCAAAATCACACTTGGATAGTTTTGCATAGAAATACTAATCTGCCAAGATTTTTAGTACAACATCCAAATGGTGCAAATGCTCCTCCCAAGTTCTACTATAGATTAAGATATCATCAAAGAAAACAAGAAAAAAATTATGGAGCTATCGGCTAAACACTCTATTCATGCAAGATTGAAAAGTTTTAGATGCATTAGTTAGGGCAAAAGGCATAACCAAGAACTCGAAGTGCCCGTGATGACACCGGAAAGTTGTCTTCTGAATGTCCTCCTCCCGCATACTGATTTGATGGTAACTAAAGCGAAGGTCAATCTTTGAAAAGTATTTGGCTCCATGTAGTTCATCCATAAGCTCATCAATCCTTGGGATATGATATATGTTCATGATAGTCTTCTTGTTTAGAGCTCTGTAGTCTATGCACATGCGCATGGTCCCATATTTCTTCTTCACAAGGACTATAGATGATGCAAAAGGACTTGAGCTTGGTCTAATGAATCCCAAGTCAAGTAGTTCCTTGATGGTTCTTTCTATCTCATCCTTGAATATTTTTGGGTGCCTGTAAGGATGGAATTTGATAGGTCATGTGCCTATCTGCAACTCAATTCTATGCTCCACTCCTCTATCAGGTGTCCTACCATGAGGAAGGTCCCCAAATAGCCTCTTGTGCTTTTGGATCAATTTTTGAATGTCTTTTGGATATTGTGCTACTTCTAAAGAGGTTCCTTTAGTGGTGATTAGGCATTATCCATCCCACTCAATGTCTCCATGCCTCAATAGGGACCTCATACTATGTGCACTCACCACTTGCTTTGGGTAGGTGTTGATTCCTCTCAACACTACCTCCTTTCCACCTTCACCCCAGAAAGTCATCTCAGGAATTTGGTAGTCTATTGTGTGCTTCCCAATGGAATACAGCCATTGTACTCCAAAAACCATGTTAGTATCATCCACATTCACAACATAAAAGCTATCTATAATAATGTGATCTCCTATAGTGATTTGCAATTGAGGAATCCATCTAGAACAATCCATAGAATGATTACCTGGAATGATAACAATGAAGCCTCCAAATTTCTCAGTAGGTAGCTTCCTTCTTTAAACCAAATATGAATCGAGGAAGTTATGTGTTTCTCATCCATTCACTAACATAGTGATTGATTTCCCTTGAACCAATCCTTTGAATTTGAGAGTGTGGAAGCGAGGCACTCCTGACAATACTAAAAATTTTCTCACCTTGGGGGCGTGTTCTTCTTCGACAATCTCATAGGCCACTTCAGCATCTGCTGGGGCCTCTTCTTCTTCCTCCTCAACTTCGCTCTTTGAATAAACTTCAATATAGTGTGCTTTTCCCTTAGCACGCATGTGTCCTGGAACTCATGGTTCCTGTTAGGTGAAACACAACTTCCTTCTTTTCAATTCATATCGATATTTGGAGTAATTGTCCTTCTTGAAATTTGCAGAAGGACTCTTCATGGGTGGCCTTTTATTCTTGAATTGAGCAGGAAAAATAGTTCTAGGAGGAAATATTTTCCTCAGAATAGAGTCTTGCAAATCTCTTGTTCTACTCAATGCATCTTGCAAGGTAGAGGGTCTGTAGGCCTTTACCAAACCTTTCAAATGTTTTGTTAATCCTTCAATTAATAATAGGATCAATGGAGCTTGTAAGATATCAATGACCATCACAGCTAATTTTTGAAACTCAGAGATGTAATCTTCAGGAGTTCCAGTCTGCTTCGCATGCACTAGTTCTCTGAAGGTGATTTCAGGATCTCTTCTTTTGAACCTTTCAACTAATCTTCTTGTGAACTCTTCATAATTGGTCACTTGATCATGTCCAAGTGTTTTCAGGCCATTAAACCACCAATCATTGGATTCACCATCTACGTGTAGAGTATCCAACTTGATAGCATCTCTTTCAGCCATTGGATTCAATTGAAAATATGCATCTAGATTTTGAATCCAATAACTAGCAGTGCACTTTTGTGAGCCATCAAAGTAAGGCAAAGAAATATTACCAATAGCATTTCTTAACTCGTAATTTTGATTTGGAATCCAAAAACATCCTCTTGAATTAGTCTTGTACTGAAGATCACATAAATTTATGAATGGCAAGGCTCTTCTGCATTCTTCATTCAGTGTAAGGTACTCAACATACTTATCCTCCCATGAAGTAAGACCTTCAATTCGAACCTCAGGTTCCTCCCTTTGCTCTTCAGTAAATTTGGGCATAGTAGACATTCATTTGGGCTGAGACTCCATCCTGAATTCATCAGGGAAATTGTGAGGCCCAATTCTTGATAAAATGGAACCACCGCCGATCTTCCATTCATCATGTTGGGAACCATTGTTGCTCCTCTCTCCATTTTTGTTTCCTAGTTGTTGATCTAAGAATTACCTAGTCTCTTTTATGGATTGGACAATGTAGTGGGATATGTCCTGTAAACCATTCATCATGCTCCGCACAAAGAGTTTGAACTTGTCTTTATCTTCATTGTGAGACATATATGATTCTCCTTGTAACTTGCCTTCAGTAGAATTGACTTCTTCTCCCTCTTCTTTCTCTGTCAGAGGATCTTTCTTCTTAGAACATGAATGTCTTTTGGAACTCATAGAAAAATTTCAAGAGAAGGTTCATAGGACCATGCTCTAATACCACTGTAATGTACTAACATGGATTGATGATACACTAACTAACTCTCCTACAAGACTCGAGGAAAAACAATGAACTCTAGTGACTAGTTTGACTGTAGGAAGGAAAAATCAAAGGAATATGGAAGGGATGAGGACCATTCCAGCTGATAGAACCTTTGAACAATGTACTGGTACCATTAATTTTTCGAACATCATCCAGGATTAATTCTACTCCAAGGCTCATGGGCACCCCGACATATGAAAACTAGAACTTCAACTAAGCATTGACTAAGAACCAATGGTGAGGTATTTTGACTTAGGGAGGATAAATATCATTAAATAATATTCAATTATCATCCTGGGTTTTCTCCATCAATTTTGGGAAGGTTCTGAGGAGGTCTCACAAACATACAAGAAACATTGTGTTCCAGGATTGCACAACTAGGCCAAATTCAGGAATTCCCAAATAGTATGAGGCACACGAATTTATGATTTTAAGCATGGAATAAGTCATTTGTCATATTAATTAACATCAGAAATATAATTCACTTCATTTGTGATGATATTCATTCATTTACAAAACAAGTTTTGGAATCTAGCTTATTTTCATAGAAATCTAGAATAGGTGCAAGAAGAGGTATTGGAATCAGATTTTTATTCATTAAAACTTCATAATTAACATCAGAGGTCCATTATTATAGTCATATAATCCATCAGTAGCTGAGTTACACATCATATAGTTGTCAGGAAATAGATGCATCAAGAATAAGTTCTTCCATCAACAAAGACTAGGAAAATACTCATAGATCTGCATGGAGGGCTATCAAATCTCTGTCATAAGCTCATAACCCATTGGTTCATACTTCAGGACCTGCAATAATATCATTGAAAATGTTTTAATACCATCATCCTCTCACTGGAAGCAGGCGCACATCTCCCAGCTTGGACTAGGAGCACATCTCCCAAGTCATTAAGGCACAATTGCACCCAATCCAATTCTCCAACTGTCAAAAGATGTGATAGTGGTGCACTCTCCTTATTTTATAAATGGAATATTACTTGAGGAGAAAGTATCCTAGGCTAATGCACCCTCATGGAAGGATAAGGAAATATTTCTCTCATCCTTTTCTCCTTTTTTGCTTTGCTTTATGCTTTTACCTTTTATGCTTTAGCTTTTCTATCTTGCTTTGCTTTTGACTGTTTTTTCTTGCTTTTCTGCCTTATCATGCTTTTCTTCCTTATCCTGCCTTTTGTATTTATCATGCTTTCTTATTTTATGTTTCTTTTTGCTTTATGTTGCTTTCTATTTTTCCTGAGTTTTGATGCCTTTATGCTTTGTACCATCTTTTCTTTCTTTTTCCTGATTTTCTAGATTTGGATACTTTCACCTATCTTTTCTTGCAAGTCACCTCTTTGGTCAACCTTATCCTCTAAGGTGCACTTGTGGAGAATTATCCACTTTATTTCAAAATAAAAATAAATATTTGATGAAAAATAATTATTATTAAGTGCATATCAAACTTTAGGAAAAATAAACCACACCTCCTAATTAATTAAATGCCTGAACTTTCAAAATTAACCCCAAGTAAATGAAGTTTTTCTCCTCAACCCAAGGGATTGATTAGGTTAGGAACCAAATCCAGTAATCATCAATGAGGGGACATGACACTTCATTTGAGACCGAGGCTCTTTATTTCCAAGCTCTTGACTCCACAATCTACCTTTATAATGTATTTCAGCCATCAGGTTCCCCTCTTATCTCATACATTAGGGGGCATCTGTTATAAGTCAAAATGGAACTTCTTCGTCCTTGACGACATTAAAACTTGTCAGTCACACAAAAGGACACTATGGATGGAAGAGACTTGACTTTATAGTTAGTTTCTTGACCTAATTGATTTCTAGTTCATCTAGCTTTCTCATTTTGTTTATAATGGTCTGTGACACACGCACAAGTGATAGTCATGCATATTGCATATTATGTGGAGTTTGATGGTTTACCCACTTGTGTGTGCAAGAAAAATTTGCATGCACACTTTGCAAAGGTTTGAACCGTGTGTTACGCAGATGATGCATGTTTCCCACATGCGCGTCAATCATTAAAATTCGAAAAATAAAATGAAAATCGAATTTGGATTTAGTTTGGGTAGTTCTTGATAACTTCCCTAACAGTTACAAACCTCTATCTATTCGAGGGTTTCCTCCTTCTATTATAAAAGCAAGGAAGGTTGGCCTTGAGAGGGATTTTTTGGCTCATTGGTAATGAAATGATGGAAGAATTTAGTCTCCCCATAATCCCCTTTATTATGTGTCTGGGATATTCCTATTCCCATCACCTGGATATTACTGGAGCATTGTGGAGAAGAGAAGCAAAGGAACCTAGTTCAAGTTTTCGTGAAGTGCAAAACTATAACAAGGTATAATTGTATTTTCTATCGTTCATCAACAAAAGGCATATTTCCTTTCTCAATACTGTGTTATAGTTTGGTTCAATGAAACGTGCAAGGGATTATATTGATATTTAATGCATATACTTGAATGTATATTGATATATCTGTCTCAATTTATGTTCAATTTATTGTGGGCATAATATTTGAGGAAGGTATTTTCTATTTTGCGGGTGTTCCACTGTAAAAGATAAATCTATAAGGTCAGGATTGAAGAACTACTAAAATGTAGGACCTGTAATATTTCAGAAGTAGGATCACTCAGCAATAGCAGACCTCACTAGAATTTACTCATGTAGTGTAGAAAGAAGAAGAAGAAATACTAAATCAATTAACACTCATTACACAGAAAATGGAGAAAAATTGTTGTATCATACATCAATTATAAGCCAGCACTCTGAATAATGAATAATAATTGAATACAATACAATAATTGTAAAGAGAATTCGAATTAACCAAGAGGTCATTCAAATCATCCTCAGTGTGTAGCTTGGATAACATTGGAAACATCGTCCAATCAATAGTGGTAGCCATAAATGGTCAATAGCCAGTCAAATGAGTCTAACTGAACCATGTGAGCACAAATCAGGGGATGGAGATTCCAAGGTGGGCACATGAGGCTGTCAAAAGGTCAAGTGGCACTCCAAAATAGACAATTGGGAGCTAGAGGCAGTTAAACTGAGCAATAAATGCACCAACTAGATAATAAATGCTCTAACTGACTGTTAAACTCTTGGTAGGTGAGATAAGGCGCACATGTGAGTCAAGTGAGGAAAACAATGCACATCTAGTAGGTAGGAGGGCTATTGGGGGCTGAAGACAGGCTCTAGGGAGCTGAAAATAAGCTCTAGGTGTTAGGGAGACCACCAATATGATGATTGGATGCATGCAAATTAATGTAGATGACTGGATGCATGAAAAATTGCTTGCAACATGAAAAATACAAAAATGATGTTGAGAATATTCCAACACCCCCCCGCAAGCTATACTATGAGGTAGTAACTGAAATGGTAAAGTGGGGCCCTGGTCACTGAGACCAAAGGTCACCCCGTACAACAATCTAAATAATAAAAGAGGAAAGAGGGAAAACCCAGTGGGACGAATCCCTCCCTCAAAATAGACTGAAGGATGCTACTATAGCATATCATCACTCACCCCGGAAGGAGGACAGTGCCCTTCTTTTCCAAAGAAGGATCGATCGACCTGAAATGGATCAGTAATGTGAGAAGCATGAAACCTTCCATTCTGATAATCTGATCTGGTTCTCCGTCGATCAGTTGGATCACCAACAAGATCTCCAACAGATCTAAGAGTAGTGGATTCCCATCTCGAAAGAGGAGGATCATTAGTTGAGAGATCATCAGGTTCTTTTGGAACTGGATCTCCCATTCTCTCATCTTCTAAATCAGTTGCTAGATCTTTAGTTTCTTGTGGATCTGGATCTAGCATTCGCTCTTCATCATCATCACTCTCATACTTTGAATCTGAATTGTCATGTGATGAATATTCGCTCTCTTGGATCTCATCGAGTAGTGGAGGTCTGGTAGGTAAGCTCTCTTTCTCAACTAGATGAGCATCATGAAGAGGCCATTCCTCAAACTATACACTCCTATCAAGAAATGTAGTCATAGTAGAAGGATCAAGAAGCTTGTAGGCCTTTGCATTCAATGCATAACCCACCATGACACACTCTCTGCTTTGTGGATCTAGGGCTCTCCTTTTCTCATCTGGAATCCTTGCCCATGCTCTGGATCCAAACACTCTAAGATGAGACACATCAGGTTTGTATCCCATCCATGCTTCAAAAGGAGTCATGTATTTGAGTCCTTTGTGAGGAACTCTTTTATGAAGATAGGAGGCACAATTAATGGCTTTTTCCCAAAGACTAGGGTGCAACCCTTTCAACTTTAGCATGTAGGTGGCCATTTCTTTCAATGTTATGTTCTTCCTTTCAGCAACACCATTCTGTTGTGGTGTATAGGGAACAATATGTTGCATCTCAATGCCCTCTTCAACACAAAATTTTTCAAAATCACCCTTGATGTACTCACCCCCATTGTCAGTGTGAATGGCCTTGATCTTTCTATCTGAAAAAAATTCTGCAGAAGACTTGAAAAACTTAAAGAATCCAAATACTCCTGATTTCAGTCTAAGAAAATATACCCATGTAAATCTCAAATAATCCTCAATAAAAGTGAGTATATACTTTTCCTTGTTCAAAAGATAGATCTGGAAATGGCCCTGCAACATCACTATGAATCAAATCTAGAGGATGAGACGCTCTCCTTGCCTTCCCCTTCTCAAATTTCTTCTCAAAATGCTTTCCAATCAAATAACCATGACAGTTTTCCTTAGCAAACTTGATCTTGGGAAGCCCTTCAACCATCTCTTTAGTATGCATGTCTTGCAAGTATTGATAGTTAATATGCCCAAATATTTCATGCCAAAATCTACTCTCTTCATTGGCATGAGTGTGGAGAGCAGATTGCTTTAAGAGAGGTAAGAAGTGGGAGAACTCATACAGTTTTGACTTATGATTTGCAACTCCTTTTGCAATGGTAGAACCTGATAAGATGTCTTGGATTTCAACCTCATTTGAAGAGAAGATCACCCTCTTGGGCTCTCCAGTATGGGTCATCTGATATACAGAAAGTAGGACATAGAGTACATCCTAGAAGTATCCATGATCTAGTTTGATTCTTCCAATCCCCTCAGAGGAGACCTCATAATCATTCCCCAACATAATGGATGGTCCAATAGTAGCTTTGAATCCAGTGAAGAGATTCTTGGAGGAAGACATATTCCTAGATGCTCTAGAATCTACGATGAAGGAGGATTGAGTTGATGCACCTTCCATGAGGGCATGGCATATCTCTTTGTTCTCAGATCCAGATGGTTCACTCTCCTTCTTCCTAGCACATGTAGGTACTGGGAGATTATTCTTCTCAAGGAGTGAGGCCATGAGATCTATGGTCTTCTTCATGCATGAACTTTCAGGGTGATATCCTCGATTATAGTATGTGCACTTCGGATTTTCCCTTCTGAGTGTGCTTATCCTTATTAGGATTTGAGGCTCCATCTAACTGTATGGGAGCCTCCTTCTACTTTGTATCATTTGAATTTCTATCATAAATTTTTTTTTTTCCTTTTCCATTCGCTCTTCTCATCTCAGTGGCTACAAGAGATTAATCCAACTTGGTTTTTATCACTCCCATGTGTACTAGCTTCTCCTACTCAAGTGTGAGAGATTGGATAAAGTCTTCAAGTGAAGGGAATTTCCATTTTGGAATGGACAATCTTGCTGACTGGAAGGTCAAAACAAACACTAAATAATTAGGGACTAGCTTCAACAGGATGGCAAGGATGAGTTGTTTTTCTTCTCGATCCCATACCTCTTCAACTGTGAAATCAAGTTCTTGAATTTGTTGAGAAACTCAGCGATAGTTTCGAAACTGCTTGGGCTCATGGAGATGAGCTCATTTTCTAGTTTATGCCCCTTCAAATCATCTTTCTGGACAAGGAGGGATTTGAGCTCGTCCCAAACCTCCTTTGGAGTCTTCAAATCGATAACATGAAAGTTCAAATCTTCAGAAACGCTGAGTAGAAACAGTCCTACTACTGCATCAAGCTTGTCTAAGTACTTGGATTTCTCTACTGCACCAGTAGGCTAACTGCTGAGCCATTCACCACTCTGGAAAGACTCTTCGACTTCAAGAAGATGTCCATTTTAGCCTTCCATCGGAAGTAGTTGAATGAATTCAACTTGAGATCCATAATGCTGAAGAATTCGAAGCTGAGAGAGATATTCCTGCAAAACAAATGAGAATTATGAAAAGACGATCTACTGCAATTCGAATTGAACACTTCCTTAGGACACTGAGCACATGTGACTAAGCCCTTCACACCTGGCTAGACCTCACTAGATTTCTCTAGTGAATTCAAGGCAATAGCACTAGGATTTGTTGTGGAAACTCAGAGGCTTATGGTGCTCAATGAAAGACAGCTGCTCAAGGAATTGCTGCAACTGCTGCTGCTGCAATTCGAATAGATGTTGTTGCAATTCGAATAGTTGTTTTCAGCTTGGATACCATGTAATATTTCAGAAGTAGGATCACTCAGCAGTGGCATACCTCACTAGAATTTACTCATGTAGTGCAGAAAGAAGAAGAAGAAACACTGAATCAATTAACACTTATTACACAGAAAATGGAGAAAAATAGTTGTATCATACATCAGCTGTAAGCTCGCACTCTAAATAATGAATAATCACTGAATAATAAATGCACCAAATGCACCAACTGGATAATAAATGCTCTAACTAACTGTTAAACTCTTGGTAGGTGAGATAAGGCACACATGTGATCCAAGTGAGGGAAACAAGGCGCATCTAGTAGGTAGGAGGGCTACTGGGGGCTAAACATAGGCTCTAGGGAGCTGAAAATAGGCTCTAGGTGTTGGGGATACCACCAATATGATGACTGGATACATGCATTTGCATGCAAATGCATGCAGATGACTGGATGCATGCAAAATTTCATGCAGCATGCAAAATACAAAAATGATGGTGAGAATATTCCAACTGAACCAACCTTCTTAAATAAGGTGCACCATTTTGATCCCTTAGTTTAATTTCCATCTTTTGCATAGTTTATTTGGATGCTTGCATGATTGTAGATGTCTGATTGATCTACTTTAGTATGTTTATGGTCTCACCCTAGCCATAGGACTTATTTCCTTACAACAGATGGTCATTATGCTATGCCATATGAGTTGATTCAAAGCCTACATGATCTCAAAATATTTTATTTGAAATATATAGCATCAACCAATCAGAATGGAAGAGTTTAGATTTGGAAGAATGTGGAGGTGCTATATTTGTCTCGAGTACATCCCAAGGAATGGAGAGTCTACATTTGTATTTTGTGTCGAGGTGCAATTAAACTATCGATATATGAGGATAAGCTATGCTGGACAAAAAACCCAACTTCAGGTCAACATAGCTAAATTAGGATATGTGGTTGTGGTTCAAGAAGCTTTCGAAGGGGAAAAATGGGGTGGTGGACTATGGTGTGGAAGAGTCCATGTCCTATGAAAGAAAGCATTATTTTATGATTTTCCTTGGCCAAAAACATCGTTACTTGGGATAATGAGCTAAAGATAGGATAGCATGGGCTAAATAGATGTTGTTTTTGCAGCAAGGATAAAGAACCTATGTATCACATTTTTGTTGGTTGTATCTTCGCCAAAGAAGTTTGGAGGTTGGTAAATGCCAAATTAAATTCAAAATATTCTTGGAATGGGGATTCTTTGGAAGATTGCATCTGTCAATGGTTATCAAAAAGTGCAGTTTCATTTCTTAGGTCCTTTCCCAATATTTGGGTGTATTGGCTATGGTTGGATCCAAATTTGTTAACTTTTGAGGATAGACGCTACCCGACTAAGGTACTAACACAATAAGTTAATAAAATGACTATCGAGTTTAAATCACTTCCAAAAGAGCAAAAGGGGATATTTTTGGTCATACATACCCTGAACTATGAGATACATGTGGGTATTTTGATGGCACCATTCAGGGGTACCAAACAATCTCTGGAGCTGGTGCTATTCTCTTAAAAAATGCAAGCAATTTGTTTCATATCAAACATGCTATAGGGAGACGTTCTAATATGCAAGTGGATTTATGTGCTTTATGGTTGTTATTAAAGAGTTCTCAACCAGTAGAGGTGAACAAATTGTGGGTTTTGGGTGATTCCTATGTTGTTATAGGATGGGAAAACAAGAAGTTCGGAAAATTGATATTTTAAGGCTATAGCCTCTTCTATAGGTTATTGAGGAAGAAATTGAGTCTTTTGAATGGTTATCCTTCATCCACGTCTATAGGGAGGTGAATAAGAAGGTGGACGTTTTGTCAAAACAAGCATTGATGTTAAATGAAGGAGCATTGATGTTAAAAGAAGGGATGTTGGCTGAATTAGAATTCAGGGACGAACAACATCATGTTAATAAATTTGCAGTCTCTCTCTATCCTTAAATCATTTATTTTTGTTTCGTATATAAGGGCTTGTCGTCCTTCTTGTTAGGATAATCAGGTTCTCTTGAGTCGTTGCTTTGTCTTGAAGTCATTCTCTGGAGATGGTTCTTTTTGGTAATTATGTTAGTGAATATTTAGAAAACTATGAATTTTTTGTGACCATGAAAAGTCCTAGAAGTTCTAGACTCTCCGAAGTTAGTATATGTATATTTTCACTTTTGAATATAATGTATTTTTTTTATTTAATCCACGAAAAAAAGGTTGTTTGAATGTATCATTATTAAGAGTATATTGATTACTAATTAAAAAGATATAATAATAATGATATTATTATTATTCAATTTTGAAATTAACATTGTGAGATATGATAACTATTTATAATTAATATTAATTGAAATAATATTTTCTAATAAAATATAGTTTTATTATCAATAACTAAATTTTATGAAAATCAATTCAGATGAATTATTTGAATATATTAATATTTTTCATTAAAAACATTTATTTATTTAAAGTTTTTATTGACTACAATTTATTTGGACTCAAAGCCTCATTATTACTATTTTTAAAAGCGATGATAAAATAACCCCTATAATTATCGGACCATTATGATTAGCCCTCTCTTAGCAAAGCCATATGGTATTATTTTGGAAAAAAAAATCAAAATTTGGCTAGAGAATGAAGGTAAGTGAGCTAAATGTTAGGCAGGATTTAGAAGACATCACTCAACCATGGGCCACATTGTTATGCTTAGGATAATTGCCAAGGAATGTCATAATAATAAATCAAATCTTCTGCTACTTTGAGGACTTTAGAAAAGCTTTTGATATGATTCCTAGAAAAAACCTATAGGATAGGCTAGAAGAGATAAATATTCCTCTTGAGTTGATAGCTATTGTGATGAGGTTGTACAAGACTGTATTTTCCAAGTTTAGGAGCACTAAGGGGTGGTCAAAAGATATTAATTGTAATATTGTAGTTAAGCAAGGTTTCCCCCTCTCCCTTACCATGTCCGACATATATGTCGATAAGCTAGAAACTTTTTTAGAAGAAGCAGTCTGCACCAACACAAGCTTAGTTGGAATAGTCATCATCCTTATTCTATATGGTGATGAATTTTTTCTTATGGAAATATGTCCCTTTGATCTTGATAAGCAACTAAGAATTCTCAAGGATTTCTGCTCTAATATGGCTATTACTGTTAACGCTAACAAAACAAAATTTATGTTTATCAAGTCCAAGAAGGTCACTTATGCTAATTTTGTATATGACAATAACAACTTGGAGGAAGTTTCTTCTTACAAATATCTTGGAAGTGATATTCATGACAAGCTCAACTAGAACTATAACATTTAGAAAAGGATTGATGGATGGTGGAAATCTTATTATCTTGTACGATTGTGAAGTTTGGGGGTTGCAGCATCTCTAGAGAATCCTTGAGAAATATTGAACAAAACCAAAAGTGATTTTATAATTTATAACCTCAAAATTAGAAGCAATACAACCTAGCCTATTCTCCTAATAGAAGTAAGTCTCCCCCCATCAAGAGCATTGCTATGACTAGGTACCTGATGTACATGTACAAGATAAATAACATGGGAGACCAAAGAATCCCTAAAATTGCTTTAAAATCTAGTCAATACTACCTATGAATCAAGAGAGGTTGGTATAAATACACCATGGCTTGGTTAAACCATTGGGGTATTGACGAAAATGCCACTTTGCAAAATATCGATAACATTAAAAATATTAATACATCTAAGTTTAAAGTGAGAATGTGAGGCAAGACGGATTTAGAGGTTAAAAGAAAATTATACTTTAAGAAGGTCATTAACCCTATTTCTAGAAGATGAAAATTATCTCTCTATTTTACATAGCTCATAGAAGAAAACGAATATAGCCAAAATAAGAACGCACTGTCATGAGCTTCATAGCGAAGTAGGGCATTGGACAATTCCTAAAACACCATGGGTAGAAAGGATTTTCCAGCTTTGTGAGACTAAGAGTGTTGAGGATGAAACTCACCTTCTCTTAGAGTTCCCTACATACGCTCACATTAGATCATCGTATTTTCATAATATTTGCTACAACACTTACCTCCATAACATTCTAACTTGTCAAAACTATGGTGACCTTGGAATGCTTCTTTCTAAGATTTTTTAGCATAGGAATAAAATTTTACATCAAAACAAGTAATTCATTTCTTTCATCTTAAGGTTTGATAAGCCAAAGTTGGTCTAAATTGGTCTCAGTGGACATTAACCATCATCATCATCATTAATATTTTCCATTAAAAATATTCATTTATTTAAATTTGTATTGATTTGTTTTAAATTTAATAGATTTAGAAGAGTTATTTATTTTTAAAAATATAAAGTGATTTATTTTTGAAGGTATACCATTTGTAAAAATATTTATTAATTTAAAAATAAAATATTTAGTTTAAAAAATTGGAAAATAATAATTAATATATTTTATTTTCGTTGGTTTTAGTATTTTATATTTTGTCATTATTTTCAATTTAGCAAACTTTGATAGAATTTTAAACAAAACCTCAATTAAACTAATTTATCCGTTTATTTAGGAAAAATATTTAAAATAATAAGCACATGGTCCACATCTGTGACTTTACATACCATTTATTAAATATTAATAAATACATGGTTTAAAATAGTAACTATTCATACTAATAAGCATAGGGTCCACAATGTTGAGTACAATGTTGATTATCTAGGATATCTAATAAAGATTGATAAGAACGTGGTTCATAGTAATGATACATGTTCAATTCACAAAGTACTTCATAGTAATGATACATGTTCAATTCACTAAAGATTAGGATAGGTACATAAGTTCTTATTGGATTTCACACATATTTTTATAAAAAATAATATGGCCAGTAATTGTTTTAATAGACTTGAGAGAAGGAAAATATTTGTAAAGGAATAAACCATACAAAGATAAAAACAACCCAAGTAGAGGAAGAAAAATGCACAGTGGCTTTAAAAATTGGATCAACAAAGGTAACATGATCAAAAGTACTTCGAAGGAATGCTAGGTCTCAAACTATTTGTCACATAAAAATTCCTTTACCCCCTGAATAATAGATACTCATACTGTGCGAAGTAAAAGCAGAGGTATGTGTGTGTGTGTTCTTCCTCCAATCTAGCATGGGTTGTCCCTACCCATATGGTTTATCCATACTTTTATGAACCCTATTAGGTTCTTAATATAGTTTGATCTAAGTTATCAGTTGTGCCTTAATCAATATGATATGAAAAAGGACTAGTGTTCATGTATCGAGGTTTGTTAGTGTTGTTTATAAATTAATGCCTCAACAATCTAACAGTAGCACTTCATACATACATGAAATAATGTGCTCTTATATAACATCCAATTCCGTCACATTACACAAGGTGATGACTATGCATTCAACATTTTATTACAGGCAAGGTGTAAGAATCATAAAAAGTATTTGGAGGGTGTTCCTTTTAGTCAAGGTCATATACGTATGAAAGTTTTTCCTTCAAAACCAAAATCGATGCTTACATGTTAATATTACATGGTAGGAATATAAGCATATGGATCAGAGTCAACATATCATGTAAGAAAAATGAGGAAAATGAGTTAGACAAGAATGAATGTGCAAACTACTTCTTGTAACGAGGATAGGTTGGCTTAGTTCACATCACAGGGACTCTTGTTTCAAAGCATTGGGTTGCTTTTCTTGTCATCTGTTATGGGACAAAGATTCAAGCTTGATGTTTCTTAAACTCTTACATCCATTCTTTATACTACACAATTCTTAAAGATTCTTGGTGCAACCATTGAGGGAGTTACACCTACTAATTTGAGGTAGTTGTTACTAGCTAGAGGTTTGGTGTTGTTATGAAGGAAAACAATTACCTTTTGCATTAAAATTCACCACTATTAGATAGAAATTGCAAGCTTGTATATGATCATTCAAGGTCCACTGCTTGAGAAGTTATATCCAAGAATTAAAGTGCCAAACTGAGTCTTATGTGCTTCTATAGTTATTTTTCTCAACCACCACATGGGCGTTTTATTAGTTTGCATTGTGAATATATTTAGTGTTGATATCATCATTAAGAATGTGCATACCTAGGGAGTATATTCAAACCCTCTCTAATGCTAAACTTAGAAAAATGAAGTGCTTTGCCTACAAATTATTCTAGTCCTTTCACACAAGTAATTGTTAGCACATGAGGGATCCCACATTGGAGAAGCTATATTGGAGGCACTGATGGCTATTTTCAATATATTTCATTTACTTTTGGTATCCCATTGATTCACCTCACCCGATGCACAAATAAGGGCATTCTATTCTTATCATTTTCTCTCATTATATTGTAAAAAATTATCTAGGTACACTCCCATGTTCACTATATAAGAAATGGAGAGGTGAGAGATGATTTTTTGGTTGGAATTCTTTAGTCTTGTCATTCTTGATTTGTCTCCATTCTTCCTTTCAATCTCTTTCATGGCAAGTTATTGAAGCAAGTTTATGATTGAGCATTGCAGCTCACTCTCATGGTATTCATTTGACTTTTCCATGAAACATTGTATGAGTAAATCACTTGAGAAGTGATAGCCCATCTCCTCAATTCCTTGTGGTGCAACTCTAACATCTTCAAATTATGAACTCACATCTTTGGAATAAAGTTGAAATAGTTTTAACAGACTTTTTTTGCAGTTTCTAGATGAACAATAAATCCTAAAAATCTATACTATAGACATAAAATTTAATTTAAAAGAAAGAAATAACTAAAATTTTCAATGAGAAAATATTCAATAGAAATTCTCAATACCTGTATCATCCAAACATTGAAAGAGTTGGTGACCGTAGTTCATAATGTCTACAAAATTATTGGAACATCAAAATGTATCATCTACACAAGGGAACATAAGATGTAAATTCCACTAAAAATCTATACTAGATACATAAATTTCGTTAAAAGTAAATAAATAACTAAATTTTTTAATGAGAAAATATTCAATAGAAATTCTCAATACCTAAATCATCCAAACATCCATAGAGATGGTGAGCACAGTACATAAGGTATACAACATTGTTGGAACTTCAAAATGTATCATCTACACATAGGCCCACAATATGTATAGTCAACAAAAAATCTATACTACATACATAAAATTTAGTTAAAAATAAATAAAGAAGTAAATTTTTATCTTATCAATAAAATTGAAAATGGAAGATGTGAAAGTACATAATTTCTTGAGCTTCACTTGGTTTTGAGAATAATTAATCCTCTACTGAACAGGGCCAACCATGTGAAGGTGGAATCTCATCTAGCCCCTCCACCCACCCTCACATCACTCTCAATTCCCCAAAGCCCATCTATCTACTAGTGTTAAAGAAATTAAATTAACATCAAATAATTAAACATATAGATTCCATAAGAAAGATCATTTACAAAATAGTACCAACTATATTATATCAACAAAGTTCATTATACAAAAATCAAAGTAAAAAATGTATTATGTCAAAATGTTATGAATTGTACATCACTTCCTACATAATTTCTTATTCTTAAACTAATTCATAAGAGGCATGTCATCCTCTATTATGTTTGGTGGATGTTGTTGGTCTAGATCTATTGATTCTTGTTGCCTAACATGGGAATGCAACATATGTCTCTAGTCACATACATGTTTATTTGGACCAACATCCACTATAAAAAGGTGAAAAGATATATAACTAATATTCATAATAAATGTTAAATGCTAATATTAAATCAACGTTTAATAATTGTTTAGTATTAATATATATTAAATCAACATTTATTACCTTCTTGATGTGGAGAGGCCATGGTCCGAGTTGCAATCACCTCTTTTCCTCTCCTTCTTTCCTCACCCACAACCTCTGCCCCTAAATCAAAATGAAAGTTGTAATTATATGAAATATAATATTCAAAATTCGATATCTCATAAATATGATAAGTATACAATCATAGTACCATCACGAGGTTGTGGATCTCCTCCAACATCAATATTGTTTAATCTTTCCAACATTATTAAAATAAAAACATCGAATTATAGATTTTTGATCTTGTAGAAAATCCTTTTCTTTTTGGAAATGATGCTAAGCATAAATATCATTTTCAAAACTAACATTTGTTTGGTCTTCAAGTTTCCCCCTAGCTTAGAAATGTTTAAGGCTAGATTGAAACCTGCATTTAAACGTGAGATTCCTTTCTTCTTCTGTGGGATCTCATTTCATGACATCACCCTAACATTCCAAAGCATGTGAATAATGAATACGTTGCATGTTTTTTAGTAATAAGATGTTAAAATCATTTTCATAATTAAAAATTAGGTATACAATTTCAAGTATCCACCCTAGCCAAGTTTGTGTTGGTTGTGCTTCTCTAACCTGGCCTGGGTGGCCTTAGATTATGCATATTTAAGCCTATAAGGAGATTTAAGGACATCAGATAATGCAATTTTAATTTGATGTTGAACTTTATAAAATACCATAATGAGTGAAATTACAAATGTTATACCTTCCTCCATCTGGAGGTGTCTTTCCTTGTCTTCTCATACCATTTTCCTTTGCATCCTCTTGGAGAGATTTCCAATATTTCTCAGGAATCATAGGAGGTCGATCATACCTAGGATTTTTTTCTAGATTAACCCTATATGTATCTCTTATTGTTTTCAAATATTTACCTGCAATAATTGTTACTTGTAATTAGTTGAAAATATATCCAAATATACCAACCATATAATTCAAAAGCTCTTTCTTCAAATGAGAAGGTCGTTGTTTATATATGCTATGAATGGTTGGCCCAAAAAGATCTAAATACCTCTCTTGTAGGTGCTTCCAAAACATATCATTTCCTACAAAACCAATAATATTAGAATTGATTAAAAATTACTACAATTATATAACGTTATGGCATATAAGTGCACTGTTAGTTACTTGGGAATTTTTGTATCTTCAATGGAGCTAGGTTTTCCTCCATGAGAATCTCAATCGACATCGTCCCACTACTCTTAACATGGACTTCTTCATCAAAGGATTCACCTTGACTATGAATGGGGGGAAAATGTTAAGTTTAAACCAAATAGACAAGCAAGATCACTGAAAGAAACACAATCACAAGATAGACACACAATATACCCTGGGAAACCCTCATGGGGTAGAAAACCCAGCAAAGCTTTCCTCAATAAGATGATCAACCAAAATACAAGATGTGCTCCTTCCTTCTTTGTCTCCTTAGCAGATCTCCCAGACAAGTGCGCACTCTTCCACAAGTGAGTGAATGATCTAATGAGGAGTTCACCTCTGTTATTTATACTGACTCCTAACTGACTAAAAGACCTAATGGGGCCGACCTCTCCTGGAGAAGTCTAATAACCCCAAAAATATAACCATAGGGCCGACCCCCACATGGTGGGTCTAATAACCCTAGTTAATACAAGCCCTCGGAGGAATAAACATCTCCGGATACATAATAGGGTTACCTCGAAGGGATGAAACATCTCCGAAATAATAAAGTACAAATATAATATTCTTTGAAGTTACAATATTCAACACTCCCCCTTGACGAGAAGGATATTATAACAGCATCTGCAGGAGCAAGGAGTCACTATACATGATACATCTATAAATCATCGGAAGCTTTCTTCAATTTGTCTTCATCAGTAACTCAAACAGTTACTGGTACATCAATGTCAACATCAACATCAACATCACGATCTTCAGCATCGTCATCACATGATCAGCAGCATCGTCATCACACGATCAGCAGCATCGTCATCACACGATCAGCAGCATCGTCATCACACGATCAGCAGCATCGTCATCACACGATCAGCAGCATCGTCATCACACGATCAGCAGCATCGTCATCACACGATCAACAGCATCGTCATCACACGATCAGCAACATCGTCATCACACGTTCATCTTCATCAAGAGTATCACCAATGGCATCTAGTTGCTCCTTGATTAGAGAGACTCTTGAGAAGTAGTCTTGAATGGATTCTCCTTTGTGCATCTTGGTACTCTTCAACTGAGTCCTTAGATTCATCTTCCTATTGATGTTCTTTCCTTCATACATTCTTCCTAGGGCATCATACATTTCCTTTGGAGTCTTCTTGGAAGCCACTCGGGGAATCAAGTGGTCTTTAATAGAATCAGCTATGATTCTCTTTGCCCTAATCAAATCCTTCCTGTGTTTTTCTTTGGCTTCATCTTCTTCTGGTTCTGCAACTTCCTCCTTGATATAATGAGCAAGATCATTCTCCTCAAGAATGAGACCAATTCTGTATTTCCATGCCTGGAAGTTTTCTATACCTTCTAGCTTGTCTTCAAGCTTAGTGTTTGGAGCCATCTTCTCTTGGGGGAGTCCAAGAGACAAAGTAGACTTACCTGGGAAGTTACTTTTCACTTTTCCAGAATCTGGAACAGAATTTTATCGCACTTTTGGTAGAATTAGGGTTTGACTTTCCCGGAGTTCTACCCAACCAAAAAGTTCGATCTATAGCTCAAAAGAATGCTCTTGAGAAGGGCTATCCAGCCATGTAATCAGAATTCAAAAATTCCAACCTTTTTCTGAAACTAAATTCTGACGTATCGCACTTTTGGTAGAATTAGGGTTTGGATTTCCCGGAGTTCTACCCAACCAAAAAGTTCGATCTATAGCTCAAAAGAAAGGTATTGAAAAGAGCTATCCAGCCATGCAACCAAAAATCAATAATACCAACTTTGGGATGAAACCCTAACTTCACCAAAGAGAGAGAGAGAGGTATTCTTACCTTGTGAAAGATGTCCTATTCAGTCTAGCTCTGATACCATGTTAAGTTTAAACCAAATAGACAAGCAAGATCACTGAAAGAAACACAATCACAAGATAGACACACAATATACCCTGGGAAACCCTCATGGGGTAGAAAACCCAACAAAGCTTTCCTCAATAAGATGATCAACCAAAATACAAGATGTGCTCCTTCCTTCTTTGTCTCCTTAGCAAATCTCCCAGACAAGTGTGCACTCTTCCACAAGTGAGTGAATGATCTAATGAGGAGTTCACCTCTGTTATTTATACTGACTCCTAACTGACTAAAAGACCTAATGGGGCCGACCTCTCCTGGAGAAGTCTAATAACCCCAAAAATATAACCATAGGGCCGACCCCCACATGGTGGGTCTAATAACCCTAGTTAATACAATCCCTCGGAGGAATAAACATCTCCGGATACATAATAGGGTTACCTCGGAGGGATGAAACATCTCCAGAATAATAAAGTACAAATATAATATTCTTTGAAGTTACAATATTCAACAGAAAACCTCCACCAACACCTTCATGGAGAGCACTTGTGCCATAAGCAGGAGGGGTGTCATATGAGTGACCAGAAGTTTATACGGGAGTATCTTGGAATACAGGTTTTGTACGAGTAGTCATTGGGGGTGAAGATAACACAATCTAATAAGGAGGAAGGGATGTATATAAGATGATGGCTATGTTATTGGTGGTGGTGGGGGCATGTTTTGGCATAGCCTCTTTTGTTGTGTAGTGGCTGCCAACACAAGGCCGGTGAGGCTCAGTCCGTTGAAGAAACACATGATTCTCCTGTGCCAAACAATTCCATTTTGTGTTCCAAGTTAATATAAAATTAAATCAAACTATAAAATATTGAATAGGAAAAAATATACAAATGTACTTATAGCTTGCTTGCAATCACCCTAGTCTATCAACTAAAATGTTTTGTTTCTGTATTGTGCAATAATAATCCAAAATCCATAATTGTAACATGGTCCGACATATTCCATCAATTCAGTTACCCCACCATATTGGACCTTTATGCCATCCATGGAAAATAGGTCGAGACCATGTACAAATAATGGAGCAAATGTGATATATTTTTTCATTGAGACGAAATTCAGTGTCCAAGTACAGAAGTTTTTTTAGTTCCAATTGTTTGACTAGATGTTTGTACCTCAAGGGGACCTCAATATCACATTTTGTCCCATCATCATAATTGCAAGTGCCTCCTTGAGCAAGTAAACATTTCATGCATCTATGAAATTTTCTTCTTACCTTTTGACCTCTAGTACATGATCTAGCAATGTTACATGAAGTGGACATCTCACTTTCCCCCATTCCTCCTAAAATATCCTCTCTCTCGGAAGATAGATATAATATATACCTATTTGGTGATACCTACATAACTTATAGCTAATAAAAAAAGATTAGACTAGCCATGAACTAAATTCATTTATCAATATGGAAGTCATTTATCAATAGGAATAATCAACAAGGGGATAATGAGTCAAAAACATTATCAATGGAAAACAAGCATCATAGAGTGCATAATATCTAACAAAAAACCATAACCAACATAGCACAATGGTTTTAGAGCTATTCCAATCAATGATCACAGTTTGTTTGAAAAGCATTTGTCCTCCATGAGGCTATTTTAAAGAATTTTAATTGTTTCAAAATGAATCCAATTTTAGTTCCATTGGGTATTTTGATTCACTCACTAGGTTCATGTCAATTTGGTAATATATAACTATATTTATGATTTTATAGTAATGAAGATCCCTAGTTCACAATCCCTAAGTCGTTGGTCCCAATTTGTTAATTGAATACATTCTTCAAAGCAAAACAAATTGAAATTGTTGTTAAAATTATGATTTTCATAAAGAGACTAATCTTTCTCAGTGTGCTTTGAAACCAATATCATATTTCACTATGGAATGATTAGAAGAGGAGGTATGATTGGATAAGGTTCACATTCTATGTTTTACTTCCCATAATTATTTTTATGTTTCAAAATGTGAACGTGCAATAGTGAAAGGGAGTGGGAATGTTCTTCGAAACCATAAAACCTGAAATATTCTTTGAAACCAATTATCATGAAGACCTAAATATGCCCATGGAAAAGTAATAGTAGTCAGTATCTTCCTAAATCAGTAGTGTTATTGATAAGATGAGCATATGACCAAAACTTTTCAACCACATTGATGAACACCTTCATGAATCATTCCCTAAAAGAATATCTCATTTAGGGTTTTCTACATATACTCATTAGTGACCTAGGCCAATGCCACTTGCAAGGGACATTCCACTATATGTAGAAACATATCATATCCACTTTAGCAAAGTCTCAATTCAATGGTCATGCATAAAATTATATTTCAACAACAAGGTAGCGATATAACCCAAGTTACTTTCATAATCATGCTTCACAATATCATAAATGTAGATCCTATGTTAGAGGATTGGAAGCTTCTCATGTCTAACATGAATCCCTTCCTATCTCAAGAGGAATAATGCACATTCCAAGTTATAAAGTATTTACTTGTAAGAAAAAAAATAGTCATACTTCATAATAAACAAATGCTAAATTTGTTAAGCCTTCCAATCACACTCAACAATATCATACATAGGAAAGGTCATGTTCCATCAATGGTTATAGACCAATAGGTAAAGTTGAAAGTTTTACTATGCACCAATGAACAATTTGGTCCTCCATGGGAACCTTATAACAATCCAACTTATCTACCAGTTGTACTATGCAAATAAGGGCATCAAATGGGGGGGGTCATGGGCACAAGTGCCTCTTGAAATGGCATTGACATTTACAATACATAAATTTCAATGGATTAAATTACTGAAAGTTCCAATAGACATTGGTAATGTTGAACATGAAGGTTTGACCTTCATTATAATATTGAGAGTTCTGTCCATAAATGACAAACACATTTGACCACCATCAACCTTCAAAAGGTAAACACTATTGAAGGAAAAATACCACATCGAGAAAAGGAAGCAAGAATAGGTCTTCCCCTATGACAACATGTGCCAATATATCTCATTTGACAATTTCATATGCATTGTAATGACACTTATACAATGGAAATATCATATTTGTATTTCTAATGTAACTACTTCATATGTGAGAAAATACACTCTTCATTGTTATTGATTTATTAATTAATTTCATATCTTCAACTTTTTTCCTTTTCATTAATTTCAACAACCATTTCATATTGTCTAACACACCTTTATTCGTTGAAAGTGGATACAAAATTGTATTCATAAAGGTTTTGCAGTGTGCTTTGGAGAAGTTCTCAGATCTTGTCAAAATTCTACCACAATACACTTGACCTCAACATGATGTATATGGGTTCTCCTCCCCTTTGCTCATAAGCATTTTTCCATTAATATCCTCTTCCATTGATTGTAATCTTATCTCTACTTAATGTGTTATAAGAATCTATTGGGTCCTCAAACTGAACTCTTTTTGTCAATTCCTTACAAATTTATTTTGAACCTATGCTAATTATGAACTCTCCTAAAATCCATTACCACCTCTTTTGCCATAATTATTTCTCTAGATACAGGATTTGTATATCAAAGGACATTTAAGGTAAAATTGTCCATTTTTGCATGTTTTCATTCTTCCTTAAGCAAATTAGTATAAAATTCATTATGTTAATAAGTCGCTATAGAATCACAGATTCTTTAGCAACTTTATATTTCGAGCGACTGATTATTCTGTGGAAGAATCATAGTTCGACATGGTTGTGTTCATCCCATGACTAGATCGGGACTTCGACCATGTTCAAAATCATCACTAGATGATCACTCACCTATCAGTGAAGATCCTGAGTTAGCTAGTCCGACATGGGATCAAGGTTAAAGTTCATGTCAACGTAGAATATAGTGATAGATCACCCCAATTGAATGAACACCAAATCATCCACAATGTGTTGGAAATATCTAGTAGGAGAGTTCCATGGATCACTGTCATGAAATTCTCCCTATGTGGGTTATCAAAGTCAGTTCATTTAGCCATGATTATACTATATCTGATTTGTAAACATGTGTTCTTTATTTTATGAAAAATTTGTAGAGATCCGTAGGTTTTGGATCTAAAGGATATCATTTGTAATGCATAAATACTCTATCATGAGATCCTATAGGGGGGGAATATGATATGATATAGAATCACTATATGTTATTTTATTGATTGGAAGTTAATACAAATTCCGGTTGGTTTTCAATCTTATGAGTTATGAGTTTTAATGGTATAGTTTAGTTCCTATAGCTTGCTTATAGGGAAGGAAGCCCCCCTTGTCCCATGAGTAATGCTACTCTTTCTTTATGATTTACTTTCTATATTATCTAGTGATTGCATAAGTTTGATTTATGTATTAGTGTATGTGTGTGGAGTGTTTTTTATTTGTAGATTATATACTCTTCTCTGAGCATAAACTTGGTTATAAGTAACTTATATTTAAGTTATAAGTTGGATAAATGATTCCATTTCACATAGTTATAAGTAACTTGGTAGCTCTTACTTAAAACACACATTAACATTGGGTTGGATTATCTTATTTTATGTTTAATAACAAAAGTGTCACTTTGGAAGATTGAAACTCGTTTGGCATGTCTATGGGATAGTTTTGCTTGACAATTTATATACCTTAGGGATTGATGACCAAACAACATAACCAATTTTGAACCTACCTTTGACACCAAGTTTTGGATATGATTTGCATCTTGCTCTATATCTTTGTTTTCATCCCTAAGAAATTGTTTCCACTTGTGGTCCAAAAAATCTTGGGAAGCATTTTAATGCAATGGGATCAAGTACTCAAAGATGTCCAAGCCCTCAATTGGATTGTCCAAAAATTCAATGATTTCCTCCTCATTTGGATAGGGTTACCTTAGACCCAAATTTTTCACCTTTGTTCCCATGTGTCCATATTTTTATAATTTCATAAAATATATTTCATTTAGTAGTTTATGCAAACCAAAAGGAAAACAATAGCCTAATATGTAGTCAATAGTTTTAACCTAATATGTAATAGATTTTATATAGTCAATAGCTTTTATATCACCACTTTACCTTCAAGATCTTGAACTTTGACCAACCTAGCTCTATTAATAATGTTTTCTTACTTGAGCTGTCCCATTAGATTGGTGACAATTTTTTGGAGCTTTCACACATCAATTGTAGATTGAATGAAGTCTATAGACACTATGTCTCTAGTTTGTCTATGTCACTCTATCTTGTCAACTAAATGCATTTTAAATCACCTAGGTTCCATGTCATGCTATGTTGAGTTCCTTTAATAGTATTAGACATGTTATTCAAAATTACTTCTATGAGACACCTACTTAGTGACATGCTAATAGTTTCTTCCTTTCCACTGGGATTTCATTGGTCCTATATGTTAGGAGTAGCCCTACATTTTCTAAAATATTTAGGATTAGGATCATGACACCATATAATATTACCTCTACAATTCCTTATCATTATAATGAATTCTCTTGATGACATTATCTAGGAGGCACTTGATGTTGACATTACAATATTGATTTAGATAATGAGAAGGGATACCTACTGACCTCTTCTAGTCCTAAGGGTTATCTTAATTTGTTGGTGCCACTAATACCAATACATTACTTATAATCTTATGTATTATGTAGGTCCCTAATTAGATAACCACGGGGTCAAGAATAATGATTATGTTCCACCCACTTTCCACTAAGTACCATCCTTGAATGAAAGGAAGTGCCCAAGAGTTTACTAGCAAGTTCACCAATGTTAGGCTCATTGTGAGAGAGAAGTGAAATGTTTAATAGACATACATATTTATATTAGTGTGATAGTCATAGAATTATAGTCCAAATATAATTGAAATTGTGGAGGCTTGTAGGACCCCTACAATACTATGTGCATATTTTGGCTAATGACATAGTTTTTTATGTTGGTTCCTTATACTATTTAATGATTATTGGTCATAGGATAGGCATTATGGGTTTAATAAACAAAGAGTAATTTGATTTAAATGCCATTTTAAAACATGTAAAACAACAAGAATATGTCACCTTACCTACTTTCCTATGGGTCATGGGTAGGGAACATATTAAAATATGAGGGGAGATTTTGCAAGGGGGGCGTTCACTAGTGTCCTACTTTAACAATAAAAAATGCCCTCAAACATGTTTTAGATTATGTGGAATTCCACTAAAAGCACATGATTATATGAACATATTCACCAGCCATATTAAGTTAAGGGATTTGATAAGTGGGATGTAAATATCCATCATCATGGCAGCTAGATCTTTGAAATCAGTTTTAGGGAAGTTAGTGGTCCACAAAACCTCCTTGTTCCTTTAGATTGTCCAGTGGTGTGCAGATAAATATGATGCCAAAGATTTTCAAGTTTGTTACATATTTTGAAGGAATTTTTTATCATTAAAACAAACCAAGTCACAATTAGGGGAATTCTACATCTCCCCACTCCCTAGGGGCACTGATCCTCATCGCATTTGGCAAGTCATCGACGTTGATGCAACTTCGACAAGTTTCAACTTCAACACGACTTCGCCTCGACAAACTTCCAGTCCGACATGTTCTGAACTCGACGCAACTCCGACGAGTCTCGACTTAGACACACCTCGACACATTCGCACCTTCAACATGTTCAACAACCTCACAGTTCGATAAATCGACAATCAGCATCGACATGCGACCAACAACTATCGAACTTCGACAGATTGTCTCTCTGTCTTCCAGTCTACTGTAACGGTTGAACTGTTGAACCGTTCTAACTTATTCTTTGTAACTGAACATAACGGGAAGGCACCCAAACGTTTTAGAAATCTATATAAGCATGTATAATATTGTAACATGCATGAATCAATAGATAAATCTTATCATGGCTTAGACTTGTTTACAGTAATAGAAGTTCAGTTCGCATTTATGCATATTGTCTGTGTGTATTTGTGTTTATCTGTGTAGTGTAATCTTGCTTTGCTCATTCTGCTTATTCTTAATTGATTCCACCATAACAAATCCGACTCATTCATTCGAACCGTTGTCTCCCTCATGCTTCCTGGACATGAATCGGATCATTGGTACCAGAGCAGACTCAAATTAGAGCATTCAGTTTTCATGCTTAAGTTCTGCGTATACACTTCTCTCGAAGTTAGTTGACATATGCTAGTTCAAACTCGCTCGCAATCTCAGCAATCTAAGCAGATGCTACCTCGAAATATGGCAGAAGAAACATACGATAGACATGCAGCCAACAAGACAATGCAGCTTATTGAGCAAGCTTTGGCTCGACAATGGACTAAAATGTTCACCCAATTCAACGAGATTCTCATGCGATTCGCTTCGACATCTAGAGGATCTTCGATGATAAATCACTCCGATAAAATCATCCCCTTCAAAGTGAAAATGAATCTGGACATACCGAATCTTGAAGGTAAGATTGACGCAGAATCCGTCGACAATTGGGTACAACAACTAGAATCCTATTACGCTGTGAATCAACTCTTAGAAGCTCAAAAGATCACCATTGCATCCTTAAAGATGTCAACCTCTATGCACTGTTGGTGGGAGAACCTCTCGACAAAGATGGAGAAAAGCGAAGACCCCATAAACACATGGGATAAATTCGTCGAACACATCCAGAAGGAATTTTACCCACCTAAATACCTCGAGCAACAATATAAGAAGTGGCAGTAGCTAAGGCAATGGAAAAACCAATCAGTACAAAGTTACACCAACGAGTTCTATTGACTCATGGATAGACTTGGCATCCAAGAAGAAGAGAAATTGCTTGTTCTGAAGTACGTTGGCGGATTGTCCCAATGCATTCAGTGGGAGATGGAATTTTTTACTGTCAATATGCTTGCAGATGCTTTCCACTACACCAGCAAACTAGAAACCAAGCAGAAAGGAAAATCATGTTTCGCGATAAAGCCGAGATCAGGACGACCACCCGATAAGAAGGCACCAGCCAACTTTGACAAGTCGAAATCTTCTCAACCGACACCGCCAAAGCCAGACCATGGAAAGAAGCCTTTTCAAAAGAGGGAATGTAGAAAAAAACCATCGAACGAAAAATGGTGCGATTACCACCACTCATCTTGGCATGATACGTCTAAATGCAAAGATCGGAAGACATTTTTGTCAAAAGTGTTGACCTCCGACGCGTTCGACAAGATGGTGGAAGAATCTGATCCAGATGCAACGACCCTTTTGACCTTGACCACTCCAACAGCCTCGACTATCGTCGACGGGGAGGAACAAGAACACCTGTTCGATACACGGATATGGGTCCATAGAAACCCATTGCATCTAATTGTGGACAATGGGAGCCAGAAGAACTTTGTTTCTGAAGATCTCGTGAAGAAACTAGGTCTTGTAACCGCTCTACATCCTCAGCCTTACAACATCGGTTGGATGGAGGATGGACAATAACTTTGGATCACTCGACAATGCAAACTCACCTACTTCATAAAACCTTTTGAAGATGAAGTACTCTACAACATGGCACCACTCTCCGTAGCCGACGCCCTGTTTGGTAAACCTTACCTCTGGGATAGACATGGAAGTTATTAGTCACGGCCTCAGAAGGTGATTTTCATAATCCAAAATCAATGGTTCAACCTACCAAAGCGTCAACCTACACCTACGGTTGCACTAATATCTTCAAAACAAAAAAAGAAGCTCATCAATCATGCTCAGAAGTTCACATTAATCATGATCAAGCCGCAACATTCTAAGAAGACTGCAACAACGAGTCGAGTCACTGACCAATGCATCTCTCAACAAAAGCAGCAATTCAATCATATTCTTGATGAGTACCAGAACCTCTTTCAAGCTCCAGATGGAGTACCTCAACATTGTCAGGTAAAACACTCTATTGAACTTGTTCCTGGTTTTTCTTTGCCTAAGCATTTGTTTACAGAAGATCCATTCTCAAAAATGAAGAGATTCATAGACAGATCCAAGAATTAATCAATAAAGTTCATATCTGACCCAACTCCTCTCCTTGTGGAAGTTGAGTTGTCCTAGTTCCGAAGAAAGACGGGACTTGGTGCATGTGCATCGACTACAGAGCTCTCAACAAAATATCGGTGAAGAATTGGTACCCTCTGCCGTGGATAGACGAGCTCATCGACTGTCTGAAAGGTGCTAAATTATTTACTAAGCTCGACCTCAAGTCGGGATACCATCATATTCCAATCAAGCCCTCAAATGTGTGGAAAATTGCTTTCAAAACCAAGGAAGGATTGTTTGAATGGTGAGTCATGCCTTTCGGCTTAACCAACGCACCTGCGACCTTCATGCGACATATGGATAACCTTCTTCGACCTTTCATCGAAAAATGGGTTATTGTCTATCTCGACGATATACTGATTTTCAATCGATCATGGGAAGAACATGTCGGACATCTTCGACAAGTCCTCGACACTCCAGCAACATCAGCTTTATCTGAACATGGACAAGTGCTCTTTTACGATGACCAACATCAAATATTTGGGGTATGTAATTGACTCTGCAGGCATTCACGTCGACCCAGACAAAGTACAGATCCTCAAATATTGTCCCATTCCTAGAAGCATTCAAGAACTTAGAAGTTTTCTTGGTTTGGCGAATTTCTAGAGACAACTCATACTCGGCTTCAGTCACATAGCCTGGCCCTTGAATCAATTGACGAAAGGAAACGGGAAAATTGTCTTCCAGTGGACAACAACACCACAAGCAGCTTTTGAACAGCTCAAACACAAGCTCTGCACTGCACCAGTACTTGTGTTACCTAATTTGCATCATCCCTTTGAGATTGAAATGGACGCATTGAACTATGCCTTCAGTGCAATGATCACTTAATCTGGTCACCCAATCACTTTTCATTCCAAGACTTTTAACAACACAGTTAGAAGATACTCGATGTACGAAAAAGAACTGCATGCCATTGTGCAAGCTCTCAAGCATTGGAGGCATTACATCCTTGTCAAGGAAACGGTCATTCTCACTAATCATAAGCCTCTACAGTTTGCTCCAACACAATCAAAGTTGCAGACAAACCGATAACTCAAGTGGATTAATTACCTACAACAATTCCAGTTGGTGATTAAGTATCAGAAAGGTAAAGCTAATTTCGTTGTAGATTTCCTCAATTGACCACCCATTACTCTCCTTTTGAAAGTGATGAGTATGCAGGGATACAACATGACCACTTGGCCATAGTTGTATGAGGATGACAACGACTTCTCAGTAGTCTACCGACAGTTACAGACTAACAAGTCATTGACCTCAGACTCTTACTATTTCTTGAAGATACCTTGCTATACAAGCTTGGACAACTTTGTGTTCCGACCGGTGAGCATCGACATCATCTCATTTGGGACGTGCACTACAGCAAGACTGCAGGACACTTTGGAGTAACAAAGGCACTTTCTATTCTGCAGAAGTATTTCTTTTGGCCTACACTTCAATCCAACGTCAACAAGTACATTTGGTCATGCGTGGTTTGTGCCATTGCTAAACCTCCTAATCGATGACAGGGATTATATACACCTCTACCAGTTCCTATTCGACCATGGGAATCTATTTCTATGGACTACTTGACGGGTTATCCTACTACTAGACATCAGCATGACGCGATATTAGTAGTATTCGATCGATTTTCCAAGATGTCCATTCTCATACCATGTAAGAAGACCACGACAGCGCATCAAACCGCTCAACTCTTCTTTACACATGTTTGGAAACACTATGGTTTACCAACGACCATTATTTCCGACCGAGATGCTAGATTTGTCAACATATTTTGGAAGACCCTCTGGAAATTGATAGACACACAACTCTCATTGTCGACAAATTTCCATCCTCAGACCGATGGACAGACGAAAGTTGTAAATCGCTTGGTAGTACAACTACTTCGCATGTACAACCACCCGCATCGATGCACATGGGATGAAAGTCTTCCATACATCTAACATAGCTACAATCGAGCTCAGCACAGCTCTACAGGAAAGAGTCCAGTTGAAGTTTGTTACGGATTTCAACCCTCAACGCCTATCGACTTGATCAACTCCTCGACACAACCGAGCGACACCGACTATAGCCAGCGAGAAGTTGATAAAGCAGTCAAGTTCAGAGATGAAATATGCGACATCCAGAAGCAAGCACATGAAATGTTGCATAGAGAAAGTGAGAAAGCTAAGGCCCGACACGACAAGCATCATATTCCTCATCATTCCAAATTGGGGATAAGGTCTAGTTACATCTCGAGAAGGACCACTTAATAGGCCCATTCAAGAATCTCAAGCCTTTGCGATATGGTCCATACAGTACTCTTCGACAGATTGGCGAAAATGCTTTCCAACTCAACATTCATGTATGCCTAGGTCTGCATCCAGTATTTAATGTGGATCTACTTCTACCATATCATGCACCCTTGTTGGATCTGAATGACTTGCAGACAGCAAAACCCGAACACATCCATCCAGATGTTCAAGAGCCTCTTCCTTGCGACATCATTGTGGGACGACGAGTACACCATACAAGGACGAACACAATTCCCTTGTTTCAAGTTTCCAAGGCTGCCCAGATCCCCTCTTAAGAAAAGTGGTACTTTGTTACTGAATTGGCTGATAAGTTTCCTCACCTTCACGAGCAAACAATGGGGTCCATTGTTTCTTAAGAAAGGAGGTCTAATCCGCATCGCATTTGGAAAGTCATCGACGTTGATGCAACTTCGACAAGTTTCAACTTCGACATGACTTCGCCTTGACAAGCTTCCATTCCAACATGTTATATTCAACAGGTTATCTCCGACAGGTTCCGAACTCGACGCAACTTCGACGAGTCTCAACTTCGACACACCTCGACATATTATCACCTTCGACATGTTCAACAACCTCACAGTTCGCGACATCGACATGTGACCAACGACTGTCGAACTTCGACAGATTGTCTCTCTGTATTCCAGTCGACTATAACAGTTGAACTGTTTAACCGTTCTAACTTCTTCTTTGCAACTAAACGTAACGGGAAGGCTCCCAAGCATTTCATAAATCTATATAAGCATGTATAATATTGTAACATACATGAATCAATAGATAAATCTTATCATGTCTTAGACTTGTTTACAGTAATAGAAGTTCAGTTCGCATTCCTACATATTGTCTGTGCGTATTTGTGTTTATCTGTGTAGTGTAATCCTTCTTTTCTCATTTTGATTATTCTTAATTGCTTCTACCATAACAAAGCCGACTCATTCAGTTGAACTGTTGTCCCCCTCATGCTTCCTGGACACGACTCGGATCAGGCACACATTGAAAACATTGTCTCTAAGTGCTCAAGCACATATAGAAGAAAAAATGAAAGGTATAGGGGATTCTCTTAGCAACATTTTGGATACTAGAAAAAATTGGTGCTTAAAATCCTTTTCCTTGACTCTTAATGATCGATTTGGACATGCCTTAAAACATTAGGGAATGGTAGGGCACGCCTAGGTATTTTATTGGAACTCAACCATAGGGTTATTCTCACCTACAATCATAGGGTTAATTTCATATAAAAAAACTAAAATTCATAGCTAAGAGGATAGGGAAATACTTACCGAATACATTGGGCCCCTTATTTGTCTCCATTGGTCTATTAAGCATGTTGGTTTCCTCTAGAATGCACTATCCTCTAGGCGCATCAGTCTTGTTTTCTCCTCATGATATTTGCTCTAGAATTGCCTTAGATTCTTCTATGGATTCTCTTGAAAATGCATCACTCACTCTACTATCGGTTTCTCTCAGTACTCTTGACCAAGGATTATGGTAATAAACTCACTCTACTCTTATCTTCTCTCGGCGCTCTTGACCAAGGATTATGGTAAGTGATTATGGTAAATGATAGTTTGTTTTTTTGTTTTGTTTTCTTCTTCTTTTTTTCATTGTAAATTAATTAAATTGTTATTTATACTATTATTTAAATTATTTATATGGTTATACTATAACATGCTAACACATTCCCCTAGTATGTTAACTCATACCCACCAACACACATGTGTGAGTTGTTAAGTGCATGGGTTAGATTTGTTCATATGTAGTAATTTTTGGTGTTTTCATAGTAATAATGTTGACATAAAACATATGTGTTCCTTAAGAAAGTATTGAGTTTTTGGTATAATATCAAGTGAGTATAGATCATTTGTTTATCATCTTCCAATAATGGTGGCCCATATATATTAGTCATATTGGTGTTCACCATATCATGTGTTCCAAGATGATCTAGAATATATAAGAAAACAACACCATATCAAACAACTTTGGCCATGGTGTAGGGATCATGTACTTGAACAAGCTTCAACTTGTGATGTTGATCATGTTTCTCAAATCCATTAGTGCACAAATGTAACCATACTTTATCATGTAGTGCTTTATATTTTGCTTGTGTTTGTAAGAGAATATCATTGAATTTTTCATGGACTTAAGGCTATTTGCTCTATAGAAAATTGTGTCATATTCCTTTTTGTTGATGACACATGGATGGGGTGGAGAAAGAAACCAAAACCTCACATGGTGCAAGACTTTGAAACCTAACATCACACAAAAGGAGAGTAGCATTTTATTTCATGATTTTTTCTATTGAAGTTATGTTGAAACACATGTGTATACTTGTTCCACCACTAGTTTGATTGTTTATATATTCAAAATTCATGCATTAATGTTATATTGGCCACCTCGGTCAATGGACAAATTAAAGTAATATATTGGAGTCTGTGTGATCCATTATGTAGCTTGTGGTTGTTTCTAATTAATATTGGTAAACCTAACCTTTATTAGTCAACATAAGATTGAATTATTTAGAGAAAAGAGGAGAGGTGAAAAAGGAGTGGTGACACCACTAATGATTGATATTCACACTTTAAGAAACTAATAATAAGAAAATATTGGAAAGTGATCATTATAATTTTGAAAACTAATCATCATATTTAAACATCATATAAGTAAAGTACACTCTTCATGGTAAAATAGAATATATTCTATTCTATATTTTTTATGACATTTTTTTATTCTGGAATGAAAAAACCCTTTAAATTATAAGACCATGGAATTATTCGAGAAAAATAAGATTAACATATTGCCAACAATTTAAGAAAAAAGGCTAAAGGGCGTGTTAATTTTAAAATTTCTAATTAAACGATGGAAAACCTATTTATGCTTATGGTCATTGTAGATGAATGTCATAATAATAAAACCAATCTACAATAATGACGACGATGATGATCATTATGACAATGATGAATATGGCAATGCCAATTATTATATTGATGATGATCATGATGATGATGAGGAGGAGGAGGAGGAGGTTGGTCTCACTGTGATCATGATATTGGTTTCACTATCATCATCATGAGCATCAATACATCATGAAATGGTTTCTAGGGTCTCACAGGTTACTCAAATAACTATCATATAAGTCCATAACATGTATAATATTAAACCCTAATAACAATTATAGCCTTAACTCAAGTGTTATACTATTTATCCCTATATTGCATAGAATAATGGGAAACAAACATGATATTATCAAGTAGGAGCACATAATATATATGTTCACTTGGGGAAGGGAAGCAAGGCTAGAAGATAAGTTGAAGAATCATGCAATCCAACTCTTGTGATTTGGAAACTCTACAATATGTCTTCCTCTCTAGGTGATCAAATTGACTGTTTCCATGTGGAAAGGGCCAACATTGAAATTTTTGCAAACTTTTTTGCATCTCACGAAAATGAACCTTATCAGCCTAAAGTTGTACTTTGATGATATGGGAGAGTTTTCATACTCAAGAATAATCCAGGGGTTTTCTCCCCATGAAAGGAAAAAATATTGGGATCCTAAAAGAATATTAGGCCAATGTAGAATTCTTTGCAAATTGTAGTTGCATCTCACAAAAACTGACATAATCAACTTAAGAAAATGCCTCAACACATTTAAAGACTTATATATATTCATTAATATTCTATCTCTTCATCAAAATCAGAATCTAAATCATCAAGATCTGAATCGATGAAAGGATTGGTCATAACAACATCTTCTTCTTCAACTTGTTCATTTGACACATATAATTGTTCATGGTGTGCCTCATCTTAAAATTCTTCATCAATGACATCTAACTACTCCTAATATGCATTACCTTCAATTTATTCTTCAACTTCTTGGTGTGAGAATTCTATATAGGATCAATACCATGAAATAATTCTAATAACCAAGGATCTTGAAGCAAAGAAGTCCTCACAAGAATTATTCAAAGATATGCAAGAATAAGAAGAAGTATTGAAACATAAACATAAGAGAAGGAACTCAATTGATGGAAATATCATCTCATATATTATTCCTCAATATTAATACGATATATAATACATATCAAGAGAGAAAATAGAATTCCTTAAAGGAAATTTGTAAAGAACAAAAAATTAAGGCTTACTAAAAGCATAAAAACCCCCTAGGTGTCAAAATCACTTTCCAAAACACTCTAAAGTCTCACGAATTGGCTGAATATGGTATGGAATCTCATGAGTGATGTAAATGGAATGTAATGATGAATTTAGGAGAGACGAAATTGGTGGAGGTCAAATTGGTCAAGTGGAGGGAGTTTCCAAGTCAACTAGCTTTACCTTATCCACTAGAAAAATGGACATGTGCACACCAAAATTGTTGCTGCTCCAAACTCAATTAGGTGTGAACTTGATCAGATGTCTAGAGGTATCTTTCTATTGGGAATAAGTGTATCATTCTCCAATAACAGGTGCTTGTTGAGATCAGGTCCAAATGAGACTTGATGATGTCCTTCATATTTTGTGCAATAGGTTCCAATAATCATGCAGTGGATCAGAAGCATGACAGTAAGAGCGAAACCAACCACTCCAACCTATAATTTTTTCTCCATAGTATTCAATAACACACCAAAAATAAACTCAAGGAGAGGTTCTGAGTGTGTATGAGTTGCAACAACTGGTTGATGATTCGGATTAGAAGACATATGAGAGAACTAAGAGGTGTCTCCAACTTCCTGAAAAATGTGTTGGCAATCATGTAGGAACTGGCAGGAGCATGGGCCGAGGAAGTGAAGGCGCAACCAACAACCTCAACTGTATAATGACTTCAGAATAACTATATATCACCTTCTTAGATACATTGACTAGCAAAGGATCCTCAATATCTAAAGTGTAAGAGATGAACAATGATGAGAGATGGAAAGATATGAGTTCTTCTTCAAAAATATTTTTTTGCCATTTGATCTTCAGTACCTGCAAAATAAACTCTCTAAAACCTTATACTGGAAGAATAATTTAATAAAGAGCTCCCAAGGCTCTTGTACCATGTGATAATTATATATAGTATCAATACCATGAAATAATTCTAATATCCAAGGATCTTGAAGCAAATAAATCCTCACAAGAATTATTAAAAGATATGCAAGAATAAGAAGAAGTATTGAAACATAAACATAAGAGAAGGAACTCAATTGATGGAAATATCATCTCATTTATTATTCCTCAATATGAATACAATATATAATACATCTCAAGAGAGAAAATAGAATTCCTTAAATGCGAGTTGTAAAGCACAAAAAAGTAAGGCTTACTAAAAGCATAAAAACCCCCTAGGTGTCAAAAGCACTTTACAAAACACTCTAAACTCTCACAAATTGGATGAATATGGTATGGAAGCTCATGAGTGATGTAAATGGAATGTAATGATGAATTTAGGAGAGAACAAAGTGGTGGAGGTCGAATTGGTCAAGTGGAGAGAATTTCCAAGTCAACTAGCTTTACCTTATCCACTAGAAAGTAGAAAAAAACATGATAAAGCTGTCTAAATCAGGATAGTGTCTTTCTAATTTAGGAATGGAATAAAATCAAACATAATCCAAGGAAATCTTATCCAGAATCTATCCAAATTCATTTTAGTGACTTAGGATGGCATATGGAGGCATAAAAGACAAAATTAGGCCAACTACATAGTCTACACCTAGGAAAATTAATCTAGATGACTAATAAAATATATCCTAAGTATGAGTGGGTTTTTTTAAATGTTCCAACACTGGTTTGAAACATCTACCTAATCCTCTACATCGTCTTCACGATCTTCTTCATTATTAACTTCTTCCATTACAATATATTTTATAGGTATTCCTCTTGTCTCATACCTAACTACACATTATCAACCCGCTTTATTTGCAACATGTGACTATAATACTTGCTCGCAAAAACTTGGAAGGACATAAGGATTTGTACTCAACTCAAATATCCTTGTATTAATCATGGAAAACCCATTATCATGCTCAATAACAATTATATCAGGATCGCGTTCATTCATTTGTAACATGTACCAACAAACCTCAAAGAGAAATAATTTGAAGGATTCAAAGTCTAACTCCAATATATCTTTTAAGTAGCCATAGTATCTATTTTCAGATACTTTCAGACTGTTGTTATTTCTAGAGGAAACATTAGTAACATAAAAAAATGCAGTTATTCCATAATAAGAGGTTTTCTTCTTAACATCTAGCTCCTTGATGTGAAATTTTCTACCATTGCAGAATATAGTCTTGTCGTGTTTCACCTGCAACAACACACACACATATATATATATATATTCAAAATGCAATATATATATATTCAAAATGCAATATTTTCAAGTGATAATTTTGAGAAACAAATAATACTAGCACATCTAATATATAGAACAAAAAAATGTGGGTAATTATCACTTGTTTATTCTTTGCACCACTCGTTAAATAAATTTCCCTTTACATAAGATTAATATCTATAGATTGATGATATCTTTTAATCAACTCCACCACACCATCCCATGATAATTTACCAAAAACTTCTTTACATCATTCTATACATGCCTTCATCCAATCAAGATTATTCACAATGTATAAATGTTGTGCATCCCACTCTTGAGAAATTGTGTGACAAAAATACAATTGAATAATTAGGTACTCCTAGTAAAGCTTAATAAATGATGGATGAATAAAATTTATAAGATTAAAGAAATGGGAAATTGAAAAAACATAATCTACACTATTATATATGGTGATATGATCTACTATTTCATTACCTTTGACTTTCCTCATTCTACCATTTCCCAACAAAAACTCCCCTTCATATGTTTGCTTGGAATCAATGTCCCAAATGTGATGCACATTAATATGTGGTGATTCTAATTCTGGAAGATACTCACTAATATACATAGTAGATTGATATACCATATAGCCCTCAACCATAGAAATTATTAGTCCTAAAGGTAGACTAGGTTGAAATAGTATACGCCCAGGCATGGTAGAAGCTCAACTTTTATAGATATTAGAGCTATACTTGGTATGAAATGTATTTTGATCTCATTCTTAATATTTCTTAAATGATAAAGGCTATGGACAACTTTTGCAAATGTAAATACAAAATTGTAGAGGAAATTTGCAGCTTGTCACAAAATATAGGAAATGATGATGGCGAATTTAACAAATGAAATGCTAGGGTTGTTCAAGAAGTTCCTGCAGAGACAAATTTATTGAATCCAAGATGACACGAACGTACTGAGCCTCGGGATGAGAAATTAAATAATTATTACACAACTGAAAAGTGAAACGTGAGGAATAAAGAAATGCAACAAGAAATTTGTGTGTTTAACATGAACATGAGACTCCTTGTACTTATGAACACACAAAATATTTAAAAGTAATAACAGAGGCAAAGACATTCTAAGAATCTCTTATATAACCTTTAAATTTCAATCATCATAAGCATCACCAACACCATAATGGAACCAAAACTGTTGCATCAAGCTTATATTTACCTCATAAATCTTCGTATACAAACATAAATGAGGTAACAATGGATTTACATAAGAGAGGAAACACTTCTCTAAAACAATGTTGTATCTTTAATCTCATACAAAGAAAATTACAAGTCAAATTCTGTACTTCGACTCTACAAAACTAGATATAGATCCTCTCTTCTAAAATTGCCAGCCCTTTTAGACTGAATACGAGTTACATTATATAGAGTATTTTTGTAACTGAATTCCGTTTTTACATTCTAACTGAATTTTAAAAAGACTTGATTTACCTTTTTACAAATTTGACTTTTACATCTTCCTTTTTCTTTTCCCCCCTCATGTAGATATTTGGATGGTTAGGAGATTTCCCCATTGGCCTTACATGAGGAATACCTTCCTGATTCATTTGATACATCATTTGTACATTGGTCGGTCCTGAAGGTGGCATGAAATAAATTGGTGGTGGTTGATAAGAAAATTTCCCTAGCACCTGTGTTGATGGTTTTCCGGTTGCTTGACAATATTTTTTACTTGAATATTGGATTGAAGGTTTCCCTCCAAATGTCCTAGGTGGCAGTACATGTTTTTGATACTGTATAACCATCTGGAACTCCTTCCCTAATGGGTGCTTGTGAGCCTTCATGGATTCCAAAGAGATTTATGCATTTGTTATTTTCTCATAATAGATTGGTTCCAATCTCTTGGCAATATTTTTTAATCCCACCCATATTTCAAAACAACTCTTGAGTCTATCCACTGCCTGCTCCCCCTCAATTTCTCCTTCCAAGGGTTCTGGTGGAATCTCTTCCTTTATCTGATCTAGATGCTCTTGGAATATTCTCAGAATATTCTCACCATCTTATTTTGGTCTTGCATGCATGCATGCATTCCATGCAGCACTCCATGCATCCAATCAGAGCGCCTTGGCCATCATTGGAGTTCCAATGCACCCTCATGCATAGATTTAGGAGTTCTGACAGTCAGTCTCATGATTTAAGGGCCTTGTTCCCTTGATTGCTCAGTTAACTGACTGTAGCTCCTAGTTTGATTGCTACTGAGTGTAGGAGCACCCTCCTTTACCACTGACAGCTAGTTATGTGCCCCCTTGGAGTCTCCTCCCCTATTTTGGTGCCCACATGATTTAGTTATTCTCAGTCCTACTCCAGTTGACTGATTATTCATCATCGGTAGCCACTAAACCTTATCGGGAGATGGTTCCAATGCAAACTAAGCCTAAACTTGAGGTGAATTCAAATCCTCCCAGGTGTATTGAATTCATTCTATTGTAACATTCTTTGATTTCCAGCTTACAGTTGATTATTGTATCAACAACATTTTTTCATGTGTGTTTCAGTTTTGTGAGTGAATTGATCCATGTTTTTGTTTAATTCTTATGAGTAATTACATTCTGAAATTGTGAGGTTTGTTCAAGCTCAGTGATCTACCCCTATGTAATTTCACATGGTATCAGATCTTGTGAGATATTTTTTACTTGTAGCAGTAGCAGCGGTTGTAGCAGTATCAGTGGTTGCAGCAGTAGCAGTAGTTGCAACAGTTCCAGCAGTAGCAGTAGTTGCAGCAAGTAGATTTAGTAACAATCCTCCATATATTTTTCCATTGTTTTTGCAGGTATTATACAAAAACTTCCATGAATCTGAAAGCAGATCCTCCTCTCTCTCCATTCAACTATGATGAGTGGAAACCAAATATGATAGCATATATGAAGAGACAGGGTATTTAAGATATGTGTATTAGTGTTATGAGAGATTTTGCTTCCTATGAAGAGGAGAATGATTGGCTAAATGATTGTGGCAGATCCTTTGTAGCAATTTGTATTTCTATGTATCCTAGTATGTGCTACCTCATTAATACTTCTAAATATGCAATTGATCTCTGGACCAATTTGGATAGAGAATTTGGAAAGCAAAAGGAAGAGGATCATGCTAGACATTTGGAGAACAAGCCCAGTGATACCTCCTTAATGTTGGAATATTATCACCATCATTTTTTATATTATGCATGCATGCATACTGCATGCATCCAGTCATCATGCATGCATCCAATCATCAGTATGGTAGTCTCCCCAGCACTTGGAGCCTATTTTCATCCCCCTAGAGCCTGTTTTTAGCCCTTAGTAGTCCTCCTACCTACCTAGTGTGCCTTGTTTTCCTCACCTAGATGAAATATGTGCCCTACTACACTACTTGGATCACTAACAGTCAGTTGCAACATTGATTGACCAGTTCTTTCATTTATTGCTCAGTTTAACTGCCTGTAGCTTCCAGTTGTCTGTATCGGAGTGCCACTTGACCTACTGATAGCCTCATGCACCCTCCTTGGAGTCTCCATCCCTTGATTTGTGCTCACATGGCTCAATTAGACTCAGTTAGACTCATTTGACTAAATTTTGACTATTTGTGACTACTACCAGTGATTGGATGATGTCTCCAATGATATCCAAGCCACACATTGAGGAGAATTCGAATCACCTTTGGTTAATTCGAATTCACTTGACAGTATTGTATTGTATTCAGTTTTCACAGTGCCAACTTACAGTTGATGTATGATTATACTGTAGATTTCTCCATTTAAGATTTCATGAGTGATAATTGATTCATTTCTTATTCTTCTTCTCTGCAATTCTTGAGTGAGAAATGTGAGGTTTACTCTAGCTTTGTGATCAATCATGTTGAATTATCACATGGTATCAGAGCTGGATTCAACTATTTGAATGGTAGCAATAGCAACAGTTGTAGCAATTAATTGAGCACCATAAGCCTTTGGATTTCCACAGCAATTCCTGGTGCAATTGTCTTGAATTCACTGGAGAAATCCAGTGAGGTCTATCCAGGTGTGAAAGATCCAATCACATGTGCTCAGTGTCCTAAGGAAGTGTTCTCTCGATTTGTAGAAAATATCCATCATCAATTTCATTTTTTTTTTGCAGGTTTATTCCATCATTCCAATTCATCTTCAATTTGACTTCAACAGCTACCAATGGATCTAAAACTGAATTCATTCAATTATGTCGAATGGAAGGCCAAGATGGACATATTCATGAAGTCCAAGAGCCTCTCTAGAGTATTGAATGGGACTGCAGTCGAACCCACTGGTGCAGTAGAGAAATCCAAGTACATGGATAAACTTGATGAAGCAGTAGGACTGCTACTCCTCAGCATTTCCGAAGAACTCCATTTTCATGTCATAGATATAGCCACTCCAAAAGAAGTTTGGGACATGTTTGAATCTCTTCTTGGACAAAAATATGACTTGAAAGGTCACAAGTTGGAAAATGAGCTTATCTAATTGAGCCCTTACAGCTTCGACTCCATCAATGAGTTTCTTACCAAGTTTAAAAATTTGATTTCACAATTGAAGAGATATGGAATAGAGAAGGAAGAGAAGCAACTCATCCTTGCCATAATATCAAAATTGGGCCCTAACTACTTAGTATTTGTCTCTACCTTTCAAATAGCGAAGATATCCATCCCAAAATGGAAGTTTCTCACTCTTGATGACTTCATCCAATATCTCACAAAAGAGGAGGAGAAGTTGATTCAAATGGGAATGGTAAAACCAAAGATGGATTCATCACTTGTAGCTGTTGAGGTGAAGAGAGCGAATGGAAAGGGCAAGTAAAAAAAATTTGACCAAAATTCGAATGAGCAGAATCAAAAGGAGGCACCCTATCAGTCATAAGGGACTTCGAATCCAAGAAGACCAAGCATTCTCAAAAGGGGAAATCCAAATGTACCTATTGCAATAGAGGGTTTCATCCTGAGAGTTCTTGTATGAATAAGACTATAGACTTGATGGCTCATTTACTTGAAAAGAATAACCTCCCAGTACCTACATGTGCTAGGAAGAAAGAAGTTGAACCTTCTAGATCTGAGGACAAGGAGAGATTCCATGCTCTCATGGCGGGTGCATCAAGAGATTCCTCCTTCATCATAGAGTTAGGAGCATCAAGACACATGTCTTCCTCCAAATATCTCTTCACTGGTTTCGAATGCACTGTTGGCCCTTCCATCATGTTGCGGAATGATTCTGAGGTCTCCTCTGAGGGGATTGGAAGGATCAAACTTGATCATGGATACTTCTAAGATGTACTCTATGTTCCTACACTTACTACCAATATACTTTTGGTCTACCAAATGACCCATACTGGAGAGCCCAAGAGGGTGATATTCTCTCCAAATGAGGTCGAAATAGAAGACATGGTTTCAGGAAATATCATTGCAAAAGGTGTTGCAAATCACAATTCGAAACTCTATGAGTTCTCTCACTTTCTTCCTCTCTCCAAGCAGTCTTCTCTTCACACTCATGCAAATGAAGAGAGTAGGCTATGGCATGAAATATTTGGGCATCCCAACTACAAGTACCTGCAAGATATGCATACTCAAGAGATGGTTGAAGGACTACCCAAAGTCAAGTTTTCCAAGGGAAACTGTAAGGGTTGCTTGATGGGAAAACATCCTGAAATAAGTTTGAGAAAAGAAAGGCAAGGAGAGCCTCTCAACCTCTAGATCTGATTCATAGTGATGTTGTTGGGCCATTTCCAGATCTATCTTTGAACAAGGAAAGGTATATTCTTAATTTTATTGATGATTATTCAATATTTACATGGGTATACTTTCTCAAATTAAACTGAGAAGTGTTTGGATACTTTAAGTTCTTCAAGTCTTCTGCAGACAAGTTTTCAGATAGAAAAATCAAGGCCATTCACACTAATAATGGAGGAGAGTATGTCAAGGGTGAATTTAAATCCTTTTGAGATGATGAAGGCATAGAGATGAAACATATTGTTCCCCACACACCACAACATAATGGTGTTGCAGAAAGGAATAACAAAACATTAAAGGAAATGGAAACTTGCATGCTAAAGTCGAAAGGGTTGCACCCTAGTCTTTGGGAAGAAGCCATCAATTATGTTCCTTACCTTCAGAACTGAGTCCCTCATAAAGGATTGAAGAATATGACTCCTTTAGAAGCATGGATGGGATACAAACCTGATGTATCCCATCTTAGAGTGTTTGGATCCAGAGCATGGGAAAGGATTCCAACAGAGAAAAGGAGATCCCTAGATCCATAAAGCAGAGAGTGTATACTAGTGGGCTATGCATTGAGTGCAAAGGCCTACAAGCTTCTCGATCCTTCTACTATGTCAACATTCCTTGAAAGGAGTGTACAGTTTGAGGACTGGCCACTTCATGATGCTCATCCTGTTGAGAAAGAGAGTTTACCTACCACACCACCATTGCTTGATGAGAAAGAGAGCAAAGCATCATCCCATGAGATTTCAGATTCTAAATCTGAAAGTGAAGATGATGAAGAGCGAATGCTAGATCCAGATCCATAAGAACTTGAAGATATAGCACCTAACAGTGAAGATGAGCGAATGGAAGATCTAGATCCACAAGAACCTGATGATATTGCACCTGATGATCCTCCTCTTCCGAGATGGGAATCCATTACTCTTAGATTTTCCGAAGATCTTGTTGGTGATCCACTTGATCAAAGGAGAAGTAGATCTGATTTTCAAAATGGAAGGTTTCATCCTTCTCACATTGATCATTCACACAGTGATCCATTTGTGGTCAATCGATCCTTCTTCGGTAAAGAAGGTCACTTGCCTCCTTCTGGGGTGAGTGATGACATGCTACATTAGCATCCTTCAGTCTATTTTGAGGGGGGGATTTCTTCCCACTGGGTTTTCCCTCTTTCCTCACTTTATTTATTTAGATTGTTGTACGGGGTGACCTTTGGTCTCAGTCACCAGGGCCCTACTAGTTTTTAGTTATTTCCTCATAGTATAGCTTGCAGGGGGGTGTTGGAATATTCTCACCATCATTTTTAATATTCTACATGCATGCATGCATACGACATGCATCCAGTCATCATGCATGTATCCATTCATCAGTATGGTAGTCTCCCCAACACCTAGAGCCTATTTTCACCCCCCTAGAGCCTGTTTTTATCCCTCAGTAGCCCTCATACCTACCTAGTGTGCCTTGTTTTCCTCACCTGGATGACATATGCACCCTACTACACTACTTGGATCACTAACAGACAGTTGCAACATTGATTGACTAGTTCTTGAATTTATTTCTCAGTTTAACTGCATGTAGCTTCCATTTGTTTGTATCGGAGTGCCACTTGACCTACTGACAGCCTCATGCGCCCTCCTTGGAGTCTCCATCCCTTGATTTGTGCTCACATGGCTCAGTTAGACTCAGTTAGACTGATTTGACTGACTTTTTACTATTTGTGACTACTACCACTGATTGGATGATGTCTCCAATGCTATCCAAGCCTCACATTGAGGAGAATTCGAATCACCTTTGGTTAATTCAAATTCAATTGAAAGTATTGTATTGTATTCAGTTTTCACAGTGCCAGCTTACAGCTGATGTATGATTATACTGGAGATTTCTCCATTTCTGAGTTCATGAGTGATAATTGATTCATTTCTTCTTCTTCTTCTATGCAATTCTTGAGTGAGATTTGTGAGGTTTACTCTAGCTGTGTGATCAATCCTGTAGAATTATCACACTTAAGTGCTCTCTCCGATTATGTCTCTGCCTCAAGCATATCTCATGATGAAGTTATTCAAGATGAAGAATAAATTGCAAATCCAACTGCTAAAGTTTATGTTGAAGACTTTCCTTCCTCTGTTGCTCTAGAAGTTGAAGACAGTTTCGAATTGTCCCCTTCCCATGTAGCTGATGTAGATGAAATTTATACAACTAATGAAGCTAATTCTTTTGGAGATATTATCCATTCCTCACTTATGTTCTCAATATCTTCTATTCTAAATTTAGAGCAATATAATCCAGTTCATGCTCTAGAATTTGAAGAGGTTCTTAAATCCTCTCTTTCACATGAGTCTATTGGTGTGCAGAATGATGATCTATTGAATGTTTTGGAGGTTAAACGAATGTTTGGAGGTGATGAATTTGCAATCCTTGATCACATGCTTCTGATGTACTTCTATTCGATCATTTTCACTTGTTCTCAAAGTTTCACTGAAGATGGAGGACACTACCATTCGCTTAGGTTCAAGTCTCAGGCACATTTTTGTGATTTTGGTTTTGATCTCACCCATGTTGGTTCAAAGAAGATCACAAGAAACCATCTATCAATTCTTGGAGCTGATTTAACTTCCACTGATCAGAAGTTCAAGTTTCAAGAGAAATTAGATCTGATTGGAGTTGATCCTACCTCAGTTGGTTCGAATTACAGGTTCCATAATGATCTTCATATTTTTAGATTTGTTCTCACCATGTTTAGTCTGAAGAGCAAGTTCAGAAAGCCTCCAATTTGCTTGCATCCACTGAAAGAGAATTCAACCACATGTTTTTGGAGCATGATCCACTTCTTCCCAAGAGGAAGATACCTCCAGAAATTGAATCAAGCATCACACCTACTTGAGTCTTGAGCATCAATTTTTGGTGTGTTTCAGTCTATCTTGAGGGGTTTTTCTTTTCCCACTGGGTTTTCCCTCTTTCCTCACTTTTTCTAGATTGATTGTATGGGGTGACCTTTTGTCTCAATAACCAGGACCCTAATTTCCATTATTTACTTGTATTTTTCCTCATAGTCCGGCTCAAGGGGGGTGTTGGAATATTCTCAAAATATTCGCACCATCTTATCTTGGTCTTGCATGCATGCATTGCATGCAGCACTCCATACATCCATGCATCAACAATTGAGTCTCCTAGCACCTAGTCCCTATTTCCCCCCCCTGGAGCTTTTTTTTTGCCATCATTAGCCCTCCTATCCACTCAGAGCGCCTTGTTTCCATCAGTGGAGTTCCAATGCACCCTCATGCACAGATTTAGGAGTTCTAACAGTTAGTTCCATGATTTAGGGGCCTTGTTCCCTTTATTGCTTAGTTAACTGACCTTAGCTTCTAGTTTGACTGCTACTAAGTGTAGGAGCACCTTCCTTGACCATGGACGGTTGTTTATGTGCCCCCTATTTTGGTTCCCACGTGATTCAGTTATGCTCAATCCTACTCCAGTTGACTGATTATTCATCATCGGTGGCCACTAAACCTTATCGGGAGATGGTTCCAATGCAAACTAAGCCTAGAATTGAGGTGAATTCAAATCCTCCTAGGTGTATCGAATTCATTCTATTGTAACATTCTATGATTTCCAGCTTACATCTGATTAATGTATCAACAGGACGTTTTCATGTGTGTTTCATTTTTATGAGTGATTTGATCCATGTTTTTGTATAATTCTTCTCAGTAATTACATTGTGAAATTGGGAGGATTGTTCAAGATCAGTGATCTACCCCTGTGGAATTTCACACTTTATAGGTATCCTTTGGATAAGAGTCTCCATTGCCATCCCATGGGGAAGGCATTCCTAGACTTAACACATCCCTGAATAAATATTTGAAGCTGCTTATTTCATCTGTCAACTATTTAATATTATCCTTCATTCTGAGCACATATGTTTGCTTCATTATCATGGACCTAGCTATATTGATGATTTTTGTTCTGTTATGAATTCCCTTGTCATCCAGATTCCTTTTAATTCGATTGTTCAAATAATCTATTACTTTAGTTGCTTATTTGGGAATGTTTCCCAGTTGTTTTTCTACTAATTTCACCTCTGCATTTGCTTTTGTTGTCATTTCTAATTCATCGTGAATGACCTCAAAATAATCTGTACGAACCATTCAATAATTTTTTCCCAAAGATTCTGTGGTATCCTCCTTATAAGCTTCTATCCTTGGACATTCATTTGTAGTGAGGTTATTTGGATTTTTAATTATCCTATTTCTTTCTCCAAATCTATTATATCATCCTTCTTTTTGTTGACTTCATTTTCTAGTTCTAGGATTCTTCTTTCCATTATTTAGAGCTTCTTTTCAACTTCCTCGAGCTTGTCACTTTGGTCATTTTCCTCTTGAATGGGCTGGGGAATTGACCTCTGATTTTCTTGGTCTTCCTCCATAGCATCTATGTTTATGGCTTCTGGAGCAATATTTGGTTTCTCATCTATTGACTCCACCGCATTTGTTGTTGTAGGTTGACTCTCTGCAGGTATTGCAAGGGTTGATGCTCCAATATCTTCTCCAACAAAAATTTTGGTCCTTTCTAATTTCATGTTGGCTATATGCTAATGTAGGTCATCGATTTTCTTCCTCATTTATTCAGACATTTTATGGTATTCTATCATACTAGCATAGATTTTCTCTTTCTCTGCCTGAACCTGTGTCTGCTCTTCAGTTTGAACTGGATCTGTTGTCAACATTTTCAATCTCTTCCTTAAAGTGGCTATCTCATTATACTCTTTTCAATGAGTGTTTTGATTTGAGATCCATTTGATGGATTCGCTGATAATGCCATTAGCTTTGCCTCAAGTGAATTTACAGTGATTTGCTTATCCCTGGTTGTCCATTTCTCCATTTTATAAAGCTTATGAAATTTATCTAGGGCTATCCTGAGCTTCTTCTCCTCCTTTTTTGATTTGACTATTTCTGTACAGATCATGTCACTGTCCTCTTTGTAGAAGTCTATTTTGTCAAAATTCCCAAATTCTTTGAAGTTGATAGTATGTTATTCATCCCTCCAATCACTGAATTTGACGGGCTTGGGTACTTTCTTCAAGAATAGAAAACCTAAATGTATCTTGTTGATGATCAACAATAGAGATCAATCTCCTGTATGCAGCTGTAATTTCTTGTCTCATTTCATTTACCATTTTCAATCCTCTTTCTCTAATGTTCATGTAGCCATATTGAAGATTTGTTTTCACGGGTACTAGCTTTGTTGAGGATGATCCTTGTATCTTCTGAGGGATTGTAAAATTGATAGATGGATAGATGGTATATTTGATTGGAGTTCCTCTTGGGAGCATTGGTTTCCCTATCAGTTCAGTGATTTCTCTTGGGATCTCAACTGAGTCTGGAACTTCTACCAATGCATGTTATTCTCCTTCAGCTTCTGTTATGGCCCTATTTGGGTCTGGTCCCTACTCAATTTCATCAATGTCCATTCTTTGAGCTTCTTCAACTATCCTTTTATGTCCTATCAACTGTCCTTCTCTTTCTTGTTCAAATATTTTCAAAGCTTCGTGGACCTCTTCCCAGGTCTCCTTATAAGCTATTGTTTCCCAGGTTGGGCTAGCTTCACATGTGTAAGCTGAGTTCTTATTTTCCAGCCTCTATTTTGAGACAATTTGGTGTGGGTCATATGTTTCCTTCTCAGCTTTCTCAAGATTAAGAGGACTTAATTATTCTCCTACATATTGAGAGGCATTCAACCCTCTTATGATAAGAGTCCCTACTTCCTTTGGTAACAAAAATTATCTCTGTTGTATGAAATGCTTAAAATGCATCTCATTTGAGGCAAATATTTGCCTTACATATTCCATAGCAAATATTCTTGGGGTCAAAAAAGTAGGTAGTTTGTATGGTTCCTCTTCAAATCCATAAACCCTGATGACTGTATGGTCCTCATAGAGGAACCAGTCTCCTTCCCGAACCTCTGAGGTGGATTGTAAGTGCTTCTTGTTTTTTGGCAGCATCCTTGGAGGTGAACTACCAAAAATCAAATTGTAGGATATACTCATCACTTGGTTTGTGAAATATGAAAATTGGAATTGTTGGCCCTTCTTAGAACTAGGTCTGACCAATCATACATTGGGAATTGGATTCCTTGCTCATCAACTGTATTCGGACCTAGATGCTTGAAGCTCTCATAGTTCTAGTAGAAAAACATAAAGAATAGGTAGGATGGATATATAAAGTACTCAATGGCAGGGAAATCCTCCAATTTCCAATGGATTATTTATGCTAGGTGACTACAAAGGTCAAAATGGGGATATTTTTACCATATTTTGTGGTTGTCTTCAGTAGAATCCCTAGAATCACTTCGCCCGCAAACTTATCATTTTCCAAAACTACAATTGTACAAATGATAGAAATGGATTTCCTGGAATTTTCAGAAGAAAAAAAATGTGGTATCATAAGGAGGTGGGATGGTAGGTATGGCCATACCTCGCTCCAAGTGTTTGGACAAAAACTAGTGATGTTAATATGGCCCAAGACTGTGGAAGGCACTTCCTATGGATTTCTCATTGAAAGGGTAAGGGGCCTAGGATTCAGGAATGCAGAACATCCGTCTGAGTGCATCTGGAGTAATGTAACGGATGTTTTTTGACATATCAGAGGAAAGAATTGTTTGCTTGGTGGGGGGATAATGTTTCAAGCACTAGGTTACGAATTCGGGGAAGACTACAGATCTAGGGAAAGCGGTTCGAGGAAATTTTGAATTCCATAGGTTAAGGTTGTCCTAGTCAACATAAGCTAGGGTTTTTACCTCCTTGATGGTTTCCTTCAGGTCTGAGATGGTGATAATAGTGTCAAAAATGTCAACTTCATGGACATAAACATGTTCTTCGCCTAAGAAACAGGGTTTTGGGATCTTGAATTTGGGTTTGGAATCCATCTTAGGTTAAGGATCAAGGTTCAGTAAATTAAGTAGTTATTAGGGTAAATTTATAGAAATTAGGGATTGTTTTTTATCAAGTAACAGGCGCAGGGTATCAACAGAAATGTTAGATAATAGTGAGTAGAAAATACCCGGATGTTGGATGAAGACTGAGTTGGAACGTTTCGGGCGCTGACGTGGACTGGTCGGCTTCATGCAGATGGTAGACTTGGTACACTGGGTCTATCAGGAGCATGTTCGAGTTTGAAGAGGAAATGATTTTTGAAAAGAGGGAAAATATCCCTTTATTCGTTTTGGGAGCACAAGTTACCACATTGGATTTCATGATCAAAGGTACGAGGAGAAAATGTCGGGGCCCAATTGACAGATGGCATACGGAGAAAGGATGAGTTGTTAGAGTGATGAGATGTAAAGTAATTTGGGTGTGGTTATGATCGGATACCATTTATGGTTCCCCAGTGTGGTAATATGCCGATGATGAGTGGTAAAAGAAAACCATGCTCGAGGAGACTTAGTTAATCAGCAACAAGCACGTGTCCTCAGTGGTTTTGAGGACAACATGTGCTCATGTACTTTCTGGAAAAGGAACATCTTATCAACGCATTTTATATCTCCATCGTTGATATATCCCATGCACTTCCAATATTACACATACACCTTCTTGGCTTAACTATCTTGTATTTTGTGGGCACGCCCGATCCCTAGACCATCGGATCTATCTTGATCTAACGGCTCAACACCTTTAGTGTTTAAGCACTCTTTGTTGGGCCCTAGGTTACTGATCGTTGATCACATTGAAAGCTTCGCTCAATTTCCTTTAATTTTATTTATCTCTCTAGGGTTGAATAAATCGGGCTGATCATTTTAGGTAACTTCAAGGAAGTATTTCCATATACTGAAAAATACTAGTACTAATAGAACTCTCAGGATGTGATATTTGTCTAACAAAAGTTTTCAATTCCTTCAAGTGACTCTCAACCATCCACTTTGACCTTGTGTGTATAGGTCCACATATTTCAATCTCCTCAACTTGGTGTATAAGGTAGTGTACGTTCTTTTGCATTGAAAAAGACTGGAGGAAGATACTTTTTTAATTCACACCTTAGCCGAGGAATTTGTCTTTTCCAATACCTTATCTCTTATTTATGGATTTCTTTGGATGAAAGACACCTGAACATGTTGACGCAACTTAAATATGTAGGAATATTGAATACAATAATACAAATATGCATACCATGCAAGTAAATCACATTTAGGATTGTTGTGTAGTTAACATGTCTATTATAAATTGTGAGATCTTATCTCATGTACTTGTCGAGATCATATGTAACTTGTTTTATGTTGTTGTGTAAACTTTATGGGAGAGACATATGTAGAGCAAACTAAAATATAGGACACATACTCATTATTGTATTCATAAATTGAAAAGAACAACCAAATTCTAGAAAAAAGTTGGAAGATTATTTTACCAATTTACATTAATAAATGTGTGCCAATCATGAGTTTTTATCCCACCAAATTATCCTTTCTTCGTTAAGATATTATTTATGTTCGAAGAAAAACCAATGGGTTTTTTTTTTTTTAATGACATCTTTTACAACATCGTTTTCCCGCTTTGTAAATAACCATGGAAAATTGTCTAGTTTTCCATCATTGGAATAATGAATCAAATTTCCCATTACATGATTGGATTCCATAATGTCACTACAAACTTTATTGATTTTATCTTTGTTATTCCTTACATCTAAGAATCTCCATATTGCTTCTGTAACATTCTTCCCAATATGCATTGTATCAAACAAATGTGCAACTTGTAGGTGCCCATAGTAGGTAAACCTATTGAATTGGATGGAGTATCATTTCATTCCTCATGCAGGAAGCTCATTAATGCATCAATGACCTTTATGGAACATAAATGAACAAAATTAAATATTATATACCATAGAAACAATTGAATATTATAAATATTACAATATGTATAATGTTATTACATGTTATTTGGAATCGAATTGCTTATCTCGATGATGATTCCTATAATAATCCAATTTCCATAGTTGAGGTGTCATTCTTCAAGGTTTTTTCTTAGTCTCTTCCTTCCAAATAAAATGATATTTCTTTGTAGTTCGATAATGATGGTTCTTAGTGAGGACGTGCCTATACTCATCAAACATATATCATTTCCTAAGGTTTTGGAGTTTTGAGATGTCAATCTAGGACCACACACTAGACATGCAAATTTTCCATTTGTTTAAAGACCTACAAGACATGGAATTATGTTAATACTAGTATTGTACAAAGAAATTATTCAAAAAATGCTTGAATCCTTTGACAAAATTTAAAATTGTTAGAGTGCAATACTTTAATACTAATTACCACAAAAATGTGTTATCCCTAGGGCATCATGAATTGTCCATGTAAGTATTGTCTTTGACCTATTGATTTGGAGATGTCATACATAGTGATGTTAGTCCATAGATTTAGAAGTTCATCAATAAGAGGCTCAGTAAAGGAATCCATATCTTTAACTTGGTACTTACCTACTTATTTGAAAATGCACACATTTATTACATTGAACATATAATCAATTATTATATCTAACAAACATCTAAAGTACAATGGAAATCATATGTATTTGACACAATATTATTAATTTGAAAAATTACTTGGAACGATCATTGCCAACATTGTGTTCTCCCTCTTTATTGACATACAAGGAAGAAGATTGTTGTTTATAACAAGAATAGGCCACACTGAGTAAACAAATCCCATCTCCCCAAATGGATCGATGCCATTAGCTGCCAATGAAAGCCTAACATTGTGAGGTTCTCCTTTAAAAGTTGGCCATCTTTATTCGATGTCCCTAAATGTGGTACCATCTATAGGCATTCTCATAACACCATATTTAATTCTATTTCATGGATGGTAATCCATAAATTGTGCCATGTCTTTGCACCTAAACAATCGTTGGAAACATGAAATTATGGGAATGTGATGAAGAACCTTGTAGGGAACCTTATTTGTTATTTGATCAGTTTGATATATACTAATTCCACATTGAGGGAAGTCCAACTTTGTTGCATGTTGTCCATAATATATAATATGGTCATTAGGACATGCATCAATGGCTTCATACTCCATTTATAAATATTTTATAATGAGAGACAATTCTATGTATGTGTGAGGTAAATGATTTGCTGATGGTAGGAGAATATCACTGAACGATCTAAAACATTCAAATAAAATTTAAAGTAATGAATATTTCTCATCAATTTTGCATCATCCTTTTTACAATATAATTAACACTTAAAAAATAGAAAGAAAAAATGGTATTCAATATGTATGGAGAATTATATTGCATACCTTAGGATCTATGAGAGGGAAGTGTTAGATAAACCATTCAACACTTTCAATTTCACCAAAATCAAAATTGCAGAGAAAATATTTGTCTCTAAGCCTCCATATAAGGGTTTTTTTGTCTTGTCAGTGAGAGTTACATCTTCAACATATCCATCAAAGTTAACATCCATTGATAAAGCATGAAAAGTGTCATTAATCAATCTATTTATTCCATGATTATGATTTATGTCAATGTCATCATTTTCCTCATCCATAGGATTAACTTCTTCATCTCTAGTATCATCTCAATGATGATCTCCATTAGCTTGTTTACCAATATTTCTACTACAATTTGGAAAATCATGCTCGTTGTTTGATCCAATCCTAGGATGCTTTGTCTTTGTCATTACAAATTACAATCAAATATTTTCAGTATATATATATATATATCAAATATTAAAACAATAAATTCTAAATTCTAAATTAAATTAATAAGAATAAAAATTAAACATGTAGCAAAGAAAGACGTCTAGTTCGTCTTACCATTGGATGAAATTCACACCCCCCTTCGAAGTTCCCATATTCCCAACAATGTTTTATAGTTGTAGACCTTAAAATTATTCTTTCGAGCACACCAACATTTACCATCACCAAGTTGCTCCCTTAACTTAGCAATAGTCCTTGAACTTTCCTTGTTTGATTGTTATTGTTAACTATATAATTTAATCAGTGAACTTATATAACTCAATAGGTAATTATTTTAATATTGATGGTGTTGAAACTACAAAACATTTTAAAGTGTAGACATCGAGAGTGTCACATAATTGTTGGATTAATATGAAAAGTTCATATATAATTTTCTTATGTACACAGTCATCAGAATACCCACGTGCATTGACTAGGTCAGCAAGAGGGCATGTTGACCTTTTCAAAGACAAAACGGTCATGTAACATTTACACCGTACTGATGTACAGACATCAGAATTACAATGTACATACTTGATCATCTGAATTAAGAGGTATTTCGGGGTTAGACTGAAAAATTGAAAGGAATTTCTGTCAACATGTGTAATTTCCACCATCATTGTGGAAAAAATGTTAGAATTTGCATCCAAATGTAGCAGTGTCTTGACACGTGGCAGGAAATCAAAGGTCTATGTTAACAATTGGGAATGGAAGTAGGAAGTGAAATGCCAATGTTGGTGCCCGATGGACCAATCAAATCATGGGTTTTTTTATGCTTATATCATCAATTTTTGTATTTAATCTGACCTGATAAAAACTTTTGGTTGCCTTTGAAAATCATTCTTACACATATTTTCATACCTAACATCCATTAATTTAAAAATGATCCATTGGCAAGGTACAAAGACATTTCCACTTAGTGGCTCTTGTTTATTTATAGTTGTCAGTTACAATATGTTATACTACATTTCAAGCCCTATGGTCAACTATGAAATACTTAAAGATAATTAAATTATTTTCTAAAAGCATATCTAGTAGGAGCTAAGTGCACAGGAGGAACTCCCCCTTACATTATTTCATAAATATGAAATATATCCATCGAATATCCATGTGGATTATGTTCCTCTCTAATGCATTTAGATGCAGTACCAGAAGGAAATTATGTTGGGCATTGATTTGTATTTTAGAGGCATTGAGAATGTTGTATTTTGTGGTCTAGGTAGTGCTTCCCAAATTATTATTGGGAAATAGGTGGAAGTTATTTGTCCAAACTTCTTCATAAGATGCTAATAGTGTTGCTCCAATACAAGTTTTATTTTCACCTATGATGGTGTTGTTATTTTATTATTTACTTTCCATCTGATAATTAGTTAGAAGGTCATTGTCTAGTGTGAGTATTGTGATTTCATGCAAATGCATCATACATAGTGAATTTGACTCCTCCGTATTTCTTACCTTTTTTACCAAATCCAAGATTCTTCATGGATCAGTGAATATTTGAGCATGTTGATGTTAGGAATAATATAATGCCCAACAAAGACAATGTGATTTTCATCAAATCTTTCACTCTCCAAATATTCAATCCTTTACAGGTTATTAGATCAGATGTCAAAATTTTGAGGACAGTAATAAATGGATACCATCTGCAAATGCTTGTTGACTCATCCTCTGAAATAAAAATTGGTAATCTATAACCAACAAACTTCCACTCTGGACAAATGCCTCTGGATCCTAGGTGGTTTCCATGTTTCCTTACCAAGAAATACCAACTCTTAGCCAATCAAAATCAATATCATGCATGGTTCGTTAGTTCATGTGGAGTCTACATTCCACATATACATATAATGACTTGATAGTCAACTTTGTACTTGCCACATTTCCTTTACAACAAGTGTATATTCTGCTTTATTTTTCTACAATATTGAAAAAATCAACCTACCAAAATACTTGACCTATAACCTCGTGCTTGTAATTCAAATAATTGAACCAATCAAACAAACTCGCCAAACTTATACACATTCTAAACCATTATTTCACTTTTACTTTATTTTAATGGCTTATAAAACGATTTTTTCACTTCCACTTTATTTTAATAGCTTATCAAATGAATCTGTATTTCATTTTATTTTATTGTATTATAAGGTACTTAATGTATGATTAAGTTTATTTTAGTGTAGTGCTAAATTTGTTTTCCATTTGATAATGAGATAAAAGTTTTATACGTATTTATAAAGAGTAAAGACTAAAATTAATATTTCTAAATAAGAAGAAACTCTCATGATCTCCATAGTGAAACAAGGCGCTAGACAATTTTTAGAACATTGGAGGATGGCAGAATTTGTCATCTTTGTGATATTAATAGGGTTGAAGATGAAAAAATATTTCTCATATAATGTCCTAGGACACCCACTTTAAAGTGTAATTACATAATATTTTGATGTAGGACTGCTTCTCTTAAAGGTTTTTTAGCACATGTAAGTTCTAAAGACCAAAGTGATTCCTTCATGTTGCCTTTGAAATATGCACATGGCCTGCTCCTAAGTCTTCCAACTCTTTCTTCAAAGGATGAACAATGCAAAAGTGATTTTGGTCTCATTTCTTCTAGATGATTCTAACTGTAGTCCCCAAGTTTGCACTTGGTTTGTCAAAATATGCTACTTATGAACCCAAGCTTCATCCCATTCCCTTTTTTAAGGTTGAATATACCAAAGTTGGTTTTAGTGGACATTAACAACCATCATCATCATATATATAATGAGATTTATTTATTTTTAGTCAGTAATTTTGTATTTTTCTTCTTCTATGCACATTGCTTTATATATGTATAATTTATTTATATATTTTTACAAAACAAAAGAGACAATTTAAAATGTTCTATACAATCCAAGATACAACCCATAATTAATTAGCTATCCAAAAATTCCAACTCATAATTAAATGACTATCCAAGAACTTTCTAAGAAGCATTTTCTCATATTTATGTATGCTACTTACTTATTTTAGAGTATCTATACCTATATATCCTTATAAATTTACCTAGTAGCAAAACATAGTGACAATACATCATTTAACATGGTGGTATTATTAGGGGAAATCATGCCCACTTGGGGCTTCTTCCTTTGATACATCTCTATTCCTTGGACATCCAATCTCTTACTTAATTAGCACTTTGTATATCGAGTCTATAAATGCCCATTTCACAACAATGTCTTTTAGATGCTCCTCCTTAAGGAAGTCAATGGAGTTTGTCAAATGGTCTACATCGAGGGTTTTTTTTCTTCAAGAAAATCCAAGAATATTGTTGTAGTACATGTCTAGCTCCATTGAAACCTTATATAATCTCTTACTTTATGACTCCAATGCATTTTCCAATTTAGCTTTCCTATAAAGATGAGTTTCCAATTGCTCATTTATGCACGAAAATGGTTTGTGTGGGTCATCAATTTGACCAGATGGGCTTCTTAGTGTTTTACAAATTTCAAGGATCCCACAGTGTGCATAGTAACTAGGGTGGCTATGTGATGCCATAATGATTTCTAAGATACAAGGTCAAGTCTAATTGCCTATGATTCTAACTTCCTCAAAACATTCAACTTTGGAACATAGTCAACATTTATGTCTATGAAACTCATAGGAGAGAAGTACCACAAATGATAAATCCAATGTTGCTCACAACAATGCCTCTAATACCTAGGTTGGGGCTAAAGAAGCTCACCTTCCCAGCAAGAATTCAAGCCTCCATGAACCAGATTCACCTAAAAAAAACAACTTTTCACCATAACAATAATCATGGTGTCTCTGTCATAGATTGAAGTAATCCCACCTCCACTCAAGGGAGCCATCAAGTTAGTGTTAACACACAAAGTACATGAGCGGAGGGTGGAGTTATGATCATCACCTCGAACTTTGTCAAGGAACATGTGTCCATACTTCCCATGAGTCTTCTTTGAAAATGTTTTGATGCTATCACGACATAAATATTATTTATAGATTTCCTTTAAAACCTAAAATAAATTATTTTATTTATAATTCAATTTATTTAATAATTGAACTAACCAATATAATTTTTTCCTTATTTATAATTCAATTTATTTAATAATTGGACTAACCAATATCATTTTTTCCTTATACATGAAGGAGTTATAAAAAAGGAGAAATTTAAGGGTGGAACGTTTAAGAAAATGATGGAAGTGTCTGTCTATTAGCATCAAGCACCAATATTGACTCCCTTCAATTCTTTCATAGTTTAGTTTCTAGTTGGTTGCCTTGTAAAAAGCTACAAGTTTTTATCTCAATATTTTATCTCAATACTTACAAAGAGTCATATGTTTTTGAAGCGATAGCTTTGGTTAATCCCCATATAACACAAAAATGTATTGAAAAGATCCAGCCTTTTGTAAAATAACTTAGCTTGTTAATTGTTTTTTTGTTGAGAAAAGGCAAAACATCTTAGAGCTTTTTTATTAAAAGAAAAAAACTAATATTAATTTTAATGAATTATAATTATCATATAAAAATTTTACATTATACATTGTTATTTAAATAAAATAATAATTTATTTTAATACAAATTTATATTATTATTTAATTTTCATAATAAATAAAATATATATAATATATTAATTAAAAATTAAATTTATAAAATTATTTAATTTTCACAATAAATAAAATATATATAATATGTTAACTAAAAATTAAATATAAATATAACAAGATTAATAGGTGCAAAGCAGCTAGTCCCTACTATAATAATTTTATATTTTGTATAAATAAGAGTTTATTATATTTTGTAAAATTGATTATGTTATCTTTTGTATAATTGATGTATAATATTATATAAAAGTATGGTAAAATATTGTAATAAGTTTTTAATCAAATTGTAAAAATATGATATATGATATTATATAAAAGTATGGTAAAATATAGTAATAAGTTTTTTAATCAAATTGTAAAAATAAAATATATAGAATTATAAAAATAAGATGTTCTTAGTGATAGTTTATGAATTATGTAACAACAAGAAAATTAAGCAATTAATAATATACTTGTATTATATTATTATATTGACAATAAAAAATTATAAATCATCTTATATTAAGAAAGAGTGTTGAATTATGTATTATATAATAATAATATAATAAAATACATGTGAACTTTAAACTTTCCATTACAATTAAATTACAATGTATTATTTTCAATTATTTTATATTCCTAAAATGTAAAAATTTTACATTTTGTTTAATTAACTTCAATTAACTAATTTAATCAATATAACTAATTTTATACTCCTAAAATAATTTATTTTACATTTTGTTTAAAAACCTTCAATCAACTAATCTAGTCAACATAAGTGTTATGGCATATTAACTAAATTACAATGTGCGATTTTGAATTATTTTACACCTAAAATTATTTACCTTTTGCTTAATTAACTTCAACCAACTAATATATAATCAACACAACTAATTTTACACTCATAAAATAATTTATTTTAAAATCATGTTTAACTAACTTTAATTAACTAATCTAGTCAACATAAGTATTATGGCATATTAATTTTATGCTAAGTTGATGTATAATAGTGTGTTTAGCAACTATGTTGATGTTAAATTCCAAACCTAATTAAAAAAATGAAGCACTATGCAACAAACTCAAAGAAAGAAGGCATGTAATATCAAATTATTTCTTTTATATAAAGACAAAAAAAAGTGCACAGGAATAGAGACGCATCATAGAGCGGTCAGTTCAAACATGAGTTGTCAGACAGACTTGCAGATTGTACAAATTATATGGAATGAGCCTTCATAAAGCGGGTTTTTTATTGAATGATCCGTCATGGGCTATCTTTGTAGAAATTAAGAATAACAATATACACTATACCAAATGTAGAGCCCTTAGGTTATGTCATTATTTTATTTTTATTTTTTAATTTTAAAATGGAAGCCACAACCAAGACATTAACCCTAACCATGGTTATAAATATCTACAACACTCCTAGTAATTCCCTAGATATTCTATTGCTTATTCAAATGTAAACTTTGATACTATTTTGTAACCGTTCATACAATCATTCAATTTCCCAAGGCTGTAAGTCTTGGGCATCAACATTAGTCTTAGTCAAACATGCATATATCTTAGAAACCATAATAATTTTGTGCAACTACTAAAGGGTTATAAATATAGATATCGATGTTAAGTTTAAATAAATAAGCAATTTGTGGTTCAACTTAACCTCTACTAATAATATTCCCCTTCGACTTATAACCCCTCATAAACATATAGACCCTCCCAAGCCATGACCACACAATATTTAATTTACCTATAAACTAGGAAGAAATTCAATTCTTTGTTTTTCTTTAATAGATGCTAAAGTGAGATATAAGAGATCTAATACTTCAAATGTAACTACATTAACATTTGTAAAGCATTCAGTTCAACATCTAATAAGAACAATTAAAAGAACATCATATTCTATAAATATAGGCGATCTAATACTTCAAATATAATTTTATTAATATTTGTACAGCATTCAGTTCGACATCTAATAAGAACAATTAAAAGAACATAATATTCTATAAATATAAGAGATCTAAAATTCAAATGTAATTACATTAATATTTTGTACAGCATTCGGTTTGACATCTAATAATAACAATTTGAAAAGAATATTTAAAAGGACATCATAATCGTTCTCTTTTCACTAAAAGCTAAATATAAAAAAAAATGGATAGATCTAAGGCTTCAATGTAGTCTCACCAATGAAAATTAAACCGACAATCGACATGAAGGCTTAAATGTATCTACACCCTTAAACTGTAATTCCGATTTAATATTTAATTAAACAATATCACCCTAAATTCCGTTACTTATAGCTATGCAGTTAAAGACGTTTGAGCATAACTGGGAATTCAATTGCAATTTAAAACGACGGCGATATGGCCAGCTATTGGGCGTGGAGAATTAATTATACAATGGAAGCAATTATCATTTAAAATCCCCTACTGATCTCACACCTTCCCGGCCCATATAATATTTCAAATAAGGAATTATAATGAAAATAAAATAAATAATTGACCATTGCCCAAACATTCTCATTAAATTACATATCGACATTATCATTAAATTACAAACAATGTAGTACATTTAACAAGTGGCAATGCCTTAAAAAAATGTAATTTTAATTTTTTAAATAATTTTTTTATTTATGACAATTACCCCTCACACCAGGGGTATTTAGTCATTTCAATGTTCTCCACCAATAGAAGATAAGAAATAATTATTTTCAAAATATATATTTTTATTTTCAAATTATTAAAAAATGGTGAAAACTTTATAAAACATTAAAAAAAAGCATTGTAATTTTTGTAAACTAGTTAAAAGTCAAATGCAAATCGATTGTTATAATCCCTGCTTAGCCGAGACTAATAAATATATTTAACTTTTAATATTCCACATTTTTATAAACCATACGTATTATAATTAATTTAATTTATTAATTTTCAAAATTTTAATAATAATTTATTAAATTTTTATTTTCTATACTACAAAAATTAAGTTATTAGCACTTATTTGAACCTAATACATTATTCAATTAAACTTAAATGAACCAATTTTTACTTTATTAAAACGGGATAAGTGAAATAAATGCAAATGCAAGAGAATTTCATCACATACCATAGATCCCATTCATATTTTATAAACTTTTTGGTTCTTATTATATTATATTATATTATTATTATTATTATTATTATTATTATTTAAGTTTGAAATTAAGATTATGAAATTTTTACTTTAATAATTATTAATATTAATTAAAATAATATTTAAAAAAAATATAATTAAATTATCTATAACTAAATTTTATAAAAAGCAACTCAACTTAATTGATTATATTAATTTTCTCTATTAAAAATATTTATTTGTTTAAAGTTTTTATTATTAATTTGATTATATTAATTGTTTTTATTAAAAATATTTATTTGTTTAAAGTTTTTATTAATTTGTTTTAGGTTTTATAAATTTAAAAGACACTTTTTATTAAATGTAAAATTATTTATTTTTGAAAATGTACATTTATTTATTTTTGAAAGTATATAATTTATATTAAAAATAATAATTAATATATTTACTTTTTGTCAATTTTAATATTTTATAATTTTTTTCAAATACAATATAAATAAATCTTTATTTTTCATTTATAAATCATTTATTTTAAAAAATAATAATAATCTAATAATCATGTGGTTCCATTAGTGACTATGCATACCATTTATGAAATATTAATAAGTACATGGCTTACAATAGTGACTATTCGTGCCATTTGTCAAGGATTAATAAACATATGGTGTACAATGTTGACTTTCAAGGTTATCTAATAAAGATGGATAAGCACATGGTTCGTAGTAGTGTAAAGAGTAAGGTATGGTAATAAACATATAGTCTACAATGTTGACTTTCAAGGCTATCTAATAAAGATTGATAAGCACATGATTCGTAGTAGTGAAAAGAGTAAGGTAGGTGCATCATTTATTATTATATTTTATAAATATTTTTTTAAAAAGAAAATAGATATTATTTATTAAGGATTAATAAGTGTATGGTTCATAATATATAAAGATAAATAAAATAGTTTATGGGATAATTTTCAAGGTTTTTTCAAAAAGATAAGATGGTCATTTTTCATTTTTTTCCAATATGATTTGCCCAAATTTCATAAGGTTAAATTTTTTTACTCTAAAAATTCCAGAATTGTGCAAAAACTATATAAAACCCTTAGAAATTTGATTTTCTTTTAAATATCGTCAAACATTTTATGGTTGGAAATTTGATAACTAGTAAGATTCGTCAAGGTTTCTACACTTTAAGAAAATTATGGATCCTTAAAATTCTCCCTTGTTTTTTTTTTTTAACAGAAACAGAGTATAGGAGTATATATTCAAAAAGGTTGTGCACAGCCATTCATTACAAAAAAAGGAGCCTTGCATCAAAAAGAGAATTCAAAATGGGAAATGTAAGTTTGCCCATATTGGCTCTGATGTAATTTCTTAGTTGTTGTCTATTGTTTGCAGTTATAGTGGAGGGGTAGACCCTTACATATTGGAAATTTAACAATATACAAAAAAACATTCAAACTTAAAACTGAGGAATGAACCCATCAAGAAGAGAAGTTGTTCTATCCATAATTCTATTGTTGCACTGAGGTTTCTTCTTCTATTTTCATGTCCACCGAAGGGGATTCCTGACAATGGCTACATTGAGACATTCTAGCCATTTTTAACACTTCTTCTTTGATAACATCTACGGTGCCCATCAATTCAAATAGATTTCTTTCCAAATCATCTATCTGAGAGTCTTGATAGGTTATTTGCTGAGTAATGTACTTGAAATCCTCTACTGTCTCGCTATGAGCTTTTATCCCAATGCAAATTGCTTCATAAACCCTTCGTAGATGATCCTTGAAATCCACAATGCTCACTTTCATGAACACAATTCCTTCTGCTAGACCGACCATAGTGTTGATGTCTTCGTCGGCTCGAGGAGGGGATTTAGGAGGGCGGGCGGAAAGGAGAAGATTGTCCATACCATCGGAGATCCAAAGGGGCAACTGAACAGAGGAATCAAATTGGGAGGGGCTCGTCATAATGCCAAAGCAGTTTATACCGTGAAGAGGAATGGCCCTCATAAATGTCGAAGCATGGAAACTGCCATCGAAAAGATAGGCAGAGAGGTGGCCATGTGAAGGCCCACGTGCCCACGCCGAGTTGATAGGTGGAGCGTTAACCATTCTTTCCCTTGTCAAACTAATCCTCCCTTGAGGCCAATGCCTAGGGAACGATCTTATAATCTTCCTTTCCATTGTTGTATTTGATTTTTCCAATAGGGAAGTTGGCTCCTTGATTAACAACTTCGTCTGCTTGTTTGTTGTTTTCCCGAAATATGTGGAGGTAGTGAACTTCAGAAGGGAGTGTAAGCTGATTAATCCTCCTTTGCATTCTATTACTTTTAGATTCTCCTTTTGAGATTCTTGTCCTCATTTTTTGAATAACATGTCTGGAGTCTCCAAAGACCTTGATCTTATTGATATTGAGGGTCGAGATAATTTCCATGGAGTGAAACAAAGCTAACCATTCTGCTTCATTATTCGTTTTATTTCCTAGTCCCCAAGCATAAGAGATAATTTTATTTCCTCATGGATCATAAATGATCCCTCCCGCACTTGCCTCCCCTGGGGTTCCTCTAGAAGCCCCATCAAATAAAACTGTGTAACTTGATTGAGATTTCCACCATTGGTTGAAGTATGTATTTTCTTTTCTAAATTTCCCAGTCAGGACTGTTCTTTTTAGGTTTGGACTGAAGAGAGATCACCTTTACAAAGATTTGGCACCATTGAAATTCTTTCCAGGATAGAGCTTCAGTGTTGGGGATATTAACACCTTTGACTGCGAGAGCTTCAGAAATCATATTTGACGCTCTGTAAGCTACTCTGATGTAGTTTGCTTTATTATTTTCAAAAGTACTTTTATTTCTTTCTATCCATATCTGCCAGCAAACGTTCAAAGGAATTAACTTCCAAATTCAGGCCATGGTGGGTTTGGATTTTGTTTCACCACGAAAGAAATTTCTCCAATTCTCTATCATGATTGTGACTTGATTTGGAACTATTGAGTCCTTCCATTGAGATCCTAGTACATTTTCCCAAACTTGAAGTGCAAAGTCACATTCTAAAAAGAGGTGATGAGCGTTCTCAGTTGAGTTTCTGCACAGTTCACATCTGGAGGGGCCTTCTATTCCTTATTTCCTTAGATTATCAATGGTTTGCAATTTATTGTGTGCAAGAAGCCAATAAAAGTAATTTACTTTAGGGATGCAATCGGGGTTCCAAACTTTTGTCCAAATCTTTTGAGAAAGATTTCCATTGGTGTTGATTAAACTTTCATATCCTTCCTTTACTGAGTAGTGTCCTGCTCGACCCCAACCTTTATTGTCTTTTCCCCTTATATTTATAGGTGCTTTCGCGTGCAAGGACTTAAGGAGAAGAGGGAAGTATTGCTTGATATTATCTGGAAGATCCAACCGCTGCCATTGGGTGAAAACATGAAGTTGGGAAACAATTTTGGCTTGTTTTTTACCAAAAAAACTACTAATTTTTATGTTTTTCAACTTCGACCTCTTCAAACCCATATCTCCCTTAGGAATTTCAACTTGAAGTAAACACAAAGGTTTTATAGAATTGAATTAGTTTTCTACTCGTATTTGTTTTAATTTTTTTTATGGACATATCGTGGGACAAATTTGTTGTCAACCAACGACATATACTTGAAAAGTTTAGGTATGGATAATGAGTGACCTGTGTTGATGACAGTTTTTTGATAGAGGGTTATTCATTTTAGGGAAAAAAATTGTATGCTCATAATATACACACATTAAACTTGATCCTTGACTATATTTCGAGTTTTTTAAGACTTGGGAACTATTTTTTATTATTTATCGAAACAACGTATGTTCAGAAAATGGTGCATTATCGACACATGTTTTTGTCTTCACATTTTCTTTCAAATATTACTCTTATCAAAAAAAATTAAACCAACCCATTGCAGAGGACACTTCAAGGAACATCCTTGTATTTTTTTAAATTTTTTTGGCTTCGTCATTATGATGATATTGAATTTTCATTGTGACTGATTTTTCAGTCACTTAATTTTTTAATGATAAAGTTTAGTAAAAAAATAGAAAAAAATAGTAATCCTAAATGAAATTGAAAAAAACTTATATTACTAGAAAGTAGATTGAATGATGAATCTACTGGTATAAACTCCGACATGTAATTCTCATGTTTTGCAGTGGTCTGACCTTGTTAAAGTGACACATTTCTGAATTCTGCAGAAATGGTGCTGGAATTGTTGACCAGAAACTCTCGGGCGAGAAAATGTATTCCAAACTCTCGGCCCAGAGTTTAGTTCAAACTCTTATCCGAGAGTTTTTTTTTAAATACAACGCGTTGATTGGTTCAAACTCTTGGCCTAGAGTTTTTTTAAACTCTTGACCCAGAGTTTGAACTCTCAAAACTCTTGGCCTAGAATTTTTTAAACTCTCGGCCTAGAGTTTCAGTTTGACTTTTTTTCGCGTGATCATTCGCCTGCGCTCCGTTTTTTTCACTCCGTTTGTCACACAAGTGTTTCCCAGGTTCGCGATTTCACCCTATCCTTCTCAAGCCCTCGTGTTACCCCATATTGAGAGGTCTTTTAGATTATGAATGCGTTTGTTTTGAATCCATTGTCTGATTTCTGCTAGTCATGGGTTAGTGTTCATAGGTTGAGATCCCATTGTGTTATATCTCCAGATATTGATTCTTTTCCCATTTCCTGGAATCCAATAAATTTTGTCTTTTATTAGACCAACAAAGGAATATATGAGATCCCATATGCTAATGCCTTTCATTTCCAGAAGGTTATCCAGACACCTTAGACAAGATTTTCTTGTATACTTTTTCTTGATGACTTCCTACCACCATTCTTTTTTCCCCGAAATTAACCTCTAGGATAACTTGGATCCTAAGGATTTGTTCATTAAAGCTGGTTCCCGTATTCCTAATCCTCCTTTCTTTCTATTTTCTTTTACGATTTTCCAGTTGACCAAGTGGAATTTCCTGCTTTGGGTTTTTCCTCCTTGCTAAAGGAAATTTTTTATTTCCATACTTATGTTGTTCATAACATTTTTGGGAGCCAATAAGATAGCCCTGGTGAAGACAGTATAGGAAGATAAGACAACTTTGATCATAGTGACTTTACCTGCTAATTTTAACCATCGTGTTCCCCAAGAATGCATTTTTTTTCTGGATAATTGGGCTCCATGGAGAAGAGGAGGCTTTTTTAAGGGAGATAAAAATTCCAAAGTACTTAAAGGAGGTCCAATCGGCAATTGTATTTAAATCCAAAGCAGTATCCAAACTTCTTATGGTTGTTGTCCTGCAATTCCAGCTATCAATGTTGCTCTTACTTCTATTTATTTTCCCTCCTTAAGCTCTTAGGTAAAGATCCAAAATGGATTTGAATATTTTGGAAATATGAACTGAGGAACTTTTTAATAAGATGGTATCATCACCAAATTGAGCATGATTGATTGGTTGAAATCCCCCTATTATGACGAGCCCAAGCAATGACCCACTAGAGAGAAAGCTATTGATTTTTCTGCTAAGAGAATTTGCCATTAAAATATAAAGGAACAGGGAGAGAGGGAAACCCTACCGAAGGCCACGCAACAGATGAAAAAAGGAAGTGGGTCTTCCATTCACTAAGGGAGTGATCCAGGGGGATATAATACAAGATTTGATCCAATTAATAAACTCCTTTGCAAACCCGAACCTTTCCAGAACAATGTAAATATAATCATGTCTAACTCTATCGAAATCATTTGCCATGTCAAGTTTGATGGCCATACCTGAATCTTTGTTCTGGAAGCTTGAATGGATCGCCTCTTGAACGAGGAGGATGTTGTCGTAGATTTTCCTTCCAGATATGAAGCCACCTTGATTTGTTGAAATTAAATTAGGAAGAATACCTTTGATATGATTTGCTATAACCTTGGTGAGAATATTATAGGAAGAATTGCGGAGGGATATTGGTCGGAATCTCCATATGGAGGTAGGATTCTTCTCCTTGGGAATTAAGGTGATGAAGGTGGAATTTGTTGCTGCTCCAATTCGTTCCCTCTTTCTGGTCCAATTTAGAATTCTAATAAGGTATTTTTTTTATCAAATACCAACATCTCTTGTAAAAATGGATAGAAAACCCATAAGGCCCAGGTGCTTTGTCAGGGTGAAGGGACCAAACAAATTTTCTGAATTCCTCCTAAGAAATTGTTTAGAGAAGATTCCTGTTATTAACTTCAGTGATGAGATTGGGGATATCAGAACTCTTTAGCTCCATATCCTCTCTAGTTGTTTCTTCTTCTTCTTAATACAAGTGTTCAAAGTAGTTTTTGATTTCATGCTTGATTCCTTGTTGGGATTCTATTCTTTCTCCATTTTTTGTTATCAGTTCTAGTATTGTAATTTTCCTTTTCCTTTCCTTGCATTGGGTGTGAAAGAACTTTGTATTTCTATCCCCTCCCTTTAGCCATAGGCTTCTAGACCGCAGTCTCCATTCTTCTTCTTCTTTTCTGGAAAATTCATGAATCTTTTTGTCCAGATCCTTTTCCTTCCTCAAGGTTTCTTCAGTGATTGGGGTTATCTCCATTTCAGTTTGAAGTTCTTCGAGTTCTACTTGGACTTTATTTAATTTAGCTCCTAGATCTTTATAATTCTGATTTGCCCAATTTTTTAAGGATTTTTTAAAATATTTTAATTTGGTTTCCCATATGAATCCAAGGGAACTTGGTACATACTGGCTCCAGATAGCTTTGACTTCCTCCATGCATTCTTCACTTTCGAGCCATATAGGGTTGAATCTAAAAGGTTGGGGCACAAGATTCCCTATTTCAGCGAAGTAGAGGGATATAGGCCGATGATATGAAGTTGCAAAGGCTAAAATTTTGGATTCTGGAATGGAAGGTTTAGATAGCAAAGAGGATCTTACCATAAATTTGTCCAACCTTGCCGCAATGTGTCCTGGAACCACTCTTTTGTTGTTCCAAGTGTAATTCCCTTTCTTTGGTTTGGTATCTATTAGGTTCCACGAGATTTTCAAGTCTTCCAAATTTTCCCCAAAGGGGTCTCTTATTTTTTCCCCCCCTCTTCGCTCATCAGCAAAGATAGTGACATTAAAGTCCCCTGCAAGAATACAAGGGAGTTTTTCTCTTCCTTGTCGATGTGCCATTAAATGATTCTAGAAATTTTCTTTATGTCCTATTATTGTAGGTCCATAAATGTTTCCCACCCAAAAATTTTCACTTTTGGAAATATCTTCCAGCTCAACAAAAATCCAATGCCTATTAGATATGAAGGAGTGACATTTATAAGTACCTTTTCTCCACCAGGTGATGAGGCCACCAAAAGATCCCGTAGCACTCACTACTTTCCCTTCACCATTTGTCCAAGCCTTATTCATAGTGCAGATGATGTCTTCCTCTTGCATTTTAGTCTCCTGGATCAAGAATATTGTGTTGTTTTCCAATTTTCTAATTCTTCTAATTGCTTATGTTTTTTGCTTCCCTCCTAATACTCTACAATTCCAGGAGACTATTTTCATTATTTCCTTAGGGTGTGGATTGTGACCTTTTCCTTCTTTTCATCTGTTTCTCCTTGAATCTGCTTCCCATTTGAGAGTATCCTTAAATGATGATCTAAGATGGTTTTCTTACCCGCCGCTTTTTCTCTAGTTGCTTCATGTTCCCTCAGTGTTTTGTTAATCTTTCTCCCTTTTTTGGATTGTGGTTCCATCTCTTCCTCCCTGCTTTCATAGGTGTCTTCCATTTTTATCTTTTCCCTTAACCTAGTGACTGAGCCCCCTGAGATGAGAGAGATTTCGCTCCTTGTTTCTTTGAAATGGTGGGTGGGTATTATTGGATTTCCTTTTTCTTCTTTTTCTTTATCATTGTTCCCCAATGAAGCTTCATTGTCTTTATTTTATCCATTTCTTTGTGACGGACCTTGCTCATCCTCATTATCTTCGCTAGAGAGGAATTGATACTGATTTGTGTCGCCCTTGATTTTAGAGGGGGACTGAGGAGGGTTGTTGCAGTTGGATTTGGCTCCTTTCTTCCTTGAAACCTCATTCCATTCCCCCCCTTGGACTTCTTCAACTTCCTGTTGTTTCTTTTCGGGATAGAGTTTTGCGAAGTGTCCATATTCATGGAAAACCTTGCATTTGAAGAGAATTTGTTCATAATCCACTGTTTACAAGTGATTCCATCCCTCCATTGATAAATGTATGGCTTTTGGTAGACCTTTCTCCAAATCTAATTCAATGCAAATTCTTGCGCAAGAGAACATGGGGGGTCTGGGCTTTGATTTGTCTATATATTTCCTTAGGGAGTTCCCAATCACTTTTAAGTCTTCATCGTTCCATCAATGAAGTGGTAAATGCGGGAGCTTGAACCAAATTAGAACCGCTGAGGGAATGTATTTTTTTGGGTCGAAGGAAAGGTCCCATTTATTAATGTACATTCCTATCAGACCCATGAAGTAAGGCCCATTCCTGAAAATCAGATCTCGGTCTTCTTTTTTTTCAAAAAGAAAATGGAAAAACCCTTGCCGCAAAAAAATTGTTGCACCTCACCCTATATTAAGGGCCACCAGTTTTTATTCAGCCATGCCTCAATAGCTCTGGGGGATGGCCATAAACCAGTGAAATGGACAGTCAATCCTTTTTTCTGATAGAGCTACGGATTTGCATTTGGACTCAGTGGACGAAAGCTTGACTTCTTGACGAATTTGGAATCGTTTATGGGTGCCGACTTGGTGGAAACATGTTGAGAAGCAGCCATTCTACGGAAGCGTTCAGAGAGAGGAAGGCTCTTCTCTTCCAGGCTCGAATCTGGTGGGGGAGGATCCATGGAAAAGGACATGCTAAACCCTCGAACTTAGCTCAAAAACCCTAATCCAGCATCACACTTTCCTTAAAATTATCCCTTGTTACAAGAAATGTTTTTCTTAATATATTATTCAAATAAATTTAAATAAATCCAATTTTTACTTTATTAAAATGTATGGCGCTTAAATGTTCAAATTAATATTATTGATGATAAGTGCACTAAATGTAAAGAGAATTTCATAAGGTTTTTTGTGTGTATTAAAAATTTCAAGTAGGGAATAAGGTATTTCTTAGAATTGGACAATCTTTTGAATGAACGAGCGATGGAGGTCTACAATAGGGTTTGGCTAAAATGTTTCTACATGCATCATTAAGAATCCCATAGGCATGTCATTGCATATCGTATACCTAATGGTTGGTAGAAGGAGGTACAGATCTTGACCTCGTGGATTCCATCGAAGATACCGTAGGTATGGACAAAATATTTCCCATAGGCGATGAGTTAAAGTCTAAGTGGGGAATAGCACCAGAGGTTGAGGAGGTAGATTGAGACCCAAGCCTACATGCATGTTGTTCTATGTTGAATACAAGAGGTGAGAGATCGAGAGGACTGGGTTAAAATAAATTTAATGGAAAGGTTAGGTCTTTTAACCGGCTTACAAAATGCTCCAAAGTCCATTTTCAAAGTCGTCTCAATTTATTCTAGAAATTTCTTTGTGAGAGGGTTAGGTGGTAGGAGAGGTAGTGGATGAAGAAATTTATGAAGGCTTTTTCGATTTGCCTTCTAACAAACCCAAATTCTCTGCTTCCCTGCTTCAGAAGGTAGTGCAAATGAGCTTGTTAACAGTGGGTTCAACTTCCAAAAGCTCAAGGCGCAAATGTAAAAATATAAAATTTGCTAAAGTTAGCATGACCATGGGTGTGGAGTTGGGGTAGAGGAAGTTCAAAAGTTGATGGATTTTTCACTAGTCGGCAAGTTCATGGTAAAACATTGCAGAGAACATTCTCTAAATTGGTGGTTAGAAATGAAATGGAAGTCCATCCTAGGATATGTGCCCGATTTCTCTGATTGCCTCATGGTTGGTGTTTTTTCTCCTTCAAAATTAATTCAAATGTGGAGGTCATTAAAGGTAAGGAATGGTGTTGGGGGGCCTCTAATATTTTTCTTACGCATTGGGATCCTCTTTTTGACCCTGTTAGGGAACCCATGCTTTTATAGAATGTCTGGGTTCTTTTTCCTATACTTCCTTGGTTCCTTTGGAAGAAGGAGGTCTTGGAATATATAGGGAATTCCTTAGGCCAATTTATCAAAATTGAGGAGGGTTGGGAAGCTCGACAAGATTGGTGTATGGCAATAATTTTGGTAGAACTTGATTTGATGGAAGGCCTTGCAACTGACATTGAAATCGAGTGGGGTAGATGGAATTTTCTTCAAAAGTTGGATTATTGGAAGATTCCCTTCTGATGTTTTCAATGTCGTAAAGTAGGCCATCAAAAATTGATTTTTATTTTGGAAGGGCCTGGCTCATTGTCTCCCAAAAATATTTGGGTCAAGAAGAAGGCCTCTGATTATATTTCAGCAGATAAAGAAGTATTGATGAAGGGAGATAAAGAAGAAGTTTCAATTTCTTCTAAGCAAAGGACCAAGGGAGCATTTTCTGACCACAAGGATGCCGTGATTTCATATTAGGAATCCATTATGGTTGAGGACCATTCGAGTGCAATAAAATTTGTTGGGGATGAAGGTTTTCCTACTACGGAGGACCAGAACCATGTTTGCTTGAATCCAAGGAATTCTATGCATGCAGATGGTAAGTCTCCATCAAATACTCCTCTTCCTTCTAAATTTTCTTCCCTTATTATTGGAACAAAAAATGGTTCTTTGTCTCCTTATCATGAAATTTTTTAATGTTTGTTAGCATGCAAAAAGGTGGAATACTCTATTGAATATTCTCTGGAAGGGAAGGGAGGGGAAAAATAAAAAGTGTTGCATTTTTTAATGTTGCTTGAGCCAACCATTGGAAAGCCAAAAAAAATGACATAGGTCTATTTACATTATGTTCTTAGGAAGAAAGGAGACAAGGTGGTAAAACTTTCAAAAGCAATAGAAGGTGTTAAGGGAGGACTAGAAATTAATCGAGACATTATGAATTAAGTTGTCAAAAAAAAAAATATATCTCTAGCACAATATCATGAAAGAAATGATGTTTGGGAAGGGAAACAATCCACAATTGTAAGGGCCCTTTGAGTGGGTAAATACCTGACAAAATATTCCCAATGATTGTGTTGTCCTTCAATGTTAGGGGGTGGAAGGGACCTCCAAACAACGACTCCTCAATATATTTTTTTATGTTTGTAAGTTGGATGTAGTTATGTTTCAAGAGACCATGTGCGAAGGTAGGAATTTAGTAAGTTTACTCTCTTCTTTTCTTAAAGAATGGTATTTCTTTTTTATATATGTTAAAGTTCTTTTATGGGGCCTAGTGACAAGATGGAGTCCTAGTTTAGCAGCTATTCCTTCTAGAATTTTGAATTCAGGAATTTTAGTAGAGTTTAGTAGCTATTTTAGCATGAATTTTAAATCTCAGTGGATTGTTCTCAAAGGAGATTTGAATTTAAGTTTTTCTTGAAGCTAGATGTGGGGAGAGAAATCCTATATAGCTCCACTTGGGGATTTCTTTGAGAATTTGTTTGAAAAGTGCAGTCTTATTAATATGGATCTAGTTAAGTTAACACAAACTTGGAGAAATGGGAGAAAAGGAAGTGAAAGTTATTTCTAAGCGACTAGATAGTTTTTTGTTGGTTGAAGTTTTTCTCAGCATGCAACTAATTCTAAAAGTATGGTAGGATCAAGAAGAATCTTAGATCATTTACCATCATATTGTTCAAACTAGAAGAATTGGACAAAACACCTCACACACTATTGAAATTCAATCATGTATGGTTGTTGGAGGATGACTTTCAAAACTTGGTCTTATCAATTGGGTGCATATTGATTTGACTAAAAAAAATACAGCTATGCATCAGTTTTCCACTTCTATTCTAAAGTTAAAATCGGTTGTGAAAAAGTGGGCCGCTATTTATAGAGAGAGATCATAGGCCGAGTTGAAAGATATGGAGGAAACAATTAAAGCTTCGTATGAGGACAATTCATCAAGCATATTTTCAGATGCTAAAGTAGAATCTTTTAAAGGCTTGGAACAAAAAATAAAGGACTTGTTAGACAAAGAGGAAATTACTTTGAAGCCCAAGGTTCGAGCTGTGTGGTTATCAGAAGGTGACAATAACACATTTTTTTCCAAAACTATTCAAATTTTTAGAATCAATTGAATACCATTTGGGATTTTGTCCTCCCTAGTGGGGAACAATTTACCTCATTCAAGGATAAAGCATCAGAATCCAAAACACACTTTGAGCCTCTTTTTAAAGAACATGTTTTTTATCTAATTGGTGAGATCCTTCAGGTCTAGAGATCACTTGTCCCTAGGATTTTCAATGATGAGAAAAATATGGAATTGGAGGAGGTCGTTATGAGTGAAGAAATTGAGCAAACTTTAAATTCCTTTAAAAAATGAAAGAGCCTTGGGCCTAATAATGGTTTTTACAGTCCAATTTTATTTGGCCCTTTTTATATGCTAAAGGAAGACTTTCTTAATGTCACGTCCCCTTCCCTCAATCCGACTTAAGGGAGGGAACATGAACTAAATTCGGGATTCCAAATTTAGCCCCATCATCATTTTTGCAAAATCATAACAAATGAAACATGTATGCAGATGCTTACTCCAAATAAACACAACGAAAAATAAACTTTACTACATACATCTAGCATGCAATTACCAGCATAATTATAACAAGCGTCAATTAAAGACATTGCATAATTAAATACAAGAGAATATGTATCTTGAAATGAAATTGTGCCAAGCAACTAGCTATGCAAGTGCAATGTTCCACCTAACCATAGGCCAGTTGTGCTCATCAATATCTTAACATAGTTTCCACCCCCGATATGGGCATGATTTCCATAAGGAAAATGGAACAACAAACTCACACATAACCAAGTATATACCACATCTCAGCCAAGCCAGTCCATAGATGGGTTTATTAGGTTTTTAAGGAAATAGAAAGGAATGAATTGCTAAGCTATTGAGATCAACCACATAGCTATCAATACCTCAACAAGATTCAACTAGATTGGCACCCACCATACCTACACACCCAACACAAGGAAGTATCCCCTTCACTGCTCCACAATCCCTCAGGCCATACCTTCCCTTCTAGTGCTCTTAAGGGTGTGCATAGAAGCATAGCCAAATCCCTATCATATTTGGTGAGGTTACATCCTTCACTAGGCTTATCAAGGCAATTCCAAATCCTTATCTACTTCTGGTTGCTTACACACAAGTTCAAGCCAAAACAAGGGATGTGTGTATCCCAATCCTCATCCAACTTCACACATAGCAAGACACATGGGGGTCAAGGGGAAATCAACAAGCTAGATGAGCTAGCACAGTCTCAAGTTAATTTCCTAACATCTGGGTCTCAATTTAACATTTACATAGTCATACAATCGCTAGGCATATTAAAACGAAATTTGAGAGGGGAAATCGACCACTGGGGAACAAAATGATTTTCCAACAGGTATCCAAGCATTCAAATAGAAAAAATAACCTCTATGAACCCCCAACACGATTTTCCCTTCCTCCTAGTCATTCTTCCACCCCCAAAATGACTTTCCTGGCTAGAAAATGGAGGAAAACTTAGAAATTTCATGGAGGAAAACACCCAACAAGCAAGTAGTACGTGAGAGAGAAAAACTCATGGATGAATAATGGAAATAGAAGATATTTTGTGGGCCTTTTCTTTCCCAAGAAGGAAGAACATGATTTTGCAAAATGGTGGCTCAATGCCTATACATGAAATTGGAAAACCATACTCTCCATTTCCCAAAACAATAACTACTTCAACCACCTCTTGGAATAAGTAAATGATTGGGTGCATAAGTCAACATGGGTTTTTAATGGTTCATGGGTTCTCTCATTGACACTTGGCTTGACATTATTGGCTTCAAGGGTTTGAATATTTCCCTTCCTATTCATTGTAAAAATCATGCCCCCATACTCGTGTTGCCTTGCATAACTAGTTGTGGGTATTTTTATTAAAATACATTTACATCATATTTATAATTTCCATCGTTCCTGGCTAGCACGCGATCCACATGCATCAATTTTTAATTTCCGATACAAAAATTCTAAATTGATGGTGGGGCCTTGGCCTTGAGCTCCTCACCATGATTTTATAACGATATTACATCATTTACATGTTTAATGCGACGAGGTCAAAATCGGGGTGTTACACTTAAGGTCATTAATGAATCCAAGGAGGATGGAAAGACCTTGAAAGCATTGAACAACACTTTCATCACCTTAATTCTAAAAAAAAAAAGATGCTTTGTCTTTCGATGATTATCGACCTATTTCCTTATGCAACATAATATATAAACTTATTTCTAAAATCCTTGTTAATCGCTTGAAAGGTAATTTGTCATATTTTGTTTTAGAGTAGTTTGGATTCATGTTCAATTGACACATATACAAAATGGTATTGATTGCACAAGAAGGCCTCCATTCCATCAAGGTATCCAAGTCTAAAGTGGTGGTTATAAAGATTGACCTTGCAAAGGATTATGACAAAGTCAAATGGTTATATCTTAGATTTAATTGCTCACTTAGATCAACATGAGTTTGAATATTTTTAATTGGATATGGGGGTGCATCCAGTCAGTTAAATTTGTAGTTTTTATCAACAAGTGTCCATCACCTTTCCTTAGAGCATCCAGAGGCATGCATCAAGGTTTCCCCTTATCACCATTTATGTTCCTTTTAGTTGCGGAATGAATCAGTTTGTTGATCAAGGAGGCTAAATCCTCTACTCAGTTGAAAGGAATTAGAATCTCATAGTCACTTGCTTTAACACATATTTTATTTGTCAATGAAATTTTCATCTCTAGGATTGGTTATAGTCAAGATATTGCAAAGATTAAAGCTATTCTAGATCAATATTGTCTATCTATTGGAATGGAGATAAATGTGAATAAATACTTGGTAGTGGTTTACGATTTGACTGAGGAAGAAGTTAAACGTATTAGTGATATACTCTCATTCCCAACTAAATATATGGAGGAAGGCTTGAAATACTTGGGCTTCCACCTTGATCCTTGCAAGTATTGTAACAAAGACTAGTTGTGGTCAATTAAGAATATTGAGGTGTTCATTTCGATTTGGGTGAACCACTTTCTCTCTCATGCCGTCATATTGGTTTAAATCAATTTGGTGCAGAAGGAATCCCTCTAGCTAAGTGGTCAATATTAGCTGCTTTAAAAAGCTTGGGCGGTTGGGGCCTAAAGAAAATCTATATTTCTAGCAAGACACTTGTAGCTAAATCTTTATGGAGGTTAGTTAACAATGAGGCCTTATGGGGTTGTGTTATGAAGATCAAGTTCTTGCATGGGGTCTTAATGGAGGCCTAGTTTAGAGAGGATAAAAAGAACTTAAAATATAGTTCTTTAGTTTGGAAGGAATTGGTTGACACTTTTTGATTGGTTGGATCTTAGACGACTTGGAATATCAGGAATAGTCAGAAGATGCAAGTCAGGGAGGGTCCTTGGTTAGGGGTGGATAGTCCTTATGCTTTGTCATATGAGTTGATTCAAATCCTACATGATTTTGGAATTTTTTCTTTGAAATATGTAGCATCACCCAATAAGGATGGAAGAGTTTAGATTTGGAAGAATGTGGAGGTGTTAGGTATTTCTAAAGAAGGGAAAAATTTAGGGGCAAAATTTAACCCATACGCTAATTTTTGAACTTTTTTTTCCAAAAAACGATTCGCCAGTTTCCAATTTTTTAAAATCGATTTTCCCAAATTCCATGGGATAACATTTTTTAACTCTAAAAATTACCACAATTGTCCAAAAACTATATAAAATCCTTAGAAATTTGAATATTTTTATAAAAATATCACCTAACATTTTGTGGTGGGAAATTTAAAAATGATTAAGATTCCACTAAGGTTTCTACACTTTAAGAAAAGTATGGATGCTTAAAATTTTCCTTGGTCTTGAGTATATGTTGAGGAATGGAGACTCTACATTCGGAGTTTGTGTCAGGGGGTGATTAAACTGTCGACGGATGAGGATAAGTTACGTTGAACAAAAAAACCTGCTTTAGGTCTTTACAAAGCTAAATTGTGATATGCGACCATGGCTGAAGAAACCTTTTAAGGGAAAAAATGTGGTGGTGGACTATGGTGTGGAAGATTCTAGGTCCTATGAAAGTAGACATTCTTCTATAGTTTTCCTTGGCCAACAAAATCCTTACTTGGGATAATGGATTGAAGAGAATCTAGCATGGGCCGAATAGATGTTGTTTGTGCAACGAGGATGGAGAATCCATGTATCATATTTTTGTTGGTTGTAGTTTTTTCGAAAGAAGTTTGGAGGCTAGTAAGTGCCAAATTAGATTCAAAATCTTCTTGGAAAAGGGATTCTTTGGAGGATTGCATTCGTGAATTGTTATCAGATAGTGTGGTTTCATTTTTAGGGCATTTCCTAGTGTTTGGGTGTATTGGCTATGTTGGGCTTGAAATTTGTTAACTTTTGAGTACAAACACTAACCGATTGAGGTGTTGCCACATTAAATGAATAATATGACTATTGAGTATAAATCAATTCCAAAAGAGTGAAAGGGGATATTTGTGGTCATTCCTACCTTGAACTATGAGATGCCTTGGGCGTATTTTTGTTGATGTATTTGTAGCTTTGGAAGATATTCACTTGTATATTGTATGTATTACACTTGTACTTTATTGTATCCCCAACGGAGATGTATTATTCCTCTGATTGGAAGTGTCGTCATGTGTACGTGCAAGTGTCGCAAGTTATATTGTAAGTGTCGTAACTTATACTTGATGGGTTATTAGACCACCTTGTTGGGGTCGGACCTGGATGAGTCATGTGGGTCAAAGGGTTATTAGACCACCCTATTAGGGGTCGGCCCAGTCAGCATTATGTTATGTGGTTAAGTTAGGGCCTACCTAGTTGAGTAAAGGTCAAGTGATGTAGTGTATAAATAGAGAGTGTGTCTCTCTCATTTTACACATTCTATTGTTCACTCACTTCGCATTAGTGAGAGAAGAGGAGGATGTGCACAAGTGGAGGAGGAGCATGCTACTGAAGATATCTATCTCTTGGGTTTGATCATGGTGATCCTTGTATTGATGCTTATTCTATCTCTGAGGAAGTTGTGGGGTTTTTCACCTTCTTGGTTTTCCCTGGTGAAATGTTTTGTGTCTCTTGTCTCTTGTCTCTTATGCTTGATATGTTGTACATGTTGTTCTTTCAGTTAAGATCCTAGATCAGAATGTATTAAATTATGAAAAACTAACATAGTATCAGAGCTAGCCTGAAAGAAGGCATGGTATGGCATTTATGACACTTGTTGCACTTGCGAAGCTAGGGCTTGATATAGCAAAAACCAGCCATCGTAGAACTTTCGCTATAGATTCATTTTGGAGAATTTTCAGGATTGGAAAATCTTACAGGTCGAAGATAAGATCCCCATGTACCTTTTGTCAGAAGGAGAGCCTCTAATTCGTTGTAATTTCAGATTTATGATCTGTACAATATAGGGTTTCTGCCTCTTCCAGATCTCAGTCATAAACATGTGACCTAGGAAAAAAGGTCACAACTTGTGATAGGAATCTCCAAATGAAATTTCGTAAAATGTGATAGGTAGGGCACGGACTTTACTTTCACAGGTACTATTTTTAGAGGCCGAAATTGAACCAGTGACACGTGGCACTCCGTACAAGTTCGCTCTCCTGTTTTATCCCATAAACAGGTCACGTTGTGACACTTGGCATAACTCTCTCTAAGAGAATCCATTTGAGGTCAGATCTATGGGGTTGGAAAGATAACAGGTCAGGCTACCATAGGAAGAATTTGCAGACCCTATAGATCTGAAATTTTGGAGTTACACTAGAAACAATCAGGTGCATATTTCTGTCAAAACATAATTGGATTTTGAGCATCTTCATTCATGGCTCCGGGAATTTAGGGTTTCAGAGAATGTTAGAATTTTTTGTATTGGAGACCATAGCTGGATGCTCCTCATAAAAATCGAAATTTAGAGACCAAGATCAAATTTTTTGGTTGGGCAGAAGGCCAAGCTTGATCAAACCCTAGTTCGGGACTTTGATAGGAAAGGTGGAAAATTAGAGCTTCTACAGAAGTTGGAATTTTTGAATTATGTGACCACGGCTGGAAGCTCCTCAAGAAAATCGAATTTTAGAGATTTGGATCAAACCTTTTGGTTGGGTGAAGCTTCGGGAAAATCAAACCCTAATTCAGGGTCCTCCCTAGTGAATCCGGAAATCTAAAAGGCAATTTTGAGGGGTGAAACTTTGCAGTTTTCAAATTCTGAGTATACTAGCTTGATCAGCTCATCGAGGTGCATCTTTCTATCTTTTCAGAAGTTTGAAATTCAAATTTTGAATTTTTAGGGTTTCTTTGACAAACCCTAATTCAGCCCCAGATCCAGTTTTAGCAAATCAAAGTGGATTGGGTTAATCCTAGAAGAGAATGGATTGGTCACCTGCATAAGTGAAGAAGTTCCTGTTTTAGAGGAAGATGAGGCTAAGAACTTACATAAGAAGATTACAAGCAATCTCGACAGGTATGACTTATCCAAGTATGTTTCGAGATATGTTCATGATTAAGTTTATGGTATGTTTGTCTTCTTTAAGGTTAGTACAATCTTGATTAACTTTAGACTTGTCGTATCACCTTAATAAAATTATGAATGCAGATATTCATGGATTAGGGTTTTGACACTTATGATTGTACTAATGCATTGTGGTGTTGTATGAGGATGATGTTGTCCGCTAATATGAAAGATACATCTAGAAAGACAAATCAAGTTCTAGATCAAGAACATATGACCATGGTGACATGAAGACAAAGATTCATCCATTGTCATGAAGCTCCACCTATGAGGTATGTATAATTTGGTTCCACAATGGTTAACTTATGAGATATGCAGGTCACTAGCACAAGTCATTGAAGAAAACAAGAAGACATCATGTGGGTATGTTAGACATAACTAACTAACACATTAATCTTGGTATGTTTTTCCTATATCAAGTTAGAATACTACCTTGTGATAGGATCTCTTATATAAGTATAATTGGTATGAATGATAATAATTATTCATGAAGTTATAGGTTTGAGTAATCATGGGTTTAGGCATATTATGTTTCTTACTTTAATCGATGATATGACTAACCAGAAGAGTCCTATGGTCAAATAAGAATTTGCATGAGTAAAGGAAGTACTCCCTGAAACCTTGAATACTAATGCTTGTGATAAATTATCTGTGTATGAAATGATCTTGACCATACATGTTTAAGATTACTTAGAATTATAATGTTTTGTAGTATTGAGATTATACTAATGAATGTATGATTGTGTATGAGACCTCGAGGATAACACAATGATGATACTAGTAAGTATGCATAAGTGATCGAGGATGGATATAAGTTCAAGGACAGGTAATCCAAAAAGCAAAGATCAAGAGGGAGCACACTCCAGTAGTTCCTGCAAGGAAGCAAATATTGAGAGGGAGTCCACCCTACAACCAAACAAAGATAAGTATTTGAATTGTCATTTCTTGCATACTTGTTTGTTTAAATAATATTGCTCAATGATGTATATGCTTATGTTCCTAGACTTAGGGTGTGTATTATGCATATTAGAATAATTGCATTAATGAATAGTATACTACTAATATGCATGTGATGGGTAAGTGGCCTATGGCACTGTACAACATTCCATTGCTACTTATCTAAGAATGAAACCTCTTTGCTAACATGTTGGGAGTTGCGCACACTCGTAACAATGTTCTGGTAGAGATTGGAAGACATCTAGAAAGTTACGGGATATGGATAAATGTTGTATTGAAGCATTGGCTAAAATAATTGCATGATTGTATGACATATTTCTTTATGTGTAAGAATTTGTTCTGAAAACTATGAGATGTTTTTAATCATGCAATTTAACTTGCTTTGTAGGAAAGATAGTATACCATCACCTACAAAAGAAGGACTACAACATTTGTTCCAGCAGCAAAGCTATCTATTGAAGATATTGAAGTTCCCAAGATCCGGGATGAAGGAATGGAAGAATACCATGATCCGTCGATCATGAAGAAAGATTTTTGGGATGTGGTCCCAAGACCAGATGGGAAGTCTATTGTGACTTCCAAAGATCAAGCATGCTGCAAATGGCAGCATAGAGAAATATAAAACGAGATTTGTAGCTCATGGCTTCTCTCAGAAAGAGGAATTGACTATGAAGAGACTTTTGCACCTGTAGCCAGGTACACTTCCATCAGATCAGTACTTGCTCTGGCTGTAGTGATGAAATAGAAGATACACTAGATGAATGTCAAGATAGCTTTATTGAATGGTGTAGTCGAGGAGGAAGTGTATGTGGAGCAGCCACTTGGTTTTGAGACACATGACAGAGAGTCATGTGTGTGTAGAATGAAGAAAGCCTTGTATGGCTTGAAGCAAGCTCCTAGGACTTGGTATGGTAGGATAGACAGCTTTCTATCCAGCTTGGGCTTTACCAAGAGTAAAGCAGATTCCAACCTTTACTACAAGGTTGAGGAAGGCAATCCAGTGATACTACTCCTATATGTGGATGACCTGTTTGTTACAGGAGAGGATGGGTTGATTTCCGACACCAAGAGGAAGCTTGCAGCCGAGTTCGAGATGAAGGACTTGGGGATGATGCACTATTTTATAGGCATGGAGGTGTGGCAGAGTGCAGATGGGATCTTCCTTGGACAAGGGAAGTATGCAGTAGAGATCCCGAAAAGGTTCAGGATGATGGACTGCAAAGCCATGGCCACACCTATGGCATCGAACCTGAAGCTTCTTTGTGATGCTTCATCTGAGCCGGTTGATGTCATGATGTATCATCAGATGATTGGGTCCTTGATGTACCTGATGAACACGAGAGCAGATATTTGCTTTGTGGTGAACACATTGAGCCAGTTCCTGACGGATCCGAGAGGTGTTCACTTGGTTGCTGTAAAGCATATTCTGAGGTACCTGAAGGGTACAATTGATTATGGGCTCAAATATGATGCGAATCAAAAGTTTAACCTGTAGGGTTATGTTGATTCAGATTGGGTAGGCATTGCTACAGATAGGAAGGGCACTTCTGGGTGCTGCTTCAATATGGGATCAGGTGTGATCTCTTGGTTTAGCAGGAAGCAGTCCTTCGTAGCACTAAGTACAGCCGAAGCAGAGTATGTTGCAGCTTGTTCGGCTAGTTGTGAGGCAGTATGGCTCCAGAAGCTACTATCTGATTTATTTGATATCCCGTTGGATGCTACTGGTATCTTTTGTGACAACCAGAGTTGTGTGAAGCTTTCTGAGAACCCAGTGTTCCATGATAGGTCGAAGCACATTGAGATCAAATATCACTATATCAGGGATATGGTGTAGAAAGGAGCAGTGAAGCTCCTGTAAGTTGCGACGAATGAGCAGGTTGCGGATGTGTTGACGAAACCACTAACCAGAGTGAAGTTTGAGTACTTCAAAGGGAGGCTTTGTGTTCTTCAGATTGACGACACTTCGAGGAAGAAGTGATGGACACATTTGCAGGAGCCATTCCAAGCATGGTGAGAGGAGGATCCTTCCCATGGCTGTGGATATAAGCATTGTGTGATGAGCATCAGGACGATGCTCCAGTTACTGCTTTGTATATGCATCAGTCGGATGATTTGATCATTTGGATCATGTATTTGTTTATGTATCAGGTGGATACATTGTATGATCAGGTGGATCATGTATTTGTATATGTATCAGGTGGATACATTGTATGATGAGGTGAATCATGTATTTGTATATGTATCAGGTGGATACATTGTATGATCAGGTGGATCATGTATTTGTATATGTATCAGGTGGATACATTGTATGATCAGGTGGATCATGTATTTATGTATGTATCAAGTAGATACTTGGTATGCATCAGGTGGATGCATTGTATGATCAGGATGATCATGGGTAATGAGTATCAGGATGATGCTCTGGATGATATGCATCAGGACGATGCAGTGATGATGATCACGATGATCATATGTGATGAGAATCAGGACGATGCTCTGGATGATACGCATCAGGACGATGTAGTGACGATGATCAAGATGATCATGTGTGATGACTATCAGGATGATGCTCTAGATGATATGCATCAGGACGATGCAGTGACAATGATTAGGATGATCCTGTGTGATGAGTATCAGGACGATGCTCTGGATGATATGCATCAGGACGATGCTATGATGATGATCAGGATGATCATGTACATCAGGATGATGTATGATGAGTATCAGGTTGATACTTTGTGGCCGTGGATAGGTTGTGCAGGTAGCATAGAAAATATCCTCAAGATCCGGAGAGGTTGAGCAGTAAGCTCGTAATCAGTCCTGGGATGCTCTTTAGAGTACTTGCAGGATGCAAGACACTCTTTAAAGGTTTTGCCTAACCACATGTAATCAACCCTAGAGATCTGAGAGGTTGAGCAGTAAGGTTGTAATCAAGCCTGGGATGCTCTTTAGAGTACTTGTAGGATGCAAGACACTCTTTAAAGTTTTTGTGGTGTGTGAGGTCACATATAATCAGTCTTAGAGATCCGAGAGGTTAAGCAGTAAGCTCGTAATCAATCCTGGGATGCTCTTTAGAGTACTTGCAAGATGCAAAACACTCTTTAAAGGTTTTGTGATAGTCAACATGTAAAAGATCCTATATTCTGAGCTAGGTTTTGTTGACGCACATAATAAGTCTTGAGGATTCCATAGTATGGCCAGTGATGAGGAAGACCTACAGGTGGTGGGCCTACATCCAGCATGAAAAAGGGCTGGCTCTGTAGAACTTCCTATGACAAGAAGAATTATGAGATAGCACTAGTGATCGAGATGACGAGTACAGCAGCAATGACGATGATGCTCTGTGATCCAGTGATGATGATCCAGCGCCATTATTGAAGACTTGTGCCTATATGTATTGATGACTTGTGTCAAGAGAACACCTTCCTAGTTAAGAGGGAGTGTTGATGTATTTGTAACTTCGGAAGATATTCACTTGTATATTGTATGTATTACACTTGTACTTTATTGTATTCCCAACAGAGATGTATTATTCCTCCAATTGGAAGTGTTGTCATGTGTACTTGCAGGTGTCTCAAGTTATATTGTAAGTGTCGTAACTTATACTTTATGGGTTATTAGACCACCTTGTTGGGGTCGGCCCTGGATGAGTCATGTGGTTCAAAGGGTTATTAGACCACCCTATTGGGGGTTGGCCCAGTCAGCATTATGTTATGTGGTTAAGTTAGGGCCGACCTAGTTGAGTAAAGGTCAAGTGATGTAGTGTATAAATAGAGAGTGTGTCTCTCTCATTTTACACATTCTATTGTTCACTCACTCCACATTAGTGAGAGAAGAGGAGGATGCGCACAAGTGGAGGAGGAGCATGCTGCTGAAGGTATCTATCTCTTGGGTTTGATCATGGTGATCCTTGTATTGATGCTTATTCTATCTCTAAGGAAGTTGCAGGGTTTTTCACCTTCTTAGTTTTCCTCGGTGAAATGTTTTATGTCTCTTGTCTCTTGTCTCTTATGCTTGATATGTTGTACATGTTATTCTTTCAGTTAAGATCCTAGATCATAATGTATTAAATTCTAAAAAACTAACATATTTTGATGGTGTCAGTCAGGGGCACCCAACAATCTCTAGAGCCGGTGCTATTCTCTTAAAAAGTGCAAGTAATTTCTTTGATATTAAACATGTTGCATGGGGAGGCTTTACTACACAAGTAGAGTGACGTGCTTTATGTTTTTTATTAAGGAGTGCTCAATAAGTAGAGGTGAAAAAATTGCAGGTATGGGTGATTCCTAGGTTGTTATAGGATGGACAAACAAGAAATTGAAAATTGATATTTTAAGGCTGCAACCTCTTCTATAGCTTATTGAGGAAGAAATGGAATCTTTTGCATGGTTATCTTTCATTCACATCTACAGGGAAAGGGAGTTCAACAAGGAGGAAGATGTTTTGTCAAAACAAGCTTTGATTTTAAAGGAAGGGATGATGGTTGAATTAGAATCTAGGGACGAGTGACTTCATATTGAAGTTGCAATCTCTCTCTATCCTTAAATCATTTCTTTTGGTTTCATGTATATGGGCTTGTTGTCCTTGTTGTTAGGATAAATCAGGTTCTCTTGAGTCAATTTTTTGTCTTGAAGTAATTTTCTGGAGATGCTTCTTTTTGGTGATGATGCTAGTGAATTTGTAGAAAACTATGATTTTTTTGTAACCATGAAAAGTCTTAGACACTCTAGGCTCAATATATGTATATTCTCTTTTGAATATAAAGTTTTTCTATTTATCTTAAAAAAAGATTGTTTATATATATCATTATTTAGAATATATTGATCACTAATTAAAAAGATACGATGATAATGATAATGATGATTATTATTATTATTTTGAAATAATATTATGAGATATAATAATTATTTATAATTATTATTAATTGAAATTAATATATTTTAATAAAATATAGTTATATTATAAATAACTAAATTTCATGAAAATCAATTCAAATCAATGTATTTCATTATATTAATATTTTCCATTAAAAATATTTATTTATTTAAAGTTTCTATTGATTTGTTTAAAGTATTTTATTGATTTCATTAAAATTTTATAGATGTAGAAGAGTTACTTATTTTTCAAAATATAAAATTATTTTTGGAAGTATATAATTTGTAAAAATATTTATTAAATTAAAAATAAAATATTTAATTTTAAAAATAATAATTAATATATTTCATTTTTGTTAATTTTAATATTTAATATTTTTCCATTATTTTCAATTTAACAAACTTTGATAAAAATTTAAACAAATCAATATTTTTCATTTATAAGCTATTCATTTAAAAAAATAATCACTAATAAGTACATGATCTACAATTTTAACTTTACATACCATCTATTAAATATTAATAAATACATTGTTTACAATTGTAACTATTCATACTAATAAGTATATGGTCTACAATATTCTTGAGTACAATGTTACAATTTTAACTTTACATACCATTAAGTATATGGTTTACAATGTTGTTGAGTACAATGTTGAGCATAGAGGCTATCTAATAAAGATTGATAAGCACATGGTTTATAGTAATGATACATTTCAACTTTACATACCATTTATTAAATATTAATAAATACATGGTTTACAATTGTAACTATTCATACTAATAAGTATATGGTCTACAATGTTGTTGAGTATATAGGCTATCTAATAAAGATTGATAAGCACATGGTTTATAGAAATGATACATTTCAATTCTTTAAAAAATAGGGTAATTTATATATTAATTCTACATATTCAATTCTCTAAAGATTAGGATAAATATATAAATTCTTATTGGCTTTCACACATATTTTTATGAAAAATAGCTATTTACATCCATATCATTTATTAAAGATTAATAAATATGTAATTTACAATATTTACTATTTATATTATTTAATAAAGATTTATCACTACATAATTTATATTAACTAAACACATGGTTTATAATATTGATTATCCATATTATCTAATAAAAAATAGAATATAAATATATTATTTTTATTATTTTTTAAATATTTAATAATTATCTATATCATTTATTAAAAATTAATAAACATGATCCACATTTATCATCCATACCCACAATCCATATCTTTATAAGAAATTATTAAATGATAACTAAATATAACATTTTCCTTATAATCTTCTTAAATAATTACTCTATATATAAATGCAAATGGGGTGTGGGTGCAGGGGGTTTAGTGGGGTCTGATGGTTACCCTGACAGAAGTCTAGTTTTGATTCCCGCGGGGGAGGACAGTGAAGGCATAGCTATCCCCAGAAAAAGCTCGTACGACTGCGGTGGTAACTGTACTCATCATTCATAGCGGCACTTTGTTCAGGCTGGCCCCGGCTCGTGGGTTTGATATCCAGGTGACACAGTGATAGCACTCACTGGGCGGTTTGGAGAGGTTCCCACAGTTACGAAAAAAAAATGCAAATATTTTCTTTTAACACAATCTTAACTAATTAAGAGACCGATATGTAAATGCAAGTGTAACAAGACAATGTTATAAATGTTCACATGATCGTTTTTATTATACTCCATACTTCAACTGAATATTTATGGTTAGCAACTTAGCATAACACCTATACCTATAAAACTATAGGTTTTGTCTTGAAGATAGAGATGAGAAAGCCCGTAAAGATCCACTTGGGGATTTCTTTGAGAATTTGTTTGAAAAGTGCGGTCTTATTAAGATGGATCTACTTGGCGCAATGGGAGTAAAAGAAGTGAAGCTATTTCTAAGAGACCAGATATATTTTTGGTGGTTGAAGATGTTCTTAGTAGGCGACTAAGTCTAAAAGTATGGGTAGGACTAGGAGGAATCTCACATCATTTACCTGCCTACTAAGTCTAAAAGTATGGGTAGGACCAGGAGGAATCTCACATCATTCACCTATATTGTTCAAACTAGAAGAATTGGACAAAAAACTCACATATTGTTCAAACTAGAAGAATTGGACAAAAACCTCACACATCATTGAAATTCAATAATGTGTTGTTGCTTGAGGATGGATTTCGAAACTTGGCTTTACCAATTGGGTGCATGTTGATGTGATTTATGAACCACCAATTATGCATCAATTTTCTATTTCTCATCTCAAGTTAAAATCTACTGTTAAAAAGTGAGTCGCTATCTATAGAGAGAGATCATAGGCCGAGTTGAAAGATGTGGAGGAAAAGCTTAAATCTTTGTAGGAGGTCAGGCATATCTTCATATGCTAAAGTAGAATCTATTAAAGGCCTGGAACAAGAAGGGACTTTTTGGACAAAGAGGAAATTACTTTGAATCTCAAGTGTCAAGCTGTGTGGTTATCAGAAGGTGACAATAATACAATTTTTTTCCAAAACTATGCAAATTTTTAGAAGCAATTAAATACCATTTGGGAGATTGTCCTCCCTAGTAGGGAAATTGTTACCTCATTCAAGGATAAAACGGTGGTTGCCACACTTTGAGTCTCTTTTTAAAGAATATGTTGGTTGTCTAATTGGTGAGATCCTTCAGTCTAGAGATGTGTCCATAGGATTTTCACTGATGAGCAAAATACGAAATCAGAGGAGGTCGTTATGAGTGGAGAAATTGAGAAAACTTTAAATTCTTTTAAAAAAGGAAAGAGTCTTGGGATTCATGGGTTTACAATCCCATCAAAATTTATTTGGCCTTTTTTAATCTATTAAAGGAAGACTTTCTTAAGGTCAGTAATGAATCCAAGGAAGTTGGAAAGATCTCGGAAGCATTGAACAACACTTTCATCTCTGTAATTCCAAAAAAAATTTCATCTCCTTAAGGAGATAAATAACTTTCATCTCCTTAATTCCAAAAAAAAAAGATGTTTTGTCTTTCGATGATTATGAACCTATTTCCTTATGCAACATAATCTATAAAGTTATTTCTAAAATCCTTGTTAATCGCTTGAAAGGTATTTTGTCAAATTTTGTTTTAGAGTAGTTTGGCTTCCTGTTCAATTGACACATACACAACATGGTAGTAGTTGGACAAGAATGCCTCCATTCCATGAAGCCATCCATGTCTAAAGTGGTGGTTATAAAGATTGGCCATGCAAAGGCTTATGACAAAGTCAGATGGGTATATCTCATATTATTTCTCACTCATATCGGCTTGAGTTTGAAGATTGTTAATTGGATATGGGGGTGCATTCAGTCAATTAACTTTGCAGTTTTGATCAATAGGTGTCCATCACCTTTCTTTAGAGCATCCAGAGGCGTACGTAAAGTCTTTCCCTTATCACCATTTATGTTCCTTTTAGTTGTGGTAGCGCTCAGTCTATTGATCAGGGAGGCTAAATCCTCTGGTGAGTTGAAAGGAATTAGAATCTCAGAGTAAGTTGCTTTAACACGTCTTTTATTCGTCAATGACATTTTCATCGATGGGCTTGGTGATAATTAAGAGATGGTGAATATTATAGCTATTCTAAATCAATATTGTATAGCTATTGGAATGGAGATAAATGTTAATAAATCCTTGGTAGCGGTTCATGGTTTTACCAAGGAGGAAATTAGATGTATCAGTGATATACTCTCATTCCCAACTAAATATATGGAAAAAGGCTTGAAATACTTGGGATTCCACCTTAAGCCTTGCAAGTATTGTTACACTGGTTATGGTTAATTAAGAAGATTGAGGCATGCATTTTGATTTGCTTGAACCACTGGCTCTCTCATGGAGGCATATTGGTTCCAATAAAATCAGTGCAGAAGGAATTCCTCTGGCTAAGTGGTGAAGATTAAATGCTTTGAAAATATTGGGCAGTTGGGGCCTAAAGAACATTTATATTTTTAGCAAGGCACTTGCAGTTAAATATTTATGGAGGTTCTTTTACAATGAGGCCTTATGGGGCCATCTTATGAAGACCAAGTACTTGCATGGGGTCTTGTAACGTCCCCTCTTATCATACCAGCATGATGGAGAGGATCGTGATACTAAATTCGGGCATCTAGCCCCATGAAATTTTAACTAAGCATTCACATAATATAAAAGACATATGGAATGTATGATTATAAGAAAAACACTGCGGAAATAATATCAATAACACATCCATCATGCATTCAAGATATTCATCAAATAATAATTGCAAAGTTAACACAAGAGAATACTTATCTTAACAAAGTAGTCCCAAGCAACTGGCTATGCAACTGCAACATTCCACCCAACCATAGGCCAGTTGTGCTTATCAACCTCTTGATACAACTGCCACCCCTGAGCTGGGCATGATCTCTACAAGGAACCAGGGAACAACAGACTCACACATAGACAAGCATACACCAAGATGAGCCAAGCCAATCTACAATTGGGTTTATCGGGCTACTAGGAAATGGAAAGGAAGAGTGGCTAAGCTAGTGAGCTCAAGCACAGAGCTAGGGGTAACCTTACAAGATCTATCTAGCTTGGCACCCACAATACCTACACACCCAGCACAAGGAAGTATTATTCTCACTGTTGTACAGTCCCTCAAGCCATACCTTCCCCATCTAGTGCTCTCAGGGTGTGCATAGAAGAGTAGCCAAAGCCCTCTTGATCTTCTTGAGAGGTTGTCTCCCCACTAGGTTTATCAAGCCCTCTCTGTCCACTACCACTCCAATCTCTTGCTCACAGATTCAAACCAAAACAAGGATGCACATAACAGCAGAAGTATAAGTGCTGGGCATGAAGAAACATTTTTTTACAGTGAGATGCCCAAAGATGGGGTTTTCATTAGCTTCAAAAAAACGTGGGAAACCCAAAAACGAAACTGGAAGATGGGGAATAACCCTGGGAAGCCAAATCCGTTTTCAGAAAAACGTCCATAGACATTCTGGGGCAAAAACGACCTCCATAACAGTCCCAAATCGTGGTCCTCCTTCCCCAGCCACTGTGTAACACAAAAACGAGCTCCCGGCCATGGAAAAATGTAGGAAAATTGGTAAAAACGTGATGAGGAAAGACCCAGTAGTTCAGACTACGTGAGAGAGGAAAAACTATATGTTCAGAATCGCTTTGGGCACCATTTCATGGGTGTTTTCTTGCCCAAGAAGCAAAAATACGAATTCCTAGGTTGATGGCTTGCCCATGCACGAAATTGGCTGCCATACCTCTTCATCCCCAAGGCATTAACTGCCTCAACCAATTTCTGGAAGAATTAAATGATTGGGTCCATAACTCAAAATGGGTAGTTGGTGGTTTATGGGTTTTCTCATTGACACATGGATTAACACCATTGGCTCAAGGGTTTGAATAATTTTCCTCCCTATTCCTTGTAGAATCATGCCCCCATCTCTTTGTTGCATTGCATAGCTAGTTGTGGGTATTTTCATTAAAATTCGTATTTACATGATGTCTTATTTACATTGTGCCTATCTAGCACAAGAACCATAGGCATCTATTTTTAATTGCCGATACATAAAACGCTAAATCAATGGTGGGGCCTTGGACTTGAGCTCCTCACCATGATCAAATAACAATATTTACATCATTTACGATTTAATACAAAGGGGGTCAAAATGGAGACATTGTAGGTCTTAATGGAGGCCTGGTTTAGAGAGAAGCAAAAGAACTTAAAAGATAGTTCTTTAATAGTTTGGAAGGAATTGGTTAATTCTTTTCCATTGGTTGGATCTTAGATGACTTGGAATATCGAGAATGGTCAGAAGATGCAAGTCGGGGAGGGTCCTTGGTTAGGGGTGGATGGTCCTTATGCTCTGTCATATGATTTGATTTGAATACTACATGATTTTGGAATCTTTTATTTGAAAGATGTAGCATCAACTAATAAGGATGGAAGAGTTTAGATTTGGAAGAATGTGGAGGTGTTAGGTTTGTCTAGAGCAAGGAAAATTTTAGAGTTAAAATTTATCCCATGGGCTAGTTTTTGAACTTTTTTCCAAAAACGATTTGCCAATTTCCATTTTTATCTAAATTGATTTGCCCAAATTCCATGGGATAACAATTTTTAACTCTAAAAATTGCCACAATTGTCTAAAAACTATATAAAATCCTTAGAAATTTGAATCTTTTTATAAAAATATTGCCTAACACTTCATGGTTGGAAATTTAAAAATTATTAAGAAGTTTTCTACACTTTAAGAAAATTATGGATGCTTAAAATTTTCCATGGTCTCGAGTGCATACTGAGGAAGGAAGACTCTCCATCTGGAGTTTGTGTTAGGAGGTGATTAAATTGTCGATGGATGAGGATAAGTTACGCTAGACAAAAAACCCGATTTCAAGTCATTACAAAGCTAAATTGGGATATGTGGCTATGGCTGAAGAAGCTTTCAAAGGGGAAAAATGTGGTGGTTGACTATGGTGTGGAAGACTCCAAGTCCTACGAAAGTAGACATTCTTCTATAGTTGTCTTTGGCCAACGAAATCCTTACTTGGAATGATGGGCTAAAAAGAGGCTAGCATGGGCCGAATAGATGTTGTTTGTGCAATGACGATGGAGAATCTTTGTATCATATTTTGTTGGTTGTAGCTTCACCAAAGAAGTTTGGAGGCTGGTATCTACCAAATTAAATTCAAAATCTTCTTAGAATAGGGATTCTTTAGAGGATTGCATCCATGAATCGTTATTAGACAGTCCAGTTTCATTTTCGAGGGCCTTTCCTAGTGTTTAGGTGTAGTGGCTATGTTGGGCTCGAAATTTGTTAACTTTTGAGGACAGGCACTATCTGATTGAGGTGTTAGCGAGGTAAATTAATAATATGACTATCGAGTTTAAGTCAGTTCCAAAAGAGCGAAAGGGGAGATTTGTGGTCATGCCTACCTCAATTAACTATGAGATACCTTGGGGGTATTTTGATGGTGCCATTCAGGGGCACTCGGCAATCTCTAGCGCTAGTGTTATTCTCTTCAAAACTGCAAGTAATTTATTTGATATTAAACATGATGCAAGGGGAGGTTCTACTAAGCAAGTAGATTTATGTGCTTTATGGTTATTATTAAGGAGTGCTTAACAAGTAAAGGTGAAAAAAATGCAGGTTATGGTTGATTTCCATGTTGTTATAGGATGGGAAAACAAGAAACTGAAAATTTGATATTTTAAGGCTGCAACCTCTTCTATAGCTTATTGAGGATGTCGATTGAATCAAAATTTAGAGACGAGCAACTTCAAGTCGAAGTTGCAATCTCTTTCTATCCTTAAAATCATTTTTTTTTCATGTATATGGGCTTGTCGTCCTTGTTGTTATGATAAATTAGGTTCTCTTGAGTCAATGCCTTGCATTGAAGTCATTTTCTAAAGATGGTTCTTTTTTATAATGATGTGAGTGAATCTATAGAAAACTATGAATTTTTTGTGACCATGAAAAGTCATAGAGGCTCCACCCTCAATATATGTATATTCTCTTTTGAATATGTTTTTTTTATTTAATCTAGAAAAAAAAGGTTGTCTATCATTATTTAGAATATATTGACCACTAATTAAAAAGATAATAAATTATTATTATTATTATTATTATTTGATTTTGAAATTAATATTATAAGATGTAATAATTATTTATAATTAATACTAATTGAAATAACATATTTTAATAAAATATAGTTATATTATCAATAGTTAAATTTCATGAAAATCAATTCATATAGAGGTTGAAATTTGACCTCCTACATGTTAAGAAAATTTTATATGATGTTTTAATTTTAACATTGCCTTTCACATTTAAGTCTTAATTTTACTTGTCATAATAATAGTTGATTTTTTTAAATAACATTTATAATAACTATATAAAACTTTTTTTTGTAAGCTATAGAAAAACCTTATACTGCCTTCACAACTCTCTTAATAGAGAAAACAGACCCCAAACTATAGTTTGAAACAGAGTTTAGAGAAGTCATTCTCATATCTTGTTTCATATAATACATTTTTTTTTCTACAAAAATATAATAATAAAAAAACATAATAAACATAATGATTAAACCAAGCACACACATAATGACCAAGAAGGTATATCCAAATCTTTAAATAGTGTTCTTCATAAGTAATACAATGGCCATTACCATGGACCACCAAATACTATGGGCACAAAGAACCATGATCAAAATTTCCATATTAGAAATAAAATATAAATATTATATGTATGTATGTATGTATGTGTTTGGGATATAGATATTAATGACGTGTAAAAATAAGAATGCGCTTCAAAATGACAAGGTGAAATTAAAATTCACACTTCATTAATGACGGTTTTATGAAGTGACATTTTTTGAGGTGAAATTTTAACCCTATATCAAATCAATTTATTTTATTATATTAATCTTTTTCATTAAAAATATTTATTTATTTAAATTTTTTATTGATTTGTTTAAATTATTGATCCGAAAACAAGATCTTTGCTACTCTATGACGTTAACATGAATTGCATAAAGAGCATGAACGAAGCTCACAAATCCATAAGAAGAGAACCAAACAGCATAGACAATACACACATAAAGACAACAAGTTGATAATGGAGTTCGTCCAGGATGCACTCCGTTATCAACTTGTTGTCTTTATGTGTGTATTGTCTATGCTGTTTGGTTCTCTTCTTATGGATTTGTGAGCTTCATCCATGCTCTTTATGCAATTCATGTTAACGTCATAGAGTAGCAAAGATCTTGTTTTCGGATCATGTGGTATCAGAGCAGGTCTATTTGACGTTGGATTGTGAGTGTGGATGCTCACGAGGGCTAAACTGCAAGCTGGTGAGGGTACATTAGAGCCTTACAATTCCGAGATCGGACGTGCACACCGAAGGAGGAAGATGGATGCTAATGATGCCCGCATAGAGATGGAGGCAAACTTTCACAAGGTCTTCTATATGATGGCCGACAAGGTAGACAAGTTGTTTGCAGACTATGAAGAACGCATGGCAAAAGAAAGAAAAGGCAGTGAACTAAAGAAGGAAGACAAAGAAGTGAAGGACGAAGGCAACGCTTCAGTTAACCAAGGGGAAGGTGGCGAAGAGCCTCCTGAGCCTCCCTCTTCACCTTCAGCTTCAAGCACAAGTTCAAGTGCTTCTTCCTCATCTCATTCTCAGCATTCCAAGGTTCCTCACAAAGAGCCTCACAAGAAGCCCTTATTGAAGCTCGATGTGAAGTTTGATTTGCCCATGTTCAATGGGGAAGCGAATGCAGAGAAGTTAAACAATTGGATAAGGCAAATTGAGGTCTATTGCCGAGTCCAGCAGATCGAAGAAGAAGATGTGAAGATTCAGTTGGCTTCACTTCGGCTGACAGGCACCGCACTTGTATGGTGGGAAAGCAAGCTTCAGCAAGGTAGCAAACAAATGGGTAATCTTCTCTCATCGTGGTCTGCTTTTATTTCTGCTTTACGTAAGCAATTTTATCCGTTGGGTTATGTTCAGAAGGCAATGATGGATTGGCAAAGTTTTAGACAAGGCAAGGGTCAGAGTGTTCAGAGTTTTACTGAAGAATTTAGAAAGAAAGCTTTAGAATTGAATATTGCTTTAGATTCTCCTGACACTCTTTTGAAGTACATTGGTGCTCTTCATCATTATCTACGCCATACTTTGCTGTTGTTGAAGCCTACTAGTGTGGATGAAGCAAGTGTTCAGGCTACTCATCTTGAGAACAGGGGGAAGCATTTGCAAGAAGACCATCAGAAGAAGCCTTTCAAGCCCAACAACCACCACAAGTTCAAGAAAAAAGACAAGAGCAAGAAGACAGCTACTGCCAAGAAGGAAGGAGGAAAGCCCCATTGCAACCATTGCGATACTGATGGGCATGATGAAGAAAGTTGTTGGAAGTTGCATCCTGAACAAAGGCCAAAGCATTATGGAGGCAAAAAGAAGAAAAAGACCGTTGCAATAGCGCAACGAGATTTGGGTTCCGACTCAGGTGACGAAACCATGATTACAGCCGTGGGAATGCAAGGTAACAAAACTCCTCATACTGGTTCAAGTTCTACTCATGTTTCTAAAGAAAATGATAAAACAAGAAGTGAGTTGTTTCACATCAGAGTTGTGTCTAAGCATACAAAGATTGAAACATTATTTGATCCGGGTTCTCAAGTAAATTTGATCTCAGAATCAGTTGTTAAGAAGTTGGGCATACAGACTAAACCTCACCCCAAGCCTTATCCTCTTGGATGGGTATGTGATAATGCTAAGTTGCAGGTGACTAAGCAATGCAGGTTAAGGTTTGATATTGCTTCAAAGTTGATCGATGAGGTGGACTTAGATGTTGTTCCTCTTGACATTTGCGGTATCATATTGGGAAGCCCATACTTGTATGATCGAAAAGCAGTGTTCTTCTGTCATGAGAACAAGTACCATCTCACCAAAAACGGGGTGGAGTACATTGTGAGAGCTCACAGTATGAAGGCTAACACCACTCTGGTTAGTGCAGGACAGATGAAGCGGCTCATCAACACTAATAAGAGATACATGCTCATGGTTGTGAGAGCAAAAGATGCTGAGGCATCCGATGCTTTCAAAGGTTGTGATCCTTCTCATAAAAAGGCTATGATTGATATTGTGGCTAACTATGATGAAATATTTCAGGAACCTACAGGTTTGCCTCCCAAAAGGGAGATTCAGCATGAGATCCATCTCTAGCAGGATGCCCCTCTTCCTAATGTGGGCATGTACAGGTTGTTCGCAGTTGAAATGGCAGAGATTAAGAAGCAGGTTCAAGACTTGTTGGACCAAGGAGTGATCAGACCCAGCTCCTCTCCATGTGGTTCGCCGATTGTGTTGGTGATGAAGAAAGATGGCACATGGAGGATGTGCGTTGACTATCGGGCTCTCAACAAGATCACGATCAAGAATCGATACCTGCTTCCTCGCATAGATGACTTGCTCGACCAGTTGAAAGATGCTGTGTTCTTTACCAAGTTGGATTTGCGCAGTGGCTACCACCAGATCAGAATTGCAGAAAGTGATGTGTGGAAGACGGCCTTCAAGACCAAGCAAGGTCTATTTGAGTGGTTGGTGATGCCCTTTGGGCTTTGCAATGCACCTGCAACCTTTATGCGGGTAATGAATGATGTTTTCCGGCCATTCTTAGATGATTTTGTCATTGTATACTTAGATGATATCTTGGTCTTTAGCAAAACTTGGGAAGCACATGTGGGGCATGTAAAGCAAGTATTAGATACTTTGAAAAAGGAGAAATTGTATGTAAAATTGTCAAAGTGTCAATTTGGCAAAACTTCATTAGTTTACTTGGGTCATATTGTAGGAGGTGGAAATTTAAAAATTGATCCTTCAAAAGTTGATGTAATTGTCAATTGGCCTAAGCCTACTAATGCTACTGAAGTGAGAAGCTTTTTAGGAGCTGTTCAATATTGGAGGAGGTTCATTCAGAACTTCTCATACATAGCATCTCCTTTGCATGCCTTAACAAGTGTGAAGAAAGCCTTCCAGTGGGGAGGAAAGCAGCAGAAAGCCTTCGACACATTGAAGGGAAAGATCAGCACAGCCCCAGTCCTAGCCTTGCCTGATTTGCAGCAGCTATTTGAGATAGAGACAGATGCTAGTGGATATGCCATTGGGGCAGTATTGATGCAGCACCGCAAGCCTATTTGCTACCATTCAGATACTTTTACTCAAGCAGTGATCAACTACCCCACCTATGACAAAGAGTTGTATGATTTGGTTCAGAGTGTCAAGAAGTGGAAGCACTACTTGATGGGTAAGGAGACGATCATCCATACCGATCATCATCCCTTGTAGTATCTCCAGTCCCAGACTAAGCTCTAGCAAGCTCGTCATTTCAGGTGGATGGGATTTCTTCAACAATTCCATCTAGTGATCAAGTACAAAAAGGGTACTAGTAACAAAGTGGCAGATATGCTTTCTAGACCTCCTATTGTTGCATCTATTGTTTTGAAAAATGCTTCTTTATCCCATGAAAGTTATATTGAGCAGTATGCTACTGATGATGATTTCAAGGAGGTTTATGAGAAGCTAACCAATGGCACACAGGTGGAAGACTACTATTTGCAGGGAAAGTTGCTCTATCATTTGGGCAAGTTATGTGTTCCTATCAGTGAAAGAGTCCATGTAATACGAGAAGCTCATACTTCTCTTGTATCAGGGCATTTTGGGGTAGGTAAGACTTTGGCTCATTTGCAAAGACTTGTGTATTGGCCTTGCATGAAAGACATTGTAACAAAATATGTAAAGGGGTGTGTGATGTGCTCTATTTGTAAGCCCACTAATAGAAAATTGGGGTTGTACTCACCACTTCCTATTCCTTCCCATCCTTGGGAAAGCATTTCCATGGATTTTGTGGGGGGTTTGCCTATGTCTAGGAGGGGTCATGACTACTTGTATGTGGTCGTGGATAGGTTTAGCAAAAGTTTTTTCCAACGAACTTCAAAATATAAAGTTATTTGTGAAAGTACATCATTTGTAAAAATATTTATTAATTTAAAAATAAAGTATTCAATTTTAAATTTTAACAAAATATTAATATATTTCATTTTTGTTAGTTTTGATATTTTATATTTTTCCATTATTTTTAATTTAGTAAATTTGGATAAAATTTTAAACAAATCTTATTTTTTATTTACAAGCCATTTATTTAGAAAAATAATTACTAATAAGTTTGACACTTGTAACCGAGATTTTTAAAATTTTCTACAAAATCTTGGTAGAAAAACAAAAAATTTTCATTTAATTTTACATATAATTTACTAAATATTAATAAATAATTAACTATTCATACTAATAAGCATATGGTCCACAATCTTGACTATCTTTATCTAATAAAGATTGATAAGCACATCACATGGTTTATAATAATGATAATGATACATTTTAATTCTTTAGGGTAAAGATTGATAAGCACATGATTTATAGTAATGATACATTTCAGTCCTCTAAAAATATAGAGTAGTTCATGTAATAATTATACATGTTCAATTCACAAAAGATTAGGATAAATACATAATAGTTATTTATATTTGTTTCATTTATTAATTTAATTAATAAATATATAATTTACTAGTATTGATTATTCATATTTTTAATAAAAAATTACAAGTTTATGATCTATATTAACTAAATACATGGTGTACAATATTAATTATTAATATTATCTAATAAAAAATAGTATATATATATAAAATCTTTAATAAAGATTTAATAATTATTCATATCATTTTTTTAATAAATGAACATGGTCCACATTCATCACAATCCATACCTTTAAAAATAATTATTAAATGATAACTAAATATAACATTTTCCTTATCATCGTCTTAAATAATTTGTCTATGTATAAATAAATGCAAATATTTTCTTTTAACAGAATCTCAATCTTAATTAAGTAAGAGGTCCTTATGTAAATGCAAGTGTAAAGAGACGGTGTTATTAATGTTCACATGATCGTTTTTATTATTCTCCGTACTTCAACTGAATATTTATGATGAGCGGAACACATATATATATAAAACTATAGGTTATGACCACATTATAACTTCATTTTGTTTTTTTTTTCACACATAACTTCATTTTGTTTTATCTACACCAGCTTTGATCTTTTCACCTGTGAAATAATTTTTTCTTTCTTAGCCACACAACTTTCATGTTTGGGCGTTTCATTTAAATGGTGTTCATGTCAATGTCCCTACATTTTGATGAATACTATTGTTTGGCCATGTCATTTTCATGGTGACACACACATCGATCATGCCAAGAAATCGGATATATTCAGTTCTGTTTTCAGAAACGTCTTATAATGCTGGCCCACACTATTTCCATGTGGAGAGAAGCTATGATACCTTATACAAACAGACACGGCATATATATATATATATATTTGAAACAGTGTTTTATATTTTATATTTTCTTAATATCTTGAGATCTGATTATCTTACTAAAAACCTCTCCTACATTAAAAACCTGGACCTAGAATCTCGGGGACAACTTTCTAAAATTGTAACCTAAAATCTCGGGGATAACTTTTAAAGATTGTGAGATATGGAGCACTTACAAAACTTATCTTAAATAACATACGATACATTCTTAACAACTTCTATTTACTATTATCATAATTATGGTAATTTTTTTAAGATAAAAAAGTTTGTGATAATTATTTATTTGAGTCGTTTTAAAATGGGCCAAAATCCCTAAAGTCACAATTCCATAGTATAATAAAGGAAGTGGAAGTACGATTCCACTGGTTTTTATAGCCAAATTTAAAGAACAAATCGCCAAAAAGAGGGACGATTTGAATGACAGTTATCTTACGCATGTGAAATACTATACTACTTTACAATCTTCCCCTTACAATCTTAAATAGAGGTCAATACTAATCTGGAATCTTCGACGGCCATGTTAAAACCGCAGGCTGTCCAAAACTACTAAATCTGTAATCTCTACCCCCATCTTAAAACCTAGGCCATCCAAAAGTTCTTTGCTTATTGCAAATTAATGCAATTTCCATTCTCGATCCTTTAAAAGGACCTCTGCGTCTCGATCGAAATGAAAAGATTATGTATGAAAATTGCACGTTGGTCCATCTGTCCACGAGCTCTCTACGGAAGCATCTTAAACACTGTGCTTTCAAGCTACTATATAACAAGGAAGCTTCGCAAGAATTGGATCAAGGGACGCTGATTCATCAAACCCTAATCCAAAAGATCGAGTACTTCCACTACACGATGAGAAATACTGATGAGACGAGCAATGGTTTCGATAATGGCCGCAACATGCTGCAGCATCATCAGCTCAGAGAGATTGTTGTCAAGAAAATAGCTGGCGAGGAAGGCAGTTTAAACTACTTGTCTATACTCAAGGAGAAGCCTAAGCTACCAAATGAAAAACGATCATATGAAGAACCACTGAGTCCAGTCGCTTGCCTGACCACTGGGAGGATATTGCATAGTTATATCTTTACCATTGTGGGATTTAAGAAATATATTGACGTTGTGTCCTTCAAAATATCACTTCAAGATACTCTAGCACAGCACCAGAGATTTTCGAGCATTTTAGTCAGTGTCCCTTACCATTTTTTTTTGTTGAAATGCTTGTGTATTCCATGGTCTTGTGTTGGTTTGTTTTTTCATATATTACAGTTAGTTTAATCTGAAAGTAATGTTCTGATATGCTTTTTTGTTGCAGCTAAGGGATAGGCACAATCGTTTGAAGTGGTCTCTGAGAGAGCTAGAGATAAATGACCATGTGATTGTTCCCTTCCTTGATCCTTCCTTTACAAGGAATCCAGACTTTGTGAATGAATACACAGCTTCTCTTGCAACTGCTCCTCCATTGAATCCATCCAGACCCTTGTGGGAAGTCCATGTCTTGAATGCAAGTTCAGTAGATGCAGCAGCCAGCCTTGTATTCAGAGTCCATCACTCTCTAGGAGATTGTGTGTCTATGTTGTCTCTTATTGTTAACTCCACACGCAAAGCCTCTGATCCCAAATTCCTAGCAACTATTCCCGAAAATAACAAGCTGTCCAGAGAAAAAGAAATATCAAGCACTCTTCGTATTGTTTACAGTTGGCTTGCAGCTTTTTGGTTAACATTTTTAATTTTGTTCGATTATATTGCCACTGTTTTCTGGAAAAAAGATGTCAATCCATTGAAAGCAGACGCTGCCAAGACAGTAATTTGTTGTAGTAACTCAAAGCGCCTGGCTCACGTTACGCTCGATATGGTGGATATATTCTCGGTCAAAAAGGCTGTGAATGGGGTAGGTGAAACATACAAATTTATTTCATATTTGCACGCAAACTCCTAGATTTTGTCGTTTTATAAATTATTATTACAAGTCTGTGTTCTGATGAGACAGGATAAGCAGATACAGACACTGATGTGTTAAACATTCATTTGTTGTAGACTGTGAATGATGTTATGATGGGAGTCATTTCTGCAGGATTTCTGCGTTATTTCAGTAGGCACAATTCTACACGTACGTTGCCTCTATTTAATTTCTTTAATTTTAATGATCGTACCCATCTATCGCTATCTCTTTTATTTTCATACACAGCTCAGATTTGTTTGTTTCGATTATTTTACGAAATCTCTAAGTTCCAGCGAAAACAGCCAGAAATACCGACGGAACTGCAGATCATAAATATTGTCTTCCATCAAACTTGCGTGCTAGGGCACTCGTTGCAGTTAATACGCGGCCATCTCATGTGCTGAAGGTAAACCTATTTTATATTTCACAGATCAAGAGGGTTAGAGCTGATATATACCTGGTAATTATTTGTTTGGCTACTGCTCACAGAATCTTGATAGCAATATGAAAAATCCAACGCAAGTATTGTGGGGTAACAAATTAGGGTTTTGGTTATTCCCGTTACCGATGGTTCAGTACGAAGATCCACTGGAATACTGTAGAGCGACAACAAATACTTCGAGGATTAAAAAGTTTTCTTTCGAGGGTTCCTTATCATTTTTCTTGGCCACATCCTTGGCAACCAAGGTATATTCCCTCCAACCTATATATTTGTTCACATGATATTGAATTTTCCGTCCACCTGAACAAAATTTGGAATGACAGTTGGTGGAGTACATAGCCAACAAGTTAAGCACAAGCACAACGTTAGGTTTCTCGAACGTGATTGGGCCGGCAGAGGAAATTGAATTCTGTGACAATCACGTTACGCACATTATTCCCACCGCATACGTAAACCATGCTGTGAGTGTTATCTAGTAATCTTTGTTTGATTTAGTGTATATGTATTTGGATTTGTAAAGGCGTATTCTGAGTTCATGAATAAATGTGGAACCAGACGATAGTTATGCATTTCATAAGCTACGGTGGGAAGGGGAAGCTCGTAGCATTGGTCTCGGAGGACGTGGTTCCAGACCCCCAGCAGCTTTGCTCAGATTGTGCCGATGCACTGCAACGAATGAAAGAAGCTGCCCATAAATAGTTATGTCCTGCGGTGGTCCAGGGCTATATATCTTTATGTAAATGAATATATGCTTTTTGGTAGCATAGTATAGCTGTAGCCTGTAGATGTTTGGGATATAAGTAGGGCAAACAGAAAGGAATGTGCATGAACGCCGGAACTCACCGACATCCACAGTCAGCCTGTAACATGGTCAGCGTACTCAATAAATATCTGTCACGACACCTACCTCAATAAATATCTTAATCTGGCAGACTGGCCAGTGGCACTGTTCTTAGTTCTGCCTGGTGAAGCATATAAATTAATGTTGTTCTTAAATGGTTCTGGGCATTGAACTGAATTGATTTGGTACTTATGGCTTGCAAGTCAAAAATTCACTGTCAGTTTGAGTTACTTCGCCATTATTGTCCTCATTGCATTAAGTATTTTACCAAATTTAAATTATAATAACAATCTTGGCTAAAGCATATTTATGAACATTGCATCAAGTATTTTACCAAATTTGAATCATAATCACCATTAGCGCTGAAGCATTCTCATATTTATGCAACGCTCATTTATTTTCGGGAAATATGCAGGTCCACCGCCACCTGAAACTATAATGCTCCATTTACACCCTTGAAATCCATCCAAGTTTCTCTGGTATAACGTATAACCAGTTCAGGTGCAAGAGTAAAAGCTTTTCATCATTTATTTCAGTATTTCATCGTTACATAATCACAATTAAAAATTAGAAATAGTAAATTCAATGAAATATGAAAATTTATTGATACTAACATTTCTTTCTTTATTTCATCATTAATTATAATATAATAACAATTTCATTTTTTTTTCGATAGAGAACATTTTTCCATTTTCACAAAATTACTACATGCATTAATTGAATTATGACTGAAGTCAATGATTTTAATTACGATAAATTACTTTACTTTCTATTATTAGATTAAATTAACTAACCCCCGAGATGAGGAGGTGTGGGATTTTGAATGTATTTTTCTTTGAGATGAGTACATTGCTTTATTACACCAAGCTCTAGGGCTCTAGCTCTAGGGCCCTCTATCTGGTCTATTTGCATATTCTTCTTAATCGGAAAGGACGCCTCTATGGCGATATCATAAATGAAAATTATTCTGACTCCTTACAATAAATGAGAGGCTATGAGTGGTACCAAAGCGCAAAACAATGACTAGGTAGGTGTGGGGTTTCCTCGGATCCCCTAAAGATGATATTGTATTATATAAAAATAGCAAATGAGGCGTTTTTGTAGAAGCGGGAGCCGAGTTGTAAAGTAAAACAATATGCAAGCTGAGTATCCGAGTAACCCAGCCCATTAATGAAGGGCTATTATTGACTACGATAGAGGGATGGCTGTCAAGAAAAAATGCCAAGAGGTGATAGTTTCAATCCAGGTGGCGGCGAGGAAGGTTGGTTGAGGGTACTCTTCAATTGGTTGAAGAGACATTCGCTTTGGAGATTGAATGTGGATCTTTCCAGAAGAATGGTAGCTAGCGATGCGACATATGTAGGTGTTAGGGATACAAACCGCCCTATCCCTAGTGATGTGTCTTTCAAGGACCAATTTGCCTCTGGTAACTCAAACCCTCCCACAGAAAAATATGTCTCTAGAGTTTCGGATACTAAGGACAAGCAAAAATTAGGGGGTTCTCGGCCGAGTCAGGAATGGAATGTGCATGATAGCAGGAAAAGGATGGTGTTGGGTAGAGATGTAGGGTTGGTACAAGTTACCGATCTTTCCTTGACCACACTGGTGGGGAAATTCGGTTATGGCTCTATGAATAGGAAAAATGTCGGCAACTGGGTCGAAGAAAAATGGGCTCCACTGCTAGGGTATAGTCCAACAATTTCGTTCTTGATTAAGGGATGGTTCTGTTAAAGTTACAACATCATTAGTCATTTTCCAAGTCATTATTGTGTGTCAAGATTGAGCCTTGTGTGTCGAGGTAGTGCCTTATAGGAGCTTGAGTTGGACTCAAGAAACTTGGAGAAGAATATTGAGTTGGACTCAAGAATGAATAAACCTCATGTGTTGAGGTAAGTGCTTTGTATGTCAAAGTGATGATGCTGTATAGTCTTGATGGTCAAGGCTAAGGTCTTGCGTGTCAAGATAAATCCTCATGTGTTGAGGTAATGCTTTGCATGTTGAAGCATGAATGGTGTGTGATGTACTACTAACCATGGTTGAACTATTAAGTCTCCTCTAGAGACTAACCACCTCTAGAGTGAATTACTTTAGCATATGACCACTTGGAACGATAGTAGAATAAGATGATAACATCATTGGGAAAATCTCCTTAGTATATTTGATATGATAATCAATTAAACTAGCACATGTGGACCATGCAGATAAGAGGAGATAACAATAAGATGTGATAATATAAGAGAGAATTCGATTTTCTCACTTAAGTGATGATAAAGACCTCAATTAAATAAAGAGAACTCGAATTGTTAAACTTCAGTGATATTAACAAAGAAGAATTCAGTCAATTAAAAGAGAATTTGAATTGATCACTTCAATGATGCATGTAAGCAGTAGCTACGCGTACATAACTTGCCTACATTTTTATAATTTGAGTGAAATATTGCTGAATAATAATGTTAATTATTGTCGATTAATAATTAATTATTGTTGATTAATGTTAATAATTTAGAGAAGGGAGGACCTGCGTTAATCAAAGATAGAATCTCGACGTTTCGATCCCTACTATGTGATCATCATCATGAAACTATGAAATCTTGACGTTTTGATCCCTACTATGGGATCATCATCAGGAGACATCATTGTCTCCTGATGATGATCCCATAGTAGGGATCGAAACGTCGAGATTCTATCTTTGATTAACGCAGGTCCTCCCTTCTCTAAATTACATCCCTACGTATGACACTCTATAGAATGTTAATAATGTGGATTAAGGTTAATAATGATGATTAATGTTAATAATGTAGATTAATGTTAATTATTGTCGATTAAGGTTAATAATGATGATTAATGTTAATAATGTAGATTAAAGTTAATTATTGTTGATTAAGGTTAATAATGTTGATTAATGTTAATTATTGTCCATTAATGATTAATTATTGTTGATTAATAAACAAGTTATGGTTAATTTAGTAGTAAATAATGCATTTGGTTAGTAATGCTTAATTGAATGTTAATGAGTTTGATTAGTAAAGGCTAAGGGTTAAATGTTAAAAGGGGATTGTAATGTTAGTAAGGATAATATTAACTTGGAAGGGTAAGATTAATTATGCACCAAACGATATTAATTAATTAATTAAAATATAGGGATAAGGTTTAATTAATATATTAGTTAATGTATTATAATTATGTCATAGTTGTTTAGAACCATGGTGTAAATTACAAATAATACCATATACCACTATTTAACAAGTTTTTAAATTGTATTCGAGTTAATTAATAAGAATATGAATTAAAATGGTGAATTTTTCAATCGTAAAGTCAACAATGATAAAATAAATAAAATATGTTAAGATTATTTATTAAGATGGGGGGGGTATTAATGGTGGAAGGAAAAGAGTCGACAAGGAGGAGGATAAGGTTGAGAAGGAGAGGAGGAGAAGGGGATCATCTTTACCTTAGGATATTTTGGGTGAAGTTTTCATAGGAGAGATAGAATTTTACAGAGGAGGGCAGAAAGCGGCGGTTTTGTTGGAGAATTCATAGAGGGATCTAGTTGGTTGACTGGTACTCGGTTTGGGCTCGGGGGTCCACAGGGGTACCTTTGGAGCTGGGTGGTCGGCGAGACCTCGCCAGTTGGCAGGGTGGCATACTTGTTTGGGCTGGTTGAGTTTCATAAGGTTTGGGGAAAAGTTTTGGTTGCAGGCAGCAAGCAGGGCAACAAAAGGGAGCAACAACAAAGGGGGATCTACTAGCTATTAAGAGGTATTTCTCATTCGGGTATACAAATAGTTTCTAACTTTGTAAATCATTATTTTCAAGTTATAAAAAATGGTAATTTTATGAATGAGTACACATGTATTTGCTTTTACACCTGCACAAATAGTAATTGTTAGAATTAGATAAAACAGTAAATATAACTAGTTCAAACCTGTAATGTAATTGTAAATGTTATTTTTTTTTACTGGTATGAAATTTAAACAAAACAGAAACTTTGACAAGAATGTAAACAGTGAAAATATCTGATTTTATTAAGAGAAAATGGGGACTCAGGTTGGGGTCCCTACATATGGTATCTGAGCCATGGTTTCAAATTTGGAACTAGAAGGCTTACTACTACTCCTATACAAGTAATTACTGCAAGTAATTACGAGAAGCTTTAGACTTGTAAAGCAAAGGGGAAAGATTTTCAAGTTAGTAAAAACTTGTCGGTAGAAATGCAATAAATGTCATAAGGATTCCTGCTATTACTCATATTATCTTATTGTTGCAATTGTAATAAAATATATGTATATATATAATAAACATAAAATTTCATTAAAAAAAATGGAATAAATGTTGGAATGGAACAAATTATGGTTATATATATATATATATATATATATGGAAGAGTATAGGTAAACTATATCTATGCATATATATATATATATATATATATATAACAAGAAGATTTTAAGCCCAAAAAAAAATTCTTTATATATATATAAACAAAAAAATTATATATATGAAGAAAAAAAAATTCTAAGTTCAATTTGAATTTAAAAAAGAAAAAAGAAAAGAGCATATATCTATTTTATTTTTATATATACATATATAAACAAAGAAAAAATATCTATTATAAAATAGAAAAAATATATATCTGGAACTATATTAAAATGACAAAAAATAAGTATTGAAATGTTAGAAAAGATTTTGTTTTTAACACGATATCAAACCAAAAAAAAAACTAACTACATATAAATTTGTTTTTAAAAAAATATAATAAAACAAAACAAAAAAAAGTAGTTTTTTTTAAGTTGAATGTTTTTTTTCATGGCCGCAGCCCTTGTGGCGACCATGAGCCAGCCAGGTCGCAGCCGACTTCCATGGGTAAGCCAGGGAACAGACCCTATGGAGGCCATGGGCCAGCCAGGGCACAGCCCCTGTGGTGGCCATAAGCCAGCCAGGGCACATCCAGCGGCAATGGGCCAGCCAGGGCACAGCCCCTGTGGTGGCCATGGGCCAGCCAGGGAGCAACCCTGTGGCGGCCATGGGCCAGCCTGGGTGTGCAGCTCGGCAGCCATGGGATGGCATGAGCGTAGCCGAATGGCCATGGGCCGGCCTGGGCACACAGTCAGCCAAAAATCCTTGGGCTGCGGCCTGGGCATGCAGCAGGCCAACAAAAAAAAATATACATAATAATTTTAAAAAAAACTTTGTAATAAGTAAATCAATCTTCGGAAACTGTCTCTAAATCTCTCTTAACTGCACAAAATAAATTCTCAATGAGAGACACTAAGATCCCAATAAGCTTCCCGTGCAAGTAAATTTAACTCATGCTGTCTTGGCAAGGCCGGCCGGCAGCCGCAGGGCATAGCCATGGCAGCTCGGCTAGCAGCCTGTGCTGCGGCGAGCATGCAGCCGACCGTGAGAAAAAAAATATAAATACAAAAATACAAAAAAAAATCCTTCAACTTAAATCGTTAGGATCGCTATACCTCAACCGGTCGGTTGTAGGTTCCTCCACTGCATTGCAAAGCATGCAGAGCTCACTCTGGGGTTGCAGAGGAGGCGCATGAGGAATGAGGCTACGGTTACCCTTTTAGGGTTTGAAGATTATTAAAAATAATAATATCTGCATGCTCACCACAAGGCCCTCATGCAATTTGTATTTCGACAAGGTAAAGATTAGGGTTAGAGTTCTAGAATGTAGTATTAGGTTATATTTCTTTTATAGTTAACATTGTTATTTAATTTTAAAATAACATAGAAACATAAATTTAAATTTAAATAATTCGTTATAAATTATGTTTATAATTTTTGGATAGTATAAATGAATTTTATTAAATTATTTAGAATTTGAAATAATTAATAAAATTTTAAATAACTTAAATAATTTTAAATAACTAAATTAGATAATTGATTATTTAAATTTAGTTATTTAAATTGGATTGTTTAAATTATCATGTATACATAGTTAATATATATATATGATTACATTTCAAATTTATACCCCAAATTATAATTTAGGATTAGGTTCAAAAAATAATAATGCTAATTAATTAGTGTTAATTAACGTTAGTGTTAATTAACGTTAGTGTTAATTAATTAGTGTTAAACTAAGACAAACTAATTAGTTTTTGAGGGGGCTAAATTAATACTAAATGGTTTATTTTGTTCTTAAAAATGTTCCTTGCCGAAACTTCGACGTATAGTCGAAGGGGCAGGATGGACATAGAATCTCAAAAATGAGACACCACAGAGACCAGCATGATGAACTGATCGCTAGGACACTGATTCTACCCCATGATAGATATGATTAATAAACACGACTCTAGACTTAAACTTAGGTTAGGATATTATTAAATTATTAATAATTAAGGTTAAATCAAGCATGAAAATGCTAGTATAATGTTAATGGAGTTCGGGTTAAGGTAAGGCGGTAAATTCATTAATAAATGGTTATTAATAAGAAACGAGGTACTAAACATTAATTAAATATTTCATGAAGGTTTAAGTTGCGATTTAATGGGGATTGCATGGAATCTGATACATGACTTACGTAGAACTACTGTAGTAGATTTAGTACCGGGTGGCCTCAAGATTGCCTGATCGAAACGCCCAGAACTATAGCTCTTAGAGTAAAAACGCTCATAAAAAAATTGCCTGACACACTTTTTGAATTGAATGTTGAGTTTAATAGTAACATAGTCTTGATATCGTCTTATGCTAATTATCATCTTATGCCATGTTACAGGGATAAACATGGTAAGAATGCGAGTAGGTCGGGGGTGAGGTCAGGCGACGACATTACTTGAGACGAATGTGCTGGCACCATCGCTAGAAACCATCCTTATATTGTGCTCGCTGGAAGCAATAAACGAAACACTCTGGGGACTACAAAGATGAAGTGTTACCTCAAAGGTAGAAGTGGAGGTCCCTCCACTAAGGGAGGAATAACCTATGGTAGAAGTGAATACGGTATCGAGACCTCCGCATCAGGATATCACAAGGGAGCTTCAGAAGATAAGGCTTCTAGAATTTTCAGGGGGTCGAGCAGAGTCTTGGTTGGAAGATATGACCAGGTGCTTAACCTTACAGGACTACACTTCCACGTCCAAGTATAAGATCGCAATATTTCAACTAAAGGGGGTTTCCTTGATTTGGTGGGGGCACCAAGAAAGGAAACTACACCTTACACCAGACACGGTTCCATGGGAACTATTTCTGGAAAATTTCAAAGGGAAGTACCTACCTGCATCCTACCAGGAATAACAAGTAGGGGGTCTTCATGCCTTGGTACAAAGGCATCTATTTGTGGAGGAGTATGAATAAAGGTTCATGGAATTAGTCAAGTATGTCCCCTACTTGGACAATGATGAACGCCAGGTTGAGTGATTCGTGTATGGGCTCAATACTAGGATTAGGGCCCAAGTACGAATGTGGAAACCGACTTCGGTTTCCGAATCCATAGATTGCACTTGTTACACTGAGGAGATGTTGGGTGCAAATCCCGTCAGGTAATTCAACTCTCAACAATAAGGGTTTGCAGGGAAGGCCCCTCGAAGCTACCCTCAAAGAGGATATGCGAGGCCACCTCCCTATGGAAACAGGTACAAACCAAGGGTTGCGGCGGTAGACAGGTCGGTGGAAACTAGGGCAGTGCCCAAGTCAGCCACAGGAACTCACCAGAGTATGAGAAATTTTAGAGGATCAGCTGGAAGGGGAAGGGGTCCCTCTCAGAGGTCTAAACAGGTTATTTCGCCTACTTCATTACAGGTTGCTTGTTGGGGATGTGGAGGTACACATTACCAACATGAATGTCCCAAATTACGATCTGGTACAGTGCATCGAGAAGGAAAGGCTCCAATGGGGAGTGGGGGTAGTAGGCATCAAATCTCGGTTGCAGTACACAACCATCAGGCAGAGCACCAATACACTGTGGTGGAATCATCAAGTACGGTCAATAATGTTAAGCTTAGAATATTGTTTAATCCTGGTGCTACAGATAGTTTCATTTCTCCATATTCATTAGACAAATGTGGGTTGATAGCCGACAAGCATGACGATTTCAACTTAGTTGAAATGGCTTCATGGGTAAAGCAAGAAGTAGGATATAATGTCGAAAAGTGCGTAGTGGGTCTTGGGGCGTGTGTTACACAAGTCAAAGTGTACGTCACCACCCTCAGAACTTATGATCTCATCATAGGTATGAATTGGCTTGAGGAACATCGAGCTTTCTTGGACTGTTATGGAAATAAAGTTCTTTGCATTGATGACAACGGAGAGGCCATCGAGATCCAGGGTATCAGATGGAAGGTGTCCCTACGTTTCATATCCACGATGAACATACAACGTTGTATGCGACAGGGATGTCAGTTGTATATTTGAAACGGTAAACAATGAGAAGGGACCCTCCTTTGATGAGTACCCAATGTTAGCCGAGTTCAGTGATGTCTTTCCAAAGGAATTACCTGGGTTACCTCCTAAGAGGGAACTTGATTTTACCATTGAGTTAAAACCCGGTGCAGCGCCAACATCGAAGACACCATACAGGATGACAGCCCCAGAACTTTGTGAGTTACAAATGCATTTGAAGGAACTGCTAGATCTAGGGTTCATCAAACCAAGTATTTCACCGTGGGGTGCACCAGTAATATTTGTGAAGAAGAAGGATGGTTTCTTGCGTCTTTGCATCTATTACCGAGATTTGAACAGAGCCACAATGAAGAATAGGTGCCCAATACCTCGAATTGATGACCTCTTTGATAAAATGAAATGGGCGACAGTCTTCTCAAAGATCGACTTACGATCATATTACCACTAGCTACGGATTAAGGAAGGTGATATACCTAAGACTGCTTTTCGAACAAGGTTTTGGCACTATGGGTTTGTAGTGGTACCCTTTGGTTTGACCAATGCCCCAGTTGTATTCTTGAGTCGCATGAATAGTGTGTTTCGAAGATACTTAGATCAGTTTGTGCAAGTCTTCTTGGATGACATCCTCATCTACTCCAAGAATGAAAGTGAACACGAGGAACACTTGCGGATAGTGTTGTCATGCTTAAGGGAACATCGGTTGTACGGTAAGTTGTCCAAATGCTCAATTTATCAGAGGGAGATCCATTATCGAGGGCATATAATTTTCGGTGAGGGAATTTCAGTGGACCCTGAGAAGGTGAAGGCCATAATGGATTGGCCCGTGCCAAGGAATGCACATGAAGTGAGAAGCTTCACGGGGTTAGCTGGGTATTACAGAAGGTTTGTTGAGTGTTTATCAAAAATCGCAAAAACCATAACTACCCTACATCGTAAAGGCATTAGGTATGAATGGATGGCTGAATGCGATGTCGTATTCGCCGAGCTGAAAAGACTAATGACAAGTGCACCGATTCTACGAGTTCCAGATATGGAGAAATAATTCACAATTTGCACAGATACCTCAAGACAAGGTTTGGGTGCAGTGTTGATGCAGGAAGGTGGGGTAATAGCTTATGCGTCGAGAAAGTTAAAAACACATGAAGAGAAGCTTTGAAGCTTTGGAGACATTACCCATGACCTAGAGTCGGATGTAGTGATGCTAGCTTTGAAGCTTTGGAGACATTACCTTGTTGGGAGAAGCTTTGAGCTCAAGTCTGATCACCAAATCTTAAGGTATATCTTCACTCAGAGAGATCTAAATGCTAGGCGGAGGCAATGGAGTGAATTCATGAGAGTATGATTTTGGGATTTCATACATCAAAAGAAAGGAGAATGTGGTATCTGATGCCTTAAGTAGAAAACCAAGACTTTTCTCTCTTATACCTTTGAAGGTTGATTTGAGGGAAAGGGTTTTAGGACAGCTAATCGGGGATAGTTGGTACCTAAAGGTCACATCGACACTCTAGAATGGGAAACCGGTGGGGCCTAAGTTTGAAGGCTATGAGTTGGAATTCGATGGTTTATTACGGTATCAAGGAAGGATGTATATTCCCAAGGAGGGAGGTATTAGAGACACTATCCTTAAGGAGACCCACAAAGCAATGTATTGCATGCAACTGGGGGTAAAGAAGATGTATGCAGACATTAAACAACTCTTATTTTTGGCAGGGATGAAGAGCGACATGGTCAAATTCATTGCTAGGTGCCTTGAGTGTCACCAGGTAAAATATGATCATCATCACTTGCCAGGACTGTTGCAACCACATGACATTCCTATGTCGAAGTGGGAGGTTATCTCCATGGACTTCGTGGTGGGATTGCCTCTTACCTCTCATAGGCATGACGCCATTATTGTCATCATTGAAAAACTGACCAAAACTGCTCACTTCATTCCAGTCAAGGAGACCTATGATGTCACGGATGTGACTCATGTTTAGATATGTATATATATTAATTATTATGTAGGGACTCCAACCTGGGTCCCCATTTTCTCTTAATAAAATCAGATATTTTCACTGTTTAAATTCTTGTCAAAGTTTATGTTTTGTTTCTGTTTTCATTTCTAGTTTTGTTTAAATTTCAAGCCAGTAAAAAAATATAACATTTACAGGTTTGAAATAGTTATATTTACTGTTTTATCTAATTCTAACAATTACTATTTGTGCAGGTGTAATGGAAAATACATGTGTACTCATTCATAAAATTACCATTTTTCATAACTTGAAAATAATGATTTACAAGGTTATAAATTAATTGTATACCTGAATGAGAAATACCTCTTAATAGCTAGTAGATCCCCCTTTATTGTTGCTCCCTTTTTTTGCCCTGCTTGCTTCCCTGCAACCAAAACCTTTCCCCAAACATTGTGAAACTAAACCAGCCCAAATAAGTATGCCACCCTGCCAATTGGCGAGGTCTCGCTTACCACCTAGCTCTAAAGGTACCCCTTTGGACCCCCGAGTCCAAACCAAGTACCAGACAACCAGCTAGATCCCTCTGTGAATTCTCCAACAAGAACCCCCCTTTCTGCGCTCCTCTGTAAAATTCTATCTCTGCTACGAAAACTTCACCCAAAATATCCTAAGGTAAAGATGATCCCCTTCTCCTCCTCTCCTTCTAAACCTTATCCTCCTCTTTTCCGACTCTTTTCCTTTCACCATTAACACCCCCCCCATCTCTAACATAAATGTTCTCCCCCTAAGTCTTTTCTTGAGCCCATCCGATGAATCCATTAATAATTTAAAATATTACAAAATGAATTGGTTGGGGGTCACCTATCAACCATAACTCCTTAATAAATAATCTTAACATATTTTATTTATTTTATCATTGTTGACTTTACGATTGAATAATTCACCATTTTAATTAATATTCTTATGAATGAACTCAAATTCAATTTAAAAACTTGTTAAATAGTGGTATATGGTATTATTTGTAATTTACATCGTGGTTCTAAACAACTATGACATAATTATAATAAATTAAGTAATATATTAATTTAACCTTATCCCTATATTTTAATTAATTAATTAATATCGTTTGGTATGTAATTGATCTTACACTTCCAAGTTAATATTATCCTTACTAACATTACAATCCCCTTTTAACATTTAACCCTTAGCCTTTACTAATCAAACTCATTAACATTCAATTAAGCATTACTAACCAAATGCATTATTTACTACTAAATTAACTGTAACTTGTTTATTAATCAACAATAATTAATCATTAATTGACAATAATTAACATTAATTAACCTTATTAACCTTAATCGACAATAATTAACTTTAATATACATTATTAACATTAATCATCATAATTAACCTTAATCGACAATAAGTAACATTAATCTACATTATTAACAGTAATCATCATTATTAACCTTAATCGACATTATTAACATTAATCAACAATAATTAATTATTAATAGACAATAATTAACATTATTATTCAACAATATTTCACGCAATTTATAAATATGTAGGCGAGTTATGTAAGCGTAGCTACTGCTTACATGCTTCGTGTAAGTACACTAATCGTAATAATTCACACACATCAATCATAATCACAAAACTTATTGTTTACTGACACATGTTCAACATAGTTTGAAAGGTACAATCTTTTACCGAATGACATCTTATTAAGTTACGAAAATTCATACATTACTGAGTTACGACACATAATCAATCAAGGGTTTTCCACACACACAATTAGATCTTATTCTCATCTCGACTTCATGCCACACCTATCTACCTACATCATTGACCTAAATCACAACTAACTTCCGCATCCTATCCTTTCCTCTGCTGGACTACCCTGAAGTGTCAAGCCATGACCGGCTCCAGCTAGAACCCATAAGCAGAAGTGTTGCGTACATCGACCAAGCTTCCCCAACAGGAAACCACCAGTCATCATCATACACCTTGGGAAGAGCATCGTAGCACATCCCTCCCATGACTCTGGGTTTCGGGGATAAATGGTGGGTAGAGCCTCCACCCCCCTAATGGAACAAGGGACTATGTCTACCCAACATAATAACTGCGTTCCACCTATACTCGGTTTGTCATCGTATAACCAATCTGGGCGGTTGAGTTTCCTAAAACCCTACCCCACCCATACATCATAATAAATAACATAATAATCACGCGAAAATAAATAATGCATCACTTGCATACCATTTATCTTTCGGAGTCCATGTCCCTGAGGCTCTCCCACCTCGCAGCATCTAGCTATCGCTTAGCTGTTTTAACCTGTAAGTCAGTCCTCGACATACAATATAGAATATCGTGCATAAATACTCAACATGTACACAAACATTTCATGATAACATAACAACAATAAACTCATGTATTTGCCATGCACCTAGCATAACATTAATTTACTCAATATATAACTGTAACGGTATCCACGTACCCATCATTCAATAATTCGCATACATGAGACATAATTAACATATGATATATATCTAAACATGACTATCGATCATAATACTAACATCACACACACACGTATATATCGACAAAATAACAGAACCATATGTCCACAGTGTCGTCAAACCGACGAAGTCTCACAATCAAACAAATACAACATATAATAGTAGTTCAGGTAGTAATGTCAAAACGGGGCGTTACATACACCCACCCTTCAGGAAACTTCGTCCCGAAGTTATGGTCAAAATACTATGGGATAATCATGACGCATGGTCTTTGCATTCTCCCAGGTAGCAGACCCTGGGCTATACCAGTCCCACTGCACCTTAACCTGGTCCATCAAACGGTGCCTGAGCTGTCTAACCCTGCGGTCCAATATATGTAATGGTTCGACCTTGATGGTCCCCTCGTCCGAAACCTGCAGTTCCTTCCAATTTATTTTATGAGACTCATCAGCTACATAATGTCGTAAAACAGATACATGAAAAACATTATGAGTTTTGTGCAAACTGGGTTGCAGTGCAAGATGATACGCGAGGGTGTTATAGCTTAAAATGAAACTTCTCCGTCCGTGATGACACTTGCATCCCTTGGTCACATGACGACACTTCTTGAGATCAAGTTTAGTCACACAACAGGACACTTGTGGATTGAAGGGTCATTTGGGACACTAAAAATGGTTGAAATTATCTCACTCCTCGTCCATTTAATGGTCATAACTCTTAGGAACACTTTTCCAGACCAAACCATCTCCTGAAAATCATTAGAAAACCATGTTTTTGGCCATTTTCCCATAAAAATGCTGGTATTCTATGCATAGAGTAGGGCATACTAGGATGTGTGTGCTACTCTTATGCCCGTGGAGTAGCGCACACCTTGAAAAATGCGTTGGTTTGCAGTAGGAAGAGTAGGGCATTTTCCTGAATCAGTCAAAATCTCAAATTTTGGTCGAATTGAGTTGGTTTGGGAACTTCCTAATCGGTTATAACTACTTTTCCTCTCCTTGATTAACTATATAAGGAAGGTAGAAGGGCCATGTGAGGGGACCAAGCCTATAACAATGTTATGCTGATGGAATGGAGACCCTCATCCCCCTCTCTTGTGCCTCAGTTTCTGATAAACCCTAGCACAACTGATTAGAGGTTGGGATCCTTGGAGAACAGAAGCAGGAGACCTTGAATCTAGGTTTCGTGAAGTGCCAAGCTTGAAGGAAGGTATAATTCTATGTACTTGCTTCATTCATTAATAAAGATCGGGCATTCTTCCCTTTCCAAATATGACCTATTCATGTGCGTCTTGGATTTGATTACAGTTTTATTATAGTTTGATGTCTTATTATGTCATGGATATCAGTCTTATATATGTAGTTAAATGTATTTGAGAAAGGTATGAAGTGATTTTGCAGATGTGGGCATTGCAACATTGGATAGCATTGAAGAGCAAGGAAGAGGAAGATTGGGATCAACCTTCGTAATAAGGTACTCATCTTATAACCTTAAATGTATTTTCTTACTAGTTGCACTTGCAGAACATTTGTAGGTCTATCTTTCATCACTGTAAGTTGGTAGTTTCTCCCCTGAACTATAGGTGTATTTTCCTCACAACAGAATGGCGATTCCACTAGGGAAAGCCTATCTACTTAGGGGTATCCAAGGTGATTTATTTAGTTTTTTTTTAAGGTCTTTGTTCAATTTCTTGATTAGAATCAGTTGTTAGGCTCTGTTTGACCCTCCTTGGCTTTTACAGACCCTTCCCAGCCCTTACAGACCCTTACTTGCTCAGGTGTGGGGGGTTTTACCTCTATTTTTTCAACTTTTCCCACATGTGCGCTACTGTTGTGAAGCACAGTAGCGCATTACCCTATTCTAGGCGATGGTCTTCCTCATACACAGTAGCGCACACATTTTGGGATTGAGTTTTTTGGGTTTTGACATGTTTTGGGGGGCTGTGGCTGCATTTTTTGGGGTCCCTAATGACCCTAGGTCTAAGTTAAACCACTGTAAGTGGTCTCCTATCCTTGTACTTATCCCGTGTTCATGATTTGGACCTTCTTTGATCAATTTGGGCTTGATTGGAAAGTTTTGGGGCTTGTTGACCCAAGTTGGGGGGTTGTGGACCAGTTTGGTGTTTTGTACCCTAATTTGAGTCTGACTGAATCTACTTGCTCCATTTCCACTGGATTTGAATCCTATTGAGTCTACTTGACCCTGTTTGTATCTATTTGAGTGAAATTTCTCTTTAGATTGGTTTCTTATCCTTCCTTATGCTTTTAGTTTTCTTTTTGTAGTGAAAGCTCAAGTGTCTTTGCTGCTGTTCAGGACCTTGACTGCACGGTTTATGTGCAGACCTGACTTTACCAAACCATACTTCTTTGTAGGTCATTTTCTTTGTTTGGGTCTAAAAGTAGGTTTCGTACACTTTTCCCAATTGTTGGCATGCTTACATCAATAAGAATCTGAAAGTCATATTGGTAGCTTTTACTGTTTCAATAAGGAAACCTGAAAGTTCTTTGCTTTTGCTTTGATAGTAGGTTATTTTCAATTTCAGTTTTGTTTCTCACCTTTGGAAAGCATACAAAATTTTGATTTATTTTATGAGTAGAGTACCTTGCAAGTGGCTTAAAGGATTTAAGAGTGCTTTGCATAAAAAAGAAGAAGTTTTCTTCTGCATACTTATTTGTTTGAGTAGTTGCATTCTTAGGTTTTGAGTTTAATTTTATACATTTAGACTTTATTTTTTGCATTCGAAAAGACTAAAAATTGCGTTTGCACATGCATTCTAGATTGTATCTTTAGGACTTGCATTGAAAAGAAAAGATTTGTTTAGTGGTAAACATTTCATTTCAGTATTCTATCTTTGTTATAACCACTCTCACACACCCACTACCTTTTTGAGTAAGCAAGTAACCTTTAAAATGAACCCTAATAAAATGTACTAGTAAAATTTTCATTTCTAGGTTACACTATTCACCAACTAGTCTTGGTTAGGATATTGGGTTTAAAACACCTTAAACCACCCAAGATCACACATTTCGCAAAAATTGTAGTCCGACTATTGTAGGTAAACCCACCTCATTCAAAACTTGCCTGGGATCTATGCAGTAGGTATTGTGAGATTAGATTATTGGGAATAAACCTCCTACTTTCTGTTTCGAGCATATACCAGGATTGGATCGCGTTTGGGGACTCTTTTGAGTTTTAGGCTTAGTTACCCTGCCCACGCCTTCTGATTCGACCAGAGGTTGTTCCCCTAGGAGTTTTCAATGTGGTGGTATCCTTAATATCTGACCATAGGATCATACACAGGTGACGGCGGAGGGTTATATCTGCTATACCTAGGACAGAAGTGTGAGGAAATCCCTTGTAGGTCTTTGGGAGGGTGGTTGGGTGATTCCAGTGCTTACACCCTTAGTCATTGTATTGTGGACCTCGGGTAACTATTCTTCTTCCTTCGTTGATCTGTTCTGGGCCCTCGTCATCCCAGACTCTTCTCTGGAAGGCATCTTTTTGCCTGGTTTGATTTACCTAGGACATTTTTTAGTGGTGTGCTCTTTGTGCTACTTGTCTTAGTTTGCCTTAGAGAACTTCTTGCTCATTTGAGCAGGAAACTATGTCTAGCGTTTTGGCGAGAGACAATCAAGGTACCCCTGTTCCAGGGGATCCTTGTGCTGTTCCATTCATTGGAAACATTGGTACTCCTTTAATGGCTACTCTGAATCTTCCTGGATTCACTATAGGGTTGTCGGTTTGGTTTTTCTCCACTCCAAATGCTTTGCATGCTCCTGACGCTTCTTTTGTAAGCACCTCAAATCAAGAGCATCAGAACCCTGTGCCTTCTTTGCTAGTAACATCTTGTCCTCCTCCTTCTACCTCATGTGGCAAAAGTAGCAATACTAGTAACCAACAGTCTAAAAGGAATAGAGGGAGGAAGAATAGGAAGAAGATGCCAAAACAAGGGGGCAGCTACCCAGCCTCTGAAAATCATGCTAGGGGCAAGCACCCTGCCTCTGCAAATCATGCAGGGGGCACCTACCCAGCCTCTGGAGGTCATGCTAGGAGAAAAATTTTAGTCATTGAAAATCACACTGAAAGTTTGTCTTCAACCACTGTCAGTCATGTTGAGGACACGTCATTGATCACTGCTAGTCATATTAATGACACGTCACCAATTCCTGTGAGTCATACTGGAGACACCAGATCAACCACTGTAAGTCATGCTGAGGGAGTTGACATTGTCGACAAACCTGAAAAACAGAAGTATAAGTTCCCTTGCAAGTTTTGTGAGGGAGACCACCTTACTTACTTGTGCCCTGTACTTCCAGAAGTGCAAAAAGTGTGGTCCTTAGTTCAAAAGTATTTTGCTTCTGAGCAACCAGCCAATGCAAGTCATGCTGGGGGCAAGCTGTCAACCAATGCTAGTCATGCTGAGAGTACTGACATTGTAAAGGAGTCACGACATATAGGACGAAAACCAAAGTTCCCTTGTAAACTTTGTAAGGGAGATCACCTTACTCACCGATGCCCTGCCATTCCAAAGGCACAAAGAGTGTGGTCCATGTATGAAGGCACCTCTGTTCCTAAGTTGTCTATATATTCCCTACAGTCAGATCAACCTTTGGTTGATAAAGTGGTTGAACCAATGCAATCTTTGGTCGACCCCACTCTTCCTTCGAAGAGTGAAGTGATCGAATCGATGCAATCTTCGACCGATCCCATCAGTCCTTTGGAGACTGATGCACCTATCCCTGAAGTCTTCTACATTACCAGTTTGGATGTTCCTGAAAAAGGGGGTCCTTCATCTGTGCCATGTGAACCCCTACAAGCCCTAGGATCATTTCCTTTGATTGGAATAGTCTAGCCAAACCTTGTCTTCCTTCTTTGACACCTTTCCATATAAAGGTTGATATTGGGAACCATACGGTTGATCGATGCATTATAGATGAAGGAGATTCTGTTAGTATCTTATCCGCTTATGCTTGAAGATATTTGGGTTTCCCTAATGTTATTCCAGCTGTTAATTGGATGCTGACCTTCGATAAAAGACCTAGTGAACCGTTCGGATTCCTCCGTCAGGTACCTGTTACTTTGAGTGGAAAAACAGTCTTAGTTGATTTTATGGTTTTAAAGGACCCTGTGGACTTTGATATGATCCTCGGGCGTGATTACGTTTATGCTATGCATGCTATGGTGTCTACGCTCTTTCGTGTGATGCATTTTCCTCATAACGAAAGCATCGTCACTATTGACCAGCTTGCATTCATTGATCCTCCTTATTACCCAACTGTAGACCAGTCTGATCCCTCGTCATTAGGCACTACTATGTCACATGGGACTTATGTGGCATATTGTTCCTTGAGTTCAACTTCTACTGAGAAGAGGACTCTGAGTTCATGCTCACCTTCTCGGGACTTAGTCCCAGCTTTTGACCAAGTGACACCTCCATCTGAATGTTTAGATATGTGTTCTATCTGGGACAATATACTTCCTTCCGATGAATTTTTCCTAGAGTCCATAGTACAGTCTTCCATTCATTTGGATGTTGATCTAGTCGCAATTATGTCCAGCCCCAGTTTGACCTTAAAGTCTGATCTTCCTACTGTTGAGTCTTTGGACTCTCCTATAGATCCGCAAATCGGTGTTCCTGCTGAGTTTGATTCTGCTTCTAGAATTTTCAACTCCCGTGATGATGAACTTGTTTCTGCAGATTCCATCATGTCCTTCAACTTTGATCTTCATCCTGAAGTCGATCTTGTTGATTGTAAGTCCTCGGGCTTGGGTACCATAGAGTCTTCATTTGAAAACTCTGCCTTGTTTATGCCTGTTGTTGATGATAGTGAAGTTGAAAGTATTTCTACCACAATGACTTGTATCGGTTCTTTCTTTACATATGTTTTAGATATGATCTTGGTACTAATGTTTCTTGGAGACAGGATTCTTAGCTGGATTTATACTTACTTACTGGTCATTTTCGACACCTTGTGCGACCATGTCAGGTATATTCGGAACCTTGCATATAGGTTTAGGCTTCCCTGCTGTTATGTTGCATTTGAATCTTTTTCCATCCGAATTCACCATAGGATCGAACCTGTTGGATATTGGTGTGTTAGCCATCCCTTTATGCATTGTGCACCAGTTCGACAACAGAGCCTACCTAACATGGGTCACCCTAGTTAGCACCCTTATGCCATTTTGGTGCCGATGCTGATTTTTTCTCATAGGCTCGGGAGATTTTTTAGATATACCATGACTTTGAGAAGAAGCCTCATATCTTTCTTTCTCATATATTTCTGGCCATCCCTGATAAGGGTCCCATCTTTGTGTTCAAGTTGCATATGCATCTGTTATGATCCTAATTGCGCTAATGAGCTTGATGCCAGCTTCCATGCTTTTAGCTTGTTGTATAAGCCTCCATCTCTGATCTCATTTCCACTTAGCCCTGTATCATTTTGCCTTCGCAATTTGACACCTTTTACTTGGAGGAGACACACCCTGAGTGAGCTTATATTGCTCGTGTTCCTTTCATTAGGCATAGCTTTGTTCCATGCGCTTGGAGCTAGTTTCGCATGTCCCTAACACTCGTCTCCTCCAGTTATGAGAATTCTTCTACCTTTACTTCGAGCTCGTTAAAAACAGTAAGTAGGTTTTGAGCATTTCTTTCATCTTCACTTCGAGCTCATTAAAAACAGTAAGGAAGTGATGAGCATTTTTCTGTATCTCCTTTGAGCTCGTTAAAAACAGTAAGGAGGTCACGAGTTTACTTTTTCGGGCTCGTTAAACCTTTACGGAAAATATCCCTATGGAGTTCTTTTAAGCCCTTTTCAGACTCCTTAAATAGGAAAAGTTTGCCGAGCATAGTTGTCTTTTCGGGCTCATTAAAATAACTGAACTGACATCCACTTAGGTATAGAATTATCCCTTTTCCGGGACTTGGTGGATAATTTACGGAAAAGGTATACTCTAGGTATCCTTTGGTATGCACTAGAAGAGTTCTTCTTACATTATTTTACACTTTTTCGGGGAAGGAGATTAACTGTACGAAAAAGGACCTTTGGAGTCGTCTTTAGGGTTTTCAGACTCTCGAAATGTGAAAACACCAAGCGAGCATTCACCTACTTGGGCTCGATGTGAAATCCACGAGATGGTTGATAGAGGAATGTTTAAGTTTTTAAACTCTATAAACAAGAAAACACCGCCGAGCACAGACTAATCCGGGCTTGATATAAAATCCACGGATAGGTGTATGGAGTTTTCTTCTAGGTTTTTCAGACTCCTTAAATATGAAAATACCGTCGAGCATGCTTTAGTTCTTTTTCAAGCTCGTTAAAAAATGAAAAAGGAAAGGGAAGGGAAGAATGTTAAAATATCTTTCAATATGATGGCAGCAAGTCAACTATCTCCTTGAACAAAGCACCTGTTTTGAGTCTATCAAACAAGTTGAGTTCTAGTGTTGGCCTTAGGATAAACCTGATCTCATAGTTCTTACTCCTCCGTTTGGTTAGTCTTCCAATCATATGGAGAATCTGTTAATGTCTCCTACATTGCATATTTGTATCGTGGTCTCTTTGTGTTCAAAGCTGCCTAAGTCACTCTTGTGTCGTGCTCACTGTTCAAGGATATAACCTGTGTCGGCCATTCTGCAGTTGCCTTGACCTCATGCGTCAGCCATTCCTTGGTGTCAATATGTTTCATCATGTGTTCAGTCCTACTCCAAATCAAATCATACCTGTTGAGTGTCCCTCATGTTGGATGATGGAGGATGCATTAAGGCCTCCCTTCCAACGGACTTCTTCCCATCGACTTCAACTCATTGTGCTCTGGGAATGAAATTTACAGTTTCGGTTAGTACCTTGGGGATTGCAGCCATTAGTGGTAGTTTCCCTCGCTATTGGATAGATGGGAATACATCAATGTCTCCTATCCGATAGATTATTCAAGTGTTCGACGGCAAGACCACTTATTCGCACTTTTTTGAATGTACTAGGTACCTTGGGTTCCATTTTCATTATTGGTGGACACCCTCGTGTTTGTTAACAGTATACATCAATGATCGGTAATCAAATGATACCTCCCATGTTCGACATCAACTCATTTATTCGCATGGATAGGTTTCTACCTTGGGTTGTTTTTGGATGAAAACCTTGGGATCCTTGATAGCATCACCTTATTTATGTTATCGCCCAAGTTGCGCAAGACTGAGCCATAATCTTTTTGGCTCTTGATGAGACATAGATCCAGCTTGTTCTCTATGGCTATGTTCTCCAGTTTTGACATAGATCCACCTTGTATTTATGTGGCTATGTTTACACTTATGTTCCTCATGGATCCACGTTTGTATTCTAGTGGCCATGATATATGCATCTGTATTTTGATCATTAGTGTATCCGCTTGGAGGTCATGTTCCACTATTTGAACATGGATAGTTACCCCAAGGATTAGTTTGTCTAACATTGCCTTTGCTTTCAGGTACTTCATTTGAGCCTATGATTGTCGGTTTCTCCGGTTCTTCCATGATTCAACTCTTTGTTATTTATAATGTATTTAGGCCATCGTTTCCCTCACTCCCTATGACCTCATACATTAGGGGGAATTTGTTATAGCTTAAAATGACACTTCTCCGTCCGTGACGACACTTGCAACCCTTGGTCGCATGACGACACTTCTTGAGATCAAGTTTAGTCACACAACAGGACACTTGTGGATTGAAGGGTAATTTGGGACACTAAAAATGGTTGAAATTACCTCACTCTTGGTCCATTTGATGGTCATAACCCTTAGGAACACTTTTCCAGACCAAACCATCTTCTGAAAATCATTAGAAAACCCTGTTTTTGGCCATTTTTCCACAAAAACGCTGGTATTCTATGCATAGAGTAGGGAATACTAGGATGTGTGCCCTACTCTTATGCCTGTGGAGTAGCGCACACCTTGAAAAATGCGCTGGTTTGCAGTAGGAAGAGTAGGGCATTTTCCTGAATTAGTCAAAATCTCGAATTTTGGTCGAATTGAGTTGGTTTGGGAACTTCGTAATCGGTTATAACTACTTTTACTCTCCTTAATTGACTATATAAGGAAGGTAGAAGGGCCATGTGAGGGGACCAAGCCTATAAAAATGCTATGCTGGAGGAATGGAGACCCTCATCCCCCTCTCTGGTGCCTCGGTTTCTGATAAACCCTAGCACAGCTGATTAGACGTTGGGATCCTTGGAGAATAGAAGCATGAGACCTTGAATCTAGGTTTCGTGAAGTGCCAAGATTGAAGGAAGGTATAATGCTATGTACTTGCTTCATTCATTAATAAAGATCAGGCATTCTTCCCTTTCCAAATATGACCTATTCATGTGTGTCTTGGATTTGATTACAGTTTGATTATAGTTTGATGTCTTATTTTTTCATGGATATCAGTCTTATATATGTAGTCAAATGTATTTGAGAAAGGTATGAAGTGATTTTGCAGATGTGGGCATTGCGACATTTGATAGCATTGAAGAGCAAGGAAGAGGAATCTTGGGATCAACCTTTGTAATAAGGTACTCATCTTCTAACCTTAAATGTATTTGCTTATTAGTTGCACTTGTAGAACATTTGTAGGTTTATCTTTCATCACTATAAGTTGGTAGTTTCTCCCCTGAGCTATAGTTGTATTTTCCTCACAACAGAGGGGTCCAACCTTCTCTAAAATTTCAAAGGGTCCTATCAATCATGGCGACAACTTTGTCCCTTTCCCAAAACAGATGGTACTTTTGTTAGGCCTAATGCAGACGAACACTGCATCCCCAACCTTAGAGCTTCGGTCAACCCTATGCGTCTCGGCATAGCTCTTTTGTCTATCCTGAGCTTCCTTTAATGACTGCCTAATCTGAACAACTTGTTCTTTCATCTCCTGAATCAACTCAAGTCCTATAATTACTCAATCCTCTAACCTTTCCAAACTCAATGGTGTTCTGCATGGCCTTCCATATAATGCTTCATATGGAGGCATCCCAATTGAGCTATGGTAACTATTGTTGTAAGCAAAATCTACCAAAGGTAAGTGCTTTTCCCAATGAGTCTGCTGATCCATGACATACATCCTAAGCATGTCCTCCATCACCTGATTCACTCTTTATGTTTTCCCATCTGTCTCTGGATGGTAAGTGGTGCTTAGGTTCAACTGAGTACCCAACGCTGATTGCAAACTCGTCCAAAACCTGCACGTAAACCTAGAATCTCTATCTGATATTATCTTCTTAGGAAACCCATGGAGACATACTACTTCATTTATGAATACATGAGTCACATCTGTGACATCATAGGTCTCCTTGACTAGAATGAAGTGAGCAGTTTTGGTCAGTTTGTCAACGATGACCATAATGGCGTCATGCCTATGAGAGATAAGAGGAAATCCCACCATGAAGTCCATGGAGATAACCTCCCACTTCTACACAGGAATGTCATGTGGCTACAACAGTCCTGCCAGGTGGTGATGATCAGCTTTTACCTACTGACACTCAAGAAAACTAGCAACAAATTTGACCACATCGCTCTTCATCCCTGCCTAAAAGAAGAGTTGCTTCATGTCTGCATACATCTTCTTTACCCTAGGGTGCGCGCAATACATTGCTTTGTGTGCCTCCTTAAGGATATTCTCTCTAATACCAGCTCCCTCCTCGAGAATATACATCCTTCCTTGATATTGTAATAAACCATCGACTTCCAACTCATAGCCTTCAAACTTAGGCCCCAATGGTTTCCCATTCTGGAGTACCGATGTGACCTTTAAGTACCAACTATCCCCGATTAGCTATCCTAATACCCTTTCCCTCAAATAAACCTTCAAAGGTATAAGAGAGACAAGTCTTGGTTTTCTGCTTAAGGCATCGACCACCACATTCTCCTTTCCTTTGATGTATGAAATCCCAAAATAATACTCACTTGTGAATTCACTCCATCGCCTCTGGCTAGCATTTAGGTCTCTCTGATTGAATATGTACCTTAAGCTTTGGTGATCAGACTTGAGCTCAAAGCTTCGCCCAACAAGGTAATGTCTCCAAAGCTTCAAAGCTAGCATCACTACCAAGGTAATGTCTCGAAAGCTTCAAAGCTAGCATCACTACAACCTGGATACCATATGTAGGGACCCCAACCTGGGTCCCCATTTTCTCTTAATAAAATCAGATATTTTCACTGTTTACATTCTTGACAAAGTTCCTGTTTTGTTTCTGTTTTCATTTCTAGTTTTGTTTAAATTTCATGCTAGTAAAAAAATATAACATTTACAATTACATTTATAGGTTTGAAATAGTTATATTTATTGTTTTATCTAATTCTAACAATTACTATTTGTGCAGGTGTAACAACAAATACATGTGTACTCATTCATAAACTTACCATTTTTCATAACTTGAAAATAATGATTTACAAGGTTAGAAATTAATTGTATACCCGAATGAGAAATACCTCTTAATAGTGTTGTGAGAAAATCTCCCTACGGATAGGTAGATATCCCCTTGGGATTAGAAAAGGCCCCTAGTTGCCTACCCAAGACAGAGATGAAACAAATAGACACTAGTCCCCCTAGATCTAGCTCACACATCAGCTAACAAGCTATGAAAATACAAAGCAAGTAGATGGCATACCTTACTTTGATGGTTGTCCTGCTGCTCCTAAGTTGCTACAGCTCCAGCCTTTGATTATGGACTTATGAACCTGTTCACAAAGGAAAGACAACACCTTCTCCAACGCAATATATGTATAAACAAAGATCTAACTATATAATAGAGACAATTTCATGCATTCATCATTAAAAACATGAAAATGAGAGGAATAGGCTAAGTTATATTAATGATAAGAAAGCCAAAAGAAGCTGATTACAATGTTATACCTTGATGTCCAAAGTAGTAGCACCTCCTTCCAAGCTCTCCAACATCACCTTTGCAAGACTCATAGGATCATAGGTTTAGTGCTTCCAAGATCACCCCCCTAAGCTCATGGATGGCTCTCTTTAAGTAGGATTTGGAAGGCCAACCACTAAGAGGAGATTATGGATCTAAGTGAATAATATGTGGATCAAAGATCTAAATCATGCCAAGGAGGGAAAGTGAGATGGGATTCGAAGGGGTACCTCATCCCAAGAAAATCTCCATGAGATCCAAGATCCAAAATAAAAGGGATAAGCCTAAACTAAGACTACCACTCCCTTATAACTAAGCAAAGCGTGGTAGTACTAAGACTACCGCTCCCCAATAGGCATGCAGAACGCGGTAGTTTGACACTACCGCTCCCCCATAGGCATGCAGGGCGTGGTAGTTGCAGAAGGCTTAATTTTTGGAGGTGGTTAATGCGGGTTTCGACCCCTTGCTTGTTGGATTTTCTTCCAAGTGTGACTAGGGAAGGTACCAACATTAGAATGAAGGGTCCTAACACCCTTAGGAGGCATAAACATCATGTTTTTCATGGTGGTGAAACATGTATATTCTCACTTACACATGGTGTGGCAATTTGAGGTATAACAGATGCCCCCTAAAGTGTGAGGTCAGAAGGAATCTGATGGCCGAAACACTTTACAAATAATAAGTTTGCAAGGATATCTGAAGGAGAGTTGGAGAAGAGCTACAAGCAAATATCGACAATATGTCTAATGACCTCGAGGCGGGCATACCCATGCTCGGAACAACTGACTGAAAGCATGGCTGCCGACCAATACATTGCAGATCCATGATAATACTGACTTAACAATGACTGGAGACAAATCATGGCTACTAGACTACAAGCGTAGATCCATGAAAAGACAATGACACAGCCACGACCAATACAAGAGTGGATCTGTGTGACAGTACATCAATGAGGTCACCAACATAATATGTGGGAACCTACTCAAAAAATATCCATCGCAACCTGGATGTGCTAAAAAGACTTCAGAACTATCCAGGGTCTTCTACTCAATCCCAAATCGATACGAATCTAACCATGTGATTACAAGGTGTTGAAGTCGAACATGGTAGAAACCACTTGATTACCAGTCAATGATTGAAACCGTTAACAAGTGCGAGGGAAATCACCAATAATGAAAATGACTCCCAAGGTATCATAGTACATCTCGACGAAATGTGAATAGATGAGTTGATGTCGAACATTCGTGAGATCATTTGATCAGAGGTCAATGATGAAAACCTACTGTCGAATGCGAGGAAACCTGCCATTGAGGCATGCAGGTACCAAGGTACTAAGGTTGGTTTCTATGACTAATTCCTGGATAATGAGTTGAAGTCAACAGGAATAGACTCGTCGAAGGAGGGCCATAATGGATCCCACATCATCGACATGAAACCGACATATGAAAGTGATATGAAGTAACGAATCAGATGAGTATGGACTGACACAGGGATGTAAAGGATGACAATATTGCAGAGTATGACTAAGGTAAACTTCCCTTGAACATGAACGGCACGACAATAATGACTCGGCAGCATTGACTCAACGAGGCAGAGACCAAGACATAATGCAACGATGACTGAGGCATTCTTCAGATGATTTGAAGGAGTGGGACAACTCATAGAATTGGCATGACTCAGAGGTAAGTAAATTACCCAACTGTATGACGAGACGCAAAAAGGTGCCATGTTCAAGGGCGACACAAGCTGCCATGAAGCTTTCTAAAAGAAACTTAAATTGTTCCCCCCCAACCCCCATCATGTTTGATGAGTACCTCTTTGTTTTTTAACGAGCTTGAGGAGGATAACAGATGCTCGGTATAGCTCATCCTTTAGACGAGTCCAATCCCACATGTTTTACGAACCTGAGAAATGAGGGGTTCGGTCCCAAAAGGGTCCTTCGATGTTTGATTTCACGAGTCCAAGGAAGGAAAACTCGGTCGTCATTTCATGTTTAGAGAGTCTGAAAAGAACTAAAGAAGACTCCAACGGTCCTTTTTCGTAAGGTTAGCCTCATCGCCCGAAAAAGGGTAAAACAACGCGGGAGAGGACTCTTCCAGTCATGATTGGCTGGAGTATACCTTTTTCGTAAGTAGTGCCCCCTAGTCCGAAAAAGGGGTAAACTATCACTAGGGAGACGATCATTCAAATCCTTTTACAAGCGTGAATGAATCAATTTCGCTTGGAAATCTTTTCAATTTTAGGGAGTCTGAAAAGAGCTTAACTATGGACTCCATGTATAACTTTGTCATGGTTGATGACCGAGTACGACAAAGGAAAAGTAAACTCGGCACAGTTCCTTTTCCGTAAATAGTCTAGCGAGGCCGGATAAAGTGATAAACCTATACTCGTTAGACACACCTTTTTACGCAAATTTGTTTAACGAGCACGATAATGGTATCAAAAGCACTCAGAATCTTTTTCATGTTTGGATCCAGAGCACGAAAAAGGAAAAAGTAAGCTCAAACCACTTTTCATGTTTATAACCAGAGCACGAAAAAAGGAAAAAGTAAGCTCAAACCACTTTTCATGTTTTTAACCAGAGCACGAAAAAGTGAAAAGTAAGCTCAAACACCATCTTACTGTTTTTAACGAGCTCGAAGATAGGTTGGAAGAATGCTCATGATGTCTGCTTCATTTTTGAATGAGCTTGTAACAGAAAATGAACTATGCTCGGGATAATTTTCATGGTTTAATGAGCTCGAAACCTAAAAAGGAAAGTATGCTCGAAAATGTTCCCAATGGTGAACTTCTTCTCGTCATGAAAACCAAATATTGGTACATGCCCCCCAGCATGATTGCTAGAAATAAGTGACTTAGCTCCAACCTGATGTGGAGAGGTGATCGAGTTGACTTCAACGTAACTTTTAGAGGTTGAAGACATGCCCCTAAGCTTCATTTCATTCGCTTAAGGTATAGGCAAGTGAAAATAAGGTTCATTTACTAAGTCTACGAGGAGACTCGACTCAAAGGGAAAGGATATGTTTCATTTTTTAACGAGCTTGACACAGGAGTAGAACTTTGCTCAAAATACTGGTTTCATTTTTTAATGAGCTTGAAGCCAAAGGTAAACTCTGCTCACGATTAAGGCCCATTGATGGGTTCCCTCCCAACATGATGATCAGAGGTTGGTAAATGCCCCCAGCATGATTGCTAAAGGCTAAACATGCCCCCCAAGCTTCGTTTCGTCTGACTACTCTTCTTCCTTACCCAAAAATCCTGGCTACTAATCCAAATGTGTTCACTAGGGGGGGTAGGGAGAACCAGGACCAAGTGACCCAGGCAGATGAAATGAAGGTTCAAATCCTAACTCTCGCGATAGACTCGAACAAATGGAAAGGAGATGTATTTCATTTTTACACAAGCTTGAAAATAGATAATAACAATGCTTGAAAAGGTCCTTTTTATTTTTTAATGAGCTTAAAACAGAAAGAAATTATGCTCAAAGGTAGTTTCATTTTTACGCAAGCTTGAAACTGAACGTAAACTATGCTTGGGATTTGGTTTTGTTTTTACACAAGCTCAAAACCAACGGTAAACTGTGCTTGAGGGTCGGTTTCATTTTTTAACGAGCTTGAAACAAAGAATAAACTATGCTCGTAGGAACCTATTTCATTTTTTAACGAGCTTGACATAGAAAGGGAACTATGCTCATAATGATGGTTGGTTTCATTTTTACACAAGCTTAAAACCAAAAGTAAACTATGCTTGAAATGATGGTTTCATTTTTTAACGAGCTTGACACCGGAATAGAACTTTGCTCCAACGTGGTGGTTGGTTTCATTTTTACGCAAGCTTAAAACCAAAAGTAAACTATGCTTGGGAAAATGGTTTCATTTTTTAACGAGCTTGACACCAGAATAGAACTTTGCTCTAACATCCCCCCCTAGGGGGAAGAAACCACTAAAACATGTGGAACATTTAGGGAAGTCTGGTGACTAGGAGTCATGCGATGAGTGGGCGTCACAAATGAAAGCTGATCGATGGTCACAACATTCCCATGATGGGGAAAATACATCACTCGAAAGAGTGAAGACACTACAGCCTTCATGGCATGGACGTAATCGCGTCCAAGGAGTAGATTAAAATCTAAGGGACCTTGGATGACCATAACATCAATACAGATAGTTTTCCCTCCCAAAGTGATAAGTAACTGAGGAAGGGACCCTAAAGGTCCAGTAGGCCTTCTATTGAAAGCCAATATCTGGTCAGTGACGAGCACAAGCTGAGGAGAACCTAAGGCTTGCCAAGCAGTTGAGGATAGAATACTAACAGAAGCTCCTTCATCAACTATCGTACGAAAAATTTCTTTATCGGAAACTCCTACAGATATTTGAAAAGGAACACTCGAAGGAAGACGAGATTCTGTTAGACCATTCCAATCAAAGGAAATAACCTCAGTACTTGGAGGGGGACTCGTGGAAACAGACAGGGTTTCCCCTTGCCGAGGACATTCTGAACCGATAAGGAAAACATCAGTGGTTTCCAATTCACTCTCTCTTGGAAGATAAGAATGAGAGGAAGATTGTGTCAAGGTGACTGCTTCATTTTGGACTTTCACCAATGAAAGAGCGGGATCGAGTGGGGATGACAGCGACTCAATCACTTCACTCTCGGAAGGGAGAGTGGGATCAATTGCAGATGAAACTGAATTGATCACTTGGTCAACCAGCGGGGGGTCAAGGGACAGTTTACCATGGTCTGTTGGAGGCACCAATTGAGAACTAGTAATATCTTCCAACCACCGTGAGGCTTCATCCATGCTCGGACAAAGGAAAGTACGGTGCATACCCTTGCATATCAAACAGGGATATAGGACTTTACCCTTACGACCCTTCACCAAGGGGTCATTGGTCGAAGGAGTGTCATCGACATGATGGTCAGAGGTCGACGATACAATTGGTTTGGGGTTTTTAGACCACACTTCTGATACACGGGAAAGATCAGGACAATCCTTGAGAAGGTGATCACCCTTACAAAGTTTGCAAGGGAACTTGGGCTTACGGGGTGTTTTCGTAGAATGAGTGCCATTAGAGGCGACTGGTTTACGCTTGGTCTCTTCTTTATCCTTCTTCTTCTTAACTTTCCTTTTCTTCTTCTTCTTATCCACCTGATTACTAACACTATTGCTTTGGTCAGGCGAGGAAGAAGGAACGGAAGAAGATTCATCCGACGAAGAAGGAGAAGGATTAGTTTGGGATTGACTCTCTCGTGGTGGAGAGTTAATATTCGAAACATTGGGCGCAATCGGAATTACCGGATTGAATAACCATACCGGTAATCCTATGGTTAATCCAGGAAGATTTAACGTGGCAATAAAGGGAGGACCAATATCTCCAACTGGAGGAAAAGCAAAAGGTACCCCTTGAAAAGGGGTCTCCGGATTGGTAGTCCCAGAAGGAGCATGGGCGCATGGAGGTGGATTCTCCATGGAACAAAACTAAGTGATGTGGACGAAGTCTTGTTAAAAAGAACTCAAAAACCCTCAGGCAACCGAGCGTGCGAAAGGGGAGCTAGGAAAAGACAAGGCTCACAGGCCAAAAGAGCAAGCTCAAAAAACTATACTGAGGCCGCTGCCACAGTAAGTGAGCTGTACAACAAAACGGCCAGAATGCCAACAAGCAGCCCTACAAAGAAAAAGACCCTCTACAAGATAGCAAGCAAAACCTCCTAACTAAGAGCTGGAGACCTCAACAAATTGTATCCTTCGCAAGGTGATGAAATCCAAGTCGAAGAATACAAAATGAGAGACCAATATAAGAAGGATATCCCTCTACCGAAAGGGATCCTGGGTAAAAGAGCCCTAGTAGAATAGATACTAAGCTACCTCGTTCATGACACGTCGGAAAAGGTTTTGGGCACTTCAGCCTTCCGAAGAAGACAGCGATCGATGTTGCCTTAGGGCTAAGTGGAGTGCGGTATTCCACAGAGTCCGTCCGGTTCTCAATCTCGCGGCCGTTTAACCCCTGAAAGTTAAAAACAGTCAGGAGGCCCCTCCACAAACTAGCTGTGACCGTGTCAATAAATACTAGAGGATTTTAGTTCCCTAAAGACAACGACTATGTCTCAAATGAAAATGACAAGGGGGAATTATTTTGATGCCTATCCCCGGTGTCCTACCTAACTACCAAATTCTTTTGATTTCCTCAAGTGAGGTTAATGTTGGTTTAATTAGGGAGATTAATTTTAGTGTCTGTCTTACACAATCGGGTTATGGAAGTGCAACTTGATGGTGTTGTGACGACTCAAACCATGCAAATGAAGATGAATCGAAATGAGCCTTTCTCTTCGATGAATACTAGCTAAAGTAAGGAAGAATTCTTTCCGTTCCCAATATGCACAACCCAATGCACATGCAATTTTATTTCTTTTCAAAACGATAGAAAGAAGTATAATATGTACCCAAAACTAACCCAAAGCAATAAAAAAGTTCTTCATATGAACACCAAACGTAATGATTCTAATCCATTTCCTATCTTTTCACACTTGAAAAAGACACATCCAAGCTACGGAAAGAAAGATTCTACAAATGCTTCCAATCAAATGCAAGACAAAGAGAAGAACCTAATAATATCGTCTAACTCAAATGCACATAAATATGAAACAAGCATTTCTTCTTCTCATGAATGTAATACCAAGAATGTCAAATGATTAAATTAAAGCAAGAAGAATATCTATGTGTTTCAATTTCATGAATATGGAAAAAGAACGACAAAATCAAGTTTCTCTTTGAACTAAAGCAGAGGCAAGGAATCAATCTTTTCAAACAATCATTAGATAGGATGCAAAGGAAATAAGATGCCAAGCAATCCAAACACACCAAACCAAAAATGATCTCAAAACCTTTGGAATATTACACTAAAGAGACTTCTAAAAGAAAATGAATCCAATCACAATCCGATGGCAAGAAGAAGTTTTAAAAAACCAATGCAAGCTATTGGGGCTTGAAAAGAATGACAATTCTACCCAACAAGCAAACAAAGCACTAGTCTGACTCAAGAAACCAAACAAAGGCTTTGATCTTCCAAAAGATGCAAAGAGTTTCTAAAACAAGCTAAAAATGAATTGTATCAGTCCAAATTGGTCATGTAATGGTCACAAAATCCCTGATCAAGAGACTCTAAATCAGAAAAATTGAAAACGTACACAAGGGATCAAGTTAACCCAAGGGGATTTCAACTTTCCAAGATAGAACCTAGTCTTCCAAACAAATAAAAAGGGACACAAATCTTACCAAATGAGGTTTGGAAGGGTTCGAATTTATGCTATAGAGATCCTAAAGTGACTGGGAAGGTACACTTGACTCCCAAGACTAAAAAATGGCTCAGAGGACTCAAAATTGACCAAATGGCCTCAAAGATGCCAATGAAGGACTAGAGACAAAAATGTGGATGAAAAGGACTCAAAAGAGACTCAAATCTCTTAAAAAATGTGTAAAAAAGAATCCCATGGACCATATGGAGGCACCCCAAGAGTTTGGAAGCAAAAAAACCAAGGGAACCCCTCCAAATAAGCTCAAAAATGACCAAAAAATGACAGTGCCGCCCCCTGGAACACTGTGGATGAGCGGTAGTTTTGACAGTGCCGCGCCCTAGAACACTGTGTGGGAGCGGTAGTGTTGATAGTACCGCGCCCTAGAACACTGTGGGGGAGCGGTAGTCTCCTGTAGGATTAAAAAAAATCAAAGTTTGGCCAAGATCCGAGCAAGGATAAGTTCCTAAGTTTCAAATGGTCCTCAATGATGATCAAAGAGGATCTAAGGTGATGAGAAACAACACTTAGAAGAGGATTTGATGATCTAAACAAGCAAGCAAAGGTGAAACTAGGGAAGAAAGGATCCCCAGCGGAGTCGCCAGTTTCTGTTGTGAGAAAATCTCCCTACGGATAGGTAGATATCCCCTTGGGATTAGAAAAGGCCCCTAGTTGCCTACCCAAGACAGAGATGAAACAAATAGACACTAGTCCCCCTAGATCTAGCTCACACATCAGATAACAAGCTATGAAAATACAAAGCAAGTAGATGGCATACCTTACTTTGATGGTTGTCCTGCTGCTCCTAAGTTGCTACAGCTCCAGCCTTTGATTATGGACTTATGAACCTGTTCACAAAGGAAAGACAACACCTTCTCCAACGCAATATATGTATAAACAAAGATCTAACTATATAATAGAGACAATTTCATGCATTCATCATTAAAAACATGAAAATGAGAGGAATAGGCTAAGTTATATTAATGATAAGAAAGCCAAAAGAAGCTGATTACAATGTTATACCTTGATGTCCAAAGTAGTAGCACCTCCTTCCAAGCTCTCCAACATCACCTTTGCAAGACTCATAGGATCATAGGTTTAGTGCTTCCAAGATCACCCCCCTAAGCTCATGGATGGCTCTCTTTAAGTAGGATTTGGAAGGCCAACCACTAAGAGGAGATTATGGATCTAAGTGAATAATATGTGGATCAAAGATCTAAATCATGCCAAGGAGGGAAAGTGAGATGGGATTCGAAGGGGTACCTCATCCCAAGAAAATCTCCATGAGATCCAAGATCCAAAATAAAAGGGATAAACCTAAACTAAGACTACCACTCCCTTATAACTAAGCAAAGCGTGGTAGTACTAAGACTACCGCTCCCCAATAGGCATGCAGAACGCGGTAGTTTGACACTACCGCTCCCCCATAGGCATGCAGGGCGTGGTAGTTGCAGAAGGCTTAATTTTTGGAGGTGGTTAATGCGGGTTTCGACCCCTTGCTTGTTGGATTTTCTTCCAAGTGTGACTAGGGAAGGTACCAACATTAGAATGAAGGGTCCTAACACCCTTAGGAGGCATAAACATCATGTTTTTCATGGTGGTGAAACATGTATATTCTCACTTACACATGGTGTGGCAATTTGAGGTATAACAAATAGCTAGTAGATCCCCCTTTGTTGTTGCTCCCTTTTGTTGCCCTGCTTGCTTCCGTGCAACCAAAAACTTTCCCCAAACCTTATGAAACTCAACCAGCCCAAACAAGTATGCCACCCTAGCAACTGGCGAGGTCTTGCCAACTACCCAACTCCAAAGGTACCCCTTTGGACCCCCGAGCCCAAACCGAGTACCAGTCAACCAGTTAGATCCCTTTGTGAATTCTCCAACAAGAACCCCCCTTTCTTCCCTCCTCTGTAAATTTCTATCTATGCTATGAAAACTTCACCCAAAATATCCTAAGGTAAAGATGATCCCCTTCTCCTCCTCTCCGTCTCAACCTTATCCTCCTCCTTTCCAACTCTATTCCTTCCACCATTAATACCCCCCCATCTCTAACATTAATGTTCTCCCCCCTAAGTCTTTTCTTGAGCCCATCCCATGACTCCATTAATAATTTAAAATATTATAAAATGAATTGGTTGGGGGTCACCTGGCAACCATCACTCCTTAATAAATAATCTTTACATATTTGATTTATTTTATCATTGTTGACTTTACGATTGAATAATTCACCATTTTAATTAATATTCTTATTAATTAACTCAAATACAATTTAAAAACTTGTTAAATAGTGGTATATGGTATTATTTGTAATTTACACCATGGTTCTAAACAACTATGACATAATTATAATAAATTAAGTAATATATTAATTAAACCTTATCCCTATATTTTAATTAATTAATTAATATCGTTTGGTACGTAATTAATCTTACCCTTCCAAGTTAATATTATCCTTACTAACATTACAATCCCCTTTTAACATTTAACCCTTAGCCTTTACTAATCAAACTCATTAACATTCAATTAAGTATTACTAACCAAATGCATTATTTACTACTAAATTAACCGTAACTTTTTTGTTAATCAACAATAATTAATCATTAATGGACAATAATTAGCATTAATCAACATTATTAACCTTAATCGACAATAATTAACTTTAATCTACATTATTAACATTAATCATCATTATTAACCTTAATCGACAATAATTAACATTAATCTACATTATTAACATTAATCATCATTATTAACCTTAATCGACATTATTAACATTAATCAACAATAATTAATTATTAATCGACAATAATTAACATTATTATTCAGCAATATTTCACGCAATTTATAAATATGTAGGCGAGTTATGTAAGCGTAGCTACTGCTTACATGCCTCGCTTAAGTACACTAACAGTAATAGTTCACACACATCAATCATAATCATGAAACTTATTGTTTACTGACACATGTTCAACATAGTTTGCAAGGTACAATCTTTTACCGAATGACATCTTATTAAGTTACGACAATTCATACATTACTGAGTTACGACACATAATCAATCAAGGGTTTTCCACAAACACAGTTAGATCTTGTTTTCATCTCGATTTCAAGCCACACCTATCTACCTACATCATCTACCTAAATCACAACTAACTTCCACATCCTATCCTTTCCTCTACTGGACTACCCTGAAGTGTCAATCCATGACCGGCTCCAGCTAGAACCCGTAAGCAGAAGTGTCTCTTACATCGACCAAGCTTCCCCAGCAAAAAACCACCAGTCATCATCACACACCTTGGGGAGAACTCCGTAGCACAACCCTCCCATGACTCTGGGTTTCAGGGATAAACGGTGGGTAAAGCCTCCACCCCCCTAATGGAACAAGGGACTATGTCTACCCGACATAATAATTGCATTCCACGTGTACTCGGTTTGTCATTGTATAACCAATCTGGGCGGTTGAGTTTCCTAAAACCCTACCCCACCCATACATCATAATAAACAACATCACAATCATGCGAAAGTAAATAATGCATCACTTGCATACCATTTATATTTCGGATTCCATGTCCTTGAGGCTCTCCCACCTCGTAGGATCTAGCTATCACTTAGCCGTTTTAACTTGTAAGTCAATCCTTGACATACAATATAGAATATCGTGCATAAATCCTCAACATGTACACATACATTTCATCATAACACAACAACAATAAACTCATTTATTCGCCATGCACCTGGCATAACATTCATTTACTCAACATATAATTGTAACGGTATCCACGTACCCATCATTCAATAATTCACATACATGAAACATAATTAACATATGATACATATCTAAACATGACTATCGATCATAATACTAACATCACACACACACATACATATCGACAAAATAACAGAACCATATGTCCACAGTGCCGTCAAACCGACGAAGTCTCACAATCAAACAAATACGACATATAATAGTAGTTCAGGTAGTAATGTCAAAACGGGGCGTTACAGTTTGGAAGTTTGGAAAAAGAAAGATGAGATCTTTCTTTCTCAAGGAAAGTACACAGTTGATATGTGGTGCAAGTTTGGTATGATGGATTGTAAATCCATGTCTGCACCAATGATTTCCATGTCTGCACCAATGATTTCTAATCTAAAGAAACTACGTGAGTAAGTTTCCAGATCAAATCTAGTGGATCCTACCATGTATAGACAGCTCATTGGTTCCTTCATGTATTTGATACATAATAGACCAGACATATGTTATGCAGTGAGTATCTTGATTCAGTTCGTGTTTGAGCCAAGACATAAACATTGGGTTGCTTCCAAGCATGTGCTTGGATACCTTCGAGGTACTATTTCTTATGGACTCAAATATGCTTCCAGTGTGTTATCGCTCTGCTAACTCCCTTGGCTGTGGAAGGAAGGGGCCGAGGTAACTATTTCAAACCTACTTGCAGACTGAAAACTAGCCTTTCCAGTCCAGGGAGGGATCTCTCTTACAACTCAACTTTCAGATATTATCTTTCAATGGTTGGTTGTGTAATCGAAAGGGTAATTTTTAGGGGCGAAATTTCACCACTTGGCTATTTTTTTTGTTTTTTTTTTTCAAAAAATAAATTCGTTATTTGATCATTTTTAGTCTCTAATATACATAAAATATGTTTTTTAATCATAATTTTCACCAAAATTTACAAATTTCAATGGTAAATTGTATGTTTCATATTTGATATTCTCGTACCTATCTATATATATGTTTTTTTCAATCCAAAATAATCGTTTGGATTACTATATTTAAGTATAATATTAGAATCCAGGTCATGGGAATGAAAGTGCTCCAAGAAGTACAAAGCCTTAACGGATGCCCTGTTGCTAATCGAAGGTCTATGGTTTCATGATATTGATCAGTTTGAGCTTCAGCGGGATGGTGCGATCACAGGGGAGGGGTTCTACCCCTCCTCCAACGAAAGGTATTGTGCAACAACAGTCTGTTTCTCCATCAAAGGTTTCGGAGGAGGGAATCAAAGGAGAGGGATGCATTCCTCTGGTGTCTAACCCTGCATCTGTGCATGGAACACCTGGGCAGGGGTTTTGTATCCCCAAATATCTCAGTTGTCACGTCCCCTCCCATCCTACTAGCTAGATGGAGAGGATTGTGAGGTTAAACTGGGCATCCAGTCCCATACATTATAAACAAACATTCAAATTAAAATGAAAATATACATATACATGTGAAAGTGCAGAACGGACGTGATACTAATCTGGGCATCTAGCCCCATGAACTTATTACATAAGCATTCACATAACATAATATAATAGAGATATGTAGATGCATAACTATTTTTATAACACAACGGAATTAATATCATTTACACCTTCACCATACATTCAGATATCCATCAATTAAATAATTTCAAGAATATACAGGAGAATACTTATCTTATAAGAAAGTAGTCCCAAGCAACTGGTTATGCAACTGCAACGTTCCACCCAACCATAGGCCAGTTGTGCTTATCAACCTCTTGATACAACTGCCACCCCCGAGCTGGGCATGATCTCTACAAGGAACCAGGGAACATCAGACTCACACATAGCCAAGCATACACCAAGATGAGCCAAGCCAATCTACAATTGGGTTTATCAGGCTGCTAGGAAATGGAAAGGAAGAATTGCTAAGCTAGTGTGCTCAACCACAGAGCTAAGGATACCCCTCCGAGATCTATTTAGCTTGGCACTCACAATGCCTACACACCCAGCACAAGGAAGTATTCTCTTCACTGCCACACAGTCCCTCAAGCCATACCTTCCTTTCTAGTGCTCTCAGGGTGTGCATAGAAAAGTAGCCAAAGCCCTCTTGATCTTCTTGAGAGGTCACTCCCCCCACTAGGTTTATCAAGACAATTCTGTCCACTACCAGTCCAAGTTTCTTACTCACAGGTTCAAATCCAAAACTGGATGCACTTAACAACAAAACTACACTTGCTGAGCATGAAGGAGACGTTTTCCACAGTGGAATGCATGAGATGGGGTTTCAACTAACTCAGAAAAACGTGGGAACCCACAAAAACGAAATGGGAAGTTGGGGAACAACCCAGGGAAGCCAAATCCATTTTTAGAAAAATGTCCTTGGACATTCGGGAGCAAAAACAACCTCCATACAGTCCCCAAATCGTGGCCCTTCTCTCCCAAGCTGCTGTATATGCAAAAACGAACTCCCGGGCATGGAAAAATGCAGGATTTGGATGAAAAAGTGTAGGGAAAGACCCAGCTAGCTCCAACTGCGTGAATGAGTGAAGACTAACTATTCAGAATGGCTTTGGGCACCATTTTGTGGGTGTTTTCTTGCCCAAGGAGACAAAACACGAATTTCCAGGTTGATGGCTTGCCCATACACGAAAATGGCTACCATACTTCTTCATTCCCAAGGCATTAACTGCCTCAACCAACTCTTGGAAGAATTAAATGATTGGGTCCATAACCCAAAATGGGTGGTTGGTGGTTTATGGGTTTTCTCATTGACACATGGATTAACACCATTGGCTCAAGGGTTTGAATAATTTCCCTCCCTATTCCTTGTAGAATCATGCCCCCATCTCTTTGTTGCATTGGATAGCTAGTTGTGGGTATTTTTCATTAAAATTCGTATTTACATGATGTCTTATTTACATCGTGCCCATCTAGCACAAGAACCATAGGCATCTATTTCTTTAATTGCCAATACATAAAACGCTAAATCAATGGTGGGGCCTTGGCCTTGAGCTCCTCACCATGATTAAGTAACAATATTTACATCATTTACGATTTAATGCGAAGGGGGTCAAAATGGGGACGTGACATCAGTACTCTAGCTATTCCGGTAAACCCAACAAGGGTCAAGGAGAAAATTCAACATATGATGGATCATGCCCTGATCGAAAAATTTATTGGTATCTAGCCTTCAGAGAAAGCTCTAACTTGGTGGATTAACTCCACATGGAAACCAAAAGGACACTTCGACCTCTTACTGGGCTCCAAAGGTTTCTTTACAGTAGTATTCTTAAATGTGGAAGACAAGGATCATATCTTTGAGGGAGGCCCTTATTTCTATTACTCAGGAGGGTTATACTTAAGAATTTGGAAGGATCATTTTAATCCCAACAAGGAGGACCTATCAATAGCCCCGGTATGGATTAGACTGTACTCACTACCTATAGAATACTGGGATCCTGAAGTTCTGAAGGCCATCGGAGGTGCTTTGGGACATTTTGTTAAGATATCAGACCTAACTAAGTAAGGAAGTATGTCTCTTATGCTTGCCTTTGTGTGTATATGAACATTTCCAAAACCCACCTTGAGGGGATCACCCTAACCTAGGAAGACTCAGAATGGTTTCAAACCCTGGATTATGAACACATCCCATTCTGATGTCGGCAGTGTCACACCCATGGACATCTGGCCTAGGTCTGTCATTTGACCCTCCTAGCTGATCTCCCTAGTGACAAATCTCAAGAGAACCAAGATTCTGAAGGGTTTATCAAAGTACCTAATAGGAAATGAATGGGAAGGAAGCACAATGGCCCAGATCTGAGCAAAAAAGAAATCAATCCGAATGGTTTTTCTACCTTGGCTCATGACCTGTTAGGGACGCCAACACCTTCGGCGATTATTGGGACTCAACCTCAAGAAGTTGAACCGTTGGCTATGGAACCAGGGAATATTAATCTTAACAACTCTGCTAAAAAAACTCTCTTGAAGTAGACCATTTGGACGAGGAACTGGGAGACCTAGATCTTGATAGCATTGAAGAGGCCTGGAAGAACAAGGAGGTTCAATCGATATCTGACAATAAACTGCAACTCTTGAAGGAAGATATCCTTAAAACAAAGCCTACTCCTAGCTTAGGGATCAGGTACTTAAAACTGAAGGAGACTAAAAGAAAGTTCAAAGAAGGAGGGTCTAAACAGGGAAGGAGGTCGAACAGGGATCGAATTGGGGAAATTAGGGAAAGTATGGTTGACTCTGGCCAATACCCTACCATTCAGGAATCTCTCATTGCGGCAAGATATAGTTCCCGATGAAAATGTTATCTTGGAATATTAGAGGGACCAACGGTCCTAAAAAAACTAAAACCCTGAAAAACAAGACCATGAAGGAGAATCCTACTATAGTCTTCTTACAGGAAATGAAATGTTCGGGATCTCAACTTGAAACCAATGCCAAAAGTCTATTTAAATAGTGTAAGAGTATGGCGCATGATGCTTCCGGCCATGCTGGAGGAGTGGCAATCGTATGGGATCCTAGAAAGGTTTCCCTTACCAAATTTCTCTCTATGACCTTCAGTCTCTCTACAAAATTTCATTTGTTGGGCACAAATGCGAGAGGAATTGTTACCAATGTGTATGGGCCCAGTAGCTACCCTGAGAAACAAAACTTCATCACAAGTTTGTTTAACCTGAGGAGGACGTTTGAAGGTGCTCATTGGGTCTTAGGAGGGGAATTTAATTTGATCAGGTCCCTATCTGAGAAGAAAGGAGGAAGAAGAGTCCTCACCCCTGAAAATACTCTGCTTGATGAATTTATTGAGTCTAGTAACCTGATTGACATAGGTTTGGGGAACAATGGTTATACCTGGAATAACAGAAGAGGAGGGGATCATCTGGTGGCATCCGGGTTGGATAGATTTCTAATGTCCGAAAGTATTATGCTTTTAGGAGGGACTTAGACCTCTCACCCTATTGCCTCAGCTCGATCAGATCACTGGCCTATTACCCTAATTTGGAGTAATATTAGAACCAAAATGACACAGCCCTTTAGGTTTGAGAAATTTTGGCTAACCCACCCTGATTTTTTGGCACAAATAGAGAACTGGTGGCAAGCTATTATTCCCCCCAATGGTACTAAGATGTACAAATTTCAACAGAAACTGAAATTGCTCAAGCAGAAACTCAAGATCTGCAATAAAGAAGTCTTTGGTCACATACTGCTGGAAAAGGCTAAGTTAGAATCCCAGATGGAACGTATCCAGGAAAACATTATGCAGATGGGCTGACTACTGAACTAGCCTTGGAGGAAAAACTACTCTGAACAAATACATGAGTGACAGATGCAAGAAGAACTCCTTTGGAAACATAAATCTCGGAACCAGTGGCTGAAGGATGGGGATAAGAACGTGAATTTTTTCCACAAAGCTACAATTCAACACAGGCATAAAAAACATATCAACAACCTACGCACTTCCAATGGTTAGGTAGTGGACTCCCACGAAGATATGGAACATGAACTAATGCACCATTTCAAGACTATTCTAACTGAACCACAGATGGATTGGACTGAGGCTTGCAGGGAGATCAAAAGTGTCATTCCTAGGATTATTAAAGATGAGAAGAATGAGATGCTTACTCAACCTATAGAGTTTTAGGAAGTGGAGGGTGCTATAAACCAAATGGAGGATGGAAAATATCTTGGGCCAGATGGATTTACAACAAACTTATTTCACTATTTCTGGGACTTAATTATGAATGAAGTTTGGTAGGTGGTGGAAGAATCAAGGAAAATGAGGGGGGTTCTCCTAGCTCTGAACTCTACTTTTCTCACTCTGATCCCCAAAACCCCGATGGAAGAAAGACGGGACATGTTTCGACCAATTGCCCTATGCAACATCATTTATAAAATTATCACGAAAGTCCTGGATAACCATCTTAAGCCTCTTCTCCCTTCCTTGATATCTATGGAGCATCTGGATTTGTGGAAGGACGACAAATTCTCGATGGCATCATCTTAGCCCAGGAGGTTCTTCACTCCTTGAAGGTTACCAAAAAAGCAGGTATGATGATGAAGTTGGACTTATCTAAAGCCTATGATAAGTTGAACTAGACCTATATGAAAGAAATTATGAGCTCCTTTGGGTTCAATGATGTCTAGATTTAATGGATAGCTAATATTACCTCCTCAACATTTTTCTCTATCCTGATCAATGGTCATCCTTTGGCGAATTTCAAACCCTTTAGGCGTATCCAGCAGGGAGATCCTATCTCTCCTTTCCTCTTTGTTATTATGATTAAAGGATTAGGAAGGCTCATCTCTCATTTAGTGGAACAAGGGAGCCTCAAAGGTCTCATATTTCCACCCTACGAGAAAGCTCTGACTCGCCAGCAGTTTGTCGATGACACTCTCCTCGTGGGACACTCCTTTGTTCATGAAGCAAGATAGATCAAGAGAGCTTTGAATACTTTCCTTAGAGCCTCTGGGATTGCGATCAATATGGATAAATCTTTGGTTTTCGTCTTTAATACTCCTCCTATTAGTCAAAGGAATATTCTACGGATTTTAGGATTTAAGAAGAGCTCCCTTCCAACCAATATCTTGGTGCTCCTTTATCTAATGCAGTTTTGAAGAAATTTTCTTGGGAATAACTCTTAAGTAAAATGAAGGATAAACTATCAAGTTGGACTCTTAGAGCGTTAAACTTCCCTGGTAGAGTTGTTCTTCTGAAAGTTGTTCTGCAAGCGCTTCCTTTGTATCTGTTCTCTGTTTTGGCTGCTCCTAAATCTATTATGAAGGAAATTCAAAGTATCCAACGTTCCTTTCTTTGGGGTGGCACTGTTGATCACTGGAAATGGCCCCTAGTTGATTGGGATACTGTATGTAAATCCAATTTTGAAGGGGGTTTAGGACTTATAGATCCAAAAGCTTAGCATCGTCTATGGGGCGAAAATATGGTGGAGCTGGCTCACTCATACAAATGAGCAATGGGCTAGATTTTGGGGTAGGAAGTATGCCCCATTGACTAAACAAAAAGACTAGATTCGGATCGAAGCACCTGAGAAAGGCTCACACATTTGGAATATGGAAAGGGATGGCAGTGATATGATTAGGAAGCATAGATTTTGGGAGATACGACAGGGATCCTCGGCCAAGATTTTGTCTGATGCTTGGAAACAAGAACCTACAATTCAAATTCTCATGTCGAACATCCTCCATGATTCTCCTGCTCACAACCAAAATTGGCAGATCATTAATAGTTATTGGCAAGGGGAACTGGATGGACGTGGATTCCGTGTTTGGAAACCGCTAAATTGGTGGACGACTAACTATGGGGCTAAGGCCGAGAGTCAGATCTACGAAATCTTAAATCAAAGGTAGATAAAAACCGAGGAGGAACCGGATTTACTCCGATGGGGTTACTCTCGTAAAGGTATGTTCAACATTAAAGAAGATTACTCACTTCAGACGATCTTTGTTGGCCAGCCAGCGGGTTGGGAATGGAAGTGTCTCTGGGGTGAGAAATTATTGCCCAAAAGTAATCTGTTCCTATGGCTGGTGTTGAAAGGAAGAATTCTGACATGGGATAATATCATAAAAAGAGGGTTTGAGGGACCTTCTTATTGTGTTCTATGTGGAATACAGGGCGAAATAGTTGCTCATCTCCTTGATGGTTGTAGCTTTACCTCAGCCCTTTTGGATGAAGGAGTGATGGTCTTTCGTTTGATAGATAGAGTTAAAATCGACCCGATTGCCTCTATCAAATGATGGAGGGATGATCCCTTCCAAGGTAGACTCCTGAATAAGATATGGCAGTTTTTCCTTGGTTTTCTCCTATGGGAGGTTTGGAAAGAATGTAATAGACATATCTTCATGGGTAAACATTAGACTTGCAAGCTGGTGTGGGGTCAAATTCAAAGAGGAATCATTGAGACTCTGCAGTTAACACCGTGGACATAACAAAACTTGATTATTTCTCCTATTGAGATGATTATTTTACATACCTGGGGTATTTGGACGCTCCCCAATCATATCGGCGGCCTTCATCATCGATCAAACACTCCTGACAGTCCTTTGGTTTGGTCTCCTCCCATGGAGGGCTGGCTCAAGTTGAATTTTGATGGGGCGTCTAAAGAGAACCCTGGAATAGTAGGATATGGCAGAGTCTTTCGCGATGACCAGGGACAGGTAATGGATAGCTACTATGGTTCTCTGGGAAGGGAGACTAACAACGTGGCAGAGTGTGAATCCATGCTACAGGGACTTTGCATGGTTGTGCGACATGGTTATACACATCTGTATGTGGAGGGTGATTCCAAGCTCATTCTCCAGCTCACGATTAAAATGCATAATGGGTCCCGCGTAGCCAAGCTGGCACCATCATGTCAGATTGCATGGCATCTACATTGTTTGGGCGAAGTCCTGGAAATGATGAACACAGTCGCCTTCCACCATGTCCACCGGAGTGCTAACGAGTTGGTTGATTTCCTAGCAAATCAAGGGGCCACTTATCAGGGAGTTGGATGGGAAGGCGCGTCCCTTGACATGCCCACGGGCACATGTCGTATTAAGTGTCTTCATATCGTTGACGCTAAAATATGTACAATGGAGCCCCCATCTGGCGTTAAACATGTCAATCAAGATGCTGCATTATAACAGTAATACTCCACATGGTGGAGTGGACGGATGTGTTACCGTTAACCAAAGGAATAGTTAATTTGCTTGATCCTCTTTCAATCACTTTGCATTAATGATAATCATTTCTGGATATCTGGAGTGTGAGAAGATGATGGTCTCTCGGCCTCTCCGGCTCAGGCTGCGTGAATTCAGTAAGGTTTCTGCATGGATGACGAATGATAAGGACAAAGAGAGTAATAACAGATCCTGGCTCATTATGGTTGTTTTAATGGTGAATAGTGGGCTCATCCCTTTAAATGCCTCTACCCTGGTCGGATTCAGACATCTCTGCTATTGTTCTGGTGGAGCTCTTTCCTTTCTGGTGTTGATAATGTTAAGTATCTGGGTGGGTAATGACAGAGAGGGAGAAGTGAGAATGCCTCCTAGAGGGAGACCTGCTAGACGGGGTCGTCCGGTCTAGGGGGAGCCGAATAGAGAGAGAAGAGGGAATCTAGCCTAGGGTGCCCAAGCAGAGATCAATGGAGTGTGACAGCCACTTTGGTTTTATTTCACCGTTTGTTTCCTCAGGAGTTACAGAGCGACCTGGAGGAGCTTGAGGCAAACCTGTGGCGCAGCATCGGGGAGGAAGAGATGTTGTTGGAGGTCGTAGCTATGGCTGAATGGATACAGGACCCTGGAAATACTCGGGGTTGGATGGATCTATATAATAGAGTTGTGGTTATGTTCTAGGTGATGAAGATGCTTATTGCACAGACTCTTGAAGCGTGGGTAGACGTTCAAGTGGGATCTCAGCGGTTTCAAAACCTGTAAAAACGGTGCTTGGACCACGCTGAGGATGCTAACTTCATGCATATGAAGTTAGACGCCATGGTTGCATGCATGGTTATCTCCTTCCTTACGAAACTGAAGGTGGTCGCCAACTCGAAATTTATCACTCTCAGCGACACGCCTTTGGTGAAGGAGGCACCACCGGTCATCAACAATGTTGTTGGGTCTGGTCCCACGGGCTAATTTCAATGTTCTCTTCTGTCTGGGATGGGTTGTCACTGAGTCTTTTTTTGCTTAGTTTCTCTCTTAGTATTGTGCCTTACTTTTATGGTTATATGATGGTACTACTGCATAGTATTGATGTTTGTATGGGTTATCAAGGTTGTAATGTAATTTTTTGGAATTGTAGGCAAAACATGGTTAATCCTTTGACTAGTTGGCCAGGAAATGGTTTTGTGTACTGTGGGAAGTTGGGGAAGTCTAGTTGGTATGTCAATTGGGGTTTCACTCTTAGCAGTAGCCGTCTTGGTACTGAGTATATTTTACAAACTGTGAATGTAATTTTCCTCCTTATGAAATAGAATTGTATTACCCTTTGCTTAAAAAAAATGTATAATATTAGAATCCTCAAAAAATACCTTGGTAATCGGGGCAATATCTAGGTTTCTGTGGATAAATTAGGGTTTTGGGTGTTTTGAAAGTGGTGGAATCAGGACAAAATCCCCATTGGGTATGGATTCAACAAGATGGCTAATAATTCATAAGGGTAATCAAGGACTAGTTGTAGAATTCTCAAGGCAACAGAGGGAAGATAGTCAATATATCCTAGTCAATCAGATTGCTGAGGTTTGGGGGCATAATTGAGGAAAACAGTTCATTAAAGAAAATAATACAATGAAGAATTCTACTTTAACTTTGGAGGAAATAATAACAAAAGATTGTTTGAAAATGTTGAAACAAAGCATCAAACCAAGGATGAATTCCGAATACAATACTTTCATTCAAACATTGAAGATAATGCATAAAATGGAAAAGTCAGAAAGACACTCATTCACAAAGGATAACACATACTAAGAAAGATATACACATGAATCTATGGTAAAATCATTTAGTACTTATGCATTGATATATTTCATTAATATTAAAAAATCAAACAAAAATCCAATACTCAATAGTTCTTCTCTCCAAAATCCCAACCCTTGGGTCTTCTAAAAACTTGCCATATATAGGATTACAATTGTTTGTATTAAAGAAAAACCCTAAAGCCTTTCGACTGTTTATTAAAAATAGCAAATAGCTAAGAACTGCTATGCGTGTAAATTAACTAAAGTTTAAACTATGACTCATGGACTACTGATCAGTTAATTGATGGTGAATTTGAAAAGAACTGTTGCTAGCTGACTGATAACACAAACTGAAAAACAGGTTAGCTACCAGCTGTCTCCTCCACTTGTTCAATATGTCTTGATGTAGATTATATCCACGTGAGATTCCCACAATTTATGGATCAATCCCATTATGTTTAGCTTCAGTAACTTCCATAGAGCCCCCTATCTTTTTTCCTTGTTATACGCTACAGGAGTTGATTTCCATAACTCTCTAAGTGAACTCCAGTCATTTTTTGTTATGTGCGTTGTAGGAGTTTATTTCCAAAAATCTCGTATTGCACTCCCCTGTTTTTCCATGATATGCGTTGCAGAAGTGCAGTTCCAGAACTCTCGTAGCGCACTTCCCCATTTTTGATGCACAGACACTACGGGAGTTCTGGAAACTGCTGAAAATCTAGAAATATAAGGCTCAAAGATCCTTTTGAATCTCCCAAACCATGACACCTGTATAAAAAATGAGAGTTATTTTTGGATAAACCCGTGTTTGAGAAAAACCTCTTTCAGTTTGTTGAGATCAATCACCATTTGCTCGGAATTTGTGCCGAACGTTTATGACTAAAACAGGAAATTATTTAATGCTGGAATTCTGAAAAAAGGGCTTCAAAGATCCATTCAAATATCCCAAACCATGACACTTGTGCAATAACTTGGAGAGGTTTTTGTTACTTGGCCCGTGACTGACAAAATCCTCTTCTAGTTTTTAAAAATCCGTTTCCAATTGTTCGAAATATATACTTGAAGTTGATGACTAAAACAAGTAACTACAGAACTTCTGTAGTGTTTTCCTTTATTTTTCTTTTGCTGCCACTACAAAACTGCTACAAATTATCTTCAAACCATCGGTATGCTTTGATTGATGATATTTGGTGTGCATTTGATATGATTCTCTCGGGTATGATCTTGGCACCTAGGCACTTGTTGTGGATTGAAGGAAATGTTTTTGGCATTTACTTTGGCTCTTTGACATTTGAACACATCAACGCATAATCCTGACACCTCATGCTTTGAGAATTCATGCTTATGGGACAATTGTATTCACACATGGATGCGTGGAAACCAATTTGACCTTGGAATTATGAGTTGAATTCAGTGCTCGATGTGTGTTTTCAATGCTTGACATTCGATAATGACTATGGAGTGTTATTTGTTTTCTGCATGTATGGGATATATCCCACATGCATTGGGCAAAAAATGATTTTAAGGGTTTAAATATACCAATGTTCACATTGCTTGTCGACATGTAGTGCACCCATATTGCTCCCTTGTGGGATCCTCGCTTGGCATGGTACTCAGGCTTTGACTTGGCGATTGTTTGTTGCGATGTGTTGGTGCTTAGCTCGTGGACTTGGAGATTGGGCTTCGGGCCCAATTATTTTTTATAAAAAAACTTTTGAAAATTGCAAATTAGCCTTGGCAGGGCTAAGAGTATATAAAGCTTGTAAAACCAATTTTTTATCCAAATAGTAAAATTTTTACAAAATTTTAATAAAAATTTGGCATGTGATAACATTGGATCCAACTGGGGATGTTTTCCTCCCTACAAGGCAGCAAAGAACCACAGATCCAGTTCCAAATCCATTAAACCATTCCAAAACCTAAATCCTTGCAATCTGTACCAGTCTTCGACTAAAATCATACTGTCTGAAAACTGAAACCAAAACTACTGAAACTAACCATGATTGAAACCAATACTGCAAACTGCTAAAAAATTAATTGAAAGGATGCTCAGAATGTTGAGTTTATTACTCTAAACTGCTGAAAGTTAAATGCTCGAACTTGTGAGCTTATTCCAACACAACCTTCCCTACACTAACCTATTCGATTACTCTTGTCAAGTAAAGTCATACTTCTAGCAAAGCCAATTAAGTAAATGGTTGTTTGATTGCAATTTTCTCTCATTATTTTCAACAAGAAAGAAAAACTTGGAAGATGGAAACTCAAACTCCAGCTGGAACTGACAACCATAATCCATAGACAACACAAAATCTGCCTGCACTGATGTTTCCAATATGAATACAAAGGGATCTTGAACAACAAGGATTATATTCCTTTCTTGATAATCAACAAGAATACAAGAAAATATTTCATTATTAACTACTGGTTATTCTTGTTTTGATTCATCAGAATTAAGATCATCACACCTGGGTAGACCCCAATGGCAAGCCAAAGGAATCAAGGAAATTGCCCCGAGATTTCTGTGGTAACTCCACTGCTTCTAGTGCATTACTGCAAGCAGTTATGCCCAACCTATGCTCCATAATATCTGATACCATGTCAGAATTCTATGGCCTTGATTCCATGCAAGAATTCCATAGCTAAGTATATAAGCACAATATAATATTCACTTAGAATCGCAACATAGATTTGCAGAGAATATAGAAGAAGAATGAGCTAGAAACACATAAGAAAGAACTCAATTGGATAAAACTCTATCATCTATCTTATTCATCAATAATATTACAATATATAATACATATTTGAGAGAGAATTTCAAATGCCTTAGAGGAAACTTGAAAAGCTCACATGTGGCGGTCTTAGAATAGACCAAAACCCCCTATATGGAAAGTATCCAACTCTAACTCATAGCTAATGGTCACGAATTGGCTAAGTGGGCCTAGCATGATATTGAGTGACCAAAAATCAAGCAGTGGGTGGATTTTGAGGAGAAAAGGAAGGAAGATGTTGAGGCATAAAATAAGCAATGTTTCCCAAATCATCCAAGCACTCTTTCTCATTCTAATCCATGAAAAGCAGGAAAAAAGCTGCCTTATCTCATAAAAGCTAGATAAAAGCGGGAATAAAGTAGAATGGTGCTCTAGCTCATAAAGTCATGGTAAAAGTTGGAACTAAATCACAAGAGGGCGCTATACTGGATAAAATTGACCAATGTGGGAAAATAAAGTGCTAGGTAGCCAACTAACATAATCTAAATACATAGAAGGGAAAATAATTGCATAATACTAAGGCTTAGATGGTTAATTATTCCAACAATGAGACCAAGAATATCACAAATAGCACAAGGTTCATGCATCAATGAGCATATTCATCACAAGCAAAAAATAAAATCATTCCAGATTCATAAACAAAGGAAATACTTATCTTTTAACAAAGAAGATCCAAGCAACTGGTTGTGTCAGAGTGATTTTCCACCCAATTGTAGGTATCAACTATAGATACCACCCCATGTTGGGTTATGAGGCTGTCGGGGTGAAGGAAAGACCTACATGCTTCTCTCTCTCAACCTACAAGCCATTTTCTCTCATGCTTAACCAAACTTCCCACCTCTAAGCATTTACAAGGATCTCACTCAACCATCCCAACCATGGAACTCTTTTCTACTTCCACACACAACACAAGGAAGGCATTTCCTTTGACTTATCCATAGTTCCATTAGTAAATTTAACCCTTACGGTGCTTACCATTATGTGCAGAAACAATCCAATATGTTGTATGTTGTTGGACAACTTCCTATAACCTTACTTCATGGATTCTCAAGCATGCATACGTAGCAAAACATAATGGGTAAAGGTTCCTATCTTTTCTATCCTCTATGCTAACCTGCATCCATTATATTTTCTCTAAAATCAACAATTCCCTTTCAAAATTCAAATTTATGGTTAATGCACAGTCTAGTAATGGTATGGAAATAAAACGAACAACAAAATAAAATAACGTTGTGTAGTGTAAAAATTTATTGTAAAATATGCATGAGAAAATTGGTATACTCCAAAGGAGATGAGAGAATGGTGAAGAGACATCTGACATAACTTCTGACCATATAAGAGAGGAATCTTACAACAATCATAGAAGTATATTCATCCCATGCCTCCATAACTACATGAGAATACTTTCCCCACCAACCTCATACATGCATTCAATTATTGGATTTAATTTTCAAAAGGAAGTAATTGGCTCATTTAAGGCACATGGAAGCAATTGGATGATTTCTAAGGTTTACACGTGGCAATGGAGGATTTAATCTCCCATGGCCCCCCTTTCCTCTTCCCCTCTAGTGCAATCATAGCCCCTCTATTGCTCTTTACACAACCATCTTGGACCATTTTATTATTTTTCCAATATAATATTTACATAGATTTAGAGTTAGCATGACAAGACAACCACATGGCCCATATAGAAATATTTACATTATACATGCCTAGTCATTCACTAGTTGGGCCTTGGCCTTGAGCTCCACACTAGGAATCTATACTAGCATATTTACATCATTTACATAATTTTGACTTAATACATCCCAAGTCAAAATTGGGGTATTACAATGATTATGGGCCTACCCGATATTTCTACCACAATTTTTTCATAGCATTAAAGACATTTAAATGGAAAAAAAATTAAAGATATGGGAGAGAACTTTAACTTGCAAATCATGGAATCAAAACTAACAGTCATAGTGGAAGATATCAATTCTTAAAATCTTGGGTCCTATGAGCTCCTCAAACAATGTACAGTGATAATGAATTTTTATTTCATGGGACCCACTCCATTTATAGGATTCACTGGATTTATCATTTTATTTGTGTGGCCTCGTCATTTTCTTTTTGTGGCCTCATATGACCTATGTTTGATGTATCACTCATACTATTGGATTCTTGGTAGCAGGATCTTCTCAATTGCATCATCATTCTCTTGTGATTGAGGACTTTTTCTAGAATATCATTTTTTCCTATTATACTTTTAATGCGTGTAATTTAGGCCACTTCTTTATTTTATATGCTACTTGGACTACGGGTTTTATTTCCAAAATCACTTTTACACTAAGGTATTTTTTCCATGTGTATAGGACCAAGTTGTAGCCAAACCACATTTCTCCTCCACATGCAACCATCCCTACATGTATTTTTTTTTAATCTAGCATATTGTGGATTTCCCTCTGCTACATATTACACATTAAACATGTTTGTTGAACCCTGTGTATTCCTATAGGATCCACCCCCCCTTAGTTGGGCTAGTGGCATATCTGAACCACTCTTTCATTCACCCTTGTCCAACAATAGTACCTTTCCTCCATGGGTTACTAGTTCTAGGTACCCATGTGAATTTTGGTACCTGTGTTGTCATTCTTCCATAGGGAAGGAAGTTCATATAGTCTTTGACATAAGTTTTTCCAAATATCCATTTTCCCTTCACCCATTGCATTACCCTCAAACTCCCACACTTTTATACATTATGGCATCATTTGTTTCATTCTACATATCACCATCCCTTCGCTTTGTCCATACGATAAAATTTACTTTTGTATGGCCACCATTCATCTACCCGCAGGGATATTACCATCAGTTCTCACTATCTTGTTACTTCCATTTTCTATCATGCTCACTTGGTCAATTTGGTTTATTTTTGGGAACTTATCTCTTTGGACACCCAAACATTCCTACTTTTTTGTGGGAAACCATAAAAAATGCTTCATAGCGCGACTACAAAATATATATACTCTCTTATGATAGTGTCCATGCCCACCTTTATTCAGATAATTTCCTAATGAGTCACCCATGGAACCTTATGATTTTATCCCCTTAGCACCCATTGACCTCAATATCCAAACTCCAATAGTAGTACTCATTTTAGTCATTTCCCCATTTATCCCATTGCATACTTCATTTGAAATAATTCCCCATACTTGCGATTATTTTATGATGAATGATATACTTGTTGGTAGGTCACACATGACTTCATGCTCTGAATAAAGGAAGTGTTGATTCAATCACTATTTGAACCTCCACCACCTTGTGTCTTAGTCCCAATTTATTTCACATCATCATGTTGATAAACAAAGATTCCATCATTGCTTTATTTGTAGTGGAACTCCCTCTATCAACTTCAACAAATACATTGTAGAGAATAGGTTTAGAGGCTTTATGTACCTTGGCCCCATTTCCTTATGGGTAACCTTGCACCAACCAAAGGGACACATGATTTCCCCTTGGCTTGGTTTGTTCTCACATGCTCAATGTCAACACATTATCACAGCATTGAGAATCATACAATATGGTTGGTTCCTTATTCCAGTTTTTCCAAAGAACCTAGACATTCATGACTCCCTTCAACTCTTACAGCTCTTTTGGAAGTCATTTAGTTAGAAGTCTCCTTTGATGTTTGGACATTGGAAATAGGGATACAATTTTATTTACAATTCCTTAGATCTATTTGGTTCTCTCATACTTCTTAAGCCACTTGTGTTGAGCCTCTCATGCTATGGATCCTTCCAAATATTGGGACCCTCTAGTATTCAACAAGTTTTTAGTTGATGTGATTTCTCATCCTATTGGATTCCATTGTTCCTCCACATGTATTTCAGATCAAATGTGATGTGGACAACATTTATGTACTTGGATTAGGTCTTTTTTGGCCCTCATTTTCATGATGTATTGTCACTAAAGTAGATATTTATGTGCTTTGATGAAGTCCCATAAGCTATTGATCACATATTGTATTGAGGCACTATAATGAACACATCAATGTGATTTACCATCCTATTGGATTCCATTGTTCCTCCATATGTATTTAATATCGGATGCGATATGGACTACATTTGTGTACTTGGATTTGGTCTTTTTTGGACCTCATTTTCATGATGTATTGTCCCAGAGTAGATATTCATGTACTTTAATTAGGCTCCATAAGCTCTTCATCCCATATTGTATTAAGGAACTATGATGAACACGGGGATGGATACCTCATTTATGTTTTGAGATTATATACACACCTTACCCCTTTGGTTGGTTGTTTATAGGTGGGTTTCCATGGTCCCTTTTAAGGAGGCAATTCTTTCTTTTTGTTTGCTCCTACACCTCACTTAGATTGTTATGTTCTCCAATAGATTGAATATATAAAAACATGTGATGTATTTTAGACATACAATGTGCCCCTGACCTCTTACATTAGGGGGAAATTGTTAACAATCTAATTTTGCTCACCTACCTTGTCATGAGCATCGACAATTTTATACACCACTTTCAACAACATTATCTCTAGTCCATAATATCCATAATCATATTACCTTATTATTGTGATACAAAATCAAGCCAGAAATAAATTTTGACAATAAAAATTCATTGCATGAAATTTCCCTAAAAAACTGTGCATGGTTGTTGCACTAAATTCTTCAAAAATCATGAAGAGGACCCAAAAACATAATTTGTATAATCATCAATAATGTCCACCTTTCAAAAAAGTTGTAGTGGATGAAAGTGTACATCACCAATCCATTATTACTCAAAATAGCCTTTGAACTGGTCTCCAATAGTTATCACTATCCCAACACTTCATCAATGAAAATGGATTATTTTGATTAGAGCTACTTTTAAGACATGTCCACACATTTTCATTCAATCATAACATATATACTACATATCAAATCACAAGGTTATGCTATTGGATTTCTCGTAGAGATAAAGTTCCCACAAATTGTCTTATTCTTTCTACCATTGGATCCCATACTACACCATCTATGGCTTGGAGTAGAGCACTAGAAGAGAAGAGTAACTCTCCATTGGGTTGGTTTTGGAGTCTATATATTCATCAATTAATACCAACGTGTTGTACTCTCATTATTAATAAAATAAGACCATTCTTTATTTTATGATGTGTATGAAATGTTTTCAATCCGATTTCTATCATTTATGCATATGATAAAATAGTGTAGGATATTTCTATTTTCTTTTTATTTTAATTCTATCATTTAATATGGTACTCAAGCAACACAACCCTTGATTAATTTCCTTTTGGAATGGATTGGTGACAAAACACTAACAATAGAATCAATTTCTATATTAGTGAAATAATTGTTTTACAACAAGTATATATACATGTCCTGGCTACCTGTGACCTCCTCACCCAACCCTATGTTCCTCCTAATCAAATCTATTTCAAATTATTTCTCAACTCAAGGATCAAGGTCACATGTGCCAAATAATGACTTTGATACACCCTAAATCACCTTTCTCATACTTGAATAAAAAACTAGGGTTTAACTTGAAGGATTTCTCATACTTGAATCAAATCCTTCCCCTAGTTTTTCAAAGGGATAGCCAAGCTAATCCTACACATCCATGAACCTTCTATTTATACTTGAAATTTTCATTAAATTAGTTTAGAATTGAATTCAAGGATGTACAAGTGTAGACCCCCCTTGATTTCCACTCAAAACCTATACAAATCATATATTTTTAATTCATTTTGAGGGTGCCTATAGGTTTCTCTCCAATAGAGTGTGTTATGAACACAAATCCTTAAAATAGCATAAGAGACAAGACTACATACCATGTAAAACAATGAAAATGTGGAACACAACTCCAATATAGATAAGACAGCTATGTTACACAATAACTCCTTAAATAAGAGGATATCCTTCTCCAATTACCCCAAGACATTCACATAATCCTTTCACATGTTCCTAACAATGACTGCATTGCTTCTATAAATACCTATTCACTCATTGCACATGTGGTCCCTTGATTATGTCCCTTATAGCATAAGAGACAATAGTACACAACATGTATAGAAATGTAAACGTGGAGAACAAATCCAATATAGATAAGAAATATAAGTTACACAATAACTCCTTAAATAAAAGGCGATCTTTCTCCAATTACCCCGAAACATTCAAATAATCCTTTCACATGTTCCAAAAAATGACTATATTACCTCTATATATACCTATTTAGTCATTACACATGTGGTCCTTTCATTAGCTCCAACCACTATTACATATACATTTACACCAATACATATACATTTATCCCCATATAGCCCCATATATGCCCCCATTGGGGTCATATCATGTACCTTTAACACCATATATGACCCCCCTTTGGTCATATCATAGTACCCTCTTAAATATTTGTCCTCAAATATTTGTGGTTAATGAATTTACATGTGATGAAACCAAGTAATAGGATTTCCTTACATTATTGCTTTCTTGTTACCACTGAGGATGATTCGTCCATCCAAATTCAATTTTTTTTTGTCTCAATCCTTTGTAGTTGGTTTTTGCATAAATTTATTTCCATGTATTGTGATTGTGAGTTCTCCAATTTGTTGTATTTTTTGGTCTCTGACAATATCTTGTTGAATAATAGTATGTCGATGCTTTGTTCCATGAATATTGTTGAATATTCTATCTTCTTCCTTGATATTGTCACTGTATCTCTTATTTCCTTTCTTGGAATCTTTCTTGGCAGTGAGGATGTCGATATGGTTTCACACTTGATGGTTTCTCTTCTTTCTGTATATCCATGTCACCGGTCTTATTTTCAGAGATAATTGTGTCCTCTATCCTTTGTGCTTGGTCTTTGATCACTCTCACCTTTGAGATAATACCCTCATATTTGCAATGTACATCTTCAAGTTGGAGCTCAACTTATTCAAGTATTTTTTTACGTCCTTGTAGAATATTGAATTCCATCTCCTTTTAAAGTTGAAATGTGATCAACCAAATTGATTAAAGTTAGAGTATTAGCTCAATTGATGGAAGAAGGAAATGAAGAATCTTTTCGTCTTATAGAAGGGACCTCTCATATGGTCTCAGCAGACATTGAAGACTTGGAACAATGTGATTGGTATAAAGACATTGTATACTACTTAAAGAACCTCACATGTCCTATCCATCTTCTAGATCATGAGGAAAGAACATTGAAGTTAAAGTCCTCTAGTTATTGTTTCCTGGATATCGTTCCATGGAAGTTAGACCAAGGTCTTGGATGGAAAAATCCAGATGGATTGATTCTCATATGTGTTCATCCTTTGGAAGCAAGCCATTTGACATACAAATTCCATAAAGGAGTATGAAATTGCCATCATTATGCTTCTACCACCACCCATACAATATTGAGATAAGGGTACTATTGGCCCACTATTTTTCAGGATTGAAAAAAACCATCAAAAGTTTCTAGTCTTTCCAACTCCTTACTGAAAAGCATAAGCTCATAACCTTACCATTGCAACCAGTTATAGTAGAAGCGTCATTTCATCAGCGGGGCCTTGATTTCATCGATGAGTTCAAGGATAACTCAAGCAATGGTTATAAATGGATACTGATAGCCACAAATTATTTTACTAGATGCGTCGAGGCTATTCCAACCAAAAAGGCTAAAGATAAAGTTTGTATGGAATTTCTTGAAGATGAGATTATTAATCAATTAGGAGTGTCGGGAAATATTATTAGATACAATGCCCAAGCATTCAATTCTAGTGACTTATCTACTTTCTATTTTGATTATGGAATAGTATTGTCTCATTCCTCCAGCTACTATCCGTAAGGGAATGCATTGGCCGAGTCAAGAAACCAAAATTTGATGAACATCATAAAGAAGACTCTTGTAGACAATAAGAAAAGTTGGGACAATAAGTTAAAGTACACATTGTGGGATGATAGAATCACATGCAAATAATCAACTGGAAAGAGCCCCTTTGAGCTTGTCTATGGGGTTGATGTTACCTTTCCTATTCATCTAAAACTTCCTGCATTTAAAGTTCTCCAGCAACACATCACAAATCCATATATAGTCTAGCGCAGGATTAATCACTTGATAGAGCTTGATGAAACCATAAGAAGAGATTTCGACCATATGGTGTAGAGTCAGGCGAAAATTAAAGGAATTTTTGATAAGAAATATTACCAATGCAACTTCAAGAAAGGTGACCTACCTCATCCTCCCGTGGAACAAAATAAAAAAACAACCAGGTAAGCATGGCAAGTTTGAAAGTCTTTGGTTAAGTCCATATCAAATTGATGATGTTTCCGGTACGGATTCTTTCTACCTGAGCCATCTAACTGTAGAAAAGTTTCCCTTCCTCGTTAATGGGAAAGAATTAAAGAATTTTTACACAGAAAATATATGATGACTCAAAGAAATCCTTTCCTTTGTATTATAGAATATTTAGTTTCATTTGAGATTAGAATTTATTGTTACCTATGCATTTCACTTGTCGTTATTTCATTTTGATTTTTGTTGCATTTCATTTTTAACAAGATAGGACGGAAATTCATGCCTCTAATGAATTTAGTTTATTTGTTGTTAGATATGTGCGTATAACTATAGGTACCCAAGATATTCTAGGGGGTTCTCATACACACTTGAGAAGAACACATGTCTTGCAGTTATAGCAAGTTGTTATGCCTCAGAGTGTCAAAAGCGTTCCTTCCAGATGTACAAGAATGAGGGGTTTATTTTTTCTTTTGTAAAGGCCAAGTTTTTGGGGCTATAATGTGTAGAGTGTTGATTTTGGGGATAAATACCCCTGGTCAAGTCATATCAGGTTCCCTTGGTTTCCACCTCAAGGAGGTGTTGGCCTTGTGGCTCTGCTTACTACCCTTTGGGTGGGTGTCAAGTTCCCTTGAGGAAAATCATTAGGACACATGGACACACTCAGATTTTTATTTGTAGAGGTGATTATGTGTGTAAGGGTTGTCATACCCATTTTATCACACCTCATTTTTCTCCCTTGGACCTATTGTTTTGATGCAAAATCCCTCCTCCTAATCTCTAGATCCATAAACACCATTCCTTAAAGAAGAAGCCTACATTGTTAAAAAATGAGGGCGTTGAGGGAAAAGCATATGTTGGGGTTATTTGGGGGATGACGTCCTCCTTTTAGCTCACCTTGGAATTGATGGAGCCTAATTGCACATTTTTATTGTTATTTTATGTTATTATGTGGTTTAGTCCCCAACAAGTGGGTGTACAAACCTAAGATTTTATAACTTTTCATTAACTTTGTAGGCTTGAAATTGTAAAAGGTTGAGGGTTGTATCAACTAAATAATAAAACCTCGCCTCATTTGTAAAACATGGAAAAGGGTTCAAACATTATATCTTTTATTTTCTGTAATATCCATCCTTTATGCCCTATCATTTTGTAAAATGTAAATGTAATTATAATAGTGTAAATGGCCCTGGTGAGGAGCTCAAGGCCAAGGCCCCACCTGTGGACCTCGAAAGTATTGTTATGTTTTTTTCCTAAATGTTATTTTCAACTTAGGAGACTAAGGAAAGTGACGTAACTAACCGACGACAACTGAATCCCCTAAGGGAGAGGGGTTGACTGATCAACAGACTAGGTGAGAGGGGACGACTAGCTAAAAAGACATGAGAAACTAAGACATTGACGACGGATGTCATCGTGGTTTCCGTAGGCACTTAGAAACCACTTAGTTGGTTTTCCTAAGGTCATATTTTTTTTTACCTTAAGTCCCTAGCAGAGTGACTACCTATCACAGGTGGGTAATAGATTCCTATACCTTATTTCAGCTTGAAGCTACACATTAATTGATGATTCTAAGCAATTAAGAAATCATCTTAAATATACCTTAAACCAAACTAGAGTATTCAAGGAATTCCTATAATATATATATTTATATATAAGGTGGGAAAAAGGTAGGGTTATACAAATCCTTGTGATAATTTAATCATGCAAAGGTTGCATAGTTTGTTATATATAAACATATATATTTTAATTTGTTTTCCATTAAAAATGTATTATGAAAAGCCAAATCTTGAGATATATATGGATATATATTTATATATATATATATATATAAGACAAGAGTGGAGTTATTTTTAAATGCAAATTATAGCTTGGGATAAAATATATATATATATATATATATTACACCGAAGGAAATTCATGAGCAGATATATAAATTTATCCTAATAATTCTATATAAATATATATAGGTGGGTTAATATATTAAACTTATGGTATATTAAACATGTTGTATACGTATGTTCTAGATTTCATTACAGTAGCAGAAGGAGTGTTAACCCATCACCACTACCTATTCGGGTAGGTGTATGAACTATCGAAATTTCCACCTATTGAATTCTCACCTAATTTCGCGTTGAACTCTAGTTGGCAGAGAGGATTTCCCCTACGAAGCGGACTCTCTACTGAGAGCTTAAGCTGTCTTTTGTTATTTAAGAAGTATGGCTGGCTCGAAGGGAGGGGGGGCTGAATCTCGGAGCAACCTTGGAGTTATGGAGAGATACCCCCGGGGTGAATTTCCTCTGCTTGGAGAATGCATGTGGATTTCTGGTTCATTGATGATGAAATGTCATTGGGAAAGGACGTATCGAAGAGCTCGATCCCCGTACTTGGCTTAGTTACAACATGTTTTGTGTTTTCATTTTAGAAGAATGAGACTATAGTCTTCGTTAAGTTTGGATTGATTCTCCAACCAGATTATGATCTCCATACTCCTGTCTTCTTTTTTGTTTGTGTAACCATGTTATGTATCCTTTCGTTGTCTGAAGGGTGTATTTTACTTTTCGCTGGTATATAGCTCTCGGTTGTAGCTACATCCCGATAGAACTCTGTCTCATTATATTGTTTCCACTGAATGATTTATATCTGACTACGATAACATGATTTTCTTTTTATCATCCATGCAGAGCATGGAGTTATGGTTTGCATCTATCAGTTATGTGACTGCATGAACACTTGGATAAGTAAGGGTGGGTTGAATTCATATTGCCTCTCCAGATCTCTTCTTAGATGATCCTTGTCTTGGTGACTGTGTATTACCTTTCCAGAATGACCCCTGTATCTGCGAATGCGTATTACCTTTCCAGAATGACCCCTGTATCTACAAATGCGTATTACCTTTTCAAATATGATTGCTTAGATCCATCCCTAATTTGGTGAATGTGTAACTCCAGTGATGCGTTTCTGAACTCGGATCTGTGGGATTACCTTGCCTGAGTTTATACCGTTCATATGTGGAAGCCAGCGTAGACCTCCATTTCTGCTTTATGCTTGTATTTTTATATTAAACTACCGATATGGATACTTCAAAAACTGAATTACTGTGCACTTGACACTTGACACTTGGTAGCACTACCTTCTTTTCAGAAGTCAAACTACCGTTCTTGAAAAGGTATGGTTTCCGAGCCGAAACTACTCATTTAAAACCATGGTTATTAGTTGGGTTCTCTCGACTTTTGATACTATGGATAATGGTCCTTGTGCTCATAATTTTGTTGTATATTTTTTTATTTTAATTCTCAATCGGATAATATGGGGATCTAACCCTGTCCTTTATATATTGTTTTTGATCATTTAGGTATCTGAGATCAGGTTATGTAGATATAATTCATGCATATATCCGAAGTGCGTTGAAAGATAGGGTATGTATATATATAAGTAACCGAGAGACAGATCCTAATATAGAAGTCTCTCTCTATTTCAGGTTCATGTTGCTGCGACTGTGGTTCTTACTGCCACGACCAATCTCCTTTTATATTTATTTTATGCTGTATGGAACCCTGGTGTAATACCTATTCACATATATCACACCTCGCCTTCTTGGAATGTGTCGGGATGGGTACCCATGGTTAAGTTCCCTTAAGTATATTCATTTATACATTCAAATTGGGTAGGGATACTCGGTTTAATACAATACCTATATAATATGTCAATGTAATTGGTTGTAATATGATGCGAGGAATCCTATGAACCTTGATTAACACCGACGAGTGGCTTGGTTAAACCATTACTTATATACTTCATTATTATCATAGTTAGTCGTATGGTATTGTTCAAGTATGATAAGCTTTCTAGTGCGTAGGCCTTATTTCTTATAATTCTATTAACACATAGTGACTTATACCACATAAAATATGTGCTCAAGCATGGAAGTCCTTCGAGTCTTTGGTTAACATGTTGTGTTTATATTTTGGATAGTGGCTTAAAGTATTTAATTATATATATAAATATATTGATTAAAAAGGAATTTGCTAAGTTATTATTCTACAAAGAGAAATAACTTTGATTTAGGAACTCTGTCAATTTATTACAGATCATGGACATAGTTTTTATGTTAATGTTGAAATGTTTTGAAAATACTCTCGACTAGAGGGCTTGGGGGAAAGAGAATATGGCAACAATGGTGTTGCAGGATGTAATCCTTTGCTATCAGATAATAATACAAGATATGACTTTCATTGTGGATGTAGCCCATACATTGGGTGAACCACGTATACATGGTGTCTCACATGTTTCTTGATGATGGTCTTGTTGATAATTATGTGTATCAATTTCTTTCTTTAGCAAATGAGCATAAATTGAGTTATATGGATGGTAATGGTTATAAATAGAAATATTTCTTTTTATTTTTGAATATTCACTAATTACTCACTAACATATTTGGGGTATGTGACATATGGTATCAGAGCGCAAGTTACAACACTCGGGCCTAATTGGGCTCAGCATGATGAAATAGCTGGATAAACCAATGGAGGGACTCTACCGGTAAGACGCAATGGGACGAATTCATTTTCAAAGATTCGGAAAGAGGTAATCGATAAGTAGTCTGCGAATTGCAAGTAAGTAAAGTTCCATTATATTTATTGCTGAAGCATTATGTTTAAACTAATGAATGAAAATAAGGTTCAAATTATGTTCCACTAGGAGTGCAACCATTGCTTTAAAATTTTGATAGATTAAGGTGTCTAAATTCTATTTACATATAAGCTAATATGTGTATGACGAATGGACATTGTTTTGAAAAATTCATCATAGGATGAGATATTGTAGACTCACAAAATAATGAATAGTTATATTCGGTTGAAAAATGAGTAGTTATTTAGGGGTTAATGAAATCAGATTTCCATTACAGATATGTAAGTTGTTTATAAAAGTAGAACTGATTTCGTCAATCAACTTTGCATAATTATGATTGAAGAAAGTCGATAATAGTATAGTAATTTATAACCATCTTACATTTATGGAAAGAACATAACAACAAAAGTTCAAATAACAATAAATGATAGTTGGTTTGGTAGATCTAATACCTTGGGGAAAGAAGTTTAAATAAACCCCACCAAGATTCTATTGTTATCTATACTTAGTAGTTGTACTTTAATGTAGCACTTAAAAGAGGAGCATTCTCTTGGTCGGATCGTGTATTCTAAAGGATAAAGAATATTGATACAGAGTTATTAAAAAAGGAAATGTATGCTAAATTTAGCTATCTTACAAACATCTCATATAGAAGTAGATTGTTTTAGACAATCACATTATGTTAACAATAATTTCCTTTTCATATTTAAAAATAGGGAAAAGTGCGTTAGAAGTGTGCTTATTTACGAATATATTGAGACAATAACCATAACGACTAAAGTATTAACAGATTTTCTCAAGATGAATGAAAATGCCATATTCCATCTAAAAGATATGGAGAATTATGATGAGACATGATATTATGTTGACTAACGAAAGTTATGAATTAAAAACTGTAAGCATAGGAATAATGCTTTCATATGATGAATATTGTCGACATACTAAAATTAGAGGTTGGATTACCATTCTTTGATGCACTCCAAAAATAAAATGTTTCTAGAAACTTTATTGATATATGAAGATATATAAAGGTACAGAAATTGTTTCACAACCATCTTGTAAATTTGTGAAGGAAAATTTTGAAAACATTAGAATGGTAAATCAGACAACCATTTGAATTTTAGAAATGACTGTAACTTATCGAGAGGATAAGATTTTATACCTCATAAAATTTTGATAAGATATTAATAAATGCTTTGTGCTAATTTTGTTGGTTAGAGTTTCCAAATATATGTCCTTCCATGATTAGGTTCAACAATGATTAAAGGTGATTAACACCTTAGGAAATCATGTTCCCTTATTAGTATCGAAAACTGATGTATTGAGTCATAATACACCCATCATGATAGTTAAAGTTAAGAAGATGGACTAAACTGCTTTAATTTCTTTAGGACATGATCTTGAGGTATTAGCGAATGTTGTGTAACAACCACCATAGATATATTTTATCTTATTGATCACTGTAGTATACAGAAGTCTGTTAACAAATTCAAAAGATTTTACATTTCGTTAATAGATAATATTCTACTAATGAGTAATGATGGGATATCCTTGATAATGTATTTTGAGTACATGTAATAAGAGGGTCAGATAAAGTTAACTATCTTTTGAAACAAAAATCCGAGAAAGGAAAATGGTTTGCGTTTGTAAAGTTATTTCAATTTTTACATACATAAGATCAAGAATCTTTATGCAGTGTTTGTACATGCAAAAGAAAATAGTATGAGGGTTATAAGACATGGTTCAGCATTAACAATATGCAAACTAGAAGTTGATGAACTCAATCGTGATTGTTTTTTAAAAGGATAAATAAAATGATTATTCTCCTGTTATGTGCTAGGGATGGCATAATGCAAACGACCTTACATTCAAAGAAAGAGTAGTGATTGCTAACAAGCCGCCTGATCGGAGAATGGTAAGACTCCTTGGATGGAGTATGGTGTTGACTAGGTAAATTTCATATACTACATATCAATTGATTTGATTATTGGTTTACATAGTAAAAGGGTTATGCTGACAAGGTAGTCAAGCGAGAAGTATATGCACCATATAATTGTTGGTGTGCAGTGGTATGCGAACCAAAAGAACATTCAATAAAATGATTTATTTTTATTTATTTATTTTTAAGTAATTGCATCATGGATTGATAATATGGCTGCCTTGAAAAAGAGGACAATCACTATGAAGAAGATGTATAATTAGCAACAAGGAAAATAACAAATGGTACTTTGGTTCTTTAAGTCAAATAAAACAGCAAGATCCACTTTGAAAGGGATTGAATTGATGATTGAAAATTTGAATCCGATGCCACAAGACCTAGGAAAACATTATAACACCAGGAAGCACAGGATGTTGTGTGGTGTTGAGAAAAATATATTAGATTGCTTGATGCTGGAAGCAAGTCTAAGACTTTTCTCCGTTTATAAGTCCATCACTTGATTTGCTTTAGTACTTGGTGCACTGTTAGCACTTAATGTGTTGGATTACTAAACACTTGATGTGTTTCTTGATGAAAACCCTAAATAGCATCGGTAGGAGATACGCTTTAGAACTATGGAAAGCCAATAATGGGTATCATCCTCGTGTTGGGTAGATCATGCATGTTATGAATACTACGTGTCTTATAGTAATAGAAACTGTTTGAGAAAAGAAAAAGACACCTACAATTGAAATTTGGAGGTACTCCAGGAGAACACACTATAAGTGTAGGTTTGAGTATATCTTTGATTAAGATCAAATGGAATGATGAATGTGTTTTGATGATTTAAAAATACAAATCTTGATGTATGAGGAATACTAAAGTAATTTTCATGAATATGACATGCATATATTTTATGACGATAGCAAATGTTGTAGGTGTCAAAGTAAGAGGTTGCAATACCTTGAGGTTGATACATAAATGTATGTTGAAAGTGAACTGGTTTGGATCAGGAGATTGGTATATTATGATAAATAAAACTAACCAGGATGAAGCATGGAGAAAGAGATAAAGAGACGAAATTGTCCAAACTGCGCAAAGGCGTGAACACCGAGGACGGTGTTGTTCTTAAGGGGAGTGGGATGTAATATCCCTCCTTTATGCCCTATCATTTTGTAAAATGTAAATGCAATTATAATAGTGTAAATGGCCCTAGTGAGAAGTTCAAGGCCAAGGCCCCACCTGTGGACCTTGGAAATATTGTTATGTTTTTTTTTCCTAAACGTTATTTTCAACTTAGGAGACTAAGGAAAGTGACGCAACTAACCAACGACAACTGAATCCCCTAAGGGAGAGGGGTTGACTGATTGACAGACTAGGTGAGAGGGGATGACAGGCTACAAAGACATGAGAAACTAAGACATTGATGACAGATGTCATCGTGGTTTTCGTAGGCACTTAGCAACCACTTATTTGGTTTTCCTAAGGTCTTATTTTTTTACCTTAAGTCCCTAGCAGAGTGAATACCTATCACAGGTGGGTAATACACTCCTATACCTTATTTCAGCTTGAAGCTACACATTAATTAACGATTCTAAGCAATTAAGAAATCATCTTAAATATACTGTAAACCAAACTAGAGTATTCAGGGAATTCCTATAATATATATATTTATATATAAGGTGGGAAAAAGGTAGGGTTATACAAATCCTTGTGATAATTTAATCATGCAGAGGTTGCATAGTTTGTTATATATAAACATATATATTTTAATTTGTTTTCCATTAAAAATGTATTATGAAAAGCTAAATCTTGAGATATATATGTATAAATATTTATATATATAAGACAAGAGTGGAGTTATTTTTAAATTCAAATTATATCTTGGGATAAACTATATATATAGAGAGAGAGAACTGCGAAGGCAATTCATGAGAAAATATATAAATTTATCCTCATAAATCTATATAAATATATATAGGTGGGTTAATATATGAAACTTATAGTATAGTAAACATGTTGTATACGTATGTTCTAGATTTTGTTACAGTAGTAGAAGGAGTGTTAACCCATCACCAGTACCTATTTGGGTGGGTGTATGAACTCTCGAAATTACCACCTATTGAATTCTCACCTAATTTCGGGTTGAACTCTAGTTGGCAGAGAGGATTTCCCTTATGAAGTGGACTCTCCACAGAGAGCTTAAGTTGTCTTTTGTTATTTAAGAAGTATGGATGGCTCGGAGGGAGGGGGGGCTAAATCTCGGGAGTAACCTTGGAGTTACAGAGAGATACCCTCGGGGTGAATTTCCTCTGCTTGGCGAATGCGTGTGGATTTCTGGTTCATTGATTATGAAATTTCATTGGGAAAGGACGGCTCGAAGAGCTCGATCCCCATCCTTGGCTTAGTTACAACATGTTTTTTGTCTTCATTTTAGAAGAAGGAGACTACAGTCTGCGTTAAGTTTGGATCGATTCTCCAACCAGATTATGATCTCCATGCTCCAGTTTGCGTTTTTGTTTGTGTGAAGGGTGTATTTTTCTTTCCGCTGGTATATAGCTCTCGGTTGTAGATACATCCTGGTAGAACTCTGTCTCATTATATTGCTGCCACTTAATGATTTATCTCTGACTGCGATAACATGATTTTCTTTTTATCGTCCATGCAGATCTTGGAGTTATGGTTTGCATCTATCAGTTGTGTGACTGCGTGAACACTTGGATAAGTAAGGGTGGGTTGAATGCGTATTGCCTCTCTAGATTTCTGTTTAGATGATCCCTGTCTTGGTGACTGCGTATTACCTTTCCAAAATGACCCCTATATCTGCGAATGCGTATTACCTTTCCAGAATGACCCCTGTATCTGCGAATGCATATTACCTTTCCAGATCTGATTGCTTAGATCCATCCATAATTTGGTTAATGTGTAACTACAGTAGATGGTGATGCGTTTCTGCACTTGGATCTGTGGGATTACCTTGCCTGAGTTTATACTGTTCATATGTGGAAGCCAGTGTAGACCTCCATTTATGCTATACACTTGTATTTTTATATTAAACTACCGATATGGATACTTCAAAAACTGAATTACTGTGCACTTGACACTTGACACTTGGTAGCACTACCTTCTTTTTGGAAGTCAAAATACCATTCTTGAAAAGGTATGGTTGCTGAGCCGAAACTACTCATTTAAAACCATGGTTATTAGTTGGGTTCTCTCGACTTTTGGTTTGAATTTTGATACTTGGATAATGGTCCTTGTGCTTATAATTTTGTTATCTATTTTTTTCATTTTAATTCTGAGTCGGATAATATGGGGATCTAACCCTGTCCTTTATATATTGTTTTTTATCATTTAGATATCCGAGATCAGGTTATGTAGAGACAATTCATGCATATATCTGAAGTGCGTTGAAATCCAGGGTATGTATATATATGTAAGTAACTGAGAGACAAATCCTAATATAGAAGTCTCTCTGTATTTCAGGTTCATGTTGTTGCAACTGTGGTTCTTACTGCTACGACCGATCTCCTTTTATATTTATTTTATGCTGTATGGAACGTTGGTGTAATACCTGTTCACATATATCACACCTCGAATTCTTGGAATGTGTCGGGCTAGGTACCCATGGTTAAGTTCCCTTAAGTATATTCTTTTATACATTCAAATTGGGTAGGGATACTTGGTTTAATACAATACCTATATAATATGTCAATGTAATTGGTTGTAATATGATGTGGGGAATCCTCTGAACCTTGGTTAACACCGACGAGTGGCTTGGTTAAACCATTACTTATATACTTCATTATTATCATAGTTAGTCGCATGGTATTGTTCAAGTATGATAAGCTTTCTAGTGCATAGACCTTATTGCTTATAATTCTATTAACACATAGTAACTTATACCACATAAAATATGTGCGCAAGCATGGAAGTCCTTTGGGTATTTGGTTAACATGTTGTGTTTATATTTTGGATAGTGGATTAAAGTATTTAGTTATATATATAAATATATTGACTGAAAAGGAATTTGCTAAGTTATTATTCTACAAAGAGAAATAACTCTAATTTAGGAACTCTGGCGAGTTATTACAGATCCTGAACATAGTTTTTATGCTAATGTTGAAATGTTTTGAAAATACTCTCGACTAGAGGGTTTGGGGGAAAGAGAATATGGCAACAATGGTGTTGCAGGATGTAATCCTTTGCTATCGGATAATAATACAAGATATGACTTTCGTTGTGGACGTAGCCCATACATTGGGTGAACCACGTATACATGGTGTCTCATATGTTTCTTGATGATGGTCTTGTTGATAATTATGTGTATCAATTTCTTTCTTTATCAAATGAGCATAAATTGAGTAATATGGATGGTAATGGTTATAAATACAAATATTTATTTTTATTTTTGAATATTCACTAATTACTCACTAACATATTTGGTGTATGTGAAATTTTCTCTTGGTATATTGGAGTAATTGAGCTATGTGCACCTCTCTTGGGATGACTTTTTTTGCTTGAAGGATGAATAGAATGTCTTCTAGGGTTTGATTTTTTGCACATGACAAGTTGATGTTAAGACTAGTTGTAATAGCTCATGCTTAAGGGTGACCTAAGGCACATTTCCTTGCTCATTCTTGATTAATGTTGGTAAGTTTATTCCTAACCCTAGATTAAACATTGCTCTTAAAGTGCTTTGGACTATGTTAGGGTTTGTTTGCTAGGAGTTTATCAACTTGCTTGAGGAGACCATCTTGCAAAAGAGCTCTCCATTGTTTAATCAGACCTTTGACGTCTCTATTTTCCCTAATCAGGGTTTCTCTACCTAACCCTTGAGGTTGCCAGCTTAGCCCTAGTTGAAAGTATCGAATACCATCTTAAGAAGAGGGACGTTAGCCTCGATCTCTCATAGCCCTGGGGTTTGAGACAAGAATCTCATACCCTATTCTTCAACTCTCTCTTTATCAAATGTTTAAATGTTTTTATTTTATGCAAAAAAAAAATTAGTATATTGTTGGAAAAACCTTAAAATCCTAAATAAATTCAAAATTACAAAAATATATGTGATTTGATATTTCTGGTCCACCCTAAAAAATTCCCCTAGGATTTCCTCCTTAAACCCTAGAGGGTGTCCTCTTTTGAGAAAGTGCATTGGGATACAATGAAATTATCGAAATTGGGTAATTGCTAGTTGTTTGGTATTTCTAGTTCACCCTCAAAGTGTGCCCTGGTGCAGTTATCCTCTTTCCCTTGAGAGCACACCTTTCTAAGGAGTTTCCTAGGGAAGTGTGATATTGTCTAGGGAAGAGTGAAATTGCCTTGAAAGGCATAAAATTCATTGATATTTGTGGTAAATTAAATAACTCCATCATTATATGATTATTATGTGACACTTCTTGTTTAATATTGTTTGGCTCCGATAAGGCATTGATCATAACCATTAGGGTTTGGTGGAAGGTATTTGTAGTTTGTTAATGGTTGTGGTATATTTAATCCATTAGGGTATCCCCCTAGGTTCTGGAGTAACCCGAAGTGTTGAGAGGTTAGATTGTGGTGACATTGAGTCTACTCTCTCCTGAGATTACCTACACTAGCCCTAGTGTCATGTCCTAAATTTGGCATTGGGTCACAATGGACTAAGCCCAATGACCATATTCATGAGATTTTGTCAAATTGATGTTAAGCGTCAAATAATTGCCAAGGAGGAAAATTACTAGTTTCATAGGTTTGGGGTGGAAGCTTTGGGATTTTAAATAAGGAGGATAATACATGATGTTTTTGCATTAGAATGGAATAAATATATAATAAAGGAGCTAATTAAATAAATAAAAGGGAAAATCAAAGTGGCAATTGATCATGAAGACACATTGTTATACCTCTATATTCCACAGTGTCGCATCTCCACCACAAACAGAGTTGACGACACTTCCCCTACTGTTTGAACCACCCAGAAGATGAGTAATCCTTGAAGGTAAATCCACCCTATCAAGTTTTAACCCAGCTGAGACTTTATTTACCCACACTACCGCGCCTTGCTCAGTTATAGGTGCGCGGTAGTCCACACTACCGCGTTATGCTCTGTTCCTTCTGCGCGGTACTACCGCGTTATGCTCAGACTGCAGGGCACGGTACTCTTTTTATAGTCTTTTTTCCATGGCTTGTGGGATTTTGGATTTTCGAAGATAGTGGAAGATTGGGGTCCCTGATTCGATCCCAACTCACTTTCTGTGATTAGAAACCTTGATCCACTTATCTCTCCCTAGATCCACCCATCTCTCTTGTTGGTTAACCCTACCATACACTATAAAAGAGAGGCATTCCATGGGGAAAAAGGGGAGGACTCTTGAAGTACCAAACTTATGATCTTGCAGCATTGTGGAGATAGCTAGAGGAGAAGGCTCTTGGAGCTAGAAGATTGGCTTGGACATCAAGCAACCCTTTGTAAGCATTCTTCAAGTTGTAATAAGATAACTTGTCTTGTCTTTCCCATTTCATGTGTATAGCATAAGTTCTTAGCATGGAATGTATCTAATCTAGATTTGAATCTAATCTTTACATTCAAGGTATTTGGAAGCTTGTATGTTTGTTCTTTGGTTGATCTTAACAGGTTCTACATTGGAGCTTTGGATCAAGAGCTAGAAGCGGGACAAACATCAGTTTGAAAGGTGTGTCTTATCTCTCATTGTTTCTGAATACATTTAATCTTGCTGTAAAAGTTAGTTCAGGAATTTCAAGCTAGCATTTGTTTTGACTTGTTTCTTGATTTAGAGTTAGTTGAGAATATGCTTTAAAGTTAAGAGAGTTTTCACTTATCCGTAGGGCAAAATTCTACATAACACACATGTAGGATGTGGGACCCACACAAGCTAGATTTGCCATGCCACATGGCATCCTACTCTTGCTATTTCGAATCCATAAGAAGCCAAATGTTCTTGGGGTGAGTTAGAAGGTCAATATACTTGGAATGAGTCATGTAAGGTCGAATTGGAGTGGAATAATAACTCCCATGGAAGAGGAAGATGCAATTTGGAGCTAGTGAGACACTTGGGCTAGATTCCCTAGCTCTATGACAACAATGATGAAGATGCTATGACACCTATGAGACAAATTAGACCTGAGGGCTGACATATGGAATTTATGACATTTCAGGGATTAAAATAGCATCCAAGAGGGCTCTCAAGTGAGTTAGGTAAGCCAAAGAGACACCAATTCGAATTGGGAGAAGGAGAGGCCTAGAATTGGAAGGACAAGTGGCATACTTGGGAATCTTTTCCCAAATTGAGTTGGCATGAATCTCTTGGAAGGAATTCGACCCATGGAGGACATTACAAGTATATAAATGTCATGAACAAAGAATAATGGCATCTTTTGATCATTTGTAGAATTTGCAATTGCATTTGTGAAGAGGGAGAGCTAGTGGATGACTAGTTTCTTGCCTTAGCCAATTTTGAGGGTGAAAGATTCCCATCCAAGTTGGTAATTGGAAAGTCCATTCGGACCTTTCATTTGGAGATTTAATGGAGTCTTTATTTGTAGGTGTAAGCTACAGGGTAGCTCATGGTTTCTTCTAGTGCAACAAATTCTCTCAACCATTTCCATTTTTTATGGCATATTCTTGATCCTTGAGGGAGGGCATTTTTGGTGAGCTATTGTACTCTTTGGGGGAGATTCTCATGCCCCATGTCTTTTATAATATGAATTAAATACTCTGTTCTTCATCTCCAGAAATTTCCAAGTCTAAATTCTAAGTGGAAATGTATAAATGTGATTTTTAATGAAGAAATGGTGCCATTTTCCCCATAGCTCTTGCATAGCGCTCTTGTGGTTGCATATAGTAGTGAAGGAATTCCATTTAGAATTCATGTACATGTAAGATGATATATATATATATATATATCTGTAATAACCATCTCATAATATCCACAAGTCGAGATTCGAAGAAAAACTATGTTAAATTGCTCATTAATGGACAAACAATGCCATTTCCCCACTACCTTGTTGTGAACCAATGTAATGTTGATGGATTCGAATGGATAAGTAAAATACTGATGGTTTATTGATGAATGGACTGTTATTGATGTATTATATAAGTTTAATTCTCATTACATAAGCATTTGGAGTCATTTTGTTGAGTTTCATAGCATTCGGAGAAGATTGCCTATCATTTCCCCCAAGGTTGAAACTAGTCTTTTTGCATCTGATTTAAGGGAGTTATAGCAACAATTAAAAGTGGAATGGTGATACATATGATTCCATGTTGATGTCATTGATATGTCTGTTGGTGTAAATACTGATCTAGAGGTTTTCCAATGTAGACCTAGGTACTTCACGATGCATGATACCAACAAAACCCCTATTCACCGGCCCTTTCGGCAACATACCGCGAACAGCCTGAGGTCTCACCTGAGGTGAAGCTTAGAGGGTGGTTGCGGAATCAGGTTTCCACAACCTGGTGATGCAAATTTCTAAACTAACGGATGCGCAACGTGGTAAGAACTTCCACGTTGCGAACAAGAGACTGTGCAAAGTCTTCTTCTTCACGTTAATTACGATTGCGCGGTACTGATGGACTACAGTAACAGGTCAGTGCAAAGGATATATACGCTTCCTTGTAGATCCCTCCTATGGGTTCTTAGACTAGGCGATGTGATGATAAGCTATCAACAACTTATCTCACAACACTGATAATGGGTCAGCGCGTTGACATACCACACGTTCCCTTCAAGGCTTGATCAACCTAACCACTCTTTACCTAACAATCTTAGTCATTCATCAACACTTAGACTGATGCAACGTATAACTTGAAATGAAATATGCAATGTTGCGTGTCCTGATATCGCGATTCAACCTTAGCACTTAACTGTGTGATTATTTAGCAGATCCAGACATTCAAAGGCTCATCAATGCTGAGTATTAACATTCATCTATATATGAACTACTTAATAACTTATTCCCATCCTTTCCAAGGCGAATACAGATAAAAGCAAACATACATCAGATAACTGTAACATCAAGCATTCAAATTGTAAATAGTTAAGTGACTGATCAATGGCAAACACACAAAGCAGCTCATAGCATGGTATTTAACGTGGTTCACCCCCCAGATGGAAGGCTACATCCACAAGAACTGTTGTTTTATTATCTTAGGGAAGGGTACAACAGTTCTTCGTCTGCGCACTTGGCTACAGATGCTCTTCTCTCTCTCTCAAAATTAGGTCTCTGCACACTCAGCTGTAAATCCTTTACAATAGCTCCAAACTTACAAAACTCTAACCATGTTCAATAATAACCAACAAAATCGAAGAGTAACCCTTTCCCATACAAAATTGCCTTTTTTATAGATCAAGACCCGTGGGTCATGTCTATACATTTTGAAGGTAGAAACCCTTAGGTTTACAAAATTGTCACATGCACGCCAATAGGTTTCTCTCACCGATTTGTTCCTTCTTTCATGACCTTTAGACAACTCGTTGAAGTAGTAGTTCTCTGTGTTGTGCAACCAGTCACCTTCCTCCCGATCTGCACCTACTCACCGCTTGGTAGTTATCGAGCATCTTTGCCAAAAATAGATCTCCCATGATCTAACCGGAGTATGTGCTATCTTCCGTCCAATACTCTGCTTAGCTGTATATTTCGTTGACCAAACACATTGCATTGTTGTCCTCCTCGCAGCACTGTCTTCGCAGCTCTTCTGACACTGCGCTGCGCGCAACTTCACAGCATTCCAAAACTTATCCCAAAATTGTTCCAACTAAACTGTGCTCAACTCCGCAGTTCTCAAAACCCTTCCTTCTCAAAATGCCCCACCCGGGCCAGGCCCAACAGGCCCCTAACACTTACATGTGGCTTGCCCCCGAGCCACCTGCAGGTGCATCTTCCTCCATCTGTTATGCTGCCTGCGGAGCTAGCCTTGCAGCGAACTCATTGTATGTACCAATAAGCTTCTCGACTGTGGCCTTGGTGTCTTGCTCGACTTGCTTAACTGTGTCGAGCATTTCAGGTGTGACCTCTTCGTGAATCTGTCCTTCCACCTGTGCTTGATTCTCGCGTAGCTCCCTTAACTTTTCTTTGATCTCCTGCGAGATTGTGCCAGCATCCTCCAGTAATGGCTGCAACTTATCACCCAACTCAGTCTCTTTTTCTCTTAAGGTTTGCACTTCCTTCTTGAGACTGTTTATTTCCCCGTATTTCGGCAGTTTATCTCTTGCCGGTAGGGCCTTAACTTCTTCACTCAACTTTTCAAGTGCTCCTTGCTTTTCTTTCACTGCATTCTTTACTTGCAGTAATGCCGGGTCTTCTTCGAGGGCAGTGAATGCGTTCGATGCCACTTCTAACAAGCTGTGGCACTTCAACACCTTTGCAGCTATGCTTTCTGCAGCTTCTTTTACCTACTGTGCTCTTAACTGTTGCTGATCTGGTGGGGTTTGTGGATTAATTTGTGCCTTCAAGGCAGAAATATCAGACTCATGCAAGATCTCCATGTCTTGCATCTCGGTCTTAAGACTGGTTACTTGGTCGCCAATCTTAACGATGGTATCTGCTGGTTCTTGTTGCACTTCAAATTCATCTATGTTCTCTGCGACTCCAGTGATTTTGGATTCCAGTGTTAGTCGACGATCATGCGCATATTGTAGTTCCATATCTCTCTGCGAGCTATCTACCTCTAAATTCCTGTTAGATGCTTGCAGCTCAGCTTGCCCCTTCAGCGCATCAGTCGTTCTCTCATGCATTTCTTACACACACTGCAAATGTAAGTAGTGTAGGCCCGGTAGTGGTATTTTTGCTAAGTCAAGCTCCACTCGCTCAACATCCTTCATGTCTAGCATAATCTGTTCTGGTAAGGGAATTTTAACATTCAATGGTTCTAAGTGGACGATACAGGACCTCGTGGGGATTGTAATTTGCTGTTGCGAAGTCCCCACCGACTTCCCTTAAGTCTTCGATTCCTACGGAAAGGGTAATCTTTTGCTTGCTTCATCAAATTTTTGTGAAATCCCTTGCAGTGTAGTCAGGTTCTGGCTCAAACTGTCCTGTATCGCCTTTTCCTTCTTCTCCTTTTCATTCGAGAGCTCCTCCATCTGCTCAGTGACCTTCACGGCAATCATTATGTAGTCATCCTCACGAAGCACTGTGTCTAATTTTTTTTTACTTGATTTCTGTTTTTTCCTTGGTTCCTTGTGCCCTGAAGGACTTCCAGTGTCCTTCCTTTTTCCTGACTCTTTGTCTTCTACTATGGGACACGGGATAGGGTTATCCTCGCCAAAATCACTTTGGACGTCCACAACCTCAACTTGGAATTCAGCTGGCCATTCCTTCATGATATTCTCAATATCTTCCTCGTACATATGGTAGTTTCCTGGGTACTAGTCAGGATTCTTTGTCTGCGTTTTAGCTGAAATTGAGATGCATTTCATCGCAACATAAAAGTTGACAATGCGGATATATTTGCTTGTTATTTGCTTTGTTATTCGAGGTGTAAGCATGATGGCCTCGCGCAGCTGGTCATAATATGTGTAAAAGACCATTGCTGTCTCGTGTTGTCTTTCAGGGTTCAAATTTTCCCAAAGGTTCTAGTACCGAGCACCTCTACAGTCCAAAGTGTCTGTGTTCACTCCAACGTACTGCTTAGGCTCCCTCCATCCCACGAAGGCAATCAACACTATTAGCAAGGTGAAATGGAAGTATCCACCATTGATATGCGTGTCATTCAAATCCTCTAGGAACCCATTCAGTAGATATTGACACCAATTAAATTCTTCTCCTTTAGCGACTGCGGTGCCAAGTAATGCTGCGCCTGCAGAGACTTCTAATGGTATGCACTTTCTGAGAATTTTGCCCACTAACAACTACATGACAAACCGTATTGCTTGGTAATTTATGTCATCCATCTGGAAGCCTTGCTTCCCTTTTACGACAGACTGTGTTTGCTTCATCAACGTGGCTACCTATTTATCCTTGCTCTTCCCCTGAAAAAACTTCTTTGGGTCTTCTCCCCTTTTGCTCAACCCAGTTATCCGATGGATCAAGTCAATCGTCAGGTCAGTGTTTTGGTCAAGCCATAAATATCCCTGATGGATGCGTTCCATCAGAGTTCACACCACCGCATTAAGCTCCAACGATCTGTCAAAGTGTGGGAGCCTGAGTAGATTGAGAAGCACCAACTTGGCTACTACAGACAGCCAGCTTTTCGTGACCAAATTGAGGTTTCCCTTTACATTCTTCTTCCAACACATGTATTTGTCGAGCTGGAATTGTGGGAATCTTGGCTCATTTGGTTTCTCTTTCTGCATTGCAAGAAGATCATATTCCTCCCATTTACAGTTGGGAATCTTTACCAGCAGATTTTTTGTCCACCTCGACATGCTTTGATATCGGCGAGAGTGGTATCTCATACTTTGGACTCTTTAGTATTTTAATGGCCGGTGCATCCAGTGCACGTGGTGAGATATAATCTGGGGTCATAGTTAAAGGTATCTCCTTATCGGCAATGGGCTTATTTGGCCCCACTGAACTTGTCTTCGGTAGCTTTGTTCGCAGCCCTACCAGATTTTTGCCTTTGTCTTGCATTGAAGGACCGTGTCTTGGTGATCTTCTTAGTGCTTGATCTGGTTTAGTGACAACTTTCTTGTTCGGGGTTCTCATTAACCCGTCAATCCCTCCGTATTGGAACAACCTCATAGTCTCCTGGACCATGAACACTTTGTCAATAAAGGATCTCTCTGATTTTCACTTGCACACTTACTCGGTAAACTAGTGGATAACTTGCATAATTAATTCATAAAACAATGTCTACAAGAAATTCTAAGTGCTCTGGTGATGCCCGCGAGTCTAAATGTTGCATTATTTATAAGCATGGATGCTCCTCCTCCGCGCCCCTTAACGGTTAGATAAGTATTAAATGTAGTATCCATTAACTAAATCCGGTAGATGCTTCGGTCGATTCCTTCATTAACTCGTTCAAAACAACTATTTGTGTATTAAATGCTGGAGCGGTTGGTAGGAAAGTACTGTATAACGGCTATATTTTTTACTGACACTGTAACGGCTATTTTCTGGAGCATTGCGTCGAATTGCGCAGCAGGTCATCATTGGTCCTACATTGTTACTTCACGTTGTCTAATTTATTTTCTCTTTGGGGTTGCCTTTTGAATGTCGCAACAGCGCAGTGTTTCGTTTCTTTTCCCTTTTCTTTTCTCATCATATTATATCTATATATCTATATATCTATATATATATCTATATATCTATATATCTATATATATATCTATATATATATCTATATATATATCTATATATCTATATATCTATATATATATCTATATATATATCTATATATCTATATATATATCTATCTATATATCTATATATCTATATATCTATATATATATCTATATATCTATATATATATTTTGACGTGCAGCCTCGATAGTGCTGCACAGTGCATAGATCTATCTCAGTAACTTTGTGTACAGACTCTTCGCAGTTTCTAGTGCCCAATTCCAACTGTACTTCGCACTTAGAAATTTTTTTCCCTTCTTGATCATACATGATGCTGCTGTTGGCAGGAAAACTACCCTATAGTAAGGAATCTGATACTATCAACTGAAGGGGGATGATAGGTAAACGTATTAACTGCGTTATAGAGATGTTTATGAAAGGAAATAGGTTATAGGCCTTGAGAACATACCTTTCGAATGACGTTCGATCCTAGCTCTTATTTGATCTTGCATTCGATCCTCAAGTCCACCTCCCGTTCACTAAACCTACAATACAAGTACCTTTCTCAACGTATCTTGGATAATATATAATAATGTAAAAAGACAAAGCAATTTAAACATTCAATATTAACCAAAACAAATCTAAACTAGTATATAACTTCAATGAACACTTAATTTGGGATAAGAAAGACGCTTCAACCTTTTATTGTCAAATGAAAATTGATGTTACAAATATACCTGACTTTGTGACATGCTCCTGCAACTTGATCCTGGGCTCTTGCTCTTCTCTAGCTTGGATATCTTCCAGCATAAACTCCTCCAATGCAAGCTTCTCTTTAAAAGTATCCTAATAACATTCATGTCTCTAACCCCTCTCTTTATTCTTCCCTGTATTTATAGGACATCAGAAGCAGTTCAAGTCGAGAGATGGTTATAGAGGAAGTTGGGGAAGTTGGGAAACTACCTACAACTAATCCTCTTCGTGAAATTAATTATTTTTTAATCATCTTTTGAGATGTACGCTACTATTGTTCAATGAAGTAGTGTTTAGGGTGCCACTTTAGTGCTTGTAAACTAGCGCTCATAACTTTTTAAATGTTGAGCGCTACTATGCTGAATAGGAGTAGCGCTCATAAGGCTTGAGCGCTACTATGACACACTGGAGTAGCATACAGGCGCTAGTCTATTGAAGTAGAGTAGCGCTCATATCTCAGAATGACATTTTTATGGTTTTTTCAGTGTTGTCAGGGGATGGAGTAAGTCAAAGTCTCATCTAGGGTCAACATGATCCTCCATCCAAGTTGTCCTTTTGTGGATCAACAGCTCAGGGTGATCACGGACGGAGAGGTGCAGGTTTGACCTATAATAGATGCCCCCTAATGTGTGAGGTCAGAGGGAAACAATGGCCGAAATACATTATAATCCAAATCCAGATGAGGAGCAAAGAACCGCAGAAACAAGTCACAAGAACACTTGAAACAAAGATCAAGGTCAGCAAGCAATTACATCTTTGACATCATATAGATGTGCAGTGTGATACAACATGATTTATGATACATAACAAGGAGATGTATATATAGCATGGCCACTTGGAATACAAGCGTGGATCCATGTCAAACTGAGAGATCATAGCCATAACAACAAACTGGATCTATGTCTCATGGAGAGCCGAATATAAGTGGGGCTCAGTCTTGCGCAACTTGGGTGATAACATAATGAGGTAATGTCATCCAAAAATCCCAAGGTCTTCATCCAAAAACAACTCTAGGTACAAACCCTAACCATGTGAATAGATGAGCTGACAGTCGAACATGGGGGGTGTCGTTTGATTACCAGTCATTGATGTATACCGTTAACAAACGCGAGGACTTCCACCGATAATGATGATGGGGCCGAAGGTACCAAGTACGATCCACCAAGTGTGAATAAATGGACTTGGATTCGAACACTTGGGGATCCTGTCGAAGAAGAGACATTGATGTATTCTCAACATTCAACAGCGAGGAAAATTGCCATTGGTGACTGCAATCTCCAAGGTACTAACCGAAACTCTAAACTTCATTCCCAGAGTAAAATGAGTTGATGTCGATGGGAAGAAGTTAGTTGGAAGGGAGGCTTTAAGGCATCCTCCATCATCCAACTCAAGGAACACTCAACTGGTATGAGCTGATATGGAATATGTACCAAGATTGACACTAGGATGGCCGACACATGAGGTCAAGGTAAACTACAGAATGGCCGACATAGGGTATATCCTTGAACAGTGAGCACAACACAAAGTGACTTAGGCAGTTTCTGACATAGTGGGGTAAATGATAAGCCTGAAATGTAAGAGACATTATCAGACCCTCCATATGGTTGGAAGAATAACCAACCGAGGGAGTAAACAACTCGGAGATCAGGTTCACCCTGAGGTCAAAAACTAAACCCAACTGACAAGATAGACTCAAGTAGGTGCTGTGTTCAAGGATAGAACTAACTGAACTGCCTTTGACATTGAATATATGACACATCTTTCCAATCCCTTATTCTTTTTAGATAAAAGAATACCTTTCTTGTTGTTTTAGTGAGTCCAAGAAAGAATGAAAACTCAATAGATCCAACCATGTAAAAAGTTTAACGAGCCCATGGGAGGAAGACTCAGAACCTTCTTCATTATTTACAGAGTTTGAAGAAGAGATAGAAGACTACTCTATATTACTGATCTCTGGATTTTAATATCGAGCCAAGATCTGTTCTTACTCGCCGGTGTTTTCAATTTTAAGGAGTCTAAAAAACTTAAACAATAACTCCATATATCTACTTGTGGATTTTAGTATCGGGCCCAAGCAGATTAATGCTCACCGGTGTTTTCCTGTTTATAGAGTCTGAAAAACTTAAACAATCCTCTTTTCACTTATCCGTGGATTTTATATCGAGCCTGGATTGGTCTGTGCTCAGCGGTGTTTTCTTGTTTATAGAGTTGAAAAACTTAAACAGTCCTCTACTTACCCTCTTGTGGATTTCACATCGAGCCCGAGTAGGTGAATGCTCGCTTGGTATTTTCATGTTTAGAGAGCCTGGAAACCCTAAAGAAAGGCTCCAAAAGGTCATTTTTCGTGCCGTTAGTCTCCTCCCCTGAAAAGGTATAAAACAAAGGGAAAAGAACTCTTCTAGCCCATACAGAAGTATACCTAGAGTATACCTTTTCCGTAATTAATCCACCTGGCCTGGAAAGGGGATAATTCTATACCTGAGTGGATGAGCCTTCGATTACTTTAACGAGCTCGAAGAGGACAAGCTTGCTCGGCAATATTGTTTAGGTTTAAATAGTCCAAACAAGAGCTTAAAATGACTTAAAGGTCAGCTTCTGGGATCATAGCTTCATAATCTGCCAAAACTAGGTCTTCAACAAAATATTAGTTAATGCGACAAAAATCTCGAATGATATATAAATTTGAACTATCAACTAGTTGACCAAGTCTAACATCGAGAGTTTTGAAACTTAGGAGATTGATCCTACAAAAATTTAAGGAAAAATGCGAGCTGGATTAGTATTTCACCATATGTATGTTTCAATTAATTAATTAGGTGATTTTGATAAAAATTTTGAAACTATAGAAAACTAAACAATGGTGGGTAAAAATCAAACTCCAATTCATATATATAATTTCATTTTAAAAATCAATTTCCAATTTGTTTTTGTAGGGCAAAGATTTGGGGAAACCTTTGGCATTTTCAAATCTCCATGGCGATCAAATCAAGCATCCAAACGCCGATCTTCTTCCACCAAGTGAGTTAGAATCCTCCCTACTTGCATTTTCATGGTTTAGTTTTCATTTTTTGAGCCAAAAATTGCTTGCAACGCGATGCTCACAACTTTTACTGCGCGGGCGCTACTGTGTAAAAATAACAGTAGTGTGTAAAGGGGATGAGTGCTACTGTGCTCAAACAGAGTAGCGCCCATACGTGACTGTGTAGTATACACAGTAGCACTCAAGTCTGAAAACCTAAAAGCAAGCGCCGAGACTAAAAAGAATGTCATTTTTTGTGCAGGATGGTTCTTCAATGGAGGGAGAGAGAACATGAGGACATGGATAGGTTGGCCATGCAAGATCCGACCACTCTCCATGCTCTCCAAAGATGTGGTTTATTGAAGTTTTATCGAACCGTAAACATGAGGGCCCTCAACAAATTATTTCGAAGACTTATTTAGTACTGGGATGTGGATACCAATACTTTTGTCATCCGTGGGAAAACTTTGGAGCTTACAGTTGATGACATATATTTCATTACTGGTCTCTCACGGAGAGGAGATGTAATAAATCTGAAAGGGTCTTCTCGTGTGGGCATAAGGTCTGTGCAAGAGTACGTGAATTCATATTGTGTGGCTGGAGCTGAGAAATCAGGAAGCCAAGTCTTGATTTGAACCATTGAAGGCCTCCCCTTGAAGGTGATAGTGAGTATGATCAACCAAGTGGTAGGTAATGCCTCACTACACCTAGCTTCCAGGAACACTATGCATGTTGGTGTACAATTCTTACACGGTCATGTATATGATTGGTGTACTAGTTTATCGGCGAGCATGAAATCTCAATTGACAGGTTGCAAATCCGGCACAATGAAGAATTTTGGGTATGGTAGAATTTTGTGTACTTTCTTCTTTGAGAGGATGCCTGCTATCAGTTTGGGGATGCCTCTACCTCAGCTTAACCCCCGTGAGCCCAGACTAGGCCGTTGGGGTGACATATTCCTCCGCCAGGGTGGTGGGGAAAGTCACTATTGTTATCATACTGATGATTTCTGGGGGTGGTGGGAGAGGCAAGTGCCCGCTTTTGAGAAGTTTCCATATGCTGGATTGGATTTCCGTCATGATCCAGAACTAGTGCTTCCTCCAGGTGGAGCCTGGGGAGATATTGGTATGTTTAATTTTTTGAGAATTATTTAATTTTTTCAAACTTTTCAAATATTTGATTTTTATAAATGAATTTTGAAGTGCTAAACAAGTGTCATATGCAGATCTTGGGCCTGTTCATCCCGAGGGACATCCTACCATCTTTTTGAGGCCAGGTGATATTACTGCAGCAGATGCTATGTTGGGGACAATAGAGAGAAAAGTGAGTTGGTTGATTCACAAAGTTCCTGCATGACGTATGGATCAGATACCTATTGATATGTAGGAAGATGTTATTGGGGTGCCCCCAGCATGGCTTAGGGTGCTGCGGAAGATAGCTAGGCTAGTCATATGTTATCGCAATGCAGTAGATGATGATGAGGTCCCTCCTTCTCCATAGGAGAGGGATACATTCTATGTATATATTTTTGAGGCTACTATGCCCAATTTTGTACTTATATGACATGACTTGATAGACTTGTGATCCAAAACTCATATATTTTTTGATACAGTATCGGCTATGTACAGTATCAGTTATTTACATATGTATGTGTTTGAATTTTATGTGTGCAATGTTGTTTATGAAAGTGTATGATACAAATTCCAGTCTAACGCATAGTTTGCTAATGAATCAGCTAATGTGTTTGAACTTCTTGGAATGTGTTCATATATAATAGAATCAAACTGTCTTTCCAATAGTTTAACTCATAGAAACTAACGTAGCAATCCAGGATCCCTAATCTGGTAGACACTTGTTAACTGAAATACAATTAATTGTGAGTCAAGTCTTACCTCCAAATGTGAACTGCCATGACTGAGAGAATCTCGGAGAAGTTCTATAACTGAACTGTATTCAGCCACATTATTAGTGGTAGGACCCAAACAAACCCCCCTTAAAGAGACAAGTTGCTAGCGGGTGAGTAAATGACCCAAGCTGCTGCAGCCAACTGACAGGTGTGGCGACTGGCGCCATCAGCAAATCCTAAGAAATGTTCGGTTGACATCTGGTACACGAAACGAAAAGCACACATAAGATTAACTAACAAGCATAACGAAAACTAGCTTTACAAAAATATACAGCTATGTTACAAGAAAAAGTACGTCATCCTAAGCGTAGTACTTCTTCAGGTATGGTCAATGCCTAGATCCTCCTCGTGAGATCGAGCAATGGTGTCATGGAAATCACGAAAAAGATTGGTATACGGAATGATTTCATCGAGATAACATCCCGTTTCAATAAAAATGTTTCCAGTGACCCCAGTGGAAATGTTGACCAGAAAGGTATTCAATCTATTCTCTTCAACAAAACCAACTTGTGAAGTAGAAATGAAATTATCATTTCGACTGGGTGTTGGATAAAACTCGCCTCTCTCTATCAAGTTAATAAAGGGAAACAAGAAGGACCTAGGATCTATATGTTCATGAGGATGGTCTAGGTCAGTCATGGCTTCTAAAATTTCCTGCTCAGAAGGTAAAGTAGTATCCAAACTGTCAAGAGAGTGGGTCGGGTCGGGTGACTGAGTAGCAACACAATCGATATTTGACTCAATAGACACCAATGGAGTCAATATATGTTCTGTTGCAGTTTGATATGAGTCCAAGTGGGTTACTTCTGCAACAGGAGTGGGCATGGAGGGGTTTGAATTAGTTGGGAGAAACCCAGGATCAGTTGTTAAACTAACCATGGAAATTTCAGACGATGAACATCCCTCAGAACCAACAAATAAGGTAGGAGCTGGTAGGTCAAAAGTGCCAATTAATGACCCGTAAAGTCCTGCTCCTAAACTCTCACCAACCGGGGCGGTTTGATCAAATAAAGGAATTGTGGTCTTTGAAGAAGTCTGGTTGTTTCTCTGAGTGAAAGAAAGTTGATCGACTGTAACGACCTTACCTTCAAATGGGAACATAACAACTCAAAAAACTGTCGATGCAATGGCTTGCATGGCATATGTCTAGCTCCTGCTTAATAACATATTGTAATCAAGCGGAGCATCCAGAACTTCTACTTCTACAGCAACTGTCTTACCGACCAATGTGACATCAAATGATGGCAAAACCCCATGTGGACGGAAAGTCCTGCGATCAAATGCAGTAAGTAGTGTGTTAGAAGGGGCTAACTCGAGGGAACCCAAAGCTTTCCAACAGGAAATTGACATTACGTAGGTCGACGCACCCTCATCTACTACAGCTCATCTGATGGTCATTGGGCCATGGACGACTTCAATCTGAAGAGCAACGTGGTAGGGCAACCGGTGTTTGATATCAGTCATATCAAATCGCGTAGACATGTTAGAGGATTCCATACTTCCAATAGCTGCTAGAAGTGCATTCCGTTGTAAAGGACAACTTTGCAAGACTTCTAAGGTAGACATGGCACAATGAGTGTGGGCTAAATCTTCAACCACGTTGTAGTTGGAGGCAGCCCGAGTGTTGGGATTGTGCGATGCTCGTTTCAAGACACCTTTCGGGATCTTGGGCATTGGGTCCATAGGTATGTGGAGTGGAGTGGAGGATTCTGGAATCTCTTTATCCTTTTTTTGTGCGTCCGGGGTATAATTCCTGGCTCTCGTTTGTAAGAGTGCATCCGAATTAACCATGTTAATAAAAGTTTGATCAACCGTAGCATGTGTAGTGCCCCCAGTGTTGGAGGTACCAGAAGTTTAGCTCTGCCCCTTAGGGAATGGATCGTTCAATATGGCAGGCTTCTTTTCTCTTAATAGATTATGGGCTTCTTCAAGCAGAGGGCATTGGTGAGTAAGGTGGTCCTGCTTGCAAAGTTTACAAGGGAACTTAACCTTCTTTTTCTCTTTGTTACCCTCTTCGGCATTCTTTTTTTTGGGCTTCTGATGGTTCCCCTCTCTTTTCTTGCCCTTCTTTTTGTTATTGGGCTGTCGAGGGCCCTTTTGATTGTTCTGAACCTGGTTGACAGGCTCAGAAGTAGAAGGAGAGGTTGTGATGGAAGAAACTTCTGCAGTTGATTGTTTGATAGATAAGGCATGAACCTGTTTGGTCAATGCTTCGAAAGCTACAGAGTCAACTGAACCCACTATGCTGTCAGCATGTGGTCCAGGTTTAGGTCTACTCAAATCAGTATTCGATCGCGGTGCATCGGGTATGATCTCATACAGTAACCCGGATTGTGCATAAACGAGATCTAACTGCTCGGTCCGTAGGATGGCTTCTTCCTCGTTAGACACTCCAGACGTAGCTACTTCCTTAAAAATGTAAGGAAGGAGTGATTTCAAATACCACTCAAGAAGGAATTCTGGAGGTATGTTGGCCTTAATGAGCCTCTTCCGTCTTTGCCACTCCTGAATATGGTCAGATAAATGAGTGGCTTTATTTTGCCTAAATGTAGACAAAAGGTCTGTTTCGGCATCATACCGAATAGGAAGCTGGAAGTGATTCAAAAAGACAGTCGCGAGATCCCCAAAATTAGAGAATGTAGCTGCAGGTAACTCAATGTACCATTTGGCTGCAGCACCGGTTAAAGTCCTTTGGAACATTCTCAATCTAATGGAGTCTTCATTTAATGAGTTCGAGGAACACCATAAATGGAAAGTAGTGACATGGTCACCAGGCTATTCACCTGTTTTTCCTTCAAATTTTGGAATGTCCGAAGGTAACTTGGTAGGAACTGGTGGCCATGTAGCATTATGATACACTGGATCATTGGTCAGTTTGGAAAGATCTGGAAAATTTAAAGTTGCCAGAAATGGTAAACGAGGCTGATAAGACGGTACTTGATAAGCTGGGGTCGAAAAAGGGGAACCACCCATAGTTTGACCCGTGAACTGCTGGTAGTTGTTTCCCCCAGCCATCTGTTGGTAGGGGTTGCCCCCAACCATCTATTGGTAAGGGTTGCCCCCGACCATCTCCTGATAGGGATTTCCACCTACCATCTATTGATAGGGGTTGCCCCCAGTTACTTGTTGGTAGGGGTTGCCCCCTGCCATCTGTTGTTGCGTGAAAGGATTAGTGAAATTTCCCCACCCATATGAAAGTGGGTTAGTGCTCTGTGGGTTCGTCCACTGTGGCTGGGTGTTAGTCCCGCCATATTACTGGTTAAAAATATTACCCCCTCCCCCTGAAAATAAGGAAAAAGGGACATTGCCTACACACATATTACATTGATTCATGTTGGGACCTGCAAAGGTATTGAAACCAGTGGCATCTGACGTAGATGGTGCAGTCATGGTACTCATGACAGGCACAGTTGCAGAAGCACTTGGCCCTATGACGGGTGTGGAAATTCAAGTACTGGGTATCTGATATAATGGTTGAAACACAGGAGGTGGCACTAAATTGGCTATACTGCTAGGTCCAACAGTAGGTGTAGAGGTAGGTGCCATAGTTGTTGAACTTGGCATACTTAACGTACCAGTATTAAAACTGAAATACGGAGTGGACACAAAGGTTGTCTGTGCCGAACTCGGTGTAGCAATAAAAGGAGGATTTATAGTGTTAGTGTTCATACCTATGGTGGGAGTTTGTGGAACTCCCTGTTCACCTTCTAGAGTATACATCAAATGTCCAGGAAATAAATTATATGCACTGTAATTGGGCTGTTGGAAACCAACGGGTAATAGAAGCGGATTTCTAGGGTTGGTCAGAGGAGGATTAAAGGGAGTTCTATACTCCGTAGAAGTAAGATATTCAATCTCAACTGAACTAAAATGTCGTTGATCTGGAGTACCCGGTTGTGGTTCCTCAGGAACCTCTATTTCAGGGTTTTCTATTGCTATTTGTTGTTCTTCAGGAAACTCAGTTTCAAGTGGTAATTCCTCAGGAATTCCTATTTCAGGATTTTCCATTGTAAAAATTTCCTCAGGACGTTCTGTTTCAGGAATGGTTTCTGAAGAAACACTGGGGTTCACCCGCTGTCGTCTAGCTGGCGGTAAAGGTTCTGTTCTAAGAGGCGGAAGGTTTTGAAGCCTTCTTGATCTACAAAATTCTTGGTTCTCCATGATTATATATATAAATAAAAACTAGAAAACCTAGTGGCCACTACGACTAGGGGGAAAACAGCACGCCAACTAAAAAAGTCCTAAGTATGCAAACCAAGCAAACAAGATGCCTTCCGAAGAAGATTCTGGGATGATGAGGGCCCATAACAGATCAACGAAGGAAGAAAGACAGTTACCCGGGGTCCACAATACAATGACTAAGGGTGCAAGCGCTGGAATCACCCAATCGCCCTCCCAAAGACCTGCAAGGGATTTCCTCCCACGTCTGTCCTAGGTACAACAGATATACCCTCCGCTGTCACCTGTTTATGAACCTATGGTCAGATACTAAGGATACCACAACACCGAAAACTCTTGGGGGAACAGTCGCTGGTCGAATCAGAAGGCATGGGTAGGGTAACTGAGCCCGAAACTCAAAAGAGTCCCCATACGCAATCCAATCCTAGTATATGCTCGAAACAGAAAGTAGGAGGAGTATTCCCAACAATCTGATCTCACAAGACCTACTGCATATATCCCAGGCAAGCTTTGAGAGAAATGGATTTACCTGTGATAGTCGAACTACGATTTTTGCGTAATGTGTGATCTTGAGTGGTTTAAGGTGATTTAAACTCAATATCCTATGCAAGACTAATTGGTGTAGTGTATCCCTAAAAAAGAAAAATTGTTTCTATTTGATTTTATTAAAAAAAAATTTAGGGCTGTTATTACTCAAAAGGTAGTGCGTTTGTGTGGCGTGGTTGCAACAGAAAAGCAAAAGTGCATAAATTCTAACTTTCAACAACAAAACTCTTTTTTTTTTTTTTTTTCATTTAAAATTCTTTTCCAAACTGAAAAACTGAGCAAATCTACTTAAATTCCTTTTTTGTTTTCTTTTGAAAAAATAACCTATGCTATCTTGTAACAAACATAAGCCTTATTAAATCTTAAGCTACCAAAATTTTTTCTTTTTCTGTTACCATAAACAAAAAAGAACTATAAACATAGAAAACAAATAAGACTTGTGTGCAATGTGTAAGTATGGCTAAAAATGGTTCCTAAGCTTATAGCTGTCAAGGCACTAGCTCAAAAAAGACTTGTCCTACAGGTTTTTTGCCAAAGAAAAAGCCTCTATACTTGGAAACAAAGTGGGGAGAAAACAAAGGAGAAAGATACAAGAGGACTGACCCAAAGCATCTAACCCTAGCAAGACCACTATGCCAAGCAAAAGTAGGCAAGCAAGCTACCAACCACCCTACTAATACACGAACTGAGAAATGAATCAACCTAAAGCACTTTAAACACACTTGAAACTAGAAAAGACAACAAGTCAAAGAAGGTTGGAAATCAACAAGTTCGGAAGACACCCTAAAGGCTCCAAAACAAACCAAACCCTAAAACAAAGGATAAGATAGGTAAAGAGAAATCAAATGTTGCTACAAACAACGAATGCAAAAGTATGCAGGTTTGTAAACTAGCAACATACAGTCAGGGCAAGAATGAGCGGAAGTGTTCACCACAAAACACAACCTAGTCTTCCAAAAAAGTTATAAATAGTCCAAACATTCCACAGGTAAGCAAGCGATCTAAAGATGGTAAAAAGACTCAAAGAAAGGTTCTACGACTTAGAGAAAATTTTAAAACCTCAAATACCAGTCAAGGAGATCTAACAACAAAGTCAAAAAACCACCAAAAAGGCTAAAACTCAAGCAGACCACTAACAGAAGGCTACAAGAAATATACCCTACTGTGCAGTAGGGAAACTTGCGCTCCTAAATAAATGGGCGCTACTGTATGTATAGCACAGTAGCATATGGGCGCTACTCTATGTACAACAAAGTAGCGCTTAGGTCTTAAAAGCTTAAAAAATTGACTTTGAAAATATGCAAAAAGACTGATTGAAGCATAGAAAAACAAGCAGGAGGATACCTACAGGTTTTTCAACACATAAAAGGAGTGGAAATAATTCTGGGAAGACAAACAAGAAAAGGTTTCCTAGAGAAAAAACACAACTATCCCCAGCGGAGTCGCCAATCTGTTGGCGGGAAAACTACCCTATAGTAAGGAAACTGATACTATCAACTGAAGGGGGATGACAGGTACACGTATTAACTGCGTTACAGATATGTTTATGAAAGGAAATAGGTTATAGGCCTTGAGAACATACCTTTTGAATGACGTTCGATCCTAGCTCTTATTTGATCTTGCGCTCGATCCTCAAGTCCACCTCCCATTCACTAAACCTTCAATACAAGTACCTTTCTCAGCATATCTTGGATAATGTATAATAATGTAAAATGACAAAGCAATTTAAACATTCAATATTAACCAAAACAGATCCAAACTAGTATATAACTTCAATGAACACTTAATTTGGGACAAGAAAGACGCTTCAACCTTTTATTGTCAAATGCAAATTGATGTTACAAATATACCTGACTTTGTGACATGCTCCTGCAACTTGATCCTGGGATCTTGCTCTTCTCTGGCTTGGATATCTTCCAGCATAAACTCCTCCAATGCAAGCTTCTCTTTAAAAGTCTCTTAATAACATTCATGTCTCTAACCCCTCTCTTTATTCTTCCCTTTATTTATAGGACATCAGAAGCAGTTCAAGTCGAGAGATGGTTATAGAGGAAGTTGGGGAAGTTGGGAAACTACCTACAACTAATCCTCTTCGTGAAATTAATTATTTTTCAATCATCTTTTGAGATGTACGCTACTATTGTTCAGTGAAGTAGCGTTTAGGGCACCACTTTAGTGCTTGTAAACTAGCGCTCATAACTTTTTAAATGTTGAGCGCTACTATGCTGAATAGGAGTAGTGCTCATAAGGCTTGAGCGCTACTATGACACACTGGAGTAGCGTACAGGTTCTAGTCTATTGAAGTAGAGTAGCGCTCATATCTCAGAATGACATTTTTATGGTTTTTTCAGTGTTGTCAGGGGATGGAGTAAGTCAAAGTCTCATATAGGGTCAACATGCTCCTCCATCCAAGTTGTCCTTTTGTGTGATCAACAGCTCAGGGTGATCACGGATGGAGAGGTGCAGGTTTGACCTATAACAGCTGTGAAGCAGGACTATTGCGATAAAGCTTTAGTCTATTTCCATTTATCAAATTGGGCAGTGTATCACCGGCTAAAGTAGTTAACTGGAAAGACTTGCTCTTGATGTGGCGGTCGTGCCATGCTTTCTCACGCTCGTTCTGTACTTGTTGGTGAAAACCTCTGATGAAGCGATCCTCTTCCAGACCAACCAAGTGTAACATCCTTTCTTCCAGTGCTTCGTGATCTGCCATCCCTATAAATGCAGATATTCTCAAGATGGGAATAATGTACTCGATTGGCATTATTGCTTCCTGCCCATAAGCCAATTTGAAAGGTGTATGTCCAGTTAATTTCTTGCATGTTGTTTTGTATTCCCATAATACTGATGGAATGCGCAGGTCCCAGTCATCGCGGTTTACGTTGCATATCTTGGTTAGCGCATTCTCGAGTACTTTATTGAATGCTTCAATAGTTCCATTCGCTTGCGGGTGATAAGGCGTACTTCGCTGATGATGGATGTAGAATTCTTTGGTCAAAGATTCAATAGTTATGTTCAGAAAATGGGTGCCTTGATCACTCATCAAGATTTTTGGACATCCAAATTGTGTACGGATGTTCTCAAAGATAAACTCGGCAACTGTGGCTACGGTGCATGTTTTTATTGGTTTTGCTTCTTCCCACCTAGTGAGGTACTCAGTTGCAGTAATAATGTACCTCGCACCAGTTCTCTTCCCTGGTGGGTTAATAGGTCCTACAAAATCAATTGCCCATTTTTTGAATGCCTACAAGGTCAGCTGAGGATTCAACGGAATCTCATCTCTTCGTGACAGCTTCCCTGTCCTCTGACAAACATCGCAGCTCTGGCAATGTTCCTTCGCATCTTTATGGATTGTTGGCCACCATAACCCTGTGCATAATACCTTTTGCAGAGTAGCTCTTCCTGTGTAGTGGCCTCCTACTGCTCCCGAATGCGCATCGGACAATATATATGGCTGCTCATGCTCCAATATGCACCTTCATAGTATTTCATTAGGTCCTAACTTGTACAGTTGTCCTGCGATAATGGTGAAGTCCGTGGCTCGCACCACCAGTTGCTTTTTCTGCTACGTAGTGAACTCTTGGGGTGCCACCCCTGTGGTTAAAAAGTCGATAATGTCTCTATAATACTCATCGGCAACCTGTATAGTGAACAATTGCGCGTTAGGTAGATTGTCTTCGAGATTTGTAGGTTCTTCTCCTGACTCAATCCTGGACAGATGGTCAGGTCCTAAGTTTAACCTACCTGGCTTAACCACTATTTCAAAATCATACTCTTGGAAGAGTAACAGCCATCTGCATATCCACCCCCCTAACACTGGCTTATTGACTAGGTATTTCAATGCAAATTGGTCGGTAAACATATAGAAGTGCGCACCAAGAAAATAGTGTCTAAATTTCTGTAATGCATAACTATTGCGAGTCCTTCTCTTTCAGTGGTGGTATAGTTCTTCTCAGCAGATGACAGCTTTCTGCTCGAAAATGCAATGAGATGATCAATGCCTCCTTCGCCTAGATGGGAAGAATAACGCCCAATGCTATACATGAAGCATCAACATGGACGTGAAATGTCTTCTCCCAGTCTAGAAAAACTAGGATCGATGCAGTGACCATATTCTCTCTCAATGTGTCAAATCCTTTCTCACACTCCTCGTTCCAAATGAACGGTGCATCCTTCTTTAAAAGCTTCTCCATTGTTGTGGTTATCTGCGCATACCCTTTTATGAATTTCCTGTAGTAACCGGTATTCCCTAGTGTGGTACGCAATTGTTTAACTGAATTCAGTGTAGGAAAATTCACAATAACTGCGATCTTCATTGGATCTACCATCAAGCCCTGTTTGCACACAATGTGTCCTAACAGAATTCCATAAGGAACACAGAAAATACATTTTTTTAAATTCAAAGAAATATGATGCTGTCTGCATTTTTCCAGCATCATCCTGAGGTTCGCTGCATGGTTCTTTAGTAACCCAAAAATGGTCCAATCATCAAAGTAAACCTCTGAAAAATTGTGTATGAATTCTTTAAATGCTGCGATCACCACTCTAGAAAATATGGCTGGTGTGTTCTTCATACCAAAAGGCATCACTGTATACTAGAACGACCCCCATTTTGTTGCAAAAGTGGTCTTGTGCCTATCGGCCGGATCAATTCTTATCTGATGGTATCCAGAGAATCCATCAGTAAAAGAGTATGCCTCATTCCCTCCAATGTTATCAAGTACTTCGCCGGCAAAGGGAGTAGGAAATGGGTCATGTATTGAAGCATCATTCAGGTTTCTGAGATCAACACAAATCCTGATCTCACCCTTTGTTTTCTTATCTTGAACAACCATCGGGCTTATCCATTCATATTCTTCGACCAAATCAATTCTCCCTGCATCAAGCATCTTGTTGATTTCTGCCTTAACTCGTTCTTTGTAGTGCGGATTTAATCTATATGGCCTTTGTTTCACAGGTTTATCGCCAGGCTTAAGAAAAATTTTCATCACTCCTAAGTCTCCCAGAATGCCTTTCATCTCTGTGAACTTGGTTGGGAATACTTCCTGATATTCCTGTAATATACCAACGACCTCCACAATTGTATCATCATCCTAATAGTCTCCTATTGCTGTGAGCTTCGGTTCTTCACTGGTGCCGATGTTCACTTTCTTCGTTTAACCAGTCCACTCATATCTGGAATTTCCAGTGGAGGTCCTTCTACCTCGCACGTTCCTTCTAATTCAAGGATCTTTATATTGCGTGGGTCATCTTCATTGCTGTCTTCCTTATCTTCAGCTTCTTCAGCTAAGTTATAATAGTTTAAGGCCTGCTCTACTTGTTCTTTCCAATCTGGTTGTAGACTCGCAAGTATGTTGTTTGCTTCAAAAAATTCTTCTAATGTTATATTTTCTTGCGTGCAATCTGCTCCAAATGTCTTTCGCTTGATAAGATGTAGCGCTTCATTGATAGTAGGATGGTCATATTCAAAGCTAAATTCCTTCTGGAAGCTCGCAGTGAGGATGAACCAATCCACAGTTCCTCTTCACAGTTCTACTTCGAGATACCATTTCTTTGGAATAGGCTCTTCCAGTGTATGCACAAAAAGGTGTACCCATTATGTCTATGGTCTTTCTTTCCAAGCTTCTACACAGGCTGCAATATGATCCTTTGGATCCATCTGGCCATTGTATTTCTCAAAAGGAAGTGTAACCTTATCAACAAACCTGATCTACATTTTAATTTTGCATTGGTTCCAAGTTGTTAGTGTCTTCTTATGCGTATCCCACCATCTGGTAGGTATCTCGCATAGTGCCATGTCTAATGCTAAGACGCGGTGTTCATCTGCAACTGCTGCATTGTATTCTTTAATAAATGAATAAAAGTTTGTTGAACCATCATAATTGGGGATTGGAATCACCTTCTTTCCAATCCAGCGAAGTGATTTTGTAATTTTCGGGCATCTCCTGGCAGACACTTCATGCATTCTGTGTTGCCAGTTTTCCAATCTTGCCTTAGAGTCTGAGATGCAAGAACTATCACAGCGCCAGCTGAGCGTTCCATCCGAAGTAGGATGAGTATAATCTATAGCATTTGTTGTCATCTTATAGATGCCATCGAGATATTGAGCTCTTTACTCCTCTTGAATTGGTTCAACATATCTCTCCCCTTGCGAAGGGTCCAATGGTGCAACGCCCCTTATGTCATTGCCTTCAAATATCATTTTCATTGTCTTCATATTTATGATGGTGGAGTTTTTCATTGCCAAATCAATACCCATCAGTGCCATATAAGGATTGCTATCATCCACAATTTCAATTACTTCAAAGTCTGCATAATTTCTCACTTCGTCAATGTCGACAATGGTATTGGGTAACCTCCCCAATGGTATAACTATGCCTTGATTAGCCATTCTTAATTGTATAGGTGACCACTGTAACTTTGGTTTCCCCATCTCCTGCCATGTCTGCTTGGTCAATTCATTTACTTTGGATTCGAGATCCAGAATGATGTCTTCCATCTCGTAGTCTCCAATCTGTGCAGTGAACCGCATTTCCCTCCCGGTTCTTTTGGGACTCCTAATGTTATGAACTACGCTATGGGCAGTTCTCCTCTCGCTGTGTGATTCATACTGATTTATAAGTTTTTCAAGTTCCATAAGAGTGTCTTTGTTCTTCAATAACTTGATGCAGCTCCGTAGGAACTGCGCAACAAAACTAGATGTATCTATTGCAGCGTGCATCAGATCATATGCCAGTGGCATTTCTTCTATCTGTGGTGCTTCACTGTGCAACTGGATCCTTGGCGAAGTAGGTGGTGCTTGTTTGAACATATCCCGCACTTCTTTAAATACTTCTTTATTTTTCTGTAAGTTCAAAGGAGGTGCTTTCCCTGGAGCTTTTCTAATCCATACTGTCTCTCCAGGGGTCTTCTTAGCTTCATTTGTGCAAGAAGTTGAGGCTTATGCGCTTTTGTCTCTTCCAGTATCAGCGCCACTTCGCGTTACTACATTTACACTCGGATCTGTAGGTTTTCTCTTTGCTGTGATTAATTGAATGTTAGGGTTTGTCGTTTCTGTCCTTTTCTGCTTATGCATTTCTACCTCAAGCATGGGGCAATCTTCAATCACATGATCAAATGATTTACAGTAGTTGCATGTGGTGCATGGATTAGTACATTCTCTAGATACATGATCTGGCTGGCCATAGTTATAACAGATTACCTGGCCTCGGCCTCTTCCTTGAGTTGGGCCAGTGTTTCTCCCTCTCCCACAGTATCCACCACCACGTCCTCTATATCCACCCTAATCATACTGGGTGTTCTCCTGTTTTGGCTGATTTTCTTCTTGAACATAGTACATTCCAGCACCCTGCATTGCTTCCATATCTCACTTTCTTTCATTCATCAGCTCATAAGCACGACAGTTGGACTCATCATGTCCAACTGATTTACATAAATTACAGTATAAGTTTTTAGGTCTTTTTACATATTTATGTATCAAATAACAGTCCTCAGGCCGGTGTCCTGTGGTTCTACAAATTTCACACCATGGCGCCTAGTTCTGATTCATATTCATTGGGTTTGGTGCACCACTTTTAAGGTAATTTTGAAATAAGGGGCAATGTTCTCTGGTGTGGCCCTCTCCTTTGCATCCTATGCACCAAACTTCATGTCTTTGTTCATGTCTTTGTTCCTTTCCATTCTTTATACCTTGCAATTCTAATGTCAAGGTAGCCAACTTGTTTTGGATCTGTAACATCCCAGAACTACTTTCTCCAATTGGTGAAGTCTCCAGCTTCATCGTGATCTCCAAGGCCTCAACCTACGATACAACCTTCTGTTGCATCAGTGGTTGTCTGATATGGGGCAACAACGCAGGAATGAATTACTCTTGGTGCTGTTGCGGAGCTAACACAAATCTCACTTGGTCCAACAATGTCTTAAATTTTTGGTCAAATTCCCATACCGATTCAATATGTTTCTGTTTGATTTCCTTCAACTCTGTTATGCACTGTGATTCTGATTCCGGCTTCTTGAATTCTGCTAGCATCACAACTTTGATGTCTATTAGGGTTCTCGATTGTGCTTGAGAGTACTTCATAAACTAGTGTAATGCTCTATCTCTAAAAGTAGTGGTGAGCTATGCTCTCTTCACAACGTCATTATGAACTTGCTTTACACTCCATACAGCTTCACACAGAAACCAATGCTGATCAAGGTCTTCTAGACCCGTTCCTTTGAATATCGACAACTTTATATCGTTATCAGCCATCCTCCTTCCGAATTGTGTACGGTTTTGCGATGGGTTCCCTGCGGTAGAAGTAGACACAGGCTGCCGGGTTGTGCTAGGGATAGTATTCTGTGGGATGGTCTGAGTCGTAGTGGTCTGAGCACTCGCTCCTGTGGTGCTACTAGTATTGACAATCTGTGGGATGGGTTGCGTGATGCTCGCAGCGGGTGGGTTTTGGACTCTTGGATTCTAAGGTGTAATATTCTGGATTATGGTTGATAATTGCGTGTTCTGAGTATTAAGGTCACACGAAATTTCGGTATCTATGCGGTTTTTAGGTCCTATGGGATTCTTTTCGTTAGTAAGCTTATATCTCTTTCCACTTCTCAAAGTATGGTTTTCTTCGTCAGAATCAGTGTATGTATTTTCTACCATGACAGATTCAGAATTATTACTGCATTCTTAAAACACCTTTCTCAGCTAAAAGCACTTTAATGTATAGACTGAGATTGTTCAGGAACTTACATTTGAATCCTTCGAAGAAGTATGCTTCCGCATGGCTGTAGGATTTCAGCGTGTCTACAACAAACTCAGTCACAAATCCCTCAAGTATTCTACCAACCCAGAAGTCAATTGCTCACGACAGTGGGTTGTCTATTGCTTTGAGTTGTTTAGTAAGCTTCGGATTCCACTCTGTAGGTACTCCTCCTTGAGAACAATTCTTTCTTTCTGCGAGGTGCGATATCCACTCGTGCAGCTCATTTGGAAACGACGCCCAGAACATCTCATGGATGTCCCTCCACAAGTATATGTTCAACCACTCTAAGTCAGATAGACGCGGGTGTTTATTCTCTTTCTTTGCAAAATCTCTTTCGATCTTATCACACCAGGCCCATATCTCTTTCTTTTCTGGATGCCAACTGTCTGACCCTAATGGGAACTCATATTCTTCTTCGCACATTACTTTTTCAAAGCACACTATCGCATCACTGAGTCTTAGCACGGAAACAAAACCATTTGTTGTTGTAAATACTGATCTAGAGGTTTTCCAATGTAGACCCAAGTACTTCGCGGTGCAGGATACCAACAAAACCCCTATTCACCGTCCCTTTCAGCAACAAACCGCGAATAGCTTTAGGTCTCACCCAAGGAGAAGCTTAGGGGGTGGTTGTGGAATTAGGTTTCCACAAACTGGTGATGCGAATGTCTAAACTGACAGATGCGTAGCACGATAAGAACTTCCACGCTGCGAAAAAGAAACTGCGCAAAGTCTTCTTCCTCACGTTGATTACGACTGCGCGGTACTGATGGACTACAGTAACAGGTCAATGCAAAGGATATATACGCTTCCTTGTAGATCCCTCCTATGGGTTCTTAGACTGGGAAATGTGATGATAAGATATCAACAACTTATCTCACAACACTGATAATGGGTCAGTGCATCGATAGACCGCACGTTCCCTTCAAGGCTTGATCAACCTAACCACTCTTTACCTAACATTCTTAGTCATTCATCAACAATTAGACTGATGCAATGTATAACTTGAAATGAAATATACAATGCTGTGTGTCTTGATATTGCGATTCAACCTTAGCACTTAACTATGTGATTATTTAGTAGATCCAGACATTCAAAGGCTCATCAATGCTGAGTATTAACATTCATCTATATATGAACTACTTAACAACTTATTCCCATCCTTTCCACGGTGAATACAGATAAAAGCAAACATACATCAGATAAATGTAACATCAAGCATTCAGATTGTAAATAGTTAAGCGACTGATCAATGGAAAACAAACAAAGCATCTCATAACACGGGATTTAACGTGGTTCACCCCCCCGGATGGAAGGCTACATCCACAACAACTATTTTTTTATTATCTTAGGGAAGGGTACAATAGTTCTTCGTCTGCGCACTCAGCTGCAGACACTCTTCTCTCTCTCTCAAAATTAGGTCTCTCAGCACTCAGCTATAGAGCCTTTACAATAGCTCCAAACTTACAAAACTCTAACCATGTTCAATAATAACCAACAAAATCGAAGAGTAACCCTTTCCCATACAAAATTGCCTTTTTTATAGATCAAGACCCGTAGGTCATGTCTGTACATTTTGAAGGCAAAAACCCTTAGGTTTACAAAATTGTCACATGCGCACCAATAGGTTGCTCTCTCCAAGCTATTTCTTCTTTCACGACCTTTAGACAACTGGTTGAAGTAGTATTTCTCTGTGTTGTGCAACCAGTCACCTTCCTCCTGATATGCACCTACCCACCACTTGGTAGTTATCGAACATCTTTTCCAAAAATAGATCTCCCACAGTGTTGTCCTCCTTGCAGCATTGTCTTCGCAGCTCTTCCGACACTGCGCTGCGCGCAACTTCGCAGCATTCCAAAATTTATCCCAAAATTGTTCCAACTGAACTGCACTCAGCTCTGCAGTTCTCAAAACCCTTCCTACTCAAAATGACCCACCTGGACCAGGCCCAACAATGTCCCTTTCTTCCATTCATAAATTTTATTTGTATTGAGTGCATTTGGAAATCCATTTTCATCATCTACCCCTAGGGGATTTGAACCCCAAATTGCTAGTAAAAACTCCTATCTTGGCCAGAATATTAAAGGGGTTTGTAGAAGTCTTTTGATGGTCATAAATCATCCCTGAACATCATAATAAAGTCCTAATATCATTCATACACCTTATCTGAATATTTGGTATCATTTGGAGCCAATTGGAGACCTAGAGACCAATACTAGTCAAAGGGAAATTACTAGTAAAGTTCCCTACATTGGCCAGAATTGAAAGAGGATTTGCAGAAGTATTTTAAATGTCCAAAATAATCCCTGAAACACATATTTATGTTCTAAAATAATCCATACACCTTATCAAAATATTTGGGAGCAATTGGAGCAACTTGGAGACCAAGACATCAAAGTTAGTCAAAGGTCGAACTAGGGGAAAAAGTGAAAAATTACCATTTTAATAAAATTCCTAAAAAGGGACATTACAGTGGTATCAGAGCATGGTCCTTGCACCTATGAGTTAATATTATACATTGAAGAATAAGTTGCATCCATGTCTTACTATTATGATGAATCCTATTAGTACAATTCTTATGAGGAATATGCAAATGCTTATGAACAATATGAAGCAGAATGAATGGGTTGAGGAAGAGGTGCCATCATGCAACACTTCTTACAATTTTAGGAGGAATGAAGATTATTATTATGACCATATGTATGATAAATATGAGTATGACACACCATCAAAGGATGCTTATATGAAAAAGTTACAAATATGGAGAGCAACATATAAAACCTTGCCCCAACAATATGAAAGATATCAAGCATATCTTGCTTCGAAGGAAGATCCACAAAATGCCATGTCTTTTGAAGACTATCCTGATATTTTGTTTGAAAATAGATGCAAAAATGAATATGTGGATTTAGTTAAGAAAGGTTTATGCCATTCTTGTAAAGGACCTTGGAGAGAAAATCATATGTGTGTGAATGAAAAGAGCAATGAAAAATCTAAAGCTTCAGGGAATGCAGGTATTTCCATCTAGACGAGACTTTTGGGAATTCTTCAAAAGGAGATTCCAAAGATATTGATACTAAGGAAAACAAGGGGCAAAATGCATCATCTTACTTTAAGGATCAAAAGGGAGAGACATCACAAGAGCATGAAGAAGATTCTATTGAAAATATTGAAGATCAATTTGAGACACATTCTACTTTGGACATGAATCAAGGAGCATATACTGATGGATGCTTGAAATATGAAGGAGTACTTACTGATGGGTTCTCACACCTCTATGTTGGTGATGATAGAGATCACTTTTGACAGTATTTCTGCAAGAATAAATTCCCCTAAGCATGAAAATGAATACCTTGTAGCAGTTGAAGACGAAACAAGATCAACTTCCCCATCACCACTTGAGCTTCATGAAGTTGGTCCATTCAAGAAGGAAGAAGGTGAGGAGGTTCATTTGCAATATCCTGATTTTCTTCAAGGTTCCTTAAATATTAATGAAAATAAGATCCAAGAGTCCCTCAGCATTCTCCATGACACTCAAGCATTGGTGTGAAATTCTTGTTGGAGAGCTACTTCATTGGAAGAAACATCCTTCCTTGAAGACATGGAGAAAATTCAAAGAGCAATGTGCCACATCAAAGGTAATTTCATGTCTTTTCTTTTTGATAGAAACCATTTGTTTGAGATTAATGAATTGTTACATGATTCATACTTGAAGAATGATGAGTGTAATCATAAGCTCACAATTCAAAATGAGCAACTTCTTGAAAAGTTGCAAGATACTTGTTTTTCCTCCTATGTTTCAGATTACCAAATGGTAGACTGTTTGGAGGATTATCATGACATGGTGGATCATGAGAAATGTGGAAATTTGAATGTGTTTGATGCGTTTGAAGATGAAATTGAAGATATCCAAACACTTGATGTGGTGGAAGAGGAAATTGAATTGTCTCTTGATGAAGGTTACGCAATTTTTAAAGAAGAGCATGATTCCTCTACATTGGAACCAATCTATGACAAAGGTTTCACACTTTTGAAGGAGATGCATGATACTTCCCATTGTTAGATTTTCATCATTTAATTCAATAGATATAGGATCTTAACTGAAATAATAACATGTATAGTATATCAAGCATAAGAGACAAGAGACGAGAGACACAAAACATTTCACCGGGGAAAACCAAGAAGGTAAAAAACCCCACAACTTCCTCAGAGATAGAATAAGCATCAATACAATGATCAACATGATCCAACCCAAGAGATAGATATCTTCAGCAGCATGCTCCTCCTCCACTTGTGCGCACTCCTCCTCTCTCTCACTAATGCGAAGTGAGTGAATAATAGAATGTGTAAAATGAGAGAGACACACTCTCTATTTATACACTAACTTTCACTTGACCTTTACTCAACCAGGTCGGCCTCAACTTAACCACTTAACATAATGCGGACTAGGCCATCCCGCACTAGGGTGGTCTAATAACCCTTTAACCCACATGACTCATACCAGGCCGACCCCATCAAGGTGGTCTAATAACCCATCAAGTATAAGTTACGACACTTACAATATAACTTGCTACACTTGCAAGTACAAATGACAACACTTTCAATCAGAGGAATAATACATCTCCGTTGGAGATACAATAAAGTACAAATACAATATACAAGTGAATGTCTTCTAAGTTACAAATACATCAACACTCCCTCTTAACTAGGAAGGTATTCTCTTGACACAAGTCATCAATACATATAGACATGAGTCTTTAATTCTGGAGCTGAATCATCATCACTGGATCACGGAGCATCATCATCATCACTGCTTCTGTACCCGTTATCTCGATCACTGGGATATCTATGAATTCTTCTCGTCATAGGAAGTTCTACAGAGCCAAGCATTTTTCATGCTGGATGTAGGCCCACCACCTGTAGGTCTTCATCAACACTGGCCATACTGTGGAATCCTCTGGACTTGTTACGTGCGTCACAATGCCTCGAAAGAGTATCCCATGATCCTTTATGTGTCGAAGCACGACTGACAAGATCTCCCAGGTCAACTTACATGTGACTGTCACAAAACCTTAAAAGAGTGTGTTTCCTAGTAAGATCTCTAAAGAGCATCTGAGGCCTTTTACGTGACTAGCACAACCTGTCCGGATCTCTAGGACGTATTACATGTGACCCCCACCACAAAGCCTTGAAATAGCATCCTAGGACTGATTACGAGAGTACTGCTCAACCTATTGGATCTCCCAGGTCTAGTTACATGTGGTCATGGAAAAGCCTCAAAAGAGCATCCCAGGATTGACTACGATCGTACTGCTCAACCTATCGGATCTCCCAGGTCTAGTTACATGCGGTCATGGAAAAGCCTCAAAAGAGCATCCCAGGACTGATTACGAGTGTACTGCTCAACCTATCAGATCTCCCATGTCTAGTTACATGCCATAGGACAAAGCCTTGAAAGAGCATCCCAAGACTGATTACGAGCGTACTGCTCAACCTATCGGATCTCCCAGGTCTAGTTACATGTTCTCCCAGAGAAATGCCTCGAAAGAGTATCCCAAGATCCTTTATGTGCCGCATCATGACCGACAAGATCTCCCAGGTCAAATTACATTCTCATCTCCACAACCTGTCCACGGCCACAGAGTATCAACCTAATACTCACCATACATCATCTTGATCATTATCATAGCATTGTCCTGATGCGTATCATCCAGAGTATCATCCTTATACTCATCACACATGATCATCCTGATCATCGTCACTGCATCATCCTGATGCATGTCATTCAGAGCATCGTCCCGATACTCATCACACATGATCATCCTGATCATCGTCACTGCATCGTCCTAATGCATGTCATCCAGAGCATCGTCCCGATACTCATCACACATGATCATCCTGATCATCGTCACTGCATTGTCTTGATGCATGTCATCATACATGATCCAACTGATCATACAAAGCATCCAACTGATGAATATACATATACATGATCCAACTGATCATACAAAGCATCCAACTGATTCATATCCAAAGTAGTAGCTGGAGCATCGTCCTGATGCTCATCACACAACGCTTACATCCACAGCCATGGGAAGGATCCTCCTCTCACCATGCTTGGAATGTCTCCTGCAAATGTGTCCCATCACTTCTTTCTCAAAGTATCTTCAATCTGAATAACACCAAGCCTCTCTCTGAAGTACTCAAACTTCACTCTGGCTAGTTGTTTCGTCAACACATCTGCAACCTGCTCATCCGTCGCAACATACAGGAGCTTCACTGCTTTTCTCTCCACTATATACCTGATATTGTGATATTTGATCTCAACGTGCTTCGACCTTTCATGAAATACTAGGTTCTCAGACAGTTTCACACAACTCTGGTTGTCACAAAAGATACCAGTAGCATCCAACGGGATATCAAATAATTCAGATAGTAGATTTCTCAGCCATATTGCCTCACAACTAGCCGAACAAGCTGCGACATACTCTGCTTCAGCTGTACTTAGTGCTACACAGGACTGCTTCCTTCTAAACCAAGAGATCAAACCTGATCCCATACTGAAGCAGCACCCCGAAGTGCTCTTCCTATCTGTAGCACTCCCTGCCCAATCTAAATCAACATAACCGTCTAGGTTAAACCTTTGATTCACATCATACTTGAGCACATAATCAATTGTACCCTTTGTTAAATTTTCGATAATTTCATTCCATTATCTTTCTTGATCACTAAGAGAATAACATGTACAACATATCAATCATAAACACAAAAGAAATCACACAAGAGACACAGAGTTTCACTGGGGAAAACCAAGAAGGTGAAAAACCCTGCAACTTCCTCAAAGATAGAATAAACCCAAGTACAAGATCACAATGATCAAACCCAATAAGATGTCTCTAGCAGATGTTCCTCCTCCTCCACATGTGCACCACTTTCTCTCTAAGCCATGCGAACTTGAGAAGTGAGTGAATGACTAGAATGAGGGACACAACCCTCCCATTTATACTAGACTTGACCTGCCAATTAATTCACTGGGGCTGACTTGCTACTCAATTCTAAGAACCCAACCACATGACCTAATCAGGGTCTACCCCTCACTAGTGGTCTAATAACCCATCAATAAAAATGACGACACTTGTCGATGCACATGACGACACTTCCAATCAGAGGAATAATACATCTATGTGGGATATACAATAAAGTACAAATGTAATACATGGAAGAATATCTTCCGAAGTTACAAATACATCAACACTCCCTCTTAACTAGGATGGTATTCTTTCGTCATAGGTAATCAATACATATTGGCGCAAGTCTTCAATTTTGGAGCTAGATCATCATCACTAGATCACGGAGCATCATCATCATCACTGCTGCTGTACTCGACATCTCAATCACTGGGCTATCTTTGAATTCTTCTCGTCATAGGAATTTCTACAGCGATAGCCTTTCTACAGCGATAGCCCTTTTTCATGCTGGATGTAGGCCCACCACCTGTAGGTCTTCATCATCACTAGCCATACTGTGGATCCCAAGACTTATTACATGTGTCAACAAAACCTCAAAAGAGCATCCCAAGACTGATTACAAGCTTATTGCTCAACCTATCATATATCCCAGGATCTTTTACATGTTGACTCCACACACCACAAAACCTTTAAAGAGCATCTTGCATCCTGCAAGTACTCTAAAGAGCATCCCAGGATTGATTACGAGCTTACTGCTCAACCTCTCGGATCTCTAGGGCTGATTACATGTGGTTAGGAAAAACCTTTAAAGAGCGTCTTGCACCCTGCAAGTACTCTAAAGAGCATCCTAGGACTGATTACGAGCTTACTGCTCAACCTCTTGGATCTCTAGGGCTGATCATATGCCTCTAGTAACAAAACCTCAAAAGAGCATCCCAGGACTTATTTACGAGCTTACTGCTCAACCTGTCCATGACCACAAAGTATCAACTTGATACTCATCATACATCATCCTGATGTACATGATCATCCTGATCATCATCACTTCATCATCTTGATGCATATCATCTTGAGCAACATCCTGAAGCTCGTTATCCATGATCCTCCTAATCATACAATGTATCCACCTGATACATATCATCATACATGATCCAACTGATCATACAATGTATCCACCTGATACATATGCAAAGCAGTAACTAGAGCATCGTCCTGATGCTCATCACACAGTGCTTACATCCACAACCATGGGAAGGATCCTCCTCTCACCATGCTTGGAATGGCTCCTGCAAATGTGTCCCATCACTTCTTCCTCGAAGTATCTTCAATCTGAAGAACACCAATCCTCTCACTGAAGTACTCGAACTTCACTCTGGCTAGTGGTTTCGTCAACACATCTGCAACCTGCTCATCCGTCGCAACATACAGGAGCTTCACTGCTCCTCTCTGCACCATATCCCTGATATAGTGATATTTGATCTCTATGTGTTTTGACCTGTCGTGGAACACCGAGTTCTCAGATAGCTTCACACAACTCTGGTTGTCACAAAATATACCAATAGCATCCAATGGGAGATCAAATAACTTGGACAGTAGCTTCCTAATCCATACTGCCTCACAACTAGCTGAACAAGCTGCCACATACTTTGCTTCGGCTGTACTCAGTGCTACGCAAGACCGCTTCCTGCTAAACCAAGAGATCACACCTGATCCCATACTGAAGTAGCACCCAGATGTGCTCTTCCTATCTGCAGCACTGCCTACCCAATCTGAATCAACATAACCCTCCAGGTTAAACTTTTGATTCATATCATACTTGATACCATAATCAACTATACCCTTCAGGTACCTCAGAATATGCTTTACAACAACCAGGTGAACACTCCTCGGATCTGTCAGGAACTGGCTCAATGTGTTCACCACAAAGCAAATATCTTGGCTCGTATTCTTCAGGTACATCAAGGACCCAATCATCTGACAATACATAGTGACATCAACTACATCAGATGAAGCATCACATAGAAGCTTCAGGTTTGATGCCATAGGTGTGTCCATGGCCTTGCAGTCCATCATCCCGAACCTCTTCAGGATCGCTACTACATACTTCCCTTGTCCAAGGAAGATTCCATATGCACTCTGCCACACCTCCATGCCTAGAAAGTAGTGCATCATCCCTAAGTCCTTCATCTCGAACTCAGCAGCAAGCTTCCTCTTTGTATTGGCAATCAATCTATCCTCACCTGTAACAAACAGGTCATCTACATACAAAAGTAGTATCACTGTATTGCCTTCCTCAACCTTATAGTAAAGGTTGGAATCTGCTTTACTCTTGGTAAAGCCCAAATTGGATAGAAAACTGTCCATCCTAACATACCAAGTCCTAGGAGCTTGCTTCAATCCATACCTGGCTTTCTTCAGCTAGCACACATATGACTCTCTATCATGTGTCTCAAAACCAAGTGGCTACTCCACATACACTTCCTCTTCTACTACACCATTCAAGAAATCTACCTTGACATCCATCTGGTGTATCTTCCACTTCATCACTGCAGCCAGAGCAAGTACTATTCTGATGGAAGTGTATCTGGCTATAGGAGCAAAAGTCTCTTCATAGTCTATTGCTTCTTTATGAGAGAAGCCACGATCTACAAACCTTGCCTTGTATTTCTCTATGCTACCATCTGTAGCATGCTTGATCTTATAGATCCACTTGGAAGTCACAACAAACTTCCCTTCAGGTCTTAGGACCACATCCCAAACATCATTCTTCATGATCGATTGATATTCCTCGACCATGGCATCCTTCCATTCTTTCTTTAACACTACCTCTTCATAACTGGAAGGTTCTTTGTTCATAATATCACAGAGTAAGGAAACATAATTCGTATGTGATCTAGTCCTCTTCCTTTCTCTATCTTCTTCTTTTGGAATACCATATCTTTTGACATCTTGAATGAGCTCTCTAGCCCATGTAGGTTTCCTCTTGTGAGATTTCTTCTCACGGGGTGGATCTATAGGTTCTTGTGGATCTTCAATTTCACGAGTTGCTTCTGGAATTGCTTCATGCATAGTGGTGTCTTGAAATATGGATTCCTTTGGTTCTTCATGATCTTCAATAGGTGTCTTCATTGATTTGATGTATGATGAGTCTTCATCAAATGTTACATTTCTGCTGATGTCAATCTTCTTGAACCCTGGAAAGTATATTCTGTAAGCCTTCAAGTTTTCACTGTAACCCACAAAGATGCCCTTCTTTCCTGAAGGATTTAGCTTTGTCCTCTTTTCTTTTGGAATGTGTGTGTATACTGGACAGCCAAATATTCTAAGATGGCTTACTTCTAGTTTCTTACCAGAGAAAACTTCTTCTGGTGTCTTGTTGTCAAGTATCTTGTGGGGTGTTCTGTTCTAAACATATATAGTTGTCCTAGCTGCTTCTGCCCATAGATGCATAGGAAGATCTTGGTCATGAAGCATTTCCCGTGCTACTTCCATGATAGTTATATTCTTCCTTTTTGCAACTCCACTTTGTTGTGGATTGTAAAGAGCAGTCAACTCCCTCTTAATCCGTGAATCACTGCATAACTTCTTGAAATCACTTGAAGTGAATTATCCACCATTGTCGGATCTGAAAGCCTTAATCTTCTTATCTGTTTGATTTTCTATCAAGGCTTTGAACTCCTTAAACTTATCAAAAACTTCATCTTTATTATTTAAGAAATAAACCCAAGTCTTCCTAGAGAAATCATCAATGAAAGAAACATAGTATACATACCCACTCATAGAATTGGATGACATTGGTCCGCATACATCGGAGTGGATAATCCCCAAAATTCCTTTTTCTTTCCTTTCATTTCTTGGAAGTTCCTTCTTTGTGTTCTTTCCTTTTGCACATCCTTTGCAAACGCCTTCATGCTTTGACTGGATTTCAAGAAGACCTTCTACAACTTTGCTTGCAATTGGTAGTGCTATATAGTGCATATGTTCAAGCCTTCTATGCCACAGTTCACTTGGCTCCGTGGACACATGTACCATGGCATGTTCAGGTTGACCCTTCAATTTGTACAATCCTCCCTCTTGCTCTCCAATCACTACTGCATCATCTATGGTCTTACCCTTTGGCCACATGAGTACTTGGCCATCTACAAATGCAACTCTAATTCCTTTTGCATCCAAAGATGATATGGATAGGAGATTCTTCTTGAGCCCAGGTACATATAGAACATCTTTCATCTTCAAAGACTTCCTGGAGTCTAGTTTATAGGAGGCTTCACCACTTCCTTTGATAGGATATTGATAGTCATCCCCAAGTTTCACCTTATGGGGTGACTCATGTTTAGATAGGTCTATAAAAGATTCTTTAAACCCAGTCATGTGTTTAGAAGCCCCACTATCAATGATCCAATCATTACATCCATGAGAGATAGTACCTGTGAGAGCAGAGATTAGAACATATTCATCTTCACTTGATGATTCATCACTTTCTGCTCTAGCCTTCTTCATGGGAGGTTCATCATCCTTAGCAGCATGAGCATGATATCTCTTCTTGCTGCCCTTCTTCTTCTTCTTGTAGTGATTGTTCCTTTTGTTCTTGGGACATTCTGAAGCAAAGTGACCCAACTCATCACAAGTGAAGCATCTAATATGAGAGTGATCTTTCTTCTTATGATGGAAATGAGAATGATTCTTATTATGAGATTTCTCCTTCTTGAACTTGCTTCCCTTGGTGTGAGTTGTAAGAGCTTGATCTTCAGTCCCCATCTTCTCTTCTCGAGCTACAATCCAAGCTTCTTCCTGTGAGCATTCTTCCCACAGTCTACTGAAAGAGATAAGTTTCTTCCTAGCAAAAATTCCTTGGATGAAGGAATCCCATGACCTAGGAAGGCCATTAAGAGTGGTCATTACCACTTCTCCATTCTCTATATCTTCTCCCACAGCTTCAAGTTGTTCTTTTATCTGGGAGACCCTTGAGAAATAAGACTGCATAGTCTCTGCATTCTAGATCTTGACATTCTTCAATTGATTCCTCAAGGTCATCTTCTGATTTATGTTCTTTCCTTCAAACAACTTGGTCAAAGAGTCAAACATATCCTTAGGTGTCTTCAGGGAAGACACATGGGGAATGAGATGGTCCTTGATAGAATCAGTAATGATTCTCTTGGATTTGACCAAGTTCTTCTTGTGTAAGACCTTAGCCTCATCTCCCTCTGGAACTGGAACTTCTTCCTTTATGTAGTTGTCCAACTCATTTTCTTCCAGGATTAACCCAATCCTATACTTCCAGGCTCGGAAGTTATCATCTCCTTCAAGATTATCCTCAAGCTTGGTGTGGTGAGATATTTTAAAGAGTACTTCAAATGGAAATAGAAATTTTTTGGTCTTACCACTTGATTTGCTGAAAACCGGATCTAGAACTGAATTAGGGTTTGTCAGAGAAACCATATAAATTCAAAATTTGAATTTCAAGGTTCTAAAAGGATAGAAAGATGTTCCTTGATGAGTTGATCAAGTTGGTATACTCAGAATTTGAATTCTGTAAAGTTTCACCCCTCATAAATGCTTTTCAATCTTCCGGATTCACTAGGGAGGACCCTGAATTAGGGTTTGAGTTTTCCGGAGCTTCACCGAACCAAAAAGTTTGATCCAAAGCTCTAAAATTAGATTTTTCCAAGGCTCTTCCAACTATGTTCTCAGATTTCATAAATTCCACTTTTTGTGGAAACCCTAATTTATAGGTCAAAAACTGAAACAGCTCAAAATTGAATTATGTCTCGACAGAAAGATGTGCCATTCCAAGGAGATTCAATCTAGCCTCCTGCCTTTGATGATATGGGAAGGGAAACCCAAATATTAAGAAGCCCTAGCTTCCGCAGCTGCACAGCTCCTTCTTCTTAGGTTAGCTCTGATACCATGTTAAATTTTTGATAATTTCATTCCATTATCATTCAGAATCACTAATATAATAACATGTACAACATATCAATCATAAACACAAAAGAAATCACACAAGAGACACAGAGTTTCACCAGGGAAAACCAAGAAGGTGAAAAACCCCACAATTTCCTCAGAGATAGAATAAACCCAAGTACAAGATCACAATGATCAAACCCAATAAGATGTCTCTAGCAGATGCTCATCCTCCTCCACATGTGCACCACTTTTTCTCTAAGCTATGCGAGCTTGAGAAGTGAGTGAATGAATAGAAAGAGGGACACACCCCTCTCATTTATACTTGACTTGACCTGCCAATTAATTCACTGGGGCCGACTTGCTACTCAAGTCTAATAACCCAACCACATGACCTAATCAGGGTCGACCCCTCACTGGTGGTCTAATAACCCATCAATACAAATAATGACACTTGTTGATGCACATGAAGACACTTCCAATCAGAGGAATAATACATCTCTGTGGGATATACAATAAAGTACAAATGTAATACATGGAAGAATATCTTCCGAAGTTACAAATACATCAACACCCTTCAAGTACCTCAGAATATGCTTTACAACAACCAGGTGAACACCTCTTGGATCCATCAGGAACTGGCTCAATGTGTTCACCGCAAAGCAAATAATTGGTCTCGTGTTTGTAAGGTACATCAAGGACCCAATCATCTGACAATACACCGTGACATCAACCAGATCACATGAAGCATCACACAAAAGATTCAGGTTCGATGTCATAGGTGTGGCCATGGCCTTGCAGTCCATCATCTCGAACTGCTTCAGGATCTCTACCGCATACTTCCCTTGTCCAAGGAAGATCCCATCTGCACTCTGCCACACCTCCATGCCTAGAAAGCAGTGCATCATTCCCAAGTCCTTCATCTCAAACTCGACAACAAGATTCCTCTTTGTGTCGGCAATCAATCTATCCTCACTTGTAACAAACAGGTCATCCACATACAATAGTAGTATCACTAGATTGCCTTCCTCAACCTTGTAGTAAAGGTTGGAATACGCTTTACTCTTGGTAAATCCCAAACTGGATAGAAAGTTGTATATCCTACCATACCAAGTCCTAGGAGCTTGCTTCAAGCCATACAAGGCTTTCTTCAACCTGTACACATATGAATCCCTCTCATGTGTCTCAAAACCAAGTGGTTGCTCCACATACACTTCCTCTTCGACTACACCATTCAAGAAATCTATCTTGACATCCATCTGGTGTATCTTCCACTTCATCACTGCAGCCAGAGAAAGTATTGTTCTGATGGAAGTGTATCTGGCTACAGGTGCAAAAGTCTCTTCATAATATATTCCCTCTTTCTGGGAGAAGCCACGAGCTAGAAACCTCACCTTGTATTTCTCTATGCTACCATCTTTAGCATGCTTGATCTTATAGATCCACTTGGAAGTCACAACAGATTTCCCTTCTGGTCTCGGGACCACATCCCAGACATCATTCTTCATGATCGACTAGTATTCCTCGATCATGGCACTCTTCCATTACTGCATCCTAGATCCTAGGAACTTCATATTCTTCAATATCTTCAATAGACATTTTCCTTTGAACTTCGTTGCTGAACAAATGTTGTTTGTTCTTCTTTTGTAGGTGATTGTACACAATCTTTTCTACAAATCAAATTCAATTGCATGATTAGAAACTTCTCATAGTTTTTCAAAACAAATTCTTAAGCATAAAGACATATGTCATACAGTCATGCAATTATCTTATCCAATGCTTTCATACAACATTTATCCATATCCCGTAACTTTCTAGATTCCTTCCATCTCTACCAGAACATTGTTAAGAGTGTGCACAACTCCCAACATGCCAGCAAAGAGGTTTCATTCTATATAAGTAGCAATGGAGTGTTGTACAGTACCATAGGCCACTTACCTATTACTATATTAGTAGTATCTTGTTCATTAATGCAACTTTTCTAAAATGCATAATATACATCCTAAATCTAGGAACATAAGTATGTACACTACTGGACAACATTATTTAAGTAATCATATATATAATAAATGATAATTCAAGTACTTATATTTGTTTAGTTGTTGGGTAGACTCCCTCTTGATCTTTGCTTCCTTGTAGGAACTATTGGAGTGTGCTCCCTCTTGATCTTTGCTTCCTGGATTACGTGTCCTTGAACTTCTATCCATCCTGGACCACTATGCATGCTTAAGTGTGCACTAGTGTCATCATTGTGTTATCCTCAAGATCTCATACATAATCATACATTCATTAGTATAATCTCAGTACTATCAAAACATTATGATTCTAAATAAACTTAAATATGTATGGTCATGATCATTTCATACATAGGTAATAAGCGTTAGTATTCAAGGTTTCAGGGAAGACTTCTTTTACTCATGCATATTCTTATTTGACCATAGGACTCTTCTTGTTAGTCATATCATCAATCAAAGTAAGAAACATAATATGCATAAACCCTTGATTACTTAAATTTCTAACTTCAAGAATAATCATTATCATTCATATAAAAGTATAAGATCCTAACACAAGGATTCTAACTTGATATAGGAAAAACATACCTAGATTATCATGTTTGCTAGTTATGTCTAACATACCCATATAATGTATTTTTGTTCTTCTTCAAAGACTTGTGCTAGCAACTTGCATAACTCATAAGTTAACCATTATAGAACCAAATTATACATACCTCATAAGTAGAGCTTCTATGTGATCCATGACTATGGATGAGTCTTTGTCTTCATGTCAACATGGTCATATGTTATTGATCTAGTACTTGATTTGTACCTTTTATTATAGCAGACAGTATCATCCTCATACAACACCATAGTGCATTAGTACAATCATAAGTGTCATAACCCTAATCAATGAATGTCTTCTATCATTCACATGCATTCATACTTTTACTAGGGCGATAAGACAAGTCTAACTACTAACCTCAATAATATCAAGACAAACATATCATAAACTTAATCATGAACAGATTTCAACACATACCTGTATTTCCTCAAGTCATACCTGTCGAGATTGCTTGTAGTCTTCTTATGTAAGGCCTTAGCCTCATCTCCCTCTGGAACTGGAACTTCTTCACTTATGTATGTGTTCCAATTCATTCTCTTCTAGGATTAACCCAATCCACTTTGATTTGTTGAAACTGGATTAGGGTTTGTCAAAGAAACCCTAAAAAATCAAATTTTCAATTTTAAACTTCTTATTGGATGAAAAGATGTGCCTTGTTGAGCTAATCAAGCTGGTATACTACAATTTTGAAATCTCCAAAATTTGACCCCTCAAAATTGCCTTTGAAATTTCTAGATCTTCTAGACAGGATCCCGAACTAGGGTTTGATAAAGCCCTATCTTCTGCCCATCCAAAAGGTTCGATCTTGTGTTCTAAACTTCAATTTTTCTGAGGAGCTTCTAGTCGTGGTCACGGATTTCAAAAATTCCAACTTTTGCAGAAGCCCTAATTTTCCACCATTCCGATCAAAATCCTGAACTAGGGTTTGATCAAGCCCGACCTTCTTCCCAACCAAAAAATTTGATCTTGTTCTCTAAATTTTTATTTTGATGAGGAGAATTAAGCCGTGGTCTCTGATTCCAAAAATTCCAACTTTCTCCAAAGCCCTAAATTCCCGCAGCAGTGACACGCCAAGAATGAAGGTGCTTAGAATCCAATTCTATTTTGACAGAAATATGAATCTGATTGTTTCTGGTGCATCTCTAAAATTATGAATCCACAGGGTTTGAAACTTCGTTCTGTGGTATCTTGAGCTATCATATTTCCAACCCCACAGGTCTGACCTCAATTGGATTATCTGAGAGAGATTTATGCCAAGTGTTGCAACGTGACCTGTTTATGGGATGAAACAGGAGAGCGAACTTGTACGGAGTGCCACGTGTCACTGTTTAATCTTCGGCGTCTAAAAAAATTACCTGAGAAACTACAGTCTATGTTCTTACTGTCACTTTCTACATAATTTCATTTGGATCTTCCTAGCCCAATTTGTGAGCTTTTTTCCTAGGTCACCTGTTTATGACTGAGATCTGGAAGAGGTAGAAACCCTAGATTGTACAGGTCATAAAAAAGAAAGTACAACGAATTAGATGTTTTTCTTCAGAAAAAAGGTACATGTGGATGTTATCTACGACCTGTAGAATTTCCAGAACCTGAACCTTTGTAAAAAATGGATTTATACCGAAAGTTCCACGATGACTGGTTTTTTCTATATCAATCCCTAGCTTGCAATTTGTCGCAAGTGCAACAAGTCTCATAAATGCCATATCATGCCTTCCTTTAGGCTAGATCTGATACCATGTTATATTTTCATCATTTAATTCAATATATCTAGGATCTTAACTGAAATAATAACATGTACAGGATATCAAGCATAAGAGACAAGAGACAAGAGACACAAAACATTTCACCGGGGAAAACCAAGAAGTTGAAAAACCCCACAACTTCCTCAGAGATAGAATAAGCATCAATACAAGGATCACCATTATCAAACCCAAGATATATATATATTTAGCAGCATGCTCCTCCTCCACTTGTGCGCACTTCTCCTCTCTCTCACTAATTCGAAGTGAGTGAATAATAGAATGTGTAAAATGAGAGAGACACACTCTCTATTTATACACTAACTTTCACTTGACCTTTACTCAAATAGTTCGGCCTTAACTTAACCACTTAACATAATGCTGACTGGACCGACCCCCACTAGGGTGGTCTAATAACCCTTTAACCCACATGACTCATACTGGGCCGACCCCATCAAGGTGGTCTCATAACCCATCAAGTATAAGTTACGACACTTACAATATAACTTCCGACACTTGCAAGTACAAATGACGACACTTCCAATCGGAGGAATAATAAATCTCTGTTGGAGATACAATAAAGTACACATACAATATACAAGTGAATATCTTCTGAAGTTACAAATACATCAACACCCATATGGATCCTTCCCATGACGAAACTTCTACACTTTTTGATCATTTGGGTGAGTTAGTTTATTCTCCTACGTCCTACAATTCCATATTTTGCAGCATTAGTCTCAATGAAGTATGGGTGAAAGGGTTCTTTTTTATGGTGCCACATGAGGAGTATGGAACTCCTAGATTTACCTTTTTTTATGACATGGTTGGAGCACATTCTTATTCACATTTGCAGCAGCATCATTTGTTACTTTATGATGATGCACATCTACATGAATGCACCTATGATATGCATTTGAGTCACTTGAAGACTCCTAGTTTTTCTTGCTCAACACTTGGTTCATTTGATGTTGGAGGAACTTAATCCAACACTTGGGTGAATAGATTTATTATTAGAGAATATTTTTGTTGGAAACCACATACTTTGTTATATCTTTATGATTCTCACATTCATGGATGTATGGGTGAGACTTATTTGAGTCATTTGAATTCTCCTTGTTTTTTTTGCTCATTATTTGGTTCAGATTTTAGTGGAGATTCTTCATTCACTTCTTGCATGAAAGAATAAATGGCTGAATATTTTGATGCATATCATATCCTTTTGGAGTAGCATTATAGGACATGGCATCCTCACCTATGTCATTGGAGCAGATTTGATTGGTTATTTGTTGATTGTATGCACTTGGAAAATGGTGGTCTACTTGCTTGGAGGTATAAGCACTTTCATGACACTTTGATGAAGCATCTTCTTGATGTACATTTTAATTATGTTTTTATGTACTTTGATGATATATATTCTGTGTTATTTTTTCCTCATTTAATTCAATAGATCTAGGATCTTAACTGAAAGAACAACATGTACAACATATCAAGCATAAGAGACAAGAGACACAAAACATTTCACCAGGGAAAACCAAGAAGGTGAAAAACCCCGCAACTGCCTCAGAGATAGAATAAGCATCAATACAAGGATCACCATGATCAAACCCAAGAGATAGATATCTTCGGCAGCATGCTTTTCCTCCACTTGTGCACACTCCTCCTCTCTCTCACTAATGCAAAGTGAGTGAAGAATAGAATGTGTCAAATGAGAGAGTCACACTCTCTATTTATACCTTTACTTTCACTTGACCTTTACTCAACTAGGTCGGCCCCAACTTAACCACTTAACATAATATAGACTGGGCCAACCCCACTAGGGTGGTCTAATAGCCCTTTAACCCACATGACTCATACAAGGCTGACCCCATCAAGGTGGTCTAATAACCCATCAAGTATAAGTTATGACACTTACAATATAACTTGCGACACTTGCAAGTACAACTGATGACACTTCCAATCGGAGGAATAATACATCTTCGTTGGGGATACAATAAAGTACAAATGTAATACATACAATATACAAGTGAATATATTCCAAAGTTACAAATACATCAACACTCCCTCTTAACTAGGAAGGCATTCTCTTGACACAAGTCAATAATACATATAGGCACAAGTCTTCAATTCTGGAGTTGGATCATCATTACTAGATCATGGAGCATCATCATCATCACTACTGCTGTACTTGACATCTCGATCACTGGGATATCTCTGAATTCTTCTTGTCATAGGAATTTCTATAGAGCCAACCCTTTTTCATGCTGGATGTAGGCCCACCTCCTGTAGCTCTTCATCAACACTGGCCATACTATGGAATCCTCAGGACTTATTACATGCGTCACAAAACCTCGAAAGAGTATCCCAGGATCCTTTATGTTCCTAAGCATGACCGACAAGATCTCCCAAGTAAATATTATATGTGACCCCACCAAAAAACCTTAAAAGAGTGTCCCATGAACGTTTATGTGCATAGCATGACCGGCAAGAACTCTAAAGAGCATCCCAGGAACATTTATGTTCCTAAGCACGACCGACAAGATCTCCAAGACTTATTACATGTGGTCACCACAAAACCTCGAAAGAGCATCCCAGGAGTGATTACGAGCACAAAGCTCAACCTATCAGATCTCCTAGGGAAATATTACATGTGGTCATGGAAAAACCTCGAAAGAGCATCCCAGGACTGATTACGAGCACACAGCTCAACCTATCGGATCTCCCAGCGCGCTATTATATGCCATAGGACAAAACCTCGAAAGAGTATTCTAGGATCCTTCATGTGCCTAAGCACAACCGAAAAGATCTCCCAGGGCAATATTACATGTTCTCCTAGAGCAAAACCTCGAAAAAGTATCCCAGGATCCTTTATGTGCCTAAGCATGACCGGCAAGATCTCCTAGGGAAATATTACATGCTCATCTGCACAACCTGTCCATGGCCACGTACTATCAACCTAATACTCACCATACATCATCCCGATGTACATGATCATCCTTATCATCATCATAGCATCGTCTTGATGCATATTATCTAGAGTATCATCCTGATACTCATCATACATGATCATCTTGGTCATCGTCACTGCATCGTCCTAATGCATGTCATCTAGAGCATTGTCCTGATACTCATCACACATGATCATATTGATCATTATCACTGCATCGTCTTGATGCATATCATCTAGAGTATCATCCTGATACTCATCACACATGATCATCCTGATCATCGTCACTGCATCGTCCTGATGCATGTCATCCAGAGTATCATCCTGATACTCATCACACATGATCATCCTGATCATCGTCACTGGATCATCCTGATGCATGTCATCATACATGATCCAACTGATCATACAAAGCATCCAACTAATGCATATCCAAAGTAGTAACTGGAACATCATCTTGATGCTCATCATACAACGCTTACATCCAAAACCATGGGAAGGATCCTCCTCTCACCATGCCTGGAATGGCTCCTACAAATGTGTCCCGTCACTTCTTCCTTGAAGTATCTTCAATCTGAAGAACACCAAGCCTCTCTCTAAAGTACTCAAACTTTACTCTGGCTAGTGTTTTCGTCAACACATCTGCAACCTGCTCATCAGTCAAAACATATAGGAGCTTCACTGCTCCTCTCTGCACCATATCCCTGACATAGTGATATTTGATCTCGATGTGCTTCGACCTATCATGGAACATCGGGTTCTCAAACAGCTTCACACAACTCTAGTTGTCACAAAAGATACCAGTAGCATCCAACGAAAGATCAAATAACTTGGACAGTAGCTTCCTAAGCCATACTGCCTCACAACTAGTCGAACAAGCTGCAACATACTCTGCTTTGGCTATACTCAGTGCTACGTAGGACTGCTTCCTGCTAAACCAAGAGATCACACCTGATCCCATACTGAAGCAGCACCTCGAAGTTCTCTTCCTATCTACAGCACTTCCTGCCCAATCTGAATCAACATAACACTCCAGGTTAAACTTTTGATTCACATCATACTTGATCCCATAATCAACTGTACCCTTCAGGTACCTCAAAATATGCTTTACAACAACTAGGTGAACACCTCTGGGATCCGTCAAGAACTGGCTTAATGTGTTCACCGCAAAGCAAATATATGGTCTCGTGTTCGTTAGGTACATCAAGGACCCAATCATCTGACGATACACCGTGACATCAACCAACTTAGATGAAGCAACACACAGTAGCTTTAGGTTCGATGTCATAAGTGTGGCCATGGTCTTGCAGTCCATCATCGCGAATCGCTTCAGGATCTCTACTACATACTTCCCTTGTCCAAGGAAGATTCTATCTACACTCTGCCACACCTCCATGCCTAGAAAGTAGTGCATCATCCCCAAGTCCTTCATCTTGAGCTTGGCAGCAAGCATCCTCTTCGTGTCAATAATCAATCTATCCTCACCTGTGACAAACAAGTCATCCACATACAATAGAAGTATCACTGGATTTCCTTCCTCAACCTTGTATTTCTCTATTCTACTGTCTACAGCATGCTTGATATTATAGATCTACGTGGAAGTCACAATAGACCTCCCTTCTGGTCTTGGGACCACATCCCAGACATCATTCTTCATGATCGTATTCCTCGATCATGGCATCCTTTCATTACTGCATCCCTGATCTTGGGAACTTCAGATTCTTCAAAATAGATAGTTTTGTTGAACTTAGTTGCCGGAACAAATGTTGTTTTCCTTCTTTTGTAGGTGATTGTACATGATCTTTCCTACAACTCAAATTCAATTACATGATTAGAAACTTCTCATAGTTTTCAAAACAAAATCTTATGCATACAGATATGTCATATAGTCATGCAATTATGTTAGCCACTTCTACAATACAACATTTATCCATATCCGTATTCACGCAGTAACTTTCTAGATGCCTTCCATCTCTACCAGAACATTTTTTAAGAGTGTGCACAACTCCCAACATGTTAGCAAAGAGGTTTAATTCTAGATAACTAGCAATAGAATGTTGTACAGTACCATAGGCCACTTACCCATTGCTTGCATATTAGTAGTATCTTGTTCATTAATGCATAATGTACATCCTAAATCTAGGAACATAAGTATGTACATGAATGAACAATATCACTTAAGTAATCATATATATAATAAATGATAATTCAAATACTTATCTTTGTTTAGTTGTAGGGTGGACTCCCTCTCAATATTTGCTTCCTTGCAGGAACTACTGGAGTGTGCTCCCTCTTGATCTTTGCTTCCTTGCAGGAATTACTAGAGTGTGCTCCCTCTTGATCTTTGCTTCCTTGCAGGAACAACTAGAGTGTGCTCCCTCTTGATCTTTGCTTCCTTGCAGGAACAACTGGAGTGTGCTCCCTCTTGATCTTTACTTCCTGGATTATATGTCCTTGAACTTATATCCATCCTGGACCACTATGCATTCTTAAGTGTGCACTAGTGTCATCATTGTGTTATCCTCATACATAACCATACATATATTAGTATAATCTCAATACTATCAAAACATTATGATCCTAAATTCTTTTAACATGTATGGTCATGATCATTTCACACACAGGTAATTTATCACAAGCATTAGTATTCAAGGTTTCAGGGAGGACTTCTATTACTCATGCATATTCTTATTTGACCATAGGATTCTTCTGGTTAGTCATATCATCAATCAAAGTAAGAAACATAATATGGATAAACCCTTGATTACTTAAACTTCTAACTTTAAGAATAATCACAATCAATCATGACAAATATACTTATATAAGAGATCCTAACACAAGGTAGGATTCTAACTTGATATAGGAAAAACATACCTGGTTACATGTTTGCTAGTTATTTCTAACATACCCACATAATGTCTTCTTGTTCTTCTTCAAAGACTTGTGCTAGTAACCTGCATAACTCATAAGTTAACCATTGTAGAACCAAATTATACATACCTCGTAAGTAGAGCTTCTATGTGATCCATGACTATGGATGAGTCTTTGTCTTCATGTCACCATGGTCATATGTTCTTGATCTAGTACTTGATTTGTACCTTTTATGTTAGCAAACAGTATCATCCTCATACAACACCACAGTGCATTAGTACAATCATAAGTGTCATAACCCTAATCAATGAATGTATTCTATCATCCGCTTGCATTCATACTTTTACTAGGGTGATAAGACAAGTCTAACATTAATCAAGATTGTACTAACCTAATTATTATGAAGACAAACATATCATAAAATTAATCATGAACATATTTCAAAACATACCTGTAACTCCTCAAGTCATACCTGTCGAGATTGCTTGTAGACTTCTTATGTAAGGCCTTAGCCTCATCTCCCTCTAGAATTGGAACTTCTTCACTTACGCAAGTGTCCAATTCATTCTCTTTCAGGATTAACCCAATCCTCTTTGATTTGCTGAGACTGGATCTGGAGCTGGATTGGGTTTGTCAGAGAAACCCTAAAATTAAAACTTTGAATTTCAAACTTCTGATTGGATGAAAAGATGTGCCTTGCTGAGCTAATCAAGCTGGTATACTTCAATTTTGAAATCTCCAAAATTTGACCCCTCAAAATTTCCTTTGAAACTTCTTGATCTTCTGGACAGGATCCCGAATTAGGGTTTGATAAAGCTCGGTCTTCTACCCATCCAAAAGGTTTGATCTTGTGTTCTAAACTTTGATTTTTCTGAGGAGCTTCTAGCCGTGGTCACATATTTAAAAAATTCCAACTTTTGCAGAAGCCCTAATTTTCCACCTTTCCGATCAAAATCCCGAACTAGGGTTTGATCAAGCCTAGCCTTTTTCCCAACCAAAAAATTTGATTTTGGTCTCTAAATTTCAATTTTGATGAGGAGCATTCAGCCGTGGACTCCTATTCCAAAAATTCCAACTTTCTCCGAAGCCCTAAATTCCCGCAGCAGTGACAAGCCAAGAATGGAGGTGCTCAAAATCCAATTCTATTTTGACAGAAATATGCACCTGATTGTTTCTAGTGCATCTCTGAAATTATGAATCCACAGGTTCTGAAACTTTGGCCTATGGTATCCTGACCTGTCATATTTCCAACCCCACACGTTTGACCTTAATTGGATTCTCTGAGAGAGAGTTATGCCAAGTGTCGCAATGTGACCTCTTTATGGGATAAAACAGGAGAGCGAACTTGTATGGTGTGCCACGTGTCATTGATTCAACTTCGGCCTCTGAAAAACTTACCCAAGACACTAAAGTCCATGATCTACCTGTCTCTATTTACGAAATTTCATTCGGAGCTCCCTAGCCCAAGTTGTGACCTTTTTTCCTAGGTCACCTGTTTATGACTGAGATCTGGAAGAGCCAAAAACCCTAGCTGGTACTTATCATAAAATATAAAGTACAACGAATTAGATGTTGTGCTTCGGACACTAGGTAAATGGGGATGTTATCTACGACCTATGAAATTTTAAGATCCTGAACCTTCGTCAAAATGGATTTATAGCGAAAGTGCTACAATGACTGGTTTTTTCTATATCAAGCTCTAGCTTCCCATTTGTTGCAAGTGCAACAAGTCTCATAAATGCCATATCATGCCTTCCTTCAGGCTAGCTCTGATACCATGTTATATTTTCAGCATTTAATTCAATAGATCTAGGATATTAACTAAAAGAACAACATGTACATCATATCAAGCATAAGAGATGAGAGACAAGAGACAAAACATTTCATCGGGGAAAACCAAGAAGGTGAAAAACCCCGCAACTTCCTCAGAGAGAATAAGCATCAATACAAGGATCACCATGATCAAACCCAAGAGATAGATATCTTTAGCATCATGCTCCTCCTCCACTTGTGTGCACTCCTCCTCTCTCTCACTAATGCAAAGTGAGTGGAGAATAGAATGTGTCAAATGAGAGAGTCACACTCTCTATTTATACCTTTATTTTCACTTGACCTTTACTCAACTAGGTCAGCCCCAACTTAACCACTTAACATAATACAGACTGGGCCGACCCCATTAGGGTGGTATAATAACCCTTTAACCCACATGACTCATACAGGGCCAACCACATCACGGTGGTCTAATAACCCTTCAAGTATAAGTTATGACACTTACAATATAACTTTTGACGTTTGCAAGTACAACTGACGACACTTCCAGCCGGAGGAATAATACATCTCCATTGGGAATACAATAAAGTACAAATGTAATACATACAATATACAAGTGAATATCTTTCGAAGTTACAAATACATCAACATTCTGTACTCATGATGTTTGTAAGAATGCATACAAGAAAATGGGATCCAGGAACTATGAATTGGAGAGCACCTCTAATTGTTGGAGTGCAATACAAGCAATGGGGCCCTGGGACAATTCTTAGTCTCATTGGTTTCAATTTTTTGGGGGAAACAAGTAGTATGGGGGATGGATTCCCCACTTAATAAAGTGATTTTAATCAGAGTAGTGCAACAGCAAGCATGGTAGTTCCTCTCTAAAATATTCATGGAATCTCGAAGACTCAAAGTTTGGAAACTCAGTGGAAACTTCAAACAATTATACAGAAAGGAGGTGTTGTGCAAGAAAATACCTTATAGTGGGGAGACGACACTACCAACTTGAGTGGGGTGACAGGTAAATACATTCATTTTCTTGCATTAGTTACTACAAATGAAAGAGATTAAGATATCGAAAGTTGTACATTTTTAACGATGGATGGTCCTAGCTTTCGCTTAATCTTCCGCTATGATGAACCTACAAAACAAAGTTAACCTTCCTCAACGTATCTTGACTATAATAAATATGATGAAAATAGAAACAACTTAACATCAAGTACAATCAGATATTTAACCAAATAAACATTCAATCAAATAGACATTCAATTTGGGACAGGAAGGGTATTTCCACCTTTTATCGTCAAAGAAATGTAGATAAGTACAGATATACCCAATCTATCCAGACACTTATGCAACTGAGTCCTAGGCTCCTGCTCTTCACAATGACTTGGGAATTCCTCCAACGTAATAGTAGTTAAATCATTCCTTCTAGGTCCCTCTCTCATGGCTCCCCCTTGTATTTATAGGACACGGTAGGCAGTTGAATTCGAGAGGTGGTTGAATTGGGAGGTTGGGGAAATTGCAGAACCAACTCCAACTAATCCCAATTCATAATCTTAATATATTTTTTCATTTCATCTTAAGATGTGCGCAGGTTTCATACAACCAAACTAGCGCACAATATGCAACTTTTACACTTGACAACCAGTGTTTGCAACATTTGAAGGATGTGTGCAGGTTGTCTTTAGACCAGCATTTAGAACGTTGGATCACTATGGAAATAGTAGCGCACATGTCATGAAAACTATAGAAAAAATAAGATTTTCAGTTGAAGAGTGTAGTTTCAATAATAACTCATCCAGGGTCAACCTAGCTCTTGCATCCATAGTGTCCTTTTGTGTGATCAACAGAGCAATTTGATCACGGACAGAGAAGTGCAAATTTGACCTATAACAGATGCCCCCTAATGTGTGAGGTTAGAGGGAAATGATGGCTGAAATACATTATAATTCCAAGTCAGAGGAGGAACAAGAAACTGCAGGACCAAGTCACAAAAGTACCTGAAAACAATGATCAAGGTGAGCGAGCAATTACAATCTTGACAACATATAGATGTTCGGTGTGATACAACATGATCTCCAATACATAACTGGGAGATGTATATATAGCATGGCCACTGAAATACAAGCGTGGATCCATGTCAAAGATAAGAGATCATAGCCATGACAACAAGCTGGATATATGTCTCATGAAGAGCCAAAAATGAGTGAAGCTCAGTCTTGTGCAGCTTGGGTGATAACATGAATATGGTGATGCTATCAAAGTCCCAAGTTCTTCCTCCAAACAACCCAAGGTACAAACCCTAACCATGTGAATAAATGAGCTAGAGTTGAACATAGGGTGTATCGTTTGATTACCAATCATTGATGTATACCGTTAACAAATGCGAGGACTTCCATCGATAATGATAATGGGGTCCAAGGTACCTAGTACGTTCCAACAAGTGTGAATAAGTGGACTTGAAGTCGAACACCTGAGGAACCTATCGAATAAGAGACATTGATGTATTCCCATTATTCAACAGCGAGGGAAACTGCCACTGATGACTGCAATCCCCAAGGTACTAACTGAAACTCTAAACTTAATTCCCGGAGCATAATGAGTTGAAGTCGATGGGAAGAAGTCCACTGGAAGGGAGGCCTTAATGCATCCTCCGTCATCCAACACGAGGAACACTCACAAGTTTGACCTGATTTGGAGTAGGACAACTAACAAGATGAAACAAACTGACACCAGGATGTCCAACACATGAAGTCAAGGTAACTGTAGAATGGTCGACACAGGCTATATCCTTGAACATTGAGCACGACACAAAGTGACTTAGGCAACTTTTAACATGAAGAGGAAGTGATATAAGCCTGCAATGTAGGAGACATTAACAGACCCTCCATATGATTAGTAGATTAACTAATCGGGGGAGTGGAAACTCGGAGATTAGGTTCACCCTAAGGTCAAAAACTAAAACCCAACTGAAATAATAGACTCAAATAGTTGTTGTGATCAAGGATATGACTGACTTAACTGCCTTTGAAACTGAAAAGATGTGATATACCCTTCTCATCCCTTATTCTTTTTGGTAAAAGAATGTCTTTCTCATTGTTTTAATAAGTCCAAGAAAGAAAACTCAATAATTCCAACCATGTAAAAGTTTAACGAGCCCATGGGAGGAAGACTTAGAACCTTCTTCATTGTTTACAGAGTTGGAAGAAGAGATAGAAGAATACTCTATAATACTGATCTCTGGATTTTAATATCGAGCCGAGATCTGTTCTTGCTCACCGGTGTTTTCAATTTTAAGGAGTCTGAAAAACTTAAGCAATAAATCCATACACCTACCCATGGATTTTAGTATCGAGCCCGGGTTGGTATGTGCTCGCCGGTGTTTTCCTGTTTATAGAGTCTGCAAAACTTAAACAATCCTATATATACTCTCTTGTGGATTTCACATCAAGCCTGAGTAGGTGAATGCTCGCTTGGTGTTTTCATATTTCGAGAGCCTGAAAACCCTAAAGAAGGCTCCAAAAGTCCTTTTTCGTATAGTTAGTCTCCTCCCCCAAAAAAGTGTAAAATGATGAGAGAAGAACTCTTCTAGCCACAAATGACTAGAGTATTCCTTTTTCATAAGTAATCCGCAAAAGTACGAAAAAGGGTTAAACTTATACTAAAGAGGATGTTACTTCACTTCCTTTAATGAGTCTGAAGAGAACAAGCAAACTCAACAATCTTGTTTACTTTTGAAAAGTCACAACAAAGGATTAAAATTACTTAAAACAGCTTCAGGGATTGTAAGTTCATGACCCGCCAGTAATGAAATCTCGACAACCAAGTTAGTAACCAGGACAAATTTTCCAAAATGACAAAATATTGAAACAATATGGTACCTATACTGATCCTATCAATGAAGAAAACAAGCCTTAATAGTTCGATGTTTGAAATTATAGTGATAATTTGAAATATATGGGTAATCTAATTCATCAAAATTTGAAATATATTAATGAATTAAAATAACAAAAATGAAACTATACCCTTTTTGGAAAAGTGGGTAAAAATTAAAAAGTAATTTCTATAAATAGTTCCAATTTTGAAAATTAAATATCATAATTTGAAAAATAGGGCAAAAGTGGAGAAAAAACCTCAAGCTACCTTTGCTCATTGCAGTCGAACCGGGTCACCAATCCAAAATCGGCTTTCACCAAGTAAGTAGTTTCATCCTTAGCTTGCATTTACATACAAAGTTTTTCAATTTTGGTGGTCAAAATTATTTTTATCCAACTTTTAAAACCATTTTTGCGCGAGCGCTAGTTTGCTTGCAAGAAACTAGCGCACTTGTCAAAAGTGTGTTACTATGCCTGTAAGACAATCACGTTCGGGATGCTACTGTCCATGATGAACAATAGCGTTCATCGCAAAACTAGGGCAAAAAATTAAAATGATCAACGTTTGATGGTTTTAATGGAAGAATGGTTCTCATATGGTGTGAAAGGGAACATGACGAGATGGATCGAGAATCTTTACAAGATCTATTAACCTTGCATGCATTGCGAAGATGTGGTTTGTTGAAATTTTATAGAACATACAACATGCGGGCACAAATCCGCTTACTTGAGAGGCTTGTACAATACTGGGATTCCAATGCATTGGTATTCAATATCTAAGGATAAATATTGGAACTAACAGTTGATGACAACTATTTCATCACGGGCCTCTCCCGAAGGGGAGTCATAGTGAATCTCAAAGGGTCCTCTCGTAATGTGGGTGCCCTATCCGTGCAGGACTACATCATTACCTATTGTTTAGCGGGTACAGAAAAAACCGGCATCCAAGTCCTCATTTCTACTATTGTAAGCTTCCCACTCAAAGTAATCTTGAGTATTCTCAACCGGATGGACAGAAGTGCTATGCAACATATAGCTTCGAGGAATTTCATGCACATGGGTACTAAATTCCTACGGGGAATAGTATTTGGCTGGTGTTAAAGTCTATTGGAAAACATGAAGCTTCAACTTTCAGGTGTAAGACCGGGAGGATGAAGAATTTTGGGTACAGAAGCATATTGTGCACCTTTTTCTTTGAAAGGGTGCCTGCCATGAGTCTGTGGATGGATTTTCCCCCACTAAACCCCCAGGAGCCACTGATGGGTCATTGGGGAGAGATCTTCCTCTGCCGAGGTGGTGGTGAGAGCAAATTTTGCTACAATGAGGATGATTTCTGGGCGTGGTGGGACGAACAGGTACCAGCTCTTGAGCAGTTCCCATATGCGGGCATAGACTTCCACAACGATCCTGAGCTATATCTTCCTCCAGGAGCAGCCTGGGAGAGATTGGTAAGTTTTGTTTTTGAAAAATTATTTAATTTTTTCATTTTTATATATAAGATTTTTATGATGAGTTTGAAGTATTGAAACAAAAATTCATATGCAGATGTTGGACCCGTGCATCCTGAGGGACACCCCCGTACCTTCGTGACACCAGTGATAGTAGGGGCAGTTGACACCATGCTGGAAAACATAGAGGGGAATATGGGTCGATTGACTCATGAAATTCTGACATACAGGATCGAGCGGATGTCGCTCGACATGCAGGAGAATGTGGTGGGTGTGCCCCCAGCATGGATTCGGCTACTGAGGAAAGTAGCTAGGCTGGTCATTTGTTATAGAGAGGCAGTAGAGGAAAATGAGGCCCCTCCTTCTCCATAGGAGAAAGACATATCTATGTATATTTTTGAGGCCATCGAGCCCAATTTTGTATATTATGACATGACTCCGTGACAGACTTATGACCCAAACTCATATTATTTTTTTATACGGATTATATATATACAGTCTCGGTGTTATTTACATGTGTGCTATCATATTTTATGCATGAATTAGTATGTGTGTGTATGATGCAAATGCCAATCTAAAATGTAGTTTGCAAATGAATCAGCTAATGTATTCAAGTTTCTTGGAAATGTGATGTAATTGAACTGTCTCTCAAGTAACTTAACGCGCAAAAACTAACGTAGCAAAGTAGGATCCCTGACCTGATAAACACCCATTAACTGAAAAAAAACCAACTGCGAGTCGAGCCGTACATCCAAATGTGAAATTCCATGGAATAGAGCATCGCAAAGTAGATCTATGACTGCACTGTATTCAGCCACATTGTTCGTTGTGGGACCTAAACATGCCCCTCCTGAAGAAACCAGTTGGCCAGTTGGTGAGTAAATAACCCAAGCAACTATGGCCAATTGATGGGTGTGGCGGCTAGCACCATCAGCAAACCCTATAAAGTGTTCAGTCAACATCTGAAACACAAATCAATAAATACATAAGACATAACGACAACCGTAAACAAAGCTAACTCTACAAAATGTACAACTATAATACATGAAAAAGCACATATGCTTAAGCATAGTACTTATTCAGGTAGAGCCCATTTCTAGGCTCCGACAACTTATTACCTCATAGTATGTTAACTCGTATTCACCCTTCTTCAGAACCTTAGAAACTATGTAGGGATCGAGCCACATGGACTTAAACTTGCCAGCTCCTAGAGGTTCCTTGTCTTGATCCTAGAGCATAACAAGGTCTCCTTTGAGAAAAACCCTAGGTCTGACAGACTTATCATACTGTCCCTTGACTTGATTCTTATGCGCTTCGTTTGTTGTGAGTGCATCGCGGCGTTGCTCATCCAGATGTTCTAAATGCAGCAAACGTTCTTCCAAGACTGAAATGTCAGGTAATAGTTGGATAGCCAACTTTAATGAAGGAATCTTGCACTCAACCGGAATGACTGCTTCTATCCCATGCACAAGTTGGAAAGGAGAGAAACCGATAACATTCTTTACATTGGCTCAGTAAGCCCAAAGAGCAAGATACAACATAATGTGCTAGTTATTTCTACTAGCATTAATGGTCCTTTGTAAGATGGTCTTCAAAGTTTTGTTGACCGCTTCGACCTAACCATTCTCTTGCGGGTAAAACGAAGACGAATGTTCCTGCCGAAAACCTAACATGGTGTATAGATCAGTCATCATGTTGTTCTAAAAATGACGATCGTGATCAGTCACGATCTCTTTGGGTATACCAAATCTTGCAATGATCTGGTTGAAAACGAAATAAGAAGTCATTTCCCCATCTGCCTTAACAGTAGGCATTGCCTCGGCCCACTTGGTGAAGTAGTCCACGACAACAATGATGTGGTGATGACCTCCAGCCGAAACTGGAGTACAATTCATATAATCAGTCCCCCATTTAGTGAAGGGGCCTACTGTGATTACAGGATGGAGAGGAGCTGGGTGTGCTCGCATCTTCCTAGTGAAAAACTGACATCGCTGGCAGTGTTTCACAGCTTCCACACAATCTTTAAAGATTGTGGGCCAAAAATAACCGGCACGTAGTATTTTCTGGGTTGTTGCCAACCCAGAAAGATGACCCCCACAGGCTCCACTGTGGGAATCATTCAATACTAATTCTTCTTCCTCCAGGGTCAAACAACGACATAAGATGGAATCTACCCCACCTTTGTACAAAGTGTCAAAAATGATGAGGTATTTGTTTGCATGACTCTTAAGTTTGCGTCGTTCGTCCCTAGAGAAAATGATGGGACACCTCAAATTCTAGAGATATACAAGGATATCCCCATACCATGGGTCGTAGGATGCAATGAGAAAGATATGTTCATCTGGGAATGATGACTCTTCCTCAACGTGTACTATGTCACTAGGAAACTCTGAAATCAGTTCGGCGAACACCAGTGATTTCTTTGACTTAGCGGACTGAAAAACCAAGTCAAATTATTGCAAGATGACAATCCATTTATTGAATTTCCCACCGATGATGCGTCGAGTGAAAACATATTGGAAAGGATTGACCTCTGCAACCACTGTGGTGGTATGCAATAATATGTAGTGAGGTAGCCTCAGAACTGCATAGACAACATCTAATGCCAACTTCTCTACGTGTGAATACTTGATATCAGGAGCTATTAGGGTGTGCGACAGATAATAAATGACATGCTCTTGGAGCTTGTCATCCTCCTGAACCAGTACTATGCCTATTGTGTATACTTATGCATCCAGATATAAGAGGAATTCCTTCGTATAATCTGGTGGGCTTAACAAGGGAGATGAAAGTAATACCTTTTTCAAAGCCTCAAATGATGCTTGAGCAGCCTCATCCCACAAAAAGTAGGTGTCTTATTTAATAAGCCTCATGAAACCTTTTGTAATTTTGGCATAGTTAATGATAAAGCATCTCAAGAAGTTGGACATGCCCTGCAGACTTTGAAGTTGTCTCAAGGTTCGACGAGGAGGCAGATTTACAATCACCTCAACTTTCAATGGATCCACCATTATGCCACAACTAGATACTATGAAACCCAGTAATTGTCCAGATTCAATGTAGAATACACATTTGTTGGGATTCAATCGAATCTTGTAGTATCTGCATCGTTCAAACATGAGTCTTAAGTGATCTGGATGCTCCTGTCTCTTGCGAGATCGTGCTGGGAGATCATCAAGGTAGGGTTCTACTACGTGCTTGATGTCATGAAAAGAAAAATTCATTGCTTGCTGGAAAGTAGCCCCAGCATTTTTCAATCCAAATGGCATCTTCCGATAGGCAAAGGTCCCCCAAGAACAAATAAAAGTTGTCTTGTGCTGGTCTTCAGGTTTGATCTGTATCTAATTATATCCTGAAAACCCATCCATAAAAGAGAACATTTCATGTCCCGCACACACATCGATGATCTGATCTATGAATGGTGTGGGGTAATTGTCTTTCGGACAAGCTTTATTTAGGTCCCGGAAGTCAATGCAGACTCTAATGGTGCCTTGCTTTTTGTCTACCGGAACAGGATTTGAAACCCATTCCGTCATAGATATCAGATAGATAAATCCGGCTTTAAGCAACTTTTCTACTTCCACCTTGATGGCAACAGCTTTTCGAGGGTTAACTGGACGGAACTTCTGTCTCACAAGTTTAGCATTTGGATACATTGTGATGACATGCTCAACAATGCTGGGGTCAATGCCTGGAATCTCCTCGTAAGACCAAGAAAAAACGTCGTGAAATTATTTAAAGAGATTGGTATACAAAATTATCTTCTCTGGAGAATAGTATGCTCCAATGAAAATATTTTCCATGACCCCAGGTTTGATGGAAATGTTGATCGGAATGGTTCTCAATATATTTGACATATTCCCTTCGGCATAAACAAATTTCGAAGTAGAAGGGATAGCGAACAAATCAACATTCCCATCGGGTCTCATAGAAAACTCACCTCTCTCAATCCTGTCCAGATTAGGAAGAAAATAAGACATGTGATGCATGTGTTCCCAAGGATGGTCCAGGCCAATCATTGCTTCCAAGATCACCTCATCAGAGGGAAAAATAATGTCTAGACAGTTAAAAGAGTGGATAGAGTCCACTACCATGCAGGAGCATAGTCCATATCTGACTTAGTAGAGACCAATGGAGTCACGATATGTTCTATTACAGCATGTTGTGAATCTAAGTAAGACACCTCTGCAACAGATAAAGGCACAATTGGTTCTGATTTGTTATATTTTGAGCATTAAGTCAATATACTCTAGGATCTTTACTAAGAGAATAACATGTATAGCATATCAAGTATAACAATGCATATCAATAACACCAAGCAATCACATGAGACAATAGACACACAAAGTTTCATTGGGGAAAACCATAAAGGTGAAAAACCCCACAACTTCCTAAGAGATATAAAGAGCAATGATACAACCCAAGTACAAGAGATAGTCTTCTCCTAGCAGCTGAACCTCCTCCTCACTTGTGCGCCACTTTCTGAGTAGTGTAGAAGTGAATAATGAGATGATCAAATAGAGTACCTCTCGCACTCTATTTATACATGACCTAACCTTCCTAATAACCTAGTAGGGCCAACTTGTATAACTCGGTCTAATAACCCGTGGTTATACTAATCAGGGCCGACCCCACACTTGGTGGTCTAATAAACCATCACAGCAAGTTACGACACTTGTGACACTTGTCAATACAAATGACAACACTTCCATATAGAGGAATAATACCATCTCTATAGGAGTACAATATACATAGGTGAAATACATTCCGAAGTTACATATACATCAACACTCCCTCTTAACTAGGAAGGTATTTCTCGACACAGATCTACTAGCACAAGTCTTCTTCTCTGGATCATCATCACCGAATCATCGTCATCGAATCAACATCATCATCATCGTCACTGCTGCTGCTATCTCAATCAATCTCCAATCTACTCGTCATAGGAAGTTCTATAGATCTAGTCCTATTTCATACTGGATGTAGGCCCACTACCTGCAGGTCTTCATCATCTATAAAGAAAGCCCTTTTTCATGCTGGATGTAGGCCTAGCCTCCATGTAGGTCTCCAACATCTCTGCGAGCAAGCCATCAAGTAGGTACACCTCAGGACTGATTACACTGCCTCTGCAAAACCTGTAAGATCTCCCAAGACTGATTATACTACTTCTGCAAAACCTGCAAGAGCATCTCAGGACTGATCATATGCCTCTGCAAAACCTATGTACCATACTGTCACATCATCATCTTCATATAACCTCATAGTCCCATAGAGCACAACCCAGATGCACATCACACAACACTTACACCACCGACATGGGAGAACACATCTATCACCATTCGGAGAAGGCTCAACACTTACATCATGACCATGAGAGGACTTACCTACCACCATGTCACCATGGGAGGACCTACCTACCATCATGTCGGAAAGGCACAACACTTATATCATGACCATGGGAGAACACATCTGTCACCATGTCGAAAAGACTCACTCGGCCCTTACATCTCACCATGGGAGAACACATCTATCACCATGTGAGAATGGCCCCAGTCCTTACATTTCACCATGGGAGAACACATCTATCACCATGTGAAAATGGCCCAGCCCTTACATTTCAGCATAGGAGAACACATCTATCACTATCTGAAAATGGCTTCAGCCCTCAGCATAGGAGAACACATCTATCACTATCTGAGAATGGCTTTAGCACTTACATCTCACCATGGGAGAACACATCTATCACCATGTGAGAAGGGCTCATATGCATCTGTGTCTCTGGACTCATCACTTCCCCTTGGAAGGAATCTCAATCTAAAGTACACTAAGTCTCCCTCTGAAGTATTCAAACTTCACTCTAGCCAGCGGCTTGGTCGACACATTGGCTATCTGCTTATCTGTCACAACATACAGGAGCTTCACTACTCCTCTCTGCACCATATCCCTGATATAGTGATACTTGATCTCAATGTGCTTCGACTTGTCATGGAACACTGGGTTCTCTGACAACTTCACACAACTCTAGTTGTCGCAATATATACAAGTGGCACTCAGCTGGAGATCAAACAAATTAGATAGTAGCTTCCTAAGCCATACTGCCTCACAACTAGCCGAACAAGCTGCGACATACTCTGCTTCAGTTGTACTCATTGCCACACAGGACTGCTTCCTGCTAAACCAAGAGATCATACCGGATCCCATACTGAAGCAGAACCCCGAAGTGCTCTTCCGATCAGTGGCACTGCCTGCCCAATCCGATTCAACATAACCCTCCAGGTTAAACTTTTGATTCGCCTCATACTTGAGCCCATAATCAACTGTACCCTTTAGGTACCTCAGAATATGCTTTGCAACTATCAGGTGAACATGTCTCGGATCTATCAGATACTGGCTCAAGTTGTTCACCGCAAAGCAGATATCTGGTCTTGTATTCGTTAGGTACATCAAGAACCCAATCATCTGATGATACATCATAGCATCAACCATCTCAGATGAAGCATCACACAGAAGCTTCAGGTTCGATGCCATAGGTGTGGCCATGGCCTTATAGTCCATCATCCCGAACCTATTCAGGATCTCTACTGCATACTTCCCTTGTCCAAGGAAGATTCCATCTGCACTCTTCCACATCTCCATACTAAGAAAGTAGTGCATCATACCCAAGTCCTTCATCTCGAACTCGACAGTAAGCTTCCTCTTCGTGTCAACAATCAACCTATCCTCACCTGTTACAAATAGGTCATCCACATACAATAGTAGTATCACTAGATTTCCTTCCTCAACCTTGTAGTAAAGGTTGGAATCTACTTTACTCTTGGTAAAGCCCAAACTGGATAGGAATCCATCTATCCTTCCATACTAGGTCTTGGGTGCCTGTTTCAAACCATACAGGGCTTTCTTCAATTTGCACACATGTGACCCTCGGTCATGTGTCTCAAACTCGAGTGGCTGCTCCACATACACTTCCTCTTCAACTACACGATTCAAGAAAGTTGTCTTGACATCTATCTGGTGTACCTTCCATTTCATCACTACAGCTAGAGCAAGTACTGATCTAATGGAAGTGTATCTGGCCACAGGATCAAAAGTCTCTTCATAATCAATCCCTTCTTTCTGGGAGAAGCCACGAGCTACAAACCTAGCTTTGTATTTCTCTATGCTACCATCTGCAACATGCTTGATCTTATAGATCCACTTGGAAGTCACCACAGACTTCCCATCTGGTCTTGGGACCACATCCCAAACATCACTCTTCATGATCGACCGATATTCCTTGACCATGGCATCCTTCCATTCTTTCTGTTCTGCTGCTTCTTAATAACTGGAAGGTTCTTTGTTCATTATGTCACAGAGTAAAGAAAAATAGCTAGTATGTGATCTTGTCCTTTTCCTTTCTCTATGTTCCTCTTCTGGAATGCCAAACCTTTCTGCATCTTGAATGAGCTCTTTAGCCCATGCTGGTTTCCTCTTGTGAGATTTCTTCTCACGAGGTGGATCTACAGGTTGTTGTGGATCTTCCATTTCACAATCTTCTTCAGGAACTGCTTCATTCATGATGGTGTCTTGAGTTCTGGATATTCTTGGTTCTTCATTATCTTCAACTGGTGTTTTCCTTGATTTGATGTATGATGAGCTTTCATCAAATGTTACATCCCTACTGATATCAATCTTCTTGAATCTTGGGAAGTAGATTCTGTAAGCCTTCGATCTTTCACTGTAACCCATGAATATGCCCTTCTTTCCTGAAGTATCTAACTTTGTCCTCTTTTCTTTTGGGATGTGAGTGTATACTGGACAACCAAATATTCTGAGATGGCTAACTTCTGGTTTCTTACCAGTGAACACTTATTCTGGTGTTTTGTTGTCAAGTATCTTATGAGGTGTTATGTTCTGCACATATACAGTTGTCCTTGCTGCTTCATCCCATAAGTGCATAGGAAGATCTTGGTCATGAAGCATTGCCCTAGCTGCTTCCATGATTGTTCTATTCTTCCTTTTGGAAACTCCATTCTATTGTGGATTGTAAGGAGTATTCAACTCCCTCTTAATCCCTGAATCACTGCATAGCTTCTTGAAGTCACCTGAAGTGAATTCTCTGCCATTGTCGAATCTGAAGATCTTGATTTTCATGTCAGTTTGGTTTTCTATCAAGGCTTTGAATTCCTTTAACTTGTCAAACACTTCATCTTTGTTCTTCAAGAAGTAAACCCAAGTCTTCCTAGAGAAATCATCAATGAAGGAAACATAGTATACATACCCACTCAGAGAACTGGATGACATCGGACCACATACATCAGAGTGGATGATTTCCAAGATTCTTTTTTCCTTGCCATCACTGCTTGGAAATGTCTTCTTTGTGTTCTTTCCCTTTGCACAACCTTTGCAAATGTTATACCTCAATATTACACATTATCTATTAGTGTCGCATCCTTGCATTACCGACCTAAACGACAGTTTCCCTTAAAGATCATCTGAACATCCAGAGTGAAAACTATTGACTGAATACAGAAAGCAAAACCTTTTTCTGCCATCTGCCAGCCCAACTTAGCCCTGTTTGTGAGCACTACCGCTCCCTGCACATCTACAGGGGCGCGGTAGTTAGCACTACCGTGCGTTGCTCCTTCCCTGGGGCGCGGTACTACCGCGTTATGCTCAATTATAGGGGCGCGGTAGTCTGAAATTAGCCTTTTTGCCTTGGATTTTGGGATTTGACCTTTGAGGATATTTTGTTGGGATTACTACCTTTGGTTCGATCCTAACTCCTTCTCTGTTTAGCTGGCCTGATCCACTAAACCCTCCATAGATCCACACTTCTCTCTTGTTGGTTAGCCTTCCCATGTGCTATAAGAGAGAAGCTTTCCATGAGCCAAAGGGAGGACTTTTGGGGCATCAAACCTATGATCTTCATACTTCTACAGAGATAGCTAGAGGAAGCACTTGGAGCTGGATAATTGGCTTGGACATCAAGCAACCTTTGTAAGCATTCTTCAAGTTTGTAATAAAGATAACTTGTCTTGTTTTTCCCATTTCATGTGCATTGTATAAATCTTTGATATGAAATGTATCTAGTTTAGATTTGAACTTAATCTTTGCTTCAAGGTATTTGGAAGCTTGCATGCTTGTTCTTTGCTTGATCTCAACAGGTTCTACATTGGAGCTTTGGGATCAAGAGCTAGGCTTTAGGATCAAGAGCTAGAAGCGAGACAAACGTCGAATTGGAAGGTGAGTTATGTCTTCCAACTCTTATGAATGTATTTAATCTTGTTGTGAAGATTAGTTTAGGAACTCAAGGTAGCATTTGTTTCCTTTTTGTCTTAGCATAGAGTCAGTGCATCCTGCTTTATCCTAAGAGAGTTTCTACCTATCCGTAGGGAGAAATTTCTACAACAGCAAATGCCTTCATGCTTTGACTGGATTTTAGGAATACCTTCCATTGCTTTGCTTGCAATTGGTAATGCCCTATAGTGCATGTGTGCAAGCCTTCTATGCCAAATTTCACTTGGCTCTACTGAATCATGGACCATGACTTGTTTTGGTTGGCCCTTCAATTTGTATAATCCTCCCTCTTGCTCTCCAATCACCACTACATCATCCATAGTCTTACCCTTTGGACACATTAGGACTTGGCCATCTACAAATGCAACCCTCATGCCTTTTGCATCCAATGCAGATATAGAGAGTAGATTCTTCTTGAGACTTGGAACATATAGTACATCTTTCATCTTCATAGACTTTCCAGAGTCTAGTGTATAGGAGGCTTCACCACTCCCTTTTATTGGATACTGGTAGTCATCCCCAAGTTTCACCTTGTGGAGTGATTCATGTTCAGATAGGTTCATAAAGTATTCCTTGAATCCTATCATGTGTTTAGAAGCCCCACTATCTATAAGCCAATCATTACTTCCATGAGTAATGGTTCCAATGAGAGCAGAAATCAAAACATATTCTTCATCACTTGAAGAATCTTCACTATCTTCTCTAGCCCTCTTCCTGGGAGGTTCATCATCCTCTGCAGTATGAGCATGATGTTTTCTTTTGATGTTCTTCTTCCTTTTGTGAGAGCCATCTTTATTGTTTCTGGGACAATCCCTGGCATAGTGTCCCTTTTCATCACATGTAAAGCATCGGGCATTTGATATGTTTCTTTGAGATCTGAAGTTGCCCCTTTGATTCTGATGGTGATGCTTTTCTTTCTTACTGTGGTGATGCCCCTTCTTATCATCATGTCTTTTTGAGTGTGCTGTGAGAGCTTGGTATTCATTCCCCATCTTTTCTTCTCGGGCTACAATTCGAGCTTCTTCCTATGAGCATTCTTCCCACAGTCCATTGAAAGTGATAAGTTTCCTCCTAGCACAAATTCCTTGGATGAAGGAATGCCATGACCTAGGAAGGCCATTAAGAGTGGTCATTACCACTTCTCCATTCTCAATATCTTCTCCCACAACTTCAAGTTGTTTTTTTATCTGGGAGACCCTTGAGAAATAAGACTGCATAGTTTCCGCATTCTGGATCTTGATATTCTTTAGTTGATTCCTCAAGGTCATCTTTCGATTTATGTTCTTCCCTTCAAATAGCTTGGTCAAAGAATCAAACATCTCCTTAGGTGTCTTTAGAGATGACACATGGGGTATGAGATGGTCTTTGATAGAATTAGCAATGATCCTCTTTTCCTTGACCAAGTTCTTCTTATGTAGGGCTTTATCCTCTTCTCCCTCTGGGATAGGGACCTCTTCACTTATGTAAGTGTCCAACTCATTCTCTTCCAGGATTAACCCAATCATATACTTCCATGCTCGGAAGTTATCATCCCCTTCAATCTTATCCTCAAGCTTGGTGTGGTGAGACATATTTAAAGAGTACTTCAAATGGAAATAGAAAAATTTTAGGTCTTACCACTTGATTTGCTGAAAACTGGATCTGGTCCCAGATTAGGGTTTGTCAGAGAAACCCTAAAAATTAAAACTTTGAATTTCAAACTTCTAAAAGGATATAAAGATGTGCCTTGATGCGTTGATCATCCTGTTATACTCAGAATTTGAAAACTACAAAGTTTCACCCTTCAGAAATGCTTTTCAATCTCCTGGATTCACTTGGGAGGACCCTGAATTAGGGTTTGAGTTTCCCGGAACTTCACCTAACCAAAAATTTCAATCCAAGGCTCTAAACTTCAATTTTTCCAAGGAGCTTCTAGCTATGGTCTCAGATTTCAGAAATTCCTATTTTGTGGAAACCCTAATTTTTAGGGCCAAAAATGAAAGTGCCCAGAATTGAGATCTGATTGGACAGTAAGATTCACCTTGCTTAGGAGAGGCAATCTATCATATTTCTTTTCCAAAAACTGTGGAGAGAAACCCAATAAACAAGAAACCCTAGTTTCTGCAACTACACAGTGTCTTCTTCTCAGGTTAGCTCTGATACCATGTTAGATTTTGAGCATTAATTCAATATACTCTAGTATCTTTACTAAGAGAATAACATGTACAGCATATCAAGTATAACAATGCATATCAATCACACCAAGCAATCACATGAGACAATAGACACACGGAGTTTCACTGGGGAAAACCATAAAGGTGAAAAACCCCACAACTTCCTCAGAGATAGAAAGAGCAATGATACAACCCAAGTACAAGAGATAGTCTTCTCCTAGTAGTTGAACCTCCTCCTCACTTGTGTGCCACTTTTCGAGTAGTGTAGAAGTGAATAATGAGATGATCAAATAGAGTGCCTCCTGCACTCTATTTATACATGACATGACCTGCCTAATAACCTAGCAGGGCCGACTTGTCTAACTCGGTCTAATAACCCGTGGTTATACTAATCAGGGCCGACCCCACACTTGGTGTTCTAATAACCCATCACAGCAAGTTACGACACTTGTGACACTTGTCAATACAAATGACAACACTTCCATATAGAGGAATAATACCATCTCTATAGGAGTACAATATACATAGGTGAATTACATTCCGAAGTTACATATACATCAACATGATTCAGTGGAGAGAATCCATGGATCTATCATTGGACTGACCATGAAGATCTCAGACGAAGAACATTCTTCAGAACCAATAAAATGAATAGGAGACGGTTGGTCAAAAGTTCCTATTAATGACCCATAGAGACCTTCTCCCAAACTCTCAGTAACTTGGCGGGACTGATCAACCAACAGAATCGATGAATCCGATGAAGTATAGTTGTTCTTCCGAGTAAACGAAATTTGATCAACTATGATGATCTTGCCTTCGTGAGGAAACATTAAAACTCAGAAAACGACCGACGAGACTGCATGCATGGCATATGACCAGCTCCTACCCAACAACAAGTTATAGTCAAGTGGAGCATCCAAAACTTCAACCTCTACAGATACTAGTTTTCCTACAAGCTCAACATCAAATGATGGTAAGACTCCATGTGGACAGAAGGATATTCCATCAAAGGCGGTAAGTACCGTGTTTGAGAGGGCTAATTCAGGTTCACCGAAATCCTTCCAACAAGAAATGGACATTACGCATGTAGACGCGCCCTCATCTACAATAGCTCGTCCAATGGTCTTGGGACCATGGAATACCTCTATTTGGAGAGCGATGTGGTACGGCAATCGGGGTTTGATATTGGTCATATCAAACCGAGCAAGCATATTGGATGAATCTACACTCCCGATCGCTGTGAGAAGTGCACTGCGTTGCAATGGGAAACTTTGCAGTACTTCTAAAGTGGACATGGCACAGGGGGTTTGGGCTAAATCCTCCACAACATTGTAGTTGGGGGAAACCCACGCATTGGGGTTGTGCACAACCCATTTGTAGACACATTTCGGTATCTTTGGAAACAAATCCACTGGTCTCTCGATGTGGAGAGGGGTAGAATACTCAGGAACATCCTTCTGCTACGGATCCGGGGTATAATTTCTAGCTCGAGTTTGTAGAAGAGCATCTGAATTAACCATATTAATGAATGATTGATTAGCAGATGAGGCATGAGGTATGCCCCCAGCACTAGAGTTTCCAGAAGCTGAACGTTTTCCATGAGGGAATGGATCTTTCAAGACAACTGGTTTCTTCTCACAAAGCAGCTTCTAGGCTTCTTCCATCAGAGGGCATTGATCGGTAAGGTGGTCCTCTTTACATAGCTTGCAAGGGAACTTCACTTTCCTTTTTTCCTTTTTACCCTCCTCGGCATTTTCTGTGTTTTTGGGATTTGGTGGTTTCCCTCCCATTTCTTGCCCTTTGTTTTTTTGTTGGGTTGCCGAGGGCCCTTTTGATTCGTCTGCACTTTTTATACAGATTCTATTGTTGAAGGGGAGGATGCAACCGAATTTGCTTCTGCAACAGACTGTTTGACAGACAAGGCGTGAACCTGCTTTGTTAAAGAATCAAACGCTGCAGAGTCTACTGAACCCACAATTCCATCAGAATGTGGTCCAGGTTTAGGTTTACATAAGTTTGTGTTAGACCTCAGCGCATCAGGAATAATCTCATATAAGAGCCCAGACTGAGCATATACCAAGTCAAGCTGTCGGGTTCTCAATATAGCTTCCTCTTTGGAGGACACCCCTGAAGTTGCAACTTCTTTAGAAATATAAGGAAGGAGTGATTTGAGATACCACTCTAATAAAAATGTTGGAGGGATGTCAGCTTTAATGAGCCTCTTTCTCCTTCGCCACTCCTGAATGTGGTCAAATAGATGAGTGGCTTTGTTATGTCTAAATGTCAACAGAAGGTCTATGTCGGCATCGTACCAGACAGGAAGTTGAAATTGGTTTAGAAAAACAGTAGCTAGATCCCAAAAGGTGCCATAAGAAGCTGCAGGCAGTTCAATATACCATTTGGCTACGACACTTGTCAAGGTTCTTTGGAAGAGCCTCAATCTGATGGAATCATCATTCAACGAATTCGAGGAGCACCAGAGATGAAACGTCATGACATGGTCACCGAGGTCCTCACCAGTCTTACCTTCAAACTTTGGGATGTCTGAGGGCAACTTAGTGGGAACAGGTGGCCATGCAGGATCATGGCGCACGAGATCATTTGTGAGTTTTGAAGGATCTGGCAAATTCAAAGTTGCTAGAAAAGGTAAACGTGGTCGAGCTGGTGGCATTTGGTAGACAGGAACCTGGTATTGGGGACCTACCAATACCTGGTTCGTGTACTACTGGTTGGGGTTTCCCCCAACCATCGGTTGTGAAGTGAATGCATTAAAATTGCTCCACCCAAAAGAAAGCGAATTAATTCTCGGGGCAGTGGTCCATTGAGGTTGGGTGTTAACCCCACCGTATTGTGGATTAATAATGTTACCCCCTCCTCTAACAAAAAAAGAGAAAGGGATACTCCTTACCAGTATATTTGATGGATTTACATTGTAACCTACATAGGGGTTAAATCCAGGCATAGTTGTAACATACGGTGTTGTCATTGTACCCATAACAAGCATAGATGTAGAAGGTATCGATCCTACAATGGATTTGGAAGCAATAGTTTGAGGTATACCCTGGAACTGTTGTGCAACAGGAGGCTAAGTAAAATTCACTATCGGTATCCCTGTCAAAGGGACATTATTTGGTCCAAAGCTAGGGGTAGAAACTGAGGCAGATGTCGAAGCTTGTGAGCTTGACATGCCTAAGGTACCAGCATTGAAGCTGAAGGATGGGCTCGAAGCAGAAGCAGTTTGCGAAGAGCTTGGTGTTGCAGTGTTTGTAAAAGAAGGATTAATAATCCTTGTAGCCATAGCTGTTGTGGGAGTTTGAGGAATTCCATGTTCATCTCCTGGGTTGGTCATGGTGTAACCAAGTGTAAACAAGTATGCACTGTACTCAGGTTGGCCTAGAAATACTACAGGTACCAGTAGTGGATCCTTGGGTCCGATCAGAGGAGGGTTGAATGGAGTGCTAAACTCTCTAGAAGTTAAGTCCTCAACATCAACAATATCAAAGACCTGTTGATCCTGAACTATGGGCTGTGGTTCTCCAAGTATTTTTGTTTCGCCCGTCAATTGGTATGAACCATGGGAATCCGTCCTCCAGCATCGCGTCAGCGGTGGAGGCTCCACAATGAGTGGGGGAAGATTTTGCAACCTTCGAGACCTACGAAGAGGTTGGTCCTACACAGCTAAATCAAAGAAAACTAAGTAAAAAACCTAGTGGCCACTATGACTAAGGAGCAAACAGCATACCAGTAAAAAATTTCCTAAGTGATCAAACCAAGCAAACAAGGCAAATACTCTCAGAAGCAAGTATAGGATGATGAGGACCGATAACATACTAATAGAGTATCGACGGTCAGTTACGCGGCGTCCAATGGAGGTCCTATGGGTGCAAGCATTTGAATCACCAAACCGCCCTCCCGGGATTACTGCCAAAGGGTTACCTTCCGCGTCTGTCCGAGTTGAAGTGGAAATATCCTTCCACTCTACCTGTGTAGAGCCCTAGGGTTATGATACTAAGGATACCACCAATACGAAAAAACATGTGGGAACAGTTGTCATCCTAGCCAAGACGCATGGGCAGGGTAGCAAAGCTCGAAATCCAAAAGCACTTTAAAAGTACTAGTGGACCCCCGTACGCGAATCAGCTCTGGTTTATGGTTGAGAGGAAAGTGAGGGGGTATCCTCAATAGTTCCAATCTCCCACGACCTCATGCTTAACTCTGGTTTGAGTAGAGCGTTCCTAGGATATTATGATAGAGGTGGATTTACCTAATAGATAGTCTTACTACGATTGTTGACTAATGAATCCGATTTCGAGTAGTTTAAGGTGATTTAAACCCAAAACCCTAGCCTAAGCTAGTTGATGATGTGTATACCTAAAAAAGAAAAAGTTGCTAATTAATTTTATTAAGATTTCTTTTTAAGGACTACTTTTTACTCAATAAGGGTAGTGAAGTGTGTGGAATGGTTTCGACAGAAAGCAAAGTGGTTATGAAATAATGCTTTTAAATTCACAAAGGACTCTTTTCTTTTCGTTTATATTCTTCAAAACTAGGAAATAGGTAATCCTAAGCAAAAAAAATTGTAATTTTCTTTTAGTTTTTCAAAGCAAACGATCGATTCTACTTCGAAAAAGATGATGAATCTTACTACTAAGCTACCAATTTCACTTTTTGTCTTTCTAATAATTGCAAAAGAAAAAGAAATTGGAAAGGAGCAAGTAAGACCTAACGCAAAGTGTGAGTAAGAAAAACAACCTAATGGCTTAAACAATCAAATCAAAAAGACTTGAGAAAGACTCCACCTACCGAGTTGTTTCGACAGAAAAAACTCTAGGTTTGGAAAAAAGTGTAAAAGAAGAAAGGAAAAGAGATGCTTGCAATGAAAAGACAGACCTAAAAGGCTTCTCCTAAGCACCAAAACCTACGAAAACACCCTCCAAACAAAGGAGTAGGTAAGAAAACCAAAAGGTAACCCTACCAACACACCGACTCAAAGGAAAATCTAACTACAAAGATTTAACTCACTCAAACTGATCTGAACAAATATTCAGAAGGTATATGAACCAAACAACCCTTCAAAACCACCCTAACAACTCAAACTGGGATCAAACCCTAACAGAAAGGATAAGACTCAGTAAAAGTACGCAGCTGTTGCTACAGACAACAAGCGTTGAGTGCGCAGGTCTGTATAACTGTAACAAGCGTCTAGGGAAAAAAGTGCACAGCTATGTCTATTAGAGAGTAGTGCACAGCCTCAAAAGGTCTAAACAAGCAGAAAAGACACCTTAAACAAGTGATAAAGTAAGAAAAAGCAATCTATAGGACTTTAGAGAAGCAAACAAGACTCAAAATAGACAGACAAGTCTCAGTAGTCAATCAGAAAAGCAAAACGAAAAGCTAGAAGTAGACCCAACCATCTAGAAATCCAACCCTGTGTTGGAGAAAACTCGCTATGGCTTGGGGTGTACCACAACAGACATATGACTACCAGAAATCAACTCAATTATCAGAACTATGCTATATAAATGACAATGCTAAGATAATGAAAACGATAACCAACCTCGATCCAAACGTTTGATGTAGATCCCCGTTGGAGCTTTTCAATCCGTGCACTTGAATCTGCAAATTAGTCTTGAAAGCCAATATACAACAAGTACATATAATATATAAATGGTATTAACATCATCAATAGCAATGGCCCATGATATCACAAGTAAATGCAACCCAATGTAAGATAAATAACATTTACAACATTAATGGACGAGAATATGAGTATTTCTATTAATAAACAAAAAGAAGTACAAAGTGATACGACCTCTTGCCGAAAACCAATCTGAACCAAGATCTGGATCAATCCACTTGTGCCTCCACCACATCAATCCTCCATGAATGGAAAACTCAAACTAGATAGGAGTTTGGAAGGTGAACATAAAGGGTTCACAACTACAAGGATCAATGAGTGTAGACTCAAGATAGGGAAAAAATCAACTAGAGTTCTCTTGCTCTTCTTTCTCCTCCCCTCCATAAGCCATATGTACTCAATATATATAGTCCTCTCAAAGGTAAGTGAAATGACACATCGAGACGTTACTTGGGAAGATGGAGAGCCAAAGGTCACCCAATGACCGCTTTTTGGGAGTAAAAAGTAATAAACTAGTGATTTTTACCATTTTACTTGATACCCGTGGGCTATAGTGATGCAACTCGCGGGTACGCATGCTATAGTGATGCAACATACGGGTAGGAATAAAAATAGGGCAAAATACGACTGAAGGATATAAAGTGAATCTGAGTCGGTGAAATGGATCTTACAGGCCAAAGAATGCTAATGCTGACAAGGTGGAAGATTACAATGTAACAAATTCCCCCTAATGTGTGAGGTCAGAGACTGATGTTACAATGGCCGAAATACATTATAAAACTTGAAAGTGGAGTGATGGAGACACAAGTGGAAAGAGCAACTCACTCATCATAATACAATAGTATCCCTGAATACATGTCGGGAGCACAACAATCTGATATAATGGCCATGAATAGGCAGTACATAGTCAATATATGTCATAAGTGATCATAGCCATGATCCCTCTATAGTAAGATATGGTCTCCTGCTGAAAAGGAAACAACTAGTGCAAACTAGAGGTACAAACTGCTGATATCTAAGAGGTGATATCTCAGATGTAAATTCAAAGTCATAAGTAGCATACTGAATGCCACTATCGCCTAGGGTCTTCTACACAAGTCTTCAACGGTGCAAGTCCCATCAAGTGAATAAAGGATTTGGGTTCAAACCTGATGTGACATCGTCTGATTACCGATCAATGATGTATACCATTAACAGATGCAAGATAACCCACCAATAATGAAAATGGGCATCAAGGCACAGAGCACAATCATCGGAGTGTGAATAAATGAGTTGAAGTCGAACACTAGGATGAATCCATCGATCAGGGGAGATTGATGTATTCCCAAAACTATCGATGGCGAGAGAACCTTCCACTAATGACTGCAAGCCTCAAGCTACTCAACCGAACTCTAAGCCTCAAGTCTCGGAATAAATGGGTTGAAGTCGACGGAACGAGACTCGCTGGAATGAGGGCATTAAGGCATCCCCCATCAACCAGCACGAGGTACCAGCTACGCTGAAATATTTGGAAGAACTCAGGTAAAACGGACTGACTCAATAAGGATGGTCGACATGCAATAGTCAAGAGATATAAGGAGTGGCCAACACTGGTTTAGGACTTCCTTTGAACAAGAGCATGAGCAGATGGATAGACTCAGGCAGCATAGACTTGACATAAACTGTGCAATGCAGGAGGCATTACAGAGGGATCCATAATGACTGGAATCTTAACCAATCGGTGGAGAAAACTGAGAAACAAGTACAGCTCCTAAGGTCCAACTATAGTCCTGACTCATAATGTACGGAGTGGAATGAATGCTCTGTTCAAAGGCGACACAATAGCTGCCAACAAGAAGTAGTAACCATAATCCCATCTGGCTTTTTGGAATATTTGTTTTTTTTTGTCTTTTTCATATTTGGGAAAAGCTTGAAAAAGAATAAAATTGCTTATAGTACAACAAGTGAGGGAACGAGTGTCAAATAATGAGCAGACTAACTCCAAGCAGTGGAACATACTTATGATCAATGCAAGGAAGTGCATGTAGGATGTGGACACTCGGGGGGGATGTTCCCTCAGGGTCAAAAGGTGATCAAATTGTGAAGGGAAAATATATAAGCTATGCAGGGCTCGACAGGGAAAAGTGCTCAAGCACCAGGCTAATAACTGAGTAAGTGGGAGCCAACACAAGGCTCAAGCAGCAAGCAGGATGATGCAATACAATCAAAACATGATATAACTGAGGGGAGTCCTTAAGGGATATGGCCAGCATAAGACAAAGTAGAGTATGAGTCTTTATCGCAACCTCGTGGCGTAACTACGAAGGACTCCCAAACTTAAGGACAAACAACAGCATGGGCACCAGAATACAGAAAGGGATTCTAACTAGGGTACCCATGTTCGAAAAATCCCTTCTGCCACATAACGACACTGCTATAGCAGTGTGAAGGTTCCGTGTCAGTTACGAAGCGGGGTCACACCTAGGGTTTATGAAAGTGGTCAATAGGTCAAATGCATAATGTACATGGAAATGGCCTCTAACCTATATGCCAAGTGTGAAACGTACTTTCCGTAGGTGTGAAATGGTCTTGAACAACTTTTTCCAAAGAAATATGATTAAAAAATACTACTCCAAGACATTATATTAGTCCATAACGGCACAAAATGGTAAAAACTATAGACAAGTGGGTCCTGAAAATTATAAATAGTAATAAAAAATTACAATTCACAATTCATTTTTACTATTCACCCATTTGGAGCTTTTGGTTAGTTTTCACCTGAAAGTTCAATTACTGATTCTGGGAGCTAGGAGCGACCATTCATCGAACCGTCTGGAGCAGGTTGGTAGTCTTATCCATACCTTTCATTTCAATGCTTTCATTTTGATTTTCAGCGGTGGGATTTTTTGTTTGGCCAAGCCCTAAATGGCTTCGGTGCTACCCGCAAGCTGTAGCTATGCAGGTCGTGGGTAGGGCACCAAACACGTAGTCAACACAAAGGTTGACTGCAGGTACCCACACCTGTATACAAACTAGCCTGCGGGTATGGTCGTGTAGTTGGTTTTTTAAAATAATTTGACTAAAATGCTTGTTTTTCTTCACTCCAGGATGGTTCTAGAGTGGAGGGAGAGGGAGCATGACCAAGTTGATGAGGCCGTGCGCAATGATGTGCAAGCACAGCAGGAATTGCAAGCATGTGGGTTGTACAAATTCTGGAGTATAGGGGGTTTGAGGGCCCAAAATCTATTACTCCGGCACTTGATCAACTATTGGGATGTTGATTCACAAAACTTCAATCTCAATGGGAAAATCCTCACATTGGAAGTGGACGACATCTACTTCATTACCGGTTTGTCTCGTCGGGGTGAGGAGGCTAGTCTTCAGTCTCGTACTGTGGGTGGTGGGATCACCGTCCTTGACTACATAGCGCAGTATTGCCCCGCAAACACACGCACGGTGGGAATTTAGGTGCCCATCAACGCCATAGTGAATCTGAGCATGAAGATCATTTTGGCTACCTTAGTGCGGATCATGGGATCCAAAGCTCTGCACCAGGCATCCAGGCCGGTGATGTTTTATGCATCACAATGCATGCAGCCTATAGTGTTTGACTAGTGTACCACACTGCTGGGGTCTATGAAGACCCAACTAACAGAATGCAAAGAAGGGAAGGCTAAAAAATTTGGGTATGGGAGCATCCTATGAAGCTTCTTCTTTGAGAGGGTTCTAGGGCTTAGTCCGAGGGTGGATGTCCCTCCTCATAGTCTCCGGGATCCAGCCTTGACCCGGTGGTCTTAGAACTTGACACGACAGGGTGGTGGCCATCTGGAATCACCATATACTGAGGAGTTCTTCCACTGTTGGGACCGGCAAGTCATTTCCATAGAGGACTACCCATTTGTAGGGATAGACTTCCGCCAGGATAGGGACATGCCACTCCCACCAGATGCCGCATTTGGAGACATTGGTGAGTACTCTTTTTGGTTTTTGTGAATTAAATTTTTATGGATTTTTTATTATAGATGCAAATGCAAAAATATTTTTTGGTGGTAGTATCATATGCTAATGGTTGACTATTTGCTCGCAGACAAAGGCCCAGTGAGACCTGATGGCTTCCCGAGACATGGTCGTCAGGGCAGGGGTGAGGAGGTAGGTGATGCTGCAATAGGATGCACACTACAGACCTTGTGGTGCAAGCTCACACGGATGGTTGCTAGGGTTCCACAGATAGAGGTGGCGAGACTACCTAAGGCCATGCAGCGCCAAGTAGTGGGGCTTCCGGGTGACTGGGTGCGGCTACTGCAGCGGGTAGCCAATGCAGTACAATATTTCTATGAGACACATCCTATCGGGGCGGCAGCTAGGCCTCCTCGTAGAGATTAGATATCTCAGGATCTCATTTTTGTATCAATATGTATGTTTTTGAGGGCTACGGGCTCCAATTTTGTATGACACTACCATTTTTGGACATATTTATATATATAAAACTTTGGTTCTCTGGTTCTACTATATGTGTGTATGTACAAATGTATGAATGTCTTATTATATTTGCGTGCTTCATGATGAATGTGACAAATTCCAATCTAATACATAGTTAGCATATGCATCAGATATATGATTAACACTTCTCGAAACATGTATGTATGTAATTGAAACAAAAAATCGTTCCAAGAGTCTTACCCTTAGGAATTTCCATAATAGCGTAGGATCTCGCACACGATACTGCCCATTCAGCTGAGACACCACTAGTTGTGAATCCAGGAAGAATTCTAAAGACTGGACTCCATGGGAAATGGAATCCCGAAGTAGCTCAATGACGACACTATACTCAACCACATTGTTAGATGTAGGACCAAGAAAAGCACCTCCTGAGGACACAACTAGGTGGTCAGGTGAGAAAATAACCCAGGCAGCAGAAGCAAGCTGCTGTGTATGATGACTAGCACCATCCATGAATCCTAAGAACGTAGGAAACTCTGCTGACATCTGTCAATCAAATGGAAGCTAATCAGTAGACCCGAAAACTGAAAGAAATCTAACCTATGTACAGAACCAACTATACAATAGTATACAAAAGTATCATCCTGAACCAGAGGTTCAAGCATAATACTGCTTGAGGTAGAGCCCATTTCTAGGCTCCTTCAAGACAGTCCCCTCATAGTCTTCTAATTCATAGGCTCCTTTTTCCAAGACACGTCTCACGATGTAAGGACCGTGCCACATGGGGTTGAACTTGCCTGCCCCCAGGGGTTCTTTAGCTTGGTCATATAAGAGGACCAAGTCACCTTCAGCATACTGCCGGGGATGGACAGACCTATCATATTGAACCTTAACACGACGTTTGTTGGCATCTATGGCCACAGCGGCATCTCGACGTTGCTCGTCAAGTTGCTCAAGGTGGATTAAACGTTGCTCAAGACCCGTCGTATCAGGGAGGAGCTCTATGGCCAGTTTAAGTGAAGGGATCTCACTTTCAATCGGTAAAAGTGACTCCACACCGTGAACTAGCTGAAACGATGATAACCCGGTGGCAGTCTTGACTGCGGTTCGATATGCCCACAAAGCAGGATATAACATGATATGCCAATTGGTCTTGCTTTGTTGGATGGTACGTTGGAGAATGGTCTTCAAAGAATTATTGACTGCTTCTACTTGACCATTCGCTTGAGGATAATAAGAAGATGAGTGTTCTTGACAAAACCCAAGCTTGAGGGACAAATCCTCCATCATCTTGTTCTGAAAGTGACTGCCATGGTCAGTGACAATCTCTTTCGGAATACCAAATCAAGTTATAATTTGATTGAATATGAAGTGGGATGTTGTAGCACCATCGGCTTTAACGGTAGGCATGGCCTCAGCCCATTTGGAAAAATAGTCCACGACCACTATGATATGGTGATGCCCCCTAGCCAAAGATGGTTTGCAATCCATGAAATCCACCCCCCACTTGGTGAAGGGACCGACGGTGACGATCGGATGAAGGGGTGTTGGATGCGAGTGTATGTTCCGAGAAAACACCTGGAAAGGGTGACATCTCTTCACAGCATTAACACAATCCTTAAATATGGAATGCCATAAATAACCAGCTCACATAATACGTTGGGCTGTAGCAAGCCCGGATAAGTGACCACCACACGCCCCATCATGGCAATCATTAAGCACCCCCTCTGCTTCTTCGTGAGTTAAGAAACGACGGAGGATAGAATCCTTTCCTCGGCGATACAAAGTGTCACCGATGATAGTATAATCTTTAGCGTGATGTTTCACACGTCGTCGCTCATCTCGTGAATATTGCAGAGGAAACTTCAAAGTTTGGAGATATACAATGACATCCCCATACCAAGGGTCCTCCGACAAGATAAGAAATAAGTGCTCATCCACAAAGGAATCTTCATGAATGATATCCTCATCAAGTCTCGGAAGGTCCGACATAAGCTCAACAAATACCAATGATTTCACCGACTTTGCCGAAGCAAAATCGAGATCAAACTCCTGAAGGATAACAATCCATTTATTGTACTTCCCCTCGATAAGGCTTCGTGATAGCACGAACTGAAACGGATTGATATGCGCGACAACTATGGTGGTTCTAAGCAAAATGTAATGTCGTAACCGCTGGACTGAATGAACAGTCGCAAGCGCCAGCTTTTCAACATGAGTATATCTTAGTTCAGCATCTACTAGATGTCGACTAAGGTAATAGATGACATGCTCGACAAGCACATCATCCACCTGAACCAAGACCATGCCAATCATCTCTTGAGACGCGGCCACATAAAGGATAAAATCTCATGCAATGTCTGGTGGACTAAGCACAGGGGCCGATACCAAAGCTTTCTCAAGGGCGTCGAAAGACTGTTGGGCTCACTCATCCCAGATAAAAGGTGTGTCCTTCTTCAATAAGCACGTGAAACCTTTGGTAATATTAGCATAATTGACTATGAAATGGCGTAGAAAAGTGGCTCTCCCTTGGAGGCTCTGAAGTTGTAACAAATTACGCGGAGGAGGCAACTGAAGTATTGCTTCAACTTTTAGAGGATCGACTCTAATACCCTCTTTTGAAACAATGAAGCCCAGAAGGTGACCCGTCCTGACAGTAAAGATGCATTTGTTAGGATTCAATCGAATCTCGTATTGTATACATCGTTCGAGAATCATGAGGAGGTGCTTGGGGTGGTCCATTCTCTTGCGAGAATGGCCGGTGAGATCATCCAAGAAAACGTCCATAATCTTTTTAAGATCGTGAAAGGCGTAGGTCATGGCACATTGAAACGTAGCTCCGACGTTTTTAAGGCCGAAGGGAATTTTTCGATATGAAAATGTTCCCCAAGGACAAATAAAAGCTGTCTTATGTTGATCCTCAGGTTTGATTTGAATCTGGTTATAGCCAGAAAATCTGTCCATGAAGGAAAAAATCTCACTCCCGGTGCAAGCATCCAAGATTTGATCTATGAATGGTGTGGGGAAGTTGTCTTTCAGACATGCACGGTTCAAATCTCTAAAGTCGGTGCATACACGAATCGTTCCCTGCTTCTTATCCACAGTAACGGGGTAGATGAAACCAGCTTTGAGCAGTTTCTCCACCTCTGCCTTGATAGCGGCTACTTTTCTAGGGTTCACAGCACATAAGCGTTGTCAAACCGGTTTAGCATTGGGATATGTTCTAATATCATGTTCAACAATGCGGGGGTCTATTCCTGGCATCTCCTCATATGACCAGGCGAAAGATTCCTGGAGTTTTGTAAACAATTCAGTGTAAATTATAGCAATCTCCTCAGGAGTGCAATCGTCACCGATGTAAACATTCTCAACTATTCCAGGAGTACGAGAGATATTGATCGACATAGTTGGGGAAATGTTAGCCATATTCCCTTCCGTGAAAACATCATGTGACTCCAAAAGAGCCACAGGGTGACCAACCATCTCTGCTAGAGTCGTCCTAAACTCTTCTCATTTGGTGAGCTCGAGTTTGGGAAGGAAATAAGATAGATGGTGCATATCTTCCCAAGGTCTCTCACTACCACACATGGCCTCCATAATAGCTTCATCAAAAGGCAAAGTATCATCGAGGCAATCATGGGAACAAGACGAGTTGGCTGCCCAAACTGGCAGCGTAACGGGATCTTCCTCGACAGTCTAGGAAGAAGAGAGATCCGGTTCTACAGCGGCTTGTTGATTATGATGGTAAGCAAGCTTAGCTACAGACAGTGGCATAGACATCCCGACATGTGAAATGTTTCTAGACGTGGAACTCGAGGACGGTAAAGTCCATGGATCATCAAAATAAGAAGTCCGGAATGACATATTGCGCAAAGGAGGAGACACATTGTCAGTAATGGTTCCAATAAAATTCACAGGTGCGGCAAAATCATAAGTTCCCATAAATGAAGGGTACATGCCAACACCCATGTTCCCAGTTGCCGACTAAGAATGAGTAACCTGCGGGACTATGGATCCCGTGGATGCTATGGAAGAGGATTTAACGTAATCCAACTCATCGATGGTCGTAATCTTTCCTTCATGAGGAAAGCAGATAACTCTGAATACAGTGGATGCGACAGCTTTCATGGCATACATCCAATTCTGACTCAATAAAAGGTTGTAGTTGATGGGCGCTTCAACCACCTAAACTTCAATAGGCATAGACTTACCTCCCAAGGAGACAACAAGGGAAGGGATAATTCCATGTAGCTTAAATGAACGACCGTCGAATGCAGTGAGCGTGGTTCTAGACGCGAGTAGGGAAGGAGATCCAAGAGCTTTCCAACAAGCTAATGACATTACTGACGCAGAAGTACCTTCATCAACCATAGTAAGTTTGACAAAACTCTAAAGGCACACCACCTGGATTTGAAAAGACATGTGGTAGGGTAAGCGAGGTTGAACATCAATAGTATCAAACTTGATAATAGTGGGACTTCCCCCATCCTGAACTCCTAACGCACTCAAAAGAGCATGCTTCTGAGAAGGACAGGCTTGCAAAACTTCAAGAGCCGACATGGCACATGGAGTTTGGTCCAAATCTTCTATGATGGAGTAGTTGTGGGCGGCTCAAGCATTAGGATTATGCGTAGAGCGCTTAAGAACACCTTTTGGTATCTGTGGCATAATAGAGGGCTTCTCGATATGCAAGGAATTGTCAGGAGGAGGGCGAGGCTCACTCCCCAAATTGGGTTGTGGTGCATCATAATCGCGCTAACAAGTGGCAACACTAACCTCTGACTGAACCATGTTCACACATCCATAACCACTAGTATTGGAAGAAGACGTTTCCGTCTCAGTAGGTCCATAACCAGTGGTGGGAGCATGTGAAGCCATGTTTTGGTGATGAGGTAGGGGATCCTTCAACACAACTGGGCTCTGTGCCAAGTGCTTCAATGCTTCTTCAATATGAGGACATAAGTGAGTAAGGTGGTCTTCCCCACAAAGATTGCAAGGAAACTTCACCTTACGCCTAGGTTTACGGTCCTCACCAGCATTTCTGCCTTCCCTAGGAGGGTTGGCATTATCCTTACGGGGGGTATTGCGATTGCTATTGTTATTCCCATTATTTCCACCCTTACTATTATTTCTCCTTTTTTTCTTACCACCAGGTTGCTAGTTACCTGACTGGTTCGTCGTTTGTACACTATGTACATCGGACGATGGGGTGGAAGTGGACAAGGTGTGAACCTGTCCGGGAGTAGATTGGTTTAGCGACAAATTCTGCATTTTATTAGCTACCAAATCTATGGGGCGAGTGCTTGCAGATCCAACGATGCCATTGGCATGCAGTCCAGGAACTGACGTGGGATCATGAGGTGTACGCGGTGCGTCAGGGATGATGTCATACAAAATGCCAAACTGAGAGTATAATAAGTCTAACTGTTGGACTTTCAAGATAGCTTGTTCCTCAGTCACAATGCCAGACATCGAAACATCCTTAGCAATGTATGGGAGTAGAGACTTGAGGAACCATTCCAACAGGAACTCTGAAGGAATGTTGGATTTCAATAACCTCTTCCACCGACACCACTCTTGAACGTGGTCAGAAATATGCGTGGCCTTATTCTGACGGAAGGTAGATAAAAGTTCAGTGCCAGTATCATAGTGAACCGGTAACTAGAAATGATCTAAGAAAACCAAAGCGATCTTGTTAAAACCCCTATAAGTGTTTTCAAGCAACTCGATGTACCACTTCGCGGCTGCCCCCATGAGGGTGCGTTGAAATAGTCGCAATCTAATGGAATCGTGATTCAATGAGTTGGAGGAGCACCAAAGGTGGAATGTCGTGACATGATCTCCCGGGTCCTCACCACCTTTCCCCTCAAACTTAGGAATGTATGAAGGGAGCTTGGTAGGGACCGGGGGCCAAGAAGGGTCGTGACACACTGGATCATTCGTGAGCTTCGAAAGATCCAGAAGATTCAAGCGTGCAAGGAACGGGAGCTGAGGCTGAAAAGCTTGATTATAAGCCCCCACAAAAGGTTGGTTAAACGGAACCGTGTTATAAGATGGACCAAAAACTTGACCATGAGGATTAAACTACTGCTAATAAGGGCCCGATGGACCATAAGCTTTCCCATGGCCATAGTATTGATAACCTCCTCCTGCCTGACCCATTTGAGAGTAAGCAGGTATGTGCGTGTTTTGGGCACCATATTGAGGTGGCGGGTTATACTAGTGGCCAACACTGACTGTGTTGTAGTAAGGGTTGCCACCATAAGTATGGGGCATGTATGTACTATTCATAGCAGGAACCGTGTTGTAATGACCATAATGGTATGGTATGTTCCCACCCCCAACATTAGGATTAGCTTGAGCAGTCGCATGGTGACCATAAGCATGAGAAGTATTCCCAACTCCAATATTGGTGTGACTAGTAGCAAGGATGGTGTTGTGATGTCCATGTGGATAGGAGATAATCCCACCCCCGACATTAGCATTACTAGTGGCAGCAGTGGACATAAAAGTATACAGTTTGTGTCCACCCCTGTGGTTGGGAGGAGCATTAACATCCGTAAAAGTAGTCCTAGGTTGATGAGTAGCGACACGTGTATTAGGTGGTGGATGGCAAGTCGTGTTTCAAACAACATTCCTATTAGGTTGGGAAATCCTAGGAGGTGGTCATCTTCCAACATTAGCATCGTTAGGAGGAACATGACCAGTCCCCATACTATGTGTGTGGGTGGACAACGTAGTGCCCCAAGTGGGTATAGTATGGCTAACACCATGACTAGTGCCAGCGTGACTACCAAATATGGTGGAAGGTTCAACGGTACTATGACTAGGCATACCAAAAGAGAGTGTTGTCGGGTTGATCGTAGGGCCAATGTCATCAGGTAACTCTGGCATCCCGTGTCTATAACTGTGTGGAAATGAAGGAACAAACCGATCATCCTGTTCTTCGTCCTTGGGTAAGGTTGGCATTCCGTAAAGATAATTATTCAGATTCAAAGGATTGAACGGATCTCGTTCAAGTGGATTAGGAAAAATAGAACCAGGTTGAGTCTCGGGTGGATCACCTCCCCACTCCTCACGAGGAGTATGGGGATCGGAAGTGTGGTCAACTCTACCCGATGGAGTCAAAAAATTTTCCTCAGTATCAGAATGTGTAGCAGCCATGACATCTTGGACATAAGTCTCGTAAGAATCCAAAGACTCAGAGGGAGCCCTCCGGCGTCCTCTAGTAATACAGCGTGAAACCTCGACCGGCTTTAAACTAGCCAACCAATGGGACTGACAGAGAGTAGGGCTCCATGCCACGATATCTCCAGAGAGAATATATAATCAAAACGTCCCTTAAAGGCGAACTATCGATCAAAAACAGTAAATCAAAAGCACACACCTAGAGAAACTACAACCAAGAGCAAACAAATAGAGTGGCTAAATGAGCTCCCGACACTAGAGCCGGTATGTCTCCCCTAGGAGAGGCTTGAGACTCCCAAACTATAGCTGTAGGTAACATAATCAGTTATAGAGACACCCAGGCTTCATTACGTGTACAGGGTCAAGTCCACTGCACAAACACAACTGTGCTGTCCAATCCCTATCTGACTCAGGACACAAACAGTATAACCACTGCAAGTACCCTGTGCGATACCTAGGTAAGGAAACTATGGTCACCGCAATATAACCAATGCTCAGGGGGACATTCGCAGGTGGGATCCGTCATATGGGCAGGGTAGCTAAGCCCGAAGCACAAGAGGACGAACCTCCGGTACCCCCAAATACGAACAAATCCTGGAAATATCTCCCACGTTCAGCCGATATCAGAGGGATATCCCTTCAACCAACCTCCCGTGACCTCGTGCTTAACTCTGGCTTGAGTAGAGCTTCTTGATAACACCGATCTATACCATGGATTCCTCCACTCCCTGGTCAGACACCTAATGTTTTGTCTAGTAGTCTTGGATTGTTAACTCACAATGATCTATTCCAAGACTCTAAACCTATGCTAGTTGGTGTACCCTATAAATAAAATTAGTCTAATCAATTTTAATATTAAGCGTTAAGTTTAATGGTTGTGATTACTCAAGGGATATGATCGTGAAACTAGTGATGTGTAAGACTCAATGGTATGCAAAATCGTCAAATCCTAGACTCATCTATCCAATGAAAACAATGCCCCTAATATGCACAATCAAAGCAACGATTTCGAAATAAATGTGCAATCCTTTTATATTTCTTTCAATGCACAATCAGAATCTAAATGAAGGCAGAAAGCACTCAATGCAAGATGCAATACATAAAAGCAAAAAAAAATTGTATTTTCTCTTTATAAACGAAAGTAAAATGCAAAAACTATGTATATATTTTTTTTTGTATTTTTCAATATATGGAAATGAAAAATGCAAGCAAAATCCCACTATCTAGTCACTGATATGCCAAGGAGATCACTAAGACAACCAGGTAGATACCAAACAGTAAGACTCAGCCAAAGAAATGAGCTCAAAAGGAAAAAACCAACAAGGCTAAATCCAAAGATGGGTAAAAAACCAACAAGGCTCAACCAAGAGAAACGAAGAGTTCTAGTCACAACCAAGGCATGGAACAGTTAAGAAACAGGCCAACAAAGACTCAGGATCAACCAAAACCAACCCAGCAACAACCAAAGGTCATAAACCAACAAAAACCAGAATTGTACGCTATTGTCGAAGGAATACCTACGAGCAGTAGAGTAAACAGAGGCGGGTGTACACAGGCAGAGCTAAGCTAGCCTGCGGGTTGGGAAAGGTAAAATGGAAAACAGAGAGTCCAATGGATCAGAAAAAGCAGGTTTTCTATAGTGTATCTCAACAACAGATAAGTGACACAGAGCTTCGACAAACAGCAACTCTAATTATGGACTAATGCTCAAAAAATCCCCAAGATGGATGTTTTCCCCAGCGGAGTCACCATTTCTGTGTTGGAAAAAACTCACTATGGCTTGGGGTGTACCACAACAGACAGATGACTACCAGAAATCAACTCAATTCTCAGAACTATGCTATATAAATGACAATGCTAAGATAATGAAAAAGATAACCAACCTCGATCCAAACGTTTGATGTAGATCCCTGTTGGAGCTTTTCAATCCGTGCACTTGAATCTGCAACCAATATACAACAAGTACATATAATATATAAATGGCATTAACATCATCAATAGCAATGGCCCATGATATAACAAGTAAATGCAACCCAATGTAAGATAAATAACATTTACAACATTAATGGACGAGAATATGAGTATTTCTATTAATAAACAAGAAGAAGTACAAAGTGATACGACCTCTTGCCGGCAACCAATCTGAACCAAGATCTTGATCAATCCACTTGTGCCTCCACCACTTCAATCCTCCATGAATGGAAAACTCAAACTAGATAGGAGTTTGGAAGGTGAACATAAAGGGTTCACAACTACAAGGATCAATGAGTGTAGACTCAAGATAGGGCAAAAATCCACTAGAGTTCTCTTGCTCTTCTTTCTTCTCCCCTCCATAAGCCATATGTACTCAATATATATAGTCCTCTCAAAGGTAAGTGAAAGGACACATTGAGACATTACTTGGGCAGATGGAGAGCCAAAGGTCACCCAATGACCGCTTTTTGGGAGTAAAAAGTAATAAACTAGTGATTTTTACCATTTTACTTGATACCCGTGGGCTATAGTGATGCAACTCGCGGGTACGCATGCGATAGTGATGCAACATGCGGGTAGGAATAAAAATAGGGAAAAATAGGACTGAAGGATATAAAGTGAATCTGAGTCGGTGAAATGGATCCAATGGGCCAAAGAATGCTGATGCTCACAGGGTGGAAGATTATGGTGTAACAAACCAGAGTAAAAGGCTTGAACCTACAGGAAAAATGCGCTACTGTGTGGTATAGAAACCAGTGCCTGTCACAGAAAGTGCGTCACTGTGTTTGAGAGAAACCAGTGTACATGACAGAAAATATGCTACTGCAAGTACAACAAACCAGCACATAGGGACTTAAAGCAAACAAAAAGGCTTTGCTGAAGCAGACTGAGATGAATCAAGATAAAAAGAACAGGCAAAAATGACCTATAAAACCTCTCAAAGAACAAAAGACTGAATAAAGTGGAAGAAAACCTAGCAAGGTCCCCTAGAACAAAAAAACAACCGGTTACTCCCCAGCGGAGTTGCCAGTCTGTTGTGCAAGAAAATGTACCTTATAGTGGGGAGACGAAACTACCAATTTGAGTGGGGTGACAGGTAAATACATTCATTGTCTTGCATTAGTTACTACAAATGGAAAGAGATTAAGATATCGAAAGTTGTACCTTTTTAACGATGGTTGGTCCTAGCTTTCGCTTAATCTTCCGCTATGATGAACATGAAAAACAAAGTTAACCTTCCTCAGCGTATCTTGACTGTAATAAATATGATGAAAACAAAAACAACTTAACATCAAGTACAATCAGATATTTAACCAAATAAACATTCAATCAAATAGACATTCAATTTGGGAGGGGAAGGGTATTTCCACCTTTTATTATCAAAGAAATGTAGATAAGTACAGATATACTTGATCTGTCCAGACACTTATGCAACCGAGTCCTGGGCTCCTGCTCTTCACAATGACTTGGGAATTCCTCCAACGTAACAATAGTTAAAGCATTCCTTGTAGGTCCCTCTCTCATGGCTCCCCCTTGTATTTATAGGACAAGGTAGGCAGTTGAAATCGAGAGGTGGTTGAATTGGTAGGTTGGGGAAGTTGCAAAACCAACTTCAACTAATCCCAATTCGTAATCTTAATATATTTTTTTCATTTCATCTTAAGATGTGTGCAGGTTTCATACAACTAGACTAGCACACAGTATGCAACTTTTACACTTGACAACCAGCGTTTGCAACATTTGAAGGATGTGTGCATGTTGTCTTCAAGTAGACCAGCGTTCAGAACACTGGATCACTGTGGAAATAGTAGCTCACATGTCATGAAAACTATAGAAAAAATAAGATTTTTAGATGAAGAGTGTAGTTCCAGTAATAACTCATCCAGGGTCAACCTATCTCTTCCATCCATAGTGTCCTTTTGTGTGATCAACAGAGCAATGTGATCACGGACGAAGAAGTGTAGATTTGACCTATAACAATAGGTTCTTCAACACCCATGTTTGAAATTGCTTGAGGACAAGAAATATTAGGAAGGGGGGATTTTTCATGTCCCAAATTTGGCATTGGATCACAATGGCCTAATCCTAATGGCCATATTCATGAGATTTTGTCAAATTGATGTTAAGGGTCAAATAATTGTCAAAGAGGAAAATTACTAGTTTCCTAGGTTTGGGGTGGAAGCTTTGGGATTTTAAATAAGAAGGATAGTGCATGATGTTTTCACATTAGAATGGCATAAATATCTAATAAAGGAGCTAAATACAAGGGAAAATCAAAGTGGCAATTTATCATGAAGACACATGGAGGATGTGGGACCCACACAAGCTAGATTTGCCATGCCACATGGCATCCTACTCTTGCCATTTCTAATCCATAAGAAGCTAAATGTTCTTGGGGTGAATTAGAAGGTCAATATACTTGGAATGAGTCATGTAAGGTCGAATTGGATTGGAAGAATAACTCCCATGGAAGAGGAAGAGGCAATTTGGAGCTAGTGAGACACTTGGACTAGATTCCCTATCTCTATGACAACAATGATGAAGATGCTATGACACCTATGACACAAATCAGACCTGAGGGATGACATATGACATTTATGACATGTCAGGGCTAAAAATAGCCTCCAAGAGGGTGCTCAAGTGAGTTACGGAAGCCAAAGAGACCAATTCGAATTGGGAGAAGGAGAGGGCTAGAATTGGAAGGATAAGTGGCATACTTGGGAATCTCTTCCCAAATTGAGTTGGCATGAATATCTTGGAAGGAATTAGACCCATGTAGGACATTAGAAGTTTATAAAATTCATGAACAAAGAAGAATGGAATCTTTTGATCATTTGTAGAATTTGCAATTGCATTTGTGAAGAGGGAGAGCTAGTGGATGACTAGTTTCTTGCCTTAGCCAATTTCGAGGGTGAAAGATTCCCATCCAAGTTGGTAATTGGAAAGGCCATTCAGAACTTTCATTTGGAGCTTTAATGGAGTCTTTATTTTCAGTTGTAAGCTACAGGGCAGCTCATGGTTTCTTCTAGTGCAGCACATTCTCTCAACCATTTCTAGTTTTGATGGCATATTCTTGATCCTTGAGGGAGGGTGTTTTTAGTGAGCTATTGTACTCTTTGGGGGAGATTATCATGCCCCATTTATTTTATAATATGAATTAAATACTCTTTTCTTCATATCCAAAAAATTTCAGGTCGAAATTCCAAGTGGAAATGTATAAATGTGATTTTTAATGAAGAAATGGTGCCATTTTCCCCATAGCTCTTGCATAGCGCTCTTGTGGTTGCATATAGTAGTGAAGGAATGCCATTTCGAATTCATGTACATGTCAGGTTATATATATATATGTAATAACCATATCATAAGATCCACAAGTCGAGATTCCAAGAAAAACTATGTTAAATTGCTCATTAATGGACAAACAGTTCCATTTCCCCACTATCTTGTTGTGAACCAATGTAACGTTGATGGATTCGAATGGATAAGTAAAATACAGATGGTTTATTGATGAATGTACTGTTATTTATGTATTATATGAGTTAAATTCTCAGTAGATAAGCATTTGGAGTCATTTTGTTGAGTTTCATAGCATTCGAAGAAGATTGCCTATCATTTCCCCCAAGGTTGAAACTAGTCTTTTTGCATCTGATTTAAGGGAGTTATAGAAGCCATTAAAATTTGAATGGTGATACATATGAGTCCATTTTTATGTCCTTGATATGTCCCCTACTTCCATTAAGAAATTATAGTTGGATTGAGTGCATTTGAAAATCCATTTTCATCATCTACCTCTAGGGGATTTGAACCCCAAATTGCTAGTAAAAACTCCTATCTTGGACAGAATCTTAAAGGGGTTTGCAGAAGTCTTTTGATGGTCCTAAATCATCCCTAAACATCATAATAAATTCCTAATATCATTCATACACCTTCTCTGAATATTTGGTATCATTTGGAGCCAGTTTGAGACCTAGAAACTAATACTTGTCAAGGGGAAATTACTAGTAAAGTTCCCTACATTGGCCAGAATTGAAAGAGGATTTGAAAAAGTATTTTAAAGGTCCAAAAGAATCCCTGAAACACATATTTATGTTCTAAAATCATCCATACACCTTATCAGAATATTTGGGAGCAATTGAAGCAACTTGGAGACCAAGACATCAAAGTTAGTCAAAGGTCGAACTAGGGAAAAAAAGTGAAAAATTGCCATTTTAATAAAATTCCTAAAAAGGGACATTACACCTAGTATGCACAACCTAGTTGTGTTAGGGTTGTTAGTTCAAGCGGTAACACTTAGTAATTTTTTCTTTATGTTAACCTAATAATACTAAAGTTTATTTAGGTTAATAATTTTCTTAGAATAATAATTTATTATTTTATATATTTAGGAAATAAGTCATTATTATCACATCTTTGTCATTGTTCTTATCCTTTCAAGGACACATGGCATGTTGAAATAAGGTCGAATAGGTTACGTAAGCACTATGACTCTCACCTATTTTGTAATTTTCTTATATATCAATTAAAATTGTGTGTCTAAGGATACTTGGTAAAATTAACATGGTATCAGATCCAATGTTAAGAAGGCCATGAAATGGGAGAGCCATGGTGATGAGAAGACCGTGGTAAGATGAACAAGAGGATTCCAAATCTCAAGCCTGGATACCTTCATCAACTAAAGGAGAATTTTCAAGGAGATATTTTTTGTATTATTTGAGATCAAAAAGAAAAATTATCAATTATCAACTATTGATTTTTCATAATATTCTAAAAAGAAAATTCATAATATTCTAAATATTCTAAAAAGAAAATTTAACCAAATAGTTTTTCCAACTTTAAATGTTACTATTTTCTTGAAGTTCAAATAATAATAATGTCAATCCAAGTATGCAATGTCAAAAAATAGTCTAAAAATATGAGACAAATTTGAAATTTCCTTGTCACCAAACCTTGAGATGGATTTAAGACCTAGATTGATCCATATAAGAATAGGCACACAATGGATCATATTGATTGGTAGGAGAGGGATAACATTTAACAAAAATGTCAAGAAATGATATTAATCCAAATTAAGCTAACCAAAGTATGAAATGAACTTGGGCAAGCTCAAATTAGAATATGCAATATTGATTGAGAAATCAGGAGGCCAAGAAAGTCAAATGACCAAAATCACCAAGACATCATGAGATGAAAACCGAAGTATAGGAAGCGCAAAAGTGAAAGACCAAAGATGGAAATCCATGAAAGCACCTATCAAATCAAGCAAGATAAAAATAAACGAAAAGCTAAATATTTACAAAATTCTAATGGGGGTCCCTTTATTTTGCACAAATAAATGGGAGTTGTTGGGGTGCCAACAAATGGCGACATGCTGGGTGAACTAGTTATCTTTGTATATTTACTTGAAGATTATAGGAAAACATAATAAAAGGCTTCTCGAAGCATCAAATTTCAAACCACGTGACATTCTTACATCACTAGCCTATATAGTAAAATTTGAACTTCAAGTGCTCTCACAGTCAAATGAATTATCCCAACTATTATTCAGAGACTTCATAAAGATGGATAACTTTTAAATATATGCACAACAAATAAACCTCATCAAGAAATGTTTTCTCAACAGCTAAAAGATAATCAGATAACATAAGCATAAAGATATAACCTCCATACCCTAAGATGATATCAAGATTAAATTCCCCATCCATCATATACAGATAACTAAAGATAAAATTCATTTTTTTCTCATTTTCTCATCATATTTTGTTGTATACATGGTTTTTAAATGAAGACATTAACTAAGGACCACTGCCCTAGTGTGGTAACTAGATGATGACACTGTCATTCACAAATCCTACTAGAAGTGAGCAGGTTTGCTCGTGATGAGACTCCCTGTCCCTCGATTTTTCAACCGAGAGCCACTACCCTGGCGTGGTAAAAAGATATTGGCAATGTCAGTCTAATTGAACCCATGGTCATGAACAGGTCAGCTCATAATGAGACCTCCTATTCCTCAGTTAACGCCTTTGAATTATTGATGTTTATTTATAATAAAAAATTGTTATTGATGAGACATAAGTTGAAGACTACTGTCCTATCTTGGTGACTATATATTGACAGCATCATTCACGAGAGTTATCGAAGATGAAAATACTGGCTCGTGACGGACCTCCTTTCTCCTGATCATGAGACCAAGAGCCATCACCCTGGCTTGGTGACCAGATGTGGTGATTTCATTCCGATAAATCTTATGATCATGATAGGTCGGCTCATACGATACCTCCTATTCTCCAACCAAGGCCTTAAATTAAAACAAAAATTCATCTAATGGATGGGAAGAATAATCAAAATAACATTCCTTGAAAATCATGGAATGCTTAATGATTGCTAATGCAACTGATTAAAAGGTTTCTGAGAGAAAAAATTCTCGAGAGGTTAACTTGCCAATCTAATGATATCATCCACAATATAAAATCTAGAATAATAACCAGGGATACAACTGACTAATTGGCTAAGTCTCTTAAATATATCTCAACGCTAGGAGTGATTAAATCACAGTAAGAACATTTGAGATGACAAGAATCTCCTTACAATGGTTCCCTTTAAAGATATCAGGTTTATTAGTCGAGAAACATATGAACACCAAGCAGTGTGCCACCACCGTATTATTTATCTACAATACCCCCTTACTTCAAAACAAACTAAAAACGGAGAGGAAAATCAGAAAGCTCAAAATATCAAATTCACTATTGAAACCAATCAACCAAACAAACTTGAAATTTAAAAATGCAAAAATAAAAATCACTAATTTAATCAAAACATTCAAAAACCTATATACAAGATAGGACTTGATCAAATCAAAATTTCAACCAAAAAGTATGTATTACAATTCAAAAGAAAAGAAGAATTAAGTATTGATAAACCTTAAATGATAAGCAAAAAGATCAAAACTTAAGCTGACCATTGAAGAAGGTAAATGAACTTGAAATCAGAAAATCATGGTACGGTCATAATCTATGAGACAAACTATACAAATAATGTAAAAATAACAAAGACGTGCATAAAGGAAAACAAGAAATTTCCTAATATTAAATTTGACCATGATATGATGATACAAATGATTAAATTTTAGAAAAAAAGGGTCAAATATGAAATAAAAATAGGAGATGTAAATATAAGAAGCACGTCAAAATAAATATGAGTTTGTCCTTGGCATCAAGTTTCTGAAATTCTTCAAAAATCTTAGAATTGTTAACATAAAATTTGGTTTTCCTTCCCTAAGATTATGATAAACTTCATTTAATCATGGTTGAAAGGTTGAAATGAATCAGGCCCTTTTCCTCAATACTATTTACAAAATGAAATCAAAATGAAAAAGATAGATTATAAGTTGTGCAATTTATGAAAAATAATTACAAAGTGAGTGAAAGAAATATTAACTCAGAAGAGAAAAATTATATATGATTACAACTCTTTACCATCTATTCTTTTTTAATATTTCTTTCTTTAAAGCTTTAGTTAATTAATCATATGCAACATTTCATCATTAGGTCTTTTCAATCATCAAATCTGATTAAAGATAAAACTTAAAATAAGATGCCTAATGGATAAAATCAAAGCAAGACAAAAAGCATTGAAAGAGATAAAGAATAATGAGTACTTCCCTGAAATGATAGCTCAACTTGCCCTTGTCCCAAAATCGAGACGTCACTTATTAACTGCACATTATTGAAAATAAATCAACCTACTTATGACAAAGAAATCTAAAACTACTCCTAAGCTAAATATGTACATATGTACAGTAAAATCAAAGGTAATTAAAAATTAAGTAAAATGGAAAATCCAGTGAAGCCATCGAAGCATCTTTACTCCTGCAAGATGAGACATATAAAACATCAGTATCATAATTTGAGATGCTTGATGTCTAATAATGAAAAATATTAAATCTAATTTAATATTTACAAAAGGAAAATGTGACATGGAAAAATTTTAAGATATGAATCTTCCAACCATGCAAAAATCGGGTCATAAAATGGAGATCGGAAATCACGTGAAACTCGTGAAAGCTCAACGGAGTGATCAGTGGTAAATTCATCTGGGTAATGATCAAAAATAGGCTTGCCAAGATTATTATCAGAAAATTAAGAAACAAGTAGAAGTAGAGGATATTTTTCCATTAGCCTTTTCCTCAAAGATCCAACCTTATTTCTAATGGAGAAGGGAAACTCATCTCTAGGAGTATTTCAGCAGCATTTGGATGCTCTATTTTTCCTCCTTCAACCATGAGGGGTGAGCATGTATATATAGGCCAAAGAGGATAGAGGGAGTTAAGGATTCAATGGATAAGGTTAAGGGATCATCCCAAGGGGTTAGGGGTTTGATTGCCACCTATGTTGATCTGTTGGGATAAGCCTCCGGGAGAACTACTTTCTAGAAGGATCTTGAATCTTCTCTTTTTACCTTTGAACGAGCGGTGTCGCACTCTGTCAAAGAGAAACATGTGTTACTGGAGGGTGACGCATGTTGAATCAAAGAAACAAGGGTTAGGGAAGAACCTTGTCAGTATGTAGAGTGCGTCAACAAGGATTTGACGCCTGTTGTAAACATGCAGAGTGCGTCGCTGCTGCAGAACTGGAAAATGGAAAGGTAGACCCTTTTCCTAGGAAATTTGGCACTAATACTTTAGGGATTAGGGAAAATTCAAGGGCATATATCTCATTACCAATATGATGACGACATTTTGGTGTAACAACAGATCAAATTCCTGTCCAGGTAGAAAATGAAACAATGCTTGGAATGCATATAAAATATTCAAAAACATGTATAATACTTAACCTGAATCAAAACGCGTTGATCTCCACACAAATATTCTTAAATGAATTTTAGTTTAAGGGGAGATTTTTTGTATTACTTCTCTCATTTTTTTTTAAATCCATCTTGAAATAGTCAAATGGTGGTTTAAGGATGCGGAAGAAAGTTTTATGACCTCAATACTCGTCAATCATTTACCACCATCTTATAAAAAATTCTTGGAAATTTTGCAACTCACAAGCAAACTAGAAAATCAAACTTTTGACTCTCTTAGTGATCTATTGGTCCAACATGACAATACATTTGGTAAAAAGAATACCTATGGAGAAGAACTTCTCTTCCCCAACTAAATAAAAGGTGAAACCTCAAGAGGAAGAGGAACCTACAATGAAAGTACAAGAAGAAGAGGGACATACAATGAGACTTCAAGAGGAAGAGGCACACACAATGAAATTTTTAGAGGTAGAGGAAGATTCAATAATCAAGATAATAGTTGTGGTCATAATAGATGCCAAGGAAGAGGGAACATGAATCAATATCACGAGTATCTTAGGATATATCAAGATTCTCTTAACAACAAGATAGAAAAAGGTGCATATATGACTCTAGTAAAGTGCAAAATGTGTCTTCACATTGGCCATGTGGCAGAAGATCGTAGAAAAAGGAATGAAAAATTGCCCCAACACAAGGAAAATTTTAACTCCAAATCACATTCTAATTCAAATGATTCCACTTTAGCTAAGTATGTAGATAACAAAGATGATGATTATGAATATGTGTTGATAGCCAATTAGTAGTTAGATTTTCCCGACTCAATTTCCTCTACCAAAAAAAGGAGAAAGGATTATGAATATGTTGGATAATCAATGATAAAGGGGATACACAATAGATGTGCTATAGAAAATATTAGTTTTGGACATATCAGGACATGGAACTTAATCCAATATATATGGTAGATGACACAACCCATACTGCTCAAGGAAAATGATCAATCCATTTCTTTCTTCCTGGAATTGGAAAAGTATTACTTTCCAATGTTTGGTATGTTCCATCTTTTAAAAAGAATTTAGTGACCTTGGTCCTCTTTAGGAAAGGGGGTCAACGAATCATTTTCGAAGATGGATTGGTCAAAATCAACACAGTAAAGAACAAATTCAAGATAGTGATGAAGGGTTATGAATACAAAACTTTTGAGAATACAAGGCATGTTCATTCATCACAACCAGGATCATGCAGCATCAATGGACTTATCCTCTAGCTCATTAAGATTATGAAATTATAGATTTGGCCATTTGAATTTCTAAGGCCTAAGTAAACTTAAAACAAAGGAGGTTAAAGGGTTTCCTAACTTCCAGGTGTGAAGCATGTATAATTGGAAAACAAAAGAGAGATCCCTTTTACCCAAGTACATGGAGATGAAACAGATGTTTGCAACTTATACATAGTGACATTTGTGGTCCTATGGAATCATCTTTTGGTGTATGCAAGTACGAGTCATTATTTTCGTTGATGACTTTACAAGAATAACTTTGGTATACTTTTTGACGTATAAATTAGAGGCCTTTGGAAAGTTCATGCTTTTTCAGCGCTTGGTTGAAAATTTTATCAAAGAAAGAATTGTCACATTGAGAATAGATAATGCAGGAGAATTCACTTCAAATGAATTTAGTGAATATTGTAGGAAAAATGGAATCAAAATTTAGTTTACAAATTTGTATACTCTATAAATAATGGGATCACAAAAAGAATGAATCAAACTCTAATGGGAATGGCAAGATCTGTGCTTCATTTCAAGTGGTTAAGCACAAAATATTGGGTCGATGTTATTCATGCAATTGTCTAAGGAATCAATCACCCACATCAACCTTAGATGGAGTTACTACATATCAAGCTTGGTATGGTACTAAGCCTTCAACAAATCATCTTTGAGTTTTTGGATCCACTTGCAATTCCTTAGTTCCTAAAGAAAAAAGGACTAAGATCAAAAAATTACAACATGAAATGCAGGCTTCATGGCTATTTAGATGAAAATAAAGGCTATTGGTTTCTCTCTAATGGAAAATTAATTATAAGTTGATATGTTGTCTTTGGTGAAACTGGAACTCAAACTATAGAAGAAATTGAGAATCTCCTTAGTCATTTGGAAAAAAAAGGTAAATAGAAATAAAATAGTTCATCTAGACAAACCCAATTGGATTGAAAAAGATTGAACCCTCAACATGAATGTTCAAGAGTTAGATAACTCTTCATCAAATGACGATTCTTTCTCAAAATAGTATAGATCAATTGTAGAAACTTCACTATAGGGTCAACACAACAGACCAAAATGGTTCATATGAGTGCTCAAAGATGGTCATCTAGATGAAGAAACAAAAAAATGAATATAAACTCCTCATCTCAAACAAATTTTTCCTTAATCACTCATGAATCCTTTGAGCCTGCTACTTTTGCAAAGTCAATCAAACATAAAGAATGGCAGCAAGTCGTAGTGGATGAATATGATTTAGTAATTGCAAATGGAACATGGAGACTTGTTGATTGTCCAATAGATGTTAAAACCATTGTAATACCCCCAATTTTTACTTGGAATGTATTAAATCAAATTATGTAAAGGATGTAAATATACTAGTATGGATTTATAGTGTGAAGCTCAAGGCCAAGGCTCAACTAGTGAATTGCTAGACATGTATAATGTAAATATTTCTATATGGACCATGTGATTGAATTGTCATGCTAACACAAAAAGCTATATAAATATTATGTTGGAAAATTAATAAAATGGTCCAAGATGGTTGTGTAAAGAGAACTAGAGGGGATATGATTCCACTAGAGAGGAAGAGGAAAGGGATCCTATGAAAGATTAAATCCTCTATTTCCAAGTGTCAACCTTGCAACTCTTTGTTTTTCTACCATGTTTCTTAATTGAGACAATTGCCTCCTTTTGACTTTTTAAATCCAATCATTGAATCCATGTGTAAGGTGGGTGGGAAATTTTTCTCATTTAGTTATGGAAGCATGGGATGAATATACTTCTATGAAAGTTGTAAAAGTTATTTCTTCTATGGTCAGAAGTTATGTCAATTGTATTTTCACCATTCTCTCATATCCTTTGGAGTCTACCACTCATTCTTAGGCATATTTTACACTAGGTAGAGTTTCTCTCTTGTCGCTCACTCCATTTCCATTGCCATTACCAAACTATGAAATAACCATAATTTTGAATTGCGAAGGATAATTTTAGACATTAGAGAAAATAAAATGGTTGTAGGTGAGCATAGAGGTTGGGAAAGATAGAAAGCTTTACACATTGTGTTTTGTTACTCGTGAATGCTTGAGAAGCCATGAATTAGTGTTATAGGAAGCTCACCAATGATATATAGTAGGTTGGAATATTTTTGCACAAAATGGTAAGAATTGTAAGGGTTGAATTTTTTTAGAGAACTATGGAGCAGTGAAGGGAAATGCCTTCCTTATGTTGTGTAGGGTAACTATAGAAGAGAGTGCCATGACTGGGATCGTTGAGTGAGATCCTTGTAATTGCACAGTGGTGAGCAATTTGGCTAAGCATGAGATAAAATGGGTTGTGGGTTGAGAGCGAGAAGCTTGTAGGTGTTTCTTTCACCCCGATGGCCTCATATCTCAATTTGGGTGTGGTATATGCAATTGATACGTATTGTTGGGTGTAAAATATCTCTTACACAACTAGTTGCTTGGATATTTTTTGTTAAAATATAAGTATTTTCTTGTATATGAATGTGAAATGATTTTATTTTCCTCCTGCGATAATTATGCTTGTTTATGCATGATATATGTGTGGATAGAATTTTATTTTTGTTGTGTTTTTCATTTCTACATCTACACATACATTTTTTTCTTGTGAATTCGTATTATGGCCATGGGGAGAAATTTAGAAGATAAAAATTCGTAAATACCCCTTTTAATTATTGAAATGATGGATGGGGACATGATTGAGTGGTATCAGAGCTATTGGTTGCAACACCGGGACTGTATCAAATGGAATCCACAGCCATAGGAATATCAAAGGTTATCATAGAAGATTCTGATGAGGAGCATCCAATAAAACAGATCTGATAAAGGTCATCGAAAAACTCTAATTGGATGAGATACTCTCCAATGATAATACAGGAGGTCTATAAGGGGATTCTAACACAATGAGTCTAATAAAGGTTCTATCGGGATGATCTCAATGTAACATTTTCGATGATAACATGGGAGGCTGATAAGGGGATTCTAAACCAATGAATCTAATAAAGGTTTTATCAAGATGAGCTCAGTGCAACACTTTATATGATAATACAGTAGGTGGATAAGGGGATTTCAACCCGATGAGTCTGATAAAGGTTGTATCACGATGATCTCAGTGTAAAATTTTCAATGATAATATAGGAGGCCGATAAATTAATTCTTACCCGATGAGTTTGATAAAGGTTCTATTGGGATGAGCTCAGTGTAACATTTCCTATGATAATATTGGAGGTCAGTAATGGGATTATTACCCAATGATCTTGATAAAGGTTCTATCGGGATGAACTCACTATAATATTTTCGATGATAATACAGGATACTAATAAGGGGAGTTTGAACCGATGAGTTCGATAAAAGTTCTATTGGGACGAGCTCAATGTCACATTCTTGATGAAAATAGAGGCCAATAAAGTATTTCCAAAAACCCGAGTCTAATGAAGGTTCTATTAGGACAAGATCGTTGTAAAATTTCCGATCATAATATAAGAGGATGATGAGGGGAGTCAAAAATGGATTATTGGATGAGTATGGTCTAGGTGGACACGTTTTCACATCACCCCTACCACTTAAGATGCCACATCAATAGTATGAAAAAAGATAAAAAATAATTGGAGCCTAAAAATCGTTTTGGCCATAACATAAGTAGTTTATCTTAGAATTTGATGAGACCTACGACATTTCAACACCATTAAGGAAAGCTATAGATTGTCAATAAGAGGTGTGGACCCATTCTACTATAGTTTTAGAAAAAAAATTGAAATAGTGGTTTTTAAAGATCAACACCAAGTGACCTCGCGGGGACTCTATTAGGGATGAAATTCTTATGGTGCAATTGTGGTCTAGACAAATAATTTCTGTATCTTATGGCCAAATGCAAAAAGGTGTGAAGCATAGGTGAAACATAAGGCTAAAATACACTATTATGGGGCACAATTGTCTAGAACTTCACTTGTGCTTGATTTTTTCCGGCTTTATTATATCAGGCTTTATCTACTTACTGTACTATATCTGCATCATAGATTCTTCATTAGGATACACGAGTTATTCTTATTATCTTTTCATCCATGTTCAGAGAAGTGTGAACTATACACAGACTTCATGTACAACAACTCTTGTGTATTGTTGTAGCATCCTTCATAAGACTTCAACTTTGGATGACCTTTTTATATCTTGACTGTTGATTGAGATCAACCTCATAGATGGACCAAAGGTTGTCTTTACTAGCTACAAATACCACTCATATTGACACCAAATATAGGATAAAACCCTCCTTCTTCTGTGGCCTTTTAAATGGTCAAACTCAGCATTGCTTTGCCCATTAATGATTTCCTCCACATCGATGAACCTTCACCTTTCTAAGTTGATTTCTAATGAAACATGGTTCCAGGTTCTCTACACGACTTGGCATGGTAATAGAAATTTTTCCCTCCCACTATATTCAACACAAAATAAAATGAGAGGCGTTCTTCACAGGTGATACACCCAATGCTGTAGCAGCTCCCTTTTGCTTTCAAACTGATATGGGTGTGTTTGGTGTTAATATACCATCATTAAAATTTCAAAACAACAGCAGAATGACTTCCTGGTTTGTATTCACAACAGTCAATGAATGTCTCATGTTCTCATGGTTACTTTTCACAAGGTCTATACTTAAGTACTGTAGTCACTGAAATCAGAGGTTCATAGAAAGACACTTCTCATGCTTTAACTGTCTCCTTCCTTCGTTGCCTCAATAATATATATAAATCCTTCTTCATTGATAGAGCCATCAGTTGCTCTTTATCACCCTTGAGTTCCTCCTACAACTCCCATGAACTCAAGGTGCTCCAAGGTCTTTAAGAGACCTCCATGTGGTCTTTCCACTTGGCAGCCATCTCTGCTACGATGGTCAATCTCTCTTGTATGTAATTGCTTAGTCTTTTTTATCCATACTTGTTTCTTAGCACTTGCCTTTTCAGCATTTGTTCCTTTATCTGTATTTGTCTTCCTTGGTTCATTGGCTTTCCTTGCTAAGTTGTATGAGAATCTTCTCATGGATTGTTTCGTTGTATTCCAACAGTCTTGAGCTTTGTTCCCAAAACCATTGCATTTGTAGCATCTCATTGTACGACAATATGCAGCAATATGAACCATATTATTACAAATCCAACATCTAACCGTGTTGTTGGTATTTTCAACACTTCTTCTTCCATAGAATCTACAATCCAATGCTTTGTGACCAAATTCATTACATGAGAAGCAATAACCATCGAGACCATTTTCATACCTGAGACTTTGGTTCCATCTTGGAGTTGTTTCCCTTCTGAATCTACTTTGAGGAGTAGGACCAAGTTCTTGAGGTCTTCTTGATATTCTAAAGTCTTTTTTGTCTTGTGCAGGTACATGAGGAGAAACTTTACTTTCATCTTTTGAGAATTAAGGGATTGCTTTAGAAGTCTTAGGATTCCATGTGCAAACATCAGGTTTTTTTGCTTCCTTGTTGTAGCCAAGTCCAGATTTGTCAAATGGATATCTCTGACAATCCAAGATGATTAAACTATTGTTGAACTTCACATGAGCATTTGAATTTTCAACCTTCTTTCTGAGATCAACAACTTCCATGTCAAGCTTATGGTTTGTCTTCTCTTTTTCTTCCAGCTGATCATTCAAGATTTCTTCTATTCTTTTGGATTCCTCCAACTGAGTCTTCAAATTGATATTATCCATTCTTGTCTCTTCAAGTTCTTTCAGTTTTTTACTAGTGTCTTCTTGTTCTTTTGCTAATTTGATCTTTAGTCTTTCAACTCCATCCTTTTTGTCTTCATTGTGCTTAAGTTTTGTGAGTAGCTCTTTTAGTGCCAAGGTCTTCTGTTGGTACTTATCTAAAGTGTTCAAAGTTCTCTTCTTAAACCTAATGAAGTCATATTCGTTTAGACTAACAACATTCATGAACCAATAATATTTGAGATCATTATTCAAGAAGTTATGTGTTACTTCCTTTGTTTCTTTCAGTAAGTCTTCTTCATCATCTGCAAGAACCTTTTCAATTTCATCAAGTGTAGAGTTAATACAATCAGAAGATTCCATACCTTCACTAGATTCTAATTCTTCCTTTCCTTCTTGCTTCACATCTTCAGAGGGCTTGAATTTTGTTTCCTAATGTGCCTTTTCAGTATCTTGTCTTCCCTGTTGGTATTCACTTTCCAACTTGAACCATATAGAGATCTTTGGCTGAAGTGCATTCCCCTACACTTTCCTTTTTGGAGCTTGGAATTCCATCCATGAGGAAATTCAAGGTGGTGGTGTTGTCCTTCTTAGTTTCTTTATGTGTAGCTGACTTGGTCTTCTTATTGGATGGAATAGGTGAATTGATCACAATCTCCCAAACACCAAACTTCTTTAGGTAGGATTTCATCTTGCTTCTCTAACTGAAATCGTATGTCACGTAAAATACCGGAACATCATTGCTAGGGGATTCTTCTATTGCATCCATTGTGTTTCCACGGATCTCCTTCAAGATGGAAAATCTTGTGGTGAAGGCCCACTCTGATACCAATTGTTGGACACAATGGTCACACTAAGAGGGGGGGTGAATCAGTGTGTAGACAATTTAACCACTTTTCAATTTCTATTAATCAAGAAGATTTCATCAATCCATTATGCTGCCAATTACATCATCATTGCATAAGCATCCATCAACTCATCAATAATGAATCATAAGGATATTTATCAACTATATCACTGAATCATAACAAGTAACACAACACAACATTTTTTTGGTAAGCTTGTTTTATATTTTTGATGAAAGACTTCAATCTTCGCGATTACATTAGCACCAACTGATACGAATACCACCAACTCCTAATCCAAGACCCATCCTGGCCTTCTCAGATCCAACTGAGAATGGTTTGAGGAATCCAATCCTCAAGGTTGCAAGACTCATATTGCATGTCAATCTGAAACAACTATGTCTATTATTTCAACTAAATCATAGCTGCTTATCATCATCCTTCTTTACTACACAAGAGTCTGCAAGTCATCATAAGTCGTCAAAAGTATTGTTGCTAGTCAATCATCAAGTGGTCCTCTTCACATATCATCTAAAGTCTACTATCATTCCAAGGGTCTACTCACCATAAGCCTTCTCATCAAGGAAGTATGTTATTTTGTCAAAATATCTACTACTACTATCAATCTGCTCATCATAGGTCATATATTCGCATGCCAATTTCTTCCAATACACAAGACTTCAAGCTCATGCCAACATAGGACTATTTATTAGGCTTACTCTCCTAGGATTCTGTAGCGAGACTTGGTGTAGGGGAGAGTCACTTTATCATACCACAAGAATTAGCATACCATTGAATTTTGGAGCAAAATATACTTTGCAATTGTGCTCAAGATGAAGGAGAGATCCTTAGACAGTCTGAAATTTCATTCCATTGTTCAGACCAAAAGGAGGTTGATAGTCCACTAAATCTAAGGTAGATAGTCCACTATTTCTCAGAACAAAACTCATATTTTCCAGGTGTCCAATAGGTTCTAGGAGGTATCTTCCGAAATTCTTGTTGAGATTCAATATGCTAAGACATAAAATATCAGTATTACATTCCATTTCACAACAATAGCATATACAGGATCACTGAAAGAACAACAAGCACAACATAAACACAAGAGACACAGATTTATCTTGGGAAACCCTCATGGGGTAGAAAACCGAGCAAAGCTTCCTCAATATAGATGACTAGAAAATACAAAGATGTAATCCACAAACATGAGCTCCTTCTCCTCCATAGAAGATCTCTCTCTCACCTATGCACCAATCACAAGTGAGTGAATGTGTGTTAAATGAGGAACACACCTCCTCTATTTATACACAACTCTGACTTCACTTTTACACTAACTAGGTCGGCCCCAACTTAACCAATTAACATAAGGCTGACTAGGCCGACCCCTCTAGGGTGCTCTAATAACCCTTTAACCCACATGACTCATACAGGGCCGACCCCATTAGGGAAGTCTAATAACCCAAGTTACCACATTCTCAACGGAGGAATAAAACATCTCCGGATATACAATAGGATCTCCACGGAGGAATGAAACATCTCCGGAATAATAAAGTACAAATATAATATTCTTAGAAGTTACAATATCTCAACACTCCCCCTTAACGAGAAGGATATTATAACAACATCTGCAGGAGCAAGGTGTCATCAACATCATACATGATACATCTATAAATCATTGGAAGCTTTCTTTATACATCATCAGTAACTCAAGCAGTTACTGGAACATCTTCAATACTGGAACATCAAAATCTTCAGTACTGAATATTCATCTTCTGCAGCACTTGAACAGCTATAGCAACATCAACATCTTGCTCCTCACGATCAACAGCATCATCATCTAGATCATCACGATCAATGGCATCGTCATCTAGATCATCACGATCAACAACATCGTCATCTAGATCATCACGATCAACAGCATCGTCATCTAGATCATCACGATCAACAGCATCGTCATCTAGATCATCACGATCAACAGCATCGTCATCTAGATCATCACAATCAACAGCATCATCATCTAGATCATCACGATCAACAACATCGTCATCTAGATCATCACGATCAACAACATCGTCATCTAGATCATCACGATCAACAACATCGTCATCTAGATCATCACAATCAACAACATCATCATCTAGATCATCATGATCAACAACATAGCCATCTAGATCATAACGATCAATAGCATCGTCATCACGATCAACATCATCATCATCTAGATCATCACGATCAAAAGCATCGTCATCTAGATCATCACGATCAACAACATTGTCATCTAGATCATCACGATCAACAACATCGCCATCTAGATCATCACGATCAATAGCATTGTCATCTAGATCATCAAGATCAACACCATCGTCATCTAGATCATCACGATCAATAGCATAGCCATCTAGATCATCGTGATCAACAACATCGTCATCTAGATCATCACGATCAACAACATCATAGCAGCATACCCTGCAATACACATGATCCATTTAAGACACCATAGCATGTCTAGGGACGATGAAGTCCACTCGTCAACTTAGACAAAGTCTAAGGACCTCTTTTTCGAAGACATATGTCTACGGATCAATTCAGGGACCGAGGTCCAGGGATGATAAAATCCCCTCTCATGCACTAGCGACCACTTCTCGGAGACATCTGTCTACGGATCTATTCAGGGACCAAAGTTCTGGGATGATACAATCCTCTCATCCACTGGGGACCACTTCTCAGAGACATCTGTCTACAGATCTATTCAGGGACCAAAGTCCTGGGATGATACAATCCTCTCATCCACTGGGGACCACTTCTCAGAGACATCTGTCTACGGATCTATTCAGGGACCAAAGTCCTGGGATGATACAATCCTCTCGTCCACTAGGGACCACTTCTCGGAGACATCTGTCTATGGATCTATTCAGGGACCAAAGTCCTGGGGTGATACAATCCTCTCATCCATTGGTGACCACTTCTCGGAGACATCTGTCTACGGATCTATTCAGGGACCAAATTCTTGGGATGATACAATCCTCTCATCCACCAGGGACCACCTCTCGGAGACATATGTCTACGGATCTATTCAGGGACCAAATTCCTAGGATGATACAATCCTCTCGTCCACTAGGGACCACTTCTTGAAGACAACTGTCTACGGATCTATTCAGGGACCAAATTCCGGGGATGATACAATCCTCTCATCCACTAGGGACCACTTCTCGAAGACAACTGTCTATGGATCTATTCAGGGACCAAAGTACTGGGATGATACAATCCTCTCGTCCACTAGGGACCACTTCTCGAAGACAACTGTCTACGGATCTATTCAGGGACCTAAGTCCAGGGATGATATAATCCCTCCTCGTCCACTAGGGACCAATTCTCGAAGACAACTCTCTACGGATCTGTTCAGGGACCTAATTCCAGGGATGATACAATCCCTCCTAGTCCACTAGGGGCCACTTTTTGGAGCCATCTGTCTACGAGTCTGTTCAGGGACCTAAGTCGAAGTATGATACAATCCCTCTCGTCTACTTAGACCAAGTCTTAGGACCACTTATCAACCTTATCGTTGATATCATCAACCTCATCATCGGGACAGGTAACCTCATCATCAACCTTACCATCGGAACAGGTAACCTCATCATCAATACATGTATCATCATCATCGATACAAGTATCCACATCATCAATACAAGTATCCTCGTCATCGATACAAGTATCCTTGTCATCGATACAAGTATCCTCGTCATCGATATAGTATCCTTGTCATCGATAAAGTATCCTCATCATCGATACCGGTATCCACAATGATACCAATTTCCAAATATCATCATCGACCATATCACTCCCCCTTTCGAGGAGGGTCCTTCTGAACGACACCAAGCTTGTCTCGAAAATACTCAAACTTTACTCGAGACAGAGGTTTGGTCAACACATCAACAACTTGTTCGTCAGTGCTCACATACTCTAGTTTGATAGCTCCTTTCTGCACTATATCTTGTATATAGAAATATAAGATCTCTATGTGCTTTGAATTATCATGGAACACTGGATTCTCTGTCATCTTGATATAACTCTGGTTGTCACATAGGATCACAGTGGGGTCCATCTCTAAGTCAAACAATCCCGATAACAACTTCCGAAGCCATACCGCTTCACAACTAGCAGAGCAAGCAGCTATATATTTCGCTTCAACTGTGCTGAGATCCACACTAGAATGCTTCCTACTAAACCACGAGATCATGGCAGATCCCAGACAATAACATCCGCCCGATGTGCTCTTCCTATCTAATACACTTCCTTCCCAATCAGCATCTGTGTAGCTGTACAATATGAAGTCATGATCTCCAAGACAACATAGACCAAATTCTATCGTACCCTTTAGGTACTTGATCACATGCTTTGCAGCTATCAGTTGAACACACCTAGGTTCCACTAGATACTGACTCAAGGTGTTCACAGCAAAGCATATATCTGGCCTTGTATTCGTCAGATACATCTATGACCCAATAATCTATCTGTATAGAGTTACATCCACTAACTCTGATGATTCATCAGCTAACATCTTCAAGTCGGAACCCATGAGAGTGGCCATGGTTGTACATTCCAATATATCAAATCGTTTCAAGATTTCCATAGCATACTTTCCTTGGATGAGAAATATTCCTTCTGAGCCTTTCCATACTTCCAGACCTAGGAAGTAATGCATCAATCTGAGATATTTCATCTCAAATTTTGTAGCCATCTTCTTCTTGCTTGCCATGATCTGTTTCTCGTTTCCTGTCAGAAAGAGATCATCCAAATAAAACAATAGTATAACAAATTCATCATCCATAACCTTAAGGTAAAGGTTAGGATCAGCTTTACTTTTGGTAAAGCCCAAGCTTGTCAAGAAACTATCAATTCTCCCTCTATAACTGAACATCATTCACACTCTACATTGAGTGATCTTTTGCATATCTATCCATGCCATCTCCCATCAGATGGGTCTACTGATATGAGCCTCAAGATCATTCGAACTTCGTGGTGAGTTCCTTCTTGCATCCATCTGAGAGAAGAATGTCATCTATATATAGACACCATCTTCAACCTTGTATCAAAGGTTGAAATCCGCATCACCCATGGTGATCATCAAGCTCATCAAATGACTATCGATCCTGGGTACCCGTACAAAGCTTTATTTAATTGAATCCTGGGAGTTTTCTCGATTCGTGCATCTTCTTTAATTACACCATTAAGAGAATGGTCTTATCTAGCCACTTGGAGCAAACATCTCGTCATGATCCTCTTCCTCTTTCTAAGAGAATCTTCTAGCCACGAGCCTTCTATAGTATATTTGATTTGTAAATCTTCTTGTTGAACATCCATCACTTGTTCGGTGTTCATCATTCTTCATGATCTTTCCTACAAATCAAAATTAATTACATGATTAGTAATACTTCATAATCATCAAATCATGTTGACATGATAACCTATTATGCATATAGATATGATTCTCATAGTTATGCAACTATCTTGACCAATAATTTGGCACAACACTTTTCCATATCCCGTATGCATACAGTGGCTATCTAGATGCCTTCCATCTCTACCAAAACATACTATCAAGAGTGTGCACAGCTCTCAACATGTTAGCAAAGAGGTTTCATTCTAGACAAGCAACAATGGAATGCTTGTCCAACTTACCAATCATATGCATATTAGTAGTATACTGTTCAATGTTTTATGAATGCTTACATTCAACATGATATATTCTATGAATACAAATATGCATACAACTATTACTAGCAATATCATTTATTATTCAAAGATTAAAGAAGTAATTCAAATGACAACTTAAATAATTATCTTTTATGTTTGTGTGGTTGCCTTCCGCTTGATCTCTAGTTTCCCGTCATGATTATATGTCTTTGAACTTCTATCCATCCTGGACCACTATGCATGCTTAAGTGTGCACTAGTGTCATCATCATGATCTCATACATAATCATACATTCATTAGTATAGTCTTAATACTATCAAAACATTATGATTCTAAATAATCTTAAGTAGGTATGGTCATGATCATTTCATACATAGGTATACTTACCTAAGATCCTAACACAAAGTAGGATTCTAACTTGATATAGGAAAACATACATGGATTATCATGCTTAGTTATGTCTTAACATACCCAAACAATATCTTCTTTGTTCTCTTCAATGATTTAGAGACCTTGTGCTAGAACGTGCATATCTCATAAGATAAGCATAGTAGAACAAAGTCATACATACCTCGTAAGTAGAGCTTCTATGTGGTCAAAGACTATGGATGAGTCTTTGTCTTTATGTCATCATGGTCATAGAACTTGATTTGTCATTCTTGATGTACCTGTATCTTGTTGGTAGACAACATCATCCTCATACAACACCACAAGTGCATTAGTACAATCATAAGTGTCATAACCCTAATCAATGAATGTCTTCTATCATTCACATTCAACAATCATAATTGTACTAACCTCAATAACATGAAGACAAACATATTATGAACCTAATAAAGAATCAGATTTCAAAACATACCCGTATTTCTTGAAGTCATACCTGTCACAATTTCTTGTAAGGCCTTAGCCTCATCTCCCTCTTGGAACTGAAACTTCTTCACTTATGCATGTGTCCAATTCATTTTCTTCTAGGATTAACCCAATCCACTTTGATTTGTTGAAACTAGATCTAGAGCTGGATTAGGGTTTTCCAGAGAAACCCTAAAAATTCAAACTTTGAATTTCAAACTTCTCAATGGATGGGAAGATGTGCCTTGCTCAGTTGATCAAGCTGGTATACTTCAATTTTGAAAACTGCAAAAATTTGACCCCTCAAAATTTCCTTTGAAACTTTCAGATCTTCTAGACAGGATCCCGAACTAGGGTTTGATGAAGCCTGGTCTTCTTCCCAACCAAAAGGTCTGATATTGTACTCTAAACTTTGATTTTTCTGAGGAGCTTCCAGCCATGGTCATAGATTTCAGAAATTCCAACTTTTGTAGAAGCCCTAATTTTCCACCTTTCCGATCAAAATCCCGAACTACGGTTTGATCAATCCCGGCCTTCTGCCCAACCAAAAAATTAAATCTTGGTCTCTAAATTTTGATTTTGATGAGGAGCATTCATCCGTGGACTCTGATTCCAAAAATTCCAACTTTATTCGAAGCCCTAAATTCCCACAGCAGTGACAAGCCAAGAATGAAGGTGCTCATAATCCAATTATGTATTGACATAAATATGCACCTAGTTGTTTCTGGTGCATCTCTTAAATTACGAATCCACGGGGTCTGAAACTTCGTTCTCCGGTAGCATGACCTGTCATCTTTCCATCCCCATAGGTCTGACCTCAATTGGATTCTCTGAGAGAGATTTATGCCAAGTGTCGCAATGTGACCTGTTTATGGGATAAAACAAGAGAGTGAACTTGTACGGCATTCCACATGTCACTGGTTCAACTTCGGCCTCTGAAAAGCGGACCTGTGAAAGTAAATTCCGTGCACTACCTGTCACTTTTTATGAAATTTCATTTGGAACTTCCTAGCCCAAGTTGTGAGCTTTTTTCCTAGGTCACCTGTTTATGACTGAGATCTGGAAGAGGCAGAAACCCTAACTTGTACTGATCATATATCACAAATTACAATGAATCTGAGGATGTCCTTCAGACACAAGGTACAGGGGGATGTCATATACGACCTATAAAGGTTTTCAATCCTGAACCTTCACCAAAATGTATTTATAGCAAAATTTCCACAATGACTGGTTTTTTCTATATAAAACCCTAACCATCAAATTGTCGCAAGTGAAGCAAGTGTCGTAAGTGCCATACATTGCCTTCCTTCAGGATACCTCTGATACCATGTTAATATTAAATATGATAAGATGGAAAATATCAGTATTATATTGCATTTCACAACAATAGCATATACATGATCACTGAAAGAACAACAAGCACAACATAAACACAAGAGACACAGATTTATCCTAGGAAACCCTCATGGGGTAGAAAACCCAGCAAAGCTTCCTCAATATAGATGACCAAAAAATACAAAGATGTAATCCACAAACATGAGCTACTTCTTGTCCATATCAGATCTCTCTCTCACCTATGTGCCAATCACAAGTGAGTGAATGTGTGTTAAATGAGGAACACACCTCCTCTATTTATACACAACTCTGACTTGACTTTTACACTAACTAGGTCGGCCCCAACTTAACAACTTAACATAAGGTTGACTGGGCCGACCCCTCTAGGGTGGTCTAATAACCCTTTAACCCAATGACTCATACAGGGCCGACCCCATTAGGGAATTCTAATAACCCAAGTTACCACATTCTCCACGGAGGAATAAAACATCTCCGGATATACAATAGGATCTCCACAGAGGAATGAAACATCTCCAGAATAATAAAGTACAAATATAATATTCTTAGAAGTTACAATATCTCAACACTCCCCCTTAATGAGAAGGATATTATAACAACATCTGCAGGAGCAAGGTGTCATCAACATCATACATGATACATTTATAAATCATTGGAATCTTTCGTTATACATCATCAGTAACTCAAACCGTTATTGGAACATCTTCAATACTAGAACATCAACATCTTCAGTACTAAATATTCATCTTCTACAGCACTTGAATAGTTACAGAAACATCAACATTTGGATCCTCACGATCAACATCATCGTCATCTAGATCATCATGATCAATGGCATCGTCATCTAGATCATCACGATCAACAATATCGTCATCTAGATCATCATGATCAACATCATCGTCATCTAGATCATCACGATCAACAACATCATCATCTCGATCATCACGATCAACAACATTGTCATCTAGATCATCACGATCAACAGCATTGTCATCTAGATCATCACTAACAACAACATCATCATCTAGATCATCACGATCAACAGCATCATCATCTAGATCATCATGATCAACAACATATCCATCTAGATCATAATGATCAATAGCATCGTCATCTATATCATCGCGATCAACATCATCGTCATCTAGATCATCACGATCAAAAGCATCGTCATCTAGATCATCACGATCAACAGAATTGTAATCTAGATCATCACAATCAACAACATCGCCATCTAGATCATCACGATCAATAGCATTGTCATATAGATGATCAAGATCAACAGCATCATCATCTAGATCATCACAATCAACAGCATCGCCATCTAGATCATTGTGATCAACAGCATCGTCATCTAGATCATCATTATCAACAACATCATAGCAGCATACCCTGCAATACACATGATCCATTTAAGACACCATAGCATGTCTAGGGACGATGCAGTAAACTCGTCAACTTAGACAAAGTCTAAGGACCTCTTTTTCAAAGACATTTGTCTACGGATCAATTCAGGGACCGAGCTTTAGGGATGATACAATCCTCTCTCATGCACTAGGGACCACTTCTCGGAGACATATGTCTATGGATCTATTCAGGGACCAAAGACCTGGGATGATACAATCCTCTCATCCACTGGGGACCACTTCTCGGATACATCTGTCTACGGATCTATTCAGGGACCAAAGTCTCGAGATGATACAATCCTCTCGTCCACTGGGGACCACTTCTCGAAGACATCTTTCTACGGATCTATTCAGGGACCAAAGTCCTGGGATGATACAATCCTCTCGTCCACTGGGGACCATTTATCAGAGACATCTGTCTACAGATCTATTCAGGGACCAAAGTCCTAGGATGATACAATCCTCTCGTTCACTGGGGACCACTTCTCAGAGACATCTGTCTATGGATCTATTCAGGGACCAAATTCTTGGGATGATACAATCCTCTTGTCCACCAGGGACCACTTCTCAAAGAGATCTGTCTACGAATCTGTTCAGGGACAAAAGTCCTGGGATGATACAATCCTCTCGTCAACTAGGGACCACTTCTCGAAGACAACTGTCTATAGATCTATTCAGGGACCAAATTCCTGGGATGATACAATCCTCTCGTCCACTAGGGACCACTTATCGAAGAAAACTATCTATGGATCTGTTTAGGGACCTAAGTCCAGGGATGATACAATCCCTCCTCGTCCACTAGGGACCAATTCTCCAAGACAACTGTCTACGGATCTGTTCAGGGACCTAATTCCAGGGATGATACAATCCCTCCTTGTCAACTAGGGACCACTTTTTAGAGACATCTGTCTACGGATCTGTTCAGGGACCTAAGTCCAAGGATGATACAATCCCTCTCATCCACTTAGACCAAGTCTTAGGACCACTTATCAACCTTATCGTTGATATCATCAACCTCATCATCGGGACAGGTAACCTCATCATCAACCTTACCATCGGAATAGGTAACCTCATCATCAATACATGTATCCTCATCATCGATACAAGTATCCACATCATCAATATAAGTATTCTCATCATCGATACAAGTATCCTCATCATCGATACAAGTATCCTTGTCATCGATACAGTATCCTCTTCATCGATATAGTATCGTCATCATCGATATCGGTATCCACAACGATACTAATATCCAAATATCATCATCGGCCATATCACTCCCCCTTTCGAGGAGGTTCATTCTGAACGACACCAAGATTCTCTCGAAAATACTCAAACTTTACTCGAGACAGAGGTTTGGTCAACACATCAACAACTTGTTCGTTAGTGCTCACATACTCTAGCTTGATAGATCCTTTCTGCCCCATATCTCGTATATAGAAATATCGGATCTCTATGTGCTTTGACTTATCATGGAACACTGGATTCTCTGTCATCTTGATATAACTCTGTTTGTCACACAGGATCACAATGGGGTCCATCTCTAAGTCAAACAATCCTGATAACAACTTCCGAAGCCATACTGCATCACAACTAACATAGCAAGCAGCTACATATTCCGCTTCAACTGTGCTGAGAGCCACACTAGACTGCTTCCTGCTAAACCACGAGATCATGGCAGATCCCAGACAATAACATCCGCCCGATGTGCTCTTCCTATCTGAACACTTGCTTCCCAATCAACGTCTGTGTAGCCATACAATCTGAAGTCATGATCTCCAAGACAACATAGACCAACTTCTATCATACCCTTTAGGTACCTGATCACATGCTTTATAGCTATCAGCTGAACACACCTAGGTTCCACTAGATACTGACTCAAGGTGTTCACAGCAAAGCATATATCTGGCCTTGTATTCGTCAGATACATCTATGACCCAATAATCTGTCTGTACAGAGTTACATCCACTAACTCTGATGATTCATCAGCTAACAGCTTCAATTCGGAACCCATGAGAGTGGCCATGGTTGTACATTCCAATATATCAAATATTTTCAAGATTTCCACAGCATAATTTCCCTGGATGAGAAAGATTCCTTCTGAGCCTTTCCATACTTCCAGACCTAGGAAGTAATTTGCATCAATCTGAGATCTTTCATCTCAAATTCTGTAGCCATCTTCTTCTTGCTTTCCATGATCTGTTTCTCATTTCCTATCAGAAAGAGATCATCCACATAAAACAATAGTATAACAGATTCATCATCCATAACCTTAAGGTAAAGGTTAGGATCAGCTTTACTTTTGGTAAAGACCAAGCTTGTCAAGAAACTATCAATTCTCCCTCTGTAACTGAACATCATTCACACTCTACATTGAGTGATCTTCTACATATCTATCCATGCCATCTCCCATCAAATAGGTCTACTAATATGAGCCTCAAGATCATTTGAACTCTGTGGTGAGTTCCTTCTTGCATCCATCTGAGAGAAGAATGTCATCTGTATATAGACACCATCTTCAACCTTGTAGCAAAGGTTGAAATCCGCATCACCCATGGTGATCATCAAGCTCATCAAATGACTATCGATCCTAGGTACCCGTACAGAGCTTTATTCAATTGAATCCTGGGAGTTTTCTCGATTTGTGCGTCTTCTTTAATTACACCATTAAGAGAATGGTCTTATCTAGCCACTTGGAGCAAACATCTCGTCATGATCCTCTTCCTCTTTCTAAGAGAATCTTCTAGCCACGAGCCTTCTATAGTATGTTTGATTTGTAAATATTCTTGTTGAACATCAATCACTTGTTCGGTGTTCATCATTCTTCATGATCTTTCCTACAAATCAAAATTAATTACATGATTAGTAATACTTCATAATTATCAAATCATGTTGACATGATAACCTATTATGCATACAGATATGATTCTCATAGTTATGCAACTATATTGACCAATACTTTGCCACAACACTTTTCCATATCCTGTATGCATACAATGGCTATCTAGATGCCTTCCATCTCTACCAAAACATACTATCAAGAGCGTGCACAACTCTCAGCATGTCAGCAAAGAGGTTCATTCTAGACAAGCAACAATGGAATGTGTGTCCAACTTACCAATCATATTCATACTAGTAGTATATTGTTCAATGTTATATGAATGCTTACACTCAACATGATATATTCTATGAATACAAATATCCATACAACTATTACGAGCAATATCATTTATTATTCAGAGATTCAAGAAGTAATTCAAATGACAACTTAAATACTTATCTTTTATGTTTGTGTGGTTTCCTTTTGCTTGATCTCTATTTTCCCTTCATGATTATATGTCTTTGAACTTCTATCCATCCTGGACCACTATGCATGCTTAACTGTGCACTAGTGTCATCATCATGATCTCATACATAATCATACATTCATTAGTATAGTCTTAATACTATCAAAACATTATGATTCTAAATAATCTTAAGTAGGTCATGATCATTTCATACATAGATATACTTACCTAAGATACTAACACAAAGTAGGATTCTAACTTGATATAGGAAAACATACCTGGATTATCATGCTTGGTTATGTCTTAACATACCCAAACAATATCTTCTTTGTTCTCTTCAATGATTTAGAGACCTTGTGCTAGAACCTCCATATCTCATAAGTTAAGCATAGTAGAACAAAGTCATACATACCTCGTAAGTAGAGATTCTATTTGGTCAAAGACTATGGATGAGTCTTTGTCTTTATGTCATCATGGTCATAGAACTTGATTTTTCTTTCTTGATGTACCTGTATCTTGTTAGTAGACAACATCATCCTCATACAACACCACAAGCGCATTAGTACAATCATAAGTGTCATAACCCTAATCAATGAATGTCTTCTATCATTCACATTCAACAATCATAATTGTACTAACCTCAATAACATGAAGACAAACATATTATGAACTTAATCAAGAATCAAATTTCAAAACATACCTGTATTTCCTAAAGTCATACCTGTCACAATTGCTTGTAAGGCCTTAGCCTCATCTCCCTCTTGGAACTGGAACTTCTTCACTTATGCATGTGTCCAATTCATTCTCTTCTAGGATTAACCCAATCCACTTTGATTTGTTGAAACTAGATCTAGAACTGGATTAGGGTTTGTCAGAGAAACCCTAAAAATTCAAACAATGGATGGAAAGATGTGCCTTGCTGAGCTAATCAAGCTGGTATACTTCAATTTTGAAAACTGCAAAATTTTACCCCTCAAAATTGCCTTTGAAACTTTTGGATCTTCTAGACAAGATCCCAAACTAGGGTTTGATAAAGACCAGTCTTCTTCCCAACCAAAAGGTCCAACCTTGTACTCTAAACTTTGATTTTTCTGAGGAGCTTCCAGTCGTGGTCATAGATTTCAGAAATTCCAACTTTTGTAGAAGCCCTAATTTTCCACCTTTTCCGATCAAAATCCCGAACTAGGGTTTGATCAATCCCAGCCTTTTGCCCAACCAAAAAATTCAATCTTGGTCTCTAAATTTTGATTTTGATGAGGAGCATTCAGCCGTGGACTCTGATTCCAAAAATTCCAACTTTCTTTGAAGCCCTAAATTCTCGCAACAGTGACAAGCGAAGAATGAAGGTGCTCAGAATCCAATTCTGTTTTGACAAAAATATGTACTTGATTGTTTCTGGTGCATCTCTGAAATTACGAATCCACGGGGTCTGAAACTTCGTTCTGTGGTATCCTCTCCTGTCATCTTTCCAACCCCACAGGTCTGACCTCAATTGGATTCTCTGAGAGAGAGTTATGCCAAGTGTCGCAACGTGACCTGTTTATGGGATAAAATAGGAGAGCGAACTTGTACGGCATCCATGTGTCACTGGTTCAACTTCGGCCTCTGAAAAGTGGACCTGTGAAATTTCATTCCGTGCACTACCTGTCACTTTTATGAAATTTCATTTGGAGCTTCCTAACCCAAGTTGTGACCTTTTTTCCTAGGTCAGTTGTTTATGACTGAGATCTGAAAGAGGCAGAAACCCTAACTTGTACTGATCATATCTCACAAAGTACAACGAATCTAAGGCTATCCTTCGGACAAAAGGTACAATGGGATGTTATATATGACCTGTAAAGGTTTCATATCCTGAACCGGCTCCAAAATGGATTTATAGCGAAATTTCCACGATGACTATTTTTTGCTATATAAAACTCTAACCTTCAAATTGTCGCAAGTGAAGCAAGTGTCGTAAGTGCCATACATTGCCTTCCTTTAGGCTAGCTCTGATACCATGTTAAGATTCAATATGCTAAGACAAAAAATATCAGTATTATATTCCATTTCACAACAATAGCATATACAGGATCACTGAAGAAACAACAAGCACAGCATAAACACAAGAGACACAGATTTATCTTGGGAAACCCTCATGGGGTAGAAAACCCAGCAAAGCTTCCTCAATATAGATGACCAACAAATACAAATATGTAATCCATAAACATGAGCTCCTTATCCTCCATATCAGATCTCTCTCTCACCTATGCACCAATCACAAGTGAGTGAATGTGTGTTAAATGAGGAACACACCTCCTCTATTTATACACAACTCTGACTTGACTTTTACACTATATAGGTCGGCCCCAACTTAACCACTTAACATAAGGCTGACTGAGCGGACGCCATTAGGGAAGTATAATAACCCAAGTTACCACATTCTCCATGGAGGAATAAAACATCTTCGGATATACAATAGGATCTCCATGGAGGAATGAAACATCTCCGGAATAATAAAGTACAAATATAATATTCTTAGAAGTTACAATATCTCAACAATTCTAGGTCCAAAACCGGAAAGAAAAAAAAAAAAAAAAAGTATCAGCATGCTCCACCAAAGGCTTTCTTAAATCATCCCACGAGTTCTCTTTGCAAGATAATTAAACTTTAAGAATAGATTTACAGAGCTAGGGACACCAAAATATTCTTAAGCTGCCTAAGAAAAAAAAATACATCAAATTTCAGATCCACCAAAATCATTCAGAGATGTCCACTGAATTTTGAAACTGATCACAGGGGTTGAAATGACCAGCGAACTCGTCAGACCAAGAACCAGGATTTTAGAGCATTTCTTCACATAACTCCTGCGGCTGCCTCAATAGATCATATCCCCGAATTTCAGAGCTCATCAAAATCCCGAAAATCAGAGCTTATCAAAATCCCAAAAATTGGAAGCTTATTTCATCTTCAACTTCACACTCAAATGAGGTGGATTACATTTTATTTATACACATGTTTCATGAGAAACTTTACTGGGCCAACCTGACATTAAAAATTATTTCTTTTTATATTTAAAAAGAATCAACTAATAAGGGGTCGACTTTCTTATTTTCTTAAGTCTCCAACATGGCAAAAATATGGTAATTTTTAACTTGTTTAAGGGGGTTGACTTGCTTGAAGGTCTTCCACATCATCCAAAAAAATTCCATCATCTTTTAAGCATATCAAATTTAGAAAATGACCACAACATGGGTCATTTGGTTAACACAACCATCAAGATCTTGAAGCTTCAAACCATCACTTCCACGTTAATATGTTACTCCTTTTGACTGGGTTGCTTTCACGTTCCCCAACCCTCCCGATGGCCTTTAGAGGCCATGGGATATCCTCTGATCATATTTTTTTTCTCCCAAATCCATCCATTTTCATACATAGCTACACTGGGCTCGGATCAGTAATCCGCAGTCGGATTCGGAAGCCAGATTGTCAAATATACCATTCCGCGGAAATTGCCTTCCTGACTTCTGTAATCTACAGTGTGGAATTCAGAAGTTGGAAGTCAATCATCTCCCCAGAATATACCATCGGTTTCCCGTAGTTCCGCAATGCACATGAGGAACTAGGGACTCGGAAACCTTCATTCGCCATCCGGGAGATTTTACTCCTCCACAATTCCACAATCCGCATGCGGGATTCGGAAATGCAGAAGCCCAATTACTCTAGTCCGACAAAAGCTTGTTCCCGATATCCGCAATCTGCATTCCGCATTGCGGAACTCGGAAATCGAAACGCCAATCTCGCCAACCCGGGTGAAACCACCCTCCAAAATACGCAATCCACATTCTGGATTGCGGATGTGGAAATGTGGAAATCCAAATATCCATTCTGGGGGAAATTACCTCCCGCAATCCGCATTCCGCATTGCGGATGCGGAAATGTGGAAATCCAATATGCCAGTCTTATGGAATTTGGCCTTCTGACATCCGCAATCCGCATTGCGGATGCGAAAATATCCTTGCATATGCAGAAAGTCCAGGACCATAGAGCTCTTCTCTAGCAAGCTTATAGGGAAACTTATGAGGGTCATAACTCCCTCATCCATAGTCCAAATGGGACAAGGTTGGTACCGTTGGAAATATCTTGGACAACCTATCCAATGGTACAATACCCACCTCATCTGAGCACTCCAACCATGCCAATTTCCCCACTGAAATTAGGGCCATAATATCCCCTATGTGCCTTTTCCCTTCTGCCATAGGCTCTACTCCAATTATGTTAAGTCTTATCTCCTTCATCTGATCCATAGGGGTGCTTGTCCTTCTCCAAGTCTAGGATAAAATGTCCTGCACATTTACTAGACTTAGCCCAATTCCTCAAAGGACAATTCAAAGGTAATTATCAAGGGGTTACAAATATGCATAAGCACACTCCATGAATGCAAGGGATGAAACATGATCCACACTCTCAGAATGGAATACATGCACATATCATCTCCTATGCAGAGTGAGGAAAGCATGCAGAATTTAGTTATATTCTTCAAACATAATCACATCTGAGTACCAATCTAAGGATAGAATGTAAGGTGCAAGACACATGTAATTAGCACACACAGCAGTAGAATTTAGCCCTATTAACAAACACACATCTATCATCCATGACATTCATTACTAGTTAGATCAGTGAAGATGTGAGATAACAACATACACACAGACTTAACGCAATGCATAGGCATACAATCCTCTTCATCCATGGACCATCCCCATAAGAAAATAGATGCATGCATAACTGAACAAGTACTATGAAACCAATGCTATTCAACACCTCTATAACCTGCAATATTATTCCTACATTACACTCAAGCAATGATGAAGCATTCAAACATGCATTCAACTTCCTATGCATGCTCATACATAGTTTCCTATTGATCCATTTACATGTAATCCTTCGATCATTAACTTGAACATAACAAGCATAGCATAACACATGAAATAACATCATTTAAACACCACAAGGGAACCTATTTGTGGAATGAAGCTACCCCAAGCAACTGGCTAAGTGAAGACAAATTTCCACCCAACCTTAGGTCTCTATCCATCCTATACTCTTTCAGCTGTGAGACCACCCCCGAGCTGGGATGTGTATCCACTAAAGAGTGCTAATGGGCTCTCTCATAGTCAAGGTTCCATCCCAATTCTAAGCCAATCATATGGTTAGGTTTATCAAGCACCCAAGGGAACAAGGAGGATGCTACTAATTTAGTTAGCTCACCCACAGATCTACAAGAATCTCAACAACTCAACCAACATGGCACCCTCATTACCTACCTCAATAACACCAGGAAGACTCTTTTTCTCTGCTGCATAGTACCTCAAAGCCCCTTCCCTCCATTGCTCCTAAGGGTGGCATAGAAGAAACAAGTATATATATAGGTAGGCAAATATTAAATATGAAACATACAATTTACTACTGAAATGTGTAATTTTTGGTGAATACTATGATAAAAAAACATATTATATGTAAATATAGGCGATATTAGAGACTAAAAATGACCAAATATCGAATTTATTTTTTGAAAAAAATCCCAAAAAATAACCAATTAGCGAAATTTCACCCTTAAAAATTACCCTGCTTTGCACCAACTCTAACCGCCTGATTATTGATTGTATCGATCAGGTATCCCCTCGTGTTCTTCTCTACCCCATATTTTGTCTTTAGCTTCATGGCAATCTTCTTGTCATTATCCTTGCCCTGGAAATACTGCAAAGGATCTACCCCTGCCTTGGGTAATCCAGTGATCCGCGAGATGAGGTCTAATGTTACTGGAATTTTTGTATGCATCCATAGATATCCATCATGAAAGCAGGCCAACAATTGCTTCACTCGTGCATTTGATTTTGCAGATCTCCCAAAATGTGGTATGTTAATGATGTTCACGAGTCATGATTTCTTCAGCCCCAATTCCCACTACACTTGCTCTCTTGTGATTGTGCCTTCATCTCCATGCAGTACATAGGCGTGTATTTCCTTACATTCTGGGTATGTTAATACATCATGATCGCTATACTGCAACTTTTGTAGTTTCCGCACTATGTTCCCCACGATGTGGACAACCTTTGGTATCGTTGGCTCCTTGATGGTGTATTTAGAATTCTTTACCAACCTTATTGTTGGTATTCCCTCCATTTGTGGTGGTACATAGTCTGGGATATCTACGACCATCAGCCATGTTTGTCTTCCTCTTGTTATTGTCTCTTCCTCTGCAGCGGCCGATGTGCCCACTCCTCCTTCCACTTTGGTATGTGTCAAACTATGAGACATCTTAGTTTTCTTATCCAACCATGCTGGTCGACTTTCTCTTCGTTTCTTTCTGTATGAACGCGTCGATACAAATGGTTGTTCTTAGGTGATTGGCGCCTACATTACTGGTGCATCATGTGTACTCATGCTGGAAATCACTTGCACCATCGTATCTTCTCAATTTACTCTTCGCTCTGGCTCTTCTTCTTAAATTTTATTCTAACTCGTCTGCTACAACTTTCAAAATGAATAATGGGTCGAATTGTTAGCTTCGGTATGTTTTTATAACCTTCAATCTCCCATTCTTCATCCATCGAGTCAATATCAGACGATAATTGTCAAATCCTCCATCAATTTCCCAAATGATGTGCACTCGTTGGTCATAAATGGCGTCTTAATCAGTCATTTATTTCATTTTCTTTTATTTGCTCCATTGCCCGTGGCGTCTTAACTGCTGCATTTATTGCTTGATTTGACTCGTTCGCGCTACTTCCATAGACGTCTGAATTCCAATTATGGATTCCAACCTTGAATTCCTCTAATGTGGATGTGGGTTGGTGAACGTTGCATGATGTACAGCGTGCAGCAGCACTTAACACCAATAGAGGTTGGCATCGTGTGTTATAATCATGCACTTCTCCTCCCTATTATTTACAGCGGAAGTCGTAAAGCAGGAATTGTCATCCTTGCCTTCGTAGACTAAATATTTTTACATTTCTCTTGTAAATGAAGGGTCGGCTAACCCTTCTTGTTCTCAGTATTCTTACAGTGTTCACCATTTTGGATATACATGAATTGACGGCCAAGCCTTCATAGGTTTAATATTTGTACACTTCCCTCATAAATGAAAGGGTAGCTGACCCTTCTTATTCCCAGTATTCTTTTCATAACAGTTCTAGACTGCAAGAAGGGTCAGTCGATCCTTCTTGTGCTTAGTATTCTTCTATTGTTCACCATTTTGGACATACATGAATTGGCGTCCTAGCCTTCGTAGGTTGAATATTTTTACAATTCCCTCATAAATGAAGGAGCGGTCGACCCTTCTTCTGCCCAGTATTCTTTTCATAATAGTTCTAGACTGCAAGAAGGGTCGGTCGATCCTTTTTGTGTTCACCATTCTAGATATAGGGAATTACTGGATATAGGTGTTCACAATTATCTACTAAACAAAGGGGCGACCGATCCTTCTTGTCGAAAAACGGAAGTCGAGACAAATAGTTGAGACTTATGGTCGCTCTCCATTTCTCTTCGTGATATATGAGAATTTCAATATCAGTTCCCTGACAAATCCTCACCACACCATGATATATGGGAATTTCGAGCACTCTCGAAGCCCCAAGACCAAGATTTGTGACTCAGTAGCTTCCATGTGAAGCAAAAATCAAGTATGTGTATATGTAGGAGAAGATTGTTAAAAACAATAGAGAGTGTGTGAAGAAGCGAGAGCAAGAGATAAAGGAGAAGAAGAAAAGGTTTGTGATGTGTTTGTGAGCTCAAGCTCATAGTCATGAAATGTATTAAGAGACCAAGCTCTGTAAAAGGTGAAAAATTGAAGTAAATTCCATCTCTGTGTAATGCGGCGAAGTTGCCCTGTTTTAACACGGAAAAACTTCAACTGATTTTTATGTCTTAGTAAGAAATATTTTAATATAAAGCTTGTTTAGGAGTGGCTTGTCGAAGTTGAATCTCGACAAAGCTAAGAGGTCCGTGAAGTAAAAAGTTTCGCGTCGACAAAGTTAAGAGGCCCGCGAAGTAAATTTTTATGCGAAGTAAATATTCCTCGAAGTAAATGATCGTCGAAGTGGAGTTTACTTATCGAAGTAAATGCTCATCGAAGTGAAGTTTACTCCACAAAGTAAATGCCCGTCGAAGTGAAGTCCTTGGCAAGGTAAAAGTTTGTGACAAGACATAATGTTGATTAAGGCATGATGAGATTATTTTCTTCACACATGTGATACAAGCCATCATTCACCATTAGCACCATTAGGATAATCATCATTTCATAATTTCATCATATAAACCATCTCCATGTCAGCATACAATCATTTCTCAAGGCATCGATTGGAGTGATACATGTACAATTACACCAACAAAAGCTACATTCAATACAAATGATATCTATGACCACCATCCCGCCATACTTTGATAATTATCATTCCCCATCCATCCCATCCCAGTCAATTCACCAATTGACTAGCCACTCACTATATATAGGCTAAACCATACATCATATCGCAGCAAAATCAAATCTTTGGGAAGTCATGGCACTCTTCTTTATCGCCTTTGTTCCATTTCCTTTGTTGTCTTATTAAAATTAATACTTGAGTCTTATGGTCGCTCCCAATTATCTTCGTGATATATGAGCATTTCGACATCATTTCCCTGACAAATCCTCATCACACCATGATATATGGGAATTTTGAGCACTCTCGAAGCCCCAAGACTAGGATTTGTATCTAATGTGACTCAGTAGCTTCCAGATGAAGCAAAAATCAAGTTTGTGTATATGTAGGAGAAGATAGTTCAAAAAAATAGAGAGTTTGTGAAGAAGCGAGAGAAAGAAATAAACGAGGAGAAGAAAAGGTTCGCGTTGTGTTTGTGAGCTCAAGCTCGTAGTCTTTAAATGTATTAAGATCCCAAGCTCTGTAAAAGGTGAAAGATCGAAGTAAATTCCATCTATGTGTAATGCGACGAAGTTGCCCTATTTTAACCCGGAATAACTTCTACTAATTTGTATGTCTTAGTAAGAAATATTTGAATATAAAGTTAATAGTGAGCTTGTAGAATTTGAATCTCGATAAAGTTAAGAGGTCCGCGAAGTAAAAAAATTCGCGTCGACAAATTTAAGAGGTTCGCGAAGTAAAGTGTTCTGCGAAGTAAAGATTATTCCAAGTAAATGCTCGTCAAAGTGAAGTTTACTTGTCGAAGTAAGTTCTCATCGAAGTGAAGTTTACTCTGTGAAGTAAATTCTTGTCGAAGTGAAGTCCTTGGTGAAGTAAAATTTCGTGACAAGACGTAATGTCACGAACCTTTATATATTTGTACAATTACTCCAGCAAAATCTACAGTCGGTACAGATGATATCTATGACCACCGTCCCGCCATACTGTGATAATTACCTCACTATTCTCAATGTGCCACTTGTTTTCTTGTTGATTGAAAATGACTCATTTAAATATGGCCTTCATTACTAATTTTGGAAAAATAAATATTTATAAGTTTTAAATCCGCAATAAAAAATTAGTTACCTCTCTATACTCAATGTGCCACTAGTTTTATTATTTATTGAAAGGAATGTTTTAAACAATGTCTTCATTCAGGAATATAACCGTCTTCCACTTTCCATATTCTAGGTCGGCCTGCAACAATAATGAAAATTACAAAAATGATAAATTCCAAAGTTCGGGATTATTTTAAAAGCATGAATAAGGAAGACATGCATGGGCGTAAGGAAGACATGCAATTAGCATGAAATAAGGAAGTAAATAATTAACCTTTATGCTTCAATAATAGTAGGATAGGCATAGGCATGCAGTTACACAGTTATACTAACATTATACGAATATCATTCTATATAAAAAAAATTATAGTAGCATTATATTAATACTATTCTATTTTTTTAAAATAGAAACATTCTTTCTTTTTGTTTTTTTTTAAATAGAAACATTTTACTTTTTAAAGAGAAACATCCTTTCTTTTTCTTTTTTTTTAAATAGAAACATTTTATTTTTTAAAGAGAAAAATTATTTCTTTTTTTTTTAAATAGAAACATTTTACTTTTTATTGCAATGGTGTAGATAAAAAAACTTATAAAAATAATGAAATCTCATAAAAAAATGAAAAGTATTATATAATATAGTAAATTTTCTTACCCTTCAAATGAAAAAATAGAAAATAATCGTCCCGCCATACTATGGTAATTACCATTCCCCATCCGTCTCATCTCATTCAATTGACCAATTCACTATCCACTCACTATATATAGGCTAAACCATACCCCATATCGCAGCAAAACGAAACCGTCGAGAAGTCATGGCACTCTTCTTTACCTCCTTTGTTTTGTTTCCTTTGTTGTTTTATCAGAAATATTTGAGTCTTATGGTCGCTCCCTAGTTCTATTCGTGATATATGAGAATTTTGACATCATTTCCTTGACAAATCCTCACCACACCATGATATATGGGAATTTCGAGCACTCTCGAAGCCCCAAGACCAAGATTTGTCATTCTTTTCCTTGCCACCAATCAAGTTTTCATCATTCTTCTTTCACTGACTGATTGGTGTTCAAGTTGGAGTGGACGTGAGAAGATTAGTGGTCCAGGTACCTGTTTTCTTGGGCACTTCCTTCTCTAAAACAACATGAGCTTCCACTGTCGTCAACGTTAGGCTTCCAGCAGTCATCCTAGAATAGCCAAATTGATAGCAAGAATACTCATGTTGACAGCAAGAAGAGCCATGTTGACAGCAAGAATGGCCTTGTTGACAGCAAGAATGGCCATGTTGACAGCAAGAATATCCATGTTGACAGCAAGAATGGCTATGTTTACAGCAAGAGTAGAGATGTTGACAACAAGAATAGTCATGTTGATAGCAAGAACACCCATGTTAATAGAAAGAATGGACACGATAGTAGCCGGTCGTCCAAAGTTGTTTGGTACCAGAAATGTTTTCAGCTTTCGTCTACTAGCATGGACACGCTCCCAGATCTGAGGACCCATTTCCAACCACGATAGTATCCGGTACCATCTCAGAGTCATCAACTGTCTACACTTAGTAACAAGACAAGCCGCGGTGAAGTTCATCTGTTTATCCATCTCCAAGCGGCACTAAGACATTGTATTGTATTGTGTTGGTCATCACTGAGACATTGTATTGTATTGTACTTGGTCCTGAGTAATAGAAGACTTCTTGACTTCTTGACTATTCTATATATCATGTATCATGTATCATGTATCGTTGGTATCTATATATCATGTATCGCTTGCTTATTATACATCATGTATCGCTGGTATCTATATACTTGCTTGTTTATAGACTTTTATGTGCATGAAGTATGAAAATTTTGTTTATATATATAGACTTTTGTTTATAGAATTTTATGTGCATGAAGTATGAAACTTTTATGTGCTTGAAAAGAGAAAATAGAAAACCTTTGTCCTTGTCACGATTGGATAGAAAGGTTCCTTAAATAATAGAAAGAGTGATCTTGTATCGGAAATAATAGGTCAGTTGGTGTCTGAATGTACAATACCTCCACCTCCAACTTTATTTCTCCTACGTCCCATGCGGTAACTGCCTAGCCTCAATCTATAACATTTTCAAATATTTTTGTTGTGTTCTTGGCCCCTAATCCCAAATCCCTCTTAATCTTCTTTTTTTTTAAATCATTTTCCTTTGTTCTTGGTCTCAAATCCCATTAATCCTTTATTTATAATGCATCATTTATTTTTTCTCTGTTTTTGGTACCCAATCCCATTATTCCATCTTAGTTTTTCTTCATTGCAATCTTATAGTCGTATCATGCCTCCCCTTGAAGATGTATGAGGGTAATGATGAATTTACAGGTATACATATCCCAGGATAGTGAAGCCACATCTTCACTAACCAGATTCCTGATCTTTAAACCCTAAAACTATGAGTAGCTATGTTTATCTATTTATTTATATGTCTCCACTCAATCCATCATTATAATGTCTCCACATTCAAAATTCTCATAGATCCTGTCTAGCACTTTCAAAACACACTGATAATTATCACGAGTGGCGCTTTGTTTTATGTTTATCCTTGATGTCCATTTCTTTTTAAAAGTAAGATGCCCTAGTTTTTATTTTTATGGCAATCTTGTCAATTTTTTTTAATAAATTGAAATTTTGTTATATAAATTGTGTTTTTAAATATATAAATAAATTTAACACCATCAAATATTATATTCCTTCAAAATCATACCTAACTATTAAGCAAGGAGAAATCCTATAACGTTTCAACTTTATTTTGCTACGCATTTTCTTTCGCTCTAATTCTCATATGCACACAGAGCACTTAGAGAGGTTTAATGACCGTAATGCATTTTTGTATCTCGCTATGCCTTTTTTAATTCTTAGAGGCAAGTTCAAGATAACTAGAACATTTCGACATGCTACAAGAGCGAGATAAGGTTCTCAATGTATTTATTGACAAGCAAGTAAGGCATTCCATCACACACTAATCTCATTGATCTAGTAACATTTACTGACCGACACTTGTTAGAATATCAAGTAATACTGAGAGGGGGGGTGAATCATTATTAGGCTATCTATTTAAATTTTCATCAATTTAAAAACAGAAACAATAATGAAGACAGAACACACAATATTATCGTGGAGGCCCAATTGGGAAAACCACCAATACTTTCTATTACTTCAAAATTATATTTACAAATAATTTGCAAGAACCAACTTACCGAATGCACCAACACCCAAATTTTTCAGAAACGACTGAAGAATGCACCAACACCCTGTTCTCCAGTACCAACTGGAAAGAGGGTACGACCCCCTATAGGTTTGCAGCCTGTCCTTGCACCTCCCAACCACCCTTCTTTTGTCTTTTAAGAATATTCAGAACTTCTTCTAGAACTGTTGTTGCTATTCTATGATTTTAACCTCTATTAACGATCTACTTATTGAAACCACAGAGATGCCTTACCATAGATGATTTTAGGGGCGAAATCAAGCCCAATGGAGAAGTTAAAGGGGTTTGAATTATTTGATGGGCGAATTTTGTATATTAAACTGATTTTCTATAAAATAATAAATTCGTCCCCCTTTTATTATTAAAATAATGTCTTAAAACCGAAATAACCCTCTCTTATATTCATGAAAAAACTCAAAAATTCATTTTCATCCTCAAAAATCCCCCGAGAATGCTTGAGTCACCTTTGATTTCTAACAAAATTTGAGTGGGATCCTTTTCTCGCCCCCAAATTCCTATAAAATTCCCTTAAAATTGTGGATATCGCCCTCGATTTCTACCAGGTTTTGACTTAGATCCTTGGTTTTCCCCTGATTTCCAACATATTCTGACTCGGATCCCTACCTCACCCTCGATTTCCAGTAATGTCGAACTGTAGTGGCTACTTCGCCCTACATATTTGGTGTAAATCGCATTTACGGTTAAGTTTATGCCTGAATTCGTTGTTTGAAGATTTTTTTAATCCTAAATTTGTATCTATAAAATGCGTAGCTTACTCAGTGTATAACCCACATAAATAATCAAGATGTAGTGACGTAGTCACACATAGCTTAAGCTTGCATAGGTTCGAGAATTGGGGTTCAGGGTTAATCACTTAATCATGTTTTGTTCATAGTTCAAGAATCAACGTTCCTAGGGGTTGTGGCTTACATTGGACGGACAGAGTCAAAGATTACACTATACAGGTATTTATTTTGTTTATTTTTTGCAATATGTCTAATGAGTACTAAGAGAAGGAAGGGACTTCGACCGACATTCGTTGGGCCAAACATAGTCTATGTCCAATATGAGCAGGTTATTCTTTTGGATAGAGGAAATGAGTCTGGGAAAGGTTTATATGTAATTCATGACATTTATTTTGCTTCTGTTGTATTTTAGAGTAGAATTATATTGTATTGATTTTTGGGTCAAAGTTTTGAGTGTATAAAAAGACTGAACCTTGTAATCAGTTCCAAACCTAAATATATTTTGAACATTCAAAGTGAATTGGGGTTAGAATAAAACCCAGATTTTTAGGTATTCAAACAGCAGTCAAAGAATCAATTTCAAATTTTAAGGGATTGTTTTCACACTCAAAACAGAGGATCAGTATCCACCAGTTCCATATTTCTTGCTAAAAGTCAATGATTTTTTTTATTTTGGATTTATTAATAATCCTTATTTCTAATGACCTTTTTCCTCATTAGGCTATAGGTTGGAATGTTGTTCACATATTGCATTTCTGAATATATGTCTAGATTCCTTTTTAGAGATGCCTAGATTCTCTTTGGATTCATGTTTAAAATCGTCCAAATTTCTATGTTCAGTCTATCTTCTTCATTTCAAATTGGTCAAGATTGCGCTGCTCTCCATTCGGTTTGAAATTTAAGTGTTTCTTATTTTCTTCCGCCTGCCATATTTTAACACTCAAGACAATGAGACTCCATGCCAAATGGTATTAGTCCCTGATCTCAAAAATTACCTTTATTAATTCTAGTTTTCTTCCTATTCTTTTCTTAACTCTGTCCACATTCTATATCTCGAACTGAGGTGCCTAAGCTTTGTGCTATTGTAGTATAGTGCAAACTTTAGGGATAACAGGTGGTCGAAGATATTTAATCTTAGAAGTGGTAGTTAAGAAGCATAACTTTCCCATAGTTGTGCATCTTGACACTTTCTCCTTGGGTTGGCTCAACATGAGGCTTGCTATAAAAAAAAATTCTTCTATTGGGGGCACACATTGAGAGATTTAAAGTTTTAAGCTTTGCTCAAATACTAGTTGGTAACCAATCCTTCTATAATTATGAAAAATAATCCTTGAAAGTTGCTTTAAAATACATATTCAAGGTTCAAGGTTGTATTTGAGGGATTGGGAAAGGAGTAATGGGAAGTTCTTCAATTATGACATTGAGTACTTGTACATAGATTGAGATTTGTGATCCCTATTACTTTGCACTTAAATAGAAAGTGAGGGAGTAGTGATTCCAAGGAGAGGTGGAAAAAGATATTCTAGACTCTCTAGAAGGCTTGAAACATATTTAAATACAATTTTTTGGTTGGTTGGTGCTCCATTAGGGCATGGCATTTAAAGAAATAATCATCAAAGAAAACATTTTCTATTCATTTTGTATATGATGTTCAAAAGAAGAAACAATAGGGCATATCTTAAGTTAGGTCGTGAATGATTAGGTAAAAAATCAACTCTGAACTTCATTAACAAAGAAATATACAACACGTCATTTGAACAACATGAATCCATTAAGCAACTTCAACCAATTCATTTACATTGTCATATGAATTATAAATAATCTTGCTAAGGGAATACTTTGTGTTTCACCTCCGATCTATTTACATTACTTGTTATACAATATTTTATAGAATTCAAGGAATAGGATTAAACATAATAAATGGAAGACAATTAGTTATGACTTTTAGAATTTTGTGCAACATTTGTTGAACTATCAACTGCACCAGCAAACTCTACATTGTTCTATTTTGGTGCCTATGATGAAGCTAACACACTAAGTTATGCAACAAAGTGTTAGCACTACTAAGCTTTGTGCAACATACCTTTTGGCACATCTGCTACAAAATGTTATCTTTCACTCTAAACTGCACAAGGGATTGCTCATTGCAATGTGCAACATGCCAAATTCTTCTAAACAATTCCCCACTTCAAAAAAAAAAACAATTCTAATTGCCCATACTTAATCAAATTTGTTGAAATAAGTAAAACTCAATAAGATATTAGGAATCCTATTATAATGTAAGTGTAAAGGTCATGTATGTTAAGTGACCAACTAGATTAATATAATAGGTTAAGAATTAGTAAGTACGTGGTGGATACTAAACTCACAAATATTGGTACTCTCGGTGGAAAAACTACTCAATACTAAGACAATTGTTGATCATGTTATCCCAGATTGATTGAGATTAGTTTTTCCAATTTTGTGTTCATTCTTCTCTTGATTGAGCTCTTGGAGGTCCCTCGTGTTGACTAGCTTATTCCCAAGGTTGGCCATTTCTTATCATGTTCCTCAGCAATCTTTGTCTCTTACTCCTTGGTTGAAATGCAATTTTTGCAATCTCACTGCTTCTATGGCTATTGTCTCATGGACCTAGGAGACTGTAGTGTTTTCCTTTATGATAGAAAGATGCGAAGTACATGATCCATAAAGGTTATGGGGAAGTGTGTTGTAACTATTCATGAAATAGGGGGAGCTATTCATGAAAGTTCAATGTTCAATACCCAACTACAGATCCAAAAAGCATAAAAAGAAATGGAAAGTTTATACACACCTACAACAAAATATCCAATAATTCCTACATATGTACTAAAAATCATGAAAATATCTAGTAATGTGCAAATATAGAATATACTTGCATAAAAATACAATCAATAATTAGGACATAAAAGCTAATACCAACCCATAACAGAATGTTAGATCCACATTGGGAGTCAAAATTCAATAATTATGTGTCTATCAATGAGGCAACCAATGTGTAGATGCTACTAAGAATTTTGTCAAGACAACTAGTTACATGCATTACTATAACCAATTCAACTTAAGTTTGGACTCTCAAAAAGTTGAGGAGATCCCCATTGTAAACACTATGTTTTTCAGGAACTGACCAATTATCTCGGGTCACAAAACAGAATCAACATATAAGTCATAAGTAGCATGGATACTTACCTATAAGAAGTGAAACAATAAAGAGGGAATAAAATGGAAATGGACAACAAAGTTCCAAAAGAAAACAAGACGAAACACAAATTCAACACCATCCAAAGCAACTATGTACATGTATTGTAACTACAAAAGCATCAGAACAATTTTGCTAGTGAGTAGTGCAGTTCAAAGGTGTATTGAAATTAATTGGAGGCATCTTTCAACACACTGCGAAGTAGGTGGCCTTCATCAACAATCTTAGATGTCATTTTCTCTAGTACCTCAGAGATGTCGCTAAGTTTCCAATTGTACACATGTATGTATCTTGGTTCAACTAAATCACAACTTTTTTTATCAATACTTTGCTCACAAAAATTCAGAAGTAGACAATGAAGGGAATTTACTTTGTACATAGTCAATTAAAGATTGATTACTTCTATATGATTTAGATGCTCAACTTTTAGTCATAGAATGAAATATTCTCATGATGTCACATCCCCATTTCAACTAAAAATATTTCATATTCCAATTCCACAGCTTTCTTTTCATATCCAAATGAAAAAATGCTAGAAGACTACAGAGGATCAACTAAGCCTCCCATCAATGGACCTTGTGATGGTGACTCAAAATATTCATTGTTTGATGGAATTGATGGATGTGCATAGTGCTGATATGTAGTAATCATGCCTTTATTTGGAGAAAATTGGCTCATAGCATCAGTTGAATGGAAATTTAGTTTTGACATCAAGGAATCATGCGCATTGCCTATCACTTGTTGAGATTTAGGTGGCCCTCTCATGCCACTAGACCATATGTGCAATATGAATTAGTTGGTAGGATATTGTAACCATCATGACTTTGCTTTTTGTAACCATGAAAATGTCATTGTAAAGTAGTAAACAACCCATGAAGCAGTTTTGTAGCATTTCTAGACTCCAATTGTCCTCTAAAGGAGGAACAAGATTCCCTAAGTAAACATATATCATTCGTACAACATAATTTAATGGATATTATAATGCAGGAAATGCACTTTGTTGGGATCTAGTTGCAGCTGCAAAACTGGGATGGTAGGGTCAAAACATGGATCCAGAGGATGGTGTTTTTCCAATCTCATAATTGTCACTTTGGACACTATGATGGTAAGTACACACTCAAAGGGCATGTAATGCAGCCAATTTTCTATTGTAGATGGTAATGTTCTTGAATTATGAATGGTGAATTCAAGTAATACAAAGGTAGTTGAGCTATTAGGTCCTTTGCTAGAGAGATGAGTCCTCCCGAGAATATCTAGAGGTCCTTTGCTAGAGAGATGAATCCTGAGGAGATATAAAGGTCCATAAAGATGAGTGTTGGAGTGAATTTGGTATTCATTGTGTCACTGAGGCAATTGTTCCTGCAACTCTTCATTTTCAATTGCGGGAAGTTGTCAGTTGCTTTGGCAGGAAACACTGAACCTAGAAGATCAAGTAAATGTAATGTGGGTTTCCTAGGTTCCATAGTCACCTTTATGCTTTGCATAGAGGCTTCTATATATGCTAATAGTCGTAGATTGTTATGGCTATCATAGGATTTAATGCTCATCCAACTGACTGCTCTTTTTGAAATTGGATGTGTCTTCTTGTTTACAGCTTAGTGGTATTCATTTTCTGGCTTTTGCATTAGACTTTATAAGGATGATTTCTAATACCAAAAGGCATCATACTTCACAAAATTATGAGGTTCACAAAAAATGTATTCATTCTACATACCTATCCCAAATCCATGTAGTGATTTGGGATTATTCAGTATTTTGAAACATTCATGGGAAACATGCTAGCTTCATCATAGGCACCAAAATAGAACAACGCAGAGTTTGTTGGTGCAATTGACAGTTCAACAAATGTTGCACAAAATTCTAACAGTCATAACTAATTGTCTTCCATTTATTGTGTTTAATCCTATTCCTTGAATTCTATAAAATATTCTATAACATTATCGGGAGGACCTCTTGATGAGTCCTCCCAAGAAGATCTAGAGGTCCTTCGTTGGAGAGATGAATCATGAGGAGATCTAAAGGTCCATAAAGATGAGTGTTGGAGTGAATTTGGTATTCATTGTGTCACTAAGGCAATTTTTCCTATAACTCTTCACTTTCATTTGTGGGCAGTTGTCAATTGCTTTGGCCGGAAACACTAAACATAGAAGATCAAGTAATTGTCCTGTGGGTTTCTTAGGTTCCATAGTCACCTTTTTGCTTTGCATAGAGGCTTCTATCTATGCTAATAGTCATAGATTGTTATGGCTATCGTAGGATTTAATGCTCAGCCAACTGATTGATCTTTTTGAAATTGGATTTGTCTTCTTGTTTACAGCTTAGTGGTATTCATTTTATGGCTTTTGCATTAGAATTTATAAGGATGATTTTTGATACCAAAAGGCATCATACTTCACAAAATTATGAGGTTAACAAAAAACGTATTCATTCTACATACCTATCCCAAATCCATGTAGTGATTTGGGATTATTCAGTATTTTGAAACATTCATGGGCAACATGCTAGCTTCATCATAAGCACCAAAATAGAACAACGCAGAGTTTGCTGGTGCAATTGGCAGTTCAAAAAATGTTGCAGAAAATTCTAACCGTAATAACTAATTGTCTTCCATTTATTGTGTTTAATCCTATTCCTTGAATTCTATAAAATATTGTATAACATTCTCGGGAGGACCTCTTGATGAGCCCTCCCGAGAATATCTAGAGGTCCTTTGCTGGAGAGATGAATCATGAGGAGATCTAAAGGTCCATAAAGATGAGCGTTGGAGTGAATTTGGTATTCATTGTGTCACTGAGGAAATTGTTCTTGTAACTCTTCACTTTCATTTGCGAGCAGTTGTCAGTTTCTTTGGCATGAAACACTGAACCTAGAAGATCAAGTAAATGTAATGTGGGTTTCTTAGGTTCCATAGTCACCTTTCTACTTTGCATAGAGGCTTCTATCTATGCTAATAGTCGTAGATTTTTATGGCTATCGTAGGATTTAATGCTCAGCCAACTGATTGCTCTTTTTGAAATTGGATTTTTCTTCTTGTTTACAGCTTAGTGGTATTCATTTTCTAGCTTTTGCATTAGAATTTATAAGGATGATTTCTGATACCAAAAGGCATCATAATTCACAAAATTATGAGGTTCACAAAAAATGTATTCATTCTACATACCTATCCCAAATCCATGTAGTGATTTGGGATTATTCAGTGTTTTGAAACATTCATGGGCAACATGCTAGCTTTTTATTAATAATCCCTATTTCTAATGACCTTTTTCCTCAGTAGGCTATAGATTCGAATGTTGTTCACATATTTCATTTCTGAATATATATATGGATTCCTTTTTAGATATGCCTAGATTCTCTTTGGATTCATGTTTAAAATCGCGCAAATTTCTATGTTCAGTCTATCTTCTTCATTTCAAATTGATCAAGATTGTGCTGCTCTCCATTCGGTTTGAAATTTAAGTGTTTCTTATTTTCTTATGCCTGCCATATTTTAACACTCAAGCCAATGAGACTCCATGCCCAATGTTATTAGTCCCTGATCTCAAAAATTACCTTTATTAATTCCAGTTTTCTTCCTATGCTTTTCTTAACTCTGTCCACATTCTATATCTTGAACTGAGGTGCCTAAGCTTTGTGCTATTGTAGTCTAGTGCAAAATTTAGGGATAACAGGTGGTCGAAGATATTTAATCTTAAAAGTGGTAGTTAAGAAGCATAACTTGCCCATAGTTGTGCATCTTGACACCTACTCCTTGGGTTGGCTCAACATGAGGCTTGCTAGAAAAAAGAATTCTTCTATTGGGGGCACACATTGAGAGATTTAAAGTTTTAAGCTATGCTCAAATAATAGTTGGTAACCAATCCTTCTATAATTATGAAAAATAATCCTTGAAAGTTGCTTTAAAATACATATTTAGGGTTCAAGGTTGTATTTGAGGGATTGGGAAAGGACTAATAGGAATTTCTTCAATTATGACATTGAGTACTTGTACGTAGATTGAGATTCGTGATCCCTATTACTTTTCACTTAAATAGAAAGTGAGGGAGTAGTGATTCCAAGGAGATGTGGAAAAAGAGATTCTAGACTCTCTAGAAGGCTTGAAACATGTTTAAATACAATATTTTGGTTGTTTGGTGCTCCATTAGGGCATGGAATTTAAATAAATACTCACTAAAGCAAACATTTTCTATTCATTTTGTATATGATGTTCAAAAGAAGAAATAATAGGGCATATCTTAAGTTAGGTCGTTGAACTGTCAATTACACCAGCAAACTCTGCGTTGTTCTATTTTTGTTCTATTTACCTTTGTGGATGACATATTAGTGATTTGTCTCAATATCCATATTGTTATGAGTGCCTTGAAAGAGGTAATTGTTTCATGGATTTTGTTTCAATTTCATATTATTATGAGTGGTATGGTGTTCATTATAAAAAAAAAAATCTATAATTTTTATTTATTTATTAAATAGCTTATGTTTGTTCCTTTTGTGTTCTACCCACTTATGGTTTGATGTATGGTGAGTGTCATATAAGGTTAAATTGTACGTTTGTGAATTATTGTTCATATGAGTTAGTTTACATTTCATTTCAAAATTATGTTACATTTTATTATAATTATAAGAGGAACACACATTTATTTAAAATTTCATTGAACATTTAACTTCATTGAAATACTTATTAGTAAATCTTACCAAATTATTGGATTTGATTTTTATCTCACCTAGTTAAATGTGAGTAGCATTTTAAGAAGAGGTGTATTGTTTTACTATAGGATTAGGGGTGGAGGACATCGTAGAAGAATTTGAACTTGGTGGAATGGAACCTTGAACTCATATTGAGGGATGGGATTGGGAAACTTGAGAATTGGAATTTGAGATTGGAAAGTAGCTAAGGGAGTTTATAGATTTATCAAAGTTAGTGGTTTTTGTTGTTATTGAGACCATGGGCATTGAAGGCTAGGATGCCCTATTTCATTTCATGGTTGATGTTATTTGTTACAATTTGTTGATTACAAATGTTATCTTTTGAAACTTGAAAATTCAATGTTGATGTTATGGTTGATCATTTCATGATAATGCTCTAAGTTATAACTGCTAGATTGTTTAATGATGTTTTCATATTTTCATAAACTAATTCACTAATTCAGGTTGTTCAGAGTACAGGGTATGCTAAGTTGGTCTCATGTCATTTTGATTTTGTTCCCTATTAATGGAACTGGATGAATTTATGTTTATTTGATCACGGATTTTGTTTTCCCTATTAAAACCAAGAGTCGTATTTTGTTTGTTTTCTAAATCTGTTTGAATTTTGTTAGTTTGCATAATGTGATGACTTTTCCCCTCTATTGTTGCAGGAGAATATCAAAAGATGTGTCTATATTATTTATGACCTAGAACGTTCGGGACAGGGTGTTTTGGCAATGAAGGCACTAAAGCTCCAAGGGACTTTCATGGATCTCTATAAGAGTAACGATTTCACTGGAGAAAAGTACTCTCTTTTTTTGTGCTAGCAATTTTGGTAATTATACATTGATTTGTTGATTTGAGAGCATCTAAGGAATCACTTTGAATGTTGATCTTTTTTACAAGTTGAGGGAGAATAATTTGACATGGGTGGATATATTTGAGGAGATTCATGTATGTAATTGTTATGCTGCTCTATGTCACAAATAAACATTTTTTTCCATTTCTTTATGAAAATTTAGCACCCCAAACAATATGAAAATAATTAATCTCTTGCATTGATAGCTTGTCTAATTCACTTTTAAACACATGCTTCTCTGGTTACAATTTGTTTATTTTAAGAGGAAAGTGATTGTCTTATTTTCAGTGTTATATTTTTAATTGGAGAAATGGACAAGAAGATTTTGTTCTAGGGGAACATTCCAAAATAACAAATGTCTAACATTGACCTGCTGGCAATCTAACAAAACTACCTTTTAGCAATCATCTAGATTACATGCATAAGAACTACTTAACACATTATATTCTCAAATTCTGAATCCATTGTATGTTTATCAATTATATGTGGACAGCAGAGAGAATCCAACAAGAATGTTTTTATTGGTCCTCACCTGTATCTTGCTGCAAAATGAAAAAATGTATTTTCTGCTCTTTTCATACTATTTTAGACCAAAAACTGAATTTCTCGTTCTTAACTATCATTTTGTATGAATATCATTGCCTGAATGAAGATTCTTAGAGTATTACATGTGACTATTATCTCATTCTCTGAAGTTGTTTTATTTGTGGAAATTGCAATTATTCAATATTTTGAAACATTCATGGGCAATTATCTATTGATTAGCAAGACAGTAAAATATAAAGATCTAATATTGTGTTATGTTGGGTGAAATGTCATTTCCTCTTAAGTAAGTCTGTGGAATCATGTTGCTAATGCTTTCTTGAGGTCCTAATTAGATGGGTGCAATGCAGGTTAAAATTTCAAACTCTACACTTGCTAGTTCAATTATGGCTGAGTTGGAAACTGATTCACCTGTTTCCCAGGTATGGACATTTTGGTTTACTTGAGTCATATGGCGTTGAATTAGAATTAATGATTCAGTGTTGGGATTCATTTATAAATACTGATATTGATTGTTCATTTCTTTTCCCTTGGCAGGTTGACTATGATAGGCTGGTTTTGTCCACAAATCCTTTTATGGAAAAGAATCTTGAGTTTTTAATTGATTGCATGGATTATATTTCTATGGAACAACAAAAGGTTTGTACATTGTTTAATGGTGTATTTCATCTTTGTTATTGGATTTTTTCTGTCTTTTATGTTTCCCCTTTGCTCTTCATAAATGTGGATGCTCCTCTAATATCCTCTATCCTCTTTTAGTTTCAATATTATTATCGTAATCTTCCACGACAGCAAGCTCAGCAGCATGCTTGGTTCCAAAAAGGAAGGTAAATTTACCACCAGTGGCATGCTACTCATTTGTCGTCTCATAACTCAAGATTGTGTAACTATATTATGTAGATTCAATGAATCCATGGTCTGTCTCTGTTTTCTCTTTTAGAGCTTTCTGATAATATTTTCTATTTTCCATGGATTTATGACTCACTATTGCTTGTGATTAATAGAGCGGACAACATGGCATGTAAAGTTGCTAGTGAAGAACCATTACCTGAAGAGGATCCTTCAAACCCTGTCTTCAAGCTAATTATTGAACCCTCTAGGCTTGAGAGCTATCTCATCACCAATCAAGTTGCCAACTACTGTGACTAAATAAAGGGGTACTCTTTAGCAGTTTCTTAATTGAACCTCTGTTGGAGGGGGAACTCACCCAAGACAAGTGATGAAATAGGATCCAAAAACTCAATCTAACTATCCTGGGAAAATCTGCAGAAAGTGAATACTGTTGCTTTTATTGAACTTTGTTTCTGGTTTAGCACGCTCTTCTTGCACCAAAGAATATTCCTCTAAAATATCTTATGTTCCCTTATCTAGTACATCACACCTGTGTTTCAATGGAAGGATTTGGATTGTGCTACAAAATCATTTCCGCTGATTAATTTGATATATTTATATTCTTGTTTTAGAGATAATTTTAGAGGGACAGAATGTGGGATGAGATTATTGGTGGGAGCATATTTGATTTTTTAGCATCTAAGATGCATGCATACAACTTTTGATATATATATATTCTTGGTTTACATATCATTTTAGAGGGACAGAATGTGGGATGAGATTATTGGTGGGAGAAGATTTGATTTTTTAACATCTAAGATGCATGCATACAACTCCAGCAAAGGCTTCGTCAAATGGAATCCAACTTTGGTGGTGCTGGATGATGTCTTGTAAATTGATCACCTTGAAAAACGGTTGTATGAAGGAAAAATGCTACAAGACACTCAGACACTCATCACAACTATGCCTCTTGAGGATCTTCTATTGACTACACCTTCCAATCAATTGTAGCAATTGCATTATGCAATACGAATTTGCACTGCATCACCATGATTTTTCCATATGTTAACAATATCATCATTATTTAATTTCATAATCCATCGTCCTTTTCATATTTTTTAAACTTGTATATATTGAGATTATGATTTTTATATGCATGCTCCTCCCATGATCCTATCACCTACCATTTATATCATATGCCAAAGGAAAATTTGTTTGGATTGGGGCATTTTTGTGATTGTCTAGGTAATTATATCATTGTCGGGTGTTTTTCTCCCTTGCCTAGGGAAAGTATTGAAGTTTTTAGGGCATCTTTATCATCATTCGACAAATTTTGAAGTGTCTAGGGCAAGTAATGAAGTGCCTAGGAAAATATGGAAGTGGACGAGGGCGTTTTTATATTCGTTGCGAGAATTTTGAAGAGCCTGGGGAAAATATTGAAGTGTCTGGGCATTTTTATCACCGTTGGGAGAATTTTGAAGTGGCCGAGGCAAGTATTGAAGTTCACGGGGCGTTTCTATCATCATTGGGTCAATTTAGAAGTGCATGGGGAAAGTATTCAAGTGCATGCATGTAATTTTGAAGTGCCTGGGGAACATATTGAAGTGTATGGGCATTTTTATCATCGATGGGAGAATTTTGAAGTGGCCGAGGAAAGTATTGAAGTGCATGGGGCGTTTCTATCATCATTGGGCCAATTTAGAAGTGCGTGGGGCAAGTATTGAAGTGCCTGGGGGCAATTTTGAAGTGCTTGGGGAAAATGTTGAAGTACATGAGGAGTTTTATCATCCTTGGGAGAATTTAGAAGTGCCTCGAAAAATATTGAAGTGCTTAGGGCATTTTTATCACATGCCAAGGAAAACTTGTGTGGATTGGGGCATTTTTGTGATTGCCTGGGTGATTATATCATTGTCGGGTGTTTTTATCCCTTGGCTAGGGAAAGTATTGAAGTGCCTAGGGTATATTTAACATCATTGGACGAATTTTGAAGTGTCTAGGGAAAGTAATGAAGTGCATAGGAAAATATGGAAGTGGACAGGGGCGTTTTTATCTTCGTTGTGAGAATTTTGAAGTGCCTGGGGAAAATATTGAAGTGTCTGGCCGTTTGTATCATCATTGGGAGAATTTTGAAGTGGTCGATGCAAGTATTGAAGTTCATGGAGCATTTCTATCATTATTGGGTCAATTTAGAAGTGCATGGGGAAAGCATTGAAGTGCTTGGGTGCAATTTTGAAGTGCGTGGGGAAAATACTGAAGTGTATGGGTGTTTTTATCATCGATGGGAGAATTTTGAAGTGGTCGAGGCAAGTATTGAAGTGCATGGGGAATTTCTATTATCATTGGATCAATTTAGAAGTGCATGGGGCATGTATTGAAGTGCTTGGGGGGATTTTGAACTTCTTTCGAAAAATATTGAAGGGCATGGGGAGTTTTTATCATCCTTGGGAGAATTTAGAAGTGCCTGGGAAAATATTGAAGTTCTTAGGGAAATTTTATCATATTTCGGAAAATTTGTGTGGATTGAACCCTTTTAAGTATTCAGTGACAAATATGCAACTCTTCTACCATTCGACACCAAATAGAAGAAATTTTGGTGAGAAGATTGGTTGGAAGCTTGGAATTGGTCCAAGAACTATATTTCTATATAAAGGAAATGGCCCTATACTAGGATAATCATTTAATTCTATCAGTTTGTTGGCTTGTCAAGATTCATGACCCCACATGTCCATTGGACCATTAAGGGACGAGATAACAGGTAGAGTCCCTACTCGCCCTAAATCTAGTTAGTGTAGTTTTGTTTCGTTGACACCTTCTAGTTGTGAGTGATCAAATACTGCTTATGAAATGTATAAAAAAATCCATCCTCTCCTCATTCATACACTTGTTCATTCGACAGTCTAGCAGTTGAGAGAGTCCAGAGTTGAGCTATGGTGTATGTTCTTCTGTTGCACTACCTTAGTAATCTACAGAATCAAAAGCTTGAGTCTTATTGGAAAAACGTTCACCAAATGTTTACTATATTTTATAAATCAGTGAAAGATTTGCCAAGTTTTTGCAATTTTTTTATAATTAAGTGAAATATTCGCCAAGATTTTACAATATCTTATAATTTAGTGACAGATTCGCCAATATTTTACAGCATTATATAATGAAATGAAAGATTCGCCAAAAAATTATATATACATATTATATTATTGATAAAATCGCCTTCAATTTTTCCTATATATCGAGGAGATTCGCCCATTTTTTATACATATAAATTTTGGGGGGGCTCTTAAAATCATCCATGTGCCTTACATCATATTTGAAATCTGTTTGTATATTCATCATAATCACAAAGAACCATCATGTCATTTCTTTCAAGCATCATAAGACTTCATTGTGTCTTTTCACCAACTAATTATATATTTGTTTTAATAACCTTCATCACACCCTTTCATATCCATGTTAGCCAATAATAATTATTGTTTTACTGATTTTAATTAATCTTTTTACATTCTTCATCACAATGGCGGGCATCTCTTCACAAAGTCAGCACTCTTCATAAAGTCTGTGAGCATATTTTATATCTGCAAGCAACACCTCATGTCTGAGGATATGAGAGTGTTTGCGGGCATATTCTTGTAGTCATCCTTCATAAACATGTGGGCATAATTCCTGAACCCGCGGGCATACTGTAAAGTGTGAACCAACATATTTTTTCTTCAACTTAGCAGGTCCATTTCTCACACGTGTGACCACTAGAGGGAAAAATGAGAACATGACTGGATGGAAAATTCAACAAAGAATATATCCATGTCATTTGTTGACTTTATTGACACAAAGAGAGCATTTGGCTTGCATTTGCAAATGGCCTCTTAAACCTATGATTTAACACTTAGACAAATTTATCAAGCCCTAAGTCAACATGAGGTGATTTTATTTTCACCAATATTGGAAATATGAAGCATCCACAGCATGGGGGACATCATGCAGGTTCCATCCAAGTAAATTACATCCTCTACAACCTCATCCTCTCTCCTTGGAGGGCATTTTATTGGGACAGTGTAAATCATGCCGGAGGGCATTTTTTGCAAGCCAATATCTTCACCCTCAATGATTGTTTTGGCACACTAATCATATGGTTAGATGAAGAAACCAACCATCTACATTCCTATATCCTCATAATTAATTAATCAATCAAATACAGAAGGTGGCGGGCATTTTCCTAAGGCTACTTAGGCATTTTACTAAAAGAGTTTACACTTGGCCAAATCCTTCCATTTTCAAGGTGAATTTTTATTTCACCAAAACATTGAAACTATGATACCAGACAATAGTATCCATCTAACTGAGCTCATCACAACTAGTTTTACCTTCAAACTCATCATCCTCTGACCTGAGTGTGCATTTTATTGAACTGGGTTCCCAACTAGTAAAACAACCTGAACCCTTGTTTTGGCAGACCTGTATCTTTCTCCTAAAACACTCTTAAAGGAAACTGAGACCATGATCAGATGCACAAGTCAACAATCTATAGCCTGATACTCTTAGATAACTTTCATCATCTACCTATGAGATATGGTGGGCATTTTCCTAGAGAAACTTAGACTAATTTTCCAATACTTAGTCAATTTCCAGAGTTTTATCAAACTGTCAAACCTTTATATAATGATGTCAAATTGTAAAAATGACATCATGAAGGTACTAGAACACCATCAGATGGATTTTCACACTCATCATACATGCCACATCATCATATATTCTATATCATCATATCCTTTGTCATTAATGAATACTTTTGGTATCAATGACAATCATTCTCAACAACTCTTAAGGCATGTATTAGCAAATAACAATGTTAAGAATAAGGTATTAATGATAGGCTCTAATGGGTAGCCCAATTGGTCGAATCTCTCATCCAAAGTCGACCCTTTTATCATAAGGTAGTGGGATTGATTATGCTTGGATCCATCAGGATCAGGCTTGCGCTTTTCGTCCATATATAGGTGATTCCTCCAATGTGGATGTGGGTTGGTGAATGTTTTATGGTGTACCGTGTGCAGCAGCAATAGAGATTGGTATCATGTCCTGTAATGATAGGTAATCATCCACTTCTCCTCCGTTATTTGAGAGTACGACTGAAATTCTTGGTGTTTGGACATGCTTAAAAATATTGATGTTGAGTGCACACTAAAGTATTAATATGGTATAACGAGTGGACTAATATATATATCGGATCACGAGAAGGATCCTTAACTCGGCACGTGGTAAGCGGTAAAAATTCCGCTATTGCTTACTCTTTTCATTCTCTGTGCTAGTTGAAAGTGTGAAATCAATATCAACCATAGATATTTTATTCTATCACTTACCCACCGTAGATTTTCTTCCTTACTTTAACACATACCAAAGGTCATTTCGCCAAATTTTCCAATGTTATAGAACATGCACCTTTGCCTAGCGGATTCACTGTCCTCCACAGATCTCATTCATCCTCGAATATAAACCATTTATTTCTTATAAATTAACCATTTTGATCTTGTTTTTACATGGCGGCAACGTGTAAGAAAGGTGAATTTTGTCTTAAATTTAATTCGTCTAACGCATCAAGTTTTTGCGGACATTTTCTGGATGCCATTGTATTTACCTGATCGCCAAAATCTTCGCAGTATTTACGGGAAGTGGTTACAAGATAGAATTTTTGAGGGTTTGGGTACCTATTCCCCTGCAACAGCAAAAAATCTATGGTGCGGCAGTCGAAGCTCGGGTAACAGTTCCATGCAACGGGCTCTGTTTTACACTCGGTCCCATCTACATTCGACGCAAATCAATCCTTACACAGGTTCCGTGTTCGATTCAGACTCTAGTTGCACGCTACTGTTGGGCCCCAAAATAGCCCCTTTTCTCCCACACTTATCTATACCTTTTTCCCTGTTTTGCCTCACCATTCCATAACCTAAGCAAATATCTTCCTAAGTAGAGCATGGATTGCAACAGGTATAATTTATTTATTGCTTCATTTCATTAATGCCTAATTTTTTTATGGTTATGAACTCTATCTTTTGATTTATGCTAATATGAATTGACTTGACAAAGATAGTTCAGAAGCCTTGGAAAGACCACAAGTGTAGCAGCTCGAGAAGAGGAATACGTGGCGCTAGCTGTTCCTTCCTGAGTACGGTTCCACAAATTGTTGTGACAATTCAAGTGTTCCTCCACGAGGCCAGTGACTGTGCCACGACAGAGCATACAATTAATCATCCAGTCCAATCAATTAGAATCTATTTCAGTCTGCTAATAGCATGTAACAACTCAGGCCTGAACACAACGATATCATTCAAGTTCATTTATGGCTGCAACTATTCTATTGTAATTCGATAGCCTGAAGATCGTAGATATTCATGGCTGCCCGATATTTGTGGAATGAATTCATGTCACTTTTGTATAAATGTAAAGAGGCATTCTGAGCCTGGGGTTGGCTAATTAACATTTGATCATGAGAGCTGTAACACAGTATTGTGACTGTGATTCACTATTTTAATACAAGGAGCAGAGTTCTTTATATCTTTGTGCTTTAATTTGTGTTATCTCATGGCATCTCTGTTAGAAGGCCAGGGCCATCCTTCTCACAGAGATTGTTGAGTTAGGTAGATGTTCTAGTTCATTTCAGTTATTTTCAGTGTGGAATTACAGTAGGTATATTTCCAGTTAGCTGCAACAGTAGATCGTTTATGAATTGCATTTCCTTTGGTGTGTTGCAATAGTGTGGTGTGACAGTTGACTGTGTAGGTTAGTTTTCTCTTGATGCAAAGTGTGTTAGTTAGCTGTTACATTCAAGCTCAGCTCTGATTCCTTTCAGTCATTTATCTTTCTTAGGATTTCCAATTTAGTCAAATTATGGTTCAAGTTTAATTCTAGTTCTTTACTGTTGTTTATCTTTCTTAGAATTTATTAGATTAGACATGTTATGATTGAGTTACAGTAGTTGCTAATTGAATCAGACAGGTTGTGATTGAATATTGTAGTTTGATATTTTTAGGATTTAACTTATTGCAAAAGTGAGTCTAGTTTATTTATTCCTAGATCAGTAACTGCTAGATTGATATTTGTAGGAAGGTAATTGTACTTTGAATTCTTAGATGGATAAATTAGATTAGTTTTAGCCATGAGATGAGTTTGACTGAGCAGATAGGTAGGATAATTTATCTCCATTCATTCAATTAGATACTTGAGTGTTTATGCATAGATTGTGCTAATTACCTTTGAAATAAAAAGACCTACCTAGGTTGACAATTTATATTGAGCATCCTGTGTGTTAGTTGCAATTGATTAGCATATAGGGTGACCAACATTTTGGCGTCGTTGTTGGGGATGGTAATTGATAGACATAGCTAGTATTTGATTATTTGATTTCATTTTAGCTATGATTATTTGAAGCGTGCGTGAATACAAGAAGAAAAACTCGAGAACCCCCTCAAAATACTAACATTGCAGGTGGAAGAGGTCGTGGTCGTAACCAAGGTTTGGGAAGACAGACATACATTGATGATATAATTGCCAGAGTTGATTCCTATACCAGACTACTACGATCATCTTCAGGAAGATGAAACTCCGTTCTCCCTAATCTTCAAACATCTACATCAATCGTGGAGAACACAACGGGACCTTCAACTCCCATTACGGATAAGAAACCTCCTGAATGCAAAGGAAGTGATGCAAGTGCAGTGGGTCGAGAGGAGATCTATCATATTAACAGGCACAGAGTCACTAAAGAGGAGTGGTTGGAACATCGCCAAGAAGACGAATAATAAATAAGGAGAGAAGAAGAAGCAAGGGCAGAGGAAGAGAGAGCGAAAGAAGAATTAAAATTTTGGACCAACATGGATAACGAAGAACGTGAAGGAAATAATGAAGGCCGCAATAACCATGAGGAGGATGTGGAAGATAATCAACATGGTGACATTGTTGTCACACTCAAATTCCCTATCCTCCAAACACTAGGGGCGCCCCCCATGAATAATATTTCACCCTCGGTTCTCCTGAACTTCCATGGTAAGTCCTCTAAAGATCCAGGTGAATTTCTTTTTGAATTCGACATCCTCTATCGTAGTTACGACTACACCTCCAGTGCGCAGAAACTGAAATTATTCCCAGCCACCCTGAAAGGAAACACTCTGCGTTGGTTCATGAGTTTGGGTTGTGATACCATTACTACTTGGGATCAAATGAAACAAACCTTCCTTTCCAAATATAAAGAATATTGTAGAACCAGAGATAGGAAGGAAGAGTTGTTTAAAATGGTTCAGAAGGAAGAGGAGAGCTTGGAAGATTTTGTTGAGAGATTGTTATATAATTTACAGAGGTCTGGTCATGCCGATATTGGGAAAGATGTACTCAAGATTATCTTATTGTGTGGGATTAGAGAAGATTGCCTAGATATGCTGAATTTGTTGGGAAAGGGGGATATCTCAAAGGAACCCTTTGAGAAGATTGTCAACTTATGTCGAAGATATTCGAGGGGATCCTCTAGAACCAACAATCAGGACAAAGAACGAGATCAAGATCCATTTCCTCATAATTGAATGTATTGAAAAAAAACAGAGGCAAGCAGTAGAAGACCTGGCACTTGGTGTATTCTGTACCAAATGTAGAAAGAAGCACCCACTGAAAGAATGTCGGCTTGACAAGGTGGAGGTATGTCGGATATGTGAATTGGATCATGATACCAAGGAATGTCCTTCATTACCCAAAGTCAAAGAAGTCTTGCAGGCATCTACTTCAGATGTGGAACAAGCTTATTTCATCGCCCAGAAGAAGCCTTGGCACCCTCGGAATTGTAACATACCCTTTAAGCTGGAAAACATTTTGTGTTTAGAAACATTATGATAAGTTTTATTGTAAATTTTATGTTGGACAGGTGTCCAAGGATGACTGTAATTTGCACAATATATTATTATTTAATAAATAAAATAGGAGACAAACACCTAAGAGGATTGTTGAAAGAGTGGTTACTGGTCCACTAGGTGGAATGGAATTTGGGGTAGAAGGCAATGGACAAGTGGTAGCATCATGATGCAACTAACTAGATGTTGGTATGGGACAACTCCCTTGAAATGTGGTCATAGTACCCTGAAATATGGGACTGGAGCTTGAGGCTCATTTATTCCAAACTGACCACTAAAAGACCTAGGCAGTCTATATAATAGCCATCAAATATTGAACTGAGGCTCATCACTCCTGATGAGGAAATTTACCTTGGGGTTTTGTTGTGTTTGCACCCAAGATATTTGATGAGGGGATATGTTGTTGTTGATCATGTTGTGAGTCTGCCAAACTCTTATTGAGTTCAGGAGGTTGATGCTGAGTGGAGAAGGCATTTTATTTCAGGAGGTTGATACCGAGTGGAGAAGGTATTTTTGAGTGCCTTGCTTCTACACAGATTCCACCCACTTACTGGATCAGTAATCAGGCTCGGGGGTTCACTAGAAGTTAGCAGTTGAGATGCTTCTTCTGAAGCAGGTTGGGAGGAACAGGCCTCCTTGGGTGTTTGTTGGCGCTATCGTCAGTTACAGGTTCTATTGTCTTATCTGTTTTATTTTTAAGTTCTGTTATCTATTTTGCATATTACAGTTCTGTTGTTTATTTGACTTTCATTGTTTATTTTATAAGTTATTTTAGTTCCTGTGTAAATTAACTATTCTGTATAAAATTGATTTGAATGAGTAAAAATAGTTTTATGTATTTTTCCCCATGCAAAAAGGAACAGCATCGTACTCTAGTACAGAAACAGATTAAGATAGATAAGATATGATAGGAAAACTGCCATGGTGATGGAAGTACTATTTTATATGTTCTGTTAAATTATCTGCTGACATTAATTAGCATTATCTACTGTATTTTATTCACAATACTATTCTTATTTCCATTCCTTCCATAAAAACGGTAAATCTATTTCATAGAAATAACGGAGTTTATATTAGATAAAGAAATCATTTATGTTCTTTCCATTTTGTTTTCTAAATGTTTATTTTCAAGGAATAACTATAGTTTGTTGTTGTTATCATTATTATACTTATAGGACAGATAGACAAACAAGAAGAAATATATTACCAACTTAGGGTTTGTAATTTTATATTTAATTCTTTTCAAGTTTACTGTCACTACTGATATTTCTATTACTGTACACACAGAATAGTTAAGCAAACAAAGTCTCTTATCACAAAGCTAGGTTTTAATGTTTTTCTTTTACATGCACATACAACCATAAACACAAAAATGCAATGCTGTTACAGAATCGAGCTAGATGAACGAGCTCTCTGCCATTTTATTATTTTTACTAACAGTAGACAAGCCAAGTATATTTTTACATCAAAATCATTACTGTAGATCGAACTTATTGATTTCAAATATCAATTCAAATTTTAAGACATTTCAATGACTGTAGGAGCAAAGTCAAACAGAAAACACAAATTCCATTTGATGCCGAACGTATCGTTAGTCATCATCATTCCATACATTTTAAACTTAACCAAAACCCTAAATCCTGACAGGTTTATAGTTATACTACTTAAACATTCACACAGTCGAAGGTGAGGCATTTGGCCAAAGCTTGTCACATATTTTCAACACATAACCATCGATTTAATAAACAATAGCAGCGTTTTCTTCATACACATTTTGCAAAACGATTTCTTTTTAAACATTCATAAGCTTACAGTCCAGAACGAAAGCACGATAGCACAAGTACGATTAAAACCAAGTTTGCACAAACATTATCAGTTTACACAAAGACTGTTTAAACACGATTTATTTCATTTATTGAATCAACGAGTGACAAGTTTCAAACACGGGCCAAGCCCCAACACTTTAAACACAAAAATAGTCACGGCCATTTAAGTTCTACAAAAAGATATTATATTATCTTTTCAACAGAGTCTGAAACCCCACTTAAAAACAAAAGGAATGTTACCAAGTTCGAAACCCAGAACTTAAACCCTGTACATTATCAACTATTACATTGACTTTACAAAGTAAGAAAACAACCCAGGGTTTACAACCACGATTTCCAGATTTGACGATACAACTGTTTGCCACAATTTCTACCAGGAGAACCTACGAGGGTTTGCCACCGGGCTTACCATTTTTAATTGCATTTGCTTCCCATTTTGTCACCGAACTCCATTGCCACCAAAACCCATGTTAAAATTCAATATGTTAAGACAGAAAATAGCATCATTACATTCCATTTCACAATAATAGCATATACAGGATCACTGAAGAAACAACAAGCATAGCATAAACACAAGAGACACGGATTTATCCTAGGAAACCCTCATGGGGTAGAAAACCCAGTAAAGCTTCCTCAATATAGATGACCAGCAATATACAAAGATGCAAACCAAAGACATGATCTCCTCCTCCACCATAGAAGACCTCTCCTACACAAGTGCGCCTCTCTTAAGTGAGTGAGTGTATCAAATGAGGAACACACCTCCTCTATTTATACACTACTCCGACTTTTCTTTTACACAAGACATGTAGGCTTGTATTTAACCAATGGGTTAAATACCCCACTACAATTGACTGGGCCGACCCCTCTAGGGTGGTCTAATAACCCTTTGACCCACATAACACATACAGGGCCGACCCCCCACTAGGGAAGTCTAATAACCCAAGTTACCACATTCTGACGGAGGAATAAACATCTTCGAAATATACAATAAGATCTTCACGGAGGAATGAATTATCTCCAAAATAATAAAGTACAAATATAATATTCTTTGAAGCTACAATATCTCAACACTCCCCCTTAACGAGAAGGATATTATAACAGCATCTGCACGAGCAAGGAGTCATCAACATCATACATGATACATCTATAAATCATCGGAAGCTTTCTTCAATTTATCATCATCAGTAACTTGACTAGTTACTGGAACATCAACATCATCAGAGTTGATAGTACTCAATCATCAGCATCGTCATCACACGATCATCAGCATCATCATCAGCATCGTCATCACACGATCATCAGCATCGACATCACACGATCATCAGCATCGTCATCATACGATCATCAGCATCGTCATCACACAAGCAAAAGCATCGTCATCACACGATCAACAGCATCATCATCATACGATCATCAGCATTGTCATTACACAATTATCAGCATCGTCATCATATGATCAATCTTGTTCTCTTTAGGACCTATGTCCATGGATGATGCAATCCTGTCATGTACCTTTTGAACCGAAGTCTAGGGACGATCCAGTCCTATCATGTACCTTTTGAACCGAAGTCCGGGGACGATCCAGTCCTATCAATTTTCGGAGACCTCATGTCTACGGCTCAATTCACAAGACCAAAGTCCAAGGATGATCCAATCCTTACCGTACATTTAGGACCACATCCAAGGATGACTTAATCCTCAACCGTACATTTAGGACTACATCCAAGGATGACTTAATCCTCCACCGTACATTTAGGACCACGTCCAAGGATGACTTAATCCTCCACCGTACATTTAGGACCACGTCCAAGGATGACTTAATCCTCCACCGTACATTTAGGACCACGTCCAAGGATGACTTAATCCTCCACCGTACATTTAGGACCACGTCCAAGGATGACTTAATCCTCCACCGTACATTTAGGACCACGTCCAAGGATGACTTAATCCTCCGCCGTACATTTAGGACCACGTCCAAGGATGACTTAATCCTCCACCGTACATTTAGGACCACGTCCAAGGATGACTTAATCCTCCACCGTACATTTAGGACCACGTCCAAGGATGACTTAATCCTCCACCGTACATTTAGTACCACGTCCAAGGATGACTTAATCCTCCACCGTACATTTAGTACCACGTCCAAGGATGACTTAATCCTCCACCATACATTTAGGACTACATCTAAGGATGACTTAATCCTCCACCGTACATTTAGGACTACATCTAAGGATGACTTAATCCTCCACCGTACATTTAGGACCACGTCCAAGGATGACTTAATCCTCCACCGTACATTTAGGACTACGTCCAAGGATGACTTAATCCTCCATCGTACATTTAGGACCACGTCCAAGGATGACTTAATCCTCCATCGTACATTTAGGACCACGTCCAAGGATGACTTAATCCTCAACCGTACATTTAGGACTATGTCCAAGGATGACTTAATCCTCAACCGTCCACCAAGGACTTCATTCTCGAAGACATACGTCTACGGCTCTTCTTTCGGACTAAAGTCAAGGGATGATCCAATCCCCTCATATGTTCACCAAGAACTTCATTCTCGAAGACATACGTCTACGGCTCTTCTTTCGGACTGAAGTCCAGGGATGATCCAATCCCCTCACATGTTCACCAAGAACTTCATTCTAGAAGACATACGTCTACGGCTCTTCTTTCGGACTGAAGTCCAGGGATGATCCAATCCCCTCACATGTTCACCAAGAACTTCATTCTCAAATACATACGTCTACGGCTCTTCTTTCGGACTGAAGTCCAGGGATGATCCAATCCCCTCACATGTTCACCAATAACTTCATCAAAACATGTGTCAATCATGTATCCTCATCATCAAAACATGTATAACAAAACATGTATCCTCATCATCAAAACATGTATCCTCATCATCAAAACATGTATCCTCATCATCAAAACATGCATAACTTCTATCATCAAAAGCATGTATACATCTATCATCAAAAGAAAAAATATAAGATTCCTAAATCTAAATAATTCTAAGTAACTAAGTGCAGCAAATTGATGGGATAGACTTGTTATCAGATACTATACTACTCCCCCTTTCGAGGAGGGTCCTTCTGGACTATACCAAGCTTGTCTCGGAAGTATTCAAACTTTACTCGAGATAGAGGTTTAGTCAAGATATCAGCAATCTGATCCTCAGTGCTTATATACTCGAGCTTGATATCTCCTCTCTGCACCATATCTCGTATATAGAAGTATCGGATCTCTATGTGTTTTGACTTATCGTGGAATACAAGATTTTCTATCTTGATGTAGTTTTGAATGTCACACATAATCACAGTGGAATCCATTTCTAAGTCAAACACTCCATATAATAGCTTCTGAAGCCACACTGCTTCACAGCTGGCAGAGCGGACAGCTATATATTCTGCTTCAGCAGTACTGAGAGCCACACTAGATTGTTTCTTGCTGAACCATGAGATCATGGCAGATTCAAGACTATAACATCCACTTGAAGTACTCTTTCTGACTGAGGCACTTCCTGCCCAATCAGAATCTGAGTAACCATGTAAACAGAGTTCATGACCTCCAAGATAATATAGACCAAAATCTAATGTACCTTTTAGGTACCTCACTACATGCTTTGTAGCTATTAAGTGAACCTTTCTAGGTTCTACTAGATATTGACTTAGGGTATTTGCAGCAAAGCATATATCTGGCCTAGTATTTGTTAAGTACATCAATGACCCAATGATTTGTCTATATAGGGTTAGGTCCACTAAATCCGATGAGTCATTAACTAATAACTTCAAGTTGGAGTCCATGGGAGTGGCCATGGATTTATACTCCAACATATCAAATCTTTTTAGAAACTTCACAGCATACTTACCTTGATTTAAAAGATTCCTTTTGGATCTTGCCATACTTCTAGACCTAAGAAGTAGTGCATTAATCCGATATCTTTCATTTTCATTTCTGCAATCATTTTCATGATCTATTTCTCATTCCTTGTCAGAAAGAGATCATCGGCATACAATAATGGTAAGATAGGTTCATCATCCACAACCTTAAGGTAAAGGTTAGGATCAGATTTACTTCTGGTAAAGCCCAAGCTTTGTCATGAAGCTGTCAATTGTCCATTATTCACACTCTGCATTGAGTGATATTCTACATATCTATCTGTGCCATCTCTCGTCCGATGGGTCTACTAATATGAGCCTCAAAATCATTCGAACTCTGTGGTGACTTCCTTCTTGCATCCATGTCATATGTGTATAGAATCCATATTCAACCTTGTAGCAAAGGTTGAGATCCACATCACCCATGATGATCATTAAGCTCATCAATTGACTACCAATCCTGGGTACCCATACAGAACCTGATTCACACTTCTTCTTTAATTACACCATTAAGAGAATGGTCTTATCTAGCCACTTGGAGCAAAACATCTCATCATGATTCTCTTCTAGCCACAAGCCCTCTATAGTGTGTTTGATTTGTAAATCTTTTGTTGAACATCCATCGCTTGTTCAGTGTTCATCATTCATCATGATCTTTCCTACAAATCAAAATTAAGTACATGATTAGTAATACTTCATAATCATTAAATCATATTGACATGATAACCTATTATGCATACAGCTATCATTTACATAGTTATGCAACTATTTTTACCAATACTTTGGCACAACACTTTCCCATATCCTGTATGCATACAGTGGCTATCTAGATGCCTTCCATCTCTACCAGAACATACTATCGAGAGTGTGCACATCTCTCAGCATGTCAGCAAAGAGGTTTCATTCTAGACAAGCAACAATGGAATGTTTGTCCAACTTACCAATCATATGCATATTAGTAGCATGATATATTCTAGGAATACAAATATGCATACAAGCAATATCATTTACTATTTCTAATAACAACTCAATACTTATCTTTTATGTTTGTGTGGTTGCCTCCCACTTGATCTTTTGTGTGTCTTCTGAACTTCTATTCATTCTGTACCACTGTGCATGCTCAAGTGTGCACTAGTTTCATTCTCATGATCTCATACACAAACATACATTCATTAGTATATTATCAATGTTATCAAAACATTATAGTTCTAAATAATCTTGAAAATGTATAGTCATGATTATAGATAATATTCAAGGTATCAGGGAAGTCTTCTTTTACTCATGCATATTCTTGTTTGATCTAGTTAGTTAAATCACCAACCAAGATAAGAGACATAATATGCATAAACCCTTGATTACTAACTTTATGAATAAGCATAACCAATCATACCAAGTATACTTATATAAGGGATCCTAACACAAGGTAAGATTCTAACTTGACATAGGAAAACATACCTGGATTAGTATACCTGCTTAGTTATGTACAACATACCTAAACAATCTCTTCATTGATTTAGAGATCCTGAGCTAGAACCTGCATGTCTCATAGGTTAAGCATAATATAACAAATTCATACATACCTTGTAAGTAGAACAAAGATTATGGATGAGTCTTTGTCTTCATGTTGTCATGGTCATGGAACTTGATTTGTCTTTTGTGATGTACCTGTATCTTGTTAGCAGACAACATCAACCTCACACAACACCATAATGTATTAGTACAATCATAGAGCCCTAATTAATGAATGTCTTCAATCATTCACATCCATTCATATTGTTACTAGGGTGATAAGACAATTCTAACATTAATCAAGATTGTACTAATAAATAATATGAAGACAAACACATTATGAACTTAATCAAGAATCAGATTTCAAGACATACCTGAACCTCTTTAAGTCATACCTGTCGAGACTTCTTGTAGTCTTCTTATGTAAGGCCTTAGCCTCAACTCCCCCTGAAACTTGATCTGGATCTTGATTAGGGTTTGCTAGAGAAACCCTAAAAATTCAATCTTTGACTTTCACACTTCTGAATGGATGGAAGGATGTGTCTTGCTGAGCTGATCAAACTAGCATACTTCAATTTTGAAATCTCCAAAATTTGACTCCTCAAAATTGCCTTCGAAACTTCTGGATCTTCTGGACAGGAACCCGAAATAGGGTTTGATGAATCCCACCCTTCTGTCCAATCAAAAGGTTGGATCCAAGGCTCTAAACTCTTATTTTTCTGAGGAGTTTCCAGCCGTGGTTACAGACTTCAAAAATTCCAACTTTTGCTGAAGCCCTAATTTTCCATCTTTCTGATCAAAATCCCGAACTAGGGTTTGATCAAGCCCGGTCTTCTACCCAACCAAAAAATTTGATCTTGGTCTCTAAATTTCGATTTTCCTGAGTATCATTCAGCCGTGGACTCCGATTCAAAAAATTACGACTTTCTTCGAAACCCTAAATTCCGAAAGCCATGAATGAATGTGCTCAAAAAAATAATTATGTTTTGACAGAAATATGTACCTGATTGTTTCTGCTGTAACTCTGAATTTTTCAATCCCCAAGGTCTGAAAACATTTCCTGAGATATCCTGACCAGTTATATTTCCATCCTAACAGGTCTGACCTCAATTGGACTCTCTGAGAGAGAGTTATGCCAAGTGTCACAACGTGACCTGTTTATGGGATAAAACAGGAGAGCGAACTTGTACGGAGTGCCACATGTCACTGTTTGAACTTCGGACTCTAAAAAAATTTCCTGAGATAGCTTGCATTGTTATCTTTCCATCCTGACAGGTCAGACCTCAATTGGACTCTCTGAGAGAGAGTTATTCCAAGTGTCGCAACGTGACCTGTTTATGGGATAAAACAGGAGATCGAACTTGTATGGCGTGCCACGTGTCACTGGTTCCGTTTCGGCCTTTGAAAACATTTCCTGAGATATTACAGTCTGTGTACTACCTATCACTTTTTATGAAATTTCATTTGGAGATTCCTAGCCCAAGTTATGACCTTTTTTCCTAGGTCACCTGATTTTGACTGAGATCTGGAAGAGTCAGAAACCCTAACTTGTACTGATCATAACTCACAAAGTACAACGAATCTGAGGGTTCCCTTTGGACACAAGGTACCTGGGGATGTTATCTACTACCTGTAAACTTTTCAGATCCTGAAACTTTGCATAAATGGATTTATAGCGAAAGTTCCACGATGACTGGTGTTTACCATATAAAACCCTAACCTTCAAATTGTCGCAAGAGAAGCAAGTGTCGTAAGTGCCATACATTGCCTTCCTTCAGGTTAGCTCTGATACCATGTTAAAATTCAATATACTAAGACAGAAAATAGCATCATTACATTCCATTTCACAATAATAGCATATACAAGATCACTGAAGAAACAACAAGCATAGCATAAACACAAGAGACACAGATTTATCCTGGGAAACCCTCATGGGGTAGAAAACCCAGTAAAGCTTCCTCAATATAGATGACCAGCAATATACAAAGATGCAAACCAAAGACATGATCTCCTCCTCCACCATAGCAGACCTCTCCTACACAAGTGCGCCTCTCTTAAGTGAGTGAGTGTATCAAATGAGGAACACACCTCCTCTATTTATACACTACTCCGACTTTTCTTTTACACAAGACATGTAGGCTCGTATTTAACCAATGGGTTAAATACCCCACTACAACTGACTGGGACGACCCCTCTAGGGTGGTCTAATAACCCTTTGACCCACATAACACATACAGGGCCGACCCCCCACTAGGGAAGTCTAATAACCCAAGTTACCACAATTTCTGACGGAGGAATAAACATCTCCGAAATATACAATAAGATCTTCACGGAGGATTGAATCATCTCCAGAATAATAAAGTACAAATATAATATTCTTTGAAGCTACAATATCTCAACAACCCAGAGTATTGAATACAGCACGATGGCATTACCTACCACAAGGAACTGCGAGGAGTTATCAACTTATCATTTAACTGTTGACAAACAAAGAAACACATTACATAACTAAGAAAACCAGAAAACCTGCCATGTTTTCAAAATAGTCGATTGGAATGCTCTTAGCTTCCAAATCCTTCATCCAATGCAGCAGAGTTGCCATGCAACTGAACCAAAATCGAACTCGAAGTCAAACTTCACTATTAATCTATTTTTCCACCGGACAAAAGCTACAGGGTTTCAATATTACTCTCACAGCAAACACTCAAGCAATTATACATTATTTTCATAACCGAATTACAGAGAATTGAGGCACAGTTCCATCCACAACCGCCCAGGGTCGAGCCCTGTAAACCAGCGGCCTGTCAGCCTTCTTCTCCAAAACAAAACCACAAAATGAATGCATGAAGGAAAAATAATGTTAAGGCAATTCTAGCTAGGGTTTACACATCTCAACTACCGAGAACCATAAGATCAACGATCAAGATTGAGCCAGCAAGCTACGATGGGACCAAGGCAGAGATACGATCAAATAGTAATCAATGACTACATTTAATTTGCAGAATAGACGGATGCCATATCACCCAAAGCTGAGCTCACAGCTTGGTGACACATCACTATTCCTTACCACGATTATCACATGGAGTCAGACACATAGATGCCAGTGTAGCAACCACAACATCACAACAGGATCAACTAAATGCTGAGATCTCACGTAGATATTGGCCAGAGTCTCAACTGCATAAACATTTATTTCATATCAGAGTTCAAGTTATGTGACAGCGAAGACCTCGGGATATCAACAATGCCATACAATTGTGCACAACCATGTTATAAGTTAACAAACATAGGATAGAGGCATATCAATGCCATAAACAAAGATACATGGTTCAATTCATAAGGTTATCACGACATCATTCACGCTAGGAGAATTAATCTTGTTCCAAAGTTTATAAAACACATATATGTAATGCACACCCGAACTATAGTGTTTACACATATCATTTCCATATTAATATTCGCGCCATATAACATTTAAACAATGTTATTAACATAGTTTCCATAATTTATCCAACTTGGAATTGATATATTTAATATATCAACTATTTATTATAAACCAATGCAATGCCATAGTATAGTATGGATTATCACAAGGTTAACGTTTAAACATTACATTTAAATAGCTAGGCCTTTTGCTTAAGGTTAGTGTAGAGAATACTTAACCTTCACACTATATTGAAAGCTAGGGTTTGACACAAACTCTACTATGTTGTATACTATTAAATCAACGGCATCTCGATTCATATGTGGACGCAATACAAACGTCATCATTAGCATTACAAGACTTTTTACATTGCAGCCGTCATTTCTAGGAGAGTCATTTATTCTACGGATGATACTATCTTTCTTAAAGACCAAACGTGTTACAATTTCAGATGGTTAAACTGAGCTATATTACCACTGATCTCACCAATAGTTACAACGTGTTTAGTGCTTAAACATTGCTGGAAACACATGCAATTATTACCATAAAAGACAATACAAGTGGCGAAGTTAAACTAAAGATACATACCATCGACATCTTCACGCACGGAAGATTATACAATTATCTTAAACATAGAGACGACAAGCTGAAGCTTACAACTTGTCTTGTAAAAACTGGAATTACTCTATAACCTTACCTGCAGATCTGCGAAAGAAGAATCCAATGCTTTAGCTTTCAAAGCTAAGTAAACCCAAGGGTACCCGATAGGAACCCCTTCAGAAATATGCAAACAACTTCATCAGTATTGTTACCAGATCCTTACACATAACGAAATAAACATTGTTTTGTCGCATCCTACTTATAACCAAGTACATAATCATGTTTAAAACAATTAAGACAAATTGTATGAGACAGTTATCATCCGTTAGTTAATTATTATCATTCCGCAGATAGCATTTATCTTATATAATAGGCTATATCAAAAAAAAAAAAAATTGCGATTTTTGGGATGTTACAGGAATCAAGGTATGAACCGATATTTATCACCTTTTTGGAATAATGTGAATAATATTTATAACATGAATACACAATTCCCTTCGAATTATGCTAACAACCAATGGCATCCATCTCAAACTTCAATGCAAAATCCTAACCCTTGGACGCATGGGCACAACAATCAAACCAGCAAGCTCCCTGGTCTCCCAGCTAGAGAAATTCCTACCCAAGAAATAATTTTCCTCATCACCAAACTCCTTAGCAACAGTATCCTCCTCAATAGTATCCCCACCAGTAGTATCAGCAGCCGCAACTGCAACTTCAAAACAATGTCGCACCCATGAATGTACCACTACGACCACAGCTGCCTGCTCAGCCTAACCCCAACCTGAATAATAAAGCAGTTCATCAATTTGAGACTGCCAACATGCCTGCTTATTCCATTTCCCCAATTCCCTACAATGACATACACCTACGATCAGGGAGGATAGTGGAACCCATCATCATTGAGGATGTTCCATCCTCTGTGACTGAAGCAAGAATGGATCAACAATTCGAGAATTCAGTTAACACAGCAATCCCCATCATTGAGGATGTTGAAACTCCTACTGAAACACTAGCTAAAACATAGGAAGAAATATACATTGAAACACATCCTACACAACCGACAAAAGAACCACCATATCCTGAACGATTGGCCCTACAAAAGACAGTGGAACAACCTCGGTTCAATCTCTTAGGGGAATTGAAGAATTTATATGTCAAAATTCCACTGTTACAAGCCTCCATGACGTGCCCATCTATGCCAAGACCATTAGAGATCTGTGTGTAAAAAAACCAGGAAGAAAGCCTAAGGATCCTCCCACTGTCCATGTAATGGGAAAACTCTCTGAATTCATAATGGGGAAGACTCATTTGGCTAAGTATGATGACCCTGGAAACCATATTGTTACAGTACACATAGGACACACTCAGATACCTAATGTTTTGGTATATTTAGGCGCAACTATCAATTTTATGACCATCGAAACTGTGAATAAAGTCGAACTCACTAATCTTCAGCCAACCCCTACCATATTAGAACTTGCTGACATATCAACAATCAAACCTGAGGGAATCCTATACGACCTCATAGTCTCCGTCGATTTGTGGGAATACCCTGCGGACTTATTGGTTTTGCAACCGAAGTCACGGCTGGGGGGACACCCGCTGATCCTGGGAAGACCTTGGTTAGCCACATCAGACGCTTGCATCAACTGCCGATCCGGGTCCATGACTATCTTAGATGGGACTGACATTAAAATCCTGACTTTATACCCTCCAGTCCGACCAAGCTTAGATGCTGAAACTCCACTTTGGGTGGATCTGGAGGAAGAAGAAGGCGTTCAGCCATTATTAACAATAGGGAGAGCCTTAACCTTTAAGGATGAAACAAAGGACGATACTATTAACAGTTTCATCAGTGATCCCACATCTGTCACTAAAAACGCCTACCAAGTTCTGAACAGTACCTTAGATGAAAAGGAACAAGAAAATCTAACGGAAGAGACTTTAGTCAGTGATGCCAACATAATTCCAGTACTTAAAAATTTGAAAAGCATTCCAGTGGAAATTAAGCCAGGAAAAACATTGAACATTAATCTGAATCCTGCGTCCGATGAGCTGGAACGCCTTATCACTTTGCTGAAAAAACACAGGGGAGATTTCGCATGGGAATACACAGATATGAAGGGTATCCCCTCTAATCCGTGTACCCACCACATTTACATCAAAAGCGACTCCAGACCAGTGTGCCAACCATAACGAAGGATGAACCTGAACTTAAGGGACACTGTGAAGGAAGAAATCCAAAAACTTTTGGAAGCAGGATTTATATACCCAATTTCAGACAGCGAGTGGGTTTCTCCACTCGTGATCGTACCAAAACAGAATGGGAAATGGAGAGTCTACGTAGATTACAGAGAATTGAATAAAGCAACGCAGAAAGACCACTTTCCCCTACCTTTTATTGATCAGGTTCTTGACACCTTTTCTGGAAAGAAGTATTTTTCCTTTCTAGATGGATTCAGTGGTTATAATCAGATCCAAATTGCTCCCGAAGACCAAGACAAAACCACCTTCACCTGTCCCTGGGGCACCTTTTCATACAAGGTACTTCATTTTGGGTTCTGTAATGCACCGGCCACATTTCAGAGAGCTGTGATTGGGATCTTTTCTGAGATGGTAAACGATTGCATGGAAATTTTTATGGATGACTTCACTCCATACAGTAGTAGTTTTGATGAAGCATTGAAAAATTTAGAAAGAGTTTTAGAACAATGTGAACAAACCCAATTATCTTTAAGCACTGAAAAGTGCCATATGATGATGAGTGAGGGTGTAGTTCTAGGAAACTTTAACTCTGTTGATGGTATCCAGGTAGATCCATCCAAAATTAGGGTAATTGAAAACATACCCACTCATGGGACACAAAAAGAGGTACGTAGCTTCCTAGGGCATGCTGGTTACTACAGAAGATTTATAGAAAAATTTTCCAAACTAGCTTCTCCTTTATTCACCCTGTTAATGAAGGATGTACAGTTTGATTGGAATGATGCATGCCAAACAGCATTTATTGAACTTAAGAAAAGGTTTTCCATAGCACCTATCTTACGAGGGCCCAATTGGGCTCTTTCCTTTTCATATCTCCTTAGATTCTTCAGATACTGCCATTGGAGCAGTATTGGGACAGTGGGAAGGTCATGCTCCATATGCAATTTATTACATCAGTAAGAACCTGGCCCCTACTGAATTGAACTACACTGTTACAGAGAAAGAGTTCCTTGCCATTGTTTATGCTATCAATAAATTTAGACATTACATTACTGGATATTCCACTTTTGTGCACACTAATCATTCAACCATTAAGTACTTAATGAATAAACCTATCACTAATGCTAAAGTAACTATATGGTTGTTACTATTACAAGAATTAGACATTACGATTATTGACAGACTAGAGAAGGAAAACTTTGTTGCTAACTTTTTATCTCGACTTACTAACAATGGTGACAGTTTACCACTCAAAGATTCCTTCCCTGATGAACATTTGTTTTCATTTTCATCTCATTCCCCATGGTACGCAAATGTTGCTAACTGTTTGGCTGCAAGAAAGCTTCCAGCACACCTATCAAAGAGAGAGAAAAGAAAATATCATATAGCAGAGTGCTATATACTGTTGGATAGATGGGAAACTTTTCTAAACAGGTCGAGATTTGGAAATCAGAAGATGTGCAAGAGAGGATGAAATTTACAGTATCTTGAAGGCTTACCATGATGAGCCCTGTGGGGGACATTTTGCTGACAAAAGAACTGGTCATAAAGTATTTTTGGCCAACAATATTCAGAGATGTGAACAAATATGATCATGCTTGTGACAGCTACCAAAGAATGGGTCAGCCAAACAGATTAGATGAAATGCCTCTTCAGCCATAGCTGGCGATTGAACGTTTTGATAGATGGGCTCTGGATTTTGTAGGGCCTATCAACCATTCTTCGAAGCATAAAACTTATATCCTCGTTTGCATAGATTATATGACCAAGTGGGTGGAGGTTGTAGCTTTGTTCAAGGCCAATGATCAAGTTGTAATGGAATTCTTATATGAGATATCTTCACTCGTTTTGGAGTACCCAAAGAAATAGGTACAGATGGAGGACCACAGTTTGTGTCTCATAAATTAGAAGCCCTATTGCAGAAATATCGCATGAAGTATAAGATAACCTCACCATATCATCCACAGGCCAATGGCCAATTGGAAAGCACAAATAAGGTAATTGAGGCTATTTTGACAAAAACGGTGAAGAGCCACCGCAGAGATTGGGCTGAAAGACTCTTAGAGGCATTATGGGCTTACCGCACCACATGGCGCAACACTACTGGTTTCCCCATATGAATTGGTGTATGGCAAAAATGTTGTCTTCCTGATTGAATTTGAAATCGGAACTTTGAAGACAGCCATAGAATCAAACCTTGATTTAACAAAAGCTCAGAAGAACCAATTGAATCAGCTAAATGAATTGGATGAGAAGCACACAGCTACAGTACATCATACAACCTTAATCCAACAGCAGCACTCCAAAAGGAACGATAAATTTATAAAGAAGAAAGTCTTCTGTGAAGGAAACTGGGCTCTGTTGTATGAATCACGGTTTAAAAGGGATTTCAAGGGAAAACTACGTACAAGATGGCTAGGACCCTACTAGATAAACAGAGTGTTTGACAATGGAACAGTTCGATTGATCACCAGCGATGAAAACAAAACACCATTATTTTCCAATGGTCATCGACTGCGACTGTATCATAAACCGATTTCAAAGAATGCATTCATTTCGCATGCTGCAGCTAATTCAGATTATCAATTGATTCAGGAGCAAGGATTTTTCCTAGTTCCTGATAATTCTTATAAAAAAAACTGCTGCAATTTTGCACAAATTTTTCTGTACATAAATAAATTATTGTTTTCTTTTATTTTTATTTTTCAGCTTTTATGGGTTTGTTTTTTTTTTAGAATTTTGTACAGGTACAAGCAGAAATATTTACTCGAATGGAGGCAATCGCAGTTTGGTCCAAACGATTGCGGGGTTCTGGTTGATCTTCATCCCGTTGGATGACTCCTTGAAAGAAAAGTGAACAATGTTGCAATGCCAATAACTCAATTAAAAGTTTTGCCAACCTTTTCCGCAGCTGCAACTCTACTAAATTCTGCCCATTTCCTTATTTTTGCAGATGCAACACGGCCAAATCCTGTCAAATTTCCTCTCTTTTCGCAGCTACAACACTGCTAAATCCCGCCCATTTATCTATTTTTCCACAGTTGTGACACTGCTAAATTTGGCTTATCTTTCCCTTTTTCTGCATCTGCAACACTACTAAATCTGGCCTATTTTCCCTTTTCCGCAGCTGTAACACTGCTAATTCTGGCCTATTTTCCCTTTTCCGTAGCTGCAACACTGCTAATTCTGGCCTATTTTCCCTTTTCCGCAGCAGAAACACTGCTAAATCTAGCCTATTTTCCCTATTTCGGTAGCTGCGACTCCACCATATCTTTCCGATTTTGGCTGCGACTCTGCTAATTCTACAGTTGAAACATCATTCTATCTCCGCCAGCCTTTGATAGTCTGCTCCACTTTCACCATGCACTCTTATGATTGATGCCAACATGGATGTACCTTATCTTCCCAGTCGACAACGGCCAACTCATGGAAGCACGTGTGCATTTATCTTCCCACCAGTGATGCGACTGTGAGATGGCGCCACCATGGCCAAGTGACGGTTCGAACATTAATTTCAAAGGTACGGGTTCTAACCATAACCATGATTAGGCATGCATTGATGCAGCAAGCAATAATGATTATATTTATCGTTAGTCCCTGTCATCAATCCGCAACCAATCAACTGAAACAAAAACCACGTTTAAGTTGTTACTCGTACTTATGTTATGACCATCATTTTATCTAACTCGTGCGATAATCCTGCCACCGATTTTATTCCAAAAATAATCGTTCCAATTCCCCAAAATAATTGTGCCACTTTTCCAAAAAAGCCCAAATCAACTTCGGCTATCCATCAACCGTGTTTGCATGCAGTCATTCCAACGTCTGAAACTGTAACTGGTGCACTGGCTAGAAGAACTCGCAGAAGCTAAGCAATATGGGTATCGCTATGAGATACGAACCTTTAACAATAGAATCTCTGTGCGAGAATAGAGAACTTTTTGCTATCTTTCAGGAAGTTGGGTGGATGGATTATTTCCAACGATTGAATGGTTTTCATGTGGAAACGGCACTTGAATTTTCTCAAAACCTAACCAGCACCCACTCAGAGGTTCACAGTATAAGGATAGATGTTACAGAGGCAATCATGGCGGAAGTAACAGGATTGCCCAGAATTGGGAGGCAATGGTTTGGTCGGAAGCACCATAACTTGACTGCAACTAAATATTTTCTGGCAGCAAGAGAAAGTGTTCGGCCACGGGGCAGAGGAACAGCATTGGAGACCCTGCCAAGTCCTTGGGACCAGGTCGCAATATTTCTCAAGAAATACATCACTTGTGAGCGTAGGTACCGAGTCGTTTACATAGATGAATTTTTCCTCCTTTCACATTTACGCCATCGCAGATTGCTAAATATGCCATATTATCTTTTAAAATCCCTGCAAAGCATGTCTCATTATGTCAGAGGTGCTCAACATCCCTTATCTTCCCTCACAAATCATGGGTTAATTAAACTGCTAGTCTTAAGGGCCCTTGCACACCATAATTTGACATGGGAACAATTTCTTGCTCAGCCAAGGGTACCCCGAGAACCTGCCTTGGAAGTAGGGGGTATTGAAATAGTGGATGAGGACTGGAGCTCCTCAGATTCAGATAGGGGGAGGGATGGAGTATTATAATACCAATTGGAGGATGAAGAGGAGGTAGATATGGGGGAAGTTGCGACAGCAGCAAACCCTGTTGCAGAAGAAGACACGATGGAAGCTGTGGAAAATGAGGTTGTGGTATTAGAAGATGCAACAGAAGCAGACCCTATAGAAGAAGCAACAAACCCGATACAAATAGCAGTTAGGGTGGCAACTGAAGCAGTAGAGATGGAATCATTAGGAGCTATAGCAGAGGAAGCTGAAACTAGAGCAGCTGTAGAAGCTGCGACAGTGGAAGCGGTATCTGCGGAAGTTGCAATGGCGGAGGAAGAACAACAAAGAGAGGCAATGGAAGGAGGAGACATGGAGTTTCTGGATGTTGAATCCTCCCCTAAAATAAGGGGAACTATAATTCAAGAGGAGGAATTCATCCCTGTTCCCAAAACTATAGAAACTTCTGGTTCACGGAAAAGAAGGAAAAGACCAAGGAACAAGGGCCAGACATCCAATCCGGCAAAAAAGAGAAGAACTAGAGTTGTTACTGTAGCAAAAGCGGTGCATTCGATCAGGGCAAATATTGAAAATCCCATTCTAAAACCCCGATCACCCGTTGTTACATAAGAACCTATTGTAGAAGAACCCCAAATTGAAAATCATCTTTTTGAGACTGAGCTGCTAAAAGAGGAGGTACAAATGCTTTGGAATGAATTACAGAAATGGAAAGAAGCATATAGGAATTAGGCAGAGAAGACCTTGAACACGTTGGTGGAGGCTACAGATTAGTTGGAGAATTCACCTCCTGTTTTGGGGGATGAAGGACATGAAGAAGTAGTATGCCTAGAATGTGGAGATATATTCAAATTGGTAGGGTGTAAAGTCACAGTGCTGAACTTAGCAGCACAAAAATCTGCACAAGCAAGGCAAGAAGGAGAAGAAGAACCTACAGTGGAGCCAATGGAAGGAAATGAGGCAGAAATAGACATAATCCCTGATCTAGAGTTGGAGAAGATGAAGAAATGAAATCCCAGCCATCGGGGGATACTAAATTATTCCTGGGCCAATATCATTTTTCAGAAGACATTGAAGTAACTCAAGAGCAACCTCAGCAGTCTAAAGAAATTGAAAAACAGGAGGCTGTTACACAAGAACCAGTGTCCTTAAAAATATTTGTTGAAGCTGCAACTCAAACAGAAGATGCTGAGATTGAAATACAAGAGAAGGATGTTGCTACACAAAAAACCACCATCCTTAAAAATGGTTGTTGAAGTTGCTAAGGTTGAATTACAGAAACGGGATGCTGCCACACAAGAACCAGCATCCCCAAAAGTATTTGTTGAGACTGCAACACAAACTGAAGCTATTGAGGATGGGATTCATAAGAGGGATGCTGCCACACAAGAACCAACAATCCCAAAATTATTTGTTGAGGCAACCACATAGACAAAGTCCGTTGCAACACTGATGGAAGAGGAAGCTATTACACTACCAATACAAAATGAAAAGGCTAAGGCATTTGGTGACAAGGTAGGAATGCAAATATCTCAAGAAATTATTAATTTAGATTCTAATGATGAGAAAAATGCAGATGGGGGGGAGGATGCAGATGATAGAAGGATTCAGGGCTTGGTTAAAGAGATTTCACTATTGAAACTTGAAGTGAATAAGTGGAAATATCATGCTAATCGGTGTAAGGAAGGGATGGTTCCCCTGTTTGAATATAGAAGGACTATCAAAGAATTAAGGGATAAATGTGCAAAGGAATTAACTTTTCAGATATCTCGGTGGGAAGAGGTGCAAAAATAATTGGAGGAGTTGAAGGAATTCAAATCCATGCAGAAAGATAAAGACCAAATTTATGCCCTCTCTCAGGAATTGTTGAGTTCTAAATCCCCATCCCCTTCCTATCTGGTGTTTTTGTATGAGCAAATGACCCTATTTAAATTGAAATCTTTAAAGGATGGTAGACCTTGTCAATTGATGACCTCTCTTCAGTTCATAGAGACCTTTATGGCAAGCAGTTTCCTTGAGCAGAATCTGTTGTGTGAATTATATTTGCATAATATAGTTTGTTTCATGGATTCTCGCTCTAACCCTATTCCCTAATTAGGAGATGTTCAGTTGAGGGCCTTTGCCTCTTTTGTTAATAATCATGTGCAGTGGGAAGATTCCTTTCAGATAATTTCTAGGAATGAGGCCAGCTCCAATCTATGGATTAGGAGTGAACCTCAATCTCCTCAGGTTCTCATATTAAAACATGGAAGGAGTCTCTTACCTCCTATGAAGACTCAGCATCTGAAGAAGTTACAAGAAAATTTTATCTCTACCTGTGTTGACTTGATCTCCAAACAAAAGCATCTTTCCCTAGAAGGAAGTAAGCACAGGTGGCAAACTTCTTCTTCAGCTTTGAAGAAAAGGGACCCTTACTACCTCAAGAATTTTAAACAGGCTCTTCCCGGGGTAGCAGGATATGACAATTGCATGAAGATGTGTGGACTTCACTGGCTGGGACTCAAGTTCAAATTTCCACTCATATGGTAGCCAGCAAGGCAATACAAGGATAATTATACACTAACCAAAGCAGAAGAGAAACAGTGCTGGGAACATTGGGATGCTTGTAATGGATTTCTGGATGTAGGTAAGGAACCTGAAATTTCCTTCAATTTTTCTACTCAACATGAACAAGGACCAGACTCAAATTCATATTAGTTGGTTGTTGCATGAGGACATGCAAATGTATAGCTAAGGGGATATGTTGGGCCCCAAAATAGCCCCTTTTTTCCCACACTTATCTATACATTTTTCCCTGTTTTGCCTCACCATTCCATAACCTAAGCAAATATCTTCCTAAGCAGAGCATGGATTGCAACAGGTATAATTTATTTATTGCTTCATTTCATTAATGCCTAATTTGTTTATGGTTATGAAATCTATCTTTTGATTTATGCTACTATGAATTGACTTGACAAAGATAGTTCAGAAGCCTTGGAAAGACCACAGGTGTAGAAGCTCGTTGAATCTTTGGAGAAGAGGCATACGTGGTGCCAACTGTTCCTTCCTAAGTACGGTTCCACAAATTGTTGTGACAATTCAAGTGTTCCTCCACGAGGACAGTTGTGACTGGGCCACAACAAAGGATCCAATTAATCATCTAGTCCAATCAGTTAGAATCTATTTCAGTCTCCTAACAGCATGTAATGGCTCAACCCTGAACGCAACGATCTCATTCAAGTTCATTTATGGCTGCAACTGTTCTATTGTAATTCAGCAGCCTGAATCGTAGATCTTCATGGCTTCCCGATATTTGTGGAATGAATTCATGTCATTTTTGTATAAATGTAAAGAGGCGTTCTGAGCCTGGGGTTGGCTAATTAACATTTGATGGTGAGAGATGTAACACAGTATTGTGACTGTGATTCACTATTTTAATACAAGGAGCATATTTCTTTATATCCTTGCGTTTTAATTTTTGTTAGCTCACGGAATCTATGTTACAAGGACAAGGCCCGCCTTCTCACAGAGATTGCCGAGTTAGGTAGATGTTGTAGTTCATTTCAGTTATTTTCAGTGTGGAATTACAGTAGGTATATTTCCAGTTAGGTTCAACAGTGGACCGTTTATGAATTGCATTTCCTTTGGTGTGCTGCAACAGTGTGGTGTGACAGTCGACTATGTAGGCTATTTTTCCTTTGATGCAAAGTGTGTTAGTTAGATGTTACAGTCAAGCTCAGCTCTGATTCTTTTCAGTCATTTATCTTTCTTAGTATTTCCAATTTAGTCAAATTATGGTTCAAGTTTAATTCTAGTTCTTTACTGTTGTTTATATTTCTTAGAATTTATTAGATTATACATGTTATTATTGAGTTATAGTAGTTGCTAATTGAATTAGACAGGTTGTGATTGAATACTGTAGTTTTATATTTTTAGGATTTAACTTCTTTCGAAAGTAAGTCTAGTTTATTTATTCCTATATCAGTAACTGCTGGATTGATATTTGTAGGAAGGTAATTGTACTTTGAATTCTTCGATGGATAAATTAGATTAGTTTTAGCCATGAGATGAGTTTGACTGAGCAGATAGGTAGGATAATTTATCTCCATTCATTCAATTAGCTACTTGAGTGTTTATGCATAGATTGTGCTAATTACCTTTGAAATAAAAAGACTTACCTGGGTTGGCAATTTATATTGAGCATCATGTGCGTGAGTTTCAATTAATTATCATATAGGGTGACCAACAGTTGCCACACTCCAGTCGCACACTCAGTCTAGTCCAAATTCCATGTAGGTTATAGGCTATTGAACTCTTATATAAACGAATCTCTGAGATGGGGTTAATTATTATTTTCGTTGCAACTTTTTTTCAGCAGAAACAAAAACATACTATTCATATTCAAGTTGAATCAAATAGTACATGGATGTTCAAGTCTTTAAAATATTTATCAGCATAATAACTTATCAGAGCTCAGCCTTCTCTAGATAAGACTTTACAAAAAAGGACAATGTAACTTTCAAAACCATATTACCAAAATACGACATCTAGAAATAGTCCCCGAATAGATCACCATTCAAAAATACTTACAAATCCCATATCAAATATGTGATTCCCCTTAAATTCTTCCCACACAATGACCCCTTCCTCGCCTCCCATAGCTTATTTTGACAATTTGTCCGCCAATGAGTTATGTTTCCTGTAGATATGCTCAAAGGATATGTTATTGAAAAGTTGAATTTCTGCCATTATCCTATTGCAGCAGTGAAGAAGAGAGGTAACTTTTAAAATGTATTCTCCACAAGCCCATTTTATGGTGACCCTTGAATCCCCAAAGAATTGAAGGTCCCCAAGACCAAAAATATTTGCCACTTTCAATACACACCAGAGAGAAAGTAGATATGCTTTCATATTGGAACTAATTTTTCACTTTAGTCTCAATGAGTAATAGTGTTACTGATTTAAATAGATTGCTCCACCTGCCGCACATAATCCATATGTAGTCGCACCATCGAAAAAAGCTACTAGACCTGTGAATTGAGGGATGAAAGTGCTCACTTTTTTAATCTTTGAAGATACCTTATCAAAATAGTAGACTTTATGTAAATTCAGAATCTGAATACAAGCATTATGCAAACTCGGATCCGTGTTCTCAAAACTAGCCTTATATCTAGTATGCCATATGGACCAGGATATCAAAACTGGAAAAGCAGGGTGAGATCTACATCTTTTGAACCAGTGAAGTGCACAAATATCAAAATTCCCATTCCCCCAATTCTGCTCAAGCTTCGGAGAGGAACAACACATGTTCCAAATATTTATTGTAAATGCACACTCCACAAAGAGATGATTAGTAGACTCTGAGTTGTTTCTGCATAAAGAACAAAAATTTGTCCCATACCAATCTTTCTTCATAAGATTATCCCAAGTTTTTAGTCTTCCTTGTAACGAAAACCACATAAAACACTTAAATTTCAATGGAACCTATCATTGCCAAATCTGTTTATACCAACAATGCTATGGAAAAATGAAACTTTTTTTTATTATAGCGTTATATGTTGACTTCGTTGTCACCATCTTCGTCGCATAATTTCCATCCCAAATAAGTGAATCCTTCTCTTGAGTAATTTTGTATCCAGTCGAGTTCAAGAACCTTATATAGCTGTCTCATTCATATGCAAACCACCTGCTGAATCCCAAATATTTTGGACTGAACCAATAAGTATCTTGAGCAAATTTATCCTTGGTATTTTTAAATTTATCGAGAGTAATAAGACCATATTCCTTCAATAAACTCATAATATCTTCTGAAAGTTTGTAATTCTCTTCCAAACCCAGGATCGGATCTATACCAACCAATATCTCCTCACCATTTCCTACTCGCCAATAGAGATAATTTTTCATCCAATTGTAGACTTTTAGGAAACCATCCCAAACAGGAGAAACACCTCTTATTCTTTTCTTTGGATTTCTGATCCAGTTGTCAGCCACTTAGCAATTTTTTTAATGAAACGTTGAGTTAATTTATTATTGTCAATTGAAGTGTAATTTTTTTAATTAAAGTACTTCATGCTATAAGGGTGGTATGAATATATTATAAATATATAACCTTCAACCTGAAATTAAGTTCAGCCTTTCAAATTTGATCCCTGATACCTATTCCAAAAATTTATATAAGTTAAATCCATATGTTTATATTGAAATGGTACCATTAATATCCTTAATATTCATTTATACAATCTTTAGACTAATTTTAAAAATCAAATATGCCACATGTCATAATCTGAGCGTTCCTCGTGTCACCCTAGGAAACTAGATATCGACATTTTAACAACAAAATTTATAGAAGTTTTGGTACAAAGAGTTAGCTGGCAAGTCAAAATTTTGTCATAGAAAGAGAGGTCACTCTTTTTGTTAGGAACCCGTGTCAACCCTTCTCTTTACTTTGTTAGTATATTGTTGTTGGACGCATATGCTTTGTAAGTCGTCTCGTAGTATTTGTTGATCCATAGTTTGTATTAGCCCATGGTATTGACCCATAGTATTGGACGCATATGCTTTGTAAGTTGTCCCGTAGTATTATATGTCCCATGGTATTGACCCATAGTATTGGGCATAGACTTAGTATATAAGTGTGTGTTGAGGCCAATGAAGGTACTGTGAAGTTATTTGTATTGAGCTTTCTCAAAGGAGGTTTCCCCCTCGAAGTGGCCTGCGATCAATAAAGTGATTCTGAGTTTTGTTATTTTTGCTATCTTGTGTATTCTCATTAATTAATTGTTGCGGGTTCTTCACATTTGGTATCAGAGCACTTTCTTAGGCTCGCTGGGTGAAATCTCTGCTAAAAAAATTTCGCATCTGTTGCAGGTTCGGATCTGGGAATAATCCCTATCCGCTTAACTGTGGGAAGTACTTGGGAATAATCCCTAAAACTCATTGTGAGGAGTACCATGGGAACCCTGAAGTAGTTGGCCCATTGAGAGGACCTACCAGCGAAAAGGGCAACGACTCCTACCTAATTGACTAGTTCCCACTTGTGAGGTAAACCAAGAGCTGTCATTTGTGGAAAAGCAGTTATCATTTTTACCTGAACTGTGGAGTGGGGGGTACTGCCCCAATACGCAAGCCGTCAGATAGCATTGGTGTCCGAGTGAATCCCCTGAATCGTTAGGAATCCAAGCATACGGGGTCCATATCTATTTTCAGCTACAAAATCGCAGATTTCCTCTGTCTAGAACTGTTGCCGGTAAATTCTGTGCCGTTGCAGATCCATTTGTTATCGATCCCTTCCGCATTGTTTCAGATCCATATGTTGTTGATCCCTTTCATGCCGTTTCAGATCCATCTATTGCCAATCCCTTCAGCGTCGTTGCAGATCTATTTTTGGAAAAACAAAATCCCGTTTTTTCACCATATCTCCCTTGTTCTTTGAAACTTCCCTGACACCCCTGCAATCCCATTCTGCATCTTTCATTTCTGAGGACCCTATCCCAAATTCCACTTCCCAAAGCCAGAAATCTCACATTTGTCTATTTTTAGGGTTTTCCATAACTTCTTCAATTTTCACCCACTCGCCTTCAAATTTTACCACAGTATTCATTTCATATTTCTACTTTTTTGTCTCTCTTTGTCAAATTTCCTCATTATTTTACCCTGCTTCTGAAATCCCCCTTTTCTGCTTCCCTATCCCTTTGAAAGTGTCCAAAACCTAGTCCAACCCAAATTACCCATCAAATTTTTTCCCAAATCCATATTTTTCTTTACTAAAACAGTTTCTGTTTTTGTTTATCTACCCACTCAAAAAAAAAAAAAACTCTTGGTTATGGTTGTCACCCGTGTAGGAGCAAAAAACATGGAGGAAGCACTTGCAGTCGTCCAAACCAAACTCCAGGATCTTGATGAAAATTTTATCAGCCTCCATCTTCAGCATTCAGCCATTAACAATAACCGACAGCCATAATCTTTGTAGCAACTGGGTTCTCTTCTTCTAGCAGCTTTTGTGGGCCGAAGCTTGATTTTCCTTGCTTCAATGGTACTGATCCGACTGGATGGATATACCGAGTAGAAAAATATTTCAGTCTACATAATACTTTTGATTTCCAAAAAGTTCCACTTGCATCCTTTCATTTGGAATAGGAAGCCCTTCAATGGTACCGTTGGTACATCAAAGCTCATCACGATCCAAACTGGACAGATTTTTGCCAACTCCTTTTGCAACAATTTGGTCCTAGTGTTTTTGATGACTTCACGGGAGCACTCACTAAACTTCGCCAAATTGGCACAGTGAGAGAGTATCAGATAGAATTTGAGAAACTGGCCAATCACACAGAAGGATTGTCTAATGAATTCTACAGGAGTTGTTTTATCAATGGTCTCAAGGATGAAATCCGCTCAGAGGTCAAAATGTTATGTTCCAACGAAATGATGGAAGTCCTAGGGTTGGCTAAGTTGGCAGAGGACAAGATCGCATCCCAACAATGCTCCAAACCCACCTTTGTTCCCTTCAGAAATATGGGTTCCCAACGACCTCCCATCAGCCAGCTCCTCGACCAACTCATATCAAGCATTTGTCTGAACCAAAGATGTGGGCACGCCGAGAAAAAGGGCTTTGTTATAATTGTGATGAGAAATTCACTCAGGGACATAGATGTGTTGAGCAAAAGCTCTATATCTTGGATTTGGATTCTCCGCCTGCCTCTGAACTTGGTGAAGAAGCTCCAGATACAATAGATGATCAGGCTGACATTCAGCACTCCCCTGTTGACCCCCCATCTTAGGATGACCCACCAGAGATCTATCTCCATGCTATAACCGACATCACCACCCCACAAACAATGCGGGTCAAGGGTTACTTCAAGAATCTCCCTCTTACCATACTCATTGATTCTGGTAGCACTCATAACTTCATTAACCCTCGGATTTCCAAACAGGCTGATTGTTTTGTCCATCCTTGCTCCAACTTTGAAGTCATGGTTGCCAATGGGGGCACCTTACCGTGCAAGGGGAAGTGTCACAATGTGTGTATCTCTCTGGAAGATTATAACCTGCGCTCTGACATGTTTGCCTTATCCTTAGGGGGATGTGATGTGGTTTTGGGCGTTCAATGGTTACGCACTCTTGGCCCCATTTTATGGGATTTTGCTAAACTTTGGTTGTAGTTTTCAGTCAATGGGACACAACATAAATTTACAGGCTTACAACCAGGGTCTCTTCGCATCATTAGTTCACATCGCCTGGAAAAGATCCTTAAGAATAATTCACATGGTGTCATCACTTAGCTCCATTCCATTCAGATGCACCCATCAACGGTCTCCACTACTTCCTTCGATAGATAGGCAAGTTTCTTTACTAAACCAGTGGGCTTGTCGCCTTCAAGAGACCTTTCTGGTAAGAATTTCGCCGCATCTACATTTCAAAAGGAACTGATGGCTATTTTGCATGCAGGACAGAAGTGGCATCCATCCCTATTAGGGAATTATTTTTGCCTCAAGACTGATCTCCAGAGTCTAGAAAACTTCCTGGAACAACGGGTCTCCTCCCCAGCACACCTGAAATGGATTATCCAACTCATGGGTTCTTCCTATGCGATCTTTTACAAGAAGGGTAAAGACAATCTGGTGGCAGATGCTCCTTCTCGCACACTTGATGACCCAATTTCTCTTATGGCTATTTCTCTACTTGTTCCACATTGGTTGCAATCTGATCAACAGAGCTATCTCTTCTATGAACTCCATGCTTCTCCATCGGCAAGGCACTCTGGATTCCTCAAAACGTATGACCAGGAACAATGTAACTTCTTTTGGCATAGACTAAAAATGACCATTCAACAGATGGTGGCTGACTGTGATACTTGTCAGGTCAACAAGGGTGAAACGACACTCCTTTCAAGACTGCTCGAACCCTTTCTCATCCCTACACAGATTTGGACAACTATTTCTATGGCTTTCCTTGAAGCGCTCCGGTGGTACAATACCACATCTAAAATGACACCATATGAAGCAGTCTATGGACAGGCACCGCCAGTTCTTCTTCCATACACCCTCAATAGTTCCCCAGTTCAGGAAATTGACTCGGTTCTTCGAAACCATGATCAGATTCTTCTCATTCTGCAGGACAATATTCACATGGAAATAATTCCACTGAAACAACACACCGATCAGCACCATTCTGAGCGTCATTTTCACGCAGCTGATATGGTTCTTCTTTGTCTACATCCTTCCAGGAAATTTTCCCTGAAACTCAAAAGGCATCAGCTTCTCTCTCACTCTATCACAGAGGCATTAATTCAGTGGCACGGAATGCAACCCGAGGATGCTACAGGGGAACTACTCCTTCAGATTCTACATCAATTTCCACATCTAAAGCTTTGAGGACAAAGATTTTTCTAATGGAGAGGGGATGTTAGGAACCGATGTCAACCCTTCTATTTACTTTGTTAGTATATTGTTGTTGGACGCATATTCTTTGTAAGTCGTCCCATAGTATTTGTTGATCTATAGTTTGTATTAGCCCATGGTATTGACCCATAGTATTGGACGCATATGTTTTGTAAGTCGTCCCATAGTATTATATGTCCCATGGTATTGACCCATAGTATTGGGAATAGACTTAGTATATAAGTGTGTGTTGAGGCCAATGAAGGTACCATGAATTTATTTGTATTGAGATTGCTCAAAGGAGGTTTCCCCCTCGAAGTGGCCTACGGTCAATAAAGCGATTCTAAGTTCTGTTATTTCTGTTATCTCGTGTATTCTCATTATTTAATTGTTGCGGGTTCTTCACACTTTTGTCAGGTTGTTCTATTTCGAGGTGTTGGAAGTAGATGCTAAAGAGAAAGAGCGTCTTCTCTTGTTAGGATATCTCATCATTCACTTTTGTACTTTGCATACATGTATTTTGCATGCATTGAATGCACCCGCATGCTGCCCAGTCACCAGTATGATGCCTCCAGCACCTAGTCCCTAGTCTCCCAGCACTCGGGAGCTACTTTCCACTCAGATTTAGCCCTCCTAGCCTGTCATGTGCCCACTTCTCACCTTCCACTACAGAAGGGCGCCTTTCTCACATATTAGTCCAGTTACACTTCAGTTATCACTCTGATTTACCTTCGATTCACCCATAACTGATGTTATCACTTCGATTGACCTCCAATGAGACATGACTGACATTTCTAAGTGTATTTAAACCCTCATGTGCCCTCCACTGAGCCTCCATCCCTTTATTAGTGCCACTTACCATCAATTACACATATTACACTCAGTTTGACTCAGTTTGACACATGTTTGACAATGACTTGTGCATTGATGACCACCACTGATTGATGATGAGGACACCTAGTTGGATCCAAGCTATTCCATTCAGTTAATTCGAATGACCTCCTTGGTTAATTCGAATTGCTCACTCATTGTGACAGTATTGTATTGTATTTTCACCCTTATTCGGATTATAGAGCACTGATGCATGCTTTTGTACAGTTTACACCATATTTTCTGAGTTTCATCTATTGTGATTGATTTACTTGTTCATTAGATCTGTTGTGGCTAATTTTACATGGTATTAGATCCATTGCAGGGAAAAAATCTCTTTCCTACAGGTGTTCTACAAGAAGATTTGAGTGAATTTTCTCAAAATTACTGAAGTTTTGGCATGAAAGATCTCATGTGCATTTGCTCATGTGTATGCAAAGCATAAAAATACACTCCAATCCACTCTAGAAGCTTGAGTTTTCTACATAATTCCTGGATTTGATACATTGGACCCATTCAACTTGCTTGATCTCCAATCCCAGGTGTGATGCAACTCTAAAAGGGTGGATTGTTCGACCTAATGGTTATTGTTTGTGTGTGATTTGCAGGTTTCTTACTTCTTCCATTTGCATTCGCTAATGCAGAGATGGAGACTTCTTCTTCACAAAATATTCTTACTCCATTCAACTCTGATGAATGGAAACCACAGATGATTGCATTCTTGAAGAGACAATGTCTTTTTGATATGTGCATTGGTAATACAAGAGATTTTGATTCCGATGAAGAGGAGAATGATTGGCTCAATGATTGTGACAGAGCTTTTGGAGAAATATGTCTTGTTATGTCTCCTTGTATGCGCTACCTCAATAATACTACTGAAAATCCAAGTGATCTATGGGTCCAACTTGACAGAGAATTTGAAAAGCAGGAAGAAGAGGATCATGCTAGCCTTTTGGAGAACAAGCCCAGTGAGATATCCTTATGTGTTCTTTCCGATCATGTCTTGGCCTCAACAATTGTTCAAGATGAAGAAGAAATTGTAGATTCAAAACTCACTCTCTCAATGTCTTCTATTTCGAATTCTGAGCAAGATAAACCAGCTCATACTCTAGATTCCGAAGAGGTTCTTGAATCCTCTTTTTCACATGAGTTTGTCAGCATGCAGAATAATGATCTAATTGATGTTTTAGAGGTAAAATTTGATTTTGGAGATGAATCATTCGTCCTCCTTGATTGCATGCCCCCTATAAACTTTTGTTATATCATTTGCACAGTTTCTCAATTTTTTAATGAAGATGAAGAGCACTACCATTCGCTTGAGTTCAATTCTCATGCACTTTTTGCTGATTTTGGTTTTGATCTCACCCTTGTTGGTTCAAAGGAGATCTCAAGAAACCATTCATCTATTCTTGGAGCTGATTTAACTTCTATTGATAAGAAGTTCAAGTTTCAAGAGCTATTTGATCTTATTGGAGCTTATCCTACCTCACTTGGTTCGAATCACAGGTTCCAGGATCATCCTCATATTTTCATATTTGTTCTCACCATTTTCGGTATGAAGAGCAAGTTCATAAAATCTCCACATTCGCTTGCATCCACTGATGGAGAATTCAAGCACATGTTTTTGGAGCATGGTCCATTTACTCCCAAGAGTAAGATACCTCCAGACATATCTACTTGATTTTGGAGCAGTTAAATCTTTTGGTGTGCTACAGTTTATTTTGAGGGCGGGTATTTTTCCCATGAGGTTTTTCCCATTTCCTCGGTTTATTGACTATTCTTAGTTTGGATTATTATTGTATTGTGGTGACCTTTGGTCTCAGTAACCAGGGCACTACATTTTATTTTTTTTACATCATAGTATAGCTTGAGGGGGGGTGTTAGGATATCTTATCATTCACTTTTGTACTTTGCATGCATGCATCCATTACATGCACCCGCATGCTACCCAGTCACCAGTATGATGCCTCCAGCACCTAGTCCCTAGTCTCCCAGCACTCGGGAGCTATTTTCCACTCAGATTTAGCCCTCCTAGCCTGTCATGCGCCCACATCTCACTTTCCACTGCAGAAGGGTGCCTTTCTCACCTACTAGTCCAATTACACTTCAGTTATCACTCTGATTTACCTCTGATTGACCCATAACTGATGTTATCACTCCGATTGACCTCCGATGAGACATGACTGACAGTTCTGAGTGCAGTTAAGCCCTCATGCACCCTCCATTGAGCCTCCATCCCTATATTAGTGCCACTTACCATCAGTTACACTTATTACACTCAATTAGACTCAGTTTGACACATGTTTGACAGTGACTTGTGCATTGATGACCACCACTGATTGATGATGAGGAATCCTAGTTGGAGCCAAGCTATTCCATTCAGTTAATTCGAATGACCTCCTTGGTTAATTCGAATTTCTCACTCATTGTGACAGTATTGTATTGTATTTTCACCCTTATTGGGATTATAGAGCACTAATGCATGCTTTTGCACAGTTTACACCATATTTTCTGAGTTTCATCTATTGTGATTGATTTACTTGTTCATTAGATTTGATGTGACTCATTTTACATCTCCTTCCTCCAGGGATGATTTTTAGGAGTGGAAAAAGTAGATATTGGCACTCTAAACATAAATTTCATAGGAACATTGCTTCACACAGTTTGCTGGCAAGTAGAAATATCCACAGAGAAAGAGTGGTCGCTCTTTCTCCAAGTTCTATTTTTACAATTCCCTCGTAAATGAGGGGGCGGTCGACCCTTCTTTCCAATATTATTTTCGTAATAGTTCGAGACTGCAATAAGGGTCGGTCGATCCTTCTTGTGTTCTCCATTCTGGATATAGGTGAATTGCTAAATAAATGTTTTCACAATTATCTACTAAACGAAGGGGCGTCCGATCCTTCTTGTCGGAAAACAAAAGCCGAGACAAACAATTTGTATATGTTATAACTTAGTTGATGTCCGGTCCCTACTATTTATTGTGGAAGTCAGAAGTCGAGAATTGTCGGCCTAGCCTTCGTAGATCAAATAGTTTTACATTTCTCTCATAAATGAAGAGTTGGTCGACCCTTCTTGTGATCAATAGTATTCCGATGTTCACCATTATAGATATACATGAATTGAAGTTTTAGCCTTCGTAGGTTGAATATTTTTACAATTCCCTCATAAATGAAGGGACGTCCAACCCTTCTTCTTCCCAGTATTCTATTCATAATAATTCTAGAATGCAAGAAGGGTCAGTCGATCCTTCTTGCTTTCGTCATTCTAGATATAGGTGAATTGTTGGATATATTTGTTCACAATTATCTACTAAATGAAGGGGCAGTCGATCCTTCTCGTCGAAAAATGGAAGTCGAGACAAACATTTTTATATTTTAGAAATTAGATGATGTACGGGTCCCTACTATTTACAGCGAAAGTCGGAAGTCGGGAATTGTCGACATAGCCTTCGTAGATTAAATATTTTTACAATTATCTCGTAAATGAAGGGTCAGTCGACCCTTGTTGTTCTCAGTATTCTTCTTTTGTTCACCATTTTGGATATAAATGAATTGACCGCCTAGCATTAGTAGGTTGAATATTTTTAAAATTCTATCATAAATAAACGGGCAGGAGACGCTTCTTCTGCCCAATATTCTTTTCGTAATATTTCTAAACTACAAGAAGGTTCGGTCGATCCTTCTTGTGTTCGTCATTCTGGATATATATAAATGTTGGATATAGGTGTTCACAATCATCCACTAAACGAAGGAGCGTCCAATTCTTCCATTTGAAGTCCAGACAAACTTTTTTATATATTATAACTTAGGTTATATCCAAATTCCTGCTATTTACAGCGGAAATCGGAAGGCGGGAATTGTCGGCGTAGCCTTTGCAGATTAAATATTTTTACATTTCTCTCGTAAATGAAGGGTCGTTCAACCCTTCTTGTGCTCAGTATTCTTACAGTGTTTACCATTTTGGATATACATGAATTGACGCTCTATCCCTCGTAGGGTGAATATGTTTTCAATTCCCTCATAAATGAAGGGGCGTCCGACCCTTCAACTTCCCAATATTCTTTTAATAATAGTTTTAGACTGGAGGAAGGGTTGGTCGATCTTTCTTGTACTCAGTATTCTTCCATTGTTCACCATTTTGGATATACATCAATTGACGGCCCAACCTTCGTAGCTTGAATAGTTTTACAATTCCCTCATAAATCAAGGGGTGGTCGACCCTTCTTTTTCCCAGTATTCATTTCATAATAGTTCTAACCTGCAAGATGGGTCAGTCGATCCTTCTTGTATTCACCATTCTGGATATAGGAAATTGTTGGATATAGATGTTCACAATTATCTACTGAACGAAGGGGCGGATGATCTTTCTTGTCAGAAAACGGAAGTCGAGAAAAATATTTTTTATATGTTATAACTTATCTGACGTCTAGATCCCGACTATTTACAGCAGAAGTTGAAAGTCAGGAATTGTCAACCTAGACTTCGTACATTAAATAGTTTTACATTTCTGTCGTAAATGAAGGATCGATCAACCCCTCTTGTGCTCAGTATTCTTCCAATGTTCACCATTTTAGATATACATGAATTGATGGGCTATCCTCGGTAGGTTGAATATTTTTACAATTCCCTCATAAATGAAGGGGCATCCGACCCTTCTTGTGCCCAGTATTTTGTTCATAATAGTTCTAGACTGCAAGAAGGGTCGGTTGATCACTTCTTGTGCTCACCATTCTGGATACAGGTGAATTGTTGGATATAGGTGTTCACAAGTCTCTACTAAACGAAGGGGCGACCGATCTTTCTTGTAGGAAGTCAGAAGTCGGGACAAACAATTTTTATATGTTATAACTTAGATGATGTCCGGGTCCCAACTATTTACAACGGAAGTCGGAAGTCGGGAATTGTCAGCCTAGACTTCGTAGATTAAATACTTTTACATTTCTCTCGTAAATGAAGGGTCGGCTGACCCTTCTAATTGACTTATTTGATAATATATACTAGTCGAAAAAATATTCTTTGTTTAAAATAAATATTATTTTTAATGTGCTCCTATTATTTTATATTTCATAAATCGCTTCTTAAATGGGTTTTGATTCTGAATAGTGTGTCCTATTATTTTATATTTCTAAAATCGCTTATGAAATGGATTTTGGTTCTCAACAATGTGTGGACATGATTTTGAATGGATTCAAATTTACTGAAGGAATCTCTTTTCCAGAAAGAAAAATATTGCATAATATCAACATTCATGGTGGATGTATCATTGTAAATGTTACCAAGAATTTAAATGCAAGTCTTCAATTTCTCTATCCATCAGAAGGTGCAGATACATTGTCAAAGGCAGTTGGTGGTTATATTCAATGGCCTGTATCTGAGATCGTTAACCACGTTGGGTCTACTCTTTGCGAAAATGAGGTGAATGATATACCAGCTTCTACTCCATCGAGTATAGGACATATCATAACAACTGAGAATAAATCTTATTTTATTGTGAAAAAAGTTAAGTTGTTACATAAGTGTTCAGAATGCAAGGATTGCATTTCCATAGGTTTTGTAACAAATGTGAGTGGGACTAATTTTGTTGTGGGAACATGTTTGGGTGACTTATCCTTTGGTATTCTGGTGGATGAAGTGGTGTTTTCTCGTATGGCATGTTGTTCAAGGTTTACCAATGGAGGTTTTGTTGTATGGCCGATTAATAAAGTCGTAGATTTTAATACAGAAACAATGATTTATGTCGAAAGCAATTTCACAATAATCAATCTAAAACTACTTTGAAAGTATTAAGAGAAAATTACAATGTCATGTTTGTGGGAGAGAAAGTTAATTTGATACATCATTGTTCTTTAAAGCCACATTATGTTGCTCGGGGAATAGTGTCAACTATTTTTTAGAGAGACATTGTACAATTCAAAGCACTAGACGCTGGTGAGTTTGGTATTTTAGTTCATAAAGTCTTCTGCAATTGTGAGGATTGTGGTGTATTTGAAGGCTCTCTTATAAGATGGGCTGCAAACAATTTGCTTGACCTCGATGATGTTCCTTTGGATGTTATACTAAAACAAAAAACAGACGAAGATATGGTCAACATTTGAAATATTTTTGAAGAATGTCCTTTACAGATGGTCCTTCCAGGTACTCCCCATTGTGAATATATAGATGTTAAAGGTAATAGAACAAGGCCATACAATTCTATAAAGCGGCAAGCTGGAACTAAAATTTCCGAAAGAAATTCAATATCGGTACCTTATAGGCTTGGAATTGATCAGGGTGCATTCCTTTCAAAAATTGTCACTGAACATTGTTGCTCAAATATTTGTATGTCAAAAATTTCACTTCAATCAATAGTTGAATGTGTGAATAAATTTCATAATATGAATGGAAATTCAACAAGACATTATGTTATAAATTATATGGGATCAAATGCTCATGTGGCCAAAGAAGGAGGTGACAGAAAAAGAAGCATGTTTACAATGAGATTAGACACAATAGATGCCTGTCAAAATGCATAGTATAAATGCCATGGGATAAAAATGATCACTTTCTACAATTATAAAAGCATGTTCTTGAATGGTGATGTGAGAGTTGTGCATGGTAACAGTGGCTTGGAAAAATCTAGGGCGAACACTGCTGCGCTGGTAGCTACTATTAATAAAATTGTAGAAGAGAATTCAGACAAATCTCCACATCTTACGTGATTAATCAGTGAAGATTGAACAAGGACAACCTTGAAATTATTGCCATCTAATATGTCCCATTGTTTGCTGTGAAAAATGGCAAATGAAGAAATTGAAAGTATCGGTTTGCCTCTAGTATCACAATCCTCCTTTAGCAAGGTGATGAGAGAAGATTTTCAAGATGTTGAAATTTATAAATCAAACTCCTTCGCAAGGTGTAAAGAGTGCATTACAATACATGATAGGCTTAAGAGGACCACTGATCCAACTGAGGTGAAAAGGTTGTGAGGAAATCAAGCAGCTCATAATAAATATATTGCAAGTTGTCATCAAGTATATTATTCTCACAGATTAGCTTCACAAAAAAATCCAAATACTTTTCTGAGTATTGTTCATGACAAAATGGATAAGTCAAAGACTTCCATTCCAAGGATGGGTAAGAAGGAAAAAGCTTTTAGTAATGTTATGAATCTTCCCATATCATTGACTGGAATGTTGACTCATGGGCACAAGACTGGGGGTTTTGGCCATTTCAGCCTCTCATTTTTAGAGATGGGATCGAATTTCATTGTGACATCCTTGGCTAAATGCTTGAAGTGTCTTGAAGAACCAATGGTTGATAATATGGTGATTTGTTCTACAAAGGAGAAACATCTAAGAACCAATTGCATGATGGTTTATTACAATCAGAGTCATATGAAAAGTGTTTGATATATAGACAAGATGTAATGCAAAATGATATATTATGTGTTAATGGTACTAATCAATGCATGCCAAATAGAAAACTACCACCCATATTGTTGTTGCAAATGGATAATTGTTCAAGCGATAACAAAAGCCGCTTTGTATTTGCATTTTTATCTCTTTTAGCAGCAAGGAGAGTGTTCGAGATAGTTGAAGTTGGATTCCTCCCGGTCGGACACACCCGTGAAGACATAGATGGAACTTATGGAAGGTTATCAGTAAAGCTAATGCGCAAGGATATATTTTCACTCTCGGAAATTATGGACATGTGAAGATCAAAATTTCTATGTCCCTTATCTAATTGATGAAATTTACGATTTTAAGAGTTTTGTGAAACCTCACCTTTATGATGGAAATGCCAAGATCATCGGTAGCAAAAAATGTCATTTTTAAAAATTTCAGCTCATAGATAACATTCAAGTCATGCAACGGAGGGCATCACTTCGGGACGAAGCTTGTTCGTCTCCTATTCATCTCTAGTGGTCATTGCCAGATGGTAGCGCAGACTTGTCGGTGGGACATCCTAGGTTATTAAATATGCAATCAAAAAGACCTTTGGACATTGACGAAATTTTAAAAAAAAGAATAGAAACATATATTTCATTTTGGAATCGAGAGATTGAGAAGGGAGGTGAACAATTTTGGCATCCAAAGTTAAATTATTGGGAGGCTGCATATAAATCTTTGGACAGTCCCTTCGAGAGTGTTGATCAGTCATCAACTAAATTTTTGCCATCGACAAACCATGATATTCATATTAGTGAACCTACAAGATCTGAACATGAAATTATGGATGCATATTTGAAGGAAAATGTTCATGCTTTGCAAGATTGCTATGTTGGACTAGTAATTAAAATATGTTCATCATATATGCACTTCTAAAACCAACATCGAGAGAATCTTATTATAAAATGCAATGCAGTAATGACATGTAGTACCAAGCCATTCATGTAGACTCAACATTCTTAATGCAACAAGCCTAGAGATGAATTCATTCCAACAGTGGATGTTGTAAAGGGCCAAATGGTCATTGTGCAATCACCAGAGCCAGATTGTGCAATCTAGTTGGGTAGGATGATTGGTAATATTTATCAAGATTCAAATGCTAGTATTGTTGGGTCTTACAAAGTAAAGGTGCAATGGTGGAATCCAATAGGAGCATCGAAGGATCTGAAGGTATTGTACAAAAACTGCTTAGATAGAAAACAACAATGGGTTGTTGGTGCAGAAGAAAATATGATAATCGATGTAAATAGCATCATATGGGCATGGTCACAAAGGCAATAATGGACAAGAAAAAAATTTAGAATAAATGAGAAGGGCCTTGCAACAGTTAAGGCACGATGAGAACATATGGGGCATAGTGTTCAAAGTGGGATGGATGTTCCTACGGATATCATGTCACGTCCCCATCTAGACCCTATCACTTTAACATTCTAAATGATGTAATATTGTTATGAAATCGTGGTGAGGAGCTCAAGGCCAAGGCCCCACCATCGATTTATTGATGCATATGGTTTGCGTGCTAGCCAGGCACATTGGAACTTCAACATCATGTAATATGCATTTTAATAAAAATACCCACAACTAGCTATGCAATGCAACAAAGAGATGGGGGCATGATTTCACAAGGAATTGGGAGGGAAAACATTCAAACCCTTGAGCCACTCAAGTCAAGCCAAGTGTCAATGAGAGAACCCATCAAACCCTCAACTAACCATGTTGACTTTTGTACCCAATCATTGATTTCTCCCAAGAGTTGGTTGAGGTAGTTAATGCCTTGGGGAATGGGAGGTATGGCTGTCCAAATTCGGGTATGGGCAAACCATCCTGCATGGGAATTCGCGTTTTGCTTCTTGGGCAAGAAAAGAGCCATGAATTTTCCCCCAAGCCATTATCCATGATCATTCCTTCTCCCTCACGAGTTTGGAGCTACCTGGGCGTTTTCCAGGCATGTTTGATGTGTTTTCCTTCATTCTCCCAGTAGAGAAGGACGTTTTTGTGTTGTATACCAGTGGGGAAGAAGGGGAATGGAACGAGGGTTCCATAGAGACCATTTTCTGTTGTTAAATGCTGAGAGAGTTGGGGAGAAAACGTTTTTCCTCCCTGTGGATGCATTTCTCTTCCCACAGCTCGTTTTGGGTGAGCCATGATTTGGGGAAAATCTATGGCCATCTTGTTGTGAATTCCATTACTGGAAATGTGTATCTATGCCCAATGTTTGTGCTTGCTGTGTGAGAAATGAATATGTTGGGGTATGGGTATGGGTATTCATTGCTTTGGCTTGAGCTTGAGAGTAAGCATCCAGGGTTCAATTGTGGCATGATAAACCCATCTATGGACTGGCTTGGTTCAGATGGAATGATTAATTGGCTGTGAATGAGCTTTGTCCCCCCTTTCCTTGTGAGAATCATGCCCAGCTCGGGGGTGGCCTTCGGACGGACTCAGTATAAGCTGTCGAAGAGCCTATGGTTGGGTGGAACGTTGCAGCGACATAGCTAGTTGCTTGGGGCAGTTGCAAAATGAAGATAAGTGTTTTTATGTCTATGTATTTACTTCTGCAATGTTTAATTAATGATTATTTTGATATGCTAGATGAGCATGAATTGTGTGTGGATGTTGTTTTAATTCCGCTGTGCATAATTGATTTGTTTTACATCTGCACACTCATATTTTAATTATATGAATCTAACGAATGGGCTTAGATCGTGTGAAAGCCCCGAATTTGGCATCATGTTCCCTGCCTTGCATTGGATAAATGGGTGGGTACGTGACAGATGGTATCAGAGCTGTTGGTTGCAGCATTGGGCCTTTATGGGCTACCTATCATAGTTGCAGAGGTAAGTATGCTTCCTGCTCAGCACTGATAGTTAAGAAAAATTTCAAAATTTTCAAATTTTCAAAATTTTTCTAAGTGTCTATGAGTTTCTGCCCGAAACTGCGGAAGGAATTTCCGAATCTCTTCCGAAACTGTGGAAGGAATTTTCGAATCTCTTCCGAAATTGAGGAAGAACTCCACAAGTTGCTCCGAAACAAGGAATTTCAACCATTTTTCAGGGAGATTTTCAGGTGCCGAAAATGGAAAAATCGCCCTCGACCCGCCCTGCAGTGGCGCAGGGAATCCACAAGGGGGCAAGCCCCCTTGACCCCCGTCGTCCCCCGGAAGACAATCGTTGAAAGTGTGAAATGCATTCTTGGGATGAGAAGCAGGAATTGCATAGAAGGTTGTGGAGAGAAATTCATTGTAATATGAATTGCAGAAAAGCAATGGGAGCAGCAAGACAACGTTGATAAGAGGGAAACTTCTCACCTTAACTATTCTGTTGTAACATAGGAATTTCATGCTTGAAAAATAGAAACTAAGAATGTTTTACATTGTATTAAATTACTACTTGGTGAGAAATGACGGCTAATGATTCCTTGCGTGCTTGGTAGGGAAACCAAGAAAAAGGATCAGCTATGACATGGAGAAGGGACCCCAGGTCATGCTTGGAAAGAGATAATTCCTTAACTCCACTATTGCTATTGTCCTTGTATTTTAAAAGTTTTATATGCATAGAAGCTATGGCATAGGAATGTTGGAAATGCAAAAGGGATAGATAGATGGCATATTGCACAAGTGCATGTGAAAATGTTTTTGCATGAATATGATATTGCATATTGGTAAAAAAAAGTGAGAATTTACATATGCAATGAGCCACTTAAAATCAAATGATGGTGGTTGTTAATAATTAGTTGTGTTCGCATAGGTTGTAGGACCAGAGACAACCGCAGCATGGCTAAGGATGTGGATGATGATTGTTGCATACAACCTCATGAAGAGAGGATGGTGCAACAAATCCATGATCATGATGTTGGCAAAAGGACTGAGTAGCCTTGGTAAGAGGTTGGCTGATCAAGTAACATCAAGCGATATTAATAACAACCATGCAGGTAAGAGTTAACTGTGCTTAATTGCATGAATGTTGAAAGAGGATTTGGTGAGTCTCTTCAACTAAGCTTAAACTATGATGATTTGGTTTGCATGTGGTATTGAGTACCTAAATGTGAATGTTAACCTACCAAGTATGGTCAGATGTGGGTAAATGAAGGCAAGGAGCCTTACACCCTATAGTTTCTAGAAACCTCAACGCATTCATATGAATTCATATCATGCCATTTGTGAATATTGGTTGTGAGTTTAACAACCAAAGCAACTGAGGACTTATGGACCTATCATGGTAGTGCATACTGTATGTAGTAATCATGGTTAGGCCATAGTATGTTTGAATGCATAGTATTCATGAAATCATGCAAGATGGCATTGAAATATTCGGTAAATGTTGTAAATATGCATGCATGTGTAGGTGCACATGTTGAAATGCATTGTGTGAATGCATGGGTATGACATATATATGTTTCAATGCAGTTAGATAATAGATGAAATGGTGGACTATTGCTAATCCTGAGACCATTCCATAAGCTGCTATGAATGCAAGAGAAGGACTGCATGAAGAAGGTAGACATATGATGGGCTACCAGAGCACTCTGTTGGAAGGATAGAGCTGCATGGAATATGAAGTAATGAGTATTTACAGTTATTTAAATTGCATGGATAGTGTGACTATGTCTTGCAATTTTATTGTGATAATGATGCATATATAGAAATGTATATATATTTCATTGCATTTCAAATGTTAAATAGCTGAAGGTGTTTGAATTATTGAATATTATAATTCTAAGATCACTTCAGTGACTGTTATGGCAATGAATGATTATGTGCATAGATACTCACAACATGTTTGGCTGATTGAAGTTTCAGTTTTTAGGTAGAAAAATCTTGCGTATGGCAATGATGATAAATCCATAGTAAAGACCGAGATATACCATGTGCAGAAGCCAAGGTTATGAGAAGGTTCTCATAGTTGTAAATTTATGCATGAAACAAATCTGAAAATTGTCTGGTTTAAGTTTATGAGAATAGTCTCATAGTTGCAAATCTAATTTCTGTAGGAAAACAGATTTACAAATTTCAGATTTGAGAATTTGCTTATAATTGCTAATGATTGTTTAGCTTATATAGAATTGTGTCAGGAGGACATGTTATAGGTGGATGTTCATGTATGGTAGCAAGGGTGAAACCATAATAGGCAGAGTGATGCCACTTACAAGAGCCAGACAATATGAGGAGAGACTCATTGCTAAGCAAATCAATTTCTGTAGAAGACAGAATTGTAAATTCATATTGAATTTAATTATTAATGCTATTGATTGGTTATGGAACAATCATATTTGAAGCTTATTGTTAAATGTTGCTAACTGTTTGGCTCTTTGATAAAGTGTGTCAGGATGACACATTGCAGGAAAACCATGTGTGATGGCCTGCAGAAGCCAAACTAGATGGGAAGAATCCCATGCTTTGAAAATAGGTTTCGGGTGAAACGTCATTGTAAATGTTGATAATGTCTCAGCCGAACTGCATGTTGGTAAAGCATGTGAGTGAGACAATAAATTATGCCAAGAAGGCATGTGTGGGTTATGGCAATGTGAGTGAGACAATAAATTATGCCAAGAAGGCATGTGTGGGTTATGGCATGTAAAAAGATTGGGGTAGCAAACCAAAGGACTGTTGACTCAGAGAAAGGATCCCCCATTCTTCGCAAATGAATAAAATATACATCTGTGAAACGAATGAGTATTTGGTAACCCTAACTAAGGATATACATGTTTGGTTATTAGATTTAATATGCAGAGCATGTTTTATTATTTCATTATTGTTCCAGACTACTTGAGTATGACTAAGGCCTACATGGCTCACATCGGAAAGGGATGCATACCTTTCGGGTGATGGGTTATGTTAGGGTTTCAATATTGACTACACCCTAAGGGAATGGATGCATTCTTGGTGTTTCAATACTTGATAGTGAATGTTATGAAATATGGTTACAATTTTAGAGTAGCAATATTGATGAGTCTGCTTATCCTTCTTGTGCTATCAGCTTACACAGATGCAATTTGGTGTTGCACGTAAGAGACAAAGTGAAGAAAGGGTGCTCAAGAGGACTGTATGGGCAGTGGTAACCTTTCTACGCTCACACTAAAGGACACTAGAAGAGATGGATAGGCCCGAGGAGCTGTGTTGCAGAAAAGGGGTATCATCCTTGTGTAGTGTGAGTGGGAATTGTGGGGCCATGCTAGCCTGCAATCAAGTGAGTCACCTATGGAGTTCCTGGAGGGAACCACTGGTTGCATAAGAAAAGGAGCCACGTAATCATATTATGTTGTTCATATTGCCTGATAAACCCAGTCGATGTACTGGCTTGGCAATGGTTGTTGTATGCCTGATAAACCCAGTCGGTGTACTGGCTTGGCATTGGTTATTTGGGTGTTGTGGCGAATGGTTGCTGGATGCCTGATAAACCCAGTCGGTGTACTGGCTTGGCATTGGTTATTTGCATGTTGTAGAGGTATTGGTGAAGGGTGTTATTTCCTGACAAACCCAGTCGGCGTACTGGCTTAGCATACTGATTTTTGAAATGCTTGATAAACCCAGTCGGCGTACTGGCTTAGCATACTGATTTTTTGAAATGCTTGATAAACCCAGTCGGCGTACTGGCTTAGCATACTGATTTTTTTTGGGATGCCTGATAAACCCAGTCGGCGCACTGGCTTGACATTACCTATTCGGATGATGTTGTGGAGCAGCATGTGTGCTGGCCAAGCATCCACCCCACAGGTGATCCAAGGCTTGTAAAGCAGAGAAGGAAATCTGTGGAGTAGCGAGGAAAATGAACAATATAGATAAGTATTCATTTTCATTTATTTCTTGTTTGGAATAATGAAGACTTCAGATATAAGTCTTATGACAACCAAACTAATACACTGTTGTTTCCTTGTGGGAAACCTTGGCCATTGCAGGAAGCAAGGACTCTGAAAGAACTATAAATTCTTGGTAAAACCAGAGAATAACTGGTTGTGCACTATAAAATCCTTGATAAAACCGAAGAGTAACTAGTTACGCACTATAAAATTCTTGGTAAGTCCAGAGAGTAACTGATGCTCGATAAACTCAGAGAATAGTTGGTGGGAACATTAAACACTTGATGTTGTGGAGCAGCCGGCGTGCTAGCCAAACATTCCTTAAACAATTGATAAAACCAATCAGCGTACTGGCCTGGCATTGCCTATTCAAATGGTTGTGGAGTAGCCTGCGTGCTGGCCCAACATTCATTGTTGTATCCACGGGAAATCCAATGCTTAGAAAGCGAAGAAGGATCCTGTGGAGTAAAGTGAAGACATCCAATACAGAGAAGTATTTGGTTATCTTGTAACTCTTGCTTATGAATATACATGTGTATATGATTTAATTATGATTTCTTAAACTCTTGTTTAGATATTAACCTTATAAAAATACACTAAGCATGTGAATTGATTCAATGTTTGAGTGTAGGTACTGCTGGAAGCAAGGACTATGAAAGCATCTGGAAGATGCATGTGGACATATGATTGTTCTAAAGAGCTCAGTATGAGCAGTAATGAAAGATGGTGCTAGTGGAACTGTGTGGGTCCTAACAGCCAAAGATTCTGTAAGCAACAACGGGGAGGGGTTCCCTAGTTGAAAAGCAATAGACAGACCTTAGACACTAAAATGTCATAGCCAAGAAATGGCACGCCAAGCATTCACATTGAAGTGAAAGAGGCTAAGGAGCATAGAACCACCAATGATGGTGTGGCTCCGGATTGGAACAAGACTAAGAGGGGGGAAACTCTTACTCTTCTCTTTCCTTTTGACTGATGCATCTTAGAAACAAAAGACTGTTGAGTGCATGTTATAAATGAAAACAAATTGTGTTTAATTGCTTGAAATGAATTGTGAATGTTGAAATGGTTATTTTCTGGCAAAAGGATGAACATGAATGAGTTCATGTGTATATTGGGAAAGCATGAAATGTGTGGAAGTCTCATGAGTAAAGCATGGACGTTCCATGTCAATTGGGCAAATAATTGACTAATTTTAATATTGTGATATGCTTGTCCTAACAGGAATTGCCATGATAAGTCTCACAGGAGAGACATTGAAAGCCATTGTTGCAGCTGTTACTAGCCAAATGATTGCTAGTGAGAAAAGCGAGAGCCAGTTGTACACATTGATCATGGCAGCAGGCCAAAAGCTATTTGTTTTGGCTGGAAGTCTTCCTCAGATAGTTGCCGGGACAACAAGAAAGATGGCATCCATGAAATTCCAGACTTGTAGATCAGCTGGAAGGTGAATAAAGGGAAGGGATTGCTCTGGAGCAATGCCCACCTGCAGAGCTGGAAGACCAAAGCTAGTAGGAGCAGCTTGAGGAAGCCAAAGGACTTGATCCTGAAAGTTCAAAGTAAAGAGATGAAACGCAGGACAGACCTGCCCCCAGTTGTGAACTTTGAGGCATATGTAAAGTGGGTATTTATTCCTAAGTGTTGGAACACCGAGGACGGTGTTATTCCAAGGGGAGGGGAATGTCACGTCCCCATCTAGACCCTATCACTTTAATATTATAAATGATGTAATATTGTTATGAAATCGTGGTGAGGAGCTCAAGGCCAAGGCCCCGCCATCGATTTATTGATGCATATGGTTTGCGTGCTAGCCAGGCACATTGGAACTTCAACATTATGTAATATGCATTTTAATAAAAATACCCACAACTAGCTATGCAATGCAACAAAGAGATGGGTGCATGATTTCATAAGGAATTGGGAGGGAAAACATTCAAACCCTTGAGCCACTCAAGTCAAACCAAGTGTCAATGAGAGAACCCATCAAACCCTCAACTAACCATGTTGACTTTTGTACCCAATCATTGATTTCTCCCAAGAGTTGGTTGAAGTAGTTAATGCCTTGGGGAATGGGAGGTATGGTTGTCCAAATTCGGGTATGGGCAAACCACCCTGCATGGGAATTCGCGTTTTGCTTCTTGGACAAGAAAAGAGCCATGAATTCCCCCCCAAGCCATTATCCATGATCATTCCTTCTCCCTCACGAGTTTAGAGCTACCTGGGCGTTTTCTAGGCATGTTTGTTGTGTTTTCCTTCATTCTCCCAATAGAGAAGGGCGTTTTTGTGTTTTATACCAGCGGGGAAGAAGGGGAATGGAACGAGGGTTCCATAGAAACCGTTTTCTGTTGTTAAATGCTGAGAGTGTTGGGGAGAAAACGTTTTTCCTCTCTGTGGATGCATTTCTCTTCCCACAGCTCGTTTTGGGTGAGCCATGATTTGGGAAAAATCTATGGCCATCTTGTTGTGAATTCCATTGCTGGAAATGTGTATCTATGCCCAATGTTTGTGCTTGCTGTGTGAGAAATGAATATGTTGGGGTATGGAGGGATATTCATTGCTTTGGCTTGAGCTTGAGAGTAAGCATCCAGGGTTCAATTGTGGCCTGATAAACCCAGCTATGGACTGGCTTGGCTCAGATGGAATGATTAATTGGCTGTGAATGAGCTTTGTCCCCCCTTTCCTTGTGAGAATCATGCCCAGCTCGGGGGTGGCCTTCGGACGGACTCAGTATAAGCTGTCGAAAAGCCTATGGTTGGGTGGAACGTTGCAACGACATAGCTAGTTGCTTGGGGCAGTTGCAAAATGAAGATAAGTGTTTTTATGTCTATGTATTTACTTCTGCAATATTTAATTAATGATTATTTTCATATGCTTGATGAGCATGAATTGTGTGTGGATGTTGTTTTAATTCTGCTGTGCATAATTGATTTGTTTTACATCTACACACTCATATTTTAATTATATGAATCTAACGAATGGGTTGAGATCATGTGAAAGCCCCGAATTTGGCATCATGTTCCCTGCCTTGCATTGGATAAATGGGTGGATACGTGACATATCGTTTGATATGATCCTAGCCCAAACAAATTATATTTTGTTGCAATCATTTTAGTTTGTCTATCAACCTGGTTGGGCGAGCAAATGTCAAACATCTGAAATGTCTACGAGCCTCTGCGCATTTGGGGATAATTACTACGATGATGCAGAATACACCGTTTACTGATTACTACTGTGTAAGTAAGCTATGCCTATACAGATTACGTGGAGAATTCCTACCTCATTTGGAAACTATTAAAATTATTTATATAAAAAGATATATATTCTTGATATTGTATTAAAAAAGAAACAAGAACTGATAAACTTGGTATTCAAACTAAGACTGAATATTATAGACATTGAACTTTTCACCTTAAAATGTTGCACATTTCCAAATGAAAATTGCACTTTTCAAATCAAAATTTGCATTTTTTTATTTGAAATTCTCACTTTTCAAATCAAAATTTGCATTTTTTTTATTTGAAATTCACACTTTTTGAATCAAAATTTGCATTTTTTTATTTGAAATTCACACTTTTTGAATTGAAATTCATAGTTTCATAGCAAAAAACTACAATTTTAAGATTCATAAGTAATAAAAAAACACACTATTTGAATAGAAAAATACATTTTTCAAAGCCAATATTGTTACTTTCATAACCTGATTTTGCACTTTAGAAATGTTGATATTGACACTTTCAAAGTCTAAATTTACACTTTCTTAGACCAAAATTTGTCTAATATGTCCAAATTTAATGAAATAGGCATTACATACGCAAATTGATATGATGGATGATGGTGAGAATATTACCCAAGAACAATGGCATGATGAACTTTAGAGGCAAGGAGCGCACCAATGCTTAACACCAATATGGTTATTAACAATGGCAGTAATAGGGAGAAAAGAGAGGCAATGAATTGTTATTTTTTGTGTTATCTTCACATGGAACGCTAAAACTTTTGGCAAACCAACAACTATAAACTAGTCGTTGTTCTCCTTCAAAATACAATGATGACGCGGCTACGACTTCTGTCAACTTCGTTTTATCTTCAATGGTGACTTCAATCCACATATCATGGGGGCTATAGTTGATGGCTATACTTTACAATGTTGGATACAAATTTTAGTGGTGGCTTTATTATTCAAGCATGATGACTAGTAGCATCATCACTTTGAACCCGAATATCCTCTGCAACCATATAAGTGCTCAAATCCCACCCAGTCCACTAAGAATTCTCATTCACCATTGCAGCATTGCAAGCCCTTGAACCTCCTTTCAACCATAACACAACCATAAAAACCACAAACACAAATTCTCAGGGCTTTCCGTGAAATAATTTATGATGAGTTTATCGAGAATTGAAACCGTGACATATAGACATAAGCACCGTTTACAAAAAATTTACAGTAAACCTCGACTACCAAAAACCGACAATAAAATTAGGGAATTGCACAAGTCGAAGGAAAATTACCCCTTCAAAACTCGCAGAGGTAGTGGCTATGTGCTCCAGTTACAATTGGACCGCCAAATCATAAGCTGCTCCATCTTGTTTTATCCACTCTAATCTTTCCTTTTGAACATCATCAATTGTCATTGGATAAAGCACATGAGAGGTAACAAGCAAGTCTCGGCTCTAAGATACCTCAGTGCGCAGGGCTGGTAAAACCTGGGAATCAAGGAGCTAAAAATTATAGCTTCCTATAGGGCCTAAGAACTATAGAGCTCTGATACCACTGTTGAATAACTCATAATGAAGAAAAACATGAGTCGCATTTTTTATTAAAATGGTATACATATAAATACATCAAAATATGATTCTTGGTTTTATCTTCCAATAGGTCTCTTGGACTTGTGACTCTTCATATTCACTTATGGTGAATGTGAATAGTAATAATAATACCATAAACTTTAACCAACCCTATGTTAAAGAAATGTAACTGCGGAAGATATTCTAAATGTATTTGTCTGTTGTATTATTGTATTCCTCCTTCGGGAGATGTCATTGATGTAATTGATAATGTAAGAGTCAATGTAAACCCTAACTGTTAGGTCAGCCTTGAAATAACTAGAAAATAATATTTTATTGTAAAGTGGTAGGTCGACCCAATTAGGTGAGTTAAAGCCGACCTAATTAGTAAAAAGGTCAAGTCACTTGTTAAGTATAAATCGGAGGATGAGTTGCTCATTTGGCACTCATCTCACTCACTCAAGTTCGCATAGGAGAGAGAGAAGCTCGCACAAGTGAAGGAGAGAAGTTGTTTTGTCTTGGGGTTTTATCTTGTACTTGGTGAATTCTATATTGAGGAAGTTTTGTCGGGGTTTTCTCCCTTGTGGTTTCCCTGAGAGAAATTTTGTATTCTTTGTGTTTGTTGTGCTCATCTTTCTTTCAGTGAATGTATTGTTTACTGTTATCATGCTAAACAAAGTGAAAAACTAACACCCTAAAGGATTAGGTATCCAACATAATGGAAGAAGTTAAGGGTTGTTTAATGCTATAAAACACAGTTACCAAATCTGGTTTATGCATGATAAGATTGTCTTAGAGGACTGAAACTTATTAGAACACTCAGGTACCTTTTCTCCTTGGAAGACTAGAAGATTGGATTGTTAAAAAATGTAATATTGTTCACTTTTCACTGTTGTTTTGTTCTATATTTCATAACAGCCGAAGACTGGAAATTCACAAGGTTAAGACCCAAAAACCTCTAGTCAAAGAGGTGAAATTTATGTTTTGCATTAAACTATTAAAGCACAAAAAATTCCACATAAAGCACATCTCTCAATATTTGAAAAAAAATGCCATTGAGATGCCAACCAAACAAAAGTGATAATATGGGTTAGAAACTTTAGATTGCCAGACGACATCAATGTCATGTAGACTTATTGATCAAGGAATCATGGTGTATAGTAGCATAGGTATCTATCAATCATTGAATCAAATGTTTAGACTCTAGATAGGGAAAAGTGCATCCAGACATAAAGTTGTACAGAAATAGACAAGATTGTCATCAAAGATGGTTGATTATATAAATACAAAACGGGAGGATCTTGTTAGCCTTGAGAGGTTTTTCAACCTTTATTATATACCTCCAACCCACTTCTCTCCTTTCCTTTGTCTTTATTCAAATGATTCATTAGTTTTAGTAATTGAACTTGAAACACATAGGCTAACTTGCAGACCAGTATCTTCTTCTGTTGATCTACTGTCTTTCAGCTATAACAATGCATTCTGATGCAAGAGCATAGGCTCTCCTCAACAAGCATAATGTTGGTCAAGCCTTACGGTCTTGACATTTTCCCAAGAAGGGGTTCTTATTTGTAAAATATTGTAAATATCATAATTTGCAAGTAAAAGTTCTAGAAGGATTTAGGAGTAATGAGTCACTATAACCGAATCTGCATTTGCTGGCAGAATTCGAAGAGTCGTTGGAAGATGGATCGAATCTCTATCATTAGAAACAGTTGCAGAATTATAGGAGTCAGTTACAGGAATTTAGGAGGTAGTTGAAGAGTTAGAATTTGGTTCTTTTCTTTATATTGTAAGCCTACGGGCAGGTTCAAGAGGTTGGCCTCGGAAAGAAGATTTGGCCACAGAAAAGTAGTTTCAAGGTTTTTAAAACTACGTATGTACAGTTCTTAAAAGAATGAAAAGGCAAGTTTTCTGTCATCTCTGGTGTTGATGACTTATTGTATTTATGTGTTATTAAATGCATGGAACTTGATGGGTTTATTTAGTTTAATCTGTACATGACCTTGATAAGGAATACAGAATACATTTATAACTTGGTGTGACTGTAGAGAAATTGACTGGGTAGAATTTCTGTGTGAAATTCCAGTCATAAGAAGTCTTTTAAAGATTTTGAAGAATTCCTTGAACATTCGAATTGGTTAGAACTGGTAAAGTTCCAATTCTGCAGAAGTCTATTTAGACTTGTTGACATTCTGTCAAGGGTTAGACAATAGAATACTCATTGTGTGAAAACAAGCAGAGTATATGATGTTGAGAACCGCAATATACTTTAGTTGCAATTGTCTTGAAGATTAGAAGAGTTGAAGTTCAGAGACAGATTGAATGTTCCCCTGTATGATTATATTTTGAGTCTATGTAACCAGGGTTGCACGCAGAAGGAACGGTGACTGGTTATAATCTGTTAAAGATTGAAGGAGGAATCTGACCATTGGATAAGAGAAGATCAATGGACGATAGAGATTTTGCATGGGTTAGTGCCATAGTTGGCGAATTTAGAAATAAAGGAGTAAAGATTGGTGGAGTATTGTGACAGAGGTAGAGAATTGTTAGAGTGGCCGAGTGGTAGCAAGTTTTGGATATTTGGCCTGGTGCTCATATTTGGTGAACTTAAATAGCGAGCGCCAAACTGAAGTCTAGTTGGTGGCGTTACCAAATAACCCGAGTTTAGAGATTGGTGGAAATGGTGGAAGCGCCAAACTGTTACTCAGTTGGTGGAGAGATGACTTAGTAGAAGAATTAATGTTTGGGTGGACCTTTGACTATTTAGAGCCCAAAAGCCAAAAAAAGGATATGGTTATGACAGTATCATTGAAAGATGCATTTTAGCAGAGGAGCTAAATGTACCAGGATTGCCAAATAAGTCCGTGGCTTAGAATCGAATAGAGGACCTAAATGTTGAGGTAAGGAGAGCGAGAATCATATGGAAATATTTTATAGCTCGAGAAGTGTGAATGTTAGCACGAGGAGGAAGGGAGAGAGCTAGAACATAAGCACTTAAAGCTTACAGTCATGGTCACCATAGAATCCAAAGAAGAAGACCTAAATGATAAATGGGTCATGGAGTATTTCGAATCTCCATAAGAGAAGTTGAAGAATAATGAAAATGTGGGGTTATCCTGCATCACATTCAAACTCAAAATGCTAATATGTAAATTACAAAATGACTTTGTTTATATCACTGGAACTTCACAGTGGCTTCCTCCCTATTGCAGAGGTGGCCACCAGGCCCATCTCTTGCTTTCTAAGACGAGGAATTGCATGTGTGCTCACTCTCAGTATGTATCCCTGACATCTAAGCTCTTGCCAGCCAACATGGTCAGACTCAAAAACATTTTAGTATTCAGGCCTGGATTGGAGTAGAGTATACCTTGGGGCCAAAGAATTTGTGTTTACAAAGCAAGCAGGGCTAGTGTCATTTGTATCAGGAGGAAGCTAGTTGGCTTCTGCAGGAGGTAACATCATGCAGACACCCAAATCTAGCAGATTTTGCATAAAAGTTGTTCCAATAAGAGACCCAACCTTCACAAATACTGCAGGGTACCCCAAGGGAGCATAAATCCAAGCTTCCATGCCAGATGACATTGGGGGGCTGAAGATCCTTCCTGTCCAAATATGTTGCCAATCCTCTCCTCCAGGAAAATAGGCTTTTACTTGATTCCTACCTTTGGTCCACAACAGGCACCACCAAAACTTCAGACCCCACTAAAAACTGTTGGTATGTTAGCTTCTGCACATACTTGTCATGTGGGTAATGAAGAAAAAGATGTCTAACAACTGGAAGTCCCTTTGTAGCAGCTTCCTGAAGATTGAGACATAAAAATTTAAACTGGATACTGTAAGTATATCTCTTTAAAGCATAGATCACAATGATATCAAAGTTTAACATACCATAATTTATACTCTCTGAAATTTCAATGACGTTTCTAAGGACTTGGAGAATTGTATAAATGGAATGAGTCAAACTGAGATTAAAGAAGTTCACCTTCACAAGCTGAATGCGAAAGAACTCCCAAGCCTTGTAAACCTTAGCAAAACGTGCAAAGTGTGATAAGGTCCGATCATTTGAATAGAATTGCTTATTTGCAGATGGCGAATTTCCCTGTCAAGCATTTGTCCAACAGAATTAGTTATCAAGCCACTAAAAAACTATTCCATCTTAAGAGAAAATTCAATGGCATGTCCCAAGTGAGTCCAGGGATTTAAGGTATAGATCAAGGATAATTGAACAATGTGATCTTAAAGATATGTTGGCAAATGCAAAAAGTCATAGAGCATAGAGCATCAACCTAGAATGCACATCACCACAGTACAGCTGCATTATACAAAACAAAGCTATGGACATACTTCATGTGTACGAAAGATTGTCGTGAATGAATTCATCTCCATCCAACGTAATAGCAATTCTTCACTTCTCCTATATGGCGAGAAAGGGAGATTGACAGTACAGTAACCTCCAATGTCACTGTGATTTAATGCAAAGCCCGAAAGACCACTGCTAAGCAGACCTACAATGGCACTCTTGATTCCATCATTTCTCTGCCAACTCGTCATCTGATCACCTTCCCAGAATAAAGTTGCCCATCTTGGAGTTTCCCGAAAACCAGCCCGCATGAAAAACACCAATTGTTCTTCATCCAAACCCTCCTTTATTGTTTCAAATTTCCTCAGATCGTCCTGTTGTTTTTCTTTCCATTCTTCAACAAACTCTCTATTGACTTCAGCCCACAGTGAAGGGTATCTATTATGAGCAGAAATTGGATCTTCCCCTGCAGTAAGCATAGGTCTTGTTAATAGGTTATATGATATATCAAATGTATACAATCCCAGAGAATAATCCCATTAGACTAGATGCATAAAAAATATACAGAAGCTCATGTATTAATCAATCATTAGGAATTTTGATATTTCAGACCTGAGAAAAGGCAAGCATCCAAAGGAAGTCCCTCTCCAAAATCTGCCATCCAGCCCTTTATTCCAGTCTCTACCATCTCATGCAAGATGCCCTTGAACCAACTGCGAGCTGCAGGATTTGTAAGATCCAACATTCCAACATTGAATGTTGTATTTGGAATCATGTAAGTTGAGCCACATTTATTTTGTACAAAGAGACCTTGTTTGTTAGCTTCCTCAAAAAGGTTCCTTTTCCTGTTTTCCTTTTCATCAGTCTGCATTATTTCAAAGCCACCACATTAACCAAAAAGCCTCTCCCCAGAATAAGTTTTTTTCGGCATAACTCAAAGCATTCAAAAGACTGCAAAACATACAGGGACTAAACAGGGGTTACAGTAGGTCATTGTTAAAATGCCATTGGAATGAAGTTCTTCTACTAATTGCCTCCAGCCAGGATAATGTATTGTATCTACTTCCCAATTCCACCAGAGTTGCAAACCAATGCGTGTCCTTCTTTGTCCCACCCAATCCTGCACCAAATACAGACAATGTGTTGTGAAAGGAAATCAGCACCCCAAATGCGAAGTTTATTGCTGATAAAAATCATAAAATAATGGCATCAAACAACTAGCTCATATTCATTGATTCTTGGTGGCCCACCTGAAGCCAGAATGCAGAAATCGGAACATTATATTTTTTCAGCTGACCCCAAACATGTTGGACAGATTCAGTGCCACCTTGCATTCCAACCACTGCCCCAGAGAGAATCCATTTTGGGAGTTCTGGCATTCTGCCTATTGTTTCTGTATATCGTTCGATCAGATCTGTAGGGGAACAGCCATGCAATATGCTCCCTTGCATTGAAGTGCCATACATCTACAAGAATTTACAGAGGGACTTGATACTTGAACCATATGTGTTTTTAATTTCTCATCTTCTAGCAAATTGATTTGGCTTTTGCTTATGATAAGTTTCATCTGGCTCCTAAATATTCTATAAATTGTCTCATATATGATATATATCCTAGACGTTTCAAAGACTGAAAATATGGATATTGTAGATAAGAAATTGCGATGACAGAAATAATACCTGAATCTGTACCCGGTCATCCATCGTCAGATCAAAAACAGAATGATCATAACCTTCAAGGTATAAAGACTTCATGCTGGAAGTGATGTAGAAGGGTGATGGAGCATAGGTTGTACTCCAATTGCCTCCAGATCTGTGACCAATAATTAATTGTAACTGCAGGAAGTTAGATTATTTCTACAGCTAGGTTGAATATCCATAATAAAGCTAGAGCATAGAAATATTTGGACAATACAATGGCCCATTTCCATCAATGGTTAACTTCCCAATGGCTGGTAAATAAAGATGAAATATACAAACTTTAATTTCTCACAATTTCCTGTTAAAGAAACATACAACGTTTTTTGAATTTGATTCAGTTTAAAGTGAAATATTTATAGTTTTCAAATTTTCAACCATAAGGTTGCTAAGAGGACAAGTTCTTTAAAAGATATTGAAGATTTGACAAGTTACCAGTGAGCACCATCCACTCTTGAAGATCATAAGTGAATGTTCAATGGTAACCTATAAATTATAAATTATGAGCTGGTCGTAGATTAGTAAATAATAGCTTTTATAGCACATAGCAATTCCAGTTTTATTTGAAACAAATGATTGCCAGATGGACTTGCAAATTGCATCCATGCTTGGTAAAGAAACTATTGCCACAAATAACTTTTACACTTGTACAGCCAGAAAATAAAACAGATAAGAGGCTTTCTCTCTCCCTTTGCTCAAAATAGAAATTGCTTTTATAGCACATAGCAAATCCAGTTTTATTTGAAACAAATGACTGCCAGATGGACTTGCAAATCGCAACCATGCTTGGTAAAGAAACTATTGCCACAGATAACTTGTACACTTGTACAACCAGAAAATAAAACAGATAAGAGGCTTTGTCTCTCCCCATGCTCGAAATAGAATTCATTCAAACTAAAAGAGGGGGTAATTTTTATCTGTAAACTGCCTTGGATATTCCAATGGACAGTGTTACCCCCCATTTTGTATGGGTGTCCAGTTGTAATTTTTATCACAAAATTCATGGGGGTGGCATGTTGATGATGACTTAGATGACAACTTTTGGATGTTCATGGTGATTTGATGATTGGGTGAATTGTGAAAAACAGGACTTTGTATTCAAACCCTTATTTCTCCAATGCCTTAGCTCAGATGGGGCATATGATATATGGATGGAAATCTCTTTTAGAAAGCTATTTCATGGTGCTAAACGCTCAGCCTAGTTTCTCCAGGGTATTAAATAATCAAGTCATTTTTCTGGGCTGTTTTTTTTGGTTTCTGGGTCATTTTTCAACAGTTTGGTACTCTCTTCAGGAAGATGCATCTCACTCATCCTAATTCTGTTTGAAAAGTGCCATATATGGTTGGAAAGCTCTCTCCAAAACCTTTCCAAAGGTATAGAATGCTCAGCAAGATTCCAAGGGTTTGAGAACGCTAGGGTCATCTTTCAGACCATTTCTTCACCTTTTGGAGCTATTTCCAATTTTCCACCACTTGGTTTGACCCAATTGGCACATACTTGGACCATTCGCACCACTTTTGAGGAGAGTGTTGAGTTGTTAAAGGGATCTAAGGGGCCAAACCCTATATCTAACCTCTTTTCATCATTGTTTGACCTAGATCTAGTGGTGCACCCACTCTCTTGGGCATTATGTATCTTGGAGTCTTGGACATTGTACATGTGGCATTGACCACCTCATATTTTTAATTTTGGATATTGTTAGAGGTTGGTAGGGTTTTAGTGGAGGTTATTTATTGTTTACTCCACCTTAGGCTAGATCTAGGAATTTATTGTTATTTTATTGTAAAGGAAGTTGAGCCACTCTCCTATATAAAGAGAGCCTCTTCCTCGTTTGAAACTTTGAACTCATGGTTGGATCTTGAGAGCTCTCTCTCTTTTAGAGACTAATTGACATATCTTTCTAGAGCATTTTGAAATGTAAAGGGTTTCTTCTCTTGGGTTTGCTTGATGGTTGAATATTGAGGTATCTAGTATCTTTTGGCATTGTAAGATTTATTTATCTAGTCCATAAGAAGGGTAGCGTTACTCCATTGGTTTATCTGTTATCATAATTTAGTCTTGTAGGTTGATTGAAGTATTTGGCTTCCATAGGAGGGGTACTCATAATTTTGCATAGGCTAAGGGTGAGCTAGATAGATAGGTTGAAGGTGTATGCTAAAGACTAATCTTCCTTGGTGAAATTTGCAAGAAGCTTCAATTGTTTGGGGTAGGAATTTGGCATGCGTTTTGCAGGGGTTCCAGTCAAACATATACAAACAAGGCCCCGGGGGGGATTAGCTTGAGACTCCATTTTTCCCTAGGGATTGGCACTAGTCTTCATGGTCATCCCATCACCTATACTACAAAAGAAGACCTCAAGTTTTGCTTGGGATAACTCTTTAAATCACCTTGTGCCATCATTGCCATAGCCTACCAATCATATCAAGGGAAGCCCCCCTCGAGTTGGAGAAGAGCCAACCAGAAGTGTAGAGACCTTGGGATTGGCAGTAGTCTTTATGGTCCTCCCATCACTTATATTAAAAAGAAAGACCTCAAGTATTTGCTAAGGCTAGCTCTTTAAATCACCCTGTGCCGTCATTGCCATAGCCTACCAATCCTATCTAGGGAAGCCCCCTCGAGTTGCAGAAGAGCCAAACGCAAGTGCATAGAGGTGGTTATCGAGGTGACAGTGGGTAACTCCTCTAAGTTATAGTTGGGCTAGCTGCATTCTTTGGGGCTTTAACTATACCTGCTAGTTCATGCTGTAACAGACAGTTCGTCACAACAGTTCCAAATATGCTACTGCAAACTATAGTGGTACATTATACTCTACTGTACAGTGGTCACTTATGATTAAGATTTAATATTACAAGCATATCACTTGCAATCTTGAAATTAACTGAGAAAATAAGAACAGATGTACATTAGTAAAATCATACCACATAACACCATGGACACAAGAATTACCTGGAGAAACCCACAAGGGAAAAACTCCAGCCAGAAATAAAGATTGTGCCTTGCTCTTTTATTCTCAAATTTACAATGCAAACCACCTAATAGCTCACTATGGAGTAGATAGACACTGTCGCCTTGTTGAAAATATTACCACTGGACATCCACACATCTGGAAATTGCATTTTGCTTTTATTTGTACGCAAGATTTGATGGATGCTATTCTGCGGAAAGCTGAACTGTTTCAGTTATTCCTTTGATGTATATATAAGTATGTATTGTGAATAATAAAGTGCAGAGCTGCAAGGTTATTGTGCATATTCTCTCTCTCTCTCTCTGTTTGCTGTCGCTGAGATTTTCCCAATCTTTAACATGGTATCAGAGGTAAGGAGAGAATTCATTTGTATAAGGAGCTGAGATAACCTGATATCTAATGTTATGAGCTGAGATAGCCTGAAATGTCATGAAAGTGCAGCTCTGTCAAAGAAAAAGAAATGTTTGAAAAGGTGAGGCTGTTTAGGAAAAGAAGTTTGAAACACTGAAGATGTTTAAGAAGAAAGTCTCAAATGTTTGAAGAGTTGAACAAGAAGAACTTGTTGATGTTGTTTTAATTCTGTTGCAATTGTTTGATTTAAGTCAGAAGAAGAGTGAAGAATGAAGCGGTCAGAGAAAGAAATGGGTGGTGCACATTTGGAAAGGTGACTATGACCTGCCTCCAAGTATTGAGAACACTTTTGGATGCCTGAAGGTTTTGCTTAGATGGTTTTGCAGTGGTGTCCAAACAGCAAATATTGGCTTCCACGCATGGAAGAGATGGTGATCCTTTGCTGGCCCATGTTGAGGTTCTCGCTGGAGGAGAAGGTGCATGCGATGTTGGCAGAGTTGAGAGTTGTTGGTAGTGCTGAGAGTTTCCACTGGTTATTAGAAATTTAGAACTTGGATTTATTGGCAGTTTCTTTTTTATTAGATGCAATGGTAGTTTTTGTTATGAGGAAGTCATCTCTAGTTGGATGATTGCTGTAGGGTAAGTGTTGTAAATATTACAGTTGGACATACCACCAGCTGGAAACTGCATCTTGTTTTTATTTGTAAATAAGATGTGGTAGTTGGTATTCCATTTGAAGCTGAACTGTTTCAGCAATTCCTTTAATGTATATATAAGTATGTATTGTGATGCAAGTGCAGTGATGCAAGTTTATTGTGCATATGTTTTTTCCGTCTCTTTCTCTCTCTGTTTGTTGTAGCTGTAATTTTCACAACCTTTAACAGGTCTGTGATAGTTACTATAGGGTTGCCTTCTTCCTCTGCTGTGATCTTGTATCGCACTCCTTAGCAATGCAGCTATGGAACAACACGTTCCTACAATAGGAATAAAACCCCTCTCTCCTGGCAATTAAGCTTTTAACAACTCCTAATAGTCATTAGTGTTAAGGTTAGGGTTTTGGCATTCTCCAACTCGTGAGTAAGGTTAGGGTTTTGGGCCCTATAAAGTATTCTTGAAAGTCCATATGTGGCTAGATCCACATGTATGAGTAAGTGCTGATGTGGTTTCCACTTGGTACTACGGCGGACAAAGCATAGATCAACTTGCCACAAGCATAACGTTCACATACAAACTTCTGGTGAGATGCTCTTTGCACCATTGGAAAGCTCTCGGCTAGGGGAAGAGTGTGACAAAACTGCCACACCACTTTGGCCAAGTTTTGACCCCATAAAATATTGTTAAAGCCCTCGAATGGGCAATTTTCAGTTTTGACCCTAACCGATGGGAAGCAAAATGGTTCCTACTATTAATTTTTAGTGCAGCTGCGAGACCCATTCTCAGAGAGAATGGTACCCTAGTCAGTTAACTAGGGTTCCTGGTCAAGTTAACCAGGTAGAGTAATGAGTAAGACCCTAGAAGGTACCCTAGGGCCCCCAGCTGTCTCCTGGGGTTCTTGGTCAAGGACCAAGCAGATGGATGCCATGGTAAAGTCCCTAGCATGTGGCTAGGGCCCCTATTTGTCTCTAGGGTATTATGGTCTAGGATCAGACAGTTTCTTGGTCACGAGGACCAAGCAGATCCTGTAGGTTGAGAGAGAGACATCCTAGGTCCTGCAGATGGTTGATCAACATTCAGTCTAGGACTAAATGCTCAGCTTGAGGCTGAGGACCATTCTCTGGGAGAATGGAGAACTTGGTCATGGACCAGATGGTTGATCAACATGTCCCAGTCTAGGACTGAGGCTCAGCCTTGGGCTGAGAAGCCATTCCTTGAGAATGGAGGCACTTGGTCAGTTACCAAGATTATGATGTGTGATGTCCTCTTCTCCTAGGTCTTCGAGATGGATGAGTTAGTTGGTCTTCTCAAGGGACTGGCCACCCCTTGTGGAAGCTACTAACATTTGACCTAAGGAACAGTTGAGAGGACCACATGATCACATCATCTGTGTGAACCCTTCCTTATACAATGATGATGAACTTTCAGGTTATATGGAAAATTTGTACATTTGAGAGAGAGATGACTGGTTGTACCTTTCCACCTTGGGTGATTTACTTTTGGTCCTGGCACCTTGTTGTTTATTAAGTCTTGTGGTACCCTGTCTTTGATTTGTGGTAAATAGGGTCATTGACCCACCTTCTATTTATACCACCCTTGTTGTTTTAGTCTTATGGGTACTAGTCCACTTTATGTGACTCTTTTATTTTATTTTTTTTATTCTTTTTTTTTTTTTTTATAATTTTTTTTTTTTTTTATATTTTTATATTTTATTTTATTTTTTACGTCTTTCCTAATTCTAAGGAATCCTAATTTAAAGGATTATTTTAATGATCCTAAATATGTGGAACCCTAACTTATTTAAAAGATTAATTAATAATCTTTTTAGTAGATCTAATATCCTATTTATAGAGTTCTATCATTTTCTCATTTTGATTTTTTAATGTAACACCTCAGCTCTGTTTTGTTAGCCTGCTTGACGTCTAAGTTCTCTTTGCTGCTGCTGCTGCTTACCCACCTGTGTAGGCCGTCCACCTACTGCTGGAGTTTATCCTCATTTCAGATCTGACTTGTCTCTTGTAAGGGTGTTGATTTTATTGTGACTGGGCAGTGAACTATTGGAGGGTGTTTTGATGACTTGACTGCTGAAAGAGGGGGTCGCATATCTCATAACTCTGATAAAGGTCCGATCTGCTGTTTATGATTTGACTGGGTTTCGATCTGCTGCTTAAAGTCTACTTAGGATCCATTCTGTATATTGAGAGGCCATTGGTTGAGGCCGTGAAGCATTCTGGTCTGATCTACCAGTTTGTGATCTGTTTGAGTTTCGATCTATCTGCTGATTGCTTTGTGGAGGCCGTAAGGCCCCGGAGTTTGTCCTACTCTATTGTGTGCATTTCTGTGAAAGCCATGAGTGCTGGTGGACAGATCTCTAGTGTTCAGACTTGAGTCTTGTTCTTTTTACCAGATCTATTCTACTGAGTTTTGTATTGACCTTATCCACTTTGTTGTGACTTGATCTGATCTATGTGTTGATCCTTATGTCTGATTGAGGTCATATGTTTGCTAGGGTTCAGTTTACTTGTTTGTTTTTCTTTTATATCCTTTGGACTTATATCATGCTTTGACTTGTCTGAGATTGTCACTGTGGTTTTTGACTGTCTTTGACCACTTGACTGTAACACAGCCTGTCATTTCTCTCTCTCTGGTTTGTACTACCCTCTTGTAGGGTTTGATAGTTTCCAGATTTGACTGGCCTCTCTGAGGCACAGTCTTTACTGAAAGTAAGTAACTCTTCTGAGTATTCTTATAGGAAGGGTCCCACACACAGGTAAGTATCTCTTGTATTATTATGTGGTTAAATTTGTTATTCTACGTTACATGATGCTGGAGATTAATTTAGCACAATGACCTAACTGGTAGTGTTAAAAGTACTTTAACACAGTGACCGACCTGAGAGTGCTAAAGATATGAAAATTATGTTATGATAGTTTTTACTATTGCACTATTTAATATTCAAGATTTGCAAATGTTTATTAAATGTATTTTCTGCATTAAAGTATGTCGAATTGTTATTTTTTCCTGTACATAACTCTAACTTGATGAAAATTCAACACCTACAAGCCCACAACTCTAATTTTCCACTCCACAAAGCACCAAAAAATATGAAAAATCATATAGTGATCCATTTAGGATTATACCTCGCCATTTTGGGAGGATTTTGGTCCCCACAAGCTTTTACTTCTGAAGGAGATGAGGAAGGATTTCAATTTTCTCCCTAAAGTACCACTTGGACTTGCTTGGCAATTGTCTTTTCAATCCAACCTACCATATTTCTTGTTGACTTCACCTAGTTGTTTCGGTCTTCTTCTATAGAACCATATCTTCCTATAACTCTTACTCCACATCCAATGCCAAGTCATGTATTAAAGGTAAGAATTGCCCCTCGTTTTCCTTGGTGAGCATGGATGGCTCATAGAGTTTCATATTCTTCACGTTCACTACTTCGTAAATGCGGATGTATGGAGGTAGACTAAACCTATAAGCACTGTTGCCTACCTTTTATAACACTTCAAAAGGACCATATCTTAAAGACTTGATTTTTTGACAAGTCCCTACAAACTCTCCTTGTTTAGGTGCAACTAAACTCATTCTCTTGCCTTGAATAACATCTCAATTTTGTGCTAGTTGTGCCTTGCCTTATACTTTTAGTGGGATTTCCTTAGCTTCTCCTATACTTGCAAGTGAATCTGCCTGATCTTATATATAAATTTTCATCCTTCATGCTTCTCCTGTGGCATCTTCCTTCTCTTCCCTATGTTGTCCATACACAACATCTAGAGGTAAAGGTGGAAAATACTCAAAACAAGTCAAAGGAGCCTTGTTGGTTGAAGTATATATTGCTTTGTTATAAGAGTGTTGAATTTAGATCAAATTCTCATCCTAGGTCCTTGGATGCTTCTAATTGTAACCCCTCAAAAGATGAACGAATGACATGTTCACCACTTTTGTCTGCCCATCAGTGTGGGGATGGGAAGTTGTAGATCTCTTTAGTTTCATGTCTATCTTCTTCCATAGTGTAGTCCAAAAGGCACTAAGGAATATTATATCTTTGTTAGAGATGATGCTCCTAGGTATCCCAAACTGCACCCAAACCCTCTAAAAGAACAGGATTGTTGCATCTTGTCCTTTGATGGTCTCCTTACAAGGTGTCAAGATGCACATCTTACTAAATTTCTCCACTATCACAAAGAGATGGTCATGTCCACACTTCGTTCTTAACAAACCACCCACAAAGTCCATAGAGATAATCTTCCATGACCTAGTTGGTACAAATCATTGTACAAACCTTACTTTCTATTACTAGGTTTATTACTACAATGAAGTATGCATCCTCTAATAAAGCAAACTACCTCTTCTTGCATTTTGGGCCAGTACACATACTTTTGTAAGTTGGCTACTGTTTTCCCAATGTCAAAAATGACCTGCAACTTTGGAGGCATGAACCTCTCTTATGAGTTGTGTTCTTTCTCCTTTAGGCAAACACAACTTTTCCATCTTATACAGCAAACCATATTAAAGATAGTAGTCTTCCTTGTTGTCATCTTCTTTTTCATGAATGTGGCCTTGTAGTTGCTAAAATATCTCCTTGAAGTCCTCATCTTTTGCTTATTCATCTTTATATGCTTCATGGGTTAGAGGCTCAATGGGCATAAGAGTGCCCAAACTTTTAGCTATAGGTGTTGATGGTCTCGATAGCATGTATGCTAGCTTGTTAGTGTTTCCATTCTTATATTTGATAATGAGATAAAATTATTGCAAAAATCTCATCCATTTGTAGTGTCTTGCTTGCTGGAATTACATTGGCACTACAAGTATTGCAAAGATTGGTGTTGGTGTGGTTGATGGTTTCCTTACCCATTAGATAGTGCTTCCACTTCATGACAACTTGCACCAAGGCATAGAGCTAATTGTCATAGGTAGGATAGTTCAAGAATGCCTCATGAAACAACACAAAATTATAGCAAATGGGCTTACTTCCTTGCATGAAGACCACTGCCATAGCATAGCCAATTGCATCTGTCTCCACTTCAAAGGGCTTTTGTAAATTGGTCAGTGCCAAGACTAGTGCTTGACTGAACTTTCATTTTAGGTCCTCAAAAGCCTTAAGTTGAGTCTTTCCCCATAGAAGACTCTTGCCATTAGATGTTATAGAATAAAATGGTGCGGACATAGCTAAAAACAATGTTATGAACATTCAAAGGAATTGGGTTGCTCCCACTATTAAAATTTCCATACCCTAGGTGACTGTTGTCCTTGTGTTCTCAAGTTAAACAAATCAAATACTGAGTTTATTTGAATGCAGAAAACTAATTTTTGAACATAACATCAATCACACAATAGCTGGAAAAGTAAACAATGAAAACTTAATGAAATACACACATACATAGATGATTTCTTCTTCTAATCATCTTTTCATTCTTTCGATAAAAGCTTACAAGGCAACCTCCACAGTCTACTAAACCAGCAGTACGGGCAACAAAATCACCCATGAACATAGGTGTATGGCCTAAGTAACAGGTGTACAGCCTACATAGAAAGGAAAAACAACAGAGATAGAAGTACAAACTGCTCTTCTTGCTAGTCACTTTAGCAAATCTACTCTTCTCCTTCCAGATGCACTCTGGCTCCTCTCCTGCTCGCTAGCTCTGTTCAACTGAGTCAACCTCTCTATCTTGTATGTTTTTATGTTTTGCCAAAACCTTAATCTCCTCAATCCTTGCTGCCACCTAACTCAATCTTGAGATGTACAGCCAAGATTAAATCTAGGTCTAAGAAATTAATGTATTGAATACATCTCATTTAGACCCCTAAGACTAAGTCGACTTCTAAGCATTTGAGTTTCACTTTTTCTAAGTGAAATGACAAAATAGAAAGATTTCCCACTTTTCCTAAATGGTCACTTTACAAATAATGAGAGGAAATGAAATAATTAGAAATCTAGACCTAAGACAACTTTGTTAACAAGGTCCTTCTTTTGAACTGGTCCACCAATTGCCATGTAGATTCTCCCACTCTCTGTTGTGGATCCCACTGTGCCATCTCATCCCCTACATCATCGTCAAAATGATTCAAGCCACTCCATGCATGTTCATACTGAAACTTGTGCAAGAAGTTCCTGCTCCAGCTACATTTCTCAACACTCCCTCTTAGCAAGGAAGGAATTATGCACCAATCCAAGTCTATCTTTGAATGTTTCAAGCTTCCCTTTCACTAAGGGCTTGGGAAAAAATCAACTACCTGCTGATCTAGGGGAACATAATGGAGCTTTACAGCTCCCTTCTGAATCCTAACTCGTATGAAGTGACATATGATAGTTGTGTTTGGACCTATCATGAAATAATTGATTCTCAAAGAGTTCGATACAACTATAATTATCACAGTATATCGCTATGGGATCTAACTCCTAATCAAACAACTCTGCAAGCAACTTGCAAAGCTAAATGGCCTCACAAATAATAGTACTGGCTACCATGTGTTCTGCCTTTGTTGAGTTGAGTGCCACGGAATTCAACTTCTTGTTGAACCAAGACATCATACATGATCCCAAGCTAAAGCAACGCCCTAAGGTGCTCTTCCTATCTATTGCATTGGCTACCCAATTTGAGTTTGTATACCCATGTAACTTCACTTTGCCATCTCCAAGATAGCTTAGACCATACTCCACTATGCCCCTCAAGCATCTAATCACATGTCTTGCTACTACCCAATGTTCTTGCCTCAACTCCACCATGAACTTACTATAGGAGTTCACTGTAAAACATATATATGCTCTAGTGTTGACCAAATACATCAAGGAACCTATCAATTGCCTATACAATGCAGGAACCACCAACTCTAAATCTAAAAGTCGTCACCTACTTTAGATTAGTGATCATGAGTGTGGCCATAGGTTTGCGGTCCTCCATCCAAAACCTCTTCAAGATCTCAACTACATACTTACCCTGCCCAAAGAATATCTCCCCTGGTCTCTGCCAAACCTCCAAACCCAAGACATAATGCATCATGCCAATGTCCATCTCGAACTCAACTGCCATATCTTCTTTGCACCCTGCAATGAGCTTCTCTACACCTGTAAGAAACAAGTCATCTACATATAGCACCAAAATAAGCAGATCGATCCCAACAAATATATAATATAGATTATGATAAGCTTCACTTTTTATGAGGCCCACACTCTACAAATATCCATCTATCCTAGAATACCATGCTCTTGGTGCCTACTTGAGTCCATACAAGGTCTTCTTAATCCTGTAAACATGGGACTCATTCCCAATTACCTCAAAGCCCTGAGGTTTCTCCATGTACACTTCTTCCTTAATTATCCCATTAAGGAAATTTGTCTTCGCATCCAACTGATGTATCCTCCATCCCATAAATGAAACTAAAGACAATTTATTTAATGGAAGTGTACCTAGAAGCTAGAGCAAAAGTCTCTTCATAGTCCACTCCCTCTTTCTAGGAGAACATTCTTGCCACAAACCTTGCCTTCAACTTCTCAATGCTGCCATTCGCAGCATGCTTAACTTTGTAGATCCACTTGGAACTCACTGTTGACTTCCCCTCCAATCTTGGTACTTGTTATCCACTAAAATTGCACTTAGTGGATTTCAAGTGAGCCGGCAACGACTTGAACAATTTAATTGTTCATCATCAGAGTTCTTTAGTCCATCAAGCCTTCTAGGCCCTTTTTTATGTTTGTACCACATGTTCATACCCCCTCGGGGAATTTGTAATAATGTGCTAGCATGGTACCTTTTTTGTAAAAGACTCGGCTTCTAGGACTTAAACATTAATTTGACCAGCCCAGAGTGTTTTTTTCCTTGGACGCCTTAGGAGAGGGTAACAGAGACATAACAAGAGGTAGGACAACATACAAAGTGGACGCTAGCACATAGGACCAACAAGGGAGGGATCAACACAAGACCAAAACAAACACAAGGCAATCCATAAACCAAGGAGGGGTAAACAACCCTTCTAACCACAAGACCAAAGGTGTAACAACAAGGTGGGAATAGAACCCTTTTACCCACAAGATCAAAAACAACAAGGTGGGAAGACAACCCTTCTAACCACAAGACCAAGGGTGTAATAACAAGGTGGGAAGACAACCCATTTATCTTTCTCTCAAATGTACAAGTGTTCCATACAATAACTGAAAGTTCTATCATCACCATATAAGGAAGGTCCGAACTGGATGATGTGATCCTCTGGTCCTCCTAACTGCTCCTAAGGTTAAATACCAGTGACTCCATCAAGGCGTGACCAGTCCCTTGAGGAGACAACATAGCTCAACCATCTCGAAGACCTAGGAGAGGAAAACATCACACATCATCATCTTGGTTAACTGGCCAAGATCCACCTGGTTAACTGACCAGGTATACACCTACAGGACCTGCTTGGTCCCAGACCAAGAATCTGCCTAGTCCCAGACTAGGATGTCTCTATCTTAGCCTGCAGGATCTGCTTGGTCCTCATGACCAAGAAACTGTCTGGTCCCTAACCAGAATGCCCTAGAGATAGATAGGGACCCTAGCCACATGCTAGGGATTTTTCCATGGCTCCAACCTGCTTGGTCCCAGACTAAGAACCCCAATAGACTGCTGGGGGCCCTAGATATCTACTAGGGACTTACACTGTCAGAGAGTTCGTATCAATCTGGACTCTGCATCAACACGAATGAGGGAGAGAAAGTGCATCCAACGCTTTCTGCATGCATGCATTAACTGAATGAAAAGGATTGCCCATGTGGTCCTTCCCCAAAGACCACGTACCCATAATTATTAAACTTACGATTAAGCATGCCACTCCCACTTCATTTTGCATGAAGGTTAGATTATATAGTTCAAAAGATTATAGGATTAAAGTATGATTAAAATAATTTTAAGGGTCAAGGTTAAAGCTAGGGTCATGTTATAACCCTCCCCCTTTAGGCTATCTACGCCCCCCTTTCCTTCTCATTGGTGAATTCATAGTCCCTTGTTCTTTTAGCGTTTGCCTCAGCCACAGCCAATTGTGTTTTTATATTAATATTTCAAAATACAATTTGTTCAGCCTTTCAGGCATTCCATCCTCAAACTTTACATCATTACATCAGGTGTCAAAACCGGGGTGTTACATTTTTCCTCCTCCTCCTCATTCAAATGAGTCTCTAGGGATCAAGAACGATTTCCTTTTTCAGATTCTTTCTTGGCATGAATGATAGGGATCAAGAACGATTTCCTTTTCCAGATTCTTTCTTGGCATAAATGATAGGGAGACACCTCAGCACTATATTCTAGGAGTTGTGACTAAATTTAAGGAAGAGGTCTTGACCACTTTGTTTCTCTGAGGAAGGAAATACGTTTAAAGTAATACATGGATCTCTTATCCTGCTCTATCTTCCCCAGTAATGGTGTCATAGTCCCTCATTTATTTCGGTTCTACCTAGTCAATTTTGGTTGTTTTAACAAAGTGTGTTAAAACAAATTATTTACATTCACACCATATTAAAATAATATTCATCGTGTATCATTTTCCAACGTCACATAAATGATTAAATTCAAAACATAAATTAACTAATTCAAAGTTAGCAATGATTTTAAGGGTAATATATCCTGGGATATTACATGAGCTATGAGATTCTTTCATTTACAGTTCTAGTATCTACACGATTTTGTATTTTCCATTGCCATTCCCACCTATAGTATAGTGACACAATATCATTATCTATGCAGTATATTTTGATTTTGATGACATCAAATGACTTAATGAGGAAACTGTAATTTATGGTTCTAACTTCTAAACTTCTATTTTATGGCGTGTTTTGAAATCTAAGTTCTTGTTTGATTGATCATCACTGATGTAGTAACTAGTTGTATTAATACTTTGTAAATGTTTGAACTAAAAGGAATGGATATTTATGTCTATATTTCATTTTAGTATTTGTAATTTGTAATTTTTTTAATATATATAAAAAATTTTAATATATTTATAAAACATCTTCACCGTGTTTTGTTTTCAGAGTCAACGTGTCCCGTGTCGGATACTCGTATCAACATGTTATCCTCTCCCATGTCGCCCTGTCATGCAACTTAGTGGACATGACTACTTGAAGCTATTGCTGTAGTTCAAATGTCAAAAATCAAGATAGGCAACAAGCTTAATTTTATTGCACCTAGAGAAGTGATATGCACTCTATAGCCCAATTTGGATGAGATGTGTCACACATGATGGTGGATAATGCTAATAAACTAAAATGGCAAAGAGGAAAAAATGAAAGATGACATAAAAAATCAAAATAAACAAGCATAGATCCATCTTAACTCTGGATCTTTCAAGTAACAGAAATGTTTGGAACTGGCGTTTTTTTCAATCTCTCTAGGTACTTAATAGATCTAAGGTCAGGATGGATCTTTTATTACGTAATTCTAAAAATATTTTGTATCAAAAGACTAGTGGAAATTATGTTCAATGTAACACCAGGGAAAAGTGTCAGAACAAAATGCTAGGTCAATCTACAGAATCCACATACCTGTAAGCCACCAGATTGGCTGCTGCAGTGATGGGTTGATCGCCTCTGCCAAGCCCCTGCTCCTGTACAAGTATAGGGACACGTTTTCCCTTCATGTCCATATAAGAAAACTGCTCTCCAAATCCATAGAATTTCTCGTCTTTTTCACTAAAAATTGTGAGTGCTATCCTATTAAATGCTGGTATATATTTCAGTTTCTTCTTGCCCAGAAATTTTCGGGTATTCGTAATCTTATTAAGCTGCCGCCTGGCTTTCTTAAGCAAAGAAGATGCCCCTTTCCTATTAGTCCTAAAAGCTGGGCCAGTAGCTGAATGAACACTAATGCCATGCAGCATTGATTGTATTTTATTTAATGCTGGTTTGATCCCATTCTCGGATGTCTCTATGTGTGAATAAGTAGGAATTTCACTTGACAGCAATTTAGGGTCATCCAGATTCACAGTGAAACCCAAATCATGGTCACTTTTTTCTACAAATGAAAGATAATAGCGAACACCAACCGGCCTAGATTTGAAGAAGTGAGGACAACAGCTCCCTTCTTCTGCAGACTTTGAGGTGTAAAATGGCCCTTCTGATTGATTCCTTTTATCAAGAAACACCTGAAGCTGCTCCTTGGCAACTTTGCTAGTGCTGTAGAGGCAGCCTGTAAGGACTACAATTGGACCCACACGATTGCCTAAGTGAGCGCCCTGCAAAAAGCTATTTCTAGATTGAGTGCCCGTTAGAAGGGGACTTATTTCATTCTCAGATTGCTCTTCAAACTCATCACTAGTTTTTGATGGATAAATGACTGATATACTCTCCACCGTTTGATGACTACAAAGAGTTCTAATTCTGTCATGTATGGCAACAGAACCTCGGCTTTCCTCTACGAAAGGGCTTGAGAGAGCTGCAGATATGAAAGCCATACCAGGAACTGTGGACCAGAGGCTCCTTCCGGGCTCGGAACGGTGGAACACAGACACAAACCCAGTCCCTCCATTGTTAAGATCCCATTTGAGTACAAAGCTTGTTCCAATATCAAATGCCTGGGGGGGTAGGATCTGGGGATCAGTGGTAAATAGGTTGCCCTTGATGAACCCTATTCCTCTTGGGGATCGAGGAAATGGATTATTTAGACGTCTGTCATCTCTTCTGCGCACTCTGATGTTGTTTGGCATTTTCAAGTAATGCAGTTACTTCGATTACAATTTTGTGATGTATGGAATTTACACAATTGCAATGCTAGATAGTACACACACTTTGCAACACTTTATGATTATTGTGTGTATGCCTCAATCCAGGATTAGGTAACCAAAACCGATTGTGAATACGTAAGATCCTCCTGCCCATCGCCCGACTGTTGAAGGAAAATGCAAACATAACGCTGAGGTCGCGTATTGAATCCAAATGTTGACTTTAACAAATTTCTGATTTGACACATTCGATTTCATGGATCAATCTTAGCATACTTAGGCTGCTAAATGCGCGTGTTGATTCAGTTGTTGACAATAACCCTTGGCGTAATTAACTACAAATGGTTCTCTTGGTAGGGAATCCAACAATCTAACAGTAGATTAATATAAAATCCCTTTATTTATCACATCCGTGTTTATTTGTCACAAAACAATCCCTATTTATGAGAGAGATGGAGAAGAGTAACAAGTGTCATCGTGTCTTTATCACTGTGCTTGAATAACAAAGTGTCATTTTCTCGTTTTCATTTACCTCCCGTTTATACATGAACACAAAATGTCCAAGTAACATGTGCATTGATTGTTTCTCCATGTAATTATCAATTTATTTGCATTGATTGTTTTTCCATGTAATTATCTATTTATTTGCATTTTGTATGTGTATTAATTTAAACTTTGTATATGTTCTAGAAAGATTGGATTTAATGATTAGGAATGATGATTTTCTCATCATCAATCAAAATTCAATTCTTATGAGGGTTTTATTTGGCACCTAAAGGTAGTGATGGAGCTTCAGTAATTATTTACAGTACACATAAGTGGAACAAAGTCCACCCCCAAGTTCTCCATAAGGTTTTTCAATTGATATATTTACTTGGTATCTTAAAGTAGCTATAGGACATGCAAAGGTAGTAGTAAAATGTGTGATGCATGCTTGGCACTACCTATGCACACATATGTAAACCAAACCTCCCCACGTTCTCCTTAAGGCTTACCATTTTTTTCTACAAAGTGCTTGCAACTAATGGTGAGGAATGATAACTTTATTGCCATTGATGAGGCTCCATTCACATAGAGGTTTTATTTGGCACCTTATATAACCATAGGGACACTCAGAGCTAGTGGTTGAACATGTGAGGCAAGCATGTCACTACTCATGTGCACACATAAGTGGGTCAAAGCCTACCCTCATTAATAAGGCCTACAAAATTATATGTTTACTTGCTACCTTAAGATAGCCATGGGGGGTATGTTGAGGCAATGGTATAATGTGTGAGGCATGCATAGCACTCCACGCGCACACTCGTACGTGGACCAAATCCCACTTCCATATTCTCCTCAAGGCTTGCCAAAAGATATGTTTACATGTCAACTTAAGGTAGACATGCGGCACTTGGAGTGATTAGTTGAACATGTAAGTCACACATAACACTACCTATGTGCACACATATGTGGGTCAAAACCCACCTCCACATTCTCCTTAAGGCCTATCAAAAATTTAGAATCAGTTACTTGAAGGTAAATATTTGTATCTCATTTTAGTGTTTTTATGAATGGCGACTAACTGAGGAATTCCATCCATGGAAACTACAACTCATTTCTGTTAGTTTTTCATCATTTAATTCAATAGATCTAGGATCTTAACTGAAAGAATAACATGTACAGCATATCAAGCATAAGAGACAAGAGACAAGAGACACAAAACATTTCACCGGGGAAAACCAAGAAGGTGAAAAACCCCGCAACTTCCTCAAAGATAGAATAAGCATCAATACAAGGATCACCATGATCAAACCCAAGAGATAGATATCTTCAGCAGCATGCTCCTCCTCCACTTGTGTGCACCCTCCTCTTCTCTCACTAATGCGAAGTGAGTGAATGAGACAATGTATGAAATGAGAGAGACACACTCTCTATTTATACATTAACTTTCACTTGACCTTTACTCAACTAGGTCAGCCCCAGCTTAACCACTTAACATAATGCTGACTGGGCCGACCCCTCTAGGGTGGTCTAATAACCCTTTGACCCACATGACTCATACAGGGCCGACCCCATCAAGGTGGTCTAATAACCCATTAAGTATAAGTTACAACACTTACAATATAACTTGCGACACTTGCAAGTACACATGATGACACTTCTAATTGGAGGAATAATATATCTCCGTTGGGGATACAATAAAGTACAAATACAATATACAAGTGAATATCTTCCGAAGTTACAAATACATCAACACTCCCTCTTAACTAGGAAGGTATTCTCTTGACACAAGTCACCAATAAATATAGGCACAAGTCTTCAATTATGGAGTTGGATCATCATCACTGGATCACGAAGCATCATCATCATCACTGCTGATGTACTTGACATCTCGATCACTGGGCTATCTCTTTAATTCTTCTCGTCATAGGAAGTTCTACAGAGCCAGCCTTTTTTCATGCTAGGTGTAGGCCTAGCCTCCTATAGGTCTTCATCATCTGTGCGAACGGTTTGATAGAGGTGGACTCTCAGGACTAATTACGTGCGGATGCAATACCTAACCAGAGTATCCCAAGAACATTTATGTGCCTAAGCACGACCGACAAGATCTCTCTCAGGACTAATTACATGCATCTCTTCACAATACCTTTAAAGAGCATCCCAGGAACATTTATGTGCCGCAGCACAACCGACAAGATCTCTAAAGAGCATCCCAGGATCTCCAGGACTGATTACATGCCTCCATAGAAATACCTCGAAAGAGCATCCCAGGACTGATTACAAGCACACAGCTCAACCTATCGGATCTCAGAGGACTGATTACATGCTACTTGCACAACCTGCCACATATCATCCATGACCTCGAAGTATCAACCTGATACCCATGATCCAACTGATCATCATCGCATGGTGCATCAACCTGATGCACATCGTCATCACATGATCATCCTGATCATCATCATAGCATCATCCTAATGCATATCGTCCAGAGCATCGTCCTGATACTCATCTCAAATGATCATCCTGATCATCATCACTGCATCGTCCTGATGCATATCATCCAGAGCATCATCCTGATACTCATCTCAAATGATCATCCTAGTCATTGTCCTGATGCATGTCATCATACATGATCCAACTGATCATACAAAGCATCCAACTGATGCATATACATATACATGATCCAACTGATCATACAAAGCATCCACCTGATGCATATACATATACATGATCCAACTGATCATACAAAGCATCCACCTGATGCATATACAAATACATGATCCTACTGATCATACACAACATCCACCTTATGCATATACAAATACATGATCCAACTGATCATACACAGCATCCACCTTATGCATATACAAATACATTATCCAACTGATCATACACAGCATCCACCTGATGCATATACAAATACATGGTCCAATTGATCATACACAACATCCACCTGATGCATATACCGAGCAGTAACTGGAGCATCGTCCTGATGCTCATCACACATCGCTTACATCCACGGCCATGGGAAGGATCCTCCTATGACCATGCTTGGAATGGCTCCAGCAAATGTGTGCCATCACTTCTTCCTTGAAGTATCTTCTATCTGAAGAACACCAAGCCTCTCTCTGGAGTACTCAAACTTCACTCAGGCTAGTGGTTTCGTCAACACATCTGCAACCTGCTCATCTGTCGCAACATATAGAAGCTTCACTGCTCCTCTCTGCACCATATCCCTGATATAGTGATATTTGATCTTGATGCACTTCGACTTGTCATGGAACATCGGGTTCTTTGACAACTTCACACAACTCTGGTTGTCACAATAGATACAGGTAGCATCCAACGAGAGATCAAATAACTCAGACAGTAACTTCCTAAGCCATACTGCCTCACAACTAGCCAAACAAGCTGCAACATACTCTGCTTTGGTTGTACTCAATGCTACGCAAGATTGCTTCCTGCTAAACCAAGAGATCACACCTGATCCCATACTGAAGCAACACCCCGAAGTGCTCTTCCTATCTGCAACACTGCCTGCCCAATCTGAATCAACATAACCCTCCAGTTTAAACTTTTGATTCGCATCATACTTGAGCCCATAATCAATTGTACCCTTCAGGTACCTCATAATATGCTTTATAGCAACCAGGTGAACACCTCTGGGATCCGTCGGGAACTGGCTCAATGTGTTCACCGCAAAGAAAATATCTGGTCTTGTGTTTGTCAAGTACATCAAGGACCCAATCATCTGATGATACACCGTGACATCAACCGGATCAGATGAAGCATCACTCAATAGCTTCAAGTTCGATGCCATAGGTGTGGCCATGGCCTTGCAGTCCATCATCCCAAACCACTTCAGGATCTCTACTGCATACTTCCCTTGTCTAAGGAAGATTCCATCTGCACTCTGCCACACCTACATACCTAGAAAGTAATGCATCATATCCAACTCCTTCAACTCGAACTCGGCAGCAAGCTTCCTCTTCGTATCGGCAATCAACCTATCCTCACCTGTAATAAACAAGTCATCCACATACAATAGTAGCATCACTGGATTGCCTTCCTCAACCTTGTAGTAAAGGTTGGAATCCGCTTGACTCTTGGTAAAGCCCAAACTGGATAGAAAGCTGTTTATCCTACCATACCAAGTCCTAGGAGCTTGCTTCAAGCCATACAAGGATTTCTTCAACCTGCACACATATGAATCCCTGTCATGTGTCTCAAAATCGAGTGGCTGCTCTACATACACTTCCTCTTTGACTACACCATTCAAGAAAGCTGTCTTGACATCCATCTGGTGTATCTTCCACTTCATCACTATAGCCAAAGCAAGTACTATTCTGATGGAATTGTATCTGGCTACAGGAGCAAAAGTCTCTTCATAATCTATTCCCTCTTGCTGGGAGAAGCCATGAGCTACAAACCTCGCCTTGTATTTCTCTATGCTGCCATCTGCAGCATGCTTGATCTTATAGATCTACTTGGAAGTCACAACAAACTTCCCTTCTGGTCTCAGGACCACATACATCATTCTTCATGATCGACTGGTACTCCTCGATCATGGTATCCTTCTATTACTTTATCTCGGATCTTCAATAGATAGTTTTCTTGAACTTCGTTGCTGGAACAAATGTTGTTTTCCTTCTTTTGTAATTGATTGTACACGATCTTTCCTACAAGGAAAATTCAATTGCATGATTAGAACCTTCTCATAGTTTTTCAAAAACACATTCTTATGCATAAAGACATATGTCATACAGTCATGCAATTATCTTAGCCAGTGCTTCAATACAACACTTATCCATATCCCGTATTCACACGGTAACTTTTTAGATGCCTTCCATCTCTACCAGAACATTGTTAAGAGTGTGCACAACTCCCAACATGTCAGCAAAGAGGTTTCATTCTAGATAAGTAGCAATGGAATGTTGTATAGTACCATAGGCCACTTACCCATTACTTGCATATTAGTAGTATCTTGTTCATTAATGCAACTTTTCTAATATGCATAATATACATCCTAAATCTAGGAACATAAGTATGTACATGACTGAACAACATCATTTAAGTAATCATATATACAGGAAATGACAATTCAATACTTATCTTTGTTTGGTTGTTGGGTGGACTCCCTCTCAATCTTTGCTTCCTTGCAGGAACTACTGGAGTGTGCTCCCTCTTGATCTTTGCTTCCTGGATTACTTGTCCTTGAACTTATATCCATCCTGGACCACTATGCATGCTACTAGTGTCATCACTGTGTCATCCTCAAGATCTCATACATACTCATACATTCATTAGTATAATCTCAATACTATCAAAACATTGTGATTCTAAATAATCTTAAATATGTATGGTCATGATCATTTCATACATAGGTAATAGAAGTTAGTATTCAAGGTTTCAGGGAAGACTTCTTTTACTCATGCATATACTTATTGACCATAGGACTCTTCCGGTTAGTCATATCATCAATCAAAGTAAGAAACATAATATGCATAAACTGTTGATTACTTAAACTTCTAACTTCAAGAATAAACATTATCATTCATACAAAAGTATAATATCCTAACACAAGGTAGGATTCTAACTTGATATAGGAAAAACATACCTGGAATATCATGTTGGCTAGTTATGTATAACATACCTAAACAATGTCTTCTTGTTCTCTTCAATGACTTGTGCTTAGTAACCTGCATAACTCATAAGTTAACCATTGTAGAACCAAATTATACATACCTCGTAAGTAGAGCTTCTATGTGATCCATGAGTCTTTGTATTCATGTCACCATGGTCATATGTTCTTGATCTAGAACTTGATTTGTACCTTTCATGTTAGCGGACAACATCATCCTCATACAATATCACAGTGCACTAGTACAATCATAAGTGTCATAACCCTAATCAATGAATGTCTTCTATCATTCACATGTATTCATACTTTTACTAGGGTGATGAGACAAGTCTAAGATTAATCAAGATTGTACTAACCTCAATAATATGAAGACAAACATATCATAAACTTAATCATGAACAAATTTCAAAACATACCTGTATCTCTTCAAGTCATACCTGACGGGATTGCTTGTAGCCTTCTCATGTAAAGCCTCAGCCTCATCTCCCTCTGGAACTGGAACTTCTTCACTTATGCAGGTGTCTAATTCATTCTCTTCTAGGATTAACCCAATCCACTTTGATTTGTTGAAACTGGATCTGGAGTTGGATTAGGGTTTGTCAAAGAAACCCTAAAAATTCAAACTTTTGAATGGATGGAAAGATGTGGCTTGCTGAGCTGATCAAGCTGGTATACTTCAATTTTGAAAACTGCAAAATTTGACCCCTCAAAATTGCCTTTGAAACTTCCGGATTCACTAGACAGGACCCTGAACTAGGGTTTGATAAAGCCCACCCTTTTGCCCAACCAAAAAGTTTGATCCAAAGCTCTAAACTTCGATTTTTCTGAGGAGCTTCCAACTGTGGTCACAGACTTCAAAAATTCCAACCTTTGCAGAAGCCCTAATTTTCCATCTTTCCGATCAAAATCCCAAACTAGGGTTTGATCAAGCCCGGCCTTCTGCCCAACCAAAAAGTTCGATCTTGGTCTCTAAATTTTGATTTTGATGAGAAGCATTCAGCCATGGTCTCCGATTCCAAAAGTTCCAACTTTCTCCGAAGCCCTAAATTCCCGCAGCAGTGACAAGCCAAGAATGAAGGTGCTCATAATCCAATTATGTTTTGATAGAAATATGCACCTGATTATTTCTGGTGCATCTCTGAAATTACGAATCCAAAGAGTCTGAAACTTCGGCCTGTGGTAGCCTGACCTGTCATTTTTCCAACCCCACAGGTCTGACCTCAATTGGATTCTCTGAGAGAGAGTTATGCCAAGTGATGCAACGTGACTTGTTTATGGATAAAACAAGAGAGCGAACTTGTACGGCGTTCCACGTGTCACTGGTTCAACTTCGGCCTTTGAAAAACTTACCCGAGGAACTACAGTCCGTGCTCTTACTGTCACTTTTTACAGAATTTCATTTGGAGCTTCCTATCCCAAGTTATGACCTTTTTTCCTAGGTCACCTCTTTATGACTAAGATCTGGAAGAGGCAGAACCCCTAGATTGTATAGGTCATAAAACAGAAAGTACAGCGAATTAGATGTCGTGCTTCAGACACAAGGTACATGGGGATGTTACCTTCGACCTGTAAAAGTTTTAGATCCTGAACCTTCGCCAAAATGGATTTATAGCGAAAGTGCTACAATGACTGGTTTTTGATATATCAAGCCCTAGCTTCCAATTTGTCGTAGGTGCAACAAGTCTCATAAATGCCATATCATGCCTTCCTTCAGGCTAGCTCTGATACCATGTTAGTTTTCCATCATTTAATTCAATAGATCTAAGATCTTAACTGAAATAATAACATGTACAACATATCAAGCATAAGAGACAAGAGACACAAAACATTTCATCGGGGAAAACCAAGAACGTGAAAAACCCCGCAACTTCCTCAGAGATAGAGTAAGCATCAATACAAGGATCACCATGATCAAACCCAAGAGATATATATCTTCAGCAGCATGCTCCTCATCCATTTGTGTGCACCCTCCTCTTCTCTCACTAATGCGAAGTGAGTGAATGAAACAATGTATGAAATGAGAGAGACACACTCTCTATTTATACACTAACTTTCACTTGACCTTTACTCAACTAGGTCGGCCCCAACTTAACCACTTAACATAATGCTGACTGGGCCGACCCCTCTAGGGTGGTCTAATAACCCTTTGACCCACATGACTCATATAGGGTCGACCCCATCAAGGTGGTCTAATAACCCATCAAGTATAAGTTACAACACTTACAATATAACTTGCGACACTTGCAAGTACACATGATGACACTTCCAATCGGAGGAATAATACATCTCTGTTGGGGATACAATAAAGTACAAATACAATATACAAGTGAATATCTTCCGAAGTTACAAATACATCAACAATTTCATTTGTTAGTTGTTGGTATACCTCATACTCATGCCATCACTTTGACATATGCGAATTGAAAAGATGTCTTCTTCAACCTCATTCTTCGCAAAAAAAAAAAAACTTTCTTCAATTGTTGTGTCAATAGTATATAGAGTAAGCAACAACATCGCTCCAAAAGGTGGGGGGGTGTGGGATCTCTCCGAGCCATCTATGAGAGGGAAGTGGGAATCAATCTAGGGACCGCCAATTTGGACAAGTCAATCTAGGGTAGATTTCAAAGTTACAAGTATCATAAACCCTAAGAACACATTTTCTCCTTCAAGAGGTTCATTGGGAGAAAGATGTTTGAGGTGCGAAAAGAGTCCAAGAAAGTCTCCTGACATGTTATATGTGATAACAATGGTAATGTCATGCTCCACTATGATATGGCTAATGTAGGTCAAGGCTCCCTTGTAAATACATTTTTTTTATTTGTTTCCTACTTTTGTTTCCTACTTTGTTATTATTTTTAGACTTAGTTTAGATGACTTAGCCTCGTATTTTTATCATGCTATTATTTCTAGACTTAGTTTAGTTGACTTAGCCTCATATTTTTTATCATCCTTTAATTTGGTCAATTTAAATCAGTTCATCTCTCTTGCATGGGTGAATGTTGGTTTAACTTATCTATTCAATTTGGTATGTGAAAATGTCATTTTTTTAACATAATCATACCAAATGGTATCAGAGTCATGATTTCAACTTACTTTTTTTTCAAAAAATCAAACTAGGGTGCTTGTAAAAAAAAATATTAATATCATATTTTTTCAAGTGCATAGTAATATACAATTAGGCCAATTCATCTCTCTTGCATAGCGAATGTTGGTTTAAGTTTTTTTCAGAAGAAACAAATTCTTATCTTGCTATTCATAAAAAATGAATCAAAGGTAACAATGTCCAAAAATACATCTTTTCAAAACTAGACAACTCTTCTCGGCTTATCAATCTACATCTTCCAACCATAATTAGAGGTTGTCCAACTTAGCCTATTCTTAAAAAAACTCTCTCTAAGAATAGTCTTGCAATAGCATATTTTAGTCTTCAGGAACTAATACAACTGTCATCTTTTAATACATTACAAAACCATTGTCTAAGTATAGCTCCAATCATCTAAAAACAAAAAAGAGATCCCTTTGAACATACAGAATTGCATATCAATTCTTCAAAATGAATTTATCCATTCATAAGGCCCATAGCTTTCTTTGACAATCTATCTACAACCATATTGAGTTGTCTATAAATATGGGAAAAGGAAATATGAGAGAATTTATGTTTTAATTCTACAATACAAGAGCGCCATTGTTCCAATCTAAGGACTTGTAACCTTGATTTTTCAGCTACCCACTCTATGATCACTTTAGAATCACCTACCACCTGTAAATGATTAACACTTTTGTAATTAGAAAACCAGAAAAGACCTCGAAGTGCCAATAATTCAGCTTTAGTATTTGATTCATTGCCACATCCCATCCAAATGTGAAAAGAGTGTTCAAAGTTAAGCTTTGAAAACATGCCACCACCACATAAACCTTTTGAAGCTGCACCATCAAAATAACCAACAGACATATCATCATCCAAACCAGGCAAGATGGGAATCCTATGTCTTTTCAGTTTCTCTTCCTTATGAAATTCTAAAAAATATCCCATAATTTTGGAACTGACAGAAAATACATTTGGCAAATATTTTCAAAGACTGATAAGTTTCTAACATTCCAAATGCCCTAGATAACAAAAAGAGGAAGTTCTTTAAATTGTTTTTATTTTTTATTCTTAAACCAATCTTCCATGCAATTAGCAAAGGAAGAATCTCCCCAAATTTCAAAAAACCTAAGATGCCTAGAGACCTCCACCTAAACCTTCTTCATAAAAGAGCAATGGACAAACACATGAGAAATAGATTCATCCCCCATTCTACATAGACTACATATACCAAGACCAACAAAACCTCTTTTTATGAGATTTTCCCAAGTTAAAATTTTATTTTCAAGACATAACCAAGTGAAGTACTTCAATTTTAGGGTAATATGCCATTTCCATAGATTATTGTTCCACCATTTACCTACCACATCAAGTACATAACCTTCAAATATGGAAGCATAAGCAATTTTTGCACTTACCCTCCCATCTGAACCATTCAAGGCCCAAACTAAGACATCATCACCATCTGTAAACCTAATATCAGACCGATTCAAACCATGAATGAAAGAGTTCCATTCCCCTTTTAGATCACCCACTAATCACAGTTCCTAAGCAAGAAGCCAATAAGAAGAGGGAGTACTGAAATACTTAGCTTTTTTCACATGGGCCAATAACCATAAACCATTCTCAAGAAGATGCATCAACAAGGGTTCTGAAAGCCTGAAAAATTCTTCACCCCCCACAAAAGGGTCTACCCCAAGGAAAATATGCATACCATTACCAACCTTCCAAGATAACCAAGACCCCAACCATGGGGAGGATCTGACCAAACCCCTCCAAAAAATAGAAGCATTTGAAAAAGAGTTATGAGGCATTATAATTCATTCCACCACAAAGTTTTCTTCAAGTATTTATCTTGTAGCACTTCACTACAAAGACCTGCACCAAAAAGTCCCCTCCATAAACTTTTCAAGCTTAAAGCAAGACTAAACCATTCCAAATTCTTAATCCCCCACCCACCCATCTTCTTTGGAATAGAAATACTCTCCTAGTTTGTCAGGTGAAATATGTTCCCAAGAGAATTTCCAGCCCAATTTCCATCCCATAGAAAATGCATCATTATTTTCTTGATGCCATGAAGAATGGACACAAGAATCTTTTCCAAAGAGAGCCAATAAAATGGAATACTTTCCAGGACAAATTTCACCAATGTGAATCTTCCCCCCAATGAAAGAGTAAGATCATTTTCCAATTCTCTTCTCAACTTTTCTCAATAACCAATACCAATCCTCTTTCCTATAAGATTAGGCTTCAAAAAGTAGCCCAAATATTTAAAACATTCATCTATACGATCTGCGTGATATAGACTTTCCTCAGTCTTTTTCCCAACTTGACTAGATCTTTGGAGATGAATTCCAAGAAAACATGAGCCTCTCAACATTTACAAGCACACCCTGTGTCTTCGCAATTGAAGAACATCTAGGATCCTATACCATACCTTGTGAGGTTAGTTCCAAAAAATTTCTACATATAAATGCAGGTTTAGATGAGAGTCGACAAAAACAATTACTAAAAGTTCTCTAGAGTCAAACTGGATCATTTGCATGGGAATACACCGATATGAAGGGTATACACCCAGATACCTATATTCACCACATTTACACAGATTCAAACATATCTCCTGTCAGGAAGCCCCATAGAAGAATGAATCCAGCCCTAAAGGATATAGTAAAAGATGAATTGCAAAAACTCCTTAATGCTGGTTTCATCTACCCAATTTCTAATAGTAAATGGCTGTCTCCTCTGGTGGTAGTTCCAAAGAAAGTTACAGGGAAATGGCGTATCTGTGTTGACTTTCAAGAATTGAACAAGGCCACTCTTAAGGACTACTTCCCTTTGCCTTTCATTGACTAGGTGTTAGATACCTTGTCAGGGAAACAATACTTTTCTTTCCTTGATGGGTATAGTGGATACAACCAAATATTAATAGCACCTGAGGATCGAGATAAGACAACCTTTACTTGTTCTTGGGGGACATATGCCTATCGAGTGTTGCCATTTGGCCTATGTAATGCACCTACCACTTTCCAGCGTGTAGTTTTAAGAATATTTGTTGACCTCATACATGACTGTGTAAAAGTTTATATGGATGATTTTACAGTTTATGGTAATACCTTCCAAGAAGCCCTTGATAACCTCGAAACAATTCTTATTCGGTGCCAAGAAATGAACTTAGCCCTTAGTCATGAAAAATGTAAGATGTTGCTAACCAAGGGCATAGTTCTGGGACATCATGTCTCTCTTCAAGGTATCAAGGTGGATCCTGCCAAGATAGAAATAATTGTTAACCTTCCTCCTCCAAAAACTCCGAAGGAAGTAAGAAGCTTTCTTGGCCATGCAGGCTATTATAGACATTTTATTGAAAACTTCACTAAGATAGCCGCACCTATGTTCAAAATACTCATGAAAGATACAGAATTTCAATGGTCTGAACCTTGTCAACATGCCTTTGAAACGTTGAAGGCAAAGCTATCAGTGGCACCAATACTTAGGGGTCCCAATTGGTCCCTTCCCTTCCATATATCCACTGATGCTTCCGACATAGCTATAGGAGCAATCTTAGGTCAAAAAGAGGGACAAACATCACATGCCATCTACTTTGCTAGTAAAAATTTGAGTCCTGCAGAATCGAAATATACTGTTACTGAAAAAGAGTTTCTAGCAGTAGTCTATGCCGTCAATAAGTTTCGTCATTATATCATAGGATATGAAGTTTTCGTACACACAGACCACTCCGCCATTAGATTTTTAATGAATAAACCAATCACCAATGGCAGGGTGACTCGGTGGCTTCTTTTGTTACAAGAATTTAACATCACTATTGTTGATCGTCCCGGTCGAGAGAATGTGGTAGCAGATTTTCTCTCTCCAATTCAAATTGACGATAATGCCAGTCCCGTCGATGATAGCTTTCTAGATGAACATCTATTCGTTGTGTCTGTTTGAACCCCGTGGTTTGTAGACATAGCCAATTATTTAGCAACTGGAAAGCTACCAAACCATCTCTCCCCACCCGAGAAACGTAGGATCATAGTTCAAAGTTCTAATTACTCTTGGGTGGACAATGATCTTTTTTGTACTGGTCCTGATCTTATTATTAGATGATGTGTACGAGAGGATGAGATGGCAGAGATCCTTCATGCTTGTCATGGTGGACCTTGTGGTGGGAATTTTTCTGACAAGAGAACAACATACAAAGTGTTGCACTCTGGATATTATTGGCCAAGCATTTTTAAAGATGCTGCCAAGTATGTCAAGGGATGTGACAGTTTCCAACGAATGGGTACACCTACGCCATCCGATGAGATGTCCTTACAACCCCAGGTTATGATTGAGCCTTTTGAAAAGTGGGCTCTATATTTCGTTGGGCCAATTTCCCCTATGTCTCGCAAGGAGAAATACATCCTAGTCTGCACAGACTATGTCACCAAGTGGGTGGAAGCTAAATCCTTATTCAGAGCCACAAAGAAATCTGCGGTATAGTTCATATATGAAGAAATATTTACCCGATTCGGGGTACCTAGGGAAATTGTGACCGATCAAGGATCTTAGTTCACCTCCAAGTTGATGAAAGAGCTTACTGACAAATATGGTATTAGACATTGTAAATCTTCACCATATCACCCACAAGCCAATGGTCAAGTAGAGTCTACAAACAAAGTATTAGAAGCCATCCTGACTAAGACTATCCAATTACACCACAAAGACTGGGTAGATAGACTTCCAGAAGCCTTGTGGGCTTATAGAATAACTTGGAGGAATACCACTGGCCACACACCTTATGAACTTGTTTACGGTAAACAAGTTCTTCTATCCATTGAATTTCAAGTCAAAACCTTTCATATGGCTACACAATTAGGGATGGATCTAGAAGAAGCACAATGACAACAAATCCTGCAGATAAATGAATTAGATGAGATTAGACAAGATGTTGTTCAACGCACAATTTTAATACAAAACCAACGCAAAAAGTGGCATGATAAATACATTAAACAAAAACAATTCAAAACTGGAGACTGGGCATTACTTTTTGATTCAAGATACAAAAACTTTAAAGGTAAATTAACTACTCGTTGGATGGGTCCATATGAAATTGTTACAACTTTTGATAATGGATCTGTTAGATTCACAAATTTCCTTTGTTTTAAATGGACATAGACTTAGACTTTATCATCAACCAATATCTAAACAAGATTTTGTGCAGAATGCCTTACAACAGGAGGAGATGGAGCTGATAGAAGAGGAAGTCATTCCTCCTTCTCCTGGTTCTTGAATTATTTTGGGTTATCTTCATCTATATATATGTAAATATATTTTTGTTTTTAAATAAATGAGAGTCATTTATAACAATTGATTGCATCTATAGAGGAAATTCACTCTTATGATTAGCTTATGGAATTTTGTCAATTAAAACAGGAAGACTTTTTTTTCCTTCCCCTAATTCTGATAAATTTCATATGACTTTTCTTTGTACATATATTTTTGTTTTGAATAAATTTGAACCATCTAACAAGTGGTTTTGCAGTTTGATTACAAGTACCTTATCTCTATAATTAGCTCATGCAATATTATCTGAAAAGGGAAGTGCTCTAAAAAAAACTCATAATGCATCCTAACTCCTTCTCTTTCAATTATTGTTGAAAATTGAAAATTTATAGTGAAAAGTTAAAGTGTTCTTTATATCATTTCTAACCACTTTCTCCTATGATTCTTTTTTATTAATTTCATTTTTATGTTTTTATATATGGTATTTGATCAGACATGCACATTTCTAATTTATCATTAGAACAATTGCTTAAGACCTACTTTAATCATCATGATTTAAAAAAAAAAAAATCTATCTTACACCTATGGACTACTAGTTCATCCTAGACTCATTATCAAAACTTGTCTATTAAGCATTCTTTAAAAAGGTAGCCCAAGAGTGAGTGATATTTTCTACTTATGGGGAACATTACTGATCTTTTATGAAGAAGATAGACTGAGAGGTCAAAGAACAACTTTAGGTTATTATCTTTTGACATGATCTATAATCCAGACCATTATAAATAAAGTTACTCATAAGGTTTGCTCTAAAAATTTGAATTATGTGTTTAGCAAGCTTAGCACACTCTAGTGCCAACTGGCTTCCTCATACTAAAAGTCATTATACAAAGCAAACCCTTCGAGGTATTGAACAGGCTCGCTAGCAGCAGGTCCATGATAAGTAAAATCTTAAACAAGGAAGCTCAGTAAATACAAGTAAACCCATCGGGGTACTGAACATGCTCGCTGGCAGCGGGGCTATGCTTGCATGGTACCAAGATAAACCCACCGGGGTACTGAACAGGCCTGCTGGCAGTGGGGCAATATCGGGTAAAAGAGGTTTGGTTAATGCATCACTATGCACATGGCTCATCTAAAAAACCTGAGTATACAAATACATGTTGAGGCCAAATTATTTATACTGTCATTAGAGAATGGCTGTAAGTTGGACTTGGACCCTGTCATCTAATTCAAACAATACCTAGGATATGATTATCCTAGAAATGGGACCCATAACTATATAAATCTCACAAACTCCAGGGTGAACTTTATCTATATTCTTTGGATGACAAGAGATCTTTAAAATGAGTCATGGATGACTGGTTTTCCTATGACATTTTTTGTATCAATTGTACTATCACTATTCATATGGTCTTCCTAAGCACTGTTATTTTTTTTTATGAATGTACATATCTGAATCATCTCCATTTATTAGTTAGTATTTATTCTTTCTTACGAAAAATAATAATAGCATTTTAGAGCTATTGGCTAAACTATTAATTGAAAATATTTGAATATTAATCAGTTTTTCTTTGATGGCTTGAGGACACGCCATATTTTTGGTTTGGGGGAAAGGTTCAGAGCTGTTTTGAATTTCTGATTATTTATAAAAAGTTCATTTATCTCTGACAGAATGATAGGTGTTTTCAGGAATAATGCAAGTAGCAGAAGATTGTTTTGATCCATGATAAATAAAGAGGAGCGCGACTAAAAGTTTCAGAAAAGCAGGCTTACATCATCCTTTTGTGTGATGACAGCCCCAGAAAATTTTCTGCATAATCAGCAGTACTCAGATCCAGCACAACACATTTTTGTACAGAAGGTCCATATGGAGGATCGAATGAAGGGTCGAATGACGATCCGAATGAAGTGACGAATGAGGCAAATGAACGACGATCTGAATGAGGTGCCGAATGAAGTACCGAATGAAACCATAGCGTATAACAACATGATTTAGTATGTTAAGGGATCTAATTTTTGAATTCTGCTAGTAAAATCCAATTCATTAACTATACCAGGGATCAATCAAATACCATCTCTCCATTCTACCTCATTCCTTTTCTCATTTCTACTTCATCAAATGAATCGGTTAATCATGCATTATTGCGATTTTCAGAATCATTTTATGGCTATCATATGGTTTTAACTCTTCATTAAGTTATATGCATGCGATCTGTCATTGTATTAATTAAAAGTCATCATGTTCTTTTATGCCGCTTATGCTTAATATCTCATGATGAACATTACATTCAACCTGTCCAAAGTTTACTTTGGACATGGTTGAATATATCATAGCCATACGAATTCACCAATGCACGTATTTTCATGATGGCACACGATTCAATATTTTTGCATGATAGCATGATCATTCGAGTGTGCCAAATCCCTGCTTCACGATCATTTAACCGTTCGAACGGATCGCGATTTAAACCAATGCCTGCGTGAATTTTGCTCATTCTACTTGCCCTTATCTTTCGGGAGTCTATCAAGCCACGTCTCTTGCAATTTCTTGCATCCCCTGTATCCATTTGCATCCCTCAACCTTTGCTTAAAAATGTTGATCCGCTACGAGCTTGGCAGCTACTAGGACTTGATCCACATTCTTGAATTCAAGGCGTGCCGTGAAGTGTTTCTTCGAGTGGGCTGGAGTCTGTTCCTTCATCTTCTTGACAGCCATGATGACGAGATTTCACTTCTATTTGCCAAAGGATTCGATGGAAAAACGGCTAAGGTTGGCCATCTCACCTTTCCTATAACAGAAGAGTCTATTGCGTTGGACACTAAACTTCCCAGGGAGGGTGCCCGTTGGCACAAACACCTTTTTCTTCCATGTACGGCTCACGAATTTTCTCTCAAAGCCGAATACCAACACATTGCAGGCACAAAAGGGTTCCACCGAGAGTGGGTTAAGCCTGAATATCTCGAGCCCTTGACTATTATCATTCGGTTGACCACCTGTGAAGGTAAGTTCACCATTTTCAAAGCCTGCCACTTCCATTTATTAGCACATTTTGTTAATAATCAGGCCCTAAATTTCCCATTTTATTTTCTAAAGAGCCTAGAAAAGATGTCTAGCCAGGTTAGGAAAAATGTAGTTAACCCTGCTGGCAGTTTATACCATCACTATGTCATAAAAATCCTGATCACCCACGAGTTGAAGGAAAAGGGGCAAACGTGGGATAGCTTTGTGTTTGAAACACTAAACCCCCATTTGGTCAAGAAGCCCCTTGTTAAAGCCTCTGCCTCTTGCAAGCGTCATCGATTTAAAAACTGTGCAGATGAGCTCATTCAAACCCCTGCCCAAGCAAATAGGGATACCAAGTCTGTACAATTTAGTGAGGGTGCCTCAGGAGAAATGCACCTTGTTCACTCATCCTCTCCTGAGCCTGTCCACGAGGACACAACCATGAAACCCCCATTCATTTCACCAATACCCACAAAGTTAAGAAAGGCCAATTGTGACCAATCTGTCGACCAGACCGTCATCCAGTCTATCGATCAGTCCGTCATTCAGCCAATGCATTCAGACGGTCTTGATGACCAGACGGACGATCCTATCCTTGAATCACCCCTTCTTGCATTAGCCAATATATCTACTCATTTGCTTGAAGATCCCGTCTTGGAACCTGCCCCTACGCACATTGAGGATAAGGCTCTTGAGGAACACACTACATTTGCTGATCCCGAGCCATTTCTAAAGGGATCGAGCCCTCAAAAAGATCCCGAGTCTTTTGCAGAAGTATCTACTCCACTCCATCAGACTGTGGACAGATTAACCCAAGACATAGCACAATTAAAAAGCCAGAATGAGAAGTATGTTGAGATAATCTCTGGGCTTCGTGAAGAAAACAAAGAATTACGCTTACAAGTAAAGAGCATTGAAGACTTAAACGATGCCAAAATAGCTTCCAACATTTCTCTCCAGTTGAAGAATGATGCCTTGAAGGATCAGTTCAAGAAGCTTAGGGCTAAATCCACTTCCTCTTCCAAGTTGAAGGAAGCTGCTACCGCAGCTCAACCTTCTTCCTAATTTCTTCTATGCTTGCTCAGTGCGACCTGGCATATCTTCGATTTGGGGGAATGTTGGTGTCCATTTTTGTCACCATTTTTTATCAGTAAACATGCTCTGATTGGAGTTATTTTCATTATTTTGATATGATAAGTCATTCTCCTTGCTATTCAAACCATCAATCAAACCTAGGTATGAACGTATTTGCATATCACATGAATCTTGGTTGAATATCATCATTTTTATGGTTTATTGACAATTATCTCACATTTCTAGACGTGCTTGGCATTTAGTTTTTGATCTACAGGTTGTGGTCATCATTCAGACCTTCATTCAGTCGCGCGTTCATGCTGAAGACACACATCCGCATTCGAACCGTCATTCAGCCCTCCATTCACACCCACAGAATTGTTAGTTGAGATATTACGGGGCATTAAAGACAAAAACGGTGATGTGGGTTCTGTTGGGAATGTGTCCCTCATGGTTCGTGAGCCTCCATTCTAGAAGATCCGCTCTCCTATCCGTCTAGCTTGACATCGCATCATCTTCCCACGTCAAAGATAACCAACGCACAACTTCCTGCATGAAGTAAACCAATGCCCGCAGACTCAGGAAGACTGCCTGTGCGCTATCGTAAACCGTCCTGCAGTCATTTTGTGGCCATTAAGATCTATATTTTTAGAGGGGTCGACCTCCTCTCTTATTGTAAAAAATTATATACAGACGTCTCCTGTGGAGAAACGTAGCACATATACAATAGCAGTAATTTTTATGTGTAGAAACGCTGTGTAATTTTCTTCAGTTAATGGAAGTTCCCAATTTTAGCTATTGATGTTCTATTGTTGGTGAATAATTTGAGTTAGCTTCAATCCTTGATTGCTGAGAAGGGCCCCTCAACAACCAGAGGTTTTGTGTATATTCTGTATTTCTTTCCTGCAAATAGATAGTTTATTTTTCAGTACAAGTAATTAATCTAGTTTCCCGTAGATGTTGTTTTATTTCCTGTAATTTATATCTTGTTGCTGATTTAATTTACATTCTTAGAAGTTAAAGTGACCGGTCATGCATAGTTCTTCTTAGTTTGTTTTTCAATCTTTTCATTTGCAATTAGGTAGAGTTAACTAGTTAATGTTTCAGAGTTTGGTTTGTAGTTAGAATTAGTTCTGCTAATTTTTCCTATAGTTGTAGATTAGTTTTATTTACATCTCAGCCTTGTTCTATTATGCTATAGAAATAGTTCATTTCTTTAGATAGTGATTAGTATAGGTTGCTTCTTGTCATTCCAAATTTAGACAGTCTATTTATTGATTTCCTTGCACTGTAGGTTCATATGCATCAATTGGCTGGCGTTAAGATCATTTAATCTGCTTCTTTCCTTAGTTTCTATCGTTTTCTTCCATCCGGACTGTCATTCGGATTGTCTTCTAGGCTGTCATCCAAATTGTCATGCGGACTTTAATATTTTCTGCATTGTTTTTATGCTTATTTAGAATTCCGTTTCTTAGGTTTCTGAACTGTAATATTTCTTGTAATTGATTAGCATTCATATATGTAATTAGTGTTGATGTATATGTAACTTCGGAATGTATTTCATCCATGTATTTCATATATATTTATTGTACCCTTATTAGAGATGTGTTATTCCTTTATAAGGAAGTGTCATCATGTGGATTGACAAGTGTCGCAAGTGTGTGTACTTGCCGATGGGTTATTAGACCACCATGTGTGGGGTCGGCCCTGAAATATATATTATATTGTGGATGTATCTAGATAGACAAGTCGGCCCCATAGTGTAACTGGGCAAACATGTTAAGTATAAATAGAGATCGGGAGATTTCTATTTGGATCATTCGGAAAGTCACACTTCTCTCACTCAGAAAGTGGCGCACTAGTGAGGAGGAGGATCATCTTCTCTAGGAGACTATCTCAAGTGTATTTTGGTTGTACTTTGGTTGAGCCATTGCTCTCTCTATCTCTGAGGAAGTTGTGGGGTTTTTCACCTTAGGGTTTTCCCCACGGAAACTCTGTGTCTCTTGTCTCTCATGCTTTTGATTCTTGTGATGCTTGTCATGCTTATTGTGATTGTTATGCATTGATATACTGTATATGTTATTCTCTCAGTAAATATCCAAGAGTATTGTGAATTAATGCTCAAAATTTAACATGGTATTAGAGCTAACCTGAGAAGAAGACATTTTGCAGTGACGGAAACTTGAGTTTCTTGTTTATTGGGTTTCTCTCCACAGATTTTGGAAAAGCAGTATACTAGATTGACTCTACTCATCAAGGAGAATCTATCTGTCCAATCATAATTCAATTTTGAGCTTTTTCAGATTTGGCCATAAAAATTAGGGTTTCCACAAAAATAGGAATTTCTGAAATCTGAAGACATAGCTGGAAGCTCCTTGCAAAAATCGAAGTTTAGAGCTTTGGATCGAGATTTTTTGCTGGGTAGATCTCTGGGAAACTCAAACCCTAATTTAGGGCTCTCCCTAGTGAACCCGGGAGGACAAAAAGTCAAATATGAAGGGTAAAACTTTGCTGATCTCAAATTCTGAATGCACCAGGCTGATCAGCTCATCAAGGTGCATCTTTCTATCCTTTCAAAAAGTTGAAATTCACATTTTGAATTTTTAGGGTATTTCCGACAAACCCTAATCTGAGACCAGATCCAGTTTTCATCATTTCAAGTGGTAAGACCTAAATCTTTTCTATTTCCATTTGAAGTACTCTTTAAGATGTCTCACCACACCAAGGTTGAGGATAAGCTTGAAGGGGTTGATAACTTCCGAGCTTGGAAGTATAGGATTGGGTTAATCCTGGAAGAGAATGAGTTGGACTCATATATAAAAGAAGACATCCCTATCCCAGAGGATGAAGAGGCCAAGGTATTGCATAAAAAGAACTTGGTCAAGGCAAAGAGAATCGTTGTTGATTCTATTAAAGACCATCTCATACCCCATGTGTCTTCTCTAAAGACACCCAAGGAGATGTTTGACTCTTTGACCAAGCTATTTGAAGGGAAGAACATAAATCGGAAGATGACCCTACGGAACCAATTGAAAGGAGTAAAGTTTCAGAATGGAGAAACCATTCAATCTTATTTTTCTAGGGTCTCCCAGATTAAGGAACAACTGGAAGCATTAGATGAAATGGTGGAGAATGGTGAAGTTGTCATGACCACTCTGAATGGCCTACCTAGGTCATGGGACTCCTTTATTCAAGGAATCTGTGCAAGAAAGAAGTTGGTATCCTTCAACAGACTACGGGAAGAATGCTCACAAGAAGAAGCAAGGCTTGTGGAATGAGAAGAAAAGATAGGGTATGAAGATCAAGCTCTTGCAGCTCACACCAAAAGAAGCAAGCCCAAGAAGGAGCACTCTCGCTACAAGAGATCCTATCAAAAGAATAAGAAGGATCTAAGATGCTTCACATGTAATGAGAAGGGTCACTTTGCTTCAGATTGTCCCAAGAACAAAAGGGATAATAACAACAACTCCAGCAAGAAGAAGAAGGGCAGCAAAAGAAAGTTCCATGCTCATGCTGTCGAGGATGATGAACCTCCAAAGAAGAAGGCTAGGGCAGAAAGTGATGATAGTGATGATGACTCATCAAGTGAAGAAGAGTATGTTCTAATCTCTGCTCTCATAGGTACTATCTCCCATGGTTGTAATGATTGGTTGATTGACAGTGGGGCTTCCAAACACATGACTGGGTTTAAGGAATCTTTTGTGAATCTATCTGAACATGAATCACCCCATAAGGTGAAACTTGGGAATGATTATCAATACCCAATCAAAGGAAGTGGTGAAGCCTCCTACAACCTAGATTCTGGAAAATCTTTGAAGATGAAAGAAGTCCTTTATGTACCTGGGCTCAAGAAGAAATTACTCTCCATCTCTGCATTGGATGCAAAAGGTATGAGGGTTGCATTTGTGGATGGCCAAGTCCTAATGCGGCCAAAGGGTAAAACAATCAATGATGCAGTAGTGATTGGAGAGCAAGAGAGAGGTTTGTATAAATTGAAGGGTCAACCTGAACATGCCATGATACATGAATCCATGGAGCCAAGTGAACTTTGGCATAGAAGACTTGCTCATATGCATTATAGGGCACTTCCAATTGCAAGCAAGGCTGTAGAGGGTCTTCCTGAAATCAAGACCAAACATGAAGGTGTTTGCAAAGGATGTGCAAAAGGTAAGAACATTAAGAAGGCTTTCCCAAACAGTGAAAGCAAGGCAAAAGATATCCTGGAAATCATCCACTCAGATGTATGTGGTCCTATGTCATCCAGTTCTCTGAGTGGGTATGTTTATTATGTCTCATTTATTGATGACTTCTCCAGGAAGACTTGGGTATACTTCTTGAAGAATAAAGATGAGGTGCTTGATAAGTTCAAGGAATTCAAAACCTTGATGGAGAATCAAACTGACAAGAAGATCAAAACATTCAGATCCGACAATGGTGGAGAATTCACCTCAGGTGACTTTAAGAAGCCTTGCAGTAATTCAGGGATTTAGAGGGAGTTGACTGCTCCTTATAATCCTCAACATAATGGAGTTACAGAAAGGAAGAATAAAACAATCATGGAAGCAGCAAGGGCAATGCTGCATGACCAGGATCTACCTATGCATCTATGGGCAGAAGCAGCTAGAACAACTGTATATGTGCAGAACAGAACACCCCACAAGATATTGGACAACAAGACACTAGAAGAGGTCTTTTCTGGTAAGAAACCTGAAGTCAGTCATCTCAGAATATTTGGTTGTCCAGTATACACTCATGTCCCAAAGGAAAAGAGGACTAAACTAGATCCTTTAGGAAAGAAGGGTATCTTTGTGGGTTATAGTGAAATCTCGAAGGATTACAGAATATACTTTCCAGGGTTCAAGAAGATTGATGTCAGCAGGGATGTAACATTTGATGAAAACTCAGCATTCATCAAATCAAGGAAGGCACCTATCGAAGTTTATGAAGAACCTAAGGAAACTAGATTTCAAGACACTACCATGACTGAAGCAGTTCCAGAAGTTGTTCGTGAGTTTGAAGATCCACAAGAACCTGTAGATCCACCCCGTGAGGATAACTCTCACAAGAGGAAACCTGCATGGGCTAGAGAGCTCATTCAAGATGCAGAAAGATTTGGCATTCCAAAAGAAGAACACAGAGCAAAGAAGAGAACCAGATCACATACCAGCTATGTTGCTTTAATCTATGACATTATGAACAAAGAGCCTTCCAATTATGAAGAAGCAGCGGAAAAGAAAGAATGGAAGGATGCCATGGTTGAGGAATACCAATCAATAATGAAGAATGATGTTTGGGATGTTGTCCCAAGACCTAAAGAGAAGTCTGTTGTGACTTCCAAATGGATCTACAAAATCAAGCATGCTACAGATGGCAGTGTAGAGAAATACAAGGCAATATTTGTAGCTCGTGGCTTCTCTCAGAAAGAGGGAATAGATTATGAAGAAACTTTTGCACCTGTAGCCAGGTATACTTCCATCAGAACAGTACTTGCCCTAGTTGCAACAATGAAATGGAAAATACACCAGATGGATGTCAAGACTGCTTTCTTGAATGGTGTAGTTGAAGAGGAAGTATATGTGGAGCAGCCACTCGGTTTTGAAATACATGACAGGGAGTCATATGTGTGTAGATTGAAGAAAGCCTTGTATGGCTTGAAACAAGCTCCCAAAACCTGGTATGGTAGGATGGACAGTTTCCTATCTAGTTTGGGCTTTACCAAGAGTAAAGTGGATTCCAACCTCTACTACAAGGTTGAGGAAGGGAATCCTGTGATTCTACTCCTGTATGTGGATGACTTATTTGTAACAGGAGATGACAGACTGATTGCAGATACTAAGAGGAATCTCGCTATTGAGTTTGATATGAAAGATTTGGGAATGATGCATTATTTCCTAGGTATGGAGGTGTGGCAGAGTGCAGGCGGGATCTTCCTTGGTCAAGGAAAGTACACAGTAGATATCCTGAAGAGATTCGGGATGATGGATTGCAAGGCCATGGCCACACCTATGGCATCGAATCTGAAGCTTCTATATGATGCTTCATCTGAGCCGGTTGATGTCTCTATGTATCGTCAGATGATTGGGTCCCTAATGTACTTGACGAACACGAGACCAAATATTTGCTTTGCCATGAACACATTGAGTCAGTTCTTGACAGATCCGAGGAGTGTTCGCCTGGTTGTTGTAAAGCATGTTCTGAGGTACCTGAAGGGTATAGTGGATTATGGGCTCAAGTATGAGGAAAATCAAAAGTTTAACCTACAAGGTTATGCTGACTCAGATTGGGCTGGCAGTGCTGCAGATAGGAAGATCACATCTGGGTGCTGCTTCAGTATGGGCTCAAGTGTGATCTCTTGGTTTAGCAGGAAGCAGTCCTGCGTAGCACTGAGTATAGTTGAGGCAGAGTATGTTGCAGCCTGTTCAGCTAGTTGTGAGGCAGTATGGCTACGGAAGCTACTGTCTGAGTTATTTGATCTCCCGTTGGATGCTACTGGTATCTTTTGTGATAACCAGAGTTGTGTGAAGCTATCCGAGAACCCAGTGTTTCATGATAGGTCGAAGCACATAGAGATCAAATATCACTATATCAGGGATATGGTGCAGAGAGGAGCTGTGAAGCTCCTGTACATTGCGATGGATGAGAAGATTGCAGATGTGCTGACGAAACCACTAGCCAGAGTGAAGTTCGAGTACTTCAGAGAGAGGCTTGGTGTTCTTCAGATTGATGACACTTCGAGGAAGAAGTGATGGACACATTTGCAGAAGCCATTCCAAGCATGTTGGAAGGAGGATCCTTCACATGGCTATGGATGTAATCACTGGATGATAAGCATCAGGACGATGCTCCAGTTACTGCTCTGTATATGTATCATGTTGGATGCTAGATATGATCAGTTGGATCATTTATATGTATGTACGCATCATGTTGGATGTCGGATATGATCAGTAGGATCATTTGTATGTATTTTGTATATGCATCATGTTGGATGCATGGACCATGTATCTGTATATGTATCAGGTGGATACATTGTATGATCAGGTAGATCATGTATGTTGATATGTATCATGTATGATCAGGTGGATCATGTATTTGTATTTGTATCAGGTGGGTACATTGTATGATCAGGTGGATCATGTATGATGATATGTATCAGGTAGATACTTGGTATGCATTAGGTAGATGCATTGTATGACCAGGATGATCATGGATGACGAGCTTCAGGATGTTCCTCCAGATGACATGCAGTAGGATGTTACAGAGATGATGATCAGGATGATCATGTGTACATCAGGATGATGTATGGTGAGTATCAGGTTGATACTCTATGGCTGTGGATCAAGTTGTGCAGATGAGCATATAATTTGGCCCTGGGAGATTTGCAGACAGTCTTTCGAGGTTTTTCCTATGGCATATAATTTGGCTCTGGGATATCTGCAAAATGCTCTTTCGAGGTTTTGCTCTGGGAGGACATATAATTTGGCCTTGGGAGATCTGCAGATAGTATTTCGAGGTTTTGCCTATGGCATATAATCTGGCCCTGGGATATATGGTAGATGCTCTTTCAAGGTTTTGTCCTATGGCATATAATATGTCCCTAGGAGATCCAATAGGTTGGGTTGTGTGCTCGTAATAAGTCCTGGGATGCTCTTACGAGGTTTTGCCATGACCACATATAATCTGTCCCTGGGAGATCCTATCGGTAGAGTTGTGTGCTCGTAACAACCTGGGATGCTCTTGCGAGGTTTTGTGGTGACCACATATAATCTGTCCTTGGGAGATCCTATAGGTAGAGCTGTGTGCTCGTAACAGCCTGGGATGCTCTTGCGAGGTTTTGTGGTGAGGTCACAAATAATATGGCCCTGGGAGATCCTATAGGTAGAGCCGTGTGCTCGTAACATCCTGGGATGCTCTTTCGAGGTTTTGTGATGCACATAATAAGTCCTGAGGATTCCACAGTATGGCCAGTGATGACAAAGACTTGCAGGTGGTGGGCCTACATCCAGTATGAAAAAGGACGGGCTCTGTAGAAGTTCCTATGACGAGTAGAGTCAGAGATTGGTTGAGATAGCAGCAGCAGTGGTGATGATGATGATGATGCATCGATGACGATGATCCAGAGAAGAAGACTTGTCTAGCAGATCTGTGTCGAGAAATACCTTCCTAGTTAAGAGGGAGTGTTGATGTATATGTAACTTCGGAATGTATTTCATCCATGTATTTCATATATATTTATTGTACCCTTATTAGAGATGTGTTATTCCTCTATAAGGAAGTGTCATCATGTGGATTGACAAGTGTCGCAGGTGTGTGTACTTGCCGATGGGTTATTAGACCACCATGTGTGGGGTCGGCCTTGAAATATATATTATATTGTGGATGTATCTAGATAGACAAGTCAGCCCCATAGTGTAACTGGGCAAACAAGTTAAGTATAAATAGATATCGGGATATTTCTATTTGGATCATTCGGAAAGTCACACTTCTCTCACTCAGAAAGTGGCGCACTAGTGAGGAGGAGGATCATCTGCTCTAGGAGACTATCTCAAGTGTATTTTGGTTGTACTTTGATTGAGCCATTGCTCTCTCTATCTCTGAGAAAGTTGTGGGGTTTTTCACCTTAGGGTTTTCCCCACGGAAACTCTGTGTCTCTTGTCTCTCATGCTTTTGATTTTTGTGATGCTTGTGATGCTTATTGTGATTGTTATGCATTGATATACTGTATATGTTATTCTCTCAGTAAAGATCCAAGAGTATTGTGAATTAATGCTCAAAATTTAACAATTAGGACCTCATTCTGCACGACATAGAGTTTCAATTAAGTTTCACATCCATTTTTAGTTCTCATTCCATTTTCTTAACTTTGTTTAGTTGCTTTTCAAATTATGTTTTTTATGTCTGATTTATTAATATTTTACTATTCTAGAATTGATTAGTTTCATTCTTAGTTTAGTTTACTTCATGTTTATTAAGATTGATTTAGGACTAAACTTAGTAATTTCATTCTCCAAAGTACACTAGTTTTGATAGTTTCTTAGTTCAAGCATAGGATTTGCTTCTCTCATTCCCATAATTAGTGAAGATGTTCATAGAATAGGATTTGATTCAGAAATAAGATATCTTTATCAAGTTTTCTACTTGCTTCTAAATCAAATTCATTTTCAAGTAAATATCTTTATTAAGTTTTCTACTTGCTTCTAGATTACATTTGTTCCATGTCATTTTCTTATGGATAGAGAATAGGTTACGATGTTTAAAGTTAGTTGTAATTGGACATTCTTTAGTTTGCATCTCTTTGTAGAAATTAAACTAGATTTTCTTCCATTTTGTTTCCTTGTCACATTTGAAATTCATTTTGATACATTCTCTCCCGTTCCTATTACATTTGATACATTTCCTCAGAATCCCCAACGAGAATGGAATTAGGTAGTTTAGTTTAGTTTTGAGTGTTTGTTGAATGCGTGAATAGTTTAACTATTGAATTTATAAGTTGTTTGTAATTTTGCTTTAAGATAATATAGTTTCTTGTTTCCATAGTTAGTTGTCAATTGAATCATTTCATAGATAGGTTTCTAAAACTCATTTATAGTTGTTTTCTAATTCCTAGACTAGAGTTTGAATCATTAATCAGTGGGTTCCATTTCCATAAAAGTAGTTCTATTTTTTTATCAAGTCTTGTTCCTAGAATAATATTTGTCGTTTTTAATCTTTTCAGTTATTGTTCATAGAATAGAGTAGTATAGATTGATACTATTCTGATCTATTGGTTTAGTTAGGTTTACTCAGTTCAATAGTTGTATTTTTGAAGTTTGACTCGGTTTTTTCATTTTGAAAGATCTTTCGATCTTTTCTTTATTAAACATTTCCAAGGTCTATGTAACAACCCTCATATACGAATATAGGGAATATTTAATATAATAATTATAATGTAATATAATATAACGTAAGATAATAAAAATAAATATGAAAAAGAAGTAACAGAAAACAAATTTTGCATAAAAAAATAAATTAAATAAGAAATTAAGAAATTGGGAGGAGGAAATAAAAGGAGGAGAATAAGTGAAGAGAAGGATCTTTTTTTGTCTTTGGGCATCTTGGAAGAGGAGCTCTGGAGGAGAGGAAAGCAAGATAGCACTGGCATAGGGTTAATTGTTGGGGGCTAGGGGGCCTCAGCCTCGTCCCCCCACCTCCAATTGCACTATTGGAGTTGTCAAGGTAATGGTAGCTGCTAGGTCATCTATCCAAGTATGGATCCTTAATTTTTATAGCATATTTTATGTTATTATTGATTAGATCGACTTTCTTTTGTCAGATCTTCTGTGCATGATGTTCTTGTTTGTTTATGGATTTTATATGATTTTACATGTTATCAAATTCTTGTGTTGATTCAGAAATCTGCATGCATATTAATATTAATTGTTATTTAGTAGGTTTTATGAGTTTTATGGTTCTTACATTTGGTATCAAAGCTTGGGGTCAAACCCTAGGGCCTCAGGGCCTCTTAATAATTTTAGAAATTGGTTGAGATGCAACATCTCAATGAGCTAGAAAATACATTGTGAATCTTTTCATTATATTGTTAATAGTGGAAGAAGGGCAGCCTCTGTAAGAAGAGCGCCTATCCAATGCCACCCAACTTATTACTGCGCATGTCTACTATGTCGTTATGTGTTTGAGGTTTGATTGTTGTTACATACTTGGCACCTGGTGTTCTGTTTTAAAAAAAAGGCGCTTTAACCCAGAATTCGTGGAATATTTTATTCCTCATAGTAAAATTTTAGGGATCAGTAATTTGGAAGAGTTTTTCCTTAGAAAACTACGTGGGATTTGATTTGAATACCCGCTAAATTTCTTCCATCAAAGAAGAGTATGAAGAAAATAATTTTCTTGAATTTTAACTTTGGATAGTAGCTGCTAGTTGAACAATTATTCTTCTTTGGGAATATCTTTGTATGGGCATCTGTAGAAAACTCTCAGTTTCTTATAGAACCTTGTTAGAGTCCGTTGCAAGAGAAATATGTATTAAAAAATGAGCAAATTGTTGGAAATTCGAAAATAAATACCTAGCTGGTGTATAATAACCCATATTTGTTGGAAATTCGAAGATCAATACCTTCTAAAATCAGGTTTGGCATGAACATTAATTGAATAATAACCCATATTTGTATTTGTATGCGGAACTGTTGCATTTATGCTTAGAAATTGATTTTTAAGTTCCCAGCATATGTTTAACTATCCACAAATCGATTTGCATGTCCCTAGCTATTGGAATATACATTGGAGATTTTGTTTTGATTTACCCAACAATTGTATGACTACGTGAGTGTTGAATTCGATTTCCCAGCCATATGGGTTTTCCTTGAAATCATTTTTCTGCAACCACGGTTCTTCTATATTGTCTTATACCATGATGGTTATAATGGCTCTACGCTTATGGAAATGCCCCTTCTGCCTGCAATCTATGTTGGTTAAGGGTCTCTTGCCAAGTTATGTTGGTTAACGGTCTCTTCCCAAGGTTCAGAATAACTTCATCTCTGCCAGTTGTCTGAAAGATGCTGTTTTCATTATGATTTTCTAAGCCTGCCTATTATTTTGTGCACTATCATTTATCACCTGCCAAGTGTCATAGAATTCTACACGTTAGAATTCTGCCAGTTCTCCCTCCTGCTTGTTGTAACGCCTCCTCCCGCCATCTTGGTTAACAGTAACGGTTGAGGGGAGCCTCATATGTGCGATAGGCTATTGCTCTCTAGCATTACAATGACGTTCCCTCTACTGCATGGAGTGCTGCCAATGGCTCTTCGATGTTACGTTACCCTCTTGCTGCGTGTAGTGCTTCCATCGTTCCCTCTGCTGCATACTGGAGTGCTGCCATCGTGCCGATGTTACGTTACAACAGCTCTCACGATGTTACATACGAGGAGCAACTCCCACACCACTCACACTAATACCATCCATGGTGATGGGGATGAAGATCGGGCCTTTCCACTCGGCCCTACTTCGCACCGCCTCTCCAGCCTTTCCACTTGCTCTACATTCCTCAACCCATCGAATTATTTTAGATTCACGCCATAACTTTCACTAGCGAATGCCATATTTTTTTTATCAAAAGCCTAGAAAAGGAATTTTTCCGATACAACAATTAGATACAATACATACTATTGCTGCTCCATAATCTTTACAATACGTGCTCCTGCTGCTATGAGCGTTACATAATCAAATAGAATACGTGCTCATGCTTCTCCACCGATGTCCAGTATTAAAAATCAGTAAATATGCTTCCTGCCCCTTTTTCTGTTGGGTTAGAGAATAAGACCTTGTTGCCAGTATCCTCATTGTTGGATCTTTTATATAGTTTTTATGTGCATAAAAAAAAATTGCCTCTAAGATAGGTGAATCGGCTCTCTGGACAGTCAACTGTAAAATTAGTTATGAGGACATGCGTCTTACGTTTTGAGAAGTGACTTTCTCTCTCTTCTATGGTAGATAACTTTCTTTTTGTTTTGAGATAGAAAAATGAACTCTAGAGAAGATGATCTTGCAAAGCTACCCCATCGAGGAAGGTAAAAGAGGCCGCATTCATTGTGCTTGTGATATTTTGTTCGTAGCCAACATAGTCTTATGTTTTGTAATCCTTTGATTTTGAGATGCAGTTCATTTAACTTAATACCATTGTCCGCTAGAGTGTGTGCATCCATAGTTGGTAATTGTTGTGGATTTCTGAAACATTTTTATTTATTATACATGTGTGGAATGAGTTAAGAAGGGTGTAACCCTGTTGCCATAATTATTTGACTGTTAATTAATGTTTAAGATGGAAGAGAGAGCGCGACTCTCTAACCTTTCTCCCCTGACTGAGCGTTGATGCTTGTGATGATCGAAGAAGGGCATGGTCTCTTTTCCATCCCTTTGGAATGTAAGTTAAAATAGGTACTGGACAATAGAAGCTGTCACCTTCCCGTTTTCTTAGTTATGTCATTATGATAGAAGAAGCGCAACCTTCACTCTGAATTCATCGTGCCGTTCATATTATTGATTGGCAGTTACACTAACTATAGATTTATATTATTATTGGGTTGCAAATAGGAATGGCTCCTTTCCATTTAATAGTTAAGTGCAATTATTTGACGTACGAGGAGGGAAAATCCCTTATGGTTGTAAAGTAAAGATTATATACATATATTCCTGCTTATTATTCTTTATGGGATCTGTTAGTCGACTATTCCATTTTCTCTTGTTGACCTGCCAAACGCCCTTCTTGTGTGTCACGTTAAGAAAATTTTGCATAGTTCTGTTGTATTGGTTGGCGATTTCTCTATTGGGCTAAGTCCTCAGGTCTATTGTGCTTGCTGGGAGAGTTCTCTATTACTGCACTAAGTCAACAGGTCTAGTGTGTAGGTCCCGGGGCAATAAAAGATTGCTTGCAACACATGTTCATAGAAATGCTTTATCGGAACACAATTATAGAAATGATAATGCATATTTATACTGGTGAATTTGTCACCAATTTTCTCTCTGCAAGATTTTGTAATTTCTGCTCTTAAAGCAACAATTGATGGTGCTAAAGCTATGAGCATGGATGACCTTGAATATGCAAAAGACAAGATTATGATGGGAAGTGAACGCAATTTTGTTGTAATTTAACAGAGAATTAACACCCCAACGAAGGAACAAAATTGTAACGCCTCAGATAAAGTTGTAACACCTCCCTGCCACGGTAGCACAATGATTGTTTTAATGACAATAAAGACGTACAAGCGAAGAGTATATTGGTTTCCATTCGCTAAAAAATAATGAATGTTAAAAATTAATCAGTGTTAAACCAAGGCTCAAATAATAGCTCCACGTTCCACGTTTCCATCTAGGGTTAGGGTTTACCTGGCGTTTTTGTTGCCATCTCTGGCGAAACGACCTTGTTAACACCCAAAAAGTGCTCACTAGCTCATTTCCTTATTCACATGACCCATTTGTCGACTTTTCCACCATTTGAGCCTCTAAAGCCATCAAAAGGTCACCAAAAGACCATAATACACCCCTTTTTCCCCTCAAAATGAATATTTTTCCTCAAAAAGCATAAAAAACGCTAAAAAAGGGTCTAGAATTCCCAAAAATATTAAAAAGGGAATACAAATATTAAAAATATTCAAAAAAGGAAAAAGGAGGGAAAAAGGTACCTAAACCATGTTGGTCAATACCATTGGTTTCCTCAAAACCATAATGGTATTCCCCACCACCAAAAACTATAAAAAAGTGGTAGGGGCTCCTCACTTTCCATTCATCCATCATCCTATCCTCACGCTGTCAAAATATCTCATGAGACTTTTGGCCATTTTCAGCATCTTGGAGAAGAGACCATTGGAGCTTGGAGCTACTCACCCTTGGAGTTGCTCAACACAAATCCTCACCATTTGAGGTATCTTAATACAAAACATCTATTCTTTTATTTCTTGTTCTTTCCATGAATCGTTTTTAAATTTATTTGTTATATGCACATGTTAGTTTAGATTTAGATTTAATTCATAATCGTTTTTGCTTTTTATATTGAAACTGCTATCACATTGTTGATAGGTGCCCATTGCACAAAGCTTGGTTGCAAAACCAAGCCAATAGTTTTTGGCGACTCCACTGGCTTCAAATTCTTAGATCTCAGTTTTTTGCTTTAGATCTTAGTTTTTGTTAGTTTTAATCATTTTAATTCATAGATATGCCATCCTAGACAGCAGATCCATTGCTGTTCTAGATCTTGGCCCTTTCTATTGCCATCAATAGCCTGAAATTTCCATTTTCAGGTTCGTTTTTCGGCGTCCATTTTCGGCTTTCGCCTCACGGCTTTTCGCCCGACAGTGGCGTGGCTCATCGCGAACTCACGGTCTTTTTCCACATGGCACGCCATGGCTTTGCGGCCATTATACGTGCTACACATCGCGGCTTCGCGAACATTTTCCGCGCTGCACATCGCGACTGTGTGACCGAAACCCGCGCTGCACATCGCGGCTTCGCGGCCATTTGCCGCGCTGCACATCGCGACTGCGCGGCCGAAACCCGCACTGCACATCACGGCTGTTTCCCCAAAACCCACGATGCAGTTATTTTGAATTCGGCCAATTTTTTGAAAAAATTTTGCTGTATTTTTTTCCCATTTACCCTATTTTACAGCATTATTTTTTCTGCATTCTTACAACCACACTAAATCTTTTTCTATTTATATATGCTCCATTAAAAGTCTTTTTAAAAATTTTCAGTAATTGAAAGAAAGATTTTCTGCGTTCTATTTAGATCAAAGGTTTTACTGTTTATATGCTCAATAGTTTGCCCAAGCAATTTTCTAAGAGATCCATTTATTTCTTGAAATATTTATGTTATTTGCTTTCCTTTAAATTATTTCAAAGATCCATTATTTTTGAATAGTTTTTTCAAGCATTTACATTTCAAAAAACGCCTTTATTTTTTGCAAACTGGAAGTGTCTTTTCTTTCTTTTGTAATCAATCGCCTAAGTGAGGCAAATCAATTTCAGTTTGATAATCACACGTGCACCCACTCTGCCACATAATTTAAACTGAGCCTTAAAATCTACCTTAACTCAACAAACTTTTTAACCCCACTTGTGGAGCACTTAAAAGAATCTTGTAGTTAGGTAGAATTCAGGGGATAGGTGTACCAATAACACCCCTCAATTATTTACATTTGAGACATAGTGGCTGTCTTTAGGGTCCAAAAAATCCCTTATAATTTTGACACGGTTATCAACCAATTTATCGGGAAGGCCTCTCCCTTAGGAGGGTTGAAGTAGCTAGATTGGTTCCAGAAGTCTGAGTGGAATACCGCAATCCATTTAGTAACCGAAGGATACCTTTCGAAGTTCTAGGTGTACACCCAAATGGGGGTACAACGACGATAGAACCAAACTACAGATCCACCCAACCGAACGTGTCATGAACGAGGTATCCTAGTTGCCACTCTTTAGGATTGTCTACCCGGTGTCCCTCCTGGTAGGGGGATATCTAACCGTTGATTCAACACCCTATATTGTCTGACTTGGATTTCATCACCTTGCAGACAATATCGTTTGTTGACTCACAATACTTCTAGTTAGGTGTTTGCATGATACAATACCCACCTTTGGTCTAGTAACACCACTTTTTTCTAGGAACTGTTTGACTTTTGGTATTCTAACCAATTTTGTTGCATCCCTCCACTTATTATAGCACAGCTGCTATAATAAGTGCTTTTTGAGGTTGGTTGTTGGCCTGAGAGCCTTTATTTTTTCACTCCCCTCTTGCACTCATTGTTGCACTAGGGTTTCGAGTTTTTTACATCACCACCTTACACTGAAATTTTTAAATATTTCTCACCATTTAGAATTTAAGACGATCTCGCCGTCTTCAGGGTGAACCCCCTCAGTTCGGTACACTTGGCTCTACACATCATAGACATAGAGCCTTATCCCTTGACTCGACACGTCATCAGCCAAGAACACAGTCATCCGATTCTGACATGCCTCACTTCACATCTGATTCCAAGGATGAATCCGAAAACCCTACTGAGATATCACCAACCAACCCCATGGCTGGATCACAATACGACCCCCTCTTCACCAGTGTTATTGGAGATACATAGAAAAACCCTTCTACTACTGTGCCACCCATGGTAACAACAACCCCTTTAGGCATGCCTAATAGAGGGGCCACTCCACCTTTAGGTATGCCCAACACAGGACTACCTCCTGTTATGGGTATGCCCAACATAGGAATCACACCCCCTCTCATTACCACAACCCAGATCCCAGGAATTCCTGGCACTATTCCTAACCCCTCTGCAACCCATGTTGCACTTAGGAGCGCTGGCCCATCCCACACCACAATGGTTGGAGGACACATACCTTCAATACCTAGCATACCCTTAGGGGCTACTGGACCACTACATAATGCCACCATTAACAGTTATGTCCTAGTCACTACGCCACACCCATCTGCTAGTTTACCATGCATGGCTAGTCTGAACTTACCAGACCTAGCCAGGTTAACCAACGATCCTATCAGGCACAACCCTACATGGCCACCCATGCCTACAAAGCTCTCCTCGGACATCCCCAAGTTTGAAGGAAAACCTAGGGAGGATCCCAAAAACCACATAATGTCATTTCACCTATGGTGTTCATCTAACTCCATAGTGGATGACTCCATTAGACTAAGACTGTTGCAACGAACGTTCATTAGCTCTGCAGCCAAGTGGTACATTGAACAACCACATGGGACCCACCATACATTCACGTCCCTCGCCTCCACTTTCCTTCAGTTTTTTCAGCTACCTGTACGCTATGATGCAGGAGTTGAAATACTGTTGTCTTGTAGACAAAACACAGCTACCCACATCACTGACCATATCCATGAGTGGCGTAAGCATCATAGCCTCTGCAAGATAAAACTGGATGACCATATATTTTTGGATTGGTTTCTCAAATCACTCCTACCCATCATAACCAAAGACGTAGCTTCCGAACGACCCCAGTAAGAAGAAGAAGCTATCTTAAAAGCTCAACAGTTCGACCTGATTTATGCCCAGTCAGGCTATCTCTACACCATCATACCAGACGCCCCACGAGGCAATTCTTCATGCAGTGACGCTCCGGGGGCATCACATGCCATTGATGGTATTATCGGCCAAGTCACGGCACAGAATAAACCTTTTAGCATGGTGAGCACCATAAATGCCCCATACCTCTCTAGGGCTACATCTAATTCTGGAGCGACGACTTCGTACGCTCCAACGAATCAGACTCATCACACTCATGGACCCTCTTGTCCACAACATTGCTATGGGAAAGCGCCATCGACATATGTACTACCCACATACTATAACCAACCGACCACCCAAAACCCAATTCATTTACCGGCCCAACCAATGTATTATCCCCAAAATCCTCCCACTACTCAAGGGCAAGTGTACACACAGCACAATCAGCCCCAACACCAAAACAACCAATGCAACCAGGGCGGACAACAAAACCGTGGAAGAGGACGTAATCGTAGCAACAACTAACAACATAATCAAGGTCCAACACCACCCAATCCTCCAAATAATAACAACGCTGCTCCCCCAAACCAGAATCCTAATCGTCGTCCCAAGCAAGCAAAAAACAATAACCTGAGAACAAACCATCCATGTTCTATATGTGGAGTCTATGGACACTAGACTCACAACTTCCCTTATTTAGAGAAAGCACGTAAGCTTTGGGCTGATGATGCCCAACGCCAGGGCCACGCTGGACAGCCAGCTCCACTTAATCAACCGCAACCCATGATATTGCAAAAACCATTGCCAAACCAGGGAATAGTAAATGCTTGCCCAATGGATCCCCCACAAGGATATGCTGCACCTCAGCAACAAATCACCTATGCCGCAACTGATTATCAGTATACGGATTCAGGCACACACCATTTATTAATGATGTCATCCAATGACATTAACCTCTAGACTCACAGGAATCAGTACGACCCACCCCCAGAAACTCCTCCCACTGACGCATCCACCTCCCTTCCATCAGATCAACCACTACGCATACCAAATATGCCATTGGACGGAGGACCTAAAATCCCTCGCATCCCTTTGTGAAGGATTAACAACAATCCTAATGCTCGCGCAACATCCAATTATAACGTCGTGGAAGATTTAGCACAATCCCCTGCTGCTATGTCTGCTTTAGAGGTATTGAAAACATGCCTTGCACAACGAAAACTGCTACTATCCGCCATCGGAGGAGTAGACCCTGACGATATACATATGATGGCTTTCGACTTAGACCAATCTGAACCTCGATTGCCATCAAATTTGGCCTTCCAAGTATCAGTAAACATTCGAAACCTTGTTGTGCATCGATGCATCATCGATGAAGGAGCTTCAACCTGCGTTATGTCTACTCTTGTGTGGCAGAAACTTGGCTCCCCCACTTTACAACCATCCACCAAAGAATTACGAGCTTACAACGGGCACTCAGCTCAACCACAAGGCTTCCTAGCGAACGTACCCGTAGAACTAGGCAGCAAATTAGTTCTCATCGACGTCGAAGTGATCAATGCCCAACTCGACTACAACCTCCTTCTTGGACCTAGCTATATGTACAAAATGAAAGCCGTCGCTTCATCTATGTTCCGCCTCATGATGTTCCCACATGAAGGACGCGTTATCAAGATTGATCAACTCACATATTATGATCCTAACGCCCCCGCAGCCCCTCAAAATGTGCTACCAATGATTGAACAAACCGTTCAAACTGCACCGACATCATTTGTCTCGTGAATTGGTCTTGGAATCTACACCGAGTCACCTATGACTTCCACATTTCCATCGATCCCACCACCTTTACCGATAACAAAAACATCCGATTTGTGCACCCTATCGCACACCACACAGTAGCCCTCGTCAATACCACAAACACCCACAGTGCCTACTCATATTGGAACAATTCCAATTCATACTATCCCGTTCTTGTTCCCATTTTCCGGAGTTGTCAGTTCGCCAGTAATGGCTACACTCAACCTTCCTGGTTTAACATTAGGAATACCTGTATGGTACTTACTTGTTTCGAGCCCCCCGCCAACTCCGACTGTTATTTTACAACTGGTACAACCTATCCCTACTACTAACCACCCACCCCCTCCTGTCACTCATCTACAAAACAGACCACTCCCAATAGTGACTACAACATCAACGTCTAGAAATGCCCCACCTCCGTTACAAAACACAGGGGGCAGAGGCCCACAAACTTATAACACTGGACCCATAACTCGCACCCCCCCAGCAACTCCCATGGTAGCTAAGAACCCACCAACTATTCACATTCCCCCTAAGTGATCGTTGTGTGACGACATAGGCCATGCCACTCATCAATGTCCACAATTACCTGCACTCCAAGAACACATGAATATGTTGGATGATGGCATCGGAATTCCAGTTATAAGACTTGAGCCACCTCCTCAACCTCGCGACAAAATGGTTCGCACTAACCACCCTTGTGCGATATGCGGAATTTATGGCCATTATTCACACCACTACCCTGATCCCCCAGATTATAGAGTAGCTTTATACGAGATGAACAATGCCAACTTAGAGATATCTCCTCCCCTCATCGAGGAGATCTACCCTCCGAAATCATCTTCTTCAGAAGAAATCAATACCATCTATATGATTTCAACCACATACAAACCTGAACCCGTTGATTTATGGTCTGATTACTTTTGTACTGATGAGCAAATTCTAGAAACACTCACTGCACCGGACTACCCTTGGGACGATATGCACCATCGATCATATTTACTCCCTGAGGCGTCTACATCCACCGTGGAAAACCAACTATCAGTCGAATCAAAAGATTTTCTACCAACTAAGGTTGATTGGTTCAAAGACCCCATCCCAGCACCAGATGCCTTTGAAGAGGGGAATATGTCCAATATTTCCCCTATTATACAAATAGACATTTCCACCACTCCTGGAAAACCTGAACTCATCTCGCTAGGCGCATCATGCACTCAAGCGGAAACTCAGGCATATAAGAAACTCTTCCAAGAGTTTCGTGATGTCTTCGCCTGGTCTTACACTGAGATGCCTGGCCTCGACCCTAACATTGTCGAACATCACATTGACACTTGGCCCAATGTGCCTCCTGTCCGATAGAAACAACGCCCAATTCACCCATCTAAACTCCCAGCTGTTAAGGCTGAGATTGAGAAACTCCAAAAAGCAGGATTCACATATCCTATTGCCTACACCACCTGGGTTTCAAAACCAGTGCCAGTAAACAAGAAAGTGGGCACTTTACGCGTTTGTACTGATTTTCAAGACCTCAACCTCGCTTGTCCCAAAGACAACTTCCCCACACCATTCATTTACCAACTAATTGATGAATGTGCGGGGCATGAGGTTCTTTCTTTTATGGACGGTTTCTCCAGATATAACCAAATCAAAATCCGTAAAGAAGATCAATACAAGACAGATTTCACTACCCCATGGGGCACCTTCACCTATCACGTCATGCCTTTCGGTCTCAAGAATGCTGGAGCCACTTTCCAATGCGCCATGACTTATTGCTTCCACGATCTACATAGAATCATAAAAGTTTATCTAGACGACCTCACCGCTCGATCTAAGAAACGATCTAACCATTTAGACGACCTTCAACAAGTTTTCTTGCGTTGTTGAAAATATAACATCCACTTGAACCCACTCAAGTGTGTCTTTTGTGTTACAGCAGGTCACCTGCTGGGGTTTGTCATTTCAGAAAAAGGCATCACTGTAGACCCCTTGAAAGTCCAAGCCATTGTAGACTTACCGTCACCCCATACATTAAGACAACTTCAAAGCCTTCAAGGGAGGTCCAACTTCCTCCGTCGCTTTGTCCCTGACACTGCCACGACGGTCCACGGTTTCCTTCGACTACTACGTCTGCATACCCGTTTCATATGGGACCAACAAGCAAAATCAGCTTTCACCGACTTAAAGAAAGCACTCACGAATGCCTCGTTGATCTCTCCTCTAGATTTCACCCTCTATGTTTTAGCATCCGAATATGCCGTATTTGGAGTTCTTGTCCAAGAAGATACTGCTCGCCAAGAGCATGTCATCTACTATGTGAGCCAGACCTTGTCAGGCCCACCCCTCCACTACCCACATGAAGAGAATATGGCCCTCACCGTCGTCTTTTCAGTACAAAAGCTGTGACATTACATTCTTCTCAGCCACACCGCGGTTGTAGCCAATTCCAATCCAATGGTTTACCTCTTGACACGTCGCCTCCTTCAAGGCCGCGTAGCTAAATGGGTGATTATCCTGCAAGAATATGACCTAACTTTCAAAACCCCAAAGAGCACCAAGGCCCTAGCACTCGCTCAAATCATCACAGATCTCCCATCCTCTTTGTCATCACCCACTATCCAAACGGACCTCATTGACAACCACATTTTCATCATTTCCTCTGACGACCCATGGTACGGCGACATCTTAATCTACCTTCGCACACAAAAATTTCGACCCAACATCGATTGTGACGGACGTCGTCGTATATGACACCACGCCCCCCGATATATCCTATTAGGAGATGTACTTTATCGACACGACGTCAATACCATCTTACGACGCTGCTTATCTCATGAAAAAGTAGAACAAGTCCTTAATGACTGCCATAGCGGTGCCTGCGGAGGCCATTTCTCCGGCATGGCCACCGCCCAAAAGATCATCCGTGCAGGTTACATTTGGCCCTCATTATTTACTGATTGCATCACCGCAGTCAAACATTGTCAAAACTGCCAACTTTTTGCCCCCAAGGCAAGAACCCCACCCACCCCCCTTCATCCAGTCATCATTGTCGGACCATTCTGCAAATGGGCCATCGAATTCCTAGATTGCAATCCCACGTCAGTCGGCAGTCATAAACACATCATTGTGGCCGTAGATTATTTCACCAAATGGGTGGAAGCCATGCCAACTTATAATTGCAAAGCCGACACTGCAACACGTTTTTTCCTCAACCATGTTATCACTCGTTTTGGAGTGCCAAAGCAACTCGTCTCAGACCACGGCTCTCACTTTGAAGATGCCGTTTGGAGAGAATTATCAACCCTACTGAAATTTGAACACCATTTCTCCTCTGCCTACTACCCCCAAGGGAATGGCCAAGTCGAAGCGATTAACAAAATTTTAAAGACCATCCTCCAACGCACTGTTGACAAACACAAATCAAATTGGCATCACATGCTCTTCCCGACACTATGGGCATACCGCACGTCAACCAAAACCGCCACCGGTTTTACCCCTTTCCATCTAGTTCACGGTGTCGAATCCATCCTCCCCATTGACTGCCAGATTCCAGCCCTACATATGGTCGTTGAACTCCTACCGGACACTTCCCCAATTGAGCAATGCTTACTACTTCTGGAGCAAGCCGATGAAGATCGGCGCACAACCCTCCAAACCATGGAAGCAGCCAAGAACCGATCCAAACTGAGTTACAACAAACATGTCCACCCAAGAACCTTTACTGAAGGGGACCTTGTCCTCGCCTATGATCAAGCTCATGACAAAACTGGAAAAGGAAAGTTTGTGTCCATGTGGCAAGGCCCATACTTTATACATACCTGCCTCGGACAGGGGGCATACATTCTGACCGATTCAGAAGGCAACCCCCTACGCAACCCACGAAACGGGTTGTACCTCAAGTGAATTTACCCATAGAAAATCTGATGGACACCACCGTCCATAATTGTACAGTCTTATTTTGTTTTTTACAAAAAAAAAGAAGAGAAAATACAAAAACCTAAATTTTGTTTTTCCTGCATGACCACAGATGGATCCTGTTCCACTTTGCTACATTGGTTTCGCTGATGGTGCAAGTCGTTGGTCCCCCAATCTCGCCTCCACAGCTTGGGTAATATATTCCCCTTCACATGAGTTGATCCACATCGACGGAGTGTGCATAGGTGCCACCACCAACAACCAAGCTGAATACGATGCTGTAACCGGTCTCCTGGCCGCTGCTCTCCAAATGAGCATAAGTCACCTTAACGTTTTCTTGGACTCACAACTCCTTGTTTCCCAGCTCAACAATGATTACCAGGTATGCGATCCCTGTCTTTTCATAAAATTCCTACGCACTAAACAAATGGTTCGACAGTTTGAATCCATTTCATTCACACATGTCCCAAGGAATCTCAACAGTGTAGCAGACCATATGGCCAACAACATTCTGGATTGGCACACCAATCACAACATGTAGTAAATACAAAATGTGCCTCCAAGGGCATATACAAAATAAAAAATGCATCCATGTGCATAACATGTGCCTCCACGGGCATATACAAAATTAAAAAACTGCATCCACGTGCATAATATGTGCCTCCACGGGCATATACAGAAATTAAAATGTTGCATCCATGTGCATAACATGTGCCCCCACGGGCATACAGAAAATCAGACATGCCTCCACGAACAAACAAATAGACAATAAATGCATCCATGTGCATACATGAATATATACCAAAACATATATATATATATATATATATATCGTCATATAGTCAACATGTCATAGGTGCCCTCAGCACCCAATATACAAAAATACATAAGCTGTACAAAAAGGTACTTCCCCATATGCTCATCAACATTTGGGGGCAGATCCAAGATCATCTAATCATCATGGTCTTCGGGCTCCTCTGGCGCCACCTCCGCTGGCCCCGCCGGATCATGCCGAGCCCGAACCCTCCTCTCCGCCAGCCCCGCTGGATCATCCCGCACCCGAACCCTCCTCTTCGCCGACCCCGCTAGATCATCCCACACCCGAATGCTCCCCTCCACTGGCCTTGGCGGATCATGCCGAGCCCCATCCCTCCACTCAGCCACCACCAATGCTGCTTTGAGTAGGATAGAGCGCCACTCACGAGGCGCATCGAAACAACGCTCGACGATGTCCCGATCCAAGTCCCTCCACCCATCCTCTGACAATCCTGCCAGGATCATGTCTAGTGTCTCTCATACGACCTCCACGGCATCATCTCGAGGCCCAGCTCCTCGATCGTGAGGCCCAACTTCTCAAGCATGAGGAGGCGGTACCGCTACAGGAGGCGGAACGACCACCATCGCCCGTCCCCTACGAACCACATGATCGGCCGGTGGTACAGGACCAACATCTGCACAATCACGCAAGTGAACCATCATATAAATATCTCTAACTATAATCATAACAAAAACATCTAAAAAACACACGATATAGTAGAGAACCAAACACAAAAACATACCATCTAAACCCTAGGCCTGTCCCTGGGCTCGAGGCATCTCCAGATCTCCTCGATAATCCATACCGGCATATGGATAGTCATCAATTAGCAGGTGGATTTGCTCCCACTGCTCATACATATCCTGTGAAAAGAACCCGCAGATACCACCACCACCGCGGGGCATCATCTGCCCCCACCGCACCATGCGCAGCTCGCTCACCAACCCGTCTCAAACCGGCACCCGTGGCCGCAAGGTCGGTACCCGCTCAAAGAAGAAACAACACAGGAAGGAGGCATAGCAGAACTCTCCCCCCTCCCGACTGACCTTGTCTAGATCTCTCCGGTCACCAGCCAAAAACATTTGACCCCACGCGTAGTAGGTCCCCCTCAGCACAGAATCCACCATCATCGTTTGTCCCCTAGACAAACGATGTGGTGCTGCGGCACCCAACACCCGCAGAACACAAGCCCCAACAGCCCGCATATCCCACTCCTGCAGAGATCTCAGGCTCAATGCGCTGTTCTGCACGATAGCCCCCGGAACACAGAAGGTCTCTAGCAGATCCTTGATATCCAAACCTGCAGGGATCCTCGGCAGAAGATCCCCTACCTCCCCTAAGCGAGGCAACCCGGTAAGCAAGTAAACATCAGTGAGGGTGATCTCTAACCTCTCACCCCCAACAATGAAAGCACCTTCTGCAGGGACCTAGAGACCCACCAATTTGTTCAGCAGCGGTCCTACTGAACGCATCGGTGGAATCTGAGCGAACTTCAGGAGCCCGCTCACAGCCAGAGTCTGTCAGACCCCCTGATCGGTCTGAATCCGAATCGTCAAGTCCTCCTCCATCTCCCGCTCTTGCCATGACACCAGTGGTCTCCTCAACATCCTGCCAAAAAACAAAGAAATTTTTTTTAAACAGAGAAATGTTTTTCAAAAAATTTCAATGCGACTTTTCCATCAAAATCCGCGATGATCATCGCGGCTTTCATCCAAGAACCCACGATGAACATCATGGGTATTGACCCCACAGTCGCGATGAGCATCGCGACTGTCAACCCCATAGTTGCGATGAACATCGCGACTATCGGCCCCGCAGTCGCGATGAACATCGCGACTTTCAGCTCGACAGTCGTGATGAACATCGCGACTATTGGCCCCAAACCCACGATGTTCATCGTGGAAAAGGACGCAAAACCTGCGATATTGCACGTTGGAAGGCCAACATGGAATTTCGCGGCCTTCGAGGGCCGCCGCTAACCAAAAAAGACATAATTAAGAAGGCTAAGGCGAATAGGGTTACCTGAAACTCATGGAATCGAAAACCAATGGTCGAATCTCCCAGAAATCAATAAAGAGCTTTGATTGCTCTGCCAAACTCGCACGTAACAATGACACGTCATATTAGCCCCACACCCTATTTATAGACATTTGACCATTTTTCAAACAACCATTGCGGTATCATACGACGTCCGTTCCTCAAATCGTTGGTACCGTTGGAATCAGTATAGTGAGAACTTCATGATAGTCCTTTCCTTTTCCTGTTTTCACCAGGTCCATTTTTTGACCATTTTTTCACGCCCTTGTTGCCTCGGTTTGCATGCCACATCGATCGTTCTCCGTTTTTTACGAGTCTTATATCGCCGGATTCAGTTTTCCATGCTCGTGATGACGCTTGAGATCATTTCTTGCTCTCATGCCCAGATTTTTTGGGCATTTTTCCCATGCCCCCTCATTGCCTCGGTTTGCGTGCCACATTGATCGTTGTCCGTTTCTGACGAGTCTTATATTTTCGGATTCAGTTTTCCGCGCTTGTGATGACACTTGAGATCATTTCTCGCTCTCACCTCCAGATATTTCGGGCATTTTTCCCATGCCCCCTTGTTGCCTCAGTTTGCGTGCCACATTGGCCGTTGTCCATTTCTGACGAGTCTTATATTGCCAGATTCAGTTTTCCGCGCTCGTGATGACACTTGAGATCATTTCTCGTTCTCACCTCCAGATTTTTTGGGTATTTTTCCCATGCCCCCTCGTTGCCTCGGTTTGTGTGCCACATCGGCCGTCGTCCATTTTTGACAAGTTTGATATCGTCGGATTCAGTTTTCCGCACTCGTGATGAAGCTTGAGGTCATTTCTCGCTCTCACCCCCATAATTTTTGGGCATTTTTTCAAAATGCCACTCATCACCTCGGTTTGCGTGCCACATTGCTTGTTGCCCATTTTTGACAATCTTTATGTCACCGGATTCATTATTCCGCACTCATGACGATGCTTGAGACCTTTTCTCACTCTCATCAATACCTTTTTGTTCAGTATAGTTTTACCCCTTTTTCGAGCCGAGCAATCCCTTTTACGAAAAAGGCACTTAGGGAGTTTCTGTTAAGCTCCTTTATGACTCCTAAAACAATGAAAAGATCGCCGAGCAACCTTGCTTCCTTTCATGCTCGCTAAACGTATCTAAAAGGGCATCTACCTGGTATAAGGTTACCCCTTTTCCGGACCTTGTAGACTAATTACGAAAAAGGAATACTCTAGTCACATCGGCTAGAAGAGTTCTCCATTTGCATCATTTTATGCTTTTTCGGGCCTTGGAGACTAACTTACGAAAAGAACACCAATGGAGTCCACTTACCGCTTTTAGACTCTCTAAACATGAAAGCGACCACGAGCAATCACCATCCTGGGCTCGTAAAAACCCACAGGACGGTACTCACAACCACTGTAGAGTCTTCTTATCGTTTTCAGACTCCTTAAAAATGAAAGCACCCATGAGCACGAACAGTCCCGGGCTCACAAAATCCACAGGATAGTACCATTTTAGAGCACACTTTTATCCCTTCTTGGAGCTCATTAAAACTACGAAGAAGGACCCAATGGTGCTTCTCGGTGCCACAACAGATCACGTCTACTCATATGGCAGCTTCCCCATTTTGGTCGCCTTTGTTTAGAGTATTCTGCAGTATGTCACCTTGAGAATCCCTCGATAGCACCCATCAGCTTGACCCCCCAGAGTCAATACATACCCTTCATTCCTTAAAAGCTATGATCCCCACACCTACAAGTCAGTTCCCTACGCTGCCAGGTCAACCATGTCATCATGCTCTGAACAAAGAAAGTTTGAGTCCACCCACTCTATGACCCTAGTTACTTCCCATCCCCACAAGTATGTCAGTCCTACCATCAGTACTACCACACTTCAGTTCTACACCTCGTGCTCCTATCAAGGAAACATCATTGCCTTGTTAGTTGCTGGTCTCCCTCTGTCGACGACAACCAAATTTATTCCATAGGATAGACCTAGAGGTCCTTGTATCTTGGACTCATCACCATTTATGATGAGTGCCTACGAATCATTTCGAGAAGAGTCCTCAGTGCCTCTCCAAATGGTTGTTTCTCACATGCTCGACTTCAACACCTTGATCGCATCGTTGAGAATCGTACAGGGTATTGGTCCTTTCAGTTATTTGTTGAAGACCCCGGATACCACCTGACTCTTCCACATTTGAGAGTCTACTCATGGAAACAACTAGTTACATTTTTCCTATAGATATCCGGGTTGCGCAAGGCGACAATATTCAGATGTACCCCAGTTTTATACTGTTAAGATCCTGGTGGGAGGCCTTCACTAACATCTCGAGGTTTTGGTGTAATGGTTCGTATCATCTGGTATCAGAGCCTCCACCCAGGTTCAAGTCACAGAGCGGGTGGCAACGCTGGCATTGCAGTGTTCACCCGGGGCTCGTATGACGCAAAGGGGACACCACCGTACGGGCGCACATCCAGCCCAGAGTCTGGACTGCGGAGCGTGGTGGGATGTTAAGATCCTGGTGGGTGGCCTTCACTAACATCTCGAGGTTTTGGTGTAATGGTTCGTATCATATACTCCCTCGAGTATACAGTTACATATACTCCTCAGAGTTGACTCAGAGTCATTGAGTCCCTACAGATGTTGGACACCTTCAGATTCAGCAGTTCATCAACCGTTCTGAGACCTTGTTCAGAACGATTGTTGCTTTATTCCAGTGTATCAGATATTGAGATCAATCATGTTATGATCATGAGTACATCCCAAAATAGTGTCCCCTTTGGACCATTATGATGTACCAACAGATTTTTTTATGTATTATTCAGGTCCCCCTTCTTGGGACTAATTGTTATGTATATGTCTTGATACGAGCATGGGTATGCCCGCCTCGTCCATTATCAGAGATTATTCCTTATTCATATTGAGGCCATGTAATATTTTTTTTATATTTTTTGCAGCTTCCAAGGGTCGTGGATCCAGTCTCCAACCGGTCTCTTCTCTTCCCCAAACCCCAGGAAAAAGACAAAAGAACTATGATGTCTATCGGCCATACGATGAGCTCCTGCCCTCACACATCAAGGGGCAATCTGTTAACACCCAAAAAGTGCTCACTAGCTCATTTCCTTATTCACATGACCCATTTGTCCACTTTTCCACCATTTGAGCCTCTAAAGCCATCAAAAGGTCACGAAAAGACCATAATACACCCCTTTTTTCCCTCAAAATGAATATTTTTCCTCAAAAAGCATAAAAAACCCTCAAAAAGGGTCCAGAATTCCCAAAAATATTAAAAAGGGAATAAAAATATTCAAAAAAAGAAAAAGGAGGGAAAAAGGTACCTAAACCATGTTGGTCAATACCATTGGTTTCCTCAAAACCATAATGGTATTCCCCACCACCCAAAACTATAAAAAGATGGTAGGGGCTCCTCACTTTCCATCCATCCATGATCCTATCCTCACGCTGTCAAAATATCTCATGAGACTTTTGGTCATTTTCAGCATCTTGGAGAAGAGACCATTGGAGCTTGGAGCTACTCACCCTTGGAGTTGCTCAACACAAATCCTCACCATTTGAGGTATCTTAATAGAAAACATCTATTCTTTTATTTCTTGTTCTTTCCATGAATCGTTTTAAAATTTATTTGTTATATGCACATGTTAGTTTAGATTTAGATTTAATTCATAATTTTTTTTGCTTTCTATATTGAAACTGCTATCACATTGTTGATAGATGCCCATTGCACAAAGCTTGGTTGCAAAACCAAGCCAACAAGCCTGCTGCGGCGTTTTCACGGAATTACGAGCTTCACATAAAACTTATTCATTGTACATACCCATCCCAAATCCATTTAGGGACAAAATTATTTAGGGTATGTTTCTTAGTTGATTGCTGTATGTACCCATAGCTGATACAGATCCAGATCCAGGCCATTCCAAGAAGAAAATTTAGTGATTCCCATTAAAAGTCCTTAACAAAAATTAACTGTAAAATGCAATCAAGTAAGCCTGACAAAATAATGCTGGGCACATTTTGAAAACCTGACGTGATGTGTAGTCACCCAGTATTACTGGTATATTCAATATTTAAAATTAGTATTTGATCATGTGTGTAATTTATCGTTTTCATTTATATACTGGTTTGAAAGAAAGGGTGCTTGATTGGTATATATTCATTTCCTTGTTTACCAATATATGTTTTGCAAGTGATTGATCCATATTACTAGTCTTAAACTGTAGTGGTGCACTTAATGGAGTAGCTTCTATTTTTCAACTCTTGCATGTATGTATCATATATGTTTATGGTAGGACTCTTAAGCATATTATTGCTTAGAATATTTTAAGGAGCTTGATATCCTCCTTTTCCAGATTATTAAATCACTCCCCGAATTTTTGACATTTGGAAGAGATGGATAGCCTTCTTTTCCATATTATTAAATCACTCCCTGACTTTTTGAATTATGCTACTATGGTGTAAAAGCGATAAACCATTTGTAATACTTTGGAGAATTGGGTCTAAAAGCAAAACTGTTTGTAACACTTTGGAGCCAATGGAGGAGATATACCTTTTGTGTGTTATTTCAATGGAGGAGATATACCTCTTGTGTGTTATTTTAATACTAAATAATTTAATAAATTATGCTTAGCCACATAGTATCCACTTTGTCCTTCTATAATATTATAACATCAAGCTTACATATGTTTTCTTTAAGAACTAGACTAATTATTGGAAAGGGGTGTTTGATGTTTAAACCAATGTTCTTCTGAAGAAGGAAACCATGTTGTCTAGTTGATTATGTCTTCATTAATGAAAAATGTCAATTATTTGATGGTGGCCATTCTCCTGTCAAAGGGTTGGGAAAATTCTTTTGCTATGGAATAGTTTCCTCCCTTTCTAGATCATTATTACTCCCCGGCGTCACTTATTGAATTATAAGTGGCATGAAAGTCATGCTATATCATGGTTGTGTATTCCATAGTTAAGAAATATTGGTGAGAGTATTTTGATGTTAAAGGTCAGATCAAGTCAAAGTCATAACCTAGTTTAAAAAAGAAAAAAGAAAAAAAGAGTCTATTAAAGTAAGGAACAAAGTCAATACAAATCAAGTGAATGCCAAGTTGAAGGATGTTAAGTAAGGAGTCCATAGCCAAAGTAACTCAAAGTCAAGTTGAGTCAGAATCCTTGTTTGGAGCAAAGTAAAGTCAAAGGTCAAGTAAGTTATATAAGATAGTGACATTGGTGTCTCAATTAGGGTTGTCAAACCAAGTTCATGGGTTATCTTATTGGAGCTTGATATCACCATAGCAAACAACATTTATTTATGCAAGGACTCATAGATGGAAATACAAGGAATATTATGATGAATATCTTATGTAAGCACAATACATAGACTTGAACAAGTATAACATGAGGTAATGTCTGATAGAGATGATATGACAAAACCCAGATGAAATCAAAAGAAAAAAAAGAAAAAAATAATATAGACTCCTAGGCATGAACAAAAGATGTAGTGACAAGTGGAAATCGAGAAAAATAAAGCAACACAAGAAGCGAGGTAGCAATAAGAAGCTAAACTTCATATCGTGTGCCAAAAATTGAGATGTAAAAACCACTAAAATGAATCCATAAAAAAAAATGAAATCCCTATGAAGTTTGATGACCTCTTTTGATAAATTTTCTTTAAGATAGAAAAGAAAATGGTAATCGTAATGGTCCTATTTCACCATGACTCTTTATTATTTACATGGAAAATTTTAGATTACAAAAGGATCGACTAGAGGTCCTACCCCTATGCAAAAAACTCAATGAATACATAAGTGAATACTTGATTGGTTTGAAATAGTATACTCCACAACCAATCTATTGTAAGTGTTGGCCTTCTCAAATATCTCACTCTACAATTCTTCATTACAATTTTTGAGCACTTGAACTCACTTGTGGGCACTACCTCTCCCATGATACAGAAACTTAAACAACTCCCAATCAAGATACCAAGAATCCTTAAGAAGACATGTGATTATTAGCATATGGCTCCATTCCACCTAAGATATATGGTTATTAGGTTATGCATGTGATACTTCTTGATGTTATTCATGACATTATGGTGCTTTATAAGATAGACGACGTGTGGAACATAAAATGATATTATTTCATGATGGTATTAATTTAGCATTTTAGTAGCTTATAATTGCATCTAGAGATAAATGACATTTGTCAGATAAAGGGTATGAAAGCATGTTGTGATTAATTTTAGTATTTTACAAATATGTTTTGTGTTAGTGAAGAATAAGAAATTATACCGGATATTTGGTATGACATGTTAACGTTTCATGCTAACCCTTATTGCTCCCCATAGAATACATATTTGATATGATGATGGATTATGTCGGTTGTCATAATGCATATTTGATATGATGATGGATTATGTGAGTTGTTACTCCATGTTGAGAGTACTAATGTTGAAATATGGTGGCTTATCATGGCATGTTAATGAGATGCTTAGTGAAATTATGAAAGTATTATGACCAGTTATGTTATAATGGTAGCACAAAGCACCTAAATGCATTAGATGTTAAACTTGGCATGACTTATCGTGACAATGGCTTATGATGCAATGTAAGGCAATATGAATTGGTGGCTAGACATTCTTGTTAGCACATGATTCAAGGTTGATCCATGATATTATTATATTGAGAAATGGTTACTAATGATTATTCATTATGACAAGTGCCAGTTGTTCCAAGTGATCCACTCAAATAGCCTGATGAGGCTAAGTATTCTATGATTTCGTGGGAGCCCATAACCACGAATGAGAATGGCTACTATAAATATATTATGGGTTGGGGGAGAAGCCCAACAATTAGCTCTATGCCAGTAGCACTTGAATTTTGTACTAGAAGTTGGGAAGGTGGCAATGCCACAGATACTTCCTGGAGAACTTCTGATGTGACCAGGGTCCACGGTTGGAGACATACTCACCGGGAGGGAGGTTTATGTAGAAGGACTTCTGATGCCTAGGGCTAGTGCCTTGAGGGTGATGTGGAGGATGTTTAGGCTAGCCTTCCGAGATGCATGGGGTATAATGATCTTGATATCAGGATCTGGGTACCGGGAGTATCAGGATTGGGGTACCGGGAACCAGATGTCGGCTAGTACCGATGAGGCCCTAATTCCAGTTAGAATCCGATGAGGCCGTATTATTACCAGAAGTTGGGAAGGTGGCAATGCCGCGGTAACTTACCGAGGAACTTCTGATGCCTACTGTATGATCCGCAGATAGGTTATAGAGGGCCCGTGCCATGGCGAGCGGGACCATGCGGAGTTGGAGGGGAGGTTTATGGGGGTTGATCGGATGGTATGATTCTCAGGGAGAGGGTGAGTAAGGAAAGAGGAAGTAAACAAACACACAGTTATTAATTGTTAATTAATTATCTAATGCTTATGTATGTATGATGCATGATTGTTGATATGGTTGCATACTAGACTCATAGGGAATTACTTAAGGGCATGTTGTAACTTAGGGTGTTTGATTGTATTAGTGTGGTTTGGAGACTTCTATGTGGTGGCCACACATATAAATCTCTTAACTTCACAATAGTACTAGCTACCTACATATTCTAGTATTTACTTGATTGATTGAGTGAATAAGTATTGTATTTATTGCTTGAATATTATAACTTCGGGACGAAGTTTCTTGAAGGGGGGGAGTATGCAACAACCCTCATATACGAATATAGGGAATATTTAATATAATAATTATAGTGTAATATAATATAACGGAAGATAATAAAAATAAATATGAAAAAGAAGTAACAGAAAACAAATTTTGCATAAAGAAAGAAATTAAATAAGAAATTAAGAAATTGGGAGAAGGAGGAGATAAAAGGAGGAGAAGAAGTGAAGAGAAGGGTCTTTTTTTGTCTTTGGGCATCTTGGAAGAGGAGCTCTGGAGGAGAGGAAAGCAAGATAGCACTGGCATAGGGTTAATTGTTGGGGGCTAGGGGGCCTCAACCATTGGCTGGGGGTTGGTTGGGTGGAGAGTCGCCCCCCCACCTTCAGTTGCACTATTGGAGCTGTTAAGGTAATGGTAGCTTCTAGGTCATCTATCTAGATATGGATCCTTAATTTTCATAGCATATTTTATGTTATTATTGATTAGATCGACTTTCTTTTGTCAGATATTCTGTGCATGATGTTCTTATTTGTTTATGGATTTTATATGATTTTACATGTTATCAGATTCTTGTGTTGGTTCAGAAATCTGCATGGATATTAATATTATTTGTTATTTAGTGGGTTTTATGAGTTTTATGGTTCTTACAGTCTGCCGAGATGAAACCTTAGGTCTCATTCTACCTCAGCATATACTGTGCCACAACTCTAAGATTACCCACCCTGGTCGATAATTAAATATTTGGTGATTCCTTAAGACAATAAATACACCCAACACTTTGTCCCGCATAGATGATCTATTTGATCAAGTACGCGAAGCAACGATATTTTCTAAAATATACTTGAGGTCTGGATACCATCAAGTCAGGATAAAAGACGAAGACATTTTTAAAACTGCTTTCAGGACCCGTTATGGGCATTACGAGTTCATATTTATGCCTTTTGGGATAACTAACGCTCCAGCAGTCTTCATGTGTTTAATGAATAATGTTTTACATAAGTATCTAGACAAGTTTGCAATTGTTTTCATTGATGATATCTTAATTTATTCTAAGACTAAAGAAGAACACGACAAACATTTACGAATAATTCTACAAGTTTTAAGAGAACATTAACTTTACGCAGAATTCGATAAATGTGACTTTTACAAAGATAAAATGCAATACTTAGGTCATGTAATATCTAAAGAAGGAATCTCTGTCAACTCAGATAAACTAAGAGCAATTAATGAGTGGCTTGTCCGCAAAGACATAACTGATGTACGGTCATTTATGGGAATCACAGGTTACTACAAAAAATTCATTGAAGGATTCTCAAGAATCGCCAATCCCATAACTTCTTTGCAGAAAAAGGGAAAGAAATTCGTTTGGGATCAAAAGTGTGAAGAAAGTTTTAAGAAATTAAAAGAACTGTTAACCACAACACCTATATTAAAAATTGTTGATCCAAATAAGGACTTCGTTGTATGCACTGATGCGTGCAACGATGGACTTGGTGGAGTCTTAACTCAAGAAGGTCATGTAATAGCGTATGAGTCTAGGAAGCTAAAAATTTACGAAAAGAACTACGCTACCTACGATTTAAAGTTGGTAGCCGTGATACATGCCTTAAAGATGTGGCGCCATCACTTGATTGGAAGAAAGTTTTCATTAATGATAGATAATAAAGGCTTAAAATATTTGTTGGATCAAACGAATCTGAATGCAAGGCAAGCTAGGTGGTTAGCTTTCCTTAGCGAATACGATTTTGAGATTCAACACATTAAGGGTAAAGAAAATAAAGTTGCTGATGCCTTAAGCAGAAACGCTAAACTAAATTTTGTGGCAGCAATCAACACTTATAAACAGATTTGGAAAATCAGCTTGAAGAAGGAATTAAACAAGATGAAAATTGCCAGAAATTACGTGAAAAAGTTGCTGAAAATGTATCTGAAAATTTAATAACAGATTACAACATGAATGAAAAAGGTCTAATGATGTATAAAAACAGACTTTATGTGCCTAATGTGTTAAAAGTTAAATTGTTGATTTTAGATGAAGTACATAAAAGTCCTGATTCGGGACACCCTGGTTACTAGAAAATGATAACTATGTTGAGAAAGGATTACTTTTGGCCAAATATGAAAAATGAAGTGAATACATAGCTAGGTGCTTTGAATGTCAGCAAATTAAAGCTGATCATCAACACCCAGCTGGCCTATTACAGCCATTGCCAATTCCGGAATGGAAGTGGGAAATTATAAGTATTGATTTTATAACTGGTTTGCCTAGAAATAAAAAACATAATGACTCAATAATGGTAGTTGTGGATACACTTAGTAAAGTAGCTCATTTTATTCTTGTTAAAACTACTTTTAAAGATGCTAACATTGCTGATGTGTTTATGAAGCAAATATTTCGTTTACAGGGAATTCCTAAGGTAATAATTTCTGATCAAGATTCTAAGTTTACTGGAAATTTTTGGACAACATTGTTTAAAGGTTTAGATACTAAGTTAAATTTCAGTACATCCTTTCACCCACAAATTGACGGACAAACTGAAAGGGTAAATCAGATTTTAGAAGACATGTTAAGAATGTATGTTAAAGATCAACAAACTAAATGGGAATATTATTTACATTTAGTTGAATTTGCTTACAATAATCACTATCAAGCTTCTGCTAGACTTAGTCCATTTGAGATTCTATATGGTAGGAAATGCAGTACTCCTATCTCTTGGGGTAATCCTATTGACAGATCGATGTTAGGACTAGATTTGTTAAAAGAGATGGAACTAACCATGAAGCGGGTACAAGGCAATTTAAAAATTGCACAAGACAGACAAAAAAGTTATGCAGATCTGAAATGAACTGAGAAGGAATTTCAGGTAGGAGATCATGTTTTTGTTAAGGTAAAACCCAAGAAAAGTTCTTTTAAGCTTGGAAGTTGTGCTAAATTAGCACCCAGGTATTGTGTACCTGTCGAAATCCTTTCAAGGATTGGACCAGTTGCATATCAATTGGATTTTCCATCTAATCTGATAATACATAATGTTTTCCATATTTCTGTTTTGAAAAAATATGTGCATGATGCTACTCATGTGATCAATTGGAATGACATATAGGTGGAGCTCGAAGGAGATTTTCAAGTGGAGCCGGACTGTATCCTTGACATAAGGGAAATTTTGCTCCGGAATGGCACCATAGGGCAGGTAAAGGTGCAATGGAAGCACCTTAGCCTAGATGAAGCTACCTGGGAATTGGAAAGTAATATGTGGGCAGCATATCCAATTCTGTTCCAGGGAGGCTCTGATGAAGAATAAGCAACATCGAGGACGATGTTGAGCTTAAGAGGGGCTGCTTGTAACATATCTAGTACTTGATACATTTTATGTTTGTGGAAAAACATTACTTTAACTTTTATTGTAAAGTTTTATATTTGACCAAGTGGTCAAGGATGACTGTAAATGAATAATATTATTATTTAATAAAATAAAATAGGAGACACTCATCCAAAGAGACTGTTGAAAGAGTGTTTACTGACCCACTAGGAGGAATGGAATCTGGGGTAGAAGGCAATGGACAAGTGGCAGCATCTGAACTCAGTAACTAGCTGTTGTTATGGGACAACTCTCTTAATTTGTGGTCAAGTTCCCAAGAATGTGGAATTGGAGCTTATGGCTCATTGAATGAAAACTTACCACCAAAAAGACCTAGGCATCTTTTATAGGCATCGAATTTGAGCAGAGGCTCACACTTTCTCTGACGAGGGAATTTACCTTGTTGTTTTGCTAGGAATTGAACACAAGAGATTCGATGAGGGGAAGCTATGTTTTGAGTTGCAGAGTAAGAATGTCTTATTTTTGCTGAGCTCATAGGTTTTGGATATGTATGCAAGTCACCATTGATTGCTGAAGTACATATGTGAGGTGTGTATGCAAGTCTCTATTGATTGCTGAAGTACAACCTGAGTGCCTTGCTTCTACACGGAGACTTCTTCCTAGTGGTTCACGAAATAGGCTTGGGGGTCCAAAAGAGCAAGTGATCTTGGCTGCTTTACTGGAGAAGGTTGGGAGGAACAGACCACTTTGGGTGTTTGTCCACCCTATCAAGTTATCAGGTTCTACTTGTTATATTTATTTATTTTTCTGAAACTGTTAAACTATTCTAAAAATTGTATGTTGTTAGATATCAGTTAGCTGTCTAAAAGGATAATTTTCTGAATTGCTAGATTTATTCTGTGAGTTGAATGAATGGGTAGATTTATAAGTATAGAATGAATGGATATAAATGACTTCCTGTATTTTTCCTTTCGCCATTAGTGATGTACTCTAGTACAGGAAGAGAGTTAATTAACATAGATTAGATAGGATTTCCAAACAGTGAATATAAATAAATGTCTTCTATTTTTATGCTGAGAAATGATGTCTTATAAATTCCTTACAGCAGTATGCAATTCAGAAGCTATATATATTTACTGTTTCCAAATAGTTGAAGTTAAATAATACAGAACAAAGAATTATCTATATTTCTGTCATTTTAGCATTTGCACACATATATATATATCTACACCTGTAAGACCATAAACTGAAAACACAGTTTATACTATATATATATATATATATATATATTTATATCATGTTCTATACAAAACTATAAATGAAAACCCTAGGTTTTTAAATGTATGGCTTATAGACAAATTTATACAGAGTTATTATCTACTTGGCAAAACATTTGAATATTTACAGTATATTAATAAATAGTAAACAAGTTTATATCCAAAATCATCTTATGCCTTCACACAAAACTTTAAGACAAACCAGAATCGTAGACTGTCCAAATATTTTAGTATTCTAAAGATTTTACTACTCAAAAGAATAAACATAATACATCGTATCATCACACAGTAACTCAACAAACTTTATGCATTCGTAGTCATCTATCCAACGGAATTAATCTCTTACTAATTATTCAAACAACTTATACAAAATTAAGAAACCATCAGGGTTTAACTCTGTAATAACACATTCGATGGACAGAGACAAAACCCTGTAGGTTTCATCGTTTATTGAAGGACAACCAATTAAAATGAAAGAACTATATAAACCCGGTATCAAGCTAAGGAAATAAAATAAATATTTAACTCTATTAAGCAATTTAATATATAGTGGGATTCAATGCCCTCATATTAAAATATGAACAGGCTTCATTTATAATGGAACACAAATCGTATAACACCAAAGAAGTATTTCAAGTCTTGGATTCGAGACCGAAGGGATTACACATTATCTATTAAAATTACAACTGGCCTTGGTATGCATAAATCAAATTACCCAATCTACAGTTTCATAGCAATAATAGAGCACATAATTATTTTATAAGCTTGATAGTATTTTTTTCGCATCATAGCTCTTTATTAATACACATGATAAATAATCAAGTGCCACAAGTTCGAGCCTCAACAGAGAGCACGCCCAGGCAGGGTTTTTACAACCCAAAACTTACGAAAGAAAAATTATTATATAACAGGTTAGGGTTTAACCCCGTAAAAAAATAATTATTCACATCTGAAATCCATTAAAATAAAGAAAGAACATTACCGTTAATAGAGTTATGTGTCGGGCTTGGCCCATATAAGTATATTCTTTAAATAAACGAATCTACGAGGTCGAGCTCAGACCTCAAATCAATTTAGCCGAGAAAAAATTATAACCATGGCCACATGAAGGGACTATACATAAAGCATCAAGACAGAGATTAGGTTTTTAACCTTGTAGCTTTAAAAAATGAGCCAATAAACATAAATAAATGAACTTAAGTTACTGCGATAAACATGTAGGAGTCGAGAGAAAAAGCTTTGACAATTCTCAACAGAGGAAACAAAGTTTGAAAATGAACGATCCATTGTATTATTTTTACAGTAAGACATTACATTTGCAGTGCGTGGTGAACTAGGGTTGTCCATTCATCAAACCCTGTATTAAAAACCTACCCATCTAAATAATCGAAAACCCACAACTCAGGCTCGTTGTCAAGAAGACAAAACTACTGTAGCAATGCTATTTTACACGACTTCATAACCACATTACAACTAATAAACACTGTAACGAAGCAACGAGATAACAATAACCCTAAAATCATTGACAGGGGTAACTTTTGGTTGAATCTGAGGCTTACCGTGGTCTCACAACCACCAGGGCTGGTCCCTTCCTTTTTACGAAGCCATCACTGCAAAACATGACTTTTTCCCCTGTCATATAACCAAAGATGAGGTTAAAAATGAGGAACGCCATTATCCCAAATTAAAAGCTTACAACTGTAATAACAATGAAGGCTTTGCTTGTATAAAAACTTAACTCACAGGGTTTCGAACTCGTGCCGAGAAGAACTAGCAAGAACTCCAACGCACGTTGAGAATAATCATAAAGTGCACGACCAACACTCACATAGTTACAACCACCTCAACGAGTGGTGTTTCCTTTACTCATCAATCATGGCAGCCGAGAGGTGCTTAGCTCACCATCACAACGCAAAGCCAAAAGAATACCAACAAAAAGACCAAACCCTGGAGAATAGCGAAAGGGTTTTGATAATTGGGACAACATTAATACCATTCACGTGAATGCCATAAATTCTTGACTTGTCATCCACCAACCCGAGATACAAACCCACTTCTCTATAGTTAACAACATATTTCGTGGAGCACATAATTATTATAGTGCCGATTTTGTGTTGAGGACCCACTTTTATATAGTTCAAACCTTTGTTTTGTTAATGCTTAGTAGAAATACCTTTGACCACATATTTTTTTATGTTATGTTTTGGGGTCAACCTTTACATACACCATCGAAAAGAGCTTATCATAACCATGACATTAGATTAGGTTTAAGCTACCACTATAGTATAGTTTTGGACCTTGCAAACCATACTGCATTTTTACCCTTATCAAGATAGCTTTGGTATAATTTCTTTCCATGAAGGTTTAATCCTAAACATGTATTTATCAATCCTTGCTAAGTTAAAATCAAGCATGTAACCTATACAAAAGAGAAGGTAGAATTGCTTTAGCATTAAGCTAACTAAGTCTTAGGCTTACACCAGAATGCTCCTCATCAACAAAAGTATTCTTAAATTACCGATTTTTAGAGTTATACTCTCAACATATCTACATTAAGCTAAAGCATACACAAATGATTAAAATACGACATAAGACATATAAATAGGAGATGTTAAATCCACGTCTCAAATAGTTCATGGCTACGCCTGAATTTATAAGCATAACTAGACCCACAGTAATACATGCAGCATAGGACAAATTCAATAAAGGTTGACACATGAAATGTTAGGACCAAGTGAATTTAATACACCAAACAATGATACTTCTTATAGTCATAAGAAATACCGTAAGTACAATACGCTAAAATAGATAGTATGATATCATGTCAAACATAGGATTACAGATTTAGGCGAATATTGTTACGACACACAATTAATGACGATTATATATCTAAGTGTAACGATGTTATCTATTTAATTATCGTTTAGACAATTAAATAATTAATGTAAATTTATGAGATCTTTAAATGTCGCTTTTTTTAAATAGAAATTAAATGTTGAAACTTATACTTCCACATAAAATTTATTGGCGAATAGACCGCTTAGAAATTTTTTAAATTTAACGTAATTTTAGGGATGTTACAGCGGTCTTAGTGGCATTTCATCTCTTCGTGATGGCTTTCCAGTTCTTTGGCACATATCGCAACTCTGGAAATGTTCCTTTGAGTCTTTGTGGAGGGTATGCCCACGGTATGCCACCATAGCCCTACTCTTAATATCTTCTGCGCAGTAGCTCTTCCTGCGTAGTGACCTCTAGAGACACTTGAATGTGCCTCAGACAATATAAATGACTTCTCATGCGCTAACATGCATCTGCGGAGCAATTCATCTGGTCCTAACTTGTATAACTATCTTGTGATGATGGTGAAGTCTGCTGCTTTGACTACCAACTGCTTCTTCTCCTTCATAGTAAACTCTGTAGGTGCCAATCCCATAGTCAAGAATTCGACAATGTCTTTGTAATAATCATCTACAATCTGTATGGAAAATAATTGTGCGTCAGGCAGATTATCTTCAAGATTATTGGGTTCTTTGCCTGACTCAATCCTTGAGAGATGGTCAGGTCCCAGGTTCAGTCTTCCTGGTTTAACAATGATTTCAAAGTCATACTCTTGAAAGAGTAGTAACCATCTACATATTCTCCCCCCTAACACTGGCTTATTGACCTAGTACTTCAGTGCTAAATGGTCAATGTACATGGAGAAGTGCGCACCCAAAAAATAGTGCTTGAATTTCTGGAGTGCGTAAACCATAGCTAGACCCTCTCTTTCTGTGGTTGTGTATTTCTTTTCAGCTAAAGATAGCTTTCTGCTTGAAAATGAAATGGGGTGACCAATGCCCCCTTCACCAGGTTGAGTGAGCATAATGCCCAACGCTATAGATGAAGCATCAACATGTACATGAAACGGCTTATTCCAATATGGAAAAACAAGGATCGACGCAATTACCATTTTCTCTTTTAGGGTATCTAATCATTTCTCGCATTATGCATTCCATATGAACTACGCTTCTTTCTTCAGAAGTTTCTCCACTGGTGCGGTTATCTGTGCATAACCCTTAATGATCTTTCTATAGTATCCTGTATGTCCCAGTGTCATGCGAAGCTGCTTTACTGAATTTGGTGCCGGTAGATTCACAATGACTGCGATCTTCGTAGGATCAACCATCAGAACTTGCTTGCACACAATGTGTCCCATTAGAATCCCATAGGTTACACAGAAAATACATTTCTACACATTCAAGGAGATTTGATGTTGCCTACAATTAGCTAACATCATTATGAGGTTTTCATAGTAGTTATTCAGTAAACCAAATACAGTCCAATCATCAAAATAGACTTCTAAGAACTTATGGATAAAGTCCTTGAATGCAGCCATAACAACTTTGGAAAATATAGTAGCTGCATTCTTCAACCCAAATGGCATAACTATATACTGATATGAGCCCCATTTAGTAGCAAATGTAGTCTTATGTTTGTCTGTTGAGTCTATTCTGATCTGATGGTACCCAAAGAATCCATTAGTGAATGAGTAGGCCTCATTTCCTCCAACATTATCTAATACTTTATCTGTAAATGGAGTAGGAAACAGGTCGTGTAGTGAAGCATCGTTCAACTTACTCAGATCTAACGTAGATCCTAGTTTCTCCTTTTGTCTTCTTGTCCTCGATAACCATAGGGATTATCCATTCTGATTCTTCCACTGGCTTAATGATCCCTGCATCAAGCATCTTATCGATTTCTGCCTTAACTCTTTCTTTGTATCGGGGATTCAGTCTATAAGGCCTCTACTTGATGGGCTTCACGCCTGGCTTGAGAGGTATCTTCATGACTCCCAAGTCACCCAAAATTCCTTTCATTTCGGAGAAATTTGTTGGAAACAAATCCTGATACTCATGTAAAAGGTTTACGATCCGCGCGACCGTTTCATCATCCTAGTAATCCCCAATGATGTGAACTTTGGCTCTTTACTTGTGCCAATGTTAACCTTTCTTGTTTTAATAGGGCTGCTCATATCTGGAATTTCTAATGGATGTCCCTCTACATCACACGCTCCCTCTGACTCACATACATTGACATTGCGCGGATCCTCCTCATCTCTCTCCTCTTCATCTTCTTCATCTTCAGCGAGGTTATAACATTCAAGGGCATATTCTTTTGTTCTTGCCCATTGTTGGGCCCAGGTTGAGTTAAAGTTTTGGGAAGCACCTTTTTGAAGCAGGCAGGGAAACCTGAGCTGAGCGCAGCTCAGAAACACAATTTTGGCTAAGTATTGAGGATGTTGCAAAGTTGCACGCAACATCCAACTTTTGACGAGATTGCGGAGTTGCGTGTAGCGTCGAAGCTTTTGGCCATGATGCGAAGACCAGTATTGCGTAGAAGCAGTGCTGTGGAGTTAGGAGGCCACGCGGAGCCAACAAAGCGGTGTGCTAGACAAGTATCAAGTGTAGTTACCGACTAGACCGATAACAGCCATTTTTGGAAAGATACTTCAGGATTGCCGAGCAGTGGACGTAGGAAAAACATGAAGGCGGCCACGCGTGGGTTGTTAAGGAAAGCGATGTTTGGCATGCACAGAAGGTAAAACCGTTAGAGAGAAATGGGTCGGCAGAAGCAGCCTATAGGCACGCATGCGACAGGAAGGCCGATAGCGACAGAATGAGGACATGGAGATCCGCCATGATCAAGTAGACGCTACCAAGAGCCAGCAAGCCGGGTTGGAAAACTGATGTAGTTTTGGAAACCCTTAGGGTTTTGGGTTTTAGGTCTTCGACATTGTACAGACATGACCTTCGGGAATGATCTATTTAAGAAGAAATTTTGTATGGGATGGGGGTTCTCAGAGTTGTTATCCTTTTGGGATTGTTATTCTTTTGTAGTTGCTGAGAACTTAAGGAGATAATCTTTTTATATTGTAAAATCTCTCTGAGCTAAGAATATATGGTTGTAAAGGCTCTGCAGCTGTGTGCCCAGAGACCTAACCAAGAGAAAGAAGAGTTTGCAGCTGAGTGCGTAGACTAAGAACGGTTGCCCCATCCCTTTTGAAAGAAATATATTGCCAATCGTTCTTGTGGACGTAGCTTTCCATCCGGGGAAGTGAACCACGTTAAATCCTGTATTATGTGATAATGTTTATGAATGAATGACTGTCTGTATTTTCTGTAGAATGAGTGCTTGAATGTTTCCTTGCATGTTGTAATATGAGAACTTTGATATGCATTTACCAATAGGAGAAGTTTGGGAATGATATGCTAGGTTCCGCAGAAGGAGATGAATGGTGAACATTTCAATTTTATGTTAAGGCCGTGAATCAGTTAACTTAGTATAATTACTTTCTTAAACACACTGATGGAATGAAACACAGTTAATCATGTTTATCATTTCAGTTCATGTTGTAATAATCCAAGTTCTTGATGAATGCTAAAAAGATAACCAGCAAGTGCCTGAATGAATGGATGAGTGATATTCATTTCAGTGCCTTAACGTTTCCGAGATTTTCCAAGTAGAGGATAATTGTGGGTCGTTCGTAGTCCTAGTAGAAGATCCGCAGCAGTAAGAAACCCTTGGTGCGGCCTGGAGTGTTGCCTCCATCATGCAGTACTGCTCGCAGCATAGATCCTACTGCGCACCGCATCACTTTGCCCCGCAGCGCACCCCTTCTGTCCTGCAATGCGCAGCTTGTCCAGATAAACAACTCATCATTTACTGTGGAAACCTGATTCCGCAGTACCCCATAAAGATACACCTTGGGTGAGACCTCAACCTGCTCACAGGTTGTTTCCGAAAGGGCCGGTGCGAAGGGGTTTTGTTGGTAAAAGGAAGAATCGCAAAGAACCTGGGTCTAATTGGAAACCTCTGGGTCAGTCAAGCCAACAAATGGTTCCGTTGCCGCGCTAGAATCCATGATGAGTTGAAATGGTCCTGCTGAGTTGCAATTACGATGTGTGAAGAAGAATATCAGTTCCCTTAAGGATCGGACTATTGGCATCCTGAAAAGACAGAAATCCAAGCTTGGTGGGATAAGACCATAAGCGATTTTAACAGACAAGAAAATAGACATCCGTGTCTAAGCAACACACAGTGGTCGGATAGATATCTGTTGGACGACATTCATGAGATCTTTTGGGCATCGTTTCCAAATGAGCTGCATGCGTGGATCTCGCGGCTCGCAGAGAAGAAAAACTGTTTCCAAGGAGGAGTTCCTACGGAGTGGACTCTCAAGCTCATAGCGCAGCTTAAAGCATTAGACAACCCATTGTCATGCGCAGTTGATTATTGGGTTGATCATATGCTAGAAGGATTTGTAACATAATTTGCTGTAGACACACTCAAATCCTACAGCCAAGCAGAAGAAATTTTTTTCGAAGGATTCCACGGTAAGTTTCTGAACAACCTCAGTCTATACACTAAGATGCTATTAGCTGAGAAAGGTGTTCTAAGAATGCAGTAATATGCTTGAATTTTGTCATGATAAATAGTACATATATTGATTCTGACGAAGAGACACATACTCTTAGAAGCGGTAAGAGATATAAAATTAATAAAGATCCGGAAGGCCCTAAACTTCATATACATACCGAGATCCCCTGCGACCTTGATAGCGAAGTTGCACAACCATTTACCCTTGAGAATCCGTCGGCTGCACAAACCACACCACCCTTATCGCAGAACCCACCCGCTACACATCCCACCTCGCAGAAGAATTAGCCTAATCCATCTCTCCCGATAGTCCCATTTGTATTTACTGCGCAGATCCCTTTACAACAGCCGCACACTAATCCCGATGCCCCACCACCTAGTAGCACAATGGCAAACACTGATATGAAACTACCAATATTCAGAGGAACTGGCCTAGAAGACCCTGATCAGCATTGGTTCCTTTGTGAAGCCGTATGGAGTGTAAGACAAATCTAGGACGATGATGTGAAGCAAGCACAGCTCATTACCACCTTAAGGGATAGAGCGCTACATTGGTTTATGAAATACTCTACCGTACATCCGAGAACCCTCGCAGAAATTAAAGTCGCGTTGGTAGCAGAGTTCAAGAAACCTAAGTCCGAGTCTCAGTGTATAATTGAGATGAAGGAAATAAAGCAAAGACCACCTGAAACGGTCTGGGAATTTGATCAGAAATTTAAGACCTTACTAGACCAAGTAAGTTTTGTTATACCACCAAAACAACATAAAGAGTGGTTCATTGCTGCGCTGTTACCTCATATCAGATTACCATTGATGCAGGAGAAGGTTCTATCCCAGGCAGAGGCCTTAGAAATTGCAATGAAGTTGGAAGCTTCGTCGATTGGTGATACTAGTTCTGGGATGTCTCAGATCCAGAACCAGCTGACCACCTTGACACTTGAACTGCAAAGTGTGAAAAATGGTAAAGAACAAAGATATGAACCTAGACAGGAGGTCTGGTGTACAAGTTGTAAAGGAGAAGGTCATGACCGCGATCATTTCCCTCTATTCTGCGACTATATTAACAGTGGTGCGCCTAACCCATTAAATCAGAATCTAGCCCCATGGTGTGAAATTTGTAGAACCACAGGACACAGACCTGAAGACTGTTACCTCATCCAGAAATATGTGCAAACACCTAAGAATTTATACTGCAATTTCTGGAAATCAGTTGGACATGATGAATCCAACTGCCGCGCATATGAATTAATGAATGAAAGAAAAAGGGATATGGACTCAATGCGAGGCGTTGGGTTGTACCGCGTACAAGAAGAGACCCAGCCAAAACAAGAAAATGCACAATATGACCAAGGAGGACACAGAGGTTGTGGTGGTGGATACCGCGACAAAGGAAGAAATGTTGGTCCGGCACAAGGAAGAGGCCGCAGCCAAGTCATTTGTTATAATTGTGGCCAACCTGGGCATGTATCTAGAGATTGTGTTAACCCATGCACTACGTGCAATTATTGTAGATCATTTGAGCATGTCATTGAAGATTGCCCAGTATTAGAGGTGGAAATGCAGAAGAGAAGATGAACAGAGGCTCCGAATCCAAACGTCTATTGGATCATAGTAGAGAATAGACCAGTGGATCCAAGCATTAACGTGGTCATGCGCAGTGGCGCTGAGACAGGTCATGACAGAGGAGCGGAAGATTCAACATCAGAGGAGGCACATACGAAGAAGGATCCCCTTGAAACAACATGGATAAGGAAAGCTCCAGGAAAAGCACCCCCTCTGAACCTACATAAGAACAAGGAGGTCTTCATTGACGCACGGGATACCTTTAGAGAACCAGTGGATAAGTCCTCAAGGATCCCGCTGTGCAGTGAAACACCGCATGTTGAAGACAAGCCGGTTCCGTATGACAAAACAAGTACTGCGACAGATGTCCGTACTTCTGTTGTGCAGTTCTTGCGAAGCTGCATGAAATTACTAAAAAGTGAAAAAGCCATAATAGAGCTCCAGAATTTATCAGCCAGTATGAACCTTAGATCGCAACAGAGACTCCAGATAGTGCTGTACATCATATAAGGAAGCACAAAAGAATGGGCCGAGAGATGAGGCTTACTGTGCAGATAGGAGATTTTGAAATGGATGAAGTCATTCTTGATCTAGGATCAGAAGTGAATGTCTTGACTAAGCAGACATGGCAGCAGATGGGTCGACCAAAGTTGCTCTGGTCACTTATCCAGTTACGAATGGCTAATAAGGAGAAGGTCATACCTTTTGGCCGCTTAGCTAATGTAGTAGTTGACATTGACGGAGTACAGAGTTATGCAGACTTTGAGGTTATTGAAATTGTGGATGATAGTCAACATTTTCCAGCAATATTGGGAATTGATTGGGCTATGGATAACTTGGCTATCATAAACTTGAAGACAAAGAAGATGATCTTTGAAGGGAAGCATCTTAGGGTCATAGCACCATTGGATCCTAAAGATGGTGATAGATACAGTGAGCCGATTCAAGAGGAATCCCAAGCCCAGGATTTAGACTAACTATACCAACTGACTGCGAACAAGGAAGACTACATTAATCCTACTGCGGAATGTACGCTCAGCTGGCGATGTGACACTTCTTGTATCTCTGACTCGGATACAGGACTGGAGAATTGGAAAAGCCGCATGCATGAAGTATCAGTAAGAAGATGTGCGCATGTTACAAAATCATTGCGCTGGATCGAAAAAGAGGTGAGTCCTATTCCCACATATGATGGTTCTGCTAATGTTTACAGTTTCATAAGGGAATATACTGTAGCTATACCAGATGAGCATAGACTGCCAGCTTTAGATATAGCATTGCACGATACACCTTCCAGATGGTGGAATGCACATAAGAAAACATTGACCACTTAGGGATCAATGCAAAACTAAGCTGCATATCCGATTCGCCGAAAATGTTACTTTACCCTTTGAAAAGTATAATGGACAGACAGACCCTAGTTAGCACATTGAAATCTGTTCAAAGGAATGGGTGGAAAGAACACTTACAGAATGGGTACATTTATTTGTACATACATTGGATGCGGGTATCCCAGAGAAATGGTACCTCAACCTAGAGTTGCGCAGTGAACTCACTGACTGGGAGCTGCTCGCTGCGAACTTCTGGAAGGACTTCAGTTTTGAAGACGAGAATCCATTAATCCATGAAGCATTACAGCTAATCAAGAAGCACATATTCCAGGATGACTGTCATCATCAAAACATAAGATTGCAGGAGTTTTTTGGGACAGAGTGCATTCCCGTGCACCTACAGTCAGAATGGAAGGAACATGAAGAGCACTTGATCGAGTGTTACAACTTAGCTGAAGATACCAATGATACAAATGAAGATGATGAGGATGACCCGCGCAACATAGATATACCAGAGTCAGAAGGAGCGCGTGAGGTAGAAGGACCTTCGTTGGAAATCCCAGATATGACTGGACCAGTAAAAACACAAAAAGTAAACATTGGCACAGACAAAGAGCTGAAGTTCGCATCAATAGGAGATTATTGGGACGATCAGACTATTGCAGAGATCGCAGATACCTTACATGAATATCGGGAACTATTTCCAACAAAATTTATAGAAATGAAAGGAATTTTGGGAGACCTAGGGGTCATGAAAATACCTTTAAAGCCATGTGCTAAGCCTGTCAAGTAGAGGCCATACAGATTGAATCCGTGCTATAAGGAAAAAGTACGCGCAGAGCTAGATAAGATGCTAGAAGCAAGAATCATTGAACCAGTTGAAGAATCCGAATGGATTAGCCCCATGGTTGTTCAAGACAAGAAAGCAAAAGGTGAGATCAGGATTTGTGTGGATCTTAGAAAGTTGAACGATGCTTCCATGCATGACCCATTTCCTACTCCATTCACAGACGAAGTAATTGATAGCGTTGGAGGAAATGAGGCATATTCTTTCACTGATGGTTTCTCTGGTTATCATCAGATCAAGATTGATCCTGCGGATAGGCATAAGACGACATTTGCTACAGAATGGGGGTCATTCCAGTACATTGTCATGCCTTTTGGGCTGAAGAATGCACCTGCCATATTCTCTAGAGTCGTCGTCGCAGCATTTAAAGATTTTATGCACAAGTTTTTAGAAGCGTATTTTGATGATTGGATTGTATTTGGTCTATTGAAAAATCATTGCGCGAATCTCCGCATGATGCTCGAGAAGTGTCGACAGCATCAAATATCCTTGAATTTGAAAAAGTGTATTTTCTGTGTGCCTTATGGAATTTTACTTGGCCACATTGTCTGTAAGCAAGGATTGATGGTAGACCCTGCGAAGATTGCAGTTATTGCAAACTTACCAACACCAAATTCAGTCAAAATGTTGCGATCTACATTAAGCCATACTGGATATTACAGGAAATTTATAAAGGGTTATGCACAGATAACCGCAGCAATGGAAAAGCTGCTAAAGAAAGACGCACCGTTCATTTGGAACGTAGAATGTGAACAGGGTTTTGACACATTAAAATAAAAGATGGTCACTGCGCCGATTCTAGTCTTTCCAGACTGGACAAAGCCATTCCATGTCCATGTTGACGCATCATGTATTGCCCTAGGGATCATGTTAGCTCAGCCAGGAGAGGGAGGCATTGACCACCCTATCGCATTTTCTAGCAGAAAGCTCTCGACAACAGAAAATAACTATACTACTACTGAGAGGGAAGGCCTTACGATGGTATATGTCCTACAGAAATTTAGACACTACTTACTGGGATCGCACTTCCTTATGTTTACTGACCATTCCGCGTTGAAATATTTGGTCAACAAGCCAGTGTTAGGGGGACGCATATGCCGATGGCTACTGCTGTTCCAGGAATATGACTTTGAAATTATTGTCAAGCCAGGTAGATTGAACTTGGGACCTGATCATCTGCCAAGGATCGAGTCAGGAGAGGAGCCGAAGAATATTGAAGACAGTCTGCCTGATGCACAGTTATTTAGTATACAGGTTGCCGATGATTATTACAAGGATATCATTGATTTCATAACCACAGGGCTGGCACCCTAGGAATTCTCGGTCCAGCAGAAAAAACAGTTAGTGGTGCACGTCGCGGACTCCACTATAATTGCAGGTAAGTTATACAAACTTGGGTCGGATGAAGTCCTGTACAAGTGCGTACTCGATCATGAGAAGCCATTTATTCTAGCCGACGCACACTCAGGAATCGCGGGAGGTCACTATGCCGGAAGGGCTACTGCGCATAAGATATTGCGCGTAGGGCTATGGTGGCCTACGATCCATAAAGATTCCAAAGAACATTGCAGGAACTGTGATGTCTGTCAGAGGATGGGAAAACCATCACGCCGAGATGAGATTCCATTAAATCCACAGTTAACACTGCAACCATTTGAAAAATGGGCAATAGATTTTGTGGGTCCTATAAACTCACCAGGAAAAAGAACGAGTGCAAGGTATATTATTACTGCTACGGATTACCTCACCAGATGGGTGGAAGCAAAACCAATTAAGGACTGCAGCGCCAGTACTGCTGCACAGTTTATTTTTGAAGAAATACTTACCAGATTTGGCTATCCGAAGATTTTGATGAGTGACCAAGGTACTTAATTTTTGAACAAGATGATTGAGGCACTTATAGAGGAATTCCACATTCGTCATCAGCGCAGTACTCCATATCATCCATAGGCGAATGGTACTGTAGAGGATTTCAATAAAATATTGGAGAACGCACTCACTAAGGTGTGCAATGTAAATAGAGATGATTAGGACCTGCGCGTCTCATCGGTGCTATGGGCATACAGAACCACATGCAAGAAGTTGACAAGACAGACACCCTTTCGGTTGGTTTATGGGCAGGAGGCTATAATGCCTATGGAATATATTGTCCCTAGTCTGAGAATCGTTGCATTTACAGGGATGGAAGATTGCGAAGCTATAGAAGAAAGATTACTACACTTACTGGGCTTGGAGGAAGATCGCTTCATCGCAGGCTTCCACCAGCAAGCGCAGAAAGACCGCGAGAAAGCATGGCATGATCGCCATATAATGAACAAGTGTTTTCAGGTAGGTGATCTAGTCCTCCTGTATGATAGCAAATTCATGAAATTCCCGGGTAAATTTAAGATGCATTGGCTTGGTCCATATACTGTGATACATGTTACTAACACTGGTGCAGTCCAGTTAGCCAATTTAGCGGGTGATACTTTGCCAACTTTGATAAATGGAAGTAGGCTAAAGCTATACCATGATAGCACTATGTCGCAGAACCCTGAATAATGAACCAAGGAAGGAAGTTCTAAGTGTCAATTACAGTTGAAAGTGGACACTAGAAATGTAAAGGAGTCTGTACATGTATGATAAAAGAAATAAGGTATGATAAGAAGAATCATCTATGTACCGCGCAACACTGTTGAAGCTGCGCGAAAAAAAAAAAGCAGCGCAGTTGGAAATTTTCGGCACTGTGAAGTATCCGTGCAGGATTGCAGATGGCTTTCCATGCAGTTCAGCGCAGCACCCAGAGAAAAATAGTCGTTGCATGGATTTTCAGAAAAATAACTGTTAGATGACTGTTGCAGCAACTGCTTCAGCATTTAAAGAAAAGATAGTCGTTTTGAGCACGCTGACAACAGAAAGGACCGAAGGATCCGCTCAAATTTTCTAACGGACACCACATTAAATACTTATCTAGCCGTTGAAGGGCGCGGGAGAGGGTCTGCTGTGCCTATAGAAAAAACCATTGGGAGACTCGCGGGTGTTACCAAGCACTTAGAATTTTCTTGCCATTAACCTCTGTGAGCTAGTAGCCATCTGTAGTCTGTTTGCCTTAGCCGCTACATGAACTGTGAATGTTTGAACCTCCCTTTAGAGAAGAAGAACTGGCCCTTGAAGAAGCCCTGAGGATCTTTCAGCAAGGATGGATTCAACAATTAATGAAAACCCCAGTTAAGAAGGTCGTCGTAGAACAAGGAGAAGGATCCCGTAGATCACCAAGAATTAATCCCACAATGCAAGAAAAACCAAAGGATAAGGGAAAAGTGGTAACTGCACCTCGATCCAATATCATAAAGTTGGGATCCTCGGCACAGAAAGCACCAGCCTTTCAGACATAACCTCTGAAGATGACACCTGAATACATCTCTCCATGGGAACTGAATGCCCCTGTGTTTAAATTGCTCAAGAATGCGATATATGACATCCCGTTGTCGCCTATGTCAAAGCATGTAAACGTTGGTAAGAATCTGCTGGGAAAGATAACAGATTGTAAATGGGAGGATTATGACCTCTTGGGAATGAAGAAAGACGAGCCAGATGTTCCCAAATACCTGGATTTTCAACCAGACCAGTATATGTCCTGGAAAAAGGACGCCAAGGGAACTCTGAACTTGGTAGCTGACAATTGGTTAGCACGTGTCATTCAGTCAGGGCTACTGAACTTGTTAAGATTACCACATTTTGACCGTTCCCTAGAACTGAATGTCGTGGTTCGCACACTCATGGCACGAATCCATCAAGGTTATCTGTGGCTGGACATAAACGTGGATATTGATATTGATTTGATCCACCGCATTACCGGTTTAAGCAAGCGCGGTAAGGATCCGAAGCATTTCTTCTAGGGGAAGAGCAAAGAAAAAGAGGCTGTTGAGAAGATGAAGAAGACCCACTCCGTGGTAAATGGCAAAAGAGGATTCCTGACAGAAGAAATAGAGGACCGAGCAACAAAATTTGTAACGTAGTTGCTCCCAGGAAAGATGCTCAAAACAGCTAGACCTTCGGAGGTGCCTGCGGGTGCAATACTCCTTGGCGCTGCAGCAGCCGAAGGCCAGAGCTTCAATTGGTGTCAGTTTCTGCTGAATGAGTTCCTTGAAGAACTCAACGACACCCAGGTGAATGGAAGCCAGTTCCATTTCACCTGGCTCATCGTCCTGATCGCTTTGTGCGGATGGAAGGAACCGCGAGATTATGCGGGCATTGTTATGGATCCCAAGGATCCTAGAGGGATTAAGTTTGTCAACCTCTGGGAAAACACAAATGCAGGGCGCCAGCATGCAACAGCATAAGTATTTTACCAATACTATATTTAGCTGCACGAGGCAATCACGAAGACACCCCGCATCACAAAGCAGGTCACGACAAAGTATGTCCGCATCATCGAATTTGAGGGATATGAAATGTATATTCATATCGCCGAAGGCACAAACGAGGAAACCAGAGTGGTTCCTAGGAAAGTACAACATGTACGAGCAGGATATTGAGGACCCCATGAAAGATTGTCCAGCAAAGTTCGATGTAGAGGTCATGGATGTGGAGACAGATTCAGTAGAAGATGAGCCGATTCCGCTCTCATGCCCAATCATTGAAGAAACAGGGAAGAGAAAGGAAGCTGAGACTTCGGAGAAGCCAAAGTCGAGGAAAAAGGTGAAGGATACAAAGCTTCAATTGCAGGAAGTCCTCAATGATGATGACTACGAGATGATAGCTGAAACAGTCTCAGAGCAGATGAAAGAGCTTATGGCGACTAAAGAAAATAAGGACAAGGCCATCCATGATGACCTGCACCAGACGAGGCTCGCAATGCAAGGCCTAATAAAGAAAATGGATGATGTCTAGAAAAGCCTTATTGTGCCGCAGGAAGCAAGGGCTGAAAGGAGGTCGATAGGAACCTCGCAGCAAGGAAGCCAGTAGCTAGCAATAACGCTGCCATCGAAGACTAGGATTGTCCATGTGGACCCATTGGCTGTTGCATTGCCAGTAGCAGAGCAAGAGGCCTTGGACACAACGGGAGTCAAGAGAGTAGAGCTCGACTTAGCAAAAATCCCATTACCAGGATTGCACTTCATCCACACGCATATCATGGAGGAGATGCATGAATAGACGGTTGAAGCGATGAAGTTACAAGCAAAGCTCACCGCAACAAACATACAAATTCAGCAGAAGGCAAAAGTACAGCTACGCAACGAGCAGGACCACCGACAGAATTTGGAGACCACCATATCCAATGTGGCGAAGCATATTAAAGACATAGAAATCCAGGATGATCCTGCAGACACAGTTCTGAGGATCGGAGATAAGGTGATATCCTTGCAGTCGGAGATGCAGGACAAAGAAATTTATTATGAGGTCGATATTGCTACATTGAAGGAGAAGCTAAATAAGCAGGTGCCATTAAACGAACAACAGGTCAGAGAGAAAGTAGTGAGCGCCACCTCGAAAAGCATCACAAGTGAGATGGCTAAGTGCCAATCTCTCGTGGATAAGGTTTCGTAGGCAATCACGACCCTTGAAGAGGATCAAGGATTGCTGCAGGTCAAGACCGCGGTACAAGAAAAACAGACCGCGCTGGACAAGTTGAATGCAGAGGTGAAAGCTCTGCCATCTAGAGAAAGGCTGCTGAGATATAAGGAGATATCCAGCTTGAAGAAAGAAGTGTAGGAATTACGACAAAAAGAGACTGAGATGGATAATCAGTCGCAGCAGCTCCTAGAGAATGCAATGGCGGTATCGCAGCAGATTGAAGATAAGTTAATAGAACTGCGTGATAACTAGGAGCAGGTACAAGATCAAATTGGACAAGAAGTAACTCCAACACTGCTTGAGGAAATTAAACAGGTTGAGGAGGATACAAGAGAAGCAGTGGTGCAGTTGTGCGGTACATATGACGAGTTCGTGGTCAAGTTCGTCCCACCAGTAGCGGCGCAGAGTGAGACAGCTGAAACAATCAGTGGCTCGGGGACGAGCCACTTGTAAGTGTTAGGGGCATGTTGGGCCCAGGTTGAGTTAAATTTTTGGGAAGAACCTTTTTGAAGTAGGTAGGGAAAGTTGAGCTGAGCGCAGCTCAGAAACACAATTTTGGCTAAGTACTGAGGATGCTACAAAGTTGCGCACAACATCCAACTTTTGACGAGATTGCGGAGTTGCACGCAGTGTCGAAGGTTTTTACCGTGATACGAAGACCAGTACTGCGTAGAAGCAGTGCTGTGGAGTTAGGAGGCCACGTGGAGCCAGCAAAGTGGTGTGCTAGACAAGTATCAAGTGTAGTTACCGACTAGACCGGTAGCAACCATTTTTGGAAAGATACTTCAGGATTGTCGAGCGGCGGACATAGGCAAAACAGGAAGGCGACCATGCGTGGGTTGTTAAGGAAAGCGACGTTTGGCACACGCAGAAGGTAAAACCGTTAGAGAGAAATGGGTCGGCAGAAGCAGCCTGTAGGCACGCGTGCAAAAGGAAGGCCGATAGCGACAGAATGAGGACGTGGAGATCCTCCATGATCAAGCAGACGCTACCAAGAGCCAACAAGCAGGGTTGGAAAACCGGTGCAGTTTTGGAAACCCTTAGGGTTTTGGGTTTTAGGTCTTCGACATTGTACAGACATGACCTTCGGGCATGATATATTTAAGAAGACATTTTGTATGGGATGGGGGTTCTCAATGTTGTTTTCCTTTTGGGATTGTTATTCTTTTGTAGTTGCTGAGAACTTAAGGAGCTAATATTTTTATATTGTAAAATCTCTCTGAGCTAAGAATATATGGTTGTAAAGGATCTACATCTGTGTGCGCAGAGACCTAGCCGAGAGAAAGAAGAGTCTACAGCTGAGTGCGCAGACTAAGAACGGTTGCCTCATCCCTTTTGAAAGAAATATATTACCAACCGTTCTTGTGGACGTAGCTTTCCATCCGGGGAAGTGAACCATGTTAAATCCTGTGTTATGTGATAATGTTTATGAATGAATGACTGTCTGTATTTTCTATAGAATGAATGCTTGAATGTTTCCTTGCATGTTGTAACATGAGAACTTTGATATGCATTTACCAATAGGAGAAGTTTGGGAATAATATGCTAGGTTCCCCGGAAGCAGATGAATGGTGAACATTTCAATTCTATGTTAAGGCCGTGAATCAGTCATTTAAGTATATTACTTTCTTAAACATAGTGAAGGAACGCAACACAGTTAATCATGTTTATCATTTCAGTTCATGTTCCAATAATCCAAGTTCTTGATGAATGCTAGAAAGATAACCAGTAAGTGCCTGAATGAATGGATGAGTGATATTCATTTCAGTGCCTTAACATTTTCGAGATTTTCCAAGTAGAGGATAATTGTGGGTCATTCGCAGTCCCAGTAGAAGATCCGCAGTAGTAAGAAACCCTTGGTGCAGCCCGCAGTGTTGCCTCCACCGCGCAGTACTGCTCGCAACATAGATCCTACTGCGCACCGCATTACTTTGCCCCGCAGCGCACCCCTTCTGTCCTGCGCTGCGCAGCTTGTCCAGATAAACAACTCATCATTTACTGTGGAAACCTGATTCCGTAGTACCCCATAAAGATACACCTCGGGTGAGACCTCAACCTGATTGCAGGTTGTTGCCGAAAGGGCCGAAGAACCGCAAAGAACCTGGGTCTAATTGGAAACCTCTGGGTCAGTCAAGCCAACACCCATTATGGTTGTAGGTTCACAGGTACCTTTACATCTTCAAATATCTTGTCTTTGATGGCCTCTAACGCCTCGTTTATACTTGGGAATTCTTCTTTGAATATCCTTTCTTTAATAATCTGCAGGGCTTCAGTTATGCACGGGCAGTCATCTTCAAAACTTAAAGTTCTCTGGAAGTTTGTAGTAATGATAGACCAATCTGTTGTTACTCTGCGAAGCTCTGCGTCTGTATACCAATTCTTTGGAATCTGCTCTAATGTGTGCAAAAACATATGAACCCATTCTGTATGTGCTCTATTTATCCATGCTTCTAAACAGATCTCTATGTGATCCCTTGGATCTGTTTGTCCATTATACTTTTCCATTGTCAGCGCAGCTTTCTCTGTGAATCTGATTTGCATCATGTGCTTACATTGTTCCCATGTGGTCAGAGTGTCCTTATGCATGGCCACCATTTGGAAGGTGTAGCGCGTAGTTCTATATCCAGTGTTGGTATCCGATGTTCAGCTGAAACTGATACAATATAGTCTTGCAAAAATGTATAGACGTTAGTTAAGCCATCATAAGTGGGGATTGGACTTACCTCTGTTCCAATCCAGCGTAGTGATCTTGTGATCTGTACGCATCTTCTTGTAGATACTTCATGCATTCTGCTTTGTCAATTTTCTAGTCCTGCGTCAGAGTCTAATATGCAAGAGTTGTCGCAGCGTCGACTAGGAATTCCATCAACTATAGGACTCATGTAGTCGGCGTGGTTCGTTGTCATATTATAGATGCGATCAAGGTCTTGAGCTCTACATTCTTCTTTGATCGGATCAATGTATCTTGGTCCTTGTAAAGGGTCCAAGGGCACGATGAACCTGATATCCGCCCCTTCAAATATCATCTATTTTTTTCTTTAAGTCAATGATCAAGAGGTTATCCATCGCCCAGTCTATCCCTAGTAATGTTGGATATGGGTTACTATTGTCGATGATCTCAATAACCTCGAAGTCTGCTGAACTGCTTACTCCATCAATGTCCACAAGTACGTTTGCTAGCCTTCCAAAGGGTATGACCTTCTGCTGATTGGCCAATCTTAACTATATGGGTGACCATGATAGCCTTGGTTTCCCCATCTGTTCCCATGTCTGCTTAGTCAAGACATTCACTTCTGATCCCAAATCAAGGATGATCTCATCCATCTCATAGTCTTCAATTTGTGCACTTATCCTCATTTCTCGGCCTGTTCTCTTGTGAATTTTTATCTGGTGAACTACCATCTGAACATTATTCATGCAACTGCGTTTCTCATAGTGGTTTAGTAAATTTTTCATTTCCACTAAGGCATCTTCACTCTTTAGCAGCTTCATACAGCTCCGTAGGAACTATGAAACATAAGTCCCTGTTTCTGCTGCGGTACATGTTTTATCGTATGCTGCTGGCATATCTTTCATATGCATTGTTTCACTTCTCAACGATATTCTTGGTGTCACAGGTGCTGGCTCTTTGAAGGTATCCCTTGCTTCTGTGAACACTTCTTTTTTTCTTTCCAGATTGAAAGCAGGTTCTTTCCCAGTTTCTTTTCTAATCCAGACCCCTTTAGTCGGTGTCTGCTTAGCGTGGTGTTCTCCAGAAGTCGAATCTTTTGGTTCTTTATCTATTCCTGTCACAACACCACTTCACGTCACAACATTGATGTTTGGATCTCTTTTCTCTGCTGTGATCATCTGAACGTTCGGGTCCTGTCCTTCTTGTCTTCTTTCTTGCATCTTCGCTTGCAATATTGGGCATGCCTCAATAACATGGTCAAACGACTTATGGTATTTACATGTAGTGCAAGGATTGGTACAATATCTTCATAGATGACCAGGCTGAGCGCAGTTATAGCAGATCATATGACCTCTTCCTCTTCCTTCGCCAGTGTTTCTTCCTCTTCCTCAGAATCCACCACGACCTCTATATGCGCCCTGATCAGACTGTGCATTATCATTATGCTGGGGTGTTTCTTCTTGAACTCTGTAAACATCATGCTTGCTTTCTATCATCAGCTCATATGATCTACAGTTGGAATCATCATGGCCAACTGATTTATAGAAATTACAATACAAATTCTTGGGTGTTCGCATATATTTCTGGATCAAATAACAATCTTCTTGTCGATGTCCTCTAGTTCGACAGATCTCACACAATGGCCCGTGCTGTTGAATTAGTGGATTCGGTGTGCCACTGTCAAGGTACTCTTGAAATAGGGGACAACGTTCCTTTGGGTGTCCCTCTCCCTTACATCTTGTACACCGGACTTCTTCTCTGGTTTCTTTTCCTTTTTTGATGTCTTGTAGTTGTAACGTCAAGGTCGCTAGTTGGTTCTGGATCTGGACCATGTCTTGGTTTGTTTCTCCTATCTGCGAAGATTCTAGATTCATCTTGATCTCCAAGGCTTCTGCCTATGAAGCAACCTTCTACTGCATCAGTCGTAGTCTGATATGTGGCAACAATGCGGCGATGAACCACTCTTGGTGCTATTGAGGTGCTATGTGAAAACTTACTTGGTCTAACAACGTTTTGAACTTATGGTCAAATTGCCATACTGACTCAGTCGTTTTCTGCTTAATCTCTTTTAATTCTGTTATACATTGTGATTCTGATTTAGGTTTCTTGAATTCTCTTCAGAGGGAAGCCTTGATATCCTCTAAATTTCTATTTTGTGCAGCAGAATACTTCATAAACCAGTTCAAGGCTCTATCCCTGAGTGTAGTGATGAGTTGTGCTTTCTCAATAGCATCATCCTGGACTTGTTTGACATTCCATACAGCTTCACACAGAAACCAGTGTTTCTCAGGGTCTTCTAGAGTCGTTCCTTTAAATATCCGCAGCTTTGTATCGTCAGTCATTCTCCTTCTAGCACGTGCAGCGTTCTGCGTAGTGTTCTGTGTGGTGTTAGGGATGTCACTACGCGGAATGTTCTGAGTACTTACTCCTGCAGTGTTACTAGGATTGACGTTCTGAAGATTGGGAGGCGCAGTATTCACAACGAGCGGATTCCGTGGAGTGATAGGCTGATAGGTAGCTGATGGAGGTGTTGTCTGGATATCAGTTTCAACTTGGAACTCAGTTTCTATGCGTAGTTCATGTTCTTTAAGGTTCTTTTCTGTACTAACCTTATATCTTTTACCACTTCTTAATATATGAATATCTTCTTCTGTATCACTGTAAGTATTATCGACCATTATAGACTCAAAACAACTAGGTATCTTACTGCATTCTTAAAACACCTTTCTCAGCTAAAAGAATTTTGATATATAAACTCTTTTTCAGATACTTTTCTCTGAATCCTTTGAAGAACTCTACCTCTACTGCGTTGTAGCACTTCAGGGTGTCCACAGTGAACTCTGTAACAAAGCCTTGTGGTATACTGTCAAGCCAAAAGTCGACTGCTCACGCGAGTGGACTATCTACTGCTTTAAGTCTTTGAATGAGATCTGGGGTCCACTCGGTAGGTACTCCTTCTTTGAAACAGTTCTTTCGCTTTGCGAGTCTTTATAACCACTCGCGCAACTCATTTCCAAAAGATGTGAAGAAAATTTCGTAAATGTCTACCCACAGGTATCTCTGCAACCACTCTACGTCAGAGAGACGTGGATGTATATTCTCTTTTATTGTAAAATCACTTTCTATCTTATCCACCCAGTTCGATATTTATGTTTTCTCAGGATTCCAATTTTCGGTGCTCATCACCAATTCAAGCGCGACAACAAAACCATTTGTTGGCTTGAAATATGTTCCTTAAGTTTCCAAGATAGACCCAGGTTCTGCGTAGTTCAGGGAACCAACAAAACCCCTTTTCACCGGCTCTTTCAGCAACAGTTTGTGAGCAGACTGAGGTCTCACCCGAGGCGAAGTTATGGGGGGGTTACAGAATCAGGTTTCCACAACCAGGTGATGCGTGCTTCAATGGAATGGGGGACTATGTGAAGTTCACCTACTTCGCGGTTGTTATTTATACAATAGTGCATCCAAGGACTACGCGATATGGAATGACCGCTTGGTAATAGGAAAATGCAACTGAAGACTACGCTTCCTCTTCAAAACTTACACAACTTCAACAGACTTTACTTAGTGTAAGTTTAGGCACTCAGCAAGCATCTTAAATCGTAAAATTTGCAGGCTATACAACACGATGAACTACAATGCCACCATGCACTTCTGGTGTTGTGTTCAGGGAATTACACTATACAGACTCCGCTAAATCAAGTGTTACCCATTTAACTTATGCATTCATCATGTTCAGAAATACTTCCGCATTCAACATTAATACACATGTATTCAACACTTAACACATTATTCCTATCATACATTCTTCTGGAAAATACACATGGAAGTGAAGATAAAGATACTCATAAACAAGAACTTAACCATTCATCAAGTAAACATACATTCAGTCACACAACACAGGGATTTAACGTGGTTCACCCCCAAGATGGGAGATACATCCACAGGAACTGTTGTTATATTATCAATGGGAAGGGTTCAACAGTTCTTGTTTGCAGTTCCAGTTTGCGCACTCAGCTGCAGACTCTCTTCTCTCTTCAGTAGGTCTCTACGCACGCAGCTGCAGAGCCTTTTTACAATGTTCAATCTCTCAAAAGAGATCAATATTCAACAAAAATCTCAATCAACATCTAACCCTTTCCCTTACAAAAGTGCCCCTTTATATAGATCGTTCCCTTAGGTCACATCTGTTACAATGCATGTGGGATAAAAACTCTAAGGTTGTTACCCAAAACTGGTGCGGTTACCCGCCACCCTTCCTGTCGCTGTCAACAACTTGCTCCACTCGCTTCAGGTCACCTTGCTGGGCCACTCGTGGCTCACACGCCCTTCTGACAGTCATAGTCATCATAAAAATGGTTACAACCACATCTTGGCCTATCGCCTTCCACCCCTTTAGCCTTTCTATCGCCGTCTTCCCGTGGCTTAGCCTCTAACAGTTTTCTGCCACTCCAGCTGACAGGTTTCTTTCCTTTATCTCCACTCTACTCCTTACCCAACTGTCGAGAATCCTAGAGTCGCTTACCCAAAACAGGTCACTTTCAACAGCTTGACCTTCCCTTATATGCTTTACCCAAAATAGATGCTGCCCTGGCACTGCACATCAGCATAACTGCATAGTGCCTCGACTTCGCACTTCGGGCTGCACCATTGACAGAAATGTGCCATTCTGAGCTTCGCAGTCCGAACTATGTGGCTGCCAAAACTGCAATTCTTCAAAAGTGTGTTAATTTGGGCCATCCCCAACAGGCCCCTAACACTTACTTGCGTATCATCCCCGATCCACTTCCGCTTGGTGACTTCGGCTGCGCATCATCCGAGGTGCTCAAATTCGCTGTGCAAAGTAACGGTGAGCTCCGCAACCGTTACTTTTGCATTATTCTCGAAGTTTTTTAATGGTCTCCAGCATCGCCTCCGAGACCTGCTCCTGGGCTTGTTCTTTCACTATGCTCTCTGTAGTTTGAAGTTCTACAAACTTCTCATCAATCTGTTGCATTAGTGCGAGCCCTTCCTCCTCTGTTGGCTGCAACTTCACAGAAGTGGTGGCTTCTTTTTCCCTTAGCACCATCAGCTCTTTCTACAGCTCTTTTACCTCTGCAAATTTTTGTATCTTTTGCCTTGCCGAAAAAATCTTCATTTCTACGTTTACAGCATCAAGTTCCTGTTGTCTTTGTTGCAGATCATGTTTCAACTTCTGAAGGGCTGGATCCTCATTTAATCCAACCAACACAGTGTTTGCTTCCTCGAGCAAATTTTGACACCTCACCACTTCGGCCCAGATGTTATCTATAGTGGCATTCACTTCTTCACTTGGAGCTGCGTGTTTATCTCATGGAGTGCTGGGTTGCTGAGCTTCCAAGTCTGCGATCTTTCCCTTGTATGAAATCTCCATATCCATCATTTCTGTCGTAAGGGTTTCCACTTTGGCCCCAATCTTAATGATTGTGTCCTCAACGCTCAGATCTTTTTTGCATTTGCTGATTTTGGCTCAGATTGCTGATACTGTTTCTTTCAGTCTGCGGTTCTTTTCTTGAATGTCTGACAATTCCCTGCTGCTTCTTGCTGATTCGAGTTTCAACTCGTCAAAGCACTTTTTGTAACTTGACATTCTGATCATACGAGGCAATTCCTCTTTCTTGAATTTATTCCACCAATTGCATGTGTAGATTGTGCAAGTCTTCTATTGGCATCATGCTAATATAAATGCCAAAGTGCTCCAAGTTCCTAGCTACTTCGGCTACCTGATCATTGGGATAAATGAGGTATGCTGGCTCAATGTGTACCAGCCGAGGGTTCAAGTTCAGAGCATGGGGTTCTCTCTTTTTCTTGGTTGATCCACCTGAATTTCCCTCAGAGTCCAAGTCTCGAACCAAGTCCTACAGAGCTTGTCCTACATTCGCAACCATCGTCTTGATTGCTTCTACATTCTGCAGGAGGCTTACTTGTGCCTCTTTTTGCTTGGATTGCTTCGTAGTAAGTGTGTCTTCCCGGTACTCATGGAACTTAATAGTGATACTTTCATAGTCGTCCTCATGTAGTGTTGGATTTAGCATCGGCTTAGTGCATTTCCGCTTTTTGCGGTGTACCTTCATTGATTTCAGACTTTGTGTCACTTTCCTTTTTCCTTTATCCTGGCCTTCAGCCGGATCCTGCGAAGTCCATTCTTCCTCCTCAATTGTTGTTCCCTTGTCTTTTTCTATGTCTTCATCTCTGTCTTCTTTGGAAGCGGACTTGACCTCGATTGGTTGGTCCACCTTCCACTCCACTGGCCATTCTTCCATCATCTGTTCTATTTTCTTAGCATCCAGTTGATAGAATCCTGGATACCATAGGTCGGTGTTTGTATCAGCCCTTGGCTGAATGTACGTAGCATGCATATCGGCCCTGAATCTCAGCTTTCCTTTGTATTCATTTGTCACCTGCTGTGAGATTCGTGGTGTTTGCCGAATCACATCACACAGTTGCTCGTAATATGTATAAAATGGCTCATTAATTTTTCGTTGCCTAGCAGACTTCGTGTTTTCCCATAAGTTAGCAAAGCGTGTTCCTCGACATTGCCTTGAGAAAACTGGAAGGCGTTGGTAGCCAGTCGACTCTTTGCAACCGACGAAGGCAATTAGCACTAATAGCCAATTGTATCGAAATGGACTTCCCTTGTCTTGAGTTTCTCGAAAATCGTCCAAGAACTCGTTCAACAGGTACTACGCCCAGTTGTATGGGGTTTCATTCTTTGCTTGTGACGCGAGGAGCACTACCGCGGTCAACACCTCTATTGGTTGACATTTCCTCAGCAGATTTCCTGCTAAGAGTTGACCTGTGAATCGTGTGGCGTCGTCCTTCATAAGGGCTGTATAAAAGCTATGCTTTCCCCTCAAAAGACCAAACTCTTCCTTTATTCTTAAGGTGAGTTCTTTGTCTTTTGCAGGGTCTGCACCTCTCTTGTTAAGCATCGTGATGTAATATATCAAATCGATATTGATATCGATTCTTTGGTCCAACCATAGATAGCCCGAGTGCTTGTAGGAAATAATTGTGCACACTACTGCATTAAGTTCTGGGCTCCTATCGAAATGCGGGATGCGCATCAGGTTAAGCAACCCGGATGGTTCAAGCGCTTTGAGCCAATCCTGCACAAGCAGAATTTCGGTGCCGGACTGGTCATCAACCTGGTGACACATATATTGGTCCGGTTGAAACTATAGGTACTTATTTGTCTTGGGGTGACCTCCTTCCAGCAATTCATGATCTTCGAACTTGTAATCTTCCAATTTCTCTAGAAGGTTTTCTGCAACGTTCACCTGACCCGATATGGGCGGAAGAGGAATCTCATAAACAACATTTTTTTCAAGGTTGACAACTGGTGCATCATCTCTTTGAGGTGGGATATATTCATGCACGAGATGGCTGGGTCGCTCATGAGTTGTGATGGGTGTCTTTGGCTTTGCTGCCTTCGCCTCCTCCTGCTCTGTAGTTAGGTGCTTATATTTTTTCATCTCTGCAGCATGCCTTGCAGAGCTCCAGGATGAGGCACCTTTCTCCGCTGCAGGTTTCTTGGCAGGTGCCAACATCACTCCCTTCAACCTCGACTACTTGAAAATTTTTAACACTTTGTTAATGGTGACTGGTTCGCTCATTCAATTGCAGAATGCTCGGCTTTCTAACTGTTAAAGCTCTGGACTCACCTACAACCAAGATAGAAACTCATTGTTAAACCCACAAGTTCTTAACTGATGACTATTTATAGATGTTGATAGCCTGGAATGTGTCGATCGGTCGTTACTGGGCCATTCAATGTCTCATCATTCGGCCAGATCTCCCCTGATATCTTAGTCTTTTCACCAATGATTATCTCTGATCCGGTTATGTTTCTTTAAATGTTGAATGTTGTCGGTGCCTCCAAGCTGTTTAATTAGTTAAATCAACCATTAACTGCTAGTTCTGTTGGCCGTATCTCGGTGAGATCTCGGTCACTTCCATATTTATTATGCTCGAATGGCCAGATTTTATTTTAATGCGTGATTTTGTCAGTGCCGCCATTTTGGATAACGACTCACTAACTGGCCGACAATTGTGACGGTTATCTTTTTCCGTCGTGATGTGCTGGTAGTTCTGACAAAAGATTCTTCCATGGTTATTTTGTGCATGTGTGCTTCTCCCATTTTAACTTCTTAGCCGCGCTTTCAATCCATGCTTCTCATCGCAAATCCTGGTACTTCACGATTGTCCTGTTCCATTTGATCTGCGCGACTGCATTTTGAACTTCGCAACTGCGTGCTTCAAATTTTTTTTTTTTTGCGCAGCTTCATTTCACTTAGTGTTCTACGAAGTAGGACTATCCTTGTAGGGTTTTAGTCTACTTCCATTAGTTAAACTAGGTAGAGTTTCTCCGGCTAATGTGGCTAAATGAACTGTGCCACCGTTAGTAACATGTATAACAGTATATGGACCAAGCCAATGCATTTTAAACTTTCCTGGAAATTTCATGAACTTGTTATCATAAAGGAGGACAAGGTCTCCTACCTGGAAGATTTTGTGCTTGATATGGCAGTCATGCAATGCTTTTTCTCTGTCCTTCTGCACTTGCTAGTGAAATCATGCAATGAAGCGATATTCCTCCAATCCAACCAAGTGTAGAAGCCTTTCTTGTAGTGTCTCTTCATCTGACATGTCTGTGAATGCAACAATTCTCAAGCTTGGTACAATTTACTCCATTGGCATCACAGCTTCCTGTCCATAGACCAATCTAAAAGGTGTATGGCCTGTCAGTTTCTTACAAGTTGTTCTATATGCCCATAATACAACTGGAATGCGTAGATCCCAATCATATATGTTTGTGTTGCATACTTTGGTCAGCGCATTCTCCAATACCTTGTTGAAGGATTCAATAGTGTCATTGGATTGTGGATGATATGGTGTACTCTTTTGATGATATATCTGAAATTCTTTAGTCAACGCTCAATAATTCTATTCAGGAAATGAGTGCCTTGATCACTCATTAAGATTTTTAGGCATCCAAATCTGGTAAGGATGTTCTCAAAGATGAACTGCGCTACAGTCCTTCAGTGGTTTAGCTTATGCCCATCTGGTGAGATAATCAGTCGCGGTAATAATACATCTCGCACTAGTCCTCTTCCCTGGTGGGTTAATAGGTCCCACGAAATCAATATCCTAGTTGTCAAATGCTTGTACATTTAGTTGCGGTCTTAGTGGCATTTCATCTCTTCGCGATGGATTTCCAGTTCTTTGGCACATATCGCAACTTTGACAATGTTCCTTTGAGTCTTTATGGAGGGTAGGCCACCATAGCACTGCTCTTAATATATTCTGCGCAGTATATCTTCCTGCGTAGTGACCTCCAGAGACACTTGAATGTGCCTTAGACAATATAAATGGCTTCTCATGCTCTAACATGCATCTACGCAGCACTTCATCTGCTCCTAAGTTGTATAACTGTCCTGCGATGATGGTGAAGTTTGTTGCTTTGACTACCAACTGCTTCTTCTGCTACGTCGTAAAATCTGTAGGTGCCAATCCCATAGTCAATAATTCGGCAATGTCTTTGTAATAATCATCTACAATCTGTATGGCAAATAACTGTGCGTCAGGCAAATTGTCTTCAAGATTAGTGGGTTTTTCGCCTGACTCAATCCTTGAGAGATGGTCAGGTCCTAGGTTCACTCTTCCTAGTTTAACAATGATTACAAAGTCATACTCTTCAAAGAGTAGTAACCATCTACATATTCTCCCCCCTAACATTGGCTTATTGACCAAGTACTTCAGTGCTGAATGGTCAGTGTACATGGATAAGTGCGCACCCAGCAAATAGTGCTTGAATTTTTGGAGTGCGTAAACCATAGCTAGACCCTCTCTTTCTGTGGTTGTGTAGTTCTTTTCGGCTGAAGATAGCTTTCTGCTTGAAAATGCAATGGGGTGATCAATGCCCCCTTCACCGGGTGGAGTGAGCACAATGCCCAACGCTATAGATGAAGCATCAACATGTACATGAAACAACTTATTCCAATTTGGAAAAACAAGGATCGACGCAGTTACCATTTTCTATTTTAGGGTATCTAATCCTTTCTCACATTTTGCATTCCATATGAATTGCACTTCTTTCTTCATAAGTTTCTCCATTGGTGCGGTTATTTGCGTATAACCCTTAATGAACTTTCTGTAGTATCTTGTATGTCCCAGTGTCGTGCGAAGCTACTTTATTGAATTTGGTGCCGGTAGATTCACAATGACTGCGATCTTTGCAGGATGAAGGATCAGACCTTGCTTGCACACAATATGTCCCAGTAGAATCCCATAGGGTACACAGAAAATACATTTCTTCAAATTCAAGGAGATTTGATGTTGCGTACACTTAGCTAACATCATTATGAGGTTTTCATAGTGGTTCACCTGTAAACCAAATATAGTCCAATCATCAAAATAGACTTCTAAGAACTTATGAATAAGGTCCTTGAATGCAGCCAAAACAACTCTGGAAAATATAGCAGGTGCATTCGAGTCTACCCAAATGGCATAACTGTATACTGATATGAGCCCCATTCAGTAGAAAATGTAGTCTTATGTCTGTCTGCCGAGTCTATTTTGATCTGATGGTACCCAGAGAATCCATCAGTGAATGGGTAGGCCTCATTTCCTCCAACATTATCTAATACTTCATCTGTAAATGGAGTAGGAAATGGGTCGTGTAGCGAAGCATCGTTCAACTTCCTCAGATCTACGCCGATTCTGATATCTCCTTTTGTCTTCTTGTCCTGGATAACCATAGGGCTTATCCATTTTGATTCTTCCATTGGCTCAATGATCCCTACATCAAGCATCTTATCTATTTCTGCCTCAACTATTTCTTTGTATCGGGGATTCATTCTATAAGGCCTCTACTTGATGGGCTTCGCGCCTGGCTTGAGAGGTATCTTCATGACTCCCAAGTCACCCAAAATGCCTTTCATTTTGGAGAAATTTGTTGGAAACAAATCCTGATACTCATGTAAAAGGTCTACGATCTGCACAACCGTTTCATCATCCCAGTAATCCCCAATGGATGCGAACTTTGGCTCTTTACTTGTGCCAATGTTAACCTTTCTTGTTTTAACATGGCCACTCATATTTGGAATTTCTAATGGAGGTCCCTCTACATCGCGTGCTCCCTCTGACTCAGGTATATTGACATTGTGTGGATCCTCCTCATCGCTTTCCTCTTCATCTTCTTCATCTTCTTCATTGCTACAAATATTAAATGATATATTAAATTAAGAATTAAATTATTAATTATTTAATTGAAGGGACGTAACCTTTCCTTAAGCACGCTCAAGCCTTATAAAAGGCGATCTCTCTTGTAATATTTTAATCATCTAATATATTATTCTCATTTATTATTCAATATGAGAGTCGGATTCGACTATTACCAGTCCAACCGAATACGGTTGCTGCATTTGGTATCAGAGCTCGGATTCAGCTCCTTCGACCTGAGCTCGGATTTGGCTCCTCCTACTATTGAGCTCAATTTTGGCTCTTCGCGGATTACAGATCCGCTGCTCATCCCCCAATTTCTCGTGCCATCTCCACTCTGCATCACTCACCCATCGCTGCTCTCCCCAACACTCAACTCAACCCTGCCACACCACACCTCCGCCATTCCCTGCGCAACACCAACCACCCATATCCACTTCTTCCATCCTTCCCTCATGCCCTCCCATCACTCCCTCTACATGCGCCATTCCCCTCTCGCAGCCCTCCCCTCCCATGCAGCTCCTATCTCCCTCCATTCTCGCATCCTCCCCCATCCCCCTCGGCCACCCCTCCTGCGTCCACTCCTGCATGCCTCCGTGTTGCTCCACTCCCGCTCCTTAAATCTTCCATGCAGTCCCATCTTCCTGCCTGCTCCCCTCCGTTCCTCGTCCCTCGTCCACTGCAACCCTCACCAATCACCACGCCCTCCTTCTCCTTTCACGACCTCCTGCTGCTCTAGCTCCCGCGCTTCCGCCCTCCCACTCCCACTCCTGCGTCCACCATCACTGCCCCCCCTGTGTTGCGCCTTCCTTCCTCCTGTCCTCTCCCCCGTCATCTCCACCGCCATCCCATCTCTACTCGATCTCCCTCCCCCAGTCCAGCCTACACGCTGTTCTCCCCACACCATTTATCCATTCAATTCCACTCCACCCTTCTCCTGCTCCGCCTTCTCAATCCCCTACGCCCATGCTCTCACCACCATTCGCTCACATCCATCGTAAACCCTAATTTTTAATAAAAATTAAATATTGTATTAATATTTAATTTTATTAAAAGTTACATTCCCAAATTATAAAAAAATATAATATTTAAATATAATAATTATTATATTTATTTATTTTACCCATATATAATTATTTTTCCTTACAATAATTATTATATTTATTTATTTTACCCATATATAATTATTTTTCCTTACAATTATTATTAATTAATTAAGTCTCAAACTTTTAACCATGAAGTGGTTCAATAATGAAGATGAAAACTATGAGGAGAAGAGACTTAAAGCCATCATCTATAGTGGAATTGGAACAAGTAAATATGACATTGTTCTCAATACCGAGGAGAGTCAAACCGGTGTTGCTGATAAGTATCGAAAATATTGGCCCGTTCTCAGTGACGAAGATGTCAGTTTTGAGGAAAAAAGGTTTAAAACCTATGTCTCCCATGGAATTGGCACGTATAGAGATGACATTGATAAGAGCCAAGCCATTGTTGAAAAATATCCAAAAGAGGACATATACACAGAAGATGAGGAAGATAGAATAAGAAAACCTATTGTAGAAATTGAAGAAAAAAATGACATCAATGCGACAGAGCATGTATGTGCATTAGATCAACATCCACTAGTCATGGATCATGAAGTTGTAGATTATAGGTCTACAATAGCAAGTGACATTTCAAATGCAATTGTTCTTGTTGAGCAGGAGAAGAAACTTGAACATTGTTCCCAATTAGTTTTATTAGATAAAACTATTGATTTTATTGATGAAGTTCGAAGCCATGGAAGTAGTAAATGTCTACTTAAACATGTTGGAAGAACTAATGATGGTTCTACAAACACAAGTGTAGATAGTTATGTAGAAATTGTTTCTTTGCCCACTGTCACTTACGTTCCAAATGATGGTGAATATGATAATGGGCCTAATGTTGGTAAGCTAGAGGAAATAAAAGGTATTTCATCCACGTCGTTAGGAAGCCCTGTGGAGCAAGTTACTACAGATGAACAACATTTATGTTGTTCCAAAATTGGATCCTTGGACACAGTCATATGGAAATCAAGAATAAAGGTCCTTAAAGTTCCTTCCAATAAAGAAGCCATGAAGGCTACGATTCAGAGGAAACTAGTACAAGACCTAGAGACTTCTAATCAGATTGATGTCAGTTTAGATGTGCATATTTCTTGTGACAACCACCACATATCTTTGAAATTGTTGGAATTTAAGTGCATAGACACTAAGATGGAATCCATCTACAATAATATGGCTCTAGGAAATTGAGAAGACTCATGTGGATATTTTTAAACTTCAAAGTCTTAAGAATGACCATTGTCCTAATTTCCAAGATCGAAGAACATATTTTAAAAATACCTCCATCATTATGACATTCAATGTTGGAACCACAACCAATGCAAAAAGTGGAAGTAATGAAGGTCCACAAGTGTTCATACATGAAATCCAAAAGGCGATATGGAAGACAAATAATTACAAATTGTATTGTTTCAAAAACTCACCACTCAAGCAGAAAGGATTACAACACAAATCTAGGATAAAGTTGATACTAGAAAAATTAGCTTTGAGGACAAAGCTCCTTAAAAGGGAGTGGCAATGCTACAAATATTAAATGATATATTAAATTAAACATTAAATTATTAATTATTTAATTGAATGGACATAACCTTTCCTTAAGCACGCTCAAGCCTTATAAAATGTGAGCTCTCTTGTAATATTTTAATCATCTAATATATTATTCTTATTTCTTATTCAATATGAGAGTCGGATTCGACTATTAAAAGTCCAACCGGATACGGTTGCTGCATTCATCTTCATCGAGGTTATAACATTCAAGGGCATATTCTATCCTTCTTGGCCATTCTGGTTGTAGGTTCACAGGTACCTTTACGTCTTCAAATATCTCGTCTTTGATGGCCTCTAATGCCTCGTTTATACTTGGGAATTATTCTTTGAATATCCTTTCTTTAACAATCTGCAGGGCTTCACTTATGCTTGGGCAGTCATCTTCAAAACTGAAAGTTCTTTGGAAGTTCGCAGTAATGATAGACCAATCTGTTGTTTCTCTGCGAAGCTCTGCGTCTGTATACCAATTCTTTGGAATCTGCTCTAATGTGTGCACAAACAGATGAACCCATTCTGTATGTGGTCTATTTATCCATTCTTTTGAAGAGATCTCTATGTGATCCCTTGGATCTGTTTTTCCATTATACTTTTCCATTGTCAGTGCATCTTTCTCTGTGAATCTGATTTGCATCATTTGCTTGCACTATTCCCATGTGGTCAGAGTGTCCTTATGCACGACCCACCATCTAGAATGTGTAGCGTGCAGTTCTATATCTAGTGTTGGTATCCGATGTTCATCTGAAACTGATACAATATACTCTTGCAAAAATGTATAGACGTTAGTTACACCATCATAAGTGGGGATTGGACTTACCTCTGTTCCAATCTAGCGTAGTGATCTTGTGATCTGTGCGCATCTTCTTGCAGATACTTCATGCATTCTGATTTGCCAATTTTCCAGTCCTGCGTCGGAGTCTGATATGCAAGAGCTGTCGCATTTCCGACTAAGCATTCCATCAACTATAGGATTGATGTAGTCGGCGTGGTTCGTTGTCATATTATAGATGCAATCAAGGTCCTGAGCTCTACATTCTTCTCTGATCGGCTTAGTGTATCTCGGTCCTTGTAAAGGGTCCAAGGGCGTGATGACCTTGATATCTGCCCCTTCAAATATCATCTATTCTTTCTTTAAGTCGATGATTGCGAGGTTATCCATCGCCCAATCTATCCCTAGTAATGTTGGATATGGGTTACTATCGTCGATGATCTCAATAACCTCGAAGTCTGCTTAACTGCTTTCTCCATCAATGTCCACAAGTACATTTGCTAGCCTTCCAAAGGGTATGACCTTTTGCTGATTGGCTAATCTTAACTATATGGGTGACCATGATAGCCTTGGTTTCCCCATCTGTTCCCATGTCTGCTTAGTCAAGACATTCACTTCTGATCCCAAATCAAGGATGATCTCATCCATCTCATAGTCTCCAATTTGTGCACTTATCCTCATTTCTCGGCTTGTTCTCTTGTGATTTTTTATCTGGTGAACTATGCTCTGAACATTATTCGTGCAACTACGTTTCTCATAGTGGTTTAGTAAATTTTGCATTTCCACTAAGGCATCTTCGCTCTTTAGCAGCTTCATACAGCTCCGTAGGAACTATGAAACATAAGTCCCTGTTTCTGCTGCGGTACATGTTTTATCGTATGCTGCTAGCATATATTTCGTATGCGTTGTTTCACTTTGCAACGGGATTCTTGGTGTCACAGGTGCTGGCTCTTTGAAGGTATCCCTTGCTTCTATGAATACTTCTTTGCTTCTTTCCAGATTGAAAGCAGGTGCTTTCCCAGTTTCTTTTCTAATCCCGACCCCTTTAGGAGGTGTCTTCTTAGCGTGGTGTTCTCCAGAAGTCGAAGCTTCTAGTTCTTTATATCTTCCTGTCACATCACCACTTCGCGTCACATCATTGATGTTTGGATCTCTTTTCTCTGCTGCGATCATCTGAATGTTCGGGTCCTATCCTTCTTGTCTTCTTTATTGCATCTTTGCTTGCAATATTGGGAATGCCTCAATAACATGGTCAAAAGACTTACAGTATATACATGTAGTGCAAGGATTGGTACAATCTCTAGATAGATTACCGGCTGAGCACAGTTATAGCAGATCATATGACCTCTTCCTCTTCCTTGGCCAGTGTTTCTTCCTCTTCCTCAGAATCCACCACGACCTCTATATGCGCTGTGATCATACTGTGCATTATCATTGTGCTAGGTTGTTTCTTAATGAACTCTGTAAACATCATGCTTCCTTTCTATCATCAGCTCATATGTTCTACAGTTGGAATCATCATGGCCAACTGATTTACAGAAATTACAATACAAATTCTTGGGTGTTTGCACATATTTCTGGATCAAATAACAATCTTCAGGCCGATGTCCTCTAGTTCGACAGATCTCACACCATGGCCCGTGCTATTGAATCAGTGGATTCGGTGCACCACTGTTAAGGTACTCTTTAAATAGGGGACAACGTTCCTTCAGGTGTCCCTCTCCCTTACATCTTGTACACCAGACTTCTTCTCTGGTTTTTTTCCGTTTTTGATGTCTTGTAGTTGTAATGTCAAGGTTGCTAGTTGGTTCAGGATCTGGACCATGCCTTGGCTTGTTTCTCCTATCGGCGAAACTTCTAGATTCATCTCGATCTCCATGGCTTCTGCGTGCGAAGCAACCTTCTGCTGCATCAGTGGTAGTTTGATATGTGGCAACAATGTGGTGATGAACCACTCTTGGTGCTGTTGCAGTGCTATGTCAAAACTTACTTGGTCTAACAACGTTTTGAACTTCTGGTCAAATTCCCATACTGACTCAGTCATTTTCTACTTAATCTCTTTTAATTCTGTTATACATTGTGATTCTGATTTAGGTTTCTTGAATTCTCTTCAGAGGGAAGCCTTGATATCCACTAGATTTCTATTTTGTCCAGCAAAATACTTTGATAAACCAGTTGAAGGCTCTATCCCTGAGTGTAGTGATGAGTTGTGCTTTCTCAACAGCATCATCCTGGACTTGTTTGACGTTCCACATAGATTCACATAGAAACCAGTGTTGCTCAGGGTCTTCTAGAGTCGTTCCTTTAAATATCAGCAGCTTTATATCATCAGTCATTCTCCTTCTAGCACGTGCAGCATTCTGCAGTGTTCTTTGTGGTGTTAGGGATGTTACTACGTGGAATGTTCTGAGTACTTACTCCTGCGGTGTTACTAGGATTGATGTTATGAAGATTGGGAGGCACAGTATTCACAACGAGCGGATTCCGTGGAGTGATAGGCTGATAGGTAGTTGATGGAGGTGTTGTCTGGATATCAGTTTCAACTTGGAACTCAGTTTCTATGCGGAGTTCATGTTCTTTAAGGTTCTTTTCTGTACTAACCTTATATCTTTTACCACTTCTTAATATATGAATATTTTCTTCTGTATCACTGTAAGTATTATCGACCATTACAGACTCAAAACAACTAGGTATCTCACTGCATTCTTAAAACACCTTTCTCAGCTAAAATAATTTTGATATATAAACTCAGATTGTTCATATACTTACCTCTGAATCCTTTGAAGAACTCTTCCTCTGCTGCGTTGTAGGACTTCAGGGTTTTCACAGTGAACCCTGTAACGAATCCTTGTAGTATACTGTCAAGCCAAAAGTCGACTGCTCGCGCAAGTGGACTATCTACTGCTTTAAGTCTCTGAATGAGATCTGGGGTCCACTCAGTAGGTACTCCTTCTTTGAAACAGTTCTTTCGCTCTACGAGTATTGATAACCACTCGTGCAACTCGTTTCCAAAAGATGCGAAGAAAATTTAGTAAATGTCTGCCCACAGGTATCTCTGCAACTACTCTACGTTAGAGAGACGTGGATGTATATTCTCTTTTCTTGTAAAATCCCTTTCTGTCTTATCCACCCAGTTCAATATTTTTGTTTTCTCAGGATTCCAATTTTCGGTGCTCATCACCAATTCAAGCACGACAACAGATCCATTTGTTGGCTCGAAATATGTTCTTTAAGTTTCCAAGATAGACCCAGGTTCTGCGTAGTTTAGGGAACCAACAAAACCCCTTTTCACCGGCCCTTTTGGCAACAGTCTGTGAGCAAACTGAGGTCTCACCCGAGGTGAAGTTATGGGGGGGTTGCGGAATCAGGTTTCCACAACCGGGTGATGCGTTCTTCAATGGAATGGGGGACTACGTGAAGTTCACCTACTTTGCGGTTGTTATTTATACAATAGTGCATCCAAGGACTACGCGATATGGAACGACCGCTTGGTAATAGGACAACGCAACTGAATACTGCGCTTCCTCTTCAAAACTTACACAACTTCAACAGACTTTACTTAGTGTAAGTTTAGGCACTCAGCAAGCATCTTAAATCGTAGACTTTGCAGGCTATACAACACGATGAACTACAATGCCACCATGCACTTCCGGTGTTGCGTTCAGGGAATTACACTATACAGAATCGGCTGAATCAAGTGTTACCCATTTAACTTATGCATTCATCATGTTCAGAAATACTTCCGCATTCAGCACTTAACACAGTTAAACGTGGGCATAGCCTCAACCCACTTGGAAAATTAGTTGATGGCCACGATGATGTACTTATTGCCACCGAATGGAGTCGGGTTACAATCCATAAAATCAATGGCCCATTTGCAGAAAGGGTTTACGGTGATAACCGGATGGAGCTGTGTAGGAGGGGTCCTTGCTTTAGGGGCGAAGAGTTGGAAATTGCAGTAGTTTTTGACTACCATGATATAATTAGTGAACAAGGTCGCCCATAAATAATCAGCATTTATAACCTTTTGGCTAGTAACCATGCCAGAAAAGTGGTCGGCACAGGATCCACTATGGTAGTCATTCAAAACCTTCTCAGCCTCATCGTGTGTAAGGCATCGATGTAAAATGGTGTCGACACCCTGTCGATAAAGGACATCGCCGATAAGAAGGTATTGAGAAGCTTGGTGGCGGATGCGACGTCGGTCATCATGATTGAGGTGAGACCTAAATTTTTGTGTGCGTAGATACACTAGAATGTCTCTATACCATGGGTCATCCGAAGAGATGGTGAACAAGTATTCATCCGCAAGTTAATCATGATCGAAGATGACATCGAGGAAGGGGGTAGGTCGGTCATGAGTTCTGCCAAAGTGAGTGCCTTGGTGCTTTTGGGGGTAACAAATTCGAGGTCGTACTCTTGGAGGATGACGATCCACTTGGCCACTCGGCCTTGAATGAGGTGATGGATCAAGAGGTAGATCATCGAGTTGGAGTCTGCCACTACTGTAGTTCAACTCTTAAGAATGTAATGGCGTAATTTCTAAACCAAGAAGACAACGACAAGGGCCATTTTTTCCTCATGGTGGTAACACAGTGGTGGGTCAGACAATGTCTTCCTCACGTAGTATATGACGTGCTATTGAAGAGAACTATCCTCTTGGACTAAAAATCCTGAAATGGCATGCTTGGATGTTGAAACATAAAGGATAAAGTCCTTCGAGAAATCAAGGGAGCAAAAGTCAGGGATTTTTTCAATGTGTTGAAAGCAATTTGTGCCTATTCATCCCAAACAAAAGGGATGTTAGTCTGAAGCAAACGCAAGAAACCATGGACTTTTGTAGTCTAGTCTGGAATGAATCGACGGAGAAAATTGGCCTTACCTTGGAGGATTTGCAACTGGCGTAAGGTGCGAGGGGATGGAAGGTCAAGGATGGCTTGAACCTTCAAAGGGTTGACAATGATCCCTTTCTAGGAAATGATGAATCCCAATAATCGACCAGAAGGAATGCAAAACACACATTTGAGGGGGTTCAAGTGAATGTTATACTTGTGACATCGTAGGAAGATTTAACGGAGGTTTTCTAGGTGTTGTGATTGTTTCTTTGATCGAGCAGTGAGTAGACAAGGATGATGTGAACCAAGTCATGAAACCAAATGGTCATGGCCCACTGGAAAGTGGCTCCAACATTTTTAAGACTAAACGACATAACGCAATAGGAAAAGGTTCCCCGTGGGGTGGTGAATGAATCTTGTACTGATCCTCTTTACGGATCTGAATTTGATTGTAGCGCGATAAACCATCCATGAAGGAAAGAACCTCGTGGCCCGCGCATTCATCAATGAGTTGACCAATAAAAGGCATAGGGAAGTTATCTTTGGAACATGCCAAATTCAAATATCAGAAGTATCTACATACGTGAATAGTGCCCTGTTGTTTATTAACAGGCACAGGGTTGGACACCCACGTGGTATATGTGATAAGGTAGACGAAACCAGCTTGACGCAAATTTTCAATTTCGGCCTTAAGCGCTGTCATTTTGGGTGGGTGGATCGACCGTTTCTTTTGGTGTACAGGTGTGACGTCGGGACAAGTATCAATGCGATGTTCAACAATGGAAGGGTCAAGCCCAGGAATTTCACTATATGACCAAGAAAAAATGTCGCAGAACTCTTGAAAGAGATTTTTGTAAGCAGCAACCTTTTCAGGAGTGTAAGACGCGCTTAACGTGATGTTCTCCATGATACCATGTTTAATAGAGATATCCACTTGGATGGTGGGAAATATGTTGGCCATGTTACCTTCCTCGAAGGTGTCGGGGGCTGGGATGGGTTTCTTGAAGTAGTCCACATTACTGTGGATAAAATATTTTGACTTGACCAAGAACTAATCGACCGAAGCTGAGTTGGAGTTGGGAATAAAGTAGGCACGATGATGCATAACATCCTAGGTAAAGTTTGTCTTGGCTAGTACTTCAATTATTTTTTCCGTAACTTTGGAAGCACTAGGTGGAGAGATCGGACGGGTCGAAAGGAGGGTATGATAGGATAGAGGGGTTACCGGTTGAAATAATATAAATGTTGTTTACCTCAGCCGACGAGGATTTCGGGGGGTGTATTTCCTCAACAATGGTGACAGAGTACTCTAAGGATAGTTGATGCAACTTAGCCATCACCGATTGATACTCCGGTAGATCAGGGAAATGGTGAGAGTAATGGCCATAGAGGCCGCAAAGCACATGATTGATTGGTCCACAATGATTTATTACGTGATTGTGGAGGGGTTGGCACTTGAATTATCAAGATGTTCCTGTCATCATCCAATGGTTGTATGTGGCTACGAAGGATGGGAAATTGCAGACAATTTTGGGTAGCGTAACCCAAGGAATCGCACAAAGTGCAAGGTGTAGGGGCTTGAGCTGAGGAAGGGGAAGAGAGATTCATACCTTTTTTCACCATTGTCATGATGTTATCCTTCATTGCTTTTCCCCTAGCCTTCTTGGGAGGATGGGGAGTCAAATTGGATGAAGTTGCTGCTGACACACCAGGAGGCAAATGATTGGTGGTGGTGATTGGATGGACGAGTTGGAGCACAACCTGAGGGGTCGGGGTGGGGTTTGGTGAGGTAAGTAGCAGACGGGAAGCCACAGTGTCAGTCCCAGGAGGTTCAACATTTCCATTACAGGAATTCTGACAACTCCTGATGGTGGGAAGAAAAAGGGGATTGTGTGGATTGGGGTGGATCCCATGTGACTGGTTATCAATGGAAGTTGGGTTTGGGGTAGTTGCTGAGGTTGCAGTTGAGGTGTTGAATGAGTGGCAGGCTGTGATTCAGGGACTAATTTTCTTGATGAGATGGTGCAAAAGTATGATTTTCATGGTCGAAGGGGGCAGGGGTAAGGATATAAACGTGGAGGTCATTGGGGCCTCAGCATAAACACCTCGGCCCACTATGGAAATCAAAGGGGTAGATTCACCCAGTGAAGGTTTTTTTGACCATGGGGAGGACGTTCTCTGGAGTAGCAGGCGCATTGGGGTCATAGTAGGTGAGTTGGTCAAGTTTGATGACTCGTCCCTCATGGGGAAACATCATAATCCAGAACATGGATGAGGCGACGACCTTCATTGCATACATGTAGCTACATCCTAAAATGAGATTGTAGTCAAGTTGTGCGTTAACGACTTCGATGTCAATTAGGACAATTTTTTGGCTAACTGGACAAGGAAATTTGCGAGGAAACCTTGTGGTTGAGCTGCGCAACCATCATAAGCCCGTAGGGCTGTCATGGATGGTTGTAAAGGAGGGACCTGAGCTTCTGCCACACAAATGTGGACATGACACATGTAGAGGTTCCCTCATCTACTATGCATCGATGTATGACCAGGTTTAGGATAAAAACTGAGATCTGAAACGTGATGGACGAAGGCATGCGGGGTTCAAACTGATTCAATTCGAATTCCATTAATCGTGAGTTAGAAGGGTCGATCGCACCTAAGGCAGACAACAACACTTTTTGTTTCCCTAGGAAGTTCTTTAGAACTTCCAAGGTTGAAATGAAAGCAAGGGATTGGACCAAGTCATCCACGATATTATAATTATGGGTGGCACAAGCATTTGGATTATTAGTGATGCGACACAAAGGAAATTTAGGGGCTTTAGGAGATCCTTCATTTGGTGGTGGTGGGAGGCATAACGACTGGTAAACGGGGGTTGATGTGGTGGCCTTATCTGCTGGTATGGTTTCAGTAGCCGAACCATATTAGTTACAGAAAGTCTAGAGGTTGACTTCGGACGCCGACATCATTAGGAGGTGGTGGACTCCTGACTCGGAGACTTGACTTATAGAAGTCGTGTGTGCGACCGGTGGTTGTGTGGTGATGAACCCTTGCGTGGGTAAGGGGTTTTTCAACACCATAGGAGGTTGGGCCAATTGAGGTGGGGGAGGTTGTGTTTGAGGGGAAGTGGTATTATCACGGCGGTTAGCCTTGTCCCAATGTTGCCAGGCTCTAGCTAAGTGGGGACAATGCTATAAACGTTCTAAAAGGAACAAGGGTGATTGGTTCACAACTGTGGGTTCTTGCCATGTCATGGATTTTGATTAGGGTCTTGATTCATGGGATTGGTGCCATTATTACCTGGGGGGTTAGGAGGTGGCCTGCCCCCCATGATGTTGATTGTTTCTGCGATTCTGTCCACATATTCTATTTTGTTGGCCTTTCTAGTTGTTGGAGGCAGGTTGGTTTGGTGGCTGGTTTTGCTGAGCATACACCTATCATTGTGGTGTGGGGGGATCCTGAAGGGGTGTCGGTGCAGTGGTGACTGGTGGGAGGTTTGGAAAAGGATAGTAAGGGTTAGCTATGGTATTTGGTGTGTATCCTTGAGGAGGGTTCCCATAGGTGGTTGGTGGACAAGTTGGTCCATGGCCAAAGGCACATAGGAGGGTGTTGTGCAAGAATGCGAGGTTTCCTGAGAGAGGTTGGGGCGTAGCCTAGGACGGGGAAGGACCCCATCGAAGGTGGTGTGATACTGGAGGGGTTATGGTACATGGTATTCGCCGTGGGAGGGATATGTGCATAAGGTTGAACGACAGATGCGACGGTGCCAATGACACCATCTATGGCCTGTGATGCCCCCGGTGGGTCTTTTCGCGTTATCGCCGCGAGGGGCGTCCGATAAAATGGTGTAGAGGTAACCTGACCGGGCGTAAATAAAATCAAATTGTTGGGATTTAAGATAGCCTCTTCTTCGGTTTGTGGGCATTCAGAGGCAACATCCTTGGCAATGGTGGGGATCTGATATTTTAAAAACTAGTCAAGGAAGATCCTATCGTCTAGCTTTATTTTGCATAAACTACGCTGCCTACGCCATTCATGGATGTCATCCATGATATGGGTAGCAATATTCTGTCGGCAGGACAAAAGCATTTCTACGTCGATGTCATATCTCACAAGCAGTTGGAAAAACAACAAAAACATGGAGGCTAGCGATGTGAAAGTGGAGTGGGTACCATGAGGTTGGTCAATGTACCACTTGGTCGCAACGCTAGTGAAAGTACTTTGGAGGAGGCATAGTTGAAATGAGTCATCAACTAGGGAGTTCCAAGAACACCATAGGTGGGAGGACATAATGTGGTTATGGGGATCCTTTCTGGCCTTCCCCTTGAATTTAGGGATATCGGAAGGGAGTTTCGTAGGCATCGAGGGCCATGTAGAAGTGTGTCTAATGGTATCACTGGTCAACCTTGCCAGATAGGGAAGGCTAAGACTAGCCATGAGAGGAAGACTAATAGATATAGGGGCTCCAGTGGCGGTAAATTCAAGGGGGGGTTCCTTAAAGGGGGGTTCTCGATAGGCGCATTCCCTATATGAGGGTTGTTAGAGGAAGGGTTTCCCATCAAAAAATAGCATGTGTATGGGATCCCCATTACAATATGTCCTGTAGCTGGATTCCCTATGGGTGGGTTTCCAGTTGGTGGGTTCCCAAGTATCAGGTTCCCAGAAGGAGGGTTCCCGTGGGGATATTTCCCAAAGGGTGGGTTCCCTATCACAGTATGGATGAAAGGTATGTTCCCCATGGGAGGGGTAATAGTGATGGTATTCCTTGAAGGGATGTTTCCGGTGAGAGGTTCCCCAACATTCGAGTTTCCTGTCATAGTGTGGCTGGTAGGAATGCTCCCTATAGGAGGGGTAGGACCTCCATTTGAACCTCCATTGATGAAGGGGTCAGGGATTCCACTACTTGATGGAGGGATGTGACTAGCCATGGGGCTATGTGTGGGTAAGGGATCTGATTGATAAGGATCGGTCTCAAATGAAACTCTCTCAGAAAAGGATACCAGTGAGAGTGAACAATGTTGGCTAGAAGTGCGCCAAAAATAGTCCAAAGAACCGAACTGCGGTGACTTCCCCCGAATCTTGCGAGAGTACCTTGACGGAGCAATGATGGTGAAATGATGTAAGTGTAGAGGGGGCTATAAAAATGATAAAAAATACAACTGCAGCCGCATGTCCAGAAGGATATCTCTCAACAAAGCAACACTTAGGAAAACAACACGCTCTAAAACTCTATTGTGATTGCATGTCACAATAGAGCAGCAAAAAATGGCCAAAAATACAACAAGAAGCACTATGTAAAAACAAAAAGACTCCCTAACCTATGAGGTATGAGAGCATGAAAACACCTAACTAAAGAGATGGAATCCCTAAAAAAATGTATCCTTTGAAGGGAGATAAACTCCAATGTCAAACAATACGGCCTGGAAGACCAAATTGGCTAAGGGATATCCCCCTACTGAGGGGGATCCCGGGTACAAGGTCCCTAGAATAATGGCAGTGGCTACCCCATTCATGGCACATCCAGAAAGGTAAATTCGTTGCTTCAATCCTTGGTCTGTTGCACCCCTGGTATGGTGGCCTGGTAATGTAGTGAGGACTATGAGTAGGTGTCCTTCAGAACTAAGTGGAGAGAGGTATTCCACCTAGCCTTTCGGAACCAATCTCATGAGTTTCCCTCCTAAGGGAGAGACCTTTCTGACAAATTGGCTTTAACCGTGCCAAAAAATACTATGGTATTTTTGGTTCCCTAAGAGACAACAATTATGTTTCAGATGTAAATGGAAAAGGGGGGTTATTTGGATGCTTACCCCCAGTGCCTTACCTAGCTATCATATTTTTTTTGGTCCCCAAGTGGGGTTAAATGTGTGTTCGGTTAGGTAAATTTTTAGTCTCGCTTGGGTCATATGGGGTGAGTGGGTGCACAAGTGGTGTGAACAACCTTGATATATGCTAAAAATAAATATTGAAATAAACAATTGAAATTGAGACGAAACTATGATAACCAGCCTACTGTACTGCAAAGAACATTAAACAAAGTCTACTATGTGCAACAACTATTCATAAATGGAGTGTTCATCTATTGCTAGACTCAAGCAAAAATTCAGTTCTATGCAATACCATCCACTTAACATGATGAAAACAACCAAGACATGGGACTGAAAATGGTCACAGCCAAGAATCAAACAGTCAAACTGAAAAGGTCAAGGGTCTAGACAGCGGGTTCATAGGTCTATAATTCAGTCTCATAGCGCTTATGTCTGAGGAACATAATCATTATGGGGCACACATTGTGCAGAAACAAAAGCATAGAAAAACAGAAGAAACAGGGTCGGGGTGCACATTTCAGGGAGAAAAGGGCGCTTTAGGCTGCACTTAATGGGATTAAAGGATCGCTTTGGGGTGCCCTTAATAGGCTTAAAGAAGTTCTCTAGGACTGAGAATAGAGAAAAAAAAACAACTCAAATAGGGGCTGAGCAGGGGGTCTGAAGGACGGGTAAGGCCGGTTTTACAAGTTAGAAGTCAACTAGGGGGATAACAGTACTGAAAAACACTCAAACTAATAGATCTAACAAACCAAAAATTGTGTAATAAAACACGGTCAAACATATAGAAAAAACAATCAAGGATCTGTAGGGATCGACCTATTGATGGTCGCCAGTTCTGTAGTCAATGCTTTCGCACTTCAACAATTGAAAATGGAGGTTCTACCGGCTTAGGGAAGCGAAGGTAGAGAGCACAAAGGAGAGTGTCGCTTATGGAACTGGTGTGTGGAATAGTGAGGTAACAACAAGTAAAAACTAGTAAAAATGCAGACTAAACTATGCAAATAGAAACATAAGCTAAAGTGCGATGGACCATGAACCGTAAATGAAAAAACTGAAATGTAAATATTTATTCGTAAATGAACATAGTAACAGTAAATAGTGAATGACAACTTTAAATGGTAAGTAGTAAGAGTAACAAAGTAAACACGGTAAACCATCCACACCTATTAACACAGTTTACATTAAAGAAAAAATTGATTTATTTTTTATTATTAAAATTGTTATCGACAGAAAATTCTCAGGATGTTTGGGAATATCCCTGAGGTAACCTCAAACCAATCTTTAGGACTAAACATCTGGCCTTACAATCCAAATGGGGCTCCCTTTATGAATCTACTATTCAAAGGTCACTATAACAACAACTCATGTCTCTTTAAACAATGACCAGATCTTTTAACTATAGTAAGGGTTAACAAAGTGGTTGAATCGAGAAGAAAACCATTGGGCATGGAGTCAATACACGCTCATCTAAAAAATTGTTAGATATTGGTGGTGGGATAAATCATTCGTAGAGGAAAAATAAGCATCATTTATCCATATCTTCTAATACTCTAGGTAACTCAGTGTCAAAAAAAATTATGTAAATCTTTGACATGATTGTATTGGTGAATTCAAACATATTGATCTGCTTTGGAAGATCAGAGGAGAACATGGTGCTAAGAAATTTCAATTCAGAAACATTAAAGCATAAGAACAGTTTCAGGAGATAAGATTGATATCTGAAATGTTTTAACTCATGGAATTTCACCAACTGAGCATGAATGGATTCAGGCAGGAACTCATCAAAATTAAAGCAACATGATGGACTTGACTATGAATCAGGTGAATTTATTTGTAGAATAAATCCCAACATAATTTTGATGACCGACTTATCATTATCAAGACCTAAAACTTGAATTAACAAGGACAAGACTAATTGGTCATCTTCTTGAAAGACATCAATATTCAAAGGAAAATAGAGGTTTTCATGTGATTGATCAATTTTAAGAACTTGCGACAAACAATTTTCTTTATCTTCGGGCTACAATCTCTATACAATTTGACCAAGACTTCTTCACAAAATGACTCGGGGTTTTTGGGAAAAGTTTCAGGTAAATTGAGGATTTTAGTCGTATTAGCATTTATAATTACTCTTTCATCCCGTGAGTAGTTCACCACACACCAACCAACGACTCAGGAAAATGTAGGGTTTTTTCAATGCAAAAATAGTATAAAAAAGAGCTAAAAACATTCAATAAATCCATTCCCCATGGCTTAAACTCCATTAACCACTCTTTATACTGTGAAATTCTACCTACAAACAGAATTGGGTAAAAAATGTTCCCCTCTCTATTAACTATGACTTATTCCTTCTCATCTAAAGCTTCGTAGAGTAAAACAGATCCTTAAATTTGTTCCATGAAAATAGGGAATTCAAAAAATGCAATGTTTTGAGCTACCTACAGATGGAACTTGCAGACGTGAAGACTTTGAATTTGACCTTTGGACCAGGTTGACAAAGAATACTGGTGTGTTTTCGACACTTTTCTCTCATCCATGATGCAATAACAAATAACCTTTTTATTTTCCCAATATGCTTTTATATAACCAACGCCAAAGCAGTTTCGGGGCTCTCAACAAGTGGTTTTGTTCTAACCACTTTTAGTAGCGGACTTCATGAACACGCACCACGTGGTACGTGGTATATTTTCTGCTACCACCTTCAAGCTTTAACCTCCGCATTCTTTTCCCTTGCGAAACACCTTCCACCATTGATTTCGTTCAGACGCGACCCACACCGTTGATATAGCATCTCTTTTTATGTTTTGACTTTGGTCTTGTCCGCTTCACCTTTAGCACATTTTGTCCTTTTCTTTTGGTCACATCCCCAAGCCACATGCCCCACAGTTTATCTCCACGCCCTGTTTTGGTTGGTTGTTGGTCATATCCCTTGATCCTATGTGCTTTAAACTTAGTCTTTCTTCCCTTATCAAACTTTTCTTTAAGCACTTTTTACTCTTTAACTTTCGATCATGGTGCCTAGCTATAGGATAAATGCCAAAGGTTATACTATAGATTTATATGACTCATCCTCATTTTATCTGGGCATTTAGCTTCTTATTTTTCAAATTCAAATGGCATCAAAACCACAAAAATTCTTCAAAAATTTTGCATGCTAACATTGGCTTCAATGGGGATGCTATCCTCCCCGCAAGGTAGCAAAGAACCTGTAGACCAAGTGCCTATTCCATTGGGAAATACCCAACCTTTAATGAGACCTTCATTTTACAAGTTGTAACCTATAACTTGTGACTATTTTCAACTGGAAATCTAATGCACACTAGAAATGATCCTTTATTTTTTGGTCTTATATATCCAAAACTAAAAACTTCTTCTTGTAAAATAACAAAATGATAGTCACTTTTCAAATATTAGAGCCTTCACTCTAGGCTTCAAAATTTTAAAGCGTTGCCTACATTTCCAACTTAAAACCAACCAATTGTAATGAGAATGTACAATGAGTATATATAATGAGCTTCTTAATCTTTTCAAGTAGAATAGTGCTTCAAAAACCTCGCATTGATTGGGATTCCACCAACTACTTCTCCACTCAGGTTATTTAAAATGAATCCATTACTCCCTCGATAAGAAACCACTATATACGGTCCTTTCCACATATGATCAAACTTTTTAGCACTATATTCATTTATGTCATCCCATTTTAATGCTAAATTGCCATTTTGGAAATCATCAACCTTTGTTTTCTTATCAAAAACCTTTTTCATCCTTTCTTGAAAAAACTAAGTTTGATCATATACTGACTTTCTCATTTCCTGAACTTCAATTAGTTGATTAATTATTCTTAAGGCATCAATAGGTTCTTATTCCTGGTCTTGCAAAAACTTCATCACAGGTAATCCTAGAGAGGGAGGAAAAATTATATCTGTTCCATAAACCAGCTGAAAGGGTGAAGTACCAATAGATATTTTCGTACTAATTCTATCTACCCATAGTGCATATTTTGATTTGGTATGCCATGCCCTTTTGTTATCCTGTAGCATATTTTTAATAATTCTAACTAGACTTTTATTTGATGATTCAGCTAATCCATTCCCTTGAGGATAATAGGCAGTAGAGTGATTCAGATTTATATGATAATCATGACAAAAGCTAATCTTTTTTTTTGTATTTAAAGGCTTGAGCATTATCTGTCACTATTCTCCTACGACATCCAAATCTCGAAAGAATATTCTCCTCTAAAAAGTTAATGATAAAAGCATCGGTAGCTCGTCTGGTAGGTATGGATTCTATCCATTTTGTGAATTCATATGTGGCAGTTAAAATCCATCTATGTTGTCCTGAAGATGTGGGATTGATCTCTCCAATGAATTCAATCCCCCACTGTTGGAAAGGGGCTTCTACTGAGATAGGTCTTAAAGGTATGGGTAACAACTTCCATTTTCCATAAAAAATATGGCATTTATGACAAGTTGCAACTTATTTATATACATTTGAGAACATGGTTGGCCAATAAAAACCAGCCCTTAGGATTTTGTTAACAACGGTTCTCCATAACTGATGACCTCCACAAACACCATTATGAAACTCTTTCATGGTTTGTACAGCTTTGTTTTCAAGCAAACAATTCAATAAAATTCTGCCTGGATCTTTCCAATACAAATAACCATTCATGATATAGAATTTTGTTGCTTTCATTTTAATTGATCTACTCTTGGTTTTATTCATCTCTAGCGGAGCTTGTAAATTATGTAAAACATAAACGATATCACTATACCATGGGGACAATAAAAAATCTTCACATACTTGCATTTCTGATCCTGCTCCTATTTCACCTAGTATGGCTAAGATGGAATTGATTCCCAATGTATCACGGTTTGACTCAGACATTAATTTTTCTAAACCGTGTCCTTTAATCAACTAATTTGGTCTCATTTCCAAGTCATATTCCAAAAGCACTGCAATCCACTTCCCTCTTCGTCCTTAGGGATGTGGTTGAGTCAATATTTCCTTCACCATGTTGTTTGGAACAAAAGCAATAATATGATACTATAATATATAAACTCTGAAATCCTTTATTGATTTGACTAGAGCATAAGCTTGCTTGTCCATGATATTATATTTAAGCTCAGCATCACACAATGCCCTACTGAAAAAAGATATGGGTTGCTCCATATTTTGTTCATTCTTTTGCAATAAGACTCCTGCAATAGTATGCTCCGATGCAAAAGAGAATATCAAAAAATCCTTTGTGAAATCTGGAGTAACTAACGTCGGTGCTTCAGATATAGCTCTTTTAATCCCATCAAAAGACATGATTACTTCTTTAGTCCATTTAATTTAATTTTATTTTTTCAACATGTTAGTAATAGATTTCATGATCTCTGCAAAATTTGGGACAAGCCTTCTTAAAAAATTTACTCTCCCATTGAAAGACTAGATATCCTTTTTGCTTCTAGGCATATCAATTTTCTGAATTGTTGCTATTCTATTTGGATCAATTTTTATCCCTTCCTTTGATATTATATGGCCCAATATGATTCCTTCTTGCGTTGCAAAGTTGGAGATTTTGGGGTTAAGGGAGATACCAAATTTTCTACATTTCAAGAAAACTTGTTTCAAATGTTTTAAATGATCATCATCAGATTTGGAACACACTATTATGTCATCCATGTAGACAACAAGGAATTTGTCCTTTTCTTCTGCAAATGCTATATCCATTGCTCTCTGGAAGGTTTCTCCTGCATTCATCAATCCAAATGGCATTTTTGCATACATGAAGGTTCCCCATGGTGTGGTGAAGGATGTCTTTTCCAGATCATCTGGATTTACTTTGATCTGATTATACCCCGAAAAACCATCAAGAATTGACATTCTATCTACTCCAACAACTTTTTGTATAATATGGTCCATTTTGGGGAGAGGATAATTGTCTTTTAAGGATACTTTGTTCAGGTTTCTGAAATATACACATAGCCTGATTTCTCCACTCTTTTTTCTAACCGGGACCAAATTTGCCACCCACTTTGAAAACCTCAGCGCAACAATAATCTTTGCATCAAATAACTTATTTACCTCTTTCTCAATGAGAGGTAAAAGTTTTGGATTTATCCTTCTCAATTTTTTTTGCATGGATTCTCATCTTTCTTAACAGGAATAATATGCTAAATGATGCTCATATCATATTCCTTCAAATCTTCATAGCTCCACGCAAATACATATGAGAATGTCTTCATCAGTTCAATATACTTATTTTTATTTTCAGGTGTTAATGACTTTGATAGTTTAATCATTTTCAGATTTTGATCTGTCCCAATGTTAATGTCTTCTACTTCATTGTTATTGGGAGTGACTTTAGGATTCCTTCCCACATCATTATTATCAAACAATTTCTCTAAGGGAACTAACCCTTTAGGAATACAATTGTTTTTTAACTCAATAATTTCTCTCCCCCAATATTATTCAGAAATTTGTGTGGATCAAAGCTCCAATCTTCAACATTATCCTCTTTTTCATCATCCAACCTGTCTTGTTTTCCTCCATCAATCTGTGTATTAACAAAATCATTAGTCATCTCTATAAACCTCTTGATCTACTGATCATCTTCGAAAACCTGCCAATGCTTCACATTATTTGGAATCGAATGCTGGTGCCTGACTTCAATTTCATACTTTCAGTTAGGATAAATTGGAATTTTAAAAGTACTAGCAGAAGTATCTAAAGTATCAGCATGCACTGTTTTGTTCTCTTAGGATCAAATAAATCCAATGTTCTGTAAAGAAATTTCCAAATAAATCCCACACTTCGTTCTTGTATTCCCTCATGTTTGGATGTTTAGTTTGGTAGGTACCATTAACCTAGTTAACTACTAACTCAGAGTTTCCATGTACACCAATTATTTTGGCTTTCAAATCTTTCAAGATATTCAGTCCCAAGATTACGACTTCATATTCAACATTGTTGTTCATACATTCAAAATCTAATTTAAAGGAGTGAAGTGTAGAATCATTACTTGGGGACATTACCCATATATTAGCACCAGTGCCTCCCTTGCTAACAGCTCCATCAAATTCCATATTTCATAAACCTCCAGTATCAAGTTCCTTTTTAATTTACTTCTCTTTTTTAGAGTTTAAATGACTGTTTTGCTCAAAAATTTCAGGATTGTCTAAAGCTAATTTTCCAGGACAGGTATCATAATAAAAAATAGAAGAACCAATATCAGTATCGAGGGCACATATAGGGTTATTTTCTGGCTTATTATGATTGTTGAACACATATGCTAATTGATTCTTTCTATACAACCTCCTATGATTGCCAAATAGATGGATAGTAGCATATGACATATCCATCTATAAAGTTCCTTTCAACTTAGATGCCCAAGATCTAGACAATAACATCCCAAATTTTGGTGGAATGTCTGCAACTACCACATCCATAACCATAATCTTAGCTAGAATTTGAGTCAATGACACCACTAAGTCTCTAATCAAACCTAGACACCTTACCTTCCTTGAATCGAAATAAAATAGATCTTTTTAAGTCCTAGTAATGCCCAATCCCAAACTTTACACAACAGCTTTTGGCATAAGGTTATGGGATGCTCCTGAATCTAACATAGCATTGTGAGGGGTCATGTCATGAATATTTAGTCTAACATAGAATGGAGGTACATCTTCACTATTTTCTTCAATCTTAGGCCCAAAAACAATAGTTTGGGTATCATTACGAAGTTGCAAAGTATCAGCTTGATGCCCATCTTCTCCTTTCACCATTTTGAAAATTTGATTCTCATACTCAGTGTTTCTTAAAATTTCATTGAAGGGAATTGAAATATTAATTTTGGAGATTTCATTCTGAAGGCTAAAGGGTAACTGAGGTTTTTCCGCTTCTTTTACATTGACATCTTTCTTCCCTTTTGAAACTTTCTTGGGGTATCACTCTTTAGATCATATTTTACATGGGATTCTTGTTTTTTCCGACTTACAGAAGGTTGATCGGCAAGGGGTTAATTTGAATTTGCACCAACATTCTTGTTTCTGAGATTATACTTCCTTTGAAAGTCAATTACTGCATTTTGATATCCTTTTTTTTATACTAGTTTAACTCTTTTTCTAACATGTTTTCTTCGTTTTCTTGAGCTGCACTTTCATAGTCTTCTCTGGTCAGATAAAAGTGAGGTTAAGAATGATCAAATATATGGATTTGATCCTCAGGAAATCTAGTGTCTTTGTCAGCAACATAATTTTCAGGGAAAAGGGGTATGATTTGTTGGTTAGCTTGGTTTCTCTGGTCTACTGGATTCCTTTGGTCCCTTTGTCTTATCCGAGGGATGTGGGGTCTCCTGAAGTTGATATTTCAGATTTGTGGTTTTGTTTGTTCTCTTACAACAAACCTATTTTCCAAGGGAATTTTTTCCACCAATCTTTCCATTGTTCTCATCATCATATTGAACTTAACATCCATATCTTGAGATGTGGAAGGTTGGCTTTCTTCTTTAATTTTCTTTTTATCAATTTCCACCTTTTGTTTCATTTTGCATGATGCCATAAGATTAGCTTCCACTTCCACAGCATATCTCAACATATCAGGTAAAGTTGCAGACTTTCTTTCCCTTGACAACAATGCAAAATCACTCTCAAAGGCAACAACATAATGCAATTTGGAATCTCCAATAGGAGGTTCGATATCAATTGGGATTGAGTTATAAAGTTTCATAAATCTAGTAGAAAACTCCTAAATAGACTCCACATTATTATTTTTCAGGTTATCATACTGGTTCAAAATCTGCAAAGGGATTTTCTTGTCTTCCCATCTTCCAAGGAAAGATGTCTCAAATTCATTATAATTTTGTATACTCCTTGCTTGAATCCCTCTAAAGCACTTTTTAAATTCCCCAGAAAACCTTTGATCTAGTGATCTCATCTTAACAACATCATCATCCACTTCCCCTAAATCTATGAAATCACTGAACTTATCTAAATGTTGTTGTGCAATAATACCTCCTTCCCCATCAAATAAAACAATTATTTGAGCATAATTATGAGGGAGATCGTACAACATAGCAGGTAGGGCAAGGGGAAAAAACCCTAGCATACATAGCTCTAGGGGGTGCTTGAGGAGGATTTTGGACTTGTGGGGGAGTAGTAGGTATTTGAAGGGAACTTTTAACTTGGGGAGTTACAGGTCTAGGTCCCTTATTCTTACCATCAACTTGATTTTCTCTAAAGAGAGAAAAAGGATATTTTTCTTCAGAATTTTGTAAGTTATCCCAAAGAGACTCTAACAGATCGGTTTGAAACTTTTCCCTATCGAGAACAGTTTTAGATAGGTTTTTTTTAGATTTTGTTCTCAAGAATGGTTTTTCAAATTGTAACTCAAAAGGAATACTTTCAAAGTTGGTAATTTCTTCTTTTGGTAGGGATAAGGACCTTTGAATTTGAAAAGTACCTGCTTGGAGTCTTGTCTTTCCTTTTCTAAGAATCTTCTCTGGATCTTGAATAAAATCTGGTGGGTCAGGATCTGTATTTATTTTTGTATGTACTCTTCTTGAAGATATGGTTTCCAGGTGAGCCACCTTTTTCTATTAAACAATGAAGTTGCCAGAGCAAAATACAACCAATTTTGTATCTAGATTTCTGTTTGCTCTTCAGAAATAAAATTTATTCTGTTTGTCCTTCCCAGGGAAATTTTCTCCTTCGTTCCCCGACAACGGCGCCAAAATTTTATCAACAGAACAAAATTTTCTCCTTCGTTCCTCGCGGTAACCTCAAACCAATATTTAGGACTAAAAAAATGGCATTTCAATTCAAAGGGGGCTCCCTTTATGAATATGCTATCCAAAGGTCACTATAACAACAACTCATGTCTCTTTCAAATAATGACCAGATCTTTTAATTGTAGTAAGGGTTAACAAAGTGGTTGAATCAAGAAGAAAACCATTAGGCATGGAGTCAATACATGTACATCTAAAAAATTGTTAGAGACTGGTGGTGGGATGAATAATTCGTAGAGGCAAAATAGGCATCGTTTATTCATATCTTCTAATACTCTGGGTAACTCGGTGTCAAAAATAATTTTGTAAACCTATGACATGACTGTATTAGTGAATTCAAACATATTGATCTCCTTTGGAATGTCAGAAGATAACATGGTGCCGAGAAATTTCAATTCAGAAACATTTGAGCATAAGAACAGGTTTAGGAGATAAGACTGATATCTGAAATGTTTTAAGTTGTGGAAGTTCACCAACTGAGCATGAATGGCTTCAAACAGGAACTCATCAAAATTAAAGCAACATGTTGGACTTGACTATGAATCAGGTGAATTTATTTGTAGAAAAAAACCCAACATAATTTTGATGACCAACTTATCATTATCGAGACATAAAACTTGACTTAACAAGGACCTAATTGGGCATCTTCTTGAAAGACATAAATATTCAAAGGAGGTCTTCATGTGATTGATGAATTTTCAGAACTCACGACAAAAAAATTCTTTATCTTCCCGGCTACAATATCTATACAATTTGACCAAGACTTCTTCACTAAATGACTCGGGGCTTTTGGGAAAAGTGTTAGGTAAACCTAAGACTTCACAGACAGTTTTTGCATTGACTTGACAGAGGATTTTAGTCGTATTTTCATTTATAATTACTCTTTCATCTCGTGAGTAGTTCACCACACACCAACCGGCGAACTCAGGAAAATGTAGGGTTTGTTTAATGCAAAAATAGTATAAAAAAGAGCTAAAACATTCAATACATCCATTCCCTGGGACTTAAACTCCATTAACTGCTCTTTAGACTGTGAAATGCTACCTACAGATAGAATTGGGTCAAAAATGTTCCCCTCTCTATCAACTATGAATTCTTCCTTCTCATATAAAGCTTCACAGAGTAAAACATATCCTTGAATTTGTTCCATGAAAACAAGGAATTCAGAAAATGTAGAGTTTTGAGCTACCTGCGGACGAAACCTGCAGATGGGAAGACTTTGAAGTTGACCTATGGACCAGGTTGACAAAGAATACTAGTGCGTTGTCAACACTTCTCGCTCATCCACTATGCAATAAAAAATAACCTTTTTAATTTCCCAATATGCTTTTATATAACCAACGCCAAAGTAGTTTCAGGGCTCTCAACAAGCAGTTTAGTTCCAATCGCTTTTGGTAACGGACTTCACGAACATGCACCACGTGATAGGTGGTATATTTTCTGCTACCATGTAATGTCCCCATCCAAATAAATCACAAGAAGGGAAAATTACACCAATCTACTAGTTCCCTAGGTTGGGGTGGAAACATTTAGATGTGGAATAAGTGATTTATAAGACCCCAAATGGACATTAGGTTGACAAATATATATTAAATGGGATAAATAAATAATAATAATAATAAAATAAGGTGGCACTTGGTCATGAGGGAACATAGGTGGTGTGGGACTCACACAAGGCAAGATTCTCCATGCCACATGGCATCCTATTCTCACCCATTCGAATCCAAGGTGGATTCTAACGTTCTTGGGGGAGTTTGAGAGGCATTATACATGGAATGAATAAATGAGGGTCGAATTAGAGTGGAAGAGTAACTCCCATGGAAGAGGAAGAGGCATCTTAGAAGTATTGTGACACTTGGAGCTAGATTCCTTAGCTTCTATGACAACAATGATGAAGATTCTATGACACTTATGATAAGGATCATACTTGATTGCTGAAATATGACCTATATGACCAGTTAGGGCTAAAATTTCCTCCAATAGGGTGCACAAGGGAGTTATGGCATCCAAGATCCTCCCCCATTCGAATTGATGGAAGAGGAAGTCTAGGAAATGTTGGACAAGTGGCACTCATGGGAATCTCTCCCTAATTTGAGTTGGGATGAAGCTCTTGGAGGGAATTCGAGACATGGAGGCCTTGGGAGGTTAGTAAAATACAAGAAGAAATAAAGAGACCATATTTTGATCATTTTCTCATTTGGAAAAATTTGGAGAGATTAGCTTGTCCTTGCATGGTGGATGTTCATCCTCCCTGCCTTAGAACCAATTTCGAGGGTTCAAGATTCCCATCCAAGTTGGTTTATGGATAAGCCATTTAGACCTCTCAATAGATCTTCATGGATATGTTTTGATGTAGGTTCAAACCCCAACTGATTTCGAGTTCATCTTCTCTCATTCTTCTCTATGCCTATTCTACTATCTTTCTCTCAATGTCATGTAAATGTGCAAGGACGCACTTGTTGTTGCATATAGTTAGTGGAGGATTGTTATTTAGAATTAATGGACATGTTATTTTCTACAATATCTATAATAATCATATCATGAGAGCCACAACTCGAAACACTATGTATTTCAAGTGATATTTACTATCAAGATAGAGATACGAGCCATTTTCCCCATAGCATTTGCATAGTGCTTTTGGAATGATGTTGTACTATTTTATATTAGATTTTGCTGAGATATTTATCATGTTATGAGCTGAATATGAATTTAATTTGATGTCACAAATTATGTTTTCATAAATCTGAAGTGTTACTATGGTTTATGATGAAATTCGAGACTCCTTGCCCACAAATTTCACCTCAAATACTAGACTCTAGAAGTTTTTGTTCATTAGGATACCTATTCGACCCTAAAAAAAATCTAATGTTGAAAATATATTTTTCCTAATTTCCTATAATAGATCCAAGTCTCATAACAAGAATTAGTGAAGGTCGTACAGTGTTTGGAAGAGCATCTAATGGAAGACCTAGGGAGGATTTCCACTTCTCAAATTAACTAGTCTTGTCTCGAAACTTATTCTCTTGGAATTTGTATACCATGGATGGGTATATCAGTTGTTTGTATGTCTTATAGGTGTGTTAATATTTCTTATGCCCCATCAATACCTTCCTACCAAAATTCTAAAGCATTTGGAGGTGTTGGAACCAGTTGTAAACTAAACCCCTAGAGTCAAAACAAAGTGAATCCAAGGAGTTTCCTTTGAAGGGATATTACAGTGGTATCATAGCATGGTCCTTGAAACTGATTTGGGTGACCATTTATGAGGTCAATAAGCCTATCCCCCACCCTTAGAAACCGAAACTGAAAGTACCTTTAATGAAGAGGAAGAAGCAGAAGAGGAGGTGCACTCTGTTGAAACTATGACTAAGGATGAGAAAGGAACCTTAGAGATGGAGGAGAAACATGAGTTTAGGAAATTCATGAAACCATTTTTTGAGGACATGAAAAGGCAGATAATAAAAGGGTTCGAATTGATGGCTAGTCATACTGGAATTAAATTGGCATTAGGAGGAAGCAGTAGTTCTCATTTCGAGGAAAATAAGGCATTTGGTGAAAACATTTTCTCAAAGACAGGTCCTCACAACCGACCCAATGAATTCCATATCTCAACAAGAGCTACCACACCCAAGTTTCTTGAGCCCAAAGAGGATCCTAACATCCAATATGGAATGCATGAAGTGATAGCATAATGGGATCAATTGAGTGAAGCTTGTAGGAAGACCTTACCATTTGATAAATTCTTTATTGTCTCAAACAAGCTCAAAATTAGAGGAGGTAACGGAACTCCTTTTCAAAATAAAGAATTGAATTATGCCATAGGTAAAATTCCCCTTCCCACCTTTGATGGATCATCCCAAAGTTCTGCAAATACCTGGGTACAAAAGTTAGATGTATATTTTTGGCTGAATCCAATGGTTGAAGAGGATGCTCTAAAAATGGTTATTTTGCATCTTGAGGGAGAAGCAAATGATTGGTGGTTCCATGGACTTAAAACCTTGGGACATGATCAGGTCACATCATATGAAGATTTTGTTAACAGGTTATTGGAAATATTTGAGCAAAAAGACCCCGAAATGCTTTTCAAGGAACTAGCACAGTTGAAGCAAACTGGAACCCCTGAGGAGTACATGTTGGAATTCCAAAAACTATCAGTTATGGTGGCTAATGTATCTATGGTTCGATTGGTATTTCTCTTTATTTAAGAACCTTTGAAAGGTTTAGTTAAATCTCACAAACTTGCTTCTTTAAAAGATGCCATGAACTTGGCAAGAGATCTGCAAAATGTGCTACCCAAGACAAAGTATCCTCCCAAGCCCAACTTTCCTTCGAAGTTTAGATTTGACAAGAGACCATGGCAAAAAGATTCATTTGGGAAGGACAAGAAAGAGGGACCAAGCAAAGAAAAACTCAGAAGAAAGAAACTATGTTACACATACTATCAACCATGGGTACCAGGACATAAATGTGCTAAGGGGATAGAACAATTCATTGAAATATTTTCTGATGATGAAGGGGACACGGAGGAAGAAAAACAACTTTCATCCCAAGAAGAGGGATATGACACACCAAAAGAATATCACCCATCACTCGAAAAAAGTAAGAATGGAAGTTCTTTCAGGAGTGCCTCGATTTCACACCATCCGATGCAAGGGAGTGGTACAAGGGAATAAAGTTTCGGTATTGGTAGATGGAGGAGCAACTCATAACTTCATTGATGCAGCATTGGTGGAGAGGAGAAAGTTACCTACTGAATCATTCGAAGGGTTCACAGTCATCATTCCAGGTAACAATTCTATGGAATGCAACACATGGATTCCAAAGCTACAACTTACCATAGGAAATTACACATTTTCTGATAGCTTCTATGTGGTAGATGTTGCTGATACAAATGTAGTTTTGGGAGTACAATGGTTTTACTCTATAGGAGAACATACAATGAACTATCAAATACTTGAAATGAAGTTCAAATATTCAGAAGGAAAACTAAGGGTAGTGAGGCGAATGCACACCTATCCTAACCAAGTGGTGTCTTCCCACAGTATGAGGTCCATATTGAGACATGGGGACATTGAATGGGATAAAAAATGTTTAATCACTTCCCCCAGGCCAAACATAAAAATTGGAGAACATCCAAGCCTGAGATAAGGCAACTACTATACAAGTATGAAAAGGTTTTTGGTGATCGTCCCCTTGGAAGGCCACCTGACAGAGGTGTTGAGCATACCATTGTTTTGGAGGTAGGTACTTCACCTATCCAAATACCCCCATATAGACACCCAAAAATGTTCAGATATGAGATTGAGAAATCTATTCAAGATCTCTTGGAATTGGGGCTCATTAGACCAAGCTCAAGTCCCTATGCTTCTTCAGTTGTCTTGGTGAAGAAAAAGGATGGAACCTTAAGTATGTGCATTGATTTTAGAGCATTAAACAAGAAGACAATAAAGAATAGATATCCCATCCCCCAAATAGATGAGCTCATGGATGAGCTATTTGGATCAAAGTTCTTTTCCAAAATTGATCTTATATCCGGTTACCATAAGATTCGAATGAAGGAGGAGGATGTGCAAAAAACTACTTTCAGATGTCACTATGGTCATTTAGAATTTCTTGTCATGACTTTTGGTTTGACCAATGCTCCAGCAACCTTCCAATCATGCATGAACAAAATCTTTTGCAAGCAGATCCATAAGTTTGTTTTGGTTTTCTTTAATGATATTTTAATTTACAATAAGACATGGGAGGAGCATTTGCACCATTTGGAAGTTGTATTGAAAATCTTGCATGAACAATATTTGTTTTCTAAGCTGTCCAAGTGTGAGTCTGGGTTGACAGAAATTTTCTATCTTAGGCACATCATTGGGAAATATGGGTTAAAGGTGCACTTGGAGAAAATAAAGGCTATTCTTGAATGGCCATCACCCAAGAACATCACTGAATTGAGAGGATTTATTGGGATATGCACTTACTATAGGAAGTTTGTGAAGGGGTTTTCCAAACTAGCTGATCCCCTTATTGATTTGACCAAGAAGGATGCTTTCAAATGGGATGAAGAGGCTGAAAATACTTTCCAAAGAATTAAATAGGTAATGAGTAGTTGTCAATTACTTGCATTACCATATTTTTCTTAACCATTTGTTTTGGAATGTGATGCATCAGGGGAAGGCGTAGGGGCAATCCTAAAGCAAAATCAACACCCCATAGATTTTGAGAGCAGAAAAATTTCAGCCACATGAGAGGCTCTACTCCATATATGACAAATAAATTTTATCCATCATGCATGCCTTGGCCAAGTTTAGACAATATCTGGTGGGGAACAAGTTTGTGGTCAAAACTGATCATAACAGTTGAAAGCATTTCCTTACAAAAAAAATCTCAATGAAAGGTAAAAAAATGGGTAAGTAAGGTCCAAGATTTGGATTTTGACATTGAGTATGTAAAAGGGAAGAATAATATTGTAGCATATGCATTGTCTAGGAGACCTTTATTTTCCCTTATGGACATTTCAAAAGATTGGAAAGATGTGCTAATAGTAGAGTATGCCAATGATATATTTGCTTGTGAATTGTTAGATGGGGTCAAAGGAGATGATAGGTACAAGATATTGAATGGCCTAATCTACTATAAATACTGAATATACTTAGTTCATGGTTCGAACTTAAAGCACAAGATCTTGAAGGAAGCTCATGATTCTCCTTTAGCAGGCCATCCTGGTTTCTTTAAAACATATAGGAAATTAAGACAAAGGTTCTCTTGGAAAGGGTTGAAGGAATATGTTTCAAAGTATGTGATTGAATTCCAGATATGTCAGCAAAACAAAGTTGAACACACCCATCTTGCTGGTCTCTTACAACCATTGCCTATTCCAAAACAAAAATGGGAAAGCATCTCAATGGATTTCATCACAGGTTTTCCCAAGGCTTTTGGTAAGGATTGTATTTATGTTGTGGTGGATAGACTCACCAAATTTGCTCATTTATTTTCTATTAAATCATCTTTACTGCTGCACAAGTAGCTGAGCTATTCTTTAGAGATATTTTCAGATTGCATGGACTTCCCAAAAACATTGTGAGTGACAGGGATAACAGATTTATGAGTGCTTTTTGGCAAGAACTCTTCAAGTTGGTGGGAACTCAATTGACTCCTAGCACAATATATCATCCTCAAACTGATGGCCAAACAGAAAGGGTAAACCAATGGTTGGAGGGGTACTTGAGAAACTATGTTGGTGAGCAACAAAAAGCATGGGTTAAATGGCTACATTTGGGTGAGTTTTGCTACAATACTACTTTCCATATGTCCATTGGCATGTCTCCTTTTAAATCACTTTATGGTTATGAAGCACTCACCTTTTGTTATCACATTTTTGGTGATAATAGAGATCCAAAAGCTAAATATTGGGTCGAGGAAAGTCAAGAGATTTTGAATCTTTTAAAAGACAATTTGCAGGTTGCCCAAAATCAACAAAAACAGTATGTGGATCAACATAGGAAGGAAAGAAATTTTCAAGTGAATGTGTCATGTCCCCATTTTGACCCCCTTTGCATTAAATCGTAAATGATGTAAATATTGTTACTTAATCATGGTGAGGAGCTCAAGGCCAAGGCCCCACCATTGATTTAGCGTTTTATGTATCGGCAATTAAAAATAGATGCCTATGGTTCTTGTGCTAGATAGGCATAATGTAAATTAAGACATCATGTAAATATGAATTTTAATGAAAAACCAACAACTAGCTATGCAATGCAACAAAGAGATGGGGGCATGATTCTACAAGAAATAGGGAGGGAAATTATTCAAACCCTTGAGCCAATGGTGTTAATCCATGTGTCAATGAGAAAACCCATAAACCACCAACTACCCATTTTGGGTTATGGACCCAATCATTTAATTCTTCCAGAAATTGGTTGAGGCAGTTAATGCCTTGGGAATGAAGAGGTATGGAAGCCAATTTCGTGCATGGGCAAGCCATCAACCTGGGAATTCGTATTTTTTCTTCTTGGGAAAGAAAACACCCACAAAATGGGGCCCAAATCCATTCTGAACCCATAGTCTTTCCTCTCTCACGCAGTCTGAACTACTCGGTCTTTCCCCATCACGGTTTTCACCATTTTTCCTGCATTTTCCATGCCTGGGAGTTGTTTTTGCATTATACAGCAGCTGGGAGAGAAGGGCCATGATTTGGGACTGTGATGGAGGTCGTTTTTGCCCCAAAATACCCATGGGCATTTTTTCTGAAAATGATTTCTGCTCTCCAGGGTTGTTCCCCAATTGCCATTTCGTTTTTGGGCTTTCCCATGTTTTTCTGAATTGGTAGAAACCCCCTCTTTGGGCATCCCACTAGAGAAACGTTTTTATCATGCCCAATAAGTGTGGTTCTACTGTTATGTGGATCCCTGTTTTGATTTGAATCTGTGAGCAAGAAACTTGGAGTGGTAGTGGACAGAATTGGCTTGATAAACCTAGTGGAGGGAGTAACCTCTCAAGAAGATCAAGAGGGCTGGCTACTCTTCTATGCACACCTTAGACACTCTAGATTGGAAGGTATGGCCTGAGGGACTGTGCATTGGTGAAGGGAATACTTCCTTGAGTGGGGTGTGTAGGCATTGTGGGTGCCAAGCTAGATAGATCTTGTAGAGGTATCCCTGGCTATGTGCTTGAGCTCACTAGCTTAGCAATTCTTCCTTTCCATTTCCTAGTAGCCTGATAAACCCAATTGTAGATTGGCTTGGCTCATCTTGGTGTATGCTTGGCTATGCGTGAGTCTACTGTTCCCTGATTCCTTATAGAGATCATGCCCAGCTCTGGGGTGGCAGTGTGTTGAGATATTGATGATCACAACTGGCCTATGGTTGGGTGGAACGTCGCAGTTGCATAGCCAGTTGCTTGGGACTACTTGTTATAAGATAAGTACTCTCTGTGTTAACTTTGCATTTATTTATTTGATGAATATCGTGAATGTATGATGGATGTGTTATTGATATTATTTCCACTGTGTTTTTCTTATAGTTATACATTCTGTATGTCTTTTTATATTATGTGAATGCTTATTTAAAAGTTCATGGGGCTAGATGCCCGGTTTTAGCATCACGATCCTCTCCATTGTACTGGTATGATGGAAGGGGATGCGACAGAATGATTTGGTTTATTTGAGGCTGCATCCATATAAGCAAACCACCTTAAAAGGGAAAGGATCATAAAATCTTAAGCCAAGGTTTTATGGTCCATACAAGATAATTCGAAAGGTTGGGGAGGTAGCTTATGAGATAGAACTTATGGAAGGTAGAAAAATCCACAATGTATTTCATGTTTCATGCCTTAAGAAGGCTATTGGTCAGCAAATTTATATTTCAGAAACACTCCCTCCATTAGATGATGAAGGAGAACTCACACTCATTCCAGAAAATAAAATTGAGGAGCAGAACCATAAGAGAATATTTGGTACAATGGAAATATTTTCCAAGTAAGGATGCCACATGGGAAGAGGAACAAATTTTGCAGCATCCCAATTTGGAATTTCTTGACGGAAATCAATCTTGGGTGGGGAGGACTGTAATGACCCCATCCAAATAAATCACATGAAGGGAAAATTCCACCAATCTACTAGTTCCCTAGGTTGGGGTGGAAACATTTAGACTTGGAATAAGGGAGCTATAAGACCCAAAATGGACATTAGATTGAAATATATATATATTAAAGGTGCTAAATAAATAATAATAATAATAAAATAAGGTGGCACTTGGTCATGATGGCGCATAGGTGGTGTGGGACCCACACAAGGCAATATTCTCCATGCCACATGACATCCTATTCTCACCCATTCGAATCCAAGGTGGATTCTAACGTTCTTGGGGGAGTTGGAGAGGCATTATACATGGTATGACTCAATGAGGGTCGAATTAGAGTGGAATATTAACTCCCATGGAAGAGGAAGAGGTATCGTAGAAGTATTGTGACACTTGGAGCTAGATTCCCTAGCTTCTATGACAACAATGATGAAGATTCTATGACACTTATGAAAAGGATCAGACCTGATTTCTGACATATGACCTATATGACATGTCAGGGCAAAAAATTTCCTCCAATAGGGTGCACAAGGGAGTTATGGCATCCAAGATCCCCTCCCATTCGAATTGATGGAAAAGGAAGGCTAGGAAATGTTGGACAAGTGGCACTCATGGGAATCTCTCCCTAATTCGAGTTGGGATGAAGCTCTTGGAGGGAATTTGAGCCATGGAGGCCTTGGGAGTTTAATAAAATACAATAAGAAAGAAGGAGACCAGATTTTGATAATTTTCTCATTTGGAAAAATTTGGAGAGCTTAGCTTGTCCTTGCACAGTGGATGTTCATCCTCCTTGCCTTCGAACCAATTTCGAGGATGCAATATTCCCATACAAGTTGGTTGATGGATAGGAAATTCATACCTCTCAATATATCTTCATGTATATGCTTTTATGTGGTTTCAAACCCCAACTGAGTTCGAGTTCATCTTCTCTCATTCTTCTCTATGCCTATTCTACTATATTTCTCTCAATGTCATGTAAATGTGCAAGGGCTCACTTGTTGTTGCATATGGTTAGTGGAGGATTGTTATTTCAACTTCATGGACATGTTAGCTGCTACACATATCTATAATAATCATATCATGAGATCCACAGCTCGAAACACTATGTATTTCAAGTGATATTTACAATAAAGAAAGAGATACGAGCCATTTTCCCCATAGCATTTGCATAGTGATTTTGGAATGATGTTGTACCTATTTTATATCAGATTTTGCTGAGATATTTATCATGTTATGAGCTTCATATGAAGTTAATTTGATGGACCAAATTATTTTTTCATACCTCTGAAGTGTTACTATGGTTTATGATGAAATTCGAGACTCCTTGCCCACCAATTTCACCTCAAATACTAGACTCTAGAAGCTTATGTTCATTAGGATGCCTATTCGACCCTAAAACCAAATATAATGCTGCACATATATTGTTACTAATGTCCTATAATAGAAACAAGTCTCATAACAATAATTAGTGAAGGCCGTACAATGTTTAGAAGAGCATCTAATGGAATACCTAGGGGGATTTCCACTTCTCAAATTAACTAGTCTTGTCCTGAAACTTCTTCCCTTGCAATTTGCAGACCTGTTGTTGCTGCAACATCCCCCCCAATTTTTTAAGAAAAGGAAATTTTTCCTAGAAGTCAAAGACATCAGAACCTTTCCCTTACTTAGTTTCTTTCAGAGAAAATCCTCACGCTTTCTTCCTTTGAAGTTGCTTTTGTTTTTCTAACTAAGTCAAACTCACACTTTTGTGCCGAAACTGCGGAAGAATTCGCCCAGTTCTTCCGAAACTACGGAAGAACTCAGACAACCCTGCCACAACGAAAGAAAAATGAGTAAATCAAAGCTCATGCGGAAGAACTCGCGCATCTGTTCCGCAACGATGGAGGATCTCGCTAAGTCCTTCCGAAATGGCAGATCACCTTGCTTGGTTTTGAAGCTCCCCTATCTTTCGGAAAAGTTGCGCGAGTTTTATCCAGAACCTTTTCCACCAACTTTTTCGCAATGGCGGAAGAACTCAACTAAACGTTCCGCAACGGTGGATGGAGCCAGCTAAGTCGTCCGATCCGTGACTTAACACACTGCCCATGGCGAAGTGCCTAGCTTCATTTGCGGAAGAAATCAGCTAACCTTCCCGCAACGGAGGTACAAACTCACGAAATGTTGCCGCAACGGTCGGGAGAGTTAGCCGAATTTGTCCGGTTTCGACGATTGCACTTAATACCAAGTGTGCCAATTTGACCCCGTCCGTATGCGGCAGTAACCTCGTTTTAATTATCCAACCACCCAATTAATGAATCGTACGTGCCTAATTTCAATAAGTAGGGTTTAAACCCCATTTTTCTCCATTGTTTCATTTGATTGGAGACCTGTTTTTCAATCCCGTTCGAGACTAAGTGCAATTGCTCCGTGTTCTCCAGCCTTGCAGCGACGCTACCATCTTCAACCCAAGAAAAATCTATCAGGTTGGTACCCTTCAAGCCTTGTATCCTGAATTGTAATGGTTAGTTCTTTGTCTTTTTGAGGTGAACGCCATAGTCATAGTTCTTTTGATTATCCAAGCCATTTTAGACTTTGCGGTGTTATTCATTTTCATCACAGCCGAAGCCGACCCACGCCCCTATCCATCTAAACAAATCTGAGCTTAATTTCATTAGAACATAGAAGTTCAAAGTTACTTGCGCCTTTATCACCTGTCACATATTTGTTAAGAAAGTCTGTAGCATACCTCTTCCCCGTGGTGAAGTCAGTAACAGTGTGAAGTTAGAGCCAGTTGCGTCTACCCTTGTGAGAAGATCTTTTGTGTTCCTATCCTGCTACGATTTTTTCCCATGCCCTTTTTATGAAGCATATTGTTATCATGGGAATGTATTATTATTGTGCTCACTACTATATATTTTAGAGACACTTGTTATATTCAGAATGTTAGTCTAGTCAAGGTTTTCTGTGTCGATAAAGTATCTTATATACTTACGCATGATTTTGGACAGGTTTTAGGTCAAAATGACTAAAGGTGGCAAAAGAAAGTCGAAGGCAATCGAACCAGAACCAGTTGACACGCGAGTAGAAACTCTATTAGAAGACACTAAGTATACTACAGGCGTGCCTCCAGAAGTCAAATGGGGAGACGTATATCGTATGATAAGAGACCAGGACATCCCTGAGGCACTTCTGGAAGAAGGATATCTGTACAAAAACATCATAAAATCCCGCATATCTAAAGCAGCCACGCGTCCCAAGCTTTTTCCTTGTTCAGAAGTAATTGGATGGATCCTGCAGCATGCAGACGCCAGGACAAGAGTCCTTTCCAACAGCAAAAAGGAAGCCTTTGCATCATTTCATCTAGCCTACTTAGCAGGGGCTTATAAGCTACCTCGTCCGTAGCAGCAGCTGAACGATGAATGGCTCGCGAAAATCAAGATGGATAATTTGGAGATGGCTAGGAAACTGCTAATTACAGGAAAACAGATTAGGAGGAAGGACAGTGACAAGTATGAGGTCCAAAACCTAAGGCATCCTTTCAGGATGATTTCTCTCATGCTGAGTAGAATCTTTGGTATGCCTAACGGAATTGTTTTTAGGCTCCAATGGGTCCCCATCATCCATTATGTGGCGTTCGAAGGAACAATTTTTAATTGGTCAGATATTCTCTCATATAGCCTATCATTAGCTATCACTGCTGCACAAGAAGGGTTAGTGGCAAAGAAGTCAGACTTTTACATGGCTTCCTACTTAATAGATTGTATTTTGTCAAAGTGTCCTTTCCCATATTTGGGCTACTTTTGGGACCAAGCCAACACCCCAGTGTTCATTGCCTACAAAATGCTTTGGGCCCAGAATTACAGGTGGAGCTACAAGCTTATTTGTGAAGAATTCATTATAAATTTATACGAGTTGATGTTTAACGAAGAACACAATTGTTTATCTGAAAATGCCATGGAAGTCATGGAGAACTATGGTGACTTCTATTTTTTGGAGGAGGGTACATTTATAAGGATGTATGGAGGCTCTAAAGCCCCATATATCCTTCCTAGATATGCAACTGATTACATAGTCCACAAGGAGGCAGTAAGGCAAGTCTTCTTGGACGGACTTGGTGGTAACTTGTATAGGTCAAAGAAGGCTTCTTTCCCTCCTTTGCCTTTTTATGTTGGGGCTTATAAGTTTTCAAAATTTGCATCAACGGAATATTTTATTGCAAAAATGAAGGATTTTCACTTCGGGGAAAGGATCTTTCAGAGGAATGATAGGTGAGGCAAAGCTGCAGAACATTGCAGGGAGATTCATGCTTGTTATCACTCCAGGAGTCTTTCTAGGTTGCAATCGAAAGAGCCTGGTAACTTAATCAATATATCGATAATATAAGAAGGTGGATCAAGTTGGATGACTCAATCAATCCTCATTCACTCAAAACATATCTAGATGCACTCAGATGGATAAGACTTTCAACCATTAATGCTCAGAGGGTTTGTAAATAAATGAATGTGTGGAGAAGTAACTATCATACCAGCAGAATCATACATAGAGGTATATATGAATGGAAGATTACAATAATTACAGAATACTTGCAGAGTTAAGCTTACGAATACATTGATAAGATGACAGTCATCAGGCATAAATAAACATAACAACATGAATATAACATTCAAATGCAAGCACATAATAGATAGAAGATGGAAATTTGAACAACTAATGGCGAAAGAATCTTGTTTTACTAATATAACATAAGAATCCGAGCTTACAACGTGTGAAAAAGTCTCCAAAATCGAACTATTGTTCTACATCAATCATAGGCTTTAAAGCCTTTACAAAAACGTTCAAGATCCTGAAAAACTGGATTGAATCTAATAAAAATAACTAAAAACAGCTTTCTGAAAATTATGAAAGAGTTATGTATTCCAAAAAAGTAATCGCCATCTTTCCAGTCCTCCTATCTTCGATAGTTGTAATGGGCCTTCGGAGGCTGGTGAGCGAGGTTGAAACTGCTGTCTGGAGAATCTGCAGGCCCTCTTTTCCCAAAATAGACAAGAAGATTCCTCTTCTCACCTTTCTAGCGCCCTTCAGTTGATAACAGAGATTGATCACGATGCTTTTAAACGTTTATCCATCATTAGAAAGTGTCCTCGAGTTGTTTGGACCGGCAAGAGTCAGGTTTGGTGCAAAAACAACCTTCTGCGTTATTCCGTGTTTTCGATAGCTAGAAAGGTTGGTTTTAAAATTTATTAGCTACTGAAAGACCTGCTTTCGGTGGCTAATGAACAATTTAGCATGTTCGCCTAAGCCACTGAGGCACCTTTAGATGTTTGGAGTTGGCCTCTCTTTTCGGTAACTAGAAAAGTCCTAACTTTATATTATAAGCCGCCGAAAATTGGATCTTTTGGTAGCTACTGAACAATTTCCATGTTCGCCTAAGCCACCGAAAACTACGTTTGATCTAGCCTGCAAAACTTTGGACAAAACTGTGTTTTCTGACCTTTGTTATTCATCTTCTTGCTGCTTGGATTTCTCTTCATCTTGGGCCAGAAACGGAGTGTCAGCAAAACCGACTGCTGCTGCTGCTAAGGTGTCAAGGTCTGAGTGTACCTTAGGCTGGGGTTTCCAAATCATTTCCTTATTTTCCAAGAGCTCAACCTTCCTACTCAATCTGATATTGTCTCTTATCAGTCTTATATTTCTCCCTTTCAACTTGTTATGCTTTTTGGTTAACCCTTGAAAGGAGGTATACAACTCATTATTTCTTTCAGCTAAACTTTCATTCTTCTCCGTGATCACCCTTTGAAGTAGTTCGAGCTCTTACATCTGTCTTAATAGTTGATTAATCTTCTGAGATGAGGACTTCTTTGATTGGTTGGTTGATGATTCAACAGTTTGTTGATTTGGCTCTTCCTCAGGCATAGGTGAAAACAAATTTTCACATCCTACCTCATCTTTTGGCTGTTCATCCTATTCAGAATTTGAGTATGGCAGGTTGAGGATATTCTTGCCTTCTGAACCAGCTCCTTCTTCCTCTATCTTACTCCTGAACTCTAATTTCTTCTTAGCCTTCTCCATTTTGAGAGATGAGGAAAGGGGGTCACCTACAATTGGGGAGATAGCTCTCCTCCTCCTTTTCCCACTTCTAGGAGTGGAAGACTTCTTTTCACCTTCTGGTTGTAATTCTGTCTCAAACTCATTCCAGAAAAGGAAAAACACCCAGTTCATGTTTCTCCTTTGCAGCAACTCAGAAACTATGAGCTTGATCAAACCATGGTGGTATAGCCTACCTGCGATTTTGGTTGGTTGGGCTCTGACATGATGAGCCATTTTAGTCAAGCTTTTGTAGAGATAAAAAAGGAGATTAAGGGGGTTCCTGCCAGTGAAATGATTCATTAATTTAAAATGATAAATTAACACCCTATTGTATCTACCTTCGCAGGTTATGTAAACTAGAATCGACTTCAACAGATGCTACCATTTATCCTTGAGATAAGACATAGGAATATCCTTCTTCCATACCAGACTTCTATGCTCAGGTTTCAAATAGGATCAAAATTCGAAGTCTTTTGTAATAGTGGTCTTGAACCAATTTTCTCCGGTTGTTGGAAGCTCTGTTACTTTGGCTATGAGGGCTTCATCTACTTGGAATTCCTCCTTGCCAATTACCACCCTTCTGCCATCAAATGTGAGAGCAAATATTTCAACTACTTGCTGATGAGATCCCTGCAGTTTTTTGCAAAAATTATAATAGCCACCGTCTTTGAAGAGTCGACATAACTCAGGGTGCGCTTCCAGGTAACAGATGTCGTTTAAATCTTTCCTGAGGACCGCTCCACTTTTCTTCATTCTGTAAGCTGCTTCCTGACACCTGCTATTAAAACTCGGGCTTCAGGGAACGATGCGAAATTAGGGAAAAGGTGAGCTCAACGACGTGGTAAGAGTGAAGGAGGAAGGGTGGCACGGTTTACAAAACCTGACTTCGAAGGATGTGAACTGGAGGGTTAATCATGATGGTTTAATGATGTGTTACTGTCGCATGATTGCACTGGAGGTACAATCTTTAGAAAATCGGTAGACAGAGAGATATAAGGTTCGATCGGCCAGGGTGAGATTATGATGGCAGTAGGCTTTACCTTGGGGAAGATCGTGCTTTTGCTGGAAGTGACCCTTTCGACAGCTAAGCAATGATGGATTCCCCTTAATTCACGACTAAACCTTTGATTAGACGTCTCCACCATTCGACACTGACTTAATTTCGGTAGCCGATGATTTCTCCTTTGACCTCGTAAGCTGCCGGAAAAGTGATTACAAATGCCCCTACTTTCGGTGGCTGTGGACGATTTTGCCTTTGAATTGTAAGCTTCCAGAAATCTGCCCTTCTCGGTGGCTAATGAACAACTGTCGTATCTGCCTAAGCCAACGAAAACTGCTCCACGATACATGATACGTGCCTTCCCTTTTGGTAGCTTTAAGTAGTTTTACCTTTACGCTGTGAGCTTCCGAAAGCTGGGTTTTCGGTAGCTAATGAACAATTGCCTTGTCCACCTAAGCTACTGAAACCGAAAAATTCTTTCCTGGAGACAAAGTAACATCAAATGTTATTTCAAACTTCATTACGCACTTCAAACTCTTGAAAAAGAACCCTAAATGCATCTAAAACTGAAAAATTGAAAGACCTCCAATCACCTAGAAAACAAAACTAGTCTATGTTTATTTGAGGAGATAACATATGGCTCCTACTCAGGGATGGAAACCTCCCGGTGAGGTTCCAAGAACCACAGATCAAATGCCTTTCTTGTAAAACAAAAATCTAACCCTAGCTTCTAGTGTTCCATTGGGCATGGAGTTATTTGCAAAAACAAAAACAAAAAATGATATTTACAATGACCAGGCTGTGAAGCCTCAGATGAAATAGAGTTTCAAAAATTGCCCATTGATTGGGTCACCAAACATCTCTTCACCTTCCAGGCTCTGCAGTTTGAAAGTGTTGTTCTGTTGTACTTGAGTTATCACGAAAGGACCTGTCCATAGAGAATCAAATTTGACGTGCTTGCCCTTGTCCTACCTGGGGGCATCCCATTTTAGAACCCAGTCCCCAACCTGAAAAATTTCCACCTTTTCCTTCTTGTCAAAAGTATCCTTTATCCTCTTCTGATGAGCTTCTGACTTTTCCACCAACTGTTCTCTAGTCTGCTGCAATTCAACCAAGTCGAGCATTCTTCTCACCATGTCATTTGGTTCATCCTGTTCCTCCTGAAAAAACTTAGTTACTGGTAGGATTAACTGAATTGGGAAAATGGCATCAGTGCCATAAACCAATCTAAAGGGGGAAGTCCCTATGGATTTTTTATCTGTCACTCTATCAGCCCAAAGAGCAAACTTTAGTTTGGAATCCCAACTCTTTTGATTTTCTTCCAATAGCTTTCTGATGATTATGACCAGAATTTTATTGGATGACTCGGCGAGGCCATTGCCTTAAGGGTAGTAGGGAGTAGAGTGTACCAATTGAATGCCCATTGACTCACACATGTGACCTAATGCTTTATCTTTAAAAGAAGGTGCATTATCAGTTATCATCCTTTTTGGGCAACCAAACCTGATAAGGATGTTTTCATAGAGAAAGTTCATGATAACTTGATGATTAGCTTTCCTTGTGGGAATTGCCTCTATCCACTTGGTAAAATAATCAGTGGCTACTAGGATCCATCTGTGTTGACCACTGGATGAAGGGTTAATCTCACATATGAAATCAAGGCCCCATTGCTGGAAGGGACCATTAACCATAACAGGTTTCAGTGGCAAGGATTTTAGTTGCTGTTTTCCTGCGAATCTTTGGCATTTGTCACAAGATTTCACAAAAGTGTACACATCAGAGAAAAGAACAGGCCAATAGTATCCATCCCTTGGAATCTCATGAGCTGTAGTTTTCCAGTAATGATGGCGTCCACATATGCTTGAATGGAAATGATGAATGACTTGACCTGACTCTTCTTTATCTAGACACCTTAGCAGAACACCAGCAAGATCTTTCCAATACAACAGATTGTTACTTATGCAAAATTTATCATATTTAAGTTTAAGAGCTCATGCGTGGGTTGTGCTGAGTCCAGGAGGAACTTCTAAATTATGCAAAAAATGAATAATACCTGAATACCACTCGCATGAAGACAAATTTTCAGCCACCTGCTGACTATTATGTTGCTCCACTGCTGCTACTTCTGTCTGCAAACTTGCTGAACTTATTCCAATGAAATTCATGTCTAATAGTTTGCAGTTTTCTTCAGCCATAAGCTTAGCTAAGCTTTGACCCTTTACTAACCTGGTGGGATTCACCTCTATATCAAATTCGATCAGATTAGCGATCCACTTGGCTCTCTTGCCATCAATGTCAGGTTGAGTTAAAACATCTTTCACAGAAGCTGAAGGGACGCAAGCTATGACCTTTGCATGTAGGATATAAATTCTGAATGCCTTCAATGACTTGATCAGAGCATAGGCCTGTTTCTCTATGGGATCGTATTTTAGTTTGGCATCCCTCAATGTTTTGCTGAAGAAGGTGTTATCTCCCCAAATAAATTTTTCGAGTTGAGCCTTTTTAGATGATAGGATGTCATCTAAAAATTCATTTCTAAATTTCTTAAGGCTCATTGTTGATATCTTTATGCATGTAATAAAGTTTGAAAAGCATTAGATTGGGTTTTCATTTCAAAAATTTCAAAAGACAGGTTTCGGTAGCTAAGCGCTTATTTAAAACGGTCCCTAAGCTACTGAAAGCCCTTCTTTCGGCAGCTTAAACGAAATTTTCGAGGCTCTCCTAGCTACCGAAAGCCTAAAAATCACATAAAATTGCCATTTTTGCACAGATCCAAGTTTTATCATTCTAAAGGGCATGATGATGGTTTCTAAGTGAAGTTTTTAATTAATAGGATCTGTTTCAATGTGTTGTTCCAGTTTTGAAGGTGCCAACAAGATGGAAATAATGAGGAAATGTGGCGTTTTTTACTATCCCGAGTCATTATTTTCAAATGACGATTCTGAGCGTCTGGAGAATATTTTTGCAAAACACTTGGAGGTTTTTGTTCCTAGCATTTCATAGAATAATAACCTCTCCCCGTTTTCCTACAGGTGTTGCAGTTTGAGAGAATCGAATCTATCACCGAGCCCCAATTTTCGGATCCTAGAATCTCCCTGTTTGACACATGTTTTTGAGATGCAGATCTCGGGAAAACCAAAACGAGTTTCAAAGATCTGAGAGAGTTTTCTTCTAAAAAAAAATCAATGCACCATAACCTCTTTCATTTTATACATAGGTGTCACATAGCTGGAGAATTGAACCCATCTCTGAGCCTATTTTTCAGCAGTTTCAGAAAAATGGCGTTTTTACTGTGCAGAGTCATCATTTTCAAATGATGATTCTGAGTGACTGGAGAATCATTTTGTAAAACGATCGGAGGTTTGTATTCCTAACACATCAGAGAACAATAACCTCTCTCATTTTTTCTACAGGTGTCACATATTGGGAGAATCAAATCCATCTCTGAGCCCCATTGTTCAGCAGTTTGGCCAAATTAAAAAATGATTTTTCCCTGTTTTGTTAAAAAACGGTTTTGATCTTCTATCTTTAGGATTTTGATCCAGCTTCTTAGGATCTACGGGAAGATGTTGTAAAGGATATAAAGCCTAGAGCTTGAGAGCAAGAAAGGGTTGGGATGTTAGAGACTAGACTTATTGTATTTGGTGACAAGACCATTTCTTAATGTATTCGGCCTGCAAGCTTCTTTCATTGTTGTTATCAGATCTTCTTTTATCTTTGTTCTATGTTTATGAGTTGAAGCTATTTTTTTTATCTCTGTTTAATGTCCCATGGTAACTGTCTTCTTACTTTTGACTATTAAGCAAGGATCTCATAAGCATTTAATGATGATTAGTTGGCCCATCATATATATGTTTTTATGTATGTTCTGGTTATGTGATCACCTTCTTGTCCTTTCGAATGTACAACCCATTTGATAATTGCTCTCGAAGGCCTTGTATCGTTTGAATGTATTTAAGAATGTCTTGATATATCATCCAGTAATCTAGATATTCATCTTGATCCACCCATCATATGAGAAAAATGTTAAGTTACCAGGATCCTTTGACTTACATCCTAGAAGGACTCCTGGAGTGATAACATAAGGCAATTGGGTGATCAAGACCTTCATCATCTTTCTGAAACAAGACTGCTAGCACTGTGTCATGGGAAGCTGTAATACCCCCAATTCGACCCTTAGGATATATTAGCCTTAATGTAAATAATGTGTACATGTGACGTATGTTTCCCTAGTGTGGAGCTCAAGGCCAAGGCCCCGCTAGTGAAAGCCCGAATTTTATTTAAAGGGCAAGTATTTGATATTTTGATACCACGTGCTCTTAAGCCATGGAAATTGTAATAGGATGTAAATAAACATCAGGCAATATAAAAATCCAAGACTGGCTATGGAGGCAACGAATGAGAAGGGGCCACGTGTATCCACTAGGGAGTGGTGAGGGGGCTATGGGAGTGAACCATAGGTTGCCATATGTCTTTATGAGAACCCATTTGAACTTTCTAGATGACATTTATTCCTGTTGTAAGAAATGGTTGAAGAATTAAGTCAATGACCTTGATGGATTATGGGCAGCCCTGAAATTCGTATGGGAAGGTATGGGCTCTTTTGACTTGTCCCAAAAGTCACTCTACATCTTGGGGGTTGCTCCATCCTTATCCCCATTCCATTGTGGAAGTATGGGACATCTTTTTTTCATCCAAAAACGAGCTCCCATGTTATGTAGAATTTTGTCCTACGGAGAAGCCAAAACTCTCTTGACTTTAAAGTAGACTTTAAACTAACTCTAAAGCAAGAAACAAGTCAAAACAAATGCTACCTTGAATCCCTAGATCTAACAAACATCTCAGGATTAAAATGCTGAAGAGAATAGAAGGAGTTTAACTGACCTTCTATCCAAACGCTTGTTTTTGGTCTCTGCTCCAAGCTCCAAGCCCTCACAAGTGAACCTGTCAAAATGGAACCAAGACACAAGAATGCACTATTCTCTAGCAACTTGAAACATGAGTTAGGATCTAAATCTATGAAAGATACAAATCATATCATTAAAACAATATTAACACAAATGATTTGGGAAAACAAGACAAGTTATTCCATTACAACTTGAAGAATACTTACAAAAGGTGCTTGATGCCCAAGCCAATCCTTCAGCTCCAAGTGTCTTCTCCTCTAGCTATCTCCACAATGCTACAAGACCATAAGTTTGGTGCTCTCAAGAGTCCTCCCTTTTTCCAATGGCATGCCTCTCTTTTATAGTGAATGGTGAGGTTAACCAACAAGAGAGATGGGTGGATCTAAGGAGAGATAAGTGGATCAGGGTTTCTAATCGAAGGAGATGAGTTGAGATCGAATCAAGGACCCCAATCTTCCATTATCTTCGAAAATCCAAAATCCCACGAGCCAAGGGAAAAAAGCTATTAAAAGAGTACCGCGTTTTGCAAAGACTGCAGAACGCGGCACTGCCGCGCTTTGGGAAAATAGCAGAACGCGGTAGTGTCTAGTGCCATGTTTTGTCAAGCTGGCAATGCGCGGTAGTGTATGTGAGTAAAGCCTAAGGTGGGTCAAAACTTGCCAGGGTGGATTCACCTTCAAGGTTGACTCATCATCTGTCTCTTCTGGATGGTTTAAAACAGTAGGGGAAGTGTCGTCAACTTGTTTTGTGATGGGGATGCGACACTGTGAAATATAGAAGTATAACAGATGCCCCCTAAAGTGTGAGGTCAGAAGGGAGTGATGGCCGAAAAACTTTACGAATATAATGTGCAGAGATAGCATCGAGGAGAGCGACACGGAGCTGAAATATAAACAGATTGTGAGATATACCACCGAGGCGGGCATTCCCATGCTCGGAAACAGATGACTCAAAGCATGGCTGCCGACCAATACATTGCAGATCCATGAGTACTAAGATAATGTAAACTGTGGACAGATCATGGCTACTATGAACAATCGTAGATCCATGAGACAATAATGACACAGCCACGACCAATACAATAAGTGGATCTGTGTGACAATACAAGAGACATCTCCATCGCAGCCTGGACGCAGTCGAGATACAGTGATGCACCCAGGGTCTTCTACCCGATCGCATAAAGATACGAATCTAACCATGTGATTACAAGGTGTTGAAGTCGAACATGGAAGAAACCATTTGATTACCGGTCAATGACGTGGACCGTTAACAAATGCGAGGGAGATCACCAATAATGACAATGATTCCCAAGGTATCAGTAGTACATCTCAACGAAATGCGAATGAATGAGTTGATGTCGAGCATCCGAGATATCGCTTGATCACAGGTCAATGATGTGAACCTACTGTCAAACGCGAGGAAACCTGCCATTGAGGCATGCAGGTACCAAGGTACTAATGGTTGATCTCTAAGTCTAATTCCCGGATAGCGATTTGGTGTCGACAGGAATAGACTCGTCGAAGGTGGGCCATGATGATTCCCACATCATCGACACGAAATCGGCACATATGATAGGATGATGAAGCAATGGAGTATGTACTGACACAGCGGAGGCCTGACACAATGAATGACTCGATACAATGCAACCCTTTGAACATATAACGGCATGTAACAAGACTTGGCAGCAGGGATTATTGAGAAATAGAGGATAGACACCGGATGAGCGGACTCGTGGCCAGGGAGACGACCCATGATGATGACTATAACTCAATGAAAGACGGATACCCAAATATAGACAAGAGATGGACACATGCCATGTTCAAAGGTAACGACTGACAAGCTGCCATAGATAAACCTGACTTGTTCCCCCATATTTCCCCGACATGATGGAAGAGTACCTCTTTCTTGTTTTACGAGCTTGAAGAGGATAACAGATGCTCGGTGTATCTCATCTCATGGATGAGTCCAATCTCACATATTTTACGAACCTGAGAAAGGAGGGGTTCGTCCCAAAGTGGGTCCTTCGATGTTAATATTTTAACGAGTCCAAGGAAGGAAAACTCGGTAGTTTTTCATATTTAGAGAGCCTAAAAAACTTAAAGGAAGCTCCATAACGTACTTTTTCGTAAAATTTAGTCCCTCGGTCCCGAAAAAAGTGTAAAACAATTCTCGAGAGAACTCTCCCAGTCGAGATTGACTGAGGTATACCTTTCTCGTAAATAGTCTAGAAGGGCCGAAAAAGGGGTAACCTATCACCGAATAGACGACCTTTCAAATACTTTTACAAGTGTGAAAGAGTCAAGATCACTTGGCAATCTTTTCAATTTTAAGGAGTCTGAAAAGAGATTAACTATGGACTCCTGTGGTCTTTTTCGTAAAATTCAAATTATTCTGGTCCGAAAAAAGAATAAAATACAACCAGGATAATACTTTCCTCATCGTTTTAACGAGTATGAGTAAATCCGACCGTACTCGAGACCGTTTAATTGCGTTTGACAAGCACGACACAGGTGTGAAAGCGCTTGGAATCTTTTTCAAGTTTTAAATCCAGAGCACGAAAAAGATAAAGTGGGCTCAAAATGAAGGTCAAATTACGAATAAACACCGGTATGAATGCATCCCGTTTCTACCGCGGATCCTGTCAATAAATGCTCAACAACTGGACATTAGCAATGTGAACAAGGGTTTATTTATTTGAAATAGTAATTAATTAATTAATTAATTAAAAATGTGAAAAAATGCTATATAAGGCATGGTAAAAATAGAAATTACTATTCATTTGTGTTTTTTACCCAAAGGAGACATTTTCACCCATTTTGGAGCAAAATTTCAAGGATCCATACCGGGAGTTCTGGGACACCATTTCGACCGCCGTCTGTGCCAGGTAAGAGTGCTTGAGCCCCTCTTTCATTTCATGTAAGAATTTTTTGCTTTCACCAGGAAAAAATGAATTTTTTGGCAAGCCCTTTTGGGAAAGAATCGCCCTCCGTACTACCGCGCGGGGGCCCTATCGAAAGGCGCGGTACTGTTGAACAGTACCGCGCTGTAACCCCAAAATGAGGCGCGGCACTGTGGACTGCCGCACGGTAGGGTGTCCTCCAGGCGCGGCACGTGCGAATTTCAAGTTCAAAAAATCAAATTTTCTCCAATTTTTTGCTGGAAGTAAGTTGTTAAATAGTTACTAATTGCTTTGTTTGCCTTTTTGCAGGGATTTGCAACTTATTTGGAGCAAAATGGTGAGTTGGAAAGAGAGGGAGCACGAAGCGGATGATTTTGCAGCTGAAAATGACTTACCAACCGTGACCGCATTGCGAGAATGTGGTTTGCTAAAGTTTTTCAAGACCAAAGGGATCCGCCAGCAGCCTAAACTCCTTACTCACCTTATCCAATTGTGGGAGCCTGACACTCAAGCTTTCCGAGTGGGAGAGCATGTGCTTGAAATCCAACTCGAGGATATTTACTTCCTCACGGGTCTCTCGAAGAGAGGGGCCCGGCCAAACTTTACCGGGTACACAGCTTCAGAATCAAGCACAGATGATTTGATTGCTCGATATTGCCAGGCGGGTTCGAGCAAGAAAAGTGGGAAAGTGGCCATAAAAGAGGTCACAAATCTTCCTTTTAAAACCTTGCTATTTACTATCACGCGTGCAGCGGGAAGCGTGAGTCCACATCAGGCATCCCGCACACAGGTGAATCTCGCAGCAGAGTGTATGGGAGGAACAGTTTTCAACTGGTGTGATGCAGTGTTGTCCAATCTGAAGGAACAGGTGCACAAGTGTAGGACTGGGAAAAATACCCAGTTTGGCTATGGGAGCATCCTGGTCACTTTCTTCTTGGCTAGGGTGCCATTACTGCGTCCACAGATATCTATGCATCCTCGTCCACCTACTGAGCCATGGATGGCTCGATGGAGTGACTACGCTGGACGCCTCGGGGGACCTCAGCGGCTAGCCTTTGGAGAGGACTTTTTCTCTTGGCTAGAGGAGCAGATAGTCATGATTGACGACTATCCCTATTCAGGGGTAGATTTCCATGAGGATATCGACTTGGCATTGCCGGAGGACGATGACTGGGACAACTCTGGTATGACCTTCATGGATATGTATTTTTTCTTTTTTTTTTTCTTTTTTTTTCTTTTTTTTGAATATTTTAATTTTTATTGCTTTTTTAGAATGTGTAAAAGATGCCTAATATATACTCGCATGCATGTTGCAGACCGTGGACCACAGAGGCCAGCTGGATACTCTCCACTACGTCGTGGCGGTGTGGATCGTCAAGCTGCTCCTGACGAAGAGGAAGATGAAGACGAGGCAGGAGGCATCCGGGACATTGAGAGGAACCTGCAGGGATTGACCCATGGCATCCCTGCTATGCGGATGGATGATGTTCCTTACCACCTCCAGCGGCATACTGTGGGTGTTCCTGGTCGTATCAGTCGACTCCTTCGCAGGGTAGTTCGAGCTGTGGTGTGTTATCACCAGCAGCGGGAGGAGTCCGATGAGGGACATGATAGGTCTCCTAGGTCTCCATAGATGGTCCTTTGATATTTTCGCGGCATGTATGCGATATGTAGGCTTTGAGGGCCAATTTTTTGTATATGGGATTTGATCCCCCATTTTGTCTTTGACACAAACTTTATGTATTTTTGAAAAAACGCTCTTATATACAGTGATATGGACCTATTTATGATCTAAATATTTACAATGACTTGTGCATTTTATTTTTTATGATGTTTTTATGTATGGGCAAGATGCCAATCCAAAATGTAATTAGCCAATGAATCGGCGATACAATTGAATTCTCTCGGTATGTGTTGATATGTGATAAAATCAAATGACCGTTCCAAGAGGCGTACTCTTCGAAATAAACGAAGTAATGTAGGATCGCGAACTGTGTAAACACGGTTTAGATGAGAAACCACGAGTTGGGAGTCTAAAAAGACCGATAAGGAGTCAATCCCGAGTGAAGCAACCTCTGTCAAGAGACCAATGACTGCATGGTACTCCGCGATATTGTTGGTTGCAGGACCTAGACAATTGGCTCCTGAAGAAATCAACTCGCTAGTGGGGGAATAAATCACCCATGCTGCGGAAGCGAGATTCCGGGTATGTCGGCTTGCACCGTCGGCGAACCCAAAGTAGGCTGACATCTGCGCATAAAGTCACGAGTCAATGTAAGAGTAGATATATGAGGTCCACGCGCACACTAAATAGAAAGCAAAAAGAAAACTAAGTACATTATGTACAACAAGTAACCCGCGTAGGGTAACCTCACGCGTAGAAACGCTTGAGGTATAGCCCGTTGCGGGGCCGTGCCAATGGCGTACCATCACAATCGACTAGTTCATAGGCTCCTTTTTCTAAGACACGTTTTACAATGAAGGGACCGTACCACATAGATTCAAGTTTACCTTTTCCGAGCTTATCATGCATCTGATCATATGTAAGTACGAGGTCACCCTCATTGAAGATCCGAGGTTGAACGGATTTGTCGTATTGAGCTTTGACGCGTTTTTTGTGAGCTTCATTAGCCAAAGCGGCGTCGCGGCGGGTTTCATCTAGCTTGGCTAGGTATAGAAACCGTTCTTCTTCGGAAGTAGTGTGTGGAAGTAGCTCTATGGCTATCTTGAGTGATGGAATTTCACATTCAATCGGGAGAATGGCTTCTAGGCCGTACACCAGTTGAAATGGTGTAAACCCAGTAGCACTTTTCACTGAGGTTCGGTATGCCCACAGTGCTGAGAACAGAGCTGAGTGCCAATTGGATTTTTGGGTACCCACAATGCGCTGAATCATTCGTTTCAGGACTTTATTAATGGCTTCAACTTGGCCATTAGCTTGTGGGTAATACGGGGTTGAGTTTTCGTGGCGAAAACCCAGTTTGGCACTTAGTTCTTCGATCATATGGTTCCTGAAATGGGAACCATGAACGGTCACAATAGACTGTGGGACACCGAATCTAGCTATGATATGATTGAATATGAACTGCGCTGCTGTTTTTCCGTCTTCAGCATATGTAGGCATCGCTTCAGCCCATTTTGTAAAATAGTCGACAGCTACTATGACATAGCTATGCCCCCCGGCTGAAGTGGGCTTACAGTGCATAAAATCGATGCCCCATTTGGAGAAGGGGCCGACGGCAATGACAGGGTGGAGTGGAGCAGGATGCGAGCGTGCTTTGCTATGAAAGAATTGACATGGCGGACACTTCTTGACTGTTTCAATGCAGTCTTTGAAAATTGAGGGCCAGAAGTATCCTGCTCGCAGTATTTTCTGGGCCGTAGCCATCCCAGAGAGATGACCACCACATGCTCCAGCGTGGCAGTCATTGAGAACGCGTTCCGCCTCATCTAAGGTCAAACAGCGTCGAAGGACAGTGTCGACACCGCGTCGATACAAAGTATCGTTCACTATAAGGTAATATTTTGCGTGATGTCTGATACGTCGTCGTTCATCGCGGGTGAGATCGGGACGGAAGCGTTGGGTTTGGAGATATAAGAGAATATCCCCATACCATGGATCAGACGTGCTAATGAGGAATAATGATTCGTCGGGAAGAGAATCAATGGGCTCGGATTGCTCAGTAGCACGGGGCAGGTTACAAATTAACTCGGCAAAGACCAGAGATTTCTTAGACTTGGCTTTGACAAATTCCAAGTCAAACTCTTGGAGGATGACAATCCAACGGGAGTACTTGCCCCCAAGCACTTGTCGTGTGAGGATATAGTACATTGGATTGAAATCAGCGATGACGGTGGTCCGGCGGAGTAAGATGTAATGACGGAATCTCTGGACAGCAAATACTGTTGCCAGAGCCAGTTTTTCAACATGTGAGTAGCAAGTTTCAGAGTCAAGAAGGCTCTTGCTGAGATAGTACACCACATGTTCTATGCCGTTGTGGTCTTCCTGGACTAACACCATACCAATGGTGGAAATCGAGGCTGCGAGATAAAGGATATAGTCCTGTGTGTAATTGGGGGGTTGAATCACAGGGTCTTTGGTTAAGGCTACCTTTAAATTGTCAAAGGAGCGTTGGGCTTCATCATCCCATATGAAGGGAACATTCTTCTTGAGAAGCCGCATGTAGCCTTTTGTTATCTCGGACAGATTGCAGATAAAACGGCGTAGAAAGTTTGCATGCCCTTGCAAACATTGAAGTTCTGGAATATCGGTAGGTGAAGGCAGGGCTATGATAGCTGCTACCTTTGCGGGATCTAGACGTATCCCGTCTTTGGAGAATATGAAGCCCAACAGTTTTTCGGCTTCTACACAGAAGACGCACTTATGCGGGTTCAAACGTATATTGTAGCGCCGGCACCTTTCGAAAATGGCACTCAAGTGATCTGGATGTTCTTCCCGAGTTCGAGAATGAGCGGGAAGGTCATCGAGATATGGCTCTACGATATGTTTGATGTCATGAAATGCATAGGACATCGCCCGTTGGAAAGTTGCCCCGGCATTTTTGAGGCCAAAAGGTAACTTTCGATATGTAAAGATCCCCCAAGGGCAGATAAAGGCCGTTTTGTGCTGGTCAGCTGGGAGGATATCGATCTGATTATAGCCAGAGAAGCCATCCATAAATGAAAAGATAACACTTCCGGCACAGTTATCGATGATCTGGTCGATAAACAGAGTTGGGTAGTTGTCCTTGGGACAAGCTTTGTTCAAATCACGGTAATCAACACAGACTCTAATCGTTCCCTGTTTCTTGGCTACGGGAACGATGTTGGATACCCATTCTGTCAATGGGACAGGATAGATAAAACCAGCACGCAGAAGTTTTTCAACCTCTGCTTTAATGGCGGCTGCCTTACGAGGATGGACGGGTCGAAGCTTTTGCCGAACAGGTCAGGCGCCAGGGAAAGTTGGAATTTCGTGGACCACAATCGACGGGTCAATCCCTGGCATCTCTTCATAACTCCAAGCAAAAACATCGCGGAAAGTTTTAAAGTAGGCATTATAGAACTCCGTTTCGAGAGGAGTGCATGTTTTTCCAATGTGTACGTTTTCCACGATACCAGGCTTTACTGAGATATCGATGGGAGTGGTTGCCATAAGGTTGGCCAAGTTGCCTTCGGAAAATACTTCGTCGAGGGAAGTAGGGAACTTGGTTTGAACCATCCCAAGTGAAGCACTGGATTTGGTGTCAGGCTCAAGTGACTGAATGGTGGGGAATGAAGATCGATGATGAAAATCTCCCCATGGTGGCTCATCACCGCACATAACCTCTATGATTGATTCGTCAGTGGGAAAAATCAAGTTGAGAGGATCAAACAATGGTGGGTGTGTATGAGTTTCAGTCGAGAGCTGTGCCACTGTGTGATCAGTAGAACAGTCGACCCAATCTGTGGCTGATTGGATCGCGTCATATGCTGCAAGGTTTCTGTTCAAAGGCATGGAATTGCCATAGCCTTGGATCTGAGTAGGACTCGGAATCACCCATGAATCATCGGAAGGGGTGACATGCGACGAAATCATGTTGACTGGTTGAAGATGGGTTCCCAGCTCTGGAAAAACTCCAATGAGGGATGAATCCTTCATGATACCAACACCTATGTCTTGGAACCGGTACCGAGGTTGATCCAATAACGGAACGGTATTGGTGGAGTTCGGATGGGAGTCTGGGATACAGTAATCCAATTGATCAATAGTGACAACTTTTCCTTCATGAGGAAATTGTACAATCCGGAAGACTGTAGATGCTATGGCAGTCATGGCATAGAACCAGTTCCGACCAAGTAGGAGGTTGTAATCCAAAGGTGCATCTACAACTTCGATGTGTACGGATACTGTTTTTCCCCCCAGTTCAACATCGATTGAGGGAATGAGTCCGTATGGTTGAAAACCATGTCCATCAAACGCCCTATGAGTAGTGGGAGAAGTTGTGACCTCGGGTGAGACTAAGGCTCTCCAGCAGTTCAAAGACATAATCGACGTGGAAGCACCCTCATCTAACACAGTGCGGTGGATAACATTTCCACGGATTTTCGTATGCACCTGGAAGGCTAACTGGTGAGAAAGCCTAGGTTTAGCGTGCTCCAAGTTAAATATGATGGAGTTTGAAGTATCTGGGTCCAGTGCCCCCAGTGCTGAAAGTAGGGTTCTACGCTGCGTAGGGCAGTGTTGGAGAACCTCGAGAGTTGACATAGCGCAAGGTGCTTGAGCCAAATCTTCAACAATGTTGTAGTTTTGGGCAGCTCGCGCATTCGGGTTGAATGTCGCCTTTCGTATGGTGCCCTTGGGTGGGCGTAGCACTGTATCCATAAGTGGTCTCTCAATATGGAGATGACCATTAGGGGGGGGAATAGGAATCGGATCTTCAACAGGAGATTTGCCTTTGGCTATGCCTTTGGCTATTCGGCCTGCAAGCTTCTTTCATTGTTGTTATCAGATCTTCTTTTATCTTTGTTCTATGTTTATGAGTTGAAGCTATTTTTTTTATCTCTGTTTAATGTCCCATGGTAACTGTCTTCTTACTTTTGACTATTAAGCAAGGATCTCATAAGCATTTAATGATGATTAGTTGGCCCATCATATATATGTTTTTATGTATGTTCTGGTTATGTGATCACCTTCTTGTCCTTTCGAATGTACAACCCATTTGATAATTGCTCTCGAAGGCCTTGTATCGTTTGAATGTATTTAAGAATGTCTTGATATATCATCCAGTAATCTAGATATTCATCTTGATCCACCCATCATATGAGAAAAATGTTAAGTTACCAGGCTCCTTTGACTTACATCCTAGAAGGACTCCTGGAGTGATAACATAAGGCAATTGGGTGATCAAGACCTTCATCATCTTTCTGAAACAAGACTGCTAGCACTGTGTCATGGGAAGCTGTAATACCCCCAATTCGACCCTTAGGATATATTAGCCTTAATGTAAATAATGTGTACATGTGACGTATGTTTCCCTAGTGTGGAGCTCAAGGCCAAGGCCCCGCTAGTGAAAGCCCGAATTTTATTTAAAGGGCAAGTATTTGATATTTTGATACCACGTGCTCTTAAGCCATGGAAATTGTAATAGGATGTAAATAAACATCAGGCAATATAAAAATCCAAGACTGGCTATGGAGGCAACGAATGAGAAGGGGCCACGTGTATCCACTAGGGAGTGGTGAGGGGGCTATGGGAGTGAACCATAGGTTTCCATATGTCTTTATGAGAACCCATTTGACCTTTCTAGATTACATTTATTCCTGTTGTAAGAAATGGTTGAAGAATTAAGTCAATGACCTTGATGGAGTATGGGCAGCCTTGAAATTCGTATGGGAAGGTATGGGCTCTTTTGACTTGTCCCACAAGTCACTCTACATCTTGGGGGTTGCTCCATCCTTATCCCCATTCCATTGTGGAAGTATGGGACATCTTTTTTTCATCCAAAAACGAGCTCCCAGCAGGGAGAAAACCAGAAATCGCGACTGTGAGAGAACCCACGTTTTGGGAAGCCAAAAACGTCCCGATTTGGTATTGGATAGTGAAATCCAATGGGGGATCCATTGGTAGGAACCTTGGGGCGAATTTGGGAGCAATAGCTACCCCAAAAGCCATGGGAAAACCCAGTTTTAATGGCCCAGAAAATCAGTGACGGATTTGGGTTGTTTGTGACAGATTTGTGAGAAATCCGATTGTGGATGTATGAATAGAGGATGGGATTGCTGAGTCTAGTTTGAAGGGTATGTGGCTCTGGGTTTGAGCTCAGTGGACTAGCATCCTCCTCCATATCCTATTGCATGCTTGAGAAACCCAACCGTGTGTTGGCTTAGCATGGCTGTTTGAGTGAAACCCTAACTGTGAGTGAGCCATCTAGTTCCTCCTTAGTGGATACACAGCCCAGCTCGGGGGTGATCTCTCAGCTGAAAGAATACAGGCTGGACAGAGGTCTATGGTTGGGTGGAACGTTGCTCTCACGTAGCCAGTTGTTTGGGCCATTATAATTCGAGATAAATATTCTTGATGTTAATTCTATGCCCTGCAAGCATCTTAAATAATGACTGTTGTTTATATGTTGGATGCATGATGAAACTGTGTGCATATGTATTGTTTAATTCCGCTGTGTTTATATTGAATTGAATCTGCATATAGAAGTCTTTAATTATTACAGATTTATTAGAGAAAATATTGGGGCTAAATTTACAAAAGCCCGGTATGTTGTTAATGTTTCCTTCCCTGCATGTTCTAAGGAGAAGGGGACATTACAGAGTGGTATCAGAGCTCTAGGTTCAACCCTACGGCTGTTGGGCCCTTCACAGAAATACAAATTATTGTGTGTTCATGCATTTTGTATTTGGGACTAAAATGCATTAAAGAAACCTCAAGATCGCATGACTGTTTGGGGATTTTTGCAAGCTGCTTGCATTAGTTGCATTGATGGCATTCTATGAAACAGAGAAAGGAGCATGGGCAACCTCTGCCATCTTAAGCTGTTTTGTTGTTTTGTTGTTGTTGATTATTGTTGTGCATAGGAGATGATGCATCATGTGCTTGAGACCTTGATTAATGATGAATCCATGTTCCTTGAATGACCATGATGCTTGAATGCATGAACTTGAATGTTGAGCATGGCTGGAAATGATTTTTGTTTGTTAAAATTTCCTAAGTGTTTTCGAAAATCCGTTTAAGTCTGTTTCGGAAAGAATTCCCGAATGACTTCCGCAGTTGCGGAAGCATTCGGCGAATTGCTTCGAAACTGCGGAAGCATTCCGCGAGTTTTTCCGCAACGCGGAAGAGTTCGGGAAGTCGCCCGAAATTTGCGGAAGGAATTCCCTTCCGAAATTGAGGAAGGAATTCTCTTCCGAAATTTGCGGAAGGATTCCGCGAGTTGTCCCGCAACGCGGAAAAATTCGGCAAAATGCTCCGAAAAGCTGAAAAATTTTCTAAGTGTCGGCGTCGAAAGGAATTTTCGGAAGGAATTCTCTCCTGAAATTGCGGAAGGAATTCTCTTCCGAAATTTCGGAAGGATTCCGCGAATCGTTCCGAAACGCGAAAGACTTCGGCGAGTCGTTCCGAAGTTGCGAAAGACTTCGGCGAGTCGTTCCGCAACTGCGGAAGACTTCGCCGAATCGTTCCGCAACTGCGGAAGACTTCGGTGAAGCGCCCCGCAACTGCGGAAGGCTTCGGCCAAGCGCCCCGCAACTGCGGAAGGCTTCGGCCAAGCGCCCTACAATTGCGGAAGGCCACAGCCAATCGCCCCGCTATTGCGGAAGCGTTCGGCGAACTGCTCCGCAATTGCGGAAGCGTTCGACGAACTACTCCGCAATTGCGGAAGCCGTCGCCGAACCACCCCGATGCTGCGGAGGGATTTCCCGCCCGAAAAAAAAAAATAAATAAAAAATAAAAAAATAAAAAAAATAAAAAAAAAATAAAAAATCAGGAGCATCCGGACTCAGAATGTGATGATTCCTGTGGGGCTCGGAGGCCATTGACAAGGGCCGTGAAAAGACCAGTGAAGACCCCTAGCCCATTACACCCCGATTTGACAAAAAATGGATAATAGTGACTTTTGAAGGACGGAGTCCCGAGGATTGACGGAAGGTCGGTTTGAGCTGAAATTGATCAGGTGTGGCCATGAAGCAGGCACGATGTTAAGTTCAGAATCTTGGAGCCAAACTCCAAAGGATGTGGAGTCGGGGTGATCAAGAAGGCCAAAAAGCACTGTTCCGGGCCACTTTTTCTGGATTTGGAAAAGCTTGTGGGCAGTAAAAGTGACCCTAGATGTGGGAATCAGAAATTTTACTGAACTAGACATTTCATATTCTCATTAAGACGGACAGCTTCCGTTAGACGAAGATTTTCCAGAAATGCACCGTTTGGGAGATAGCTGTTTTTGGCCCAAAATTTGGAATTTAGGGAAAATGTGAAAAGTGAGTAGTGAAATCCAGAAATTCATAGAAGATGAATGGTGCATCGGAATTAAAATCCGTGAATTGCTGAGTGTTCCTTGTTATATGGACTAACTTCTCCCGATAGATAAGTTTTTGTGATTCCTCATAGATTTTCTTCCACAGGTGGCTGAAGTTGGCATTCGGGACCAAAATGCAACTGCGTAAAATGTGCAGAACTGAAGTGAAAGTTGTCATTTTTGAAGGGATGCAGTTTCCGCACCTGATGTCGGAATGGAGCATGAAGACAGGCATTGGAAAGCTTGTCCAACAGGGAACAATGATGCATGACCAGAGTTTGAATGAGGTCTACAGATATCATAGTTATTTAGTGCAGAAGAGTGCCAGCGGCTGTTTTGATAAACAAATTTTGTTGTCAATGTGGGCAATTTCTACAATTGCATGAATGTTGAAAGAGGATTTGGTAAGATCCCTTCAACTATGTTTGAGCTATGTTGAGTTAGTTTGCTTGTGATACTGAATACCGATTGGGACTGTTAACCTACCAAGCTTGGTGAGGTGTGGGTAAGTGAAGGAAATGATCCTTACACCCTATGACTGTTTAGAAATCTCAATGCCTTCATATGAATTTATATCATGCCATGTGTATGTTGGTTATGTGCTTAATAACCAAAGCAAGTGAGGACTGGTGGTCCTGATTATGGTAATACAAGTTATATGAGATAGTCATGTTTCGATCATAATAGGCTTGAATGCATAGTACTCATGAAACAATGCAAGATAGCATTGAGTTGATGTGCATTAAGAGATTTTATAAATCTCGTGATGCATTGTATGAATGCATAGGGATGATGCATATGTTATTGCAAAATAAATAATGAATGAAATGACGAATTAATGATAATTCTAGGATCATTTCATGAGTTGTTGTGAATGCAAAATAGTAAGTGCATGAAGAGCCCGATCATGATTGATGGGCTGCTAGAATACTTTGTGGAAGGACAAAGTTGTATGAATGATATGACTGTGGAATAATGAGTATTTACGATTTATTTAAGTTGCATGGATATGGTGAATATGTCTTGAAATTCTATTGTGATAAGGATGCATATATAGAAGTGTAAATATTTCATTGCATTTCAAATGTAACAACTGAAGGTGTTTGAATTATTGAGCATTATAATTCTGAGATCACCTCAGTAACTGTTGTGGCAATGAAATGATAAAATGCATAGATACTCATGACATGTTTGGCTGATTGAAGTTTTAGTTTCAGGTAGAAAAGTCTTAGATATGGCAATGAGGATAAGTCCATAGTAGAGACCGGAGTCTACCCCATGCAGAAGCCAAAGTTATGAGAAGGAGGACAAGCTGTAAGTGGATGCTCATGTATGGCAGCATGCATAAGACCATAACGGGTAGAGTGGTGTCACTTACAGGAGCCAAACAATATGAGGATAGCCTCATGGATAAGAAAACCAATTTCTGTAGTAGACAGAGTTGCAAATGCATACTGAATTTAATTATTAGTGCCATGGATTGGTTATGGAACAATCGGATTTGAATTGTAGTGTTAAATGTTCATAACTGTTTGGTTGTTCAATAAGTGTGCCAGGAAGACACATTGCAGTAGGACCATCAGAGTGGGCCTGCAGAAGCCAAACTTCATGGGAAGGGATTCCATGATTTGAAAATGGGTTCCAGGTGGAATGCCATAAGACATTATTAATGTTTCATCTGCACTACATGATTGGTAAACAATATGAGTGGGATGGTGAAGAATATGTCAGTAAGACATATGAAGGATATGTAACATCAAAAGGAATTGGGAAGGCAAACCGAGGGACTGTCAACTCAGAGAAGGAGCCTCCATTCCTCATTAAAGAAGGGAAATAACATCTGCAAAATGGATAAGTGTTCCATAAACCCTGAATGATATATATACATACATACATGCATGTCTAATTATTAGAGTTAATATGCAGAGCATGTTTTGATTTTATTTCCATCATGAAAAACTGCTTGAAGTATGATTAGGACCTTCATAGTTCACATCAGTAAGGAGTGCACGCCTTTCTGGTGCTGAGTTATGTTAGGGATGCCAATATTGACTACGCCTTAAGGGAATGGACGCATTCCTGGTGTTTCAAGGTTGGATAGTGAATGTTATGAAATATGTTTACAATTCTAGAGCAGCGATACTAATGAGCTTGCTATCCATTTTGTGTGGACAGATTATACATATGAAATTCAGTGCTGCACATTAAAGGGAAAAGTGAAGAAAATAGTACTCAAGAAGACTGTATGAGCAGTGGTAACCCTTGCGTAGGGTGAGTGGGTATCATGAGGCCATGATAGCCTGCAGTTAAAAAAGTCACCTAAAGAATTCCTTAATGGAACCGCCGGCTTACATAAGAGAAGAAGTGCCACCCTTGTGTGGGTGAAGAATTATTATGCGCATTGAGGGATTGTGATACCGTGAAAGGCTGATGCAAGCCTAAGGTAGAGTAGTGGAGCCTTGACCTGTAATGGTCGGTGGCGCAGTTACCTTCCATTGGTCGATGACCCAGACGTATGTGCTGGCTCGGCAATGGAGAGGGCCAACCAGGTATGGGACTGGTTGGGCACCACCAAATGCTTGGTAAACCCAGTCGGCGTGAAGGTGTACTGGTAGGGCATTAATTAATTGATGATTTGGAACAGCCTGCGTGCTGGCCGAACATCTTAGTCCGCAGGAGGATCCCAAGGCTTATAAAGTAAAAGCAGGACCCTGTGGACCAGAGAGGAAATGCACAGTACAGATAAGTATTCATTTTCATTCATTTCTTATTTGAAATAATGAAGGTTTCAAGCATAAAGCTTGTAACAGTGAGCTGATGCATTATTGTTTCTTTGTTGGAAACCTTGGTCAATGCAGGAAGCAAGGACCCTGAAAGAACTAAAAGTTGCTTGGTAAATCCAGAAAGTGGCTGGTTGAGCAAGATTATTGATGATTTGGAGCAACCTGCGTGCTGGCCAAACATGCGAGATTATTGATGATTTGGAGCAGCCTGCGTGCTGGCCAAACATGCGAGATTATTGATGATTTGGAGCAGCCTGCGTGCTGGCCAAACATGCGATATTGTTGATGATTTGGAGCAGCCTGCGTGCTGGCCAAACATACAAGGTTATTTGATGTTGTGGAGCAGCCTGCGTGCTGGACAAACATACAAGACTGTTATATGTTGTGTTGATGTATATGTAACTTCGGAATGTATTTCACATATATGTATATTGTATTCCTATAGAGATGGTATTATTCCTCTATAAGGAAGTGTCGTCATTTATATTGTAAGTGTCGTAACTTATACTTGATGGGTTATTAGACCACCTTGTTTGGGGTCGGCCCTGTATAAGTCATGTGGGTCAAAGGGTTATTAGACCACCCTATTGGGGGTCGGCCATGTGGTTCAAAGGGTTATTAGACCACCCTATTGGGGGTCGGCCCACTCAGCATTATGTTATGTGGTTAAGTTAGAGCCGACATGAGTTAGGTAAAAAGGCAAGTCAAGTCAAGTATAAATAGAGTGCGGGAGGCACTCTATTTACTCACTCACTTCTCACACATGCTCTCAAGGAGGAGAGGCGCACTTATGGAGGAGGAGGATTGCTGCTAGGTTATGGCTATCTCTATTGGTTGGTTGTATCATTGCTCTATCTATCTCTGAGGAAGTTATTGGGGTTTTTCACCTTTATGGTTTTCCCCAAGTAAATCTTTGTGTCTCTTGTGTGCTTGCATTATTGTCTCCATGATTGATATGCTGTAGATATGCTGTACATGTTGTTCTCTCAGTTAAGATCCTAGATCATATTGAAGTAAATTCTGAAAATTTAACATGGTATCAGAGCTAGCCTGAAAGAAGGCATGATATGGCATGTATGACACTTGTTGCACTTACGATGCTAGGGCTTGATATAGCAAAATCCAGTCATCGTAGCACTTTCGCTATAAATCCTTTTTGGCGACGTTTTCGGATCTGAAATTGTTATAGGCCGAAGCTAAGATCTCCAGGTATCTTGTGTCCAAAGGACAACCTCTAATTCGTTGTACTTTGTGATTTATGATCTGTACAATATAGGGTTTCTGCCTCTTCCAGATCTGAGTCAAAATCAGGTGACCTTGGGAAAAAGGTCATAACGTGGGCTAGGAAGCTCCAAATGAAATTTCGTGAAAAGTGACAGGTAGTACACAGGCCGAGCTATCTCAGAAAACGTTTTCAGAGGCCGAAGGTCAAACAGTGACACGTGGCACGCCGTACAAGTTCGCTCTCCTGTATTATCCCATAAACAGGTCACGTTACGACATTTGGCATAACTCTCTCTCAGAGAGTCCAATTGAGGTCAGACCTATCAGGATGGAAAGGTAACAGGCCGAGATATCTCAAAAAACTTTTTCAGAGGCCGAAGTTAAAACAGTGACACGTGGCACGCCGTACAAGTTCGCTCTCCTGTTTTATCCCAAAACAGGTCACGTTGCGACATTTGGCATAACTCTCTCTCAGAGAATCCAATTGAGGTCAGACCTGTCAGGATGGAAAGATAACAGGTCAGGCTATCTCAGGAAACTTTTTCAGACCCTAGGGATCAAAAATTTCGGAGTTACACCAGAAACAATCAGGTACATATTTCTATCAAAACAGAATTATTTTTTGGTACCTTCATTCATGGCTTCCGGAATTTAGGGCTTTGGAGAAAGTTGGAATTTTTGTAATCGGAGACCACGGCTGGATGCTACTCATCAAAATAGAAATTTAGAGACCAAGATCAGAATTTTTGGTTGGGCAGAAGGCCGGGCTTGATTAGACCCTAGTTCGGGACTTTGATCAGAAAAGTGGAAAATTAGGGCTTCTGTAAAAATGGGAATTTTTGAAATCTGTGACCACGGCTGGAAGCTCCTCAGAAAAATAGAAGCTTAGAGCTTTGGATCAAACATTTTGATGGGGCAAAAGAGTGGGCTTCATCAAACCCCAGTTCAGGGTCACGTCCAGTGAATCTAGAAGTTTCAAAGGCAAAATTGAGGAGTGAAACTTTGCAGTTTTCAAATTCTGAATATACCAACTTGATCAGCTCATCAAGGCACATATTTCTATCCTATCAGAAGTTTGAAATTCAAAGTTTGAATTTTTGGGGTTTCTCTGACAAACCCATATCCAGCTCAAGGTCCAGTTCTTGCAAATCAAGTGGATTGGGTTAATCCTAGAAGAAGATGGATTGGTCACTTGCATAAGTGAAGAAGTTCCTGTTTCAGAGGGAGATGATGCTAAGGCCTTACATAAGAAGATTACAAATGATCTCGACAGGTATGACTCATCAAGGTATGTTTTGAGATTTGTTCATAATTAAGTTTATGGTATGCTTGTCTTCATATTATCACGGTTAGTACAATCTTGATTTTAGACTTGTCATATCACCTTAATAAAATTATGAATGCATGATAGAAGTCATTCATTTATTAGGAGTATGAAACTTATGTTTGTACTAACACATTGTGATGTTGTATGAGTTTTATGTTGTCTACTAACATGAAAGGTACACCAAGAAGACAAATCATGTTCTAGTTCAAGAACATATGATCATGAGGACAAAGATTCATCCATTGCCATGGATCTCATAGAAGATCCATTCTCGAGGTATGTATAACTTAGTTTTATAATGGTTAACTTATGAGACATGCAGGTTACTAGCACAAGTCACTAAAGAGAACCAGAAGACATTATGCGGGTATGTTAGACATAAATAGCTAGCATGCTAATCCAGGTATGTTTTTCCTATATCAAGCTAAAATCCTACCTTGTGTTATGATCTTATACTGTTGTTGATAATAATTATTCATGAAGTCATAGGTTTGAATAATCATGGTTGGATGTATATTATTATAATTGATGATATGACTAACCAGAAGAATCATGAAAGTATAGGCTTGAATAATCACAGGTTTTATGCATTTTATATCTCTTATCTTGATTGATGATTCAACTAACCTGAAGAGTCATAGGCTTGAGTAATTACAGGTTTAGACATGTTATGTTTCTTATGATTTGACTAACCATAAGAATCCTTGAATGCTCATGCTTATTATTTCTGTTTGAAATGATCATGACTATACATGCTTGAGATTATTTTGTTTTAATAGTATACTAATGAATGTATGATTTTATATGAGATCACAAGGATAACACATTCATGATACTAATAAGCATGCATAGGGACCAAGGATGAATATGAGTTCAATAACAGGTAATTCAGGAAGCAAAGATCAAGAGGGAGCACACTCCAGTTGCTCCTGCCAGAAAGCAAAGGAGCACACTCTAGTTGTTCCTGCAAGAAAGCAAAGGAGCACACTTCAGTAGTTTCTGCAAGGATGCAGATATTCAGAGGGAGTTGATCATCTCTCTACATTTCACAACAGAAAGGTGTAGAAGAAGCTACCTCAGATTAGGACTCCAGCAGCTCCTGCAAGGAAGCAAAGACTCAGAGGGAGTCCACCCAACGAACAAACAAAGATAAGTATTTGAATTGTCATTTCTTAAATAATACTGTTCAATAATGTATATACTGATGTTCCTAGAATTAGGTTGTGTATTATGCATATTAGAATAATTGCATTGATGAACAGTATACTACTAATATGCATGGGTAAGTAGCCTATGGCACTGTACAACATTCCATTGCTACTTATCTAGAATGAAACCTCTTTGCTGACATGTTGGGAGTTGTGCACACTCTTAACAATGTTTTGGTAGAGATTGGAAGGCATCTAGAAAGTTACGGGATATGGATAAATGTTGTATTGAAGCATTGGCTAAGATAATTGCATGACTGTATGGCATATTTCTTTATGTGTAAGAATTTGTTCTGAAAACTATAAGATGTTTTCTAATCATGCAATTTAACTTGTTGTGTAGGAAAGATCATATGCCATCTCCTACAAAAGGACTACAACATTTGTTCCAGCAAGAAAGATATCTATTGAAGATATTGAAGTTCCCAGGATCTGGGATGAAGAAATGGAATGCCATGATCCGTAGATCATGAAGAAGATGTTTGGGATGCAGTCCCAAGACCTGACAGGGAGTCATATGTATGCAGATTGAAGAAAGCCTTGTATGGCTTGAAGCAAGCTCCCAGAACTTGGTATGGTGAAGATAGATTGATTGCCGACACGCAGCGGAAGCTTACTACCGAGTTCGAGATGAAGAACTTGGGGATGATGCACTATTTGTTTTTTGGCATGGAGGTGTGGCAAAGTGCAGATAGAATCTTCCTTGGACAAGGGAAGTATGCAGTAGAGATCCCAAAAAGGTTCGGGATGATGGATTGCAAGGCCATGGCCACACCTATGGCATCGAATCTGAAGCTTCTATGTGATGCTTCATCTGAGTCAGTTGATGTCTCTATGTATCGTCAGATGATTGGGTCCTTGATGTACCTGACGAACACAAGACCAGACATTTGCTTTGCTGTGAACACATTGAGCCAGTTCCTGACGGATCCGAGAAGTGTTCACCTGGTTACTGTAAAGCATGATTCTGAGGTACCTGAAGGGTACAGTGGATTATGGGCTCAGGTATGAGGCGAATCAAAAGTTTAACCTGGAAGGTTATGTTGATTCAGATTGGGCTGGCAGTGCTGCAGACAGGAAGAGCACATCTGGGTGCTGCTTCAGTATGGGATCAGGTGTGATCTCTTGGTTTAGCAGGAAGCAGTCCTGCGTAGCACTGAGTATAGCTGAGGCAGAGTATGTTGCAGCCTGTTCAGCTAGTTGTGAGGCAGTATGGCTACGGAAGCTACTGTCTGAGTTATTTGATCTCCCGTTGGAGGCTACTGGTATCTTCTGTGATAACCAGAGTTGTGTGAAGCTGTCCGAGAACCCAGTGTTTCATGACAGGTCGAAACACATAGAGATCAAATATCACTATATCAGGGATATGGTGCAGAGAGGAGCTGTGAAGCTCCTGTATGTTGCGACGGACGAGCAGATTGCAGATGTGCTGACGAAGCCACTAGCCAGGGTGAAGTTCGAGTACTTCAGAGAGAGGCTTGGCGTGCTTCAGATCAAGGATACTTCGAGGAAGAAGTGATGGACACATTTGCTGAAGCCATTCCAAGCATGTTGGAAGGAGGATCCTTCACATGGCTGTGGATGTAAGCGCTGGATGATGAGCATCAGGATGATGTTCTGGTTTCTGCTTGGATATGATCAGTTGGATCATTTTATGTATGTATGTATGCATCATGTTGGATGCTTGGACCATGTATCTGTATATGTATCAGGTGGATACATTGTATGATCAGGTGGATCATGTATGGTGATATGTATCATGTATTTGTATTTGTATCAGGTGGATACATTGATGATCAGGAGGATCATGTATGATGATATGTATCAGGTAGATACTTGGTATGCATCAGGTAGATGCATTGATGATCAGGAGGATCATGTATGATGATATGTATCATGTATTTGTATCAGGTGGATACATTGATGATCAGGAGGATCATGTATGATACTTGGTATGCATCAGGTAGATGCATTGATGATCAGGAGGATCATGTATGATGATATGTATCATGTATTTGTATCAGGTGGATACATTGATGATCAGGAGGATCATGTATGATACTTGGTATGCATCAGGTAGATGCATTGATGATCAGGTGGATCATGCAGCAGGATGTTGCAGTGATGATCAGGATGATCATAGATGACGAGCTTCAGGATGTTGCTCCAGATGACATGCAGCAGGACGTTGCAGTGATGATGATCAGGATGATCATGGATACATCAGGATGATGTATGGTGAGTATCAGGTTGATACTCTATGGCCGTGGATCAGGTTGTGCAGATGAGCATGTAATTCGTTGCCCTGGGAGATTTGCAGATGGTCTTTCGAGGTTTTGCCTATGGCATGTAATTCGGTGCCCTGGGACATCTGGCAAATGCTCTTTCGAGTTTTTGCTCTGGGAGGACATGTAATTCGTTGCCCTGGGAGATCTGCAGATAGTCTTTCGAGGTTTTGCCTATGGCATATAATAGCGCCCTGGGATATCTGGCAGATGCTCTTGCGAGGTTTTGTCCTATGGCATGTAATTCGTTTCCCTGGGAGATCCGATAGGTTGGGTTGTGTGCCCGTAATCAGTCTTGGGATGCTCTTGCGAGGTTTTGCCATGACCACATGTAATTCGTTGCCCTGGGAGATTTCAGGTCGGAGTTGTGTACCCGTAACATCCTGAGATGCTCTTGCGAGGTTTTGTGGTGGACCACATGTAATTTGTGCCCTGGGAGATTTCAGGTCGGAGTTGTGTACCCGTAACATCCTGAGATGCTCTTGCGAGGTTTTGTGGTGAGGTCACATGTAATTCGGTGCCCTGGGAGATCCTATAGGTAGAGCTGTGTGCTCGTAACAGCCTGGGATGCTCTTTCGAGGTTTTGTGACGCACGTAAAAGTCCTGAGGATTCCACAGTATGGCCAGTGATGATGAAGACCTGCAGGTGGTGGGCCTACATCCAGTATGAAAAAGGACTGGCTCTGTAGAACTTCCTATGACGAGTAGATTCAGAGATTGATTGAGATAGCAGCAGCAGTGATGATGATGATGACTCGATGACGATTATCTAGTGACGATGATCCAGAGAAGATGACTTGTGCTAGAAGAACTGTGCTGAGAAATACCTTCCTAGTTAAGAGGGAGTGTTGATGTATATGTAACTTCGGAATGTATTTCACATATATGTATATTGTATTCCTATAGAGATGGTATTATTCCTCTATAAGGAAGTGTCGTCATTTATATTGTAAGTGTCGTAACTTATACTTGATGGGTTATTAGACCACCTTGTTTGGGGTCGGCCCTGTATAAGTCATGTGGGTCAAAGGGTTATTAGACCACCCTATTGGGGGTCGGCCATGTGGGTCAAAGGGTTATTAGACCACCCTATTGGGGGTCGGCCCACTCAGCATTATGTTATGTGGTTAAGTTAGAGCCGACATGAGTTAGGTAAAAAGGCAAGTCAAGTCAAGTATAAATAGAGTGCGGGAGGCACTCTATTTACTCACTCACTTCTCACACATGCTCTCAAGGAGGAGAGGCGCACTTATGGAGGAGGAGGATTGCTGCTAGGTTATGGCTATCTCTATTGGTTGGTTGTATCATTGCTCTATCTATCTCTGAGGAAGTTATTGGGGTTTTTCACCTTTATGGTTTTCCCCAAGTAAATCTTTGTGTCTCTTGTGTGCTTGCATTATTGTCTCCATGATTGATATGCTGTAGATATGCTGTACATGTTGTTCTCTCAGTTAAGATCCTAGATCATATTGAAGTAAATTCTGAAAATTTAACATGTTGAGGGGCAGCCTGCGCGCTGGCCAAACACCCAAATCCATAGGCGATTCCAAGGCTTGTAAAGCAAAGAAGGACCCTATGGAATAAAGTGAAGACATCTAGTGCAGATAAGTATTTGGTTATTGTGTAATTTCTTGCTTATGAATATACATGTGTATATGATTTGGTTATGGTTTCCTATGAAAATAAACTAAACATGTGAATTAATTCAATGTTTGAGTGTAGGTATTGTTGGAAGCAATGACTATGGGAACATCTTAAGGATGCATGTGGACATATAACCACCCTAAAGAGCTCAGCATGAGCAGTAATGAAAGATGGGGCTAGTGGAACTGTGTGAGTCCTAGCAGCTAGGAGTTAGACCAACCAAGTGGAGGAACTCCATGGTTGAGAGATCTGGAATAGACCATAGACACTACGTGTCTTAGCCAAGAAGGGCAAGTCGAGCATTCACGTGAAGTGAAAGAGGACAGGAGCATGAAAAACACAGTGGTGGTGTGGATTCCAGGATGGAACAAAACTAAGAGGAGAAACTCTTACTGCTCCCTCTCTTTCCTTTTATTGATGCATTTATAAAATTAGAAAATTGCTGAATGCATGCATGACTGAAATTAAAAGTGTGTTTATTTGATTAAAGTGAATTGTGAATGGATGAACATGAAGGAATTCATGTGTATGTTGGGCAAGCATGAAACGTGTGGAAGTCCCATGAGTAAAGCATGGACTATCCATGACAACTGGGGGAAAAACCATTGACTGATTTTTAAATGTTTGGGGTTATGCTTGGCTTAACGAGAATTGTAATGATGAATTTCACAGGTGGAAATTGAATCAATTGGTTGCAGCCGGTGCAGGCAAGTGTTGCTAGTGAGAAAAGCGTGGTCAGTTGTTTCCATTGACCATGGCAGCAGACCAAGGGCTATTAGGATTGGCTGGAAGTCTTCTTCAAACAATTGCCAAGACCCAAGAAAATCTTGGAGAGATGCTCAAGATGCAAAAGCAGCAGAACGAGATGAACCACAAGGTCTTGCAGGACACTCTTCGTCTGCAGAAAGAGGTAAAAATCATTATGAAAGCAATCAGCAAGGGAGAGAAAAGTGGATCAATGAAGAAGAATTCATCCAATCGTCCGATTAAGAGACGCTCCAGGGGGGAAGACTCAAAGGAAATCGAGCAGGTAAAGATGAAGCAACCAGTGAAGTGTTGGAAATGTGGAGGGGATCATTGCCTCCGCAATTTCCCAACAAGAGAACCTCAAGAGGGTAAAAGCCATAAATTTTTCAGACTTATGGATGAACTGGAAGGTCCGAATCAGCAGGAGCAGCTCGTGAAGGTCAAAGGACTTGGTCCTGAAAGTTCAAAGTAAAGAACAGAATGCAGGACAGATCTGCAAATTTTTTGAAGTTTTGGACATGTGTAAATTGTATATATATGCCTAAGTTTTGGAACACCGAGGACGGTGTTGTTCTAAGGGGGAGGGGAATGTAATACCCCCAATTCGACCCTTAGGATATATTAGCCTTAATGTAAATAATGTGTACATGTGACGTATGTTTCCCTAGTGTGGAGCTCAAGGCCAAGGCCCCGCTAGTGAAAGCCCGAATTTTATTTAAAGGGCAAGTATTTGATATTTTGATACCATGTGCTCTTAAGCCATGGAAATTGTAATAGGATGTAAATAAACATCAGGCAATATAAAAATCCAAGACTGGCTATGGAGGCAACGAATGAGAAGGGGCCACGTGTATCCACTAGGGAGTGGTGAGGGGGCTATGGGAGTGAACCATAGGTTGCCATATGTCTTTTTGATAACCCATTTGACCTTTCTAGATGACATTTATTCCTGTTGTAAGAAATGGTTGAAGAATTAAGTCAATGACCTTGATGGAGTATGGGCAGCCCTGAAATTCGTATGGGAAGGTATGGGCTCTTTTGACTTGTCCCACAAGTCACTCTACATCTTGGGGGTTGCTCCATCCTTATCCCCATTCCATTGTGGAAGTATGGGACATCTTTTTTTCATCCAAAAACGAGTTCCCAGCAGGGAGAAAACCAGAAATCGCGACTGTGAGAGAACCCACGTTTTGGGAAGCCAAAAACGTCCCGATTTGGTATTGGATAGTGAAATCCAATGGGGGATCCATTGGTAGGAACCTTGGGGCGAATTTGGGAGCAATAGCTACCCCAAAATCCATGGGAAAACCCAGTTTTAATGGCCCAGAAAATCAGTGACGGATTTGGGTTGTTTGTGACATATTTGTGAGAAATCCGATTGTGGATGTATGAATAGAGGATGGGATTGCTGAGTCTAGTTTGAAGGGTATGTGGCTCTGGGTTTGAGCTCAGTGGACTAGCATCCTCCTCCATATCCTATTGCATGCTTGAGAAACCCAACCGTGTGTTGGCTTAGCATGGCTGTTTGAGTGAAACCCTGACTGTGAGTGAGCCATCTAGTTCCTCCTTAGTGGATACACAGCCCAGCTCGGGGGTGATCTCTCAGCTGAAAGAATACAGGCTGGACAGAGGTCTATGGTTGGGTGGAACGTTGCTCTCACGTAGCCAGTTGTTTGGGCCATTATAATTCGAGATAAGTATTCTTGATGTTAATTCTATGCGTTGCAAGCATTTTAAATAATGACTGTTGTTTATATGTTGGATGCATGATGAAACTGTGTGCATATGTATTGTTTAATTCCGCTGTGTTTATATTGAATTGAATCTGCATATAGAAGTCTTTAATTATTACAGATTTATTAGAGAAAATATTGGGGCTAAATTTACAAAAGCCTGGTATGTTGTTAATGTTTCCTTCCCTGCATGTTCTAAGGAGAAGGGGACATTACAGAAGCAAAAGAGAAAATATAGAAAACCTGGGTTTAATCTGGACTAATCAATGTAGGAGCTTCCATGATAGCCTACTTGATGGCTTCGAAAGAGTTCCTTGCATTTTCTGTCCATTTAATTTCAGATCCCTTTTTCAGCATGGAAGTTATATGTTTCACTAACTCAGAAAATTTTGGAATAAACCTCCTGACAAAATTTATCTTACCGAGGAAGGATTGAATATCTTTTTTCAACCTTGGTATAGACACCTTCTGAATTGCTTCAACCCAAACCAGATCAATTTTTACACCCTGTGCTGAAACTATGTGGCCCAAGATATTTCCCTCCCAGAGAGCAAACTGAGACTTCTTAGGATTCAGAGAAATTCCAAATTGTCTACATTTCAGAAAACCCCTTTTAGATGCTGCAAATGTTCTTCATGGCTATCTGAGTATACAGTGATATCATCAAGGTATATGAGGACAAATTTGTCTTTTAATCCCACAAAAGCTATGTCCATGGCCCTCTGAAAGGTGGCCTCGGCATTCATCAGCCCAAACGTCATCTTTGCGTACATGAAGGTACCCCAAGGAGTGGTGAAGGTTGTCTTCTCCTGATCATCAGGGTGTACAGAAATTTGATTGTAGCCTGAGAAGCCATCTAGGAATGACATGACACTAGCTTCTGAAACTCTTTGTAGTAAATGCTCCATCTTGGGGAGGGGATAGTTGTCTTTTTTGGAGCACTTGTTTAAGTTTCTAAAATCGACACATAACCTGATCTCACCATTTTTCTTCCTTACTATTACTAAGTTTGCGATCCACTTAGAATATCTTAGCGGGATTATGATTTTAGCATCAAGGATATTTTTTATTTCTTTCTCAATCACAAGTAACAGGAGAGGGTTGATAGGCCTTAAATTCTGCTTGAAAGGGATGGTGTCCTTTTCCAGAGGAATTCTATGTTGAATGGTATCTTCGTCATAGGTTTTCAGATCACTGTATTCCCAGGCAAAAACATCAGCAAATTCTTTTATAAGGCTGCAATATTTTGACCTCTGATCAATTGTCAACTCAGTAGACAAATTTATGAGTTTAGGATGGTTTTGGCTGCTTATATTATGCTCATGGACAGCAGGGTCTTTCTCCTTTTTCACAGGTTTTAAGGGGACATCATTATGGTAAAAAAGCCTTTCAAGAGGTACTAAACCACGAGGTATATGATTGCTTGGCAACTGAACAATATCATGGTGACCCATTTTCCCTTTCAACTTAGACTTATGGGATTCTTCTACATTTAGGTTTTCTTGGTCAATATGCATATCAGAAAATTCATCAACGACCTAGAGAAATCTACCAAGTTCATCATCATCCTCAAAAACTTTCCAAAATTTGACATTATCAGGTAAGGATGGCCTATACTTGACTTGGATTTCATAGTTCAATTTAGGAGGCATAGGAGGAATGAAATTACTGGCAGAGACAGCAAGGGAATCAACTAGGTGGTTCATAGCTCTAGGTATATAAGGGATGTCGAAAATCATAAAAGAATCTCTAAGTTTCCATACCTTGTCTCTGTATGCCTTCAACCTGACATTTTTTGCTTGAAAATTTCCATTCACCTGTTGTATGATGAGCTCTGCATCTCCAAATGTATTTAGGCACATGATTCCCATTTCTTTGGCAGCCTTAACTCCCAACAACAAATCCTCATACTCTGTTATATTGTTAATAGTTTTGAAATCCAGTTTATAAGACAAATGCATAACATCCTTCGAAGGAGAGATTAAAACTACACTTGCACCTGCTAAAGCTTGGGTACTGGCACCATAAAAAAACATGCTCCAAACAGAAGTGGTTACTTCTTCAGATTGCTGACAAGTCGGCTTTGTGAGCTGCAGAGGCGCTGGCTGGTCATCATCTATTTGCAGGATACATGCTCCAAAGTCTGTATCCAATGCGTAAATTGGATGATTTATAGAATTCTTTTCATTACTGATGATGTAGGCAAGCTGGTTTTCTCTATAGAGTCTTTTAGTTTCACCCCAAAACATCGGGATTGTAGCATAAGTCAGATCCATCTGTAAGGTGCCCCCTAGTCATTTACTCCATGGACGGGACAAGAGAATGCCAAACTTGGGTGGGATATCAGAAACTACTACATCCATTACCATGCTTTTTGAAGGCAGTTGAGACAGGTTTATGACAAGATATTTTATGAGGCCTGGGCATTTTACTTTCCTGGAATCAAAAGAGAAGAGATCATGGTAGGGTTTTGTGATGCTAAGTCCCAGCTCATCTATTACTGCTTTTGGCATAAGATTGTGGGACGCTCCTGAGTCTAGTAGAAAATTGTGAAGAATTTTGTCATGGATGCTCAGGGATATGTAGAAAGGTGGACAAGACCCATCCAGTTCTTCAACCATAGGGCCTAGGGTTACTGAGGGCCTTTCATCTTGCAAATTCACAAAATCAACATCTATGGGTGTTTTTGGTTGAAGGGATTGCAGTATAGATGACTTGAAGGAATCATTTTTCATAAGCTCAATTAGTGGGAAAGAGATTTTCAGCTTTTGAATTTCTGATTCGAGATTAAAAGGGTAAGACAATTTTTCAGAAGTCCTGACCTCTTGTATTGGGGCTTTAAGATGAATCTAATCAGGGACAGAAAGTGGTAATGGCCTTTGCTGTTGTTTTGAAGGGGGAACAGTCTGTTTTGCAGGAGCATCAATCTTTTTGGCGGGAGAAGTTGGTTTCTTTTTAAGGACAGGATTCTTCTTTCTAGGAGCAACGGTCACAGGTTTTTTAGCAGCAGTACTAGACCTCAAATTATAGCCTCCTTTATCATTTGCCTGATACAATGATTCTTCAGTGATCTATTCGTTCATGAGGGATTCCTCATAATCAGATTGTGTCAAGAAAGAGGAGTCAACTTTATCCTCCATACAGTTGATATTGTCTTCTTCTTCTTCTTCTCCCGGAATAAGCTCTTGTTCTTCTTCCAATACATCATGCTGGAAAGGAGCTCTAATCCTTTCTTCATCAGCAGGATTCCTATCTCTTTGGAGGATCTGAGCCTGTGGGTTGTTTCTTCTGTAAGGGAGAGTGTTAGGGTTTATAGGGACAAACGCATTTGTCCCTTTACCTCTTGCAGGTTGTTGACCTTGAACCTTCATTTTAGACATTTCAGAGGTCAAGCTATCCAACATCTTAGCCAACTTTTCCATTTTTGTTTCTGACGAGGAGGAAGAGTCTGGAGTTTGTCTCTTTCTGTCCATTTTTCCCTTAAGAATTTCAGATGCAACGATATTGGAATCAACTTCAAGAGAAACATCTTGCATGAGTAATAAAGACGCAGATCTTCTTTCTCTGAGATGAAGACAGAAATCGGGATCAAAATCATTTGCATAAGTGATTCTGGATGAAGTGTCTATAGGTTTGATCTCAGTAGGGATCTTGCCAAACATTTTGTTAAATATCTTTGTGAAAGTTGACACAAACTCGCCATTTTCTCTCTTCAAATTACCAAATTCTGTGAGGTAATAGAGTTGGCCCCTTCTTTCTCCCCAATGCTTCAAAAACAAGTCATATAGGGCTTCGATGTCAACTATTGATCCAGCAGGTAACTCTTTGAACCATTTCCTAGCCTAACCATCTAAACTTTGCACAAAAACCCTAGTCCATACATCTTCATGCTCAATATTTATGTTCTCAGCATAACTATAGAATGCCTCTAAATGCTCTTCAGTTGTAAAGTGCCCCTCAAAAGCAAAATTAGGCATGTATTTTTGGTAATCTCCAGTAGGCATAGCAGAAAGGGGGTTAGGAAAATTTAGAGGGGCATATCTGGAAATGAGGATCTTTTCCATCTTAGTCAAAGGGACAACCATAGTGGATGTGGGTATGGAAGGGGTAGCAGAAGATATCATTGGTGTGTGGGATAGCTGAGGAGGTATAGGTGGTGATGGAAGTGGTGGGTTTGGCCCAATGGAGTCGCCAAGAGTTGAGGTGAATAGATTTGTGGGCTAGTTGGGACAATAGCAATCCTTATAGGACTGTGCAAGCAACAAGGCCAATCTTTCTTCGCACTGATCTAAAAGATTCTGCAAGATGTTTTCAATGGCAAGTACATTGGTATGAACAAAAGGATAGCTCTCTTCAAGATCAGTTGCTAAGGGATTCAGGTAAGAAGAAGAGCCCCCTTCTTTGATGGATTCTAGGGTTTCTTTTCATAAGTCAGCTTGGGAAACAGATTCGGAAATAAGATCTTCAACAATAGAACTAGTCGAGAATTCTTCAACTTCCAAATCTTATGATTTACTTATAATTTTCTATGAACTAGCTTCTTTAGTAGGCGAAAAATTAAAGGGAGTTTCATTTGATAAAACAGAAGCAATACCTCTACAAGTACCTGATGTGGTTCCCCTTGTAGACTTGGAAATCTGTCTTTGTGAATCTCTTCCTCTCCTTATAATCTGCTCGGGATCTGAAATAGGTGTCACTGGTGGCCTTTGAGGATTTTCTCTGGTACTTGGTCTTCTCGAAGCCACTTCGTTCCAATGGAGTCTCCAGATAGATGATTACAACCAGAATAATGTCCACACTTTGTCTATCATCAAAGTTGGATCTTATGTCGTTCTCCTAGGGAAACTAGTTTTAACTTCCTCTCCCCGGCAACGGCACCAAAATTTTATCACTCCAAGAGTCTTTCTAGGTTGCAATCGAAAGAGCCTGGTAACTTAATCAATATCTCGATAATATAAGAAGGTGGATCAAGTTGGATGACTCAATCAATCCTCATTCACTCAAAACATATCTAGATGCGCTCAGATGGACAAGGCTTTCAACCATTAATGCTCAGAGGGTTTGTAAATAAATGAATGTGTGGAGAAGTAACTATCATACTAGCAGAATCATACATAGAGGTATATATGAATGGAAAATTACAATAATTACATAATACTTGCAGAGTTAAGCTTACGAATACATTGATAAGATGACAGTCATCGGGCATAAATAAACATAAAAACATGAATATAACATTCAAATGTAAGCACATAATAGATAGAAGATGGAAATCTGAACAACTAATGGCGAAAGAAGCTTGTTTCACTCATATAACATAAGAAGTCCGATCTTACAACGTGTGAAAAAGTCTCCAAAATCGAACCATTGTTCTACATCAGTCACAGGATTTATAGCCTTTACAAAAACGTTCAAGATCTTGAAAAACTGGATCGAATCTGCTAAAAATAACTAAAAACAGCTTTCTGAAAATTATGAAAGAGTTCTGTATTCCAAAAAAGTAACTGCCATCTTACCAGTCCTCCTATCTTCGACAGTTGTAATGGGCCTTCGGAGGCTGATGAGCAAGGTTGAAACTGCTGTCTGGAGAATCTGCAGGCCATCTTTTCCCAAAATAGACAAGAAGAATCCTCTTCTCACCTTGCTAGCGCCCTTCAGTATGTAACAAAGATTGATCACGATGCTTTTAAATGTTTATCCATCATTAGAAAGTGCCCTCGAGTTGTTTGGACCGGCAAGAGTCATGTTTGGTGCAAAAACAACCTTCTACGTTATTCCGTGTTTTCGGTAGCTAGAAAGGCTAGGTTTAAAATTTATTAGCTACTGAAAGCCCTGCTTTCGGTGGCTAATGAACAATTTAGCGTGTTCGCCTAAGCCACCGAGGCACCTTTAGATGTTTGGAGTTGGCCTCTCTTTTCGGTAACCAGAAAAGTCTTAACTTTATATTATAAGCCGCCGGAAATTGGATCTTTTGGTAGCCAATGAACAATTTCCATGTTCGCCTAAGCCATCGAAACCTACGTTTGATCTAGCTTGCAAAACTTTCGACAAAACTGTGTTTTTTGACCTCTGCTATTCATCTTCTTGCTGCTTGGATTTCTCTTCATCTTTGGCCAGAACCGGAGTGTCAGCAAAACCGACTGCTGCTGTTGCTAAGTTGTCAAGGTCTGAGTGTACCTTAGGCTAGGGTTTCGGAATCATTTCCTTATTTTCCAGGAGCTCAACCTTCCTACTCAGAATGATAATGTCTCTTATCAGTCTTATATTTCTCCCTTTCAACTTGTTATGCTTTTTGGTTAACCCTTGAAAAGAGGTATACAACTCATTATTTCTTTCAGCTAACCGTTCATTCTTCTCCTTGATCACCCTCTGAAGTAGTTTGAGCTCGTACACCTATCTTAACAGTTGATTAATCTTCTGAGATGAGGACTTCTTTGATTGGCTAGTTGATGCTTCAGCAGTTTGTTGATTTGGCTCTTCCTCAAGCGTAGGTGAAAACAATTTTTCACATCCTACCTCAGCTTTTGGTTGTTCATCCTCTTCGGAATCTGAGTATGGCAGGTTGAGGATATTCTTGCCTTCTGAACCAGCTCCCTCTTCCTCTATCTTACTCCTGAACTCTAATTTCTTCTTAGCATTGTCCATTTTGAGAGCTGAGGAAAGGGGGTCGGCTGTAATTGGGGAGATAACTCTCCTCCTCTTTTTCCCACTTCTAGGAGTGGAAGAGTTCTTTTCACCTTCTAGTCGTAATTCTGTCTCAAACTCATTCCAGACAAGGAAAAACGCCCAGTTCATGTTTCTCCTTTGCAGCAACTCAGAAACTATGAGCTTGATCAAACCATGGTGGTACAGCCTACCTGCGATTTTGGTTGGCTGGGATCTGACTTGATGAGCCATTTTAGTTAGGCTTTTGTAGAGATAAAAAGGGAGATTAAGGGGGTTCCTTCCAGTGAAATGATTCATTAATTTAAAATGATAAATTAACACCCTATTGTATCTACCTTCGCAGGTTATGTAAACCAGAATTGACTTCAACAGATGCTGCCATTTATCCTCGAGATAAGACATAGGAATATCCTTCTTGCATACTAGACTTCTATGCTCAGGTTTCAAATAGGATTGAAATTCGAAGTCTTTTGTAATAGTGGTCTTGAACCAATTTTCTCTGGTTGCTGGAAGCTCTGTTACTTCGGCTATGAGGGATTCATCTACCTGGAATTCCTCCTTGCCAATTACCGCCCTTCTGCCATCAAATGTGAGAGCAAACGTTTCGGCTAATTGCTCATGAGATCCTTGCATTTTTTTGCAAAATTATAACATCCAATGTCTTTGAAGAGTCGACATACCTCGGGGTGTGCTTCCAGGTAACATATGTCATTTAACTCTTTCCTGAGGACCACTCCTCCAATTTTATTCATTCTGTAAGATGCTTCCTGACACCTACTGTTAAAACTCGGGCTTGAGGAAACGATCTGAAATTATGGAAAAGGTGAGCTCGATGATGTGGTAAGAGTGAAGGAGGAAGGGTGGCACGGTTTACAGAATCTGACTTCAAAGGATGTGAACTGGAGGGTTAATCATGATGGTTGAATGACGTGTTACTGTCGCATGATTGCACTGGAGGTACAGTCTTTAGAAAATATGTAGATGGAGAGGTATAAGGTTCGATCGGCCAGGGTGAGATTATGATGGCAATAGGTTTTACCTTAGGGAAGATCGTTCTTTTGCTGGAAGTGACCCTTTCGGTGGTTAAGCAATGGTGGATTCCCTTTAAGTCACGACTAAACCCTTGATTAGATGTCTCCACCGTTCGACACTGACTTAATTTCGGTAGCCGATGATTTCGCCTTTGACCTCGTAAGGTGCTGAAAAAGTGATTACAAATGCCCCTGCTTTCGGTGGCTGTGGATGATTTTGACTTTGAACTGTACGCTGCCAGAAACCTGCCCTTTTTGGTGGTAATGAACAACTGTCCTATCCGCCTAAGCCATCGAAAACTGCTCCACGATACATGATACATGCCTTCCCTTTTGGTAGCTTTAATTAATCTTACCTTTACGCTACGAGCTACCGAAAGCTGGGTTTTCGGTAGCTAATGAACAATTTCCCTATCCGCCTAAGCTACCGAAACTGAAAAATTCTTCCTTGGAGACAAAGTACATCAAATGTTATTTCAAACTTCATTACACACTTCAAACTCTTGAAAAAGAACCCTAAATGCATCTAAAAATGTAAAATTGAAAGACCTCCTATCACCTAGAAAACACAACTAGTCTATGTTTATTTGAGGAGATAACAATGCCCACTTTGAATACGCTCACTATTATGAGGAAGAGGAAGAAGTGTGTAGAGGGGTCAGTAACATGACCAAACTACAAATTTGCTGACTCAGCAAAAGGGGGGCAAGTTCTAGCTCTGGTGTTGTCAAAGAAGCAGAACAACAACAAAGAAAGGAAACAACAGAAGCCGTTGAAGCTCTCTCTAGAGAAGAGAAAAGGCTCAAGGGAGAAGCCGAGAGAATCCAAAGAGAAGCTGTTGAAAGAGCAAACAAAGCTAAAGATGAAGAAATTCGGGAAGAATAAGCTCGAAGGGTCCAAGCAGCAGAGGAAGAAGCTCGAAGAGTTCAAGAGTAAGAACGAATCAGATTGGAAGGAATTGACAAACAGGCAGAAGAGGAAGCTCAAGGAAAGGCTGCAGAAGAGGAAGCACAAAGGAAAGCGGAGGAGGAAAACAAATTGGAGGATGCTGAACCAAAGAGCCCAAACATGCAAGACATGGATGTGGACATCCCCGTAAGAGACCTCCCGCTTCTCCCTTTTACACCATCAAAGAGTAGTATGGTGTCCCAATGGGACAGGTTTGCTTATAACAAGAAGAGGGAATCCATTGTCGAAGAAACAATGACTAGGATGAAGAGAGATTTTCAACTAGATATTGTCACCAAACATGAAACCACAGTCATGCAAGGCACTCAGCATGCACACAAACTCATGGAATCTATTTCTGTGGCCTCTGTTCAAGCAACTGCTGACAATATCAACATGTTAGCGGGCGAGTTAGAATTAGAAAAGGGGAGAGCTCACCATTTGCAGGAAACTCTGGTCAAAGAACATAATTATTCAAATTTGATGATTGAGAAATGTGACACCCTTGTGTCAGAGAAGGGAGAACTAAACAGAAGATTGCAACATCTAGAAGCTTAAAAGAGAGCTTTGGTGATACAAATGAGGACCCTGGAAGCAGAAAAGAACAACCTTGAAGGAAAGAACCCGCAACTAGAATCCGAAAAGTTTGATACTATTCAGCAGATTGAGGATATGAAAGAGAATATGGAGAAGTTGGAAGATGGCAGGGAATTGCTAGAACAACAGTTAGAACACGTGAACAGCAAGGTTGGTGATATAAGGCCTTTCCACGAGCAAGCTTGTGAAATATTAAAAGGATCCACGGGATTTAGGAGCTCATAACAGAAGAATTTTGCAAGTTAAAAGCAGTAGTGGCTAGAACCAAAGAAATTAATGCCAAAGACACTAAGCGTAGGAGGAAATATGCACACATTAGTGAATACATTAAGAGACACATGGAATGGAGAGAAGGAAAGTCAGGGTTCCCGCAAGCCTCCCTCTTAAATCCGTCTCTGGTTTTAAAGCATATGTGCGCCTTCTGGCTTTTTGCAAAGATTGTGGAGTAAAGTTAAATGTTGTAGCCATCGCCACTCTTGAACAATGTGAAAGTTCGTATCTTAAGATATGAACCACCCAAGAAAATTGCCAGATGATAATGCCTTAGAAGTTGGAAGAATTTCCAGACAAGACTCTTCATTTGTCCAAGTTAAGGGATAGGCTAAATGCTGAAATAGACTATGTGAAGAAGATGGATGTATTGACCATAGAAGACCTTCACCATTGGATTGGACAATCTGTTGTTCACACACATCTTCTTAAAGAGAGCCTGCAAGTTGCAGCAACAGAGGTAATCAACCTTGAAGAAGATCTCGCCAAGCATGAGGTTTATCTACAGCTTACGCTCCCTCTTTCTACAAACAATGTCATCAGAGAAACCGGTCTCTAGGTAAATTATATAGAAGGAGCTGACATGGCAATGGCTGCAGAATCACACCGAGTATCAGCAGCACTAGTGTTAACACCTAAAAAGTGCTCACTAGCTCATTCCCTTATTCACATGACCCATTTGTCCACTTTTCCACCATCTAAGCCCCTGAAGCCAACAAAAGGTCACCAAAAGACCTTAGTACACCCCTTTTTCCATTAAAAAAGAGTATTTTTCCAAGAAAATCATAAAAAACCCTAAAAAAGGGTCCAAATTCCCAAAAATATTAAAAAGGGAATTAAAATATTATTTTTATTCAAAAAAGTAAAAAGGAGGGAAAAGTACCTAAACCATGTTGGTCAAGACCATTTGGTTTCCACAAAACCACAAATGGTATTCCCCACCACCAAAACCTATAAAAAGGTGGTAGGGGCTCCTCATTTCACATCCATCCATTATCTCATCCTTATGCTGCTGAAATCTCCCTTGAGCATTTTAGCCATTGCAAACCACATTGGAGAAGAGACCATTGGAGATTGGAGTTGCTCATCCTTGGAGCCATTCAACCTCATCATTAGAGGTATTGATTCCGCAAGCACTTGCTTGCCCCATTCTTTCAATACAAATTCATTATTTTACATTATCTTGTTCTTGATTTTAAATTATTTTTTGTTATTTGCTTAATATCTTTGCATAGATCCATGGTTAGTCTTGTTTAATTAGTTTATTGTTATTTATTTCCATTGAAACTGCTGCTACTAGTTAGCAGGTGCCCATAGCACTAAGCCTGGTTGCAAAACCGGGCCAACAGTTTTTGGCGACTCCGCTTTGGTTTGAACAATAGATCTCTAGTTTTGCCTTTAATCTTAGTTTTTTATTAGTTTTTAACCTTTAAATCCATAGATCTGCCATCTTAGACAGCAGATCCATTGCTGCTCTGAGTTTTGGCCCCATTAACAGCCCGAAATTCTTGATTTTCGGGTTCGTTTCTCGGTTCCGTGCACGGCTTCCGTCTCGCGGCTTTTTGCCAGACAGTCGCGCGGTCCATCGCGACTTTTCTGCGTTTTTCCGCGCGGTCCATCGCGACTTTTCTGCGTTTTTCCGCGCTGCACACCGCGGCTTCGCGGACCAATTTCCACGCTGCCCATCGCGACTGTGAGGATTAAACCCGCGCTGTCCATCGCGACTGTGCGGCCAAATCCCGCGCGGTCCATCGCGACTGTGCGACAGAAACCCGCGCGGTCCATCGCGGTTTTTCTGTCAAAACCCGCGCGGCTGAATTTTTCATTCGGCCATCCCGATTTTGAATTTTTTTTTTACTGTACTTTCTGCCCATAGCACATTTTTTACAGTATTAAATTCTGCATATTTGACAGCTTTGAAAAAAAATTTACTATTTAAAGTGCATATCTAGAAATCTTTTTAAAAATTTTCAAGAAAGTGAAAGAAAGACTCATTTTGCATTTTCATCTAGATTCAAATTTTTTCCTGTTTACTTCTTTAAAATCTTGCCCTTAGCAATTTTTCTTGAACGAAGAAATCCATTTATTTCTTTTAAAAGAAGTCTATTATTTGCTTTCATAAATCCAAAAAATCCTTTGTTTTTTGAGTTATTTTTTGAAAGGCATTTAAATTCCTTTTAGTGAAAAAAGTCATAAATATTTGCTTTTTATTTTCGAAAAATCCTTTATTTTTTGAAAATTTCCTGTAAAGCATTTAATTTTTTCAAGTTCAGTTCACAATACCTCACGTGCACTCACTCGATCACTTAATTGAATTAAGCCTTAAAACTGTACCCTAATTTCAACACACTTTTAACCCCACTTGGGGAACACTAAAAGAATTCTTGTAGCTAGGTAGTATTGGGGGGATAGGTGTTCCAATAACACCCCTCAGTTCTTACATCTGATACATAGAAGTTGTCCAATTAGGGAGCTAAAATCTCTTAGTACTTTTTGGCGCGGTCACAACCGGTTTGTGGGAAGGCCTCTCCCTTAGGAGGGTTGAAGTCACGAGGATGGTTCCGGAAGCCTGAGTGGAATACCGAAATCCATTCAGTAACCGAAGGGCTACCATTCGCAGTTCTCGGGATATCCCTATATTGGGATATTGCGATCAAAGGACCAAACGGCAGATTTACCTTTTCTCGACGCGTCATGAACGGAGTATCCTAGTAGCCTGTCTTTAGGATTGATTACCCGGTGTCCCCTCCCGGTAGGGGGATATCTAGCCGTTGTCTCAACATTCATATTGTCTGACTTGGATTTCATCACCTTGCAGAGGATATCGTGTGTTTGAGTCACAATACTTTTAGTTAGGTGTTTGCATGATTTCAACCTACCTATGGTCTAGTTACACCTATTTTTTCTAGGAGCCGTTTGCATGTTGGTATTCTGACCAGTTGTTGCATTCCTCCACTTATTGTAGCACAGCTGCTAGGATAAGTGCCTTTTTTTAGGTTGATTTTTTGGCCTGAGAGCCTTCTTTTTTCACTCCCCTTCTCGCACCCTTGGTTGCATTAGGGTTTTGAGTCTTTTATATATATATCACCACCTGATACTTAAACAAATTTTTTACATAAAACCTTAATTCTCACCATTGAGAATTTTATACACTCTCGTCGTCTACAGGGCGAACTCCCAGAGTTTAGTCCACTTGGCTCTCCACGTCACGGACACAGAGCCTTATCCCTTAATTCGACACATCGTCAATCAGCTGCACAGTCATCCGATTCTGACACACCTCACTTCACATTTGATTTGGAGGTAGAATCCGAAAAACCCCACAGAGTTACCACCAACCACCATTATGGCTGGAACACCATTTGATCCACTCTTTACCAGCACCATAGGAGAGACGTCTACAGACCCTTCTACTACAGTGCCGTCCACGGTAGCAACCACCCCCCTGGGTATGCCCAATATGGGCAACACTCCACATTTAGGAATGCCCAACACAGGGCCATCTCCTGTTATAGGAATTCCCAACACAGGTCCACCACCTGTTATGGGCATGCCCAACATAGGGGTCACACCCCCTCTGGTTCCCACAAACCCTATCCCAGGAATCCCCACTGCTATTCCTAACCCAAGTGTAACCCATGTTGCACTTGGAGGCGCTGGCCCATACCAGACTAGACCTATTGGAGGGCACATACCCTCCATACCTAGCATACCTTTAGGTGCTACTAGACCCCACACCACAATGACTAGGCATATCCCAGTTCCAGTCACCACATCTGCTAGCTTACCATACATGGCGAGTCTGAACCTGCCAGACTTAGCTAGGCTCACAAATGACCCCATCAGACATGATCCTGCATGGCCTCACATGCCCACCAAACTCCCCTCTGACATCCCTAAGTTTGAGGGTAAGACGGGTGAAGACCCCCAGAACCATATCATGTCCTTCCATCTATGGTGTTCCTCCAACTCCATAGTGGACGACTCTGTCCGCCTCCGGCTCTTACAACGCACCTTCACTGGCTCTGCAGCCAAGTGGTATATCGAGCAGCCCCATGGGACGCATGCCACCTTTACCTCCCTAGCCTCGACCTTTCTACAGTTCTTTCAGTTACCTGTCCGCTATGATGCGGGCGTCGAGATCCTACTATCTTGCAGACAGAATACGGCCACCCACATCACTGACCATATTCATGAGTGGCGTCGACGCCGGAGCCTCTGCAAAATTAAGTTAGACGACCGTATCTTTTTAGATTGGTTTCTAAAATCCCTCCTCCCACTCATCGCGAAGGATGTGGCATCTGAAAGACCCCAGTCTGAAGAAGAGGCCATCCTCAAAGCCCAACAGTTTGATCTCATCTATGCCCAGTCAGGTTATCTATACACAATCATACCAGACGCCCCACGATGCGACTCTTCACGTAGCGACGCGCCGGGGGCATCTCATGCCGCCGATGGCATTATTGGCCAAATCACACCCCAAGCTAAACCTTTCAGCATGGTGAGCACCATGCCTGCCCCAGACCTCTCTAGGGCTACATCCAGTTTCGGAGCGACAACTTCTTATGCTCCAACAAACCAGACCCATCACATTCATGGACCCTCTTGTCCACAACATTGCTATGGGAAAGCGCCATCAGCATATGTACCTCCTACATAATATACTCAACCTACCACACATACCCCCATGCAGTTCCCACAACAGCAGATGCATTACCCACAACCGGCTGCACCAGCTAATCTCGCACCTCCAACAGCTCAGGGGTACCAACAACCCCAACAGGCAGCTGGACCACCTCCAGCTCCACCTGCATACTACCCACCGCAACCTGCTCCCGCACCTGCGGCTCCCCAGAATCGCCCCAATGCTCAAGGGCATGTGTACGCACAACAACATCAGCCCCAATACCAAAATAACCAACGCAACCAGGGTGGGAAACCAAACCGCGGAAGAGGACGTAACCGTGGAAACAACCAAAACCATAACCAAGCTCCACAACCTACCCATCCTCTGCAAAACAATAACGCGGCGCCTGCTCATCAGAATCCTGATCGGCCACCTAAGCAAGCCAAAAATGCTAATTTACGAACAAACCATCCTTGTTCCATTTGCGGTGTCTATGGCCACTATACCCACGCTTGCCCACATCTGGAGCGATCTCGACAACTATGGACAGATGACGCCCATCGTCAAGGGCAGGCGGCTCCTCAGCCGCCACCCAACCCTCCACCACCTCAACAACAGCCTTTGGTGCTACAAAACCCTTTTCCAACACAAGGGGTGGTGAACACTCAGCCGTTAGCCCCCCCACAGGGCAACTTACAACCACAGCAAATCACTTACGCCGCTCCTGATCAACCCATGTTTGATTCAAGGACTCACCACTTATTGATGATGTCCACTGCCGACGTCAATATCCAAACCCGCCGGAACCAGTATGGCCCTACCTCCAAAGCCCCCCCCCCGCCGACAAGGATACTAACGCTCATCCCACCGATCAGCCGTTACGGATACCACCTCTTCCACTTGATGGCGCATCTAAAGCACCTCGTTTCCCACTCCGCCGTATCAACAACAACCCCAATGCACGGGCTGCGTCAAATTACAACATCATAGATGACCTAGCTCAATCTCTCGCAGCCATGTCTGCGTTAGAAGTCTTGAAAAACTGTCCTACTCAACGCAAGACTTTACTTTCCGCCATTGGGGCGATTGACCCAAATGATTCAAAATTGATGACCTTTGATTTAGACCAGTCTGAACCACGTCTGCCTTCCACCATAGCAGTCCAAGTTTCCGTTTCTATTCGGAATCTTGTCATCCATCGATGTATCATCGACGAGGGTGCCTCCACATGCGTCATGTCCACATTTGTTTGGCAGAAGTTGGGATCCCCTACTCTCCAGCAATCCACCACTGCATTGCGGGCCTACGACGGTCGGTCAGCTCAACCTCAAGGTTTACTACCCAAGGTACCCGTCCAATTAGGTGGGAAAACTGTGCTCATTGACATAGAGGTCATTAATGCCCAGCTCGATTATAACCTTTTACTCGGCCACAGTTACATGTACGCCATGAAAGCGGTCGCCTCATCCGTTTTTCGCACCATGATGTTCCCCCATGAGGGACGCGTGGTCAAAATCGACCAACTCACATACTATGATCCCAATGCCCCCGCAGCACCCGAAAATGTTCTTCCCATGATTGAACAACCAACTTCTAGTGCAACTACCTCCTTTGTCTCCTCTTTGGGACCAGGACTTTATTCAGATACACCAATGACCTCTACATTCCAGTCCATCCCACCACCGTCACCGGAGACCCAAGTCGCAAACCTCTGTACTCTTTCACAGAATACATAGGCATCCGATAATCAACCACCATTGATTCCTAGTCACATTGGTGTTACACCCATCCACACCATCCCCTTCCTATTTCCTCCTTCGGGTGTAGTAAGCGCCCCGGTTATGGCTACCCTTAGTCTACCCGGATTAACATTGGGATTACCCGTGTGGTATATTCCGCCTCCCGTTCGACCGCCAACACCAAACGTCATCCTCCAACCGGTACAACCTATTGTTACCACAAATCAACCTCCTCCTGGTGTCGCAATCCCTTCGTCGTCAACGAAACCTCCTCCTAGCCTCAATATCCCTTCGTCGTCAACGAATCCTCCCCCTCCTATCAAGCCCACTGGGGGCAGAGGTCCACAACCATACACTGCTATACCACCTCCTAAGGCAGTTAAACCCCCACCGGTGTTTCGAGCTCCCCCTAAATGCTCGTTGTGCGATGAGATAGGCCATCCAACTCATCAATTCCCACACTTACCGGCACTCCAAGAGAATATGAATATGTTGGACGATGACATCAGCATCCCAGTAGTTAGATTAGAGCCACCTCTACAGCCTCGCGACAAATCACTGCGCACCAACCATCCTTGTGCTATATGCAGTGTTTACGGCCACTACTCTCACCATTGTCCTGATCTACCTGACTATAGAGCAGCGTTGTACGAGTTAAACAACATCGACTTAGAGATATCTCCTCCCCTCATCGAGGAGATCCACCCCCCGCCATCATCCTCGTCGGAAGAAGTCAATGCAATATATATGATTTCAACAACCTTCAAACCAGAACCCCTTGATTTATGGTCTGACTACTTCAATACTGATGAGCAAATTTTGGAGACACTCACTACACCCGACTACCCTTGGGATGATATGCATCATCGCTCGTACTTCCTCCCGGAAGCATCTACACCCACCTCATCCAACCAACTATCGGTCGAATCGAAATATTTCATACCCACTAAGGTCGATTGGTTAAGGGACCCCATCCCAGCACTGGATGCCTTTGAAGAAGGGAACATGTCGAACATTTCCCCCACTATACAGATAGACATTTCCACAACACCAGGGAAACCTGAGTTCATCTCACTGGGCGCATCTTGCACTCAAGCATAAACTCAGGCATACAAAAAGCTCTTTCAAGAGTTCCGTGATGTCTTTGCCTGGTCCTATACCGAGATGCCTGGTCTCGACCCCGCCATCATTGAACACCACATTGATACATGGCCTGAGGTACCCCCTGTTCGTCAGAAACAACGACCCATTCACCCTTCCAAGCTCCCCGCTGTTAAAGCTGAGGTCGAAAAACTTCGCAAAGCAGGATTCATTTACCCTATTCCGTACACCACTTGGGTATCAAACCCTGTTCCCGTCAACAAAAAGCAAGGCACCCTTAGAGTATGCACTGACTTCCGAGATTTAAACCACGCTTGTCCAAAAGACAATTTCCCCACGCCATTCATTGACCAACTCATTGATGAGTGTGCGGGCCATGAAGTCCTATCCTTCATGGACGGGTTTTCCGGATATAACCAGATTCACATCCGCAAGGAGGATCAGTACAAGACTGCTTTCACCACCCCATGGGGCACCTTTGCCTATCGCGTCATGCCATTTGGCCTTAAAAATGCTGGTGCCACTTTCCAGCGAGCCATGACCTATTGCTTTCACGACTTGGTCCACATCCTGCGAGTCTATCTTGACGACCTCACAGCTCGTTCCCGAAAACGATCAGACCACCTTAACGACCTTCGGCAAGTTTTCCTGCGTTGTCGCAAATATAAAATCCGCTTGAACCCACACAAGTGTGTCTTTTGCGTCCCAGCAGGCCGCTTATTAGGTTTCATTGTCTCCCAAGATGGAATCATTGTCGATCCCCTGAAAGTCAAAGCCATCTTAGAACTTCCGCCTCCTCGCACACTCCGGCAACTCCAAAGTCTACAGGGGCGGTCCAATTTCCTTAGGCGCTTCGTTCCTGACTATGCAACCAAAGTTCACGGTTTCTTACGCTTACTCCGTACCCACATACCCTTTGTTTGGGATGAGCAAGCAGACACAGCATTCGAAGACCTCAAGAAAGCTCTCACACAAGCCCCCTTGATATCCCCACCGGATTTCTCTCAAGACTTCACCCTTTATGTCTCGGCATCCGAACATGCTGTGTCCGGAGTTTTGGTCCAAGAAGATGCCTCACACCGAGAGCATGTGATTTATTACGTCAGCCAGACCTTGTCTGGCCCACCTCTGCATTACCCATATGAGGAAAGATTAGCCCTAGCTGTAGTCTTTTCCGTACAAAAATTGCGACACTACATCCTACTCAGTCATACCACGGTCGTGGCCGACTCCAACCCCATGGTCTATCTCCTCACCCGGCGGCTCCTACAAGGTCGTGTTGCTAAATGGGTCATTATCCTCCAGGAATATGACCTCACTTTCAGAACTCCCAAAAGCACTAAAGCCCTCTCGCTCGCTCACCTCATCACGGACCTCCCATCCTCGTCAAAATCACCTGTTATCCAAACGGACTTGATTGACGAGCATATCTTCATCATTTCGTCTGACGACCCTTGGTACGGAGACATTTTGACTTACCTTCGTACGCAAAAATTTCGACCACACATCGATCGTGATGGACGCCGTCGCATACGACACCACGCCCCCCGATACCTCCTGATAGGGGATGTACTTTACCGACGCAGCGTTGATACCATCCTACGCTGCTGTCTATCCCATAGTGAAGCAGAACAAGTCCTCAATGATTGTCACAGCGGTGCATGCGGAGGCCATTTCTCCGGCATGGCAACCGCCCAGAAAATCATTCGGGCCGGTTATTTTTGGCCATTATTGTTTACTGATTGCATCACCGCAGTCAAGCATTGCCAGAACTGCCAGCTATTTGCCCCCAAAACAAGAACCCCCCCCCGCCCCCCTTCATCCAGTCATCACCGTTGGACCATTCTGCAAATGGGCCATCGACTTTCTCGACTGCAACCCCACGTCAGCTGGTGGTCACAAACACATCGTTGTGGCTGTAGATTATTTCACCAAGTGGGCAGAAGCCATGCCGACTTATAATTGAAAAGCCAACACTGCAGCACGGTTTTTCTTCAACCACGTTATCGCTCGTTTCAGAGTGCCCAAGCAACTAGTCTCTGACCACGGCTCTCACTTCGAAGATGCTGTCTGGAAGGAATTATCAACCATGTTGAAATTCGAACACCATTTCTCCTCCGCTTACTATCCCCAAGGAAACGGCCAAGTCGAAGCGATCAATAAAATTTTGAAGACCATTCTCCAACGTACTGTAGACAAGCACAAATCCAATTGGCACCACATGCTCTTCCCGGCACTATGGGCCTACCGCACCTCAACCAAAACCGCCACCGGTTTTACCCCTTTCCATTTAGTTCACGGTGTCGAATCCGTCCTCCCTATTGAGTGCCAGATCCGAGCCTTACATATCGCCGTTGAACTCCTACCGGACACTTCCCCGATCGAGCAACGTTTACTACTCCTAGAACAGGCCGATGAAGATCGGCGCACAGCCATTCAAAACATGGAAGCAGCTAAACAACGATCGAAACTAAGTTACGACAAACACGTCCACCCAAGAACCTTTTCTGAGGGAGACCTTGTCCTCGCTTACGATCAAGCTCATGATAAAACCGTCTATGTGGCAAGGCCCCTATATCATACACACCTGCCTTGGGCAGGGGGCATACATTCTGACCGATTCAGAAGGCAATCCCCTACGCAACCCACGCAACGGGTTGTACCTTAAAAGATTTTACCCATAGAAAATCTGATGGACACCATCGTCCATTTTAGTATAGGCATACTTTCTTTGTTCACAAAAAACTCAAAAAACCTAAATATTTGTTTTTCTTTGCATGACCACAGATGGAACCTCTTCCACTCTGCCATGTCGGTTTCGCTGATGGTGCAAGCCGTTGGTCTCCCAATCTCGCCTCCGCAGCTTGGGTAATATACTCCCCTTCACATGAGTTAATTCACGTTGACGGAGTATGTCTAGGTGCCGCTACCAATAATCAAGATGAATACGATGCTGTGACCGGTCTCCTGGCCGCTGCTCTCCAAATGAGCATCCGTCACCTCAACATTTTCTTGGACTCACAGCTCCTAGTTTCCCAGCTCAACAATGATTACCAGGTACGCGATCCCTGTCTTTTCAGAAAATTCCTGCGCACTAAACAAATGGTTAGACAGTTTGCATCCATTTCATTCAAACATGTCCCAAGACACCTCAATAGTGTAGCAGATAATATGGCCAACAATGTCCTCGACTGGCACACCAGTCACATCACGACATATCCATAAACAAAATGCATCCACGTGCATAATATGTGCCTCCACGGGCATATCTATAAACAAAATGCATCCACGTGCATCACATGTGCCTCCACGGGCATAAAACAAATAACCAAATAATGCATCCACATGCATAACATGTGCCTCCACGGGCATATATAAATCAACAAACATACTGCATCCACGTGCATAACAGGTGCCTCCACGGGCATATACAAAAGATAAAGGTGCATCCACCTGCATACACGACAATATATCCAAATATATATCCACATATATATATAAATCAAATAGTCAACATGTCATAAGTGCCCTCAGCACCCGATATACAAAAAATACATCTGTCATACAAAAAATGCTTCCCCATATGCTCATCAGCATTTGGGGGCAGATACAGTATCGTCTACTCAGCTGGATCCCGAGGATCGTCAGGCTCCTCCTCCGGCTCCTCCTCCGAATCCTCCGTCGCTGGCCCCGCCGGGTCATGACGAGCCCGAACGCTCCGCTCTGCCGGCCCCGCTGGATCGTCCCGCAGATGTATCCTCCCCTGAGCTGGCCCTACCGGATCATCCCGTCTATCATCCCTGTGCCTCGCCACGAACACCGCTGTCCTCAATAAGAGCGACTGCCACTCAGGCGGCGCACCGAAACAACCCTGCAAAATACCCCAATCCAGGTCTCTCCAACCATCCTCGGGAAGCCCAGCTAGGATCTCGGCAAAAGTCCGTCGGACACCATCTATGGCGTCATCACGAGGGCCAACCCCTCGCCCACGAGCTGCAAATACTCCACCACGCGGAGGAGGTACAGGTACAGGTGGATGGGCGACCACCATCGCCCGCCCCTGCCGAGCCACGTAGTCAGGCGGTGGCACTGGACCCACATCTGCACAAAGCAAGTAAGCCATCACATACTATACAACAATAATCATCAATGATAAATCATACAGCATATGATATAATATCAAATAAAACACAAACATACCGTCTAAACTCCAGGCCTGTCCTGGGGCACGAGGCATCTCTGGGTCACCTCGGTAATCCATGCCGGCATAGGGATAGTCCTCAATCACCAGAGGCATCTGCTCCCATTGCTGATAAAAATCCTCCGTGAAGTAACCACGGACACCACCGCCGCCACGGGGCATCATCTGCCCCCACCTCATCATACGAGGCTCACTCGGAAGACCAGCACGAATGGGTACCCGTGGCCGCAAGGTCGGCACCCGCTCAAAGAAAAAACAGCATAAAAACGAGGCATAACAAAACTCGCCTCCCTCTCTAATGGCCTTGTCCAGATCTCTCCGGACACCAGCCAGGAACATCTGCGCCCAGGCATAATAAGTACCCTGAAGAACGGAATCCACCATCATCGTCTGCCCCCCAGACATACGATGTGGTGCAGCAGCACCCAATATCCGTAGAACGCAAGCCCCAACAGCTCGCATATCCCACTCACGCAGGGATCACAGACTAATAGAGCTGTTTTGTAAAACAGCATCATCAGAACAGAAAGTTTGTAAAAGGTCCTCCATATCTATACCTGGAGGCAACCTCGGCATGATATCACCCACCTCACCCAAGCGAGGCAACCCAGTCAAAAAATAAACATCCGTGAGAGTGATCTCTAACCTCTCACCACCAATGATAAATGCACCCTCCGCCGGCACCCACCACTGCACAAGCCTGTTCAGGAGCCGTCTCACTGAACGTATAGGCGGGATCTGAGCGAACTTTAAAAGTCCGCTCATAGCCAGAGTCTGTCTCACCCCTGCATCAGTCTCAATCCTCAACATAAGATCACCATCGATCTCCCTCTCCCGCCACGAGGACTGAGGTCTCCTCAACATCCTGCCAGGAAAACAGAAGAAATTTTTAGCCCCAGCATAAAAATTTTAGAAAAATCCCATCGCGACTTTTACACAGAAAGCCACGATGCCCATCGCGGCTTTTCCACAAAAAGCCGCGATGACCATCGCGGGATCCATGAAAAAACCCGCGATGAACATCGCGGATTTTGGCCGGACAGTCGCGATGAACATCACGACTATCCCCCATGAACTCGCGATGAACATCGCGGGTTCCGACCTCACAGTCGCGATGAACATCGCGACTGTGAGCCTAGAACCCACGCGGTTCATCGCGGGTTCAGCCCCGAAACCCGCGCGGTTCCACGTTGGAGAGTCAATGTGGAATTTCGCGGCCTTCGGGGGCACGCCGCCAAACAAAAAAGACATAATTGACAAGGTTAAGGGAAATAGAGTTACCTGCAACTCGCTGAATCGAAAACCAACGGTGAAATCTCCCGGAAATCGAGAAAAAGCTCTGACAGCTCTATCAAACTCGCACGTAACAATGTCAAGTTATTTGGGCCCCACCCCCTATTTATAGAAATTCCACCAATTTTCCAACAACCATTGCGATATCATACGAATTCCATTTCTCAAACCGTTGGTACCGTTGGAATCAGCACCGCGAGAACTTCATACAGGTTCCTTCCTTTTTCCGTTTTCACGGGGTCCATTTTTTGACCATTTTTTGGCCTCTCTAGTGGCCTCGGTTTGCGTGCCACATCGGCCGTTCTCTGTTTTGGACGTGCCTTATATCACCGGATTCAGTTTTCCGCGCTCGTGATGACGCTTGAGATCATTTCTCGCTGTCACGTCCCGATTTTCAGGGCATTTTTTCCATGCCCCCTCGTCACCTTGGTTTGCGTGCCACATCGGTCGTTCTCCGTTTTTGGCGTACCTTGTATCACCGGATTCAGTTTTCCGCGCTCGTGATGACGCTTGAGATCATTTCTCGCTGTCATGTTCCGATGTTCAGGGCATTTTTTCCATGCCCCCTTATCACCTCGGTTTGCGTGCCACATCGGCCGTTCTCAGTTTGGGGCATGCCTTATATCGTCGGATCCAGTTTTCCACGCTCGTGATGATGCTTGAGATCATTTCTCGCTCTCACCTTTCGATTTTTCGGCCATTTCTTCCATGCTCCCTCAATGCCTCAGTTTGCGTGCCACATCGGCCGTTCGCCGTTTCCGACAATCTTTATGTCACCGGATCCAGTTTTCGCACTGATGACGATGCTTGAGACCTTTTCTCGCCCTCATCAATCCATCTTTGTTCGGTATAATTTTATCCCTTTTTCGGGTCGAGCAACCCCTTTTGACGAAAAAGGCACTTAGGGAGTTTCTGTTAAGCTCTTTTCTGATTCTGAAAACAATGAAAAGATCGCCGAGCAATCTTGCTTCCTTTCATGCTCGCTAAACGTATCTGAAAAGGTGTCTACCTGGTATAAGTTTACCCCTTTTCTGGACCTTGTAGACTAATTACGAAAAAGGTATACTCTAGTCACATCGGCTAGAAGAGTTCTCCATCCGCATCATTTTATGCTTTTTCGGGCCTGGGAGACTAAACTTACGAAAAAGAAACACCAATAGAGTCCACTTACCGTTTTCAGACTCTCTAAATATGAAAGCAACCATGAGCATGAGCCGTCCTGGGCTCACAAAATCCACAGGACCGTACCAATTCAGAGCACACTTTTATCCCTTCTTGGAGCTCATTAAAACTACGAAGAAGGAATCAATGGTGCCTCTTGGTGCCACGACAGATCAAATCTACTCATCAGGCAGCTTCCCCATTTTGGTCGCCTTTGTTCAGAGTATTCTGCAGTATGTCACCTTGATAATCCCTCGACGGCACCTATCAGCTCGTCCTCCCCCCCAGAGTCAATATATACCATTCAGTCAAAGCAATGATCCCCACACCTACAAGTCAGTTCCCTACGCTGCCAGGTCAACCATGTCATCATGCTTTGAACAAAGGAAGTTTGAGTCTACCCATTTTTTGACCCAGTTATTTCCCATTCCCACAAGTATGTCAGTCCTACCATCAGTACTACAACACTTCAGTTCTACACCTCGTGCTCCTATCAAGGAAACATCATTGCCTTGTTAGTTGCTGGTCTCCCTCTGTCGACGACAACCACATTGATTCCAGAGGATAGACCGAGAGGTCCCTGTGTCTTGGACTCATTACCATTTATGATGAGTGCCTACGAATCATTTCGAGAGGAATCCTCAATGCCTCTCCGAATGGTTGTTTCTCACATGCTCGACTTCAACACCTTGATCGCATCGTTGAGACTCGCACAGGGTATTGGTCCATTCAGTTATTAGTCGAAGACCCCGGATACCACCTGGCTCCTCCACATTTGAGAGCCTACCTATGGATACAACCAGTTACATTTTTTCTATAGATATCCGGGTTGCGTATGGCGACAGTATTCAGATGTACCCCAGTTTTATACTCCCTCGAGTATACAGATACAAATACTTCCCAGAGATGGCTCACAGTCATTAAGTCCATACAGATGATTGAACACCTTCAGTTTCAACAGTTATTCCAGTGTATCAGTTATTAAGATCAGCCATGATCACGAGTATATCCCACAATAATGTCCCCTCTGGACCATTATGATGTACCAGTATATTTCTTTACGTATTAGATCCGCCTTCTTGGGACTAATTGTTTTGTATATGTCTTGATACGAGCATGGGAATGCCCGCCTCGTCCTTCATCAGAGATTATACCTCATTCATATTGAGGCCATGTAATATTTTTTGTTTTTTGCAGCTTCCAAGGGCCGTGGCTCCAGTCTCCAACCGGTCTCTTCTCTCCCCTAAACCCCATAAAAAAGGACAAAGAACTATGATGTCTATCAGCCATACGATGAGCTCCCGCCCTCACACATCAAGGGGCAATCTGTTAACACCTAAAAAGTGCTCACTAGCTCATTCCCTTATTCACATGACCCATTTGTCCACTTTTCCACCATCTGAGCCCCTGAAGCCAACAAAAGGTCACCAAAAGACCTTAGTACACCCCTTTTTTCCATTAAAAAAGAGTATTTTTCCAAGAAAATCATAAAAAACCCTCAAAAAGGGTCCAAATTCCCAAAAATATTAAAAAGGGAATTAAAATATTATTTTTATTCAAAAAAGGAAAAAGGAGGGAAAAGTACCTAAACCATGTTGGTCAATACCATTTGGTTTCCACAAAACCACAAATGGTATTCCCCACCACCAAAACCTATAAAAAGGTGGTAGGGGCTCCTCATTTCACATCCATCCATTATCTCATCCTTATGCTGCTAAAATCTCCCTTGAGCATTTTAGCCATTGCAAACCACATTGGAGAAGAGACCATTGGAGATTGGAGTTGCTCATCCTTGGAGCCATTCAACCTCATCATTAGAGGTATTGATTCCGCAAGCACTTGCTTGCCCCATTCTTTCAATACAAATTCATTATTTTACATTATCTTGTTCTTGATTTTAAATTATTTTTGTTATTTGCTTAATATCTTTGCATAGATCCATGGTTAGTCTTGTTTAATTAGTTTATTGTTATTTATTTCCATTGAAACTGCTGCTACTAGTTAGCAGGTGCCCATAGCACTAAGCCTGGTTGCAAAACCGGGCCAACAACTAGTGGCACAAGTTCCAGCAGAGACACCAGCTGTAGCAGAAGCTCTTAGGGAAGCAGGGGCACCAGCCCAGGGACAATCTACCTTTATTGTATTCGATAATTAAAATCCAGCACTCTCTCTTTTTTATTTTGTATATTTTAAGTATTAAAAGGACATCTGGATTTTCCTTCCCGTCCCTCTCGTGTACCATTTTGGGGATTTTTTTTCTTTTTTGTAAATTGGGCACTACAAGACAATCTAAAAGAATCTTGGCAGTTAGGGGATAGGTGGCAGCTCTTGGAGCATTTTGTAATGCTACATATAGATGATTAGGGGAGAATAGAAGGGACTTTTGACAGGTGAAAGGACACTCTTTTTGTGTACGTGAACTATTTCTGCTACATGAATAAGAAAATCGTTTTGGCCTATGGAAGCTAGTGCAACGTTTTTTTGCTTGGAATTGTGATGAATGATGGCTGAACTATTTCTGCATTTTTCATATACATTCAGTGAGATCTTTCCTAGCTTTTGTGAACTAATTCTATGCTATGAATGATTTTATTTCTTTCACAAAAAAATTATGTGCTATATGAGCAATGAAATGTTTTAATTAAATCAAATCTATCTTTGATATCTTTTATTTTATGCTGGAAATGCATCTTTATGATTAAATAGATATCTGTGAGATATTTAGATGTTTCTTTCAGTTTATTGCTCATACTTTCAGTTTGCTCCTTCAAGGATAGATTAGATTTGCTTAAATCAGTTTTAGATTATATTTGTTTCAATTGCATGCACTTAGATTAATGCACTTGCATATCATCTTTAAAATTAAAATACATAAATGGTGGATGGGGCCGCAACCGGTACAAAGAATACAAATATTTAAATCTTACACGGTATCCAGAACCATTAACCGAACGGATTCCCAACACCAAACGGTGAGAGATCTAATTGGGCTTGCTTACCGGGGAGAATCCCTTGCTGATTGATGCTACGATTTTCGAGGCATCAATAGTTTTTGGCGCTAGAAGGAGGGCCACCAGTGCATGGCTGGCAGAGGAATTTATTCCAGTAGAAAAAATCCCATTGAAGACCCGCTTGGAACAACTATCCCAGACATCTCCGATCTGGAATCCAGAAATCAAGAAAACCCAAATTCTGAAACTGAACAGCAAGAAACATTATATTCTGTCCCCTTTGAAGAAGTAAATTGTTTTAGAAGACACACTCGATCTTACGTTAGGAGCCTTGGCAGATTAACTACTGTCCCTTTATTGCCCAGAATAAGAGCTCCTAGGAAAGGAACACAGTACACAAGAGATTCCGTTTTAGTTCAGAATCTAGAAGAGTTATTGGATTTATCTTTAGAATAAATCACTGAACCTTTTAACAAAGTCCAACCCGAAACTCCCACAAATCAAGAACAACCACACACTCAAAGGCATACTCCTCATAATTCACCGCCACACACACCACCACGTTCTCCACCAAGAGTCATGGCTGTGCCTGCATGGAGAGCAAGAGGAGCATTGAATTTATTTGGGTCATTCCATGATTTTCCCAAAAACCCAGAAAAGGTTTTGCCTAAATACGATCCTGGGAAAGGAATTTCTGCTGAAGATCATCATAAAAGTTTTTATTTAGCTCTGAGTCTTCTTAATGTAGAACATGAAGATGTAGTCTATCGTCTTTTTCCTTATACTTTCGAACCAAAAGTATCTTCTTGGTACTTTAGCCTACAAGTTAGCTCAATAGTAAGTTGGGAAGATTTTGAAAAATGTTTTTTAAAGAAGTATGGAAATCAAAATATAGTAGCTACTCTTATGAAATAATTGTTATCCATGAGAATGGGAAAAAATGAGAAAGTTCAAGAGTTTAATCAAAGATTTATGACATTGTTAAATAACTTTAGTGATGCAACAAAGCCCGCTGAGGAATGTTTGGTAGAATATTATACAACAACTCTTAAACCCCCTTTAGCAATGTTTGTCAAAAGAACAAAAAATATTACCTTAACGGAAAAATTTGAAAAAGCCAAGAAGGTAGAAGTGGAAGTTGATAGTATTTCTAAACATTCTCTCGATATGGAATCAAAGCCAACGGCCGTTAAAAAACCTTTTTTGTTAACTAAGGATAAAGACGAACCCTCAGTTGATTTAGAAAATGTTATAAAAATGATGCAAAAACTCTCTAATAAAATTATAGATCTAGAGAAAGACAAGGCAACTAGCTCTTCAAAGCCACCTTTCAAGCCATTCTATAAGAAAAGAGAAGAAAATGCATCGCCAACCCCACCGGTAAATAATTCTGTTGTGCTAAACTTAAATGAAATAGGCATGGACCACTTATGTACCTTTCACCAAGAACAACACTCATAAAAAATTTGTCCACAGTGGATTAACTCAATGAGTTTGGTAATGAATCAAATGTTAGATGCACAAATGCCTGAGCAAACAAACCCTCAACAAGAACAAATTCCTGAGCGGGAAGAATCCGCTCCAGACACCACAATGATCCTTTGGGACTGGACTCCTACCCAAGAACCATCTTTTGAAGATTTTGTTGACGAAATACAAGAATCATCTATTAATGTCACTACTAGAAGTAAAGGCCCGGTGCTTGATCAAACAGTAGATGTGCCTAAAGCTAAATCTGCAAATCAAATACCAAAACGGCACATAATTGTCATCCCACCCCAGCCTAAGACAATTCCAGCAGTAAACCCCGCAATGACAAAGGAATCAACGCAGAAATACCCAAACAACCAAATGCTTCTTCAAACAAAATAGAAAGTCAACCCAAAGTTTCGAAAGAAGGTGACATGGGCTATGCCAAAATCGAGGATATTAAAAAAGCAAATGCTAATGTCTCGATATTCGACATGTGTAGTCTACCCCAACAAAGAAATAAATTGTTGGAAGCCTTTGATCCACAAACAAGCACTCCATCTGGAAACACTAAAGTAAACCCAGAAATAAATGAAGCTAGTATCAGTGGGAAATCAAAATCTCATACTATGTCATTTCTCTTAACTTTTGAAATCTTTAATCATAATGTGCATAATTGTTTTGTAGACTCTGGTGCCAGTTCGAATGTCATGCCTTTGTCTATTTGCAAAAATATTAATGGACAGCCTATCCCAGCCCCATCTCAAATCATACAATTAGACATAACCACTATCAAAGTCATTGGTGAATTGAAAGACATACTTATTAGGTTGTTAGCTGATCCGAGGGTGTGCCAATTCATTGATATAATGGTGGTCGATATTATTGAGGCTTACAGTTTAATCTTGAGTAGGGACTGGTCGACAAAACTAAATGGTTACTTCGCCACAGATTGGTCTCACATGTGGTTACCTTATCAGAATAGGAAAAACCAAATCAAAATACTGAGAGAACCTCACATGAAACAAAATGTCACTCAGTTAGAGGAAAAAAATGAAGTTGTGACCTTTTCATCTTCAGTTTTGGGAAATTATTTCCTAGAAATTGAACCCAAAAATTATCAATCAGAATATGTTAGCCATGTTTCAGACAAATAGTCCGATCTCCTTCATTTTTCATGGATTGATGATATCAATTGTAACATAGTAAATTTAGTTACTAACTTAGATAATAATGGCATTAACTTAGTTAAAGAAGAAAGTACTTTTGGACTCTCTACTTTGATGGCTCCAAAACTCAAGAAGGATCTGGAGCCGGTTGTGTTTTGATTGACCCCAATAGAAATAAACATTTTTTATCTTGTATATTAGAATTTGAATGTACAAATAATACTGCTGAGTACGAAGCTCTGATCCATGGATTAAAAAAAGCCATTGGTTTGAATGTAAAATTTTTGAAAGTCTTTGGTGATTCGGAAATAGTTGTCAGAGAAATAAGGAATACAATTCATTGCCTTTCACCACACTTAAAGGGCTATCAAGCTGAGGTTTGGGATCTGATTTCATGTTTTGATGCTTTCAATATTAATTTTGTTCCTAGGTTGAAGAATGCTGTAGCTGATTTGTTAGCAACCTCTGCTTCCAGATTAGTGCTCACTAATAACAAATGCTCTATTGAATTAATTTTCAGGCCCTCTGTTCCGGATAATATTACAAATATCAGGGTATTTGATGATGATGATCAAATTATTGGTTTCTTAACAAATGAAGATGTCTTCCAAGAGGCCATAATAGATGAAGAACAACATGATTCAAAATTACAAAATAAATATACTATAAAGGGAAACTTCATGCCCAAAGGGGTGAGAACTCTTGAAGCGTTGTTTGACTTACAGAGCAAGTTCAGAAGACCTAAACTCACAGCTCATCCACGCAGCATGATTTAATAAATCTAGGCACGCAAGCTGAACCGAAATATATTAATCTTGGTAAGTGTTGTACGTTGGGTGAGAGAAGTAAATTCATCAAATTGTTCCAGCAATATAAAGACGTGTTTGCTTGGACCTACAACGATCTGAAAACATATGATACCCACATCATTCAGCACATAATACCAATGAAGGAAGGTGTCAAACCTTTTCAGCAACAATTAAGAAGGATGCATCTGACACTCGAGCCCCTAATTCAGAAAGAGTTAAAAAAATTGTTGGATGCCAAGATTATTTTTGAAGTCCGGCATTCTAAATGGGTGGCTAATTTAGTTCCCGTGCGGAAGAAATCAGGAGAAATCAGACTGTGTGTAGATTTCCTGAACTTAAATAAAGTTTCCATTAAAGACAACTATCATGTGCCCCCAATGGAACAAATTTTGCAAACGGTGTCAAGATCAGAACTATTCTGCCTACTAGATGGTTTCTCCGGTTATAACCAAGTGCTAGTAGCGGAAGAGGACCGGCTCAAAACCACTTTTCGTACAAAGTGGGGAACCTTTGCATATCGAAGAATGCCTTTTGGCTTGATAAATACAAGAGCTAATTTTCAGCGAGCCATGGACATTGCTTTCAGAGGATTGGGTGGTAAATGTATAGTAGTTTACTTAGATGATGTGACAGTTTTCTAAAAAAAAAGGGAAAACCATGTTTTCCACCTGAAGCAAATCTTTGATCGCTGCAGGAAGTATGGTATCTCTTTAAACCCTAAGAAAAGTGTTTTCGTTGTCCTTGAAGGAAAGCTCTTGGGTCACATTATTTCAAAGGAGGGAATCTCGATAGATCAAGAGAGAGTGCAAGCCATCAGCAAGATTCCCATGCCCCATAGTAAAAAATCTATGCAATCATTCATGGGCACCATTAATTTTGTTCGAAGGTTCGTGCCAGATTTTGCTCAAATCGTTAAACCTTTGCAGCAAATGGTTAAGCAAAGTGTACAATTCAAATGGACAGACTTGGAGAAAGTTGCATTTAAAGAAATCAAGGCTTCCATAGCTAATGCATTTTCTTTAAGAAGTCCATATTTCAAAAAGGATTTTATCATGTACACCTTTGCTTCTGATAACTCTCTCGCAGTTGTGCTCACTCAAAAGGAAGAATCAGGAGATGAACACCCAATTTCTTTTATGAGAATTGGTTTGCAGGGCGCTGAACTGAACTACCCCGTGGTAGATAAGCGAGCATATGCAGTTTTCAAAGCGGTAAAGCAGTTCATGTCATATATTCTAAAAAATAGAACTAAAGTCATAGTTCCTCATCCCGTTGTCAGATCTCTTTTCGTTCAGAAAGAATTAGGAGAAAGGAGAGGAAACTGGGTCACTGCTCTTCAGGAGTATGACTTGGAATTCAAACTTGCCACTATTATCAAAGGTCAAGGATTATGCAAATTGCTTACTGAAAATCGAGTTGATGAAGAGCTGGATTGGAGGAATGAAGCCGAGCTGAACATGATCGATGTATGTCCAATTTTTACAGCTCCCGAGTCTTGGTACAGGGACCTAGTACACTATTTGCAGTCAGGTTATTTGCCGGAGCACTGGAGTTCGAAGCAAAGAAGGGCACTCTGTTTGAAATCAGCAGCTTATCAAATTATTGAAGGAGTACTCTCTAGGAAGAATTATGATGGCATATTGTTCAGATGTTTAGAGAAAGAAGATGCAAGCAAAGTGGTCAAAGAATTACACGATGGCCCTGATGGGGGACATTATTCTGGAGAAAATACAACTCACAAAATTCTTAGAGCTGGGTATTATTGGCCCACCCTTTTCAAATATGCTCACGCCTATGCCAGAAATTGTGATGCATGTCAAAGGAGTGCTGGGCAATTGCCAAAAGCAGTAGGTCCTTTGCAACCAGTTATCATCTCTGAACCATTTGAACAATGGGGCATAGATATTATTGGTGAGATAAACCCAAACTCTTCGTTACTGCATCGGTACATTCTAACAACTACAGATTATTTCACAAGATGGGTCGAGGTTGTCCCACTGCGTAAAGCAAACAAGGATGCAGTTATCAAGTTCCTGGAAGAGAATATCATTGTTACACCTCAATATTACACATTACGTATTAGTGTCGCATCCTTGCATTACCGACCTAAATGACAGTTTCCCTTAAAGATCATCTGAACATCCAGAGTGAAAACCATTGACTGAACATTGAAAGAAAAACCTTTTTCTGCCATCTGCCAACCCAACTTATCCCTGTTTGTGAGCACTACCGCTCCTTGCACATCTACAGGGACGCGGTAGTCAACACTACCGCTCTTTTCTCCTTCTCTGGGGCACGGTACTACCGCGTTATGCTTAGTGTTAGGGGCACAGTAGTCTGAAATTAGCCTTTTTTCCTTGGACTTTGGGATCTCAACCTTCGAGGAGATTTTGTTGGGATTACCACCTTTGGTTCGATCCTAACTCCCTCTTTGTTTTGCTGGCCTGATCCACTAAACCCTCCATAGATCCACACTTCTCTCTTTGGTTAACCTTCCCATGTGCTATAAGAGAGAAGATTTCCATGGGCCAAGAGGAGGACTTTTGGGGCATCAAACCTATGATCTTCAAACTTCTATAGAGATAGCTAGAGGAAGCACTTGGAGCTGGAGGATTGGCTTGGATATCTAGCAACCTTTGTAAGCACTCTTCAAAATTGTAATAAAAGATAACTTGTCTTGTTTTTTCCATTTCATGTGTATTGTATAAATCTTTGATATGAAATGTATCTATTTTAGATTTGAACTTAATCTTTCCGTCAAGGTATTTGGAAGCTTGCATGCTTGTCCTTTGTTTTATTTCAACAGGTTCTACATTGGAGCTTTGGGATCAAGAGCAAGAAGCGGGACAAACGTCGAATTGGAAGGTGAGTTATGTCTTTCATCTCTTCTGAATGCATTTAATCTTGTTGTGAAGATTAGTTCAAGAAATCAAGGTAGCATTTGTTTCATTTTTTGTCTTAGTATAGAGTCAGTACATCCTGCTTTATCTTGAGAGAGTTTCTACCTATCCATAGGGAGAAATATCTACAACAATCATAACCAAGTTTGGGGTTCCAATTTCTCTAGTCTTTGATAATGCTCCTTATTTTTCGTCAATGAAGATTAACGAATTCATGTATGGGAAAGGAATTAAACCACATTATTCATCCAATTACTATCCCCAAGGAAATGGATTAGCCGAGTCCACTAATAAAAATATCATCTGAATCCTTAAAAAGACTGTAATTGAAAATCAGAGAAGCTGGCACACAGCCCTCCCTAATGCTCTATGGGTAGACAGAGTCACTCCCAAGAATGCCTTAGGCGTTTCTCCATTCACCCTGGTCTACGGCAAGGAATCCATGCTCCCTCCGAATATTCTACTCCTGTCCTTAAAGTTGTCCCAAGCCTCTCGAGGATCTAGCAGTCAAGCCCTTCAATCAAGAATCGATACCCTGCTAAAACTAGAAGAGTCGCGACAGAAAGCCAAAGACCAATTTCACCATCACCAAGACATAGTCAAAAGGTGTTTGATAAGAAGAAGTCTGGAAAGAGAAGTTTCGAGGTAAGTGACTTAGTTCTGAAGTGGGATCACCAGCATGATGGTAAAGGGATGCATACAAAGTTTCAACACTTATGGCTTGGCCTTTACCAAATTTCCAAAAAGCTTGGCCCGTCAATTTATAAACTGAAAGACCTGCAAGGAGAGGAGGTAAAACTCCCTCTCAACGGCCTCGCCTTGAAGCAATATTTTGCATAGGTCCTATTTGGACTTTTGTACATAAATAAAGCTTTGTTTTGGTTTTCTTTCCTTGGTTGTTTCCTTTTTCTTTCATTTGTAATTGCTTTTGATAACCTTTTAGTATGCTAATTAGCTTGATTTGTTTTCTCTTGTTTGTTTTTTCCCTTTTGTTTGAATCCTTTGTTTAAATAAAGCTGAGATCAATTTTGGTGTAGTGGAGAGATAAGACTCCAGGAAAAACTCAAAAGGATGGTCATGAAGAAGCTCACTGATCAAGGGAATATATGTGTGTCTTTTTTTTCACTTAATGGTTTCCCAGAATGCAAAGATCCTTTTTCCGTTTGGTCAATGTAACCCCTGTCAAAAAACTAAGATTCAAAATTTCCTTCTGACTATCTTAGGGCCCCATTCACTCTAACAATAATGACTGTCTCAGGAAGTTCACTATGATGGACCCACGGAGAGGAAGCATGTCTGACAGATGTATGGTATTTAAAATGATCCCATGCTATAAGTAAAATCCAAAAGGCTTATATCAAAGAGTCTGGTTTCCAGAAATTCTCGCCTCAATTAAAGCATGGCCGTGAAAAGCAAAGAAATCTTCAAGTCAGAGAAGCTGCTCAAATAAACTAGCCCAGCAAAGGTTCTTCTTCGTCCATGAAGCATGAAAATAAAATGAATCCTTCACTCACACAAAAGGACATTATGGATTGAAGAACCCACATCAATTGTTGAAAGCAGAGGAAATTCATTTATGGAAGGCTCAAACGGAAAAAGTCGTAAATCAAAGAAACATCCAAAAGGATGCAAATAGCATGGGAATGAGGAACAAACGAATATGTCTGTGAGATATTTTTACAATCCTGTGGAGTCTTATAACAGTAAGCTTTTGAAAGGCATATTTTTAAAATAAACGTCACATTTTGGCCCTTAGAGAGTGATAAGGAAGACTGAGTCAAAGTTGCTTTTTCCCTCATCACCATTATGATAAGAGTGATCACTGCATTCTCAGAAGCTGAACTATGAAGACATTTTTTTGCAATGTAGTCGACACTCTGTAAGTTTTATGACCATAAGATGAGTTTTTTTTAGAGATCTATGTTTGCCAGTGAATCGCCATTTGTTGTTGCTGCAACATCCCCCCAATGTTTTGTAAACATTGGGGCCCCTCCTTTATTCTTAAGAGAAGGAAAATTTGCCTAGAATTCAAAGACATCAGAACCTTTCCCTTACTTAGTTTCTTTCAGAGAAAAGCCTCGCGCTTTCTTCCTTTGAAGTTGCTTTTGTTTTTCTAACTAAGTCAAACTCACACTTTTGTGCCGAAACTGCGGAAGAACTCGCCTAGTTCTTCTGAAACTGCGAAAGAACTCAGACAACCCTGCCACAACGAAAGAAAAATGAGTAAATCAAATCTCGTGCGGAATAACTCGCACATCTCTTCCGCAACGGCGAAGGATCTCGCTAAGTACTTCCAAAATGGCGGATCACCTTGCTCGGTTACGAAGTTTCTCTATCTTTCGGAAAAGTTGTGTGAGTTTTATCCAGAACCTTTTCCACCAAATTTTCCGCAATGGTGGAAAAACTCAGCTAAACGTTCCGCGATGGCAGATGGAGCCAGCTAAGTTGTACGATCCATGACTTAACACACTTCCCATGACGAAGTTCCTAGCTTCATTTGCGAAAGAACTAAGCTAACCTTCCCACAACGGAAATACAAACTCACGAAATGTTGTTGCAACGGTCGGGAGAGTTAGCCGAATTTTTCCGGTTTCGAAGGTCGCAATTAATACCAAGTGTGTCAATTTGACCTCATCCGTACGCGGCATTAACCCCATTTTAATTATCCAACCACCCTATTAATGACTCGTAAATGCCTAATTGCTATAAGTAGGGTTTAAACCCCATTTTTCTCCATTGTTTCATTTGATTGGAGACCTGTTTTTCGATCCTGTTCGAGACTAAGTGAACCTGCTCTGTGTTCGCTAGCCTTGCAGCGACGCTGCCATCTTCAACCCAAGCAAAATATATCAGGTTGGTACCCTTCAAGCCTTGTATCCTGAATTGTAATGGTTAGTTCTTCATCTTTTTGAGGTGAACGCCATAGTCATAGTTCTTTTGATTATCCAAGCCATTTTAGACTTTGCAGTGTTATTCATTTTCATCATAGCTGAAGTCGACCCACACCCCTATCCAGCTAAAAACATTCGAGCTTAATTTCATTAGAACATAGAAGTTCAAAGTTGGGACTTTATCACCTATCACATATTTGTTAAGAAATTCTGCAGCATACCTCTTCCCCGTGGTGAAGTTACTAACAGTGTGAAGTTAGAGTCGGTCGCATCTACCCTTGTGAGAATATCTTTTGTGTTCCTATCCTGCTACTATTTTTTCCCATGCCATTTTTATGAAGCATATTGTTCTCATGGGAATGTATTATTATTGTGTTCACTCCTATATCTTTTAGAGACACTTGTTATATTCAAAATGTTAGTCTAGTAAAGGTTTTCTGCGTCGAGAAAGTATCTTATATACTTACGCATGATTTTGGACAGGTTTTAAGTCAAAATGCCTAAAGGTGGAAAAAGAAAGTCAAAGGCAATCGAACCAGAACCAGCTGACATGTGAATAGAAACTCTATTTGAAGACACTAAGTGTACTACAGGCGTGCCTCCAGAATTCAAATGGGGAGACATATATCGTATGATAAGAGACTAGGAAATCCCTAAGGCACTTCTGGAAGAAGGATATCTGTACCAGAACATCAGAAAATCCTGCATATCTAAAGCAGCCACGCATCCCGAGCTTTTTCCTTGTTCAGAAGTAATTAGATGGATATTGCAGCATGCAGACGTTGGGACAAGAGTCCTTTACGACAACAAAAAGGAAGCCTTTGCATCATTTCATCTAGCCTACTTAGCAAGGGCTTATAAGCTACCTCGTCTGCAACAGCAGCTGAACGATGAATGGCTCGGGCAAATCAAGATGGATAATTTGGAGATGGCAAGGAAATTGCTAATTACAGGCAAATAAATTAGGAGGAAGGACAGTGACAAGTACGAGGTCCAAAACCTGAGGCCTCCTTTCTGGATGATTGCTCTCATGATGAGTAGAATCTTTGGTATGGCTGATGGAACTGTTTTTAGGATCCAATGAGTCCCCATCATCCATTATGTGGTGTTCGAAGGAACAATTTTTAATTGGGCAGATATTCTCTCACATAGCCTATCATCAGCTATCACTGCTGCAAAAGAAGGGTTAGTGGCAAAGAAGTCAGAATTTTACATGGCTTCCTACTTAATAGATTGTATTTGGTCAAAGCGTCCTTTCTCAAATTTGGGCTGCTTTTGGGACCAAGCCAACACCCCAGTGTTCATTGCCTACAAAATGCTTTGGGACCAGAATTACAGGTGGAGCTACAAGCTTATTTGTGAAGAATTCATTATACCTTTATACGAGTTGATGTTTAACGAAGAACCCAATTGTTTATCTGGAAACGCCATGGAGGTCATGGAGAACTGCGGTGACTTCTATTTTTCAGAGGAGGGTACCTTTATAAGGATGTATGGAGGCTCTAAAGCCCCATATATCCTACCTAGATATGCAACTGATTACATAGTCCACAAGGAGGCAGTAAGGCAAGTCTTCCTGGACAGAGTTGGTGGTAACTTGTATAGGTCAAAGAAGGTTTCTTTCCCTCCTTTTCCTTTTTATGTTGGGGCTTATAAGTTTTCAAAATTTGCATCAACGAAATATTTTATTGCAGAACTGAAGGATTTTCACTTCGGGGAAAGGATCTTTCAAAGGAATGATAGGTGAGGCAAAGCTACAGAACATTGCAGGGAGATTCATGCCCACTTTGAATACACTCACTATTATGATGAAGAGGAAGAAGTGTATAGAGGGCTCAGTAACTTGACCGAACTACAAATTTGCCGACTCAGTAAAAGGGGGGCAAGTTCTAGCTCTGGTGTTGTCAAAGAAGCAGAACAACAACAAAGAAAGGAAACAGCAGAAGCCATTGAAGCTCTCTCTAGAGAAGAGCAAAGGCTCAAGGGAGAAGCCGAGAGAATCCAAAGAGAAGCTGCTGAAAGAGCAAACAAAGCTAAAGAGGATGAAATTCAGGAAGAAGAAGCTCGAAGGGTCCAAGTAGAAGAGGAAGAAGCTCGAAGAGTTGAAGAGGAAGAATGAATCAGATTGGAAGGAATTGCCAAACAGGTAGAAGAGGAAGCTCAGAGAAAGGCTGCAGAAGAGGAAGCACAAAGGAAAGCGGAGGAGGAAAACAAATTGAAGTAGGATGCTGAACCAAAGAGCCCAAACATGCAAGACATGGATGTGGACATCCCCATAAGAGACCTCCCTCTTCTCCATTTTACACCATCAAAGAGTAGTACGGTGTCCCAATGGGACAGGTTCGCTTATAACAAGAAGAGGAAATCCATTGTTAAATAAACAGTGACTAGGATGAAGAGACCTTTTCAACCAGATATTGTCACCAAACATGAAACCACAATCATGCAAGGCACTCAGCATGCACACAAACTCGTGGCATCTATTTCTATGGCCTCTGTTCAAGCAACTGCCGACAATATCAACATTTTAGCAGACGAGTTAGAATTAGAAAAGGGGAGAGCTCGCCATTTGTAGGAAACTCTAGTCAAAGAACAAAAGTAATCAAATTTGATGATTGAGAAATGTGACACCGTTTTGTCAGAGAAGGGAGAACTAAACAGAAGATTGCAGCATCTAGAAGCTTAAAAGAGAGCTTTGGTGATACAAATGAGGACCCTGGAAGTAGAAAAGAACAACCTTGAAGGAAATAACCCGCAACTAGAATCCGAAAAGTTTGATGCTATTCAGCAGATTGAGGATATGAAAGAGAATATGGAGAAGTTGGAAGATGGCAGGGAATTGCTGGAACAATAGTTAGAACACGCGAACAACAAGGTTGGTGATATAAGTCCTTTCCACGAGCAAGCTTGTGAAATATTAAAAAGGATCCACAGGATTCAGGAGCTCATAACGGAAGAATTTTGCAAGCTAAAAGTAGTAGTGGCTAGAACCAAAGAAATTAATGCCGAAGCCACTAAGTGCAGGAGGAAATATGCACGCATTAGTGAAGACATTAAGAGACACATGGAATGGAGAGAAGGAAAGTCAGGGTTCCCGGCAAGCCTCCCTCTTAAATCCGTCTCTGGTTTTAAAGCAGATGTGCGCATTCTGTATTTTTGCAAAGATTGTGGAGTAAAGTTAAATGATGTTGATGAGCCCAATTTTCAGGTATTTAATGGACCTCTTTTTCCCACTGTCAAGCTCAAGCAATGGAGAAGAAACACACTCAATTGTGGGGAAATGTTTTACTTTAATTATTTTATGAAATTGTTTTTGATGGTTATTTTTGTATGTTGAAATGCATATGCAATGAACTAATTCTGTGGAAACCAAGCATGATTGAGTAGGTTCAGGGCAGTAAAGGATGAATGTGTAGAAGACTGAGAGATCACCAAGCTCGACACCCTGTTCCTGACTTATAGGGAACGCACAACAGTTCAAGGAGGCTCGGCATTTCAACAATTAGTTAGGATCAACATTAAATCATATAAATATGGACCTCTCGGGTAGCGAGAGACCCCTGCTGTTATTTTGAGAAAAACATTGTTTTAACGTTTTCTACCCTATCGATACTGCAAAGTACAGACCTTTGTTTTGACATGGATTTTATATTTTAATAAGAGATTGATGATTAAATCCGGCCAGCGTTTATAAGTTTTTATTCTCTCCTGAGTACGGGTTGGGGAGGGCCCCTCGAACACGTAGGTCAGGAGATTTCTATTTGCATGTATTTTTCCAATTATGCGTTTTACATTGATGAACAGTTATATTGCATATGGAAGCGCTTGAATGATTTATTATTGATGTAGTAGTTTATAATACATTATGTACTACATCAGAACAGTTTCAGTAGTCCTGTAGGTTCTTTCTTTCAACGCATATTTGAATCAACGATTGCATGTGTATCAGCTTTGCTTTTAATATCATGGTTTATATCTGAGGTTTTTGACTGTTTCACACCGTGATTAATCTCTTTAGTAATAGATAGATAGCTTGAAACGATTGCACTTCAATTAAGTCTTGGGATTTAAAATAGTTTAGATCAGAATTCTAGTTTTAGGCATCAAGTAATTACAGACCTTGTTTTCCCCAATATTAGACTAGATCTGTTATGGCATTTTCATTCTTGAGATTTACCATTCTGCATTAAGTAATTTCATAAGATCATCCCCTTCACTTTCAGCATTTTAATTATTTAAAATAGATTTACTGCTTTATTTCTTAGAACAGATTTACTGCTTTTGGTATCTTTATTTCTTAGAACAGGTTTACTGCTTTTAGCACTTTAATTCTTTTAATTAGATTTATTGCTTTCCAGTATTTAATTCCGTAGCATAACCAGTTTTACATATTTAGTAGGCAACCTTTAGAACATCAATACTGACATCCAACTATGACAGAGATTATCCTATAAGAGCACAGATAGTGCATGCACCTCTAAAGTTTGTACGTCCCCCGGGTTGACATTTAAAAGTAGGCTCTTAGTAAAGCTACCCTCATTAGGCATCCATATTGGGAGCTCAACACGTTTTGGTGCCTTTGTCGGGGGGGTGCTAAATATTTTAGGAGACATCACCTAAAAACCACAAAAAGAAAACAAACATTACATAAAACAAAAACATAAATACTTTTTTTTTTACCAATGAATGCCTCGTCGGCAAAGGGATAGGTTTGGCCGCTTTCTACCCAAGCATTCCATGAGCAACAACGGTAATAATAGTTCTAACCATTCTCAGTTTGAATTTCTACACTCTGAAAACGAAACTGACTCCACATACGATCCAAACAGAAGCAACTTCACTACCAATTATAGCTCAAACACCTCAATGACAAATGAAGAGGAGGAACCTAGGGAGCTTTTCACCTTTCCCATTAGCATACCTCTTGGAGATGCCAGAATGAAGAACATCAATCCTAATAATCTGCCAAACTTTCATGGGTTGAATTCAGAAGATCCTCACACATTCCTGTTTGAATTTGAGGTAGTTTGTAGATCATTTGATTACACCACTGATGCACAAAAGCTAAGGCTTTTTCCTTCCACACTGAAAGACCTATCACTTCGGTGGTTCATGATCCTTGAAGGAAATAGTATCTTTAGCTGGGATCAAATGAAACAGTCATTCTTAGAAAAATATAGGGACTACTGCAAGGCGAAAGATACTAGGGATGAAATCTTTAGGATGCAACAAAGAGATAGAGAGTCATTAGAAGATTATGCCCAAAGATTTCAACTCAGCTACAAACGAGCCAGCCATTGCACTTTGGATCCCGAATCACTAAAGCTTGTCCTTCTCAGAGGTGTAAAAGAGGAGAATTTTGAAATCTTAAATCTTCTTGGAGATGGAGATATATTCCAAAAATATTTTGACCAGATCTTGCAAATCTTCAAAAACTACTCAAGATCTAGGAAAACTAAGAATGGGACAAGGGATACACATACAACCACTATTGGATCATCATCCTCGGCACCAACACTTACAAAATATGATTTAGGAAACCTGCTGGATGACATGAAAAGTGACATACTGCAATCTATGGCCATGCAACTTGATGCTCTTCAAATAAAAAAGAAATAGGACGAAATTAACCAATCCTTGGCAGTATTCTGTCCTCGTTGTAGAAAGAAGCATGAGAAGGGGCAGTGCACCTTGAACACAATAGAAGTATGTGGTCTCTGCACCAATGACCATTCCACTGATAAATGTCCCTTCTTACCCTCATGTAAGGCAGCTATTCAAGACCCAGCAGCTGAAGGAGCAGTAGAATAGCTCTGCTTTATAAATCAGAGGAGGATTAATTTTGTTAGACTATATCAGCAAAGCAATCAAACTTACTATAATCAAGGATATCCAAATTGGAACTTTGCACTGACTCCATGGCAAGCACAGCCAAATCAAAACCAATGGCAACAAAACCAACAAACATATCAACGATCCTATCAACAACCATATTATCCACCGTCTTATCCTCAATACCCCCCACCTTTTCCATCCACCACAAATTATGCAAACCAGTACCCCCATCCATCAAATTGGAGGGTGCCATTACAACAGCCACTTATTATGCCACCCCCACAACCTCAACCACCCCCCAGACCTCCACCTATTCCATCCCAACCAATTCCAAATCCTAATAATAACAGACCCCCACAACATAAGCAGGCTTATAACATTGATATCACACAATTCCCAACTTATGTTGTAGACACCATAGAAATAAATGAAATAAACCTACGATCTGGAAAAACGTTGCAAAATACATCCCCACACAACATCCAAAAACTTGTACCTGAATCTCAATACCACACATCAGAACCCTATGTTCAGCATCTTGATGAACCAGAACCTCCCAAGGACGAGACCCAACCACTTCCACGCAACAGAAATCCCCCATTTCCAGAAAAACTTGTTCGAAGTACAAAAGAAGAAGAAGAGAATACAATCTTAAACGAATTCAAACACTTAAACATCCAAATCCTGATTTTACAAGCCATAAGGGATGTGCCCATCTACAACAAATTCATTAGAAAAAATTGCCTAAAGAAGCCAGGAAGGAGGAAGCGTGACCCACCAACTATTAACGTAGTGGGACAATTAGCCGATTTGATGTTGGGTGTCATAATAAACCCTAAATATCTTGATCCTGGTAATCCTGTAGTAAACATCACCATAAATAACAAACAAATAAATAAAAGCTTAATAGATTTGGGAGCTGCGATCAATGTCATGACTAAGGAAACCATGTTATACCTCGGACTCCAATCACTGGTCAGACCAACCACAACAGTACTCCAACTAGCAGACACGTCCACTGTGAAGCCCGAAGGAATGCTAGAAGACATTATGATCAATATCGAGTCCTGGGAATACCCAGCGGATTTTATAGTAATCGAAATCAAAAGGAAACTTAGTGGCTATCCAATTATCCTAGGTAGACCTTGGTTAGCAACTGCGGATGCTTACATAGGTTTCCGATCAGGAAACATGACAATCACCAGTGGACATACCAAAAAGAAAATCACAATCTACCCACCAGCAATGAAATCTGTAGAGTTAGAATATCAAAATTGGACTGATGATTACTAGAACACACCAAATTGCAACCTTTGACCTATCCTAACAATTGATGCTGCAATATCTTTAAAGGTAGTTGATGAAGATGGCCATATAGATAGATTTATACAAAATATATCTTCTAACAATCATGTTATTCAAGAATTTTTTTCTACAGAAACAGGTGACAGTTCAAAACAAAACATGGATGACTTATGGACAGAAGTACTCGAAGAACAAAGTGAAAAGGTAAAACTCGTGGAAATTCACCCTGGCAAATCAGTCAACATGAATTCCAAACTACAACCAGAGCAAGAAAAGAAATTGATGAAGATACTAGCAGAACAAAGTAAAGCATTTGCATGGACATATGCAGATATGAAAGGAATACATCCTGATATCTGCAAACACTACATTTACATCAAAGAAGGATCTACTCCTATCAGGAAACCACAACGAAGACTAAACCCTGCACTAAAAGCCATAGTCAAAGTGGAATTACAAAAGTTATTAGACACAGGATTCATCTATCCAATATCTGATAGTGAGTGGGTCTCACCACTAGTCATAGTGCCCAAAAAAGGAGGCAAATGGAGAATTTGTGTGGACTACAGGGAGCTGAATAAAGAAACAAAGAAAGATCATTTTCCACTTCCATTTATAGACCAGGTGCTGGATGCATTATCAGCTAACAAGTACTTTTCATTCTTAGATGGTTTCAGTGGGTACAACCAAATTTCAATACACCCAGCTGATCAAGATAAGACAACCTTTACATGCCCATGGGGAACTTATGCCTATAAGGTCCTACCCTTTGGCTTATGTAATGCCCCAACAACATTTCAAAGAGCCATATTGAGTATTTTCTCTGATTTTCTGAATGACAAAATGGAAGTCTTCATGGATGATTTCACACCCTATGGACAGAGCTTTGACCAGGCATTGAACAATCTTGAATTAGTATTAAAAAAGTGTATTGAAATGAGCTTGTGCCTAAGCAATGACAAATGCAGGATGTTAATGGAAGAAGGAATTGTTCTAGGACATCATATATCACAGAGAGGTATCGAGGTGGATCAAGCGAAAGTATCAGTAATCAGAACACTGCCCCCACCTATCAAACAAAGAGATGTGAGAAGCTTCCTTGGACAGACAGGGTACTACAAAAGGTTTATTGAGAATTATAGTAGAATTGTTGCCCCCATGTTTGCACTTCTCACAAAAGACAATGATTACATATGGACAAGCAACTGCATGTCATCCTTTGAAAGTCTTAAACAGAAAACCATCACAGCACCAATACTTCAAGGACCAAACTGGGAAATTCCATTTCACATTCACACAGATGCATCAGATAAAGCCATCGGATCTGTGCTTGGGCAAGAACAAGAAAAGAAACCCTATTCCATATACTATATAAGCAAAAATTTGGCTGGGGCAAAACTCAACTACACAGTCACAGAGAAGGAATTTCTGGCAGTCATACATGCAATCAATAAATTCAGGCATTACATTGCAGGATACCAAAGTTTTATCCATACTGACCACGCAGCGATCAGATATATTATGAACAAGCCTAATACCAGTGCAAGAATTATTTGATGGATGCTACTTCTACAGGAATTTGACATAGATAAACCAGGAAAGCATAATGTGGTAGCCGACTTTTGTCAAGAGTCACACATGGAAAAGATAACGAATTGGTTCACGATAACTTCCCTGATGAGCACCTTTTTTCCATATCAATAAGAAGCCCATGGTTTGCTGACATAGCAAACTATTTAGTATCAGGAAAGTTTCCAGAACATTACACTTATAAAGAAAGGACAAAAATAATAAGGCAAAGTGCCACATATACATGGATAGAGGGCATGCTTTTTAAACAAGGACCAGATCAAGTACTTAGAAGATGCATTAGGGAAGATGAAGTACATGACATAATGCATGCCACCCACAATGAACCCTGTGGAGGACACTATGCTGCAAAAAGGACAGCCTACAAGATCTTGCAAACAGGGCATTATTGGCCAACACTCCATAGATATGCTTATGAGTATGTGTCCCATTGTGACGATTTCCAGAGAATGGGAAAACCAACACAAAAACAAGAAATGCCACTACATCCACAAATATCCTTAGAGGCATTTGATAAGTGGGGATTTGATTTTGTTGGCCCATTCAACCCACAGTCCAATCAGAAGAGCTACATCCTCGTATGCACTGATTACCTTACAAAATGGACAGAGGTAGCAACACTGGCTGCTACAAATGAAACCAGTGTGGCCAAATTCTTTACTGAGCAAATCTTTCACAGATTTGGGGTGCCAAGAGAAGTAGTTTCTGATCAGGGACCACAATTCACATCAAATTTAATTGAAGACTTGATGAAAAGAAACAATGTAAAGCACAGACATTCATTCTCCTAACACCCTCAAGGAAATGGTCAAGCTGAGGTAACCAACAGGGAATTAGAGAGAATATTGACAAAAACTGTCCAACTTCACAAAAGGGATTGGGATGACATACTTAGTGAAGCAGTCTGGGCTTACAATACTACATGGAAAACAACAAGAGGATTCACACCTTATGAACTGGTCTATGGGAAAAAGGTCATGCTACCAATCAAATTTGAAGTAAAAACATTAAGAATTGCAGCCGATTTAAATATGAACCTATCAGACATTAAAAAAGAACGCATGCTACAGCTAAATCAACTGGATGAACACCGCCAACAAGCACTTACACATACTGAAATCATCCAACAGCAAAGAAAGAAATGGTATGACCAACATTTGAAGGATAAGAAATTCAACGAAGGTGATTGGGCACTACTCTACGACTCCAGATTTCACACATTCAAAGGAAAGCTAACCACTAGATGGCTTGGACCTTACAGTATACAGAAAATTTATGACAATGGGGCTGTGAGAATTATTAGAATTGATGATGATGAGTTCCCCATGATAGTGAATGGGCATTGCCTAAAACTCTACAAAAAACCACAGTCCAAAGAAGAATTTACACAAGTACTCTACCAACAACAATTTATGCTGATAGAGCATGCTGCAAATCAATGAAGTTCAACGTATATCAAAAAAAAAAGAGAGAAAAATATATTAAAAAAAATGGAAATAAACAAGAAAAAAACAATACCAAAAAAAGGTAACAGGAAATTCCCAGGGCATCAACCACAATTCAAACAAAAGAATATACACTCAAGCGAGCCAGCAAATTTGCAAACAAACTCAGTATTCAAGAGAGCTAGCAAAAATTTCTACAACTACAGACTCTTCATTCACTCTACAGTATCATCACAAGAAGTTGCCACCTATTCAAGCGAGCCTACAAAATAAATCCAAGCGAGGTTGCCATCTATTCAAGCAAGCCTGCAAAATGATTCAAGCAAGGCTTCCATGTATTCAAGAGAGCCAGTCACATACAGCCATGCAATCATCCAAATACAAAGCATCATCATATCAGTCGCATCAGCAAAATGGCACAATTTTCAAAAGAAGAAACTACAACAAATTCAAAACGAACAAAAAGGAAAAAGCACCCACACACGTAACTACTAGCATGCATAAATCAACTATAGACACCACCAAATCTACTACAGAATCTGCCATGCAAGAAAAATGCACCCGATCATCAATACAGGTACACATACATACCAAGGTAATCTCTCGAACGATTTCATTTTATTTTTAAGGTAAAACATTATCCCACGCCACATTTGTTTCTAAGTCAGCTGAGGACAGCTTCCATTTCAAATCGGTGGCATGGTGGAATGACCTTTATAACTCATGATTGCTACCAAAGTCCCGTCACCCTCAGCAAATCATGATCGCAACCTTCACCACATGAAGTACAGAGATCGATCATGAAAAATAGGGGATTAAAAGTGGCAAGTACAAGTATGATGGAAAGGATAGGTGCAGAAAGGCAGTGAATTGGGGTGCATAATATTCCATGACTTTGCATATAAGTAACCACCCGGAATTCCCGAGAAGCAGCCACCATTGTATTCCTTGAGCCTGTAGGCAGAGCCCAACCAAGTTGAAGGTATAAAACTGCATTCCAAAAGCCTTGGTTTTGTCTGGTTATAAAGAAGATTCTAAAAATGACAAAGGGTTTTAAGAAGAGTGAACTGGAAGATCACAGCGCCATTTATCAGAGCCTGAGAGTCCTGCAAATCATTCGCAATTCAGGATGGATGCCATTTATCCTTGGACTGAGAGGATACAATATAGGGGTAGCTCAAGAGTTCACAAGAAACTTCAAGCATATTAAGGATGAACAGTACGTCACCCGGGTGAAGGGGTTACGCATAAAATTGGATGAGGACATGATAGCCAAACACACTGGTCTTCCAATGGGACTACATTGGAGAAGCAATGACCAGGAGGCAAACCACATAGCAAAATCAGCATTCTTTGAGCGTGGAGAGGTTTATGATGACGACAAAAATGGAGTCAAGAGACCCTCCATGCCAGCACCTTGGGATGAAATGGCTGCAATTGTCCTGAGGTACATTACATGCACTGGAAGATTAAGCTATGTTCCCATTTTCCATTTTTCATATTTTAGAGATTCTCAGGAACAGAAGTCACATTTCATCAAACAACAATATTAGCATTCCATTTTACCTGCTCCAATCCCTAGCAGAGATGAGCAGGAAGGTGGCTAAGGGAAAAGAGGGTGCTTTGGCTCATCATGGGCTGATCAAACTAATAGTTGGTGAGGAGCTAAAAGCTCAGATTCCAGAGCTCTCTTGGGAGGATTTCATCATGGTATCTGTTGAGGATGTTCAGAGAATGAGGACTACGCCCTTGCCACCTGAATCAAAAAGTAAGACCACCTCTGTATCAGGGGAAAAAAGAAAAATTGACTTGGACAGTGTGGCCGACACCTTGGTCAAAATAAAACACTCCAAAGAAGACTCCCCCAAATCAGACCCAGATATTCCTACCAGTAGTCAGGGGTCGAAGAGGCGTAGCAAGAGATTCACGCAGGTATCTAAAATCCGAGTCTCCAAGGAGAAAGGAAGGGAACCTATCCCCCTAATTACCAATGTGTCTGATGATGACATTGATCCTTTTATAGATTAGAAGGATCCCACTACAAATGAAGAAGAGGACCAAGAAGAAAAAGAAGAGGAGGATGAAGAAGAGGAAAGGAATGAAGAGGAATAACAATATGAAGAAGAAGAAATGGATAAAGAAGAAGAGCAAAGCTTACAAGAGCAAGGCAACTTCCAGGAAAACCCTCCAGAACGTAATGAAGACCCCGAGGTCGTTTCCCGGCTCGTTGAAGAACGAGCAGAATTGGAAAGGCTTAGATATGAGTTGGCAACATTAAGAATTGGGCCAGGAAGCTAGGCCACACCTCCCCCATTCTCAGCCGAGAAGACACAAATCCTGAACATGCATCATGCAGAAGATCTCCGGCTGGCCGAGCAGAAGAATTTAGCGCTGCAAGAAAATTTGGTTGAGGCACAGAACGAATTAGCAAAGAAAGACCAGGAGATTATCAAATTTAAGGATATTTTTTCCACTACTATAGGCATATATGAGAGAATGCGGGACCTCAGACCACAGTTGGAGGTATATGCAGTTTATTTATAGGAGAAATGGGGCGAATTCCAGCTCTAGAGGTTGAAGAAAGAACTCCTTATAGAGTTAAGTACTCCCAAAGAGTTTATTGATGCATCCTTGAACTCCACAGAGCTGGAGAAAGACCAATTGAGTGAGTTTTTCTTACATAATTTCGTAGTTTCTGGCTCGCCCAACTGGTCGCCAAACCCATATGTGGGAGATTTCCAGTTAAGGGCATTATGTTCGTGGATGAACCACGAAATTGAGCGAGCTTAGGACTGCCATCTCTATGTTGCATCCAAATGGAAAACCCCATTAATGATCAGACCAGAGCCAACTCACCCTGAAGGGACAATCTATAAGCACAGGATCCTCACCCAGGACAAGGAACTGATACCCATTCTCCTTGCAAAACAACAGGAGGCGGTGATTCATTTTGACATTACACTCCGCAGCACACAAAAGGAAGTTAATGAGTCCATCAGGGAAAGGTGGAGCAGGGTGGAAAATTATCTAAAAAGAAGAGAACTCCACTCTCCCCTCAGGCTCAATGATGCCCTTTTCAAAACCACACTCTACAAAGAATCCCTGGCAAGAAATCAACTCAAGTGGATCTGGATGAGGCTGAATCCCCCATTCTTTCTTTCCCCGGTCATCAAAGAATAGATTAATGAAGAGGAAGAATCCCTGGCAAGAAATCAACTCAAGTGGATCGGGATGAGGCTGAATCCCCCATTCTTTCTTTCCCCGGTCATCAAAGAACAGATTAATGAAGAGGAAGAGAGGAAGGCATGGGCCAGGGAGGATTAGAATTTTGGATATCACAGGCAGACAGGGATACCTAAGGTGGTAGCATGGGATATCAAGGAGGTCATCGACGAATTGAATAAGTCACCCAAGGATGGGTGAATCCTTCAAGTATGGGAGAGAATGATGAGCCCAATTTTCAGGTATTTAATGGACCTCTTTTTCCCACAATCAAGCTCAAGCAATGGTGAAGAAACACACTCAATTGTGGGGAAATGTTTTACTTTAATTATTTTATGAAATTGTTTTTGATGATTATTTTTGTATGTTGAAATGCATATGCAATGAACTAATTATGTGGAAACCAAGCGTGATTGAGTAGGTTCAGGGAAGTAAAGGATGAATGCGTAGAAGACTGAGAGATCACCAAGCTCGTCACCCTGTTCCTGACTTATAGGGAATGCACTCCAATTCAAGGAGGCTCAGCATTTAGACAATTAGTTAGGATCAACATTAAATCCTATAAGAGCACAGATAGTGCATGCATCTCTAAAGTTTGTATGTACCCCGGGTTGACTTTTAAAAGTAGGCTCTTAGTAAAGCTTCCCTCATTAGGCATCCATATTGGGAGCTCACCAGCCATCGCCACTCTTGAACAATGTGAAAGTTCGTATCTTAAGATATGAACCACCCAAGAAAATTTCCAGATGATAATGCCTCAGAGTTTGGAAGACTTTCCAAACAAGATTCTTCGTTTGTCCGAGTTAAGGGATAGGCTAAATGCTGAAATAGACTATGTGAAGAAGATGGATGTATTGACCATAGAAGACCTTCACCATTGGATTGGACAAGCTGCTGTTCACACACATCTTCTTGAAGAGAGCCTGCAAGTTGTAGAAACAGAGGTAATCAACCTTGAAGAAGATCTCGCCAAGTATGAGGTTTCTCTACAGCTTACGCTCCCTCTTTCTACAAACAGTTTCATCAGAGAAACTGGTCTCTGCGTAAATTATATAGAAGGAGCTGACAGGGCAATGGCTGCAGAAGCACACCAAGTATCAGCAGCACTAGTGGCACAAGTTCCAGTAGAGACACCAGCTGTAGCAGAAGCACTTGGGGAAGCAGGGGCGCCAGCCCAGGGATAATCTACCTTTATTGTATTTGATAATTAAAAGCCAACACTCTCTCTTTTTGCTTTTGTATATTTTAAGTATTAAAAGGACATCTGGATTTTCATTCCCGTCCCTCTCGTGTACCATTTTTGGGATTTTTATTCTTTTTTGTAAATTGGGCACTACAAGACAAATTAAACGAATCTTGGGAGTTAGGGGATAGGTGGCAGCTCTTGGAGAATTTTGTAACGATATATATAGATGATTAGGGGAGAATAGAAGGGACTTTTGGCAAGTGAAAGGACACTCTTTTTGTGTACGTGAACTATTTATGCTACATGAATAAGAAAATCGTTTTGGCCTGTGGAAGCTAGTGCAACGTTTTTTTTGCTTGGAATTGTGATGAATGATGGCTGAACTATTTCTGCATTTTTCATATACTTTCAGTGAGATCTTTCCTAGATTTTGTGAACTAATTCTATGCTATGAATGATTTTATTTCTTTCGCAAAAACTTTATGTGCTATATGAGCAAGGAAATGTTTTAATGAATCAAAGCTATCTTTGATATCTTCTATTTTCTGTTGGAAATGCATCTTTATGATTAAATAGCTATTTGTGAGATCTTTAGATGTTTCTTTCAGTTTATTTCTCATACTTTCAATTTATTTCTCATACTTTCAGTTTGCTCCTTGCAAGGATAGATTAGATTTTCTTAAATCAATTTTAGATTAGATTTGTTTCAATTGCATGCACTTAGATTAACGCACTTGCATATCATCTTTAAAATTAAAATACATAAACGGTGGATGGGGCCGCAACCGGTACAAAGAATACAAATCTTTAAATCTTACACGGTAGCCGGAACCGTTAACCGGATGGATTCCCCACACCAAATGGTGAGCGATCTAATTGGGCTTTCTTACCGGGGAGAATCCCTTGCTGATTGATGCTACGATTTTTGAGGCATCAAGACCTTCCTCCCCAAATTCAAAAGCATTTGGAGGTGTTTGTAACCAGTTGTAAACTAAACCCCTAGAGTCAAAACAAGGTGAATCCAATGACTTTACTTTGAAGGGATATTACATACCACCTTCAATCTTTAACCTTCGTGTTCTTTTCCCTTGTGAAACACCTTTCCATCGTTGATTTGGTTCAGACATGACCCGCACTATTGATCCAACATCTCTTTTTATGTTTTGACTTTGATCTTGTCCGCTTCACCTTTAGCGCCTTCTGTCCTTTGCTTTTGGTCACAACCCCAAGACAAATTCCCCACAGGTTATCTCCACACCCCTTTTTGGTTGGCTGCTAGTAATATCCCTTGATCCTATGCACTTTAAACTTAGTATTTCTTCCCTTATCAAACTTTTCTTTAAGCATTTTTTACTCTTTAACTTTCGATCATGGTGCCTAGCTATAGGATAAATGCCAAAGGTTAGACTATAGATTTATATGAATCATCCTCATTCTATCTGGGCATTTAGCTTGTTATTTTTCAACTTCAAATGGAATCAAAACCAAAAAAAAAAATGCTAACAAAAATAATTGGGCTTTGCATATGGTTTCGAGTTACCTCGAAGAGTAATGGGCCCTTGTAGCTGCGCGATGGACATTGCTCCTAGTTTCCAACTGTCACTGGTTCTCCACCTCAAAAATCACTAGGTGACGCTCTCAATAGGGGTTCCAAGCTAAGGATGGTAGCTTAGGGTTTCTTGAGTGAAATGGGCAGAGTTTCGGTAAGGAGAAAAGAATCATGAAATGGGGGCCTCCACCCTTCTTTTTATAAGATTTTCAACTTGCGGTAACTTTGCCCTTGGTTTTGGGCATACCATGGTATTAGCACTAGGTTTCATAACTTTCCCGCTCTTCTTTGGTAATATTTTCCCCATTTTTCTTTTCCTTTTCTTTTTATTTTTATTTTTGTATTTTGGAGATTATTTGTGCGGAAAAATAAATGTTTTTGCCAATATAGTCATGTAGCTAGCAATTTTAGGTTGGTGGAGGCCTAACTTTAGGGAAATGGATGTATGAATGTTCTAGCTAAGGGAAGTGAGCTAGGTGGTCAATTGTTTGGTGTTAACAGTAAGTATTAAGATTTAAAATTTGTCGTTTTTGCATTTTCAATTGTGCTTTAAACGCTTCCCTTACCAAAATTTGTTATGTTACGTTATGTAGTCTGCAAACTTTGGAAGCATGCCCACGGATGATGAGATGAAAGTAACATTGAAAGGGGGATATAATGCCCTGTTTGAAATGAAAAAGAGCAATGCAACTCAAAATTCTACTGTCAATGAGGAGGTATACAATTTTAATTCATTTTGATCAAAATTCAAGGTATACAAATTGATATTGTGTGATTATACAACTACATATGTTATTGCGGGAAGTACGAGAAGATTTAGGTGTTTCTCAAGAGCCTATTTAAGAGACCCAACATACTTCTCAACCAGAGGTTACCCCTACTACACCAACATGTACCAACAACAAGTTGAATTGAAATTAATTTTTGGGGGGTTTATCTATACTATAGATGAGATTATTAATAAATGGATTGATTTAATTGTAGTTGATGTTGATCCTACTACTAGGAAGCCTTCAAGGAGACGTATTTTGCGCTCTGATGATCTCAATCCAAAACCAAAAGAAACTGGTTGAGAAGAGAACGTGGAAGTCGATGAAGTCAATGTCAGAATTGTGGACCCTCTTAAAAAGAAAAAAATCTAGAAAGAAGTAGTGTACTAGAGATTGGACACTATGTATGGAAAGCACATTTTGTTGTATAAAGTAATTTAATATATGTATTTTTTTCCAGAGGCCCTCATGTATACATTTTGTTGTATACAATATATACATTATATTTATGAACCTCTATTGTACATTTATAGATTTTTTGATCCTGTTTTATATGCATTAATATTACATTCACTCTATTTTACCATTTTAACGTGATAAAGCATAAATCATTGGATGTAGGTAGTTCTTATGTATGTCCTCTTGTGTGTACATCTCATGTGAAACAATTCTAGTAAGCCCCAAAATTCTATGGTGAAGGAGGAACAAGATAAGGTTCATTAGTCTCTTCTGCATGGCTAACAAAAACACACAAAACCCTTCCCCTAGTGATCTAAACAACTACATCACCGCAATCTACTGTGTACAACTACCAGATCATTGGCAATACGTGAGTTTATTACTCTAGTTCATGGAAGATAGCAGTAGGCATTCACAACAGTAACATTTTTTCAAACACTATTTGGATCAAGCATTATGTAATCCATTATACACATAAATAACATGGCACAATAGATCAGTATCATATGGAGCAATACACGTGTCATCTTCCTATCCACATGGCATAGTTACGAGTTACAATGATACCTCTCTAAGAAACATGCATTTTCATGGGATACTATCATTCATAAACACTAAGATATTACCTACAATTTTCCTACACTCTCTGCCTCCTACAACATATTTTGTACACCTCACTATATCAGGTTTCCCCATATATATCAAGTTTCCCCATATACAGTTTGATGGAATGCATCAAAGGCTTAGTGAAACAACCCCACGCCAAACCACACCCTTGGGATTGCACCCATACATGTATCTTAAGCACTTAATGTGTAATGAGCACTCTATGGGTGCTAGAGCTAGCTTTACACACTAGCTCACTATTATCACTTATCTTATCACCGAGGATTCTTTCTTGCACACATGGAACACATCATATTCCATTTCCATTTTGGGTTTCCATGACCACTTGGAGTAACCACACCATTCACAGCAAAAAAAATGATACAACACCTCTCGTTTACCTAGGGTTCCATATTTCTAAATAATGGGCATACACAGGTAGCAATCAATGGGAACTCTACTTCTCAACACAACAACATGTTCCTCCAGCACAACAACATGTTCCTCCAAGATTCTTTCCTCTCCTAGGCACTTTGGTAAACTAGAAGGCCTAGAATATATAGTGTCTTACTTAGCTCTGAATTACTTCCTACCGCTAGTCCTCTACCCAGATACTATAAATGCATCACCACAACACATCATAGGCCTTCATGTCTTACATCACAAATTCACCATTAATATAATGATCTCACATATGCACTCATGGATAAATTATCTACTCAGGTCTCCTATATCATACACATCTTTGACGACAATATTTTTTAATCCTTATCCTTTTCACTTGGATAGTTTACAAATCCCCCCACAACTATTCATTAATGGCCTACTTATCTGGTAGCTCTGGCATGATCCACCTCTCTATGCAACTCCATACTTGGCCTGGTAATCTATCATTAATGGGACTTTTGCAGCATATTGGCATGTTTCAAAGTTTGGGGGAAAGTGCAAACGCTTTCAATCTAAAATAAGAGAAATTGATAAGGAACAAGAGGGTATACAATGGAGTATTCACCTTATGCAATGTGTTCAAGTAAATCAAACCAAATATCTCAGCAAACTCACCCAACCAAATTGGAGAATGAGGATCTCTCATCCCTTGAAGGTGCATCCTTCTAGGGGATCCCCATGTATTTAGTAATTAATATATTGATGCGTTAGTTGTATAGTTAGTTATACCATCTCTTTGTAGCCTTGAGCTACATGCATATGTGTTCAATATTGATTTCTCAGTTATGGGGCAGTAGAAAGGGCACTATTATGGGGCTATCTATGCACCATTTTTTGGCCATGTCGCACAATATTTCTGACAGCTCCATGAGGGAATTTAGTGCATCATTCTATAGCACTTCTCCTTTAAGATTTGAAATAACCATCTTTGCAAGCATAATCATACTATATATTGGTTATTTCACTGAAGAATAACCACGAAATCAGAAAACACGTAATTGCTTAAGAAAACTCAACAACTTATCTTAGGAGTGTTGTCGGAGATGACCCATTGGTGCTGCCACAGAAATCCTCTATTGTTTTCCATATACAATATCCTTTTATTGCAGTAAAATATGCCTAGGATCGCCCTTATTATGCCCCGTGGTTTGACAAATTCATGTTGATCATGACTAGGTCTGAAGGTGGTTGATTGCTGACATGAAATATTACAAGGATGAAAGACAATGTACTAGTCCTGAATCAAGGTCTGTCCCAATGCTTCCAGTAGTCTTGAACCCTAGATATACCTCTAATTTCCTTGAACGAATGATGATCTAACCCATTATATTTCTTTGCAAGTTTGATGCGTTAAGGGCGTAAGTGTAAATCCATTTTAGGACTATATATCTTGGATTCATATCCAAGGAGAAAAATCAATTCTGACTAAGCATACTTCAGTTATAACTTGATGTACAGGGCACAACTTGTTAGTCCTAAAACTGTCATACCTCATTTCTTTTACCTTTTCTTCTTTTCACCTTAGCAGGTCCACATAGAGTCTATTTTGCTTGTTCATTTGTTAACCCTTAGGATAGTTTTTGTTTTAATTGCAACATGCTTTCATTGTAATTGATAGTTTTAGACTGGCTCTAATACATACAAATAATCTCTTTTGGTAGCTTTCTACTTTGATCATTAATCCATCTCTAACAACTTAAGCTTCAGTTGTCAAATATCAAAGGTTGGAGGCTTTAAAGATTCCAACAGCGAAACTTGGCACTTTTCTTTGTATGTGCGCTACCAGAATGGCTTGAAATGACAGGGTCAATTTTATTTTTTTTCGGCTTATGAGTAATGATTATACATTATGATATTTAAGCATGATGTTATTATTGAAAAACGTGGAATAGATCATCTGTACTTCTTATATTATCTGATATGATTTTACTCCAGTTCAATATAATATTATGGTATTCGTCTTGCCTAAATTATGATTGGCCTTGGTATCATCAATTGTTTGAGTTTCCACGCAATATGGTTTAGTTTATTTCCTCAATAAAAGAAATGCTTTTCCTTCATAAACCATGTTCTCTACATTTTCCCCTATTCCATTCTATGAATTAACAGTTTGTAGGTATGAGAAGAACGAGCGGGAAGTTGCATAGGTTCACTAGTACAAAATGAGAGATAAATGACCAAAATCCGCATATAAATGACCACTTTTGATTTGGCCACCACTGGTGGCAAATTAATGGTCATTGATCACGCGGCCAAAAAAGTGGTCATATTTCACTTGGTCATTTATAGCTTATCTTGTGGTCATATATTTGGTCATTAATTTGGTGATATATTTGATCATTAATTGTCATAATTAATGACCAAATATATGACCACAAGATAAACTATATACGACCAAACTAAATATGACCACATTTTTGGTCGCGTGATGAATGACCACTAATTTGCCACCAGTGGTCGTTTATATGCATATTTTGGTCGTATTTTGGGTCATTTATCTATATTTTTGTATTGGTCATTTATCTCTTTTTAATGGTTTCAGAATATATATAAGACATGGAGGAATCGAACCACCAGCCTCCTACCTATAAGGCAGGTGCTCTTCCATTGAGCTAGCACCCTTAAATAGAATATATTATATAATTTTACATCAATGATCTAAGACACAAGAATGGTCTCATTCAAAAGGTTATATGGTCACAAAAAAGGCAAGGGAGCACTCTATTTGACTAACTATGGAACCTACATCCAAGAGCAACTTGTAGGAAAACAAGTCATATTGTATATGTTAATATAAGGTTTTATTTTTCTTTTGGAACAAAGACAAAATAGAGTAAAAATCACTCCTTTTAACTAGCTAAAAATAAAATTCATACATAACATGAGAAGGGAAAATTATTTTAAGCAAAATACCATGCATTGGAGTATGAAAAATGTTAACCTAATATAAAATTGAAGAAAATACAAGTAACTCTTCAAATGGAACAACACCTCCACCTAAACACACAACACATATTGTTGAGACTAGTCTTTACCTTGATGGAATTATATGTTGTAGAACTCATGAGGATAGGCTCATTTACAAAAAAATGAAGAGAACATACTAACGAATCATGGGCATCTTTCAATATAGACTGCAGCCTTTTCTTTTCAAGGTTCCTTATACTTACCCTAGAGTAACTTCCAGCGGCTAAAAGAGGTTGCTCATCTATATAAGAGAGGGATAAAAGAGTTAATCATAAGAAACAGAAAGGAGTGTGTACAAAATCCCTACAAAAATCAAAATCACTAATGAGGTGTTGTTCATGACGATGCATGCTAGATAGTAACTAAGATAACACAATTGCGCTTCACAGGCTGCAATCAAGTACTAATTATGATGGGAAGAGCATTGCTCTCTCTCATCATAATCTTTTGGAATACAACCACAACATTCCAAAAGAAAAAGGGAGGAGTTTGCCTCCCATCACCTAAACGAGAGGAAAGGGAGGAGGTCGCCTCATTGCTAAACATAAATCTTCACAAGGACGATATGCCCATCACATAGGTCGATTTATAGCTGGAATAAAATTGTCCTGAATCCGAAGTCTTCAAGGCCAAGTAGACAAGGAATTTGCTCCTTGGTGTGTTCACAGTAGCTACATTAAGATGTTGTGTAGAACAAGGACTCTTGATCGCAAGGCTGAGCAGGATGGAAGACCGTGAGCTAGATGGAATGAAATAACTAAGCTAATAGTTAAGCTGACTTGCTTTTCTTCTAGTTTTAGTTTTTTTTCTATAGCTTTAGTTTTTGTCCACTTAGTGACTCTTGTTTAATGTATATATCATATTTAAACCATATTAAATCAAATAAATAAATAAAATTGCAAAGCTTTTACAAAATTAATTGAAAAGATTTATTTTTAATTTTATTTTTATAAATGGTAACTAGCAAGTAAATTCTCATGTGACTAATTTATTTCATTGCAATCGCTATGTGATACCAAAAGAAACAAAAAGCTTTTAACCTATATCAACATACGAACATATATTTTAATAAATTATATTTTATGTTTTTCAAGGTGATTCAACTTGAGCTATTCATGTGATGTACATTCAACCTATATCATGTCTGAGCCCTTGTAAAGGTAAACCTCCAGAATAATGAAGATAACTATTACTCAATAGAAATTAAACCTAGTATCACACACTCGGTTGTAGGTGTAATGTGAGAATATTGTTTTGTTGCCTTCAATTGTTGTCTTCAATTTGTGGGAATACAAACTTTGTAAGGAATTTAATAAGGGAAGTAGAAGGTTTTTCCCCTTGTGAGAAGTGGGTCACCACACTATTGAGAGTGGGGAAGGATAAGCATGATCTCAAAGTGGAAACTCAAAACCCACAAGAGGGCAAAGAACAAGCAAGAGGATACATTCAATGCCATCATAAAGATTAGGCGTCCCCATATATTGTAGCTTAATTAATTATTAAGTATTTTAAATATCATTATTAATAAGTATAAACTTTGGATTTTATTCGTTAAGCAATACTTTTTGTTAAAGAGCATAAACCTTGGATTTTATTGGTTTGGAAAGAGCTCAAATCTCATTAAAGGGCATTTTGGGTCCATGTTACCATTATGGTGAATAAAAAAATAAAATTACAATGATATGTTACATGAAATAAGCCTTCATATTTAGGGTTCTTATGGTTTACATTGAGTTTATTGGTTTTAGACAATGTTTTATTGTAGTTGCATAAAGCATAGTACTAATTGGGATCCTCATTTACCTTGCCTATAGTTCATAAACTGAGAATAGCTTTTTGATTTATTACTTACCATAGATAGGATGTATAAAAGGATTTAACGAGAATGGTATACCCATTAATCAAATCGATGGTACACTTTGATTATGGGTTAGATTATTGGTTATGATGGTACCCATATACATTGCTTGTTCTTGTTACAGAATTCACTGGATTGAAAAAATATCCTCGATTTTGAACCCAATTTCCTTTGAGTCAATTAGACAGTTAAGAATTGCTACGTATCATCTACTACATCAGAGATAATGAAAGCTCGGAACATACATCGGTTCCCAAAGAAAAATAGAGAAGAAATATGCCCAATCGAGATTAAAGGAACAAGAACAAAGCCACCAGTCACGCCAGAGAATCACGCTAATACATGAGGGAAATATTGGGAGACTAATCATATCTTCAAGTTCATCTACTCAAATGATTGTTAACATTCAAGAACCTACGAAATGTACACAACGTTCAGAATATAGTGCTCTAAATGAATTTCACCATATGGGTTAAAGACTTCTTTACTCATTAAATCAAAGGACATAAAAAATTTCATGATTGCTTTCTCCTCATTTTATTTACTTTAGTTCATATTTTTGTCATCAATCTTAATTGCATTTTATTTTTACTGATGATTTCTAAATACAGTTGTTTGTTGGTTATTGCAGGTATTGCCAATCTAAAGCATTGGAAATGGAAATTTGCCGAGATCATCTGGGCCAGCTCAAAATATTTGATCACGCTTACAGAGGAAGATCATGGAAGAAAATTTTGTGTTGAAACAGAAACTGCCAATATTCACAAGACCTCGTGATTTTACCCACAACCCACTTATAACGTAATAAAGTAAATAAATTACTGACTCATAGTAGTTGTTCATGTTAAGATTCAATATGCTAAGATAGATAACATCAGTATTCAATTCAATTTCACACCAATAGCATAAACATGATCATTGAAAGAAACACAATCACAAGATAGACACATATTTATCCTGGGAAACCCTCTAGGGGAAGAAAACCCAACAAAACTTCCTCAATATAGATGATCAAAAGTACAAAGAAAAAACCCCAAACAAGTGCTCCTTCTCCTTGCATATATATATATATCCTCTCTCCTATGTGAATTACACAAATGAGTGTGTGTGTGTGTCCAAATGAGGAGCACATCACTTCTATTTATACTTTATCTTCCAGTTGAATTTTTCACTAACTATGTCGGCCCCAACAAAATTAACTGGGACGACTTACCTAGGAAGAATCAAAACAATATAATATTAATTTCTGGAGGGTTCTATCGACCCGACTTACAAAGGAGGTTTTACCTCGTGACTCTATGATGACCAAATACAATAATAACATCCCGACGGAGGAATAAAACATTTCCGAATAAATCACAATAATAAAATACAATAGAATATTCTTCGAAGTTACAATATTTCAAGACTCCCCCTTAACGAGAAGGGTATTCTACTGAAAAAAAAAAACAACATCAACTGTAGGAGCAAGGAGAGATAACATCATCAAAAACATCAAGGTGATACATATATAAATCATCAAAAGTTTTCTTCAACAACATCAGCAACTGGAACAGTTACTGGAACAGTTACTGGAACATCTTCAACATCTTCAGTACTGGAGCATCATCTTCTACAGCACTGAGTCTTCATCTTTGATATTCATCTTCTGCAGCACTCGATCACTCGATCGTCTACAACAACACTTGATCTCTCGATCATCTACGACAACTCTTGATCTTTCGATCAGCAACAACTCTTGATCTTTCAATCATCAACAACATCATCTGCAGTAACATAAGCTGCAACACACATGATCCAATTACGGGATGATCAATCCCTCTTACTTTAGGACATAATTCCAAGGATGATGCAATCCTATCCACATCACGGAGACAAAATTCTGCGGATAACTTTAGGACTAATGTCAAGGGATGATACAATCCCAACCACATCACGGAGACAAAAGTATGTGGATCAATTTAGGACCAATATCCAAGGATGATACAATCCCAACCACATCACGGAGACAAAAGTCTGTGGATCACTTTAGGACTAATGTCCAGGGATGATACAATCCCAACCACATCACGGAGACAAAAGTTTGTGGATCTCTTTAGGACTAATGTCCAAGGATGATACAATCCCAACCACATCACAGAGACAAAATTCTACGGATCACTTTAGGACTAATATACAATGATGATACAATCCCAACCACATCACGGAGACAAAATTCTGCGGATCACTTTAGTACTAATGTCCAGGGATGATACAATCCCAACCACATCACGGAGTGTTGTGGCCACAACAGATCCCATGCTTAGCTGAAGCATGGGAGCCCCATTCCTAATAAACACAAAGGTAATTGGGTGAGTTTTCTTGTTAATATGAGATTTTGGTTTTTATCCCTAAAATCCCTTACCCATACTTTTGTCATGTGTGTTTTCCTTCTGGTCTTAAATTTCTAAGTGTTTTGGGTTTGCAGGAAGCTTCAATTTTTTAGCATTTTATCATATACTTCTAGCAACCCAAAACCCGACATTTGGAGAACCCGCAACCCGACAATTGCAGGTTGCGGGATTTGTTTGTTTGCCGTGGATTTAAGAAACCCGCAACCCGACAGTTGCGGGTTGCGAGATTTTGTTTTGAAACTTACGATTTTTATCATCCTGAAACCTGCAACCCGACGGTTGTGGGTTGCGAGTTTTCTTTGTTAATAATTTCGGGAAATTTTATCTCGAAACCCGTAATTGTGGCTTTCGGCTTTCGGGAATTTCTTTTAAAGTGTGATTTTGTTGCGTGTTCCCGACATCCGCAACCCGACACTTTTGGGTTGCATCTTTCGGGAAAAGTTATTCGATCAATATTTTGACTCCCATTCCCGAAACCCGCAACTCGACACTTTCGGGTTCGGCTTTCGGGAATTCTTTCGCGCTTTTGGATTTTCTTGTAATTCCGAAACCTGCAACCCGATACTTTCGGGTTCTCGGCTTTCAGGATTCTTAAATAAACTTTTGAAATAAATCATGAACCCGATCCCGCATCCCGCTCCGGCCGTTCATCTCGGCCGTCCATTCTTCTTGATCCCACGGTTGCGTTTTAATCTGGTAAATATAATAAGTAGGGTTTTTTCTATTTTTATTTCGTCATTTTACTGTTCGAGGTTACCCCGTTGCTTGGATTTTATTGCGGATTCCTGTTAGGGTGTTGATTCTACTAGTTCTTCAGTTATTTCAGGTAAGTTTGTTGTGGCATTTCTATTTTTGGTTTTCCAATTCTGCTATTTTGGATTGAATTTTGATTTTATTTCTTTATTTATCAGAAATTGCAAGCTTTTCACCATGTCAAAAAAACACACAATCCAAAATGGCGCATAGAGATCTCTTGATCAAGGGACCTAATTTCGGTATCCTCTCGGATACCAGTGAGAAGGTCACTGAAACATACCAGGTGGATTGGTCTAAAATTTATGCTATATTTGACAACGACGACCTTTCCCATATTGAGAACGATAAACCTATGTATGAGAGGATTAGGGATTCCCAAATTCACGCCATTGTTGCACATCCCACTGTCCTACCTTACACTGATGCAGTGAAGTTGATTATTGAAAATGCCAATGTCAAAGATCGCGGTTTCAATGATAGCACGGGTGTTCCATTGACACATTTTCGCCCGGAGATCTTCGTTCGAGCTTTCACTCTTAAACCCACTAAACAGACCCTTTCTTCTGAATTTGTTCAGTCCTCAAAGACCTGGTATAATTTCACTGAGATGTTAAAGTCATGGATGGTCAAGCCCAATGCCTTTGTGCCTAAGGCTGAAAAACTCTATCCCGTTATCTAGTTCAAGGAACCCTACTCCCTGCTGGCAGCCATGCTTTGCAGGATTTTTGGTCTTCCCAACTGTTCTCTTTTCAAAGCCGAATGGGCACCGATAGCGCACTGTGTGTTAACCACCGGCGAGTCCTTCCCATGGGCATCCATCCTGTCATCAGAATTGGAGAATGCAATAGAGAATTATCAGAAGGCTCCTGCTCACAAGAAGCCACATTTCTTCTTTTCCGCATATGTCCTTGATGTTTTCTGCGTAGAGTTCCAATATCCTAACCTAGGTTGGAGTTGGACCCCTGCAGACCCCCCTGTACACATCTACCATTCAGCATTGTGGGAAGGAAATTTTGTGCCTTTATTGTACGATATATGTGATAGCTTTGTGGGTACCATCTATTTTAATATTTTCAGGCAGGAGGCACCTGCATTTTCAGAAGATGCCAAAGCCTTCATTAATACCATAGGTTATTGGTGTGTGTTCGAGTACTTCTCATACATCAGAATCTAGGGAAGTGACACAGTGAACCTTCTACCTAGAATAGCCCCAGACAGGCTAGTTCTACAGGAGGTTTCATTCCAAACAGCGACTGATGGCATGTATAAGAAACTCATAGGTCCAAGGAAGAAAGGTTGGCCTAAGTTCTCTCTCAACCTTGGCCAGCTGGTTATCCCTACCTCAAATTGGGTTGCAATTCTCGGTGACCAAATAGCTGCCTTGAGATTGGGCACTGCTGAGAAGAGAAAATATGACCCCAAAAAATTCCTGGATGCACACTTCAAACATATACATGTAAAAATGGATTATGCACATGAGGTTCACCCAGATGATTTTATATACCAAGGGTTGGACACATTTTCTCAAGTCCTTTCCAGAGCCAAAGACTCACAGGAACAACATGATATTTTGAAATACCAGAATGAGCTCAAAGTTAGAGTTTTGAGCTACAGGGCTATGCAGTTGAACTTAATTGAACAAGCAAGGAAAGACAGAGAGGAAAAAGAAGCCCAGAAAGCTAATGCTCCTTTAATGCTAACATATCCTGATGGGGATAAAGGTAAAACTCCTCTACAAGAACCTCCACAAGAGAAGATTGTTGAAACTGCTAAAGTGTTATTACGGACAACTCAGAATTTCAAGCAATAAATGCCACAATTGTCATCAATACTTAATACTCAATTGCTAGAACCTCCTCAACCTTCTGTCAAAATTCAACTGCCTACTATAGAGACTCATGAAGATGATGACCTGGTCATGACTGGAGCTAATCCAGCAAAGAGGCAGAAAGTTCTGGTTTCTAAATCACAGGTATCCACAGTCAACATAATTGATTGTGATGAAGAAGTTGTGCCTCATCCACCAATATCAGTGACAGAAGAAGTCATTGAAGATTCTAAGACTGTCACTGATTTGTTGGATAGTATTGACATGGATAATTCTTTTCCAGATCAATCAATGTTGGAATTTAATGTTTCCCCAGGCATTGCATCTTCAACATTTGTCCTACCATATGTCCAACAAACCTCCACTGCACCTTTAGGAGTGAAACTTCCATTTTCCTTGTCTCAGGTATTTAACACTCTCATTGATAGCATCACTTCATTGCCAGAACACCCAGTCCCTTTTTCTATTTCATCATCCATGGTTGCAGAAGTCCATTCTTTGACTGCCCCTCTACAGTCACCCATAATTAACTTATTTTCAACTACTGCTGATGAATCTTCCAAGGTTTCCCCTCCATCATCACCCATCAAGACTGATAAGCAATTGCCACATCCAGAAGCCAATGTTGACAACCAAGTTCCACTTTCTGAAGCTTTTGTCTCAGTACCTTAACCAATCAGAGTCTTATCAGTCACCGAAGTCACTTCCATACCTCAGGTTATCCCTCAAGTCACTTTTCCTATGCCTGATACAATATCCATTCAAACCCCCCCTTTGGTTGCAACAATAAGTGTTGCTTCTACTTCTACAGGGGAAGTGACTGAGTATGCAGATCAGGATGTAGTTCCCCTTGGTGACTACTTCTATAGCCATGATGATGAGGCAGTGATAAGAAGAACCAGAAAGAGGAGCAGAGATCAGGGTGTGTTAGAAGAACCTGTCCCAGATCAGGTGATATGGGCTCCAAGGACCAACAACCCACGACTTGAAGCTGTAGAAACTGTTGTAGCCTTAGGGGCTTTTGCAAGTGCCAATTGGGGTTAGGTTCAAGTTCTGGACAAAGAAGTTGACCTGAAGGAGAATGAAATCAGAAGCCTAAGAGCAGAGTTAGCTGAAATCAAGACACAGCATGTGACTTATGTGGCTAACCTCAGAAAAACTTGGGCAGATAAGGTTCAAGACATGGAGCAAAGGAATGATACACTTCTCACTGAACTTCGTCTTTTTCAATCTCAACATTCTACAGATGCAGAAAGGATAGCTTCTTTGGAGAAGCAAGTTGAGGATGCAACTGCAAGTGCAGCCTCCCCAAGTGCTTTCAAGTTCTCCTCATGCGATTTTAAGAATCTGGCCCTTAAAGTTAACCAAGAACATCACAAATTGTTGGAGAAGGTTTACCTTGCTCTTGATGAGATCAGGGAGAACTTCATTAATTTTTCCAAGATCAATACTACTTTAGAAGAACAAAAGGCTAAGAGACTTCAAGCTTCTAAATCTGAGGAAGAAATTAGTCAATGGAAGTTGTATATAAAGAATGCTCTAGAAGACATCCTGATCCTCAACAGTTTTCAAATGAAGAAGGTGAAAGCCTCTCTAAACACTTGGCTTGATTTCAATGAAACAGCTGAGGAAATTATCAATAAGTCTAAAGACCTCTGCACCAGACGCTGGTATGCAGTCGACAATATTATGGAGGTTTTGAAACTGCCATTTATGGAGCCCATTCTGGATGCTTTGCCGCCAAAATGCAAACTTGAGGAGATCGAACATAGGTGTGAAGAGTTTGCACAGAAAATTCGAGATCTCGGTCAAGTCAGCATTGATGATGTGGATCGTCTGATGAGAGAACCGATAATCATGGAAGGCAGGATTCGTATTTACCTTTGCACTTGGCACAAGTTGGCTAAACATGACATGGAAAATAATACATGCAATGCTCAGTTAGCCTTAGAATCTGCCAATTTCCCCAATATAGATGAGTTGTTAGAGATATATGAGAAATGGCAGGATTTCGTGGATCGATAGTTTGATCCGGTTTTGTAATCCATGTTTTGGGAAATCTATATCTTTTATTTTGCTATAATTTCCTATTTAAAGACAAGAACCTCTCGTAGTTAGGGGTTGGTAATTTTGGAGTTTCAAGTCAGCAGGAGACAAGACTGGAGATACTCTATTTAGCAGAGAGGATTGTTGTATATAGCTTAATAAAATTTCAACAAACCAAGGTGATGTGTAATTGGGATGTCCATGTGCGGTTCTAAGTCTATTTCAAGGTTCAACACAAGTTGGTTTCCATGACTACATTAAGGTAAAGAACTGTGGTTGTTTCCTGTACCCCCTTATCAGATTGGCATTATCTTTAAAATGGTCATGTCTGGGGATATATTAATCCTACGTTTCTTGTTCGTTGACTGTCCTTCTGTTGAGCATTTTCTAAAAATTCAGGTTGAAAATATTGGTTGGCTGACATATTCTCTTTAGCTGAATTCGTTGCAGAGATAACTGGTTCAACCCAGCGAATCGCCAATTGTTGTGGCCACAACAGATCCCATGCTTAGCTGAAGCACGGGAGCCCCATTCCTAATAAACACAAAGGTAATTGGGTGAGTTTTCTTGTTAATATGAGATTTTGGTTTTTATCCCTAAGATCCCTTACCCATACTTTTGTCCTGTGTGTTTTCCTTCTGGTCTAAAATTTCTAAGTGTTTTGGCTTTGCAGGAAGCTTCAATTTTTGAGCATTTTATCATATACTTCTAGCAACCCGAAACCCGCAACCCGACAGTTGCGGGTTGCGGGATTTGTTTGTTTGTCGTGGATTTCAGAAACCCGAAACCCACAACCCAACAGTTGCAAGTTGCGGGATTTTGTTTTGCAACTTACAATTTTTCTCATCTCGAAACCCGCAACCCGACGGTTGTGGGTTGCGGGTTTTCTTTGTTAATAATATCGGGAAATTTTATCCCAAAACCCGAAACGCGAAACCCGCAATTGCGGCTTTCAGCTTTCGGGAATTTCTTTTAAAGTGTGATTTTGTTGCGTGTTCCCAACACCCGCAGCCCGACACTTTCGGACTGCAGCTTTCAGGAAAAGTTATTCGATCGTGATTTTGTCTCCCATTCCCGAAACCCGCAACCCGACACTTTCGGGTTTCGGCTTTTGGGAATTCTTTCGCGCTTTTTGTTTTTCTTGCAATTCCGAAACCCGCAACCCGACACTTTCGGGTTTTCAGCTTTTGGGATTCTTAAATAAACTTTTGAAATAAATCATGAACCCAATCCCGCATCTCGCTCTAGTTCATCTCAGCCATTCATTCATCTTGAACCCACGGTTTTGTTTTAATCTGGTAAATATAATAAGTAGGGTTTTTTCTATTTTTATTTCGTCATTTTACTGTTCGAGGTTACCCAGTTGCTTGGATTTTACTACGGATGCCTGTTAGGGTGTTGATTTTACCAGTTCTTCAGTTATTTTGGGTAAGTTTGTTGTTGCATTTCTATTTTTGGTTTTCCAATTCTGCTATTTTGGATTGAATTTTGATTTTATTTCTTTATTTATCATAAATTGCAAGCTTTTCACCATGTCAAAAAAAAACACGATCCAAAACGGCGCAAAGAGATTTCTTGATCAAGGACCCTAATTTCAGTATCCTCTCGAATACTAGTGAGAAGGTCACTGAAACATACTAGGTGGATTGGTCTAAATTTTATGCTATATTTGACAACGAAGACCTTTCCCATATTGAGAAAGATAAACCTATGTATGAGAGGATTAGAGCTTCCCAAATTCACGCCATTGTTGCACGTCTCGTTGTCCTACCTTACTTACACTGATGCAATGAAGTGGATTATTGAAAATGCCAGTGTCAAAGACCGTGGTTTGAATGATAGCACGAGTGTTCAATTGACACATTTTTGCCCACAGCTCTTCGTTCGAGCTTTCGCTCTTAAACCCCCTAAACAGACCCTTTCTTCTGAATTTGTTCAGTCCTCAAAGACCCGGTATAATTTCACTGAGGTGTTAAAGTCATGGATGGTCAAGCCCAACGCCTTTGTGCCTAAGGCTGACAACCTCTATCCCATTATCTGGTTCAAGGAACCCTACTCCCTGCTGGAAGCCATGCTTTGCAGGATTTTTGGTCTTCCCAACTGTTCTCTTTTCAAAGCCGAATGGGCATCAATAGCACACCATGTGTTAACCACTGGTGATTCCTTCCCATGGGCATCCATCATGTCGTCAAAATTGAAGAATGCAATAGAGAATTATCAGAAGGCTCCTACTCACAAGAAGCCACATTTCTTCTTTTCCGCATATGTCCTTGATGTTTTCTACACAGAGTTCCAATATCCTAACCTAGGTTGGAGTTGGACCCCTGCAGACCCCCCTGTACACATCTACCATTCAGCATTGTGGGGAGGAAATTTTGTGCCTTTATTGTATGATATCTATGATAGCTTTGTGGGTACCATCTATTTTAATATTTTCAGGCAGGAGGCACCTGCATTTTCAGAAGATGCCAAAGCCTTCATTAATACCATAGGTGATTGGTATGTGTTCGAGTACTTCTCATACATCAGAATCTGGGGAAGTGAAACAGTGCACCTTCTACCTAGAATAGCCCCAGACAGACTAGTTCTACAAGAGGTTTCATTCCAAACAGTGATTGATGGCATGTATAAGAAACTCATAGGTCCGAAGAAGAAAGGTTTTCCTAAGTTCTCCCTCAACTTAGGCCAGATAGTTATCCCTACCTCAAATTGGGCTGCAGTTCTCAGTGACCAAATAGCTGCCTTGACATTGGGCACTGCTGAGAAGAGGACACATGACCCCAAAAAATTCATGGATGCACACTTCAAACAGATACATGTAAAAATGGATTATGCACATGAGGTTCGCCCAGATGATTTTATATACCAAGGGGTGGACACATTTTCTCAAGTCCTTGCCAGAGCCAAAGACTCACAGGAACATCATGATATTTTGAAATACTAGAACGAGCTCAAAGTTAGAGTTTTGAGGTACAGGGCTATACAGTTAAACTTAATTGAACAGGCAAGGAAAGACAGAGAGGAAAAAGAAGCCCAGAAAGCTAATGCTCCTTTAATGCTAACATATCTTGATGGGGATAAAGGTAAAACTCCTCTACAGGAACCTCCACAAGAGAAGATTGCTGAAACTGCTAAAGTGTTATTATGAACAGCTCGGAATTTCAAGCAAGAAATGACACAGTTGTCATCAGTAATTAATACTCAATTGATAGAACCTCCTCGACCTTCTATCAAAATTAAACTGCCTACTACAAAGCCTCATGAAGATGATGACCTGGTCATGACTGGAGATAATCCAAGAAAGAGGTAGAAAGTTCTGGTTTTTAAATCACAGGTATCCATAGTCCACCAATATCAGTGACAGAAGAAGTCATTGAAGATTCTAAGACTGTCACTGATTTGCTGGATAGTATTGACGTGGATCATTCTTTTCCAGATCAATCAATGTTGGAATTTAATGCTGCCCCAGGCGTTGCATCTTCAACATTTGTCCTACCATCTGTCTAACAAACCTCCACTGCACCTTTAGGAGTGAAACTTCCATTTTCCTTGTCTCAGGTATTTAACACTCTCACCGATAGCATCACTTCATTGCCAGAACACCCATTCCCTTTTTCTATTTCATCATCCATGGTTGCAGAATTCCAGTCTTTGACTGCCCCTCTGCAGTCACCCATAATTAACTTATTGTCAACTACGGCTGATGAATCTTCCAAGGTTTCCCCTCCATCATAACCCATCAAGATTGATAAGCAATTGCCACTTCCAAAAGCCAATGTTGAAAACCAAGTTCCACTTTCTAAAGCTTTTGTCTCAGTACCTTCACCAATCAGAGTCTTATCAGTCACCGGAGTCACTTACATACCTCAGGTTATCCCTCAAGTCACTTTGCCTATGCCTGATACAGTAGACATTCAAACACCCCCTTTGGTTGCAACAATAAGTGTTGCTTCTACTTCTGCAGGGGAAGTGACTGAGTATGTAGATCGGGATGTAGTTCCCCTTGGTGACTAATTCTACAGCCATCATGATAAGGCAGTGATAAGAAGAACCAGGAAGAGGAGCAGAGGTCAGGGTGTGTTAGAAGAACCTGTCCCAGATCAGGTGATATGGGCTCCGAGGACCAACAACCCACGACTTGAAGCTGTAGAAACTGTTGTAGCCTTAGGGGCTTTTGCAAGTGCCAATTGGGGTTTGGTTCCAGTTCTGGACAAAGAAGTTGACCTGAAGGAGAATGAAATCAGAAGCCTGAGAGCAGAGTTAGCTGAAATCAAGACACAGCATGTGACTTATGTGGCTGACCTTGAGCAAAGGAATGATACACTTCTCACTAAACTTCGTCTTTTGCAATCTCAACATTCTATAGATGCAGAAAGGATAGATTCTTTGGAGAAGCAAGTTGAGGATGCAACTGCATGTGCATCCTCCCCAAGTGCTTTCAAGTTCTCCTCATGTGATTTTAAGAATCTGGCCCTTAAATTTAACAAAGAATATCACAAATTGTTGGAGAAGGTTTACCTCGCTCTTCATGAGATCGGGGAGAACTTCATTAATTTTTCCAAGATGAATACTACTTTAGAAGAACAAAAGGCTAAGAGACTTCAAGTTTCTAAAGCCGAGGAATAAATTAGTCAATGGCAGTTGCATATAAAGAATGCTCCAGAAGACATCCCGATCCTCAACAGTTTTCAAATGAAGAAGGTGAAAGCCTCTCTAAACACTTCGCTTGATTTCAATGAAACAACTGAGGAAATTATCAATAAGTCTAAAGACCTCTGCACCAGATGCTGGTATGCAGTGGAAAATATTATGGAGGTTTTGAAACTGTCGTTTATGGAGCTCATTCTGGATGCTTTGCTGCCAAAATGAAAACTTGAGGATATCGAACATAGGTGTGAAGAGTTTGCACAGACAATTCGAGATCTCAGTCAAGTCAGCATCGATGATGTGGATCGTCTGGTGAGAGAATCGGTCATCGTGGAAGGCAGGATTCGCATTTATCTTCGCACTTGGCACAAGTTGGCTAAACATGACATGGAAATAATACATGCAATTCTCAGTTAGCCTTAGAATCTGTCAACTTCCCCAATATAGATGAGTTGTTAGAGATATATGAGAAATAGTAGGACTTCGTGGATCGATATTTTGATCCGGTTTTGTAATCCTTGTTTTGGGAAATCTCTATCTTTTATTCTGCTGTAATTTCCTATTTAAAGACAAGAACCTCTCGTAGTTAGGGGTTGGTAATTTTGCAATTGCAAGTCAGCAGAAGACAAGAGTGGAGTTACTCTGTTTAGCAGAGCCTTTTGTAAGTTCTGTACAAGACCTCTTTTAATACAGTAAAGTTATCTTTCGATCTATCTTCTGATATTCCTCAAGTTTCTTTGAGAATTTCTGATTTTATACTTCAGATTGTCATCTACAGTGCACGATATCTTTTGCATATGTTTAAATGTATGGATCTATTGTATTGGTTTCCCTGTATGATTGATTTATGTTGGAAAGTGTTTTATTGAGTTTATTCATTTTAAATAATTTCTTTATCGATTTCTGCAAGTGATTCACAGCACAATAATCATTGTTAATTTTTCAATTAGCAAAATAGTTACAGATTTATCTTGAATAGGCTTAAGCACTTGAATTATTGTCTCTTAATTTTCATTAATAGATAGTGATTTAAGTTAATAAGCTAAACAACTAAAAGCATTTCTGTGAAAGGTTGTAATCTACTTATTCATCACACCTTAGGGTTAATCGGCACAATATCAAGCTTTCTTTTTAGAATAGGACTAACTTAAATCTGAAATAGGTTAGGTTAGCTTAGTTTTACCATTTTCACACCCTTGTTTTCCTTGACTGGAAAAATGACCTATTTGGTCAAATCACCAACTCTTAGAGTGCCAACGGAGGCCGAATATCCGTGGGGGATCACCATACCAAACAGGTTGGGGATAGAACTTCCCTTGTGCAGGGTCTTTCGAAGCCTTTCAACTTGGGTTTTCTTCCTCTGTTGGGATCCTTGGAACCATTCCAGCACCTTTGCATCTAACCTGCACAACCGAGGCCTCAACAAATGGCGCTAGAAGGAGGGCCACTAGTACAACATGCCTAAACAAGCCACTAAGAAACCTCCTCCAACAAGTACTTCATCGGTTCAAACTTGAAGCCAATCAAGGGCTTCAACATCTGAACAACACACTGAGTCACAATCTACTGTTGCTCCTATTACACCTGCTCAGGTCACTGTTATTGTTGCTGCACCTATTACACCTGCTCAGGTCACTATTATTGTCGCTGCACCTACAACACAACAGGTTGGAAGGGATGTTGTAATCATATCACCCACAAGAGGATTGATTCTTCTTGAAGACATTTTGAACCATTCCCGTGACAGTGTAACTAGATTGGAACAAAGAATCACTATTGAGCGAAGCCGTGGTTTGGAAACTATCAATTTAGATAACTCTTTGCAGACCAGTGATTAAGAGGGTCAATCAAACATGATTACAAAGACCAGTGACCAACCAACCCAACACTCAGTTGATCCCAACAGTGAACATCAACAGACATCTGATCAAAACATACCACACCAAGAGTCAGTTGATCGTTCAAGTTCGCCTCAATACAACCTTAATCAACTTTTTTCAGGAAGCCCCAGATCAACCAAAAATTGGAGCTAGTGGACCACCACCATCTCCTTCTCAATCCTCATCGTCTTCCTCAGACAGTCAACATTCATCAAGCTCTTCATCAGAAGAAGAAGAAGAAGCACCGCCAATGGCTGGAGTAGGCCAAAACAGACCATGTCTTGATCAAGATGCAATATGGGTGCTTGGAGACCAACATAGACTACCCAAAAACCCTGAGAAGTGGTTACCCAAGTTTAACCCAGAAGACAAGTCACCTGCACTAGATCATGTTAAAACCTTCATGCAGGCTATTAGACTTAGAAGTGTTATTCATGAGGATGTAGTCTGCAGAATCTTTCCTTATACTTTTGAAGGAAAGGCAGCTGCATGGTATTTTTCCTTACCACCAAGGTCTATCGTTTCTTGGGATGAGTTTGAGAAATTATTTATCCAGAAGTTTGGAGATGACAAAACACCACAGGATCTTGTTTTGGAATTATCCTCCATGAAAATCAAAGGGAAAGAAAAGGTTAAATATTTCAATCAAAGGTTCTCATACTTAAAGAATAGAATTCCTACCAACCGTCTTCCTGCTGAAGAATTGTTGGTAGCCTACTATGAAAATGGCCTACCTGCTTCTATTTCAATGTGGGTGAAATGAGCACGCAAAGGAACTTTGCTGGAAGTGTTTGATGAAGCAATACAAGTTGAAAATGACGTTTTCTGTTTGAAGGACAGTCTGGAAACCTCAGAAGAACATCCTTCCACTTCCAGGAAAAGGAATGACACTGTTCCCAAACCCACTGCTCAAAATAAGGATCCATTTGACATGAATGACATGAAAAAGTTCGTCCAAAAAATGTCAAACGAGATGGTGGATTTAAAAAGGACTAACAATGAAAATCAAAACCAAAATAGAGGTTTTATGAGGCCACCTTTTAGGAGACCTTATCAACCTCCACCGAATCCACCACCTCCTAATCCAACAGAAGGTCTCACAAATGAAGAAATTTATTCAATTTTTAGAGCCTTAACATCAGAACCTCAAAACACCCCTTAAGTTCCCAATGATCAAACTGACCCAGACCCACAATTACCTGAAGAAGAAGAAGATGAACATGAGGATCCACAAATCAACACTGTAAGTTACTTTTCAGAGCTTCCTATGTGTGAAGAAGAGGAAGAACCTGAGACTCTGTTTAATGTTCAACATCCTTATAACACAAGGTCTAAACCTCAACCCCCTCAGGAAACTTCATCCTCCACACAAGTTCCTAATAAAGGCAGGACTGTTCCCCACAAGGATACAGTCATCCCTGAAATGGAGTACAATTTAGCTGAAGATCTTAAAAGAGTTAAGGCAAACATCTCTTTGTTTGAATTGTTGAAAATCCCTTCCATGAGGGATACTTTACCCAAAAGTATGGTGGTCAAATAGCCAAGAGAATTGCAGAATAATAACATTGACTCTTTCACTAAACCAGATGATCAAAAGTCTGGTACCAGGAGGACTCCTCCTTTTCTGCTTACTTTTGAGATTTTCAACCAAAACGTACATGATTGCATGATAGACTCTGGTGCCTCGTCAAATATGATGCCTCTATCTGTTTGTAGAAAGTTGAATGCCACATGGGAACCTTTCCCTACTCAGATAGTACAACTTGACAGATCAAAGGTCAGAGTAGTAGGGAGACTCATAAATGTCTTAATTACATTATCAGCCGATCCTCGGATCCATCAAACAATTGATATAGTCATTGCTGACATCCCAGAAGCATATGGTATGTGGCTTAGCAGAGACTGGTCATAAAAGCTAAAAGGTTATTTTGCTACTGATTGGTCCCATTTGTGGTTACCCTCCAATGGACAGCCAAACAAGATCAAGATCAGTAGGGAGGCTTACATGAAACAGACAGACACATACTTAAATGACTCAAGTGAGCCTGTGGGTTATTTCAACACACATATTGAGCATTTTACCTTTGACACCTTCTTCGAGGATTTACCAGCTGACATTTCACCAAAAGAGAATGCACAGAAAGAATCTCAGGTAACTCATCTCACTTCTATGCCATTCTCAAGAGACATTGTACATAACATTTTTAATGTAAATACAAATTTTAGATTAGACCCTATTGCTTGGACATTTTTTTTTATGGCTCTAAATCTAAGGATGGAGCTGGTGCAGGATGTGTTCTCATAGATCCGAAAGGGACAAAAACTATGATTGCATGCAGATTAGAGTTTGATTGTACTAACAATGTGGCTGAGTATGAGGCCCTGATACAGGGACTTAAGAAAGCTGTTGACTTGAAAGTATAGATCATCCATTGCTTTGGAGATTCAGAAATTATTGTGAAACGGGTGAGGAATAAAATACACTGCTTGTCCCCCCGCCTGTTAAATTATTAGAAATTGGTAAGAGATCTTACCAGCTCCTTTATTGCATTTAATATTAATTCAGTCCCTAGGTCTCAGAATTTCAATGTTGACTTGTTGGCAAATACAGCTTCCAGGTTGATTCCTCCAGAGGGCCTATCCCCTCGAACATTTTCAATAGAATTGATGTATAGGCATTCCATACCAGATAATGTGACAAACTGGAAAGTGTTCGATGATGATCAGCAGATACTTGATTTTATGTCAGCCCAGGATACATTCCAGGATATGGCTATAGACAAGGATGAACATGAAAAGTCTCTCTCTAATTCCTCGAACGTCATCCCAAAGTCTGTGATCAATTTGGAGAAGTTCTATGATTTGCAAGACAAATTCAGACACAAAATGAATTGTAAAACACAGAGATATTCTCTGAATTACGAGCAAGTCAATTTAGTGACCGAGCAAGAACCCCATTTTATCAATTTAGGAATTGATTGTACTCTAGAAGAAAGGCGAGCTATCATTAAACTGTGTAAAGAATATAAAGATGTCATTTTCCTGGACCTATGATGAATTGAAAATGTTTGACACAAGCGTCATCTACCATAACATACCCATGAAGCCGGAAGTAAAACATTTTCAACAGAAACTGCGGAAAATGCATTCTAGTTTAGAACCTTCTGTGAAAAAAGAACTGGAAAAGCTACTCATAGCCCGAATTATTTTTCCGGTGAGGCATACTCATAGCCAATTTGGTGCCTGTATGTAAGAAAAGTGGTGAAATCCGATTGTGTGTTGATTTCAGGAATCTGAATCGGGCTTCCAAAAAAGATAACTACCCTGTTCCACCCATGGAACAGATTCTCCAAAGAGAAGCAGGGTCAGAAATGTTCTCTCTCCTAGATGGTTTTTCGAGGTACAACCAGGTTATGGTCGCCCCGGATGACCAATTAAAAACAGTGCTCAGAACCCCTTGGGGCACATTTTCCTACAAGCGAATGCCTTTTGGTTTGATCAATGTAGGAGCCACTTTTCAGAGAGCTATGGACATAGCTTTCCGAGGTTTGATGCATAATTTTGTCGTGGTCTATTTAGATGATATTACAATATATTCAAAGAGGCGACATGAACATCCATCTTCTATGAAGCAGGTTTTCGAACGTTGCAGGAAATTTGGCATCTCCCTGAACCCCAAGAAATCCATTTTTGTAGTTACAGAAGGGAAGCTTTTGGGCTTCATTGTTTCAAAAGAAGGTATGATCATTGACCCCGAACGCACAGACGCTATTTCAAAAATTGGCTTATCGGGTTCGCATAAAGCAATGCAGTCCTTCTTGGGTAATATCAACTTTGTACGTAGGTTTGTACCTAATTTTGCTCAGATAGTTAAACCTTTACAGCATTTAGTTAAGAAAGATTTAAAGTTCACCTGGTCACAAGAACAGAAAGATGCATTCGTTGAAATTCGTAAGGCCATTGCTGAATCTCCCGCTCTTATGTCCCCAGATTTTGATAAAGATTTTATTCTCTACACTTTCGCGACTGATTTTTCCTATGCAGCTGTTTTGACACAGAAACATGACAGTGATAGAGAGATTCCAATCTCTTTTATGAGCTCAACCTTCAAGGGCGTCGAGCTCAATTATTCGCAAATTGACAAACAAGCCTATGCAGTTTATAAGTCTGTCAAACATTACAGGCCTTATTTGTTAAAATCTCGAACAAAGGTCATTGTCCCATATTCTGCTATTAGAAATGTGTTGATCCAGAAGGAGTTGGGTAAAAAAAGGGCCCATTGGATGACTGCGCTGCAGGAGTATGATTTGGAAATAAGACCAGCCAAAATTGTCAAAGGACAAGGCCTTTGTCTTCTTGCTGCCCAATCCAATGACCCTGTATAGCAGCAAACTGAATGGGAGCAAGAGGAAGATCCTCTAACTGGTTCTGTCCATGCTATTGATACCCCAACATTTGAATGGTATGACCATATCAAATGTTTTCTGAACCATGGGTTTTCCCCTGAAACCTTGGACTAAGAAATGCAGGGATTTAAGACTAAAGGTTTCCCCTTATCAGTTCATAAATGAAGTTTTGTTTTGAAAAAATTATGATGGTGTTTTCCTTAGATTTCTTGAAAAGGACAAGACCGATGACATCCTTTTTCAATTTCATGCAGGACCAGCTGGAGGTCATTTTTTGGGCGAGACAATAGCTCATAAGATTCTCAGAGCTGGGTATTACTGGCCTACATTGTTTAAAGATGCTTATGCCTATGTAAGGAGGTGTGAACCATGCCATAAATGCACAGGGAATTTTAAGAAACCTGCTTTCCCTTTGCAACCAGACACTCTTCAGTTTCCATTTCAGCAATGGCGGCTGGATTTTGTTGGACCTATAAATCCTACCTCATCCCTCCAACACAAGTACATTCTCACTACAACTGACTACTTCACTAGATGGGTGGAGGCAGTCCCACTTAAGCAATGTAATGCCATCCAAGTGATTTCTTTCTTAGACAGTCAGATACTCTCACGGTTTGGCACTCTAGAGTACCTAGTCGTTGATAATGCATCCTATTTTTCCTCGATTGACATAACTAAGTATGCTTTTGAAAAGGGGATGAAACTCAAATTTTCTGCCAATTACTACCCACAGGGTAATGGGTTGGCTGAGTCTTCAAACAAAAATTTGATCAACATTCTAAAGAAGACTGTAGCCTCTCACCATAGATATTGGCATACACAACTCAACAATGCCCTTTGGGTAGATCGAATTACTCCAAAGGCAACAATTGGAAATTCTCCCTACTGTCTAGTATATGGCAAAGAAGCCATTCTTCCTTCTAATCTCACCATCCCTTCACTATAGTTAGCCCAGTCTGTCCAAGAAGATGATTCTTCTCCCCTCCAGCAGAGAATTGACACTCTACTTAAACTAGAGGAAGATAGGGAAATAGCTAGAAACAAGTTATACCATCATCAGCAAATGGTGAAAACGTGGTTTGATGAAAAATCTTCATCTGACAGGGAATTTTCTGTTGGAGACTTGGTTTTAAGATGGGACAAATAGCACAAAGATAAGAACCAGTATACCAAGTTTCAATGCCTCTGGCTGGGACCCTTCATTATTACAAAAAAGATGGGTCCTGGTACTGTTCGATTACAGACACTGGAAGGAGTTGTAGACACTTATCCAGTGAATGTTTCACTCCTCAAAAAGTATTTCGTCTGATCAGGCTGATGCATTTGTATATAGTTTTGATTTCTTTATTTTTGTCTTTCTTAGTTTTCATGATTTAGATTGTTTTCTTTTATTCATTCTGTTGTTTAAATTGATACACATTTGGTAATAATTAATAATCAGTTTTTCTCACAGATGATTTTAGCAGAGGTTTTAGAAGTTTCTACCAGCCATAGTTTTCTCAACCCGTGTCGAAATTTCTTCAATAAAGGACACACAGTCAATGATTGCAGGACTTGGATTGATACCTTTCCATGATGATCATTATCTTATACATGTCTCATTTGTTTAATTGAGGTCTGGGTGATAACCAAGTTTTCTGATCTTGTGTTTCATGGTTCAATCAGCATATCATAATAGCCTGCATAGCTTGTTTTGCTTTGGATCCTTTTACAATCACCTTGGTAATAAATCCCTTAATAAATGTAAATTGCAAGGTGGGGGGGTCTTTCTATCAAGCCAGCCCATTAGGTTCATAGGTGATTAGTGGAATGACATCTTCACATCAAGCCACCACACTTGGAAGATGACTTTCCGTTTTACTAGGAGTTGGAAGATCCTATCACGGGTCGGTCCATTCATGATCTGCAAAGCACTAGTGAGTAACACTACTAATATATGGGTTACCAAGCCATGGTAGTGCCTTTGTAATTTACAATTCAATAAAATATTTTTAGTAAGATCCATGTTGTATATAAGAATAGGGGGGTCTTATCACAAGCCATCCCTGCCATGATCATGGGCTTGATTTGGACTGAAACTACCACAGTGTGGTCACCAAGCCACGGTAGTTGCTTTCAGTATTTCAACTGGAAGACAAGGAGTCTCCTTACCGAGCTGGCTTGATCAAGTTTTGGATTAGGTCTGTGAATGGCACTGTTGATATCTGATCACCAAGTCAGGGCAGTCGTCTTATATATGCAAGATCTATTCTATCTTTCGATCTAAAAAAAAAAGAGAAAAAAAAAAAGAAAGGAAAAAGAAAAAAAGAAAAAAAAGAGAATTGTTGTATATAGCTTAATAAAATTTCAACAAACCAAGGTGATGTGTAATTGGGATGTCCATGTGCGGTTCTAAGTCTATTTCAAGGTTCAACACAAGCTAGTTTCCATGACTACATTAAGGTAAAGAACCCTGGTTGTATCCTGTACCCCCTTATCAGATTGGCATTATCCTTAAAATGGTCATGTCTGGGGATATATTAATCCTATGTTTCTTGTTCGTTGACTGTCCTTCTGTTGAGCATTTTCTAAAAATTCAGATTGAAAATATTGGTTGGCTGACATATTCTCTTTAGCTGAATTCGTTGCAGATATAACTGGTTCGTCCCAGAAAATTCCCATTTGTTGTGGCCACAATAGATCCCATGCTTAGCTGAAGCACGGGAGCCCCATTCCTAATAAACACAAAGGTAATTGGGTGAGTTTTCTTGTTAATATGAGATTTTGGTTTTTATCCCTAAGATCCCTTACCCATACTTTTGTCCTGTGTGTTTTCCTTCTGGTCTTAAATTTCTAAGTGTTTTGGGTTTGCAGGAAGCTTCAATTTTTGAGCATTTTATCATATACTTCTAGCAACCCGAAACCCGACATTTTGAGAACCCGAAACCTGCAACCCGACAGTTGTGGGTTGCGGGATTTGTTTGTTTGTTGTGGATTTAAGAAACCCGAAACCCGCAACCCGACAGTTGCGGGTTGCGAGATTTTGTTTTGCAACTTACGATTTTTCTCATCCAGAAACCTGCAACCCGATGATTGCGGGTTGCGGGTTTTCTTTGTTAATAATTTCGGGAAATTTTATCCCGAAACCCGCAATTGCAGCTTTCGGCTTTCGGGAATTTCTTTTAAAGTGTGTTTTTGTTGCATGTTTCCGACACCCACAACCCAACACTTTCAGGTTGCGGCTTTCGGGAAAATCTATTTGATCACGATTTTGTCTCCCATTCCCGAAACCCGCAACTCGACACTTTCAGGTTTCGTCTTTCGGGAATTCTTTCGCGCTTTTGGTTTTTCTTGCAATTCCCAAACCCACAACCCGACACTTTCGGGTTTTCGGCTTTCAGGATTCTTAAATAAACTTTTGAAATAAATCATGAACCCGATCCCGCATCCCGCTCCGATTCATCTCGGACGTCCATTCGTCTTGATCCCATGGTTGCGTTTTAATATGGTAAATATAAAAAGTAGGGTTTTTTCTATTTTTATTTCGTCATTTTACTGTTCGAGGTTACCCCGTTGCTTGGATTTTACTGCGAATTCTTGTCAGGGTGTTGATTTTACTAGTTCTTCAGTTATTTCGGGTAAGTTTGTTGTCGCATTTCTATTTTTGGTTTTCCAATTATGCTATTTTGGATTGAATTTTGATTTTATTTCTTTATTTATCAGAAACTGCAAGCTTTTCACCATGTCAAAAAAACACAGGATCCAAAACGACGCACAAATATCTCTTGATCAAGGACCCTAATTTCGGTATCCTCTCGGATACCAGTGAGAAGGTCACTGAAACATACCAGGTGGATTGGTCTAAAATTTATGCTATATTTGACAATGACGACCTTTCCCATATTGAGAATGATAAACCTATGTATGAGAGGATTAGGGCTTCCCAAATTCATGCCATTGCTGCACGTCCCGATGTCCTACCTTACACTGATGCAGTGAAGTGGATTATTGAAAATGCCAGAGTCAAAGACCGCGGTTTCAATGATAGCACGAGTGTTCAATTGACACATTTTCGCCCGGAGGTCTTCGTTTGAGCTTTCGCTCTTAAACCCCCTAAATAGACCCTTTCTTCTGAATTTGTTGAGTCCTCAAAGACCCAGTATAATTTCGCTGAGATGTTAAAGTCATGGATGGTCAAGCCCATCGCCTTTGTGCCTAAGGCTGACAACCTCTATCCCATTATCTGGTTCAGGGAACCCTACTCCATGCCGGCAGCCATGCTTTGCAGGCTTTTTGGTCTTCCCAACTATTCTCTTTTCAAAGCCGAATAGGCACCGATAGCACACCATGTGTTAACCACCAGGGATTCCTTCCCATGGGAACCCATCCTGTCGTCAGAATTGACGAATGCAATAGAGAATGATCAGAAGGCTCCTGCTCACAAGAAGCCACATTTCTTCTTTTTCGCATATGTCCTTGATGTTTTCTATGCAGAGTTAAAGTATCCTAACCTAGGTTGGAGTTGGACCCCTGCAGACCCCCCTATACACATCTACCATTCAGCATTGTGGGAAGGAAATTTTGTGCCTTTATTGTATGATATATGTGATAGCTTTGTGGGTACCATCTATTTTAAGATTTTCAGGCAGGGGGCACCTGCATTTTCAGAATATGCCAAAGCCTTCATTAATACCATAAGTGATTGGTATGTGTTTGAGTACTTCTCATACATCAGAATCTAGGAAAGTGACACAGTGCACCTTCTACCTAGAATAGCCCCAGACATGCTAGTTCTACAGGAGGTTTCATTCCAAACAACGACTGATGGCATGTATAAGAAACTCACAGGTCCCAGGAAGAAAGGTTGGCCTAATTTCTCTCTCAACCTTGGCCAGCTGGTTATCCCTACCTCAAATTGGGCTGCAGTTCTCGGTGACCAAATAGCTTCCTTGAGATTGGGCACTGCTGAGAAGAGAAAACATGACCCCAAAACATTCATGGATGCACACTTCAAACAGATACATGTAAAAATGGATTATGCACATGAGGTTCGCCCAGATGATTTTATATACCAAGGGGTGGACACATTTTATCAAGTCCTTTCCAAATACAAAGACTCACAGGAACATCGTGGTATTTTGAAATACTAGAATGAGCTCAAAGTCATAGTTTTGAGGTACACGGTTATGCAGTTAAACTTAATTGAACAGGCAAGGAAAGACAGAGAGGAAAAAGAAGCCCAGAAAGCTAATGCTCCTTTAATGCTAACATATCCTGATGGGGATAAAGGTAAAACTCCTCTACAGGAACCTCCACAAGAGAAGATTGCTAATGCTCCTTTAATGTTAACATATCCTGATGGGGATAAAGGTAAAACTCCTCTACAGGAACCTCCACAAGAGAAGATTGCTGAAACTGCTAAAGTGTTATTACGGACAGCTCAGAATTTCAAGCAAGAAATGACACAGTTGTCATCAGTAATTAATACTCAATGGCTAGAACCTCCTCGACCTTCTATCAAAATTCAACTACCTACTACAGAGACTCATGAAGATGACGACTTGGTCATGACTGGAGCTAATCCAGCAAAGAGGCAGAAAGTTCTGGTTTCTAAATCACATGTATCCACAGTCAACATAATTGATCGTGATGAAGAAGTTGTGCCTCATCCACCAACATCAGTGACATAAGAAGTCATTGAAGATTCTAAGACTGTCACTGATTTGCTGGATAGTATTGACGTGGATCATTCTTTTCTAGATCAATCAATGTTGGAATTTAATGATGCCCCAGGCGTTGCATCTTCAACATTTTTGATACCATCTGTCCAACAAACCTCCACTGCACCTTTAGGAGTGAAACTTCCATTTTCCTTGTCTCAGGTATTTAACACTCTCACCGATAGCATCACTTCATTGCCAGAACACCCAGTCCCTTTTTCTATTTCATCATCCATGGTTGCAGAAGTCCAGTCTTTGACTGCCCCTCTGCAGTCACCCATAATTAACTTATTGTCAACTACTGCTGATGAATCTTCCAAGGTTTCCCCTCCATCATCACCCATCAAGACTAATAAGAAATTGCCACTTCCAGAAGCCAATGTTGACAACCAAGTTTCACTTTCTGAAGCTTTTGTCTCAGTACCTTCACCAATCAGAGTCTTATCAGTCACTGAAGTCACTTCCATACCTCAGGTTATTCCTCAAGTCAATTTGCATATGCCTAATACAGTAGCCATTCAAACACCCCCTTTGGTTGCAATAGTAAGTGTTGCTTCTACTTCTGCAACGGAAGTGACTGAGTATGCAGATCGGGCTGTAGTTCCCCTTGGTGACTACTTCTACAGCCATGATGATAAGGCAGTGATAAGAAGAACTAGGAAGAGGAGTAGAGGTCAGGGTGTGTTAGAAGAACCTGTCCCAGATCAGGTGATATGGGCTCCAAGGACCAACAACCCACGACTTGAAGCTGTAGAAACTGTTGCAGCCTTAGGGGCTTTTGCAAGTGCCAATTGGGGTTCGGTTCAAGTTCTAGACAAAGAATTTGACCTAGAGGAAAATGAAATCAGAAGCCTGAGAGAAGAGTTAGCTGAAATCAAGACATGACATGTGACTTATGTGGCTAACCTCAGAAAAACTTGGGCAGATAAGGTTCAAGACCTGGAGTAAAGGAATGATACACTTCTCACTGAACTTCATCTTTTGCAATCTCAACATTCTACAGATGCAGAAAGGATAGCTTCTTTGGAGAAGCAAGTTGAGGATGCAACTGCAAGTGCAGCATCCCCAAGTGCTTTCAAGTTCTCCTCATGCGATTTTAAGAATCTGGCCCTTAAAGTTAACCAAGAACATCACAAATTGTTGGAGAAGGTTTACCTCGCTCTTGATGAGATCATGGAGAAGTTCATTAATTTTTCCAAGATGAATACTACTTTAGAAGAACAAAAGGATGAGAGACTTCAAGCTTATAAAGCCTAGGAATAAATTAATCAATGGCAGTTATATATAAAGAATGCTCTAGAAGACATCCCGATCCTCAATAGTTTTCAAATGAAGAAGGTGAAAGCCTCTCTATACACTTGGATTGATTTCAATGAAGTCTAAGTCTAAAGATCTCTGCACCAGACGCTTGTATGCAGTGGACAATATTATGGAGGTTTTGAAACTGCCATTTATGGAGCCCATTCTGGATGCTTTGCTGCCAAAATGCAAACTTGAGGAGATCGAACATAGGTGTGAAGAGTTTGCACAGAAAATTCGAGATCTTGGTCAAGTCAGCATCGATGATGTGGATCCTCTGGTGAGAGAACCGGTCATCGTGGAGGGCAGGATTCGCATTTACCTTCGCACTTGGCACAAGTTGGCTAAACATAACATGGAAAATACACGCAATGCTCAGTTAGCCTTAGAATCTATCAATTTCCCCAATATAGATGAGTTGTTAGAGATATATGAGAAATGGCAGGATTTCGTGGATCAATAGTTTGATCCGGTTTTGTAATCCTTGTTTTGGGAAATCTGTATCTTTTATTTTGTTGTAATTTCCTATTTAAAGACAAGAACCTCTCGTGGTTAGGGGTTGGTAATTTTGGAGTTGCAAGTCAGCAGGAGACAATACTGCAGATACTCTGTTTAGCAGAGCTTTTTGTAATTTCTGTACAAGACCTCTTTTAATACAGTAAAGTTATCTTTCGATCTATCTTCTGATATTACTCAAGTTTCTTTGAGAATTTCTGATTTTATACTTTAGATTGTCATCTACAGTGCATGATATCTTCTGCATATGTTTAGATGTATGGATCTATTGTATTGGTTTCCATGTATAATATTTTTATGCTAGAAAGTGTTTTATTGAGTTTATTCAATTTAAATACTTTCTTTATCGATTTCTACAAGTGATTCATAGCACAATAATCATTGTTAATTTTTCAATTAGCAAAATGGTTACAGATTTATCTTGAAGAGGATTAAGCACTTGAATTATTGTCTCTTAATTTTCATTAATAGATAGTGATTTAAGGTAATAAGTGAAACAACTAAAAGCATTTCTATGAAAGGTTCTAATCTACTTATTCATCACACCTCAGGGTTAATCAGCACAATATCAAGCTTTCTTTTTAGAATAGGACTAACTTAAATTATTTTCCTCTTCTGAAATAGGTTAGGTTAGCTTAGTTTTACCATTTTCACACCCTTGTTTTCCTTGACTGGAAAACTGACCTAATTGGTCAAATCACCAACTCTTAGAATGCCAATGGAGGCCAAATATCTGTGGGGGATCACCATACCAAACAGGTTTGTAATAGAACTGCCCTTGCGCAGGGTCTTTCGGAGCCTTTCAAATTGGGTTTTCTTCCTCTGTTGGGAACCTTGGAACCATTCCAGCACCTTTGCATCTAACCTGCACAACCGAGGCCTCAACACGGAGACAAAAGTCTGCGGATCACTTTAGGACTAATGTCAAGGGATGATACAATCCCACTGCAACATCATCATCACTGCTCCCCCTTTCGAGGAAGGTCCTTTCGAACCACACCAAGATTGTCACGGAAGTACTCAAACTTCACTCGAGACAGAGGCTTAGTCAACACATCAGCAACTTTCTCATCAATGCTCACATACTGGATCTTTATAGCTCCCTTTTGTACCATATCCCGTATGTAAAAATATCGGATTTCTATGTGATTTGACTTGTCATGGAACACTAGGTTCTCTGTCATCTTTATACAACTCTGGTTGTCACATAGAATCACCGTAGTATCCAACTCCAGGTCAAATAGACCTGTCATCAATTTTTGAAGCCATATGGCTACACAACTAGTAGAACAAGTTGTTATATATTCTGCTTCAGTTGTGCTAAGAGCAACACTGGACTGCTTCCTGCTAAACCATGAGATAATGGCAGATCCCAGACAATAACATCCACCTGAGGTGCTCTTCCTGTCTGAGACACTTCCATCCCAATCTGCATCTGTCTAACCATGCAATCTGTAGTCATGATCTCCAACATAGTATAGACCAAAGTCTATCGTACCTTTCAGGTACCTCATCACATGCTTTGTAGCTACCAGGTGAACACATCTAAGCTCAACTAGATACTGACTCAGGGTGTTCAAATCAAAGCATATACCTAACCTGGTATTCGTCAGATACATCAACAACCCAATAATCTTTCTGTACTGAGCCACATACACTAACTCTGACAATTCATCAACTAACAACTTCAGGTTAGTATCCATGGGTGTGGCCATGGCTTTACATTCCAACATATCAAATATTTTTAGGATTTCAACATAATACTTTCCCTGGTTGAGAAATATCCCTTTTGGGCTCTGCCAAACTTCCAGACCTAGAAAATAGTGCATCAATCCAAGGTCTTTCATCTTCAAATTCTCCAACGAGCTTCTTCTTGCACTCTACAATATGTTTCTCATTTCCTGTCAGAAATAAATCATCCACATACTAAAATAATATGACAGGTTCATCATCCATAACCTTAAAGTAAAGGTTAGGGTTAGCTTTACTTTTGGTAAATCCCAAGCTCGTCAAGAAGCTATTTATCCTTTTGTACCAAGCTCTAGGAGCTTGCTTCAATCCATACATATCCTTCTTCAACTTGCATACGTGAGTCCGTCTTTCTTCAACTTCAAATCCATGTGGTTGTTCTATGTACACTTCTTCCTCAATCACACCATTCAGGAAGGATGTCTTCAAATCCATCTAGTGTAAACTCCACTCTTCATCATGGATTCAAGTGCCATGATGGTTCTAATGGAAGTGTACCTTGCTACTAGCACAAATGTCTCTTCATAATCAATTCCCTCTTTTTGAGAGAATCCTCTAGCCACAAACCTTGCCTTGTATTTCTCAATACTTCCATCAACTGCATGATTTATCTTGTAGATCCACTTGGAGGATACCACGCTTTTTCCTTCTTGTTTTGGAACTATATCCCAAACATCATTCTTCATTATTGATTGGTATTCTTCCATCATTGTTTCTACCCATTCTTTATTCTGTATAGATTATTCATAACTGGTAGGTTCTTGATCTACAAGATCACACATCAAAGCCACATAACTGGAAAATGGCTTTGGCTTCTTTCTTACTCTTGTGGATCCTTCTGGAGATCCATACTTCTATGCTTCTTGTATAATTTCTCTTGGCCAAGCAGGCTTTCTCTTTCATGACATATTCAAAATGGGAGGTTCTTGAGGTTCTATCATATCATGGTCTTCTGGTGTTTCATCTTCGGGGGAGGGTGCAACTTCTACATTTCTGGAAGGTACATCTTCTTCATATACTTCTTCATGCTGGCACTTTCTGGATCTCTTGAGAGCTGCTTCTTTGTCAAATGTTACATCTCTACTAATCTCCATGTGATGGAATCCTGGAATGTATATTCTGAAGGCTTTGGAGACTCCACAGTATTCAACAAATATTCCCTTATTTCCGGAAGGGTCCAACTTGGTTCTCTTTTCTTTTGGTATGTGAACATATATTGGGAAACCAAATATCTTGAGGTGGCTCACTTCAGGCTTCCTTCTGGAGTCTTGAATCCAAGGTCACTATGGGATAATCTATTATGTACATAAATTGTCGTCCTTGCTGCTTCAGCCCATAGATGCATTGGAAGATATTGATCATGTATCATTGTCTTCACTACTTCCATAATGGTCCTATTCTTTCTTTCCGCAACACCATTATGTTGAGGATTGTAGGGATTAGTTAGTTCCCTCTTGATTCCAGCTTCTTTACAAAAGGATTCAAAATATTTTGAAGTACATTGTCCACCATTGTCTGTTCTACGGAATAGGTCCCATCATTCTTCATTTGTAGGTGTTCGTTGTACAATACTTCCTACAAGTCAAATTCAATAGCATGGTTAGAAACATCTCATAGTTTCCAAATATAGGCATAAAAGCATAAGTCATACTATCTTAGCCAATGCTACAACATTTATCCATATCCCACATTCATATGGTAACTTTGTAGATGCCTTCCATCTCTACTAGGACATTATTAAGAGTGTGCACTACTCCCAATATGTTAGCAAAGAGGTTTAACTCTAGATAAGTAGCAATGGAATTTTGTATATCGCCATAGGCTACTGACCCATCACATGCAAGCAAACACTCTAACATGCATAATACACTTCCTAGATAAATTTGTATACAACTGGACACTATCATTTAAGCAATTTGATAGAAATGACAATTAAAATACTTATCTTTGTTTGGTAGGTAGGATTCCCTTTGATCCTAGTCTCCTTGCAGGGATTACTGGAATGTTTGATGGCAAGCTCTACTTCATCATCAGAGTTAGTGAAATTTTTTGAGGGGAGTCCTTTTCTTCTAAACTGGATATAGTCTTCTTTTGTCCTGTCATGTGCTTTGAAGCACCACTATCACAGCACATATTCTTCGATTCTTCCTTTGATTGATTCCTGGGAGGTTCTTCATCATCTTCTTCTTCATCTTCATATTCAGCTATGTGTGCATGATGTCTTTTGTTGTTGTTCCTCTTCTTGTATTCTTCTTTCTTCAATGGACAATTTCTGGCAATGTGTCCTAGCTTGTTACAATTGAAACATTGAAGGTTGGAGTGGTTTCTTCTTGGATTGTTTCCTCTTGTCCTTTGGAACTTGTTGGGAGGTTGAGACTCCTTGTGGATTTCCTTCTTGAAGTTAGATTGAATTCTTCCTCTATTGGTATGGGTGGCTAGGGCTTGATCACATTCTTTAAGTAGAGCTTCTCTATTGGCTACTCTAGCCTCCTCTTGGATGCAATATTCCCATACAATGTTGAATTTCATGCTTTCCTTTCTGGCACACATAGTCTGGATGAATGAATCCCAAGGTCTAGTGATACCATTGAGAGCAGTCATAACTAGCTCATATTCATCAAGGGAGTCTCCAATGGCTTCTAGTTGTTCCTTGAACTGGGAGACCCTTGTGAAGTAGTCTTGGATGGATTCTCCTTGGCTCATCTTGGTATTCTTTAATTGAGTTCTCAAATTCATCTTCCTATTGATGTTCCTTCCTTCATACATTCTGGCTAGGGAATCATACATCTCATCGGGGACTTCCTGGATGACACTTGAGGAATCAAGTGGTATTTGATAGAATTAGCAATGATCCTCTTTTCCCTAATCAGGTCCTTCTTGTGCTTCTCCTTAGCTTCATCCTCTTCAGGTTCTGCAAATTCTTTCTCGATGTATTTGGAAAGATCATTCTCTTCAATAATGAGGCCAATCCTATATTTCCATGCTCGTAAATTCTCTATGCCTTCTAGCTTATCCTCAAGCTTAGTGCTTGGGGCCATTTTATCCAGGAGGTCACCAAAAATTGAAATTTCTCAAAATGCAAAACTGACCTTACCAGGAGATGCACTTGACTGAGGCGAATTGATTAGTACACCTGGTTTCTGGAGATTCCAAATTTTCACCTCTCAAAATTGACTTGCGAAATTATGATCTGTAGTTTTCTGGTCCAAAGTCAAACTAGGGTTTGACTTTCCTAGAGATATACCCACTCAAAAATTTCGATCTAGGGCTCAAAATTTCACTCTTGGAGAGGTGCACCTTTCTATGCAATCAAATTTACAAAAATACAACTTTGAAAGAAACCCTAATTTCTTGTCGGAGGGGGAAGAGAGAAAGTTTCACCTTGTGAAAGTTGTCTTATTCAGGTTAGCTCTGAAACCATGTTAAGATTCAATATGCTAAGATAGATAACATCAGTATTCAATTCAATTTCACAACAATAGCATATACAGGATCACTGAAAGAAACACAATCACAAGATAGACACAGATTTATCCTAGGAAACCCTCTAGGGGAAGGAAACCCAACAAAAATTCCTCAATATAGATGATCAAAAGTACAAAGACAAAACCCCAAACAGGTGCTCCTTCTCCTTGCGGATATCTCTCTCTCTCTCCTATGTGAATTACACAAGGGAGTGTGTGTGTGTGTGTCCAAATGAGGAGCACATCACTTCTATTTATACTTTATCTTCCACTTGACTTTTTCACTAACTATGTCGGCCCCAACCAACTTAACTGGGTTGACTTACCTAGGAAGAATCAAAACAATATAATATTACTTTCTGGAGGGTTCTATCAACCCGAATTACAAAGGAGGTTTTAACTCATGAATCTATGATGACCAAATACAATAATAACATCCCAACGGAGGAATAAAACATCTCTGAATAAATCACAATAATAAAATACAATAGAATATTCTTCGAAGTTATAATATTTCAACAGTTCAATCATCAGTAAACAAAAAAATTGGCAACGAGACAAAATACATCATAGTGACTAGGGATACAATACCATGGCAAGTAACAATGAATTCATAAGTATTTATGCAGACACGAATAGTAATACAGGAATTTCCAGTAGTGCAACTGCAAAATCCCTTGGATTCAACGCAAACACCTGACTGTGAATTACAAAGATAATTGCTTGTAGTCCACAAACTATGAAATTCATGAAATGGAAAAGCTTTTTTGTTGTCCACCCAACATGGGGAACTCAAAATTGAATGAGAATAGTCTGTACGAGGGCCATAACAACAACAAACGCATGAGAAGCAGATTTTTTGGTTACCCTCTGAGTTGTCGGTTATCCTTAGCATTAGTTGTCTGTACTAACAGAATATCTCTCGGAGGGTTGGGTTTGGGTTTTTTGTTATTGTTCTTCTTGGATTTAAGTGCATTTTGGTTGCTACCTTGAAAAGTTGTGGCATTCTCAACTGAACCAATCATGCCATTAGCATGAGTTCAAGGGGTTGGTTTGGTTGGATCGGTATCTAGTCTAGGAGCAGTAGGGAGAATTTCGTACAACATTCTTGATTGGGAAGATACCAAATCAAGTTGTTGATCCTTAATGATGGGTTTATATTCTGTTTGCGCTCTAAATAGGGCCATGTCCTTTGTAATGAAAGGTTGCAATGATTTAATGAACCAATTAGTTAAGAACTCATCAAGAATTTGTGCCTTTATTAAAGTACTTCTCCTTCTCCATTCATGAATGTGATCAGAGATGTCTGGGGGCTTATCCTAGCTGAACGAATTCATGAGTTCTATGAAAATATCATAACGAACTGGTTACTGGAAATGGTTTAATAATTTCATTGAAATCGCATTGAAATTCTGAAAGGAAGCTTGTGGTAACTCGATGTACCACTTCATTGCTACACCTGTTAAGATCCTTTGGAAGAGATGCAACCTAATGTATTCATCCATCAAAGATTTCGAAGAACACCAATTATGGAAATTCATCACATAGTTTGTTGGATATTCTTTAGGCTTCCACTCTAATTTAGTTCTATCTGAAGGAAGTTTGGTAGGGATAGGGGGGAATCTAGGATCATGTACCATTGGTTCATTGGTTAGTTTCATCAAATCTAGCAGGTTCAAAGTAGCCAAGAAAGGTAAATTTGTTTGTGTCGTAGAATTCCAATCCCCGAGAGCATTTTTTGTGTCGTAGAATTCCAATCCCCAAGATCATTTGTTTCCCATTGGTTTGTATTAACAAAAGATTGACCTTGTATATAGGGATTCCCAAGATTCGTGAAAGGTTGATTATTATGTCCAATGTTTTGATTCTAACCGAACTGAGTTTGTAGAAATGGGGTCATGTTTCTTTCAAGTATGCCCCTCGTGAATGGTTGGATACCTTGGGAAGTATTAATATTTGCAGTATTGATCATGCCTATCCCTCTTGCCCGAGATGAAGGAACACTTCCTTGGTGCATATTATGCCCTAAAGTAAATTTGGCACTGGTGTCCCCTATCCCTAGATTAATTGTATTACCTTGTGGCACATTTTGTCCTAAACGAAAACCAATGCTCATACCTCCCATTCACTAGAAAGGTATGTTCATATGAGGTAGGCTAGAGCCATAAATGACCCCAATCATTATGCAAGGGTTGGGCATGGACATTTGTAAACTATATGGTGGGAAATTATAGGTTGGAATCGATATACCACTACCGGAGGCAATAGTATTTGTTACAATGGGAGGAATATTGGAATTCATACGTTGGAAACTTGGAAAAGTCATCCCAAAGGAGAAAGGATTAGAGATTTTTGGAATACATGAATCCCCTCTAGTAAGCACTATTGAAGATGGTGGGAACCATCCAGATGCTCCTGTAGATGATGTATTTAGGTTTCCTTCTCTTATGGGAACTGAACTAACTGGGGGTGTAATGTCTCCAGTCATAGGTATCTCCCTTGTGTTAAACATTCTTCTAACTGTGTAGTATAGGTATGCCAATTATCAATCACAAAATTGACTCAAAATTTAGGGAAGGAAAATATGTCAAATCTCTATTGAAATAGTAGAAACAAAGTACAAAGTATACCTCTTCTATGCTCCGGTACTTTAACGAACCTTAAGACTCCATGTCTCTCCTACTCATGCACACCCACAATTCCACTCCACTCCACTAAACAGATAAGAGGGATAAACTACTGTAGGAAAGTAGTTTGAGTATGCAGGAATACAGGGGTTCAACAACAAGGGTTACTGATGGAAGGGAAATATGGGCATGACAGCAAGTGATTCATCCAGCATGACTTTAATTTCTTGGGGTCTCCCCCTCCTTGGTCCATTCCCTTTCTTTCTATGATTGAAGGAAGAAGTTGAGGATGGTTACCAAGTGGTTGGGGGAGTTACAACCGAGCAAGTTAGTTTGCATAACTTCCTAACTTCCCTCATTTTCAAATTTTTATTTATTTTTTATGATTTTTTTAGGGCATTCACGCTTAATTCATAGGAAACATGCGAATGATTTGCTTCTTTTCAGTGTGCAAGATGCGAAGTATCAGTTTTTGAGGTATTCACTCCTAATGAACTAGCAAGATGTGAATTATTTGCACCCAATGAACTAGTAGGATGTGAATTACTAGGGATTTCGCTCCTAGTAAACTAGCAAGGTGCAAATTTGCTCTTTTTAAGGTTGAAACGCTTCATAATGAATGGGAAGGAGCTGGGGTTTCATTTCTAATTATTAGGGACACCAATAAGAGTCAAATCATAGGCTCTTCCATCTATAAATGTCATTTTTTGTGAAGTTACAGTGATGCTTTTGAGTGTTGTCTTTTGAACTGTCATCACGGAAAAAGAAGTGTCAATTTTGTAAGTTTTAAACATGTGCAGAGAATTAAATCATACAGATTATTTTAATCAAAATAGAGATTACACCACAACATTAACACATAATACACATAGATTTACCCGAGAAACCCTTAACCGGGAAAACCAACAAAACTTAGAGTCGCACCCCTTCCCTTCTCATTATGATTATTAACCACTCACAATATAACATGTAGGTATTCCATAGCATCCAAAACCCTAATCCATTAACTCAGATTAGAAATAGACCCTAATCCCTTAACCATGATTAAATTACATATTTTTAGAAAGAAAGAAAAAACCAAAAATAGCTCAAAAAATTTCAAACTCGCCACGGAAGGGGGAGGGTGTCAGTTCACTTCCCCCCTAATCTAACGTTGAGTGCACCACCCGACGCACACGGTAGATTGGAGGGATCAAACATATGTAGTTGTATAGATGAAAAACCTTGCACATACATGCAAAGAATATAACACATACCCAACATATTTGATCTATAACGGGATTGCTTCTTGGTAATGGTCATTAATAACCAAGAATATATATAAGTCATACTGAAGAGTTCGTTCATGATTAATGACACATCTTGCAGTTGAGATATTTTCTACTTCTCACCTTGTTATTGATAGGGGGAATGATTGACATTCGGAAACAAGTGAGCGAGAAGAAGCGAGCGGGAAAAAGTGAGCAGGAACAAGCGAGCCTGAACCAAAGCTAGAGCCATAGCTACCTTTTTACAGTTTCCAAAGCCTTAAGACAAAGCCACCTAGATAGATTCAGAGTTGCATCCAGAGACAGATTTATAGCCATGTTCCACTTGAGCATGATTTGGTTTGTGGTCTTCCTAAAACCACCCATTTAGTAGAAGACATCAGATTCTACTAGCTTTTGGGATAATCTAGGAATCACTAAGGTTACAGAGTTTGTGGTCATCCGTAAACCACCATTTGGTATAAGAATTACACCCTATGCTATCCTTTGGAAATTTCCAGGAACCTCTGAGCCTTAGAGCCAAGTTCCAGATTTTATGGTCATCCTTTAACCACCATTTAGTAGAAGAATTACTATTGTTGCTAGCCTTCGAAATGGTTTAGGAACCTCTAATCCTTAGATCCAAGTTCCATAGTTTGTGGTCATCCTTAAACAACCTCTTCATAGCTTCGATTGGTCAGTGGTCATCGAAAACCACCCATTTAGTAGAATACATCATATTTTGCTTGATGTTGATTCAGAGAGCACCTTCAGCCATTTGTAGCTATCCTTCTCCAAATTTTAACTCTCTGCTTGGACTCATATACACCCCTTTGGATAAAGGAGGGAAATGTTGGAAGCATTAATCCTTTAGGTTTAATTATTGTTTTGTATTACTATTCACATGAACTTGATACCAAGATTTATGGTGAATAGATAAATTCATCGGGAGTCCAAGACACACCTTGGAATATGAAACCAAGGGTTGTAGTGATTGTATTGATATGTACATATATGTTAATGATAAGTATCTCATGCTTATCTTATTTCCTGTGCATTTATCTTTCACAATGTTTGTTCCAACACCTCCATCTTTGTGGGTGTTGTAGGACATTGTTCCATTGAAATCTTAGTTCCCATAAATTGAAACACTCAATAGTTTGCAGTCTACTATGCGAAAACATTGTAGAATAGGGCTCACATGCTTACTCTAACTCAACCAAATATTTATATTCACTCTATCTCTCTTGATCTCCATTCCTAAGATATATTTTGTAGCCCCCAATTCCTTCATATAAAATTGTGTTGAAATCTACTTTCTAAACACAAATCACATCCTAACTGTTACCAAAAAATAATATACCATATACATATAGAGTGATAACAAAGAAATGACCACCATCTCATTTGTAATGCAAACAGTGATATGATTTGGATCTCAAAAATCCAAATACCAACACAAAGGAATCAAACTTTTTGTGCCACATTCTGGGAGACTGTTTGAGACCATATAAGGAATTTTTAATTTGCAAACCAATGACTCTTTACATTTTTCAATGTAATGCTCTAGATGTGTCATATAGATATCCTCCTTCAAGTCGCAATGTAGGAATATGTTTTTCACATCCATTTTTTATATCTCTAAATCAAAATTTATTGCTATAGATAACAAAAATATTATAGATGTTAACTATGAAATACAAATCCCAACACAAAGGAACCAAGCCTTTCATACCACATGTAATGTTTTGGATGTGTCACATAGATATCCTCCTTCAAGTCACCATGTAGGAATGTTTGTTTTCACATCCAACTGTTCTATTTATAATCAAAAGATGTTGTTATATATAGCATTGATATGATAGATGTTAACTACGTGACTAGGGGAGAAATCTCAACAATGTATATCCCCTCAGCTTGGGAATATCCTTTTGCAACAAACCTTGTCTTTACTTTTCAACACTTCCATTTGAATCAATCTTATTTTTGAACACCCATTTACATCCCATAGGTTTTTGTCCATCGTGCAGCATTACCAAGTCCCATGTATCATTCTTTTTAAGTACAACCATCTCCTCACCCATGGAAAATTGAAGGACCATATAGATTGACTCCATAATGAGAATTGCATATCTTATTGAATGAGATGTTCATATAAATACATTGGAGATATATTTGTAACATTTAAATTGCTATCAAACGTTTATTAATCTACCTAATAACCCTGAAGGATTATCTAGTTAACATTCCCCCCCTTAAGCTGAAGGGGTGTTTGTCAATCCACGCATCATTCTAAATTTCTCAATTTTTTCTCTTTCAAGCACTTTGGTGAATATGTCTACAATTTGCTCACTGGTGGAACAATATCTTAAATGAATAGTCTTTGCCTCTACATGATTTCAAATCATATGATACTTTTTGTTATGTGCTTGGTTAAGATTCTTGGCCAACTTGATTGCATAAGTGTTGTCAACCAAAAGAGGAGTAGAATTCACTTGTTTCTACTGCAAATCTTCAAGTATTTTACGTAGCCATACAATCTCCTTTGTTGCTTCTTCACTTGCCACATATTCTATCTCTATTGTGGAATCTGTTGGAACCGATTGTTTACATGATCTCCAAGAGATAGTTGTTGATCTAATATTCATAAGATAACCTGAAGTTGATACTTTATTCTCTTTATCTCCATCAAAATATGAATCGGAATATCCAATCAAGTTAAAATCATCCACCTTAGAATATTTAAGTCCATAATATTGTGTTCCCTTCAAGTACTTTAGAATTCTTTTTGCAGTAGACCGGTGTCATTCATAAGGTTTTTGCATGAACCTAGAAAGGATCCCAACAACAAATGAAATATCAGGTATGGTGATGGTAAGTTACATAAGACTTCCCACAAGCTGGCTATACTTGGTTGCATCCTCAAATTCATTCCCTTCTTTTGATGTGAGATTCAAGTTATGTTCCATTGGAGTAGAAAAAGGGTTACATTCAACCATGTTGAACTTATTCAACAGATCTCCAATGTACTTCTTTTGGGAGATGAATGTGTAGATTGGATCTTGAGTTACTTCAATGCCCTAGAAATGAAGATGTCCCAAAAATTCATCTCAAATGTTTTCTTTAATTCTTTCTTTATGGATGCAATATAGTCTCATTGTTACATGTTAATAACAAATCATCTACATACACCACTAGATATGCAACAGTTTTTCCAATTTTCTTGACAAAAAGAGTTGCATCATCAAGATTATAAAAGTGCTTAAAACTAACTTGAAAAGATGCTTAGTTATATTTTCATACAAATCTCATGGTGCTTGTTTAAAGCCATATAAATATTTGATGAGCTTACATACCTTTTGTTCTTGTCCCTTCACGACAAAACCTAAAGGTTGAGACATGAAAACATTCTCTTTCAAGACACCATTCAAAAATGCAATATTTACATCCATTTGATGAAATTTCCATATGTTTTGTGTTTCCAAGGCCAATAGAGTATGAATGGTAACCCATTTTGTTGTAGGGGAAAAAGTCTCATCATAATCAATGCCTTCTTTTTGCACATAACCTTTTTCTACGAGCTTCGCCTTATGCTTGTCAAGTGAGCCCTCTAATTTATACTTGTTCTTGTAGAACCGCTTGCATCCAATTGGTTTGGTTCCAAATGGAGGATTCACCAACTTCCATATCCCATTTTTTATAAGAGCATCAAATTTTGTATGCATAGCTTCTTTCCAATTATCATGAGAAATTGCTTCTTCAAAGGAAGTTGGTTCACAGTCAGCAAATAAATTCAATTCATAATCAATTGAAACTATCATATCATTTGCATTATTTGTATTTAAAGTACCTACATTACCTCCATCTTTTTGTCTTGTTGAGATCCTAATTCCCATGTTTCCAATCTCATCGAGATGAACACTTTCAAGTGTCTTCGTGGCCCATTTTGGAATCTTATGTGATGAACCAGGTTCCTCAACTAGTTGAGATGGCACAACCTCTCCAAGACTTAGCTATCCAATCCCTTCATCACATCATTCATTTGAAATTCCTATTTTGATGAGGATGAGGATGAATATATCATTTCAAAAGAACATTCCAAAGGTTGATCCAAGATAGGAATCCTCCCTTCAAGATTTAGAATCTCATTATCAAATTCATGATATGTCTTTATATGGGTAAATTTGTCAAGATGATCAAGCTACCGCTCAATAGTCTTGTCATTTTTAGAGAATTCAAGAAAAATAGAATCTCTAGAAAGAATAAATTTTTCATTTACCTCATCATAAAGACAATATGCTTTAGAGGAATTTGAGTAACCCAAGAAGAAACACTTCTAACTTCTTGCATCCAAATTGTTTCGTTGTTCCTTTGGAATTAAGACATAACAAGTGGAACCAAAAATCCTGAGATGTTTTACTGAATGAATATGACCATGACACATTACATAAGTGGTATTATTATCAAGAGCATGTGATGGAATTCTATTTCACAAATATAGTGCACAAAGAACTGCATCACCCCAAAACATCAATTTCACATTTTCGAAAAACATCATAGGATGAACAATATTCAAAAGTGTCATGATCATCCTTTCGGCTACACCACTCCGTTGAGGATTGTATGGAACTATGGTTTGATGTTTAATTCCATTTTGGCGAATAAAGTTTTCAAATTCACTATATGTATATCAGCCTCCATTATCAGTATGTAAAGTGATTATATGTGATTGAGATTCATTTTGGATCCATACATGAAAAAAATTTAATGTTTCAAAAGCTTGAGATTTATTTTTCAATAAGTATACCCAACACATCCTGGATTAATCATCAATAAAATACATGATATATTTATTTCCATTAGCAGATGGAACATGCATTGGGCCACACAAATCATAATGTATCAATCCAAGTCTTCCAGATGCTCAAGAAGTGGAATCATAGGAATGATGTTTGCTATGTTTTCTAAGGATACATGCATCGCATTGCTTCAATTTCCTTCGAATAGTAGGAAAACCTAAAACACCCTTCTTTTTCAACAAGCAAAGGCTATCATAGTTAATGTGCCCAAATCTAGCATGCCATAATAAACTAGAAGATAATGTAACTTCATCATTGTGGGATAAGTAGGCAAAATTATGTGTACAAGCAATGTCCCTTTCAATTTCAACAATCGTTCATCTTCCATACCTATGATGAAAACCATGTTGTCAAAATCCCTCCTTATTTCAACTTTTCCATTGAAAATATGAATAGAGTGACCTTGATGTTGAATATGCACAAGAGACAGCAAGTTCATCCATAACTTAGGAAGGTAGAGAACATCATGTAAAATAAAATCCAGGAATCGAGGAAACTTAAGTTAGATGGTGCCAGTTTCGGAAGGTTTGAGACTTGATTTATCTGCAAAATAGATTATACCATCTAAATTGTCATTGAAATCTTCAAAGTCTCTTCGAAAGGTCATGTGGCAATATATGGATTCTACATCAAACTCTTACAATTGAAAATTATAAAAGATTGTTTGCAATTAATTTAATCTGAGCAAGGCGAACCATGGTTCAAACCCTAACATTTTATTGATAATCATGATCTTTCAATATTTGTATCACTTTGGATAGAGTTTGCAATCAATTTCAATATAAGAAAGCCTCTAGGCTCTGAGATTCACTACATTCTTTCATTATATTCAGATATTCTTTCTTTCATTATATTCAGATATTCTTTCTTTCATTATATTCAGATATTCTTTCTTTCATTATATTCAGATCTTCTTTCTATCTACTTCTATTCTTTTGTAACAATAAGACCAACTTTCTACAGCACAGAGCTGGCATGACCAAAATGCCGATGGTTACCACCACAATCGTGATCAACAAATCCCTACGATGTTTTTTCAGATGAGGCCTTTGAAGATGCTCGCACAAGCCGCTACTTTAACTGAACATCCATAATAGATTCATTGACAACTACTCCCAAGGGTTTGAAAAATTCATCACTAGAGCATGCCAAGTGAATGCACTGGAATACTATATTTTCAAAGGAGAATCAACTTTTATTCCTTCTTTGTGAACAGTGTAGATGTTCTCTTTATAAGGAACCCACTTAATTTTCCTTAAACTCTAAAATCCCCTCTGTTGGAATGCAACTTCCACGTGGGTTTCTGTCTACAAGGCTCACTCGTCTTGAAGGATTAAACTACTTCTTAACCTTTCTCTCCTTATTGTCCCTATGCTCTTCCTCTTTACTGAAACACTTTCACGAGGATGAAGACAAACAAATCATAAATGCCTCCACTCCAGACAATGATCAAGACGATTTCACTTCAATCAAACAACAACATGGAGTTAGAACCCCATGGCTTTGATACCACTAAAGGACCATGGACCATACAAATTAACTCCACAATGAGAATTGTAAATTTCTTGAATGAAATGTTCATATAAATACATTGGAGATATGTTGTGGCAGTTAAAATGTCACCAACCATTTATTAAACTACCTAATCATCTCGAAGGATTATCTAGTTAACACAAATATCCATGGCTCCTTGTCTTCCATCACCATTGCCTCTTTCATAGTTATAGGTTCATTAGTGTTAGCGGATACAAAAGATATACATTTGAAATCATATGGACATAGTTATAACTATTTGGTTGCTTTCTTTACCAAGTGGGCCTCTTTAAATTTTGAGGTGGGGTTTCTTGCTTCTCATCTAAACTCTCTAGTCCATCTTCCTCATCAAGTCCATCATTAGCTTCTTGTTTAATTTTTGGTTCAACTTTATCATCTTTGGGTGGTAGCTGAAAAAATGACTTATTCTCATCCTCTTCTAGATACACCACTATGGGAGAAGACTTAACTTTTCTGAAATAATATTTCTACTATACAAAAATTTCCTAGCCACAATATCACAAAGCTTGTACCCTTTCAAGCCAGTGCCATAGAAAATGAAGGTACATTCCACTACTTTGATATCCAACTTCGATTGCTTCTCCTTAGGCACATGACCATATGTGTCACAACCAACAACAAAAATATGTTCAAGTGAGATTCTTTCCCATCAAGACCTCCATAAGGGTCTTATCAACAAGAGTTGATGTGCAAGACTTGCTGATCAAGTAGCATGTAGTAACAACCACTTCTGCCCAAAAATTCTCCTCCAAGCTAGCTCCACCTAATTTCATGTGCATCCATTATGAAACTTCATTATATTGAGGAGTATATGGAGTTGTATTATGTATTTCAATCCCATTCTCCTTACAAAACTTATGAAACACCTTAAAAAAAGAACTCCCTACCATTATCAGTCATGAAAACCATAATATTTTTACTAGTTTGATTTTCCAAGAGAGTTTTAAACTCCTTAAATTGACTAAAGACTTCATATTTTGTTATGAGAAAATATACCCATGTCCTTATAGAATAATCATCAATGAATGACACATAATACAAAGCCTTAGAAGATGAAACAATTTAACAAGACCAAATACATTAGAATGAATAAAGTCCAACAACCTAGAAGATTTGTGAGAACTAGAATAAAATTGAACATGAATCTATTTTCCATATATGCAATGCTAATAAAAATCACATTCAAGAGAATAATTGCTCAATCCATCAATAAGATTTTTGTTTTTCAATGCTCGTAGGCCCTTCTCACCTATATGGCCCAATCTCAGGGTATTTTTTAAGGATTCTAAGAGTATACTTAAGTGTAGTATTCTAAACGATTATTTTGAATTGAAAAAAACATATATAGAGATAGGTAGGCGAATATTAAATATTAAACATACAATTTACTACTGGAAATTGTAATTTTTGGCAAATATTATAATAAAAAAACATATTTTATGTAAATATAGGCGATATTAGAGACTAAAAATGACCAAATAGCGAATTTATTTTTTGAAAAAAAACCCCAAAAATAGCCAAATGGAGAAATTTTGCCCCTAAAAATTACCATGTCCGGTGCCATAGCATTGTCTTCTCTAGAGCTAAATTGTCTTTTGAGTAAATGCTTGTTTAGGTATCTAGAAAGTATGACCATCAAAAGTAGATACAAGTTCTAATTGTGAGGGCATAGATTCTATAGATTTCTACATTGCTAAAATTGAAGAACTCTTGCAGTGAATGATGAACACATCAAGCTTGAATAGAGTGACCACACGAACACCCTTATCGAGCACCATAGATCCTTAAACCATCTCACACCCTTTGAGAAAACAACTTGGAATCCGAAACCATTAAGTCTGCTTACTAATAGTAGGTTATGCACCAAACCTGAAATGTAAAAAACTTCGCAGATCCCCTTCACTTTACCATCAAGGAATCTAATCATGACTCTACCATGACCAACTATGTTGAGAGAAGAGTCTTTAGCGAGGTATACCATCCCACCATCATATTTATCTTACACTGTAAACCAATTATGATGGGAAGTCATATGGAAGGAAGCTCTAGAGTCTATTAACCAAGAAATCCACTTGCATGGGTTGAGAAAACTACATCAAAGGAATCTCCACCATCCTCCTAAGAAGAATTTTCAAACCCATCATTAGAATTATTATTTTCCTTCTTATTCATATTTTTCCCTTCCTTGCAATCTCTTATGAAAATGCCCAACCTTGTTGCAATGCCAACATTTATCCTTAGACTTTCCAAGAGACTTAAGTCTCCCTCAAGATTTGGATCTACCATTTTCACTCTTCTTTCCTTTCTCCTTAAATCTTCCACTAACAATGAAGGCCTCATTGGTGTATTCAGAAGCTTTCCACCTCACCTCCTTTGAGTAAAGAAACCATGACCCCATCAAGCACTAATTTTGTTACAATGCTTCCAATAGCTATTGCCAAGTTGTCCCACGAATCTAACAAATAACATAAAATGGTCATACGATGATCCTTCTCATACATCTTCACTCCAACAAAGATAAACTATGTCACAATAGTATTAAAGGAATTCATATGCCCAACAATCACTCATTCTCAAGGCGAATAATTTTTTTCGAAGAAAAAGTTTATTAATCGGGGATTTAACGTAGTAGTACAAGTCCTCCAACTTCTTCTAGAGGGGTTCTTTTCTGAAACATTCAATAACACTGAATTGACCAAGCAAATCCTAATAAGGAATCTTTCCTTTCTCTCCAACACTTCTCATTCTTTATATTTCATACCGGTGGGTTTAATTCCAAATATTACAGGCTATAGATCTCAACCTATAAGAAAATCCTCCATCTTGAGCTTCCATAGCTCAAAGTTAGTGCCATCAAACTTCTTCATTTCTACTCTAGATGTGTTTGCCACTTCCCTACAACAACATTTCGTTCTGCGCAAACTCCCACCTACACCAAGATTAGATTAAAAGAACCTTGCCCATAGCACCTTGGATCCGAGGTGATCATGATCTAATATCAAATGAAAGAAAGTTGAGGTGTGGAATATCCTTCCTACACTCGTAAAAGAAAGAAGAAAGTGAAGAGATATAAATACACAATTTCAGTAATGAACACATAAACATACAACCATATGAGAATGATTTCCTAGGGAAACCTTTTTGGGAGAAAAACTCCACAGTCCCAAGCACACTCAGTGTATTAATAAACAAATATCAAATGGTTACATTACATTACAAATCTATGCGCTCTCAATAGGAATTTTCAACAACATAAGAATTCTACAGAAATTTTGGCAACATATCTATAAGTTTTAAAAAAATCACACACATTATTTTCCTCCAACCCTAGCACTCAATAAATAGGCATAACAAAACAACAAACTATTTATGGTTTTCCATTCTACATGCTGGAAACCACCAAAAATTCATAAAGTTTATCCCTCCTGAAAATAACTTATTTTGTGTGTGATTTTTTCAAGGAAAACCTTGTAGTGAAACCTTTGGACACTTCCCCACATTTCATAGATGGTACTTAGTGTAGACCCATTGATGTTGATTATGGCACCTAACCCAAAAAGGAGATCAAATGAGGCATGCAACAAAGACAACCAACACAAGGGATTGACCTTGAGACCTCTTGCATGATGCTCAAAACACTCAACCACTTAAGCTATCCCACTAGGTTATTATATATGCATATTACATGATGTGATTTCATTTTATTTCATTGCATATATGTATGGAATGCATGATTTCTAACAGTAATAATATACTTCATCATTCGAGTTCCATTGTAAGCGTTTGCTTCATGCTTGCTTGATATTATTCTTTGATTCCCTGCTAATATTAAAGTTTGAAAGTGGCTTCTACAATGGGAGGCAATTTGTTTTCGGCTTCTTATATTACTTCTTGGTCCTTCCATTTATGGCACATATAGTCTCTAGTGTTCAATGGCCAACCGTTGGCCTAGTTTCTCATTTCCCGCATTGCCCTTCATCCTCCATTGCTCGGAGAATACCATTTTCTTTATTGCACCATCATTTAGCCAAATGAAATCAACTATTGGCCTCATTCTTGAAATTTCTTGTGTTGCTTTCCAATGAAAGATTCCATTTATGAATGTCAAATTTATTTCTTGTGATCATTCAAGGATGCTCAACAGATTTTGAAACTTTCACTAACATTACCATCCATAATTCATTGTTTTAAATAATCCTTTCCATATCTACTAAGGCATGTATTTTGAACAAGTGATGATGATTTCTCCCTTTCTTATAGTTCATATATGATCCGTAAGTTGTAGTGGATATTCCACTAGAACAATTTGTCACAACAAATCTTACAATATTCTACAATTTTTTATTATGCATTGTTTTACTCTATATTCAAATTTAATACTACTAGCTTAGCGCACAAAATATGGAAATAAATTGAAACTAAAATGAAAGAATTTAAGCAATTAGTACACCATCCATGCAATGAACATAATATGTACCTTGAGAAAACCAATATGAGAAAAATTGAGCTAGAAAGTGGGCATGTGCCTTGCTCTTTTCATCTTAATTATGAAATGCAAATACAAAGAAAGTGCACTCACTATGGTTTTTCATAGACATTGTGGCCTATATGGCTACTACAAATTATTCTACTGTGCTCTACATCAATATCCCACTCATGTCGCTCTGCTCTACTATGGACAAATACTCAATACAATAAAAATGGAACCCCTTCCTATCCTAGTGGCCAATATTTAACAATATCTCGATATTCATATAGGGTTATGGTTAGGGCTTTAACATGCCTAAATACCCAATTATTGTCAGGTTTTTGGACCCTATAGAATATTATTGAAAGTCCACACATAACTAACTCCATGTGTATAAATAATAAAGGTTGACATAGCATCCACTTGATACCATAATGGTCAATAGGATAGGTCAACTTAGGGGAGGCAAAGCTCTCAATGTGTAGAACAACATTGGGAGGCTAGAAAATTCATTTACAAAGTTTTGACCCAAAAAATGATGTTTGATCCTTCAAATAGGATCTGAAAGTTTCTTAACCCCAAATCACCGAAGTGGGACCTACCCCTAAAATGGGATCTACAAGTGAATAGCCCCACCTAGAAAGTACTGAAATTGATAAGAAATTATATAATGATCCATTTTGGATCAATACACTTGCTTGAACCTTCAAAGCCTTTTTTTCATATAAGAATCTGTATGAGTTTATATTATATTGAAATTGTGTGCTATAACTTGCTATCCCACGGGAAGTTCCATATCTTATCATTTATATCGTGTACCTTCTCCTTCATTAAGGGCTTGTACCGTACAATCAACTTCTCTCCTTTCCCGAGCATTTCCATTGGAGAATATCATTTACTTCATTCTATGAAATTGCTCTATAAATTAGCACCTCCTATAAGGGTGCATAATGATGCCTCAATAATTTAATGATTAACATAGAAAGAGGCCAAATGTAGGAAAAAATGTCAAACACTAGGTTGTTAGGCAATAACATTTTTTTTTGTCTTTATCATTCAAGAAATGATTTTGTTCTTGTCCAAAAATTAATTGCATAACTACAAGGGAATATCTTGGAATGGGTCATGAGTAATAAAGAAATACGAATAGTGATAGTTGTGTTTAATAATAAAATAAGTATAGGTTGTTAAGCAATAACATTTTTTCCGTTATTTATCTTAAAAGAAATGATTTTGTTCATATCTAAATATTGATAGCTTAACTAGAAGAGAATATCTTGGAGGGGATCATATTAGTAATAATGATATAAAAAAGTCGGGAGTTTAAAAAATGATAAGAGTTCAATTTCAAAAATTATGTTCATTGCACCGAGAGATGTTTTACAACCCAGTATGGGGGAGATGTTTCCACATAACATACGTAATAACAAAATATTAAATTAATTAAAATTACCTATCAATTCCCTACAAATTAATTACACTTCACACACACACACACACATGCGCGTGCGCGCATGCACACATTTATCTACCAATGAAATGAGTGAATGACTAGGGAGAAAACATATTTATCTAACAACAAATTGAGGAGTAAATGACTGAGGATAACCGGTTAGGAGGAGAAAAATGTGTGCAGGTTCATTTTTGGATTAATACAAAATATTATCTTGCTACATTCCATTTTTGTTTCTATATGAATTTAGCTGAGCGAAGTTATGAATTTATATTAACAAAGTTAAAATTGTAGCATGTAATCTATGAAAACAAAAATTAAAAATTTTGATTAACCATTGTGTAAAACCAACAAATGAGTTTAATTTGCAGTGGATGAAGTAACCATTACATGGTTTCAAAAGCTAGTGTTGCAATATTCTTTCTATACCAAATTGATGACTTAACAAGGTTCTTGATTGAGCTATGAAATAAATCTTGATTGTATGATGCTAATATATATGAAAAATGACAACAAATTAATACTATTGGATATGCACTAGAGCAATATGTTTATATTTAGGATTTTGTTCTTATCTAGAAATGCCATTGACACTTGAATATAGACTACAATGCTACTATTGTAAAGACATTTGAATTAACAAGGTTCTTGATTGAACTATGCAATAAACATTAATTGTATGATGCTAATATATCTGAAAAATGACAATAGATTAATAATATTGGATCTCATTCTTGAATGTTCTTGAAGGAATATGTTTATACTTAGGATTTCATTCTTATCTACCCAATGCCATTGACACTTGAATACAAACTACAATGCTACTATTGTAAAGACATTTATACCATGTAAACAAATGTACTTACATGCATGACAAGTATTGGGCATTTGATGTGTTGAATCTTGTCAACATTCTACACATATACAAAGTCATCTTTACTCATATTGTTGGACATCTCTTTATAAACTAGAAGTTAAACAACTCATAAGCATTTGAAGAAGTTAATTAAAAAGTTCCACATATACAAGTAAAGTCGAAGTGCCATTAACATACCTTGAATATATCAAAACAAAAATAATTTTTATAGGGTAGAGTACATGAATGTCTGAGAGAATAGCATTGTGAAGAAAAACCCTTAACTATGGTAAACGGGAAGCCAATGTAATGTGGGTCCACTTCCAATAGAGTGCCCATACAAAATCAAGCCTTCTTGCCTTATTCCATAGTCTCTTCTTAAACAATGATATGTTGCTTCTATATCAACATATGTGTTGAACTTCGTTGCCTACTCATAGTAACAAGAGCTCTTACACAAGTAAGCTTCCACTCTATGTTAAGCATCCAAGTTCAATTAAGAGTTTTTGTTGCAATGAGAGTAAGCTAAAGATAAAAAAAAAATAAAACAATTATTATTTGCTAAACTGCAATGATAACATTGATATCAATAATAAATTGTAATTACAACTCAAGTTCCTGACTCGAAGAGAAGGATACCCATGGTAGTGTTATCCTTATTCTAGATTAAAATTCAATATAATCGAGCAATATTATAATCAAAGCAAATTAATTTGAAACATATTTTAGTGAGAAGCTTAAGCTTACAAAACTAACTTCAATATCAAAATAGAACACAATGATTCTATCTGCATTGAGTTCAATGTTTGTGCATTGGTTTCAGTGTTTGTTGAATTGATTTTGATATATTAGGTTTGTGAATTGATTTTAGTGTTTTTTTGCATTAATTTCAATGTTTTCTACATGATGTCATCTCTTTGATAAAGGTTTCATTTACAATGTCCTCCCATAATGAGAAAATGGATGATGTACATGTTGAAGATATAAGAAGACAAATGCAAAAATGTGTTTGATAACAAAGAGAAAAGTTAGAAGAAAGCATTGATGAATAAAAGGAATATTGAACAAAACAAAAAAGTGAGGCTAAACTACAAAGAGTGATCCATTCCAAGACTCGATTGGCGCCAACGACTAGTAACTAATCTCGGTTGACTCCTTGGACAAATCTCAGTCGCATCAACTCAATCAAACCTACGGATCAGTCGATCCATCGACTCAGTCGAACCACGCAATCTTCTACGAGATTCGTTCATAATACATGCCCCGCGGCATTTGATGACTCCAACACATGTCAACTAACATTCTGAACAGTCAAAAGGCACCTAGAAGACGCCATCAGCGTGGTAACGATGTCTCTTCATCTTCTTCTAGCCAACAAATGGGAAGAAGACAGTTAGCCTCCTCAATCAAATTGTAACTACTTCTCTGTAATTGAAACGCAACGGGTAGGCACCCAAGCATCCCTCATATTTTATATATACATGTAAGCCCAAATATGAAAGGGTTTCTTTTTCTTGATCGCACTAAGACATGTACCAAAAGAGAAGGCTCGATTGGTTCCTACAGTTCATGCACTCAACCTCCATTCATATAGACAAGTCTTTTGACTCGGTACACCTTGATACATGGTTTTTCTTACAAACTTAAGAGATTGACATCCTATAGACGACTGCTCAATACAACTGGAGTTTTCACCCTCGGGGTTTCTACGTTATCAATTCCTGACTTGCATTTTCATGTGATTGGTATTGTCTATTGCTTATAGGAATTTCTATTTGGTTATTATCTACATTGGTTCTCTTATTCATATTTGCTTCCACCATAATAGAGCTTGACTCATTCAATCGACTTTGTTGTCCTCTTGTCAACTCTATGGGCGACATAGATCATTGGTATCAGAGCACTCTAGTGTGTTCTAGCCTTGCATGAACACTACTTGCATAGTTAGCAAACTTATGCATGTTCATACATGCTCGAAGACCCTGCTATTTAACTTTCCTTTTCCTTCGACTTCCGAGTATTTATCTACTCAAAACCATAAACCGAAGGAGGTAGGTAAAATAGAGGACGAAACTCCTCGTAGTGAAACTGAACAACTCATAGAGCAAGCACTTGCTCGACGAAGAACTAAAATGTATGAGCATTTCAATGAGATCCTTGCTTGACTAACTAGTTCATTGGGCTTGACTTCAGTTAGCAACTTGACGAGATATGCCTTCGACATGGTTAGTCCCTTCAAGGTACAAATGAACTTGGACATACCGAATATGGAAGGAAAGATTGATGCAGAATTTGTAGGCTACTAGATACAGCAATTAGAGTACTATTTCTCTGTGAATCAACTTTTTTAGGCTAAGAAAGTCACCATTGCATCTCTAAAGATGTTGACTTCTATACATTGTTGGTGGGAAAATATTTCGACTAAATGGGAAGAAGAAGGTTACCCCATCGACACATGGTCAAAATTTGTTGAACATGTTAGGACAGAATTTTATCCACCCAAGTAAATAGAACAATAGTAAAAGAAATGGCAGCAGTTAAGATAATGGAAAGATTAGATTGTACAAAGTTTTTTTGCTGAATTCCACTGACTAATGGCTCAACTTGGTGTTAGGGAGGAAAAAAAATTACTTTTTTTGAAGTATATCAGTGGATTAGCTCCTTATATCCAAATAGAGATGGAATTACTCACTATTGTCACTCTCACATAAGCATTCTATTACGCCACCAAGCTTGAGGCAAAATTGAAGGCAATAAGACGGTTCTCAACCAAACCGACAAGTCGACTTTTTGACAAGAAACTCCAGTCGACTACGGACTCCGACAAGTCAAAATAGTCTACTCGAACTACTTCATAGAAGAAAGATCGTGGTAAGAAACTTTCTAAGAAAGAGAAGGGAAAACAAAACAACCCCCTATAGGGAAATGGTGTGATTACCACAATTTAGCTTGGCATGATGCATCTGAATGCAAAGCTTGAAAGATATTCTTGACATAGATCTCTACCTCCAACTTAGGCTCAGTCGACAGAGCTATCGTGGAATCATATCCATATTCCTTGACTCTAATGGCATCGACTTTGAAAACCCTCGTGAACTCAACCATCGTTGACGAAGAGAAAAGAGAATGACTATTCCACACACATATATGGGTACATAATAAACCATTGCATCTTATTATGGATAATGGTATTCAAAAGAACTTTGTCTCTGAAGACATTGTGAACAAATTGGATCTTGTTACTACTCCACATCCACAACCTTACAACATTGGTTGGATGAAGGATGGACAAGAACTCATAATCACCCAACAGTGCAAAGTTGCCTACTTCATCAAGCCTTTTCGGGATGAGTTGCTTGTGATATAGTGTCGCTCTCAATAGTTGATGTATTGTTTGGGAAACCCTACTTATGAGATAGACATGGAAAGTATCAGTCCGGGCCATAGAAAGTGATTGTCAAAATCAAGAATCAATGGCATGGTATTCCTGAACGTCGACCCACGTCGATGGTCTAAATAGTTTCAGCAAAACAAGCCAAAACGTTGATCAACCATGCTCATAGATTTATGTTGTTGATGATCAAACCTCAATGTTGCAAGAGGATCACAACAACCAGTCGACTCTCCACCGACCACAACTCTCAAGTGCAGCAACAAGTCGATAGATTACTTGAAAAATACAAAGATGTGTTCAAAAATCCTGCTAGAGTACCACTACATTGCCAGGTAAAACACTCCATTGATCTTGTTCTTGTTTCTTCAATACCCAATGCATACATTTACAAAATGTCTGTTTTAGAGAATGGATAAATCCATAGACAAATTCAAGACATGATCGAAAAAGGGCATATTTGACCCAACTCCTCTCCTTGTGAAAGTCTAACCATCATAGTCCCTAAGAAAGATAAGACATGTCACATGTGCATTGACTACAAGGCTCTCAATAATATTTCAATAAAGAATTAGTATCCTCTTCCTAGAATAGATGATTTTCTTGATTATTTGAAAGATGCTAAATTCTTTACCAAACTCAACCTCAAGTTAGGATATCATCAAATTCCCATAGAGTCCTCAGATGTATGGAAGACTTCTTTCAAATCCAGGGAATGCCTATTTGAATGGTTAGTCATGCCTTTTGGTTTTACTAACGCAAATGCAACTTTTATGAGATATATTGATGATGTTCTTAGACCTTTTCCAGGAAAATGTGTCATTGTTTATCTGGATGACATCCTGATTTTCAACAGATTGTGGGATGAGCATTTGCAGGAGCTTCAGCAAGTGCTTAACACTGTCAGAAAACACAAACTCTGTTTGAAATTGGAGAAGTAATCTTTTGCAATGAAGACTATCAAATACTTGGGCTATGTGATCAACTCGGTGGGCATTTGAGTCAACCCACAAAAGATACAAGTCATCAGGGAATGGCCCACTCCAAGAAACATTCATGAGCTAAGGAGATCCCTTGCTTTAGCAAATTTCTATCGCAAATTTGTGTTGGGATTCAGCCACATAGCTTGGCCAATGAATCAGTTGACTAAGGGACGTGGAAAGCAGGGTATTTTTTAAGAATTCTAATAGTATACTTAAGTGTAGTATTCTAGGCAATTATTTTGGATTGAAAAAGACATATAGATAGATAGGCGAATATTATATATGAAACATACAATTTACTACTGAAAATTCTAAATTGTGGCGAATATTATGATAAAAAAACATATTATATGTATATATAGACGATATTAGAGACTAAAAATGACCAAATATCGAATTTATTTTTTGAAAAAAATCCCCAAAAATAACCAGTTGGTGAAATTTCGCCCCTAGAATTTACCCTGGTGGAAAGACGGTTTTCAAATGGACCACAGCAAAACAACAACATTTTGAACAACTCAAGAACAAGCTTTGCACAACTCCAATGCTTGTTCTACCTTATTTGCATCAGCAATTTGAAATCGAAACAGACACATCAAACTATGCCATGGGCACCGTGATCACTCAAGCAGGTCATCCAGTGGCGTTCCATTCAAAAACTTTCAATGAAGTTGTTCACAAGCATTCGACTTATGAAGGGAATTGTATTCCATTGTACAAGCACTTAAGCAATGGAGACACTACATTGATCTAGGTAAAGAAACACTCATTCATACGGACTATAAGCCTCCAATGGAGACACTACATTGATCTAGGTAAAGAAACGCTCATTCATACGAACTATAAGCCTCTACAGTTTGCTCTGTCACAATCTAAGTATAGACGACGAGACAACTCAAGTGGATTAGTTACCTACAACAATTTTAGTTGGTTATTAAGCATCGAAAAGGTAAAGCCAATGCAATAGTTGATTGCCTTAGCGGACCACTAGTCACTTCACTTCTTACAGTGTTAAGTATGCATGGCTATAACACCATTAATTGACCTCGACTGTATGAAGAAGACACCGACTTCTCCTAAGTATATCGACAACTCCAGAGATGTCAATCGATTGTTCTCAACAACCACATGAAGGACAATTTGCTTTACATACTCGAACAACTTTGCATACCTCTAGGTGAGCACAGACATAAGCTCCTTTGGGATGCACACTGCAGCGAAATAGTAGGACATTTTGGAGTGGCAAAGACTCTCACAATACTCCAAGAGCATTTCTATTGGCCTTCACTCAAGATGGATGTCGACAAGTATAGCAAGTCATATGTGGTTTGTGCCATCGCCAAGCCACCAAATCGACGACGAGGTCTGTATACATCCTTGCCCATTCCAAGTCAACCATGGGAATCCATTTCCTTGGACTACTTCAATGGATATCCTATCACCAAACATTAGCATGAAGCAATCCTGGTAGTGGTTAACAAATTCTCTAAAATGGCTATTCTCATTCCTTGCAAGAAGACTACAACAACACAACAATCTGCTCAGCTCTTCTTCGAGCATGTTCAAAAACACTATGGCTTACAAATTACAATCATCTCTGATGGAGATTCCAAATTTGTCAGCACTTTTTGGAAAACACTCTAGCAATAGCTCAACACAAAACTATCTATGTCGATCGCATTCCGTCCTCAAACCGATGGACAAACTAAAGTTGTGAATCGCATGGTGGTATTGTTGCTCCACATGTACAACCACAAGCATCACAGAACATCAAATGAAAGTGTCACATACATCCAACATAGTTATAATTGAGCACAACACAGTTCAACAAGCAAGAGTTCGTTTGAAGTCTATTATGGATATCAACCCTCAGTATCTGTCGGCTTAGCTAGCCGACCGCTAGTCTGATCGACACAAACCATGAACAACAAGAGATCAACAAAGAACTCAAGTTCAAGGATAGGGTTTGTGAGATTCTGAAACAAGCACAGGAGATGTTGCAGCGAGCTAGTGCGAAAGCCAAGGCCCGACACAACAAGTATCATATTCCTCATTCATTCAAAATTGGGGATTAGGTCTGATTACATATCAAGAAAGAAATATTCAGTGGCCCGCACATGAAGATGAAGCTTTTACGATATGGTCCTTGCACCATTCTTGAGAAACATGGGGAAAATGCTTTTAAGCTCAGCATTCCACCATACCTGGGTTTGCATCCAGTATTCAATGTGGACTTGCTTCGACCCTATTTTCCACCACTATTAGAACAGATCGACTTACAGTTGATAGATACAGAAGACATCCATCCAAGTGTTCAGGAACCTCTTATCGTTGACACCATTGTTGGATAGCAAGCACACCACACAAGGATGCAAACAATTCCCTTGTTTCAGGTGTCCAAAGTAGGACAACTCTCAACTCCAGGAAAGTGATATCCTCTCATAGAATTGGAGCACAAGTTTCCTCATCTACTTTAGGTAGGTAATGGGGACCACTACGACCTAAGGCGGAAGGTTTGATCCATTCCAGGACTCGATTGGCGCCATCGACTAGTGTCTAATCCTAGGCGACTCCTTGGTTGAAACGCAATCGCATCGACTTAGGCGAACCTATGGATCGGTTGGTCCATTGACTCAGTCGACCCTGCGGATCAGTCAATCCATCGACTCAGTCGACCCATGCAATCTTCTGCAAGATTCATTCATCATACATGCCCCGTAGCATTTGATGACTCTAACACATGTCAACTGACATTATAAACAATCAGAAGGAACCTGGAAGACGCCATCAACATGGCAACAATGTCTTTTCATCTTCTTATAGCTGACAAATGGGAAGAATACGATTGGTCTCCTCAATCAAATTGTAACTGCTTCTTTGTAACTGAAACACGGCAGGTAGGCACCCAAGCATCCCTTATATTTGTATATATACGTGTAAGCCTAAATATGAAAGTGTTTCTTGTTCTTGGTCGCACTAAGACATGTCCCAAAAGAGAAGGCTCGATTGGTTCCTCACGATTCCTGCTTTTGACCTCCATTCATGTAAATGAGTCTTTTGACTCAATACACCTTAATACAGAGTTTTGCTTACAAACTTAAGAGATCGTCATCCTACAAACGACTGCTCAATACAACAAGAGTTTTTGCCCTTGCAATTTCTCCGTTATCAATTCCTAACTTGCATTTTCATGTGATTAGTATCGTCTATTGCTTTCAGTCATTTTTGTTTCGTTATTATCTACATTGGTTCACTTATTCAATCTAGTATTATTCGCTTCCGCCATAATAGAGTTTGACTCATTCAACCAACTCTATTGTCTCCCCGTCGACTCCCTGGGCGACATAGATCAAAGAAATAATAATTTACAAAGCTCACGTCTAATTACCTTATAAGAGGAGATTAAACATGTAAAATATATCCTCGTAGATGAAATGAATTTTATTGGAAAAAAATTTGTTAATAAAAATTGGTTTAAGAGTTTTTTATCCTTATTCTTCATATTTATCCTCATTTCTTATTGTTCACATTTTTCATCATTCAACAATTTTATTTAATTACTATTCAGTTTATTCCTCATGTAACTTATGAAGTGGCCTTCTTGACATTATTCTTTATATTATAAATAATACTTAATTTCCCACAGTTACAACTAGCCTAGATCCATCTCAACTCTGGATCTATCAAGCGTTGAAAATAGTCAAATCCTTGAAGGCATAAACCTTTCCTCAAGTTTTACACTCGAAAAAAAAGTTTGCACCTTGAGAGATTTGCTCCCTCTCAACACTCGATAAATCTGGAGCTAAAATGGATCTAGGTTCGTAATTAAGAATAATGACAATTATGTTTAATAATAAAATAAATATATTGTATATAATACAATTTATTGCACTCGCGAGATTAATTAAACAAGATACCAAAGCATTTTGTAAATATATTAAGGTTTTATATTAAGGTTTTATTTAGACAAATTAGATTATATAATACATGTTCTTGAAGTACCATGAGCTGCTTTAAGACCTCTATTTAAATATATAGTATAATAAAATTAAAATTAAAATTATAGGTACCTAATTGAATTCATGATGTATTAAAATTTAATTGTCAATTGTTTAAAGAAACTTGGTGGACATTGCATCCCTTCCAGATTTGATGTTTCATACAAACAAACAAGGTATAAACTGAACAAGAAGGTAGTATTGTGTTAGTCTAGCTTATAGTTCATTTTGGTTTAAAAATTAAAAGTTAACATCTTTAATTGGCTACTTTAAAGTTTATATCACATTTATGAATATTAATAAAATTACTTTATTCTGCAAGGCAAAGTCGATCCTCTAAGCATAATTATACGAAGAGAATATCACTTAGTGTTGCTCTGGCAAAAGATTTCTGGAATCACTTGCTGCAGATATCAGCCTACTAAGATAAACACGCCAAAAATTTGACAAACCCAAAAGACCTTTCTGAAAAGGCAAAATAAGCTCAGCATCACTATGATGCCAACCTAAGAAGACACTTGCAAGGTTAAAAATTTTAAACAGAAAAATATTGGAACATCCTTGTTATAGTTTACTTGTCATGCCTAAAACCAGCCAGAAGGACAGAAAGAATTTCAGAAGTCACTGTTAAATTTTAATGTTTATTAAAATTGTCATATATCACACACTGCAGATTTTAAGGAAAACTTTTTGGTAGATTTAGCTTTCATAGAAATCAGATAAGCTCAATATTTTATCACATCCAAGCTTTTTAGCCAAGACACCACCTCTGCTAGACCTTCTCTTAATGTTCGGGGCTTATAACCCAACTCTGTCTTTGCTTTCTCACATGAATAAGCCCATTGATGCTTCAGAACATACACAGTCTGCAACATTTTATGAAAATTTTGTTAGTACCTTAGTGATGTACAAGAGGTGGAATCTTAAAATTTATAGAAACCATGTTTTAAACAAAAAAGATGTACCGGGTAACTGATGAAAGGTAGTTTTCCAATGATTCGAGCCCAAAAGACTGAAAGCCAGCCATAAGTTTCAAGCACCCATAAGGGGATATGAAAGGATGGAGGTGCAGTCCCTGTTAAGTTGGCTGCGAGATTAAAGACATCAACAAAGGAAGCATTTTCTCCTGTGATTAGGTATCTTTCACCTACTCTGCCTTTATGCATTGCTGCTACATGAGCATACGCAACGTCATCAATATGAGAGAAAGAGAACTTATCATTCCCATAGCCAATGTATCCAGGCAGCCGTCCATTAAAACGTTCGAGCAACTGGAAAACAAAGCTTGTCAAAAAAATCAGCATATGTACTAAATAATCAGAACCAGATTGATTAATTTAGTAATTTGCAAAAAATGTTGCATTATGGAATTCATGGCAACATGGAATACTTTTCAAACCTGCATAAAGTTTAAACCATGGCTTCTGTATTCTATTATGGAAGCCTCCAAAATTTAAACGATCATCTCAAGTGTCCAATATGTTCACCATTAGAAACCAAAAGTAGTAAAAATGACTGATAGACACTTTAGCATCTCAGGTACAGCCAACTAGGGGGTACTTGATGCATATCCCGAGAGAATGTGGGTAACTACATTCATAAAACAATGTAAGAAAAAGAGAAACAGACTAAACTATACAGTACAACAGAAGAGGCAAAATAGTTGTATACGGCGGTGGTGTACTCAACAAAGCCCAGCTATACATGCCTTAATATTGGAATATTCTCCCTTCTTAGGGAAAAATCCTATGTGGAGCCAATCACCATACAGAATTGTGCCTAAATGAAAAGGAGGGCTAGCAAATAGTTACCTACCATCAATGGCAGATGAAGTCACCCAAAACCTGAAATAATATGATTATAGCAATAAAATCATCTGTGCTTCAAAAGAAGTCGGAGATGTGCTCTCTCTGATGGATAATTGTCTTCCATGTTTGGAACTGGTGGTACATCCCTGCCTGTACCTCTTCCTTTTCCTTTAGACATCTCTCTCTCTCTCTCTCTCTCTCTCTCTCTCTATTCAAGGAGGAAGTCTATGAAATATTAGTAGTAGAACCTTGTCTATTCCTCAGACCTATCATACTGTGCCTTTGGATGATAAGTCCTCGCTCAGTTTGTTGATTAATTGACCTTGTACAGTGCTTAACAATGTGCTGGTTAACAGGATATTCTAAGGGGCCCTTGCACCCTGAGTCAGCTGAAAAGGTTTTAAATAATGATATGTTTGTCCACTGTACACATACCTGACTGGAAATGTATTTGCATATGTTTCCTCTTATGGGCAAAGAACTTTTGAAAAATTAGTAGAACAATGGAGAACGATGAAGGAGAATAAAAAACCTCCTGTGTCACTATCAATGTAGCAGAACCAGTTGACCCCAAAAAACGAAACTGGACCGGTGACCTAACCAGTCTTTTGTGTGTTTTGGATCGAATCCATTTCCAGTATAAGTGGATACGGATCCGAGTGACAGAATTGTGGAAGGCTTACCCCCTAGCGGCATGTTTTGAACATGTTTTACCATCATTATCTCCAGGAACAGTGAGCACACAATTTACATAATAATGATTTGCTAACTTGGTCAAACTTTGAGCAATTTGTTCCCAAGTTCTCGAGTTGATCACTTTAGAGTTAGATTTAGATTAGTTGTGATTATCATGTTTATATCAATATTGTATTTTAGTAGTTTTGTACAGTGAGTTGTCATTAGTGTAGTCCGTCTTCTAGAGAACTCTAATTCTCATCTGAAAGGTTAAAGTTCACATGCATTGTATCTTTCTATATTTAATGGGACCTCTTTGTGTTTAGCTATCGTCATTCATGTATTATCAAAGTTTTGTAATCTGAATTAAAATTGTTCACGCTGCACAGTTTTCCACAACTAGTAAGTTTTGTCTCTCCTCTTGGAATTAGAGGAATTGATTTTACTACTTCTCACAATTTTCCACTACTAGTTAGTTTTGTCTCTCCTCTTTCAATTAGAGAAATTGATTTTACTTCTCACTGTTCTCCAACTTGGCAGATATTATTTTGGTGTCATAGCTTGAATATTTGATGATGCTATCTTGCTAGCAATTGTTGTACTTGTCATTAAATCTTTAGCAAACTTAGTGGTTTTGTCCCATTCCCCAATTGGCAATATGAGCTCTGAAACCAGACACGTCCAAACTGCCCTTCGTGTCCCGTGGGGTCGTGTCGGACACAGACACGATGGGAAATCCTGTCCGACATGACTTTTGATCGTGTCCCAAATTGGGACACGATCAAAAGTCGTGTCGGACACGATTTCCCATCGTGTCCCCGACTGTGCGACTCGTGTCGCTATTCCAGGACACGAAATCCACGGAAAAGGCCGCCTGAGGTGACTTTAAAAACAAATTTTCACTTATTTTTTGTCATTTGCAAGTGTGGAGAAGCTTGAGAGTGAGTTTTATGTGTAGGTGAAGAAGATTTGACGGCTTTCCAAGGGATTCCAAGTGCATTGGGGGTGGATTTGTGGAGAGGATTGCAAGCTTAACCATCAAACAAGAAAGAGAATGCCTCAATCAACTAAGGCAGGAGCTAAAGGGAAAAGTGATGCAGGAGCATCAATGCTGAGTCAGCAATGTGATTGCTTGTTCACATGTTGTGGCTAGCAAGAGGACGAGCTGTCATGAAGGGAATTCGTTTTGTTAAGTAATTTGAAATATTTGTAAGTGTGTATCCGAATAGTGCGTTGTCAATTTTTGAGAAGGTTGAGCATAGTGGCGAGTTGATGCTCCCTGCGTGGAGATCAAGCCAGTTAGCAGTCTGTTGTAGGATGATAGTGACTCCTCCAGTGATGGGGAGAGTGAGGTTGTTAGTTTGTTGTGCCTGTTCAGCCATTCTGTTTTGGGAAGCCGAATGGATAAAAAGGATAGAGCTGAATGAGAAGGGGGTTGGTCGTTTTGGTTAGAATGTAAATTTTCTAGCTATCTGTTAGTGTAATTAGAAGTTCTGTGTGTTCGATTGGGTTACTATACATCTTGAATGAAGAATGATCTGAGATTCTGTCAGGCAGAGCTGTGTGCAATTGTTGGCCTGATTTCTGTGTGAATGAGTCTCTGTTTCATAGCTGTGTGATTTCCATGTGCAGTTAAGAAACCCAAATCGTTTGTAGACTGACAGCCATTAAGTAGCTTAAGTAACTTCTTGTTTGTATTTAGTTCCCCTTAGATCCAGACGAAGAATCGAGTTGGATTGATCGATTCTCTGATCAATCCACAAGAAAATCGCAGAGTCACAGTCGATCCAAACGATAGAGGTTGGACAACTTAGATCAAAGCCGAAAGGAAGATCAACGGTGGGAAAGAATTGATCAAGTGAACGCACACCGGAGTTAGCGTCTCCGCAAGTGAAGACGAAGCGTTCTGCATTGATCTCAGATCAACGGACGAGATTCCATCCGCAAAAGAACGACGGTCGATATCGCGTTTCGCGAAAGGAAAGAGCCTGGGAATTAACGATTCGAATTGCGGAAACTGCATTGCGGAAGAGGCTTTGCGGAAAGCTCTTTCAAGAAAACGCGAAAGACGCACCCGCATTCCGCAATCCGCAAGTTGCGGAAAGGAGTGTTGCGGAAGGGTGGCTGCGAAAGGCCGCGTTGCGGAAGGACCGTTGCGGGAAGGCCATTGCGGAAGACCGCCCAAGTTGTGGAAAGAAGGTGGTTCTGCAAGATTGTTACGGAAGGTCAGTTCTGACTGCTAGAAGCTTGCGGAAAGCCCAGTTTGGAAAGAAGGGCCGCGATTGAGAAGGATCTAGCTGGTTTTCAACTAAGTCTGGGGGTTCGATTTCAGAGAATCACCCTATTTCCTGGGAGGGTGCGGGTTGGACGGCTGTGGTCATCCCCGCCTGCACCAAAAACGAAAGGGAGAAATGCACCATCTAGTGCCTCCTCTCCTATTCCTCCAAGCACAAGCTCTTATACTCCTCCTTCAAGTGCTCCATCTGCTGCTAGTGGAGCTCATGCTCCATTTAACCCTGTTTTAACAAGACAACAAGCCCAAGAAAAAAAATACCCTTTGTGGAAGTATGTGACAAGGAAAGATGGGCCTAGGGCAAAGCTTGGTGGGGGAGGCAATGTGTCTTGGAGTTACAATTTTTGCAAGAATAAGTTCAAGAGCACATATTAGGGTTAAAGGCCATTTGATGGCCCTTCCTTCTTGTGGGATTTCTTTATGCAAAGCGGTGAGTGTTACCCAAAGGAGGTCTATGGAAAGAGAGGATCATGTTGACTTAGGGAAGGTGGCAGCAGCAAGCAAGAAAAAAGATGAGGATCCTCTTCCATTCTTGAGGAAATCCTCTAGCACTAAGCCTCCTTCCACCTAACAGATATGGGAGTGGGGATACTCATCAAACAAGAGAAAGGCCATCTCCAAGTGGTCCAATGGATAGGATTTCCAACAAGAGGCGCGAGAAGAGGTGGACCTTACCATTGCATTCTTTTTCTACCTCAACTTCATCTCATTCAATGTTTCACGGTCAACATTGTTTATTGAGATGTGTTGAAGTCACATTGAACGAGCTCCAACCGGTTATGTGCCTCCTGGTTCAGAGAAGCTTAGAACCACATTGTTGGTTAAAGCAAAGAAGGAGGCAGATAAAATTCTTGAGCCAATTAGATCAACATGGCCCTCATCCGGTGTGAGTATTGTTTTTGATGGATGGACGGATCCAGCACGCCATCCACTCATCAATTTCATGGTATCTTCCCAAAATGGACCGGTGTTCTTGAAAGCGGTGGATGCTCTTGGGAAATACAAGGATGCACAGTATATGGGTGAGTTATTCATCAAAACCATTGAAGAAGTAGGTGTTGATTCTTGTGTACAAATCATCACGGACAATGCACCTGTTTGCACGGCTGTTGGCATGATTGTGGAAGCTAAATATCCATAGGTATGTTCATTTTGGACACCTTTCATTTCTAATTTGCTCATTGTTTGAATTTATCACAAGATTCATGATTCATCTAGGTGTCTTTGACTCATTTGAGTTGTTAGTGTTGTAGAGTCATTTATACTTGCTTTTATTGCTCTTACAGGTTTTTTAGACACCTTGCATTGTCCATTCCTTGAATTTAGCACTGAAATCCATTGCTTCAGATGTGACATGGATTGGCAACCTTATTGAGGATGCACACCATATCCGCAACTTTGTACAAAACCACACAAATGCCCTCACCATCTACAAAGAGTACACACAGCTTCCATTGCTGAAGATTGCAGATACTCGGTTTGCTTCCTCATTCATCGTGCTCAAGAGGTTGAGGGAGGTCAAAACTGCTCTTGGGTCCATGGTGATTTCAGAGTTTTGGTCTTTTTGGAGGAAGACGGATCAATTTGCTTCAAAAAAGGTGAAGGACACAGTGTTAGATGATGGTTGGTAGGAGAGGGTAGATCTTAGCATTAAGATCATGGAGCCAGTCATTTCTTTGTTGCGGTTTGCAGACACGGACCAGCCCATCCTAGTAGATGTTTATGAGGGGTGGGATTCCATGATTGAGTCCATGAGGTCCATTGTCATGGAGAATGAGTGTCCCGAGTATGGGACATCGACAGAGAACTTATGGTCCATCATTCAGGATATTCTTATCTCCAAGTGGGATAAGAATTGCACACCTTTGCATTGCTTGGCCCACTCCTTGAACCCCAAGTTCTACAGTTAGGAATGGCTCGTTGGTGGACCGAGGCCCTCACACAGAGTCCCTCCTCACATGGATGGAGAGATTGCACATGGGAGGAAGTTAGCATTTAGACGGCTATTTCAGGATAGAGATTTACTTGACGAGGTGGAGAAGGTCTTTGTAGAGTTTTCCAATTCAACTGGGATATTTGGAGGTTATGATGTGCTTACATATAGGGGGTTAAGAAACCCTATGTTTGGTGGGAAACTCATGGGGCAACATGCCCTATTCTACAGAAGTTAGCCTTGAGGGTCATCTCTCAAGTTACACCATCCTCTTGTTGTGAGAGGAATTGGAACACATATGGGAACTTGCAGAGACGATGGTGTATGTACACTCCAACCTTTGTCTTATTTACAAGAAGAGGGACAATTGGGTGAAGGGAAAGACAAAGATGTGGAATGTCTTTCATGACGATATGGGTTTGGATAGCAGTACTGAGTTGGCATTAACCAACATGGATCTTAATGATCCAATGCTAGAGCCGGTTGCTTTTGATGATGGTGATCCTTTGGAGGGGTCATCCTCCACACCGACAGATGCAAATCGTCAGATGGGCAGAGAGGGGGGGGAGGAGAAGGAGGAGGAAGAGGACAGTGATGAGTTTGTTGATTCAGGCATGGAGGAGGACTATTGACAGATGAGGTTCTTCCATCTTGATCCACCCCTTTTTGTATTTACTATTAGTCTATTTGGCATTTGTCAGTGCCCAATGGCATTCTGACATCTATGTAATACATTTTGATTTTGATGACTTAATGAGAAATATGGTTCTGACATCTTGAGCTATTGCCCAATGCCGATCAAATTTCAATGCATCTATGTGTCTCATTGTGATTTGTGAATGACAAATGTGTAATCATTAATGTGTATTGATTCTAATTTCTATTGAATATTTGTAAATGTTCTAGTTTCTAAAAAAAATTGGATCTATATGTCTATATTTTTAAATTTTAATATATATATTAAAATTTAAAAATATAGACATATAGATCCAATTTTTTTTAGAAACTAGAACATTTACAAATATTCAATAGAAATTAGAATCAATACACACACACATATATATATATAAAACGTGTTTTTCATGTCCTGATTCTGGGGGTCACCATGTCCGTGTCGGACACTAGTATTTTTGTGTCCCGTGTCCTCGTGTCAAGTGACTTAGAACATGAGTATGAAAGCAAAACAGTTAATATGCTTTAATTCACATTTCATTTCTTTTTTTTTAAACATAAATTTTAAATTTTAAATATATATTTATAAAAAAATAAAAATAGGGTTAGGGTTTCGATTCCTAGTCTCCATATGAGTACCACACCCATACCGGATTCTTCTATTGATTCTGATTGCACCTACATATTGATTCTGATTGCACCTACAGTTCATGTAACTTTGGTGAGCACACATCACGTTGCCTCTTTAGAATCACAACCACACAAATGTACCATTTTTCAAGCCCCCAAGAAGACTACCTGTCGTCCCCTAGATTCCCATTTCTTAGCATACCATTTATAAAGGTCTGCATAATGACATTTGTTTGAGAATGTACAGGATCACAACCCTTTTCTCCAATATTTTTGAGATTGATGTGTTACCGACTTACCGCTCAAACTAGCAAACCTTTCAAAGCAGACTAAATATGCCCTGTGTTAGTGATGGTAGGCATACGAGAGGGGCTAGACCCAATGTCACCATGACCTAAATCCTTAACTTCTTCGGGTAACTCCTAAACCCACAGGAGAGTCCCTAATGGACGAAGAACACCTGCAAACACCAACACACCTGCAAATACCTTTCTACAAGCCTTATGGCCAAGATCAGTGCCTTATATGGAGTCAACAATGAATAATAAAGACACATAAATCATATAAAAGGAGTTAATTCAATCTACTAATCAATATCAACAAATATCATCACCTCAATACGTTTCACAAATCCCAAGGCATGGTCACACTTCCCAAGGCACTACCTCAGTAAAGTGCACTCTGAAGGGGAGATGATCAACTGGCCTAGGCACAATAGATGGGCCAATTAGAACCATAATGGAAAACATCGGCATCGGCAAAAAATCGGCGAGGGTCCCGAATACAACTTCTCGGCAACATCGGCGAAAAAATCGGCAAAAATCGGCAAACCGCGGCAAACATTAAAAAACACAAAATATATTCATTTTTTCATAATTTTAAACATATAAAGCAACATCAACATCAGATAAATACATTGGCACATAAATATGGAGAAAACACTAATATATATCATGTAGTCATGCCAAATATAAAATGGTACATCAAAGCCGATAGTGAAAGTTTGAATCCTGATAGTGAAAGCTGCCCAATAGTTACATAGTACTCAAAAGTGGACAACCAATGGTCCAATACAAAACAACGTCACAAAAATCACAAGTGACAAAACTAGCAGCTAGCTATCTGTCTCTGATATCAATGTCCTCTTCCCCTTTTACGGGAAAAGATCATGAGCTGCTTGCCAGGCCTGCCCCTAGCAGTAGAAGGTCCTGGCCCTGCACTAGATGTCACAGGGTGAGTAATGGCCATGGGTGTCAATGAGGGACTAGATGCATCAACCACTGTAAAAGGTGGTGCTGATGAACCACCCTCCATGAAGTCCTCAGGGTCAAACTGGTCGTCCTGCTCCACCTCTTGCTCCTCCTCCCCCTCCTGCTCCTCTTCCTCCTGCCCCTGTCGCTGCTGCTCCTCCTCTAACCATGCAGGTGCCTCCTCCATGATAGGCAACTCAATCTCCACCCTCCACTTGGACAATACATCAATATTGTCCAAGGAAACGACACCCACCTCGGGTGTTCTCTCTACCTGCTTCATCCACAGTCGGAGATTGTAATGGACATACACCAAGTCATTCAGGCGTGGGAAATCCAACCTGTAAGAGGGCGATACAAAAAATTTAATGAGTATTGACTCTTGAGGCCCGAGGGAAACAATATGATAGAGGATAATAAATTACAATGAATTTAATTGCTTTGTTCAAGTTCTTACCTGGTGCGTTTCTTTGAGTGTATTTTATCAAATACACTCCAATTACGCTCACATCCAGAAGAGCTACAGGTTTGGCTGAGGACTCGGATGGCAAATTTTTTTAAATTTGGTGCCCTTCCACCATATGTTCTCCACCAAACAGCTACAACAAATAAGAAAGAAAGAGAATTTGATTACATAATTCAAATTTCAAATTTCAAATGAAATGATAAAGCACAAATAAAATTTAAAAATTTAAATTTCTAAATAAATTCTAATTTCTAATCACTTACTTGGATTCAAAATGTTCCTTGCATGGATAGCATCGGCAAATCCAAATAGCCCAATAGCATCCCGATACATCTCCATCTCATGGTTAATATTCATGCGAGTCTCAACATCAAGTACCATCCTGTTAATACATTCGATGAGCCCTTCCATCACCTCGCCATCAAAATCAAATTTACTCTGGTAGGAAAAGGTGAGATTGAGGTAAAGTGCAGCTGCATGAATAGGTCGATGGAGCATCCCGGTCCAACGGGTATCAATCAAATCCCATAGCATCATGTGTCTATTGAATCCAGGGGTACCCTTCCCCACATAATGAGACCGAATTGCCTCTTTGGCCCTATCCATGGCCTCATACAAATAGCCCATAATGGGCTTATCACTGTCAACTAATCTCAGAACCTTTACCAAAGGTTCACTAACTGAGCACACTTCCTCCACTCCTTCCTAAAAGGAGTCGGTGTACACCAATCTGGCAATGGCCTTCCCATCCTCTCTCTTGCTATATCTGCAATCACGCCACTCATCACAAACAAACATTTGCTTCAGCTCAAACTGAACTCGAAGCAAAGACTGAAGAGAAATGAAGTTGGTGGCAAACCGTGTGATTCCAGGACGCAGCAACTCCCTGTCTCTTGTGTATCTCCTCATGAGGCTAAGAACAAAAGCATGGTTATATATGAATTTGGTGATACTCCTAGCCTGATCAATGACCTCCTTGACGAAGGTAATTTTCCCCACATCCTCCAGCATCAAATCAATACAATGTGCTGCGCATGGAGTCCAAAATAGTGAGGGATGCCTCTCCATAAGCAATCTACCAGCAGCCACATAATTAGCTGCATTATCTGTTATGATCTGCACCACATTGTGCACACCGATCTCATGGAGGACCCCATCCAACAATTCACATAACAATGCTGCTTCTTTTATTTGTGCCGATGCATCAACAGATTTGATAAACATGGTACCTTTAGGGCAATGTACCAAGAAATTGATAAGGGTCCTACCCTTCTTATCCGTCCAACCATCGGACATCAATGTGCATCCTGAGATCTCCCATGACTCTTTGAATTCCTCCAATCTAGTGTTGATGTCCTTCTTCTCTGCTAGAAGAATAGGCCCCCGAATCTCCTCATATGTAGGGCACTTGTACCCTGGGCCAACAATAGCAATGGCATCACACATTGGCTGAAAAAAGGGATTGTTTCTTGTGATGGTAAGAGGCAAGTCGCTCCAAAAAAGCATCCTCCCCATAAGCCTATCTGCTTCTTCCTTCTCCTTTTTTTTAATCACAGACTTGATGGAAGGTTGAGCACCACTTCCGGTCCGTGGAACAAAGAATGATGAGGCAGCCCTCATGCTAGGTGAATCCATGGTAGTGGAGCCCCCACCACTACCCTCCGTGTGATGATCATGTGTCCCTGAACTCCTAGCCACTCCACCAGCTGCAAGTTCAGCTCTATTAGCAGCTGACTCTTCCCTTTTTCTATCCTTTGCATGAATTGAATCATGGGCACTTCTCATAATCTCGGGGGTAATTGCACTACAAAGCCCCACAGCATTGCCCAGGAGTTTTGCCAAATGGTACTTCAACCTGCTAATGCCTCCCGTCATAAATTGCCCACACAATTTGCAATTCAGTCGCTACCGGTTTGTTCCATCTTGAGCCTCCCCATATTGCCAAAATGGGTCCAATGCCTTTGGCATTTTTGCAATGACAGCCTCACAAATCAAACCTGAGGCACAAAAAAACAAAAAAAAGACATTAACAGCATTCTGGTTTTATTTTAAACAAGCCATAACTCTAATTTAACTTTTAAGTTTTAAAAATTTAAACTTAAAGTTTTAAAGTTAAACAATTCATGATTTTCTTAAATTTTAAAAATTTAAACTTAAATTTTCTTTAAGTTTTTACTATTTAGCACAGTCCCAAAACTAGGGCTGTGTGAGTGTCCACTGTCAAATATTAAAGAATTTAAAATTTTAAAGCCCTAAGTCCACTGTCAAATATTAAAGAATTTAAAATTTTAAAGCCCTAAGTCCACTGTCAAATATTAAAGAATTTAAAATTTTAAAGCCCTAAGTCCACTGTCAAATATTAAAGAATTTAAAATTTTAAAGCCCTAACAGTAAAACTGTAAAACAATGAAACTGTAAATTGTAAAACAATACACTGTAAAATCATTAAAAAATTAAAAATTAAAAATTAAAAACTAACCTGTGGAGCTGTCCCTCTGCCAAATCCGCGACCTGTGGAGCTATCCCTCTGCCAAATCCGAGTGACTGAGTCTTCGCTGCCACGCTGGTGTGGAGAGTCGAGACCACGATTTTCGTGGATGAGGGTGAGCCAGAGTCGTGACTCGTGACAGTGGTCACGCCGACTCATGGGGTGTGCTGCTGCGCTTCGAATGAGGGCGACCTAAAAGTGAAAGCTTCGAATGGGGGTGAGGGTGAGCCGTGAGGGTGAGCCGTGAGGGTGACCGTGAGTCGTGAGGGTTAAAACTCCAGAGCAATAAAATCGTTATCTCTCTGCTCGTTTTCCAAGTGAAAAATGACCCGTAAAAAACTTAATTTCGCCTTTAACAAACCCGATAGGCTAATGGTCGATTCTTTCAAACTTCGCGCGATTTTTTAGAAAATTTTGCCGATTTTTTCCAAACCTCGCGATGTACGATTTTTTCCAAAAATCGCGATTTTTGCACCGGAAAAAATCGCCTGTCCAAAATTCTCGCAATTTTTCGACACATCGACGAAAAATTGGCGATTTTTTCCACTATGATTAGAACTACAAAAAAACCCCGCAGAAACCCCAATTTAGGCAATTTCACATTTCCCAATGCACCAAGGCAAATGGGGATGCCCTCAAAGATCCATGGATAAATCCACTAGGGAATATTTGATGGGTGGATCAGAATTACAAACTCACGACTATTTTTGGAATTCTGAATTTATTTAAATTTTTAGGGTTTTTCCAGCAATATTATATTTTTGGGGGGGTTTTCAATATATAAAGATGCGTGTGAAATAAAAGGCATGTGAATTGATAAAAAGAGAGATAGATTTATTGAAAAGATAGCGCATATGATTATTGTGTCAATCCCTAGGGCATTGAGAGATCGATACCAACATCCCTCTCTTAGAATGGATTTCAATACTTGCAATTTGGGCATCAACTAGCAACCACAAGAGTTAGGTAGAAGAGCCTAATTAGGGAAAGAGAAGAAGTCCAAGGCCCAATAACAACGGAGAGCTCCTATGAAAGGAAGGTCTCTGTTATCACACCATAGTAGCAGGGCTACTATTCTTGTACAGCAGATATCTGCACATTCCAGAGCTTCCTTATTCCAGAGCATGGCTATATATTTTGGATCACTTATGATCAGAGCAGTACATTATTCAGATTTTATGACCTTGTGTCAAGGCTGAGCCTTGAGAGTTCAGATTTGATGACTGATGTGACCACTTATCCTATTACAGTTTCAGTTCAGTGCCTAGAGATATATTGCAGCAGTGTTTCAGATGATGCATGATGATGATTATTATGATGATGTTGTATGATCTATGGATATGTTCTCACTGACTGTGGATTATTATCTTGTTGATTTAGTCATGATCATGGCATGTGCTTGGTATATTATTCCTGATGTGGCAAACTATTTAAAATGAACTGTAAATCTTAAAATGGACAATTGCTTGCACTTTTTAGGTCATTTAACAAAACTTACTGGTATTTTACCTTACATAGACATGGTCTTTCCCCGACACCAGTTGTCTGCTAGTGTAGGCTCCATATTCACTTGCCTCCATCCATACATGACCTTCCTGTTTGACTTTAAACCCTGACATGTCTCATTTGACTTTCTGATACTGAGGACTTCCCCATTTTTCTACCTCTGTGTTTGGACCGCATCCCTGTTTATTCAGTGTCTCGGCTCTGAGTTGGTGACAGAACTTGCCTTTGGTGAGTTGGATTGTAGGCCTTGGCTCGAACTCCCCCTAGTCACTTGAGATGTTGTTGGCTAAAACTGAAAGCTCATGTTCTACCTGTGGAAACTAAATGAATTCGCCCATGGAAACAAAAGAAAAAGGGCAAGAGCAATGAAAAGCTAAAATACTCCTCGAAGAGTATAAGAAAGGTCCAAAAAGCAATAGTTCTTAAAAGCTATATCTAAACAATTGCTGACCTTGTATAAATATATGAAAAACATGCCCTGGATGCAAGCTGCAACTAGTTGTGCTTCTCAGCACATCTGAAATCCGAAGGGTTATGTAGGCCAAAAAGGCCATGGAAATAAAATTGAATGATCCTAATGAACCTGGATCAACTTGATGTAGACATGATGCCTAAGTTGAATAAACACTCTCTAAAAAACTTATCCATTTGTGAGGCACAGCCATCCCCCGTGTTCTTTTGTCCAGCACAGAGTTTGTAGCTTCCCCCTTTTCCAGTCCAAAGTATTTTTGAGTTAAGTTAGACAAGTCAAACCCTTGGCCCAACCTTGCTCCTAGCCTTCATCCTTCACTAGCAGTTTGACCATGTCCAATGGGTGAGTTTGTCATTTGAACTATGGTACAAGTAATTTTATATAACCACGGAATATGTTAACTTGATTAATGCCACTGAATGGAATTTATACTTTGAGCTTAGCTGTGGGAATGATTAGAGAAACATTGTCTTAATCTACTGATGTGATTTATCCTTGATTATATATTCTTGGGATCCGTGATGATGTGGACCATGTATGGATGATTATTGATGATGATTTATGGCCCCACATATTTGATGATGATATCATATGATGGACATATGATACAGATGATGTTTGATCCAGTTCAGCAGGTTATTATTATTTCAGATCAGCAGATTATACATTGTCCATATATGGTGGACCCTACAGCTGGCCCATTAGGGAAACCCAGGGTGTATGAGTACTCATTCCTAGTGGATTTGGGTCTTCTGGATCTATTGAGACACTTATCTTTCAGTTCCGGGCACTTCTGACAGTGATTGATGCAGTTTTACACTTGTTGACCAGATTTGGGGCTGATTTCCCAGCCTGAGCAGCAGGGGCCCCGAGAGGCCAGTTCACCTAGGGCGCTGATGATGGAGGGGGTGGTCCAGCCACTTGTTATTACCATTTATCCCCCCTCCCGGAGAGCCTGGTGGGCTCAGATGGACAGCGCTAGCACCCTAGGAGGCAGTTTTGGCACTTTCACAGTTCCCGAGGCAGTTAAAAAATGGGATAAAGTGGTCACTGAGGAAATCGATTTGGGCAATTAAGGCAAGGTTTTGGCATTTGGTTTTCACAGAGGTCTTCCAGGGTGATCTCACTATCTTCCAGTCAGTTTTCACCATGTGGGTATCTCCAGATTGATCACAGGAGGACATTTACTGCTCGACTGTCATGGATTCTGAGGACAGTTTTGGTCATTGTCATTATATTGGACATATTTTATTATGTTATTGTGCCTTGGGGTGAGCTAGCAAGGATTTATACCTCCTAGCCCCACCATGTGCTTATTTTATCATGTCCTAGTCATCATGAGGTGGATTATTGTACTTTCTACCCCTCTTGTGGGATGACGTCACCCTCCATTGTACCATTTAGTGAGGGCGCTATTGTTATGTTGAGTGATCCATGTGATATTATGTTATGGGTCATCCTAGCCATTAATTGTATGATGAGATCTTATAATCTCAACCACTCATTTGATGTAGTATTGTAGAGTGGTATAGGGTTTTGGTCTTTATTATCCTATATAAGGAGGAGACCCCCCATTGTAAAGCTCACCTTTGGAGCTCTGGAATATTGGAATAGAAGATTTTTTTGTGGAGCACATCTCTCTTGGCTTGTGGATTCTCTTGCATATTGAATATAAAGTATCTCTTCTATGTATCATTGTGGATCTATGTGTTTTTGCTAACCTTTTGACAGGAAAGTCGAATTGGAGAGAGGAGGGCGACTTTTGGAGGGTTATTGTTGGAGGGATCCACATATTCTCTCTTGGGTTGATCTTGTGACAGGGAGTATCATTATTGTATCTTCGTGACATAGTTGATGCTTTCTATTACATCTTTCTACCATTTTCATAATCATCTTGCTTGACTTGTTTCTTTGATCTTGTCTTGTAGGAGGAGGACGATTTGGCTATCTTGGAGAAGGGAGATTTGGTTGGAGCACTTGGATCTCACTCTTGAATATAAACATAGGAGAATGCTATCAACTTGCAAGGTGGCCATAAGCAAATTGAGGTAAGATCTACAAGGTATGTGCCTTTTTCATCCATTCTATCTCCATTGGTCATAAAACCCTAATTAAATCAAAACCCCAATTTTTGGTATTTCTTAGATCTACTTAGATCTAGCCCTCATTTTGAAAAGATATTGAAAACCCACCTCTATAGCATCCACCCCTAGTTGGATCTATAGTTTGGTGGTGATTGGCTAAGAATTGATCCATTTTCTAAGATAAAAAGCTCTCCTTGACCTAAAGCGCACTTCCTTGAGAGAGGCTTGTTGGGCTAGATCTAGCACATGGGTAGGTGAGATCTCACATGATTTGGAATCTAGACACTTGATAACCTAAACCCATGTCCTTACTTTGGTGAAAACTACCTTGTGGACATCTCTCCATGTTTTGAGGGGTTGAAACCCCCTTTTGATTTCCTTGGTAACTTAAAACTTAGATCTACTAAGATCTACCCATTGGATTCACTTGAAACTTTGAACATGCATAGATCGGGGTACTAGCATCCCGGATCTACATTTTGGTGGCCATTGGACTTGGTTTGGTCCACCAAACCCACTTTTTGCCTCTCCTTGAGAAAGTCGCACCCCTTGGGAGTTTTGAGTTGGCCCACTTCTAGGAAGTGGGTGTTGGAGATTTTCGTGGATTTGGAATGCCCATGCTTTGAAACCTAGGTCTAGACTGTCCTTTTGTCCCGATCCGCCTTGGGGATTGCATTCCTTGTTTTAAGGGATTGTGATCCACTTTTGGTCATCACTTAAAAACCTAGATCTAGCAAGATCTAACCATTGGATCTTATCCAACTCACTTGACTTGGCTTCTAGGTGTCCCGATCTACACATTGACATCCTTCTTGACTCCATTAGCCCACCTAACAAGGCACTAGTCCATCACCAAGCAAATCGCACTCCTTGGGATTTGTGTCAATTCCTTGTTTTAATACATGGGTACTCCTAGAAACAACTCAAACTCATAGATCTAGCTTAGATCTAACCTATAGTACCAACCTCACACCCAACTTCACCTTGTGGGCCTACCTAGACTCATTTCACATTTCCCAAGAAACCTAGACCCACTTGTGTAAACACTTGGTACTATACCTAGTCATCATACCCCATCATGTGGCCTAAACCATACATAGGTTGAGACTTTAACAAAACTCTTAAACTTTCCTCAACCATACCTTAACCCATAGGTCCACTTAGCCTTGCATTGGTTTCCGTAACTCATTACTTACCTACCCTTAGAAACCTTTGTTTGGGCCCAATCAACTGTGATTGGGGTATAGGGTCTCCCCCTTGGTCTAGTTACACCTTGACCTAAAGCGAAGAGTGCCTCGGTTGACGTGACTCCCACCTGCATTGGGAACCGTGGCATCTCTTGGGTCACCTCTTTAGTTGCCTAGCTCCTCTACCGTCCCGGATGGGATACCTCTAGGGGCAACTACAAGTTGTGTGATAACATTTTTGGCGCCGTTGCCGGGGAGGTAGAGGCCTACCTTGGTTCAACACACCTTTGTGTCTCACTATCTCTCTGCACTTTAAACGACATACATCTTGGTAGAAGAGTTTAAAAATCTACCTGGCGACTCCAATTCGTGACTCCGCTGAGGATCGACCCCACTCCCATCTTTCAATTTTGTAATTTGTAAATCATAAATGAATTCAGACATTTTCTTCCAAATGACAAAGTGTATGAATGAAATATATGAGAATCTGTCTCGCTATAGAGGGCAGTTGGAAGAAAGTAATGAAAGTCAGTCAACATACCAATATGAGAGTGATTATGTACATAATTCTTATGACTCTCATCATTTTGTTCATTCTTCAAGTAAAAATATTAACCCAATGAATTCAAACAAAATTCAATCTCAACCTAGGCCTTACAACCAAAGTATTCGGTCAAATGACTCTAGCATTCCAGTTAGGCATCCAAAACTAATCCCTAGTAGAATGGCCAAAGTTATTAGAAGTCCAGCTAAGCCATCTCCTTTTGACTTTTCTGAAATTCATGGGGCACCTCATCTTATGCCAAATAATTACTCTGAATGGTTGCCTCGGTTCTATGGAAATTATTTTGAGTCAATTGAAAATCACTTACAAAGATTTTGGGATTGTATGGAAGTTAGGGGTGCTGATGATGAAGATGTTTATATGCGGGCCCTGGGTGAGACATTAGGTGGAAATGCCGGATTATGGTTTGATAATTTAGCCCCAGGATCCATCACTGGATATGATATGTTTGTTGGGTTATTAAAGAATAAATGGGGTAGTAATATTGAAGAATCCTTAACAGAGACATCAAGCAATAACTATGATGTTGAGGATCAGTTTAATAAGGACCATGACAATAATAATGACACTTCAAATCAGTCCTTGAGTAGCCCTACTTTTGATCTTGAAGAAATTTCTGATTTTGTGTTGGTTGAGGATCCTTCAGAAAAAGAATTCCTTAATCATTCTATCATTAACAATCATTCAATTCCTTATCACCTTATTGAAGAAGAAGAAAGTGGAAACATTGACCAAGACCATTTAGTAGTGCTTTCACGTGATCATTGTGCAAATAATCAGGATACTTTAAATGAGCTTGTTAATTTTCCCCCTGATCAATTAAATGAAAATGATCACCTATCCTCTTATAATTTTAATGATGAATCAATAGAAGGTCAATCTCAAGATGAGGATGAATTAGTGAATCACACTAGATGCTCTAATCTGTGTCCCACTTCTTATAAGGAGTCTTTAATTTTTTCCATCCTTAATCAAGACAACTTAGAGTTAGGTAGCTATGGTCAATCTTGTCCTCAGATTGTAAATATTAAACTTGATCAAAAGATTAAAATCATTCCTACAGTAAAGAGTGCTTTCTTTTGTCAAAATCCAAAGTCAAACTTATTTATTCATTTGGGAGAATTTTCATATTTGCAATCCACCCTCCCTTCCCAACTCTTTCAATCATCTTTGGGTTGGTGCTCTAGTCAGATTTTTGCCTTGGAGTTTTTCAATAGGAAGTATATGCACGATTACATAATTGGAGAAAAAGCACTTCATTTCCCTTTTCAGTCACCTTGGAACAATAATGCTTGTTGTCAAATTATCAATCATTCTTGGTGGCTAGAAAAGGTGTTTAAAAATCAATTTCATCTTTTCTCCATTTTTGAGCATCAAGTGGGCCTAGTTTTGATTTTTCGTCTTTTAAGCATTGATTTGTCCCCACTTGGTTTCTATTTGATCATCAGTCCCAAGGAGAAGCGAATTGAATATGTGAGAGAAGTAAATGAAGAAGTTAATTTGTGTGAAAATGAATCGAATCACATGTCTTATGTCTTCCCTCCATTCATCCCTGAATTTAACTTGCATAAATTTTATGATCCTATCAGTTCTTTGATGGAGGATGTTTGCATCAGACAGTCTTCTCCTTGGCATGATTTCATTTTGCTCCATTCAAATCCTTTTTCAATTTCTGAACAAGCCAGGAAGATTGTGCTCTCAACTTCAGTAATCTTTAATCCAATCTTGACTTGCTTTATCAACAAAAATAAAAAAAGAATCATTAACTTATTTGATGAGTGGTTGCACTGGATTTATGATTTTACCTAACATTTGTGCTAAATGGTTAGAGTAGGGTAGGTAGGACCAAATAAGCTCACTTGAGCAGTAGGATTTGTGTGATTTTTCTTTTTCTGTGTGATGAGTATTGTCCGTTTTTCTTGTTTCTGCCTGAGTTGAGTCTTGCTCCTTCCTAAGCTTGTCTCTTCTCCTGCATACATTTAAGAAATTATAGTTAGCATTTATATTGTTGGCTGCCTGTGCAAGTTGAGATTGCCTGATTAAAAAAGTACTCTTGCCCTCCTGCACAGTAAATAAAAATGATAAATGATAATAATATATGCCATGTTAGTTTAAATTTATATTTTGACGCATTTTCAGTTTATGATTTAGATTAGTTTTCAGTTTTGTTTTGTTTTTATCCCATACATGCTCCATGATGGTATTCTAGTTTTTGTGAGAGCAGGAACAGGTGCAAGATAAAAGCTGAAAGCAAGGATGGTGCAGTGCTGGATTGAAGATTGATGCAGAGCAGTTCGAGACCAGAGATTCTGAGGTTCTCAAGCGCTCTCTCCCTTAGAGCACTTGTCCCAGCTGGAGCCAGATGTTATCACACCATAGTAGCAGGGCTACTATTCTTGTACAGCAGATATCTGCACATTCCAGAGCTTCCTTATTCCAGAGCATGGCTATATATTTTGGATCACTTATGATCAGAGCAGTACATTATTCAGATTTTATGACCTTGTGTCAAGGCTGAGCCTTGAGAGTTCAGATTTGATGACTGATGTGACCACTTATCCTATTACAGTTTCAGTTCAGTGCCTAGAGATATATTGCAGCAGTGTTTCAGATGATGCATGATGATGATTATTATGATGATGTTGTATGATCTATGGATATGTTCTCACTGACTGTGGATTATTATCTTGTTGATTTAGTCATGATCATGGCATGTGCTTGGTATATTATTCCTGATGTGGCAAACTATTTAAAATGAACTGTAAATCTTAAAATGGACAATTGCTTGCACTTTTTAGGTCATTTAACAAAACTTACTGGTATTTTACCTTACATAGACATGGTCTTTCCCCGACACCAGTTGTCTGCTAGTGTAGGCTCCATATTCACTTGCCTCCATCCATACATGACCTTCCTGTTTGACTTTAAACCCTGACATGTCTCATTTGACTTTCTGATACTGAGGACTTCCCCATTTTTCTACCTCTGTGTTTGGACCGCATCCCTGTTTATTCAGTGTCTCGGCTCTGAGTTGGTGACAGAACTTGCCTTTGGTGAGTTGGATTGTAGGCCTTGGCTCGAACTCCCCCTAGTCACTTGAGATGTTGTTGGCTAAAACTGAAAGCTCATGTTCTACCTGTGGAAACTAAATGAATTCGCCCATGGAAACAAAAGAAAAAGGGCAAGAGCAATGAAAAGCTAAAATACTCCTCGAAGAGTATAAGAAAGGTCCAAAAAGCAATAGTTCTTAAAAGCTATATCTAAACAATTGCTGACCTTGTATAAATATATGAAAAACATGCCCTGGATGCAAGCTGCAACTAGTTGTGCTTCTCAGCACATCTGAAATCCGAAGGGTTATGTAGGCCAAAAAGGCCATGGAAATAAAATTGAATGATCCTAATGAACCTGGATCAACTTGATGTAGACATGATGCCTAAGTTGAATAAACACTCTCTAAACAACTTATCCATTTGTGAGGCACAGCCATCCCCCGTGTTCTTTTGTCCAGCACAGAGTTTGTAGCTTCCCCCTTTTCCAGTCCAAAGTATTTTTGAGTTAAGTTAGACAAGTCAAACCCTTGGCCCAACCTTGCTCCTAGCCTTCATCCTTCACTAGCAGTTTGACCATGTCCAATGGGTGAGTTTGTCATTTGAACTATGGTACAAGTAATTTTATATAACCACGGAATATGTTAACTTGATTAATGCCACTGAATGGAATTTATACTTTGAGCTTAGCTGTGGGAATGATTAGAGAAACATTGTCTTAATCTACTGATGTGATTTATCCTTGATTATATATTCTTGGGATCCGTGATGATGTGGACCATGTATGGATGATTATTGATGATGATTTATGGCCCCACATATTTGATGATGATATCATATGATGGACATATGATACAGATGATGTTTGATCCAGTTCAGCAGGTTATTATTATTTCAGATCAGCAGATTATACATTGTCCATATATGGTGGACCCTACAGCTGGCCCATTAGGGCAACCCAGGGTGTATGAGTACTCATTCCTAGTGGATTTGGGTCTTCTGGATCTATTGAGACACTTATCTTTCAGTTCCGGGCACTTCTGACAGTGATTGATGCAGTTTTACACTTGTTGACCAGATTTGGGGCTGATTTCCCAGCCTGAGCAGCAGGGGCCCCGAGAGGCCAGTTCACCTAGGGCGCTGATGATGGAGGGGGTGGTCCAGCCACTTGTTATTACCATTTATCCCCCCTCCCGGAGAGCCTGGTGGGCTCAGATGGACAGCGCTAGCACCCTAGGAGGCAGTTTTGGCACTTTCACAGTTCCCGAGGCAGTTAAAAAATGGGATAAAGTGGTCACTGAGGAAATCGATTTGGGCAATTAAGGCAAGGTTTTGGCATTTGGTTTTCACAGAGGTCTTCCAGGGTGATCTCACTATCTTCCAGTCAGTTTTCACCATGTGGGTATCTCCAGATTGATCACAGGAGGACATTTACTGCTCGACTGTCATGGATTCTGAGGACAGTTTTGGTCATTGTCATTATATTGGACATATTTTATTATGTTATTGTGCCTTGGGGTGAGCTAGCAAGGATTTATACCTCCTAGCCCCACCATGTGCTTATTTTATCATGTCCTAGTCATCATGAGGTGGATTATTGTACTTTCTACCCCTCTTGTGGGATGACGTCACCCTCCATTGTACCATTTAGTGAGGGCGCTATTGTTATGTTGAGTGATCCATGTGATATTATGTTATGGGTCATCCTAGCCATTAATTGTATGATGAGATCTTATAATCTCAACCACTCATTTGATGTAGTATTGTAGAGTGGTATAGGGTTTTGGTCTTTATTATCCTATATAAGGAGGAGACCCCCCATTGTAAAGCTCACCTTTGGAGCTCTGGAATATTGGAATAGAAGATTTTTTTGTGGAGCACATCTCTCTTGGCTTGTGGATTCTCTTGCATATTGAATATAAAGTATCTCTTCTATGTATCATTGTGGATCTATGTGTTTTTGCTAACCTTTTGACAGGAAAGTCGAATTGGAGAGAGGAGGGCGACTTTTGGAGGGTTATTGTTGGAGGGATCCACATATTCTCTCTTGGGTTGATCTTGTGACAGGGAGTATCATTATTGTATCTTCGTGACATAGTTGATGCTTTCTATTACATCTTTCTACCATTTTCATAATCATCTTGCTTGACTTGTTTCTTTGATCTTGTCTTGTAGGAGGAGGACGATTTGGCTATCTTGGAGAAGGGAGATTTGGTTGGAGCACTTGGATCTCACTCTTGAATATAAACATAGGAGAATGCTATCAACTTGCAAGGTGGCCATAAGCAAATTGAGGTAAGATCTACAAGGTATGTGCCTTTTTCATCCATTCTATCTCCATTGGTCATAAAACCCTAATTAAATCAAAACCCCAATTTTTGGTATTTCTTAGATCTACTTAGATCTAGCCCTCATTTTGAAAAGATATTGAAAACCCACCTCTATAGCATCCACCCCTAGTTGGATCTATAGTTTGGTGGTGATTGGCTAAGAATTGATCCATTTTCTAAGATAAAAAGCTCTCCTTGACCTAAAGCGCACTTCCTTGAGAGAGGCTTGTTGGGCTAGATCTAGCACATGGGTAGGTGAGATCTCACATGATTTGGCATCTAGACACTTGATAACCTAAACCCATGTCCTTACTTTGGTGAAAACTACCTTGTGGACATCTCTCCATGTTTTGAGGGGTTGAAACCCCCTTTTGATTTCCTTGGTAACTTAAAACTTAGATCTACTAAGATCTACCCATTGGATTCACTTGAAACTTTGAACATGCATAGATCGGGGTACTAGCATCCCGGATCTACATTTTGGTGGCCATTGGACTTGGTTTGGTCCACCAAACCCACTTTTTGCCTCTCCTTGAGAAAGTCGCACCCCTTGGGAGTTTTGAGTTGGCCCACTTCTAGGAAGTGGGTGTTGGAGATTTTCGTGGATTTGGAATGCCCATGCTTTGAAACCTAGGTCTAGATTGTCCTTTTGTCCCGATCCGCCTTGGGGATTGCATTCCTTGTTTTAAGGGATTGTGGTCCATTTTTGGTCATCACTTAAAAACCTAGATCTAGCAAGATCTAACCATTGGATCTTATCCAACTCACTTGACTTGGCTTCTAGGTGTCCCGATCTACACATTGACATCCTTCTTGACTCCATTAGCCCACCTAACAAGGCACTAGTCCATCACCAAGCAAATCGCACTCCTTGGGATTTGTGTCAATTCCTTGTTTTAATACATGGGTACTCCTAGAAACAACTCAAACTCATAGATCTAGCTTAGATCTAACCTATAGTACCAACCTCACACCCAACTTCACCTTGTGGGCCTACCTAGACTCATTTCACATTTCCCAAGAAACCTAGACCCACTTGTGTAAACACTTGGTACTATACCTAGTCATCATACCCCATCATGTGGCCTAAACCATACATAGGTTGAGACTTTAACAAAACTCTTAAACTTTCCTCAACCATACCTTAACCCATAGGTCCACTTAGCCTTGCATTGGTTTCCGTAACTCATTACTTACCTACCCTTAGAAACCTTTGTTTGGGCCCAATCAACTGTGATTGGGGTATAGGGTCTCCCCCTTGGTCTAGTTACACCTTGACCTAAAGCGAAGAGTGCCTCGGTTGACGTGACTCCCACCTGCATTGGGAACCGTGGCATCTCTTGGGTCACCTCTTTAGTTGCCTAGCTCCTCTACCGTCCCGGATGGGATACCTCTAGGGGCAACTACAAGTTGTGTGATAACAGTCTCCTCATGCAAGGTTAACAAAATACAAGCAAGAAACCCTAACACTATAGAATAATGCACCATAAAAGCTATTAAACTATGTTAGAAGTATAACTTACCAACATTTAACAAAGATGAGCAAGATAGAGCCTTAGGTCACCTTTGTGCTTGAGTTATTACAACCATTCTTTAGAATCAAGCAATAGCATGTGTAAAAGAAACCCTAGAACTTCATCAAATCAACCTTCAAGAAAGAAAGATCATCCAAAGAGAGGTGCGCATAGCATCAAGAGCTCCAATAAACCAAGAGAAATAGAAAATATCTCATAATGAACCCATATCTTGTTATGTTTTTACAATGAGAGGGAGGCACTATTTATACAAGACTAGCCTCACCTAATTTTAAGTTATGAGCCTACAAGATAATGTAAAATTATAACATTTGGCTTGCTCACCCACAATTTGGGGACTAAACCACTCATAACAATAAAATATCTCTAATGACAATAAAATAATAATAAAAATGCAATTAGGCTACACCAAATGCTAAGTGTGCCAAAAGGAGGATGTCATGCCCCAACTAACCCCAACAGATGTGTGTGCTCAACGTCCTCCTTCATTATCCTTGTAGGCTTCTTCAATAAGGAAGTACCATTTGCGGGTAACGCAACCCAAAGGAGGGGTTTTATATCACAAAATATGTCTACGTAAACAAATAAAGTGTGCTAGATAGGGTACACAACCCTTTACAAAGTGCTATCACCTTTTACATGGAAAATAAATGAGTGTGGTCATGCGTCCAAGTGATTAGCCCCCCAAGGGCACCAACCCCTATAGGGCGAGCACCATAGCATCAAGAGCTCCAATAAACCAAGAGAAATAGAAAAAATCTCATAATGAACCCATATCTTGTTATGTTTTTACAATGAGAGGGAGGCACTATTTATACAAGACTAGCCTCACCTAATTTTAAGTTATGAGCCTACAAGATAATGTAAAATTATAACATTTGGCTTGCTCACCCACAATTTGGGGACTAAACCACTCATAACAATAAAATATCTCTAATGACAATAAAATAATAATAAAAATGCAATTAGGCTACACCAAATGCTAAGTGTGCCAAAAGGAGGATGTCATGCCCCAACTAACCCCAACAGATGCGTGCGCTCAACGTCTTCCTTCATTATCCTTGTAGGATTCTTCAATAAGGAAGTACAATTTGCGGGTAACACAACCCAAAGGAGGGGTTTTATATCACAAAATAGGTCCAAGTAAACAAATAAAGTGTGTTAGATAGAGTACACAACCCTTTACAAAGTGCTATCACCTTTTACATGGAAAATAAATGAGGGTGGTCATGCGTCCAAGTGATTAGCCCCCCAAGGGAACCAACCCCTATAGGGAGAGCACCTCCTGGAAGTGGAAATCAAGAGGACCATCCATGACATGATTAGGGGTATTTAGCCTCAAATCAACACTCTACATACAAAATGCTCAAAAACCTTGGCCTTTACATAGCAAAAAATAACCCCTCACTCTAGTGGATGTGTAGGGAATGCTGCAGATACTCTGAGGCATAACACTTTGAATTTAGGGTCTTTTGGAAGATTTGTATCAAACTCTACAAAATCCATCTTCTCTATTTCTATTTTTTATTCCAGGAATCAATTGATTCCTCCTTTTATCAATCACATAATTTGCTTCATTTTCCATGACAACTAGCTCCACCACTCTGACGGAGTTTAGTTGACCCTCCATCCTATACCTTTACAAGTATAGATAATAATTTATTAATCCCAGGGCTATTTTTTGGGTGAAAATCTCCAAGTTGATGTTCCATTATCCTACCTCACTCCAGTACTAACATGACTTTGACGTGTCTACATGCTTTATGTGTCTCATTGCTTGTGATTGTTGTCCTTGTAATGCCTTCTTAATGAAAGCCCATTAATCACAATGGCATATTCCTTGTTGGAAATTTTGTTCTGTGTTAATAAGACTAATAATGATGTGTATGCGTGTGCACTATTTCCCCATTAGGCTATTTCTAAAACGTAAACCTATTTCCTCATTTCAGGTGATATACTAATATAATTTCTTGAAAGTCCATATCTATGCTGTTGGGAGAACGGAGCGCGAGCGCGAGCTGAAAGTGAAATTTTCAAAAGCTTTCATTTTGGGAGCGTTTTTTATATAATACATATTTTAATATGTTTTGATGCATATATATAAAAAAAACATGTATTATGCCAAATTAGCTATAGAAAACATGAAAACATAGATATAACCATTTAGTACACATATAACATCAATCATCTACAAGAACCTGTAGATCCACCTCGTGAGAAGAACTCCCACAAGAGGAAACCAGCATGGGTATGAGATGCAGAGAGGTATGGCGCTCCAGAAGGGATGCACAGAGAAAGCAATAGACCTAGGCCATACTCCAGCTATGTAGCCCTGTTGTGCGACATCATTGACAAGGAACCTGCCAACTATGAGGAAGCGCCAGAGAAGAAAGAATGGAAGGATGCCATGATCGAGGAGTATCAATCGATCATGAAGAATGATGTCTGGGATGTAGTTCCGAGACCAGAAGGGAAGTCTGTTGTGACTTCCAAGTGGATCTACAAGATCAAGCATGCTACAGATGGCAACATCAAGAAACACAAGGCAAGGTTCGTGGCACGTGGCTTCTCCCAAAAGGAAGGGATAGATTATGAGGAGACATTTGCACCTGTATCCAGTTACACTTCCATCATATCAGTACTCGCATTGGCTACAGTGATGAAATGGAAGGTACACCAGATGGATGTCAAGACAACGTTCTTGAATGGTGTAGTAGAAGAGGAAGTATACGTGTAGCAGCCACTCGGATTTGAGACACATGACAGGCAGACTCATGTGTGCAAATTGAAGAAGGCCTTGTACAGATTGAAACAGGCACCCAGGACGTGGTACGGCAGGATGGACAATTTCCTGATGAGCTTGGGATTTACCAAGATTAAAGCAGATTCCAAACTTTACTACAAGGTTGAAGTGGGAAATCCAGTGATACTTCTACTCTATGTAGATGACCTGTTTGCAACAGAATAGGATGGGCTCATTGCAGGTATGAAGAGGAAACTTGCCGCAGAATTTGAGATGAAGGACCTGGGTATGATGCATTATTTCCTAGGCATGGAGGTGTGGCAGAATGTGGATGGGATCTTCCTTGGACAAGGGAAGTATGCAATGGAGATTCTGAAGAGATTCGGGATGATGGATTGCAAGGCCATGGTCACACCTATGGCATCGAACCTGAAGCTATTGAGTGATGCTCAATCAGAGTCGGTTGATGCCACGATGTATCATCAGATGATTGGATCTTTGATGTACTTGACAAATATGAGACCAGATATTTGCTTTGCTGTGAACACATTGAGCCAGTTCCTGACGAATCCGAGACATGTTCACTTGATTGTTGCAAAGCATATTCTGAGGTACCTGAAGGGTACAGTTGATTATGGGCTCAAGTATGACGCGAATCAGAAGATTAACCTGGAGGGTTATGTTGATTCGGATTGGGCAGGCAGTGTCGCAGATAGGAAGAGCACTTCAGGGTGCTGCTTCAGTATGGGATCAGGTGTGATCTCCTGGTTTAGCAGGAAGCAGTCCTGCGTGGCACTGAGTACAGCCGAAGCAGAGTATGTCGCATCTTGTTCGGCTAGTTGTGAGGCAGTATGGATTAGGAAGCTACTGTCTGATTTGTTTGATCACCAGCTGGATGCGCCTTGTATATTTTGCGACAACCAGAGTTGTGTGAATTTGTCCGAGAACCCAGTGTTCCATGACAAGTCGAAGCATATTGAGATCAAGTATCACTATATCAGGGATATGCTACAGAGAGGAGCAGTGAAGCTCCAGTATGTTGCGACGAACGAGCAGATAGCCGATGTGTTGACCAAGCCGCTAGCCAGAGTGAAGTTTGAGTACTTCAGAGAGAAGCTTGGTGTACTTCAGATCAAGGTTCCTTCCAAGGGGAAGTGATGAGTCCAGAAGACGCATATGCACATGAGCCATTCTCACATGGTGGTAGGTGTGTCCTCCCATGGTGTAGATGTAAGGGCTGGAGCCATTCTCACATGGTGGTAGGTGTGTCCTCCCATGGTGCAGATGTAATGGCTGGGGCCATTCCGACATGGTTGAGGTTTGTCTTCCCATGGTCGTTGATGTAAGTGTCAGGGCCATTCCGACATGGTTGAGGTGTGCCTTCCCATGGTCGTTGATGTAAGTGCCGAGCCATTCCAGCATGGTTGAGGTTTGTCTTCCCATGGTTGTTGATGTAAGTGTTGAGCCATTCCAGCATGGTTGAGGTTTGTCTTCCCGTGGTTGTTGATGTAAGTGTTGTGCCTTTCCGGCATGGTTGTAGGTTCATCTTCCCATGGCCGTGATGTAAGTGCTGAGCCTTTCCCGAATGGTTGTAGGTTCATCTTCCCATGCCGGTTGATGTAAGAGCTGTGTGATGTGCATCTGGGTTGTGCTCTGTGTGACGATGAAATGATTTGAAGATGATGAGGTGATAGTAGGAGACGCAGGTTTTTGCAGAGGCAATGTAATAAGTCCTGCGCTGTACCTACTTGATGGCTTGCTCGCAGAGATGACGAAGACCTACATGAGGGCTAGGCCTACATCCAGCATGAAAAAGGGTTGGCTATGTAGAACTTCCTATGATGAGTAGAACTGAAAGATAGCACCAATCGATGATCAAGATGATGAGGATTGCAACAGCAGTGACGACGACGATCCAGTGTTGATGATGATGTTCCATAATTATTGATCCAGTGACGAAGGCTTGTGTTGATGACTGTGTCAAGAGAATACCTTCCTAGTTAAGAGGGAGTGTTAATGTTATTGTAACTGCGGAAGATATTCACTTGTATTTTATATTGTAATTATTATTGTATTTTATTTGTACCTCCGACGGAAATGTTTATTCATCTGGTCGGGGATGTAATTATTACATTGGTCATGTAAAGTCATTGAGGTAAATCCTCCCTTGTAAGTCGAGGCATTAGTTCCCCTAGAGTCATTTGTATTGGGGTTTTTAAGTCCCCTAAAGGAGTCGGCCCAGTCAACTTTAGTTGAGGCTGACTTGTCAAGTGGTAAAGGTAAAGTATAAATAGAAAGCTAGGCTCTCTATTTATTCATTCACTCGCTCACTCAACAAGTTCGCATAAGTGAGAGAGAGGACAAGTTCGCACAAGTGGAGAAGAGAGAAGCTGCTGGAGACCATCTCTATATTTGGGTTTTACTTTTCTGCTATTGTATTGGTGCTCATTCTATCTCTAAGGAAGTTGCGAGGTTTTCTCCTTTATGGTTTCCCCGAGGAAAATCTTTGTGTCTCTTGTCTCTTGTCTCTTGTGTCTATTGCTGTGCATGTTATTCTCTCAGATAAGATCCTAGACAATGTTGCATTAAATTGTGAAAAACTAACAACATTCTGACCAAAACTGATCAAAACTGGGTAACTAGCCACGAGCACATGTCCCTTTCACAAATGGCTTCCATTTTGGAGGAAGTCCACCTATAGATGTCAACACAAGATCTATGTCAGGGATACTTTCATCAACAGCTGCTAGCTGATCTCTGATCTGAGCAATCTTCAAGAAATAAGAAGAAACTGAATCATCCTTTGTGAACTTCATTGACGAAGTTGGTCTTTTAGGGCCAAGATTCTGCTAGGACTCTCATTCTCATATAGTTTCTTCAAGGCATCATACATCTTCTTAGCAGTGTTCTGACTTGCAATAAGAAGTACAAGATGATATTTCATTGAGTCCAACAAAATCCTCATGGCTATGGATTCATTCTTCTCGTGTCTTGCTTTCTCTCGGGCTCCCTCTGGCTCTGGAATATCTTTGAGTATATGATCCTTGAGATCATGTTCATTTAGGAGCATGAGCATCCTACTCTTCCAAGATCAGAAGTCCGAAACTCCCTCCAATCTATCTTCTTTTATGAGTCCACCAACCATGTTGACCCTAGTTCAAAAACAGGTCAAAAAATTGAAACTTTTCGGATCTGAAATCTACTGCAGAAACCCTAGCAGGAGCTAGGTCAAAAATGAAATTTGGAATTTCAAAAATTGGATTCCACGGGTGGATGCGCCCTCCGAGGGCGAGTTGAGTAACCATCCTTTTCTTCTGGATCTGTGGACATAACAACTTGCAAACTGAAACCCTAATTTCTCCAGTTTCTCCAATTTCTGCAAAATTTAGGTCAAAACTGAAATTTCTTTGAATGAAGATTGTCCTCCACAGATAGTTGCGCCCTCGTACGGCGAGTTCCAATATGGCCTTTCTGGATCAGATCTATGGTTGGTAACCCTAGAATCCAGAAGCCCTAGTTTCCAACAATGGTATCTTTCAGCACTTCTCTGATACCATGTTAGATTTTAATAAGCCATCCGCAATTTCGCAGGGGAAGCATGGAGTGGGCCCATAGCCTATTAGATTTTAATAATAATATAGCAGTATAATTTTCATCAATTTCAACTTTAACTACACATAAGGAAGACTAAAAGAATAATCATGCACAGAAACACAAGAGACAATAGTTTACCCTGGGAAAACCCAAACTTGGGAAAAACCCAGCCCACCTTTCTTATTCAGAGATTTAGTACAAAGTACAAGTAAATCAGATATAGACGTGATCTAGATCAAGAGAGATCACATAGGAAGATGATGCCAAAGAAAGAACTCTAGAAAAGCAGTCTTCTACAACCCTTGAGTGAACTTCTCCTTGCTTGAGCAAACTTGCTTGATTTGTCAAATGAGGAGGGTGTCACCTTTATTTATACTTGATTTATGGCTGAACTTTTCATTGGGTTCGACTTGTCTATTCTATCTGGGCGACTTGTCTTTATAAAATCATTTATTTGTTTTCTTTTTGGGTTGACTTAGCAAGTGAGGATACCTCACTAAGCTACAAACATCAACAGTAAGACAGAGTTGATAAAACCCATGGAGGGTCATTTTCAATCGTTTTCTTCACATGCAGAGGTTTTTTATGATTCGGAGCAGCCTGGTGCTAATATTATTACAGAAATTTTTCAGTCGAGAAGCCTTACCCTTTTGGATGAATGTGAGGGCTTTTGTTGGTTGCCTCATGATACAGATTTTTTTGCAAGCCCTATCCAATGTTGGATATAAGAATCTTGCAGGGAGACTTGCCATTCTTGGCAGGAGTTTGATGATATTGTACATGCTCGTGATCTCCTGTTCTGCCCTTCCATCATGAAGATTTAACCAGGTTTGCATATGATGATTGATGTGTCCTTGTTTGGGCTAGTAACGAAACATAAGGAAAGAAGCTTTGACATTGATAAATGTTGAGGGGGCAACTTGGCTTTATGATTTCACCTAAAAAACTGCTTCACCTCATGCAATAGAATAGCATAAGATAAATAAGCTCCTTGGCATGAGCACTAATTTCAGTTATTTCATTTATGTACTTACAAATAGTAGTTTCATTTGTAGTTAGTTTCATTTTCTATATATGTAGCTAGTATTTTATTTTGATGTCTTTTATATGAACATGTGCTACGAAAAGTTTGCCTGTCAATATTGAAATGTTTTTATAGGTCACAGGTTGGAGATTCTGGATTTCTCATTCACTTTCCAAAGATCAAGCACACGTCCCCATGTAGGAGCCAGTTGTTACCACCCAATTTGCACAGAAAGTTCAACAGACAGAAGACATCAGCCACCCAAGGACCTTTTCAGTTCCTCATCCAGATCAGGCAGTCTTCTATCCAATTATATTTTGCACTTCCTTTGTCATGGTCAAAGGAAGTTGTTTGTAAAATTTTGGCATCCATTATATGTGTAAAAGGGCTATCCCGAGTGAGTCATTTGTATTATGGCTACTTTGGAGTGTTTTTTTCACCTGGATGAACTTAGATCCTAGTGATCAGAGTTTATCCAAGTATTTCACTCACACCTCCAAAGCCAAAGTATGTTATAATACAGGTGCCTCGTGCTAGTGTCTAAGTCCTTAGAGTCTGATGTCAAAATTTGAGTTAGTTACCATGTCCCTAGAAAAATTTATGACTTTTTAGGTCCCTTGGGGGGGTAAAAATGTCAAAACACTATGTAATAAGGGGGTCAAATATTAAAAAGGGAATATTCCTAGCACCTCCCCCCTCAAAAAGGTGTAGCCCCCTCATTCATGTGTTTTCCCTCATACAGGGGAGTAAAGTGGCGCTCTCACCTAACTAATGAGTCATCTCCAGATGTGGCACACTCCTCCTTGATTTGCAATGGAATCTCCTCCAAGATATGGTGCATTATCCTAGCAATGGAATCATCTCCAAGTGTGGCGCATTCTCCTTGATTGACATTGGGATCTCCTCCCAGAGGTGGCGCATTCTCCTTGTATTGGAGCTAATTCCCTCATGTGGCACTCTCTCATTACTTTGCCTTGGGATCTCCATTTGAGATGGCGCCTTCTCCTTCCATGCATGGAGAAGATCCCAATATGATATTTTCCTATTTAAAGAGGCTCTTCCTCTCTCATTTGTGTTGGTTATGATTTGGCTTTGAGATAGTTGTAGTATTGTCTCTATTGGAGACCAAGTTTTAAGTAATAAAGAAAGGCTTTGGAGGCTAGCTATGGTGTGGCTCATTGCAGTGTGGCGTAGCTTGCGTTTCATGCTTCTTTCGAGGTAATATGTATCTTGTTATTTTATGCATGCACTTCTAATTCTACTGTGGTCATTGGAAGGGTATTACTACCCCGTTGAATAGTATCTTGCTTCATAGTTTTGTTAGCATAGATCTATTGTTGAGTTATAGTGAAGGAAGTTAATTTTAGCATCTTGACCTTTGTCCGTATTGTTCTAAATGTTGATGTAATTGTAACTTCGGAACATATTCCCTTGTATTTTATATTGTTATTAATATTGTATTTTAGTTGTACCTCTGACGGAGATGTTTTTCCCTCCGGTCGGAGATGTCATTATTACATTTGGTCATGCAAAGTCATTGAGGTAAATCCTCCCTTGTAAGTCGGGGCAATAGATCCCCTAGAGTCAAATGTAATAGGGTTATTGAGTCTTCCTAGAGAAGTCGGCCCAATCAGATTTAGTTGAGGCCAACCAAGTAAGTGAAAAGGTCAAGTGGAAAGTCATGTATAAATAGAGAGTTGGGCTCTCTCATTTGGACACACACTCACTCACTCAAGTTCACATTAGTGAGAGAGAGAAGACAAGTTCGCATAGGAGGAAAGAGAGAGAGTTGCAGAAGACCATCTTACTTTTGGGGTTTTACTTTTGTGATATTGTATTGGTGACTATTTTATCTCTGAGAAAGTTGCGGGGTTTTCTCCTTTATGGTTTCCCCGAGGAAAATATTTGTGTCTATTGTGTTATGTTGTGCTTGTCATTCTTTCGGATAAGATCCTAGATAATATTGATTAAAAGTTGAAAAACTAACACTAAAATGACTCTTTCCTTGTCGCTCATACCATAGAAGAAGAAGCCAAGGAGGGTCTCTCTCTCCTTGTATATGTTTAGAACTGACTTGTGTAGGTTGTCCCATTTGCTGAGTAGCCTGAGGTTAGCCCATGCAACCTCTTCCTCTCAATCATCTTTTCAAGAAAGCAAGGCCCTAAGGGTTGTTCCTCGGTGACTCCATTGCCCAAATTTGTGATAAGGCACAACTCACTTTCTCTCTAAGTTTTTCTTAACCATCCAAATACAAATAAAATTATTCCCTCTTTATTTATTTTGTGCATGCATTAATCTATATTTCTTCAAGGAAATTCTAAGTAGATTTATTTGCATGCATAGATCTCATTGATAAGTAGTGGAATATCTTAAGAGTAGATCTAGGAAAAGCATTGCATGTTTGTGCATGTTATCAAAAGATACATGCATGTCCATGCATGTTCGTGCATGTCCAAAATAATCACATACACACATAGATTTCTTACTTTTTCACCTTGCATGTTAGTGCATGTTGTTGCATGTCATCAAAAGTCACCCTAAAGCATTTATTTGGATCTTTTGATCACTTTTAGCTCGTTTCCCACTCTTGGGACAGCCTTAAATTTTTATGTTACGGACACTTACATCCACCCATATTCACCATACTAACCCCCCTAACAATTAGTCTTAGTTGTATTCTGATTTTGCAGGTGCAAGCCATCATTCAAATTTCGAAGCAACAAAGAGGCAATTTTTCCCACATTTTATACCATTGTCCCAAACTTTTCTTTCACTAATTTTTGGACAGCGAACACACAGTCCTCAAAGGCAACAATATAATCCACATTGTAAAAGCTTGGTTGTTGGCCATAAGGACCAACAGTAAGCATCTAAGACAGCCTTAAAAGGGACTAGCAGCTCAGTCAAACTTAGTGATTATAATCACTAAAGTTTCTCGCTGCCCCCTTTTCTTTCCGTGCCAATTTTGCATCTGTCCATTGCATACATGCAACGATTCACCTGTTAACCTAGGCATCCTACTAGTTTAGTAACATTTTTTGTCATTTGCATGCTGTAAATTTTAATCCAAAGATCACTACTCCCTCTGGATAGCCCTGAGATCTCAAGCGGTTTGAGTCTCGGTATATCAATAATGCTCTAGAGAAATAAGACTCAACAACTATACATCTCTTTACAACATAAACGCAATCAATCACACATGACACTGCATATACCCTGGAAACCCCAAACGGGGAAAACCAGCAATTCTGTGGGGCTTTCTTATATCTCAAGCCCAAAGCAATATATGAATTGAACAAATACAACAATGTTACCTCATATGTAACACTCAAAATCCTGAACGGGTCAAAAACCCTAGATCTGCATGCATCAGTTGAAACTTGATGCATGCACTGGGGAAATGTGCCCTAACTATCAATCTGGATCTGAGTCTCTCTGCAGGTAGCTCTGACTGTACTGCCTCTCCCAATCCTCTACTCTGATATGCTCTGCAACGGAAGAAGGCCAACTGCTCAATTGGTGAATGTGCCCTTCCTTTGCATGGAAAAGTGCACCCTCCCCTCTAGATGTCAAATGCTCGTACCAAATCAAATCTCAACAGATCTGAGCTCTGATCATCACAAACCTTCCTCAACCACTGAGGCAAGGCTACTCTGAAAGTCTCAAACACTCAATCGGTGGATCGAACTCTGAATGAGCTCCTCTCTCCTTAGGTAATGTGCCCCTCTCCCTCTCTGGGATACGTCCTCCACAATCTCTGCAGAACACACTTGAGTGAACTATCTCAGTCCACAGATCTGGGCGCCAAGTGCCTCTGGAGGAAGTGGTCTCTGATCCAACCCAGATCTGACCACTCTCCCTTCTGCAGAATTTCCTCTCTCTCTCAAAAAGTCGCCCTACATGCACTAATGCTCCCTCCTCACTCCTGACAGATCACTCTCTGATAAGTCAACTGAGCAACCTCATTCGGGGACCTCCTGCCTCTATATATAATCTCACCGATCAATTAGGTTTACCAAAAACCTAATATCTATGCATGCAAAAAGTCACTTTTGGGTGCATCTTTTAATTACTAACTAGCCATGCAAACCTCATGCATGCAAGAGGCAAAATACCTCGGAAGGTCTGCATGCAGTCACTAATGGACTCATGCCACTGAGTAGAGTGTATCTTACCCTCTACTCCATACGGATGACTATACTGCTAATGTACCTCCATGCAAGGCATCTGAATCATGGAGGACATCTTGAGATACCACAAAATCTAACACATGCTAGTATACTCTGCTTATCTTATTCATGCAAGTTGTAAATTGTGATCAACTCTCCCAAAGTAACATTTTGAACACTTTACATTAAATTAACTTAAATTAATCTTCCCTAGAGATGTATTCCAGCGTCTATAAAGATCCACAGGAGATTGTCATTTCGTTGGCAAATTCTATGGTTGAGGGAGCATATTAGGTAGTGACCGTTGATCGGGACTCGTCAGGCTACACCCTTGTTTGGTGTACTGCGCTGGAAATCCCCAGCAACTCCAATCTAGTACCCTTTTTCGTGTAGTACCACATTCGACATCACTAAACCCATACTCATTTCCATGTACCTTGTGTATATTGGAAACTCCCCTTTCCCTTTAATAATTCACTAATAACAACATCCCATATCAAGCACTGGTCTGCACTCCATCTTCCATTTGCATGCTTTAATTATATGTGTATCTATCTTGCATGCTTGTAGATCTAAGTAATTGTTTTATTTCGCATTTGATTTACTTGTCGGATATACTGCTAGTCTGCTAGATTATTAGTTTCATTAATACCTAAGTCGCTTTTTCCAAAGCGAACACCCTTAGATTTCTTAGGGTCTACCTCCCCTAGCTTTGTTTAGGAGTTGGCCTAAATAGAGGAATCAAGTGTTGTGGTGACAGTTGCACCCGACTCAAAACTTCCCCCCAAGGCCGCTCTCAGTGAGTTGATATATTTCTCACATTCGCATGCGGGTTAAGGCAGCAACAGGTACCATCCGCAAAATGTGGGGCAGTGTCCAAAGGTTTTCTTCGAAAAAAATTCACATGAACATTTAATGCCATCAACATGTGATCTAGATTCTAGACAAGAAATCAAATCATGGAAACTGAATATTCCAAGTTTTGGTGCCAGACTATATCTGTTGTATTTTATAGGATAAAGAAAATTACCATGGTAGCAACAATGTTTCCTGTAGTAAGTTTTCCAGGTCCATATAAGACACCGGGATAAAGGAGCACAACAGGCAACCCTTCAACTGCTGCTTGGCGTGCAATTTCATCTGTCATAGCCTTGGATTTCTCATATTCCGTACAGTAAAACTTCCCTGAATGTATCTGCAAACGAAAGAGCAGTAACATAAATTAAACATGTGCTATTATACTGTATGCGAATGCAATAATATAAAGTATATGAGAATTGTGGAATTCTTTCTTTTCTCTTACAAGATACAATCTGTAAATTAAAAAGAAAATGATCACATTAAAGATCAGCCAGTCATATTATTCTTATGATTGTATGTGTGAGATGCCTTCTAAAACAGCAACGGACCATATATCTACACTGTTGTTTATAGTATATACCTATGTTTCAGAAGGTTCATGGATGAGAGATGGAAGAACAAATTTCAGGTATGGAAGGAGAGACCCCCAAGTTTCAGGGGACAATACAGGATGTAAGGGTACAGGACAAGCAGCTCAGCCACATAATACAGAGAAAAATATAAAGAATATTGAAAATTAGTAATTTTATTATTAGTACATCATGACTAATCACAAACAATCATAATGCAAACTCCAATTAAACAATTTCAAATTCAAATAGGTAGATATATACATCCATATTTGATACAACAATAAATCCACACATCATCTCCTAACATCATATATAAGTTTTACATGACATCATATAATATTCCATTTCTTGGGGACAAGGCTGTCTGGCCCCATAGGAAATCTGTGTTGCATATGGGATCTGCATTCTGGGGTATCCTGCCATTCCCTTTTCAATAGGTATTAGGGATCATCCCCAGGACAGCAACATGGAACAGAAGATGCCTTGGGGACATCCTTGAGGCATCCCCTGGTCCCCAAATCATAGGAAATGCAAGGAACATTTTCCCTGTGAAATACTAGTTTATGTATGCAAAAAAGAAAAAATAAATGAAAATTCACTCAGTAGCAAATGGCACTTCATTGTAAACCATTAAGATGCATTGGACAACTAATTTACTAATTGGAGGGCTCAATGTACAAATGTGGTTCATTTGCATTGTATATGTTTGTTAATTTTGGCTTTCCATTGTTGTAGTCCTTTTAGATCAATGTTTTTGTGTTTTCCTTTCCACATTGCTAACCATGACAGATCTCATGACACAAATAACTCGACTAAAAATAGATAAGCATATCTTAATATTCACGTTTCCACTACACCATTGCACTGACAGTGGTACTTCTAGTGACCCTCCATGAGGGGAACGCGTTCACAGGTGTTCACTTTGCGGCCAATCCAAGCCTTCCATGCAGAAGTTTGGACCAAGGTTACTTGGGAGCGGGAGCGGAAACGGGAAGTGGGAGCGGGAGTGGGAGCGGAAACGGGAAGTGGGAGCGGGAGTGGGAGCGGAAGTGGGAAGTGGGAGCGGGAGCGAAAAGCAAAATTTTCGAAAGATTCCAGTTTGGGAGCATTTCAGGAGTGTTTTTTATATAATAAATATTTTTTATATATTTTGATGCATATATGTCAACAAATGCATGTAGAATGTTGAATCAATGAAGCATCACTAGCCGGGGACTCGCGAGTCTCCCCGAGCGGCCTCCCACACCGAGTAACCGGCATAGACTCGGCAGCATACTCGTGGCCGTTGACAGTTGGACGCCAATGGCCGCGGGTTGAGGGTTCCTGCCGGCCATTTTTCCGGGTTTTGGAGCGAAACAGAGAGGGCAGAAAGGTCGTGAGAGTTGACCCATCGATCCGCTTCAGTTACAGTTGCACTTCGGGAATCGGGTTAGTGCCAGCTTGGCGTCTTCGACTTCGACTTCAGCTTCGGGGTTTGGCGTCTCTGAATCGGGCCGGCTAAGTCTGCGACTCCACTATGTGTTGTGCTGTGCAGTAGTTTTGTTTTTAATTTTTTTTTAATGTTACGTAATATTTTTTAATACTGGTTTGTCAATGTTTTTTTTAAATGTTACGGTAATATTTTTTAATATTGGTTTGTTAATGTTATAATATATAGTTAAATAATAAACAATAGTTATATAATTTTTTATTATTTATTTATTTTTTATATTTTATATATGACATGTAGTTTTTATTATATAGTTTTATATTATAGTATTTATTATTATAATTTTTAATAAAAAAAAATTATTATATAGTTTTGTTAGATATTTTTTTATTTATATTTTTTTTTATAAATTTGTTTATTATATATTTTTATTTTTATTTTATTTAATTTCTGTTATATGTTTTAACTTTTAAATTTAAATTTATTAATTTTTTGTTACATATCTTTTATTTTGTTATTTATATTTATTAATGTACAATATTTTTATTTTTTTATTTTTTTCCTATTTGCCGAGTCTGTCCCAGGTCTTTCCTGAGTTTTTCTCGAGTCAACGAGTCATATGCCAGCCGAGTCTTTGCCGAGTCCGAGTCGTGCAACATTGTGTTGAATTAGTTATGGAAAGCATAAAAACATGAAATAAACCATAATACTATGTATCATCAATCATCAATCATCTAGTAGTGAACTCGTCAACCATAGGTCCAATATCCATAACATCAACCTTAAAGCTTCAAATTTTCAATATATAACATTTTGTCATCACTAAAGTTGTACTTGTAACCAAACTATAGTCTATAAAAGAGAACATCAACCATGAATTGAAAGTTGAAACAGTTCATGAAGCATCATATTAATTACCAAAGAGTTATAATATGCTTTTATGCAGTCAATGACTCAATAATGCAAAGTTGCAAATAGTGAACTTCAAAGGTAGGTTCAACTTCAAACTTCAAACTTGAATTGCCATGTAATGTTTACAAAATATACCAAATACATATAAAAGAGTCAATAGTACAGAAACTTGAAAGTATTGTAAACAAGAAAAGACATCCTCTTGCCATGGGAAATTTTTAATTTATTTTCCCGTGGTCTCTAAACAATGGGAATGGGATTATCATCCCCAGTAGCCACCAATGCTCATGAACCACGTCCAAGACCTACACAACCCCCTCTCACTGATGTAGATGGAGGTCGTGAACCTCCAAGAAAAGATGGATCATCTAGAAACAAGCTAGAAGATGGTGGTGGCATTGTTGTTGTTGCTGCATGGTCATCCTCATCGCCCAAAAGTGTTAAAGTTAGTGCAGTTGCGAGACCCATTCTCAGAGAGGATGGTACCCTAGTCAATTAACTAGGGTTCCTAGTCAATTAACCAGGCAAAGTAAAGAGTAAGACCCTAGAAGGTACCTTAGGGCCCCCAGCTGTCTTCTAGGGTTATTGGTTGGAGACCAAGCAGGTTGATGCCATGACAAAGTCCCTAGCATGTGGCTAGTGCCCCTATTTGTCTCTAGGGAATTCTGGTCTGGGACCAAACAGTTTCTTGGTCACGAGGACCAAGCAGGTCTTGTAGGTTGAGACAGAGACCTCCTGGTCTGGGACCAGGCAGATTCTTGGTCACGAGGACCAAGTAGTTCCTGCAGCAACATACCTGGTCAGTTAACCAGGTGGATCTTGGTCAATGGACCAAGATGATGATGTCTGATGTCCTCCTCTCCTAGGTTTTCAAGATGGTTGAGCTAGATGGTCTTCTCAAGGGACTGGCCACCCCTTGATGGAGCCACTAGCAATTTACCTAAGGAGCAATCTAGAGGACCACATGATCACATCATTCAGTGTGGACCTTCCTTATACAGTGATGATGAAATTTTAGTTAGTGTATGGAACACTTGTACATTTGAGAGAGAGATGATTGGTTGTACCTCACCCACCTTGGTTGCTCATCCTTGGTCTTTACACCTTGTTGTGGTACCTTGTCTTGTTCACTACTTTGACTTGTGGTTAGTAGGGTCATCTACCCGCCTTGAGTTGTCATGATTTGTAACACCTTGATGTTTTATGGGTATTAGGTTTGATTGCCCACCTTGGTCCTAGGGTTATGGGTCATGTACCCACACTTGTTTTATGTTGTACCATGTGTTGGTCCTTATTAATTATGTGTATGGTGACATAACCCTAGTACCCACCTAAGTCACCCTATTGTATTTTATGATACTTTATTGTTTTTAACCCTTAAGTGTTTGTACCCACCTAAGACATCTTAATTATATTATTATAAGTGGTTTGATGTCTTAATGTGTTGGTACCCACCTAAGACACATAAATTATATTTTTGATATTTGGTGTCTTAACCCTAAATTGATGGAACCCTAACTAAATTAAAGTTTTTATATTATGATTCTTCTAGAAGTCTTTAGGATCCTATTTATGGAGTTCTATTGTTCCTCATTATATAACAACACAACACCATATCTCGGCCTTGTCTTATGCTGCTTGACGTCAAGGATTTATGGGTCAATTCCGCTACTTGCTCACCTGTCAGTATCAGATCTTATCAGAAGTTAACGTTGAGGTTTTTATGTTGCTCCTAAACTAAGCCGTCAGCTTTGGAAGCACTGCTCATCCACCCGTGAGCCCTGTTGAGGAAGGCTGCAACCTAATGATGCTTTATGTGACTAAATTGTCCCCTGTTAGAAGATGACTGAGATCTGATCTGCTAGTTTGTGGCTTGCCTGAGACTCGAGCTGCTAGTTTGTGATTTGACCGAGACCCGAGCTATTGGTTTGTGGTTTAACTGAGATCCGATCTGTTCTTTCTGCTTGACTAAGATCCGATTTGTTGTTTGTGGTTTGATTGAAGTTCGATCTGATTGATGAGGGGTCTGATCTGCTTGTTGTGACATACCTGGGGTCTGATCTACCTCCTGTGATGCCCAATCTGCCTGTTGTGGGACTGGTTCAGTCTTTTGAGAGCTTATGTATGGAGGTCGTGGCCCATATAGTTTTGATCCCATCTGCTGAGCTATTTTTATGATGTGGCCGCACCCTACTATTGACTGTTACATTTCAGATTTGTTGTTCTACATCCTTGTTGAGGTTTGATATTTATGTTAAGACCTTGTTAAGGTCTGTTCCACAACACTGAGATCTTGTTAGGGCAAGATCTTACTGCTGATATCTTTTTAGGGCCAGATCTACTGCTGAGACTTAAATTCTGTACTCAAACTTAGTCTGTGGTCAAACCCGATTGCTCAGACTTGACTGTGGTTAGATCTATCTTAGATTTGTTGTGTTGAGTCTTGTCTGGTACTACAATTGTGCTTTGACTATCATTGGCCATCACTACTTGATTGTACCTCAACCTATCACCTCTCTCTCTCTCAAGTTTGTACTTACCCTCTAGTAAGGGTCAGCTGGTTCCTAGTGATTGATTGGCATCTGAAAGGCACAGTCCATTCTGAAAGTAAATTCTTCTGACTATAAAATAGGAAGGGTCCTACACTCCAAGTAAGTATCCTAACTTGTCTATTTTATTATTAATTAAACATGTTATTGTTAATTATTCTGCTATTGTTGATTACATGTGACTGAAGATTACTTTAATACGGGGACCTACTTGGTAGTGTTAAAGTTGAAAGAGATGAAAATTATGTTTTAAAATATATTGATTGTTTACTGTTGTACTATTATGTTTCAATACTAGGTTGGTGATTTTAATTTTGCATTAAAGTATATGAATTGTTGAATTATCTGCATCAAACCCTAACCCTAACCAAAATTTAACATGGTTTCAAAGCTTAGGTCTTGTAGCTAACTATGTTTTGCAGGATAACAGAATCTACATAGATCTTAAGGTAAGGGTTTGTGTTTTTAATCAACTTGACTACAGATTTACAGGTGTTCTTGGCAAGTTGGTTATAAGGGTTTGAGATGGCTTCTAACTCAGTGAAAACAGAAGATAGGCTTGAAGGAGCCTCAAACTTTAATGCATGGAAGGCTAGGGTTTTGAATATTCTGGAGGAGAATGATTTAGATGATTTGGTTACTAGAGTTGTGGAAGAGCCCACAACGGCTCAAGGAAGAGCAACATTTAAGAAGAAGCAAGCTAAAGCAAACAGGGTCATCTTTGACTCAGTTAAAGACAATTTAATGCATGTGATAGCTCCTCTAAGGACAGCTAAAGAATGCTTTGATGCCCTAGCAAACCTTTATGAGAAGAAGACACCTACTCAGAAGAGGGTCTTGAAGAAGCAACTTCATTCGTTGAAGATGGAAGAGAAGGAACCAGTTGCATCTTTCTTCTCAAAGATTGCTCAAACAAGAAATCAACTCATGGCAATTGGAGTTGAAGTAGATGATGATGATCTTGTGCAAACAACAGTAGATGGTCTTCCTATATCTTGGGAGACATTTCTTGCAGTATTGAATGGAAGAGAAATACAACCAGGCTTTGATAGGTTGTGGCATGATTGCCTAGACGAAGAAGGCAAAATCTAGAGTAGATATGGACCTCCCGCTGAAAAGAATCATGCTCTTGCTACCAAGACAAAGAAAGGAGGAAGCTTCCCTCAGCACCAAAACAAAGGTAAGGGACCTCAAGGTAAGCACTTTCATAAATCAAAAGTAAGATGTTATAATTGTAGCAAGCTTGGTCATTATGCAAAAGACTGTAAGAATTCCCCTAACAGGAAATGGCATAAGGGGAAGTATCATGCTTCAGCTGCTACAAAAGAAGAAGAGCCTCAGCAAAAGAAATCTAAGGCTGAGACCAAAGAAAAAGATAAAAGAGAATATATCTTGGTTTCAGCACTCTCAGAATTCATCTCCAACTCATCAGACTCCTGGTGGATTGATAGTGGGGCCACCAAGCATATGACTGGATTCAAAAGGGCTCTTGTAGGTTACAAGGCCAAAAAGTTCAATGTGAAATTGGAACTGGGAGATGGAAGTACCTATGCAATAAAAGGAGTTGGTTCAACTGTCTTAAAGCTTGATTCAGGTACGTAAATTCATGTTAAGGAAATTTTGTATGTTCCGGGTTTAAAGAAGAATATTCTTTCAGTGGCAATTTTAGAAGACAAGCGGTTCTCTATAGCATTCTCAGAAGGAAAGGCACTAGTGTGGCCTAAGGGTGGAAATATGAGCTCAGCCATTAAGATTGGTATCTGTGAGGGTGACCTTTATAAGGTCTTAGGACATGTTGTTAAAGATCTAGTTAATAACCCCTGTCAAGTTTCAGAGATCAAGAGGGAGCCAACTGTGCTCCTCAATCCCCAGCAGAGTGGGATTGCAGAAAAGAAAAGTAGAGATGTGATCTTCCATCACTCCAGGGAGTCTTCTAGTGACTCAGATATGGAAGCCCATGAGACATCTCGTTTAGAGAAGCAGAGGGAGAAGGCCAAGAAGCCTTCAGTTGATCTCATTGAGGAGCCTATTGAGAGGCTTCAAGGGTGCTCCAGTGAGAGCCATGTCACTGATTCAGGATCATCCACTGATCTGGAGATATCCAAACATCAGGTTTGGAAAGATGCTATCCAATTGATAATGGATAATGATATGTGGAAAGTGATTCTCAAACAACAAGGGAAGTCAGTTGTAACTTCCAAGTGGATCTATAAGATCAAGGTACTTCCTGACATTCAAAGCTCTTTGAAGCTCTCAGAAAATCCTGTATTCTATGATAGGTCGAGACATATCAAGAGAAAGTGTCACCATGACAAGGACATGGTGCAGTTGTCAGCAGATGTGTTGACTAAGCCTCTGTCCTCAACTAGCTTAGCGTTGCTAAGAATGCCTCTCTTGCTAAGAGGGAGTGTTAAAGTTAGTGCAGTTGCAAGACCCATTCTCAGAGAGGACGGTACCCTAGTCAATTAACTAGGGTTCCTGGTCAGTTAACCAGGCAGAGTAAAGAGTAAGACCCTAGGAGGTAACCTAGGGCCCCCAGCTATCTCCTCGGTTCTTGGTCGGGGACCAAGCAGGTTGATGCCATGGCAAATTCCCTAGCATGTGGCTAGGGCCCCTATTTGTCTCTAGGGTATTCTGGTATGGGACCAGACAGCTTCTTGGTCACGATGACGAAGCAGGTCCTGCAGGTTGAGACAGAGACCTCCTGGTTCGAGACCAAGAAGATTCTTGGTCACGAGGACCAAGTAGTTCCTGCAACAACATACCTGGTCAGTTAACTAGGTGGATCTTGGTCAGTGAACCACGATGATGATGTGTGATGTCCTCCTCTCCTAGGTCTTCGAGATGGTTGAGCTAGATGGTCTTCTCAAGGGACTGGCCACCCCTTGATGGAGCCACTAGCAATTGACCTAAGGAGTTGTCTGGAGGACCACATGATCACATCGACCACATGATCACATCATCCAGTGTGGACCTTCCTTATACAGTGATGATGAACTTTCAGTTAGTGTATGAAACACTTGTACATTTAAGAGAGAGATGATTGGTTGTACCTCACCCACCTTGGTTGCTCATCCTTGGTCTTTACACCTTGTGGTACCATATCTTGTTCACTACTTTGACTTGTGGTCAGTAGGGTCATCCACCCACCTTGAGTTGTCATGATTTGTACCACCTTGATGTTTTATGGATATTAGGGTTGATTGCCCACCTTGGTCCTAGGGTTATGGGTCATGTACCCACACTTGTTTTATGTTGTACCATGCGTTGGTCCTTATTAATTATATGTATGGTGACATAACCCTAGTACCCACCTAAGTCACCCTATTTGTATTTTATGAGACTTTATTGTTTTTAACCCTCAAGTGTTTGTACCCACCTGAGACATCTTAATTATATTATTATAAGTGGTTTGATGTCTTAATGTGTTGGTACCCACCCTAAGACACAAAAATTATATTTTTGATATTTGGTGTCTTAACCCTAAATTGATGGAACCCTAACTAAATTAAAGCTTTTATTTTATGATTCTTCTAGAAGTTTTATGATCCTATTTATGGAGTTCTATTGTTCCTCATTCTATAACAACGCAACACCATATCTCAGCCTTGTCTTATGCTGCTTGACGTCAAGGATTTATGGGTTAATTCCGCTGCTTGGTCACCTGTCAGTGTCATTAACGTCGAGGTTTTTATGCTGCTCCTAAACTAAGTCGTCAGCCTTGGAAGCACTGCTCATCCACCCATGAGCCCTGTTGAGGAAGGCCACAACCTACTGATGCTTTATGTGACTAAATCGTCCCCTGTTAGAAGATGACCGAGATATGATCTGCTAGTTTGTGGCTTGACTGAGACCTGAGTTGTTGGTTTGAGGTTTGACTGAGATCCGATCTGCTCTTTGTGCTTGACTGAGATCTGATCTTTTCTTTGTGGTTTGCTTGAAGTCCGATCTGATTGATGAGGGGTCTGATCTGCTTGTTGTGACATACCTGGGGTCTGATCTACCTCCTGTGATGCCCAATCTGCCTACTGTGGGTCTGGTTCAGTATTTTCAGAGCTTATGTATGGAGGTCATGGCCCATATAGTTCTGATCCCATCTCCTGAGCTATTTTTTTGATGTGGCCACACCCTACTATTGACTGTTACATTTCAGATCTATTGTTTTGTATCCTTGTTGAGGTTTGATATTTATGTTAAGACCTTGTTAAGGTCTGTTCCACAGTACTGAGATCTTGTTAGGGCCAGATCTTACTGCTGAGATCTTTTTAGGGCCAGATCTGCTGCTGAGACTTAAATTATGTACTCAGACTTAGTCTGTGGTCAAACCTGGTTGCTCAGACTTAACTGTGGTTAGATCTATTTTAGATTTGTTGTGTTGAGTCTTGTTTGGTACTACAACTGTGCTTTGACTGTCATTGACCATCACTACTTGACTGTACCTAAACCTATCATCTCTCTCTCTCGGGTTTGTACTTACCCTCTAGTAAGGGTTAGTTGGTTCCTAGTGATTGACTGGCCTCTAAAAGGCACAGTCCATTCTGAAAGTAAATTCTTCTGAGTATAAAATAGGAAGGGTCCCACACTCCAAATAAGTATCCTAACTTGTCTCTTTTATTATTAATTAAACATGTTATTGTTAATTATTCTGCTATTGTTGATTACATGTTACTGAAGATTACTTTAACACGAGGACCTACTTGGTAGTGTTAAAGTTGAAGGAGATGAAAATTATGTTTTAAATTATATTGATTGTATACTGTTGTACTATTCTGTTTCAGTATTAGGTTGGTGATTTTAATTTTGCATTAAAGTATATGAATTGTTGAATTCTCTGCATCAAACGCTAACCCTAACAAAAATTTAACAAAATGCTCTTCCTCCAAGTGCTCTAAAGCTAAGGCTCCATCCTCCAAGTTATGCTCCTCTGGATTGTTGTCCCAAGTGACATATGATCTATCAGTTTTGGCCTGCTCACAGTAATGAGTCAACCACCTGAATTTGTAATGTACATATGTCATAAACAAAGCTTTATGCCCAGTTTTCATTTAATCGGTTTCTTTGCACTGAGTAGATGAAGCTATAGGTGCTCCAACACCTTTCTACAGATGAATTGTTAACGACCTATGGAAGCACTCTGACTGCCAATTTATACAAGTGTGGGCATGCTAAGCCATACATGTTCCACCATTCGATGGAGGCGCCCTATCTCGATCTTTGATTGCATGCAAAGTACCAAACTAACCAATTCTACTGAGGTATTTTCTTAATTCATTACGCAATAAGGCACATTCCTCTTCATCAAGGACCAGCTTGTCTATAGCATCCATGTACCCAACCTATACCTCTAGATCTGTGTGGGGCTTTCTCCTAACCCCACCCCCGGGTGCTAGTTTAGCCAACCAAGATGGAGAATAATATTTTGGTGTCAATACATATGCTAAGGCATGCAGTGGAATGTTGAGATGTTCCCACCTTTTGACCACATGTCTATGAATATCGTCATAAAGGATGGGATCTTTCGGTTCAACAATATCTTTAATTTGGCATAGCATGCTATCCCTTTACTCATACACCTCCCCAATCATCGGCTTATCTGTATCTTCAAACCAAATCATGTAATAACTGGGCTTTGTGAATTGCCAAACATACTTGACACTTGCTCAAAATTGACCATCAAGAACAGTGTCCTCCACCTCCTGAAAATCATGCGTGTCAGATGTGGATGTAGCCCTCGTGTCAGATGTGGATGTAGCCCTATCTTTCAAGACCTTCCATGATTCACTTGATACCATGATAGCCAATGCCTCTCTTACCTTCAAAAGGCGTTTGAAGGTGAGGTAATAGCTAAGAAATCTAGTCTTTGCTATCTTCAATAGCTCCAACTTTGAGTGACTATGTAAAATGCTTAGTTGCACAGGAACGGTTCCCACTATTTGAGAAACTCGTTCCGGAAGTTCCCGCGTTCCAGGGAACTTCGGAACTGGAACGAAACATCCCTGATTGAGCTGGAACGGTTTCTGGAACTTCGGAACATTTTGGGAACTTTGACGGGAAATAATGGGAACGCGGGAACTGCAAATTGAACGTTCCAAAACATTTCCCGTGACTGAGTGTTGAATCACACAGAAGCGGATTGAGCTCTTCATTAACACGCAGAAGCAGATTGTGACTGAGTGTTGAATGGATGAATCGACGGGAGTGACTGAGTGTTGAATGGCTGAATTGATGGGAGTGTTGAATCCGTTGAGTGTTAATCTCTTGAAGGGTTGACGGAGCACACGGGTGAGAGCTTTGAGCTTTGTGAAGGCAAAGACAACATGCCGAGAGCATTACGGGCGTTGTGAAGGCAGAGACAACCGAGAGCATTCCGTTGGGCGTTGTGAAGGCAGAGACAGCCGAGAGCATTCCGTTGGGCGTTGGGCTGACGGGAGCGACAGCGCAAGCATCAGCCTGCGGAACTTTCATTTTTGATTTTCATATTAGTATATTTTATTATTTTAATTTTATATTTAATATTGCTTGTTATTTTATTTGTTAATCAATTAAGATTTAAATTTTAAGATTTAAATTTTAAAATTATTTGTTTACACATGGTTTAATATGTTAATAATTAATAATATCAATTTTGTTAATATTAATGATATATTGTTATTTATTTTTGGCCCTTGGGTTAGTAATTATCACTCCAGTCTTAAAAAGATGTGTAAGGATTAATTTTAATTACAAAACAATACTTAAAAAATTAAATAATATATATCATTATATGTAAGATTTAATACTAGTTTTTTTAATATTTTTAATTTTTTAATATATTTTATTGCCGTTCCCAACTTGTCGTTTCCTGCAAATTTTCGAGAAACCTCTAGCCGTATCCGACACTTGTTCCCACGTTCCCAACGTTCCGAAAACTTGTGCAACATAGGTAAAATGCCATGGGCATTGCTATGGTTGGTAATAAATCTTATCATGTGCTTTCCCTTTTTGTACAATTCACCAATCCATTTGTAATCGTTCTCCTTCAACTTAATAATGTCATGCATCAAAAGGTTCCATGTGTGAACCAAACACCCAAACCAAAATATGTTTGGGTATTTATTTTCAATGATTGCTCCCGCTACCTTACAATTAGCAGCATTATCGGTTATGACTTGGATGACATTTCATGGACCAATAGCTTCAATGTTTTTGAGCAGGAGTTCTGCAATGTTCATGACGATCTTGAATTTATCTGAGTAGTCATGGGTTGAAAGGAAGACTACTCCAGTAGCAGACAAACCAAGAACATTTATCAATGGCTTTCCTTTTACATTTGTCCAACCATATGATACAATTGATACCCCATAATCATTCCAAGCATTTGTGAATTGCCCCAAAGCAGTTTGAATCTTGGCTTTTTCCTTGTCAAGCCCCACAGTTCTAGCTTTGTCATACCCGAGGCCCTTGTATCCTGTTGGAGCAATGCGGATGACCTCTACCATTTCATGCCAATAGGGTGAGCAAAGAACATTGAATGGTATACCACATGCATAGAGAAACCAGAACACTCTTGCATCCACATCATCCCTACCACCTTGGTCAAGGAAATATGATATTGTCTTGCATGACTACATGGGCAAGAATCCACTACCTTGGTTGGACAAGCCTATAGTTCTCGATGAGCTTGAGGGGTCCTAATCAACCCTTGATCCTTTTTATTTGTTTTGTCCTTCAAATTCTTCCTTCTTATAGATGGCTCTTTGTGTTGATGCCACATGTAGACAAATACAAGCTCCTATAGTTTTTTTTTCATCACATGGCATGTGCCCACATAGATGTCTTCTCACACGGGTATATGAACCTGTGTAAGTCTTTTTACAATGGGGGAAACCAAATTTGGTGGTTCCACAATAGGGTGAGCAAAGAACATTGAATGGTATACCACATGCATAGAGAAACCAAAACACTCTTGCATCCACATAATCCCTACCACCTTGGTCAAGGAAATATGGTATTGTCTTGTGTGACTACATGGGCAAGAATCCACTACCTTGGTTGGACAAGCCTATAGTTCTCGATGAGCTTGAGGGGTCCTAATCAACCCTTGATCCTTTTTATTTGTTTTGTCCTTCAAATTCTTCCTTCTTATAGATGGCTCTTTGTGTTGATGCCACATGTGGACAACTACAAGCTCCTATAGTTTTTTTTTCATCACATGGCATGTGCCCACATAGATGTCTTCTCACACGGGTATATGAACCTGTGTAAGTCTTTTTACAATGGGGGAAACCAAATTTGGTGGTTCCACACCACTGCCTCCTCCCTGCCTTGTGACATATTTCCACAAGGGTGTTGGGTCCTCTTTGGTTTTCTTTAGGTTTCCCTCCTCCTCCTCTTTGGAGGCCACCTCGTTATCTTGAAAATATAACATTGTGGGCTTGGTCGAAGGTAGCTGGACGAGGGATCTTGTCAATTTGTTGAGTGCATAGGAGGTTAGTGGCTTTATTTTAATCATATTATATATTCTTGTGGGGCAGCTTGGAAGAGCATTTCACCATTTGGGTTTATGTTGTTTTGGAAGTTATTTTATGTCATGGAGTCATTTGACCCACTTTAGGATGGGCCTTGGTAACTTTACAGATATATCTTAATTTACTCATATTTTGGTGGAGCGACCTCTTTTAAGGGTTGAGAATTGGTTACTGTTATACCACATATAGTATGGGGATTTTTGCACCTATTTTTGCTTTAGTCGTGTGCATGAGCCCCAAATTAGTGCCCAGAAATTATATCAGTGATGAGAATTCGAAGGAATGGTGACATTTTGTTGCCACTCTGACTGCCATACCATGCCTAAGGATCCAGCATGATGATAAGATAAATTGATGTTGTACTTCACCATGTTACATCTTGCATTGCAATAGATTGTTTTGATGAGTATAGCTAGTAATATCAGACATAGGTTGACATAGGTGAAGGATATCTGATTTATTTACATACTGCAGACCAAGGTGACCCTTGGTCTTGCAACAATTATTCCCCCTTCTTCAGTTTCATAATTGGCCATTCCCATTATCCATCACCATTTCACTAAAATGCCAGGAAACGTGGGTGCAGGGACGGGGACGCCACTTTTTGAAACAGGGTACTTGGGTTCGTTAGGGTACTATAGACACACACACACACACATTATATTTTATAAATCATAAAATAAAAAGTTAAAAACATGTCACATGCATATTTCTTCAAAATTCAATGATTCATCATTCATTCAATATTCTCATTCACATTGGAACATAAAATTTGATATCAAGTGGAAGTCCAAAGTTATATTATGATTCCATTGTCATACTACATTCAAAATTTACCTAATGGGCCAATGGCATTTCCAAACGTGAAATACTAAATAGAAAATACAAAGTTCAAAAAACTCAAAACACTGAACAGTGAACAATGGACAAGATAAATGATTTAGCTTCCTCAAGTCATGTCATCAACATCCTCAGGATCATCATCAGCATCACTAAAGTCCTCTGTCCTCAAGCCTAACTTCGCCCTTTACAAAACGATGCCAGCCAAAAGATGTCAGGCCCTCCATCGAACGCTACCCAGGCCCTCCTCTAAACTCTGTTAGATTGCCACTTCTCAGTGATTAGTGAAACAATGCCATCGACTGTGGGTTTGATGTGCCACCGCTAAGTTTGATGTGCTGCCGAACAAAGGGAAACAATGAGATATCAGACATGAAGTCACGATATGAGTTTAGGTTGGGGAGGGGGCTACCTTTCCCCTTTAATTATTATTTTTAATTGCTTAAACAAATGTTTAACCCAGCAGTGAACCCAGATCGAGGTACAGCTAACCCAGGGCTGAGGTACGACGAACCCAATCAGCCAAAAGAACCTTGTTTTGACCATCGAGGAATTGGGTTCTTCACTCGTGAACCGGGTTCTTCTGAGTTCGTCAATGAAGAACCTGTACCCGAACCGAGGACGTAGGTACATGAACCCTACCCCGGGGTACACGAACCCATGCAACATAGCCATTTCACTTTGGTTCTGCATCCCAATGGTTGCTAAATTAACATGATGAACTCTTGATCTTCCCCTTTGTATGCCCTTCACCACAAGTTCATCCATGTTTTCCCTATGTCTCAGGCCCACTTGTGTTGTAGTGAATCCTCAGTACATGACGTTTTCAGGTAGATCCTCGTGGCCGGTGGTCAATAGACAAGAAGAGCTACCATTGAGCAATGTTTCCCCTTAGATTTAAAACAAGAAGGTTGTTCCCCTATAATGCCTCAAAAAGGGCGATTGAAGACAAACTCCTAGTCCAAGAATCTTGTACCAGAAGCTGATGAATAAGAAAAACTAGTACCAAATCATCAACAAGTCAAGAGAGACCAAGAAAATTGCAAAATCCAGCAATAAAAAAGAAATAAAAAAGAAAAAGATTTCAAGATTCACCTGCATATGCCTTAAACAAAATCAAGGCTAAGGTCTCCTCATTTAAAGTACAAGACGAAAAGTCCAAGAAGAAAGGGATCAGATAAAATAAAAATAAAGAATCAAGGGGAGTCTTATTCCTAGGGTCAACGGGGGAAATATCTCATAACACAATCCCTTGTTGAGACACATCCCTATTGTCTGTACTTTGGTGAGAACTGCAAAGGCACCCTGATCCCCACATCTTGAGTCATTAAGTTGATTGAAAACCATTTCACTTGTCTAACCTTGGCTGAGTCGTTCACCTCCAACCCGAAGGAGAACTAATTGTTGCAAGTACCTAGGCATTATTATGTTTATGATATGTTTATAAATCTTTATCTCATGAACCCTGTGGAGATACTTATGGGGTATGTAATCATGCTTGCATGAGCTATGCTATATAATGACTCACACTTATGATCATTGCAATTAGACTTGTAATACAACATCATTTCAAAGCATTGGAGATGTCAAAATGCTCCTTTAAGATATATTCAGAGGTCCACAATTTCATTTGTCAAGTTTGACCACGTTTGATTTTTTCAGCAGTTTTACTTGGTCAACAAGGCAGTTTTACTTGGTCAACAAAGCAGTTTGACTTAGTCAACCAGATTGGACAGTAGAGCATACGCTTATGTCATCATCATTCAGCTATTATATGAATTTGGAAGCTAATTGGATCCTTCCATCCTTGGTTTTATGCATTTTCAGACTAATAGACAATTAATTAGATCTTTCCTAAGATTTAATTTTAAAAATGCCCAAGTCCAGATTTAATTATTTGGATCATACTATAAATGACATTTTCAGAGGGATTTCAGCTATGGTTTTGATTGATATGATTTTCAGTGGTTAAGTGAACATCATCTAGGGCAATTCCCCCTCAAATTTCACATGGTGTCATCATTTTGGGATTAATAGGCATTAATTAATCAGTTTTCTAAAGTTTGATTTTAAAAATACCTTAGTTTGATTGAGTGAATAATTCAGCTATTACGGAAAATAATAATTTGAGGATTTGGCATGGTGGATCCTCCTAAAACATTACATGAACATCCCTTAGACCAATGATTGATCACTTGGCACATTTTGATGGCCCAAATGAGCAAGTCAGCTTGAAGAGGGGTGCACTTGTCCAAGAGGGGGCGACTTGGTTGGTTGAGTTCTTCAACATTTGATCACTCTTCCATTTCATCAAATCAGCACAATGATGAGGCATCTATTCATCATCTACATGGAATCTGGAGCCCACTTTTGGCATTTTTCTTAGCTATATCAAAAGACTGAATATCAGGGGGGTGCATGTGTCCAAGAGGGGTGAATTTGCTTGCTCCACATCACTCACAACTGGATATTTCAGTCCACTTCAGCTATTTAGCATGGTGGGGCATTCATTTTTTAGGCCCACGATGAGGGGCGAATTGAGAGAGGGCCAACTCAGCCAAGTGGGGTGCACTTGCTGAGCTGAGCCCATGGTTTTGAAACAGCTCTTTGTATTTGCCCATTGTTTTGTTTACCCATTGTATTTGGCCCATTGTATTGAGGCTCTCCTTGAGGAAGATACCTCCACCATTGTAAGGGGTTGGAGAGTGGAGAAATTTCGCTAATAAAATTATGTTCTTCTGTTTCCTGTGTCTTGTGGATGGTGCATGTTGATCTTCATTGCTATTCATGGTGAATGTGATGTGATTCTTGCAACTCAGCTTAGGTAATATTTTTCTTATATGTTGTTATTTCTGAAGTAAACAAATAGTAGGGATTGTTGTAACTTCCCCACTAAATAAACATTGTTAATGAATGAATAGATTGCTAGCTGCTTCTTTCATCTCATTTATATTGTCTTGATTTAGTCATTTCACTAACCTTGTGAGCAAGTTTGTTGTGGTAGTGGATTCTTGGTTGCCTCACTATCTTTGCAGGTTTGTTACAAGGAGAGGGGTGAATTGGTTGCCTGAGCTGGGTTTTGCATCGAAGGGATTGCTTAGAGCCTTCCTTCTTGTGAAGGATTTCAGATCTGACACCAAGGGAAAAACTCGACTCCATTGCCCACCCACTACAAGGTACTATCACTCTTCTTCCACTGCTGCATTCTTTACTCAAAGCGTTTTCTTCACCATAGTGACTAGTTAGATAGCTGGTAATTTCCTTTGGAGTCTATTCGTAAATCAGATCTTCAAAAACCAAGGGACTTTGCATCTTTAATTTTTAAATCTTAATTGCATGGTTGTATCTAAATCTTCCTAGTTGCATGTTGATTATGTTGCTTGTCATTACTAACACTCTTTCTTGCAGTACTTTATTTACAGCAAGCCTTTCTTTTATTTGAATGTTGTTACATCATATAGCTGGTAGTTTTGAAGAAAATTCTAATTCACCTCACTCCATTCAAGTTGCTAGTTGCATCTTGTTAGCATTCAAATAGTTTATTTTGCAATTTTTGTTCATACTTCATCTCTGCATTTAATAACAGCAATATAATCAGTGGAATAGGTCTTGGCATTGTGCAAATTTCAGGCTCACATAGGCTGACTCATATTTCTCTTTCAGTGGGCTACTTTTGCATGTTTACTATTGTTATTATCTGGTTTCATGTAATCACACGTTTGCATGTGTTATTGCTCTTGATTACTAGCATTGTATAGTTCTTTAGGTCTAGATCTTTACTTTGTTTAGATCTGAAACTATATGCTCACTATTGCTAGCACATATACACGTAACACATCCTACGCACTCCTATCAACACTAATTAGTACTTGGTCAAATAATTACAAATTTGTGAAAATATTTTATGGTTGATGTTGCACTCAGATTTAACAAGTTTAATTTATTCTTGTTTAAAGTAATGAATAGATGTTGATGCTCTACTTTCATGACATGGTTAACATTGATGATTAAGCAATATTTCAAAATTGGATATATGGTGTATGAGACATCACATTGAGCACTCGTGGGTTTGGGGTAGAAGACGTGTTTCGGCATCTATAAACAATAACAAGAATCTGTTGTTAGACATGTAAAACTGCAGTTGGGGATTCATATTTGCTATGAATATAGTTGGTACTTCAGCGCGAGTTCTGTCCTAGACATACTAGGGAGCAGTGTTGGCCACCGCTGTAACTTCCTCCGATACCCCATGTGAGTAGTATCGCATTGGACAGGACTTGAACATAGAATTGGAATTCACATACCTTGTGTATATCGAAGACCCCCTTATGGCACCTAAAACCAGCCTATCGACCATCATGTCATTGTAGTACACCAAACACAGCATTCGGGAAGATTACTCTTCACATACTTGGATAGTCAGGTGATGTGGCCAAGGGTATGGTGGAATCCTCCTTGGTTAGTGCTCTGAGATATTGGGGCGAACATCACTGTTCGACCCTGCATGTAGATCAAAGAGCTACAGTGGAATGACACCCCTTTTGTCCTAAATCTTGTCAATAATTTCATAAACATTGCTTAAACAATATTATTCACACTTGTCATGATACTTGAATGTTCTCGGTACTTCACATTTACACATCAATCTTTTAAAGTTACTTTGGACATCATCAAGCTACGGGATTTGTATTTCAAACCTAAATACAAATAAACCCTTGGCTTAAATTTAAAGTGTGTGTCATTTCAACCCCTTTGTTAATTTTCTCAGGCATACTGTTCATTTAAAAAAACAACTTGACTAGTACTGGAAAGCTATCCTCTGGTTGGTTAGTACCAGGGAAGTCATGTTGGGGACACCTTTCGTGGTTAGTCTAAGTCTATTTAGGTGGACTTAGGAGACCTAAAGAGAGAGGAGTCTATCTGAGTGACACTTAGGGGTAGAATCCTGAGCTTTTGCCAGGTTAGCAGTCGATTAATCCTTGCAACCTCAAGGCTTCCAGGTTGTGCAACAACAGTTACTTTGTGGACACACCCTTTAGAACACTAACCTCTTGAGAGACTTGGAGGTTGACACATGGGGCCTTATTTTATCTTTAAAATTATACTTGCGTCTTTGACCATCTTTATGTATGGATTTTGTTAAGAATTGGTTAGGGTAAGTGGGTTTTATTCATTGTTTACTTCACTTTAGGATTTTATTAATATTTTATTGTAAAATGAGATTGAGCTACAACCTATATAAGGGTTGGCCTTCTCAGTCACTTAGCATGGTTGGATTTTGAGAGCTCTCTCGCTTTTGGAGCCTAAATGGCATATCTTTTCATGGAGCATTTTGAAGTTTAAGGGGTTTTCTTCTCTTGGGTTATCTTGATAGCTGAAAATTGAAGTAACATGTATCATTTTGTCATTGTAAGATCTCTGCTCCTAGTTCATTGAAAGAGTAAGTTTGCTGAAATGGAATAACTTTGTTATTTTGTGGTTTAGTTTTGTTGTTGGTTTGTGGTTTGACTACCTTTGTAGGGGCTGCAAATCTGAGTAGCATAAACTAGGGTACAAGCTAGGGCATAGATTGGAGGTGTGTGCAATAGCGGCCACCTAAGTCACCTGACACTAGGACACGGGACACGAAAATACGAGTGTTCGACACGGACACGGTGACCCCTGGAATCAAGACACGGAGGACACGTTTTATATATATATATTTTTTAAAAATTATATATATAAAAAATATAGACATATAAATCCAATTTTTTTTAGAAACTATAACATTTACAAAATATTCAATAGAAATTACTAATTAGAAATCCTGAGATTGCAAGTACTCCATAACTTCATTTTCTTGGCCCAACGCATTGGCATATGATGAAAGACCAACTGACGTTGTTTGCCATTCCCATCCTTCAGACGAAGACACAACCCAAGTAGAGAGTTGCTTGTTTACACCCAATGCACAACTTTTACTCCTCACAAGAACCACCGTCTATCACATCACCAAACAATACAGTGTCCCCATCAAATACTAGCCAATAATACATTGTATATTCAACAAATGCACACAACGATCACGCTCGATGCCTCCCTCCAAACCCTTAGCCCTATAAAAAACATTGTAATCAACAAATGTTCAAGAAACATGGGTAGCAAATTTACATTCTCCATCGAGTTGCACAATCTTTACATCAATGAAATCTCTCAAGCTCGATATGGTATGCAGGGCCGGGACACGACCTCAACACGTGTCGGACACGTGTTTTTTTGTGTCCTGGAATTGGGACACGAAAAAACACGTGTCCGACATGTGTTGAGGTCGTGTTCGTGTCCGACACGACTCCACGGGACACGAGAGGCCTTTTGGAAATGTCTGGTTTCATAGGCGGCCACCCTTTTTTGGTGAAGATTTGCTTGGAGCTTCAATATTTTGGGATAGGAATTCTCTTGTGTTATGCAAGGATTCCATCCAAGCACTTACAAACAAAGCCTTTGGGAGATTATCTTGAGACTCCATTTTATCCCTAGGGATTGTCACTGATCTTCATGATCCTCCCATCACCTATACTACAAAGAAAGACCTGAAGTTTTGTTAAGGATAACTCTTCGAAATCACCTTGTACCCTCATTGCCACAACCTAGCAATCCTAACCCTAGGGAATCCCCCCTCGAGTTGGAGAAGAGCCAACCGGAAGTGCATAGAGGTGGTCATCAAGGTGACAGTGGGTAACACCTCTAGGTTGTAGTTGGGCTAGCCGTGTTCTTTGGGGATTTAACTATACTTGTTAGTTCATGTTGTAACACATCCCACAATCTTTCTCAAGAGGGAAAATTCTCCCAAGCACAAACACCCTAGACAAATGTTTCCCATTGAGATGGGAACCCATTCAGTGCCCAGTTCACTAGCTCTTTGTCTTCAATCTTCTCCCCAACTGCTGCAAGTTGATCACAAATCTAGGTGACCTTCATCAGGTAACTAGTGACTATGTCTGATCTGGTCATCTCCACATATCTGAGTTTGTTATGCAATATCATATTCCTATTTATGTTCTCGCTCTGGTAAAGGCTAACTAGGGCATCGAACATGTCCTTGACCATCTTCTTCTCAAATATATGAGGGATCAAATGATCCTTTATAACATCCATGATCATCCGCTAGGATTTCACTTCTTTCTTGTTGTGAACTATCAAATCCTACGGACTTGTCAACGCAATTATCACATCCTTGACGATATCCCAGAGATCATTCTCTTCCAATAGAAGAGTTACCCTGACTTCCATGATAGGATATTCCTGGTACCTTCCAAACTATCATCAAACCTGAGGCTAGCTAATGCCATCTCTGATCTGCACACAATCTCCCAAATCTAATAAGCACTACCTCCGAAACCTTTTAACAATTGGTTCTAGTTCCCGATAATTGGTTCTGATAGTTGTTTTCGGCAATCGATCTATTGTCGTTAACTCTGTTAGAAAGTGACAACGAAGGAAGGTCTTCCTGCATGCATGTGTCCTTGCATGCAGAAGACATTAATTGGAAGCCAATTGTATTTAATTAATTATTGACTTATTGGAATACTTTAAAGTAAAAGTGAAAAATATTAAAGTAATGGTTGATTTAATCTTAGCCATTGATTTCACCGGAGGATCTCAACCATAGATCTATAGTGAAATCAGGTTATTCACTTAGCTAATGAGTTATAAAAGAGAGGTCAATTGGTGGAGAGGACACAATTGCATTCCGACAGAGACGGAGAAAGAGAAGTGTGAGAAGAAGAGTTTTGACGAAGAAGATAGAGGAGCAGCCATTCGAAGAAGAAGGCAGCGCAGAAAAGTGAGAGAGACAGCATGAGCAGGAAGAGGATTCCGTACAGCCGTCAGGAATGTTAAAATTTAAAAATTTGACAGCAGTAACAGTCTATAAATGAGAATGCAGAGATAGCTAGCAGTAATTACAAATCCACAAGATTGAACACAGTAATTTTTCACGGGGAAACCTTTTAAGGACAAAAACCCCAAAGCAATTTAATAATAATTTATCTCCAAAAATGAGATGGCTGAGTTTGTACACTAGCAGGATAAGAACAAGCCTTTTCAACAAATCAAAATTTGTTTCACTGATCAAGAAGAACCTTGTACACTGTCTGCTGATCCTGATCTGTCACTGAATTACTGTAGGTGTTGCTAGATGCCTGAAACAGCTTTGAATGCCAAACAATCACAGGTGTATGCATTACTGAGAGGACCGAGACCTGTTTAATCCTTTGGCTGGGCTGTCATGACCTGTCCAAGTTCTTTTCCAAGGCTATCGTAATTGCTGTAGCTTGTGGGTGCCCTCAATAGGGCTGCCGAAATTAGGACAAACCCTAACTCAATTCAGGTGCACAAAGAAATGCCCTAGCTGGGCTAAAATACACTGCAGAAGACTTCAAAAGAGATTCAGGTGGCAGCAGTAAACCCTAGCTGAGATAGGGTGCTTTTAAACCAGCAGAAAAATGAGTTAGGGCTTTCACTTCTCCAAAGAATAAAACCCAGCAGAAAATAACACCACCCACAAGCTGAGCAGAGAGACAATAACAAATCCACGAGCTGAGCAGAGAGAAAAAATGCACTCCGAATTGATTAATTAAATGAGAAGTTCTTCCTTCTTATTTATAGAGAGTCGAATGGTAAATAAATAAAAAATGTAATGGGGCCGACCTGTCTTTATATTTTTATTTTTATTTTTTTTCTCTTCCAATAATGAGCCGACCTATGGCTTTACATTTGTATTATTTTATTTTCTTCACATGAGGCCGACCTGTGACTTCACACATTTTTCATCATTTTTATTTTTCTTTTCTTCACTTTGTGGGCACATGGATCAAGCCAAGTGGTGCTTGGGTTCCATGGTTCTTCAATAAATCATCCAGGTGTTCTTCAAGGTCTTCATGTCTACTCCAAGCACATCATAATAAGGAGATAAATTAATTGCTTTACTTCACCCTCCTGTTGCCACCAAGACCAAGTGGAGGAGTACACCACTTGCCAAGACCCGGTCTAGGGCTTACAGTGAAATCCCGGTAACTGACCAGGTGCCTCCATTCTCCTAGAGAATGGCTCTCAGCCCCAGGCTGAGCTTCCAGTCCCAGACTGGATCAATATCCTGGTAACTGACCAGGTGCCTCCATTCTCCCAGAGAATGGCTCTAAGCCCCAGGCTAAGTTCCCAGTCCCAGACTGGGTCAATATCCTGGTAACTGACCAAGTGCCTCCATTCTCCCAGAGAATGGCTCTCAGCCCTGGGCTGAGTTCCCAGTCCCAGACTGGGTCAATATCCTGGTAACTGACCAGGTGCCTCCATTCTCCCAGAGAATGGCTCTCAGCCCCGGGCTGAGTTCCCAGTCCCAGACTGGGTCAATATCCTGGTAACTGACCAGGTGCCTCCATTCTCCCAGAGAATGGCACTCGATGTTGCTCAGGAAAAATCAACAAGAAAGTACAATCGTACGGATTCCATACAGTTCGTACGGATTTCGTACAGCAGGCCGTACGGATCCGTATAGCAGGCCGTACAGCTACAGCAAAGTTGTTGCATTGGGATCGGTGCCCATTTGACAAGTTTTTCTCAATATTTCTGTGTGATTCGATTTTGCCATTGTGGCCTGAAAAATCGATTTTCTGATTTGTAAAAGGCTCCATATTTTCTGAAATAAAATATACTCTCATACTACTGCACCAGTTTTCCCATCTTGGGTTTTGTCCGGGGATTTATACCCAAAAAGATCGTGTTGTCTCTATTGATGTGATTGCTGCTATATTTCTTTCAGTATTTATTATTCTGTTGCATAGTGAAGAAATCCATGTGTGGTTATTGGTAGCAATTAATTGGCATGCTTTTAGCCCTAGTTGGGTTTTAAAGAAACTTACATGGTATCAGAGCTCTTCTGAGCAAGCTGAGACAAAGTAGCAGGTTGGTTGGATAGATCACTGCGTATCTATCCAAGGGTTTACAGGTACTATTCATTATGGTCGTACAGTTGAGAGTTGAGGAGAGACTCCAGGGGGCACAAAACTTTCCTACTTGGAAAGAGAGGATCACTAGGATCCTTGATGTCAGTGATGTTGATGAGCACATTGATGATCAAAAGAGTGCTCCCACAGATCCGGCAGATTTGGCTAGATGGAAGAAGATAGACTCCAGGGCAATGTTGATCATCTTGGATGGGGTGAAGGACCACATAGTCCCTCGTCTGTCTGGGAAGAAAACCACATTAGAGATGTGGAAGGCTTTGGAGAGTCTCTACCCGAGTAAGAATGAAAACCGGAAGATGGTGCTGCAGGAGAGATTGCGTAGTACCAGGATGGCCAAGGGTGAAGGAGTGGTGCCTTATCTTACAAGGCTCACACAGATTAGGGATGAGCTTGGAGCAGTGGGCTCTAAGACTGAGGATGAGGAGCTAGTTCTTATAGCTCTCAATGGCTTCTCTAAGACATGGGACGTCTTTGTCAAAGGCGTGGTGGCAAGGGAGAAGCACCCTAACTGGCAGAGATTGTGGGATGACTTCGCACAGGAAGAGACCCGCATGGGTCAAGGTTTAGCTTCATCTAGCGGTGCTACACAGATCGTGGATGAAGAAGCTCTAGCCCTAACAAGCAAAGGTAAGGGGAAGGCAAAGAAGAAGAAGGGTGGCAAGAAGAACTTGGACATGGCAAAAATCAAGTGCTTCATTTGTCACAAGCATGGACACTTTGCTTCCGAGTGCCCAGAGAAGAACAACAACAACAACAACACTCAGATGGCAAGTTCTGCAGAGATGGATGATTTCAGCAAGAGTTTTGAGGAGGATTTTTGCTTGATAGCTTGCATGGCAAGTTCCATCAGTAGCAGTATCTGGTATGTGGACAGTGGTGCATCTTGTCATATGACGGGACATAGGTCTTTCTTCAAGAGCTTGAAGGAGGGTGGAGTAAATCTCCATATTGAGTTAGGAGATGATGCGCGGTATCAAGCGCAGGGTGTTGGCACTGTATCATTTCAGAGGGAGTCTGGCAAACCTATTAGCTTTGCTGATGTGTTATATGTCCCAGGGATGACGAAGAATCTCATATCAATTTCCACACTAGAAGACAAGGGTTTTCTAGTGACTTTCCGAGATAGGAAAGTATATATCAGGCCACATGGGTCAGATCAGAGATTGGATAGGATGATTGGAGTTCGGAGCGAGAAGGTTTACAGACTACAGTTTGAGCCTGCAAAGGCTCTGGTCAGCAGCAGTAGTAGTGATTGTGAGTTGTGGCATAGGAGGATGGCACACTTACACCATGGTGCACTGAGGCATCTGAGACAGGCAGTCATTGGAGTTCCTTCAGTTCAGGAGGACAAGCACAACCACTGCAAGGGTTGTGCATTGGGGAAGAACATCAGGAGACCTTTCCCACATAGTGAGCACAAGTCTGAGGGAGCCTTAGACTTGGTGCATTCGGATGTTTGCGGACCGATGAGTGTTCATTCGTTCAGTGGTTACAGTTACTACGTCACATTCATTGATGACTATTCCAGGAAAACCTGGATCTATTTTCTGAAGGCCAAGTCAGGGGTCTTTGATCGGTTCCGAAAGTTCAAAACTCTTGCGGAGAACCAAACAAGGAGAAAGATCCGGATATTGAGGACAGACAACGGTGGTGAGTACACTGGGAGAGAGTTCATGGAGTACTGTGCATCAAAGGGGATCAAGAAGGAACACACTGTTCCTCATACCCCACAGCAAAATGGGGTGGCGGAGAGGAAGAACAGGATGCTGGTGAGTGCGGCCAAGGCCATGTTATTTGATCAGGGATTACCACTATCCTTGTGGGTCGAGGCATTTCGGACTGCAGTATATGTCCAGAACAGGTGTCCCCACACTACATTGGGGAGGAAGACACCTGAGGAGTTATTTACAGGTACTAGACCAAACGTGAGTCATTTGAGTATATTTGGGAGTATCTGCTATTGTCACATTCATGCTGACACTAGGAAGAAGCTGGATCCTTCTGGAGAGAAGGGGCTTCTAGTTGGGTATAGTGAGACTTCCAAGGCTTATAGAGTATATATCCCAGCTCGCAAGAGGATCATTGTGAGCAAGGATGTCTAGTTTGACGAGGACAAAGCCTTAAGAAGATCTATGGACTTACTAGCACATGAACAGCCAGCTGAGGAATCAGAGGGAGTCAAGTTGGAGGAGTCACAGGTACAGGTTCAGACACAGGGCACAGGCTCTGGTAGTCAGAGGGAGTCAGGTGGACAGGATCCTCCTATCTTTGATGGGGAGGATGAGCAGCAGCAGGAGGAGGACATCCAGCAGCCGCAGCAGACAGACACTAGGCCACGGCCTAAGTGGTATAGGTCCACAGTTCAGGATTCCAGACAGGTGAGTCTTCCACAGAGATCTTTCAGACGTAGCGTACCACCAGATAGACTGAGTTATATGGCACTGATGACAGAGTTGATTGACTCTAAACCTTCTAGTTTCGAGGAGGCTGCACAACATGATGTGTGGCAAGAGGCCATGGTTGAGGAGTATGACTCAATCATGAAGAATCAGGTATGGGAGGTTGTTCAGAGGCCACAAGATAAGAAGGTGGTGGGATCTAGATGGATCTACAAGGTAAAGCATGCAGCAGACAGAAGTGTGGAGAAGTACAAGGCACGCTTCCTGGCGAAGGGGTATTCGCAGAAGGAAGGTATTGACTATGAGGAAACCTTCGCCCCTGTCGCTAGGTATTCCTCAATTCGGACTATCCTATCATTGGCAGCAGAGATGGGTTGGTGCATTCATCTGACGAACGTGAAGACAGCCTTCCTCAATGGAGTGATTGAGGAAGAGGTTTATATTGAGCAGGCAGAGGGGTTTGAGGTGGAGAGTAGAGAGTCTCATGTATGCAGACTACAGAGAGCTCTTTATGGGCTCAAGCAGGCACCTTGAGCATGGTACTCGAGGATTGACAGCTATCTACGAGAGATGGGGTTCCAACGGAGTGAGGCAAACCATAACTTGTACTTCTTGGCAAGTGAGGTACCTCTCATACTGGTCCTATATGTGGACGATCTCTTTCTTATAGGAGATGAGAGGCTGATTGGGGACTGCAAGTCTAACCTTGCAGTAGAGTTTGAGATGAAAGACCTTGGGTTGATGCATTACTTTTTGCGTCTGGAGGTTTGGCAGAGAGATGGGTGCTTCTTCATTGGACAGGGGAAGTATGCAGTAGAGATCTTGAAGAGATTCAGGATGGAGGACTGCAAATCTATGGCTATACCTCTAGTTTCCAACTGGAGGAAGATTGATGCATCGGGATCAAAGCAGTTTGATCCAACACTGTATAGGCTGCTTATCGGGTTGCTTATGTATCTGGTCAACACTCGACCAGACATTAGCTTTGCAGTCAACTCTTTGAGTTAGTTCATGGTGAACCCTCGAAGAGTACATTGGACAGCTGCGAAGCACATACTTCGCTACATCGGAGGTACAGTGGAGTATGGATTGGTTTATGAGTGCAGTGGGAGTATACAGTTGGCAGGTTTCACAGATGTTGACTGGGCAAGATGTGTAGAGGATCGGAAGAGCACTTCAGGTTGCTGCTTCAGCATTGGTTCAGGAGTTGTCTCTTGGTTCAGCAGGAAGCAGAAGTCAGTTGCATTGAGCTCAGTTGAGGTTGAGTACATAGAAGCCAGCATGGCTGCATATGAGGGGATGTGGCTAAGGAAGTTGCTCTCAGGATTGTTCGAGAGTGAGATAGAGACTACTATAGTTCACTGTGATAATCAGAGTGGTATCAACCCTTCTGAGAATCCAGTGTTCCATGACAGGAGTAAACACATTGACATCTGGTATCACTTCCTCAGAGATTGTGTTTAGAGAGGAACCATTCGGTTGGAGTACATTCATATAGATGAGCAGGTGGCAGACATATTCACCAAGGCACTTTTGCAAACTCAAGTTTGTAAAGTTCAGAGACAAGCTGGGGTTGTTACCGAATCCCTTCCTCGTTGAGAGGGAGTGTTAGAAAGTGACAACGAAGGAAGGTCTTCCTGCATGCATGTGTCCTTGCATGCAGAAGACATTAATTGGAAGCCAATTGTATTTAATTAATTATCAACTTATTGGAATACTTTAAAGTAAAAGTGAAAAATATTAAAGTAATGGTTGATTTAATCTTAGCCATTGATTTCACCGGAGGATCTCAACCATAGATCTATAGTGAAATTAGGTTATTCACTTAGCCAATGAGTTATAAAAGAAAGGTCAATTGGTGGAGAGGACACAATTGCTTTCCAACAGAGACGGAGAAAGAGAAGTGTGAGAAGAAGATTTTTGAGGAAGAAGACAGAGGAGCAGCCATTCGAAGAAGAAGGCAACGCAGAAAAGTGAGAGAGACAGCGTGAGCAGACAGAGGATTCCGTACAGCCATCAGGAAGTACAATCCGTACAACCGTACGGATTCTGTATAGTCCGTATTGATTCCGTACAGCAGGCCGTACGGATCCATACAGCAAGCCGTACAGCTACAACCGAATTGCTGCATTGGTATCCGTGCCCATTTGACAGGTTTTTCTCAATATTTCTCTATGATTCGATTTTGCCATTGTGGACTGAAAAATCGATTTTCTGATTTGTAAAAGGCTCCATATTTTCTGAAATAAAATATACTCTCATACTGTTGCACCGATTTTCCCATCTTGGGTTTTGTCCGGGGGTTTATACCCAAAAAGATCATGTTGTCTCTATTGATGTGATTGCTGCTATATTTCTTTCAGTATTTATTATTCTGTTGCATAGTGAAGAAATCCATGTGTGGCTATGTTATCACATCCATGTTAGCTGGAGCTACCATGCTGCAGAATGTGTGGTCAGGGACCATACTACATTTTTTTTTCCAGATCAGAGATCAAATGCCTACAGAGGGGGCATTCATTGTTTTCAGATTGCCCCGAGCAGAAATATCAGAGGGGACAGATGTTTTGTATTGGTCCAGACATACTACAGAGCAGTTGCCACAGGGTCACCCTTCCTTGCCGAGCTGTGCATGATCCCACCATTTGAGAGAGTTGCTTTGCCCTATTCTGATGAGAGTAGTACAGAGTATTGCTGGTTTGCCACTTATTGCCCGGATTCAGTAGAGATCCAGTGTCAGAGATAGCTTCAGCAGCAGGTATATGATATGGCAGGTATAGTACTTTATGGTTTATTGCACATGTTGTTGTTTAGACTTGTTTATTTATGATAGTACACGGACTTGACATATGATGTTTGATGTGGTGATCTAGGTTGTTTATTATGATGTGTATGGCCCTAAGTGATGTCATTCCACCCCATTATAGTAGACTCATGTATATGCACGCTGGTCCCTACCCCACTATCAGTATAGACTTGGTCATTTCGTCCTCCTTGGCAGCTAACCTTGGATCCACCTGTCACTTCCTTCCACCCATCTGACTCATTCATGTTGATTTCTCCCAACTTGGACCTTGATGTGTGGCCTTGAGGATCCCCTTCCCCATTGACCTCTGAGTATGCCATGATTCCTTGTCTTTTGTGCCTCGGTTCTTTAGTGTGTCAGGTTGAAGGCCTCAAAGTTTGTTCTAACTGAGGACGGTCTTGGGTGGAGAAACCCGGATGGAATTATCCTAAAGTGTGTTAAGCCTGATGAATCACAGGTGATCATTAGCGAAATGCATTACGGGCTGTGTGGCGGCCATTATGCCCCTAGAGCAACGACAGCTAAGATCATGAAAGCAGGTTACTACTGGCCCACGCTATTCGGAGATGTCCACAACTATTTGAAGACGTGCCAAGAATGTCAATTCTTCACAGGGAAACCAAAACTAGCTGCCTTACCCCTAAACCCGAGGATAGTAGAGGACCCCTTCCATCAGTGGGGAATGGACTTTGTGGGACCATTTGATGTAAATTCCAGTAATGTTTACAAGTACATCTTCACCTGCACTGACTATTTCACCCGTTGGGTTGAAGCCATCCCTACGAAGAAGGCCACAGTCGACGTCGTGGTAAAGTTCCTAGAAGAAAATATTGTTGCAAGGTACGGATGTCCTCTCAAACTCACTACGGACAATGCTAAGGCGTTTAGCAAGATGGAAATGTCAATTTTCTGTCTCAATCATGGCATAGTGTTATCCCACTCCTCCAACTATTATCCCCAAGGAAACGGGTTGGCGGAATCAAGTAACAAGAACCTCATCAGACTCCTCAAAAGGATGGTAGGGGACAACAAACGTAGCTGGGATAATAAGCTGAAGTACGCGGTGTGGGCCGATAGGACCACGGTAAAAAGGATAACTGGAAAATCCCCTTTCGAATTAGTCAATGGACAGGATTGCAAACTCCCTATTAACTTACAGATCCCTGTATACGAGTTGCTACACCAATGTGGATCTGATCAAGAAGCAATCCAGGCAAGGATCGACAAACTGGTCGAACTGGACGAGAAGAGGAGAGATGCTTTCAACAGGATGGTCATAGAGCAAGAAAGAGCAAAAGGGACCTTTGATCAAGGTACCCGAAATGAACACTTCAAGGTTGGTGATGTGGTCCTTTTATGGGATAAACACAAAGAAAAGCCCGGAAAACACGGTAAGTTAGATAGACTGTGGAAAGGCCCACACATAGTTGCCAGGATAGCTAGAAAGGGATCTGTGCGATTAGAGACGCTGGATGGTGAAGAGCTTGAATTACCTGTAAATGGGAGGTTGTTCAAGCACTACTTCCCACCTATGAACAATGAGTGACCTGAGCCCGTGGCTCCCCTTTTTTTGCGGCGAATAAGCTCTCGAGAGCACCAGCCGGTTGTCCTTTGCTTTGACTATCCCACCTTTGTTTGACGACCGGTTGCCCTTTTTGTTTTATTTTTCTTTCTTTTCTCACTTTTGACACCATTTTTCCCTTGTTCTAGTCCACGTCTGTACCCTAGTGTGCTTTTCTTTGTTTTTCACCTTTCTACACCTTTCGTGTCGGCTTAATAAAATTTAAAATGCTTGAAGAGTACTTACATTGTTGATATATTTCCCTTTCAGCATTTGTCATTTTGTTTACATTTTTGCTGGAGTATATATATGTATATTGTATGTCCTGACGAGCGATCTGCAGAGATTGGTATAGCGTCTGCATTTTACAGGGATAGATACATATATGATGATGATGCAGATAGCATGTATGTGCATGCGCTTTGATGATGATGAGAGGGGTGCTACGGACCTGAGATTCTATTGTTCTCAAGCACTCTCTCCCTTAGAGCACTTGTCCCAGCTGGAGCCAGATGTTATCACATCCATGTTAGCTAGAACTACCATGCTGCAGATTGTGTGGTCAGGGACCATACTACATTTTTTTTTCCAGAGTAGAGATCAGATGCCTACATAGGGGGCATTCATTGTTTTCAAATTGCCCCGAGCAGAGATATCAGAGGGGACAGATGGTTTTGTATTGGTCCAGACATACTACAGAGCAGTTGCCATAGGATCACCCTTCCTTGTCGAGCTTTGCATGATCCCATTTGAGAGAGTTGCTTTGCCATATTCTGATGAGAGTACTATAGAGTATTGTTGGTTTGCCACTTATTGCCCGGATTCAGTAGAGATCCAGTGTCAGAGATAGCTTCAGCAGCAGGTATATGGTATGGCAAGTATAGCACTTTATGGTTTATTGCACATGTTGTTGTTTAGACTTGTTTATTTATGATAGTACACGAACTTGACATATGATGTTTGATGTGGTGATCTCGGTTGTTTATTATGATGTGGTGATCTCGGTTGTTTATTATGATGTGTATGGCCCTGAGTGATGTCAGTCCACCCCATTATAGTAGACTCATGTATATGCACACTGGTCCCTACCCCACTATCAGTATAGACTTGGTCATTTCGTCCTCCTTGGCAGCTAACCTTGAATCCACCTGTCACTTCCTTCCACCCATCCGACTCATTCATGTTGATTTCTCCCGACTTGGAGCTTGATGTGTGGCCTTGAGGATCCCCTTCCCCATTAACCTCTGAGTATGCCATGATTCCTTATCTTTTGTGCCTTGGCTCTTTAGTGTGTGAGATGCATTCTCAAACCTGGGATTTGCTCCCGTCGGTTGCCCCCGATGTTGCAATGCAGTATAGGATTGTGTAGACTCACCGGGTGTTCCCCATTGGTCATCGAAGCATGTTCACTTGCCCCCATTACTTTGCAGTATGAGCACCTTGTTATATCTTTTGAGATATGTATGTAGCCCAAAAGGGCCATGAAATGAAGAAATGTAAAAGAAGCCAAAAAGGCTATGTGAAATGTAAAATCAAGCCAAAAAGGCTAAGTATGAAAGTCAAATGTAAAGTCCAAGTAATGTGTTTTTGAACACACACGGACACAGGTCAACCATATATATCAGCATTGTAGTGGTTTTTTTTCCTCACCTAGTCGTGCGGGGCAAGGAGGTGAGATGGAGTAAGGGACAGCTATGCGAATTGTCCCCTAGAGTCTCAAGTTATGGTTTGCCCGACACCCAGTCATGGCGGCTCTAGAAAAGATCCTCACGGAGTCTTCTGAAGGCACGGATGTGAGTTGCAAGGTGCATGTTAGATGATCAGTGGTGGTTTCCCTACACTATACCCATTTGTGAGGCACCCCCTTCCCTGTGTATTATCATGGTATGCTTATGTCAGTGGGTCCCGCCTTCCCTGTTTATCCGAGGGGTCACATGATCTTGGTCCTTGTCTTCCCGTATCCTTCACCTTGTTTATCCACCTCACCCAAAGTTAGCTAAGTGGTCAAGTCTATAAGTTGTGCATAGCATTGAGTCTTTGTTGGAGGTGGTGGGCCCACCTCACCCGGGGCCTGTATTTATTGAGATATTTTTGTTTTGATCACCATATCGGCATTATATTGTTTTAAGTAATGTACTAACATAAATAAGGAAGCCTTGATGCTTCATATTACTTACATGTTTTCAGCCATTGCCATTTTGACCAGATTTGACTTGGTCAAACCAGGTTGACTAGGCCAAAAATGGGGCCAAAAAAAAGTTGCGATCAAGATTTTGATTTTGGTCATTTATTATGTCTTGGGATCCCATATGCGCCTCCACGTGTCAGAATTTGAAAACGTTGAAGCGTTGATGAGATTTTTAATTATTATGGGTCACCAGGGACCTGTTTTAATTAAAAATCTTGGATTTTGGGCAAACAGTGCGTAATTGATGGATCAAGGTCGTTCAAGTGACCATGTCAACTATATTTGGGGTCTACAATCGCATTACAGCAGACGGTTCGTCAATCCGGGCAATACAAGTGGGTCAAAATCCCAAATTACACCTTCAGCAATAAAAACCGGCAATAAATTAATATGGAAATCAAAATATGGCAAAGGTAACTATTGAAAATGGCAAATGCAAAGGTTGGCTAATACAGGGGGATCTTCTAAGGTAATTTTACTATGTTTGGACATTATATTTATGTTGTGGGGCCCTCATTTTGCCCAACTCATCACAGGGGACGAATTTGCCCACAGAGGGGCGTTTTTGACTTGGCAAAACTCCATATTTTAGGGTTTTTATGTATTGAGACTATGGTTTAGTGGTATGGGGGGCTAAAATAGCCCATAGGCACCCCCCAACCACCTATTGTATGTGTTTTATGGGCCCCACGAAAGGCCCCATCCTCCACATGGGCGTTAGAGGGCAATTCGCCACCCTTCTCTAGCTTGCATCTCCACCATTGATTGGGGTATTGAGAGAGTTCATCTCAGCCCTTGGATTTGGAGGGAATTAGGGTTGATTGAGAGCCTTTCTCTACTTAAGAGAGGAGCTCTCTCATTTGGAGGTCTTCTTGGCATTTTGTAAACCTGAGATTTGGTAATAGAGAGACATTTTTCTCCCGAGCTACTTGAGATATGGTGATGGAATGTTATTGTGTTGATTATTAGCTTATTTCCGGTGCATTGTAGAGTGATTTTGTGGTGTCTCCATCCTTCCTTGGCCAAAACGAATTGCAGGTGAAATCGAACACTTGAGGAGGGCGTAGCTCTTGAGCTAGCAGCTCCACGTTGTGTTCTCTCTTCGGGATTTTAACAAGGAAAGTAAACTTACACTTGTTTCTTGCTTTCCTTCATTATTTGTCTTTCATTTGTTGATGATCTCTTGCTATTTGCCATAGTTACTGACTTATCTCTCTCTGGCAGGTACAAGGACGAACTGGGTCAACTGTCTGCACCAAAAACGCTAGGGGAAAGCGCACTACTACTCAACATTTGGTCTTCGGATTTGTCTTCAACGCAAAGGTCCTCCATCTCTATTATTTCAAGTAGGAAATCCTTGCTTGTTTCTCATATTTTCATTTCCATTGTGAATGTTAAGCTGCAAAACAATAAAATAAACCCTAAATATAAAAAAACTCAAAATTTCACCGTTAGAAACTAATTTTTATCACAAACCCGCTTCTATTATAATTTTAGGAGTCCACTCTCAAATTTTCAGACCTTTCCAACTCCATTTGCCCAAACCCATAGGCACTAGTAGATTTATGATTGCGCCCTCCTTGGGCAAATTGCCCAGTCACGTTGTTGGGGTCATTTCTGGGTTCTGGGTGTGTTTGATTTGGGTTCTAATCATCATTTTATCTTTCAAAATCAAGATATTTTTTGCTGGAAGTGTTTATAATTGCTAATTTATTGTTGCCCTAGGTCCATTCAGTCATTAAATCAATCCTCCTTGGGTAGAGTTACTTCATTTCACCACTTCCAATGTACTTTGACATCCCTAGTTGATTTCCAGCCCTATAACTGCTGATCTAATAATTCATTTCATCATCTTAAATTGTTGGTCACATTTCATTGTCACACTCACTTCATATTTGTGTCAAAACTGTTGGCTGGAATCAAGCTTAGGGTCCATTTACACTCATCTCTTGTTTGTACTTGTTCATCTTATTTGGATTTGGGTGTCCTTTCGTCTCTCAACCATCGCTGGTTGAGCGGGGTCTCCCCCAGACTTGGCTACTTTCCTCGTCTGAAGTGACAAACGCCTTGTCCGGTGCAAGGCTGTTGGGAGCGGGGAGCGAAGCGGGGAGCGAAGCGGGAAGCGGGAAGCGGGAGCGGGAGCGAAAAGCGAAATTTTCAAAAGCTTCCGTTTCGGGAGCATTTTCGGGAGTGTTTTTTATATAATATATATTTTAATATATTTTGGTGCATATAAATTAAAAAAAACATGTATTATGCCAAATTAGCTATAGAAAACATCAAAACATAGAATCTAGATATTCATATAACCATTTAGTACACATTGATATAACAATAATGATTAATCATCTCGTCTTCTAGATTCTAGGAGCTATAACTTTTAACATTGTCATTAAATGATCATCATCAAATCATCAATCATCAATCATCAACAACATCAACCTTCAAATTTCAACATATAATATTTGCCATCAAACTAGGCCATAATGTTTACAAAATAGGCCAACCGCCAAAATAAACATGAAAATGAAATACATGAAAATGTATGTATCTTGCGAGTAAGATCAAGGATTCATTTCATTAGGCTCCACCAAAATTGTCATTGGATGTTAATCTCACTTCATACCAAGGATTATTTTATGAATTAGGCAGTGCATCAAATGAACTTTTTTTTTGGTACCGGTGTTTGGGGAAACCATTATAATGCTCAAATTAAATGAAAAATGGTGAACAATTTCAATGCTTGTTGAATAATAGACAAAGCTTTCACATAGAAGACAAGCAACCAGGGCTTCTTTCATAGGAAGAAGCTAGGTGATGAGTAAGAGCTTAAAAGAAATTCTGAAGATAATGATGTCAATGGTGTTGGGAAAGGAAGCAAAAAAGAGAAGGAAGCAAAAATACATGCAGCAACAACAAATGTTAGGTAATCCTTGAGAAGTATTACAGTTACTCAAAGAACTACAACTCTTTCTACTGTAAATTTTGAAACACCAGCACTTCAGTAGATATCAGAAGAATACTGTCATCCAACTATTCATTTGTTTAGAGCAAAAGATATTATGTAACAAACACTTGGGAGCTTTATGTATATAGATGATGAGTAACGTACATGATTTGAGCTTTATGCTTCACTGTAGGACTCCTAATGTGTCACCTGAGCTTCCAAGCAACACTGCCAACCACCAAACCTATTGATTTATATTCTATGTCTCAGTCCATGGGTAGAATTTTATTTGGATGTATCGTCACTGTATTCACGTATTTCATATATCTGCCACTCTTGGATATCAATGGACACTAATTATTTTTCTTCCTTTCCATCCATACACTCCCAAGCTGTGGCTTTTCATGTCCTGATACTTCACTGAGATTCTGCAAACTTTCATTCCCAAGGAAATATAGATGATGACTTTTCCATATCATTTGGTTCCAGAATATGAAAATATCTTCTGAAAGAAGTTTTTCTGGAAGGTGAAACATAAAGTCTACATGCACAAGCAAGGATTTTCAGCTTAAATACAAAAAAATCAGAGTCTTAAAAATGGAAAGAGGCTTACCACTGAGGGCATAGAATGAGTCCAAATGGAAGTCCAATAGACTTTATTTGCCCAAATTAACCCTAGCCAATCCAGAAAGATTAAAAAAAAAAAAAAAAAAAATTAAAAAAAAAAAAAAAAATAAGGAATCGCTCAGGAAGCGTTTTCGGGAGCGATTTTTTTGCCAGGGAGCGCTCAGGAATCAATGAGGAATCGATCCGGAAGCGTAGATTCCGGAGCGATTCCGAATCGATTCCTAAAATTCCAGGGAGCGTTTTTTTCTCCAAGGAAGCGCGAATTACAAAATCGATTCTGGGAGGAATCGATGAGGAATCGCGATTCCAGAATCGATTCCTCACCGATTCCTTCCGGAGCGCGATTCGGGATCGATTCGTGGGGTGGGGGGTCGATTCCCAGCAGCTCTGGTCCGGTGTGACGACCGTGGACTTGGCGATTGCTGGTTACACCTACCTGGATGCTCACCCTCTACCATCCCGGACGGGATATCTTTCATTAGCAGCTAGAGTTAGTGTGATAACAAGCTATTGTTAGCAATTAATTGGCATGCTTTTAGCCCTAGTTGGGTTTTAAGGAAATTTACAAACTCTTCAGATCCTCTCAATCAGAGAAGCTTTGATACCATGTGAATTTTCCAAACCCTAGGTGACTATTCCCTTTATGTTCTCAACTAAACAAGTTATTTAATTGCAGAAATTAAATTCTTCACATAGCAGTAAGCATACATATAACCGAAAAATAAACAACGGAAGCATAAACACTATACACAGATAATTTACTCCTTTAATGTATTGAGTCTTCTGGATTCACTGTGTAAAGAGTTAGAGTTGATCGACGCGTTTCGAGCAGAACCTCCGTTCATCATCAGGATCCATAGAAGCTATGAAATGAAGAGAAGAGGATGGCAGGTTAAATAGGTAAATAGATAGGAAAACATATATCTGTTAGGTTTTAAGCGCTAGAGAAAATATAAAAAGAATAAATTAATAAATTAAAAAAAATTTAAATTAAAATAACCATAATTTGAAAAGAGAAAGGGTAAACATAAGTTAGTAAAAATAAATTTAGGCAGTTATATTTACTAACTTATGTTTACCCTTTCTCTTTTCAAATTATGGTTATTTTATTTTATTTTTTTTAATTAAATTTATTAATTTATTCTTTTTTTTCTCTGGCGCTTAAAACCTAACATATATATTTTTTCATATATATAGACCTATTTAGCTTGCCATCCTCCTCTCTTCATTTCACAGCTTTTGTGTATCCTGATGATGAGCGGAGGTTCCGCTTGAAACACGTCGATCAACTCCAACTCTCTACACAGTGAATCCATAAGACTCAATATAATGTTTAACCACTGTGGAAACATCCAATCTCAATTACTCCTTCAAATCAGCTTTTCATTAACAATTCAAAGCTTACAAAGAAACCTCCACAACTATCAAACTAACAACTATATTGTACACGCAAACAAAAAGATCTGCACACTTACTGAGGAAAGAGATGCCTGCCAAAACCAAGAAAATTTCACGTTGGTTGCTACCTATTGTACAACCTGTCCATATGACTGTATGGATCTATCCATATGAATCCATACACTGTATGGACCTATGCATTGCTCTCTGCTTGATTTCTGACTCTAGCTCCTCTCTGATGCTCTAACACTGCTCCACAGATGAATAAAATCACCTCCCAACAAAACTTGTCTTTGAGTGAAAATGAATGTGTATCTTAACCCTCTACCTTGACTTGCCTTTATACTTGACCTAGAACCCTGATCTACCAAAACCTTAATCTCACAGTGAGATGTACGGTTGAGATTAGTCTAAATCATTAATGTATAAAAATACACTTTATTAAACTCAACAACTAAATATAAGACTTTCACTTTATCACTAAATAACTACAAAATAGATTTGATTCGAACTACTTTTGGCACATTTGACACTAAACCTATGCGGAAGTTCCTATCCAAGCTACAATCTTCAATATTGTGCTTTAGACCTATTATCACACAACTTGTAGTTGCCCCTAAAGGTGATCCTATCCAGGATGGTAGAGGTGCTAGGAAACTAAAGAGGTGACCCAAGAGGGCCTCGATTCCCAAGAAGGATTGGTTGTCACACCAATCGAGGCACTCTTCGCTTTAGATCAAGCTAATGCAAGATCAAAGGGGAGACCCTTGCTAGCCTCTGAGGGCTAGCAAACCAACACAAGGTACTCTAAAGGTAAAGAATGACGCACAAGAGTAGATCTTGGTGGAGAAAATCTTGAATTTAACCAAGACTTTGGACGTATACTGATAGATCAAGAAGAAGAAAGTGAAGAGATTCCTAGTCCCAGTATTCCCGTGTTTGCCACAGATCAACCTGAAAGCAATGGCCAAGCTCCTATTAGGATCTATCAGAGAAGAAAGGATGGCCAAAAGCCACCTCCTTTCATTGAGAAGAAAAGTAGTGAGCAACCTACTCCAATGAGTGAGCCAACCTCTGTTCTTCCTGACAATGACTTAGACATTAATATTGAGAACGAGTTGGACAAAGTTATGCACAATATTCCACTCACTGAATTAATGAAGATCCCATCTGTTAAAGAGTTTTTCGAGAGTATTCTTGAGACTACCAACAATGATGGAGAGTTTCAACCTCTTTCGAACTTAGCACCTAGTGCTATGGTTGAAGATGAGGAAGATCCTCCCATCAACATCCAAACAACTTTATACGAGAGAAAGAATGGCGGTCACCAACCATTTTATCTTACACTTCACATAGGTGATCTCCTTCTTCACAATTGTATGTTGGATTCGGGTGCTTCTATGAATGTCATGCCTTTACAAGTTATGAAATCCATGGGATTAAAGATTACTAGACCATATGGGAATGTGTGAGAAATAGACTCAAGACCGGTGCAGGTTTTTGGTTTAATCAAGAACTTGAGAGCTAACTTATTTTCATGCCCTGATATATCCATGCTTATGGACATAGTAGTCATAGATTTACCACATGTCTACGGAATGCTTCTATGTAGGAAGTGGTCTGCTGGATTAGGGGGTCATCTTCAGATGGACTTATCATACGCTACTTTTCCTAACTCTAATGGTGCTTTAGTTAGGATTTATCGAGAACAATTCTATGATGGTCACCTTGAGAGTTTTGAGGATGGTATCAGGAATACTTATGGTCAAGGGGAGCTATTGCCTGAGGGTATTTTTATGGTCATGGGTAGCCCTGGTGAGGATCATAGTTCTGGAAGAGAAGAGATGTGGAGGTCCTTTAGGGATGTTGACTCCTCTGAGGAAGAAAATGATAGAACTGAATTTGCTAGGGAGGTAAACCTTGAAATGCATCGTGGTGAAGTGTCTAAAGAATTTCAAGCCTTGAATCAACCTGGTGATGTGGAGCAACAGAATGTTCAACCTAATCCCATCACTAAAGTAGATGATTCTGAGAACATTTTAGAGCAGGTAAGACGGGGTGAGCGTGTGCCTAGAACAGTTTGGAATCCCTTGCACTGGTTGATCATGATATTGAAAGAGAAAGGCAAGGGTTTGATCACATTCTTCCATGGATAAACCACAATGAAGGAACACATCCTTCTCCTGTATGGGAAAGTGATGATGAGCCGAATGAATCCCATTATTCTGATGTTCCTGATCATTTATCTCATGTCTTCGGAAGATGGTGTATTGAGGTAAGTTAGTGATAACTCTACGAGTTGGCAAGAGCATGCCTTGGTACATGATACCCCTGAGGGAGAATTTTCATTGAATAACCCGGCAATCTTTCAGGAAACTCCCCTTGTCACCACTACAACCAATGAAAGTGAGTTGTCATTAAGATATCTGTTACTGAGGAATGTCCCTAGTTTCTTATTACCTTGTGAGTTACCTAGTGATGAAGGAAGTATGCACTTAAATGATCCATCTCACAATCCTACTCCTTCCCCAACTTACTTAGAATCAGAAGTGCAGAGGTTTCAAGACATGACCTTGGATCATCCAACACCATCCACGATTCATCCTTCAAGTCTAGAAAGTATGGTTATTCCAATCCCATTCGAAGAAGATAGTAGTAGAAACAATGAAGACCATAATATACCATCTCCCTTGGAAGAGGAGGATGAAGAAGTTATCAAAGATTTTTGGACTGTGGGAGAAATCCCAAGTATATTATTCATCCACAAAATGAAGAACCAAGAGAAGTACATGAAAGGAGAAGAGTGATTCAGGAAGTCCTTATTGGTAATGTATCCATTCCTTTGGATGGTGGTCCTCCCAGATTTGATGCAGTTCCTCTTCGAAGGAGCTCAAGAATAGTTACCCTACAACCGCAATACCGTGTTGATATCCATCCTATTCCGATCCATAGCATTGAAGTCATCCCTGAGTCTGTAAATCGCCGTAGATTTGCTAGTGGTGACAGGGTCATCGTCACGTCCCCTCCCATCGATCCAGCGCAAGGAAGGGAACATGACACTAAAATTTTGAGGCTTTTACAAGAAACTCAGACCCATTCATCAAATTCATACAAATAAAAACACATATGTGCAGAGATGTGAATCAAAATAAACATGCACAGTGGAATTAAACTATCCACACACATTTCTCATGCATACATCAGCATAATCACAATAGTCAATAATTAAAGACCTTGCAGAATTAACACAAAAGAGAATACTTATCTTAATTTTGAAGTTGTCCCAAGCAACTAGCTACGCAACTACAACGTTCCACCCAGCCATAGGCCAACTGTGCTCATCAATCTCTCAGCATAGTTTCCACCCCCGAGTTGGGCATGATTTCTACAAGGAATGGGAAAACTCAAGCTCATGTACAGCAAAATGCACATCAGATCTAATCCAAGCCAACCCATAGCTGGGTTTATCAAGCCAAATGTGAACCCTTCTATTTTTGGATGCTTGCACTCAAGCTCAAGCCAAAGCAATGGATACCCATCTCAAACCAAAACATTCCCTCCCACACACAGCAATCTCAAATATTGGGCATGAATACACATTTTTAACAATGGGATTTACAAACAATATGTCCAAGGGTTTTCCCCAAATCATGGGCACACTAAAAACAGATTGTGGGAGGGAAAATCGACCACAGGGAGCAAAAACGATTTTTCCCACAGGTTATGAGCATTCCAATGGCCAAAAACGGCCTCAATGAAACCCCAGGGACCCCAAAACAGATTCCTCTTCTTCCCCACTATTCTATATCACAAAAACGCCCTTCTCCCAACTGAGAATGAAGGAAAACACATAAAATTCATGGAGAAAAACGCCCAAGTAGCTTCAAAATCGTGAGAGAGCCAAATTGGTTGATGGATAATGGCTTGGGGGGCAAATTCAACGCTCTTTACTTACCAAGGAAGCCAAGCATGTTTTTCCAAAATGGTGGCTTTCCCAAACCCGAATTTGGACAGCCATACCTCCCCATTTCCAATGCATTAACTACCTCAACCAACTCTTGGAAGAAATAAATGATTGGATACAAAAGTCAACATGGGTAGTTGATGGTTCATGGGTTCTCTCATTGACACTTGGCTTGACTCTATTGGCTCCAAGGGTTTGAATATTTCCCTCCCAATTCCTTGTAAAAATCATGCCCCCATACTCTTGTTGCGTTGCATAGCTAGTTGTGGGCATTTTTATTTAAAATACATGTTTACATCATTTTACGATTTCCATCGTGCCAAGCTAGCACACGATCCACATGCATCAATTTTCAATTATCGCTACGAGAACAATAAATCGATGGTGGGATCTTGGCCTTGAGCTCCTCACCACAATTTTATAATGATATTACATCATTTACATTTTAATCCTATGGGGTCAAAATCGGGACATTACAGTCATAATGCCTAACCATATATTTTACACAAGATCCAGGGGATCAGATGACATTTGGGTTGGACCATTCACGATAGAGTGTTCTCTTGGCAACATGTGTTTCCTCACTAGTGGAAGTGGACAACATATTTTGCTACCTATCAATCAAAGGGAGTTGAGGGATTACATCCCTGACTTGACTTGACTCAAACTTCCCTTGCCTGTTTAGTTTAGGGTAGGTAGATCTCTGAATAAGCTCACTCGAGCAGTAGTTAGTATTTTCTGCCATTGAGTCTGGCGTTTCTTTTGTCTTTTATCCGCCATTGAGTCTAGACCTTGTTATCCTTTTGTTTTCTTACTTTTCTTTTCTTGCAGCAAAAAAAAAAATGTTAGTTGTTAGATCAGCATTATATTTCCAGCATCTTATTTCAGTATTTTACATTCAGCATTTTACTTTCAATTTATGCTATGATTATATTTATATGAAGTTAGTGACGACCAGTCTGTGAGATTGGTAGAGCTCTTGGCATTTTGCAGATACTAGGTACACACTTTGATGATGATGCAGAGCTCAAGTGCAGGATCATGGATTGATGCAGTGAGTGTTGTGGACCAGAGATCAAGCACTCTCTCCCTTAGAGCACTTGTCGCAGCTGGAGCCAGATGTTATCACATCCATAGTAGCCGGGCTACCATGATTGCAGATCAATTTCCAGTATATTTTTGAGACAGTCCTTTACACATTTTTTATGAGATCAGCCTATGATGACCAGCATTTTGATGATCACTTGCATATATTCAATGGATCCGGAGTTTGCACAGTTACAGTCTCATGCCAGGACTGAGCCCCATGACCCCAGGTCGGTGACTGAGATAGCCATTCCTCTATCATCCAAGAGCAAATTGATGACAGTGCCTATATTATATTCAGTTGCAGTGCGTCAGTGTGATTCAAGTAGTTCAGATCAGGGACTCGAGTATATGATCCAGCATGTATATTTTGGTACATATGGTTTGCTAATGTGCTCTTCCTCTTATCTAGGTAGTTTATGACTGGGTATATTATAATGGTTTTCCGGCAGAGAAATGGCTCATTGAGGAAATCGATTTGGCTTAGTGGTGCAGGGAAATGGCATGAGATTGGTCCAAGATATTTTGATGATGATGTCCACACCTTCTAGCACTTGTTCTGGCATCAGTGGGGTCAACACATCCCAGTATTCGTCATTTCGGATGTTTTATTGTGCCTTTGAGGGGGCCACGATTTGGTCATATGGTCACTTTATGATGTTATATTGTCATATTATTTGTTATTGTGCCATGGGGCCATGCTAGTGAAGGATATGTTACACCTCCTAGCCCCACCATGTGCTTATGTCATGTATCTTAGTCACTTCTCATGTGGTGCGTCCCCCTTGGACGTTTTAGTGAGTGTGCCCCCCTCTATTTGTCAGTTGATCCATGTATTGTATTTTCGACTCATCTTAGCCATTGATTATTATTGTTATATCTTTTGATCTCCACCACTCATTTAAAAAGTGGTTAGGGTTTTGGTCTCTCTCACTCCTATTTAAAGGAGAGACCCCCCTCATTGTAAAGGGGGGCTTTTGGCTCTTGAGCTCTTGGATAATAAAATATTTTTGCAAACACTCTTGGAAGCTTTGACGAATGTGTTGTATGGAGATTGTAAAGTCTTTTTTTTTCTAGCATTCTTGCGGATCTATGCTTTTCTAAACCATTTTTGCAGGGGGGCGTACCATTGATGGAGATAGTGATTTGATGGGGGCGCTATAGTGATTGAGCTCCATATCTCTTGCTCAAGTCGTTATTGGTTCAGGCAGTGTCTTTATTGTATCTTTGGATCATCTTGATGCTTGTTGAGTCTTTCTTCATTGATTATCATCTTTCTTTTTGCAAATCGATTCTCATTTGTAGATCTCTTTTGCAGGAGGAGGGTGACTTGGTCTCTTGGAGGGCATAGCGATTTCACTTGGCAAGGCATGGAAAAAGCTTGTAATTGATCGGAAAGGGAAGATCATCACCATACAAGGTTAGTAGCAAATATTTCTAGGTACATTTGCATTGTGTTTTATTTTTCTGTGGCTTAATCCAATTGTCACTACAAAACCCTCTTCTTTCAAACCCTTGTTTTCTAGATCTGATAGATCGGGCACTTATTTGAGTACGGCCATCAAAACCCACTTAAGAATAAATATAAAAACACTATATCTAAAGTTTCAAATCAAACCGACTCCATTTACTCCCGGATCTAGCACTAGTCATCTCTAGGTGGGATGCCCTCCTTGGGTATTTGGTCAATTTTTCAGATCTATCAGTTGGGTATGCTTGAACCCTTCCAATATTCACAGATCTACTCTTCAAGCACCTAGATCTAGTCTTTAAACACTCAGATCTACTATTTTGGGTCCACTTTGGTCTCATTTGCATAAACCCTAGGTAGATCCAATTTGGGTATTCCTCGTATGAACTAGATATATTTAGATCTACTTTCCTAAACTCATTGTGGTATATTTCATTTCAAGTTGGACCATTTCCCTTGACTTAAGCCTCTCCAACTTGACCTTAACCTCACCTACCACATTTATCTCCCTAGATCTAGATCATTTTACTCATTGTTTGTCTCTTGTATTCATTGTTTATCCCTTAGAGCACTTTGAATAGGTTTGCTATCCCTCATAGGCTACTAGGGTCTCCCCCTTGGTCATTCTACGGATTGATCTAAAGTGACAAGAGCCCGTTCGGTGTGACAACTACCCCCTTGCAGTAGTGGACAAGGCCCTTGCGGTGTCACTTGGTTAGCTACCTGTTATCACATCCATAGTAGCCGGGCTACCATGATTGCAGATCAGTTTCCAGTATATTTTTGAGCCAGTCCTTTACACCTTTTTGATGAGATCAGCCTATGATGAGCAGCATTTTGATGATCACTCACATATATTCAGTGGATCCAGAGTTTGTACAGTTACAGTCTCATGCCAGGAATGAGCCCCATGACCCCATGTCGGTGACTAAGATAGCCATTCCTCTATCATCCAAAGCAGATTGATGACAGTGCCCATATTATATTCAGATGCCATGCTTCAATATTATTCAGGCAGTTCAGATCAGGGACTCAGATGCATGATCCAGCAGGTATATTTTGGTACATGTTGGTTGTCGATGTGCTTTTCCTCTTATCTAGGTAGTTTATGACTGGTTAGATTGTGATGGTTGTTGGCTCTATCTTATTTGATGCTTACTCGTTGTTTAGATTAAAAGTGGTTGGTTACTATTAACAGGAGGTTCTTGAATATACTCATTGGTCATACCCTTATTCCATGAAGTACTAACTTGTCCATTCCCTTATTTTAGGGCCTTTGCTATCCATGGCACCATTAGTCATTCTCTCCATCCATCTGTTACCTTCCAGTTTTGGTTTTATCCCGACTCAAACCTTAGCTAGTGATCTTGAGGACTTCCCCCTAGACCTCTGTGTTCGATAGATTCCCCGCTTGCATTGTGTCTCGGCTCTGGAGTGTGTGATTTTAGTCACAGTGGTTGTTCTCCTCTAGCCCTCGAAACCAAGTATTCCTACAAACAGTGTTGCTAAACACTAGAGCATCGGATCTTAAATGTTATATCTAAGGGATGCTTAGTTAGCATAAACAGTGTTGCTAAACACTAACTATACATATCTATATTAGTTAGTCAGTGGCCAAGGGACACACACTCACCCTTTGTATGGTGTAAGGTCGTTTGCCCCTACAGGGCAACAAGGTGGTCACTCCATCGCACCTATGGACGGTGGCAGGAAATGGAGGTCATACCGAGTCATTATCTGAGGCTCGCTAGGCTATTCAGGGAACCTGCTCTTGGAGGCTGGCTAGTGAAAATCTATAAAGCGAAATAAACGTGAAATCTTAAATATAAAAGCTGACAAATAATAAATTACTAAAAGGTTGCTTGTCTAGAGTCTATTGGAAGCATTCCCATCACTCTACCATTTGTGAGACACTGCCATTCCTCGTGTTATCTTCTATCCAGTATATGTCTAGGTGGTCTCCCTGGTTCCTTCATCCGAGAGATTGCAGTGTTGAGGTTGTTGAGTCCTTCCCCTAGCCTAGCCTTTGTTTTTACACCTTCACCCATGGTTAGCAAATTGTTCAAGTCAGTAAACGAGTATACACTTGAAAATCATGTTTTTAGTAGCTAGTTACTTTGATCTAAGCTTATCTTATTCATATCATTTACATGCTTACGCCAGTTAAACATCACTTTATGCTTTGGTCTAGCTATTGATATAATTGAAGGAGCATATCATAACCATGTGTACTTGCAGCAGCAGTTATTCATGGTTTGGATCACTATTTTGATCATTCTTGACCTGGTCAACCCAGTTTGACCGAGTCAACCACAAAGTCCAGGATGAGTTTGGGCAGACAGTGTTCAAGATGCATTATTCATGGCCCATATGTGTCCATTAGATGGTTCCATGCCTCAGACAGCAATTTCAGATGATGGTTTGATGGATTTTTTTATGATTATTATTATTACGGACCATTATTTTTATTATTCCGGGCATGGATGAGCTTACAGAGGTATCCTTTGATGGTCACACAGTGTATAAGTACTCATTCCTAGTAGATTTGAGCATTCTGAGCTAATTGGTGCACTTAGCTATCAGTTTCAGGCACTTATAGGTGATGATATAGTCAAATTGCCACTTTTCTCCAGTTTGCCATGCAGAAATGGCTTGTCCAGCACTTGCATTGAGCTAGCATGTTCTCCTAGGGCGCTCTTAAGGGGATTGGGGTCCAGCCAATTGTTATTACCATATTACCCCATCCCCAAACATTTTGGTACAGTCAGATTTGTGTCTAGGACACTTGGTAGTGAGTTACAGGCATTTTTGTACTTTTAGAGGTGGTTTTCTGGTAGAGGAATGGCTCATTGAGGAAATCGATTTGGCTTAGTGGGGAAAGGATATGGCATGAGATTGGTCCGGGATATTTTGATGATGATGTCCACACCTTCTAGAACTTGTTACGGCAATTAAATTTTAAGCCAGATTCATCCTCCTTTCTTATTTGTTATAGCCTTAGCTTGCCTCAAGGAAGCCCCAATTGTGCTAGTATCTAGCTCGCTTAAAGTGACGGAATTGTTGCTGAGGTGACAGTGGTAATAATTCCACATCCCTTTGAAGTCTCTCCCAGGTGATCAGGACTTTTTCAATTTTCACTTCAAGTGAGAGTTTAAGAGGTAACAGGCATCATTCTTTTGCACAAGTGATTAAGCCTGTAGACACTATATCTTTGTCATTCTCTTGTTTTATGGTTGTATGTGTCTCTCTCTAGCATGTCTTTTGGACAGCTCTAGCACCCTTGTTTACTGTTGTTTCTCCTTTACTTTTGCAGGTTTTTGGGCGGGATCTTTGGTTCTGTTCAATCCCCTCACTCACTTATAAATCCCAACACCTAATATACTAGAACACAAACATCTAAGATTGTCATAGGTCAAATTTTCTGAGGTTTTAGTCCAAAATTCAAGAAGATATAATCCAGACAAGTTTTCTTTTGGAAGAATGGTAAAAAATAGCTGGGTTTCATAAATTGCATAGCCAAATGAGTGAGATCAAATTCATTGGAATTAAAACATTTCATAAACTTAAAGGTTCAAATTTCATTGAAATTGGCACAGAAATTGCAAAGCTATTGTGAGTAAATGATCAGCCAATAAACCAATCTCCATTAAGGGTCAAAAACAACAACTCAACTTAAATTGGGCATAAATTTTGTTTAGATTCATAGAATATCCAAATTAGGTGATTAAAAATTGTTTGGAAGAGGAAACATAGAAGAATTTAAAACAAAAAATTGGAGCATTTACGATGATGGTCAAAGAAATATTGATTTTTTAAGTTATGGGCTAAGTCACCACATTCGTCGTTTTTCAAGGTTCAAATTCGAAATTCGCCGAATTTGATTGGACCCCGATTTTAATCCTTTAAATTCGGCGAATTTCATGGCTAAATTCAAGACCAAACTCGAACACTGACAAATTCGTCTCATTCGTTTCAATTCATCTGAAAATTCGGGTTATTTCCTTTGGGTTCTTCTTAAATAAAAGTCAAATTAATTCGTAAACCCTAGCCCGCGATTTCTGTTCAGTCGTAACCGTCTCGTGAGGTGAAAGTGAAACTCGTAGCCTATGTGCTTGCTATGGCTAATTCGCCTGAGGCCCTCTTTCGAAACTACAATTTACAGTAGAGATTGCCGGTATTGATATGGGGCTCTCTTTTAGAATCACTCGAAGCCTCGTAGATATTGATGTTGCGAATGTTCGACGCTTCCTGGCGACGCCATGTTTTACTTATGTTCCCGTTCTATCTTGTTTTTGGACACTGAAATTTGTATAACATTTTAATATTGCAATTTAAAATTGTGTTTTAATATTAACATTTTAAAATTTGTATAACACTTTATTTTGTGTTTTAAAATTCATATAACATTTTATATTGCTTTTTTAAATTTGTATAACATTTTATATTTTTTTTAAATTTGTATAACATTGTAATATTGTGTTTTAATGTTAACATTTTAATATTGTGTTTTACATGTGCATGCTTTAAATTTCATTTGAAAAAGTAAAAGTGTTTTTAAATATATGTTTAATAATTAATGTTGATATATGATCATATTGAATTATATATATATATATATATATATATTTTATAGTGTCTCGAATTTAATGCCAAATTTTATCACTAAATTTTTTATTGTTGATTTTTTTGTCGAATTTGAAGGTCGCCGATTTCGAACACGAATTTGAACCACGTGACTTAGGTTATGGGTCCTATAAAACCCTAATATGTTGAGGCTTTCATCAGTTGTCATAAAATCTTCATATCTTTCAGTACAAGACTCGGATTGAGGTGGGATAAAAGAATTCTGAAGAGAAAAATAGGATCAGTGTTCTCAAAAAATTTCAGCTTCAGATCTGCATCAGAAAGAAAGTCATGTCAACTATAATTTGACTTCAGATTTCATAACCTACTCATGAACATATGAATGTACCAATGTTTTAATGGAGATGAAGATGGAATTGGTCCTAGAGAATAGTTGTATATGGTTAAGTGGAGTGGTTATAGCCCTTATAACACATTTTTAAGCTTTAAAGCTGAGGTTCAAATATTGTGGTTAGGTCTTGACAATGACACATGTATAATTGATATTGTTATCTTTTGAGGTTATGTGGAGTTATTTTCTTATTTATTGGGATCTTTTAGGCAATAAATCATTATTATACGAAGGAGCCATACTCATCTATGTTTGGCAATTTCCTTGTTTTTTTGAGTAATCTGATTATACCAAAATGTTTGTGTTTACTATTTTACAAGAATTTGAGTGACAATTTGACCAAGTCGTTTAGATTATAGGCTAGAGAACCAACAAAGAATTGAAAGAAAATCAGTCTATATAAAAACTTAGAACTGCAAAACAACATAGAAATACAAATAGGACATATTACCTGTCTTTCATCTGCAATGCACCCATCAGTTGGTCCAAGGGCAAAGAAGGATGAAGTGTAAATTAATTTCTGAATTGAAGATGTGCACTTCACAGCTTCTATAACATTTTTCAAACCCCCAACATTAACCTGTTTGGACAAACAAACAAAAATATGTGAAGACAATAAAGTTGCAGAGACCATTATAACCACTCGTTTCAAAGAAATAATTTCCTTGTGACTAAAATTTGACAAGTTGATTGCAAATATTATCTGATATAGTGAATCAAAACAATATAATCCATATTTGTTCATTTTCTACATTTTCCTTGCACAATATTCCAATTTCACTTCTCACTAATGTTGAGATTTATAAGGATCAACAGAAGAATAGATGAAACCAAATGTCACCCAAATTTTAAATAGCCTCCTTACAAGTGCATTAGAAAGAGACAAGACTAGTGCACTAGAGCAAAACCCAAGCACGAGTGCTGAAAAAACAGAAATACACAAGTTCACCTTAGAGAAATATGCCAATCATAAGAACACCAAAATTAGGCTTATGATGTTGTGTATTTTAGATCAAGAAGATCACAGGATGAGATAATACAAATGAGAGCTTGAGTTGTGTTTTTACTATTTATACACAACTCAAGTGAGGCATCCCTTCAAGAGGAGATTAACGGCCCACCAAAACAAGGGCACATGCCCCAAGAGGGTTACTAAGCGGAAGCCTACATATTGAGTGTCACTAGATCAGCCTTAACCATACCTATTAATACAATAAAAGAATAAAGAGTATGGCCTTAGTTACAAGTAATAATGAAACATGAGTTGTGGCCATATGTACAAATTTCACAAATAATTCCAACAGCCCCCTTATGCTGAACATGGCCCATGAAGAGATGCCATTAAAGTATAGCATCACCCCTTAATGGAAAGTCTCTCACACCAATAAAAAGCGGCAAACTAGTGAAGTTGGACCTAGACATGATTTAGCCTTTTAGGTGAAGATATCAACAAGTCGATCGGTTGAAGGAACAAAGACGAACACAATATGCCCTAGAGCATAGAGATGACAGTTATAGTGCATCCAAAGCTGAACATGTTTGGATTTCTGATGATCCACTGGATTATGAATAAGTTTGATGGTACTTGGATTGTCACAATAGAGACGGGTGGGGCCTTTTTGAGGAAGACCAACTGATCAAGAATCATCCTCATCCAGGCAAGATGGTTCCCAGCTAGGAGAGTGATGGCATACAATTTGTAGAAGATAGAACCATAGCTTGTTGCTTTTTAGAGCACCAGGAAACTCCTCCAAAACAAAGACCACGCAAGTACCCAGAAGTGGAATGACAGCCATCAAGATCACCAACCTAGTCTACATCAAAGAATCCTTGAAGATGAAGAGGGGCTCTTGCTGCAAAGTGAATAATGAGTGATGCCCTTCAAAATTTCAAATAGCACTAAATATGCTTGATCACTTATGACTCTCATGAGGTGCCTGCAGATACTGAGAACATAAACTGATAGCAAATACAATATCTGGTCAATATGAGTAAGGTAGAGAAGACTACCCGCTAAAGAGCAAAAGATAGTAACCTCAAATAAAGGAGAGAGGTAATCAACCTGAAACTTCATCCCAGAGGCAAGAGGGGTGCTAATCCTCTTCCAATCCTACATCCCGAAGTGTTGCAGCCATAGTTACTTGATTCTCCTTAAGGCACCCCCTCACCCACATCTGATTCTTCTTGAAATATCAGAGTCTGAAATCCATATTAAATTCTTAGATTTTTTGTGTATTTTGGATCTGATTTGCTTCCATTCTAAGTGGATACGGATCTAAGTGACAGAATTGTGGAAGACTTACCCCCTAGCTGCATGTTTTGAACACTTTTTACCAATGTTACAAAACTCGGCGCGGCGAAAAACTCGGTCAGGTCCAGGAAACATCGTCTCGGGATTTCTCGGCAAAACTCGGCAAAATTAAAAAATACAATAATATTAATTTTTTTTCAATTTTTTAAACATCTAAAGCAACAATAACATCAAATAAACACATTGCCACATGAATATGGAAAGAAAACTGATATATAAGATATATAAGATGTCTAGAGATACATCACACATCAAAACTAGATCGTGTCCTGAAGCCTGAGTCATCAAAAATATAACAAATGTATCTCATGATCCTCATCATGACTCATGAGTCATCTACAATGAAATAAAGTAAATAAACTATTGATTCCCTCTGCCCCTTTTACGGGAAAAGGTAATCATTTTGGAAATGGCCCTTCCTCTAGAAATAGAAGTAGGTGCCCTTGAGGCTTGTGGGCCTCGTACTGGAATCCGACGTCCTCTAGAAGAAGACCCTACAAAATGACCTCCTCTAAAAATTGGAGAAGGTGGTCGAAACTGATGTCCTGAAGAAGAAGTAGGTCGAGGAGGCAGTCCTCCTCCTCTATGAGTATCAGTGCTACCACCGGGTCTATCTCCCTCTATCGGTGACCGTGGCACACTCCCAAACTCAACCTGAAACTCCTCTGGAATTGGAAAATCCTCATCCAGAGCCTCTATATCATCATCATGGTCATCCTCTAGCCAATCAGGGACTACCTCCATAGCAGGCTCCTCACACTCCGCCCTCCATGCAGCAATGGTGTCAATCCCATCCAATGAGATGGCCTTCGCATCAACTTTTCTATCAAACTACTTCACCCACAACCTAAGATTGTAGTGGACGTAGACCAAATCATTTAGGCACGGAGTATCCAACCTGTGGGAGGATCAAAAATATTATAATTAAATTATAAATTTACAACATATTAATAATTTAATACATAATTTAGAAGGTAAAGGGGCATAAAATTATAAATTAGAATTTATTAATTTATAATGAATTTGAATTTTGAAATTCTCTAACCTGTTGCGTTTTTTGGAGTGTACTTTTTCAAATACACTCCAGTTGCGCTCGCAACCGGAAGAGCTACATGTCTAGTTGACCACCCGAATGGCAAGCCTCTGTAGAATAGGTACACAACTGTCGTAGTTCTCCCACCAGGTATCTACAATGATTTAAAAAAAATCAAACATAAAGACAATGAAATTTAAAACAAAGTATTGGAAAGAGAAAATGAAATTTGAAAGTTGAAAGTTGAAAGAAGGTGAAGCTTACTTGGCATCAGGTTGGTCCTGTAATTTACTGCCATATCAAGCCCAAGTAATATTGTGGCTCTCTTATACACTTCCAACTCTTGGGAAAGCTCTGCACGATCAGTTGAAGATGGCACCATCCTTAGGACACACTCGTAGAATCCAAACATAACCTCTCCATCAAATCTAAAGCCATAGGAGTAAGCAAACACAGGGTTGAGGTATAACCCTGTAGCATGAATGGGGCGATGGAGTGTGTGGTTCCATCGCACATCAATCAACCCCCATATAATCTATTGTCTCTCCTATCCCTAGGTTCTTGAAAATCCTCACAAAAATGTCCATTTTTTTCTCTCATCAAATCAATGAATGTTTAAAATTTAAATGCTCAATAAATCTTTGATTTCTTGGTGTTTTTTACATTTCCATCAAACACGTGCTAAAAAACGTTTTTTTCCCTAGGTTCAAACTTCAATTTTCCATATGCCGAAAGCTTTGGATCCATTTTGGGAGTGGGGTACACCTGTTGACCCACACAATCAACAGGTTCTCACTTGCAATCTATATGGGAAGAAAATGACGGGTGGTATAAACAGGTTGAAATACCACCTTGCACGAATAGCAAGGCATGATGTAGGTACTTGCAACCAATCAACCCCAGAACTCATTCTTAAGGCCATACAAGCGATTGAGTCAGTTGGTCTAAAAAAACAATACAAGGAGGCCGTGAGAAATCAAATTTCTTCAAGAACAGGGTCTGCAATAGGAGTGGGGGATAGTGGGACAAGTCTGGATACCCACTCCACACAACAGTCCACAGTGCCTTCACCTTCGGCAACATCACCTTTTTTTGTGCCAAGATGCACACCTGGTGCACAACCTTCTTTGAAGTCCATGGTGAAAGTAAAGGAGAAATCAGAAGCAAACAAACTTGTAGGTCGATGCTTGTTGTGGAGTGATATTCCATTCAACATTGCCAGGAACCCATTTTGTGTGTCCATGTTTGAGGTGGTAGCTATTGTTGGACCGAGGTATAAGCCCCCCACTTATGAGGAGTTGAGAGGGCCCATCCTCCAGGATGAAAAGGCCGATTGCACTCGCAGGTTGGCAGAGCTTCGAAAATCATGGGACTTAACAAGATGCACTATTATGTCAGATGGTTGGACTGATATGAAGGGTAGAACCCTTCTCAACTTCTTGGTCCATTGTACCAAGGGGACTATGTTTATGAAATCCGTGGATGCATCCGCACATATCAAAGATGCGGGTTTACTATATAGTTTGTTGGATGAGTTCATCCAAGAGATTGGCCCGAGCATGTTGTCCAACTCATAACGAACAATGCTATGAATTATGTGGCTGCTGGTAGGATGCTTATGGCCAAGTATCCTACAATATTTTGAACTCCTTGTGCCGCCCATTGCATTGATTTGATCCTAGAGGATTTAGGCAAGATTGATTGAATCAAGAATACCATTGATTCAAAACGGAGCATCACCAAATTCATATACAATCATGCAGCGGTGCTTAGCTTGATGAGAAAGTTCATAGGTGACAAAGAGTTGGTGCGGCCTGCCATCACACGCTTTCCTACAAGCTTTATTTCTCTTCAGTCTCTCTTGAGTTCTATGTGGGACTTGCAGGCCATGTTCTTTTCACCTGATTGGTGTGCTTTATCATTTAGCACTAAACCAAAGGGGCAAGCCACATTCAGGTTAGTTACATATGATGAGAGCTTTTGGGCTGGGGTGAAGGAGTTGTGCACTATCACCGAACCTTTGGTAAAGGTTCTCCGCTTGGTTGACGGAGATAAGCTTGCAATGGGCTACCTATATGAGGCCATGGACAGGGCCAAAGAGTCCATTCATGCCTATTATGAGGACAAGGGAGATCAGGGGCAGGAGAGACAACAGATGATATGGGGGGTGATTGATGTGCAATTGAACCACACACTCCATCGCCCCATTCATGCTGCAGGGTTGTACCTCAACCCTGCATTTTCTTACTCATATGCCTTTAGATTTGATGGAGAGGTTATGTCTGGATTCTACGAATGTGTCCATAGGATGGTGTCTAGTGCAGATGATCGTACACAGCTCTCCCAAGAGTTGGAAGAGTATAAGAGAGGCACAGGATTATTTGGGTTTGATATAGCAGTAAATGAGTGGCGTGCTTTATCATTTAGCACTAGACCAGAGGGGCAAGCCATATTCAAGCTAGGTACATACCATCAGAGCTTTTGGGATGCGGTGAGGGAGGTTTGTGCCATCACTGAACCTTTGGTAAAGGTTCTCTACTTGGTTGATGGAGATAAGCCTGCAATGGGCTACCTATATGAGGCCATGGCTAGGGCCAAAGAGTCCATTCGTGCCTATTACGAGGACAAGGGAGATCAGGGGCAAGAGAGACAACAAATTATATGGGGGTTGATTGATGCGCGATGGAACCACACACTCCATCGCCCCATTCATGCTGCAGGGTTATACCTCAACCCTGCGTTTGCTTACTCCTATGGCTTTAGATTTGATGGAGAGGTTGTGTTTGGATTCTACGAGTGTGTCCAGAGGATGGTGCCGTCTTCAACTGATCGTGCAGAGCTTTCCCAAGAGTTGGAAGTGTATAAGAGAGCCACAAGATTACTTGGGTTTGATATGGCAGTAAATGACAGGACCAACCAGATGCCAAGTAAGCTTCACCTTGTTTCAAATTTCGTTTTCTTCTTCTAATTCTTTTTTTTAAATTTCATTGTCTTTTCTTATGTTTCTTTAATTTGTTGTAGATACCTGGTGGGAAAACTATGGTGGTTGCGTACCTATTCTACAGAGGCTTGCCACTCGAGTGCTCACCCAAACATGTAGCTCTTCCAGTTGCGAACGCAACTGGAGTGTATTTGAAAAAGTACACTCCAAAAAGCGCAACAGGTTAGAGAATTTTCAAAATTCATTATATAAATTATTGAATTCTAGTTTATAATTTTATCATTTATCAGTATGCCCCTTTGCCTTCTAATTTGTGCATTACAAATTATTAAATTTATAATTTAATATATAATTTTATGATCCTCCTACAGGTTGGAAACTCCACTCGCACCTTAATGATTTGGTCTACGTCCACTACAATCTCAGGTTGTGGATGAAGCAATTTGAGAAAAAAGTTGATGCGAAGGCCATTTCATTAGATGAGATCGACACCACTGCAGCTTGGAGGGCGGAGTGTGAGGAGCCTGTTATGGAGGTAGCCCCTGATTGGCTAGAGGATGATCATGATAGTGATCATGATGATGTTACAGAGGCTCCATATGAGGGTGATCCAGCTCCATAGGAGTTTCACACTGAATCTGGGAGTGTACCACAGTTAGAGACAAAGCCACAGTCAGGGTTAGAGGGAGATAGACCCGATAGTAGCACTGTTACTGGTAGAGGAGTAGCTGTAGGACTACCTCCTCGAGCTTCTTCTTCTTCTTCAGGATACCAGTTTCAGCCACCTTCAGTTTCTAGAGGACATCATTTTGCAGGGTCTTCTTCTAGAGGACATCACATATCAGTACGAGGCCCACAAGCCTCGAGAGCACCTAGTCCTAGAGGAAGGGCAAGGGTCGTTTCCACAACGATTACCTTTGCACGTAAAAGGGGTAGAGGGAATCGATAGTTTATTTACTTTATTTCACTGTAGATGACTCATGAGTCATGATGATGCTCATGAGATACATTTGTTATATTTTTTATGATTCAGTATTCACTATTCAGGAGTAGGACATGATCCATTTTGATGTGTGATGTATCTCTAGACATCTTATATATCTTATATATCGGTTTTCTTTCCATATTCATGTGGCAATGTGTTTATTTGATGTTATTGTTGCTTTAGATGTTTAAAAAATTGAAAAAAATGAATATTTTTGTGTTTTTTAAGTTTGCCGATTTTTTCCGATGTGCTGCCGAGATATCCTGAAACGATGTTTCCTGGACCCTGTTGATTTTGTCGTCGCGCCGATATTTGTAACATTGTTGAGAACATGACACCAGATACAAGCATACCTATCGTCATCCTAATTATAAGGGTCATTAACAAACTAACCAAAAACAAAATAAATATACAAGGTTAAGTAGAGATCCTACTCTATTCATGAGAAGTTCAAGTATGGAATCCTATCATCATAGAAGTCATTGCCAAACAAAATCACAAAAGATCAAATTAGGGTGGTCTGACCCTTACACAATTCGACAACTCTGCTCATCAATCAAAAGATCATATTGCCTTGTGTCCTCAACAATGATGAACGTAAGAATGAAGAATCTTGAGAAGGCATTACAAGCCAGAACGAAGACATAACTTTTGTATGCTTTGAGGACAAAGCATTTTTAAAAGGGGAAGGCAATGTAACATTCATAATAATAATAAATAACATTAAAATAATAATTATAATAAATAATAATGATAATAATAATAATTAATAATTAGTAGGGGGGGCAGGCATGGGAGGACCATTCTAGATCCCAATGGAAATCAAGAAGTGTACTATGAATAAGGGATAGGAAATGCAACAGACAACCAAGCAAAAGCGGCAAACCTTTACCAAGGCCTCTTACATGCTTGATTACTCAACATTCATTCCCTCATCATAATAGGGGACTCCTCCATAATGATCAAGTTGGCCCAAAGTCAATTACCACCCAAGGATGCTATATTGGGTCGTTGGATGACAAGAATAGCAAGAGAGGCAGGTCAAATTGCAAGGGTTCAATTTTACCAAGCCTTAAGACACCAGAATCAAGTAGCATATGTTAGGGCAAACAATGCCTCTGGGACCACAAAAGGAAAATTTTTTAAAAATGGGGTTATATCAATCACCCACATCCCCTAATGCATGCATTGTACAAGCTCTTAATTAACAAGTGGTGTCACAATTACACCAAGCACATGGAAAAGTACCATTGTTATAGATCGACGGATGATGAAATTCATTAGCACAAGCCTCATATACTCAGACCTAACTCCTCCTTGCCTTTAAAGATGGCCCTCATCAACTCCCATGAGCGTTATGGCACAATTCTTTCCCTCAACTGGCATGGTGTGCTGAAAGGGACGATAGCAATAGCAACAAGGTTCGCGTCCACAAATCCTGGCATGACCCTCTAGTCCACGGAAAACAAGATTTCAACAGGTATTCAAGAAGACCCCCTAGATATTTTTTTGAACTATGTCTGGCCCTTACAAGCTCTATGGTTCCTCCTTCCTGTGTCTCCTTGGAACAACGATCTAGGATACTCTAATTGTAAAACTGATAGCAATTACCCAGCTTCCTTGGCTGGGAATCGGATGGATGATGGAAGCCATCTCTGGTTCTAGGAGGAATTCATAGAATTATCTCCCATCATAAGTTACAGAGTAGGGCCAGAACGAAAGGTGAACTTTGCTTTCAAGCTTTGGATAGATTCTTAGTTCCTTGCCATTTGTGGAGACTCTCTATGGTATTGAATTACTTCGAGGGATGCTCGCTCCAGCAACGAGCACTATGGATTGCCCAATTTGCCTATGGATTGTCCAATTTGCAAAAGCAATATTCATAAAGAAATCTCAGAGATCACGAAAACCTTAAGGTGATACAAAGAGCAAATAAATAACAACAATTCTATAATGCTCTCAATCAACACCAAAATTCAAAGCATGGAGAATCGTAACTATGTACAGAGAGCAACCATTCAAGAAGTAATAGGTAATGCCATAACTCAATTGCAAGGTCTGGAAGCAAAGACGGCAGAATTTTGAAATCTTGTGAACAATCTGAACAAGGGATCACTCTCAGTAGTCTCTAACCACAGCGATTCAACAGAAGGAGGTCCAAGATACTAGCCAGAGGAAGCTACAATCCACCAAGCACAAGACAACATGGAAATTGATACCTCGCTCAATCAAGTAGAATCAATAAGTTAAACAAGCTTGCCCATGAAGAAATTTTACCATGTTTTGTAAAAGCTTTTTGTTATTAGGAGTTTTTTGTCGAATATACACTACCTGTAGTAGGAATTTTGATTTCACTTATGTGAAGGATGACTATAATAGACATAAAAAAAAAATTACTTTGGGATGTATGTGCTAAATATAATCTATATGCCAATGTATTTACTCATTGAACAGTTAGGCTACAATTTTTGTTAATACAAATGATAACTGTTATTGTGAAAAAAAATTAATAATTAGTGATTCATGATTAATGAAAGGACACATCTTATCTAAAAGATATGACCTATTGAAACGACATGACTTAACATTGTGACCAGTCAATGCTATAAGTACACCATCACATGGTCATTGTATCTCATCATCTCATATATTATACATTTATTATATATTTTTCCTTTATGGATTATAATATGTTGTCCCACTTAAATTGGATATTTAGCTATAGAATTTTGTTCGTATTCAGAAAAGGAAGATTGTTCGTCACATAATGGACGAGTTCTTCATATATGTCATCATTCATGGCCCTTCAAGTAAACAAGTGAGCATTATTTAGGTTCGAAAACTTAAATTTGGAAACTCATTTGAGGCTCAGGCTACTACAAAAACAAACGTTTTGTTAGAGCTACTCTTCATATCACCTTGCACCTAGTTGCTTATTGCTCTAGTAATCATATCTTAGGGAAGCCCCCCTTGAGTTAGATAAGATCCAACCAAAAGTGCTAAGAGGATTGATGTGGCGCTATTGGCCTTTCCTCTTGGTTCCCCTCGGCTAGCTTGCTTCTTCAGGACTTTAATCACACATGCTAGTTTGGGAGGTAACATGCACAATGCATCATATTCTAATATGTTGTTTATGCAATCAAATTCCAACCTGTATGAGAAACTCTTGGCAATACACTAGGGAGATATGAAAACAAGACTTGCACCTGCCTACTCTAGACTGGGCCCCATCAAAGTACATCCTCCAAGCTTTTTCGCCTTTGCCTTCAAGCTCATCTTGTCATTCTGGAGTTAATGAATGGACAAGAATAGCATAACCACCCAAATCTTCTTCTTCACATATTAACTCATTCATTGGATCCTTCTTTGACATGATATCTTACCAACGACTCCTTGTACAATGTAGCATACGTGCCTTCAGAAGTGGGAACAGTGGCATATGATAAATCCATTTGAATGTCACCACTAAGACTAGCAGCCCACTTCCTAGATAATAACATATCCCATGGGTTAGGTACATCAATCACAACCACATCCATTAACATGGATATATCTAGGTTTTCCGCCAACTTTCCTTGCAAATCTTTTATGAGACCACATGCTTTGACTTCTCTAGAATCATAGCACAAACATTCCTATATGGCCTAGTATTCTTTAACCCTAGCTAGTTCATAACCTTCAAAGTCATTACATTTGTAGAGGATCCCAAATCCATCATACAGTTTTGAAGTAGGATATCATTGATGACCAATGTTATGTAGAAAGAAGCATGTCCACCATTCCTCCCTCCCTGGTTTATCACTTGGAAGACGATTGGACAATCTTCATTAGTTTCTTCGTTTATGAGAAATTTTCTCAATTTCTCCTTTTGAGATTGAATCTTTGCTAATTCGGAAAGAGAAAAGGGAACCTTTATCTTAGACAATTCACTGACCAAATCAATATTCAAATCCACATCTGAAATGACCACTTGTTTACCTGACGTAGAACCCTTGGAATCTCTTTCAGATACCACAGGATGCTTATTCATTTGCACTCCTGATTGCAATTTCTATGTCCCGATGAGCTTTCTCCTTTGATAGACCTTATTGCTTCTTTCCCCAATTATCCACTTTATCTCTTCTTGGGATGGCATAGGACCACATATCCTTGTGAGTCTAATTGCCTCTATACTTTTCTCTTTAATCTGTTTCATCTGTTCACTGCTTACTCAAAAAGTCTTTCCTTGGATATGGCAAAGAAACTCCTCCACATAATTCAGATTATCAATATCACCCATGTCATCATTACTTGTATCCTCTTCTATTTGTGGTACAAGGCATGATGTCTCATCATGCAAATCCTAGCATTTTCTGCACAAAGGGAATTGCTTTTTATTTATCATGTTTGATTTATTTATGGGAACAGGAGGTCTCTCCTATTAGGTAACTCTCAATCGATCCCACCCTATATTTCTTCTCTAGAATTGATTCTACAATGTTCTTTCCAGTCCAAGAAACCTGTTATTTGTAATTGTCTATTGTTGATCTAGGGTAGTGGTAAGCTCCTTCAGGTTTTCATTCAAGGATATCATGGCATCAGGAGCAAGATATGCAGAGTTAAGAGTTCTTGGCTTTACTTCTGACTTAGATGTTGAAGCTCTAGAAGAACCGAAAAGATCCACCTTGCCAAAACTCGAGAAATTTGCTTCAATTTGGCGTGTTGTATCTTGGGTTGTTTTCAAAGTAGCCGGGGCCTTATCTCTCAAGTACAAGCCAAATGGACCATCAAACACTTTAGTGTAGTACAATAAAATTCAAAATTGCCTTGCTCTTAGGTTTGATATCCTAGGGTATCTTCGAAAATAATTTATGCAATCTAAGGTTGAAAACCCTTATAGTCTCATTCTCTTTCTTCTTGATTTCATTGAGCTCATTTATTAATAACCTACTATCCTTCTTCACCTCCCATTGTCTCTGAATGAGTCTCTGAAAGCACCCCAAGTTTTAATACTACCATCATCCAGACTTCTGAACCACATCCTGGCATCCTCATCAAACCACAGGGAAAATAACTCCATGACCACATCCTCCTGGTCATCTTCAATACCATGCTCTTCTAATGCATCTTGCAACTTATTAAGATGATCCATGGCTGTTATAACATTATTAGCTGAAAAGTTTGGAAGCCACTTACTGTATTTATCAGGCATGTCATGAGGAGCACCCTGGATAGCTCACATATCCAAAGATTAATAAAGGTTACCCTTCCATAAGCCCATGACTAGAGTAGGATATTGTTCTCCTGGATTAATGATTAACCCTCTTATATCTTGTATGATTGCAAGGTCTCTCTTGAAAGAAGTCTGGGAAAACTTGTTTAATCCTCTCCTATAGACTTTTTCTACATCAACAATCCTTGGAACAAGTCTTTGGATAGAACTCCTTTTGGAGTGTCACCTAGAGCTTCTCTTCTTGTGGAGTCTCCAAATGAGTTCTTAAAATATGACTTTGGTTCAAACTCAAAGCTAATCAATATGTTGAAGCACATCCTTCAAGGTTCAGGAAATGAACTTTATCCCCAGCAACAATGCCAAAATGGTACTTCTCAAACCTTTACATATAGTGTTAAAGTCCAAACTCAAACCTTTACATATAGGTGTTAAAGTCCAAACTCACATTGTGAAGACCCAAGAGCAACTCAGAGAGGTTATCCATTTTCACCTCAATAACCCTCTGCCACTCTTAAGGTTGGTTTTCTCTCCAACTCAGGAGGGGAGCCCTCTAAAGGCAAAAAGTCTATGTTTTGGTTACGGATTTCAAAGAGTTTATTAGACTTGATGCCAATCTGGATTAAGTGGTCTTCAATGATGTAATTCCCAGATTTATTTAGGTATAGTAAGCAACCCACTAAACAAGTGTTCAAGGGAGAAAATTGGGTTGAATCAAATCTGATTTAGTTGTAGTAAATTGATGCTGTAAATTACAGATTTGATTAAAGATAAACAAGCCTAACTAAAGTGTTAAACACTGGGATTTATAGGCTTTTGAGCAGATCTGAAATTTCTGAGTTTAATGCTTTTATTTCAGACCTACAGGACAAAAAAATAAAAGGATGATTTTATGGGTTTTTAAAGTGTTTAGAAGAAAAATTAGTGCCTGGTAATATGATGGACATATGGGGTCATAGGGTAGCAATTAAATTAGGACTCTTCTTGCAAAAGCATGAGGTTAATAACCGAATTAAGGATTTACAACCAGTAGGCTATATCATTTACTTTGGTAGATCAAGCAAAACACCATAGACTTCATATGTGAAAATGAAAACCACCGTAATATTTCATGTATTCCAAGCACTTTCTCTTGAACAAATGGTACTAAGTAATACATACATTCAAGCACAAGATGGGAAGGCCTAGAAGGAGAATCAATCATTAATAACAACTTCAAATCAAAACAAGATTAAACATTTTACCACTTTGAAGCCCATTCACATACAAGTCTCCATCAAGCAAATCATCTAAGTTATTCCCGCATCGAGATTCCAATACATGCTCAAAAATATCTCCAAATCACCAGTGCAAATATGTTAGTGTTTCTCCAAACCATCAACAACCATTATAAATGGAGAAGCCTTGCTTTTATAGGGTTCTAGGCTAAAAACTTTCATAATGAGCAAAGTCTTTTACCCTCATTCAAATGAATGGCCACAACAGACTGGGAGAAAATATTCAAATCTCAATCATACAGAGGCCTTTTGAGTGAAATGAAAAGTATACCCCACTGAAAAGGGTGTTCCAGACATATGGAACGATCAAATTTTCTCCACAATGCACAGATTTTGCCAAAAATGAACAGTAAGCTTGGATCTTGAATAAATAACAACAGGCGCTCTGGAGGTCCAAATCTAGAACCGAAAGAAGGGTTTTGTAATGCTTCCAATACTCAACACAGCTTTCTGGGCCTAATCACGAAAATAATGAGCAAGTCTTTCAAATGAGAACAAAAAAATTCATAATGGTCAGAAGCTACCTCAATCCACAAACAATAAGGGGGTTATGCTGACAAGCGCTTCACTACCATATTGGTAAATCACAAGTAGGCAACCAAGGAACTTACACCATAGAGAAATAACTCACACAGATCAAAGATAAAATAGCAAGATATACATGGTAAAACCCTCAAAGAGGAAAACATCCATGGAGCCATAGAAAAGTTGTATTATTGCTCAAGAAAGAATGGCTACATCCAGTGCAATACTCTACTCTCCATAATGCAACCTCACACTGGCATCTGGCCATCACTGACAAATGACCCTCCATGATCTTTAAATAGAGATTATGGACCAATGAGGTGAAATATCACAAATCAATTATCGTGAATACCAAGATTAGGAGTATCATCAAATGACCTATGCAGAAGATAGGAATGGTGACCGCTGGATCACTAAAGTACAAAAGCAGAAATGACTAGTAAATTAGACCAATTTGGGATTGTCTCTTGGCCTTTAACCATGTGTAGCATGCCATCTCCTAAAGAAATCGTCTCTCCTTGACTTTCATTATCATCCAAAGGGCAAACCACTCCATTATGTGTGTCATGTACCCATTGGCAAGTTCTATGTCTATATGGCATGCCCCTTGGATATATATTCAGCCATGGGTGAAGTAATAAAGAATTTATAATCTCTTTTCCTTTTCAATATCATTATTGCTATCATGTTCCTTTTCAACATAATTGCTTAAATGTCTTCAAGGCTTTAAATGATAAAAATCATACTTCTTTTTCTTGTCGTGCTTCTCATAATGACCGAGTGTTCCATGATAAAAACACTTTCCTTTGTTACCTAAGCTGAAGTTACCCTTCTTTGGATATTCATGCATGATGTTGCCTTGCCTTTGGAATCCTCTCTTGAATCATTCTTGGCCAAAAAGTTGTCTTCCTTTGCCCATATGCTTTGCTGTAAAGGCATGTTCAAAACTGCCTTCTTCGTCATAGAGCTTATTCCTTTACTCCTACAAGAGTACTTCTCCTAGCGGATCAAATGTCAAGGATATTTCTTTCACCAATAAGAAGACACTTTTGACAAACACTTAAAATGGCCAAGGCCCGAGACAAATTGCTAAGAGTTGTAGAGATAAGATTTTTGTTCTCTATCTTTTCAGCTAGAGTAATAAGTTGATCTCTTAGAGATATGAATTGTGACTAAATCACACATTTTACCATCTTCAAAATACACATTTGGTTTCTCAAATAGAAAGCCTTAATTCATTAGATATGTGATGCAAAGATTTCCGTGCATGCCAAGCATCTTGAGAGGCCTTTGCATCTTGCACATGTGGTATGAAGTCGTATAAAACTACTATACCAATGGTTGTAAGAGCTTCCCTATCTCTGTCATCATAAGCCTCTTGTTCGTCCACATTAGTTGGCCTCAACTCCTTTTCATCTATAGTGCGCCAAAGCTTTCTAACCATAAGAATGTTTCCAACTTTGAATTTCCAAACGACATAGCATTTGCCTTCAAACTTGCGCGAGTATGGCAGTATAGCACCTTGAACAGTACATGACATCTCTTCTAAGTATCTTCACCGAGCTTCCCACACTTTCTAGACAAGAATAAGCCTATAGCAACAGGCTTTGACGTCCTCAATGTGGAACATAACTATTCTTGGGCTGCTGACGGTGCTCTCCGACTGATTGTATCTGATTTTGACGCTTTCCAAATGTAAGAACTTATTGAAGCAAGAATTCCTTCAACATTATTGTCCAACTTTCCTCTCTACTTGCTAAGGAACACTATGAGTTCTTTATCTTGCAAAGTTTCCCCACACCGTAGGTCTGATGCTCAAAGAAAACTTCTTCTCTCCCTTGGACAAGGCTATTATCGCCTCTCAAGCAGAAGTTCACAACTGTTCCGATATCATGTTAAATTTCAAAGTAGCAATAGATGAAAGAAAGAGTACACACCGTGAAGGTTTTGGAACTGAATTGTCCCATCCATTTACAATGGCATCCTAACTAATGGTACTTCATACAAGTTGACTGTTGTGTGAATGTATTAATTCATCGAGATGGTATATACTAGATATACTCAATAAAGGCATGCCATATGCTATTGTGGCAAAATTGATGTAGAAACTAGAATACAAAATGGGAATTATTTCTCACCCCGGCTACTGTAGAGGATGCACCCATTTGGAAGAATCGGGCCTTTTATCACCTCAAGAAATAAAATAAAGGCATTATTTTTCATTGCAAGTAATCTTCGCCTGTAATAATGGAGATGCATTTCAGTGATGGTTGCCACTCAAAATACAAGTAAAAGGAAAACGATCCTTATCCTGCACTTGAACTAAAGTATCCATAAAATGGTGTCAGTGGTCATCCATCGACCAAACCCCCGTAAGAAAATCACTGACGGAATTTCAAGGCTTGGAACTGAATGTGAGTTGAGCTAGAAAGAAAACCCAAGAACACCCATTAACACGTTCACTGAATTACACTTGAAGTATAACTCAGAGTTTATTTCATTTCAAGGGGGGAAGGGAAATCACTTACAGTAATGAATTTGGATGGATCAGGAAGCCAAGGCTCCACAAGAGCTGCAGAGTGGATGATGACCTCACATCCATTGCAGGCCTCCAGAAGAGAAGCCAAGTCTGTGATATCTCCATAAGCAATCTCAAGTTGATCTTTGTTCGGTAGGTTGTCTAAAACACTGCTTCGCCTCACAAAGGCTCTGATTGAATGCCCTTCTCTACAAAGTGCATGGCATATACTTCCTCCCAAGTACCCCGATGCACCCGTTACGAGAACCTTCATTATTTACATAATGAATTGCTCCTCCGGTTCGACATTGCCTTTCATCCCACTAGCCAATTTGCCAAGTCGTCGCCAGCAAATCTCAATAATAAAATATTTCACAGGGATAGACTTCACAGCACGTGCTTCGGCTTAGGCTTAATGGTGAATCGGAAGTTCGAAGGAGGATATGGAAATTAATTCTTCCAATGGGGTACATCCTCTACACTAGCCGGGGTTCAAAATAATTCCCATTTTGTATTCAAGTAGCCCCGCGGTGAGAAATAATTCCCAGTTTGTATTCTAGTTGCGCGGAAGAGGCACATTCTACAGCAAGTGAGGGAATGTGTAACTTTTTCTGTGCTTATCCTAGAGATGATATGTGTCTTTTTTTTAAAAATAATAAAATATTATAAAAAATAATATGTCAATTATTTAAAACATTTACAACACATTTATATAGAAAATAACGAAGTTGCATATTCCCTGTCAAAAGAAGCTTTGGATGGTGATCATGGTGTCCTCCTTTGGGAAGAATGGGTGGATGAACAGAGGACTTCTTGTGGCTCTTTTACTTCTTTTTTCTCCGAAGTGTTTTAAGATGTTTTTCTATGTTTTGGATGGCCTGATATGGCTTTTTTGTTGTCTAGAAACGAACTGTATGTCTCTGCTAGCTACTTGATAGTGGATGATGAACTAGAAAATGATATGTATATGTATCAATTGATATGTATGAGCCCAGGTTTCATACTTGGCATGCTATGTACTTTTTTATTTCTTAGAAATAACAAAAGTGCGGTTTTTTCTCTAAAAAAACAAATATATATATATATATATATATAGATAGATAGATAGATATAGATATAGATATAGATATACAACGGCATGTATATAAAACTACACAAATTAGATAAATTAAAACACTTTCTCGACATTTGCACTCTAAAAAGGGGTTTGCTCCTCAAGAGATTCAATCCCTCTCGACGCTTGGTAGATCCCATTTTAAGATGGATCTATACTGGTTGCTATATCAATGGTGCCACAATAGCATATGGCATGCCTTATTGAGTATATCTAGTTCGTCAATAGGCCTCTTATTTTGGAAAATGGATAGAGGATGGAGGAATAAATGGCCACGTTGTGATTTCAATGTTCGTGTCAAGTGAGATCGATCATACGGACTTCCCCCTTCCTATGTTGGGTTGCAAGGCTTATTTCAATGGCTCACCACAGGACTAAGCGAGAATTTATGGTGCAGGTGCTTACATTGTTCTGGACTAGACTCGACTGTTTTATTTATGGATGAATTGTCGTATAGGAACCAACACCCGTGGAGAACTTATGGCTCTCTGGCTCGTACTTTTTTTCGCAAAGACTCGGCATCTTCCACTTCAGCATATTGCAGGGGATTCGAAGACCATTATCGATTGGGCAAAGGGACATGGCTCTCTTCAATCGTCGGCGCTGACCCCTTGGATGTCAGATGTAAACTCCATGCTTTTGGATTTCCCACAGGTGTCTATCTTACACATCTACCAGGATTTTAACTCACTTGCAGACTCCTTATCCAAGAGGGCCCTATCGACTACGGAGGGGTCTATTTTTTTTTAGTCCTAGAGTGGTGATCAGCTTACTACTTTGGGTTGCTTTCCGGTGTTTTTCCTCACTTAGGTTCTAGTTGTTTTTCATCCATTTTTTTTTTCGTTGGGGAGCTTTCTCTCCCTTGTCTTTCGTAGTTCCAAATTTTATATTTACACAGCTGCGGCATGTAATTTTTTTTTGTCTCTTGTCAACTCCTCCAGGTTTGGGATGTGATGACCCTATTTTGTGGTTTGGCCATATGTGCTTGATTGTTGGTGTATACTTGTGGTTTTCATTGGAGATATGCACTTTGTCTCTGAGGGAGCATTTGGTGATTGGATTATTGGGATTTCTAAGAAGTGATTCTCTTAGATGTAAGTGTTATTTCTTCACATATACCTTTTTATAATAAAAGTATAGTTACTTTTCTGTCTAAAAAAAATGTTCATGTCAAGTGAATATTGAATATTAAATAACATGTTGTTGGTATCTAGTTCGTTGATAAGCCTCTTATTTTGGAAAATGGGTAGAGGGTGGAGGAATAAATGGCCAAGTTGTGATTTCACTGTTTGTGTCAAGTGGATATTGAATATTAAATAACATGTTGTTGGATCTCAGCTTAATGGTTTATAAGTTTTATAGAGAATATGGAAATTAATAATAAAATAAATGAATATCAAATAAAGAGATGATTGTAACATTTATTATATAATAATAATAATAATAATTTAATTTTAAAGATATAGTCAAGGTAGACATCAAATTGGTGTATGAGGCCATGTTCTTTGTGAATCAAGGGATGTTAAAGTCTACAAAGGCGTACATGCCCTACTCCCTTTGGATTTGAACCTTGACCTCCTAGGAGGAAATACATATTCTTAACCTTTAGGCTCACTCAAGTGGTATTTTCAAATCAGGCTAGGTTGGACGACGGTCATCCCACACCAGAAGATACTCTAAGTCGACCAACATAGGGACCCCACCCAAGTTTGAAACTCGTTTAGCCTACTTAACATGGTCTATGGGTGCATGCTTCAAGCCAGGGGTTGTTGTGGCAACAGTTGGATTAGTTCCCTGGTGGCGCGAGTGACAAGCCCCTCAGTTACCAATCCCCTTATATTATATATATATATATATATATATATATATATATATGTATGTATGTATAATCTTGCCATCAATATAATAAAAGTATAGCTTTATACAGTGTCTTAAAATACAAGAAAAATCACTCTATTATTATTATATTATTATGATGATGTTGATTGTTAATTTTAATTTATCAAACTTATAAATTTAAATTAATTAGATTGATTGATTAAGTTGTTTTTATGATAAATAATTTGGAAATTAGTTTTTTGTGTTTTTTTTAGGTTAATAAACTTTTAAGTTTAATTTTATTATAAATATTTTGAAAATAGAATTAATGTTTTTATAGGTTAGATCATGTTTTTCATTCTCTACGTTATTTCATTCACATTACCAATTTTACAAATTCGTTCATGCCAAGCCTTTTAGTTATTGTCCAACACCCTCTATCAATATGGAGCTCATGATAAATTTTTCTTTTCTTTGCAATATTTATTTTCTTTCTTAAGTTGGCAACATGGAAAGATAATTTTGATCTCCTAACTTGGAGCTAATGTTTTCTTTGTTGTAATTCGTATTTTTCTTAATCTCTACCTTTGTATCACTCCAAATTTTTTGAAATTAATTATGATAGTGTTTTTTATAGTGTATGTCTATTTATTTATTGGAGGTGTCATCCTCAATTATTCCCAACCGTTTAACCAAGATATTGCATCTTCAATTCAACCTCTTTCAAGCCTTCAGTGATGTTTACTCATGTTTGAAACAATGATAAGAAGTTTATTATTCTTCATGCTAATTAGCTTGTGCTTCTACATTAAGTACATAACCATGACCTTATTCTCAATGGGAGGAAAATCAACTTTTAAAAGGGAATAGGATAAGGGGTGCAACACTTAATTTTAAGGTTATTTATTAGAAATGTTTTTGGATTTGCTCAGTTTTCCTCAAAGTTTTCCTAGAAATACTACAGGCCTAAAGTAGACTTTCCAGCCTCCATTAATTATTTTCTCAACACAATAGTTCCAATTTAGCTTGTGATGAAAATCAATTTTGAGATGCTTATAAAAATGGACTTTTCCCAAATTCTTATTATTAATCAAAATCAAGATATGTGATTTTTTTTCGATTTATTGATCATTACCTCAGTTTATCTATATTTGCAAACATCCCAAAGTTATTTTAGAAAACTTTATGAATTTTTAAGTTGCTTATCAAGAGATTAGAGGGGCACCTTGCTAGAGACAATATCATCTACAAAGAGAAGGAGGATGTCGATTAATCCTATCGATGTCACACCAACACAACCTACTTCTTCTAGCCAATTCTCTAAATTATCAACATAAATATAAAAAATAGTAGACGATCTAGGACAATCTTTCTTAATTCTTGTAATAATTGATTTTCTCTAACCATCCTATGTTCTTTCTAAACTTGGAAATATCTCTTTGTTAAAAATTCGACCTAAAAGGAACTCAAATAGCTTCTAGCCTCTTTAATATGTTATTTTTAGGAATTGTGCCAAAAAAAATCTGAAGTCAACAAAACAACAAAGGAGATTAACCTCGTATTCCAATAATATTTGACTATAATTCTAAGAATCACTAGATTGTTAAAGTCAAATGATAACTTTAGAAACCAACTTTCATCTTAACTCTCTTATCATAACTCTAAAATCATGAACTAATCCTCGTCTTCAATATTAATAAATATAATTTATTCATCAAAAACTTGTCACTATGAAGAATTGTTTTCATTGACTTTTACTTTTTTAAATAAATATGATTGGTTAACTATATTTTTTACCAAACAAATCCCTTTTAATTAAAATGAATGTTTTATTAATAATAATACAACACCATCATCCTTATTATTACTTTGCATTATTATTTTTCAATAGAAAAAAAAAATTACAACTTGTTATTCATCGTATGGAGAATTAAAGTTACAAAGAAACTATGCAAAAAAAACCCTCTAAAAACACCCTCTCTCAATATGGAGCTCATGATAATTTTTTTCTTTTCTTTGCAATATTTATTTTCTTTCTTAAGTTGGCAATATGGAAAGATCATTTTGATCTCCTAACTTGGAGCTAATGTTTTCTTTGTTGTAATTCATATTTTTCTTAATCTCTACCTTTGTATCACTCCAAAAATTTTGAAATTAATTATGATAGTGTTTTATAGTATATGTCTATTTATTTATTGGAGGTGTCATCGTCAATTATTCCCATTTGTTTAACCAAGATACTACATCTTCAATTCAACCTCTTTCAAACCTTCAATGATGTTTACTCATGTTTGAAACAATGATAAGAAGTTTATTATTCTTCATGTTAATTAGCTTGTGCTTCTACATTAAGTACCTAACCGTGACCTTATTCTCAATGGGAGGAAAATCAACTTTTAAAAGGGGAATAGGATAAGGGGTGCAACACTTAATTTTAAGGTTATTTATTAGAAATGTTTTTGGATTTGTTCAGTTTTCCTCAAAGTTTTCCTAGAAATCCACAGGCCCAAAGTAGGCTTTCCAATCTCCATTAATTATTTTCTCAACACAATAGTTCCAATTTAGCTTATGATGAAAATCAATTTTGAGATGCTTATAAAAGTGGACTTTTTCCAAATTCTTATTATTAAACAAAATCAAGATATGTGATTTTTTTTTCGATTTATTGATCATTACCTCCGTTTATCGATATTTGCAAACATCCCAAAGTTATTATAGAGAACTTTATGAATTTTTAAGTTGCTTATCAAAAGATTAGAGGGGCACCTTGCGAGAGACAATATCATCTACATAGAGAAGGAGGATGTCGATTAATCCTATCGATGTCATACCAACACAACCTACTTCTTCTAGCCAATCTCTAAATTATCAATATAAATATAAAAAATAGTAGACGATCTAGGACAATCTTTCTTAACTCTTGTAATAATTGATTTTCTCTAACCATCCTATGTTCTTTCTAAACTTGGAAATAACTCTTTGTTAAAGATTCGACCTAAAAGGAACTCAAATAGCTTCTAGCCTCTTTAATATGTTATTTTTAGGAATTGTGCCAAAAAAAAATTGAAGTCAACAAAACAACAAAGGAGATTAACCTCGTATTCCAATAATATTTGACTGTAATTCTAAGAATCACTAGATTGTTAAAGTCAAATGATAACTTTAGAAACCAACTTTCATCTTAACTCTCTTATCATAACTCTAAAATCATGAACTAATCATCTTCTTCAATATTAATCCATATAATTTATTCATCAAAAACTTGTCACTATGAAGAATTGTTTTCGTTGACTTTTACTTTTTTAAATAAATATGATTGGTTAACTATATTTTTTACCAAACAAAACCCTTTTAATTAAAATGAATGTTTTATTAACAATAATACAAGACCATCATCCTTATTATTACTTTGCATTATTATTTTTCAATAGAAAAAAAAATTACAACTTGTTATCGTATTGAGAATTAAAGTTACAAAGAAACTATGCAAAAAAAAAACCTCTCTCAATATGGAGCTTATGATAATTTTTTCTTTTCTTTGCAATATTTATTTTCTTTCTTAAGTTGTCAATATGGAAAGATCATTTTGATCACCTAACTTGGAGCTAATGTTTTCTTTGTTGTAATTCATATTTTTCTTAATCTCTACCTTTGTATCACTCCAAAAATTTTGAAATTAATTATGATAGTGTTTTTTATAGTATATGTCTATTTATTTATTGGAGGTGTCATCCTCAATTATTCCCATTTGTTTAACCAAGATACTACATCTTCAATTCAACCTCTTTCAAGCCTTCAATGATGTTTACTCATGTTTGAAACAATGATAAGAAGTTTATTATTCTTCATGTTAATTAGCTTGTGCTTCTACATTAAGTACCTAACCCTGACCTTATTCTCAATGGGAGGAAAATCAACTTTTAAAAGGGGAATAGGATAAGGGGTGCAACACTTAATTTTAAGGTTATTTATTAGAAATGTTTTTGGATTTGTTCAGTTTTCCTCAAAGTTTTCCTAGAAATCCACAGGCCCAAAGTAGGCTTTCCAATCTCCATTAATTATTTTCTCAACACAATAGTTCCAATTTAGCTTATGATGAAAATCAATTTTGAGATGCTTATAAAAATGGACTTTTTCCAAATTCTTATTATTAAACAAAATCAAGATATGTGATTTTTTTTCGATTTATTGATCATTACCTCAGTTTATCGATATTTGCAAACATCCCAAAGTTATTATAGAGAACTTTATGAATTTTTAAGTTGCTTATCAAAAGATTAGAGAGGCACCTTGCGAGAGACAATATCATCTACATAGAGAAGGAGGATGTTGATTGATCATATCGATGTCATACCAACACAACCTACTTCTTCTAGCCAATCTCTAAATTATCAATATAAATATAAAAAATAGTAGACGATCTAGGACAATCTTTCTTAACTCTTGTAATAATTGATTTTCTCTAACCATCCTATGTTCTTTCTAAACTTGGAAATAACTCTTTGTTGAAGATTCGACGTAAAAGGAACTCAAATAGCTTCTAGCCTCTTTAATATGTTTTTTTTTTTTTTTTTTTTTGACTGAAACATTATGGAAGATTATATTAGAATCCGCAAAACAGCTGCAGAGTACTTTAACAATTTTTCTGACTTGCTTTGTTGAGTGGGAATTTTTGTCCCCCGGATCGAGAGCATTCTATGATACCACACATCTTTGTTACTGTAATACAATAGACAGAATACTGGGTATAAGTGAAGGCGCAGCTTCCCAAAGACAGAGAAGATGCCAAGTCCAGTGCTTTGATCGTTGTTATTCCAAATTTTCAATGATCTTGGAGACATCTTTAAAACTGACCTGAACATCCTCTTGGATTTCCTCCAACGCGGCCAAATGATCTTCTCTAATCTTCTGGAGGTCTTTGCTGAGCATCTTCCATTTCTTTTCTCCAGCCACCATGGTCTCCAGAAGACTCTGGCCTTGACTATTTGCTTGTCTTTTGGATTTTTCCACAGCGTGCTCCAGTGAACCCATCCATTCTTCAGCAAGGGAGAAGTTGAAGGAGATCCTAACGCAACCATATGTTCAGCAAGCCTTCCCCCAAAAGTCTTTAGAAAATAGCTTAGTTGGTGGACAGAGTGATCGGGTCTCTGGATACTCCCCAGAAAACGAGCCTTCAGGAACTCCAACCCACTTCTCTGGTTACTTCGTGGATAAGGTATAGGCACATGATTTATAAGGAATCTCCATCGCGTCTGAAGGTCACGGGTGTCATTGTAATCAAAGGGATTTTGCATTGATACTTCCCCAGAATCGCCAGTTGAGGATACTCCAGGGAACAGTTGAATACTGCAAGTAGATAAAGCTTGCCCCAATCTGATATTGAGGCCGCACCCTTTAGGGGATGTCACATCTGGTGGTATCTCCATTAATCTGTAAAGAACCTCTGCTCAGGAGGCAAGCTATGTTGGCTTCACTATCTGCCAATGTATTCAAATCACGCAGCACATGGAAGAATTGTATGGACTCAAATCTTTTCGTTAGAAGTTGAATTTTGTGGAACATCAGAGCTAGATTGAGTTGAGAGGGAACCTTCTTATTTATCAGAGCATGAATTAGAAGACGAGAGTCTCCGAAGACCACCAGCTTAGCAATACCTTTGGACTGGGCGATTTTAAGACCCTGCCAAAGCCCACAGAACTCGGCTTTATTGTTGGATTCAGTGCCGATACCCCAGGCGTACTTACTTTCAATTGTTCCTTCCTTAGAGATAATTACTCCACCACATCCAGCCAATCCCGGATTTCCCTTAGAAGCCCCATCGAAGAAGAGGCAGATTTCTTTCAGAGAATCTTTCCATTTAGTGAAGATGTTCTCATCCAATCTGATTTCCCATTCTTCAGTTTTATAATGATTCTTCCAGCTTCGAAGTTTATGGTTTGGCATAAGCTGGTCTAACCACTTGGATTCTGCTGGGAGGAGCTGTGCTTTGTTTGCTAGGGGTATGCTGTGTTCAATAGCTTCCATTAATATTGCTTTAGCTTTCATTGCTATTCTAGCAGGGAGGAGTTCTTTTCCCCTAAAAATTCTGCTGTTCCTCTCAATCCATATATTCCAACAAATGGCTTTTGGCATCCATCTCCAAATAGTTTGCAGCAGATCTTTCTTGGATAGTCTGAATGGGGAGATCTGCATCCATTCAGTGAAGATTTCCTGGGTAGTGCTCGGCAAAATGAGATCCGGAATAGCTAAAGCTTCTCTCCAAACTTCTCTGGCGTAAGGACATTCTATTATTAGATGATCCATGGTTTCATTGTAATTTTTGCAGAGAGGACATCGGGATGGACCTTCCATGCCTCTTTTCTTCAAATTTTCTCCGGTGAGGATGCTTTTATGGGCTAACAGCCAGCAGAACATGTCGATTTTGGGAATGAAGGATTTAGTCCACAGGAAATTCCAGATTGCTGGATTGGTTGCAGCAGTGGGGACAGAGTTCAAGAGCTTATATCCTTCTGAAGCAGTATACTTTCCTGAGATATGCCCCCATCCTCTTTTGTCGCTGGAGTATTCTTTTAGAGGAGATTTGCCTTGAAGTAGGATGATTAAAACATCTGCTTCGGATTCAAGTTCTGTAGGGATGTTTCCAAAGTCCCATCCGTCCCAATAACTGTCCTTCCACTTGGAGAGGTCCCATAAGGAGGTGACACCTTTATCTATTAGCCATCTCTTGATATTATCCACTTCCCTGATCTGCCCCAATGGAGTTCCTCCCAGTATGGAGTCCTCCCAGACTTTAATTTTTTTCCCACTTCCAGGAATCCAGAAGAGGTTCCCTTTGAAGAGGTCAAGGGCCTTGAAGCAGATTTCAAAGATCGGAGATCCAGCTCTGTTCGGTGGAGGGGTGTCCAGACATCTCTTTCTTGCTCCTGGAAAATATTTTTTCCGAATAACTTTTTTGCTCCAGCTCTCTTTCCCAGTTATCAGCTGCCAAAGTAATTTAGCTCCCAAAGCTAGATTTTGTTTTGAAAGACTCCTTACCTGTAGCCCTCCTTCATTCCTCGGTTTTTGAATTTTTTCCCAGCTTATAAGATGCATCTTCTTTTCATTCCCTTTCCCACCTTCCCATATGAATTTTTTAAGCAGGCTTTCAATTTTTCGAATAACCACTCCAGGGGCAAGTAGGATAGAAGACTGATAAATTGGCATACTGTTTAAGACAGATTTGAGAAGGGTGGTTTTCCCAGCGAGGTTGAGCCAATTGGCATTCCAATTTTTTATTTTTCCTTTGATTTTTTCCAGAATGTTACCCCATTTTGCTGTTTTGATTTTGGATTTGGATATGGGAATTCCCAGATAAGTGAAGTCATCCCAATCCATAGTTCCTTCCATACCCAGATTTCTGGCTATCTCTCCTAGCTCTCTAGCCGAACAGTTCCAGCTGAAGATTTTGCTCTTATGTAAGTTGATTTTGCTTCCGGAAACCTCCTTATAAAGTTCCAGCTCATTTCTGAAGTAGTCTGCTGAGTAGATACTTGCTCCTCCCAACAGCAAGGTGTCGTCAGCAAATTGTGCGTGGTTTATGTCCCTAACAGAATTCGCCATCCACAGTCCAGGAAGAGTGTGTATTTCTTGACAGAAGTTGAGCTGAAGGCTAAGCACAGAAGCTTGAATTGCATAGAGGAGCGGGGACAGTGGGCAGCCTTGCCTTAGTCCTCTAGAGGCTTTGAAGCGGCCATTGACCAAGGGCGCTATCCAAGGCCCACTCACACAACCTTTGACCCAGCTAATAAAGGAATTGGAGAATCCAAACTTTCCCATCACTGTAAACAGAAAATCATGCCTAACTCGATCAAAAGCATTCGCTAAATCGAGTTTAATGACCATACCTTTCTCTTTGCGTCGGCAGCTGGAGTGGATTGCTTCTTGGACAAGAATGATGTTATCCAGGATTCTTCTTCCTTTAATGAATCCTCCTTGATTTTCAGGGATAATTCTAGGCAGCATTCTTTTAATTCTGGAGGCTATAATTTTGGTTATCAGCTTGTACCCCGTGTTGCAAAGTGAGATCGGCCTGAAACGATTGAAGGTTGAGGCTCCTTTTTCTTTCGGGATAAGGGCAAGGAACGAGGAGTTTGTGCTACCTCCTATAAAATTTTTTTCTTGGGAGTACCGAATCATCTTTAGAAGATCTCTCTTGATGATTGACCAGCAGCAGGTGAAGAACCGAGCTGTAAACCCATCAGGCCCAGGGGCGCTATCAGATTTCATTGACTCAAGAACAGACTTTAGCTCGGTCATGGTTACAGGGGCAGCAAGGATCCGGTTCTCTTCAGGAGTGATGAGTGACGGAATGAGGTCCAATGGATAAGAAGTGGGATCAATCTGAGGATCTACAGGGGCTGTGAAAAGGTCTTTAAAGGTAGAAAAGGCAGCCTGTTTAATATCTTCAATGTCATCCAGCAGAGCTCCTTGGAAGTTTATTTCGGTGACCGCTTTATAATTTTTTCGAGATTCAGCTTGCTTGTGAAAATACTTGGTGTTTTTATCCCCACTTTGGAGCCAAAGGCTACGGGATTTTTGTCTCCAGTACTCCTCTTCTAATCTGCAGGCAGAGTAGAATTCTTTCTGTTGGACCCCTTCCTTGATGAGGAGACTCTCAGAGATAGGGCTGTCTTCCATAATGGTTTGATGGGACTCCAGGGCAGATTGAGCTTTTTCCCTACTTGTAACGGGTGAGGTGATTAGTCTCGCCCAGCTTTTTAGATCATGCTTCAGCCTTTTAATTTTGCCTTCCCAGATGAAGGAGGGCGATCCTCTTAAAGGAATACTCCAGGACTTGGTAACAATATGCATGAAATCCTCTTGAAGGATCCAAAGGGGACTGAACCGGAAGGGAATGGGACCCAAATCTCTGCCAAAGGACAACTCCAGCAAAATGGGATTATGATCAGAGGTACAATGAGGAAGGATTTTGGAGGAGGCAAGCAAACCAAGGTTTAGGAAAGATGAATGGACAAGAAACCTGTCGAGACGAGCTGCAATATGACCAGGCCCAATCCTCTTATTGGACCAAGTAAATTTACCTTTGGCCGGTTTGACATCAATTAGATCCCAGTCAAGGATAATATCCTCCACCCATTCCCTCGACGGGTCTCTGACAGGGGAGCCACCTTTTTTCTCATTGGAGTCTAAGGTGACATTCAGATCCCCTGCAACTATGATGTTCTCAAGCTGCTGTAAATTGAGGTAGCTTACAATCATATCCCAACAATCTTTTTTTTCAGAAATTGATACAGGCACATATAAATTAAAGAGGCTTACCTTGCGTCCTGTGAGTTTATGGACGAGTTTAGTGAACACCCAGTGCATGGTGCGTTTTTCAGCTTCAAGATCATAGATTGTGGGATCCCAAAAGGTGGCAACTCCTCCAGAAGCTCCTCTTGAATTGATGGCGATCCCTTGGCCTTTCTTCCAAAATTTTTTCCCCGCCTGGAGGAGATCGACTTCCTCCATCTTAGTCTCCTGGACTAGTAGAATCTCAGGTTTATATATTCTGACCATGTCTTTCAGTGCATCTTCTTTTAATGCAGATCCTAATCCTCTACAATTCCAGGATATGTAACGCATTAATTACTTTTGGAGGGGTTGGCCCCTTTAGAGGCCGGCATTCCATTCTTTGATCTGGTATTCATCATTCCTTTAAGTGTTTTTTGGGAGCCTTCCAGAACAGCTAGATAAGTTGCTTCATCACGTTTCTTCTTTTTCGATTTCCTACCTCTTGGGTTTTTTAGAGGGGCTGCATGCAAGCTACTCGATGAATCGCCTTCATCAGAGTCTTCCCCAGGATCCGTTTCTAGAAGTGACATTCCTTCATTAGCTTCTTTGGAATATGTACCTGCTGCCGAAGGTTCCATTGGATCTGCTCTAGGGATCTCCCCTGGTTCCAATGGGACATCAGCCTGGTTTTCTACTTCTTTACTGTTGGTCAGATGATCGATTTGGATCTCTTCAATACTCGCTGAGACATGGCTTTTTTCATTGTGTTCGCTGGCTTTCTTAGGATCTTCAACAAACTGTGTGACAGTTGGGTTAGCTTTGGTGGAGTCCTGATGCATCTTAGTTGAGGTTGACTGCTGGTTATTTTGCATGTTCCCTGAGATCTTTTTCCCCTGGGGTTTCCCTTTCTTTACCTTCTGCCATCCTTCTCCTTCTTCTACTGTCAGGTTTTTGGGGCAATTCCTCTGGAAATGGCCATGCTCATGGCAAAGACGGCAATTGAATGGAAGCTGTTCGTAATCCAGCTTTTGATAATGGTGCCACGATCCGACTTTTAGCTTTACTGCCTCCGGTAATCCTGCTTCTAGGTCTACTTCAACACATATTCTGGCGCATGTGTACTGTCCTTTGTTCTCCGCTTTGTCAATGTATCTCCCCAGCGTATTACCCACTTTTTCCAGAGTTTGTATGTTCCAGCAATGAACTGGAAGATTTGGAAGTCTCACCCAGACTGGAACTTCCTTCGGGACGTCAATTTCAGGATCGAAATCTGGATTCCAGCGGTTCAGATAGAGCCCTTGGCTTCCCATGAAATAAGGTCCACTTCTGAATATGAGATCTCGGTCCTCCTTGGCAATGAATTCGAAAATGAAGAATCCCCGGCCAACAGGATAGCAGGTGACACTGTTTTTTATCTGAGGCCTCCAATTCCTTTGGATCCAGTCATCAGTGGTTTTTGCAGAGGGCCAGAGACCCATGAACTGGCCTACTAAACCTCGCTCAGCTAATGCCAGGGCGATTTTGATGGGTTGTTCTATCGGTAGGTCGATCTCTGGCACGGCTTCAAGCTTTTTTATGAACTTCGGGATAGCAGGTGCCAGTTGCTTCATCCCAGACGGCGTTAGCAGATTATTGAAGGCCTCTACGGCAGAGATCTGAGCAAAGGGAGGGGGAAGCCCTCCCCCAGGCGTGGCCATGGGGCGACTGCCTGGAGAATGTCGAGCAGAGAACCCTAGAACGGCAGCTAAAACGCAGCGCGAGCCCTAAAGACGAGCTCGAGATCTTTTTTCCCTTCTGGCTCTTTTGCTAGCCTCTTTAATATGTTATTTTTAGGAATTGTGCCAAAAAAAAATTGAAGTCAACAAAACAACAAAGGAGATTAACCTCGTATTCCAATAATATTTTACTGTAATTCTAAGAATCACTAGATTGTTAAAGTCAAATGATAACTTTAGAAACCAACTTTCATCTTAACTCTCTTATCATAACTCTAAAATCATGAACTAATCATCTTCTTCAATATTAATCTATATAATTTATTCATCAAAAACTTGTCACTATGAAGAATTGTTTTCGTTGACTTTTACTTTTTTAAATAAATATGATTGGTTAACTATATTTTTTACCAAACAAATCCCTTTTAATTAAAATGAATGTTTTATTAACAATAATACAAGACCATCATCCTTATTATTATTTTTCAATCAAGACCATGTTTGAAACAATGATAAGAAGTTTACTATTCTTCATGCTAATTAGCGTGTGCTTCTACATTAAGTACCTAACCATGACCTTATTCTCAATGGGAGGAAAATCAACTTTTAAAAGGGGAATAGGATAAGGGGTGCAACACTTAATTTTAAGGTTATTTATTAGAAATGTTTTTGGATTTGTTCAGTTTTCCTCAAAGTTTTCCTAGAAATCCACAAGCCCAAAGTAGACTTTCCAATCTCCATTAATTATTTTCTCAACACAATAGTTCCAATTTAGCTTATGATGAAAATCAATTTTGAGATGCTTATAAAAATGGACTTTTTCCAAATTCTTATTATTAAACAAAATCAAGATATGTGATTTTGTCGATTTATTGCTCATTACCTCAATTTATCTATATTTGCATACATCCCAAAGTTATTATAGAAAACTTTATGAATTTTTAAGTTGCTTATCAAAAGATTAGAGGGGCACCTTGCTAGAGACAATATCATCTACATAGAGAAGGAGGATGTCGATTAATCCTATCGATGTCATACCAACACAACCTACTTCTTCTAACTAATTCTCTAAATTATCAATATAAATATAAAAAATAGTGGACGATCTAGGACAATCTTTCTTAACTCTTGTAATAATTGATTTTATCTAACCATCCCATGTTCTTTCTAAACTTGGAAATAACTCTTTGTTAAAGATTTGACCTAAAAGGAACTCAAATAGCTTCTGGCCTCTTTAATATGTTATTTTTATTAATTGTGCCAAAAAAAAATTGAAGTCAACAAAACAACAAAGGAGATTAACCTCGTATTCCAATAATATTTTACTGTAATTCTAAGAATCACTAGATTGTTAAAGTAAAATGATAACTTTAGAAACCAACTTTCATCTTAACTCTCTTATCATAACTCTAAAATCATGAACTAATCATCTTCTTCAATATTAATCCATATAATTTATTCATCAAAAACTTGTCACTATGAAGAATTGTTTTCGTTGACTTTTACTTTTTTAAATAAATATGATTGGTTAACTATATTTTTTACCAAACCGAATCCCTTTTAATTAAAATGATGTTTGATTAATAATAATACAACACCATCATCCTTATTATTACTTTGCATTATTATTGTTCAATAGAAAGAAAAAAATTACAACTTGTTATTCATCGTATTGAGAATTAAAGTCACAAAGAAACTATGCAAAAAAAGCCCTCTAAAAACACCCTCTCTCAATATGATGCTCATGATAATTTTTCTTTTCTTTGCAATATTTATTTTCTTTCTTAAGTTGTCAATATGGAAAGATATTTTTGATCTCTTAACTTGGAGCTAATGTTTTCTTTATTGTAATTCATATTTTTCTTAATCTCTACCTTTGTATCACTCCAAATTTTTTGAAATTAATTATGATAGTGTTTTTATAGTATATGTCTATTTATTTATTGGAGGTGTCATCCTCAATTATTCCCAACTATTTAACCAAGATACTACATCTTCAATTCAACCTCTTTCAAGCCTTCAATGATGTTTACTCATGTTTGAAACAATGATAAGAAGTTTATTATTCTTCATGCTAATTAGCTTGTGCTTCTACATTAAGTACCTAACCATGACCTTATTTTCAATGGGAGGAAAATCAACTTTTAAAAGGGGAATAGGATAAGGGGTGCAACACTTAATTTTAAGGTTATTTATTAGAAATGTTTTTGGATTTGTTCGGTTTTCCTCAAAGTTTTCCTAGAAATCCACAAGCCCAAAGTAGGTTTTCCAACCTCCATTAATTATTTTCTCATCACAATAGTTCCAATTTAGCTTTTGATGAAAATCAATTTTGAGATGCTTATAAAAATGGACTTTATCCAAATTCTTATTATTAAACAAAATCAAGATATGTGATTTTTTTTCGATTTATTGATCATTACCTTAGTTTATCTATATTTGCAAACATCCCAAGGTTATTATAGAAAACTTTATGAATTTTTAAGTTGCTTGTCAAAAGATTAGAGGGGCACCTTGCTAGAGGCAATATCATCTACATAGAGAAGGAGGATGTCGATTAATCCTATCGATGTCATACCAACACAACATACTAATTAGAGAGATTTTGAGGTCAAAAATGGCCTCCTAAGAGATGTACTAAAAAATATGAGATATATATATATATATATATATTTTTTTTTTTTTTTTTTGTTTTAATAGAAACGGTTAAGAATATTTTATAAAAATAAAAAATAAAAACAAAGATTACAGAGTTTTGAAGACAGACTGATCCCAAGAGAGGACTACGTCCATGACTCCTTGTTCATCTTCAACTAGTCTATACTTATCTTGATACTTTCCTATTCTATGGAGACTGTATCTCCTTACAAACTGCCTAAGAAGGAATTACAGAAAGAAAATTTATGGGCTACATCTACTACTAGCAAGACCAAAATTGTCGTTGTCCTACTTCTTACATACACCTCGATACAATCCAGAGATTAACGATTTGAATTTTGTTGGCTTCTTGTTTTTCTTGGAGAAATTAAATTTTCTTTTGGCTTCAAAGAGGGTGAAGCTCCGTTTTTTTTTTTGCTGACTTTGGTCCAATCTGATGGCTCGACATAGGCTTCGAGAATGGGCACTGCATCTTCGGGTGCATCCCGTGGAGCTGGACTTTTCGGGTCCATCTGTTGGATTGCACTATCTCGTGGAGTTGTAGGTGGATTCTTGTCGATGGCTGGGATCCTTTGTTCTTCTAGAGTGTCCTCTTTTTTAGCCTGAGGAGATTCCTTAGCTTGTGATGGAGCCTCTTCAGATAGATCTTCATTTCTTCTTATTGTATAATGCTCAAAATTTGCTCCATCCCACCAAGTAGATTTGCGATGAAGATTTTTGGATTTGGGGATCTGAGAGGCTTTTGGACAATCTTTGACAAGATGTCCAGTTGCAAAGCAAGATCTGCATCTGAACATCACATTTTCATAATCTAGCTTTTCCACCCACACATAATCCTTGCTAGTCAAATGGATCTCAGCAGGAAAGCCATTGTTGAAATCCATTTCCACACAGATGCGAGCAAAGGTAGTTTTAATGTAATCCTTTGTTTCTGGACTTCGATCGTAGAAGGAGCCCAATGGATTGCGCTTCAAGCGAGGCAGAGTTCCAGAGATGCAAGGACAAATTTGGAAGTCGTACCCAAACTGGAGCATATGAGATCTGGTCAGTAGTTGGGTCAAAAAGAGGGCTCCAGGGTTTCATAAAGAGCCCTGAACTTCCCCAAAACCACAGACCAGAATCTGGAATGATCTGTTTTTCCTCAGGAGAATCGAAATCCACAACAAAAAAAACCCCGTGCAAAGGGGTAAATAGAAATTTCCTCAGAAACAAGGGGTTTCCATACCTCATAGATCCACTTATGGAGATCAACCAAGCGAGGCCATAATCCATTAAAACGACAAACCAAAGCTGACTCTGCGAATTCCTTGCTTCAACCAAAGATTCCTCTACCACCGTAATGGAGGGCGCATATATTTCATGTACAATCAAAGCCGACTGGCCGCAGGCTGCCTTTCCCCCCTGGAAGAGTGAGATCGGGATCGAGGGTCCTCGGCTAGAGGCGATAGAGAGGAAGTTGGTCGTCATTCTCCTGAATGGAGAGCACTGTGGCAGGGCTGCCTCACGACGACGATCGTCTTCAGAAACCCTCACAAAAGCGAGTCGATCTGCAAACCCTTGAATGGCAGGGCTGCCTCACGATGACGGTCGCCTTCAGAAACCCTCGCAGAAGCGAGCCGATCCGCAAACTTGCTTCCAAAAAAAGTATGAAATATATTAAAATATTATGAATTAGGGGTTTTATGGGGTAGGTATATATGACAAGTCACCTTCTACACTATTTTCTATGCACAATACAAATAACCATGGTTGAGTTACTTTTCAAAATTCACTAGAAATAAAATTAATAAAATAACTATACATTGATGTGACTAAGATTCATTGTAAATTCCCAAAAATTTATTGTCCTTTAGCATTTATTTGTGTTGAACTTACAAATGAAATTAAATAATAAAAAACATTTTTTTACAACTATTTTTTTAATTTATGTTGACTTTTTATATTTAGTATTTTTCTCATCAATTTAATATAATGTGATTTAATTGAGAATTTATTTACATGTAAAATGTTAATAGTATTATTATAATCCACATTGCATTATTATTATTATTCTTTATTCATTAAAGCTATATTGGTAAATTAATATCAAAATCATAAACTTTTTGGGGATATTTATTTTATTGTAAAAAAACGTTATAATTATGTCTCTCATAGAAAATAATATAAGACTTAATTTACTCTTAAAAATTGAGTAGTAAGCATATATATATATATATTAACTATTAATATTATCTTTAAAACATTATTATTTTGTAGAACATGTTTCTTTAAAGCTTTGAAAATTGTGATGAAATTGAATTTTTTAGAAATATTATAATATGTTGTCATATATTATTATTGAAATAAAATGGACAATATATATATATATGATAGTTATAGTTATAGATAACTAACATACATTTTTCATATTAATATCATTGATGAATTTAATTTATTTTAAAAGTACAAGAATATATATATATATATATATATATATATATATATATATATATATAATAGTTTGGCATTATAATATTAAATAAAATGGAGTGAATATATAATTAAAAATTAAAAATATGAAAATGATAAAAATATTATTTTATGAAAAAATGTGAAATGAATATATATATATATATATTAGTTTGGCATTATGATATTAAATAGAATGGATTGAATATATAATTTAAAATTAAAAACATGAAAATGACAATATATTATTTTATAAAAAAATGTGAAATGACCTTCTTTATGAATTATGAGTATTTTACTTGAAAATGACAATAATATTATTTTATGAGAAAGTGTGAAAATACATTCTTTTTTTTCAGTGAAAAAAGCGAACTATTGATATTCAATATGTGAATCAAATAGTACAACGATTGATCTTTAATAACTGTAAGAAAGCTATATAACATAATGACCAACTATCACAAAAGAGAGATTTTCGGCTACATCTCCAATTTGACAAAACTGATGTCTAAGCATCCAAAATAACCAAAAAAAATAAAATAGTCAAATCAAATATGAGACTGAATCCAAAAAATATAATGAGCCCAAATTATGAACAGTAGAATCTGGAATTTCCTCCCATTTCAGAAATCCATCCTCACCGTCAAATGCCTGCTTAGAAAGTTTGTTGGCCAAAGTATTATTTTCTCGAAAGATATGTTCAAGTGAAATGTTGTAAAAGTGGCTGATTTCACTTTTAATTCTGTTGTACCAATGAAGTAATGATGTAATCTCCAGCTTATATTCGCCACAATCCCATTTGATAGTAACTTTTGAATCACCAAAAACTTTGACAACTGCTAAACCAAATAGATTAGCAACTCTAATAACACACCATAATGCAAGTAGTTCTGCTTTCATATTGGTTCCACGTCCACATCGGAGCCGAAAAGTAAAATAATGATCCCGATTTAAATAGATCACAACACCACCAACACATTGGCCATTTGATTCATTATGAGTATTTTACTTGAAAATGACAATAATATTAATTTATGAAAAATTGTTAAAGGACTTTCATTATGAGTACTTTATTTTATGACTTAAAAGTACTTATACCACTACCATGATTAACTATGGGTTTTCATCCACCATAGAAAATTTGTCAAACAAACATTCTTAACTCATGCAATGCCACCTCAACCATGGAGGATGATATCATCTACTAGAATGTGATTGGTTGATTTTTATAGTACATTTTCTTTGTTTTGAGGCCCATTTTTATCTCAAAATTTCTCTAATGGGATTCTTCTAGCCAATTCTTTAAATTATCAATATAAATATAAAAAATAGTAGACGATCTAGGACAATCTTTCTTAACTCTTGTAATAATTGATTTTCTCTAACCATCCTATGTTCTTTCTAAACTTGGAAATAACTCTTTGTTAATGATTCAACCTAAAAGGAACTCAAATAGCTTCTAGCCTCTTTAATATGTTATTTTTAGGAATTGTGCCAACACAAATTTGAAGTCAACAAAACAACAAAGGAAATTAACCTCAATAATATTTGACTGTAATTCTAAGAATCACTAGACTATTAAAGTCAAATGATGACTTTAGAAACCAACTTTCATCTTAACTCTTTGATCGTAACTCTAAAATCATGAACTAATCCTCTTCTTCAATATTAATCCATATAATTTATTCATAAAAAACTTGTCACTATGAAGAATTGTTTTCACTGAATTTTACTTTTTTAAATAAATATGATTGGTTAACTATATTTTTTACCAAACAAACCCCTTTTAATTAAAATAAATGTTTTATTAATAATAATACAACACCATCATCCTTGTTATTACTTTGCATTATTATTTTTCAATAGAAAAAAAATACAACTTGTTATTCATCGTATTATTCATTGTATTGAGAATTAAAGTCATAAAGAAACTATGCAAAAAAAACCCTCTAAAAACACCCTCTCTCAATATGAAGCTCATAATATTTTTTTCTTTTCTTTGCAATATTTATTTTCTTTCTTAAGTTAGCAATATGGAAAGATAATTTTGATCTCCTAACTTGGAGCTAGTGTTTTCTTTGTTGTAATACATATTTTTCTTAATCTCTACCTTTGTATCACTCCAAATTTTTTTAAATTAATTATGATAGTGTTTTTTTTATAGTATATGCCTATTTATTTATTGGAGGTGTCATCCTCAATTATTCCCAACTGTTTAACCAAAATACTACATCTTCAATTCAACCTCTTTCAAGCCTTCAATGATGTTTACTCATGTTTGAAACAATGATAAGAAGTTTATTATTCTTCATACTAATTAGGTCGTGCTTCTACATTAAGTACCTAACCATGACCGTATTCTTAATGGCAGGAAAATCAACTTTTAAAAGGGGAATAGGATAAGGGGTGCAACACTTATTTTTAAGGTTATTTATTAGAAATGTTTTTGGATTTGTTCAGTTTTCCTCAAAGTTTTCCTAGAAATACTACAAGCCCAAAGTAGACTTTCCAACCTCCATTAATTATTTTCTCAACACAATAGTTCCAATTTAGCTTATGATGAAAATCAATTTTGAGATGCTTATAAAAATGGACTTTTTCCAAATTCTTATTATTAAACAAAATCAAGATATGTGATTTTTTTCGATTTATTGATAATTACCTCAGTTTATCTATATTTGCAAACATCCCAGAGTTATTATAGAAAACATTATGATTTTTTAAGTTGCTTATCAAAAGATTAGAGGGGAACCTTGCTAAGGACAATATCATCTACATAGAGAAGGAGGATGTCGATTAATCCTATCGATGTCATACCAACACAACCTACTTCTTCTAGCCAATTCTCTAAATTATCAATAAATATAAAAAATAGTAGACGATCTAGGACAATCTTTCTTAACTCTTGTAATAATTGATTTTCTCTAACCATCCTATGTTCTTTCTAAACTTGGAAATAACTCTTTGTTAAAGATTCGACCTAAAAGGAACTCAAATAGCTTCTAGCCTCTTTAATATGTTATTTTTAGGAATTGTGCCCAAAAAAATCTGAAGTCAACAAAACAACAAAGGAGATTAACCTCGTGTTCCAATAATATTTGACTGTAATTCTAAGAATCACTAGATTGTTAAAGTCAAATGATAACTTTAGAAACCAACTGTTAGAAAAACAGGATCGCAGAGCAACAACAATAAACAAGATGCAAATATAATCACACAATCACATTACAAGAGAGACACCAATATATCATGGTTCACCCAAGATGGGCTACATCCACACTGAAATTGACAGTCCTTATTATTATACCATCCAGAAAATGAAGGGATACAACCTGCAGCACATCCGTTGCACTTCCTCTTCACTGTCTCACAGTCTTTCTTTTTCGATCTCAGAGATCTTTACAATGCATAATACCTAATACATCAACCCTAGCCGTATTACAATGTCTTTCTTATAAAGGGGAATACCATGTGAAAATACCACGGGTTACCCAAGACCATGGGCCCGTAAAAAAACCCTAAAAAATTTTCTTCGGGGGCTACCCCCGGACCCCAGTGGGGGGAGGCTTCGCCCCCCCCACCCGCTGGGGTGAGTGTATAGTCCTTTTGCATATCATATAAAGTTGGGGTACAAACACGACTGAATAATAATATCTCTGAATCTGGGAGATCAGGCTCCACAACCAACACCAACTTTCATCTTAACTCTCTTATCATAACTTTAAAATCATGAACTAATCCTCTTCTTCAATATTAATCCATATAATTTAATCATCAAAAACTTGTTACTATAAAGAATTGTTTTCATTGACTTTTACTTTTTTTAAATAAATATTATTGGTTAACTATATTTTTTACCAAACAAATCCCTTTTAATTAAAACGAATGTTTTATTAATAATAATACAACACTGTCATCCTTATTATTACTTTGCATTATTATTTTTCAATAGAAAAAAAAAATTACAACTTGTTATTCATCGTATTGAGAATTAAATTTGCAAAGAAACTATGAAAAAAAACCCTCTAAAAACAATCTGATTTCTGCCTAAGACATAACTTACATCCTCTACGCATTCGCAAACAACCAGTAGCTACAAACTGATCAATCTCAAATCCACAAACAAACCACAACCGTTGTTGGACAAACCAATCCAATCATTGTTACATTATTGATTCATTAAATTTTCCAATTTTAATTAAGTTTGAATTTGTTTTCAATTTTTTTATGAATAAATTCAATTTTGCTATATGGAATGTTTTATTAACAAAATCATTTTAGATTGATCTAATGTAATTGAAGATGAAGATAAATAGTTCAAACTAAAAATGCTAACAACAGAATGTGGTTTGGTCAAAGTTAAGGAATTTTTTAAGGAAATATATGTTTAAACCTTATAAAGGTTTAAAGAAGTAATGTTTTAGAATCATCCATACTAATGCAATAAAAATATAGAAAAAAATTACATATAAAGTAAACGACAACTCTTAACATTAGACATTGGATCTACTTCAACCAATGCTTATGAAAGTTTTAGATTGAGTTTAAGAAAAAATAAATGTAATATTTATATATTGTAGTGAAAAATAATATTCAACTTTTTCCTAAAGGAAAAAATGATATATTTGATATTTCATTTAAATCAAAATATACATTGTTTATTAGTCTAAGATTTGCTAAACAAGTTGACTATTTTCTCCAAAATAAAGGCAACTCGTTTCTACTTAAGACCCAAAGATCTCATTTATATATGCATTCAACAATCACAAGATGTCTCTTCATACCGAGAAACATGCTCCTCTGATATTACAACTAGACATATTACCAACAAAAAAACTACCAACCTTTCTATAACCACCAAAGAGCTTTAATAGAAATTGTATATCACTGTTGGCATTAAAGCATTGCCTTGATGTTCTTGAACTTGAAGACTACCTTCTGGAGGTAACATTGCTTGTTTTGACAAAACATTTGGGGAAAAGTTAAACTCATGATATATATGTTCAAAGGAGATATATTGATACGTGAATCTTGCATATGAAATTATTTCTAGCACCGGAGAAAGAGCTAGATTAGTGACGAGACAACGATTATTGCACCAATCCATAACCAATTTGGAATCACTAAATATCTGTATGGATTTTATACCTTTCTCTAATGCATAGAGCATAAGGATCCATAAAGTGTAAAGCTCTGCTCTATTGTTCGTTCCAATACCTATACCAAATTTTAAAGAAAAGAAATATGAATTGAAAATTAATACTTAACTATGTCAACTAAAAAACAATATTCTAAAATAAAATAAAATAAACTAGCAATTGCTCCAAGAAGGTGCAATAATACGTCGATAGGTTGATACTAGAGGATAAAAAGGATTGAAATGGGAAACTAAAATAAGTTGTTGTAGACTTGGTGTTGTACCTTGAGGAAAATAGCTACAATTATTGTAGGGAAGGGAAATGAAGACCCAATGGTAAGAAGGCATTTTAGGATAACGATGTTAAAGCATACCACAATCGCCTTTGATGTTAACATAAATAGTCACACCACACAACCATGCATGTACAATATGAAAAAAACAAAAGCCAAAGTAAACATCATATAAAATTTTAAAAAAGCATGATAGATCACAAGAAGCTCATTTGATTTTAATTTTTTTTAACCTAGTGATTGTCAGTTTCTATTCATTAAGATAATTAAAAATCACATCTATAAAGTAGAGCAAGGAGCAAGCATAATTTTCCCGGGGCCTTGCATACCTTGCCATCATTTTATTTCTTGGACAAAATTTCTGAAGCAATGTATGTAGGTGTCCCAACAATTGAGTTGCGTTGAGAATGAAGCACATAAGACTAAAAGAAAATGGTAGGCATTTAGAAGCCATCCTCCAAATTCCAATTACTTAAAAATGAACTACAGGATATATTTCTACCAGCACAATGAATTGTCCAGTTATAGGTACAAGAAAAGTACCTTCAAATAACCAAAATAACAGATCTTGAGATGAGGTGGATGACTTCCATCCAGAAGTAGTGTTTTCCAACAATTGAGTTGGGTTGAGAATGAAGCACATAAGACTAAAAGAAAATGGTAGGCATTTAGAAGCCATCCTCCAAATTCCAATTACTTAAAAATGAACTACAGGATATATTTCTACCAGCACAATGAATTGTCCAGTTATAGGTACAAGAAAAGTACCTTCAAATAACCAAAATAACAGATCTTGAGATGAGGTGGATGACTTCCATCCAGAAGTAGTGTTTTCCAGCTTCAAGTCATGATGACGAACTTGCTACATAGTTTCCAAGTCAAAGTTCAATACCTTTAGATCAATTTTAAGACTAATAGAAAACGAGAACACTTGTAAAAGAAAATGAAAACACTTGTGCATGAAATCCATCCAAAAGAGTGTTTTCCAACTTGAGGTCACATTGATGGACTTGACGCATAGTTTCCAAGTCAAAATTCAATCCCTTTAGATCTACTTCAAACTTAAATGACAATTTTCACTTGTACACTTCAAATAAGGTGACATCTTTATGAGATCCAATTCAGTATAAATGTAAGAATAAGGGCATTAACCACATAAAAAGATTAAATGAACATCAATAGCAAGGATTAAATAAGGGAAAATCTTCTAGGAAATAAATATTTTATGCAAGTATAGTTGATTGTTAAAATTCAATATTTCAAGCTAAGTGATCACTTTTAAAAAAGACACCATTACACATAATTTTCCAAGAAAAGTAGAATTTACTATTAGGTTATACAAAATTTCATGTATAGCCTGCTGTACAGAACATTTAAAATGGGATTAACTATAAACAATTATGGGAATATCTCATAAAATGTTGGGTAGATTAATAAGTTTTATATCTGATAATCATTGAATTACAAATTGCTCATAAGATATTTACTGGATGAAATGGTAAGCCTACGAATGCAAAGAGCAAAAGTTTTTTATCAATGCATCAATTAGAATGGGTCAACAAGGTCAACCTAAGCATTTCATCTGCATGAAGTGGTTGCATAGAGTTTCACTAGCTATGTTTTGTAGAATTAGAGGAATTAGCATCAAAACTTGAGGCAACTAATTCAGAAATGGGCTTTTGTTGCTACAGTTCAAGTCTTTGCATATTCTTCAACATTCATGCAAACTCTAAGTGATACCACCAAGACTAATATATGTGAAAAAGTTGATGGAAAATCATGAGTTCTTAGGAGTGTCCTTTGGGAAAATTGGCTCAAGTTAATCATGCATTATAGGATGAGTAAACCTTTCATTGAGCAATCATAGATTCGTATGCCAAGTTGCTCTGCCAACTCCTGCAATAACATCAAATTCAAATATAATATTAATTTCCTATTAATAACGTAAGAAAACTACAATATAAGGATAACGTCCTATTGCAATATTTTATTATAAAGATAAGAATAGTGTGAAGAACCTACAATAATTATTTAATGAAAACACACGAAATATCAGAAATAACAGAACTCAGAATCACTTTTATATTGATCGCAGGCCACTTCGAGGGGGCAACCTCCTTTGAGAAAGCTCAATACAAATAACTTCACGGTGCCTTCATTGGTCTCAACACAAATTTATATACTAAGTCTAGGCGCCAATACCATGGGTCAATACCATGTGTCAATACAAACCATGGGCCAATACAAAATATGGATCAACAATTACTACGGGACGACTTACAAAGCATATGCGTCCAACAACAATAATACAAACTATGGATCAACAAATACTAGGGGACGACTTACAAAGCATATGCGTTCAACAACAATATACTAACAAAGTAAATAGAAGGGTTGACTTGGGTTCCTAACAAATAGACAAGATGATTTTATTAATGTCCAACAAATGACCACAAAAGCAGACCAATGGGATTGAAAAAGAACATCCCGCAAAGAAAAAAAAAAAAAATACTTAACCGAGCAACTTTATAAACATCACAATGAATTAGCCCCTCCCCCCCACACACACATCACTTTTTTTTGGGTTGTTTCTTAAATTTTTGTGCATAGTTTTAGTTTTCTTCATCTTCCTTTTTGTTGTCATTGTTATTAACTTTTATGAAATAACACATCATCCACCATCTTCTAGACTTTTGTTTTAACAAATCTGCAATCAAGATCCTTATGACATATAGATTGAATGTCCTTGTTGCATGTTCTTCTAATAAGTATTTTGGAAGTTTCTATTATGTGGGGACCATTAAATGGATGTCCTATTTTGTCTTACATCAACCAAATATTCAGCTATACATTTATTATCAAATAATATATAGATTCCATTTATATCATAATCATTCCAGATCATTTGAGAACATTTACTTATAAATCCTTAATTCAAACACCAAAATGAAGTGTTCAACAAGATAGCTACAAATAATCCTATCTCCAAGTTCTTCCTAGAAGACACCAAAGGCTTTATATAGGACTACCACCTTCATAGGTTGATACCAACTTTTTATTATTGAAATGTAGTGCAATAAAGAATTAGAGATACAATAAAAATATGATTGATTAAAATCTTGAAGATCTAAAGTATCTTTCTCTTGTAATTAGATTAAACAAGAAAATCAACATTGTTAAAATAAAACAAACTCTCGCAATCTCCATATTGAAACATGGCATTAAACAATTCTTAAAATGTCATGGGATTAAAGAGTTTGCCAACTTTGTGATACCAAGAAGGTGTATGATGAAAATTACCTATTCTTAGAATGACCTTCATATGTCCACAATAAATCTCAATTACATATTATTTGTTACACTACTAAACTTTGTAAGGTCCAATATACCAAAGTTTATCTTAATAGACGTTAACAACAATCATCAATGTCATAATAAATAAGCATCATAATAAATAAGGGTATATTCTTATACATAAGAACTCCCCTCTTATATATCTCATATCATTTTTCAATACAAACAATCATATGAGTACAAACAATCATATCATAGTGCTCATAGAGACAACTAATCATTCATTATTCTAAATGTGTATTTACAATTTACTCTTATGTGTGCAAGTACTCCATTGCTTTTTTTAAACTTATTTTTATGTTATCATTTTTTGTTTTGTTTTTACAATAAGTGGACAATTTAATTATTAAACCATATTACACTTATCATATAAAGAATTTACACTTTACAAATGTTTTTAAATACACTAACCTTCTATGCAAAAATGACTCCCACACACCTTTATGGTGAAATAAAGTGAAATAATTTTCCCTTTGTCTTTTTCCTTTTGTCTCATGCTTGATCATCTTTGGACACACAAGTACTCCATTTGGGATTTTTTCTAATTGATTTGATCACTTTTGGTGTAGCTTAGCATTCATGATTTAAAGAGTGGTTAGGGATTCCCACCTCAAATTACAAACACCTTTATCTTTAGTGAGCATGCTCATTGATTGGTAAAATTAGTAAATTTGGATTATTTGCTTATTGTACAATCAACTCCTTGCAAACCATTCCTTGTTTAGATCTTGTCATGCATTGTGCCCATGGTTTTGATGCTTGTTCACTTCTCTCTAGCATAAAATGGTTTGGTCTCTAGCCCAAGGGTTTTAACTTGCAAATTGATTAAAATGGGGTTTATGTTCCCTTATTTCGTGGGTTGATAGTGTCATGTTTCCTAAACATTAGTTATCCTTTTTAAATACATGTATATTATTTGATCTCTTGCCCAAGGGTTTAAACTTGCAATTGCCCAAGGGTTTAAACTTGCATTTTGGATTAAAATGGGGTTTATGTTCCCTTATTTTGTAGGTTGGTAATGTTATGTTTCTTGAACATTAATTATGTACAAATATATCAATCCTTTATAAATTTTTATTACTTAATATATGTATGTAGCTTATAAACTATCACAATTAAATACTAATATTTCATTAAAATAAAACAATATTATATTTAATATTTGTTTATTACTTAATATATGTATGTAGCTTATAAACTATCACAATAAAATACTAATTTTTCATTAAAATAAAACAATATTATATTTAATATTAACAAATATTAATAAATAGTTTTTATTTAATCAAACTATATATATTAAACATCAATATTAAATTAAATATTTAAAACTTAATTTAAATTTCTTCCCATTATGTTCCACTTTTTTACACTCTTGTTTCATGTTGAAATATATTAATTCTTATCAACTTAAAAAATACCATTCTTAATAAGTGAATATTGTTATTAACAATTGCAATAAGTTGTAGTTTAATTATTTAAGGAAAACATAAATGTCGTTCTCTTTTGACATATGCAAATTCTTTCCATTTGACAATATGGTATTTGCAAGTTAAAATTTTGTTCCATTTGGAGTAAAATATCGCACATAGCCATCATAAAATGCATCAACAATGGGTAAATAACAAACCTCAATCCCAGACGCTGGAATTTTAAATTGTTGCACTGTATTTTAATATGAATTCTTAAAGTTGAGTTACCGGTCTCCATTACCAGAGATATGAAGAAGCGCATTGAGGATGAGCTCCAAGCGCTCATGGAGATGATATGCAATTAGAAATGGTTTCCAGTAAAGAAAGTACTCGCATTGGGATTTGAACATGAGGGAAGCCTCCGCATCACACAAAAAACATTGAAGAAGGTATTGCAATTAGAAATGGTTTCCGGTGAAAGAAGTTACTCGCATCAGGATTGGAACGGAGAGGGAAACCTCCAGAACACTCAAGAAACATTAAAGAAAGTTACTCAATTTGGACACGGCAAAACTTAACCGTGCTTTATTGTGTACATATCTACCAACTTAATGAGTCCTTAAAGTTGAGTTGTAATAAGTGTTTTCCATCATTGTCGAATACATTTAAGAAATAAAATTATTCCATTCTGCACATGAATCTATTGAGTTTCATTAAGCTAGACTGAGATCTAGCATTTTTTTTCACTATTCAATTTAGGTCTCAATGTAGCAATCACAAGTTAATTTCATTTGAACAATCTTGAGTAAAATGACGTGTAAAGCCACTCAAACTCAAAATAAGTTTAGCATCCAAACCCAATCCAGTATATGCATTCTTAAAGTTAGATGTAGTCTTTGGAAGATAGAGGTCTTTGGAATATATTTCAGGCCATAAGAGTTACATAAAATAAGATGGAGTTTCACGTCTTTGTGCCCCCTTATAGATTTTGATTGACATATTTCATACTTGGGCAAGTCGGAACCCAAAAAAAATTGAATAAAATGCAAGAGTGGAAGTAATGAAATGCAGAAAAATTAGAACAACATGGATTAATGGATTTCATGGTATCCAACACTAGCCTGACAACCTCAACCAGATAGTGTTCTGGGATTTTCCTGTGGACTTGAAGAACATGCGCAAGGGTTCCACCATCCATGTACTCTAACACAAAAGAGATATCTCCCACTCAATCGAATATGTCATAAAATTGTACGATTTGTGGTGAACTCACCCTTAAGAGAATCTCCATTTCCCTCGTTATTTGCTTCCAGACTGCGAGCTTGTGCTTTTCCTATATGATTTGGAGGGCATAAATTTTTCCTGTCTTAAGATGCCTAACCTTGTAGATGTTACCATTGCTCCCACACCCCAAAGAGGAAATCATTTGGAGATCTTCCAATGCAAATTCTTTAAGAGAAACATAGGGAAAACTTGCAAGCACCATTAATGTTAGGGGGCTTCGGCAGAGGAATTGGCAAAAGCATTAGCTTAGAAAATGCAGCTTCCCGAGCTGGTATTAATCCCACCTCACTTTAATCTCCCTTGAACTCATCCTACTACCGAAACAACAACTTACCTTTGCCTATGTATACCCTCTTTCTCTTCACATGACTATCTCAGATAAGGACAGACAATACCAATTTCAGCAATCTCCCTAACAATCTCCTCACAATAGAAAAAACCCTGATACCACTTGTGAAAGTTAACATAACCACCCTTGCTAATCTCTCATGTCCCAACGTCGATTCTAAAGCCTCCTTTATCGATACCAATTTGTCAACAATTTCTATATAACAAAACAAAATTGTCCATAACCCACATAACTGGTTAAGTGACTTCCACAAACAAAACATTTTTTTAATATCCTCTAAATAATGTACATTCAACACAAGAAAAATAGTAGTTACAATTTTCTCACACCAAAAAATATTGTCCACGCTGAAATTGGAGGCATTAATGAAAACCACATTCACAAATGTCCTCAATAATGATGAAAACAAGAAAATTAATACCCATCGCTACTATCCAATGAATTATAGGAGCAACCATATTCCACTTAGAGGTTCAATATACCCTTAAGAGTGACTATTTGGTGGTTTGAATCATTTTTCATGGGTAATTAGCCTTATAAGCTTCATTTAGAGCATAATTATGATGTTTCCCCTCAAGTCCTACCATTGGAGCAAAATATTCCTGTCAAAGAGACTATGTAGTGGTTGAGGTATTGATCATGGCCTAGATATTCATTTGTCATTATTTTGAAAAATTGATTTTTTTATCGCCTTACCCTTTTGAAAAAATTGCACCCTTCACTAGCTTACACTAAGATCTACAATCTAAAAAAAGAAATTTGTTTGATAATGTTGAGACTCAAACCCTACACTAAGGCATAACCTCTCATTTTAAGTTCTCTACTATTACTTAACTTGTATCAATAAAATCCCATAGTTTAGTTACTCAACACCTTCATCAACGAGAACACATGCATTTTATTTTAAACTATAAAATAAATATTTCAATATTCACCTTAACTAAAATATATTAATAAAACATTTTTGTGATGTATTTTGAGCAAAATATATAATTATTTCCATATTCAGCATGGAATGACATGTGGTAACAAAACAAATTATTAAATGAATATGTTAAAGTTGAAATGAATTATATTACATTGATATTAAATAATATAGAATAAAGTGAAAATACATATACCATAATCATAATAATTCTATTAACACCAATATAAATCAAAACCCTCGAAGTGGAAACCTCTAATCTCTAATCAGATAATAGATTCGAAGTTAAAATCAATGTACATTAGATATCTATAACTAACATATTATACAATTATACACATAAAATTTACCAATGTATAAAACAAATCAACGTTAGATATATCTTTAAAACACTTGAAGCCTCCTCCAACGAATTCGAGTTCAAGAGCTGGAAGTCATTCAAAATTTATTATTGTGATATGTCTTCGGAATCCTTCACTCTCTAATATTCCACCTACAAATTACTATAAACATATTTTCTCGACATGGCTAAAGCGATATGTGTGTTGTTGGTGGAGCTGGAACCCACGTATGGCTCTCGCTGTACTGCCCAAAATCCAAGGATGACCTGCAAAGTCCCCATCATCACGTTTGAATATACAGATTTAGCGTCTACCCATCTCAAACTGCACTTATAAGATCTTAATTCCTGTTCACAAACAAGGTTTCCATATCAACAAAATCCAAAGGAAATAATAACTCACTCAAGATTCAATAGCAAGAAAATCGTTGCTTGCGGTCTTTCTGCAACATTCCAAGAACCAATTCATTTGCAGAATCAAATATGGAACTCCATACACCGCTACCGAAATCTAGTTCTGTATTCTTTATTTTCTCATACATAGTCATGGCGGTGGCGCCCTCATTCTCGGCATCAAAAGGTGTTCTCTCACACAGAAGAACATACGAGACTACTCCTGCGCTCCGTATATCAACTTAGTACGATTACCCATTAAATAGGAGACAACAACTGGCAATACACGCCAGGGGGACCGGGAATAGACACAGACGGACAAGTTACACGGTAGGGGAGAGTTGTCTATTCTTGAACAGGGACCAGTAGTTGTCATAGTACTGGTCCCACATAACCACCATATATTGGCACAAATAAACCCATAAATTAAACATACACATTCCATATTAAGTGCAGGAAATATTTAAATTATTTCCAAAAATTGCCCATTAACTGACTGGGCCAATAGGTGTCAATAAATAGTCTTTATATGACAAACTATACAAAACATCTTGTCCCAACAAAGTACAGATCTGCTCAAATATCCAGAAGTACATGAACAGCTAAATAACCCAACTCGTTTTTGCCACCTACTGCAAGGTACCTATCAAAGGAGGACCCACGAATATCTAATGGAGCCTAAATATCCCAGCATTCATTGAAACCTATTCAAACATTCATTGAAACCTGTTCAAGCATCAGAAAAGATAGTGTCAGCCATAATTGCAAGATTGTTCAACATTCCAACCCACTGTATTCAATAAATGACACCTACCCATTAAATGCACCCATTAAACAGATGGAAGCACACAGATCATGAAACAGATGAAGGCACAGGGATCCACAATGACAACCTCCCAACCATTGGATCACTTTCAAATCAATCCACAACACACATTGAAATTTGAGAGATTGCAATCCATGTGCAACCTTCTTACCAACCCAATTCAATAGCAAACAACTATAAATGAACCACAACCCTTATGAAGATGCATTTCATAAATTCGACCTGCAGAGTGTGTGCACAGTTGCATTTCAGAAATTCGAACAACAGAGTGTGTGCACAGTGGAGGCATACCATCAGAAGTGTGTGCACAGTGGAGGCATACCATCAGAAGTGTGTGCACAGTGGAGGCATACCAACAGAACTGTGTGCACAGTAGATTCAGGTTACTGTTACTGTGATTTATGTTTCTGTTTATGTTATTTCCAGTTATGTTATTCATGTTATTTATGTTTCTGTTATTCATGTTATTTATGTTATTTATGTTTATGTTTCTGTTATTTACATTTCTGTTATAATCAACTTCCAGTTTCTTCTACATAACCAGCGTCCCTTCTAAATGTGCAGGTTGTTGTAGGCATGGCAAGAGTCAGCAATGCAAGGAGAACAAGTCGTCGACTGAGTAGGGGTGCCCAGCTACGCTGCACCTCATCGGATGAGGAGAGGCCCAATCATTCAAATGCCAACAATGCTCCCAGCAATGTTGTTGAGAATGACAATGTGGTGGAAGAGGACATTGTTGTCCCACCACCAACCACACAGTCACTTCCAACCACAGTTCAAGGAACAAGTTCAGTCACCAAAATCAGTGCAATAAGAGGTTGGACAAAAGAAGGCATGCTAGCTGCTATTGATGATATAGAGTTCAATGGATATTCCATTCGTGCTGCTGCTAAAAAACATGGAGTTGCTACCTCTTCAGTACATTATTTGATAAATGGACTCACACATACAAAGCGCAGAGGGCCTGTTATAGTTATGAGTGAAGAGGAGGAGGCCGAGGTGGTTCAGTGGTGTAAGGAGATGGCTGAAATGGGACATGAGCTAGAGCTGATACAGCTAAAATCCACAGTAGCTCAAATCTGTCAAGGGAGGCCAAACCCCTTCAAAGATGGGTTTCCTGGTAAGTCATGGTGGTTTGGGTTTAAAAAAAGGAATCCAGACCTTGTGTTGCGTACAGCGGAGGGCCTAGATAGAGACAGGGCTCTAAATCTATGGCCTGCAATTCTGACTAAGTTCTATGCCACCCTTTCTAGTGCATATGAGAACCATGGGTATGCTCCAGACCATATATGGAACTGTGATGAAACAGGTTTACAGGCAGGAAGGAACTATGGCATGCGTGTAATTGCCAAGAGAGGGAGTCGTAATGTGCCAAAGATTTTGCCTAGGAGCAGGGAGTGGATCACTATTCTATGTTGTGTCAATGCAATTGGTGCTTCAATCCCAGGGTTTTATCTATTTAAAGGTAAAACTCAACTCAAAAACTATATACAGAATTGTGAACCAGGTGCATGCATGGCTGCACATCCCCATGCTTGGATGACCAAAGAACTCTTTTTGAATTGGCTTACTCACTTTGCTGCATCTATACCAGGCGGTGTCTCACCTGTAAATAGACACCTGCTGGTTTTATATGGTCATGGAAGCCACATTGTTGTGCAAACAATCAAGGAGGCTAACAATTTGGGCATCGACCTGTTGACACTGCCTGCTCATACCACTCACAGATTGCAACCCCTAGATTTCAGTGTGTTCGGGCCTTTCAAGAACTATTTCAGGGGTGAGCGAGCTTCATGGATGGCACAGAATCCAGGGGTGGAGGTAAAAAGGTTTGAGCTAGCCGAGCTTGCAAGTAAATCCTTTAAAAGGGCTCTCACACCTACGAATATCAAGGCTGGGTTTAGGAAGACTGGAATATGGCCACTGAATTCTGAGGCTCTGATGCATGATACTAGTTGTAGCCTGGGATTTGATCTAAATGGTCAGGAAGAAGGGGATGTCCAAGCACATGTTGATGGCCAAGAAGATGTGGAGGTAGAGGAAGACGTTGTTGCTGCTGATCATATGATATCCCTCTCTCAAGGAGGACCATACTGTGGTGATGAAGAAGAACAGGTAAGTGAAACACAGCATAACAATGAACCAATTGACAGTAACATGGAGGTACATACACCAACTGAGACAGCTGCAACTTTTGCTTCTAAGCTTCTTAATGTCTCTATGCAAGAAACAGTTGCAACTTCTGCTTCTGTTCATGTCAATGAAAACGTTGAACATGCACCAGGAAGCAGCAACGGAGAATTGACTTTGCCAAGCCAGGTTACCCCACCATCATGGCTGGTAGAAGCCATGATGAATTTGGACAAAAATATTGTGTTAAGGACAAATGAAGAAAGCATGAACATGCCTTCACAACCCAGAGAATTGGAAGAAGAAATTGTTCATTATTTTGTGGACAATGGAAACCTGGAAGAAGATAGTGTCCACAACGAGGTTCCAGCTGAAGAGGACAATATGGTTCAGATAGAGCAGGAGAACATTGACCCAAATATTGAGAGGCAAGTGTCAAGCAAGGAGCAGCAAGTGTCAAAGAAGGGCCAGTTGCTTGGTTGGTTTCTAAAGCTACCGGTAGAGAGAGTGTCAGAAAAAAGAAGGCAATTTACAACAGACAATCTTCGTCTATGCCAAAGTTCACAGTTACTCACCTCAGAGGACTATATAAAATTATTGGTTGAGTCTGAGCATAGGAAACTTGAACTCCAGGATTTAAAGCAGAAAAAGAGGGACTTAGCTAAAGAAAAGAAGGCTGCAAGGATTGCTGCAGCAGAAATTCGAGCACAGGAGAGGCTTGAAAGAGAGAAAGAAAGACAAGAAAAGTCTCATAAAAAACAAATGGCAAGGCATGAAAAGGAATTGAGAAAGGCTCAACAATTGCTTCAAAAAGAACAAGGGGTGGCAAAAAGTTCTGCCATTGATGCAAACATAGTGGAGGGGAGTAGGATGATGCCAAACACATTGGAACATCTTGCAGATAATACTCCATGTTTCCAAGACCTCCTAAACATCCAAGTCCCCCGCTATCAACAAGTGCGCATGCCCACTTTATTCCCTCATACTAGTGCAGGTGTCAGACATATGTATGATTATCGGGGGGCTGAACCCAATGCAGGGGTTAGTAGCACAAGTGTGCACTGTGGCTACTAAATTCCTCCATGGCTACAAGAAGCAAATTAGATATCATATGGAGGCAACCAACCACAACCTAATCAGCCATTGTTAGGTATGCCAACCAACCTGGCTCAAGTAGGAAACTCAACAATATTGGGAAGTGAAGATCTTGGACGACATCAATCATAGGAGTGTCATATAGGGATGCCAAAGTTTTTGTTGTGACCACATTGCATTGTGGATTTTGTAATCACTGGGTCTAACTACTGCAACATGGCCATTTTGTATACAATCCTATACATTTTTGGATACAATCCTAGGTCATATCGTTCCCTGATGTTTGCGGCATTGTAATCAGGGGTTTATCATAAGGTTTAATATACAATTTCAGCATTTCAACAGCAAGCTGTAATGTACTCTGATTAAACATTTCATTAACATTTTGAGGGATTATGAATTTAGTTTGTTGTTGGTTTATGTTGCAATTTATGTTTGGGCTGAATTATTGAAGGTTCTAGGGTTTATGCACCTACAACCCAAAAAACTTATTGTCATCACTACCATTATGAAAGACCAACACATACACACCAAAATGATTAATCATCATTATTGATGGAATCAAAATATCTTCTACAACCAAACAAACATTGTTGTATTTCTATATAAGGGAGGGATGCCAGTTGTTGGACACCCCACGTGGATCCTTCCCCCATGCCACGCTGTCGAGTCGACACGAACGTAGCCCGGGCCCAGATGGCACCGCCACCTGTCGTGGTGGGTGGGCGCCATAAAGCGGCCTCTATGGCACGCTTTTTCCCGCGACCTCTCCTTCCTCCCGTGTATTGTGGCTCGGGCCCTGTCTGTGAACGCTCCGCCACCCAGAGGGTATATGGCTTATGTTGCAGTAGTATGGGATGAATTATTGAAGGTTCTAGGGTTTATGTTGCAGCAGGGTCCATGGCTTATGTTGAAGTATGGGATTACAACCATATGCCCAACCATTGCAATCATAGTTTGTTGCTGGTTTATGTTGCAATCATAGTTTGGCCTGAATTATCTATCTTCTATGGTTTATGTTGCAGCCGGGTTTGTAATTTTTTTAGGGTTTATGAATTTAGTTTGTTGTTTGTTAATGTTGCAATCATAGTTTCGACCGAATTCTTGAAGGCTCTATGGTTAATGTTTATGAATTCAGCAGTGTTTATAATTTTATTGGGGTTTCTGAATTTATGAATTCTATGAATTATTGAAGGCTCTATGGTTAATGTTTATGAATTCTAGGGTTTATGCTGCAATAGGGTCCATGGTTTATGTTGCAGTCATTTCGGCTGAATTACAACCACATGGGATTACAACCATATGCCCAAAATTCAAAGGGAGATAGAAGAATCCCAAGACCACTATAATAGCTTCATCCTAGATGATATCGTGGGCTATGGTTTATGTTGCAACAGGGTCTAAGGTTTATTGAAGTTTCATAGTTTGGGCTGAATTATTGAAGGTTCTATGGTTTATGGTGCAGTTGGTTCTATGGTTTACAACTCTTGACCCCTATATTTTCCTTAAACTAGCAGTTAGGAATGGGGTTGAACCATTGCATGGGTGTGATACCCATCCATTCGATGCTAACTGTACTGCAACATGGTCCATATTTCTCTCCTATTATTAATAATGCTTCTATAAGGAATGTTCCATGGAGGGCTCTCATGCATGACTTATTACAACTTAATACAGTATCATACTAATCAACATAACAGGCCTAAATTAGATCCAGTGCATGTACATTCCTATAAACAAATTCAATATCCTTTTGAAGGCTAGAACAACAGACAACAATAATCAAGCACACAAACTGTTTAATAAAACTATGTCTATATAAATGCCCATAATGCAACAACTAATTTACCTTCTTCTATTTTGCCCATAATGCAACAACTAATTTAACTTCTATTTTTCCCAATATTTCAAGTTAATAGGTAAAAGTAAAAACCGCATCATACAACAGCAGATCATACAACAGCAGATAAGATGCAGCAGATCACTTCATGTTAATAGGTAAAAGTAAAAACTGCATCATACACTTATAATTTAACAATAGCATGCAACTTGTAAATTGCATCAACAACAGCAGATCATAAGGCGGAGCAGATCGCTTGTAAAATGCATCAACAATAGCCAATTTGGCAAACTTGCTGATATCAACAACTGAATTATGGGTATTCTTCCAATTAGATGAGACAATGGAAAAGTCATTGTTGTCAACTGCCATCCATCCCCTGTATGATGCAGTTTTGCCTTTTAACTATTACCATTCTACTGCGACAAAAACCAACAACAAACTAAATTCATAAACCAGATAAAATTTAGGGACACTGCTGCAACATAAACTAGCAACAAACTAAAATCATAAACCATAGAACCTTCAATAATTCAGCCCAAACTATGATTGCAACATAAACCAACAACAAACGAAATTAATAAACCCCAATAAAATTATAAACATTGTTGCAACATTAACCATAGAGCCTTCAATAATTCGGCCGAAACTATGATTGCAACATTAACAGACAACAAACTAAATTCATAAACACTAAAAAAATTACAAACCCGGCTGCAACATAAACCATAGAAGATAGATAATTCAGGCCAAACTATGATTGCAACATAAACCAGCAACAAACTAAAATCATAAACCCCCAAAAAAATACAAACCCTGCTACAACATAAGGCAGCATAGACCATAGAACCTTCAATATTTCAGCCCAAACTATGATTGCAACATAAACCAACAACAAACGAAATTCAGAAACCCCAATAAAATTATAAACACTGCTGCAACATTAACCATAGAGCCTTCAATAATTCGGCTGAAACTATGATTGCAACATTAACAAACAACAAACTAAATTCATAAACCCTAAAAAAATTACAAACCCGACTGCAACATAAACCATAGAAGATAGAAAATTCAGGCCAAACTATGATTGCAACATAAACCAGCAACAAACTAAAATCATAAACCCCAAAAAAATTTCAATAGAAAATTCAGGCCAAACTATGATTGCAACATAAACCAGCAACAAACTAAAATCATAAACCCCAAAAAAATTTCAAACCCTGCTACAACATAAGGCAGCATAAACCATAGAACCTTCAATATTTCAGCCCAAACTATGATTGCAACATAAACCAGCAACAAACGAAATTCATAAACCCCAATAAAATTATAAACACTACTGCAACATTAACCATAGAGCCTTCAATAATTCAGCCGAAACAAATACATAAACCCTAAAAAATTTGCAAACCCTGCTGCAACACAGACCATAGAACCTGCTGCAACACAAACCATAGAACCTGCAATAATTCTGCCCAAACTATGATTGCAACATAAACCCTAAAAAAAAATTAAATGCAACTGCAACAAAACCCTAATTCATACACCCTAAAAAAAAATTAAACGCAGCTTCAACATTAACCACAGAACCTTAATTACGAGTGCAACGTAAACCATAGAACCTTCAATAATTCAGCCGAAACAAATTCACCTCCAACCTAATAAATGAATAAACACTAAAACATTCATAAACCCTACTGCATTCATAAACCCTACTGCATCATAAACCATTCATAAACCCTACTACATTATAAACCATTCCTAAACCTTGCTGCAGCATAAACAAATTAAACCCCTGATGCCACATAAAAACCCTAATGCGAAATGCATTTCACCATTGTCACAAACGCAACGTAAACCCACCATACACAATTCAAAGTGCGAGCAGGAGGGCACCAAACCAATTCACCAACAGAAATGCACAAATTCACAACCCAGAAATGCACAAATTCACAACCCAGAAAACCAGAATTTAACCTTTAAAAGCAACAGAAATGGTCCATGAAATCCCCAGAAGGTTGAGAGTGTTGACAAACACTGATGCAGGGAATGGTTGGTAGGAAACCTACCAGCGAAACCGAAGAAGCGTGAAGGGACGAGCCACCGCCGTGAGCAGGAACAGCCAACGCCACCGCCGTGAGCAAGAAGGGACGAGCCACCGCTGTGAGGAGGAAGGGACCAGCGCCGCCGAAGAAGCATGAGCAGGTCGGGACCAGCGCCACCGAACGAAGGCAATGAATGCCTGATGGAAGCCACCATCGCCACCAGCGAAACCAGCCGAGCAGCAACCCAACAACACCACCACCGAACCGATGAAAACCTCCAACGGGGTCCGCCGCAGACAACTTCGAGGGCCTATGGTGCACTATGGGCATGGAGCGAGTGTCAACGTTGGGAGAGCTAGCGGACAGAACATACATTAGCGGCGAACACCATCCGTCGGGGGGTAAGGAAACAAGCGTCCACCATATAACAGTAGCACAGCAGGATACCAGCAGAACCAGAGCGCCCATGGTGCAGAACCAGAGCGGGGGTGGTGTAGAACCAGAGCGGGCGTGAACAGGAAGTGGGGTGGCGGAGCGTTCACAGACAGGGCTCGAGCAACAATACACGGGAGGAAGGAGAGGTCGCGGGAAAAGCGCCGAAAAAGCGGGAAAAAGCGTGCCATAAAGGCCGCTTTAATGCGCCCACCCACCACGACAGGTGGCGGTGCCATCTGGGCCCGGGCTGCGTTCGTGTCGACTCGACAGCGTGGCATGGGGGAGGGAGCCACGTGGGGTGTCCAACAACTGGCATCCCTCCCTTAGATGCGAACTTCCTGAACACGCAACCGCCGAGCAAATGCAAAACTTCCACCAGAACTTTAACAACACAGGAGGTACGTGTAAGCATTTTATAAGTCACAAAAGATGAAACGCGGGGCAGTTCCTGATTTGCGAGAGGGACGACGAAGGTTGCACAGTATTTCTCAAACTCGCTTTCAGAATAAACGTCTATCGACGTAAAAATTACTTTTAGTTTGTATTCATCGCAATTCTAAACCAAATGTTTGATTCCTTCCAAAAACATTAAAACATGGAAAAATGACATAATTATGTTCTTAATATCAATACAGATAATGGTAAATATATTTTAGAAAATGTTACGCAAGTTTCTCTACTTAAATAGATAACATACCCATATGCATGTAAATAGCTACTTTTAATGTTGTGAGAATCTCCAAATCAACATGACGACATTGCGTGCTAACATATATGGAGTAGCAAACAATAACCCCACAATTAATGAAATTATAAACTCATGACTATCCATTTCTCTTTACTTTATGAACTCTTACAAAATAATTGGAGACTTATGCCACCTCAAAGATCCAAACGTTTAAGGAAGTAAACAAGTTGGGTGGAGGAATAAATGGCCACGTTGTGATCTCAATGTTCGTGTCGAGTGAATATTGAATATTAAATAACATGTTGGTGGACCATGGCTTAATGGTTTAGAGTTTTATAGAGAATATGGAAATTAATAATAAAATAAATGAATATCAAGTAAAGAGATAAAAAGATGATTGTAACATTGTTTATATAATAATAATAATAATAATAATTCAATTTTAAAGATATAGTCAAGGTAGACATCAGATTGGTGTATGAGGTCATGTTGTTTATGAAACAAGGGATGTTAAGGTCTACAAAAGCCTACATACTCTATTCCGTTTGGATTTGAACCTTGATCTCCTAGGAGGAAATACATATTCTTAACCTTTAGGCTCACTCAAGTTGTATTTTCAAATCAGGCTAGGTCGGATGACGGTCCTCCCACACTAGAAGATGTTCTGCGTCGACCACATAAGGACCCCACCCAAGTTTGAAACTCATCTAGCCTCCTTAACATGGTATATGGGCGCATGCTTCAACCTAGGGGTTATCGTGGCAACAATTGGATTAGTTTCCCGGTGGCGCGAGTGACAAGCCCCTTAGTTACCAATCCCCTTGTAATATATATATATATATATATATTCCAAGGAAAAAAACGTAATTTAATTAAGTTATAATCAAATTACATATTGCAGAAAGGCCTCTAGAAGCCCTTTCCAGTAGTTAGCTTTTCAGCTTCAAAAAATATAGAGAGATCAGTTTGGAATTGTTGTTTCATAGTCCCCCAAAAAGGTAAAAAAGGAGATGTGTCTGAATTCCCCGATGGAACCCCAAAACCAAAAAATTTACAAAATTCATACAAAAAGATACCAAAGTGCCAAGATCACACTATGTTTATCTATTCCAAATATATAGAGAAAGAGAGAGAAAGATAATCTTATCATCAATATAATAAAAGTATAGCTTTATACAGTCTCTTAAAATACAAGAAAATTCAGTCTATTATTATTCTATTATTATGTTGATTGTTAATTTTAATTTACCAAACTTATAAATTTAAAATTAATTAGTTTGATTTATTAAGTTGTTTTATGATAAATAATTTGGAAATTAATTTTTTGAGTTTATTTTTATTTTTTTACATTAATAAACTTTTAAATTTAATTTTATTATAAATGTTTTGAAAATAGAATTAATGTTTTTAAAGGTTAGATCAAGTTTTTCATTCTTTAAGTTATTTTATTCACATTACAAATTTTACAAATTCGTTCATGCCAAGCCTTTTAGTTTTTTTTGTTTTGTTTTGTTTTTTTGTTTTTTTCAATGTGGTTCACGTACCGGTTGACCGGCATCGCTACGTCCACGGAATAATTTCTGGCGGGCCCACCCGAAGGGGCCATCACACCCTCGGCACATTTTGCGTACCTAACCCCAAGAGTGTCGAGGAGAATGGATCCCGCGACCTCACATGCTGGGAGGCCTAACTACGGTGCTCGACCGATTGAGCTAACTCTTGGGGCTGCCAAGCCTTTTAGTTATTATCTAACACTCTTTCTCAATATGGAGCTGATGATAATTTTTTCTTTTCTTTGCAATATTTATTTTCTTTCTTAAGTTGGCAAATGGAAAGATAATTTTGACAATATGGAAAGATAATTCTGATCTCCTAACTTGGAGCTAATGTTTTCTTTGTTATAATTCATATTTTTCTTAATCTTTACCTTTGTATCACTCCAAATTTTTTGAAATTAATTATGATAGCGTTTTTTTATAGTATATGTCTATTTATTTATTGGAGTGTGTCATCCTCAAGTATTCCCAACTGTTTAACCAAGATACTACATCTTCAATTCAACCTCTTTCAAGCCTTAAGTGATGTCTACCCATGTTTGAAACAATGATAAGAAGTTTATTATTCTTCATGCTAATTAGCACGTGCTTCTGCATTACGTACCTAACCATGACTTTATTCTCAATGGGAGGAAAATCAACTTTTAAAAGGAGAATAGGATAAGGGGTGCAACATTTAATTTTAGGATTATTTATTAGAAATGTTTTTGGATTTGGTCAGTTTTCCTCAAAGTTTCCCTAGAAATACTACATGCCCAAAGTAGACTTTCCAACCTCTATTAATTATTTTCTCAATGCAATAGTTCCAATTTAGCTTATGATGAAAATCAATTTTGAGATGCTTATAAAAATGGACTTTTTCCAAATTCTTATTTATGCCGTAGGCGTTTCACCGCGGAGAAGCATAAGAATCCACGTCGGCTAGATTCCTTGCTTATAGAGTGAATGGAATCCTGGCACGTGGATGGTGTTGTCAGTGGTGAATCGATCCAATATTGCAACGCGTGATTCAGTGGTGGTTTTCCTATCCGTTGCTATGTTGTCAGTGGTCGGATAGAGCTTTTTTACAGTAAGAATTTCGCTGGACTGCTACCAAAACCTTCAGGCTGTACTGTACGCAATGAGTCCTGCGTTTGCTCGTCCTCTGTTTCCTCCATCTTCTTCAACCAGAACTTCTTGTACATCTTCCGCGGACAATAGGTGCTTTGCAACATCTTGATGATAATCTTCTTATGATTATAGCAAAGTTACGTTACTTCCTTACTGGATCTTCGTTAGAAATGATAATTACATTGCAGAATACTGTGCATCCTCATCCTCTCCCGGTTTGCTCGGCTATAACGCATGTTATTTCTGCCATCCGATCGAAGCCATATGACCATTTTTTGCACTGAAAACCAAAGAAAGAAAAATTTACGGAACTCGCTGGGAGAGTAAAAGCTATGGGTTAAACCTTGTTAGGGAGAGCTTTTTGGCATGGTGCTTTGAAAAAAGAGAAACCCCTGCAAAAGACAAAGATATCATGAGGATGATCGCAATAAAAAGCTTAAAGAATGTTCCTGGATATTGTTGCATGCGAGCCGGTCGAGGACGAGCCTGTCGAGATCGTCGACATGTCGATATGACCCTGTCGTCGCGAACTTGTCGAGGATGAAGCTGTCGGGGGATCACAACCTGTCGACACTGCTATGGCTGGGAAATGTTAATCCAAGCTCTGAAACCAACTCCAAAATATTCATTTAAGCTCTAAAACCAGCTTCCTTATGCATGGCTTAAACGTGGATGATACCCGACCCAAAATTCTATAAGTGTTGGTGGTCAAAAATCCTCAGGGTAGGCGCCAAATGACCTGCTACCCAGATTAGTCGGCTTCCGACTTGTCGCGGTCCTATTTAATGATTTAAGCTTTACGACTCTACGAGTTCCTGATTCTCGTTTTTTAGTGTCGACAAGAATATTTATTAATGAAAACATAAATTTCCTGAACTAACGTTATCTGCAAATAGTCTGAAAATGATTCATTACCACGACGTGATTCTGTAAATTCTTGGCATGCCAGATCAGTTATACTAAACAGAAGCTCCGACAGGCCATTGGAACCATTGGATCCATTGGAATTTTGGCATCAAACACGGACTTAGCTTCCACACCCGAAATCTTTCTGCTTCCACCAAATTCGATGCCCAACCTCTGTATCCAAATTCCACGCTTGAAATGTTTTCGGCCCAGCCAACTATTCGGTTTCACAACAACAAACTCGTAGAGACTATATTTCTGCTTCCACCAAATTCGATGCCCAACCTCTGTATCCAAATTCCTCACCTGAAATTACCTCGATCCACCTGACTATTCTGTTTCACAGCAATAGACCGGTAGATGTTATCTTTCTGCTTCCACTTAAAATCATATCAAATTTGACCGAACCTTGTGTTAGTTATTTTTTTACAAATTCTACGGATTTTTTATGAAATTTTGGAATTGAAGTTTGGAATAGAGATTCTATCAATTACTCTGATTGAATCTGGATGATCCATATTATAATTACTCTTATTGATTCTGAATGATCCATATGTTGCATAATATTATTATGGTCATCATTACACCCGACATTGGACTTTGTACAGAGTAGACTTCGCCTATACTTAATTTCTCTGTCAAACTATTATCAAATGTGTTGTGATAAGTTTAGCTTTCTCACATCCAAAAATCAACAGAGACATTCACGCTCCCGTGAGAGTTTGAAATATTTATCATGGTCGATCACCTTGCCACAACTAGTGTAAGAAATGGCCATCGCAGAAATGGAAGAGAATGCTCATAATCAACGACTTGCCATTCACATTAAAGACGGTCACATTTGCAGGGTCCAGCCCAACGAAATTACAATGGTCAGGGATAGATTGTATTAGAGTGTGGCCCGACAAGTCGCGCCTCGACTTCGACAACTCAACCCCAACAGGTTCTAGGTTCGACATGACCTCGACGGCTTCTGAACTTTCTCGACCCAATCAACAACTTTACAGAATTTTATGTCATCGTGCTAACTTCCTATCACTTCTTGCCTCCCGACGATATGGATTTGCCACCATTGATCTTCGACAAGATCTATCTCAGTTTCTGATCGTAAGGACAGTTTTCATGATCATTTCTGGCTCTGACAACTTGCAAACTCGACAGGTTCACCTTCGACAAGTCTCGATTCAACTTCGACAATCCAACAAACTCAGACAGGTTCCCCTTCGACCAGTCGCGGATCGACTTCGACAACTCAACCCCAGACAGGTTCTGGGTTCGACATGACCTCGACAGCTTCTGAATTCGACATATGCGCTGCACTTCGACAGGTTTGGCTACTTTCGACAGTTTCACGACATTGCTTGTAGCATCGATATGCAACTGTTGAGTCTCGAATAATCTTCACTGAATTGATCAGTTAAACGATCAATTCTCAAGAAATCTTGGAGGCAGTCCGACAGGTTGTTAGCCGACAGGTATGAGCTGGAAGTCGACAGTACTTTACCAATATTAAGGCTCGACCACTTTACAACATCGACCATAAAATTAATATATAAGAGACCGACCAAATAATCATCGACCATAGTGTAATGGTCGACCATTTATAAAATATTGACCGATTGATCAATTTTAAGTGACTTCAAAGATTGACTCGTCGACCACATGTTCACCAATCACATTATTTATCGTGAGCATTATATTGCTATCTATGCAGTAACTTTAGCCCTAATTGGTCGATGCTAAGTATTAGTCGCTCTCCATTTGTTGGTTAACATGATATTCCGTTAAAAAATTGGTCTATAACAACCTGCTGTTACTAGTGGACCATCGTGGAGAGTTGTGCCATGTGTGATTAATTCCATATATATAAATGTTGCATGTGTGGGTTCGTGATTCATAAGCACCCGTCAAAGAAAATTCAGTGAAAGCATTCATTGCCCCCTCTCTTATGTATCTCTAGATGTTCCACAAAGTGGTGGAAATGGCGGAGACACAAGATGGATTCCGTCTCTGCATATTTGCATGAGCGGAACAAGTCTCTGAGAACATCTGAATCCATTTTTTTCGTCTAAATCCATTCTTTTTCGTTTGTCGACTGTTTGTTTCACCGGAGCCTTGTAGCTTTTGAATGGTGGTAAGGAGACAATCCACATATTTTTATGCATATTGAGTAATTCCAGGTAGCAAGATAATGAGGAGATCCTCGATGCAAGTGAAATGGTACTTATTATATCTAACTAGTCGACCTATCCATCGAATAAAGTAGTTTGGTTATCGCTTTCTGCTCAATTAATTTGCTCGTGAGCAACTGGATCAGTTGAATCAAAGCCAAGCATTCCAATGTGGACTACACATTTCATCTGCTCAGATGTTTAAAGAATGGAGAATTCGACTAGAATAGTCGTTATTTCATTGACAACTGAGATATTTTATTGACTATAAACTCCTCAATCAGTACAGTCGACCTGTAATTTGGTTGCTTGGAGATATATCTGCGTATAGGATGCACACCTATCATGTTCGATGGCTGCTATCTAATCTATCAACTAACAATATCGACCCTCAGTTATTTCAGGTTATGAAGAAAACAACGATGTCGACCACGCTTATGATGTTACTTATGATGGGAGACACTATCTGCACTAGCTGTAAACAAGTGCAGCCGAACAGTGCTTAGCCTGACCAGAAACGATCAGTCGACAGGGTCGAAGTCTTGTTTCCTTCTGTTTTCTAGTGACCATGTTGTGAAGTTCGACATCTGGAAAATATTGGTAAGGTCGATGTTGTAACTACTCCACGAGTTATTTCATGGTAAATATGACAGTCACATGTAAATCGCACGAAGACGGTTGGATTTCAAAATGGTCAAGTCGAGTTGGTCGAGCCTTTAAAAATTGGTCAACTTTTAATTATGTGGTCGGGGTGGTCGACACTTTATTTGGTCGACATAGTTTTTTTGGTCAATGCTGTCGAAATTTTAGCTTGGTTCGGATACTTAAAATTTTGTGTCGATTCTTTAAACTTGTCGATCCATATTCATGTTACTTATTAGTCGATATGTTTTTTTACGATCAGGAAGACAGTTACCCATTAATGAATGCTTACGCTGGTTGGTTACTTATACAATGAATGCTTACGTGACCATTTTGTCCACCTGCAGCCATCGACCAAGTATTGTTGAAGGTGCTATTTCAGGTTTACACCGTCATGGGGAGGAGCCATATGGTGTTGCGATGGGGGAATTTGTGCTCTATCTTGCATTAGGCTCGTCTCTCCTTTGATCGTGATGTGTTTTCGACCATGCTGCACATTTTCTTTGATGGAGTCGAGTTGGCTATCTATTTGAAGGAATAAGATATCGTTCTTCTATTATGCATGCAAGAAGACACCATGTTGGCATTTGGAAGGTGCACCAGACCCTCGCCAGACTATGGAGACATTTTCTATCATCCAGTCGACTCCCAAAGACAAAGTCACGGTCACTGTGTAAAGATGATCGACATATCAAATAGTTGATATTAATTTTTAATTTTTTTTTGATAATATTTGTAAGATATGGTCGGAAGTCAAAATGGTCGGGTCACTTTAGTTTAAAAAAAAAATATGGTCGATAGTTGATATTAACTGAGTAGAACGCGTGCCATCGTTGATGCTTGGAGCAACCCGTCCAGTTAGAGAAGAAGATGTTGGTCTCTGCTAGCGTTGAAACATCTTCCAGTATTCTGGCATTTGGAATGTCAGTGCTAATCGTCATCGACCTGACCAGTCGTCGATTAAATATTTATCCTTTAAAAATTTCAATCACAAATAATAGTCATAAAAAAAACATATATTTCTTTGATTTATATCATACTTTAGATCCACTTAGAAATTTAAGTTAAACAAAAATATTGATAGTTTAAAAAAAAAGAGTGCACAAGGTAAAATAAGTTGAAATTAAAAATATGACTATACCAAAAAAGCCATAACTTTAGCCCAAAAAAGCTATTCATATTTTGGTATATAAACTTAGTTCAAGAAATACATTATTTTGTCACATAGCTTTCCTGTGTTCCAAAAATTTAGTTTGTCACATGGCTTCTTGATGTTCTGAAAATTTATAGCATGTATACGTGGAACTGAACTTCTTTATCATCAGTTCCGCCGTGGAGAAGTCTAATTTGGTATGTAAATTCCAAGATCAATTCGAAAACAACTTTTAATAACCTTTGACAAAGTTGTATATATAATGTGCAAATCTTTCATTTTACTTGGTGAATCAGATTATAAGTAATAACAGTATATAAAGTTTTTAAATGTGAGTTTTGAGGGTTAGCTTAATGGTATATAAAGTTTTTAACTATGAGTTTGGAGGGTTAGCTTAAATGTTATGAGATTTTTGTCTTGAAGTTAGAAAAGTTTTGAAAAGGTTTTTGTTAAAATACTTTTTTTTTCATTTTTTTTTTATAGTATTAATACATAACATCACTAAAATTTGGAGTTATGAAATCTCTTTTTTCCTTTAAGATGGGAAGGTTAAAGAAACTTAATAAGGATTTTTTTTCAAATTTTGTAAACAAAGTTTTTGAAGATAATATATGATTTTAATTAAATGATATCAACATTAAAGACTTGGTAGAAAAATGTCACGTTTACAAGTTGAAAACACATTTTGGTGGCAGTAAATTTAATATGTTGGAAATATTAATTACGAGTAGTTGGCTTTCTTGTCTAGTCAGGTCGATGACGACTTGTCAGGTCGACGACGTTGATGCATGCCTAGTTGAAGACACCACCTATGGGTGGAATTACTAGTTCGTTGAAGTTGGAAGGCATCCAATCGGCACTTGTAACCGACTTGGAAGAGAATGTTGTTTATTTGTCAACTTGGTCGACTCTTATTTTCCTGCATGTAGAACATAGTGTCAACAACCTATGAATCGGAAAAGAGTTAACGTTGCAGCGATTATTTGACATGTGGCATTTATATTTTAATTTGCAGAAGAGTCTACCCACCGATCCGTCTCTGCTGATCGTCGACTAGAGGGATATTTATGCGATAGCTCATACAGGGAATGCACTTCTTAGGATGCCCTTATTTGTGCTTTATTCTTGTGGATTAAAAGAATAAGAGATGTTATTTAAGAATGATGATATGTTGCAAGTAATTGTCATAATGAGACTGGCCATTAGTACTGATCGACGCACCAATGGATCATTCCTTGACAGTGATGTTCTGTGGCATAATTGCAATTGACCGATCAAAACATTTAAATGGAATAAAGGCTTGTGTAGCAGTTGATAGTGTAGCCTTGTGCCAACCTTTCCATGTCGACCAAGGCACTCATTCTCTATTAAATCCATTTATCACTTGCTAAAAGTACTAGAATATTTTAATATTTGAGTCGCAGCATAGTTGAGTCAATTTATTTTGGTTGGCGAATCATTTTGGATGATGGTCATTGAATATTTGGTCCATGTTGTCAATACTATTTGTAAAATTATGGTCGATATCCAAACGGGTCGATATTTTTGTAGTCGATATCACTTGATGCCACTTTAATTTTAACGGGTCAAAGCTGTATATGGCCGGGTCACCTTATTGGTAAAAAGGGTCGATATTCAAATAGTTGAGTTAGTCGAGCCTTTAAAACTTGGTCGGCTCTTAACTATGTGGTCGAATTGATGGACACTTTATTTTGGTCAATATTTGTAATAAGGTCGAGTCTTTAAAGTGGTCATTGGTCGAAGTTGTAAAAAATAAATCAAATTGGTCTCTGGCTGACTCTATATATCCAGTCAAGTCAGTCGAAACTACAAGTCGTCGGTCTCGACCATGGTTAGTCAAGTCAAGTCGAGTCGATTCAAGTCAATCGGCCTCGACCAATATCAGTCGGTATCGACCAGTATGACCTACTGCCCATGATCTGTCCAAACTACTTTTCTTTCCTTGTGCTCTTTTCCTCTCGGCATTCCTTTTGCCCCTCCTGGGGCAAATGCTAGTATTAAACAAAATCAAGATATGTGATTTGTTTCAATTTATTGATCATTACCTTAGTATATCTATATTTGCAAACATCCCAAAGTTATTATAGAAAACTTTATGAATTTTTAAGTTGCTTATCAAAAGATTAGAGGGGCACCTTGCTAGAGACAATATCATCTACATAGAGAAGGAGGATGTCGATTAATCCTATCGATGTCATACCAACACAACCTACTTCTTCTAGCCAATTCTCTAAATTATCAATATAAATATAAAAAATAGTAGACGATCTAGGACAATCTTTCCTAACTCTTGTAATAATTGATTTTATGTAACCATCCTATGTTCTTTCTAAACTTGGAAATAACTCTTTGTTAAAGATTCAACCTAAAAGGAACTCTTTAATATGTTATTTTTAGGTATTATGCAAAAAAAAATCTGAAATCAACAAAACAATAAAGGAGATTAACCTCATGTTCCAATAATATTTGACTGTAATTCTAGAAATCACTAGATTGTTAAAGTCAAATGATAACTCTAGAAACCAACTTTCATCTTAACTCTCTTATCATAACTTTAAAATCGTGAACTAATCCTCTTCATCAATATTAATCCATATAATTTAAACATCAAAAACTTGTCACTATGAAGAATTGTTTTCATCGACTTTTACTTTTTTAAATAAACCTGATTGGTTTTCTAAAATATGCCTATATTATAAATATATAGATAATGCTATGTTAACTTTTATGTCACTGATAGCACTTATATATTTAGCCTTTGGCACATGAAAATGAGGACATTACACTTTTATGCTACCAATATTATAGGCATACAAATAGCGCTATGTTAACACTTTTATGCCGCCGACACGTGAACAATAGGACATTACATAGTTTTATGTTGCCAATGCATATCATGCTTAAACGATTAAGCTAGTTTTTATGTTACCAATATTATAGGCATACAAATAGCGTTGTGTTAACACTTTTATGCCACTGATAGTGCATATCTATTTAAGCTTACATGGTTTTTATATGGCCAAAGTGTAACATTCATAAAGGATGCTAGTTTTTATGGTGCCGACGCATAACATGCAAAAAAGATTAAACCTTGATGCCTAGGTGCTTACAAATTTATTTAGTTTCTTGTCACCATCATCCCTCCCCTGGAATGTCATTTGGTCCTTAATTATTTGTCAATTTATACTGTAGTGTCACACTAGCATTATAGAAAGGATAAAATAAGTGTAAAAATGTTAAATGCATGCACCCATCCCCTGGATGCATGGAATATGTTTCTAATTCTAATCGATGTTTGAGACTCTGCCACCATTCTAGCAACAACAAGACAGAGCTTTTGTGACTTATAGCATAGGCATGCTCGCACAACTTATCAATTACAGTCTCGAAGCTATAATTGATAAATGGTGGTTTGAGCATGTATGGGCCTGTGCTCGCACAACTTATCAATTATAGTCTTGAAGCTATAATTGATAAATGGTGGTCTGAGCACATCTGGGCATGTTCTCTCACAAATGATCAATTATAGTCCAAAAGGTATAATTGATAAATGGTGGTCTGCACGTCTGGAATTTAACTCAGAAAGCTTTTTAGAATCTACCCTACATGATAGAGTTTTTGAATTCTCTGTCGTATTAGCATAAATCCATCTCAAGGGTTAATTGCTTGCATCGATGTTTTTAGAAAAGCCTTAATATATTATTGGTACCAAACACAGTGGATAGTGAATGTCCCAAACACAGTGGAGAGTGAATGTATTGAAAATCGCTTTCCGTGTTTTGAAAATTTTAATATAAATAGTGGAATGTCTTCAAGATCACTTTCTATGTTCAATGCATTGTAATGAATATTTAAATATTTTCAAAAGCCACTTGGATAGTGAAATATCTTCATTGCTTGCTATATCCGTGTCCGGATATACTCAGTGATTATTCAAGCGAATAATCTTCCAATGGAAAATAACTCCATTTGATAAAATAATAATATATAATTGATAATGGATGATAAAAGATTTACAATGAGGCTCGCTTTTATAAGCTTGAGCGTGTATAGTGAAGGGTTACACCCTTTCACTTTAATAACTAATAACTTTAATTAACATACATATAATATTCATAGCATTGCTCTTTTTGACTACATTGAAATTATAAAGAGAGATTATTTTCCATGCTTATTTCTTGCATTGAAATTATAAAGGAGATTATTTTCCAGGCTTATTTCTTTCATTGAAATTATAAAGAGAGATTGCTTTCCAGGCTTATTTCTTTCATTGAAATTATAAAGAGAGATTCCATATATTGTATTGAAACTTGAACATTTAAAAGAAAACCACTTTGATGTTAAATATCTTCATGTGGTTTGAAAATAAGAATGCTTGCAAACTCAAATAAAAATGGTCATGCAAACAAGCATTACAAGTAATATGATAGGTTTCTTCAGATGCAAACTCAATTGTTTTTTTTTATAACTAAAACGGATATTTGTATTATAAAAAGAAAAAAAATAGATAGAGGGAACCATGGCTAAGCCAAAACTGGCTCAATATAGTATTCTAGGAATCTTGCTACGATGATCTTCCATCATTCTATTACCAATTCGCAGTTATGCTTTTTTTTTTGTAAGCAGCGTAAGGAAATTTATATTATAGTACAAAAAATGTTACAATCACATGAGAGTCAAAAGATTCAAGAGATTTTTTAGGCTTCTCATGGAACCAAGAGAACAAAAAAGAACCTGTGTGGAGCTGCCGTACAGTGGGCTGAGTAGTACTAACATAGTTACAACCAACTAGTAAAAACATAAACGCAACATGACTAGAGGGATAGTCAAGCGTCTGACAGTGAACCATAAACAAAAATGAGGAAAACATAAAAGCTAACCGCAAAAAAAACAGAAGAGTTGTGCTCACACAGAGCAACACTAATTGCTGGCTTCTGCATTCTGGGAGTCGAGTTTCTCCTCAATGATTGGGCAGTTTCCGAAGAAGTCGTCATCCCAATTCTGCGTTGGGAGCTTGATGGGCAGGGGCTCAGCTTTGCGAGGAGGAACAATTTCATCCTGGGCCTTTCTAATGCACTTGTAATGCAGAGCTTCAATTGTCGAAGGAATTGGAAAGGGAACCCCTGGGGGAGGGCCCCCTGTAACACCACCGCTGCTGGAGAGCTCGGGCCAAAATTGGGGCCGTGAACAGGAACCGAGTCATCAGTAGCCGTAACACCCATGGAATTGTGCAGGGAACTATCGGTCGCTTGGAATTTTGCAGCATTCACTGCACCTTCGGCATGAATATGCGAATCATCAACCAGCCCCTCAGCGAGACCAAGAGGGCCATACCAGGGTGGCGGGGTGGGGTGAGGAAACAAAGAATAGCTTCTGCCCGTCAAATTGGCCTCCAAAGCAGCCAGAACTCCATCAAGATGTGCCATATTGGCCATGGTGTCCATGATTGAAATCTTGGCCAGGTTCCAATTTGTGACCATCTCTTCTACTAATGTGTCGAGCATGTTTTTCACTAACCAGTAGTAGTTGACCTGGGTGCCTTGGGTGCCAAAGGCCAAAATCTCAACCACGTTGCGCGATTCCCAATCGTCTACCAGTTTGGGAACCGGGACAGATACATTATCCTGACAGCCATTGATAGCGGTTTTTTTCCTTTTCAGCCGAGGTCGCATCTTTCCCTGTGCCATGGCCAACACCCCGCATGGAAGTGCCGCGCGAATGAGTCATGGCACTGTCGGCATCACATGAAAACGTACTGAAGCGGAGCTTTCCTCATTGGAGGCAGACAAAGAATAACAGAGACAAGCAATGACCGCAGGGGTGTGGATGGGGGGCTTCATATTAATGGAGTTGCACCTGGAGAAATCAAACTTCACACGGGAGAGTGTAATGGTGCAGATGAACCAGACAGGGAGGAGGGACATAGGAACTTGAGCCAGCATAAATGCTAACCGTCGGGCCATGGGTGTGGTAAAAAAAAACATGCGCGAAGAGTACAGGCGAAACAGGGTCGTCACTTGCATTAAAGTCAGAGTCTTGGGGGTGGCGCAAGCTAAAGGATGTTGCGAGGTGGTGGAGCGATCCTAACATGTGGCTAGGTGGCGTGGTCACTTCTGTCACCCGCATATAGGGAATTCGCAGTTATGCTTAACAAGTTGCAACATAATTAATTAGGACTTCATTCTATTACCCTGTGCAATTTTTGTTCTGCATTCCACATGCTATGCCTGGGTGAATGAAGCTGCGATTTGTTGAATGCGGTGGATGATCCGTTTTATTTCCAAGTCGTTGAAGTCTGTATGCGTGTTGAAGGATTTGATGATTAAGAGGGAATCTCCAAATACTTGTAAATTCTTAATTCTTCTTTTTTTGGCAATCTGACATCCTTTTAGGAGAGCCAAGGCTTCTGCTAAATTGTTGGAACAAGATCCCAATCCCCACCTGTATCTGATTTCCATCGCTCCTCCTGTAAAAAATAAAAGCCCCCTGCTCCAGCTACTCTGGGGTTTCTTTTGGTAGCACCATCGAAGTGTAAGCTGTCCAGAATCTACTTATTTCTCCAGTCTTAGAATTCGATGTTTGTGATTTTGATATGCCAATATGGCAGGTTCTGTGGTAGTGAGCCTACATCCTTTCTGGGGATGGAAAAAGGGTCCCAAGCCAATGTAGCTCATTTGCGTTGAGATTTGTGTCTGTCCTGAGGTTAGAGGATTGCGTGCATTCAATAAGAAGGCCTTTGGCCTGACCAACTACTTGCAAGGGGGAGGGGCAAGAGTCATGGAATATGGATTTATTCCTAGCCATCCATATCCTCCAGCACATGAATTTAGGAAGAGTCAACCATATTAGGGACTAGAGTTTTTTTTTGAGCGAGGGGAAGGGTAGGTGGACTTACAAACTTTAAGAAGGCAGGTTGTAGAGTTTAAGTCCGACGTGGTAACATCAAGACCTTGAAGTATGTGATCCCATACATCTTTTGCGAATTTACATTCCAAAATTAAATGGTCTATTGATTCAGGGTTCTTGCGACATAATATGCACCGGTGTGGCCCAATGATGCCTCTTTTGATTAAATTGTCTCCAGTAAGCACCTTCCTATGAGCGAGGGTCTAGATGAAGAAGTTTACTTTGGGAAGTCCAAATGGGTTCCAAACCATTTCCCATAAGATTTTCCTTGAGGCATCGTAATTTTGAAGGACACTGAAACCTAGAGCTACTGTGTACTTTCCTTTTGGGCCCCAGCCACAGTCGTCTTTGTCCTGTAGATGGGAAGGAGCACAACCAACCAAGTTTTCCATAAGAATAATTCTGGAGGGTTCGAGGTTGGCTAGGATTGCTAATATTTTCCAGTCTTTCCATGCGTCGGTGGAGTCCCAGGAGCTAAGTTCATTCAACGTTCTTATTCCATTATGAGCAAGCCATTGGGATATATCATGGAGTTCGTTCTTTTCCTGGAGAGGGGGATGCCCCATGATTGTGTCAAAGAACATTTCTATATTTCTGCCATTCCCAGGAACCCAATAAATCTTTCGAGAGAAGAGTTCCCATGCGGCTCTGCATAAGGACCATATCGAGGAGCCTCTAGAAGTAGGCTTGTTGTCGAGGCATCTTAGCTTTGTTCCTGCTAAGTATTTATTCCTTAGAAATTGAATGACCCGATGCTGTCTGTTGGAAATAATTTTCCAAGGGATTTTACCTCCCATTGCCAAGTTTGCTTGGTGAGGATCTCGAATTTGGAGACCACCTGAAATTTTTGGTTTTTTTATGATGCTCCAGTTCACCAAATGCAGCTTGTTCTCATTGTCCCCCCCCGTCCATAGGAAATCTCTCAGGAGCTTACTTATTTGATTTGATACCCATTTAGGCACCAAAAGAAGGGATGACTAGTAAATTGGAGGGCTAATAGGATTGCTTTTACCAAAATCAATTTCCCAGCTTTGTTGAGCCAATATCCTCCCCAAGTTCTGATTTTGGATTTGATTATGCTTATAGTTTCATCCCAAAAAGCTAATTTTGTGTGGCCTTGTGCTATTGGGAGGCCTAAATATTTGAATTTGTCCCAATGCTTATGAACTTTCATTCTGAGGATTTGACCAATGTTGGTTGCAAAAGTTTTTTTTTAGATTCCAGCCATAGACGACACTCTTACGGAAGTTGATATTACCTCCCGAGGCATTGCAATACCAGGTCATATTTTGCTTGAATTTTCGATCAATAATTGAGTATCCCCCTCCCAATGAGAGAGAGTCATCAGTGAAGAGAGAATGGTTGAGGGGCATGGAGTTGGAGGCTAGATTGAGGCCTGGAAGGGAGTCTTTTCTTAATTCTGAGTTCAACTTTCAACTGAGCCAATCTGCCAAAAGTATGTACAAAAAGGAAGACACGGGCATCCTTGTCGGATTCCACGCGTGGGTTGGAAGAAATTTGTGGGGCTCCCATGTACCAAAGTGATGATCCAGGGCCCACTTATGCAAGCTGAGATCCAATTTATGAAAGTTTTCCCAAATCCAAAATTTTCCATAACTTTAAAGACGAATGAGCGCTTGACACGGTCGAAGGCATTAGCCATGTCAATTTTGATCAACATACCTTTTTCCTTGCATTTCTTGCTGGAGTGGATGGCTTCTTGAACGAGAATCACGTTATGGAGGATTTGTATCCCTTTTAAGAAACCTCCTTGATTGTCTGAAATGATGTTTGTAAGAAGAGGCTTCATTCGATTTGCCAGCATTTTGGAGATTATTTTATAGAAAGAATTGCAAAAGGAGATTGGTCGGAATCGGCCAAAGGAGTCGGGGTTTGTTTCTTTTGGTATAAGTGTAAGGAATGTGGAGTTGGTGCAACCTTCGATATTTTCCTTGGAGTGAAAATTTCTAACCATTCTCAAGTAATCTTTCATTATGTACTTCCAACAAGCTTTGTAGAAGTGGATTGAATACTCGTCCGATCTTGGGGCTTTGTCTGGGTCAAAATACCAAATTGCATTGATGACTTCTTGCTCGATGAAGGGTTTGAGAAGTTCGATGTTGTTATCCATCGTGACATTTTTTGGGATGTGCTTTAGAAGGATCTGCTCTCTTTCCTCTCCAGCGCATTCTTCCTCTGTGAAGAGGTTTGAGAAATGGTTATACATCGTTGCTTTGATGTTTCCTTGTCCTTTGGAAACTAATACATTCTCTGTCCTGATTTCTGAGATATGGTTGATCAATTGCTTGACTTTGGTCTGTTTGTGGAAGAAGGATGTATTCCTGTCACCAACTTTGAGCCATGTGTTGTGTGATTTTAATCTCCATAACTCCTCTTCTTTTCTAAAGGCTTGGTGGACCTTGACCTGTCAATTGAATTCTTCCTGGAGTAATGAGCTATCTATTGGGCCTTTGTCCAGTGAGGTTTGAAGGGATTCCAGCTCTTCTACAACCTTCTTCCTAGAATTTGAAGGTGGGGGGCAGTTAACTTTGGCCCAATTTTTTAATTCTTTCTTTGTGGTAATGAGCTTTTGCTCCCAAACGAATCCTGTGGAGCCCGAAATAGGAATTTGCTGAGATTTATCTAAGGTATCCCAAAAGATTTTGTGATTTAGCCATTGAGGACTAAACCTGAAGGGAATCGGTTCAAGATATTCTTCATCCTGAAATTGAAGTAGGATCGGTTTGTGGTCCGAAGCCAGATTTGGCATAATTTTTGAAGAAACGATTTGACCCTCAACCAGAAGACTTCTTTTGTTAGGATATTCCTATACTCCATCCTAGTCCAACCAACATTTCCATTATTTACATTTTCAGTCTTCTTGCATGCACTTATGCATGCAGCATGCAATTGCATGCACCCCAATCATCAGTCCCATCACCTAGCCCTCAGCTAGCTAGCCCCGAGAGCTTCTCACGGATCAATTTTAGCCCTCCTAGAGCTTAGTGCGCCCTTCTTCCTTGATTTTAGGAAGCCACTCGTCCTCTCTCACCTACCACTCGGTTGAACTTCAATTAATTGAGTTATCTTTAGTTCTTTCCTTGATTTAAGGAAAGACTGGCTCTCAATTGACTGTATCACTCCGATGGACCTCCAGTGAGACTAGACTGCCCATTCTGACTCGAGCTAGCTCCTCATGTGCTCTCCACTGAACCTCCTTCATTCAGTTAGTTCCAGTTACACTCAGTTACACCTACCACACTTACTTAGACTCAGTTTGACTGATTGGTTGACAGTTACTTAAGCATTGATGACTCCACTGATGATGATGAAGACTTCTAGTTGTGCTCTGATGACACTCTAGTGATCTTTTGATCACTCCATGAAGGCTAATTCGAATTTCCACCTTGGCATTCGAATCCTCATGCATTGTACTACTTATTTGTCCATATTGTGATTAATGAATTAGTGTGTGTGAAGTTATTTTGCTTCTATCCGAGTTCTACTGTATTATTATTTTGTTGCTCATTTACACTGCATTGACCACTCTTAATCTTATTCCTAAATTATTTCTTGTGAGGTATACATCAACTCTTAGATCTGCTGTGAGGATTTTCACATGGTATCAGAGCATGTTGAGAGTATTGCTTATCTCCATTCCTGAGAGTTTTTTGTAGGTTATTATCAAGATTTCGAGTGCAGTAGTTTCTGCACTTTTGCAACAGTAGCAGTTGTATTATTTTCTATTGTTTTTGCAGGTCTTCTACAACTTCCATGTATTCAGAAGAAATTCATCCTCTTTCTCCATTCAACTATGATGAATGGAAACAAAAAATGATAGCATATTTGAAGAGCCATGATCTCTTTTATTATTGTTTTGAAAGAGAGTTCGAATCCTCTGAAGAAGAGATTGACTGGTTAAATAAAGGTCACAGTGTCTATGCAACAATGATGTTTGCTATGCCTCATTGCATGAGGTACCACTTCATTGATTCTGCTGAATCTCCAATAGAGCTATGGGCCCAACTGGATGTAATATTTGGAAAACATAATGAAGGAATTGGTCCAAGCCCTTTCGAGAGAAAGCAAAGTAATGCATTCGCCCTCCTTGATGATCTCATTGATCATGAATCAGTATCAAACATATCTCATGTTGAAGTTAGCCACAAAGAAGAAGAACTTGCAGATTATACACTCATGCTCCAAATTTCTTCTATTTCAAATTTTGTGCTAGCTCACACTCTAGAAATTGTAGAGGTTCCTAAATCCTCTCTTGCACCAGAGTCGGTTGGTTTGCATCATGATCACATGAATGTTTTAGAGGTAAAATCAGCCATTGGAGGTAATGCATTCGCTCTCCTTGATCAATCACCACTTACCTACTACTATATGATCATTATTTCATGCTTTCAGAAGGTTATTGAAGATGATGGCCATTGCCATTTGCTTGGGATGATTTCTCATGCATTTACTGGTTTAGATCTCACCTCAAATGGTTCAAATGAGATCTTAAGAAACCATGATTCAAGTCTTGGATCTAATTTGGATTCCAAGCAATCACTGATATTTGATGGTTCTTTTGAGCATAATTTCACCCATGATGGTTTGAAGGAGAAGACAAAAGACTATCTGCACATTCATAGATTTGATCCTACCTCTGCTGATTCGAATCACAGGTTCAAGGATCATCCTCATACCTTTGGATTTGTTCTCATCACATTCGATCTAAAGAGCAAGTACAAGCACATGCTTTCTGAGCATGATCCACTTCTTCCCAAGAAGAAGATACCTCCAGACATATGACCAAGCATCACACCTGCTTGAGTTTGGAGCATTTATTTTTGTGTGTGCCTTACAGTCTATTTTGAGGGGGGGTATTTTTCCCATGAGGCTTTCCCCATTTCCTCGGTTTATTGACTGTTATTATTCATTGTATTGGGTGACCTTTGGTCTTAGTTACTGGGGCCTAGGATGGATTAAGGGGGGGTGTTAGGATATTCCTATACTCCATTCTAGTCCAACCAACATTTCCATTATTTACATTTTTAGTCTTGCATGCATTTATGCATGCATCCATCCCAGTCATCAGTCCCAACACCTAGCCCTCAGCTAGCTAGCCCCGTGAGCTTCTCATGGATCAGTTTTAGCCCTCCTAGAGCTTAGTGCACCCTTCTTCCTTAATTTTAGGAAGCCATTCATCCTCTCTCACCTACCACTCAGTTGCACTTCAGTTAATTGAGTTATCTTTAGTTCTTTCCTTGATTTAAGGAAAGACTGGCTCTCAACTTACTGCATCACTTCGATGGACCTCCAGTGAGACTATACTTCCCATTCTGACTCCAGTTAGCTCCTCATGCGCCCTCCACTGATCCTCCTTCATTTAGTTAGTTCCAGTTACACTCAATTACACCTACCACACTCAGTTAGACTCAGTTTGACTGATTGGTTGACAGTTACTTGAGCATTGATGACTCCACTGATGATGATGAAGACTTCTAGTTGTGCTCCGATGACACTCCAGTGATCTTTTGATCACTCCATGAAGGCTAATTCAAATTGCCACCTTGGCATTCGAATCCTCATGCATTGTACTACTTATTTGTCCATATTGTGATTAATGAATTAGTGTGTGTGAAGTTGCTTCTATCCGAGTTCTACTGTATTATTATTCTGTTGCTCATTTACACTGCATTGACCACTCTTAATCTTATTCCTAAATTCTTTCTTGTGAGGTATACATAAGCTCTTAGATCTGCTGTGAGGATTTTCATAGCTTTGGACTAGGAATCTATCGAGCCAGGCCATTATGTTTCCTTTTCCTAGTCGCTTGTTGGACTAGGTGAATTTACCTTTCTTAGGTTTGATATCTATTAAATCCCAAGTCTGGATTATGGATTCTACCTGAGATTTAAGTATATCCCTTCCTGTAAGGCCTCCCTTTTTTCAGACGTAGATAGGGTTATGTTCATAACACCTCTGAGAATTAGATTTTGGGGCGTGTATGTATCTAGGAAAGCTTCCAAAAGTTTCCAACAATCTTGTTTTTTTAGAGTAGAGGTTAGGGACATACAAATTGAAGAGTGCAATCTGAATGTTGCTTTAAGTATGGGTGAGCTCTGTAAATATCCAATGTTGAGTGGCGAAGGAATTATGTAGCTGAATTTTTTTAGAGGACCAGAGGGTTGCCAGGCCATCGGAGGCCCCTCTAGCACTAACAACCATGCCAGTATTCTTTTTCCACTTTTCCTTTCCGATTGTGAGGATAGTATTTTCATCGAGTTTGGTCTCTTGGAGCATGAGGATGTCTGGCATGTCAATTTTTTGGAGATCTTTGACTGCTTATATTTTACTGGGGATGCCCAGTCCTCTGCAATTCCAAGAAACCAACTTCATTATTTACTATTGTAAGTAGAGGAGGGGCCTCCCCCTGGTGTGTCTCCTATTTTCTTTCCTGCTATTCTAGATCTGGTGTTTCTGTTGAAGGTCATATCTATTGTTGCTTGTGATCCCCGTGTCTTTTCACGTTCGGATTCTTCTTCCCTTATATCTTTACTCAATTTATGCCCTAATTTTTTGGATGATTTGTCTACTAGGTCTTCCGAAGAAGCAGGGGAGACTTTTGATCTGGATTTGGTGATTTCTGCGTAAGAAGGAGAGAGGGTTCCTGTGTCTAAATAGATTTATTAGGGCTCAAGATTCTTTGGGACTTCTTGGATCTGGGGGACCTCTTGGGATTCCTGATATTCGGGAATTTCTCCTTCTTCTCGGGCTTCAAGGATTTCCTGGGTTTCTGAAGTTTTGAGGGCTTTGAATCTATTCCCATTATTAGTGGCCAGAGTTTTTGATACTAAGAGCTTATCTTTCTCATACCTTGACTTTCTTTTGAGAGGGTTTTGGGTCCAGATATGGGGTTAGGATTTTTTTGAATGGTTGTCAATTGTTCTTTTTTCCCTCATGAGTCCAGATCTACAGGTTTTTTTTTCGCAGTATCGAGCGAAATGGCCATATTCATGGTAGTACTTGCATTTGAATGCGATTTGTTCGTAATCTAATTCCTGGATGTGAGACCGACCTGCCATGGTGAGTTTTATGGATTCTAGGAGTCCATGTTCCAGGTCGACTTCAATGCATATCCTTACACATGAGTATTGCTCGTTTATGTCTCCTTTGTCTATGTATTTTCCGAGGGCATTCCGAATGGATTTTAATGATTCAGGGTTGCAGCATTGGAGAGGAAGGTGTGGGAGTCTCACCCAGACCGGAACTGCGGAGGGAACATATTGGGTCAGATCAAAATTTGGATTCCATTTGTTAAGGTAGATCCCTTGTGGTCCCATGAAGTATGGCCCATTCTTGAAGATTAATTCTCGATCTTGCTTGCTTTCAAAGACAAATGCGAAAAATCCCTTTCCTAGTAGATAAGAATTGACTTCCTCCGAAATTAAGGGACTCCAATTTTTCTGTACCCATGATTCAGTAGTTTTTGGAGAGGGCCATAGGCCTGTGAACTATCCAATTAAGCCTCGTTCAAAGAGGTTAAGGGAATTTTTGCAGGTTTGCTCGACCGGAAGTGCCACCGTGGGTATCTCATAAAGATTTTTCACAATTTTTTTTTTGAGAGGATGACAATGTATTTTTTCCCTACATTGTGATGAGCTTCATGAATTCGATGAGGTCGGATGGAGGGGGAAGAGGGCCCGAGTCTCCATCAAAGGCCATAGTGAGGGGCATAGAGCTCGAGGACCGAGCCCTAGACGTAGGCTGTGATCAGTGAAATTCTTCCCGCTGATCTGGGCAGAGCTATGGGGTCCTGTAAGAGATCCCAGTAGGGCTGAGCCCTAGTCGCGACCAACACGCGAGGTCTCAGGGTATAGATTGATCTCTGTAGATGCAAACTCAATTGTTATTAAATTATTAAATTGTGGGTTATATGATTTATGATGATCATTGATGGGAAGCTTTAGGAGATTTTTTTATATTATTATATTATGGACAAAAGATGCATGTGGATATTTTTATGATGTAAGTCAACATACATTATTGTATAATTATTTCAAAAAATTGCTTAATATAAACATAAATATGTTATAAAGTAAAAAAAATGGTAAGGTATCTGAAATTGAAATTTGTATGCTGCAAGTGATGAGGCAAAGATAAACTTTCATTTTTCAATGTGTACTTCAAGGATGCAAGTTAAACTTGTTGATTTGACACAAGACATATGTAGTCATGAGATATTTAGTTTGAGACATCCATCTTTCTTTTTACATATTACACTCTCCAAACAAAAGCACCCTGGCCACGACCTCATGCTAGCTGAAATTTTACAAGTTTAATGCATGGGAAGAAAAGATGATCCCTAGGAAAATGGTGGATTTTTAACAAATGCCAATATCTCTTTGGATCTTGCATGTGTTAGACGTCTCATGACCTTCACTATTTTCTTTACTTGTTGCTCTGTAATTGTTTTTCTTCTTGTTGTGGCACAAGGTGATGAGCAAATTGGATAAACCATATTCTACGCCCATAGAAAATTAAATTAAAGTTCATATTTATGTATATATTTTAAGTACAAGTGCATGGATTTATTGGTCATACGGATTCACACCATACCAAAGTGTCACGCATCCATAATCCAAAGCAGTGTGAACCCTATTGAAGCTCTAATGCACAATCTAGTGAAGAGCAGGTCCATAGATTGAAATGCAGCCCAAGTAAAGGGCTTTTCCAGAGTTCGAGAGTGCTAGAGTTCAAATATTAGCGAGAGCATTGATAGTTGTGACTTGCAATGCCATCACTGGAATCGATAGTTTCTACAGGAGGACCAATCCAACCATGGTTGAATACTAAAATTAAGAAAACATGTCAGGCCAATTTGGCATTTGTTTTGTAGGTTTTTGCTATTTTCATCGGTTTTCTTTTCTTTATTACAGAGGAATGCTTTATTTGCTTCTTTGGTTGAAGAAGTTTGGTGAGCACAATGGTTTGAATGTATATCCCCTGCCTCATTTATGCCACTATTAAATGCCAAAGCTTCTTGAATAACATTTAATTCTCTGCAACGATGTTCTCTAACCCTTCTTCAGAGCATTAACCAACTTTCTTCCAAATGCATTAGAGCTCCATCTTTATTTGCACATTGCTGCAATTGCAGGGTCTTCTTGACGTTCTTACTGTCGATCTCGATTGTGGGGGCCTAGATATGGCTGGCCACTAGAAATACTAGTGATTGCCTAAGGTTTCTTCAGTGGCCCATCACAGTAATCGAGGCAACCATCATGCTTCCCAGTCTTGAATTTCAGAATGACATCCCTCATATGGATTTATCCATTCTTCATGTTTATGTTGTTGCTATCCTGTCTTGTATTCATCATATTTTCCTTTTCAGTAGTTGGCAAGAGCCACAACCAATATGTGGTGGAGCGACCTTCGAAGAATACAAGCTCCCTGATTTCTCCCATTGGCTGCAAGATCTCGTCAGGAACGTATATCAAGGGCGGAGGCTTGGATTGGGTTGCTGAGTGGCAACGTAATAATATTATTAAATTACATTTAATGCAATAAGTAATACCGGATATAGGTGGCGTGGGTAGAAATATTAGTTTTTTAAATTATTTTTATTTATTTTTAAATTCTGATAATTTAAACCACTCCTCCATGGATTTATGTCCCATGGGAGGTGTCCTAAACCAATCATAAAATTAAAATATTGTATTTTCAAAATTGTAGAATTTAATTTATTTTTCAAAATAATGTATTTAATATTAAAATTGTGCAAAACATTATAAAACGTTGCAAAAATTTATGTTTCAAAATGCAAACTAATGTAAGTCAAGGATGTTTGACTTCTGAACGAAAAGTATATCCCTGCCTTGGAAGGGATAATAATAAGACAACACCATCATCATTATTATTACTTTGCATTATTATTTTTCAATAGAAAAAAAAATTACAACTTGTTATTCATCGTATTGAGAATTAAAGTTACAAAGAAACTATGCAAAAAAATCCCTTTGAAAACAATGCGATTTATGCCCAAGACATGACTTACATCCTCCAGTCATCCACAAACAACCAGTAGCTACAAACTGATCAATCTCAAATCCACAAACAAACCACAACAGTTGATGGACAAACCAATCCAACAGTTGTTACATTATTGGTTCATTATATTTTCCAATTTTAATTAAGTTTGAATTTGTTCTCAATTTTTTTTATGAATAAATTCAATTTTACTATATGGAATGTTTTATTAAACAAAATCATTTTAGATTGATTCTAATGTAATTGAAGATAAATAGTTCAAACTAAAAATGCTAACAATGGAATGTGGTTTAGTATAGTTTGAACCGTAAGATGAGTTATTAAGAAAACCTGGAGCGGCCTCAGCATGAGCATTCAGCGTGAGAGAGCATTGTAGATTAGGGCTCATCCCCTTGCTGCTTCGATGAGCACCAATGGAGGCGGGGAACCCCCCCCCCCCTCCTCCCCCATCACCCGACGAGGAAGCTTTTCGAAAATTGTTCTCTGCACAAGGCAAGAAACCCATGATCCAGTTAATCCCGAAATTTATAAAGAAGTTAGATTCCATCCCTGTAATAGCATTGCTTCCAGAACAGTCGATCAAGATAGCTCTGTCGTTGGCTGAAAGAGGCCTGGTGGATCAGTTTATGGGACTCTGGCCCTCCCCTAGAACCACTGAAAATTGGATCCAAAGGAACTGCAGACCCTTGATCAAGAATACCGTTACCTGCTACTCAGTTGGTAGAGGATTCTTCATTTTCGAGTTCATCTCCCAGGAATATCAAGATCTTATTTTTCGAAGTGGCCCTTATTTCATGGGCTCCCAAGGTCTGTACCTGAACTGGTGGTCACCATATTTCGATCCAGAAGTTGCTGTACCCAAAGAAGTTCCTGTATGCTTCAGGTTACCTAACCTTCCGGTCCATTGCTGGAACACTCTCTCACTACAGACAATTGGGAATGGTCTTGGAAGGTATATCGATAAAGCAGACACTAAAGATCAATACTCTTGTGCCCGGATATGTGTTGAAATCAATCTAGAAGCAGGTTTACCAGAAGCTGTCAAAATAATGGTGGGAGAATGACAACACTATCAAAAACTGGATTATGAGCAATTGCCCTTTAAGTGCAGGAGTTGCCATGAGTACGACCACTTCCAAAGAAATTGCCCAGAAAGCCAAGCACCAGAAAAGGAATCGGGTGAAGGATGGCAGCCTATCAAGAAGACCAAATCCAATCCCAAGCCGAAAGAAAAGAAAAATCCCAACCCACCTGGGACAGCTACGGTATCCCAGTCAGATCTAATAGTCACCAGTAATAGCTTTGCGACCTTGGGGGAAAATGATGAGGAACCAAAGAGTAAAGGTACTGAAACGGAGGCCTCCACCCCACTTGTGATAGAAGAAATCAAGTTGAGGAAAGCAAATACAGAAACACAAGCCAATCCAACCTATGACACAGAAGACCCTGCCTCAGAAAGTGAAGGAGCTGATACTAGCAGCTCTCAAGCCACGCCGAGGAAAACCACCCGTGGACGAAAGTCAAAAAAATAAACAAGAGAGAAGGAGACGTACCTAGATATTCTCCAAGGATCTCAGAAAACAATTAAGAATATGCTGCACCCTACAAGATCCACAAGACAACATGGTCGAGCTCCAAAGGGAGCCCACCTCAATACCAATAGTAACTCATGAATCTCATCTCCTGGAATTGTAGGGGGTTCGGGTCCAAAGTAAAGGAAGAAGCACTCAAAGATCTGCTCAAAATTACTAACCCACAAATTCTACTAATCCAGGAGACCAAACTAGAGGAAGCTAACCTCCTCAAAGCTAGCCTTTCCTTTTGGAAAAAGGGACAAGGTAAAGCCGTTAGTGCCCGAGGTGCCTCCGGTGGCATATGCACCTTCTGGGACAATTCAGTTTTTGATTTGATACATGACGAAAGTTGCACTCATCTCCTTCACAAAGACACGGGTCACCACATTAATCTTTTCAACCTCTATGTGCATGTCCTCCTCTCGGAGAAACGAAATTGCTAGGATCAACTAAGAGCCTTTCTTAGCTCAACCCCTTTTGAAAATATTATTGTGGCTGGAGATCTAAATGTCACCCTTGCTCAAGGAGAGAAGAAAGGCGGCTCCCTGGTAAGAGACTCGGCTAGGGAATGGGTGGAGGATCTCATTACGGAATGGGACTTGGAGGATATCAAACCTGCCAAGGAAAATTTACATGGTCGAACAAAAGGTTGGGGCCTGGTCACATAGCTTCTAGACTTGACAGGTTTTTGGTACAGAACTCTTTCCTGCTTTATGGACTCTTTGCCTCTTCTAAAATTCTGCCCCACAGCATGTCAGACCACAAGCCTATACTGTTGGAACTCTTCAAAGAAAAAACCCTGGGCCCCATCCCCTTCAGGTTCATCCCATCTTGGATCACCCAGGATGGATTTCAGGAAATTGTATCACATATTTGGAGTGAACCGGTCCGAGGCTCCCCCTTCTTCGTCTGGGAGGAAAAACTTAGACGTCTTAAAAGTGCCCTAAAAAAGTGGGCAATATCACTTAAATCTCCTACCATCAAGAAAAACAAAGCACAAAATCTGCTTGAGGAACATCAATTGCTGCTTGAAGATAGTTTATTCACCAACGAGCTACTTAGCCATGAAGCTAAGCTACAAGTATCGTTCCACCAAGCTTGTCGAGAGGAAGAAAACTATTGGAAACAAAAGTCAAGGAGTCTTTGGCTGGAAGCAGGAGACAAAAACACTAGGTTTTTCCACAAGCAGGCTGAGGCTAGGAAACAGTACAAGAATGTCAAAGAAACCCACCATCAAGATCAAGACATCCAAGAATTCGAAGGAATAAAGTAGGCTGCCCACTCTCATTTCAAAGATCTTTATTCTGAAACTGCAGTAAGCCGAATCAACATCTCCTCCCATCCCATCTCTTTGATTCCTCACCTAGTTCAAGATGAGACTAATTTGTGGCTTATAGCACCGGTGAAACTCCAAGAAATTAAGGCAACACTGGACCACATGGAATCCGACAAGGCCCCAGGACCGGATGGCTTCACCAACCATTTCTTCCAAGCTTGTTGGTTTACCATCAAAGAAGACTTACTCAGAATGGTCCTGAAATCCAAGCATACCAACAAAATAGGTGGAAGCACCAATTCAGCCTTCTTGGCGCTCATCCCCAATGAAAGAGGAGAAAACAAATTCAGCAGGTTTCGTCCAATATCTCTTTGCAACACCAGCTATAAGATAATCACCAAAGTTATAGCGAATAGACTCAAAAGATTCCTTTCAGCCATTATTCCTGAAAATCAAGGAGGGTTCATTAAAGGTCGTCAAATCCTGGACAACATTATCCTGGTGCAGGAGGCAATTCATTCAAGTATCCAATGAAAATCAAAAGGTATGGTCATCAAATTGGACTTAGCAAATGCCTTTCACAGAGTTAACCATGATTTTCTCTTTAAAGTTATGAAGAATTTCAGATTTGCTCCTAGTTTTATAAGTTGGGTCAAGGCTTGTGTAGGCTCTCCCTAGATTGCCCCCTTGGTCAATGGGCGTTCAGCTGGGCTCTTCAAAGTTTCCTGGGGCTTAAGGCAAGGATGCCCTCCGTCCCCTCTCCTTTATGCTATCCAAGCCTCTGTCCCGAGCTTTCATCTTGATCACTGTTAGCAGCTCCAGTCTCTTTTGGGCCTCAGAATGGCGGTCGGAGTGAAAGACTTAAACCATGCCCAGTTCGCTGATGAGACTCTGCTGTTGGGAGGTGCTAGTGTCCACATCGCTCGAAATTTCAAAAGAGAACTAGACATCTACAATGAAGTCTCGGGAAGCAAGATCAACTTCATGAAGAGCAAAGTATACGGGTGGAATTGCAACCCAAGGGAAATGATAGAAATTACTAGATTCTTGGGCATGGATGGCCTCAAAATATGGGACTCTTTCAAGTACCTAGGAGTACCTATCTTCAAAGCTTCCCCTAAATCCTATCACTGGCTACCCCTGTTGGACAAACTGAAAACCAAAATTCACTCCTGGGGGGCTTCGTGGCTGGCAAAGTGATTCTTCTCAAATCTCTCCTCTCAAGCATCCCCATCTACCAATGCACCATGCTGCTTGCCCCCAAAATTATAGTCCTTAAGATCGAAGCCATGTTAAGACGGTTTCTGTGGGAAGGAGGAAACCACAATGGAAGGAGGCTCCACCTAGTATGATGGGGGAAAGTCATCAAGCCTCTCATTGAAGGAGGCCTCCAGCTTCGAGCGATTAGCATCCATAATCTTACCCTCGGAGCCAAAATTCTCTGGAACCTAATTTCAGGCAATCTAACTTGGAGCAAATCAGTTATCCGAAAAAAGTATTTTCAGGGCCCTCGCCTCCGTTTCCTGGATCGCCCCCCTAAAAGCCTCAAAGGGTCTCCAACCTTTGCACTCTGTCAGAGAGCCCTTGACTTCTTCAGATCTAACCTCTCGTGGATCCCTGGAAATGGTAACATATTAATATTTGGGAGGATCCGATTATGGGAGAACCCCCTTTAAGCGCTCAGGAAGGCATGGGAAACCTTAAAGTGTGGCTTCGGGCCAACAATAAAAAAACTCTTTGGGACATATCAACCTGGAACTCTGACAACGAGAAATCCTGGAAAGGATGGGATTTAAGTAACATACCAGAGGAGTTAAATGAAGAAGCCTCGACCCTGCTCAACCTCCTTCAAGGGAAGTCCCCAATCAGAGCCTTCTCCAAGGACAAAAGGGGCCGGGGATCTACTTCTAGAATTTATACGGCCGCAGCAGGCTACAAATCTCTCCTTGCAATTCCTCATGTCCCTCCGGATCCGACAATCTGGAAATCAATTTGGTCTGCAGAGTCCTTACCAAAAATTGAGTTTTTGATCTGGAAACTAGCTCACAATAGCATTTTGACGAATGAAAACCTCAAAAAAAGGGGATGGGAAGGGCCCTCTCGTTGCCCCCTCTGTTGTCTAATGGAAGAAACCACTGAGCACCTTTTGATCCTCTGACGCTATGCACAGGAAGTTTGGAGGAAAGCTTTGGGACTTGAATCCAACCTTGTCCGCCCTCCGCAGGATATCTCTGAGCTCTTAATCTCTTGGAAATCCATTTTCCCTTTTCTGCTAACTCAAAAAGATCAGCTAAAACATTGCTAGATGATTCTCCCCAAATTTTTATTATGGAAAATCTAGCTCGAAAGAAACAACCGGCTATTTCGAAACAAAAGTTGCACTCCCCCTCTGGTGGCAGTAAAAGCAAGAGCTTTGCTGGAAGACACCCTCTCCTTGCTTCCTAAAGGTAATAACACCATCCCTCTTGATTCGGAAGAGGCTCTATGGATCAAGAATATAGCTCCCTCTCTCCACATTCATGATGTAATCACCACCAGAAATTATGCAAGTTGGGAAATTCATTTGGATGAGAAAGCCTTCATGAAATGGAGAAAATCTCTAAGAAAGCATTGTCTGTTCACTAACGGAGCTGCCAAAGGAAATCCAAGGGTTGCAGGTGGAGGTGGGATCCTTTTGGACCCTGATGGACACCTTGACTTATTCTTCGGCCGGGGATTAGGAACTGATTCAAATAACAACACAGAAGCATTGGCCCTTTGGCAAGGGCTACGACAAGCTAATATCAAGAATATCAATGATCTAGTTGTCTTCGGAGATTCAAGGATAGTAATAAAGGCTATCATCTCCCCAAAAATGCCTAAACATCTCAAGCTAAATCATATTTTTAAGAAAATCAATATCCAGGTGAACAAATTCAACTCTATAATATTTTATCACTTGTTAAGAAATCTTAACTCTCTAGCCGACGTCGAAGCGAATAAAGGATTTCCCTTGATCAAGGGGATTTTGATGATTAATGGCAGCAAGAGCCTTGTCTTCATTCCCTAGGATCCACCATCTTAGAGGAGGAGATCGTCATGAAATGAAGGGATCACCTTACATCACCTGGAGTTGGCGATTAATATTGGACACGATCATTCTCTATTATTGTTGGCAGAGAGATGAACCATGCACTCTGCCTCACGAGAAAGCTCCCTACTTTCTGACACTTTGTAAAAATAACTGGAATCTTCATATCACTGGTTGCAGGGTCTAGAAATTGACCATTTCTAAACATACGCAGGCCTGTGGAGTTTAAAGGACAACGATTAGGGTCCCCCTTCACTGCATACGAACCATCACTTAAAGAAATCCTCTGCAATGGATGGAGGAAATGATTCTCACAAAAGCAACAGAACTCCAGATCAACAATCACGCCAGCTCTTAGAACTCACGTCAGAAGGTATCCAAGCTGATTCAGTAGGTTGAAAAGCTCTATATGAATTGGATTGCTACCATTCAGCAGAAAATCGATAATGAAGGAAATGGAACCACAAGCATTTCCTTGATGAAACTACTCTCAATATTAACTTTCTGTCAGTATCTCAGTTTCTTTCATTTTCTGTAAATTTACTTCTTTTTTAGTCTCCTGCAAGCCAAACTTGATGAATAATGATAAGCAATCTCTGGACATTGCTTCATCCACTGGTTGTAACTGCTCTAGTGGATTGCCACTGCCTTTATATTAATAAAAACAAAAACTTATCCATTCTCATAAAAAAAAATACAATGAATGTGGTTTGGGAATGTGGTTCAGTGAAAGTTAAGGATTTTTTTAAGGAAATATATGTTTAAACCTTATTAAAGTTTAAAGAAGTAATATTTTAGAATCATCCACACTAATATAATAAAAATATACAAAAAAATTACATACCAGCATAGATCCATCTTAACTCCGGCTCTATCAAGGGCCGATGGAGATCAAATCTCTTGACGAAGTTTAGGACTCTAAAAAGGGGTTTTCACCTCAAGGGGTTTGATCCCTACTCTCGGCACTTGATAGAGTGTTAAGATGGATCCATGATGGTTTATTAATATGCAATTATTAGAAAACTAATATTTAACTCATTGTTATATATTATCAACTTAAAAATACATTTAATCTAAGATATTTTAGGTTGTAATAATTCAAGTACCAACTATTCCAATTTGGATATCTTACAAATAGGCCAAAGTTGCATTAATTAATTAATGATGAAGTAAAATAGATATTCACCCAAAACTAATATCTAACCACCAACTATTCCAATTTGGAATCATGTTGTAAATGCTAACACATAAATACTACAAATAAGCAAAAATTTCATTAATTAATTAATTGTGAAGTAAAATAGTTATTTACCCAAATTTAATGGTCAAAGTGCCAAGTATTACAAGTTCTAAAGTATAACACGTCATTCATTCATTCATTGGTTATGAAGTAAAATAGTTATTTACCCAAATTTAATCGTCCAAGTGCCAACTATTTCATGTTGTAAATTATAACATATAAATCCTACAAATACACTCAATTTACCCAATTATTGGTTAATTTGCAATTATCACAAAACTAATATCTTACTTATTGTTTTATTATTAACTTAACAATACATAATCCAATATATTCATCCACGTTGCACCCTAAAAATATGCAAAAATTGAATAGTTATTCATGTAAACTATTTATTAAAAAAAATATTTAAAATGTGAGGATGCATGAATGGAATTTGAAATGGAAATTCAATGTATATTTATATAAATGTATTTTACAATCTAACCAATTTAAATTTGGAGCCGGCATGTGACAAACATGACACATCTCATCCACATTGGGCTGTAGAAAGGGCCTCTCGGTCCAATAAAGTAAACGACAACTCTTAACATTAGACATTGGAACTAAGTTAGATATCTTCAACATTAGGATGGTTTACTTTTACCTATTTAGTATTAAAATCATTATTGTTGTAAAAAAAATATTTCGTAAATATATTATTTTATTTATCATATTGAATATTAAAGCCATGCATAAATAAGCTAAGCAATTAACATCATCTAATGGACGAGAGGTGAGCATGAGAGATTGAGACTTGCGAAGGATCGAGGTTGAGGAAGCTTCAGCTTCTGTGTGATGGCATAGATCGAATCGTATTCAGCGTTGAGACTTCCATCCAAGTGAAGGTTTGAGATCGTGGAAGTAGGGGTGCATGCAGCAGCTTAAACCCTTTACCAACGCCCTCAGGCCCAAATGGTCTCGGGAGTAGATTCTTCCCTCCCTCCCCCTTCCGAGATATCTGATTTCTTGAAGCTGATCGCATCACAAGGAAAAAATCCCTTATTTGTAGCACAATAGAAATTCGTTAAAAAAAACTGAGATCCCCACTGTAGAATTGCCATTCGAGCAACCCTGCAAAACAACACTCAATCAGTCAGAACGTGCTCTGATAGGTCATTTCACAGGTCTGTGGCCATCTTTGAAGACCACTGAACTATGGGTCCAGAAAAATTGGCGACCATTGATATTGGAAGAAGTAAGATCTTATTTCCTAGGAAAGGGCTTCTTCGCTTTCGTCTTTGAAAGTAAACAAGATCAAGAATTGATCTTCAGAAATGGCCCATACTTCATGGGGTCGCAAGGGCTATATATGAACAAATGGAATCCCGATTTCGATCCCTCCCAGGACATCCCATCCGCGGTCCCAGTCTGGGTAAGACTGCCTCACCTACCTCTCCACTACTGGAATCCCAAATCATTAGAAGCGATTGGAAACACGCTTGGGAAATACGTCGACAAGGCAGATTGAAAAGATCAATTCACATGTGCAAGAATATGCGTTGAAGTAGATCTGGAATGTGGACTCCCAGAAGCTATAAACCTCACAGTAGCAGATTGGACCCACATTCAAGAACTGGATTACGAACAAATCCCATTTAAATGCAGATATTGTCACGAGTATGGGCATTTTTCCAGATCCTCCAAAAAGAAACCTACAAATTCAGAGGCAGAAGGGAAAAAAGAGCAATGGAAAGCAATACAAAAAAATCCCACCACCAAAGCGATATCAAAACAAAAAGTAGATCACCGGCACCAAAAGGTCCATAACAACGATAAGAGATTCAAGGCACTAGAAGTCCCTGAAATCCAAGAAAACCCTAAAGCTTCGGAAGAAGGAGAAATCGCTGAAGATCAAGAAACACAGGATACTCAACAACTCAATAAAGATCCAAAGGAATTCCAACCCCAAAGCACACCAAGCCCCAAAAGATCTAATCCAAGCAAAGGTACGCCTTCATATGTAGAAATCACAAAAACCAAACCTTTGGAATCTCCTACTTTGCCGGAATATCTAATAGACTGATCATCCAAGAAGCTCGGGTGGAAATCGAGCAAAGATCTAAGGGAAGAAGAAGTTGAACATGAAAAGACACAAGGTTCCCAAGCTACAATAGACATGGCATTTAGCAGGAATACTAGGGCCAAACTAGCAGGAAAGAAAATGGGGGCCGGAATAGGAGGAGGCCCTTCCTCTACCCACAGCAATAGATAATGAAGCTGGTCTCTTGGAATTGCAGAGGACTGGGAAACCCCAACAAAATATAAGCTGTTAAAGATCTCCAAAAAACAGAGGTACCAGATATCCTCTTGCTTCAAGAGACCAAGCTTGATGAAAAAACCACCTTAAACATTGGCAAGGAAAAATGGAAGAAATATATTGGTATGGCAGTCAGTGCCAGAGGAGCATCCGGTGGCCTAGAAACCCTCTGGTCATCCGATAAATTCAAGTTGCACAACTCTTTCGCTACCCAACATTGGATCTTCACGGAACTCATTCACATTCATAGCAACATTCACATTTCACTGTTCAATCTGTATGTCCCCAATCTTTACACGAAAAAAAAAGATTGCTGGAAAACTTTAGAAGATTTCGTGGAAGCATACACCCCACAGGATCTCGTCCTAGTAGGTGATTTGAACATCACCCTCTCCATAGTGGAAAAAAGGGAGGCCTCACTGGAAGAGATATTTTCAAACCCCAAGTTGAAACTCTCATCCAGAATTGGGACCTGATCGATATCAAGCCCAAAAGAGGGAAATACACCTGGTCCAATAAAAGGTTGGGTAAAGGGAACATCATGGCTCGTCTTGACAGATTTCTAATCCAAAGCATCCTGATGACAAAAGGGTACGCTATCATCTCAAGAATCATTGTAAATATGGCATCTGATCACAAACCTATTCTCCTCTAATTTAAAAAATATGAAGATCTCGACCCAATACCATTCAAGTTCAGTCCTTAATGGCTTGAACATAATGAATTCTAGGAAGTTTTAGACAACAGCTGGAGCTCTCCAATAACCAACTCTCTGAGATTTATATGGGAATAGAAACTTAAAGTCACAAATAATGCGCTAAAGCAGTGGTCTAAGTCTAATTGTCCCCCACCATGCGATTAAAGGAAAAAAGCTGTGGATGAATTGGAAAAACACCAAATCGAGCTGGAATATCACCCTGTGGACAATGAAGCCCTGCAGAAAGAAGTCCAGCACCAAACCAATGTTTATCAAGCCTTCAGAAAAGAGGAGGAGTACTGGAGATTAAAATCTCACAGTACTTGGCTAAAATCAGGTGACAGGAACGCCGCTTATTTTCATAAACAAACAAAAATGAGACATTCCAAGAATTACATCTCTGAGATCAAATTGGACAACAGACTCATTGCCAAAGGGCACAACAACATCAATATTGTTGCGTACAACCATTACTCAGGCTTATTTACGGAGGAAGAGAGCAATGAAGATGACGGTCAACATATCCTTCTCGAGGAAATTCCTATCAATATCACATCCAATGACAACATCAACCTGCACAAGACGTTTTCAGAAAAAGAAGTAACCAATGCCATCTGGTCATTTGACCCTGAAAAGGCACCTGGACCTGACGGATTTTCCATCCATTTTTACAAAGCCTGTTGGAGTTAATATTAGAAAGGATTACATGAGAATGATAAGAGATTTCCATGCTAAAGCGAAGATCGGAGTAAGTACCAATACGACATTCCTCGCTTTAATTCCAAAAGAAACGAACCCCAAGTCCTTCAGTAGATTTCGACCCATTTCCTTTTGCAACTCGTCCTGCAAGATCATTTCTAAGATGTTGGCCAACATAATGAAGCAACTCCTCGCCAAAATCATCTTGGATAACCAAGGAGGCTTCTTAAAACAAAGACAAATACTCGATAATGTCATCCTTGTACAAGAAGCCATAAATTCCAGCAAAGGTCGTAATGAAAAAGGCATGTCAATCAAACTTGATATGGCTAATGATTTTGATCGGGTCAAGCATTCTTTTCTCTTCAAAATCATGGAAAAATTCAGATTTGGGAAAAATTTCATTAATTGGATCTCAGCCTGCATTAAAGGTCCTTGGATCGCCCCCCTTGTAAATGGCCATCTGACCAATTTATTTCAATAGGATCCCTTCCTGGCCGCAATTTATCAAGGAACTCAATGCCCCTTAATCACACCCTATTTGAAGATGACTCACTCTTATTAGGAGGAGGCTCCCCCATTATTTCCCAAAATTTCAAGCAGATACTAATTTGGTACTGCAATGCCACTGGAGGCATGATCAACCTTCACAAAAGTGTTGTATACGGATGGAATCTTAATAACACCTCCGCTATCAAAATTGGCCAGAGTCTCGAAATCAATGTCCACAAACATTGGAACAATTTCAAATACCTTGGGCTTCCAATCTCCCAAGGACTTTCAAAATCCGGAAATTGGGAAGACATCATAAGTAAAATCAAGTCCAAAATAAAGAACTGGGGAGGCTTCTGGCTCAATAAAGCTGGAAAACTTATCCGCATAAAGGCAATCCTCTCAGCTATACCAATCTACCAATCCTCTATTCTTCTAGCCCCCAAAGGAGTCACAAAATGAGTCAACAAACTAATAAGAGAGTTTCTTTGGATTGGTGGGAAAAACAATGGAAAAAATTGCATTTGATAAATTGGAATATCATAAAGCTTCCAAAGAGTTCAGGAGGACTTCAAATTCGAGATCCCTCCTTGGTAAATCTGGCAATGGGAGGCAAAATCGTCTGGCAGAAATTGCACAACAAGCAAAATCAGGTCAATCGTTTACTTATGAAGAAATATTTAGCAGGCAGCTCTCTAAGATGCCTTGACAAAAAACCAACATCCAAGGGAACAACAATCTGGAAATTATGCAAATTTGCGTGGCAAGCATTCTCAAAAGAACTCCACTCGGTTCCTGGGAATGGGAAAGATAAAATATTTTCTAACAAAATTATGGGGAACGAGCCTCTCAAATAAAATCAAGATCTTCAAGATATTGCTCTATGGCTTGCCCAACATGGAATAAAAACTCTGAATGCTCTTAGTGAATGGAGCCCATCTGGAACTTGGTTAAGCTGGAAAGATATCCATATACCAGCAGATCTAGAACCCTCCAAGAAACTCCTTTTCGAAAGTTTAATTGGATGTGCACCTATTCACTCCCACAACAAGGACGATCACGGTTGGGGGCCTAGGGGAAATTACACTGCTGCTTTGGGTTTCAATAATATCCAAAGTCATGAATTCTTGAGGAAAAATCTCTAGGATTTGGTATGGAATCCTTTTGGTCTACCAAAAATTAATTTCTTCATCTGGACTCTTGCTCATCGAAAAGTCCTAACCGGGGACAATCTCATTAGGAGAGACTTTATTGGACCTCATTGGTGTCCCCTTTGTCACCAAAACGCTGAATCCCTTGACCATCTCTTCCTTGATTTCCCTTTTGCAAAAAATGTTTGGAATCTCATGGTCCACGAGGTTAACCTGAATTTACCCAACTTCACTTCCACCACCTGCCTCCTCAATGACTGGAAATCCTACTATCCATCACCCCTTACAAACAAGAAACTTTGGCTTCAAATTTGGATCACCATCCCTAAATTTACCTTCTGGAATATCTGGATTGCTAGGAATAAAGCTATTTTCCAGGACATTCATCTAACTCCCTTACAAGTTGCTCGACAAGCCAAAGGCCTTCCCCTAGAGTGATTGATTTACTCCAGCCATGCCTTTGATAAAAATCTCAGCACCATTGAATTAAAGTGGATCAGTAATCCTCTACCTAAACCTACAAGTGGTTTAAGACCTAGAGTTCGAAAACCTCCTCCCTGGCATATCATACTTTCCAGCACTGAGTTTAAAGATTGGAGGAATAAGAAAAATAGAGACAGTTTGTACTTCGATGGCGCCTCCAAAAAAAATCCTGGAGCAGTAGGCGCAGGAGGAGTCTTGATCCTCGATGGAGGAAGGACTAGAATTAGATACAGATGGGGAATTGGAAATTGTACCAACAATCTCGCTGAAGCTTTAGCTCTCTTGAAAGGATTCCAAATAGCCAAAAAGCTCAAGATTGAGAAGTTACAGGTATTTGGAGACTCACTTGTAATCATTAGATCATTCAATATGAACATGGTATTTACAAATCTAGCAATAGAAAGAGTCATATATCGAACTCAACAAATCATGAACACCTTTGATTACTTCAAATATTATCTCATAAAGAGAAATCTAAATCATGAAGCCGACATTGAGGCAAAGGCCAGAACAAGCTTGTCGCTAGGGAAAATTGAAATGTCAAATGGGGAAATCGAATATCATCACATCCCTTGACTAAAGAGGGTTGAGCACACTCAAAACAATCTGAATAATCTGATACAAAAAGCAGTTGATTTTGGCTTGCTAGAATAGGATCTTATCAACTCCGACAAGTCAAAGAGGCATCCTCGTTGATCTCCTTCATGCACATAATTACAAGGTTGTTGTTTTCATTCTAACAAGAGTACAAGCCTGCATAGAATTACAAGGCTGATTTCTCACTCACGCAAATTACAAGAGCTCAATCCTGATGCTCTGAAACACGTTTCAGTGATGCACAATCCAGTGATGTGGATGTAGACGACATTTGACAAGGTTTCAAGAGGACATAATTCAATGGGAGAAAAAAAAGTGAAACTCTTAACTCTATGTTTTCATGTAGTCAACAAAACAAATTTGATTCCCATAACAACCATGCACAGAACAAGTGAGATCATTCACACATTCAGAATCTTCACTTAGAAAGTCCACGCACAGTCCAAAGTTGGATGATGAAGCAAACTGATATATGTATTCAGTTTTTAGAATGACAATGAGCAGAACTCGGGATATAGATCTTGATTCAAAAAAATGGACCCATGTAACATGTCGATTATGGCTCTCATCCATGGCACATTTTTTAATTTATTTTTAATACAATAACCGTCTTTGTTAAAAAAATATATATTAAAGCCATGAGGAAGGTCCTTCAGAAAAAGTAGATTTTGAACACACCTAGTTTTAATACTTTGTATTCCAAGCATGTGAAAGGTACTATTATGAGTCATCAATATACGTTACATTTATTTCCTCAAATATTCAACTCAACTCACTCTACCTTACTATGACAACCCATATGAAATGACTTGAGTAATGTGTTTGCATAAGCATGCCTATGAAGAGAGTGCTCAAACATGCCAAACTCTAATCATGATTGTCTTATGGAGTACCTTGGTCAATAAATTTAGGATAAGATTTATATAAGGCATGTGTATACTTCAAGTATCATCCAAATTTTGTAGGGAACTAGTAAGGAAAAATGTTTTCATTCAAATATGAGATTCAGGAACTATAGGGTATAGGGACAAAACAACCTAGATTCAGGAACTATAGGGTACAGGGACAAAACAACCTAGATTCAAGAACTATAGGGTATAGGGACAAAACAACCTAGATTCATGAACTATAGGATATAGGGACAAAACAACCTAGTGATTATACTTATATATGGTCAAGTTAATCAATAATATGGCTATCAACTTGGGGCAAGAGTTTTGAAACTACTAAGACATTCCATGAAATGGGTTTATTATGTTAAAAATGATTAATAATTAAGCATAAGCTATGCCATAAATTATATCACGGTGATGAATATGAAAAAATGGCAACTCATTTAAAGTGAATCTATGATAAGAGAAAATGAAAAAAAATTATTGTGATAAAAATGTCACAATCCTAGACATGATCTATGTGTAAAAATGACAACTCATTGAAAGTGAATCTATGATAAGAGAAAATGAAAAGAGTTTATTGTGATGAAAATGTCACAATCCTAAACATGATCTATGTGTAGGGATAAGTGACAAGTCTCAAGGAACACTTGATTAGGAATGATTAGCATTTCAAAGGATCCATGATCTAATTAAGTTAAGTTTTGTCTTTCTTATGTGGATGCTATGGCTTTCTTATGTGGATGTTAGGATCAATTTTGTGTGAAATGGCCACAATACCAATAATAGAAAAAATAACCACACATAAAAAAACAAAGAGAGAGTAATTATGTGAGTATGATATAAGATTGTTAGAATCGTACACATATAATAAACTTTATAATCCATTAACTATTTAGAAAGTGCATAGAATCCAAAATTGGAATGAATATATAGAAGTGACATGCAAATCTTTTATCACTTGTCTTTTTTTCCAAACAAAGATCGTATAAAAAGCTAAAAGAAATTATGAGATTCAATTAGAAATATAATATATTACTTTACCACTTTTCACCTACTAAATATCATCATCTCCTCCTTGCTTAGTGGAGATCAACCTTGATTTTTGTTGTAGTTTGGTCGGGGGATTATGAGACTTACTAGTTGAAAAGCAATATACATTATAATACTGATTTTCCACCTTTTACCTACTAATTCTCATGATTGAGTCAATGCCTCAATATCAACTTATATAGCAATGTCATTTTTAAGCACCAATACTAGAACTTTTGCCTTCACACCATGCCCAGCTCTTGTGTTAGCACAAGAATCCATTCACTACTACATTGATGGCTCAATATGATATGTAAGTGCCCATGCACATCCTAGTGGTCATTTATAGATGATAATATTACTCATCACATTTGACTAGATCAATAAAAACTTGTATTAGGTGTAGCGATCAAAATGAACATAATCAACACTTGCACTAACTAACCTAACGTCATGGAACAACATAGTGATCAACCGCACATAGTGTGCAAGGTAATTTATTAGGTTTTCCTAAGATGATGAAAAAATTAGTGATCAAATTGTATAAATTTGTATTATATGTTCTTTTAATATCTTGCATAAATATGTGTTATGTATATTAGTGTCATCTCTTATACATATCATATTTGAGTGTACTTGGAATTATGTGCTACAACTTAACATCACATACTTATTCATACGATCTGGCACATAGAGATTTCCTTACAACTCTCTCCCTCATTGCTTGGTTTTGTAGTATTTTTGTGTTGGCAATAGATTATACATATTGAGCTTGATTATTTTGTCTCTTATACAAATTGTTAAAAAACAATTATCCAAATAGGTTGAACACATAAATATATTCACTCACATAAGATCAAAGATAAGGACATCGATGTTTACATGGTTAAAACCCCGAAAGAGGGAAACAATACATGGCCCCAACCATAAAACAACTCGAGGCTATTGATTAATGGAAAAATATTTTACATGAACATGATCACTTCTATCATCAACAAATGACCCTCCATGCTCTTTAAATAGAAATCATGGATTAATTGGGTGTTAAGCCATGGATTAAGTTTTGTTAATATCAAGGAGATATTTGAACCGTATGATCACTCATGTGTAGGACATGATTGTAACCATTATACTAGTAAAATCCAAAAGCAAACTAGAGAAACACACTAAAAGAACACTTCAGCCTAACATCACATTAGACTAAGTTGACCTTAACTAACTCCTAGAGGTTAAATGTCCTAACACCCCACTTAAGAATAACTCGAGATAGGATTGAAGGAATTACAAAGTGACAAAAGAAAAATGGTGAAGCCATTGGAGCCTCTGTTCCCCTTAATGGAAACTTCGTGAATTCCTAACATAAATCGAAGCAAGTTAAGAACTTGGATTCTATTAGGGACTTTGTGAAAATGTTAATAACTTATCTATATGACAAAATAACACTTCAAGGGTGAACTATCAAAGAAGCTTCTAAATGAAGTGCATGCATATGTCAATGTGTTTGCTATGTTGATGCTAAACTATATCCTTAACAAGCTAAATTGCATTCTAAATATCACACCAAAAAGTGGTCGGATGCTACATCTAGAATCCAAACTTTGAAAAAATATGTTGAATCCAAAGAACTTCTTAACTTTCACGAATGATTGTTTGATAATCTATGTCTCCTAAAGAAAGAGAAAGGGCATTTTATTTCTAGCAAGAGATTGAAAACATATCCTACAACAAAATTATGATTGTTGGGGTCATTGGCTGAGTCAAAATATGTAAAACCAACTAACAAAGGAGATCCCCCTAAACTTAACAAATCCCAAACTGAATGGTATTGCAAATATATTGAAGTATCATCTTTGTTGATTTCCAATGGATTTCATGGAGTGCTTTCATGTATCAGGTAATGAAAGGATATTTCAGGGTGAGTATGAGTTAAATGCAAAAGGTTTCCAACTAACCATCAATATAAAGTGGCATCCACTTTGGGTTAGGTGTTACTGGTAGAAAGTTTAAATTTAGATTGGAAGGGATATGAGGTTGGTTTACAATCATCGATGTGAAAACATGAAGATGGTCACATGCAAAATTAGGTTAGGAAAGAAAATTAACTTCTTAGATTTGGAGGCCAAGAAGATAATGCAAGTGTCCTAAGTCTGTCATTTCAAATTTTTTCTTGAGGCTTGATTTCACATGGGTTAGAATTTTGGGGTCACTACTGATGAGTGTAACGATATAAACATAAAGTACAAATATGAGAATTTTGGGGTCACTACTTTTGAATGTAACGTTATAAACATAAATTACAAGTATGAGAAGATGATCTACTAGAAGATGAGGCTGAGTAGGTGGAGCATTTTTTTCATCCTTAGTAATTATCTAAAGAATAACAATGATCCAAAATAGAAGAAGAATAAAAAGTTGGGATAGAAGATGTAAAAGGAGATGGAAAGTGGACCAAAGATGTCTCACAAGTTGAAGAGGGCACATATGTTGAATTAGGCATGTAGTCCAAAAGACCCTCATCAAACTTAACATCTCTTCTAACAATGAAATATGTTGCATTAGGTATACGAAGTCTATAACCTTTTACATCTTCTAAATAACCAATAAAAATGCACTTCTCACTTTCAAGCTATAAGCTTTCCTTTTATCATCAAGAATGTGTGCCCATGCTTCACTACCAAACACATGAAAGTGGCTGACATCTAGTTTTATGTTGCTCCATGCTTCTCTTGGTATGTTTTTTTTAAAATCCTTACTGGGTTTGTAGTTAACTATGTACTTTGTAAAATTAATGGCTTATACCCAAAAAATGAGGATTGAGTTCCTTTGATTGGAGCATACAATTACACATTTCCTTTAAGGTGCAATTCTTTCTCTCAACAACACCATTTTGTTGTGGTGCATATGGAACAAGGTATTGCATTTAGATTCCCTATGTAGTGCAGTAAGTGTTAAACTTTGTGTTGACATATTCACCCCTATTATTTGTTCTTAGCTTATAAATTTGATGTCCAAATTTCTTTTCTGTAGGGACCTTAAAGAACAAAAAACATGTCAAAACTTCAGTCAAGTTTTAATAAGTAAACCAAGTGCGTCTAGAGAAGTCATCATGAAGGTTAAGAAGTACTTAAACCCAAATAAATAATTAGAAGGAAGTGGACCACACAAATCACTATGCACAAGTTATAACTTGTAAGGGAGTAGACATGCCAAGGGGCATGTTTGTCAAAACTATCCCAATTATGTTTGTCGAGAACACAACCCAAACAAACACCATCCCTGTAAAAATGAGAGGAATACCAAGGACCATATTATGCTTACGTGGTTGTCATTGTTTTTTAAGTGACACCCAAAATGGTTCCCAAAAGTAGAAGTTATGCTCCTTGTAAGTTTATGAAATGGAGATTAAAAGTGATTTTTTGATGAAACCTTACTCACAATAGACTTGTAATAGTGGGATTTGTAGAAGTAAACCACACTAGTGTTGAGTGTGTAGAACATGAAAAATTAAAGCCTTGTGGGTTAGCGCAAGTGGTTAAGTGCTTTGAGCTTCTTGTACGAGGTCTTAGATTTGATTCCATGGGTTGGGTGACTTTGCATTTGATGTCTCTGTTGATTCATTTATTGTCATAAGTACTCACGAGATTGCACTAGGTACAATTAATGAATGTAGGGAAGTGCCTAGGAGTTTCCATGCAAGGTGTTCCTTGGAAAAAAATAAAAATACAAGAATAGGAAAAATAGTTGAAAAAATTGCACACCAAACAAACTCTAGATGATAGAGTTATGCCCTTTTGGAAGTTGCATTCAAATACCAAATCTCCAATGGAAGGGGGTCACTAACAATTGGCACATGGTAGGGTGAGAGTGTAACATGTGGAAAGTGACTAGACTACTAACATGGTAGTGACTTCATAAAGATATGATGTGGCACTATTGACTTGGTGGAATGTGTGTATCTTGTTTTCTATGCATATGAGGTATATGTGCAAGGCCAGTTGGCTATCTTAATTTACATGTTGTCTCTATAGCAAGGTGAGTAAAATTTGTTAAAACTTCTTTTAAAAAAGTAATAGATCCTTGGAGTTTTCAATAAAATTTGAATGAGTGAGCTTTGGGGAGGGAAATTCATTTCAATAAAGTTCACTCTAGTGTGAGGATTCCACATGGGATCCTCCTATGTGGTATCACATAAAATAAAAACTAATCCAAATTAAATCCTCAACCGATTGAAGCTTATCCAAACGACATCGGGAGAAGGTGGATAGAAAGGGAAGAACACCTAATGCATGCATGCAAGATGAGGCAGAGTGGTGTTTGTCCTCCATAAATCATTAGTGCTTAATTCACACATAAATCTTGACCATGTGTATCATTGCTCAAAACAACACCACAAAGCCATTGAAAAACACTATTAATGCTTAAATTTGCATACATGTGACATTTTGACTAATCTTGCAGAAAGAATTCATCGACATGCATCATGCAATCCATCAAAGACATCCTCAACAGATCCAAAAGACAAATTGAGCCCTAAAATGTCAAAGACACTCGATACGGAAAATTGCATGGCTAAAAGCACTAGACACCCACACTAATTAGCATGACCTTCTTGCTCAGTTACCCACACACACCTACATAGATTTTCCTTCGAAAATTGCGTTACTGTTAAAACGGTGGGACCACTTAATTCCATGACGCATTCAAAGCTCAGAAACAAATCTCTTGGGTCCAAAATTTGAATGAGGCTCCTCAAATGCTTGGGAACATTCAATAGGCCCCCTCATGTACCTCAAGAACTATTTTAAAGGCAAGAGTGTTCACATTTGGATCTAGATGTTTATTGGCCTCCATTTGGCCTAAAAAGGGAATTCATGGGCATGCATGCTATAGGAGAAAATCAGAGCAAATTTATGATGTTGGAATTACATTGAGAGCTCATCTTTCAATCTACTTCCTCCCTCACATTGGCATGCACAATCTCCCTTGCTCTCTTCCTCTAATAAGCAAGTGTTTCTCCATTGTTGTCTCCTTCCTCAAGGAGCAATATTTTCTCTTCACTCTTTTAGCTTAGTTTAGTTTTTTTGAAGTTGCTTTAGCTTATGAGTGCTTGGTCTACCTAACCCACAACTATCATTGTTTCCTTGGCTGCAAGTTGCAGGGATTACATGGAAGATTGCTCACCCTTGTGACATTTCCCCCTTAACAATATTTATGGCGACTCCACTCTTATTTTTGTTCATTGCATGTTAGATAGGTTGTCTTTTTCTAAATAACTTATTTTGGGTGTTGTGCAGTTGTAGGAGCTTACTGTCCAACCTATCAACATCTAGAATCTAGAAGCCCTATGTCCGGAATTAATTTTCTATCAGTAGCGCGGTTCTCGACATCCCGATATCGCAACATGGAGCGATTATCTCTTTGACAATCACGCTTATTCGCGCCCTTTTTATTTGTTGTACTCGCATGATAAATTAGTCGACTTTTATAACTCTGTGCTCACATTATATAATGCGTTTATGGGTTCAATACCCGCTCGACCTGTGCATTTTCTTTGCTTCTTACCTATTTTTTCACAATCACTTGGAGTTTCAATGGCTGCTTAATGAATCAGAAAAAATAACTCACTTGCAGTTACATTTTCTCTAGTAATTACATAACTTATCCCAAGATAGGTAGTAAACAAGCGATTTCTTGAAAAATTATATAAGATAAAAGACTTTGAGGCTTTCAACGAGCCTCTTAGTACTCACTAGTGGCAGAATGATTATGCTTTCCATCTCATAGAAATTGTTAGTATGGGCAATTAGATTTAACTACCTCTATTTAGATACTTTTTTGCTTCTTGCTCATTTCTTTGTTTTATGCAAGATAGTTTAGTTCACTTTCTCACACAAGCAAAGGACCTAAATACTCCTTTTACCCGATGTATGCTATTTTACTTGCACTCTTAGTAATCTCCGGAAATCAGAAAAAGGTGATAGGTTTGAAATTCCTCCTTTGCACACATTTATTTCATTAAGCATTGTTAGTCGTTATTTGCAAACCATCATTGTGTACTTAGAGTTGAATTGAAGTGAATGCCCTCGTGTCTTTATAACTTTATGCCCTTTAATTAGTTGCAAATTTCAATTTCATGTTCTTTCCCAACATATGTGTGGTTTCCACTTAAGCACACATAAAGAAACCTAAAGGCTCTTTCTCATCTAGTATGCTCTCCATCTTGCAATCTTAATGATTTGGATGGATAAGAATGATTTGAAAGTTTGAAATACCTCTCTTGCACACCTTAATCAAATTTGGACCATTTTAAAATCAGCATTGCACTTGTAATTCTCAAACCAACTAAAATCCTCCACATGAGGTCACAAAAAAACATTTTACTTAGTTTAGGAATGATTGGGCTAGGCATCCAATAATGCCCACCAATATTTTACATTCTTGAAACATAGTGGTTGTTGAATTTTAGGGTACACAACCCGCATAAGAAGGCATGGTGCCCAAGGACGTGAAAGCCGAGGTATAGTTGTATATGCTTGTCACAAAGAGTCACTCAGATTTTTGTGGAGACAACACTTTATCGCTTGAGGGAGAACCACCTATCTACACTTGATGCGGGTATCTTAGTGGCCAAAACCTAGGATATCACCAGGGAGCAATTGTGGGTGCAATTGAATCGTGAATTGGATCTTGTTAGCTGTTGGAAATGTTTCCAACCCTTCCAAAACATATCTTCAACATCATTACTTGATAATTAAATCTATCATACCTTCACTGGCCAATGTCAAGGGATTTCATCACCGTTTATGGGTGAGCTATTGGAAGACCCAATGAATTTTCGAGAGGAAGGACGTTATGTCTTTTAGGGAACTCACATTTACTTTCTTTTTATTTACAAGATCACCTCACTTGTAATTAGAAAAATCAAACTTGTGGACTACTAGCACAAAGACTCATCACTTATCACTCACTTTGCACCATATTGCATCTGTTGTGGTTGGCATATTTTTGCATTTATTCATTTGTGCTTATACCCCTTTATCATCGCTCTTACTTAATCACAGAACCCATAACCATAGCAGAACAAAGAAATCTAAGGTAGTCTCTCAGACTGCAAGGACTTTCTCCTCTCTAGAGAGGTGTTTTCTAGTTGTCTCCCCATGGTTCACAAGGGAGATACTATATTTGGGGTCATTCCCAATCAAAGTTGTTAGGGTTAGCTTGGAAATAGCGCACCTTGATTAACTCTCCCTTTTCTCCACTTGGAGATCATACAACTTCCTTTACTTCTCCATCTCATGGAAGAGGCATTACCTCATCTCCACCTTGTGGAGGGAATACCCCCCGTCATCTCCTTCTTTGGGAGAAATGACACCCCCATCTTCTCCATCTTTAGGAGAGAGTACATTTCCATTCATGCTACTCTCATCTCCAAGAGGGGGTGTTAATTCCTAAAAGTCACACATATGCGACATTTCGACGATTCATCAGGTAATACATCATCAACATAAAGAATGCATCTCACCACAGGCATCCTCAATAAATACAACACAGGATGAGTCCATATGTTCCAAGAAATAGTTGAAAGAATGAGTAGCGTGGGTAATACACAGTTAACCCGCGCTATAGCGCAGGTTATTTGAACAAATCCTGCACTACACCCGCGCACTTTTCCTTTGATAGTTGCGCTACTGTCAAAGCAGTGGGACCACTAACTCCCAATGGAACATTGAAGGCTCAATCCTCCCCAAGGATATGAATTCATCTCCTCACACACTTGGTGGCATTAATTATCCCCCCTTGTGTACCTTGGAACTAGTTCATGGAGGAGGTGAGTTCACATTTGGATCTAATTGTTTGTTGGCCACCTCTTGGCCTATAAAAGGAAGCCATTGGCATGCATTTTGTAGAGAGAAATCAGAGCAAGGTTATGTTGTTGGATTTGAGTTGGAGCTTCCTCATAGCCCACCACTTCCTATCATTGTGAGCATTCCCAAGATCCATTTCCACCTTCCTTCAAGGGGCAAGTGTTTCTCTCCATTGTTCTACCATCTACTTAGCATTTAGTTTGGATAAGAAAGGTCTCCTTAAGGGAGATTGTTGGCTTCCCTTGAAGCCCACACCTACTAGGTGTTGTACAGCTATACCATTGGGAAATACAAGAGTGGTTTAGCATATCTTTGACTATTATTGGAGTTTGCATTCTCCCCCCATCTCTTTCATTTTTTTTACCCATATTTATTTGTCTGAATGTGAATTACACCAACAATCTATCGCATGATCACTTGGAGGAATACCACAACCAACCACAGCGGCTCCAAGGACTGAGGCCTTTCTGCAACCTACAAGGCTTAGCCCCTTACCAAGTGGAAGAGTGCACTTCTGCAATTTTTTCCACAACATTCTAATGGCAACCATACTTATTTTTGTTAAGTTCTCATTAAAATAGGTTGTTTTATGATAAGTAATTAATTATGGGTATTTGTCACTTGCAGGAGATCAAGTATTCCACCTCTTGCTTCCAGAATTTGGCCCCAAATTATTTTTATATAGTAGTACAGATCCCTACCTCTCGGCTACATTGACAATGTGGTAACAACTTTCACAGTTGCATGGGCAGCGCAGGTTATCAATGTCCCACCTGCGCTACCCCGCCACAGTCATTTGCGTGGCAGGTTAGTATACCACCCGCGCTGATCAACACGACTATTTTGAATTGAACCACACGGTCCGCATGACAGAAGGTGTTTTAGCCGCGCTACCAATATTTATTTTGCTTTTTACCTTCATAGTTTAATTTGGCAGTCCAAATACCGCATACTAGTGAACTTAAATTAAGGCTAATTCACATAATTACTTAATTTTTTAGTAATTAGTTCACTTGAACCAAGATTAGGAAGTAAAGAGTTCATCTCTCTTGAAACTTACCTAGGTAAACAAATTTGAGGCTTTCAAACGAGCCCCATTGCTGTCACTAGTATTCAAGACCATTTCTTGTTTATGCACAATTGACATTTTTTCAGTATCAATGCTAGTGTAGAATACACTTTTTGCACACAAGCAAGGACCTAAAGAATATTGTCTCCCGAAGTATGCTCTTTACCTTGCACTTCATGTGATCTTGGTGAATCAGAAAAGGGTGAGAAGTGTGAAATACCTCCATTGCACACTTGTCTATTTAGATAGCATTATTGATTTTGCAAAGCACCATGAGCATCTCTTAGAGTGAAAAGTACATATTACTTGATATACTCTTCTAGTTAATTTGTCGATAATCAATTTGCTTTCATCACATGTATTTTCACCACTATCACACACTAAGAGACCTAAATACTCTCCCAATCCTAGTATGCTCTTCACCTCACACTTCATGTGAGCTTGGTGAATCAGAAAGGTAGGGATTGTGAAATACCTCTCTTACACTCCATATATAAAGTGAACACTCAAACCCCTTAAAATCAATATTGTAATTGTCTAAACCAACTAAAATCCTCCACAGGAGGTCACAAAATAACATTTTAGTTAGGTAGATTGATTGGGCTAGGAATCCATTAATGCCCACCAATCTAGTTTCATTAAGCAATATTTTGAAACATAGAATTGTTGTCTCATAGGGTACTTACAAAATCCTGCTATCAACAAGTGTTAAAAGAAAACTCGGATCAGAAGTGAGACGTGAATGAGGAGGTTAAATATGAGGTATAGTTTCCCTACTCTCCCTTACAAGACACTCAGCTTGTTGTAGGGAGACGGAATTATACTGTGCAGGTCGAACCACTGATCCAAACTTGACGCAAGGTATATTAGTGGCCCAACTTAGGATATCACCAAGGAGCAATTGTGAGTGCAATTGACTCTTGAAGTTAGCTATTTCCTTTGGGAGGTGTTGCCAAGTTTTCTTGATTGGAAAATTGGCCCCATTGCTGGTAGAACTAGCTCTTTGTTACCTCCACTAGTCGGTTGGTGCGTGGATACCATTATCACCATCAATTGTGCTTTTGGGAGGCCAAGTTACATTTGAAAGGAAGGACATTAGGTATTCTATGGAATTTAAATTTATTTGTTGTTTAACTACAAGTTCACTTAACTCATAATAAAAAGAACCTACATGTGGGAACTCATGCACTAAAACTGACATTGCACACATCACTCACTTATTGCATCATTTTGCATCTGTTGTGGTTGGCATATTTTTGCAATCGTTCAATTTTGTTTAAACTCCACTACCACTCTCATTTGACACAAATCCTTTCACCATTGAGGAACAAAAAAACATCCTAAGACATTCTCATAGACTACAAGGTCTATCCCCTCTCTCGAGGGGTGTTTTTTCACCTTCCCCCCGTGGTACACGCGGAAGGTACTACAGCTAGGGCCACTCCAAGGCCACATTGATAGGATCATCTAAACAAGGCCAAGCCTTTCTAGGTTCATTTTATCCTCTCGGAGAAACTATTAATTACACCACTTGTTCCCTCATCGGAGGAGGTACGTCGCTGGCTTCTTCCCTTAGAGATCCCTCAGTTCCCTTTGACCCATCCTCTCTCGTAGGAGGTCAACCATTATTTACAACACCACCTGGGTCTCCCCCTCATGGAAATCACATCCCACACACAATGGAAAGACCAGTGGTCCCTACCTTACCATTCATGGCTAGTTTAAATCTACATGATTTGGCCAAACTGATCAATGATCCCATAACTCATGATCCCACATGGCCGGCTATGCCAGATAAAATTCCCTCCGATACCCCTAAATTCGAAGGAAAGTAGGGGGACGATCCCGCCAACCATGTCATGTCTTTCCACTTATGGTGTTCATCTAATAGCATAGTGGATGATCCTGTGAGGCTTCGCCTCTTTCAGCGTACTCTCACAGGCATGACAACCAAATTGTATGTCAACCTAGTAAGCACAACCCATTCCATATTCACAACATTGGACATTGCATTTCTTACTTACTTTCCAACTCCCAATTCGACACGAACTTGTCCTCTAAATTCTCATAGAGTTTCAGAAAAAACTTCTACCAGCATCGTGGACCACATCCATGAGTGGCGTAGGCATCATACATTGTGCAAGATTGATATACAACCACCCTTTTTGTTGGATCGGTTCATAAAATCTCTCCAACTTTCCATAGCTAAATATGTCGCCACCTCCATGCTGCAAAGCAAGGAAGAGGATATTCTGAAAGTGTAGCATTTCGATCTCATATATGCACAATCCGACTACCTTTACACTATCCTCCGTGATGCCCCTAAACATCAGTCGTTGGATCCTACACCTTCGAGATCGTCACATTTGGAGGATGGGATTATTGGGTCCATTTCCCATTTAGGAAAGGTTCCTCCTACCACATCGATGCCATTTAAAATGGTTCCCCACTACCCATCCATGTCACTTGTGTCAGTACCTCCTACACCGGTACCAACCCCACCAGTTGGTAAATTACAGTATGGATCGTATAGTCCTACGTACCCAAACGTTAGCCGAGTGACAACTGTTCCTACACCACCAATGGAACAAGCCGTTCCTACGTCCACCTCTTATGGAGCGCAAACCGCATTTATCCCACCCTCAGGATATAACCCTTATTATCGTTTCCCATGCCCAACTAGTCAACAACCTACCCCCCACATGGAGGTTAGTTCAACCTTCTCACATTCAACAACCTCAATAATTTGAGCAATTGAACACCGCCAACCCCAAAATCCGCAGACTCAGGGGAAGAAGAAAGGTAAGAAGAAACATAATTAGCAGTCGGGGTAATGGTGCAATCCCCCTCCCTAGAAAAACCAGAATACGGGTAACCAAAATGCATGGGCTAACAATCCCCCCAAACAAGGGAAGAATCCCACCCTGAGGACTAACTATTGCTGCTCCATTTGTGGATATTATGGCCATTACACACATCATTGTCCTCTTATCCCCGATTACCAACAATTAGTTGAGGATAAAAAGAAGACAGTGACAAACCCTCCTTGGGAAGTGAATCCTCCCCAACCCCAAACCGTTGTGTTACAATAACCCTTTGCGAATCAAGGGGTATTTACACAACATAAATACCCTCGCCCACCTGGCAATGGTGCTTTTCAAAATATCTATACATTGGATGTAAACCTTTATACACGAGCTAGAGGTTATGATGGGCCTTCCACTTCCCAAGTGGAAGATGTTTCTATCCCCTCAGGGCGCCCTCTACAGATACCATGCCCGAATACTAAACAAATCCCACGGATTCTGAAAGTTCCACTTCGACGTACCCCTAATAACCCTCACATGAAAGCCGCCTACAATACAATATTGTGGATGACTTCGCTCAACCCCCTACAACCATGTCCATGTTAGAAGTGTTATAGTATTTCCCAACATGGAGAAATGCATTAATCAATTCACTCGGTGCCGTCGATCCCTCCGACTCGCACATCATGACCTTTGATTTTGACAAAGGTGACCCACAACTACCGTTGTCAATCAAATTTCAAGTTCTAGTTACTGTAAAGAATATCATGATCCATTGATGTATCATCGACGAAGGCGCTTCCACTTGCAACATGTCTGCAAAAGTATGGAAATGATTAGGGTCCCCTGAGCTGGTCCCCTCGTCTATCGTTCTTCGCGCATATGATGGGAGACCATCCCAACCAATAGGATTGTACCAAAATGTCCCCATAGAACTTGGGGGTAAGATGGTTATGATCGATATCGAAGTAGTCCATGCTGAACTCAACTACAACATCCTCTTGGGGCGTAGTTATATGTAAACCATGAAGGCGATAGCCTCCTCGGTCTTTTGTATCATGATGTTTCCCTTAAATGGGTAGGTAGTTACTCTCGACCAACTAAACTACTATGACCCCAACACCATGAGCAATCCCGACAATGTCTTACCAACTGTACTGGGTGATGATCAACCATATGTTGACATTTACTCGGGTATGTACAAGGACTCTAACTTGTTAGGGGTATATTCGGGACCACCACCCAAGATCCCTACATCGACTGATGGCCTAATGTGCACAATTTTCACCACCAAAAATGGTGTCGCCTCCACCTCAACACTATCATCAACACCACCGCTGAGTCATGGCATGGAACAAACGTTGAGCCCATTGGTACCACTAATTTTTCAAATCCCATTCTTGTACCCTCCCACAGGTGTACAAGGGACACCGGTTATGGCTTAGTTAATTCTACCTGGGCTAATTTTCGGAATATCGGTATGGTACCTCACACCACCCTACCCAGAGATGGATTCTAAACCCGTCGCCCATTACGCATTTGTTCCTATTTTGGCTAGTATGATTACAAGGCCTGTACCACATTTAGTTACGACAGCCCAACCTATGAAATCCACAACTAAACCACCATCGGGCAATGCTAATACTACCAATGGGGGCACCAAACAACCGAAGTTGAAAGGTCCCCTATTAATTAATCTGACATCCAATTTTATCAGAAACCGTTAAGCCTAAAGAAGGGGGCATCAACCAACAGGAGTTCAAATCCCCAGTTATGATCAATACTCCCAATAAAAGAGTTACATCGCCGTGTTCTCTATGTGGGAAGCAACGCCACGCAACAAACCTATGTCCTACTCTACCGGAGCTAAGGAATTTTCTCAACACCCTCGCTAGCATCACCCATGCTCCACCGAAGCTGAAAGGGGGCACACTTCCCTCACCCACATCCAAGTCCAAAACATTGCGTACGAATCACGCATGCTCCTTATGTGCTCAATATGGGCACTATACGCATCATTTCCCTAACCTCCCTCACTATCAGAAGGATTTGGAAACCATTCACCTCACCGAACCCTTGGAAGATACCTCAACTCCCTCATCTTCAGAAGAGGCTCCTATCATTACTGGAGCTATTGTGATCTTGACTAGTCCCTCCCCACGGTGGGTCGATTCCATACCCGATCAATAGTCGCCGTAACGTCCACAAAACCTGACCATTGTCTTAAATCATACTAATGCCACTCAACCATGTCTCTCATGCAAATTAATGTCTCACCACTCATTCCAATTTCCTCTTGTTGCCACATTTCGCACTTTGCCTACAACCCAAAGTTGATTGGATGATAACCTCACCCCTTGTGGGACCACCCTTCCCACAATAATTGAGGAGCATACTGAACCAATAGAGTACAATTTTGATAACAACACATTGTATCCATTAGATACCGCAAGAGATCTTGATACCCCATCACCAATTTCCCATGAAGCACTAGACCCCTTAATATTCCCTCAAGACGAGATCCTAGCATCCACCCCAACTATCTCTGAGTACCTTAACATCCTGCATCTCGATTCAATTCCTCTTCCGCCCCAGAATGAAGACCTTGGTTCTTCAGATGAAGATATACTAGACCATAGATGAAGAGATAATTGAGGCCATGAATGCTACTGAACCTCCATGGGACTCTTTCCATCATACATCCTCCACAACAAGTAGGCAGGAACCACGCACACTACCCACTAAACAATAATATACCATCGAGTCAAAAGAATTTTTACCCCCTATTCACATCGATTGGTTAAAAAATCCTATCCCCTCCCGAGATACATTCGAAGACGGTAAACTTGCCAATATCTCCCCTACCATATAGGTTGATATCTCTGTCACACCAGGAGTTGTCAAAAACATCTCTATCGGGGCTTCCTACTCACCGCAGAAAATCACTGATTTTGCTGCTCTATTTAAAGAGTTCCGTGATGTCTTTGCGTGGTCCTATAAAGAAATTCCACGTATTGACCCAACAATTGTCGAACAACACATTGACACTTGGACAGATTCCATCCCCATATGACAAAAACAACACCCAACACACCCTTCTAAGGCCCCAACAATAAAGCCAAGATCGAAAAACTCTTGCAAGACAGATTTATTTTTCCCATTGCTTACACATCATGGGTGTCTAACCCCCTCCTGGTTAACAAAAAGCAGGGAATAATTTGTGTCTATACTGATTTCTGAGACCTCAATTTAGCCTGCCTCGAGGATAACTTTCCCACACCATTCATTGACCAAATCATTGACTCATGTGCCAGTAGGGAAGTGTTATCCTTCATGGACGCGTTCTCCAGTTACAACTAGATACGCATCCAACCCCAAGATTAGTATAAAAATGCATTCACCACACCATGGGTCACCTTTTCCTAAAAATTCATTCCCTTATGTCCGAAAGATGCGAGAGCCAGTTTTCAACGGGAAATGGCATATGTTTCAATGACATGGCTCACATCATCCTCACCTTTTTAGATGACCTTACATCCAAGTCCAAAAAACGATGTGATCACCTTCAAGAACTTCACAGCATCTTCACATGATGTTGCAAGTATAATATACACTTAAACCCCCTGAAGTGTGTGTTTTGTGTCACCATTGGTCGCCTCTTAGGATTCATTGTCTCCAAATACGACATCACCGTCGACCCCTCCAAGGTCCAAGCCATCTTGGAATTACCCCCTCCACAAATGCAACGACAGTTACAGCGTGTCCAAGGTAAGGCCAACTTTCTTCATCGTTTTGTCCCCGACCATGCCACTCAGGCTCATGGATTTTTACAGCTTCTCAAAAAAGATATGCCATTTAAGTGCGACGAATATGACCGAAATTCCTTAGATGCCCTTAAACAAGCATTGTCATCAGCTCCCTTCATCTCGCTTCCCGAATTTGACAAAGATTTCATCTTATATATATCTACGTTAGATTCTATCGTAGCCAGCGTACTATTCCAACCTGTCGAGGACCACCAAGAACATGTCATATACTATGTAAACAAAACCCTTGTCGGACCTACACTCAACTACACCCATGATGAGAAGCTTGCGCTTGCAGTCATCCTCTCTGTACAAAAACTTCGTCACTATATATTGCTCCAAAAAAAAACAGTCATCGTTGATTCCAACCCTATGCAATACATACTTAGTCGTCGGATTATCAATAGTAAGTTTGCATGGTGGATCGTTATCTTACAAGAATTAGACCTCGAATTTGTCATTCCCAAAAGCAAAAAATCCATGCCCTTAACCGAACTCATTACAGATCTTCCATATACCACCATAAGCGACTCTGTCTAGGACCAACTACCCGATGAGCACCTCTTTCTCGTCACGGTCGATGATCCTTGGTACGACGATGTTCCCTTTATCTCCGCACCCATAAATTTGCTCCTCACTTATTCCGCCATGATTTCTGCAAAATCCGTCACCAGGCACTGTGACACCTCCTCATCGGAGATGTCCTATATCATCACAACACTGACATTATTCTTTGACTATGCCTAATGCATGAAGAAGCCGAGCAAGTTCTCAATGATTGCTATAGCGACACGTGTGGTGGCCACCTCTCCGGCTTAGCCACCGCCCAAAAAATCTTACGAGCAAGGTATTTTTGGCCCTCCGTATTCAAATATTGTGTTTACGTCGTCAAACAATGCACAAATTATCAGGTCTTTTCCTGCAAAACACGATCCGCCCCTACACCGCTCCATCTGGTCATCACTGCAATCCCATTGTGCAAATGGGAAATTTATTTTATCGAATGTCGTCCAGGTTCAGCCCAAGGTCACCACCATATAATCGTCGCCATGGAATACTTCACCAAATGCGCTAAAGTGATGCCCATATTTGATTGTAAAGCAGTAACCGAAACACTGTTCTTCTTCAACTACGTCATCTCTCGCTTTGGCGTTCCCAAACAACTTGTCTTCGAAAATGGAAGACACTTCAGTGACGAAATGTTCGAAGAACTATCGCAGCTGTTAGGATTTAAACACGAATTTTCAATCGCTTACTACCCTCAGGAAAACGGTCAGGTTGAAGTTGTTAACAAAATCCTCAAAACTATGCTCCAACACACAATGGACAAAAATAAAACCAATTGGCACCACATGCTCTTTACTTCCCTTTGGTATTACCGCACTTCAGTCAATACTGCCACGGGTTTTACCCCATTTCGCCTTGTTCATGGTGTATAATCCATCCTCCCAATCGAGTGTCAAATCCCTACTCGCCAATCCGTTGTCGAGTTGCTACCAGATACCCCTGCACTGGAACATCACCTATTCACCTCGAAACACCTTGATGAAGAACGATGTAACTCTCTTCAATAGAATGAAGCCATGAAAGTATGATCCAAGGGACACTATGACCGACAAGTGCGACCACGCACCTTCAACGAAGGCGACTTTGTTCTTTTGTTTAATGCCAAGAAAGACGGTAAACTAGGACCCGATTTTTTTAAAATCTAAATGGACATGCCGTTATGTCGTTAAGTATTGTCTCCCAAAAGGAGCCTATATCTTAACCGACCATGATGATATTACCCTCAACAAATTGGTCAATGGTTTGTACCTCAAAATGTTTTATCCTTAATTCTCCAGTACCCCACAGGTACGAAATGTTTTGGTTATATGATTTTTGCATTGTCCATACCTTGGTTATGTTCTTTAATACACTTGGGTATGTGCGTTGTATGTCCAGGATCTCGATCAGGACAATGTGAAGCCTCTTGTTTTTCCATTATAAGAATAATATCCAAGATCTAAATAATAGGGGTCACACACCCTAACATAGGTATCATTCTGACACTGACATATAGACACTATTTACCCTCTGTTTATAATGCATCTCCCAGTATTCCCACTGATAACCATAGGGACCTCATTAATGACCTTGATGTGCCATCAACATCATTACCATGAATAGCATGTTCCATCCCATTCATCAAGTGATACCCATGATGTCGAAACCCCACAAGTCCAAGGAATTTGACCCAACTTGCAAATACCCTCCCTTAGAGTATCATTTCATAGTTGAGGATTTACTCCACCAAGTACACACTCGTCATATCCCTTGACACATGTTACAAGAAAAATTCACAAACCCCCCTCCCACTTCCATGAGCGCTTTACCTTTCGCAATCCTCCTCATATCATCAACCCCACAAAGACACCTATGGGGCCCCCACCCTCAAAAGTAACCAATTCTATTCAGTTATCTCATAGGTATACACTACATGACATCGTTTCATGTGGCACCCGTATTTGCATATGCAAGTTATCCCTTACTTCATCATTGGAAAGTATTCCTCGATTGACTCAAAACCGTGGGGATCCCTTCCATCATCAAATTGGTCCCCCGACACACCCAAAATTGTGGGGACCACTCCAATATTCTTTATGTACAAATAGTTCCCCAATCACTTGACATTGCGGGAACACCATATTATTTTGGCGGCAACCCATGGTCACCTTTTATCGATGTATTTGAGTCTCCATATGTTCAACGATATTTGTTTTTCCGGTCACCATACCCTTTGTTTTCCGTCTCCATCAAAGCCCTTTCACTTACAATTTGTCTCCACCTGTTTCAATCTGTGTCGTTCCAAAATAAAAGTTGTCATCCCCACTCCCCATGTTTACATCGATCAAAGGAAGTTATGAGCCCCACGCTTATCAACCAGTCTTGTGTCAGGTTTTTCCATCCACCAGTTGGTTACAGTATGATCTTGGTTCTCACGACGAGACCCACATCTTATCATGTTCTTCATCTCTCATCGACGTCAAAACACTACATTCCGAGAGTTACAGTAGTTGCAGTTGTACCTTGAGATCCCTTTCAATCACTATAAGGGCTCACCTCGAACTTAGTAGGGAGAGTCATTAGTGCTCCCTAACTAAGTGGTTTCCCCTATGCTCGACATCAACACATCATCGCATAAGGGGGAAACGTACTTTTGAAGGTAGCAGTGTTTACATTTGGAAATCATGGTAGCATTCTTTTTGGTATAGTGAAGCTCTCATGAATATTTACATACCGGTTTGGTCCACCACCCTAGTGGGCTTATCATGGTCACCAACAATTCCACTTCTTCAATATTCCGCAGCAGTTCCTAGGGAATTTACTCAAACATGGATTGAATCTGCCTTCATCCATTTCCCAATAGTATAGGAGAGTCGACACCTTGGTCCTCTCTCATTGTAATCACTTTGACATCATTTCATGAGCATGGGTATGCCCACCTCATTTGTATAAAAATTATTCTTTACTACATCTCCAATGATCGACACCAACAATATTCCCCCATGGGAGAACCCTATTTGTCCACATATGCATTGTCCTACAAAACATGAGAGTAACAACAAGAAACATGATGCATTATTGGCTCTATAGTACCCTTCAAACCTCATACATCAGGGGGCATTTGTTAATTCCTAAAAGTTGCACATATGCGATATTTTAGTGATTCATCCAGTAAGGCATCATCAACATAAATAATGCATCGCACCACAGGCATCCTGAATAGATACAAAACATATCATGAGTCCATAAGTTCCAAGAAACAGTCGAAAGAATGGGTAGCGCGGGTAATACACAGTTAACCCGTGCTATAGCGCAGGTTATCTGAACAATTCCCGCGCTACACCCGCACGACTTTTCGTTCGATAGACACATTACTGTCAAAATGGTGTGACCACTAACTCCCAATGGTGTATTTAAGGCTCAATCCTCTCTAAGGATCCAAATTCATCTCCTCACACACTTGGTGGCTTTAATTAGCCCCTCGTGTGTAACTTGGAGCTAGTTCATGGAGGAGGTGAGTTCACATTTGGATCTAGTTGTTTGTTGGCCACCTCTTGGCCTATAAAAGGAAGCCATTGGCATGCATTTTGTAGAGAAAAATCAGAGCAAGGTTATGCTGCTGTATTTGAGTTGGAGCTTCCTCATAGCCCACCACTTCCTATCATTGTGAGCATTCCCAAGCTCCCTTACCACCTTCCTTCAAGGGGAAAGTGTTTCTCTCCATTGTTCTACCATCTACTTAGCTTTTAGTTTGGACAAGAAAGGCCTCCCTAAGGGAGATTGTTGGCTTCCCTTGAAGCCCACACCTCCTAGATGTTGTACAACTATACCATTGGGCAATACAAGAGTGGTTTATCACATATTTTTATATTTTTATTGGAGTTTGCATTCTCCCCCCATCTCTTTCATTTTATTTTTATCCATACTTATTTGTTTGAACGTGAATTACACTAATAATCTATTGCAGGATCACTTGGAGGAATACCAAAACCAACCATAGGGGCTCCATTAACATGTCATCAACTGATCATCAACACATAAAAGCCATAGCAAGAAGCACATCACAAGAGGAACACCATATTTGTATGGAAAACTATTTATGTATTGTATTTTGGATTACATAGAAGACAACAATCTTCACGATCAATCAGCTCCAACTGACAAAGAGAGCTCCAACTCCCAAGGAAAGACCCAGCTTGATTTTCTTATATCTAAATGAGAAGAGGTGAGGAATCCAATCCTCAAGTAAAAGAATCAGCTTGCAATCGGGAACCACTCTATCAATGTGGCATGCTCCCGCTCTGCCTACACAACTGCTACTCAATCAACTGTCCAACCAATTGCTCACATGCCCTGCTCAATCTGCTCATGTGCTCTATCTAATCTACTCACTGCTCATGCTCAGGGATCTGTACTGTCCAATAAACAAAGAATATGCTATGCTCAAGTATCTTCTCATGCTCATAATCCCATGCAATCCTTCTCACACCAATATGAATCATGCCCAGACCGCTGCTCAAGTAATCATTCCAAAATATCTACTCAAGAAACCAAGTCACCTCTGTCCAAACGCCCAGTCAAATAGTGCCATAAGCACTCAGTCAAGTCTGCTCATAAACACAAGTCCCATCATCTACTTATGAGATCGATTCATTCTTCTCAATAGTCTAAACTTCAAACCTGCTCTACAATTCTAGCATAATAAGTAGATATGCATAGAGTGTTCAATTCAATCACAGAGGTTACGCTCAGTCTCTTCAAATTTACCGTTAATTTCTTTAGAAATAACATATGTTCTAATGCTTCGTAAGGTATATTTTTAAGCTCATATTTTACACCCTCGTGTCCTTCAAATACGCAAGGATATTGTAACCCACGAATCTGAACTATAACAGTTCTAATTCACCTTTTTGAGCAACAAATACACAATCTTTAGGATTGTCAAACTTTGGCCTATTGAAGGTTAGAATCTCAGTCCTGTTTCTCAGTTGACAGACATATAATAGAGGTCACAATGATAGTCTAAAACCCAACCACTAATCATTAAAATAGAGCCTTCATATAAGCAATAAACCCTTGCCCATATCAAACCAAAACTAGAAGTACTAGAGGTACATACCATAGGATCTGATCCATGGTTACCATTGATCAAAATTATCCATCACAACTTCATTCCTACTCCTTTGTCTACCCCTTCTTCCTGTAATTTCTCCCTCCTTTAACAGAGCATATCCCCACACCAAGACCTACTAAATGGGGCACATTCTCTGCATTTATACACTTCAAAGTCACCTTTTAATTTTTTATAGAGCCGACCTTTAAATTTTATTTAAGTGACGTTTCATAAGGACATGTCTCTTAGATTGTGACCCTTCAAGTTGAGGTCGACCTGACAAATTGGAGTAAGATTAAAAATATCATTTAAAAATTAATTAATTAATCCTTTCTTTAGTTGACCGACCCATGTGATGGGGTAAAAATGCCAAGTCAACTTTAAAATCCAATATCTCTTCAACCGTGAGGAGTTAGCGGGATTCTACATATCAACGGAATGAGATTGACAAGGACTATCTCCCAGTGAGGGTATTTCTTACATTGATAAGGTCCCTCACTCTTATTTTCTTCAATTTGTGCAGGGAATCATGAAATGACTTGAATTCTTCTTGATGGTTTCTTCAAGTACTTTTATGGCACCAAGAGCTACATTACCAATTAAGGACTTCATCACCTTTTGTGAAAGGGATTCAACACCAACCCACCATGTAAAAGAGTTCCAAGATCCAAGCCAAGTGTTCCACCAATGTAGCAAGATATTCAACAATATGCATATGGGCTTCTTCATGCTCCAACATGCATGCAAGTTAAACCATTCAAGGGTGTAAGGACATCTCAACTAAGTGATCCAAGATCAACCATCTGTGTATGGGATACAAATCCCAAGCAACCACATGTGAGGGTACATGCATCATCCACACCTGTGCAACCATCAATCTAACCACTATGTGTGGGGAGAAGGCTCCAACCTATACAAAAGACCCCACAAGAGGCACTTAGAGCATGTGCCAATGTCCATAAGCTTGTCCATATAGCACATAAGCATGTCCATACCCGTATATCTATTATGATCATTGTAAGGGCCTTGGTGGCATCAATGACAACGCAGAGGCCACTGCAAGTCCCTTGTTGGCATCGATGAAAACTCAATCAACAATTATGTCATTCAACCATTAGTTCTCTTCTAACAACATCATCTATAACCCTGTTCGTCTTTGACTCTTCCAGAGAACACTTACAAGAAGATAGGCCAAATGGTATGTCAACTTACCATCTACGACTTATACCACCTTATAGGAAATTGCCACTATCTTCCTTACATACTTCCTGTTACCCATATGTCACAACCTAGGGCTTGAAATCCTCATGGAATTTTGGCAAAACACCTCCACCCATATCGCGAATCACATCCACAAATGGCATAGACGTAGGACTCTATGCAAAATTGACATCCAAACCTGATTTTTGTTGGATTGGTTCCTAAAATCACTCCAAACCGTGATTAAAAAGGATGTGGAAACCTCATTGCCCAAAATGGAAGAAGAGGCCATCTTGAAGGCCCAACATTTCAATTTGATTTATGCACAATCTAGGTATTTCTATACCATTTTCCCTGATGCCCCTCGACATCGTTCTATGAACCCAACACCCTCAGGTACGTCTCACTCAAATGATGGGCTTATTGGGATTATTTATCAACAAGGAAATGCTCCCCAACCACCAACTCCTTTCCCATACACTATGACACAATAGTACCTGCTAACACCACCTGTATCAGTGGCGCCTACAATTGCACCGAATCTGCCATTTGGGTAGTATCATGTGAACCCAATACTCCTACATACAAGAATGCTAGCCAACCAACATAATTAACGCCACCTCAAATGGAACCACCTGCTACTACATCCACATCATACGGAGCACCAAACACATATCTTCCCACACCTGGATACAATTTGTATTTCCCATTTCTTGGTCCTCCTGGTCCTCCTCCCATGCCTCAAATGGGTTTAAATATAGTACAACCTTATCTCGCGCAACAATCTCATCAATTTGAGCAGTTAAACATGGATAATCCCCCAAATCCTCATAATCATGGGAAGAAGAAAGGAAAGAATAGGCAAAACTAGTAGCAGGGACAGGGGGGAAATTCCCCTCCCCAAAAAAACCAGAACATGGGTAACCATAATGAGGGGGAAACCAATCCACCTAAATAGGGAGAAAATTCTAACATTATGACAAACTATCCTTGCTCCACGTGTAGATAATATGGACACTACACACACCATTTCCCATTGATACTTGAGTGTCAACAAATGATTGAAGAAAAGAAGAAGGTTGTAGCCAATCCTCCTTAAGCACCTAATGCACCACAATCCCAACAAGTTATGTTGCAACAACCCTTTTCCAATTAAGGGGTGGTTAAGCAATGCCCGGTTCCTCGCCCCTCAGGTGATGGGACCTTTCAAAACATCTACATGAATACAATGGAAGTCAACCTATAGACTCGTTCCAAAGGGTATGGCATGCCTAAATCCCCGCAAGGGGAAGATGTCCCCGATACATCTAGTGGGATTTTGCAAATGCCTCATCCAAATGGTGAGCAGATCACTTAGATCCCAAAGGCATCGCTTAGACAAACTGCCCATAACCCTCACATGAAATATTCCCACAACTACAACATCATAGATGATTTGGCTCAATCCCCTACCGCCATGTCGACATTAGAGGTTCTTCAATATTTCCCTTCCCAAAAGAAGGCATTACTTAGTGCATTAGGTGTCGTTGATCCTTCTGATTCACACCTCATGACCTTCAACCTCGACACAGGCAGACTGCAACTACCCTCGTAAGTCACTTTCCAGATTCTCATCACAATCAAGAACATTATCATTCATCGATACATCGTCGATGAAGGAGCATCGACTTGTGTGATGTCCACTCATGTCTAGAAATATTTAGGTTCATTAAACTTGATACCCTCATCTATCACTCTCTGCGCTTATGATGGGATACCATTGAAACCTTTGGGTTTGTACCAGAACATCCCCATCGAGCTAGGGGGAAAATGGTACTTTTGTATATTGAGGTAGTTGATACACAACTCGACTACAAAATTTTTTGGGGCGTAGTTATATGTACACCATGAAGGCGATAGCCTCATCGATTTTTTGCATCATGAGGTTCACCCACAATGAGAATATCATCACCCTTGACTAACTAAACTACTATGACCCGTATACCAACACAAACCTAGATAAAATCCTACTGAGTATTGGATCACCTAATTCCCCCTAGTATGTTGATAGTGGTCTGGGCATTTACGAAGATTCCAAATTGTTGGGGGCATACTTAGGTCCTACACTTGAAATATCCACATCTACAAATAGTCTCATGTGTACTATCTTCACTTCCAAAGATAAGTCGCAAGCCCCCTAAGCATCAACGTCGACCCATCCTACAAGTTGTGGCATTGATCAAATCATAACCCCATCAATGCCACCTATATTTAAAATCCCTTTCTTATACTCCCCCATGGGATTCCAAGGAACGCTAGTAATGGTCCAGCTCACACTACCCAGGCTTAATTTGGGAATACTTGTGTGGTACTTGATGTCACCTATCTCAAAATGGATCCAAAGCCTATATCCCATTATGATTTCATCCCGATATCACCCCCAGGAACATCACAAGGACTTCCTACCGAAGCAATACCATCGTTAACCCAACCGCCACCGGTTGTCAATAATCCTAATGATGGGGGCAATAAACAACCTTAGTTGAAATCCCATATGGTACCAAGTGTCACACCTACACCCAGATTCAACCAAGCATGCGCTCTGTGTGGGAAGCAAGGACATGCCACTAATATGTGCCCCACCTTACCGAAGCTCAGGAATCTGCTTAACACCCCTATTAGCACGCCTTACACCGCCAACACTTTAGAAGGGGGCATGCCAACTACCTCGGTTGCACCCAACACTAAGAACAAGACCAAGACATTGTGCAACAATCATGCATGCACAATATGTTCTCAGTTTGGGCATTAAATACATCATTGTCCTGAACTCCCTTGGTTCTGAGATGCAATAGCAACCATTCACCTTACACACCCCATGATCGAAAGTCCCTCACCTGGTCATTAAGAAACAACTTTCATCAATGTTGTCACCGTAGCAGTGCCAACGTAGGAGGTACCATAGCTTGAGTTACCAACACCGGTGGTGTCCACACCAATAGTAGAACCCCATGGGTATTCATCATGTAGGAATCATACCCATATGATCCCTATTACTTCTGGCACAATCATATCCAACCGCACCATTAAAACTCTAATCCCTACCCATGAACTTAACCACGCTTGAGCTACTTGTCCATGTAGATCATGTGGAAAATTAACACATTACTCATTTTAGTGCCTCATATTGCGTGCAAAACAAGCAGTTCACTTAGAACACATGAATCTTGAGAAACACCCTACCCCCCTTAGGGCATACTCATCAACATTGTCCGTAGAGGAAGTAGTCTCCCCACCAAATACTACTAATCACGTTGACATTGTCAATATGTCATCGTTATCCATTTTAACTGCTAGCAACAACACATCGCCGTCGTCATCGGAGGAAGACCGAGATACACCTCCAAGATCATCTTCTATCATGGAAGCCAACCATGATCCATCAAACAAACTATATGCATTAAGAGAACTCAAGCATGTGTTGGGTATCCTTGGGAGATTTAGTCCATGCAGCCTCACCAATGAGTTGCATTCAACAAAACTCTTCCCTACAATTTAATCGACTTGGGATTCCACACATACGCCTAAAAATTCTATCTAGATAAGTTACACCGATTGCTAACACTAATAGTCTCTAATTCAAGTAGGCGATGTCACTGTTCACCTCCTATGTTGCCCCTTTCATTAAATACACTATAACATCTGATGTTTACATTGCCCCAAGTGCCCTATGTTTCTTGTCAATTTTTCTGAATTGTCAATACTCTCATCACAATCGATATTATGCCTGGGTATGTACGTCATGTGTGCAGGATCATCACTAAAAAAAAACCTCTCTTTATACAACAATGGTGCATGGACTTCAATCAAGGGTATATCATCTCGACCTAACATATAGGCAACGTTCTCCCTCTATTTACATTGCAATGACCCAACATTCCTGTTGATAACCATAAGGTCCTAATTCTCAATCATGACATGCCATCAATGCTGTCACCAAGAAGAGAATGTTCCCCAAAGGGTGTGTGCACCATTACAACCCATTCACATTTTGGAATCCATGATGTCGAATCACCCCAAGTCTTAGGAATCTAATCACTTACCAGTTTGTCAATCTACAACCACATCTCATTGTCTTTCATTTTTCTCATTATAGCCCCTAGATTCCTCGACACATGTTACGATTATGATTCACATATGACCTCTTATATTCCCATGAGCAATATACCATCTGAGTTCCATTTCGTACCATCACCCCTCGAGAAGACAATAATGCCCCCCCACCCTCTGAAGAAACCAATTCCACTCAGTTATTCTCGTAGGAACATTCTGCATGGCATTTATTCATGGGGCACCCATCTTCTCATTTGCATAAAACCATTACATCATCATCAAAATGATTCCCTGTATCGCTCAAAACCATGGGAATCCTACCCATACAAATTGGTTCTCCAACCCACTCAAAACCGTGTGAACCACATCCATAATTCTTTATGTACAAAAAGTTCCCCGATCCACACAAAAACGTGGGAACCCCATCACATTATTCATCTGTGCAACACCGTTTGGTTTCCCTTGGTTGTTGTATTTGAGTCTACCTAATCCTATCACTATCAGTTTTGGCATTCACATCAACATTTTGTCTCTAATAAATCCCTTCATTTGTAGTATGTTTCCCTCTGTTACACCCTATATCATCACTTGAAGAATGTTGCCGCTTCTCCGCTAGTAACATCATTTCCAGGATTCATTTACTCATACCAGGATCAAATCCGCCTTCAACCTTGCAATGACAGTATCAAGATTCGACCCCTCGATTCCTTCTTATTATAATCTATTCTGACAGATTTTTGTGAGCATAAGTAAGACTGTTTGATTTGTATAAGACACAATATATTTTTTACAACTTCAACGGTCATCACCAACAACCTTCCCTTCTGTCCAGGTACTTCCAGCAACAAGTGCTTGATAATTTATTAGAACATGGAGAGAAAATAAAGGATGATGCATTTCGACCCTATAGTAATTTTTGAACCTCATACATTAGGGGACATTTGTTAATGCTTAAATTTTGCATACATGTGACATTTCGACATGTCATCAACATACAACATGTAGTCCATTGAAGACGTCCTCATCAGATCCAAAAGAAAAATTGATCCCTAAAATGTCAAAGGCAGTCGGTACAGAATATCGCGCAACTAAAAGCACTAGACAATCATGCTAATTAGCGCGAACTTCTTGTTCAGTTACCCATGTGGACCCGCATGGATTTTCCTTGAAAATTGCGTGACTATCAAAACATCGAGACCACTTACTTCCGTGGTGCATTCAAAGCTCATAAATTTCTCTCTTGGCTCCAAAATTGAATGAGAATCCTCACATGCTTGGGAGCATTCAATAGCCCCCCTTTTTATGTACCTGGAGAACCAGTTCAGAGGCAAGAGTGTTCACATTTGGATCTAGATGTTTCTTGGCCTCCATTTGGCCTATAAAAGGAATCCATGTGCATGCATTATATAAGAGAAAATCATAGCAAATTTATGCTATTGGAATAACATTGAGAGCTCATATTTCAATCGACTTCCTCCCTCACATTGGAATGCAAAAAATCCCTTGCTCTCTTTCTCTAAGAAGCAAGTGTTTATCCATTGTTCTATACTAGTTATCTTGCAATTGTGTGGAAACAAAGGACCTCCCTAAGGGAGATTGTTGGATCCCCTTGAAGCTTTCACCTCCTAGGTGACACCATTGTATTTCACTGGACTATTGGGCAATCACCATTTGGTTTGGCATTCTCTTGTTCCATTTTATTTTGATTAGTACTTGTTCCATTTATTTCTTTTATTTCTTGTTAATTTTGTTTTTATTTCTTGTTTAGAGTTTGCTTCGCCATTTGGAGTTTGGGATACTAATCTACTAACACAATACTGGGTCCTTGTTGCCATTATAGGAAATTTGAGGTCTAAAATCGGCCTCCTAAGGAAAATAACAAAATAATGAAATAATAGTTAAAATAATAAAATAATATTTATTAATTTTGGAGGATGAAAGAAAAAAACTACTTTTTTGTTCGTATTTTCAACATATCTCTCTGTGTTTTCACTCAAATTTCGAATGTGAGAACTCGTTGGATGCGGAATTAAATTCCACATCCAACGAGTACCTACACTGCATACTTTTGGTAGACCTTGTTTCCCCAAAACAAGAAATATCTGAAAAATGTGATGACGATGTCATCATCACGTTTTTTTCCAGGTATTTCTTGTTTTTGGGGCAGCGGGGTCCGTGAAAAGTATGCCATGTGGGTACTCATTGGATGCATAATTTAATTCCACATCCAACGAGTGCTCCCGCTCAAGATTTGAGTAAAAAAACAAGGAGATATGTTGAAAATACAAACAAAAAAATAGTTTTTTATGACAAATATCTCAAGTCAACCATTATGGTTGACTCATTTTATTGAAATTCTATTGGTTCTTGAATTCCAACTCATCAAGAAATTATGGTTGACTTGTTTTCTTATATGATGGCTCGTTTTCTTATAAGGCCCATTTTAGACACCAAATTTCCTCTAATGAACCTCAAGGATTGTCTCTAAGCATTGTGGGAGGACTACTCATCCTTGTGGCTATTTTTCTCACAACAAACACCACTGAAAAGCCAATAATAATGAAGGATAACACACCTTTGTCAAATCGCAAGAGAGAAATGACCATATTTTGGACAAACAAAATTCATTTACAAAATGGAAGGCATTCTTACCTAGAAACAATACTATGGTGACAATGGATCGGTTCAATCAACTCATAAAATGTTGAAAACTATAGAAAATATAGGTTTTTGTTGCATGCAATGTCACATAAGAAAGATTTCAAACAACAATGAGAGTACTAAATCTTCATAGGAGATTTGGTACCATGTTAAAAAATAGGGTATATCCACATAGGTGGAACACCTTAAGAAAGTCATCGCACAAAGATTAAATATCAAGACACAATTGTTTATGTGGCTAGAACTCTTTGTTGTTCCTTGAGATGTTCTTGGCTAGAGAATAATTCCAAGGAATCCAATGAGATATAATATCTCCTTGTTTTAGGTTATCTTGAAAGAATCCAGTATCCAAAGGGGGTAATGCTAGCTTAATGATAGTTGTTAAAGCAATTGAAACAAAATACTTTAATCAGTAAGATTGAGATTCAAAGAGCTAATTGAAAGAAAAAAAAAGTAAGGTATACATACATTTAATTAGGTTTCTAAGGGCAACATGCTCCCATTTTTCCAGACAGTCAGCTATAAAAGTGTAAGATGGAAGAAGGTTAAAGAAATGTTCAGACTACAAGCAGTAGAATTAAAATCCTTAAACAAATATGAACTTTGGTCAAAAGAAATACCAATTATTTTTGCACCGAGTCTCGGTGCTCTACATCCCAGTATGGGGGAGATGTTGTAACGTTTGTTCCTAACAAAATAATTAAAAAAATTCATGTTGGCTCATTAAATAAAAAATTATGAAAAGTATTTAAAAAAATCCATGTTGGCTCATAAAATAAAATATTATGAAATGTAATTAAAAAATCGATGTTCATTTATAAAATAAAAACTTAAAACTTAAACCCGGATCTATCAATCAAGAGAGATCAAATTTCTTGAGTTTAAATTTTAAAAAATAAATACACCTCAAGAAATTGGATCTCTCTCGATGCTTGATAGATATGAGTTTAAGATGGATCTATACTGATATACTAAACAATCGTGAAAATAAAACTTACCAAGTATCTCTAGCTAAATGATCTTGTAGTTTAGAATTACAAATTGATATCAAACTTCAATTTTCTCAAATAGTTTCCATTCCAGGTAACGATGGAAGAAGTTACACTTTATTAATTTAGGAAGCTTTCCACGAAACTATTCAATGATGCTATTATACCGTTAAGATCACACATAAATAAAAACATGTCCATGATAACATCATAAATGTTTTTGCAATGTTGTGCTATTTTTTAAGAAGCAACTAACGAGTTCACACCAGCAAACAAAGATTAAATCTAATGCTCATTAATACAAACTATAAGGAAACTCAAACATCATTTATAACTTAGATGAAAATAAATATAAGGTTTGATAAACAAAAAGTGTTCCACTAGAACAGAAAAAATACCTAGACTACCAAAATGGAGGGACGAATCCCGTAAATAAAGTAACTGCTTTAATTACAAATTTTCAATAAATCTCCTCTCTCACTCACACCACATATTTCTTTCTCCCTAATCTCCTCTCTCACTCACATCACATATTTCTTTCTCCCTCTTGTCTTTGGTCTCCCCCAAAAGTGCTCCCCCCACTCCTTCTCAGCGTCATCTCAATTGTTGCCTTTTTAACTTTTCTTGAATGATGGGTTTCTGCCTCTTCTTTTGCAATTGAATTCTAATTTTAGAAAAAGGTGAGTAAATTGGCTCGACACATGTTAATTATAATTAACATGTTAATTATATATAATATAAATGCATAATATATATAGTTTTTATTTTTATTTTTTGGTTTATAAAAAAATATTACATTGTCAAATACATTTAGTTCTAAAATTGAATATCATTACTTTGAAGATCAATACTATCCAAAAAATTAGGACGGCTAGCTAGAGTCCATCTTTCAGAAACATTTTTCAATTCTAGTAATTATACTGGACCATGAATCAAAAGGTAGCTAGAAAGAAACTAAGCAACGAAAAAAGAAATACTCCTCATATCAGATTCCTTATCCTCCAGAAGTTCCTCCCAGAGTAAGGTCCCTTCGATTCCTTCCAAAGCCTATTTTGAGAGTTTGACCGCCTGCATGTTGTGTTCTCTGTAGATATGGGTAAGTTCCAAAGGCAAAAAAATTCCAAGTTCTTCTTTAATTCTATGGCACCAAGGAAGAAGATTGATCACTTGTAGCTTATAAACGCCACATGCCCATTTGATAGTAACTCTGGAGTCTCCAAAAATCACCATAGACACTATTCCCAAAGTTGTTTCCATTTTGCATAGAAAACATAAGGCTAACATTTTTGCCTTCATATTTGTGCCAGAGCCACAATGGAGTTTGAAGTAGTACCTATGTTTCTGATTGATATATAGAACAACACCTACAGCACATCGACCATCTTGAGCAACCCCGTCAAAAAAACCCAAAGCTCCCTTGTGGAATTGAATCGCTCCGCAGACTTAATTTTTCCATACTTGAATTCTTTTACCCAATTTAGAACTTGCATGACAATATAATCCAACTGATCAAAATCATCTTCAAAGACACATTTGTTTCTGGCTTTCCAGATTCTCCATGAGATAATAGCTGGTAGAAAATTGAATTCTTTGCATATTTGATAAAAAGGTCACCCTGCCAAACCTGATTGATATTAAGAGAAGTGCAAACCTTTTCCCATATCAACGTAGTAAAACTACAGTTTATCAATAGATGATTGACTGATTCTGCATCTCTTTTACAGAGAAGACAAATATTAGGACCATGCCATCCTTTCCTCTGCAAGTTGTCCCAGATCTTAAGACAGTTTTGCAATGCGAACCACATAAAGAATTTAAATTTCAAAGGAATGCTCCATTTCCAAAGTACAAGAAACCACCAATTATGAGCTATACATAAGTTTTCTCTTACAATAGCCATATACGCGGACTTTGCAGTAATAGAACTAGTCTCAGAATTTGATGTCCAAATTAAAGTATCCAAACTATTATTTAGTCTGCAGCCTGTAGCATTTAATTTGTTTATGAAGCTGCCCATTTTGTAGCCCAACAGCCTCATATGCCCAGATCTTTAGCTAAGTACCAGTGGTTTTTCTCCTGATTTATCCAACTATGCTTTCCTATATCTGTCAATGTAGTATAACCATTCTCTGAAAGATAATTTACTATACCTGAAGAGAGCTTATAGTTTTCTCCCAGGAAAATAATTGGATCAATTCCAACTATTACATTCATACCTGTCAAAACCCGATAATTTCAAAAAAAATTTAAAATTTTTAAGATAGCAATAAATGTTACTAAATGCATTCCTGGATCTGTTTGATTTAGTTAGGGGATCACAACTATGTCTGAATAATTTGTCCTTGTACTTAAATTTCTAATGTATGTCTTATTTATCGTTACTGATGGTTTTTCTGTTTTCAACCACAAGGGGGAGTTGTCAATGCAGATTGGGCTTACTTAGCTTCCGAGCTAATGCATCCACTTGTCTTCATTTACAGGTATACAGGTAGAGTATGAACGCTGCAATTACTTTTTAAAGCATTAAAGTTTCTTTAATTGTACCAAAATGTCCAGTACAAGTTTAATCATGCGAGACAGGTTGTCAAGTGTAAAAAGGTAGAAGTTTCATTCCTGTAATATTCATACGTTCTTACTGTTAGAGAATTGACCATTTTGCATGAGCATATGATAGATATTGTTCTTTATCAGACTGTCTTAAATTCCACCATGGAGTACTGTTCTTTGATATTATTATTGTGCTGTAACAATATCTTTTATCTATCATTATGTAATGTCACGGAAAGATATGGGAAATCAAACCAATTTGCTTATCTGTCATTTCTGTGTGCTTTATGATTACACTTACAAGGATCTAGAAATTTGTAATGTAACTTATTACCTGCACTGTATAATAATAGGTCAGTTCATATCTTCTTAATTTCTGGATTAATAATAATCAAGGCCTTCACTAATTTAAGTGACAATGATATAGTAAAATTTGCAAGTTATACTGCTTATCTTCATCTTAATATTTTGTAGGTTCATAGGTTTTGATTGTACCCTTGTCGCTTCTTGTGGGGCTAGGCTTAAGACGTAATTATTGTTACACTATCTTATGCTATTTCCAACTTACATTACTTACCTACTCACAATAACCATTATATAGTTATGCACTCCCTCTATATAAGTCTAAGTTTCGATCAACGCCCATGTTGCATGAATTAATGAGTCAAGGTTTATTCTACAAAGAAAATAGAGACTCAAAGCTATTATCTAAGGTATTGTTTGTTTAAAGGATGACCTAGGAACTATGCCAAGTCAAACTTTTAATGATTCCATGCAAGTAATTCTTTTACTCATGTTTTAATATTTGATTGACCTAACAATGGGTAATCCATCGAAATCTTTGGTGTTCATGACTTACGCATGATTGTAATGTTTATATGACAGGTATTATTATACAATATGCGGATTCTTAAGCATGGTATTCATTATGTAAATGATAGCAATTATAGGGTGGTATCACGACTTTTAAAAAAGGCACCCATACTATGATTGTAGTTCCTCCACTGCGAATTTTAATTGAACGTAGAAATGATTGGAAACACAATTGACTATAGAACTTCGACCCACAGCATGCAAAGATTAAAAGGCTACGTGTATTTTCCTCCGCCAAGTGTTGAAGGTATAAAAGTGTTGTCTTCACCCTAGACTTCGGCATTTTTCCATTGCCTTCGGGCTTTGTCCTCCTGTGGAAACCCTCCTGTCCGAACCCTAACCCCACAGGGATGTCAAGAGCTCGGCTCTTCTGCAACTTGAATTTCTTCGTGCTTATTTAACTCTTTACAAGAGAATCAAAGTGTTTTTGTAATGGCAAATGTAGTTGGGAAAAATCGCAGGGTTTTTATCCTTCTCTTGTCAACGTTTATCCCTGTCGTTGTATTGCCATTACTCCTCGCTAGGTCCGGCTGAAGTTTTTAATGTAGTAGCTGTTTGTATTCTGCCAGTTCGTGGCATTTGTTTAACACAGTTTCAAGGTGGTTACATTGTTTAGTAGCTCGCATACAGTTTCAAACCTTCGTATTGGTTCATGGCAGAGTCTGAGAGTTGTTGTTTTTGCTATTTGGCATCTTGTTAAGTTGTTAAGACCTAGGGTTCAATCCTTCTCTACCCAAGTTACCCTGGCTCGGTCTCCATTGTCTGTAATGTTCTTTAAAGTTGGTTTGTTTAAGTTCCTCGGAGGTATGATAGCCCGTCGCTTCTGATAACCCGTACCCTGGTGCAGATGTTTGGGATTACCCTTCTTCATTTCGCGGCTACCAGTCCATCTTCTGTATGTGGAATTTCCGGTGAGTTTCAGGTTTTCTCTTCGTATTCTGTACACAAATTTGTTTTATATCTTTCAACAAAATATTCAAGAGGTAACTAATGACACTCTGTTACTTGCAGGTCCTGGCTCCATTCGAAAGGTGCATGACTCCAGCTTCGACTGTTAGTTGCTTAACCGGGTAAGCCTGGTCTTTTACCATGGCATTCCTCCTTGTTGGTTGTTGTGTGGTTTTGTACGAAGAGCCATCCTTGTGACTAGCACTGTGCTGTTGGTCCTGAGACTGACTACGGTCATTTGTAATTAAATCTTGTTGCTAGAGGTGTTTAGGGTTTAGTAATGTGTAAATAAAGGCTATGAGCCTGCTTAGAATGACTGGGTTACGGCCTCAAGGTTTTGATACTATACCTGTACTTGCTTGGGGTTTTTACCCAGGATTTTTGGGACTTAACTTAATATATTTTATGTTTGGTATAACGGCTTGTTTTGTGTCTGCGTTTTTTCCTTAAATTCGATGATCTGTAATGGGATCTCGACTGTAGGTAGAATTCATTGTAAGAGTTCAATGGTTTAAAGGTTACGACTTGTTATAAGTCTCCTGTATGTTTGGAACTGTTGTATGTGGCATAACTTTCGATTTCAAGATTGTAAAAAAAATTATCTAACTGAGAACTGGGCTACGGCCGTGGTAGAATCGTTCTGTTTGTGTTATAAATTATGAACCAGGTTATCCTGCTACTGATGAACCTTTAGAGATAAGTTCTGTAGGTTTACGTACTTGCGTTTTGTTATTAAACTCTTAATTTACTTTGAAATTTTTACCCAGGGTTAATGGGAAGAAGCTATGGCTATAGTATAATCGTTATGATAATGTTCACAGTTTAAACAAATGTAATAATTTCCTATTGTTAATAACTAAAGTAGTAGGGTTTGAATTCGAAATGAAAATGGTGGTTTGGTTCAAATGATAACTCTGTGGATGCGATTTTTAAATGAGATGTTCATTCATTTATTAAGTTAAGACTCTGTCGATACTGTGCGTTCTCATGAAGAATTTGAACTCGCTAGCGAACAAAAGAAATACAGTGCTGATAAAAAAATTATGACTAAAAGGAAATAAAATCACTGTGTTGTATAAGCTCAGCCTCGAGCTAATTATTGTTTTTGTCTTTATTTCATTCTGGTTGAAAGTAAATAACTAGGTCAAACTTTACTGACGGTTGCTTGTTTAAATGGTCAATTATTTTGTTTAGTTAAAATTTTGTCGAAAGAAACAAAATAGTTTAAAGGGTGAAAAATATGGCTAAACTGTGGTTCCGTTTGATAATGAATCAATAAGGGTTCTGTCAGTCTTTTCGTATGTTCTGTCAGTAGATAAATAAAACTTACTAAAAATAATCTGGATCGTTCATCCTTATAACAAATATTGATAAAACACCTGTTAACTAGGGTTTTTGTGTTTGGTAAGAATTACTGGATTTAAAACTGATATATTCTTAACTAGGGTTTACACTTTGACACACATACCCTAACTGTAGCTATAAATGTCCTACAAATATAACTATACTGCTAACGATAATTACAATAACAAACTAGGTTAAAATTTACAAAATGTACTAAGGATTACAGTATTACTACTGTATGGCATGCATTGCAATTACTTTCTCTGCAAGATAATAATAATTTGAAAGAATGCTGAAACATAGTAATTAAATCTATCACTGAAAATCAGGGATTGCAAACTTATAATGAATTAAATACTACTCAGACATAACAAAGATAACATAATATACAATCATTTATATTTAATAAACAAACAGGAGTAGGTAGCAGAACCTGTTCAAACTGAGGACAACAACAGCAATGGGAGGTTGTTCCTCCCTACCAATTCCTGCAGAGTGCCCAGACAACACTTCTTAGGACCCCCGAGCTTGCTCTGGTCTCCCTGGTTGGAACTAGGTGCAGCAAAACAATTCACTCAGCCAAACAGCTAAACTGGAACCAAGTTACCGCAACATCTCATATCAAACACTCCCTTACTGTATTTTCCCTCTTCCTCAATGGGACTCCTGAATAGCATTCATTTGAATGTATTCTCCCTCCAGAACTATGTTGAACCCCCAGCTCAGTTCATTGAGTACTATTTAAAAGATTGCCTAGGTCTTTGTTGGGTTAACTGTCATTAATGAGCCACCTGCTCAAATTCCACTTTCTTGGGGAATCATGACCCCAAAATATAGGGAAGTTGCCACCTGCAACTTAGTAAGTGTTTGAGGATGCTGCCACTTGTCTTTTGCCTTTCCACCTAGTTCCCTCCACCAGTTAGACCAGTAACATCTTTTAATAGCTCTCCCATGCTGTTGTCTCCATAATTTATTTATTAATAATAAAATATTCAGAATTACATTCCATTTCTGGTGACTCTGCTGAGTCATCAATTCCTACTTAGCATTAAATTTAACATAATGTCTCAGGAATATAATAAAATAATTACATTATTTTTGCAAAATTGGGGTATGTAACATACACACCCCCTTAAAATGTAACATCATCCTCGATGTTACTTATTCCTCATCCTCAGCCACCTGCTAGAATAGATTTGCTTATGCTTCCCGCATCTTACTTTCCAGTTCCCAGGTAGCTTCTTCAGGACTAAGGTGCTTCCATTGCACCTTCAGCTGTCCAATGGTGCGGTTCCGCAGAGTAATTTTCCTCCTCCCGAGGATACAATCCGGTTCCACCAGAACTTCCCCTTCTGGTTCTACCTGTACAATGTTCCAGTCAATAACATGAGTAGCATCATGAACATACTTTTTCAGAACAGAAATATGAAAAACATTGTGTACTTTTAAATTAGGTGGTAATGCTAGCTGATAAGCAACTTGACCGATTCTAGATAAAATTTCAAATGGACCACAGTAACGTGGCGCTAATTTTGCACAACTTCCCAGTCTTAGGGAGCTCTTCTTTGGCCTTACCTTGATGAACACATGTTCACCTACCTGGAACTCTTTAGGAGTTCTCTTCAAATCTGCTTGACTCTTTTGCCGATCCTGGGCAATCTTCAAATTTACCTGCACTCGTTTCACAATCTGTTCCATCTCTTTTAACAAATCAGGACCTAACACTAATCTATCTACTGGATTAATCCAGGAAATAGGAGTGTTACATTTATGTCCATACAGGATTTCAAAAGGACTAAACTTAGCTGACGATTGATAGCTGTTATTGTATGCAAATTCTGCTAAATGCAAATAATCCTCCCACTTACCTGGTTGATCTTTAACATACATTCTTAGCAGATCTTCCAATACCTGATTAACTCTTTCAGTTTGTTCGTCCGTCTGAGGATGGAAGGAAGTGCTGAAATTCAGTGTTGTGTTTAATCCTTTAAACAAGGATTTCCAAAAATTTCCTGTGAATTTAGGATCCCTGTCTGAAATAATAACTTTTGGGATTCCATGTAACCGAAAAATCTGTTTTAAAAATATATCAGCTATGTTTGCAGCCTTGTAAGTGGTTTTAACAGGAATAAAGTGTGCTGATTTACTTAATTTATCTACTACCACCATAATTGAATCATTCTGATGCTGATTTTTGGGTAATCCCGTAATGAAATCTAAGCTGATTATTTCCCACTTCCAGCTGGGAATAGGTAAAGGTTGCAGCAACCCAGCTGGATGTTGGTGTTCCGTTTTCACTTGTTGGCAGTCCAAACATCTAGCTATATACTCAGCTGTTTCAGATTTCATATTAGGCCAAAAATATTCTTTTCTCAACATGGTGACAGTCTTTTGGTAGCCTGGATGCCCTAAGTAAGGGGTTTTATGAACTTCGTCCAGAATTAACAATTTAACTTTAGGTACATTTGGAACATACAGCCTGTCCTTAAACAATAAAAACCCCTCTTTGTTTAGGCTATAACCCTTTATTAAACTCTCTGTAGGTGCTTCTTTAGCCGTAGCTTGTAAGTGCTGATAATTTTCATTTGATTTTATCCCTTCAGCCAACTGTTCATTCAAATCGGAGGTATAAGTGTTGCTAGCTGATACAAAATTCAGCCTTGCATTTCTGCTCAAAGCATCAACCACCTTATTTTCCTTTCCTTTTATGTGCTGAATTTCGAAATCGTACTCACTTAAGAAGGCCAACCATCTGGCTTGCCTTGCATTTAAGTTAGGCTGGTCCAAAAGGTATTTCAGACCCTTATTATCAGTCATTAGAGTAAATTTTCTGCCTATTAAGTGGTGTCGCCACATCTTTAATGCATGAATAACAACAGCTAATTCTAAGTCATAAGTGGCATAATTCTTTTCATGAATTTTCAGCTTCCTAGACTCATAGGCAATGACATGTCCATCCTGAGTCAACACTCCGCCTAGACCATCATTACAAGCGTCGGTGCAGACTACAAAATCCTTATTAGGATCTGCTATTCTTAAGATAGGCACGGTTGTTAATAAAGTCTTCAATTTCTTAAAGCTTTCTTCACACTTCACGTTCCAATCGAACTTCTTGCCTTTATTTTGCAAGGAAGTGATTGGGTTGGCTATTTTTGAAAAGCCTTCAATGAATCTCCGGTAGTAACCGGTAATTCCCATGAAGGACCCAACATCTGTTACGTCTTTTGGTACTGGCCAATCCTCAATTGCCCGGATCTTTTCAGGATCAACTGAAATCCCTTCCTTGGTGACTACATGTCCTAAGTACTGGATTTCATCTTTGAAAAAGTCACACTTACTGAACTTCGCAAAGAGCTGCTGCTCTCGTAGTTCTTGTAAGACTATCCGTAAATGTTCTTTATGCTCCTCTTCATTCTTAGAATAAACTAAAATGTCATCGATGAATACGACAACAAATTTATCTAAGTACTTATGCATTATGTTATTCATTAAGCACATAAAGACAGCTGGGGCATTAGTAAGCCCAAATGGCATTACGACAAATTCGTAATGTCCGTACCTTGTTCTAAAAGATGTTTTGAAAATGTCTTCTTCTTTAATCCTCACCTGATGATAACCCGATCTCAGGTCTATCTTAGAGAACACCGTAGCTCCACGTAGTTGATCAAACAGATCATCTATGCGAGGCAACGGATATCTGTTTTTAATCGTCATCTTGTTCAGTTGACGGTAATCTATGCAAAGTCGCATAGTTCCGTCCTTCTTTTTAACAAAAATTACTGGTGCTCCCCAAGGGGATACACTGGGTCGAATGTAATTCTTTTCTATTAACTCCTTTAACTGAGTTTTCAATTCGTTAAGCTCCAAAATATTCATACGATACGGGGCTTTTGAACTGGGTACAACACTTGGTACCAGCTCAATTGTAAAATCCAGTTCTCTCTTGGGAGGTAATTCTGGGATTTCCTCAGGAAAAACATCAATAAATTCTTTTGCTACAGGGATATCCTCTACTGTTATCTTACTGCTTTCAGACTTATCTGTCTCATCTGTAATAGTTACAGCATACGCTTTACACCCTTTTTGACTGCCTTTTTAAGTTGTATTGCAGAAATCTGCCTGACTACTGTTTTCCTAGGAATACCCCTAACAGTTACAGGCTGTCCATTACTGTTTACACACCTAAAAGTTTTGTCAAAACAGTTTAAAACTACCCTATGCTGTTCTAACCAGTCCATCCCGATAAGTATATCATAAGAGCCAAGTGGCAAAACATTTAATTTAACAGTAGTTTTAAAATCAGTCATATCTAGGACACATTCCTTAACATAACAGTTTACCTTCCTTTTTTCCCCAGTAGCTAGTTGTACAGACCAAGAATTGTCAAACCTTTCAACAGTCAATTTACATTTTTCTACTATCTGGGGTGAAATATAACTAAGACTAGCACCCGGATCTATTAAAATAGTTACAATGATTTTATTAATCATACCTCCTACTTCCACCATGGAAGTTTGATAGTCAGCTTGGCGGTTCTCCAATGCTGCATTGATTTGGGGCATAGTTCCTGCAAAGTCTCCAATAGTCATTTCATCTTGTAAAGTATGAATATTGCTGATTGGCTTCTTCCGATTTGGGCAAACTGAAGCATAATGTGGGCCATTACACTCCCAGCATTTAACAGGCTCCTTCCGTTCAAAGTTCTTAGTGTAATTTCCGTGATTGTTAGGAACCTCCTTGCTGCCCTTGAAATTATTGGAATGATTAGCAGTTCCATTTTTGCTTCCCTGGAAGTTTTTACCATTAAACAGGGTTCTGTTCTTGTTATTTTTGAAACTTTTCTGGGGTACAAACTCCTTTTTCCTATACTCAGGCTGATTGCTGTTCTTTTTAGCTTTCCAGCTGGCTATCCCTTCTTTCTTTTTATTCTGTTCATAACAGAAATTAGCCTTTCGCATGGCCTCTTCCAGCGTTTTGGGGTTATCATATTCAATTCTGTCCTTGATATGATAGGGCAGGCAGCTAAGAAACCGCTGTATTTTGGGTTTCTCTTCAACAAAATACGGCACATACCTTAACAGACTTAAGAATTTGCTGTTTAAGTCTTTCATAGTCATAGATCCTAGCTTTAATTCATAAAATTCCTTGGCCCTCTCTTCATAGTATTGTTCTGACATAAATTTCTTTTTGAAGTACCTTTTGAAAGTACTCCAATTAACTTCTTTTTCTTTGATTCCCTTGACCCTTTTCAGGTCTTGCCACCATATGTCCGCCTTTCCAGAAAGGTTGTAAATGGCCATTCGTGCCTTCAGCTGATTTGAATAGTTGTAAATCTGGAAATATTTTCTCATCCCGGATAACCAGGATTCTGCCTCTTCTCCTATCTCAGATTCTCCATTGAAAGTTGGGGTTTTATTTTCTTAAACTCCCCGGAAATCTCTTCGTAAGGCCTGTACTTTTTCTTCCGGTGATACAACTCAGCCTCACTACTGTCACTAGTATTGTGATAACTGTGTTGTTCCCTTCTTTCTTCAGATGATGAACTGCTGTCAGATTTAGCTGATTTCATCCTTTTAGACCCTCTTTGATGACTAGCTTCTTCAGATTCAGCTCTTTTGCTTTTTCCTTCTGTCTGAAATTTTTCTAATAATAACTGATTTAGCTGCTCTTGAGTTTTCAGAATTCTTTCGTTATCCTTCTTGACTGTCTCTATTTCCGTCTTTAAACCTTTTATGGTCTGCATCAATTCCGAGGAGTGAGCAATTACTTCCTCTGTCACAGGTTCTCTTGGTATCTGTCTTGTCGCAGTGTTTGGGGATTCTTCCTCAGCATATTCTCCCAGCTTTTCCATACCTGCCTGTTAGATTCAGAAAAGGGAAATTTTGCTGCCCTGTTCTTGACGAAACAGAAAGTACAAGTTAGTACATGATATATATATACCTAAATTTTCTCTGCATTTGCATTGTTCCGCGGAAACTAGTTGAGCCATATGCAGGCCTAGTGTATGAACCATGCTCTGATACCACATGTCAAAACCCGATAATTTCAAAAAAAATTTAAAATTTTTAAGATAGCAATAAATGTTACTAAATGCATTCCTGGATCTGTTTGATTTAGTTAGGGGATCACAACTATGTCTGAATAATTTGTCCTTGTACTTAAATTTCTAATGTATGTCTTATTTATCGTTACTGATGGTTTTTTTGTTTTCAACCACAAGGGGGAGTTGTCAATGCAGATTGGGCTTACTTAGCTTCCGAGCTAATGCATCCACTTGTCTTCATTTAGAGGTATACAGGTAGAGTATGAACGCTACAATTACTTTTTAAAGCATTAAAGTTTCTTTAATTGTACCAAAATGTCCAGTACAAGTTTAATCATGCGAGACAGGTTGTCAAGTGTAAAAAGGTAGAAGTTTCATTCCTGTAATATTCATATGTTCTTATTGTTAGAGAATTGACCATTTTGCATGAGCATATGATAGATATTGTTCTTTATCAGACTGTCTTAAATTCCACCATGGAGTACTGTTCTTTGATATTATTATTGTGTTGTAACAATATCTTTTATCTATCATTATGTAATGTCACGGAAAGATATGGGAAATCAAACCAATTTGCTTATCTGTCATTTCTGTGTGCTTTATGATTACACTTACAAGGATCTAGAAATTTGTAATGTAACTTATTACCTGCACTGTATAATAATAGGTCAGTTCATATCTTCTTAATTTCTGGATTAATAATAATCAAGGCCTTCACTAATTTAAGTGACAATGATATAGTAAAATTTGCAAGTTATACTGCTTATCTTCATCTTAATATTTTGTAGGTTCATAGGTTTTGATTGTACCCTTGTCGCTTCTTGTGGGGCTAGGCTTAAGACGTAATTATTGTTACACTGTCTTATGCTATTTCCAACTTACATTACTTACCTACTCACAATAACCATTATATAGTTATGCACTCCCTCTATATAAGTCTAAGTTTCGATCAATGCCCATGTTGCATGAATTAATGAGTCAAGGTTTATTCTACAAAGAAAATAGAGACTCAAAGCTATTATCTAAGGTATTGTTTGTTTAAAGGATGACCTAGGAACTATGCCAAGTCAAACTTTTAATGATCCCATGCAAGTAATTCTTTTACTCATGTTTTAATATTTGATTGACCTAACAATGGGTAATCCATCGAAATCTTTGGTGTTCATGACTTACGCACGATTGTAATGTTTATATGATAGGTATTATTATACAATATGTGGATTCTTAAGCATGGTATTCATTATGTAAATGATAGCAATTATAGGGTGGTATCACGACTTTTAAAAAAGGCACCCATACTATGATTGTAGTTCCTCCACTACGAATTTTAATTGAACGTAGAAATGATTGGAAACACAATTGACTATAGAACTTCGACCCACAACATGCAAAGATTAAAAGGCTACGTGTATTTTCCTCCGCCAAGTGTTGAAGGTATAAAAGTGTTGTCTCAACCCTAGACTTCGGCATTTTTCCATTGCCTTCGGGATTTGTCCTTCTGTGGAAACCCTCCTGTCCGAACCCTAACCCCACAGGGATGTCAAGAGCTCGGCTCTTCTGCAACTTGAATTTCTTCGTGCTTATTTGACTCTTTACAAGAGAATCAAAGTGTTTTTGTAATGGCAAATGTAGTTGGGAAAAATCGCAGGGTTTTTATCCTTCTCTTGTCAACGTTTATCCCTGTCGTTGTATTGCCATTACTCCTCGCTAGGTCCGGCTGAAGTTTTTAATGTAGTAGCTGTTTGTATTCTACCAGTTCGTGGCATTTGTTTAACACAGTTTCAAGGTGGTTACATTGTTTAGTAGCTCGCATACAGTTTCAAACCTTCGTATTGGTTCATGGCAGAGTCTGAGAGTTGTTGTTTTTGCTATTTGGCATCTTGTTAAGTTGTTAAGACCTAGGGTTCAATCCTTCTCTACCCAAGTTACCCTGGCTCGGTCTCCATTGTCTGTAATGTTCTTTAAAGTTGGTTTGTTTAAGTTCCTCGGAGGTATGATAGCCCGTCGCTTCTGATAACCCGTACCCTGGTGCAGATGTTTGGGATTACCCTTCTTCATTTCGCGGCTACCAGTCCATCTTCTGTATGTGGAATTTCCGGTGAGTTTCAGGTTTTCTCTTCGTATTCTGTACACAAATTTGTTTTATATCTTTCAACAAAATATTCAAGAGGTAACTAATGACACTCTGTTACTTGCAGGTCCTGGCTCCATTCGAAAGGTGCATGACTCCAGCTTCGACTGTTAGTTGCTTAACCAGGTAAGCCTGGTCTTTTACCATGGCATTCCTCCTTGTTGGTTGTTGTGTGGTTTTGTACGAAGAGCCATCCTTGTGACTAGCACTGTGCTGTTGGTCCTGAGACTGACTACGGTCATTTGTAATTAAATCTTGTTGCTAGAGGTGTTTAGGGTTTAGTAATGTGTAAATAAAGGCTATGAGCCTGCTTAGAATGACTGGGTTACGGCCTCAAGGTTTTGATACTATACCTGTACTTGCTTGGGGTTTTTACCCAGGATTTTTGGGACTTAACTTAATATATTTTATGTTTGGTATAACGGCTTGTTTTGTGTCTGCGTTTTTTCCTTAATTCGATGATTTGTAATGGGATCTCGACTGTAGGTAGAATTCATTGTAAGAGTTCAATGGTTTAAAGGTTACGACTTGTTATAAGTCTCCTGTATGTTTGGAACTATTGTATGTGGCATAACTTTCGATTTCAAGATTGTAAAAAAAATTATCTAACTGAGAACTGGGCTACGGCCGTGGTAGAATCGTTCTGTTTGTGTTATAAATTATGAACCAGGTTATCCTGCTACTGATGAACCTTTAGAGATAAGTTCTGTAGGTTTACGTACTTGCGTTTTGTTATTAAACTCTTAATTTACTTTGAAATTTTTACCCAGGGTTAATGGGAAGAAGCTATGGCTATAGTATAATCGTTATGATAATGTTCACAGTTTAAACAAATGTAATAATTTCCTATTGTTAATAACTAAAGTAGTAGGGTTTGAATTCGAAATGACAATGGTGGTTTGGTTCAAATGATAACTCTGTGGATACGATTTTTAAATGAGATGTTTATTCATTTATTAAGTTAAGACTCTGTCGATACTGTGCGTTCTCATGAAGAATTTGAACTCGCTAGCGAACAAAAGAAATACAGTGCTGATAAAAAAATTATGACTAAAAGGAAATAAAATCACTGTGTTGTATAAGCTCAGCCTTGAGCTAATTATTGTTTTTGTCTTTATTTCATTCTGGTTGAAAGTAAATAACTAGGTCAAACTTTACTGACGGTTGCTTGTTTAAATGGTCAATTATTTTGTTTAGTTAAAATTTTGTCGAAAGAAACAAAATAGTTTAAAGGGTGAAAAATATGGCTAAACTGTGGTTCCGTTTGATAATGAGTCAATAAGGGTTCTGTCAGTCTTTTCGTATGTTCTGTCAGTAGATAAATAAAACTTACTGAAAATAATCTGGATCGTTCATCCTTATAACAAATATTGATAAAACACCTGTTAACTAGGGTTTTTGTGTTTGGTAAGAATTACTGGATTTAAAACTGATCTATTCTTAACTAGGGTTTACACTTTGACACACATACCCTAACTGTAGCTATAAATGTCCTGCAAATATAACTATACTGCTAACGATAATTACAATAACAAACTAGGTTAAATTTTACAAAATGTACTAAGGCTTACAATATTACTACTGTATGGCATGCATTGCAATTACTTTCTCTGCAAGATAATAATAATTTGAAAGAATGCTGAAACATAGTAATTAAATCTATCACTGAAAATCAGGGATTGCAAACTTATAATGAATTAAATACTACTCAGACATAACAAAGATAACATAACATACAATCATTTATATTTAATAAACAAACAGGAGTAGGTAGCAGAACCTGTTCAAACCGAGGACAACAACAGCAATGGGAGGCTGTTCCTCCCTACCAATTCCTGGAGAGTGCCCAAACAACACTTCTCAGGACCCCCGAGCTTGCTCTAGTCTCCCTGGCTAGAACTAGGTGCAGCAAAACAATTCACTCAGCCAAACAGCTAAACTGGAACCAAGTTACCGCAGCATCTCATATCAAACACTCCCTTACTGTATTTTCCCTCTTCCTCAATGGGACTCCTGAATAGCATTCATATGAATGTATTCTCCCTCCAGAACTATGCTGAACCCCCAGCTCAGTTCATTGAGTACTATTTAAAAGATTGCCTAGGTCTTTGTTGGGTTAACTGTCATTAATGAGCCACCTGCTCAGATTCCACTTTCTTGGGGAATCATGACCCCAAAATATAGGGAAGTTGCCACCTGCAACTTAGGAAGTGTTTGAGGATGCTGCCACTTGTCTTTTGCCTTTCCACCTAGTTCCCTCCACCAGTTAGACCAGTAACCTCTTTTAACAGCTCTCCCATGCTGTTGTCTCCATAATTTATTTATTAATAATAAAATATTCAGAATTACATTCCATTTCTGGTGACTCTGCTGAGTCATCAATTCCTACTTAGCATTAAATTTAACATAATGTCTCAGTAATATAATAAAATAATTACATTATTTTTGCAAAATTGGGGTATGTGACAATACCATTACCTACTCTCCATGCTAAGTCCTTCCCTATCCAACTGTAAATTTTGAGAAACCCAGTCCACACTCGTGAGGAGTTCCTACCTTTTTTCTTTTCATTCCTTATCCACTTATAACAATCCCTTTTGATGTATTTTTCCTTCAGGACATATGACCAAGGACTATTACTAAACAGACCTCGCCAAAAAAATTTCAACCTTAAATCCATGTTGAACCAACATAAGTTTTTTATTCCCCAACCACCAAATTCTTTTGGAATTGAAAGTTTGTCTTAGCTAGCCATAACCAGTTTACCTCTTTCAGTACCACCTGACCAAAGAAAATTAAAAATAAGCTTTCTCAGAGAGTTGATGATAGAGATAGGAACTTGAAGAAGCGAGAACCAATAAACAAGAATACCGGTTAGAACAACATTGATTAGAGTAAGTCTGCCCCCAATAGATAGAAGCCTGAAAGTCCATTTTTTTATTCTTTTTTCAAAATTTTGTAGAAGCCACAACCAATCTTGAACTTTATAGCCATTTGGTTTCAGAAAATATCCGAGATATTTGAAACCTTCCTCAAGTTTATGTATCTTATATGGGAGAGTGATTTTGATAGCTTCCATAGAAAATTCACTTAGAATGTGTATATAGAGAGTGGATTTCTTCACACTAACCTTCATGCCATAAGCCATACATAACATTTTGATAATCTCCATATAAGAATCCCATTCCTTAGAAGAATCGGAACAAAAAATTATGACATCATCGACAAACAAAATATGTGTGATGAAGACAACTGGTGAAATTTTCACACCTTTAATTTTACCCTTCAGTTTGGCATCTAAAATTTGTCTGGTGAGTCCTTCTATGATGAGAAGAAAGATCAAGGGAGAAAGAGGACAACCTTGACGAATTCCTCTGCTACTTTTGAAAAAATCAGTAGGGGCACCATTTATCAACACAACAAATTGTGCAGAAGTAACACACGCAAGAATCCAATTTATGACAAGAAGTGGGAGCCCAATTTGAATTAGTATTAATCTAAGATAAACCCATTTCACTCGATCAAAAGATTTTTCCAGATCCATTTTCAATAAGATTGCCTTCAGATTCTTCTGTTTAATAGAGTGAATCGCTTCCTGTGTAATTCCAATGGCATCTAGAATCTGTCTATCATGGAGAAACTCAAATTGCTCAACTGACAAGAATTTTGATAGGAATGGCTTGATTCTATTGGAGATGATCTTTGTAATTATTTTGTAGGCAAGGTTACATAAGGCTATTGGCTTGAAATTAGAAAAGTTGTTTTGCTTATTGCTTTTGGGAACCAATGTAAGAAAATTTGAGTTTAGCGCACCTGAAACAAAACCTTCAATCCTAGAAAAACTCAACCATATCTAGCAGATCCTTCCCCATAATATCAAAGAAATGTCTAAAAAGTTCAATAGTCCAGCCATCTGGGCCAAGAATTTTCTCTTTTGCAAAAAAGATGCAGAACCGTTTCAATTTCTTCGATAGTGACCTTTCCCATTTCTTTACCTTCATCCTCCTCAAAACATTTAGGGAACAAATTTATAATTTGTAATTATGCTTCCAAAGAACTTTGATCTTTCTCCATAAAAAATGTCTTTGAAGTGGTTCAGTGCTAACTTCTACAAATCCAATTGACCTTTTATAATAGATCCATTCTCATCTGTGAGATCCCATATGGCATTAGTGTTCCGTCTATGTGAGGCATAGGAATGAAAGAACCTAGTATTATTATCTCCCAAGCTTATCCATAAAGCTCTTCTTTTTAGGTGCCAGTCCATCTCTTCTTGCTTTAAAAGATGATCCTTTTGTCTTCTAGAGTCTGAATTAACATTTTGTCTTCTGTAGAGATAGAATAATCATAATTTTTAATGTAAATATTCCTTATTTGATTTTTAGGAAGGAGAAAATCTTCTTTGTGCTTCTGCTTTTTATCTTGGATCCAGATTTTAACTTTCACCTTCAGTAAAGACAATTTATGAACAAGTAAATCCATTGTATTAAGATTATCTTCATTCTGGAAGGAATTCCAAGTGCTTTTAATGAAGGAGCAGAATTCCTCATTTAAGAGCCATGAGCTATTGAATTTGAAAGGATATTTTAAGTTTGGCAGAACCCCGTCAATTTGAAGAAAAATAGGTTCAAGAATAGTAGGTGCAATATCTACTAAGTCAAACCTTTCAAATAATTTGATGAAGTAACCAGACATTTAATCCAATCTAGTCGAGTTTCCCAAGATTTCTGCAGCAGAAGTTCTAAAATTTAAATCACCTGCGATGATAAGATTATCAAGATCCAAAATACTTGACAAAGAAAGCGTGTCCCAGAAGAGCTCTCTATTTTTATAAGGGCCATAGATATTAAGTATAGTAACCTTTAAATCCAAATTACGAATATAACCTTCAAGTAGCAGACCCCATTCTGTTTTATAGGAAACAAACTGTAGAGCTTTAGGATTCCAGCAAGTTAACAACCCTCCTGACAACCCCGAGGCACTAATAGTAGAAATCGCCCAACCTGGAAGCAGATTGGTAATGGATTCAACGGCAACATAATTAGGACACATAGTTTCTTGAAGGAGGATCAACTTAGGATTAGTATCTTTAAAAAGTTTGGTTAAGGCCCTAATCCTAATAGCCTTACCCAAACCTCTGACATTCAAGGACAAAAAAGACATTGAGAAACAATCCCACAGGGCATCTGTGCTCTAAGTTCCATAGAAGAAACAAGTTCTTTACTGGAGTTTTGATCATGTAGATTACATCAACCGAGCAAACAAAGGGATAAAATCCAAACTCCCATTATCCAACAAGATGAAATTGGTGGAGTTCTTCTTCTTCTTTTTTTTCAAATCGTCACATTCTGGAAACGAATGGATTGAATTCCTTGAGTTTTTGGATTAGAGGAAGGATTCTTTGGATAGATAGGAAGTGGGGATTTAATGAAACTTATTTCAGATTTTTTATAACCACATTCTAACAACAACTTGCTATCAGAGGAATCCTTAGGAGAGTCCCTAGAGGGTACCAAATCAGCCTAAAAATGGGAAATGTTTTCAAGTGGAGAGACCAAAGGAGAAAGTTGTGAAGAATTCAGGAAGGGGACCGCTTGAAACTCCAATAGGGGATAGTGGGCTTTTAAGAGTTCCAGACTCCAAGTAGGTGGAAACCTTAATATGGTTAGAATCCATATTTTTTAGCAAATCATTGCCTTCCACCAATAAATCTGAACCCAAATTCGGTAAAATCCCAGAACCCTCCGAGACATTAAACTCTTATACATTATTTTCTAAATAAATTATAGAATAGTTATTTTTTATTTTGTATTTTTTAAATAAAAATTGAAATATTAAAATTTAAAAAACATATCCTCACATATTTGGTGCCATAAATAAATAATATTTAGATTATTAATAATTTATTTATATATAATTTGAATTTTTTTTTTTTTTTTTTTATAAATTAAGTTAAATAAAAGTTCATATAACCTTATTATCTTTATTTAATATATAAACAATATTTACTTCAATATTATTAAATCGTATTTATTATATTTATAGTTTATATTATATAAACACTATTTATTTCAATATGATCATATTAAGGTTTTCTTATTTTTTCTTATTATTAAATCTCAAATATTAAATTTAAAAAAAATAAAACACATATACACTAATAGCCTTGTTTTCACAACAACGTTTAGCTTTTTATTAATATAATAAAGAAGCACACCATAACAAAAACTAATATACACAAAATCCTAGTTTAGATTGTCAAATCATGACTTAAGCTCGATTATCAAAACATTATAGACATTTACTGAAGGCGCTTTTAGATTTCTATGCTGGTGGAATTTAATGTACTCAAAGTATTATTTTTTATTTTATTTTTGTAAGGCAGACAAGAATAAGAAGAAAAATAGTCTTTTCATAGTCTTATCACACATTTAGGTCAATCATATTATAAATAAATATATTTTATTTATAATTAAAATTTATTATTTTTTGTTTCTAATGTTAAACATAGAGGTATCAATTTAATTTTTGTAATTTTTAAAGCTTAAGGCGATTTTATTAGAAGTCAAAGCTATTTTGAGTATCACTCAATTTCAATATATCCTGTCTATAAAGACAACCTCGGAACTAAGCGATGAAGATGATTTTGTAACAACTTCATAACTAATTGCCAAGATGAGTTTTGTAAATGAAGTAGTTTATTTATTTTAAATTTTAGACTTTATGGTTGGGTTTTGATCGGAATCAAGTTTTTTTTTGTTGTTGGGTAAAATCCAAATTTTTAATATTTAAATTGTATTTTTGAATCTATAAATAGATTCACCACTCTCAAATATTCCATGGTACCTAAATTATACAATTTTTATAACTAATATATGCAATTCTAAGATTTTTTAAAGATTTCTAATCGGAAAATACGCTCGAAAAAGATTGAAAACGTAGAATATTTAGACTACACCTTTATAAAATTGTCGAATCGAAAACGTAGAATATTTAAACTACACCTTTATAAAATTGTCGAATCGATTGAAAATAACCTCTCATACATATCTTGGGAGCAAGGGTCGAGGAAAGTTCTGAAAACTGTAACCTAAAGGCTAAAAGTTTGACGATTTCTCCCTTTCAGAAGCTAGGGTCGAGGAAAGTTCTGAAAACCGTAACCTAAACTTTTGAGGATTTTGCCCTTTCCGGACAGTATTTTTTTCACTATTTCGATTTCCAAGACCCGTCGAACGTTTAGACTTGGGGTCAAACTTCAATCTATTTTCAAGAAAGTCTTAAATTGACGCCGAAGGGAGTTTCCATGTACCTTTGATACAGTTTCTCTTATACCCACTCGTACACCCAACGCTTTCGGTGGAGACTTATGGCATGATATTTCTCAGATATGTAAGAGTTATCATCTTGTTTTTTCTGGGAACCTCCACTTTCTTCTCTTGTTCGTTGGATGCCATCTCCCAATAAATATTTACTTGGTTTGCTTCAGGAGCTATAATCACAAAAAATTAGGAGAGAGAAAAACAACAAAATTGAAGATAAAGAAGAGTGAAGACATCACCAAGTACACTAGGATCTCACACAAACAATACAGTTTTTTTTTTTTTAAAATTATAATACCATTTAATAGAAATCTACAACCACTATCATGAGTGGTTACAACTGCATAATCATTTTCCATTGTTTGGTTTAGTTTAGACATTGCAAATCTCAATTTTTGAAGACAATTTTATTATTAATGAACCTACATGTTAATCATAAACTCACATTGAATACAATATTAATTGAATATCCTATTCATAAACTTACATTGAATGCAATGTCAATTAAACATCCTATTGAAAAAAGATGAACTTTGGGATACTTCTCTTTGAAATGTCAAACCTTTAGTCTATGACTAAATATTTCAAAAATTATTTGAAATGATTTTTTATATGACCTTTTCCTAGATCAATTTTATTTAAAACTATAACTCAACATGTCAATTGAATATCCTATTGAAAAAAGATGAACTTTGCAAGACTTCTCTTTGAAATGTCAAACCTTTGGTCTATGACTAAATATTTCAAAAATGATTTGAAATGATTTTTTATATGACCTTTTCCTAGATCAATTTTATTTAAAACTATAACTTAACTTTATAGAATTTTTATTTGAAATTATAACTCAAATTTAAAAAATAAATCTATCCCACCACTTAAATTGTATTTTCTTCTTGCTTCAACACCATTTAAAATAAACAAACTCCAATTACATTTTGGATGAAGAAAAAAATAAGTTTATCTTTGTCTTTATGCATAACATCTCTATATAATATAGAGAAAAAAATTTGAATAAACAAATTAAATACTAAAACCATCACTTTTAAACTTACAATTCAATTACATTTTATATAAAAACAAAAATAGTTTACATTTTATATGAAGAAAAAAAATAAGTTTATGTCTTTATGCATAACATCTCTATATAATATAAAGGAAAAAATTGAATAAAATAAATTAAATACTAAAACCATCAATTTTAAATTTACAATTCAATTATATTTTATATAAAGACAAAAATAGGAATTACATTTTATATAAAAACAAAAATAGTTTACATTTTTTATGAAGAAAAAAAAGTTTATGTCTTTATGCATAACATAATATAGAGAATGGGGGGCTTCCTGGTACTGGTGCATGCACTGTGGCGCTCATTTGGGTTTAGCATGAGCAAGCCATTTTTGGTAGGTGGTTTTTTCTCACCACCATTTACTGTTTCTTGTTTCTCGGCTGGGGTTTTGGGGGTATTTGTCTGTTTTTGCTCTGAGTGTGGTGACTATTTTTTCTGATCCCTGGAGTCAAGCCTGCTGTTGGGTAGCAGGCCTAGTACCAACCAAGCTAAAAAAGTGGGAATGGGTTTTTTTTAGTATTTTCTGCTGTTGACTTCTGGGTCGGGACCTGTCGTTTTTGGTGGGTGTACTTCCATTCTAGGTTTGTCAACGCTGGTTTTTTTTTGTGGTTTTGCACGTTTTCTGGATTTTAGACCGTGGGTTCAGGTTGTTGGGTTTCGTAACCCTTATTTTGGTGGAGTCGTCGATTTCTTTCTGTCAGCTATTCTATTTCCAGGGGTGTTTTCACTGTTCACGTGACTATGGTCTTAATGCCGTGTCCGAGGGTGGAGCCCATGAGAGTTGTCACAAACCCTTCTTTGGAGGTGATTTGTGAGGGTTTGGGGGGTCAGAACCCTGTTTCTTCTTTTGTACCGATGTCCCTGGTTTCACGGGCTCAGCAGGATTCTGCCGCTGCTTCGGGTGTGTCTGACTTGTCAGCACCTGCTGATGACTTTCGTTCCAAGAACCCTAAGGGCCATAGGCAGAGGGTGTATCTGCCACCTTTCGAGCCAATTAAAAAGGGTCGTGCTCTTTGTGTTTTGGATAAGGACATGACATCTGATATGGTTATGGTGCTGACGGATAGAGCTCTGGTGGGAAAATTTGAGTACATCTCGCTCAGGCGACCTGCTCTTCTGGAGTGGATTCGTCGGCAATGGAAGCCGTTGGTTAAAAATATTCCTCGTGTTCTTATGCTCTCTAATGGGTGGATACTTTTCCATTTCCTATCTGTTGAGGACAGGGAGAATATCGAACGCCGATACTGGGTTATTGGCCATGGTTCTCTGGTACTCACGCGGTGGCATTCTGGCTTCGACCCCAGAAGTGAAAAATTGAAAATCCATCACCTTTGGGTGCTCCTGTCGGGTCTCCCTCTTCAGTGTTAGTCTCTGAAGGGGTTTAAAGCCATCGCCAGCTCTATTGGTAAGTTTATTTTGCTCGAGGAAGAACTTCTTTGTGGTTCAGACCGTCACACTCCTAGGGTTTTGGTGGAAATCGACACGGCAGAAGGTCTATTAGGCGAATTGGAGATCATCTGGGAGGGGGGCTCTTTTGTTCTGGTATTGGATTACTGGAAGGTTTACTTCCGCTGCCACGGATGCCATGAACTGAGGCACTCAAAGGCTCACTTCCCCTGGCATCTGTCGGCACATGCTAGTTCTATGGGCATGGTGGAGGGGTCGGGAGGGCTTTTTGTAGAGGAACCTTTGGACATTTTTGCCCCGCTGGATTATTAGTCCATTGCGGACTTGATTGGTAAGTTCGCATCATCTATCCACACCATTTTAAAATTCTGTCCCGCTGATGAGTGACGAGCTGCTCTCTCGTGGGTTTCTTGGGCTGACGGGGATTTTTCACCTGCATTGAACCCCTTTCATCCGGTGAATTGTGGCTCTACTCCTTTGGATGCTCCTCTCCTGTCCCATTCAGCTCCGTCTACGGGTGCGGGTCTTACTACTGATTTGTCGTGCTCTCCCTCCTGCTCCCCCCCTCGACACCCCCTCGTCTATCTTCCCCTGTTCCTCCCCCTCCCGAGACTGCATTGGAGCTGGACTCATTAATCTCTTTCCCTCCTTTGACTGCTGCTCGCCTGAATCCATTAGGCATTTCCTTGTCTCCATCCCTCATCGGAGAATTGGGGGACTCCCAACCGTTGGATTCCTCACCACCTAGTTGTGTAGGCCTGTTTCCTGGGTATTCTCAATCGGCTGATTCCTCCTCTCCTCCATGTATCAGCGCGCTACCTGTGTATTCTACCAACTTGTAGGATGAACTAGCTATTATCCCTATCAACTCCATTTATCAGGGAAACGTTACTGTTCGTAAGGCTCGCCGTGGCCCAAAAGTTAAAGGGGTGGCTAGGGGTTCACCTATCAACCCGTCGGTGCAATCCTTGTTCGAGCGGGGACTTCCTTCACCTCCCTCGTCCTGTCCTTCGTCATCTGGGCTCTTAGAGACTTTACAGCCCTCCCTAGGGTTACCTCATGATTATTTTAACTCTTAATATACGTGGACTGGGCTGCGGTCCTAAAATGGTGGCCTTAAGGTGTTTACTCTCCTGTATCAACCCTCATGTCATCTTACTGCAGGAGACTATGACCACTACCTTATCAGCTATCGACACTTTTCTTAAACTGAAGCCTTTGCTGCTGGTCTTAACTCGACGGGGTTATCGGGGGGCACTCTGGCCGCTTGGAACTCGACTGTTTCTAATTTGAAGGCATTCCACATTATTGTAGGTATTATGCTCGAAGGGTCGTTGCAAGGGTTTGGGAATTCTGTCAATATTTTCAATATATATGCTCCGTATTGTGGCCGTAAGGTATTTTGGGACCAGGTATTGTCCTCCAGTTTATTCAGTGATGGACACACCATTGTGGCTGGGGATATGAACTTTACCACGGTCCTGGAGGAAGTTTGGGGGTGTGGTCGTTCCGCTGACCCACTTGCTGAGTACTTTCTTGCACTGTTTGAGGATATGAAATTGGTGGATATTAAACCTAGTGTCTTGTCGCCTACCTGGTCAAATAAGCGTACTGGAGTGGATGGCATTGCTAAGCGGCTGGACTGGTGCTATATGTCTAAGTCACTCGCTTCCAGCATTAACAGGTATAGGACGTGGTCCTATTATGTGGGGTTTTCAGATCATCGTGCTGTCATCCTCCAGTTGGATTTTGACTTCTCTTTCTCCTACTACCCGTTCAAGTTCAATTCGCCGTGGCTGGAGGACTTTGATTTTAGTTCGCTAGTTCATTCTATGTGGCATCGCCTGGTGGAAGACAATTTCAGATTGACACTATTACTCTTTTCGCACAAATTGAAACAACTTACTAAGGCTGTCCGTTCCTGGGAAAAGGAAAGGAAAAAATAGTTAACTGGCAACCTAGAAATTCTTGAAGGCCGTATTCATGCTCTCTCGGGTATGATGGATGAACACCTGTTCTCTAAGGGTCGTGCTGAAGAACTGTCACATTTAGAATTTGAGCGGTTGAAGATCATCAGCTTTTGGGAAGAGATGTGGCGGCAAAAAAGCCGTGCTATTTGGCTTAAGGCGGGGGACAAGAATACTAGGTTCTTTCAGAACTTTGCAAATTAGAGACACCTTAACAATTCAATCTGGGAATTATTGGCCGACGGTCGAGTTATATCGGATCAATCCTCCCTCAAGTTGGCTGCGATCGACCATTTCAAAGAAACTTTCACTCTGAAGGATCCTCCTTGTCTGTTGAAACAACTACAAATGGTGATGAAGTTTCCCCGGTTCTTTAATTCTGTTGATTGTCAGTACGTCCGACCTATGGAGAAGAAGGAGATTTGGGAGGTTCTCAAGGGTTTTTCTCATGACAAAAGTCATGGGCCGGATGGCCTCACTGTGGAATTTTATCTTTTTTTCTTCGACTTACTCGGGGATGAGTTAACAATGGCTGTGGATGAAACTAGAGTGTGAAACTGGGTTCCTGCCTGTCTCAATGCGACCTTTATCACTCTAATTCCTAAGATTGTCTGGCCACTGGATTTCAACAATTTTCGCCCAATTTTGTTATGTAACCTACTTTACAAGATTATTGCAAAGGTGATTGCATCTCGTCTCAAACCTTATCTTGGGAAGCTCATATCGGACGAACAATTTGGTTTCCTGCCAGGTAGGCAGATCCTGGATGCGGTAGGGTTGGCGCAAGAAGGTCTGCACTCCATTAAGACCAAGAAAGCTGATGCCCTCATCTTGAAATTGGATCTGGTCAAGGCATACGACCGGGTCGACTGGAACTATTTGAGGTTCATTCTTATTCAAATTGGGTTATCCGCTGAAATCACGGGATGGATCATGGCTTGTATTACTTCTGCAAACTTTGCTGTTATGATTAATGGTTCACCTTCAGGGTTCTTTAAAGGCAACAAGGGTATCAGGTAGGGATGTCCCCTTTCACCTTATCTTTTCATCCTTGCCATTGAGGGGTTTAATCTGTTGATCAATGATGCCAAGTCTAAGGGGCTCCTATGTGGGGTCAAGGTGGCTGGTGATTGCCATATTTCTCATTCGTTGTTTGTGGACGATGTCTTATTGTTTGGAAAAGCTTCTTTGGTGGAATGGCATCAGTATAATGAGTTGATTGATACCTTTTGTAGTGCATGGGGGATGGAATTCAACCTCCCTAAATCCGCCCTAATACACCAAATCAAGGACCTGGTTCTTCACTTCCCTTTGCAGCGGATTCTTCCCTATAAATGGGTAGGGTTAAATGAGGGATTCAAATACCTGGGATTTCACTTGAAGCCAAATGGGCATCGCTTATTTGATTGGAAGTGGCTTATTTCAAAGGTACAAATTCGCGTTAACACCTGGACCTTTCGGTGGCTCTCTCTGGGGGGTCATCTTACTCTCCTGAAATCGATGTTACAAGGGATTCCAGTTTACTGGTTTGCCCTTTTTTCCATTCCTGGTTGCAGTTTGACAACTTTAAGGCGGTTATTTTTCAATTTCCTGTGGGCCGGCATGATGGGTCATTCAAATTTTCATTTGGCAGCATAGGGTTCTATATCTCTTCCACTGGATTTGGGTGGGTGGGGCATAAAATACCTGGGTTTGTTCAACCGAGCTTTATGTGCCAAAATCCTTTGGAGGTCTCTTTTCGGTGGTGGATTATGGGGGATGATCATTCATAAGAAATACTTAAACCATTTTCCCGTGTCATATTTCTTTTAGGGATCTTTTTCTAGAAGTAGAAATGCTTCTACTATCTGGCGCAACCTTCTTAAATATCTTCCTCTCATCCAATTTGAGATTGCTTGGGATGTTGGTCGTGGTACACAGATTTACATTGGCATAGACCCCATCTCGGGGAGTCTCACTAATCATGTTTTGTCTCCCGTGCTGCTAAAGCTTCTAGACCAGAAAAATATCATTGTGCTTAAGCAAGATTTTGTTCATCATTCGGGGTCGGGATCCCATTGGATTTCTGCTATTGAGCTGCAGTTGGAGGGTTTGTTGGTGGAGGAATGGTCCACTTTTGTTCGGTCTCTAAATCATGCGGGTATTTTTCTCTCTGAGCGGGAGGACAAGCTGGTTTGGACATCTAACTCTTCTTCTGGAGTGGTTACGGTGGAAACCGCTAATTCTAAACTAATCAATGATGTTGGTCCTCACACTGTTCCTTGGTGGATCCCTTGGTTGTGGAAGATGGGATGCCCTCCGAAGGTTAAATTATTTTTTTGGTTGGTCCTTTTTGATAAAATTCTGACCTGGACTAATTTACAAAAGCGAGGATTCATTGGACTTGGATGTTGTGCTCTGTGTCACTCGGACACTGAGTCGACGACACACATGTTCGGTAAGTGTTCTTTCATTAAGGCTACTATGTCTGAATTATCTGCCTTACTTAAGTTAAAGTTGCCATGGACGTACTCTTCCCTGGAGGATCTTTTACTTCTCTGGCGAGGTAAGCTTTATAAGATTGTTGCATTGTTGCCTTTATGTTTATGGGGAGTGTGGCTGGCCAGAAACGATGCGGTGTTCAATGGGGCATCTCCTTCATCACGCAGGGTGGCTGATGGCACTTTTTCCATCTTCTCGGCATATAAGACCTCGGCGTCTGCTCGACAACCTCGTTTCGTCGATCGGGTGACGGCTGATTATCCTTTTCCACATGGCTTCTTTGATGGTGCTGCAATGAATGGGCGTGGTGGTGCTAGTGCTTCTTTAATCATCAACTCCTCTCTTTCCTTTCATCTGTACCTTGTGGCTGGTTTCGGATCGAACACTTGGGCAGAATTAATCGCTCTCTGGGCTCTCCTGTATTTCGCACACTCCAAGGAAATTTGTGCCCTTTGGATCTTTGGGGACTCAAAGTGTGTATTGGACTGGGCTGGATCTGGGTGCCATCTTCACTCTCTGATACTGAAGCATTGGATGCTGCTCTCTCAATTGTTGATGCAGTCTTTCTCTGCTCTGCACTTCAAGCACATATATAGGGAACTGAATGGAGTAGCTGATCGGTTGTCAAGAAGGACAATGGGGTAAATGAATGGCTGTCTGTCCTGTGAGGAATTCCACGGTGGGGTGCTATACAGGTCATATCAGCTGCATTTTGGTTAATTCACCCTTCTGGACTGTTTAGTCTTTTGAGATGCATTTTGGTTAAATTCACCCTTCTGGACTGTTTAGTCTTTTAGCTTTTTATGATATTGGAATGAGACCAGATATATAAATGTTGGATCCTATGGGGATGGAGGTAAACCTGGGTTATAGTTTTTGGTCTCACTAGAATATGTACATAGGATAAGACTTGCTCATGAGCTGATTTCTGGGTTTTGATTATTGGTGATGAGTTTATCTCTGTTTGTACGATCACGCCTTGTGGTCAGCTTTTATTTCTTAATATAGAAGCTATTTTTTTCTTATGAAAAAAAATATAGAGAAAAAAATTGAATAAAACAAATTAAATACTAAAACCATCAATTTTAAACTTACAATTCAATTATATTTTATATAAAGACAAAAATAGGTTTATCTCTTCCTTTGTGCATAGCCTCTTTTTATAATATATAATATATAAAAACAATTGGATAAAAATAAATTAAGTACTACAAACCATCCATTTTAAACTTACAATTTTATTTATTAGTCACCTTTAAATTTTGTATACCATATCCCATTAGTTTTTCTTAAATCTATTCCCACCAAACATATATTATCATTTACATTTTTAATAATTGTTTTTTATAATAAAGGTTTCTTAGATATTCCTTTCCACGACAGTGCACATAATATCAAGTTACTGAGTCGATAGGATTATCTTCAAAATATTAAGAAATATGAAATAATTCAGTGTTAAAACAGTAGGCTAAAAATGCAGAAATTGTTTTTAAAAAACGAGTCGTTTTTAGAGAAACGGTTTCTCGTCTCTAGAAACAAGAACGCGCGTATAAAACGACGTTTTTCATCCCGTTCTCGTTTCTACCCCGTTTTCTTCACAAAACGTAAATCCGTGTCACATTTCTGGTAACAAAGCTCCATGCTCAACCAGTCCGGTGACTTTCATGAGCAATATTCTTTATGCATGCAATATTCTTTACCAGACATGTTTGCATCTTGTTCTTGTGTTTAATAAGATTGATGTATCCCACCATCAGTTTTCTTTAGAGTGGATGGAGGATTTTGAGGGCACTAGGACAACCAAATTTAAAGAGATATATCAGAGTGGGAGACATAGGTTTTAGAGAGGTAGCTTCTTACCTACTAGATCATGGCCACTTTGTGCAAGTACCCCTTACAACTCTTGTGATTCAAGCTATTCATTCAATTTTCAATCTGAATAGAAATGTGTTGCCTTATAAGTCAGATCCTTTTGCAAAGATTGGATCCCTCCAAAGATTTGAGCCCCCTGAATATGATGCTAGTGAACATGGCACAGTTCGCTTTCTTGTAGGAGTTGTGCATATAATTGGTATTTTTGATATAAGAATTTTGAATATTGATAGGCATGGAGGTAATAATCTCGTCAAAAAGCTGGAGGAGGATAATAATAATTTTTTTTAATTGCTTTTTTTATTTATTTTTGGTACATAACGTGACGATATTACGTTACATTACGTTATACATTTACCCCATACTAGGTTGTAAGCACCTTGCTACTCTCGATGCAATTAAATTTTAAAACAAATATAAAAATTTTCCTTGAATATTTAACCATAAACTGACATGTATATTTATGATGTTTTAAAACATGACATAATATAAGGCTAATAAAAATATTGTGTGGAGGATTACATGACAAAAGAGTGACACACAAATCAACGAGGAATAACCAAATTGATAAAGGATTACATGACAAAGAGTGATACACAAATCAACGAGGAATAACCAAATTGATAAAAGGGAATGCAGTCGTAAAAGTGATTTACGAGAGCAAGTTTTAAAACAACAAAATTTGATCTCAAGGTTGTTTCGTTATCAAACCTATAATGGATGAAGCATGGAAAGATATGGGTTCTCTACACCCTACCTTTTCTTTGGATATGGGGGAGGTGTCGACACCTAGAGGATCGTGCCTGCTGCCCCCTATGAAAACAGACTTCTGGATAGAGGAAAATGGCATCATGAGAACGGATGCTTATTATAAGGAAATGCTGAAGGGTAAGAAAGAGGTCGCCATAGGTGCCGTTCATGTAAAGAAGGCTCATTCGTTCCCACCTCCAGCTACCGGTAAAGTTCCGCTTCCTAAGAAGGCATTGGTTTCAGGTGATGGTCTATCGGGTGTTGCTTTGGGATCTGACAAATCAGCTTCGGTTGGTGCTTCCCTTTCAGATGGTGGTGGCAAAAATGGGAGATGTTTGGGGGTTCCTGCCATTCCCGCTGCTCAACAGATTATCAGATCCAACAATAGAAAATGGAATTTGAATAAGCGCCATGGGGAACACTGGCTTAATGATGGTCGTTACATGGGTTTGGAGGACCTTGTTGAGTTGAATATGACTTTATTGGTTGGGAAGTTCAGCTATAATGCCATGCACCAGAAGGATATAGTGAAATGGGTCACAAGAACTTGGTTTCCCATTCTAGATTATTCGCCTAGGGTTTCCATCTTGTCTAAAGGATGGTTTAGTTTTAAATTTAGGGAAGAAGCCCATGCTAATTTGATTTTGTAGCATCTTTGGCTTAAAGGGTCAGGTAGCCTCATGCTCCAACGGTGGCATACGGATTTTGATCCTAATCGGGCCACTATTCGGATGAGGCATTTGTGGGTTCTGTTACCGGGTTTTCCCTTAGCTATGTGGAACCAGGAGGTTTTTGAGGTGGTGGGAAATCGATTGGGTCGTTTTCTCCATTTGGGAAAGGATGTGCTCAATGGGGTGGACAAGCACATTGGGCGCATACTGGTTGAGGTCAACATGTCTCTTGGTCTGATTGATGTCCTTCACATTGACTAGAGGTGTCGCCAGTTCACCCAAACTATTGATTACCGGGGCATTCTGTTTCGTTGTTCCAACTGTAAGGAGGTTGGGCACCTTTGAAGGAACTACAAGGGGTCGAAAGTTTGCTTGGATGAGTCTTCTACTGAGGAGGGTGAGGCTTTCTGGTCTTCAGATGAGTACAGTGACCGTGAACTTGATGCGGCGGGTTCTCTGGACGACTTCTCCAACCGTATTTCCCCTCCTATTTCTGCGGCTTCATATATATTGGGTAAGCTCAAATTAAATGATCCATCATTTTTCCATTCTTTGAATGAATCTGAGAAAGTCTTCATTATTTCTTTAGAACAAAAAAAAGCCGAGTCTGGTCATCCGGTAATTGACGGTGCTCTACCTACCAATGGGTTGTCCCATCCCTCTGTGAGGTTTGCTTTGAATGCTCTACATGTTTCTGATGTGTCCTCTCCTAGGACTTTGGCGGGCCCCAATGATTCTACTCTGCCCTTTGATATACAGTTTTCCAGTGAGGATTATGGTTCCGGGAATATGACTCAAAATGACACTATTCAAATATCCTCTGATGTCAATAATTCTTCCCCAATTACTCGGACCCCGTTGCCATCGATGGGGGTTATCTCTCCTTCTCCTTTGGGGGAATCTATGTCCTTGGATGTAAATACCTCTCTGGATGCGGAATTTACTCCTCTGGAACATTTGAGATGCATTCATGTGCCCTCATTCTCTGAAGTGGTTAAGATAAAACCTATGCCGTGTTTCCAAAAGAACCATGAAGTGTCTTTGGGCGTGGGGCGGGATTTTGATCTGTCTTCTGAGTTACTTTTGAAAAACAATTTGGTTCATGGGGATAGGGAGGGGGGACTAGCAACGGACCTATCGCCCCTGAAAAATCGCAGTGCATGGAAGGGTTCTTCTAAAGGGGCACATTTGTGCCAGCTAGTTGGTTCGTTGGGCATTATTAGTGATTCTCCTTCCTCTGATTCTGGGGCGCTTAGAGATATTAAAGCCCTTGCCAGGGTGAAGAAATGATCTGTTTATCTCTGAATGTGCGGGGAGTGGGGGGCCTCCCTAAACAGCTTTCCCTCCAACATGTTTTGCTCTTATATAATCCTGTCATAGTTATGCTACAATTAACAATGGTCTCGGAGTTAAAGGCTCGTGTTTTTTTTACCAAACTCAAACCAAACTGGAAAATTTGCGCTATCAGTGAGGACGACCTTTCTGGGGGTCTTTCGGTTGCTTGGGATCCTCAGGTTTTAAATTTGATACCCTTTGTGACCAAGGTGGGGATCCTTCTCTCTGGTCGTTTGGTTGGGTTCGATGTGGATTTAAATTTCATCAATTGTTATGGGCCCTATGCGGACAGGCGGTTCTTTTAGGACACAGTTTATGCAGACAATTTGTTAAACTTGGAAAATATTATTCTCGCTGGGGATTTAAACTTCACCTGGTCAGTGGGTGAATTATAGGGAAGACATGCTAAATCGGATCCCCTAGACACATTCTTTCAAAACATGTTCTCTTCCAGGGACCTGGTTGATATTGTGCCTATTCCCTTGTCTCCTACCTGGAGGAATGGTTGTCAAGGTGAGGATTTCATTGCTAAAAGAATGGATCGTTACTTGATTGCGGAAATTTTTTTGGCCAGGTTCTCCAAATTTAGATCCTGGTCACAAGACATTCTTATTAGTGACCATTTTCCAATCTTCTTTCGATTCGACTTGGCTGACAACAAAGCTACTTATCCTTTCAAGTTCAATTCTTCTTAGCTTTCTGACCAAGGTTTTTTGGGGGAGGTGACTGCTTTTTGGAATAATATTGTGGTTGCAGATGGAATTTCTGTTATGGATAGTCTGGTTAAAAAATTAAAATGCCTCAAATCTCACATCATTGCTTGGGAAAAGAATCATAAGAAACAATTGGCACTGGAACTTTCTTTGCTTGAAGACGAGATTGAAGCCATCATATCTTCCCACCAGTTTTCTCCTATCCAAGGTCCGACCTCTATCAAATTATGTGAGCTGGAGGGTCAAAAGTTAAAGTTTTTGAAATTTAAGGAGGAAACCTGGTGATTGAAGAGTTTTGCACTCTGGACAAAGGCGGGGGACAACAATACCAATTTTTTTCACAAATTTGTGGACTCTCGGAAAAATCAAAACGCTATTTGGGAACTCAATGATCATGCCGGGAAAAATATATCCTCCCAAAAAGAGTTGCACTCGGTTGCGGTCCTTCACTTTCATAAAATTTTCCAGGATCCAAGTTCGACTTCTTTGCTTGAACAATTCAAGGTTATTAGAGAGTATCCTCGGATGTTCATTGAGGAGGAGGGTGATGGGATTTTCGTACCCATGACTCTGTCTGAAGTGGAATTGGTTCTTAAAGGTTTTGCCAAGGATAAAAGTCCGGGTCCGGATGGGTGGTCCGTGGAATTGTTCCTTAACTTCTTTGATATTATGGGCTAGGATATTCTCCTGGCGGTGGAGGAATCCAGGATTTTGGGTTCGGTTTCAAGTGCGATCAACTCCACTTTTTTTACTCTCATTCCCAAGTCTTCTCATCCTGGAATTTTTAATGGTTTTCGCTCAATATCTCTTTCTAATTTAATTTATAAATTTATTGCTAAAATCATTGTTGTTAGACTAAATCCTGGTCTATCGAAATTCATTTCAAAAGAACAATTTGGTTTTCTTAATGACCGTCAAATCTTGGATGTTGTGGGGGTGGCTCACGAGGCCTTCCATTCTATAAAAACTAAACACTTAAATGCAATCCTGCTGAAACTGGATCCTATGAAGCAATATGACCGGGTGGACTGGTCTTTTCTAAAATTAATATTGATCCAGATTGGTCTCCCCTGGGTGGTTATGAAATGGATCATGGCATGTGTGTCATCAATAAATTTTGCTGTAATTATTAATGGTACCATTTATGATTTTTTAAAAATCTCTCGTGGGTTAAGGCAGGGTTGCCCCCTATCTCCTCTACTCTTCATCCTAGTCATTGAGGGCCTCAGTAAACTTATTATCAACGACCGGTCTGATCATAAAATCCTGGGCATCTTGGATGCCCCTCACACTGTGGTCACTCATACGTTATTTGTGGATGATGTCATGCTATCTGGTGGGGGATCTTTGGTGGAATGGGTGGAGACAAAAGCGATTTTGGGTGTGTTTTGTAAAGCCCCGGGCATGCTCATTAGTAAAAAAAAAACGGTTCTACTTTTCTATGAGGTTGAGGAGGATATTTTGGCACAAATCAAATTTATTCTTCCTTTCAACTGCAAGCGTTTGGAGGATGGTACTACCTATCTGGGGTTCTTTATCAAGCCAAACTGTTATTTAAAACAGGATTGGAGGTGGCTGCTACAAAGACTCGACAAAATAATTAACCATTGGTGATGGAAATGGATATCTTTAGGGGGCCCCCTCACCCTAGCTAAATCAATGTTGCAGAATTTAGTTGTCTATTGGCTTTCGATGTGCAATGTTCCAAATGCCATTTTGTCTGGGGTTCGTAAAATAGTTTTTAAGTTTATTTGGGAAGGTGGTGGGGATAAACGTCGTTTCCATTTGGTTGGATGGCAGTTTTTGGCCCAACCGTATATATGTGGGGGCCGGGGCATTAAAAGTATGGATGTTTTTGGAAATGCTCTCAAGGCGAAAAGTCTATGGCATGCTTTGTTTGTGGACTCCCTTTGGGGTTTGATCATCAAGGATAAGTACTTAAAGAACTGGTATGTTCCTCAATGGTTTTGTCATTGTCTGCCTCCATACAAGGAGGCCTCCAACATGTGGAAAGGATTGCTGGGTTCCTTTCAGACGACAGCGTCATGGATTTCATGCATTCGGGGGAACGGACGACAGATTCGACTGGGAGAAGATCCCATACTGGGTGGGCCATTGGTTTTCAAACTATCTTCTTATCTAATTTATGTTTTGAGATCCAAGGGGTTCTTTACTCTCAACCATAGTGTATCCTTTCATACGAATGGTTTGAACACCTCTTGGATTAATGTTGATCAACTCGGAATCCACGATTTGCTAGGCAATGAATGGACTAGGTACATCTCGTGCCTAAAAGTATTTAATATCCGTTTACGGGAATGCCCAGATAGGTTGGCTTGGTCTTGGAATATGGTTTCGGGGATGGTCTTTGCAAGTTTGGCATACTCATCATTGTTTACCCTGCAGTCACGTCTTTTTCAATGGTGGTATAGTTTGGTTTGGATGCTAAGTATTCTTGTCAAGCTCAAATGCTTCCTATGGTTGGTCCTGGACAACCGTATTCTCACATGGGACAATTTAGTTAAGAGGGGTCTGGCCGGTCCTGGTTGTTGTGTATTGTGCGGCGTGGCAGAGGAATCTATCAACCACCTTTTCTTCACTTTCCCTTTCTCCTGGGCGGTTTGGAGGGAGGTCTGTTCTTGGGCCTGGTGCTCCATTTCTTGGAATCGGTCATCTTTTTTGGATAACTTTCGTAATTGGACTTCGACCGGTTTGACATTGTTATCCTTGCTTGTCTTCATGGCTTAGGAGATCTGGAAGGTTCAGAATCTACTCATTTTCGAGGGGAAAGAGTCTAACAGTTACGAGATCTGTTGTCGGGTTGTGGCTTGTTTCGGTGAGGATTTGGGTTCGTTGGTAAAGGGTGGTATTTGTGGTGGCCGTGCTCCTCGACCGATGCCTTGTTTGGTTGTTTCCTTTCCTTGGGGTGCCTTTGATGGGGCCTCTCAATCTATCTCTCGGTGCAGTGGTGCTGGGGCTATTGTGTACCTATCAGATACTCACAAGATTTACATCTGGATGAATTGTGGTGAAGGCACAAACACTAAGAGTGAGCTCATTTCCCTTTGGTTACTTCTTTATGTCTCTTCAGTGCGTGATATCCCACTACTACTTGTGCGGGGGGATTCAAAAGTGATAATCACCTGGGCTCGTCAGGAGTGTTTGTTGAAGGTCATTCAGCTGGATTTTTGGTTGAGAGATACTCGACACTTGATTAAATCCTTTGTTCATGTGTTCAGAAAACACAACTCTTTGGCCGATCTTCTCTCTAAGCATGCTTTATCTGTACCGGAGGGTACCATTCATCTGGATGAGTGGGATGATAATATTTTATTGGATCAGAATTCCTTGGATTTTTTTTGAGTTGGTTGTGGGATACTTCCTTGACATTGGTTTGGTTCCTTCTTCGTTTCTTGCAGGACCACAACTGTTTCTGTGGATGGTTCAAGCTGATTCGAGCATGCATGCCTGTGGTACTTCTTTGCTAGATTTGGCCAACTCTCTTTTTGTTCATTGTTGGTTCGGGTAGTGAGGTCGCCTCTCGCTACGTTTTAGGTTTCTTATTCTCTTTGTGTTGTATGTTTTTCCATATGTATAATGGGTGTTGTTATTAGACTGGATAACTGGTTCTTTTTGGTGTGTATTGATTGGCCCGTTGTAAATTGGCCAATCGATTTCTTTGTTTCCATTGTTGTATGGTTCCAATTTTTTATGGCTGCTTCTTTGTGCCTGTTTTGACTCTTTTGAGCTTGTTCTCTGGATACTCCATCCTATTATTTCTAGTATTAATAGTAAGCACTTTTTCTTGTGAAAAAAAAAGCGCTCACATAAAGTCTATTGGTATCAAATGTAACTTTAATTTTATATTAGCTAAGTCACTCAAAAGGGTCTTGGGATGAATTTTTTTAAAGTCATTTGAGAAACCTTTTGAGTAGAAGAGACATTGTTGTAAAATGGAATTTCCCATAAATAAAATAGTATTATTTTACACTAAAGGAAAACCTCTCAAGAAAAAGGGAAAACCCTAAAGTATGTCATATCAAGAAGATCATGAAACTATCTTTTGAAGATAATGAAACTATTTTTTAGGAAGGGAGCTTTACGAATACTAGGAAAATGCAAGGGAAAGGTTTGCTCTTGAGAAAGGAGGTCATTATTGGTCTTTTCTTGTTGATGTAATGGATTGTTTATTGTAATGAGAGAAGCCACAGGCTGGCTAGGAGAACCGCTGAAGATTTTCATTGTATTTTTAGTCACTTATACACTGTTTGTGTGGGTTATTAATGTATTGGAAGCTTGTTGAAATGAGACATTTTTTGTTGTATATTGTTCTCGAAAAATTATACTTATTTATGCTCACTTTAGCAATTGTATTAGCCAGTATGGATGTGAAATCATTATTTGCATCTCTTCTTTTTATGCTACCCTCGGCTTGTTGTTAAATAATTTCAGATTTATGTGAAAATAATTAAGTGAAGTATGTCCTAATTCTTCTCTCATGTTTACTTTATTCAATATTATGATCATCTTTTAAATTAAGATAGTTTAGTTTGGTATGGGGTTGTAGTTTACTTTTGGTTGAAAGACTGTTCTTTGTGATCAAGAGTTCTTACACAATACCTTTGTTGGCCTTATAATTTCATGTTCTATCATTTGCATCTTGCAACTTTGCACATTAGATGAGTTTGCATGTTTATTTATTGCATTTGAAAAACTAAATGGTGGACTAGGCCACAACTAGTGAAACCCCAATAAGATGGTTGTCGGGCCATAATCTAGATGGGTTTTCCTACACCAAACAAATAGGAGTCTAATTGAGCCTCTTTTTTAGGGAAAACCCCTATTGTTGCAGTCATTGGTCATTTCGACCCGTCAACATAGTTTCTGCTAGGAGGGTCACTATCGGCAAGCAACCCAAATACAGAGTTGCATTTTACTCATGCATTTATATTTCAATTTTATGGCTCTGTCTCGAATATTTATGTGGCATCCAAACACAACATTGGGCATGCAAGGCCCTTTGCATGGAACTTCCAATAAAGGCAGTTAAGTTTTTGCTCAAGTTCGATGGTGAAGGAAGAAACATTTTAGCATTTGAACATATTAGAAAATTCAAATATGTAGTACACTTGCTTAATCATTTTCATGAAGATGTAGTGTGCAGGTGTTACACCCAAAACCTGCCCATCATGAGATTTAGTGTATACACCCCTGAAGATGTCTTGACTGAATAATTAACTTGGGAGGATTTGTACCTAGTTGTACCAGGTTTTGAGAGGTTGTCACAGGTTGCACTCATGCAACATGTGACGTCGCAGCTTGCTTCACTGCAGGGTGTGACGAAGTCAGTTAATGGGAAAAAATAGCTTCTTCAAGGTTCTTCTCGAAACTTGATAACTTGGGGGCTTATCCCTGACCTCTAGGGGAGTTGGTGCTCCATTACTAACACCTTGGGAGGATCCCCTATCTCTCTCCTATCATCTCTCAACCTATCCTATCCATACCCTACCCACTTAGTCCTATATAAGAGAAGCTCTACTCCTATTCAAAGGGAGGAAGTCTATGGTGTCTACAGTCTGGTGAAATCACTCTTGAAAAATTTCTACTCATCCTTGCGAGACTCAAGCTTCCTTAGGAGGAAATGGCAAATGACTTTGTTGGAGAAGAGTTGCAACGTTAAGCCTTGGTTGTAGTTTTGTATCTCTGCTATGTACTTCCCTATTTTTACAGTAATACAAATGCTTTCCACCAATATTGTTCATGTGTGTAATGATATTGAGTGGATATTGAGTAGTTTACCTGCTTAACTATTTACTTAGATCTCTTATTGTATAGATGCCCTTTACTTGTTTCTCTTGTTTCTTGTCTTGATAGGTCTTGCAGCTTGGATCTGACGATCGTGAGACGTGGAGCAACATCCAGGAGAAAGGATAGCGAAGTGAAAGGTAAAACATCTAATACTTGATCCTTAAGAAGATCTAGGAAATGCATTCGTAGTCTGTTTTATTTGTTCTAGACTCACATTGAGCTAGGGAGATCCTGCTCGCATCCACTCGAGTGGATTGTCCGATAAACAAATCTGGTGACCATACTGGGGAGAACAGTGTATGATTATGTAATTACCTGAGAGTCATTTTCAGTTGATTGCTTGACACAAGCCTTCTATTTGTCATTTGCTTCATGAGTTGATTTCACTATCGGATCTTCGTATTGAAGACTTTGATCCGCTTCCCCTGAGTTTATACAACTCATTTTCAAACCATTCCATGGTTCATTGCTGGGAGATTTGATTCATTTTTGGACTTAGATCTTGCCCGTTGCAACTGGTTAGTGGAAACAGAGTGACACTGTGTCATTTCTGGCATCTATTCTTTACCTGTTAGTCACTCGTCGCATCCCTTTCATTGGTAAACTGCGAGGTCGTCGCACTTCCCGCATTGGTGAACTGCGACGTCGTCGCACTTCCCGCATTGGTGAACTGCGACGTCGCATTGTGTACAAGCACAGAGTGCACCGATTTGTCAAAATTTGGCATACAGGCATCCCCTCTCCATTTGTCAGACTGAACTTTGGTTTGCTGTATGAACTCCCTCTGTGCTGCAAGATCCAACTAGAGATCCCACCTTTGATTTGTGTGTTGAGTGTTTGGTTTTGTTTGGATTGATTTTGTGTTCTGTCTTGGATAAGTTTGAAGACCGGTAGTGGTGGATATTATTGTCTCCTCCACCTTCATCCGCTCACCCTTGCATTCCCTTCCTTCCATTCCTAATCTGATCATTACATTAGATCAGCTTCCAGATCTTGTTTTCATCATTGTTTGAGCTTTGCTTGCTACTGCTTGATTTTGAGTTAAGTATGTCTTTCAGCCTGATTGAGTACTTGTCTTTTCTTGAGTTTTCTGAGTGTACTAGTGCTGCAAGTAGTGTTTTATTTTCATTCATTTAGATCTGAAAGCTCAATTTTTATCAAGTTTATTCTTTGATGCATCTATCAAAAAGTTCAAAAGTGCTTCTTTCCCATCATTTCTCGAGCGTTTTTGAAAGAAAAATGTTCTTGCATTGGAATGTTTCATTTATCAATCTTTTGGAAAATTGAATGAATGTATGATCGTTTGTGTTTTTCTTGAAATATGAATCGCTCATCTTCTTGAAAGGCTCAAGCTACACTTCCAATTTTGCAAAAGCATTTCCATGCTAGGGAAAGATAAGTGCATTTTTTTTTTTTTATTGCTTTTAGGCCATTGAAAGTGAAATTGAAAAGCTTGCATACTCCATCTTAGAATTCTCTCTTTTCATTACCTAGTGTCGTTTTCCTTTGAAAAGAAAAGGAAAAATGTTGTGATTTGGATAGTAGTGTTGTGATTTTGTGTATTTTGTTGAAAAGGGAAAATAATACTTTCATAGTCAAGTTTTGTTTGAATTGGAATTGTGTTGTTTTGGCAATCTCGCCGGAAAGAAAAACATTTCTCCTTCCCATAGATAGAATTCATTGAAAGAAAACAATATTTCGTGCATGTAGCTAGGACTTGCATTATGCTTCCGATTATGTACTCACCTCATGCATTCACATAACTATCCAAGATAAAATTAACGGTAGAACTAGGTAAAATTTTTAGCAACTTGTGTGTAAGTTAGAGACGTGTTCTGGCGTCGTTAAGCGTGGCAGCTGTCGTTATTTTCCAACACTGTATCATGGGGGTATTGTAGTCTTCCACGTACTTATTGGTATATCGAGCTCCTTCACATACCCACCAAGTACCATAATCCATACTTGGCGTATATCGAAGGGTGTATCACGTACTCGGTAGTATATCGGAAGGTCTCTTGCCGAACAGTTGTGCATTAGACAGCACCACTACGGATTTGAGCTCCCACATACCTTGCGTATATCGGGAGACACCACTAGGATTCCCGAAACCAACTGAGTAACCATTTGGCTGTCTTGGCAAAGCAATACACCGAGAACAACACTTAGGGAGATTAACACGCACGTACTGTCCAGGTAATCGGGTATGCAGGCAAGGGTATGGTCCCAATCCTCCTTGTCGCATCATATTGTTGGACCCTACAGTATATCATGGTTTGCGATGCCTTGATAATCCCGTGAGGTTCCAAACTTTTGAATCCACTCTGTCACATAAGTCTGCTTGTTGCCTTAGTTTGAGTAGGTTTTTCTGGACTATTTTTCTTTTAGCTTTCCCTTAGGAGAAACGCTGTTTCAGCCACTCTGGCTGACTTTCCTGACGCTCTTGAGGATTTTCCCTAGAGAAGATCCCGTAGTATCTTAAACTTATCACCCGAATATCCCCTTAATCCGGAGGTTATTTCGAGGGTAAGAATGGATCAGCGTAACACGGTCGTAGTTACTGAAGTGGAAAACCCCACTTTGAACGTTGGAGGACTTTTGTTCCCACAAAATCCTCCAGATTCACCTGCCTCTCATCCCCAGCAGGATGAAGGAGCACAAATCCCCGCTTCACAAGACCTTTCTCCCGTCATCCCGAGAGAACCTAGATCGTTGGAATGGATAAACCGACCCCAGGACGACCCTGCAGCTGTTGGTCCTTCAGCAGCTTACTGGACATCTTCTACTGGTCACCCAGTGGCTCATTTTTCCATTGCATCACCACCCAACTAGACTACTCTAGAATTCTCTAGACCCTCCTACATGCCCAACCCCGCCGAAGTGTTTGTACCCATTCAAGAACGCTTGGATCGGTTACGTATTAAGGGTAATGAACTTCGAAGACAAAGTCTTAAGCAAAGACCCGGGTATAGAGATACCTCAATTCATCTGATATCTTCTGGGTCATTGGAACAATATTCCCACCACGCTACCATTAATGAGACTGGTCAACCCTCGCAAGAGTCCAATCCTGCACCTCAAACAAACCAACCAGTGGAAGGACAACAGTCCAACACACCTGTTACTACCATGGTTAATTTACCAGTTCCTCCCTCACCTCAAAATTCAAGAGGAGGATATTCCATTCCCATGGATTATCCCATTGGTAATGTTATTACCATGGTAGCTAATCAACAACCTACGTTGGTTCAACCTTTGAATAGTGGTCAACCTATCGTGGCTGGGGGGAAACCCCCATTTCCTAACCAGAACGTAGGCAAAGGAATCCCCAACGGACCTTCCGTCGGACCTCCCCAACCCACTAGACCATACAACATGGGATTATCTCATGTTGGGGGGCCATTCAATGTAACCCTACCCTCATGGAGTCAAGCATATCCAGGTTTTGTTAATCCTGTGCCGGGCTGATCTAATCCCGGAAACGCACCATACGGGATACCTTATCCTGGGAATCCATACACTCTATGGGGGAAACAACCTGTGTTGCACCACGGACCCCAACCAACTATCCCCCAAGCACCACCACCCCTGATCGATCCTTCCCCACCACCTGCTGGAGGTGGAGGGCCCCCACCTAACTTTGGCAGAGGCCCACCTCATTCTACCAACAATATCCCTCACCCTTTCGGCGGTCGCGGGAATGGTCCAACACCCCCTCCAGGTGGAGGCGGCGGGGGACCACCCTATTATGGTGGAGGAGGACATTTTCCTTCGGCTGGTGGAGGTGGTCCACCACCCCCTCCAGACGGAGGCGGTGGAGGACCTAATTAATATGGTGGCGATGGTGGTGGTGGAGACCCTCATCCTTCCGACAGCGGAGGTGGTAGGGGCCCCCATCCTTCTGGCGGTGGAGGTGATCCACCACCCCCTCCAGGAGGAGGCGGTGGTGGGCCGCCTTATTATGGTTATGGACCCCCACTTCCTCCCGTTGGTGGCGGTGGACCTCCACCTCCTCCCAGTGGTGGAGGTGAACCCCCACCTTTTTGGAATGGACCACCTTATCATGGCGGACCCCCTTATGGTCCGGGTGGCACAACCCCCTATGGCCATTTTCCTCCTGGTACACCTTACGGTCACACCGGTCCTTACATGCCTTATCCGTATTATCAATACGCGCAACCTAATCCACAACTGCCCTTTTTGGCCACCTTGGACCTACCTGACCTATCTTGTTTAACCAACGACCCTATTTACAATGGAACTAATTGGCCACCTATTTCGGTGAAACTTCCGTCTGATATCCCGAAATTTGACGGCAAGCCGGGTGAAGATCCTAAAAACCACGTGTTGACTTACCATTTATGGTGTTCATCTAATTCCTTAATGGACAACTCAATTTGTCTTAGATTGTTTCAAAGGACTCTCACCGGTTCGGCTGCCAAGTGGTACATTGAGTTGCCACCCCATTCTTTTCCTGATTTTGGCTCTCTTGCCATGAACTTTTTGACTCATTTCTAGCTGCCTGTACGGTATGAAACTGGTACCGAGCTTTTAACCTCACTCCTTCAGAATGCTGCTACTCATATTTCTGATCATATCCATGAGTGGCGAAGGAGACGTCGTCTCATTAAAGCTCCCATTCCATATCAACTCCTAGCAGACTAGTTTACGAAGTCACTCATCCCTGTCATAGCAAGAGATGTCGCCATGCGAGGTGCCGTCACCAAAGAACAAGCCATTGCGAGTGCCCATGTACTAGACCTAGTCTACACTCAATCTGGCACTCTATTTGATATTCTTCCTAGCGCACCCCATGATGTTAATGGTCCCGCAAAACCACTGAAGGGACCCCAATCTGATGGCATCATCGGATCCCTTCACACCCAGCCTCCCCATCAAATTGTTGGTTCCTCGAACCCCTAGGGTTCATCCCCACTACCAACACAGGTTGGTGTCAACACCACCAGGTCATCTGCTCCTACTGCTACTGAAGAAGTGAATTCTGTCTCATCAGCTTCACCTCAAAAGACTGGCAGTAAGAAGAAAAACAAGGGAAAACCTAAGAAATCTTCTGCCCAACAGGAACAAAAGAACACTCCTGATGACGCCAAATAGAAACGGAAGCTAAAATATCCTTGTTTACTGTGTGGAGATGATCACTTCTCTAAGGAGTGTCCCCATAGAGACGAAGTCCAAAAGTTTCTTAGGGGCAAACCCACTCCCGCAGTCCTCAATGATCCATTTCCCGCTCAAAACCAGCAGATGATTTCTCAACCACCCCCAGCCCAAGGGGAATCATCCAATACCGCGAATGTCTCATGGTACGAAATGATATGATCAATTTGAACACTCGCTCGCGATCATACGACACGGTCCCTTCGAAGGAACCTGTTGGGAGTAATGCTGAAAAAGCTTCCAACTCCTTACCTGATGTCACTGTACCATCAACTTCTCTCACCATTGAGAAGCCATCTTTCGATTCGATATTGAGACCGCCCAAGGGCACAATTAGAAAAGTTTTTTTTAATCCTAATGCTCGGGCAGCATAGAATTACAATATCGTAGAAGACTTGGCACAAGCCCCTTGCGCCATGTCCACACTGGAAGTTTTTCAAAATTGTCCCAATCAATGCAAAACTCTCCTCGCAGCGATCGGTGTAGTTGACCCTGATTCTTCCAATACCATCATGTTCCGACTTGACCATTTCAAGCCGAGGCTTTCCCATCAGCTCGCATTTCAAGTAGCTGCAAACCTCACTGGGAAAATTGTCCATTGTGCCCTTCTGGACGAAGGCGCCTCTACGTCTGTCATGTCGATCACCTGTTGGAGGGCCATCGGCTCTCCCGAATTGAATCGCTCTCCCACCACATTGAAATCATTCGATGGCCGTGGCTTTCAACCTCATGGGATCTTACAAGCTCTCGCAGTCAAGCTAGGCGAAAATACCGTAACCGTTAATGTGGAAGTGGTCTCCGCCCCAATAGACTATAATATCTTGCTTGGTCGAAATTGGTTTTACGCCATGCAAGTGGTAGCTTCTTCAGTCTTCCGCACGGTGCAATTCCCCTACCAAGGACGAATTGTTACCATCGACCAATTAGATTTTTGCACGTCGGACACTTCTACTCATCCTGGTGACCATGTTCATTCCATTGGACAAATGTCAAAATAGTATGAGAGTATAGGGGTTGGCCTTTTGAAAGATTCATCTCTCATGGGCATTTTTCCCATTTTGGACCCCCCTAATCATGTTGCCTAGGTGAACATGATCTCCGCGGAGATTTCATCTTGCTCTATTGATACTTGGCTTGTACCAGATGAAGCCACAACACACTTGATTGGAGACGCAATGCCTCTTTCCCCCGCTAAACATATTTACGAGGCTATCCAGCCGGTACTAGAGGACAACCTAATCATGGCCTCTCCATCTGGTTCTCTACAATGGGCATCATCCCTACCCGAACTCTTGCTTTGGACTTTTCATTCAGATGAGTCCATCATGGAAGTTATGAATGTTGATGATGGCCCGTGGGATGACCTTCACCATAGGTCCTCTTTTCTTCCACCGTTGGAGTACGTAGAGAACAACATTCATGCCATGTTTTCACCATATATCTACCCATTCCCCCAGTCCCCCGTACTTACATGTCTTTCGGACACTGAGGGTAACTTGGCCAACATTCAGCCTACCACCCCGATAGACATCTTGGTAAAACCTGGTATAGTGGAACACATTCGCATAGGCCAGAAGTGTTCCCCTGAAGAAATAGCCATGGGCACGGCCTTATTCAAGCAATTTCGAGACGTATTTGATTGGTCCTATGAGGATATTCCTGGGATAGACCCCGTGATTGTTTCTCACGAGATAAATACCTATCCCGACATCAAACCTATACGTCAAAAGTTGCAACCGGTACACCCCCGGAAGACTGCAGCGATCAAGGAAGAAATTGAAAAGCTCTTAAAGGCTAGTTTCATTTATCCTGTCCCATTAACAGATTGGGTCTCAAATGTCGTCCCTGTGAACAAAAAGCAAGGCACCATTCGTGTTTGTGTCAATTATCGGGACCTTAACAAGGCTTGTCCAAAGGACAACTACCCGATCCCGTTCATTGACCAGATTATCGACAATTGTGTCGGAAGCGTCATCTTTTCATTCATGGATGGCTTTTCTGGTTACAAACAGATTGAGATCAACCCAGCCGACCAACATAAGACGGCTTTCATCTATCCTTGGGGGACATTTGCATACCACAAACTCCCGTTTGTCCTTAAAAACGCTGGCGCCATGTTCCAGTGAGCCATGTTGTATGCCTTCCATGATATTAAGGACTTTGTGGAACCTTACCTAGACGATCTCCTTGCTCATTCAAAGCAGCGTGAGTTCCACATCGATCATCTGACGACTGTTTTCCTCAGATGCAGACAGTACAACATCCATCTAAATCCTCAAAAGTGTATTTTTTGCGTTGAGTCTGGGTGCCTTTTAGGATTTATAGTCTAGAAGGATGGGATCCACACTGATCCCTTAAAGGTAGAATCCATTGTCAACCTCCCACCTCCCACCACTGTGACGGAACTTCAAAGTCTCCAAGGGAAGGCGACTTATTTAAGATGTTTTGTTTGCAATTTCACGGAAAAAACTAAGGGGTACATGATATTTCTTAAGAAGGACATCCCATTCATTTGGGACGATCAAGCTCAAAAATCCTTCGACACCATCAGACATGCCATCACACATGGCCCCGTAATCCAACCGCCGAATTATTTCCGAGATTACATCTTATATCTCGCGGCTTCTGCTACCACTATCGCCATGGTTCTGGTACAGGAGGATCAAAACACCTAGGAACATGTAATATACTATGCAAGTAAGGGTCTCACTGACACTGAAACTAGATATTCACATGTCGAAAAACTTGCTTTCGCGGTGGTCATCACCGTCCAAAAGTTCTGACACTACATCTTGCTCCTCACCACCACCATCATTTCCGACTCGAACCCCGTGTACCACGTACTAACACGTCAGGTGCTTGGGGGCAAGTATTCACGCTGGATCGTGATACTGCAAGAATTCAATCTTCTTTTTCTAGAAAGCCAAGTCCAAAAAGTCCTTGGTGTTTGCTGAGCTGATTTGTGAATTTCCCCGTGTTGATGTAGAAGTTGAGCACATTGACTCCTTTCCAAATGAGTCACTGTTTCTCAACAGTACAACTGATCCGTGGTATGGAGATATTTCTTTATATCTTCAAACCCAACGCTTCAACCCTCAACTCTCTCACGATGGCTGTCGTCGAATTCGTCGCCATGCAAAGTATTATCTGATCATCAATGATACTTTGTACCACCATGGCATCGATTCCATTCTTCAACATTGTCTAACCCACGATGAGGCTGAACGCGTTCTGAATGACTGTCACGCTGGGGCGTGTGGCGGTCACCTCTCTGGGATGGATACAGCCCAGAAGATTTTACGCGCAGGATATTATTGACCTACTATCTTCAAAGATTGTATTGAGGCCGTAAAAAGATGTCCTCCATGCCAACACTTCCATACGAAGAAGCGCACCCATCCCGCCCTGTTACACCCGGTTATTGCCGTAGGCCCCTTTGCAAAATGGGGCATCGATTTTATGGATTGTAAGCCTACCTCGGCTGGGGGGCATAGTTACATCATCGTAGCTGTGGATTACTTCACAAAGTGGGCCGAGGCAATGCCTACATACCAAAACTAAGGCAGAACCGCCGCACTCTTCATGTTCAATCATGTAATAGCGCGATTTGGAGTACCTCAGGCTATAGTTACCGATCACTGTTCTCACTTTCAGAACCATATGGTTGATGAATTGAGCGATAGATTGGGTTTTCGACATGAAAACTCAACACCTTACTACCTGCATTCCAATGGACAGGTCGAGGCCATTAACAAGGTCTTGAAAACTATGGTCCAACGGATGGTAGGTACGCACAAGTCCAACTGGCATAATATGCTCCTTTCAGCATTATGGGCCTACAGAACCTCCGTTAAAACCTCCACAGGTTTCACTCCTTTCCAACTAGTGTATGGATTGGAAGCTATCCTGCCTATAGAGTGTGAAATTCCATCTTTGCAACTCGTCGTCGAACTTCTTCCTAACACTACTGCCGAGGAAGAACATTTCCTGTACTTAGCAAAACTTGACGAGTCTCGTCGAGATGCTGCTTTTGCTAATGAAGCACACAAGAAACGTATCAAAGCTCAATACGACAAGTCAGTTGAACCTCGTATCTTCAACGAGGGTGACTTGGTCCTCACATACGACCAAAAGCATGACAAACTAGGTGCAGGAAAGTTCGAGTCCATGTGGCACGGACCTTATGTCGTCACACATGTTTTGGAAAAGGGAGCTTACGAGCTTGAAGATTATGATGGAATTTCTTTGGGTGAACCAAGTAATGAGATTTACCTGAAGAGGTACTATTCCTGACCCTCTCATGCATAGTTTTTCTTGTATATACTGTACATGGCGTGCTTGTGTGTTTTTGTGTGGTGTGACGCACTTATTTCTGAGTGTCTTTAGATCTTGTTTTTGCTTCTCATACCGTGTTTTGTCTGCGTGTGCAGATGGCAACATGGTATGGATTCGTGGATGGCGCTAGCCGGCATACCCATAACCTTGCTTCGGTAGCCTGGGTACTGTATTCCCCAACAGGAGAGCTCATCAGTTCAGGAGAAAGTTGCCTTGGATTCGCAACCCAATAATGCCGCAGAATATCTGTCGGTAGTTGGAACCTTAACCGATGCATTTTCCTTGGGTATGAACCACATTGTCATCCACATGGATTCTCAACTGGTGGTTTCCCATCTTAACCGGGTTTATGCTATCCGTGATCCTACCCTACTCCGTCTCTTTAGACGAGTTCGTCTCTTGGAAAGGTCGTTTGAAACCATTCAATACCTGCACATTCCATGGGAGTTAAACACAGTTGCCGACTCGATGGCCAACTTCATTCTAGATTGGTACATCGCACACACATGATACTCATAACATGTAAAAGCATTCACAACATGTAAATAATGCACTGTATAGAAGCAAACATATAAACAAGATCACATCATTAATTTTTGAAACACATAATGTATAAATCGCTGGACTGTCTGCATATATGCATAATCACAAAAAGGTAGTGCTGATACAAAAATCTGAAGCCCGATAGTTTTCAGTAAGTCTATACAAAATCTAAAGCGTCGCAGCTTTCAGTAGTACAAAACCTGAGGCCTCTAAGCTCTCAGTACACACACAATGAAAACATGTGGCCTATCTCCTGGCCTGTACTACCCTAGGTGGTCTAACATCCCTAGTCGGCTGAGTTTGGAAATAGTCCACTGCTCTCGCAACCTTGCGAAGCAGTGTGTTGAAGCGCGCAGTCGCTCCAATCGTGTGCACCTGCAGGGGCCACGACACCTCATCTACTGTCAGCTCAGGAAAAGCCAGTGTCAACCCACTCAGGTTGGCGTAGACTCTATCCATCTCTACGATGGCAGCATGCATAGTTGGATCCACCATCGCTCCCTCTCCTCTCTCTCTCTTAGCCAGAAGAGAGGTACCCACTAGTCGTATAGGCCCCACATCTGTACACACATTTTGTTCACCTGTCAACACTATATTAAAAAAAATCATAAATGCACAAAACTTAAAAATTTCAAGGGTCATTTGTTCTTATCGAGGTCTCCCCATGCTGCTCCCTCGGGAAGCGGCAAGTCTGGGTCATCTGTGAAGTCAGTGCCACTATATGGAAAGTCCTCCACCATCAGTAACTGGTCTGCCAGCCAAGTGAAGAACTCAGGAGGGAATCCGACGATAGGACCACCACCATGTCGAGCCATCACATCGGTCCACTTGGCCATGTGTGGATCTTTGAGGTCTCTATCCTCTAGTGGTACCCGAGGATGCAAAAGGGGAACCCGTTCTAGTAAGAATGAGATCACTATAGAACCATAGCCAAACAGTTTGATCTCCCCTCGCCGACATTTTGTCAGTTGAGCTCGTACATTTGCGAGGACCCCCTCGCACCAGTTGAAGATCTTTGGAGACAAACAATCCTCTGCATAAAGCATATGTGCTATGGTGGCTAGGTGAGGAGCTTAACTCCTCGCCATCCTCGTAATAGTAAATAGAATGGCCCGCAATGGGCGCTCCCCTACATATTTAATGCAAATCTTCCCGCTAGATGCACGGGCGTTGGGACCACAATGTTGTCGGATCAAATCTTCCACGGTTCGATCACTCCCACATGATCCAGTGAGTGTCACATTGTCCCCCCTTTGGGACAAACTAGTCAGAAAATAGATGTCTTCCACATCTATGTGAAGCTCATGCTCACCAACCATGAAGTGCTGTTGGGCCGCATCCCAACATTGGAGCATGTGGTTCAGTAGTGGAAGTTGGGATGAGCATGTGGTTCAATAGCGGAAGAACTTGAGAAGCCCACAGTTTATCAAAGCTTCCACACAATGTGGATCGTTAGCAGCTTGTTCATCATCTAATTCATGTTCCCTTTCCTGCCATTCTAGAACCATTCTGGATGCTTGGAACCTGTCAACAAGGAGTTTTTAACAATGTTAGGACTTGCTTCACCCACTGAAAGTCCCTCTTTTGAGTTTTGTTTGAGTTTGGGGATGGACGTCGCCGTCGTCGCACCCCGTTTTTGCAAACAGGGCGACATCGTCGCAGTCCATGTGTATTCCATTTGCGACGACATGGTCTCGTCGCAGTTCCCGTAAAGGCCAACTGCGACGAGTCGAGGGCGCAATGGCCTTTCCCAAATCAACTCAAAACCCCCAAAAATGACCGAAAATGAAAATTGTAAACCACTATGATTTTGCTGGCTGAAGTTTAGGGTTACCTGTTCCTGACGGCAGGTGAAACGGCTGATCGTATCTCCCGGAATCGACAAGTGAAAATCTGGCAGCAAATGGCACTATTCCTCCCAAATTTGGCAAATAGAACAATGGTGACTATATTTGGTTTTTATTTATATTGATAGAACAAATGGAATATTCCTTTTTTAAATATTTGATGTCGTTATGCTATTTGCTATAGTTTGGATCAGTTTTATCATATTTGAACGTTCGGTTGACTATTTGACCTAGTTTCCGAGTGTGAAGGAGTTGTGAAGTGCCTTTCTACACCATTTTCATATTGGAACGGTCATTACAGGTATGAACACCCCTTGTGGGTTTTTGTCGTTTACCCATTTTTTCATAGATTGCAATTAATGAGCTTACTCTTTGTTCTTTCTCGTGCTCTTGAAACTATGAGAATACATTACCGAGTTATGATTTATCACTTTTTCGGGCTCGTTAAACTCCTACGGAAAAGGAACCCCCCCGAGTCTACCGTTAAGCTCTTTTCAGGCTCTCAAAATATGAAAAGATTGCCAAGCGAACTTGTCACGTTCACGCTTGTAAAAGAATTTGAATGGTCGTCTTCCTGGTGATAGTTTACCCCTTTTTCGGACCAAGGGGCACTAGTTACGAAAAAAGTATACTCCAGTCGATCATGACTGGAAGAGTCCTCTCCCGCATTGTTTTACCCTTTTTCGGGCGACAAGGCTAACTTTACGAAAAAGGACCATTGGAGTCTTCTTTAGATCTTTTTAGACTCTCTAAACATGAAATGACGACCGAGTTTACCTTCTATGGACTCATTAAATTCTTACAATGAAGGACCCACCATGGGACGAACCCCTCCTATCCTAGGTTCGAAAAATATTTGGGATTGGACTCATCTATGAGATGAGCTATACCGAGCATCTGGTTACCCTCATCAATCTCGTAAAAAAACACATGAGGCACTCATCATTCATGATGGGGAAAATGAAAGTTTTTGTGTTACATACCTTGTTAGTGGCAGTATGTAGTCATTCTTGAACATGGCACTCATCTGCATTTGCATACAGCACTTGGATCATCTGTTTGTCCTCGAGTTCCACTTATTTCTTGAGTCTTGTTACTCCTTTGAATCATTCAAAGAAAGCTTCCATCATCAGTCTCTTTAAGAATTTGTCGCACTCATCATGTCAATACTTCCAAGTCATGCCATGCCCATGTTCAAGAATATGTTTATCATTCATCATCTGTAGTCAGTACACCCGCCATCATGTTGGTCTACTCTGAGTCAGTCTTGCATGTTACTGTACCATCTGATCTACTCTATACATTTTTGTTGTGTTTCGTGTGGATTGATGGGAGATTCATCATGGCCCTCCTTCGACAGATTCATCCTTGTCGACTTCAACTCATCATCCAAGGATCGAATCTAGAAACCAATCAAGTACCTTGGCCCTGCATGCCTCAATAGCAGGTTACCTCGCTTTCAACGTGAGTTTACATCATTGACTCTTGATTGAAAGATTTCGTCTTGCGTTCAACTTCAACTCATTTATTCACGCTCAATGATATGTACTGTGATACCTTGGGAATCATTGACATCAATGGTTATCTCCCTCGCACTTGCTAACAGTTTACATCAATGGCTAGTAATCAAGTGGTTTCTACCATGTTCGACATCAAGACATCTGTAATCACATGGATAGATTCGTATCATTGCGGGTTCAGCTTGAAGACCCTGGGGAGTCATGTTTTACCCAGGTTGCGATGGAGTTTGTATTGAGTTATACCATACGGATCCACATTTGTATTGGTCGTGGTTGTGTTATCATCTCATCATGGATCTATGCTTGTGTCTAGTAGCCATGATTGTGTTCAGTCGGTCATTACTACCATGGATCTGCATTGTATTGGTCGACAGCCATGTTGTACTTATATGAGATTGTCAGTTCAGAGTCAGTTGTACTGCAGCAGTGTCCTTCGTCCGACAAGTCTATTGCCATTTCTTCTATCAAAGCACTTCACCTGTCTATCTTCAACAGCTTCATGCTTTGGGGGGCATTCTATTACACCCAAAATCTACCCATCATGAGATTTAGTGTATACACCCCTGAAGATGTCTTGACTGAATAATTAACTTGGGAGGATTTGTACCTAGTTGTACCAGGTTTTGAGAGGTCATCGCAGGTTGCACTCATGCAACATGCGACGTCGCAGCTTGCTTCACTGTAGGGTGCAACGAAGTCAGTTAATGGAAAAAAATAGCTTCTTCGAGGTTCTTCTTGAAACTTGTTGACTTGGGGGCTTATCCCTGACCTCTAGGGGAGTTGGTGCTCGATTCCTAACACTTTGGGAGGATCCCCTATCTCTCTCCTATCATCTCTCAACCTATCCTATCCATACCCTATCCACTTAGTCTTATATAAGAGAAGCTCTACTCCTCTTCAAAGGGAGGAAGTCTATGGTGTCTACATGCTGGTGAAATCACTCTTGAGAAATTTCTACTCATCCTTGAGAGACTCAAGCTTCCTTAGGAGGAAATGGAAAATGACTTTGTTGGAGAAGAGTTGCAGCGTTAAGCCTTGGTTGTAGTTCTGTATCTCTGCTATGTACTTCCCTATTTTTACAGTATTACAAATGCTTTTCACCAATATTGTTCATGTGTGTAATGATATTGAGTAGTTTACCTGCTTAACTGTTTACTTAGATCTCTTATTGTATAGATGCCCTTTACTTGTTTCTCTTGTTTCTTGTCTTGATAGGTCTTGCAGCTTGGATCTGACGACCGTGAGACGTGGAGCAACATTCAGGAGAAATGATAGCGAAGTGAAAGGTAAGACATCTAATACTCAATCCTTAAGCAGATCTAGGAAATGCATTCGTAGTCTGTTTTATTTGTTCTAGACTCACATTGAGCTAGGGAGATCCTGCTCGCGTCTGCTCGAGTGGATTTTCCGATAAACAACAAGTTGTTTTCTTTCACAGTCGCAGGTAAAGTTTCAAATTGGTATAATGTTCTACCTGTTAGTAATGTCCATGATTGGTCATAGTTTAAACAGGTTTTTAAAAGTGCTTTTGAAGAAGAATACAATGTGGTCAAGATTTGTTTAATACTCAGTGAAATGTAGGTGAGTGTTGGAGAATCCATTCATGATTTTAACACATGCTTCCGGCAAGTCTATTACTGTCTTCACAAAAATCATAGACCTCCAACTCAAACCATTTGTGACTGGTATGTACAATCTCTTCCCAAAACCATGGCCATGTTCAATCTACAGGAAGGTATAACATATTTGGAAAAAACATGTGAGGAAGACCAGTTTCTTGAGAAAGAGTTTAAAAGGTACCCTCTAGAACATTTTCACTCCTTTATTCTCAATAATGCAGAAATTGTTGAGGAATAATCATATATTTCATAAATAACTAAATTGGAAAATCAAATTAGGATTTTATATAGCGAATTTATGACTTTGCAATCTTTGCAAAAGGAAAGAAACCAAAAAGAAAACTGATCTAGATAATAAAAGGATAGGTTTTGCATATGCACCTAAATATTTCTTGAAGACAAAAAGAAAGCTGACTATATGTTTCATTAATTACATCGATAGTTACACAGATAGGTGTTTGATTTATCTGGAATTTTGGACTTCCTGAGTGGATCAACAAGATTAACCTGAGTGTAACAAGTGTACAATGGGGATTCATTTCATGGTTGTCGTATCTTGTTATGCTCAAATGCATCTTGATTAAGATTTAAATAAGCTAAGTTAGGCAGTGGTTAAGAAAATGGGTATGTTTATTAAATATTATTTGTTTTATGTTTATATTAATTAGTTTAATGTTTAGCTTTTGTTTAAGAACCAACTATGGGTGGTTAAGAAAATGGGTATGTTTATTAAATAGTATTTGTTTGATGTTTATGTAACAAGTGTACAATGGGGATTCATTTCATGGTTGTCGTATCTTACAGTGGTTAAGAAAATGGGTATGTTTATTAAATATTATTTGTTTTATGTTTATATTAATTAGTTTGATGTTTAGCTTTTGTTTAAGAACCAACTATCTCCACAAAACTAAGTAGTTGGCTACCCTATCGGTGTTCATCGACCACTTTACTTATGGCTGTGCTAGTACATTTAATTACAAATACTCTCCCTCAAACAAAGTGAGATACAATGAATGCCTCACCTCTACCCTTCGTTATTTGGAGTTTGAATCTCAAATGAAAGAAGAAAATAATAGCTCTCATTCTTCTAATCTATTGAATAAGGATTTCACATTAACTGGTTCGATAGACTCTACATTGATTGATTTCAAAAATTTCCCTTTCTCAGAATTCACCATCAACATTGATTTTGAACCTAACAGTTCACCTTCAAAAGAAGATATATTTTCGGATGAAAGAAACATATAAATTGCTTCTAATAATTTAGACAGTGGACTTTTGACCAAAGACAATTTTTGTATGTCCATTGATTAATCAAAGAATGAAAAATATATAGAAAACCCTGAAGAAATATGCTATACGTATTTCAAAGAACGTAATGTCGACTCAAATCATTTCAAGAAATTTGAATTATAAGAATCACCGTCATAGTTTCTTTTATTCCCAACCCTTTATTTTATTTCCCTCCCGTACAAAGCTGAGAATTTGAAGTTTGACATCAATTGAAAAGTTGAAAATATATCTGTTGAACATGAAAACAAAGGACTACAGAGATCATAGAATATAGAAACATGTTGTGTCTCAACCGAATATTAATTATTCATTGGTAAAGATGTACTAGAATCTCCCATGTGAACTTTCTCAATAAATGCATTGTCTTTAACTCTGGAAATGCATGATTTGTGTATAGATTTTTACCTTTGCCTCTAAGTTCATAAATCTTCATGGTAGAATATATTACTTTCAATAGATGAATAACTCAAAATTCATAATTTCTTTCTTGATTTAAAATGCTTTTGGATTTTTTATGTTCATTTGCAGCTTTGTTCTCATTGGCTTTAACGATTGAGGTTGTTTTGAGTCCCCATATAGATTGCATGTCCTATTGTTTAATTTCCATTTAACGGTTGTGTTTTCATGGAAAGGGATTCCAAGTAACGATGCACTCAACAAGTTATGAAACTCAATGTGCATATATAGTTATGATCTGTAAACGAAAGATGATAAACATTATAAAATTATAAAGGTTAGCTATAAATTTTTGAATAGTGGTGGAACATAGAAATTTCCAAGTGAATGATTCTCTAGTTACCTTGAGACTTTAGTTGTTGGTCAACAAATCAATTGTTTTGAAGGGTTCCGTCCACTCACACTAAAGTCAGTTGACCTAGTGGAACGGGAGAAATCAAACATCCAAAGATTAAAAAAAACATTACAAGGGTATCCATATATTCAAGCATGACCAATCAATTCTTGAGAACAGGGATAATCCCCGCTTGCTTGACAAAGTTGTTGCTTCATCCATCCCCCAAAATGATTAAAGTAGTACAAAAGCGTATAAATAAGAGCGAGAGAGAGAGAGAGAGAGAGAGAGAGAGGAATTTCATATTTTTGGGGAAATGCACACATTTTCACCATTGCTATGGACTCTCGCTGGCAGTGGATCAAGGTCTGTGATGTCAAGGTGACTTCGTCAGGGCTATGGATGCTCGCGGGTAGCAAATCAACATTTTGAGAACTTGAGAGAAGTTCCTAGAGGGATATTAAATCCCCTCATCCAAATAAGCTAGGGACACACTTTAAAGAATGAATTCCATTATCCTTGCCGTACATTTCTGCAGGTAAGTTGACCTAGATTGGGAATTGAAATAACTTGGGATTCAACACCAAGAGAATTTTCTAAGGGACCCATTAATGAAAAGGAAGGCAACAACCATTCCAAATTAAGACAAATACTTCATATTATGTCAATGATGCAATGCTCGCATAACATGGACATCCAGTGGACTAGCTCAATGAGACCCGATTTTGGCATTGTTCGTAGACAGTACCCCGCCTATGACAAGGAGATCCCTCCGTTGCCTAGACCTACTATGCACATTGGAAATATTGTATTTTGGGACAAGAAACAACCATCTACATTCACCACAATCCATTGTAATTTATGCAGATGTAGGGCAAGTTGCCAAAAAAATGCCATAAAAATTGTTCAATGTATCTTCAACAATTATAGTTGAACATCAAGAACAAGAAGGGAAGCACTAATTGAGTTGCGCAATTCCTTATTCAACCTTCTGTTGTGGCACTAACCATAGTCTTAATTCTTGTAGACATGAGGTTTTAGAGTGGCTTAGATGTATGATAATGATCCCAACTTTGTTTATACATGTGAAACACTTGTTGTAGGGAAGCACATTTCATACTTTCACATCCCAAATGGGATTTTGTGCCATCTTTGTGTTCCTTCATATAAGCATGAGAATATGATTTAGGAGGCACACTATAATTGGGTGGCAAGTCATTTCTGCATGGACAAGACAATGGAGGTGCTATAAAAGTACTTCCACTTGCCAAAGATTTGACAAGACATTAACAAATATATTAGATCATGTACTACATGTGCCACCACTAAACCCAATATCAAGAGGCATATACCATACACTCCTTTGTTAACTCTAGATAAGCCTTGGGAATCAATTAATGGCTCCCAACATCAGGCTTAGAGTGACACATTTTGGCATTTGAACACATCAAGCCAGTTTTGTTCAAAGAATAGATGATAACAATGGTTCACTCTCGGTTCCAACCTTTGGTGAAGTTCGAGTTGATCCAAAGAAGTTCCAGTTTTGTAGTAGTTTGTTGTGTCCCAATGCACAGATCAAGTAGAGCATCAGGTAGAACTACATTTGCTTGGATGCTAATACCAGTGTTCGACGAACTCCAACTCTATATTAGAGTGAGGCCTAGTACCTGAAGACTGAGTGTGGCTCAATAAACTGCCACTAATCACATTGTTTTGCATGACCATTCACTCAGCCTTGACGCACTTCACTTAGCCATGGCTCATCCACTAAAAGAAGAACTGGTAGTTTGTCTGTTTCATAGATTAGGCAAATAGATATTTAAGCTATACGACCTGACTTGAAAGGTAGTGCCCATTTTTTATAATGACATTATTATTCTCTATAATCACATTTTGTTGAGACAAAGGCATAGACCATTTATTGTTATAGTTCTTCATATTTTTAATGAAAAGTACTTTGATCTGCTTATCTACTTGAGTTTCTCGGCGTTCATGGCTTTCTTTGGATCAGGGCCCATCCAAGGCAAAGTACAAGGACTCATTTGTTAAGTTAGTTTTCCACATTTACATATGTTTTAGTAGAACATAGTATTATTTACAAATTGTAGTTTTTATGCATACTGTAGCAGTTCTGAGTTATTAGAGTAAAAATAATTTCCAGATTGTTTATGAAGAATTTAGTCAATGTTTATTTCATGCATTCATACATATGATATTATTTCCTTCCACATAAGATCTTGTTTTCTGTATTTGGTAATACCCATAATCCTCTACTTGTTATGAACACTTGTATGAAGCATCAAAAGCATCTGAACGCCTGACTTTTGTAACCTGAAGGTAGAGTGTTAAAAATGATTTCTCTAACAGTTATAAACTAGGTGAGAAATCCTAAAATGCTTGTCTCTGATGATTGCTAGTTCAGGAATAAAGTGCCAAACCAGGAAGTTAGAACTCATGCCCTCGCAACCCTTACTTAAAAAAATAATTCCCTTTTTACTATTTTGATTAAAGATTAGATTTACACATGACCAACCATAGTTAGTTCCCTTGTAGTTGCATATATTGTGCAAGCCCCTCATAATTTTGTGCAGATCCTCGAGTTGCTGATTAAAGTAGTGGTTTAGATGCAACACTCTCATTGTTGTCTTACTCCGATAAGATACAATATTACTATTGATTAAGTAAGCCCATCACTTTTTGGCGCTGTTGTCGGGGAGGCATTCCAAACCTCAAGGAAACTGACAATAATAATTAGTTGTTTTCTTTTATGTTTAGCAGGTTATAGTCCGAGAAGAGCAAGTGAACATGAAGCATACATGTTTCCAGGTAGGTCTCTCTCTTCCAGCATAGCTTTTATCATTTATTTATCTGCCAATTAGCTAAATTCATTCCAAACATTTTCATACCAAAAGCAAAATCCCAAAAACATAGAAAATAAAAAATCACTAAACATTAAAAAAACATAAAAAAATGCAAAAATACAAACACCACCCTTTAGTATGAATGCCTATAGCGAGGGACGAATTTGGACGATTTCTACCAAAGATACCTATTCCATCCAATCCTAGCACAAGTAGTAGGATAAGGGAGGAAGAAAATTTTGAACAAAACCCTAGGAACCCTGAATTTAAATCCCCTCCTTTTCAGATCATGAGAAGGAGGGTTGGGCTCTTTGGATCTACTGACGACAATAGTGACTCTTCATCTAATGAACTAGAGGTTGAAGAAGAAAACGAAATGGCAGATGAGGAACAAGCCGGGGTATTTGAATTTCCCATTTGGGGAGTCAGCGATGAAGAAGCAAAAATGAAAAAAATTAACCCAACAACTTTACCCAATTTTCATGGCTTAACATCTGAGGATCCAGACACCTTCTTGTTTTGATTTGAGGTGGTATGCAGAACCTATGACTACATCTTAGATTCCTAGAAGCTCAATCTCTTTCCATCCACTTTGAAGGACTCTTCCATACAATGGTTCATGAGCCTGGAGGCCAATAGTATAACCTCCTAGGATCAAATGAAAGACGCCTTCATAACAAAATACAGAGACAATTGTAAATCCAAGGAGACTAGAGATGAGATATTTAGAATGCAAAAGGGAGAGAATGAATAATTAGAGGATTACGAGGAATGATTTCAAATTAGTTATAAAATGGCTCATAATTGTACCCTTGATGACGAATCCCTTAAACTTGTACTCCTTTGAGGAGTTAGGGAGGAACTCTTAGAGACCTTGAACCTCCAATCCAATGGTGATATCTACCAACAGGATTATGAGGTGATCAAACAAATTTTCAGAAACCATTCTATGTCAACTGGGAAGAGACCATGAGGGAGAAACCTCCCTTTTCAAATGTCCAAGCCATCTAGTTCCACCCTCACCAAATCAGACCTAGGGAATCTTCTTTAGGACATGAAATTAGATATACTGAACTCTATGGCATTAGAAATGGATTCCATGCAAGCCAAATTAAAAAAGAAGAATAAGATAGAGCCTTAGTTGTCTTTTGTTTGGATTGTAGAAAGAAACATAAGAAAAATGAGTGCCCACTGAATCTAATGCATGTCAGTGAAAAAAAGGTTGAGTGTTGTGGAATTTGTTCTGATAAACACCCCACAGATGACTATCCCTACCTAGGATCTCTTAAGGCTAATCTTTACGAGCCATAGGAGGCCTCAAAACCTCACTGTTACATAAACTCTGGGAGGCCAAGATCATAGAGGCCTTTCCAACAACCCTACGATCATTCACAATATCAAAATTTCCAAGGGAAACAAACTTACCAAACATACACACAACCACCTCACCAACAGTCCTACAATCAACCACCATTTTAGTAGAACTATGGGCATCAACCCCCAATGAACCCATATGGACAACATCCTTATCCTGCATCGGAATGGACACCTACTGGGCAAAGTCAATGGAAATTTTTTTAACTAGTACCTTCCACATATGGACAGAATTTTCCTTCCATGGGTTGGAGTCCAAACCAACAACTTCCCGCTCTTATGCCTCCACCAATAGCTAATCAGCCATGAGCCCAAAATCCTACCCTTTTAGCACCAAGACCACCTATGCAGATACAACCAATCCCCAATCCCAATAATAGACAAACTCAACATGTATGCAACAATGAAATGGCCAATTATTTGGCATATTCTTTGGAAATAGCAGAGGCCAACGACCTGAATCTACGGTCTGGAAAAACTGTAACACAACCTTCAACCTTTAGCAATGTAGAACATACAAACCAATCTAATTCTCCTGAAGAAAATTAGCTTCCTGACGAGTGACCTAAAGAAAAGGAAAGGAATATAGGGGATCCCTTATCTCTTGCTCCTCCTTATCCCCAGATATTACCACCTAAGGATATACAAAAACCTGAAAACCCTATTTTAGAAGAGATAAAGAATCTTTGCGTCAAAACACTGCTCCTACATGCTATCAAAGAAATCCCAATTTTTAACCATTACATCAAAGAAACATGTATACGGAGACAAGGGAGAAATGGAAGGATCCTGCCATCATTAACGTAGTAGGACAATTAGCAGAATTAATTCTAGGGAAGTTAATAAATCCAAAATATGTTGATCTAGGGAGTCATGTAGTGGATGTGCACATTGGGGGTGATCTAATCCAGAACATTATGATTGACTTAGGTGTAGCAATAAATGTCTTGACCAAAGACACAATGTTAGGACTCAACATTCAACACCTTCTCAAACATACGCCTACTTTTCTACAATTAGTAGATGCTTATACAGTCTGCCCTGAAGGTATGTTAGAAGACATCATGGTTTCCATAGTCTCCTGGAAATTCCCTTCCGACTTCATTGTCCTACATACTAAAACTAGACTCAATGGATACCCACTTATCCTCAACAGACCTTGGCTCGCAACAACTGATTCCCATATTAGTTTTAGGAAAGGGGATATGATCATTGCAAATGGTTCATAGACAAATATATTATACCTATATGCCCCTGCCAAACCTCACTTAGATAGTAGCAAACCACTATGGGAGCTAGGAGAAGATGACTTTGATCAACCTATACATCCCATGCTGACCATAGACATTGCCTTAACACTTAAATCACCACAAGAAGATACAGTCTTTTCTAATTTCATGCAAAACATTTATAACAATACTATTTTGCTAGGGCGTCAGTCCACACTTCAATAATTAGAGATCATAGGAGTACATGAACCTATGTGGAAAAATATCCGCCTTATGCAAGAAACATAAACAACCACCAAAACAATATACATTGCTCTTGACAAAACATTGAAAATCGACAACCATTTATTACCACAACTAGAGGAAAAATTGATCCATCTTCTAACTAAATACCAAGCATCCTTTGCATGTATTTATCCCGACATGAAAGGGGTCAATCCCATTATTTTCCAACACCACATATACATCAAAGATGATTCAACTCCTATTAGACAGCCTCAGCGTAGAATGAACCCATCCCTAAGAGATATTGTCAAAATAGAATTGTAGAAACTCCTTGATGTGGGATTCATGTATCCTATCTCAGACAATTAGTGGGTATCACCATTGGTGATTGCCCCAAAGAAAGCAAGAAAATGGAGAGTCTGTATAGACTATCGAGAACTAAACAAGGCTACAAAGAAAGACCATTTCCCATTGCCATTCATTGATCAAGTACTGGATACCCTAGCAGAAAAGAAATATTCCTCCTTCTTAGATGGATTGAGTGGATATAATCAAATAAAAAACCATCCAATAGACCAAGAAAAGACTACATTCACTTGTCCATCAAGTACCTTTTTCCTATAGAGTCCTTCCTTTTGGACTTTGCAATGCTCCAGCTACCTCCCAGAGAGCAATTTTGAGTATTTTTTCTAACTTTATCCATGACCACATGGAAATATATATGGATGACTTCACCCCTTATGGGGATGAGTTTGAAGAGGCCCTCACTAACTTAGAAAATGTTCTTGAAAGATGCATTAAATGAACCTTTGTCTAAGTAATGAAAAATGTCAATTAATGATGGGTGAAGGAGTAGTTCTAGGCCACTATGTCTCTGCTAAAGGAATTACATTGGACCCTGCAAAAATACAAGTCATAATCCATCTACCTCCACCAAAAAAATAGAGAGACGTTAGGATTTTAATAGGCCAATCTAGTTACTATAGAATATTCATTCAAGTTGATAGTAAAATAGTTGCTCCTATGTTTTCATTACTAACAAAGAATGCAAAATTTTAGTGGGACAGTGACCATCAAAAAGCATTTGATCACATCAAAGAGAAAATTATGGAAGCTCCTATATTGCAAGGACCTGATTGGGAAATACATTTCCATATTCATTATGATGCATCCGACAGAGCAATCGGTGCAGTATTAGGCCAAGAGAAAAACAAAAATCCTTATGCAATCTACTGCATCAACAAAAAACCTTGTAGGAGCAGAGCTAAATTACATAGTCACAGAGAAAGAATTCTTGGTAGTAGTCTACTCAATTAGCAAGTTCAGACACTACATCACCGGGTATCAGGTATTTATCCACACTGACCATTCAACAATTAAGTATCTCATGAATAAATCAGATGTCAATTGTAGAGCAATTAGATGGCTTTTACTTTTACAAGAATTGGATATAACTATCTTAGATAAGCCCGCAAAACATAATGTGCTAGCAGATTTCTTGTCCAGACTAACTCACGCGACAGATAAAGAACTAGTAGATGATGCATTCCCTTATGAAGACCTTTTTTCCATTTCGGCACATACCCCATGGTTTGATGACATAGAAAACTATTTAGCCACTGGAATTTTTCCTCCCCATTTCACTTACAAGGAACAACGCAACAAAGTGAGGAAAAGTGTTACATTCTCATGGATTCAAGGATACCTTTTCAAGGAAGGACCATACCATATCCTAAGAAGATGCGCTCGAGAAGATGAAGTCTATGACATTCTTCATGCATGTCATGATGAACCATGCAGAGGGCACTATGCAAACAAGAGAACAACATGTAAGGTTCTACAAACAGGATATTACTGGCCAAAATTACACAAAGATGCAGCAGCTTATGTTTCCAGGTGTGATGACTACCAAAGAATGGGAAAACCAACGCAAAGAGATGGAATGCTTCTCCATTCACAGGTAACCATATAAGCTTTTGAGAAATGGGGGATGGAATTTATTGGACCTATAGATCCTTCTTCCAACATGAAACATCATATATTAGTCTGTACGGACTATTTAAAAAAATGGGTGGAAGTAAAAGCATTAAGGTTAGCAAATGAAGAATCAATGGCAAAATTTCTTACAGAAGAGGTCTTCACTGGATTCAGAGCACCTAGAGAACTAGTGATTGGCCGAGGTTCCAAATTCACATCAAATTTGATAGAAAGCATCCTAAAACTTAACAAGGTGAAGCACAGACAATTGGCATCCTACCATCTGCAGGCCAATGGCCTAGTAGAAGTGACCAACAGAGAGATAGAGAAGATATTGACAAAAACACTGCAAATTCAAAGAAGAGATTGGGGAAAATGACTTCATGAGGAAGCATGGGCATAAACCACTACTTGGGAAACCACCACAGGGTTAACACCTTATGAACTAGTTTATGGAAAAAGAATTAAGTTTCCCATTGAATTAAAGCTCAAAAATTTGAGAACAACAATAGCAGTTAACATGGACCTATCAACAACACATGAAGAGATATTTATTCAACTTAACCAACTAGATGAACTCAGACAACATGCCCTTCATCACACAGAGGTGATCCAACATCAAATAAAGCTATGGAATGACAAATTTATAAAAACCAAGGATTTCAAAGAAGGAGTCTGGGCCCTGCTATATGACTCAAGGTTCAAGGATTTTAAATGAAAGTTAAGAACTAGATGGTTAGGACCCTACTAGGTCGACATCATCTACAACAATGGTTCTATTAGAATATCAACAATAGATGAAGACCATGTACCAATGCTAGTAAATAGGCATAGTCTAAAACTCTATAAGAAGCCACTAACCGGGACATAATTTATTGAAGCATTGGACAAAGAAGACCTACATCTCATCATTGAGAAGCAATGCCCTCCCATGACTTAGATCATATTCAGAAATAAATAAATAAAGAGAAAATAAAAATAAAAAAAGAAGAGATTTTTTTTTTTAAAGGGAAAATTATCAGATGAAAACTTCTTTCGAGGCATCTAAGACAACTTTAAAAAATAAAAGAGAAAAAAAAAAAGTTTTTTTTTTTAACTTTTACTAATCCGCTACAAATTGTAGGTCATCTCATAACCAAAAGGCCCAAAATACACAACCTACAGGATTTCTACAACATGTAACACTTCTACAACAAGCAAATAATACAACAACCAACCCCAATGAAGAAAACAGTAAGTTAGATAAGAGGTTAGTCTACTCATCTAAACACCTAAACTTGAACTCTTATATGTTTTAACTAGCATATGTATCATTATTCATCGGCTTGATGAGGACATCAAGGAATAAGTTTGGGGGAGGAGGAAATATGGCAACGTTTTTTATTCACATAAGGAAATATGGCAACATTTTTTTTGCAGATGCCAAAAATCAAAACATGAAAATAATGACTGTTGCCACATGCCACATCAAAAAAGGTGATTGGTTTGGAAAATTTGGCAAGGATAACCAAGTCATGTGAAAAAGGGAATATGATGGCCACCGCATTCCACCACTCAAAAATCAGAGAGAAGGAAAGACAAATGGGACAAACAACATGATAGAAGGAATGAGTGGATAATGATGAAAGGGACATGTGTTTGGAAAATTTTAAAATAAGGCGACAAGTTATAATGATCGAGCTTATAACATGAGAGACATGTTCGAATAATCATTTCTACCACCATGATATTAAACCAACACTTGCATTACCCACATCAACATAACCCTAAAGGGAAGAGCACATCGCAGAAGGCTAACGTCAAAGCAACAGAACCGAAGCCAGTTAATTCAAGGACCCTCCATAGTACAAATTTTCCTAATACTCTTGTTTTATTCTGCTAGGGAATTGCTCTTTCAAACCCTGTTTTACAAGTATAAGGAAGGTTATCAGAATGAATGGGGGTTTTGTTAAGCGCGAACCAACAAACCATGCCAAATCATTCAGGAACCCAAAAGCCATGAAGTATTTCCAAGATGTAGGTTGGGACCAATAGTTTCAAAAATTAGAAGAATATCATGAAGGATTGACAGAAGAATTTTCCAAAAACATGAAGAGGATTGATGATGACAGCTGTAGAATAGAAGTAAGAGGGGTCTCCATTAAACTCAATGAGGAGATACTCAGTAGAGTCACTGGTCTTCCCAAGGGTATAAAGTGGGATAAGGATGATAGAGAACTTGCCCAGAAGGACACAAAGCAATTATTTTGTTTCACTGAAATATAAGAGGAAGTTAAAGGGAGCGTAAAGAGAGATTCGTTTCCGGAACCATGGGGGGGAGTAGGTCTAATCATTATGATGTGCATTACCTGTGATGGACGACATACCCTGGTGCATGCCTATCACTTCCACATTCTAAATATTTTAAGGAACCTCAGGTGGCAAAGGGAAGGTAAGAACATTAGCCTCCCTTTTATCTTATTCAAATCCCTCTTCTCCATGACCATTAAGTACCAGTAAGGGAAGCTTGACGCTCTGTCTCACCATGGGTTAGTCAAGTTAATAATCTGCGACACATTGACAAAATAATACACCCCCCTAATTTGGGAAACATTTTTAAAATCAGTAAAGCTGAGATATAGGTCTTCCACAGAAAGAAACATGTACATCTTGAGGAACATACCACTCCACAGACACAAAGATCATAGAAGCAGAAAATACCAGAAGCAAAAACGTCTCAGAAGAATTCCCAATCCATAGGTTACCAAGGGAAAAATGGTCACATTTCTCAAAAGACCAGAGCTAATCGCAGAAGAGTGATAATCAAGCAAGATGAAGAATAAGAGACTGGGGAGGATAAGGAAGAAGAAGCAATCACAGATACCCTCCTCCACGGAGAGAAGGAAGAAAATTCTTCCAAGAATATAACCCTATTAACCAATAATCAAGAAAATTCTAAAAAGAAGAGGAAACTAGAAGATCATAAAATTGTGCAAGAAGTTTTGAAGTGGAAAAATATTTCCCACACTGTAGAGGCTTTGAAGGCTTCCAATGCACAAGGGCATCCGGAGTATGAGATGCACCCCTTGGAGGAAAATCTCCAAGTTGTCAAGATGAAATATTCAAAAGAGAAGCAGCATGTAATTGAATAAAATATCACCCTCAAAATAGATTTACAGAGTTGTGAAGTTGAGCTGAAAGATGAAATAAGAGAGAAGGCTAAAGTAGAAGAGCGATGCAAGAAAAGCTTTAAAATCATGAAAGAGATCATACACTGTAGGCCATCTTTGAGGGTATACTCAGTCTTTCTAAAATAAATATGATTATGGTAACCAACTTAAGAGGTTACAGGCGAGACAATCAAAGCATTTAGATACTCACAAAGACTTTATAGCGACCATTCATGGAGTTGTGGAGTTAGGCAAGGACCAACACAGCGAGTTTTATTTACATAATTTCATCTTACTATACCCCTATAGGTGGTCGCCAAACCCTTACGTGGGGGATGTACAACTCATATCTCTAATGAAGATAGAAGAGCCACATAAATGCTCCACTATTTTGAAACTGAGAAAGAGACATAGTTCTCACCTCCCATCAGCCATTGATTCATGATGATGACATGGCACCGGTTCTAAGGGAGAAGAAAAGTTTTTCCATCACTCAATTCAAAGAATTAGTAGCAGAATAAAAAAAATAGAATCATGCAACTCAATACAAGAAGATGGAAGGATATCCCTCATGAACTAAGCTTGAAATATATTTTTCATATAACCCAGAAAAGGCACTCTTTCGATCCTCTTTATATGTCTCCACATTGGAAAAATTAGGATTGCAATGTATTGAATTGAGATTTAATCCACCATTACTTTTATCCATTGATAATCAAGATTGGAAAAAGGAAGAGGAGGCAGCAAAATGGGAGCAGATTAGGGAAAATAGAGGATTCCATCAGACAGGGGCTATGACCAGTTTCTATGCCTGCATGATCATACCAACAAATAAGCTCAAACACACAAAAGACCCAGAATCACAGTTGATTGCACAGGGATGTGTAATAGGGTAGTTGGGGGGAGATGATGACTCCCAACATCAAGCTTAGACTAACACATTTTTGTCATCTGAAGACATCAAGCTAGTTTTGTTCAAAGAACATATGATCACAGCGGTTCACTCTTAGTTCCAACCTTTGGTGAAGTTCCAGTTTTGCAGTAGTTTGTTGTGTCCCAATGCGCATATCAAGCAAAGAATAAGGTAAAACTACAATTGCTTAGATGCCGGGGTACCAGTGTTCGATGAACTCCAACACTACATCAAATTGAGGCCTATTCCCTGAAGAGTGAATACTGAGTGTGGCTCAACAAAATGCCACTAATCATGTTGTTTTGCAAGACCATTCGCCAATTCATTGTACACTTCACTCAACCATGGCGCATCCACTAAAAGAGGAACTAGTAGTTTGTTCATTTCATTGATTAGGCAAATAGATATTTAAGTTATACATCCTGAATTGAAAGGTAACACCCATTTTTTATAATGACATTATTATTCTCTGTAATCGCATTTTATTGAGACAAAGGCATAGACCATTTATTGTAACAGTTCTTCATATTTTTAATGAAAATTACTTTGATCCACTTATCTACTTGAGTTTCTCACCATTCTTATCTTCCCTTGGATCAGGTGTTGGTTGTGGAGCCAGATCTTCCAGTCTCATAGATGATATTGTATCAGCCGTGTTTGTACCCCAGTTCTATATGATATGTAGGTGGACTGTACACTCATCCCAGCTAGGGTTGTTGATGTACTAGGTTTTATGCATTGTAAAGATCTTTGAGATCTGGAGAGAGACTGTAAAACAGAGAAGAGGAAGTGCAGCGGTTGTGCTGCAGGTTGTATCCCTTCATCTTGCTGGACGGTAATAATAATAAGGACTGGCAAATTCAGTGTGGACGTAGCCCAAGTTGGGTGAACCACGATATATCTGTGTCTCTCTTGTAATGTGTATGTGTGATTATATTTGCATTTCTGTTTATTGTTATTGCTCTGCGATCCTGTTTTTCTAACATCAGGGCCCATCCAAGGCAAAGTGTAGGGACTCATTTGTTAAGTTAGTTTTATGCATTTACATACATTTCGGTAGAACGGAGTATTATTTAGACATTGTAGTTTTTATGCATATTGTAGTAGTTCTGAGTTATTAGAGTAAAACGCATTTCCAGATAGCTTATGAAGAATTTAGTCAATATTTATTTCATGCATTTGCACATATGAGATTATTTCCTTCCACATAAGATCTTGTTTTATGTATTGGTAATAACCATAATCCTCTGCTTGTTATGAACACTTATATGAAGCATTAAAAGCGACTGAACACCCGACTTTTGCAACCTGAAGGTAGAGTGTTAAAAAGGATTTCACTAATGGTTATAAACTAGGTGATAAATCTTAAAATGGTTATCTCTGATGATTCTAGTTTTAGAATAAAGTGCCAATCCAGGAAGTTAGATCTCATGCCCTCGCAACCCTTAGTTAAAAAACCAATTCCCTTTTTATTGTTTTGATAAAAGATTAGTTTGACACACGACCAACCATAGTTCGTTCTCTTGTAGTTGCATATATTGTGCAGGTCCCCCATAAGTTTGTTTGGATCTTTAGGTTGATGATTAAAGTAGTGGTTTAGATGCAACACTCTTGTTGTTGTCTTACTCCAATAAGATACAGTATTACCATTGATTAATTAAGCTCATCATCAATCTCCTTGGATTTGACATCATGTCTACCCTCAACCAAGCATGGTAACAATTGTGTTTTTGTAGTTGTTAATTCATTCTCTAAGATGGAATTTTATCACCTTACAATAGGAGTATCACAACAAAAGCCACTATTAAGCTCTCTTTTGAGCATGTTTGGGTTCATTTTGGATTACTAGAGGCCATTGTTTCTGATATGGACAACAAGATCCTAAGTAGATTTGTGTTCAACCTTTGGTCTATGGTGGGAACCAAATTGACCAAATCAATTTTCCTTCCATCCCCAAACTAATGGATATATAGAGGTATTAAACATTATTACTATACATGTCCCAAGAATGTACAAATCCAAGCTTTCATGTATATGGGATAAAAGTCTTCATTATTTTCAGCATAACCACAACATAGCTCTTCACAACTCTATTATCCATATCCCTTTTTAGGTGTGCCTAAGGTTTCAACCATTGGCCCCAGCTGATGTAGATTTTGTTATTACATTAGCATAGGAAGAGTCCTACCACACTCGACACAACAAAAAGATGTGTTTAATGGATCCAACTCATCCAACAATAAGTTCATGATATTCTACAAAATCAAATGACATGTACAAGCAACAACACGATCAACATCAAGTTCCACACAAGTTTTAGGTTGTTTGGATCCTCCCTAGGGATGTGATAGGACCCTATGGGCCCATTAGAGATAAGAATAGGATACGTATGGTGTTCATTTAACACAATGTAGACTAGGACCATAATGTTATTTATTATTAAGTAAGGCCACATTAGGTAGTTAGCATTTAATAAATATAATGTGGCCTCATTAAAGAAGACCCACTAGGTAGTTATCATTTGGTAGGTAAATAACAATGTAGTTCTTATTGAGTTCCAAAGAACACCCAAAAATTAGCTTTCAATAGTCCAAAGAACACCCAAACATTAGTTTTTAATGGTCCAGAACACCCAAAACAAAGTTTGCATGCAACAGTTGGCCATTGAAGTTGATGTATATCAACTAAGCTATGGAGAACCAACATTCCTTTCACCACCTCAACGTCTCAAGTTTTTTGGAATTTAAAGTTTTTGACACTATAATAAAAATGTATTTTCAACATTTTGTTAAGAATTTTTATAAATTAACAAAACTATCACATCTCTTCTCAAATACAAACTACAACTATTCTAGATTTTATGTATACAACAATACTTATCCCAATAATTAATTAACAAAATTTAGTTTTCATTAATACTTTACTTTTCATACAATCTTTTATTTTTATATTTCATTTTATGCTCAATTCAATCTAAATGGATTAATTACATATCCACGTAATTTCTATTTCACTCTCCCTCTTGTCTCACAATGCTCTTTATATATGTAACACCTAACTTATATTATATATATACACATGTAGCATTTAATAAAATCTCAAACATAAACATACAAAGTTTAAGACTTACACAAAAATATGTAACTATGAATATGTAGTGGTTACATCCAAATACCAAATACACAACAAAGGTGTTATAAACAATATGACAGTGAGCATTGTGTGCCAAGGAACAATGTTTCTCCAACATATCTAAATTTTATATATAATGCTTTATTCAAGTTTTAGAAATTATTAAAATTTACTTAAAAAATTAATTAGAATAACTAATGTTTTTTTAATGTATTTTAATTTTAAAAATTTATTTAGTAATTATTAATTATTAATATAAAAGTGAAACTAGAGTAAAAGTGTGTTTAATGGGCACTTAAATATCATACCATTTGTAATTTTACTATCACATATGTTATTTAATTAATATTAAAAAAATACAATACTTATTTGGGGTGGATGAAGAAGGTACTCTTCCTAGAGCTTAAATTACATGAAGATGAGACAAGTGTATTATCAAAATTTATTTTATAGGCATCGTTCCAAATTTGAAATAAACTAACATAGATCCATCTTAACTCTGGCTTCCTCAAGTTCAGGACTAGAATCAATATATTTAAACAATACTATTAAATCATATTGCATTTTCCAATGCACATTATTCAAATTAGAGATATGTTAGATCATAACACATTCCTATGATATGATAGAAAATGTAATATCACTAAAATCAATGCATCTTAGCAATACTATTAGATAATATTGCATTTCCCAATGAATAAATTCAGAATTAGCTAGATATTAGATCATAAGGAAAATCTCCATGTAAAGACATAGATTAATAGTTCATAAATACCCCTCAGTGTAAACAATGCATATATATTTCATTTACATAATTGTACCTAGCAATTTATCCAATTATATATTAATATGCATTTATTACAAAACTAATATCTAACTCATTGTTCTATTATTAATTTAAAAGTATGTAACCTAAAATATATTTTTGGTAGTTGCATTTATTAATTGATTATGAAGTCAAATAGTTATTTACCCAAAACTAATATCTAACTCATTGTTCTATTATTAACATAAAAGTACATAATCCATTATAATTTATACTATAATTGTCCACGCACCAACTCTTCCAATTTGGAATCATATTGTAAATGTTGTAAATGCTAACACATTAATCCTTCAAATACGCAAAAATTGCATTAATTAACTAATTATGAAGTAAAATAGTTATTTACCCCCAATTTAATTGTCCAAGTGTCAACTATTTCATTTCATAAAGTATAACACATAAATCCTACAAATAGAAAAAAGTTGCATTAATTAATTAATTATTAAGTAAAATACTTGCAATTTGCCCAATTATTATCAATTAGCAATTATCACAAAAATAATATCTAACTTATCACAATCATCGATGTTCCAATTATTCCAATTTGGAATCCTAAAGATAATACACAAATCCTACAAATAGGCAAAATTTGCATTCATTCATTGATTATGAAGTAAAATATTTTTTTTACCCAAATTTAATCCCAGCTATTTCATGTTGTAATGTATAACACATAAATCCTACAAGTAGGCAAAAATTGCATTAATTAATTATGAAGTAAAACACTTGCAATTTACCCAATTATTAATTAATTTGCAATTATCACAAAACTAATGTCTAACTTATTGTTCTATTATTAACTTAACAATACATAAATCAAGGCAAGACTAACTAATACACAAAGATTTAGTTGTCTTGTAATTATTTATGAAAATATTTATTTAAAATGTTACGATAAATTAATGGAAATTGAAATTGAAATTCGATATATATTTATATTAATGTCTTTTACAACCTAGCCAATTTAAATTTGGAGCCAACATGTGCTTCATTTTATAATTTTTTTTATATATTTAGTCATTGGAGCTGACATAGCCGACATATGTCACGTGAGCATGACACACGTGACACATCTCATCCACTTTAAGCTATAGAAAGCACCTCTAGACGCAACAATTATATATATTAGTTTACATGTTATAACTGGTAGCTGAGACACAGATAGTGTGTAGTTCGTGGCACTTAACTTATGGTGGCGTTCACCGGCATATATATATATATATATATATATATATATATATATTAGAGAGAGAGAGAGGGGAATTTCATGGTATTTGATGACATTATTTAGAATGTATTTTGTGGTGGGACTAAAACTATGAGATTCTTTAAGGAATTTTTCATTGTTCTGGTGCCGAAGAGGAAGTGTATACTATAGGATCTGGGTATAGTGGAAGGAATTCCTTGTGGTTACTTTGATGGTGCATCAATTGATGAGATGTGTGGTGGAGGCGTGGTTTTAAAATTTTATGAAGATCATTATTTTCTACTTTGGATTAGTTGTGGAACGGAAACTAACTCCAGAGCTAAGTTATTATCTCTTTGGGGTCTTTTTAAGGTTTGTTGTTATGAGAGGATATCTATTCCTACAAGTTTTTGGAGACTCAAGGGTCATTGTGGATTGGGCTACAGGTGATTCCTCTTTGCAGGTTTCTCTTTTGGATCAGTGGGAATTTTGAACCAAACAACTCTTGGATATGTTCAACATGATCTCTTTCAAACACATCTTCAGTGAACTAAACTCTTTGGATGGAAGCTTATCCAAAAAGGTTGTTGGGATAACTGAAGGATTCTTATTTTTTGAAGAGTTTAAGGATTTTTTTGTAATCTTTTTAAGATCTTTATCTATATACTAGGAAAGTATGTTTCTTTTGTTGGTGATTAGATCTAAAACTGTTTTTTACTAAGAGTTGCAAGGCTTGTAATTTTGCAAGTTACTTATGTAACAAAATCTCAGATATTCAGATAGAACTATAATCATTTTGGTAGGTTCAGTGTCGATGTTTTAGAACAAAAAGAGATGGAACTATTTGATATGTAAAGACTATTATGACTTTGATTCCTACTTTGAATACCAAGGTATAGGTTTTTTCCTTTAAAAAAAATTAATGGCACTTAACTTGTGGCCTATCCACGGTTCACTGACCACAAGTTAAGTGGTTGTGCTAGTTTTAAATTTTTAAAATTAAAAGATCAATCTTACTATATCGAGGCTTCTGGATATTCACTGTGTTGTAATTTTAGATCCACGTTTCAAAATATATGAGGAGATGGAATATTAGGTGTTGAGGATAAAAACCCAAAATAAAGAAGTGTATACCCATAAGATTAGGAAAATTTATAATTAAAAATTTAGTTAAGGCTAATAAAAAACGAATAAAAGGGGTAATAATAATAAATAAATTCCACTAAAGAGAGGTAAAAATAAGAATTAAATTTGAATTGATTAGAATAATAATAAGGATATCTTTTAATAAAATTGATTAAAATAATAATAAGGATATATTTTAATCAAATTGATTAAAATAATAATAAATAAAAAGGTTATTAGGGTTTCTCCTCCATAAACATTAATAATTTATCCCAAGAGATAAAGAATCATTGAATTTCGTTGGGGACTGGGAAGATGTACAAATAATTGTACGGAAGCTCTCACAGTGTTTCAAGGAATGACCCTATCAAAGCAACAAGGAATCACTCAAATTTGGGTCTTTGGGGACTCATTAAACATCACTCGCTCGGTTCGAAGTGGATTGGAGGTCAAGGATATCTTCCTTCATCGAATTTTGAGAAGAATTAATCTTGTAATACCTTATTTTCACAACTCTAAATTCTTTCATGTGTTAAGGGGTGTCAATAAGCCGGCTGACCTTATAAATAATTAGACGGTTAACTTATCGGAGGAGGTCTTATCACTAAATAGTGGCAAACTCATTACTCATCACATTTCATGACGAAAACCAAATGTAAGCAGGCTAGGGAAGATCATAGCAGAGGGAAGCGGCAGGTGTCAAAGTGTGTGCCACTTCCTTGGCATTATGAGGGAAATTGGATATTAAATGGTCAGTTCCTTTGGTTCAGAGAACTTGCAAATGAAACCAAGGAATGTAGGTACGGACCCAGAGAAAAATCTCACATGAATCAGATCGATATGACGTCAATTGAATCCAAAACCATTGTGCAATCATTCTCTAGTGTGGTAATCACATGGGATAAAAGGGATAATCATGTGAAGTTGTGGACAATAATGTTATAATCCTTGCCGGGCTCACTTGATGGCATTCTACACAAACTGTAGAAGCGTGAAGGATCCTATAAGTGAAGGACTCAGGAATTTAGAGGCTTGGATTGTCTGTGAGGTGAATTGGGTCAAGGAGAGTAATTTGATTGCTATGTCGGACAACGTAGGCAACGTAGACTGTTGTCCAATTCATGGATTTCAAAGGCTCTCAGGGGAAATTAACTCTTTGAAGCATGAGGTGTCGAATTTGAAGAATTGACTGTGTATTACTGAGCATCACTATGACATGATAATTCACCAACTAGAGAGCAAGGTGGAAAGAGAAAGGAGGACTCATCAAGATTTGGAGTGACACTCATCCAACCAACAAGAGACGTAGGAAAAGAAGTTGTAGGAAGTTTCCTTAGGAAGTTTTTATGTATTACAAAGTTAAGCAGATGTTAGGAGTTTTTATTAGAATCTATAGTACTCAGCTTTTGTTAAGTTCTACTCTCTCCCAGTGGATTCATGGGGGGATTTTGAATTATGTAATATTTGGGTAGACAACAACTGCAAGTTTTGGTTGTTAGTATCAGAAGAAACTGAAACTACTGATGTAATTTTTCTCTCTGGCTATGCCACCCTTTTAATATAAAACTTCTAATCGTTCCTATGAAAAAAATACTAAGCTCAATAATAAAAATTTAAATAAGAATAAGCATCCTTCTCCTTTACCTTGTAATTTATTCAATCATCCCCCTCATTCCTCTCTGCCCTCTCCAAGCTCTTCTTCACCTTCTACGGTTGTCAATATTTCTTCTCTAGTTCTTCATTTCCATTCCTCTAATATCTTACAAAAATTCTTCAATCTTTCCATTGTCCCTAATCGAATTCCTTTTGAAGAGATCCTTTGCTCCATTGAGTCCATTACTAACCACCCTCCTCCTCATGAAGCCACAGAACTTTGCCAAAGCTGCTCTAGAATTCTCAAATACGTGAGACTCCCCAAGCCCAATCTTTTTAAGGATGAATTTATGGCTCTTTGTCATCTTAATTCCAACGAGAATATTGTCATCGTCAAAACCGACAAATTAAATGCTACCATTATTATGAACTTTGTTGATTATGACGCTAAAATGCTTGATCTCTTATGTTCTTCCTCTTACAATCCCCTCTCCAAAATCCCATCATCAAAATTACCAATTTGGTGACCAATACCATTAAATATTCTTCCTTAGACCCTTCCATTAAAAAGCGAATTCTCCCTCACAATCCCCAACCCCCCAAAATCTATGGTTTTCCTAAAATTCATAAAAAGGACATCCCTCTTAGTCCCATTGTCAGTGCCATATGAAGCCCTACCAATGATTTATCCATATTCTTAGCTGACGAAATTCCCCCCTTTGTTGGTCAAAACTGTTGTTTCATCAAAGATTCTTCTAATTTTATTCATAAAATTCAAAACATTCACCTTGATCATGAAGACCTTATGGTTAGTTTCGACATCGTCTCTCTCTTCACCAAAATTCTCAGTCCTCGATCCCTTGACATCATCTCTAATCTTATCGATGAATAAACCCTTAATATGATTTGAATCTACCTCACCTCCACCTTATTTTTCTTTAAAGACATGTTCTATGAATAAACTAAAGGCACAACCATGGGATCGTGTTTATCACCCGTTGTTTCCAACATTTTCATGGAACAATTTGAAACCCTAGCTCTGAATAGCTTCTCCTCGGAAGTAAAATGTTGGTTTCATTTTGTTGATGACACATTTGTTATATGGCCCCATGGGCTTGCTTCCCTTAATAAATTTCATTCTCATATGAATAATATTTCCCTTCACATTCAATTTACCATAGAAATCCAACAAGATAACTCTCTCCCTTTCTTAGATTTTCTTGTCACCTGCCAATTGAACGGTTCCCTTTCTCATCAAGTCTTCCAAAAAAATACCCATACCGACAGATACCTTCATGATCACTCCCACCACTACGCGAATAAAAAATCAATTGTCCTTAAAACCCTAATTACTAGCGCTATCTACATTTCTGACCCCTAATACTTTAATGAAGAAAGATCTCATCTCACTGAGGCCTTCCTTTCTAATGGTTACTCCTTAACCAAATTAATAAAGCTTTCCGCTCCATCCCAAATCCAAACCCGAACCCAAACCTCCCCAACCTAACCCCTCCTTTCATGCTTTAATCTCTCTTCCTTTCATCCAAGGCATTACTGATCACATATCTAAACTTCGAATTAATAAAAATATCAAAACTATCTTCAATCCTCACAAAACTATCAAGCATTTATTTTGTAGTGTTAATGGTAAATCCAGCCCCCTTCTCTCCCAAGGGGTCTATCAAATTATGTGTTCTTGTGGCAAATCCTACATTGGACACATTGGCAGTTCCATTCAAGCCTGCCTCAAAGATCACAATCATCTCTCTAAATATGTCATTGCAAAGCACTCTTTTAATTCTAAACACCTTATTAGCTTTGATCAAACCAAAATCCTCACTCATGCCTCTCATTACACCTCCCGCCTTATAAAAGAAGCCCTTGAAATAGAAAAGGATCCCAACAATTTTAATCTTGAGGATGGTTACAATCTATGTCAATCATGGAAACCTTTAATCCATCATCTAAACCACTTTGTTACTTGATCCTATGTCATCTTTCCCTTCTCCCTCCCTCCTACTCATATCCTCTTTTCCTTTCTTACTCTCTAATCACCCCCCTTCCTTCTAACTCTTCTTTCTATGCATTTTAACAAATTTGCTCTCTAGTTACTCCTTGGTTATCATATTTATTTCATTGTCCCTCTTCCTCTTTTTTCTTTAGATCACCTCTCTTCAACTTAATATTAACTTAATTTTCATCACTTTATTCGTTCTCATTATTTTCTTTTACAACTCGGTTAAAGTTCCAATTTATTCGTTCCCTCCCCCTTTTTAGTATTAAATGCCCCTATAAGATTCAATTGATTTGTACCCCTTTTTAGTATTAAACATTCCCTCCTATTCATACTTTCAACCCTCATATTGTTAAGTTTTATTTTTAAGCTTTAATTCTTCCAATAAAGTCTTTGTTTTATTAATATAAATCTTTCCTTTATTGGCTTTATCCTTACAAAATTTTAACATTTTTATCCTTAATATAATATTCTAATTGAGTTGTTTATGAATTTAAACCCTAATTAATTTGATTTAATATTAATTTATTAACTTCCTATATATTTTTTATCTTACCATTTTCATTACAATTGGTTAAACTCTATTTAGTTTTTACCTCTCTTTACAATTACCTTTTTTTAGTTCTAATTCCCTCCTTTTCTTTAATCGTACCTTCCCCTCTCAAACTTTATAACAAACATCAATTTGTATAATTTCAAAAGCCTCTCCATTGTTTTAATCCTGAGTAACTATAATCTTTTTATTTATTATTTTAATCAATTTGATTAAAATATATCATTATTATTCTTCTAACTAATTTTAATTGCATCAAGAGTAACAAGGTGCTTACAACAATGCTTACAACCCACTATGGAGGATATGAAATTAATGTCAGCTCATAAAAAACTAGCATAAATCCATCTTAAATGCAAATCTATTAAGAACAAAGAGAAATCCAATTTATACATCAAGAAAAAATTTACACCTCAAGAAATTAGATCCCTCTCAGTGAAGGTTTAAGATAAATATATGCTTGTTTAATTCTTATTTTTACCCCTATATAGTAAAATTTATTTCTTATTGTTTAATTCATAATTTCTTTTGATAACCAGAAATCTAGAGATACTACAACTCTGGTTCTACAAAAGAGCCAACCTCTTTGGCGTGCAAGAATACACAGCTGTTAGGTGAATGCAAATATTAGACCCAAGAAAGGGCTATTGGAACGCTTCAACAATGACATTGGGGTGATACAGGGGTGCCTGCTTGATGTAGGAGCATATTGGAACGCTTCAACAATGACATTGGGGTGATACAGGGGTGCCTGCTTGATGTAGGAGCATCTTTGGTTTGCGAGGATCCACATCATTCATTTTCCGTTATTAAAATTATGTTTGCATCCTCAATGGCAGGTTCATTTTCATTTCTGCATCTATTGACTTTAGCAGCATACAGGTGGTGGTGTTTTATTCATCATGGAGTATACAATACAGACCTACTCCAAAATTTCATTAGCATGATCCTCAAAGTACCTGGCTAGAGTCACCCTTAAAGAATCGAGTGTTCTTTGGAGTTGAACCAATGCACATATCGAGGCAATCCCTCAAGGGTCCCAACTACATAATGGTATACTCTTGAGGAACAAAGGTTCCAAGTCCTAGCAAGGGTAATCCTTACCAGGAATCCATTGCATTGCAATATATATTGAAGCACCAAGGTATTTGTGAGTTGACCCAGACTCGCATGTGGGGCATTTACAGTGGAGTCTCGATTGCACTAACGACAAGACTTACAACCTAACCATTACAACCAATAAGAAATAGACACATGCTATAATGAAAGGACAACCAACATAACAAGAAGTTAACATTCGGCCTTCAAACACATCAATATATTATTCAATAGGGACTTCGAAGAGAAGGAAGTCTAAAGGACAATGCATATGATCCCACACCAGCATTTGTACAGTTCAATTGTTTAAAATTATTCCATGATGTATAACTTAATGGAGTGGCCTACCACAAGAGGAGGCCCAGATTGTGAAGAAAAGAACAGATTGCTTGTGTATGTGCGTACAGTGGGACATAAAAAGTTGTAAAGTTTCTAGAGAGACATAGACCTCTCTCTTCATAAATTGTACACTGGATCAGATTTGGCCCTTTGAATCAGTAAGATCAAAAATTCCTGCAAACTTCTATGAATGTATAGCTTATGTTGTGTATGTGCCTGTAACGTCTCCATCCCTCAATCTGACCAGCAAAGGGGACATTAACTAAATTTAGGATTCCAAATTTCTCCCATAACCATAATTATGAATTCATAATAATAATAAAATGTGTGCAAACACATAATAAACATACACAGTGGAAATAAAATATCTATACACATCTATCATGCATATGCAAGCTTAAACATTGCATGCATCAAATAAACATTGTAGATTCAAATACAAAAGAATACTTATATTTAAACAAAGAAGATTCAAGCAACTCGTTGTGTAAGAACAATTTTCCACCCATTCGTAGACACTCTGTGCAATATATACTATTTCTGCTAAGAGGCCACCCCCAAGATGGGCTATGAGGCCACCATAGCAAAGGAAACACCTACAGGCTTCTCTCTCTCAACCCACAACTCGTTCTGCTCTCTATGCTTAGCCAAAATCTCATCCAGATCTCTACAGGTATCTCACTAAGCCATCACAGCCATGGTACTCCTTCCAACTTCCCCACACAACACAAGAAATACATTTCTCTTCACTAATCCACAGTTCTCTTAGGAAATCCAACCCTTATAGTGCTTACCAATGTGTGTAGTAAGAGTCCAACCTGCTATATGATATTGGAGAACCTCCTGCAACATTAATTCATGGTTTCTCAAGCATCCAAAAGTAGCATAACTCAATGGGTAAAGGTTCCTAGCTTGCCCAACCTTTATGCTCACCTACAACCATCTATTTTCCCTTCAAATTCACAACTTTGTATCTAAATTCGAATTTGTGGGTTAAAACACAGTCTAGTATGGTCATGAACATCAATAGGAAAACTCTATGTAGTGTAGAAGTTTGCATGAGAGAATTATAGAATGAGTGTTGACTCTAAGTGATATGAGATGATGGTGAAAAGACAACTAACATAGCTTTTGACCATAGAGTAAAAGGAATCCTAACAACTGACATAATTGTCACAACCCCCATGCTTAAATATCTGCATGAAGTGACTTTTCCCACCAACCTCACACATTCATTCAATGATTGGGTTTAATGGTCAAGATGAAGTAATTGGCTCATCTAAAGCACATGGCATAATTTTGGATAAGTTCTAAGGTTGACATTTGGAAACAAAGGATTTAGTTTTCCATAGGTCCCATTTCCTCTTCCCCTCTGATGGGATCATAGCCCCTTTAGTGCTATTTACACAACCATCTTAGACCATTTTATTACTTTCCAACATAATATTTACATATATTTTGAATTGGCATGATAAGCCAACCATACGGTCCAAATAAAAATATATACATCATACATGCTTAGCCATTCACTAGTTGGGCCTTGGCCTTGACTTCTGAACTAGGAATTCATACTAGAATATTTACATCATTTTAATTAAATACATTCTAAGTCAAAACTGGGGATATTACAATCCCCTCCCCCTTGGAATAACATCGTCCTTAATGTTTGCCAAAAATCAGAACAAAACTGGGTATGCCTTTTTCATGGCATCTTCCAACTTCCACATAGCCTCATCGAGACCAAAGTGCTTCCATTGCACCTTTACCTTTCTAATGACTCAGTTCTAGAGCAATGTTACCATCCTGTCTAGGATGCATAGTGGCTCAGTTTGGAACTCTCCCTTGGGTTCCAACTAAATCACATCCCAATCAATCACATGGTTAGGATCATGTACATATTTCTTAAGCAAAGAAACATAAAAAAAATTATGAGCTCTAGTGTCAGCAGGAAATGCAATTCTATATGCAATTGGCTCTATCATTTCAAGCACTTCAAATGGCCCACAATATCTCTGATACAAATTGGCACAACTTCCAAGCTTCAAGTAACTCTTACTTGGTCTCACTCTAAGGTAAACATGATCCCCAACACTAAATTCTCTATGCACTCTATTCTTATCTACATAATTTTTCTACCTGTCTTGGGTTACCTTTAAATTTTGCCTAATTTTTGCAACCTCTTGTTCCATTTCCTTAAGCAATTATGGGCCAAGTACAATTATGTTTACTAGATTATCTCATGTCACTGGTGTCCTGCACTTTCTGCCATACAAAGACTCAAATGGACTCATGTCCAACGAAGCTTGTTTCCCATTGTTTATGCAAACTACACCAAGTGTAGATAATCTTTCCAATTGGATGGTTTGTCCGTCACATACATGCAAAACATGTCTTCAAGAATCTTATTTACTCGTTGTGTTGGTCCATCTATTTTTGGATGGTAGGTAGTGCTAAAGTTCAGTAGTGTGCCCACTTTTGCAAAAAGAATTTTCTAGAAATTTGAAGTAAATTTGGTATCCCTGTATGAACTTTTATTGCCTTGGGAAATCCATGCAATCTGAAAATTTCCTTCATGAAAATATTTGCAATGGAATATGTTTTATACGTGGATTTAATTGGTACAAAATGTGCTCCCTCAAACAATTTATTGACCACAACCATGATGGAATCATGTTGCCTCACAGTCATTGGCAATCCTGTAATAAAATGATACCCTTCAACCCTCTTTTCAAAATTCTTCTACTGTAATTTGTCTTTTATTTGCACATACATTGCATCTTCAACAAGATAATTAACAATACGCTGCCTTAAATATGTTTGGAAAATACTGATGGATGTCACATGCATTTCATGCATCTTTCTTTTGAGTGCATCACCCACTTTATTTTCTTTTCCTTTTATGTGTTTGATTTCAAAATAAAATTCACATAAAAATTCCATCCATCTAGCTTGCCTTGCATTTAATGTTGGATGCTCAAAATAATATTTCAGACCATAGCGGTCTGCCCTTAGCTCAATTTTTTTGCCCATTAAATAATTCCTCCACATTTTTAAAGTGTGCACTACGGGTGCAAGTTCGAGATCATGGGTAGCATATTTCTTTTAATGCTCTTTTTTTTTAGACTCATAACACACCACATGATTGTCTTGCATAAGAACTCCTCCAAGTTCTTGTTTACATGCATTTGTACACACCACAAAGTCTTTTTCTAGGTCTACAATTTTCAGAATTGGAGCACTTGTGAGAAGCTTCTTCAACTGCTGGAAGCTTTCTTCACATTTCTGCATCCACTCAAATTTTATTCCCTTCTTTTGCAAAGAAGTGACTGGGCGTGCAACCTTGGATAAACCTTCAATGAACCTTCTATAATAACCAGCAAGACCCATACAAGATCTCATATATGTCACATTCTTTGGAGTTGGCCAATTCATAATGACTTCAATCTTTTCTAGATCCACTGATATTCCTTCCTCTGAAATAATGTGACCCAAATAATGAATTTTACTTTTATAAAAATCACATTTGCTTAACTTTGCATACAACTTATGCTCCCTTAGCAATTGCAAAGTCATTCTCAAATGTTCTTCATGGCATCTTCATTATTAGAATAAATAAGAATGTTATCTAAAAAAGTCCAAATACCTATTGAAAATGCTATTCATGAGACACATGAAGGTAGATGGTGCATTAGTGAGACCAAATGGCACCATTACAAATTCATATTGTCCATACCTTGTTCTAAAGGATGTCTTGTGAATATCTCCTTCCTTGATTCTTACCTAATGGTATCCAAACCTCGAGTCAATTTTTGAAAATATATTTTCCCTTCTCATTTGATAAAAAAAAAATATCAATTCGAGGCAAAGGGTACCTGTTTTTCACTGTCACTTTGTTAAACTATATGTAATCAATACATAGCCCGAGTGTTCCATCTTTCTTCTTCATAAACAATACAGGTAATCCCCATGGAGGCACACTTGGTATTATGTACTTCTTTTCCAATAATTTTGGTGTACTCACTCTGTAAGGTGTCTTAGACACTGGTGCGACTTCTGGCACAGGATCAATTGTGAAATCAATGTACCTCTTTGGAGGAAGTCATGGAACTTCATCATGAAACAAATCCTTGAATTATTGTAGCACATGATAGTCCTCCAACCTAGGAATTTCACTTTGTGTTTTATTTAAAACATGGGTTGCATACAATTAACAACCTTTTCTACATAACTTCTTCCGCTGCATGGCGAAATCCTCCTAACAGAAACTACCTTTGGAATGTATTTTACAACCCTTGGGTTTCCTTCCTGATCAATGCACTCAAAAGTCCTATTGTAGCATTCAAGTTTAATTCTATGTACTTTGAACCAATCCATTCCAATGAGAATATCATAGGAACCAAGTGGAAAAATATTCAAATTTGCACAAGTGAACAGTCCATCCATTTCTTCACCATTTCACTAACTTTTCTCTTGGTTCTTGTGGCTAATTGGACCAACCATGATTTATAAGCTTAGTTTTCTTAAAAGCACAAATATCAACAATTTTAAGACCGATATAACTGTGAGTAGATCCAGGGTCAATTAAAATAAAAATAGATTGCTTATCAATCTTACCTTCAACCTCAATCACAATCGATTGATGGTATGCTTGGTGGTCCTCTAGTGCAGCATAAATTGTAAGGATAGTCCTAGCCACTTGACCCATAGTTCCAGCTTTTTGAATGTTGTGAACTTGCTTTGCACTTCCATTTTGATGTGGACGGTTTCTAAGAATATGGTGCTCTCCACATCCCCAACATTGAAGTGGATCTCTTGGCTGAGTCTATCTTGTCTCCCATCATCCTAACTAGATTTGACACACTCTATGGTGGCTGCCTTGGCTGATTTTTAAAGTGATGAGGATTGAACCCCTTCCTTCTTTGGTCAAACTTCTCATTTTTATTGTCCTTCCATGCCTTATGGAAATATGGCTTGCTTTTGTTTTTATCATAATAATACTTGGTCTTTCTTATGGTCTCCTCTAGAGTTTGAGGTTCATCAAACTCAATTATGTTTTTGTAGGATTGAGGCAAGCCACTTAGAAAACGTTGAATTTTCACTTTGTCATTCTTGATATATCTCAGCAGTTCCAAGATTTTATTTGCATATTACTCCATAGTCATTTGGCCCAATTTCAGCTCATGGAATTATTTAATTTTTCTATCATAGTACCTGTTAGTACTACTATTTTCAAAGCTTCTGAAAAGCAACTTCCATATCTTTAAGGTGGGTAAATCTCAAAGGGTTAAGCCCCAAGGAGCTAAAGGAGAAAGCTTCAAGCAAGCATGGGATTCATATGATCAATGGTGGGTAAGCAAAGTCTTAATATAGAGTGTTAATCGTGAACAATAGAGATCCCTTAGATCTGATAAGATCTATGGTCGAGAGGTCACACACACCTATAAGGTGCAAAGGATATAACCTTAATGAAAGACGAGCTAATAAAGCGGAAGGGGAAGTCGATCGACGACGGTGATGAATCGCATGCCGATAAAGTGCTCCCCTCCTAAAAGCGACCAGAGGGTGTGTTGTCCTCAAAACTGTCGATGACACATGCTCCCTTTTGATTGATTGCATCTCCAATTAAATTTTTTCCAAAATCGTCACTCCATCGAGTGTTATTGCTCAAGGAAACTAGGGTGGTTTCCACTTGATGGAACATCTCGTAAAGTGTACATGCCTGCTATAATACAACCAACTATCAGCCACATCAACCAGCTGTCAGCCACGTCAACCTATTGTAGTTAGACACAAGTCCTGGAGGGCCTCATAGCCGATTTTTTGTCGATAGCCCAAAATCAACTGCAGAATTGTTGAGTCTCTGTTTAAAAGTTATTTTAGTCGTTAAAAGGGTAAAAAGTCATTTCTAAAGGCTATTAGTACTAAACAAATTTTCCATACCCAAGCTCCTATGCACTTGGAATCCAACATACTGAACCAATCCACCTCGACAACCAACTATTTGAATCCATCACCGGATATCAACCGGGTAATGTACTATTTACCAGTCACAGTAAATTATGTTTATACCATTGTATAACACAGTAATTTCAAGGCCCTAATTTTCCCTAATTTATCCTATAAGTCATTAAACCTAACAATCTGATAAACCCCCAAAAATGGCTCCTAAAATCAAAGAAAAGTTGCCAAAGCCCAGATTCTCAAGTGTCGAGCATGTGTATGACCATCAAGCCGATATATTCGACACTATTGTGATCAATTCAGATTTAATTTCCACCATTAGGGAGTCCAAATCCATGGCCATGGCATACTAGGACATCTACAACTTATGGAAGTCAAATTTTTCCAAGACCATTTTCCCTAGAACCGTATATTTTCCTGAATTTGTGGCCTGGTGTTCCCAACATTACTCCTCAAGTAAAAGAGCCATTATGTCTTCAAACATGTCCAAAACCTTATGTTTCATTTTCCTAGATACCTCAGAGAAAAAAATAAAAAATAAAAAAATAAAAAAAAAAAAAAATAAAAAAAAAAAAAATAAAAAAATTGCATTCCCGAGTTCCTATCGCTTCATCCATTCAATGAAAAATCCCTCTCCACTGCTTTCTAAAACCTATAGCCTTTTGACCGCCACCAGTTCCTATCTAAACATCTTCAACCAAGTATGGTTTTCCCTACTGTTCCACCTCCATATAACATAACAATATTTTCCAAAAATTCTAGAAAGGGAATTTGAATCATATGCACTATTATAGGTCTACAAGATAACAACATAGTAGATGAGGTGATTCTAGGGACTCTACTCAGCTTAACCACAGAACTTGGGCATGGCCCCCCTAAGTTTGACCGGTGTAGTTACTTGACAAATATTATCCATGAGCAATTAGAGGAGTTACTAGCAATAGAATAGTTTAGGTATCCATCCTTTCTGTTTTATATGTTTCTTTACCAGAAACATGAAAGCTTCAAGCACCTGGACCTTAAAATAGCAGAAGAAAGTGGTGTGGAAACTCCAGTTTATGAGTGGACTGATATGGTATTAAGAAGAACAACTAATTCAAACTATGTAGAGTTCACAGATAAAGTAATGAGTGTCGCATATAGTTTGATCTTTGGTATCTCACCCTCTAGAATGTTCCCAGAGAACTAGAAACACCTACAATTCACACCAAACATGAAAGTTGGGGACTGGTTCTTATTTGAGGACCATATAGTAATAAGGGTATATGGGTTTGAAGAAGAGCCTTAAAAGTTGACAGTATTCATTACTCGGAGAATTTTTGCAATGGAATATGTAAGGCAAAGGTTTATATCAAATCGAATGCATTTTAGGCACTTCAGGAAACATAGAACATTCCTACTACTTAAAGAAATAGAGCCTCTTCAGGTCATAGCCCTGAATGCACTGCAATATGTGGAAGGCTATTTGAAGCAATTAATCTTGGGAAAGGAAGAAATGGAATCCTATGATATTCATAAGGTGATATCAAACCATAGGCTACCAAAAAAATCTCTTCCTACATATGTGAGCCAAGACCCATTTGGGAAAAGATTGCAAATAAAGAGACTTGGGAGGAAGTTCGAGAGGTGTTAAAGAGCATAGAAGAGCAAGTTGTTGCAGAACAATTAGTAGGCCAGAAAAGGGGAGCATAATATCTCCAAACATAAATGGATATTTATGGTCCTGAGTAGGGCCAACAACCTAATAAGGCTAGAACATAAGCTCCCGAAGAAATCCAAGCAATAGTGGGAGGAGAAGAATCTGATGAGGTCCCAAGGGAGCTAACATAATTAATTGCACCATCATCAGCTAGCATAGGAGGGCCACCTATGAGGTATACACATTATTCTTCCTTGGAATTCACAATTCCACAAGGATTGCAAGCCTCACCTTTGGGAGGTCTTATACCTCTCAAGACAGATTTGCAGGCAGGATACATAAACATAAGAGAAAAGGGCATGAGGCTAATTAATGACATCATGCAACAAATTCTTGCAGCTGAAAATAGACTTATTACAGTGGCTGACCACCAGCAGGATACTTTCAGGTTTTTAATAGTTGAACCAAAGGTACCTAAGCCCTCAAATTTGAGTGATTGGAAAGCTAAGCAACACATAGTAGATTTTAAAGAGTTTGGAAATCTTGATAAATTGATTTCTATAAGCAAGCTAGTGATATGATATGCACCAAATTTGTGAAATCAGTAAAGGGATATAGAAGGCTAAGAGTAGCTTTAGAAAAATTTGAACAATTGTGGAAGGCTAAGAAATGGACTACTTGATCCAAACAAGTGACCATTAATGAGTTGGAGGAAAAGGTCATAGCGTTGGGAGCTAATTATTCTGATGGAACTCAAATCAAATCATTGATTGAGAAGAAGGAAAATGAAATAGCTCACTTAAGGAAGAGCTAAAAATGCCTACCACAGAGTTAGTTCAAATAGAATAATTGAAGCAAGTACAAGCTAAAAAATAATAGATATATGCTAGCATGATGGAGTATCAGAAGTTAGCAGAAGAGAGGAAAGATAAAATTGATGAAATTCAATGGCAGATAACTTCGTTGAAATTACACAATACAAAGCTATTAGTTGAATAGACTCCTCAAGTAGAAGCACCTGCATTGCCAAAATATAATCAACCAGAGGTAGATATAGCAATAGCGGAGAAGGAGCATGAGAAGCCAGCTATTGGCCTTGAGACAATTCATATTGATTTAATGGAGGAAGATAATACAGTTCAGTAGTCAAATACACAACCAATTCTAGGAGAATATGATAAATATAAAAAGATCCAAGAGATGGAAGCTAAGATAAGTAAGAAAAATGAAAGAATCTTGGAATTAGAAGGCCAAGTCAGCAAGAAATAGGATGATATAATTGACTTGGAGACTGAGATGACTGAACTGAAGAGTCAAGTCACAAAATTGCAATTAGATGTTGAAGGGGAGAAATTATTGAGGAGAGCTAATCATATTGTTTATGGGATAATGTATCTCAATGGTTTATAAAAAAGTGGGATTACTTTGAAGTTATACAAGATGAGTTGGGCATGGCCCCATCATCCCAAGAAGAAGCTAGGTCTGTTGAGAAACAATTAGGAGAAATGCCCAAGAAAGTAGGACAAGTAATTGATTATTTTAATAGAAAAACCAAGAAGCAGTTGGATGATCTTGGAATTGATAATAGAACTCAAATTATAAAGACAGCTAGGATATTGATCATGAAGCAAACCTATCAGTTGAGAATGAAAGATAACATTAAGCAATTGACATAAGAGATTAGTACTTTCAAAGGACTATTCCAAGCTCTATTGAACCTTGGATTTCGTTCCCCATCGGATGGTAATGGAGATGTTTATTCCAAATAAGATTATAAAGAACAACTGACTCAAAAAAGGGATGAGATAACTCAAGCAACCATAGAAGGATAGGTCATTGGAGAACAGGCAGTGGACAAGCTCAAGGGTGGTTTTGAAATTTGTATTGCACTAAAGAATATTGCCAATAAATTAGAGTCAATTCCATATGAGAAAACCACAAATGCGGAGATATCACTTAAAGCCTTAAAAGCACATAGATTTCTTGTTGGGAAAGAATGGAAATCAGTGGTTCAATATCATAAGTTGGTTTTACCACCTAAAGTGCCATCATCGGGGCAAGCAGTAGGTGAGTCATCGATCCAATCATCAGGTAGCCCTCAGTACAAATTCCAAGTCAATTTGCAAATCATCCTACTCTCCTTGATTTCATGCCACCTATAGGGCAGAAAAATATACAAATGACGCATCAAATGAGCCAAGCAGGTATACCTCGTGTGGGCCAGGGAGGAACTCGGCCATCAGGTTATCCATCTAGTCAGCCAAATGTTTATATGAGAGGGCATACTACATTAGCAAGAGGCAAAAAGAAGACCTTGAATAAGACAAGTTAAAAGTTAAAAGGATGTTAAATCATAGTGGAAATTAAAGTGAGAAGGAAAAAGCTAAAAGACGGTTACAAAGTTCTTAGAGCAAACAAAATTCAGTTACGTTGTAAAATGCTATAAAAGCGTCATCGAACTCATTGTAAAAGGCTGGCAATTTTTTGTAGAGGGCCTTTAGGGAGTTGTTGAGTCAATTGAACTCTACATACTTGTAACTGAATTTATGAGACTAAGATTGCAGAGCATTTGCGGAGAATTTTTCCTCTGTAAATTGTATTTCTCTATGTTTATCCATATCTTCTCAGTCCATGTAATTATCTCATTGATATAATATCAAGCTTTGAGCAATATATTTGAATATTCATGTGTTATGAATGTATGTATTGTTGAGTTTGAAGATGTTATCAGAGATTTTATGTTTCCATAACCTCTGGTCCATTTCCAAAATATGTATGCAAATTGTTTGTATCTTAAATGTTCATTTACTGTGGTTTATGTACATGTTATGCTACCAAATGAATTCATACATATTTATGAGATGTTATATATTTTTTCTTAGCAGTTGAATTCTTTATCAAAGCTCAGTACACTATTTTTCCATTGAATACTAGAGAATTATCTTGTAGGCACCTCTTATGTTCTAAATGTTTTTCCATCTGCTAAATTCACTCTCACTTATATTCAAAGCATTGTTATACTCTATGAAATTCCTCTGGAATGATGTTGTTTGTTTCTAGTCAATTCATGTTATTCCATTCATAGATTTAATCAAGAAAAGTTAAATCCACAGTTTAAATTCTTTAAGGTCCAGCTCGAAGATCTATAAATTTGAGTCCTATCATGCCCTGGTGTTGTACTACTTTCAACCTAGTATGCCTCGGGGAATAGAAATACCTATCATAGAGGTACTTTTGCTTGAAGAACTTCTTGAATTGTTTCCACACTTCCTTTCATTGATCTCCTTCACTTCGCTAAGGTGATCCCACCATATAGATGCTCTTCCATTCAGATTGAATATAGTCACTCTTGATTTCATATTTCCTGAGTAGTCTTGAACTTGGAAATATTTCCTCCTCCCAAAAAGCCAAGCCTAATATTTTTAACCAGATTTTACCTAACCATCAAATGTAGGAGGTTTGGCCTTCCAAAATTCTCCATGTAAGTTATTCTTGGAAGACCTCTTCCTTTCCTTCCTATGAGATGAAGAGATTGATCCTTCAATGGAATCCTTAGAGTCGGATGAATCACTATAAGATATTTTTGGAGTATGTGTTCTTTCTCTAGAAATCATTCTTGAACTATGGAACCTCTTGTGAGAATGTCTCCTTGAGATAATCCCACTCTTTTCATGATTTTTAGAGTGATGTCCAGAGGTAATCTTCCTTTGAAAGTTTGTCAAACTCGGAAGCATAGTTGCATTCAACTGATTCTGTTCTTCTTGAGCTCTAAGCAGCCTTTAAATGTATGCTCTACAACTCTGCAGTTCCACCCTTAGGCTCCTCATGGTTTTTGCAATGTCTGGGGGAGTCACTTGGTTTCTCCTACCATTGGATTATGTCTTTGCATTCTCAACCTGTATGTTCTCTCTCATTGCATATGTCTCAACTTCATAGGGGTCATGAGCATCATTTATGATGATAATTCTCTTGGCCCAATCAAGACCAAGGGTTTCCAAACTAAACTATACTAAATGTTGAACCTTAATTGTCTCTGATATAATTTTGAATCTGCAAGAGTGTTCATATAAACATATTTGTTAGGTCTATTATATTCTCTTCAAATAAAAAATCAATTTTCATATATTCTGGAAAATACCCATATTGAACATTTTGTCAAGTTATGGCTACAAGCACTTTTATGACCAAATTATAGAAACATATGAAGCACCACTTGAGAATTTGACTCTGTAAAACTATTCCCCTTTGGATAAGATTTTCAAAGACTATAAGTATGCTTAGTTTTGATTTATGAGCAAAAAGTTAAAGCCTTAAAAAATTGTCAAATTTGCCCCATTTTTACAATGTTTCAGCAACTACGGTTAAACTCAAGAACTAGCTTTGTTAATTTAAAAAAAAATGGGGGTCAAGGGGGCTTTCCCCCTTGCGGCCTCCCTGCACCGTTGCAGGGAGAGTGAAGGGCAGCACCTTCCGTTTTGTTTGTTTGTAAATCATTCAATTTCATGCAATCTGGTGCATAAGAATGATGCCATTCCTTATGATGTGGTAGGGTGATGATGTGTCCTAACATGTTCCTGTTGATGTGTTAGATAGGTTTGACCTGTCACCTCGTTACGTGGCCAAGTCACCTCCCACCTCTACCAAGTCACCATACCACTCGACCTTGGGCATTGGTGGTTTTCTCATTGCCAAAAGTGGTAACAACTCTTCGCAAAAGCGGTTCTCAAAATTTGCTTGGGGATCCATTATCAATCAAAATATGACACGTGCCCCAAGCGATTTTGTCCCAACAACTTGCTCGTCCCCTATTAACCATCACACACGTTGTCGGCACAGTATGAGTCTTGGTCGTTCATTTACCCTACCATTCAATGGTCAGATCTTCATTCGCCCGTTGTTAACTATCATGCAAGTTGTTGAGCTGCTATCAAATGCCACCATCAATTTGCCCCATATCCTGACAGTTAGATCTCCATCCAACGAGCCCATGGTTCCTCGCCTTTGGTCACTTGGTTTGCGAGTCTAGCACTAGGGTGCTAAATTCTTAAAATCCCCTGGGTCAAATTCTAGCACTTAGGCGTTTATGTGGGTGGTCCACATCATACCTCTGACCCATGTGGATCTTCCACGTTATGCCTCCTACCCATGTGGCTCCACCACGTCATCTGTCCACATGGAATAGGTGGGACTGACCTTAAAATTCCTAATTTCTAAAATTTCATAATTACACAAAATTTCAATTTAGTAATAAGGGGGGTTATTTCCAACTTGATTCGAAATTACTTCCATCATCCATCATTTAACAAAAACTCGATTTCCACAAAGGAATTTTTTGATTTCTACCTGTAAGTGTTCATTCTTGGCCCATACAGCTCTAGTGTGACAACTAGAAGCTCCGATACCACTCTGTAACATCCCCATCCCTCAATCCGGCTAGCAAAGGGGACATTAACTAAATTCAGGGTTCCAAATTTCACCCATAACCATAAAAAATAAAAGGTCTACAAACATCTATCATGCATATACAAGCTTAAATATTACATGTCTCAAATAAACACTACATATTCAAATACAAAAGAATAGTTATCTTTTAAACAAAGAAGATCCAAGCAACTAACTGTGTAAGAGCGATTTTCTACCCAACCATAGGCACTCTGTGCAGCATATACTATTTCTGCTGAGAGGCCGCCCCCAAGATGGGCTATGAGGCCACTAGGGTGAACAAAACACCTACAGGATTTTCTCTCTCAATCCACAACCCATTTTTATCTCTATGCTTAGGAAAAAGCTCATCTAGAGCTCTACAATGATCTCACTAAGCCTTCACAGCCATGGCACTCCTTCCAACTTCCCCACACAACACAAGGAAGGCATTTCCCTTCACTAATCCACAGTTTCCTCGGGAAATCCAACCCTTACAGTGCTTACCAGTGTGTGCAGTAAGAGTCAAACCTGCTATATGTTATTGGAGAAACTCCTACAACATTAATTCATGGATTCTCAAGCATAAAAAAGTAACAGAACTCAATGGGTAAAAGTTCATAGCTTGCCCAACCTCTATGCTCACCTACAACCATCTATTTTCCCTTCAAATTCACAGCTCTGTCTCTAAATTCGAATTTATGGGTTAAAACACAGTCTAGTAATGGTCATGAATAGCAATAGGAAAACTCTACGCAGTGTAGAAGTCTGCATGAGAGAATGATAGAATGAGCATTGACTCTAAGGAATATGAGATGATGGTGAAAAGACAACTGACATAGCTTCTGGCCATATAATAAAAGGATTCATGACAACTAACATGACTGTCACAACCCCCATGCTTCAATAACTGCATGAAGTGAATTTTCCCACCAACCTCACACATGCATTCAATGATTGGGTTTAATGGTCAATATAATTGGCCCATCTAAAGCACATGGTAGAATTTTGGATGAGTGCTAAGGTTGATATTTAGCAATAAAGGATTTAGTTTCCCATAGGACCTCTTTCCTTTTCCCCTCTGGTGGAATCATAGCCCCTCTAGTGCTCTTTACACAACCATCTTGGACCATTTTATTATTTTCCAACATAGTATTTACATATATTTCGAATTGGCATGATAAGTCAACCATACGGTTCAAATAAAAATATATACATCATACATGCCTAGCCATTCACTAATAGGGCCTTGGCCTTGAGCTCCACACTTGGAATTCATACTAGCATATTTACATCATTTACATAATTTTAATTGCATACATTCCAACTCAAAACTAGGGGTATTACAACGCCAAATGGTTTTAAACAAAAGAACTTATCTTGCGCTTAGAGACTTACATGTATTGCGGTGGTTGCAATTGGCCTTAATGAAGACAATTTCAGTGATTGGAGGACTATGAATGGTATTGGAGAATTACAATTACGGTGAAGGGGACTATGAATGTTAATTGTAAAATCACCAAGTGAGTCAGAATTGTGCCACCATGAATCAACTACAACAGGTTCAATAAATCAAGAAATTGAAGACAAAAGAAGAAGATTGGAAGAATTGGAGGCCAGACAAGCAACAGATGCTAATGAAAAATCAGAACCTAAAGTTGAAGCAGCGGAAGAAAGGAATGCTTGATAAAAAAAGGACCCCAAAACACACAGTTGATCTAACTCTTAAGATATAGAGGTAATGCCAAAATTGAAATTTCAAATTAGGATGGTAGTCTTAAGTCTGAGACTCTAACTTGATTGGATAAGTTAAATTGAGAAGTACTTGAATTTGAGAAAATAAATTATACAAATAGGGTTAGATTTGCAATAACAAGTTGAAAGGTCATGTTGCATCATGGAGAGATCCTTGCAAATATATAGAGTTGATAATCATAAAGAAAAAATAAGATCATGGAAAACAATGGTAGATGGAATAAAATAAAATAAAAATTTGTTAATTATTGTCAAGTGTTGTATATACCAGCATAGAAGTTAAGACAAAGGTACACGTCTGTTAGAGAATACACTGAGGATTTTTTTCATGATCTCCATCAGGTCGGGGATCAAGGAACTAGAATTCTGAAGAGGGGCAAGGTATGTCAATGGTTTGAAATTCCAAATTCAAGATAAGATGAATACTCACTACTCACATAATGTAGATGAAGCATGCCGTATTGCATTGAAGGTGGAAGAGAAATTGAATGGACAACATCAACATTCCTAAAAAAGAGACTCTAGAGTTAGAGGAAGAGTAAATGTTACAAGGGATCAATCAAGCATAAAAAAAGATGAAGAGCATCAATAGTAAAGAGTTTCTGAGGATGTAACAATACTAATAGAGGTAAAGGCTTTAGTAGAGGCAGAGGCATGGACATCATCATGGGTTACAAATGTGAAGTGCAAAGACACTAGATAGAAGAATGTCTAGGACATTAGAACGAAGGTAGAAGAGGCGAGGCAAGGATGCATGTGACACACACATATGAATCATCAATGGTTGGCGATAATGTTGAAGAGATGCAACAAGATCAAGGAGAATCCCATGTTCCAAACGATTTCACTTGAGCCTGAGAAAATATTGCTAGAAAGCCTGAACAAAGAAAGAGTATTTTCAAGACAGTGCAAAATCCAAGGTAAGTGTTGTAACCTAATCATTGATGGTGAGAGTACTAAAAACTTAATCTTCACAGAATTTATTGAAGAGTTAAAACAAAATGCATCCTTCATGCTAGTGCATATAGCACGGTGTGGTTATATAAGAGTCATCAAGTTACTATGTCAAAGCAAATGCATATTTCTAGTTGGGTGATTACAAAATTCAGGGACTTTGTGATGTTGTTGAAATGAATGCTTTCCATGTGTTACTTGGTAGCTCTTTGTTACATGATAAAAAGGTATTTCATGATGGAATGACAAATACATATGAATTTGAAAATAATGGAGGGGTTTTCAGATTACTACCTTTGAAAGAAGAGAATGTAGGGGAGGTTAGTAGTGGAAGTAAATCATGCTTTGTTCAAAGAAGGATTTTTTGAAGGAGCAGAGAAATTCAAAGCTATGATTGGTCATAATGCCAAAGAAATTTCAAGAACAAGAAGAGAGAATAGGTACATGTACCCTTTGAAGTTTAATATTTGTTGCATAGATATAAGGAGATAGTGTCAGATGATATGCTTGTTGGTATACCTCATATGGGAATCATTTCTCAACAAATTGACTTGATCCCTAGATCAAGTCTACCTAATAAGGCTCCACACATAATGTGTCCTACACAGATAGAAGAATCCCAATCACGTATAATCTATTTAAACTTATCACGGAATTTATCAAGATATGTTCCATGTGCAAGAGAGACAAAAACTTTAACAAAAAAACAAAAAATCAATATTGCAAGTGTAGCGAAATAGCATGAGAGAGAGATGTGTGCCCTTGGGCATTTATCACACTTGATCCAAAATAATAAATGAAAATGTTCTACAAATGACTGTGTATTTATCCACATCCTTCCAGGTTTGTAGCACTAGCCCCAAGAAGGTAATTAGTCATACATGATAAAATGGGTAACTTACCCATATGTTGACTTATTAAATCCCTCAATACACCAAGTAGTGGGTCGACACATGGCCTTAAGTGAAGATTTACCCATATTGTCAACATTGAAAACTCAGACTTCACAGGAGTTTTGAAAAGTTGAAATTAAAATGCATCTCTCATCCTAGTGCACATAGGATGTCTTAGTTACAAAAGGGTCATCAAGTCATTGTGTTAAAGCAATGCATATTCAATTTCTAGTTGGGTGATTACAAAGAGCAAGTACTTTGTGATGTTGTTGAAATGGATGCTTTCCATGTGTTACTTGGTAGACTTTGGTTATTTGATAGAAAGGTCTTTCATGATGGCATGAATAATACCTATGAATTTGAAAAGGATGGAGGGAGTTTCAGATACTACTTATGAAAGAAGAGAATGTGGGAGAGGATAGAAAAAACAACAAATCATTCTTGTTCAAAAGAGGAGTTTTTGAAGGAGCAAAGGAAGACAAATTTATGGTTGGCCATAATGCCAAAGAAAGTTTAAAAAGAAGAGGAGATAGGCATATAGTAAATACCCTCTGAAGTTCAGAAATTGTGGCATAGATATAAGGAGATGATATCAGATGATATGCTTGTTGGTATACCTCATATGAGAAGCATTTCTCATCAGATTGAATTGATCCCTATATCAAGTATGCCTAATAAGGCTCAACATAGAACAAGTCCTTTAGAGATTGAAGAAGTGAATAAGCAAATGCAAGAATTGCTTTAGGGGTTTGATAAGAGAGAACCTAAGTCCCTATGTTGTACCAACATTGTTGGCACCTAAGAATGGTGGTGAGAGGAGGATGTGTGCTTACTCCATAGCAATTAATAAGATTACAACTAGTATAGGTTTCCATTGCCTAGGATGGATGACCTCATGCATTATTTAAGTAGGGAAAAGTATTTTTCAAAGGTAGATTTGAAATGCGGTATCATTAAATTAAAGATGGTTTGTTAGAGTGGCTAGTTATGCCTTTTGGTTTAATTAATGCACCTAGTACATTCATGAGACTAATGAATGGAGTTTTGAAGCTTTTTGTGGGAAAGTTTGTTTTAGTGTATTTTCATGATATTCTAATCTTCAATGGGTCTAGATAAGAACATTTGTTTCACTTAGAGAAAGTGTTGAAACATTAAAAGAGAAGTTGTTGATCAACTTTAAGAAATGTTCATTTTTGCACAAAGAGTTGATTTATTTGGGATTTTTGGTTTCTTGAAAAGGTTTGAAAAATTATCTTGAAAAGGTATGAGCTATTATTGAATGGCATACACCTAGATGTACTTTTGATGTTAAAATTTTTCATGGTTTGGCAGGTTTCTATAGGAAGCTTATCAAAATCTTTAGTGGAATTTGCACCCACTCCTTGAATACATGAAAAGGGGAGTTATTAAATGGACAACAACAACAAAGAAGAATTTTTGAAATCTTGAAAACAAAAAGGTTACGAAACATCCATTTCTAGCACTTTAGGATTTCAATAAGGTGTTTCGACTTTCGAGTTGATTGTGATGCAAGTGGCTCAACAATTGGAGCAATTTCAAGTCATGAATGTAAGCATATAGCCTTCTATAGTGAATAATTAAATGAAGTTAAAAAGAAGTATTATGTTTGTGATCAAGGATTTTATTCAATCATTTAAGCTTGAAGAAACGGAGACACTATCTATTACCAAAAGAGGTGTGTTATATATTGATCATGAAGCTCTTTAGTGTATAACCAATCAGGGTAAGTTGAACCAAAGACATATAAAGTGGGTGGAAATGTATTATAGTTACACATGTGTTTTTAAACATAGATCTGGCCCATGGTTGAAATAATCAGCATCGACAAAGAATCAGTGAGGGTCTGGAATACAACTTCTCGGTAACATCGACAAGAAAATCGACAAACCACGGCAAGCATTAAAAAATGCAAAATTTTTACTTTAATAGGGTCAAAATTTGCTTGCCCATTTTTTCCCCTATTTCCTGATTTTTCCCAATTTTTTCAAAATCGCAAATTTTTTCAGACCGAAAAAACAGCAACCAGAAAAAATCGTGATTTTCGGGACATCGCCAATTTTTTCAACTATGGATCTGGGAAATCAATTAAAAGTTCGTGATGCATTGGGTAGAAGGGTAATGTTGTTGAGCACTATGTCTACTAAAGTGGTGATTGGTTTGGACAACATGAAGAATTTGTATAAAGATGATGTTGAATCTGCAGAGGCTTGGGAAGCTTGTAAGGAACGATGGAGTATGGATAGAACACCATTTTTGGATTTTCACATCCAAGAGGGACTCTTGTTCAAAAATTTGAATTGTGCATACCCCAAAGTTCTTTGAGAGAAAACATCATCCAAGAGTTGCATAGTGGAGTTTTGGGTGGTCAATTTGGAATGGACAAAACCGTTAATGAAAAGATACTCTTAAATAGGTTAAGAAAGTTGTTGAATGTTGAAGGATTTGTTAGTTGGCAAAAGGTAGAAGCCAAAACGCAAGTTTGTATACTCCTTTATCTATACCAGAGAAACCTTGGGAGGATGTACATATGCATTTTGTTTTGGATTTACCTAAGACATAAAAAGGTAATGACTCAATCTCAATCATTGTTAACAAATTCTCAAAAATGTCTCATTTTATACCATGCAATAAAAATGCTACTAATGTTGCAGTATTATTTCAAGGAGGTTGTGATGTTGCATAGGCTACCGAGAAGTGTCACTTTAGATAGGAATACTAGATTCTTAGGTCATTTCTAGAAGACCTTGTGGAAGAAGATGGGTTCTAGATTACAATTTAGTTTTACATACCATCCTTAGACAAATGGTCAAACATAAGTTGTACACATAATTGTAAGTACTTGTTGAGGGTGTTTGGTAGGACTCAAACCAAGTCAGTGGGATTTGATTCTAGCTCAAGCGTAATTTGCCTATAATAATTCTGTGAACATGTCTACTAGGAAAACTCAATTTTAGATAGTGTATGCAAGTCTCCTAAAGGTATTATTGATTTGGTTGAATTACCTAATGCAGAACATTAGAAGAGTGCTACTTATTCAGAAGTTTGCAGAATATGAAGGACATTCATGAATAGGTCAAAGTACCAATATAAGGAAAACATAGATTTGAGAAGGATATTCACATATTTTGAAGAAGACGATCTAGTGATGGCACATCTAAGAAAGGACAATTTCCAAGAGGCACTTATAATAATAAATCAAGTATAAAAAGATAAGCCCTTGTAAAATCCTTAGAAATATTTCTAGCTATGCTTACAAGTTAAATTGCCGAATGAAATGGGTTATCGACTTGTATAAATTTCATGAGAATGCAAATGCTAAAAGGGTTGACCAAAATGCGGAGATTACGGATCGAACATAACATATTCCTATAAAAAGAAGGATGAAGTCGAAGAAACTTGGAAGAGAGAATTGGTAAAGAATTGGAGGCAAAGTATACAAGAATTCTTGGTTAAGTGTTTTGATAGATCTTTGGCGATGCATGATGGATTTCTGAAGGGTCAACTTGGGCCACTGTCTTCATCGAATAAATATTTGATTTCAATCACATGAATAGGAGGCTCTTGTTGTCAATCCACGAGTGTTCTATTGAGGAGCATCCTTGGTTTCTAAGTGATCTCACATCAAACCAAAAATATTTTCATTTTGTATTAATAATTTTGATTGCAATGCAATGGTGGGTTTATTTTTATTTATGTGTCATTTAGATGGTGTTAGGAACAAACAAGTGACAATGTTTTATTAATTATGGAGTATAGAGCAATTGGTAATTTCATAGAATTACCCAAAAGTTACTTTAGGTTGATCCCTCATAGGGCTCGACCACATTGGAGTCACCCTAAAGAACTGAGAGTTCCTTGGAGTTTCCCCATCCCTAAGGGACCCAACTACATGATGGTATACTCCCTAGGAACCGAGGGTTCCTTAGAGTTAACATCCCGATTGCATTGTGATATATCTTGAAGTGTTAGGGTATTGTGAGTTGGCCTCGACTCACACGTGGGTCATTCACAATGGTGTCTTGGCTATACTAGTTGCAGGATTTATGACAAAACCACTATGAAAAGTAAGAAATAGATATATAGACTAACGAAAAGGCATGAGTTACACTAGTACAAGAAGTGGATGATGCTTGGCCTTCAACCACATCAATAGATTATTTAGTAGGGAATTTGAAGAGCAGAAAGTCTAAGGGGTGAAGCATATGAGCAGACACTAGTAGTTGGATGGTTCAACTATTCAAGCTTCTTCCAAGATGTATAAATCAATGGAGTATCTTGCATTAAGAGGAGGCTTGAATTGCGAACAAAAGAACAAGTTGCTTGTTTATGTGCACACAACTAGACATAAGCTGTAAAATTTCCACAGAGAGACCTAGACCACTCTGCATTTGAATTTTTATCTTCATAAATTGTACACCAACCCAAATTTGGCCCTTTGAAACAATAAGATCACAAATTTCTCCAAACTTCTATGAATGTATAGCTTTTGTTGTGTTTTACTCTCAAACACAAACCATCATGTCTACACCATTGCTCTCCCCCATTCTAATTGGACTATATTTTGACCAACTTGAGGAATGGATAGGTCAAAAAGGAGGGGGATGAATGACTATTGGAGGGATCATCATAAAGATCCTACCAAGACAATTTGTAGCCTACAAGCCCATATGCAAGGTTTGAAGAGATTTTTCCAAGATGTGGGGATGGATGTGAATATAGGGAAGACCAAGTTGGTCCTCTCCTTGCTCAAAGAAAGCCAAAAAAATCTAGGTAAGTTTCAGAGGAGAAAAGTAGAAGTCACCCAAAACTACAAATATATTGGTTTAGAATTTAATGAAATATTACACTAGCACATGTGGCAGAGAAAGAGTTTACTAGGGGGGTTGAAAAGCACTCTTGTCATTGTAGAATAGATGTAGAGCAGCCAAACTTTGGCATTGCGATATGTTAGGCTCCCTTTTTCAATCACTCATTACACAAGTTATCTTGTATCATTGTAAGGTATGGGGGCCTAGCACAACAAGACTTGGTGAAATCAATTGGAATGGATACAAAAGCACTTGATAACATATTCCTTGAGTGTGAAAATCAGCACTCCCTAGGAAATTTTTCTAGCGGATACAAGGCTCTATTCCTTAGAGATGGAGGCACTCAGAATGTTGAATTTGTACAGTTACAAAGTGGTGTCATTTTTCAAACCATGCTAAACAGATTCTACACCTAGGAAAATTAACCTAATACCTACGTGGCTTAAACCTAAAAATCTCCAATCAAAATAGCAACAACTGAATACGTTAATATACAAGCACATACGGCTAGAAATATGAACAACAAATACACAAATATGTACTCTCAATCATATCTAACTTCTATTGAAATCTGAAAAGAAGAAATGCACTTTTAACAGCTGAAAGAATCAACCCTCTAACAATTCCAGAGGTGCACCCTAGGTTTCTGATAAAATAAGAGACAAAAGGGAAGATACATTGTATCTAGACACATGTAAAGGAGCACCCCAACTAACAGAGTCAAATACTAACCCTAATCACCTCGAGCAAATGTGCCCAGCTGCATGGATCGATGTGCCAAGAGTAGTGTGCTCCAACAAGAGAACATTGTAGCATGCACTCATGCATCACCACCTTGGGATCTGTGCCCTCTTCCTAGAATTGGTCATCCTCATGTAGTGCACCCTATTAGCCTAGGGATCTATGACCTCATTGAATAATAGAATATGCATGCAAAAACAGAAATAGAACTGTAATGTAACCCCTTTACTTTTAATAAAATGTACAATTAAGATCGTCATGCTGTTTCATGGAATCAGATTTTACAGTCGGAATATTAAAAATATACACCATGCTACTGTGCACTTTGTATTCTTCTTATACTCTATTAATAAAAATTACATACGTTGAGAGCATATTGCAACTGACAATGGTGATGGATGGGTCACCGTCATAGTGTCACAAGAATAAATTCCCACTATATGTTGTGCAAATACTTTGTTCTTTGAAAAATTGTGTATGAATGGTTAGAGCATAAATCCAGAAGAACTAGAAAATGCAATTTGACATCATGGCTCAGTCGAATATATTTCTATCTAGTAATTAGCAGCATATTTACGAGCTTTAAATTATACAACAGGCATTTGATCTTGCTTTTAACAGCAGCAGAAAATTATTATTTAATGATGTTGCAGAAAATCTATCTAGCCATTTGAAATTGCCCTCATTAAAATAGATGATCGATGAATGTCCTTTTCATGCAAATATGCCACCTTCACTGAAAATTTTGAAGACTCAAAAAACATGATCACATATCAAGGAATTGATAGATATTACATGTATTGCAGGGGATAAATGGATTGAATGAAACAGTCTGAAACAGGACACTGAGATTTGGTCATTTCTTTCCCTTTTCCTTGGAAATAGGCCTTCTTTGCTTCTCAAACACTATCTCACCATGTCTGAGGCTTGAAGCACAGGAAATGTTGAAAAGGGTAGTTAAGGAGCCATATCGCTTCTTGAACCTTTCCACATGATCAGCATCCAGAAGTAGTGCTGTCCTGTTTCCCTGGTAAAAGGGATGGTTCCCTGACCACACATCAACTACATATTCAGGTTGCGTTTTGGTATTCTATTAAACACACTTCATTCATCCTCTATGTTTCCACATTTGGCGTAGGCATCAAAAAGTGCACCTCCTATAAAGAAATCTAACTCAAGTCCAATATCAACAATATGCTTATGGATCTCCGGCTCCGCTGCCTGTTTCAGCACTCCTAAGCTAGCACATGCACTAAGAACACTGGGATAGGTAAACTGACTTGGCTCAACGCCAAACCTTTTTATTTGGTGATATAAATTAAGAGCCTTGTCTGATTTCGCATTTGATGCATATCCTTCAGAATAGTACCATAGGTAAACTGGTCTGGTTTTACATTTATCCCTTGAATTTTCTGAAACAATCTCAAGGCCTCATTATCACCATTCTCTGCAAACCTCGCAATAATGGTATTTGAGGAGACTACATCAGGTTCACAGATTTTGACTAAGCTATTCGCCCTCTACAAGCCCACATCTTTCATATGCTGCAATCACGGTACTGAAAAACACTGGGTTACAGTTAAACATTTTGTTAAGCATATGGCATGCATCCTCAACCCAGCCGCATTTGGCACATATATTGACAAAATTGTTTTGCAGAAAATCATCCAGCTGATTTCCAGATATGATCATGTGGGTGTGTGGGCATGGACACATTTGCCCTCTGCCACAGATTTTGCTTTGGCAAACCTTGCAGAACACAGTCATACATATCCAAATCCATCCAGGATCCTTATTGGCTCCCTATATGCCAAAAACTCAAGTACTCGGCCCTCCCTGCAGAGTTTAATCACCTCTTCTAATCTCTGCTTTGGTTTTCCTTTGTAGTGTGTGTGAATGTGGATGTGCAAACACCCCTGGCCTTTGCAAATAGATGGCATTGCAGGAGGGTACACATGCATTTGCCAGGCTGAAAGCTGAAAATGCATGTGGGTGTGAGAGATAGGCTGGAGATGGTGATAACTGTGAATTTAAAGTGGAAGCAGCAAGTCCGGAAGGCATTGAAGCCTGGAAAGAGCCATGGAAATTGGCTATTGAATGAAGTGACGAATGGATTGAGATAGAAGGAGACTAGGGACTAAATTCCTTTTATCCCATATTAAAATTGAACTCTGGTCATATTCAGTATGAAGAACTCCAAAAAGCATAATTGTTAGAGATTGTAATATGAGAAGGAATTCAGTCACATGCCTAATCCTGTAGACCAACTTGTCCAAAGAAATTTGTGCTCAGAAAACAAACTTATTAACACAAGCAGTAGAACAATACAGAGATATTACCATGATGCATCCATTCAGCAGATTACTCCAACTTGCTCCTCTACCTCCTACAATGTCTGGATAAGCGACCTAGGCTTTCTAGTTGTACTGGGTGGTAAAATAGGCTTTGTTCCTGCAGTGGAACCTTGCTGATTTTAACTGATTTCCCAGAAATATGTGGATCGGCATTTAAGACAACAAGCATCTCTCCCTCCTCAACCTCCCCAGGAGGTTCTTGAGATTTAGTGGACCAAGCCTTGTCATCAAACTTTATGTCTTGGATCGCTATTGTCTTTCGTTGTGATAGAACATAGACTTTGTCAGCTTTGGACTCACTGTAGCTAAAAAATACCCTTCAAACTAGAGGGTTCGAACTTCATTCTTTTCTCCTTTGGAACATAAATGTAGACTCCCAAACACCTGAAAATGAGAAACATTTAGTTTCACTAATGTGAATGTTTCCTCTAAAGTTGTGTCCTTCAAAGCCCTATGAGGAAAAATGTAAACACCACAACTGCATGCCCCTGCCCAAAGAAACATGGGCAAATCTAAGTCATGAAACATGGCCTTTGCTGTCTCTATAATGAAGTATTCTTCCTCTTTGCAACCCCATTCCACTGAAGGTTGTAAGGCACGGTCAACTCCCTCTTGATCCCTACATCCCTACAAAAGACATCAAAATCCTTGGAGGTATACTCACCTCCATTATCAAACCTCAAATTTTATCTTCTTACCCTTTTGATTCTTCCACAAGAACTTTGAACTCTTGGAACTTCATAAAGACCTCATCTTTGGTCTTCATGAAGTAAATCTAGGTTTTCCTAGAATCATCAATAAATGAAACATAGTAAATCTTACATGACAATGAAGTTGATGACATAGGTCCACACATCTAAATGGTTTAGATCAAGAATCCCTCTTGACCTATGTTCGCTACTTGGAAAAATTGTCTTGGTGTGCTTGCTAAGTGCATAGAGCTTGCACACTCATGTCTTCTCTATCTTGAAGTTCGACAGTCCATACACCATATCCTATAGGAGCGGTAGTGCTCCATAGTGCAAGTGATCAAATCACTTGTGCCAAAGCTCACATAGTTGGTCATTGTCACACACTATGGATCCATGTTTGATCAGATCAACGAGCAACCTATAAAGACCACCCTCTTGCATACATCTAGCCAAAGCTTAACCAAGATCCTGGTTTTGATCTTTGATAATAACTTGTTGATCGTCAAACTCAGCCACAAATCTCTAATTTGACATGGGCGACACTGAAAGCAGAGTCTTAGTTAACCTAGGAACATATAAGACATTATAAAGCTCAAGAACATCACCTAATGACACGCGGAATGAGACTGAACCCATCCCAGTCATTGGATATGTGGTACCATCACTAAGTTCCACCTGCATGTTGATGCCCTACTCCTTAATTTTGTTGAACACCTTTGTGAAGGTCATGTTCCTCAATGCTCCACTATTCACATACCACCTTACACCAAAAACAATTTTAGTGGAAATGCATGAAACCATAGAGAAGATTTATCTCTACTCTAGATGCTAACTTATCCACTCATGCAAAAGCTTATACACTCCTTGCAAGTTGCTTCTGTTATTACTAATTACCCTTCCCTTCTTCTCAAAACATTGAGAAGCATTGTGGCCTTGTTTGTGGTACTTGAAGCACTTTACATGGTTCAAGTATTTATTTCCCTGGTTCAAGGAATATGAATCCTCCTTCTTCTAACCCAACCCAAGTCCTCTTTTCTTACCACTGTTAATTTTTGTAGCTTGGACAGGTACTTCTACATGGGCTATGTGTGTAGAATGTCAAACTTATAAGTGGTCTGAAAAGTGACTCTCTAGGTGAGAACTTTATAAAGTGATTTTATAAAGTGACTTTTATTACTTTAATGAATTAAGTGACTTTTACTATTTTAATGAATTAAATGACTTTTATATAGTTTGAGTGACTTAAGTGATTTAAGTCATCTCAATGAGAAATTAAGTCACAACCGTAGATCTAGTGAGGCTAAGATCTAATCTTGACCATTGAGATCTAGAGGTAGTTGAAGAGTCATTAAAGTTATAAAAGAGACCTAAGGAGAGTGGAGAGACACTTTTTTGAATGAGAGAGCTATTGAAGAGCTAAAGAAGAGGAGGAGCAGTAGAGAGGGCGCACTTTCCAAGACTAGAAGTAGGTACGAATCCCAAGAAAATTCCAACATTTATTGCAAGACATACTGTGCATTAATTGCAAGTCTTACAGTTGTTATCTTGCACAAAAATAGAGGATTGTCTGTACAACAGAGAGGAGGCACGGATTTTGAGGAATCCATACAACAGGAATTTTGGCACAGAATTCGACGAACCGCACACAACAAGATTTTGAGCATGAATTTCGAGACTTTACTACTGTCTAGGAGGTCGTACGGTCCATATAGGTCGTATAGGTGAGTGGCACGATTTCCAAGAATCTAGGCACAATTTCTAAGGAAAGTGCATTGCATTTATCGCTGTTAATTACTGTTGTTTGTACTCAAAAAATTATGTGGGATCATTTAATAAAATTTCTCATTGACTGGTTTTCCTTTCGGGGTTTTTCTAGAGGCATTGCTCAGAAAATCATTGTGTCAAATGTGTGTTTAAAAATGTGGTTGTCTATTGTTCATTTCCATTGTGCATATTCAATTTCTTAGCTAAATGTATTTATGCTCATAATTTGCAAATTTGAATGCTAGTGTGTTAGTATGCATTGATATGAGTAAAGTAAATTATTGGTGGTTGAAATCAAGATTTTGGCTAAGTGTAAAAATTCAACATGGTATCAGAGCTAGGGCTCTTATTTTGAACAAAGGAACCTGTATTTGACACAAGCGGTAGCAAGAGCATTGTTGAGTTATTTCACCTAGCAGATTTGGGCTTGTTGTTGGTTGGACAGTGAGTATGTCTTTGACATTTGGCTTGCGGTATGAGGATAGGCTGGAGGGTGCATTGAACTTCATTCCATGGAAGGAGAGGATCACTTTGTTGTTGGAGGAATTTGAGTTATGGGATATAACCAAGGAAGTTGTCACGATTCCCATTGATCATGATTATTTGGCTGAATATAACAAGAAGAATGTGAAGGAAAAATGTATTCTTCTTGATGCAGTGAAAGACCACATTATGCCTCATGTGACCGGGAAAAGAATGCATTTGATATGTGGGCAGCTTTGATGAAGCTGTACCAAAGCAATAATAAAAACCGGAGAATGGTTTTGAGGGAGAAACTGAGAGATACTAAGATGACCAAGACTAACAATGTTACATCATACCTTTCTTTTTTCACAGGTACGTGATGAGTTAGGTGTTGTCGGTGAGAAAGTGGATGATACAACGTTGGTGAGAACTACCTTGATTGGTTTCTCACAACCTTGGCAGGATTTTGTGCGTGCAATTGTTGCTAGAGAGAACATGCCTACATGGACTAGACTTTGGGACAATTTCATACAGGAGGAGCTAAGAGTCAACTCCATCTACACAGGCCAACAACATGGAAATGACGAGGAGAATGTTGCTCTCAGAGGAAAGAGCAAGAAATGGCCCAAGAAAGGTGAACAGAGAAAGATGTGAGCAAAGTGAAATGCTTTGCTTGTCACAAGACTAGCCACTATGCGAGTCAATGTCCAAACAAAAAGAAGGGAAAGGATGAGACACAAACAACAGCATCAACTGAGATTGAGGACTTTGCGAAGAAGTTTGAGAAAGAAGTTTCTATGGTCTCTTGTCTTTCAGGCAGTGATAGTGTAGGGTTTGAGGACATTGGAGAATGGGTTGTGGGCAGTGGTTCATCTCGCCATATGACAGGAACAAGGTCGATGTTCCTTAGTGTTTCAGAGATAAACTCGGACTACTATGTAGATAGTGGAGTCGACACTATGCATGCAGTGAAGGGGGTTGGATGTGTGAGATTCCAGCTAGAGTCAGGAGGATCTCTGGAGGTGGTTGAGGTGTTGTACTTGTTTGTACCGGAGTTGAAGGTTAGTTTTCTCTCAGTATCAACTTTGGAGGACAAAGGATATGGAGTTGTGTTCCAGCATGGATAGGTACTTATATATCCAAAGGGTGCTACCCTGGACATAGCACGAGTGCTTGGTGTCAAACAAGGGAGACTGTATAGGTTGTTGGGACATTCAAGGTTCGTACCAGTATCTGTGACAAATGGTTGAGAGGCTTCTTCCAATAGTGTCAGGAGAGTCAACTGGTACGAGATGACTCAGTTAGATGCTCAGGAGTTTGAGGAGACTCCTCGGAGCATGTTTTGCAGGGACAAGTCTTCAGCACAGGATCTAGTGCAGGTGGCAAAGAGGCTTTCTAGTTCAGAGGGAGCTGCCACAACACCGGATGCAGTGTTGGGGTTGGAGACAGATCCAGGTGGAGGTTCCAGAAGTACCTTCCTTGCTAAGAGGGAGTGTTAGTTTTTGTAGCTCGTCCATGTACTTCTACATAGGCTATGTGTCTAACATGTAGAAATGGTCCTAAAGTGACTCTCCAGGTGAGAACTTTATAAAGTGACTTTTATTATTTTAATGACTTAAGTGACTTTATATAGTTTGAGTTACTTAAGTGATTTAAGTCATCTCAATGAGAGATTAAGTAACAACCATAAATCTAGTGAGGCCAAGATTTAATCTTGATCGTTGAGATCTTGAGGTAGTTGAAGAGTCATTAAAGAAGTTATAAAATAGGCCTAAGGAGAATGGAGAGACACACCTTTTGAATGAGAGAGCTATTGAAGAGATCAAGAAGAGGAGCAACAGAGAGGGCGCACTTTCCAAGAGTGGAAGTAGGCACAAATCCAAAGAAAATTCCAGCATTTATTGCAAGTTGTACTGTGCATTAATTAAAGGTTGTACAGGTGTTATATTGCACAAAAATTGAGGAATGTCCGTACAATAGAGAGGAGGCACAAATTTCAAGGAATTCGTATAACAGAATTCTGGCACAACATTCGAGGGACCGTACAGAAAGATTATGGGCATGAATTTTGAGACTTTACTATTGTTTGGGAGGCCATACAATCCATACATGTCGTGCAGGTGACTGTGGCATGATTTCCAAGAAGTTGGGCACAATTTCTGAGGAAAGTACATTGCATTTATTGCTGTTAATTACTGTTGTTTGTACTCAAAAAATTATGTGGGCTCATTTAATAAAATTTCTCTCATTGATTGGTTTTCCCTTTGGGTTTTTTCAAGGGGCATTGCCCAGAAAATCATTGTGTCAAATGTGTGGTTAAATGTGGTTGTCTACTATTCATTTCCGTTGTGCATATTCAATTTCTTAGCTAAATGTATTTATGCTCATAATTTCGATATTTGAATGCTAGTGTGTTAGTGTGCATTAATCAAAGTAAAGTAAATTATTGGAGGTTGAAATCAAGATTTTGGCTTAGTGTGAAAATCCACCTTACCTCATCTTCTTGATGAGGACTAGGATCTGAGTCTCCTCGACTCTAGCTGAGACAATCTCTAGTCTAGTCTCCTCCTAGATTAAATCATCCCAAAGCTTTTGAAAAGTGGGAAGCTTCTCTCAAGCACAAACACCCCGAACAAACACATCCCAAGATGAATGGAACCAATTTAGTGTTCTAGGCACCAATGCCTTATCCTCCATATTTATCTTGATAGAAACAAGTTGATCTCTCCGCTCGATTATCTTCATTAGGTAGTTTTCCATCATCTCTATCTCCAGCATGTGAGTGTCAATGAGTTTATTCCTACGTTACTGGATCCGTCAAGGGAAACTCAAGTATCCACGGATCCGAGGTTCCGAACCGGATCCGGATCCACCTGGATCCGCGAGGGAACCGTGAGAGGGTCGGATCCCAAATCGACGGAACCGTATGACCCTTATCGGAAACAGATCCGTGGAAAACGAAATGGGCGACCACTTTATCGAACGGATTCGCCACCTGGAAGGCCCCACTGCATAGTTTTTAGGGTTACACAATCTTTTAGGAGGTTTTCTGCTTCATTTCTGCCCTACCCCACTTCCAACGACAAGAGAACAACGACAACGAACTTGAAATCAGCGACCGAGCACTAAGCAACGATAGAGCAGCATACCACATTTGGAGTTTAGTGCATAAACGTGGACCATCGGCAAAGGAGTTTAGACCTGGACAACCACAGCACGACCACATAAGCGAGTGTGACAACCAGCACACCAACGGACCACCAGTAACCACAGCGAACGCTATAGGTTAGTTTGTAGAATCGCAGGGTTATTTTGTTCAAAAATTCAAACCAATAATTAATAAATAAATAAATATTAAATATCAATGTTTAAAATTTAAATTAAATCTCTGTTTATAACTATTATATATATAAATTATATATTATATATTATTAATTTAAATCTCAGTTTTTTATATTTAAATTAAATATCAGTGTTTAATATTATATATAAATTATTTACTAAAATTAAAAACTTAACTCTGTCAGTAAATACTTTATATATAATAAATTAATATTAGACTATTAAATATTAATAATATGTAGATATTTTATATCTCATAACTATATTTAAAAATTAAAACTTTAATATTATGTCTGTTGAAATTATTATTTATTAAATATTTTTTAGATAATTTATTATTATTTATTAAAATTTATAATTACAATTATGTTTGTTTATAATTAATACAATTATTATGTCTGTTTATAATTATTATATATGGAAATTAATTAATAAATTTATAAAAATCTACATGCTCAAACAACCAAATTAATTTCCACTGTTTAATGCAAATTAATTCACTGCATTTCCATAAATTAATTCATAAATTTTGTTCATAAATTTAAGAATAAAAAAATTAAAAATTTAACTATGTTCATAATTACAGCCATAGTGACTCACAGTCACAGTGATACTCATGTGACAGTCACAATCCTCTATCATGATTCATTAGTTTTTGGCATTTGCTTATTTAGAAATTTCAAATTAGAGTACACAGTCCTCTCTTTTTTTAAGTTTTAATTTTTATATCTCTAATTATATACAGTGTTGTAAAAGTTAAAGCATGGCATCACAGCAGCAAATTCAAGGGGTAAACATACCAGCAGAATCCGTTCTGAATAAAGACCCAAGGTCTCCATTATGGCGGTATGTAAAAATTATTGACAAAAATCCTGGGGGCGGTTCATATAATTGGAAATGCAGTGAATGCAATGGCATCCGAAATGGCTCATACACTAGGGTGAAGGGCCATCTCACTGGGCAAACAAACATAGGGGTGTTGATATGCACTGGTCCAAATGGTCCAAATGGCCAACCTGGACCAGGTTTGAGTCTCGCAAAACTTGCATTCTATGGATTTTTGCAAGATGTTGTTGATAGGAGACATGCTAATAAATGAAAACTCCCTATGCAAAATACTGCAATTAGGCCCCCACTGCCATCTAGACCTGTTACCACAAGTAATAAAAGGCCTACTTTGGGACCTATTGAAACAACATTCAATAACTAGGGCAGAAGTAGTTGATGAGCATGTAGCTCATTGCATCTATGCAAATGGGCTAGCATTCAATTTGGTGCACTCCCCATATTGGCATGAGATGATTAAAGTGGTCAATGAAGCACCAAAAGGGTACAAGAGCTCGGGGTATGAAAAGGTCCGCACCACATTGTTGACATCAGAAAGACAATTTGTGGATAGACAGTTACAGTCAATCCGAGATACATGGGTAGAAACAGGTGTGTCTATAGTTTCTGATGGATGAAGGGATCAAAGAAACTGCCCTTTAATCAATGTTATTACAATATGCCCCCAAGGGGCAATGTTTTTGAAGGCTATTGATTGCAATGGAGTGGAAAAAGATGCAACATTCATCTCCAATATTCTTATTGATGCAATAGAAAGTCTAGGCCCACAAAATGTTATCCAAGTCACCACGGACAATGCATAGGTATGTAGAGCTACGGGGTTGATTGTGGAGGATCGATATGATCACATCTTTTGGACTCCATGTGCAGTGCATTCGTTGAACCTTATGCTTTCCAAGATTGGCGAGATTGAGTGGATCAACGAAATATATGTAGCATCGAAGGAGATCCAAATGTTCATAACCAATCATTTGATGTCCCAAGCCATATATAGGGGTTTTGCAAAGTTGGAGCTATTGAAGGTACTCCATTTTTAATTATTATTATTTGACAATTTGTATTATGAATTATGAATTTTAATTGTATTTGATTTATCATTTCTAATTTGAGATTTGACTTTTCAAAACTTATGTAGGTTGCTGAAACTCATTTTGCCTCCCACACTCTAGTCAGAAAGAGGCTTGTGGAAGTTAGAAAAACATTGCAAGCAATGGTCATTGACCCTCTTTGGGAATCGTGGAGGACCTCCACTTTAGATAGGGGGCAAAAAATCAAGTCTATCATTCTTGATGATGTATGGTGGAACAAGGTCCAATAGCTTCTGTGGTTTACAGAACCAATCCTGACCATGATCAGGACATTTGATACAAATATGCCTTGCTTGGGGGAAGTCTATGAAAACATAGACAATATGATAGAGAGAATAGGGGAAATTATCAAGGCAAGTGAAAGTGACCGTTTTGAAGTATTTTACAATGAAATAAATGACATAGTTACCAAAAGGTGGAACAAAATGACCACACCATTACACCTTTTGGCCTATGCACTCCACCCCAAATATTATCATTGCAAAATTTTGTCTTTGCTTGGTAGGACAGCTCCAAACAAGGATTCGAAAGTGATATAGGGATATAAGACAGTTTTGAGGAAGATATATAGGGATGTGGGCATTGCATTGGAAATGTGTGAGGAATTTAGAGCATTTGTACAATCCACTAGTAACTTTTTAGATCCACTAGCCATGGATGATTGGGGGCATCTTAATCCTATTACTTGGTGGGGCTTCCATGGTGGGGATAGCATTCATCTCTCGACCTTGGCCACTAGGTTGTTATCACGGGTTGCCAGTTCCTCATCGGCTGAGAGGAATTGAAGTACATATGGCTTCATCCATTCAGTGAAGCGAACAGATTGGGAGTAGCAAAGGCCGAGGATCTTGTGTACGTTCATTCCAACCTCCGCCTTCTATCACATCCTTGTCCAGAGTAGAAGAAAGGTCCGAGCAGGATGTGGGATGTGGAGCCCAAGATTTCTAATTTAAAAATGACACTGAATGCCATGACTCACCTCAACCTACTTGAGGAGATTACGCCACCAGTTCATACTTCTTCTACAGCGTACAACATTTCCAACACCCCACTATCTATTCATGATGTAGAGATTCAATATGCAGAGGAGGATATAGATCCATTTCATGATATGTAGTTAGATATACTTTGCATTATCATATTAGTAGAGTGATCATTGATCACTCATTTTTGTAACTATCATCCTTTTCAATTTTCTATGAGGCAAGTATCATTTCAGTTTTCATTGTTTCAGTGTTCATATTTATATATAATATCAGTTCTAGTGATGTGACTCGTGAATGGTTTTGATTATACACTTTGAATATGTTTTTAAAATTTAAAAATATTATTATATTTTTTGTACTTGACGTATCCTGGCCGTATCCGGATCCTGGCTTTTCAAAAATATGGCGGATCCGGATGATCCGGATCCATATCCATATCCGTATCCTGGTAACCTAGGTTTATTCTTTAGTAGCACCTTCTAGTTAATATTTTCACTCTAGTACATAGTGATCAACTTTCAAGGCATCCAACATTTCCTTAGTCGATTTATTCTCGACAATGTCAGGGATCAAATGGTCCTTCACCAAATCTAGAATGGTTCACTTTGTCTTGGCTACCTTCTTGTTATGCTTGGACACGCCCTTGGAATCAATAAGAGCTCTAGAGTTTGCTTCAACAAAACCCCATAGATCAGCATCCTCCAGTAGCATATGCAGTCTAAACTTCCAAGGTGTAAATTTGGAAGCGCCTACTGACCTATCACATTCTTTAAGACTGAGAGTGGTCATTTCTGCAACTCTTGGAATACAACTATACCAAACAATCCACAGGAAGAAAAAAAGTCAGATCAACTATCTATCATAGGTGCAGATTTCCTCTCTCCAGCTGCCAGCACACAACAATGCTTCAATCACTGGATAACTTAGGGCATCACACCCTACAAGGCTACAACCTATCACAAGTCTGGATCTCTTCAATCACTAAAGACACTTGGGCATCATACCCATTGGAATCCTCCGACAGACCCCTCTCAAAGTGCATGATCTGTCCATAAATGGAGATCTGGAAAATTTCAGTGAATGTGCTCTGATACCATGTCAATTTTCAGACCATGGTAAGCAGATTCTGCACTAACCTAAAACCTAGGAAGCTTAACACTGAAACTCCAATCAAATTAGCAGCAACTCAGTATGTTAATCTACAAACTCACGCTGCTGGAAATACAAAATACACAGATCTGAGCTCTCAATCACATCTATCTTCTACTAAAATCTGAAAAGAAGAAATACACTGCAATAGCTCAAAACATCAACTCCAATTTAATACATGGTTGGAGAAGCGGGTTGTAATTGAGGAAAGTTGTCCAATGGATGGAAAAGAGTTGAAAACACACCTACAGAAATGTTACAGGAAAGCAAAAGGGAAGAAACATGCCAAGAGGAAACAACCATACTATTTAGAACAATTCAACACACTAGCAGAGATTAGGGCTCGATTCACTGAAGCTCAACATCCTATTGTGAGAGAAGCAGCTATTACACAGATGTGGACTTGCTCTCACATACTAAGGTGTGAGACAGGGAGATAAGTACAACGTAAGGAAGTATGGGAGGACAAAATATACCAAAGATGTGGAAAGGATGACGTAGAAACAAAGTAACATTTATTGATGTGTTGCACAACCTATACACCCATCAGAGAAAGATCAAAAACTAAAATCAACAACTGTAAGAATATTTTCAGGAAAACACAGTAGGGGCTACAGCAAATATGGTGACAGGAATGATTAGGTCAGAGACAAGAACCGGAGAGTAGCAAAGGAAGAAAGGAAGGACAAGCAACGATGAGAAGGGGGAAAAGTAGGCAACATTCAGATGAGTCTAATCCTTCTTGTACCATGATCATGCACCACACCTACGCCTTGCCAACTCTTTCTTTTCACTGTTACAATCTTTTCGGCAGTGCCTTTAGCATACACTAACTTAGCCAGAAGATTTTTAACACTGCCTAAAGATATGCCTTTGTATGTATGTATGCTGGTCCCATAGGCTAACTGAAACCATGGATGGTTTAATAAAATTTATATTGTATCCTATTCTTTGCGAAGCCATGGTTCCCAGACTTCAATCCATCAATAATTAGTCACAACTACTCTAGAGTGGGTGATACTCCCAAACCTTCCCATCTGTTTTTGGGAGGAGGAAGTTTTTGAGAAGATAGGGAGTACCTGGGGTTTTTTAAAAGATAGGGAATGCCTTTAGGCAGAGATGCAGAGATACTATCTCATATCAATATGGAAAAACGGAGATCACATGTGCCAGGTTTTGAGCAGATGGATGTCAGCAACAGTCTGCCAGGGTGAATAATCTTGGACCTAAATGGCTCAAACTCGGTCCAGCATTTGGATTATAAAAATACAGCCTATCACTGTATATTCTGTCACACTTATGGCAAACTACCATAAAAGGAAGACCCATCGAAGGCCTGAAATAAATACTCCTCCCATTACACAAGCAACAAAAGAGGAAGGCATTAAGAATGATCAAAGAGTAACAATGAAATATTCCAGTTTAATTGGATTAGAAAATCACAAAGACATCAAATCAGTCACAGAAGTTCAATCCCAGCATAGCACATTAAAAATTAACTCAGATTACTCGCTCAAAATCACAAAGTTAAGGTTCGGATGATTCCTACAAGAGACAAACCAAACTCAAAGCAGCTTTCCATAGGGAAGGTGCCTTTCCCAGAGGTCTCCAAGTTCACGAGAAGGCATCGGACTCTCCTTTCAATTCAAGCAAAGATGGAAACAGTCTCATCTATTTATTCTGAAAAAGCCTGAAGAGACAAAAGTCACTAGGGAAACTGGTTGATTTTCTCGTGCACAGGTTTACTTTAAGGTGACTACAGTAATTTGTTTCTGTTAATAGCTTAAGTTTATTTTTTTTGCTACCCCAAAAAATAAAGATGGGGTGGAAGGACCCTCAATCTGTAGTGGCTGTGGAGTCAAAGAGGACGCAAATCACCTTCCTCCTTTATAGCTTTGTAAAAGACCTGTGGGTATTGGGAAACAGATTTCTTATTCTAGACAAGAGGGGAACAAAATTGAGGTAACATAGAACTGGACCAAACCTCATTTCCAATCTGAACTAAAAGTGATTTGGAAATTAGTCCTCTTTTCATCCACTGAAACCTTTGGATTGCTAGAAATTTTAGAATCCATGAACAAGAAGCAAACCCCGACCAAATCTAGATTAAGACCAAGAGGGAGGGAGGAGGATCTGATTCTGACTTAAGATGAAATTCTTATCTTGGCTAAATGAAAAATGAAATGGGCAATCTCTCAATAAAGGACAGCTGGCGAGCACTTCGATGAAAATTAACCAGCAATGGATTCCCCCTCCAGAAGGTCAGGTTAAATCAAACTTGATCTAACAGCCAAAGGCAATCCAAGATTGGCTGTGGATAGAGGTGCAATAAGGAATCAAAGGGGAAATCTTAGCATGAACACAAATAATCACACTGAAATCAATGCTCTGAAAGGAGGGATTAAAAACTGTTTAAATTTAGGATACAAGCAAGTTATTATAGGAGACTGAATAAATATAATTTTTTTCATATTGATTAGAGACTCGCAGATCAAATTGATTGGATAAGGAAAGCAGAGGAAGGTTTGACTGAGGTCGAACATATACATGTTAGAAGAGCGGCCAATAAGTTCGCTGATTGGTGAGCAATTAAGGAAGTGGCAATGGGGAACTATGACCATATTCATGAAATCAAAGTTCTATAAGAGGAATGGTAGTGGAAAGATTGATTCTATAATGCAATTCATGAAAGAATTACGTTCTTAGTTCATTATGATTTTTTCAAATAATTTTTCTTTTAATTCAATAAAGACCTTGAAGCCTAAATGTCCTTTTGTCATTAGAAAAATAACTGGTTTGGAAAGCCAACATACCACTCTGTTTAGTGAGGCGTCATGGAGCATTCAATGCTCCTTGGTTGTAGGAATGGCCAGCTTACTACGGAATTTATGGCAACTAATTTGGCCTGTAACATCAAGCACTATTTCAGCTGCCTCAGTTTGATCCTTCTTGTCCAAATTAATTCATCGACCCTAGATTGCCAAGGCATTTTATCCTGCACGTCCTATCTCCTGCCTTTTGCGGAGCTCCAAGAATTGGATTGGCTTTCGGAACAGAGGAACATGGGAAGGTGGAGGGGAGGAAAAGAGGAATAAGGTACCTATCAGAAGCAGAGGCAAGGAAAGACATAAAATTCCTAACTTTGTCCAGATCCAAGGAACCAATGAGCAAGTTTAAAGGGAAAGATCGGTATCAATAGATAGCAGCAAGAAGAATATGTAAAGCTCAGAACAGATAGACCTGAAAGACTCTAGAGCTAGGCAGAGTAATTTTACAGTTGCAGTTCATATGGCCTTGGGAGGGTTTGGAAAAAGAAACTATCCAGAAGAGGATAAATACCAACTCCAAATACAAGGAAATTCGCATGTATGTGAGGGACATTCAATAAAGTCGCGATTACCTGAAAGTTTGCCTGGAAAAGTTTGGGGTATGCGAGTTCACGCCAATAAAAGAAGTGCAAGAGCCTCTTCCGAGAGGTAATGCCGTTGAAGAACTCTCAGCCAGCCAAGACGGAGGAAGACAGACTCTTTGGACAACTTGTCCCATAGAGATCAGCAATGTCCAATATAAGACCTACTTGACAGGTTTTATAGTAGAATTACCAATAGGAAATTTTAAAGCTGTCCTTTTGGAAAACTGAGAATACAGCTTAAAACTCTGGAAAAATTGTCCTAGACTTCAGGGGAGGTTCAATCCTGCTATCTTTGGCTTGTATTTCCTTGAGAAAAAAGAGAAACATTCTACAGCCAGTAAGGCCAAGATGTAGGTGTAATGCTTATAAATCAAAATATAAATTTAATTAATGTAAAAAAAAAAAGTTTAAAAAAAAATCCAAGCATTAATTTTATATAATAATAAATATATATAAATCAGATTACATCCATCTTAACTCTCCATCATAACTATAGATCTTTTAAGCAATGAAAGATTTGCATCTAGATTTTTTTGTATATATGCTTAATAGATCTGGAGTTAAGATGGATCTAAACTGGTTTTAATAAAATTTATTTTACATTAGCACAATCAAATGCTGCTAAGATCACAGTTTAAATTCTGCTTTTACGAAAGTACACTATTACCTCCGAAATTAACACCACATAACTTAACTCTAAGCTCTAAACAGCTAGAAACCTACTAAAAATATATCACAGGTGTGCAAAATAAGCTTGAATTTGGACCAGAGTACTAATTTAGCATTGTTTCAATCCAGAAGTCAGTCTTTAGTCCAATTTGGGATTTTGATCTATTTATGGTGATGATGATGATAGTTGTTAACGTCCACTGAGACCAACTTTAGTCTATCGGATCTAAATTGATTCAAATATTATGACAAAAACATCCCTAGGAAAGGAATTTTTCATCTCAACAAGCACACCAACCTCCTTGCACTCTAGAGTCTAATATGGTCAACAACAAAGCAAACATTTTCTGGGATTTGAAATCTATCCAAAGTCTGTCTTATACCCTATTCATTTTCTTTTAGCTTAAATCTATTTAGAGGGAAAGGATTCCAAATCCTGATGTAGCAGAAGTAGGACTGATTCTTAAATTGCTGCACAAGCAAAAAATCTCCTCAGTTTATAGCAAGGCAAGTCTGCTGTTTATTGCTGGATGCAGTTCCTACTTCTCTATGCTACTAAACTCAATTGACATAGTAAATATGAAGAATTTCACAAGGAAATTAAAGAGAACCTGATCTGAAAAGTAGCAAGGATTTGACTCAAGATGTAGTTGACTCTTTGCCATTATGTCTTTGTTCTATGTGGTTGTAATAGATAAGTTTGAAAGCATAAAGGAACTCAAATATTATAATGTTTGTAAGCTAAATGTTACATGCTGAAAGAGTTTCCAGTCAGCTATAGAACAACTCATGTTTTTTATGAAAATGAAAATGTTTTAAAGAGTGTTTTGGCCTGATGATCAAAAAGGGGATTAATGGGATGGTACAGATGAAAATCCCATTTTACTTGTATTCTGATCTTGCAGTCTTCATGTTTCTAACCATAACATAACAAATTTAATTCAATAGAAAAGTGTAGATATTAGTCACCAAAGGAGCAATCAGAAATCTCCCATTCTCTTTTCCCCTTTTTTGACTCAACCCACGAATGGGTTGGGAAGACTATTAGGTAGAATTCATGACAACCTCGGGGTGAAAAACCATTCTAATATTTGCTGGAGTAAATATAAAACCAATTGACTCGATCATTGTCCAATATTTTTACCTCTATCTTATCTGACATTTAGCCTCCACGTTTTATACTTCATACTTCATAGACACTTTACAATCATTTGAAATAAAACCTCAAAGATTTCTTCAACCTTAAAATTCAGGTGGAGAAAGAACGTTTTCTTTGAAACATAGCATACCAATATTTTACAGCATGCTTCCTTGCTCAATTGTGTTCTTTATTCAGACGCTCTTTTGCTTGGAGTAAATATAAAACCAATTGACTCAATCATTGTCATATTTTTACCTATATTCTATATGATATTTAGCCTCCACCTTTTATACTTCATAGACACATTACATTCCTTTGAACTAAAAACCTAAAAGATTTCTTCAGCCTTAAAATTCAGGTGGAGAAAGAACCTTTGCTTTGAAACATAGCACACCAATATTTTACATTATGCCTCCTTGCTTAATCGTGTTGTATATTTAGACACTTCTATTTCCTAGGCTCAGCTTGACCCATATAGATATCGTGTCTGATTATAGAACTTGCAAGGTGGCTTCGCACCTCTTGGGTTGTTCTGCAATGTTGTTGAGGACAGCTGACAAGTCCTTTCTTGATTGTTTTCCTTTTCTTATCACTTTATATGTTATTGAAATTCTATTTTTCCCTGCCCTTGTAGTCAGTAGGGTAAACTACACAACAGTAATTGAATTCCACTAATAGAACTTTCCTCCGTTTTAAACGAGCACCTGGTCCAAGCCTTTGATTACATGTGATTAAACACAATTCATTATGTTTGAAACAAACATCTTAGGAGCGAACCATTCCTCCTATAAATTCACGTAACCTTTATTGAAGCTCGAAGCTTTGAAAGTCCATGGATGCCTTTATGGCTTTATCACAACAACCAGATCAACCAGAAAACTGAAGAGTCTTTCAGGATTCCAGTTGCTAAATTCCAAAGAACTCCTGTCTTTGAAAATCTCATTCAATTCCAATGTGTCTAGCTCAGCTCTACACATTAATAAAATTATCTAATCTTATTATCTAGCTTCATCCTATAGGTGACTCGTTCAAGATGTATCAATCTAGCACAGGCAATCAATGCTACAAAATGAATCTCTTTCGATTTCCATCTGTATCTTTATTGCTGAATATATTGCTCTCACATATCTAAACAGTAGATGGAATAATAGCAATATTGCTTTGAAGTTTGAACTTTTTTCATTCTACATAGAGGATTCTGGCCAGCCTCGTGCTTGCGTACATTCCATGTACATGACTATTCAATTATTTTCATTAATATTCAACCATTGAAATGGACATGACAGAGGAGGGAACTGTACACGTTATTCCTATCTGTTTTGCCTCGAGGCATAATCTAAATCCAAAATCATATTTGGTGCTGTTCCGGAAAGGCAATTTATTTTAAATAAAAAACGCTAAATTGCCACAAGATATGCCTTTGAACTAAAAATTATAAACGCATTAAATTATGGGCTTATTCTATACTTTTAAGAGTTGCATCTAAAATCCAATCATTACACATCCAGTGAGCGAGCATTAACAGAAAGCCAATCACCAATTTGAATGAACGAGTATTCTGACCTGATTAACGAAACAGAAAAAGAACTTCGTTTCTTTTCAATAGTAGACCAGATTAAGACTCGGTATGTAGTTACTTATTTTCATTAGAGCTTCACAATTTGGAATTTCCCCATGTAAATGATGTAAGACATTAGCTGTTAAAAACGAGTTGGTAAAAATCAAGATCCAATGATTAGAATGGTAATTGATGTATTGTTATTTACACAGGACAATGGTAGAGAATGTCTCTATGAATGAAACAATAACTGGTATTGAGAAATCTTATGGTGCAGACTAAAGAAGCCAAGAATTAGTGAGCTGGATATGGGGAGTTGGACCAAAGCATTTTGCTCTTGTCAGACAGAAACTGGTACAATATCCATTCGCTGCCACAATCTGCGTTGTCTTCAAAATATAACAAGCACTCACCCCAACACTTCTACCTTGAATGAGCAAACCCCAAACAGCAGTCCGGCCCTGCTGATCTGAACTCTGCCTTGCATTCCCATGACAAATCCCATTTTCTTCTTCACTTTCAGGAAATATATCTTGATTCAACTTTTGTACAAGAATCACCGCATCAGGAGATATCTCTCTCAGAGAATTTCTGATCTTAGCCCAACTGTCGACCTTTCCAAACATATCCGCATAATCCCTTTGTTTCTTCAAACTTGCTGAAGGGGATTTTCTGTTAAATACATAGTGCAAAAAGGGGGCTTCCTGAATATGCTTGACTATCTGCTCGACCATGCAATAAAACAAAGAGTATAAATCAGAATCGAACCAGAAAGATATTAACAGAAAGATTATCTTCATAACTTCTGCTAGAGAATTTGAAAATCAATTCATTAAATTTCATCTGATTCCATCAACAAAAAAGACGATTGCATCAAAAACGAGAAACCCATAAAAAATATTGCATCAAATTCTTCCAAAAGTACAAAATATTAGGTTTTGGTTTATAGTAACTAGCGTACCTCCATAACTGAATCTCTCATCCATTCTTCGAGCTTCTCAGTGGTAACCGGCGGACAAGTTTTCATTTCCTCAGCACAGGTTAGCCCATCTACACAGATAGACAACGAGTTCATTCCGCTGTTCTCCTTGTTCCCTGTTTGAAATCTGGTTGCATTGCTGGTGAAGACATGGGGTTTGGCGTTTGAAATTATATTCTTACATGAAATTGCTGGGATGGGCACGCTCCGTGTTCGTTGGGAAGACAATCTCACAGGCTTAACCACGCAACTCTCCACAAAAGGGCAGGCTCCGCTTTGCAGCGTCTTCGCCATTGGAACTCTCGCAAGCGTTCTATACTAGGATTTGCAGGTTAGGAACGTTTTCTGGCAAACCCTTGATTATATGGAGGGATTGCAGGTAACCCAAATTGGCCAAACTTGACACTAAAATGGGACAAGGCCAGAATAGTCGATGCACCAGGCGTTCTCTTGGATTTGAGATTCCTTTTAGAGACCTACTACCCAAAAGCTTTCAGAAAATAAAGGAAAGAGGAGGACCAATCAATCCTTCCAACGCGAGGAAGAATAGCAAAGCCCTGGCGTTTAAATAGAAATTGTCAGAATAACCAATGACGTCTACAACACCTATTTTGCCATGTCATCTGTTTTTCCACGTGGACTATGCATTCTGCCATCAACGGCACACGCTCTGGCTCGTGCTTACGACTGTCTGTTACGTGTTCTTTACACGTGGCAGAAAACATATGGTGGAAGCTTTACTTACGTGTCTTGCAATTGAACACATAGAAGCCTAGTCGGATTAAATAATTGCCTTGTCATATCTGTTTTGTGATAGGTGTCATTCCGCAGGTTTTTCATGTGCAAAATCCCTTGCATTATTATAATAGAGATATAAGATAGGGACAACATGCCTTCAAACTTAAATGTGAGTCAATAATTGTGGGTGGGCGTAGACAACGAAGTTGAATAATCGGGATTCGGGATCTCATTACAAGGAAACATTCATGTCTGTTTTTTATTAAATATGAAAAAGAGTTGTAGCGATAAATTAGTTATAGTTTATGCATTTACTCTCAAATTAATGAGTGTGTCCTTGTATAGGTAAGGATTTGAAAATTGATGTTCTTAGTCAAACACAAAATTAATTATACTTTGCTATTTTTACAGTAATTTAATTTTTAGTTATGTTTATAAAATATTATTTTTTATGATAAAATAATATAAATATTTTATGTTTTCAACATCTTTGAGTATATTTTATATTTATGTTGGAAATCTATAAAAACATTTAGAACTACATATATTAGTTATGGAAATTGCATAATATGGGTGTCATGGTGGTATTTGAGGATGTTGAATCTATTTATAAATTTAAAAATGCAATTTGAACACTTCCAAATCTAGATTTTACTAAAAAGAATTATGGAATTCTGACCAAAACCCACATAAAGTCAAAAACGTAGAATAAATAGATTGCTCCAAAAATTGATAATAATATTTATAAATCCAAAATAATAATAATAAAAAATAACCAAAATAAATACAAACAAAAAGTAATACATGTAAAATATAAACACATGATTAATATCCAAAATTTGTATTATAAATCAAATATAAAATTGAAAAAAAATTATTAATTGTATTCATAAAGTTTGTTTTATGTGATGTTAATAATAATCATCATCATTATATTGAATCATTTTATAATCTCTAAGAAATGAATATCCGATAAGAAGTTCATTGGACTTATAGAGCATAAAGTGTAGGAAGTAAGTGTAAGGGAGCTCCAAGAAACCTATGGGGTTAGCCAAGAGTTTAGCAAACGATTGCAGCGATCTATGAGGATGGGGTTAGTCTCTGGAGGAACTCAATCTCCGTCAGCGCCAAATAAAGATGCTTTCATATCTCTGAACAAAACTGGTTCCAGGCCCAAATCATTAAGATTTATCAAAAAATTGTCAAATATCCCTAAAGTTGTGCTTCCTACTACTGCGGCAAAACAAAAGGCCCTAGCAATGTCAAAGAGAGGCCTTATTGGTCAATTTACTAGAATTTAGCCCTCTCCCAGATCCATGGAAATTTGGCTACAGAAAAACTAGAAAGTGTTAATCAAGGGCCGAATGTCTCATTACTTCTATGGAAGAGGCTTTTATGTCTTTCTCTTTGAATTCAAAGAAGATAGAGATTTATCTTTTGGAGTGACCCATATTTCTTCCATGATAGAGGAATGTACCTAAATAATTGGACTCCCGACTTTGATCCATATTTAGGTATTCCTTCACCAATATCAGTGTGGGTAAGAATCCCTCATCTCCCTCTTCACTATTGGGGAGACGATTATTTGAAGGATATTGGGAATAAGTTGGATAAATTTATAGACAAGGTTGAACCTAAGCAAGGAATGTTCTAGTGTGATAGAATTTGTGTGGAAGTGGATCCTGAAAAAGGATTACTTGAAGCTATACACCTTGTCTTGGATAACTGGAGCCATTATCAACAACTGGATTACGAGCAGTTGCCATTTAAATGTAAATCATGCCACGCTTATGGTCATTCTGCAAAAGACTGCAAAAAAGTAGGAGATCCAATCTCTTCTTATCAAAATCCTGATAATCAATGGAATCAAGTTCAAAAGAAATCCAAGCAGTTCGTTGTCTCCTCTGATACTCCTTCCTCATCTCTATCAGCTAATCACTCGACAGATCCACCCCTTCCTATCTTGGTGAATCGCTTTAAGTTGTTTTTTCAAGAAGAGTAGCCTATTATGTTTACTAAGATTTTGGTTCCAATAGTAAAAGAACTGGGATCAGTTTCCCCCCCTTGTATTCTAGCTCTCATGAGCAGCGTTGACCTACCGCTCATGACAGGTTTTGGACCATATAAAGATGGGAAAATGATGGATCAACTTGACGAATCTGACCCAATACAGGATCAACAAATCATCTCAGCGTGGGTGGTGACGAGAAAGCAAGCTCGACAAGCTTCAACTGAGGAAGAAAGAGAAATGGTTGAAGGAGAAGAGATATCTACACGAAAAGTAGGGAGAAGCTAGCTAAAGAAGTTAAAGAAGAAATAGAAAATAAGGAAAAGATGTCGAGTTTGCAATCAACCTTGGATCACAATGTAATTTCAAACACAAAGAATTTATCTCTAAAAGGAGCAAGTACCCCTACGACTCCGAGTAGTCAAAAGGGAGGAACTACCAAGCCCTTAGTTAAATAATGAAGTTAGTCTCCTGAAATAGAAAAGGGATGGGTAGTAGGACCAAGGGGTAAGCTATGGGACACTTAATAAAAATAAAAAAAACCTACAATTCTTCTTCTCCAGGAGACTAAATTATGGGACTTGGACATGTAATCTTTAGGGCATAAGTAGTGGAAAAGTAGTCAAGGGATATCAATAAGTTTGAGAGAAGCTTCCGGTGGAATTAGCATGTTATAGGACATCTAAGAGGTCGAATTGAAGGAAGCTAAACAAACTCATCATTGGATCTATACGGATCTAGTAAGTATAACTTCTAGAACCGGCTTTAAAATATTCAATTTATATGTTCCAATGCACAATAAGGAAAAATCAGAATGTTGGCAAACCATAGCAAATGAAAGAGATGAGGTAGGATAGGGGTACTACATTTTTGCAGACGATCTAGACACAGTCCTCTCTCAAGAAGAAAAAAAGGGAGGAAGTAGTGTAAGAGAAGCCTCAAGAGAAAATCTAGAGGATATGATATTAAAATGGGATCTAGTTGACATAAAGCCGAAAAATGGAAAGTATATGTGAGCCCCAACCAAAAGGTGCTTTATTAGCAAGCACGGCACCTTGGACCATTATGCACTTTACTTGGTCAAACAGAAGGATGGGGTCATGCTATATAACAACTTGATTGAACAAAATTTTAGTTAGCAATAGTTACTTAGAAGAAGATCTGGAAACTTCATCCTCTGTCATCCCTTCAACCACCTTCGATCACAAGCTAATTTGTCTTTCCTTAATCAAAAAAACAAATTATGGGCCCCTATCATTCAAATTTAATCCACTTTGGCTCCACCACACTAAGGCTATTAAGCTCATCACAACTACTTGGAGTAGGAAAAGGGAGGGTTCACCACGCTATATGGAAATCAAAATTAAAGGCAGTAAAACATGCTCTTAAGCAGTTGTCCAAAACCAATTATATAGAGCCTTTTGTTAAAACAAAAAGATACAAGAAAAATTGGAGGAAATACAAGACAAAATGGAAATAGGGAAACCAACATTATAGCAACAATTTGATGAAATTGAGACAAATAAAAACTTCAAGTAGTGCATAGAGAAGAAGAGGAACAATGGAGGCTTAAATCTAGAAGTTCGTGACTAAAAGCAAGAAATAGAAATACCTCTTACTTTCATAGACCGGCAAAAGCAAGACAAAGCAGGAATAATGTTACAGAAATTACTAGTTCTAAGGGAGGAAAACTAACTAAATACGGGGTTAATAAAGGAAGAAGCAGATCATGATACATATACGGAAATGCTGTCTAACATCCCCATGATAGTCTCTCAAATGGATAATCAAGACTTAGACAAAGAAATATCCCCATGGTAGTCTCTCAAATGGATAAATGGATAATCAAGACTTAGACAAAGAAAAAGAAATAGAAGAAAGGGAAGTATTAAATGTAATATGGGATATAGCGCCAGACAAAGCGACAAAGCTCCAGGCCCATAAGGATTCTTGGTAGACTTTTATAGAAAATATGGGATTTAATTAAAAAATATGTATGTAAAATGATAAAATGTCCCTGAAAAAGGGAAAATTAGCAGGAAGCACCAATTGCTCCTTCCTATCTCTTATCCCAAAAGAAAATAGTCCAGCAACTTTCTCCAAGTCCAGATCACTCTCTTTGTGCAATTCTTCGTACAAAATAATCACTAAGATTCTAGCTACCATAACCAAACCACTTTTTTCCAAATAATTTTAGAAAACCAAGAGGATTTCATTCCCAATAGGCAAACAAGAAGCAGTTCACTCTAGCAAAATCAGGAAAGAAAGAGGCATGGTCATTCAGATGGATATGGCCAATGCCTTTGATAGAGTAAGGCATTCCTTTCTGCTATCTGTTCTCAGTAAATTCGGCTTCTCTAACACTTTCATTGGTTGGATTGAAGCTTACATAACTAATCCTTGGATAGTGCCTCTAGTAAATGGCAGGCTGACTGATTTCTTTCAGGGGGGAAAGAGACTTGCGATATGGATGCCCGCTCTCGCCCATTTTATATATTCTTATGGCAGACTCTCTAAGTAGAACGCTGGAATTCAAAAGGAGATCTGGAAAACTTCATGTTATCAATCTTGTAAGAGGAGTCAAGGAGGTAAATCATTCCTAGTTTGCAGATAATACTCTTCTGTTGGGAGGAGCCTCGGTGGTAATAGAAGTTACATTCAAATTAATTCTAAACAGGTATCTAAGGGCCGCGGGTGGAGATGTAAATAAGCACAAATGTCGTGTATATGGATGGAACTCAACCCCTACAAATATTCAAAACATTGTTGATATTCTAGAATTTCTACAAATATTCAAAACATTGTTGATATTCTAGAATTTTCTACTAAGAAAGAATGGAACTCTTTTACCTATCTAGGAATTCCAATATTTCAAGGTTGTCCTAAGGTCATGGACCGGAGGGAAGTGCTTGGAAAAATAAGGAAAAGGATGGATCAATGGGGGTACACAGGGGCTAAATCCAGCTGGTAGTTTAGACTTAATGAAATTAGTTTTGTCGTCATTAGCCATATATCATATTCTATATTGTTAGCTCCAACAGGGGTATATATCCAGATAGATAGGATGAAACCTAAATTCTAATGGAAAGGAGGAAAAACAAATTTGAAAAAATATCATTTAATCAATTGGAAAACATTTATGGCCCCTATGGAAAGTGGAGGATTGGCAATTCAAGATACTGGTTTACTGAACAAAGCGTTGGGTGCAAAAATTCTATGGAATCTTTCCACTAGGTAAGAAGAATGGTGGAACTCTGCTCTATAGAGAAAGTACACACAATCATCTAGAATCAGAATTATGGACTGGCAATTCAATAATGAACTATGTACAACGACCTGGAGATTGTGTAAAGCATTTGCAGAGATCATAAAAGAAAACACCACATGGCTTCCAGGAAATGGGGAAACCATTAGAATATGGGAAGATCGTACCTTGGGCTGGTCTGCGATAAGTAAGACCTCTTCTTTGAGTCAGTTACAAAACTGGATGAGGGATAATGGTCTTCCCACCTTATCAAATATCTCAGAATGAGATACAATTAGAAAAAGGATAGCATGGAGGAATCTAAATCTCTCTAATGGGTTAAATCAACAATGGAAGACTCTGGGTAAACTACTAAATGGAATGCCACCCACAGAATTCTCTGCCATTTATAGTCAGGTTTAGGGAGTTAAGTGTCGAAATCACACAGTAAAAGCTGGCTACGAAATGCAAAATAAAGCTCGATGTGACTTTCCTGGAAACTCAATTTGGAAAAGGGAAGCTCTACCTAAAATCAAGTTGTTTAGTTAAACTATGAGCCACGAAAGAATATTCACTTTTGACAACATCTGAAGGAGAGGATTGCAGGAACCCTCCCAATGTTAAGTATGTAAACATGAAGAGGAAAATGTAAAGCATTCATTTTTGAAATGTGATTTTGCATTAGAAATATGGAGAAGGATATTTGCAGGGCTCAATATCAATACAGTTATCCCAAAAAACTGGAAAGAATCCTATGTAACATGGCATAAGAAATATCCAAGGAAGTTCAAGCCATTGATGAAACAAGTGTGGAAATCCCTCCCACATTTCATACTCTGAAAATTTGGTTAGCAAGAAACACTCTCATCTTCAAAAACAAAAAAACTTAGGCATGTGCAATAGTAGACCAAGCATGGGCTTTGAAGCATGAAACCATTAACGCTAAAGGTCAGAGTAAACAACGATTAGAAGACTTGGAAAGAGAGGAAAGATGGTGGCTACAGAGTATATTACAAAGTCGCAATACAGTGCTAGGTAGCCAAATGGTTAAGCCCATGTTAAAAGAAAATCCAAAATGGATATTGAGAATCAAACTAGCGAAGCTGAATGACTCGATTATAGATCAAAATCAGCACATCATATTCTTTGATGGAGCTTCTAAGAACAATCCAGGGTTAGTATGTGCGGGGGAGGGGGGTGCTCTTTGACCTCAGAGGAAAAATAGAAAATACATATGCTTGGGGATTGGGCATGACATCAAATAATCAAGCTGCTGAGGCCATGGCGCTCTGGTAAGGTCTGAAACAAGCTCAAAGATCGAAAATAAGTCATCTGATAGTGGTTGGGGACTCAAATATCATTACTCGTCACTTGGCTCTTAAATTGATCCTGAAAGATGGACTTCTTTATCGTATAATCCGGCGAATACAACAATTGATCTCTGATTTTGAGGAAGTGCAAGTTTACCATGTCCTGACTCCTACGTGCTTTAAATAAGTGAGTTGATCAACAAGCTAACTATGCATGCAACCTAGAGCAAGGATTTTGGAACTAAATGGGGGGATATCAGTCATTCCATCATCCCCTAACCTAGCCTCCAATAAAATTGGATCGTGACCATGTAAAATTATGCCTCAAGATAGTATTAATAATCATGGATATCAATGAGTGCTTTCATCCCTGACACATTTGTGTTTAATGGATACCAGGTCTTGTGGAAATGTATGAACTTTTGGGTTTATCTGGGGGTGAATTTCATTATCATGGAAGCGGTAATTCAAATTGAGACTCTATGGAGGAAGAACCATTCGACAGTTTCAAACTTTACTAGTAAACCCATGCTACACACTGAGATTGAGGTTCTGACTATCTTGGAGGGGAATTGGAAGAGTGAGGCTATTCTGCAAATGAATTACATCTTCAATGTTGTGGTAAGAATTCTGGTCACTGAGTTTTTACATCTCTTGGGCCCTCTTTCTCTGCCTTTTGGCAATTCGAGTTGTTTGTTGGTCGTTGATAATTGGTGCTCATATGCATGACAGAGGAGGCAATCCACCGTTGGTTATCCAAATTGGGTTGGGGATATCGAGTATGACCCAGAGAGGCAATTTATGGCTTCCTTTGGCAAAATAAATGTTGGTACTCTGAATTGCTTGGCTCTAGAGGATAGCTAGTTCAGGAGCATAGAATCTGGTCTTAGTGTCAGGAAGACGAGGATTTTTCCTGTAGTTTATTTTGTTAATTGGGTGTGGGATAGCATTCAAGAGTCAAAATATCACCTCAGGTGTCCTCTCGAAGTGGTGTGGTTCAAGACTGGAAGTATAATTGAGAAGAGTTGCAATAATCCAGGCCTCATTTTGAAACCAAGTGAAAAAGCTCTTTCCATTTTGAAATTAGATAGGAAAGAAAAGTTTTGTCATTTGAAAACTGGAGGTATTGTTAGCTGGGGTAATATTATTTGATCCAAAATGGAGAGACATGATGAGAATAAGAATCAAATTGTTCTGAGAATGGAGCACCTGCACGATGAGGCGCAGGAAACAGTGGCACAAGCTCTTCATAAAATGCAGAAGTGCAGGAAAAACTTGGAGACCAGCTATGCCAGAGATTTATCAACCTCGCGAATACAATATGAGGTGATGAAAGCACAGGTGAACATGTTGAAAAATAAGTTGCTTAGGATGGAAATAGAGGTTGAATGTCAATAAGACAAAAATAATGAGTAGGAGGAGCAAATTCGGTTTTTACAAGATAAGGTGAAGTATCTGGAAATGGAACAATATGGAAATGACGGTTTACATTATAAACAAACTTTTTACTGGTTTTTTCGTTTGTTTTGACGATTAGTGTAAGAAAAATGACGTATGACGAGCATTTTGCTCATCAAATTCCAGCCCGGGATTTGAAGCTGAAAGGAAGGTTCCAGCCCGTGAGGGCTTGGTTGGCTCAATTGGTGTTGTTCAGATAATGGTTGGCGAAGATAACACAATAGACTATACTCACAAGTAGATACAACATACACTTCCTTCATACATATCTTCAGTTGTAGGAAAGATGAAGGAAGGCTCATAGTGGCCAAGCTATGTTTTTATAAAAAACGTTTTGTAATGTGATTTATATGTGTGCAACTTGTTGGACAGTTCTATAGGATTCACTTATGCAAATTAGGAATTAAGAATAGGATGATAGGGGCTATTAGCTGGTATGAAACTATGATTTTGTTTTTAGCAAAACTTCTTGTAGAATTTTTTTATGGGAACATATATATGTATGCGTAGGATAAAGAGTAACCAAAACGCCTCAGCTTTCCCGTGGATTTTTTATTAATTTCGGTCAAAATTGTTATTGAAAATTGCAATTTTAGCAATTATGCAATGTTTTAGAGTAAATGTTGGATTTTAAAACTATCCAGATCCTCGAAATCGCCATTTGAACACTTCAAACTGCAATTTCAACACTTCCTGAAGTTACCGGATTCCAGCGATAGGGGCGATTTAGTTGTTGCTTATACTGCTCCATCGATGTATATTCAGGTTGACCAGTCAAGCGCGACCTATTTTTGATATAATAAAAAATAACTATTTTCGTTAAAAAAAGAATATCCAAAATCATGGTATTTCAAAAAGGCGTGTGATAACGAGCACTCAAATCGCCCCTTGCCGGCGACGGAAAATTTTCCAGCTAGGCACAGTTCCACCCCTTCTCGTTATTGTTTTAGAATTTCGACGATCTGGGTCGTCTTAAAATGGGCCAAAACCTCTAGGGGCACAGTTCCATAGCATAGTTCGGTAGTAAATGGGGTGGAACTACAATTCTGCCGATTTTTATAACCGAATCGAGGGAACAAATCGTCGAAAAAATAGGGCGATTTGAGTGCCAGTTATCCCACGCCTTTCAAAAACATACAAATTATTGTGATGTTACACACATAATTAAAATAATACTTATTATTACGAAGAAGTTTCTGGAAATGCACTCTGTCAATAGTGGACACTCCATCGAGCATCAGAAAACCAAAGAAAAGTTAAAGTAAGTTTTTAAATTAAGTAATTGTTAACACTATAATAATTTTTATTAGTTATAAATCTTTTTTTAAATTAGGTACTCCATTATTTATTTACAAGGATGATATTATGGGATAGATTACTTCCAATTTTAGAATTTAGGTACTCCCTTATTTATTTACAAGGATGATATTATGGGATAGATTACTTCCAATTTTAGAATTTAAAGTAGAGAACAAGTTTGGAACATATATTTGGATATTCTATAAATTATTTAAATAAAAAGTCTAAATGAATTTTTTTAATAAATTTTGATGTGTAATAGATTGTCATTTAATAGATTTATGATTGGGATAGATTTAGGTTATGATTTATAGATAATGTATAAATAATGTTATATGTGTAAACAAAGATGTAGATTTATGGTACGGGAAGTAATATGTATAATGTAATAGATAGGATTTAAGATAAAATTCTATATTTTAATTTTTTATTTAAATTATTTTTGTTATTAAGTGTTTGGTTAATCAAAATCCACTTTGATTCCATTGCATTTATTTTGTTGATAAGTTCTACAAGAACAACAGTTTATGATGACCATGGGAAAGGGAGCTAGGGTTTGGAGCGATGGAGGTAGGTTTGGTTTAGCTCTTTGCAAGCGGCAGGGACGCCGTAACCCTGTCACTGTAAGGATGGTCGCATGACGTTCGAGGTGGAGTTTCGTGTGTTTATGGGTTTCTTTTTTATTACATGGTAAGTAAGTTTTCCTTTCTAAACCATTTTTACATCCTCAAACCTACTTTGGAGGTATTTACTATTTTTCTACTATGGAGCTGCTCAATGAAGTCGACTATGGAAGTGATCATTTGCGGCACAATGATATTTGGACGTCGCCACCTAGCAGTCCTAGGGTTGATAATGGCGCCGATTTCTTTGGTGGTTGTGGGGAAGGGTGCTCCTGGCCGTCGGATCCCATATCCATCCTTGGTTTAGCCTCAGATCAGGGCTCTATTTCACCTTCTGTGTTGGGCCGGTCTGATTTTTCCCAGCAGCTGACAGTGTTAGATGAAGTATTGGTCGCGGGGGATAGGGGGGCCAACATTTGGGGTTATCAGGGTACCAACCTACCTCTTTTTTCGCCTGTTGCTTCGATCTCGGAGATTGGGAGTGTCCCGGAATTTTTAAATTCATCTGGTGGTTCATCCATCGGAACGACTGTTCATGGTTTTAGTGGTGATTCCCCGACAAAGTTTGTCACGGCTGCTGGGGACTCATTATTTTCCTCTATAGGTGGTTTTCTAGCAGCTAACCTGGGCACTACTGAACAACGGGGATTCCCTAGTCCGACTTTGGTTTCTTCGCAGAGGAATTGTGATCTGGATGCGGGTTTTGTGAATTCGGGGGCATATTGTTCACGAGCCAAGGGGAGAAGGAAATGGCTTAAGAACACGGGTAAGGCTCCAAACTACTCATTGGGGGAGGATATCAGTTTTCAACAAATTGTTGTAATGGTTAAATCTGTTCTGGTCGGTAGGGTTTATGGAAGGTCGGTGGCCCTCAAAAATGTTATTCAGTGGGCTTCTAGGTCCTGGTTAGGGCACTATGGGTACATCCCGAGAGTGGTGGCTCTCTTGGGGGGGTGGTTTGCTTTCCATTTCTCCTCGGATGCACAACACAGTGGGTTTTAGGCTTGAATTGGAGTATGGTTAATGTGTCGTTGCTTCTCAAACCGTGGAATCCTCTTTTTGATGCCAGTCGAGAGCGAATGGACACCATTCCGCTCTGGATTCGTCTACCGGGGCTTTCGTTACATTACTAGGCTGAGGAGCATTTCAGGAGGATTGGTAATTTGCTGGGAACATATTTGGATGCGGATTTCTCCTTCATTGCGACATCGGTACAGAAGGTAGCTAGAATCTTGGTTAATATCAATGTTAGGGATGGACTGGCAGATGGTATGGACCTTTGTTGGGGTCCGTATATTTTTCCTCAAACCCTCAACTACGAAAATGTGTTGTTTAGATGCAGACGTTGTCATGAGTATGGCCATCCGGCCATTGATTGCCCCCTTCCGGTGCGTATTAAATTTGGGACTTCTTTGAAGCGGAGGATTTTGGATGAGGAAGGTTGTTCGGAACCGGAAGGTATTAATGTTGGACATTCTGTGTCTGAGCATTTGGAGTCTCCTACCGAAAATGTGGGGGTTGATGTCCCTTTGGGAGAGGATGGGGTTGTGCCGGACTCTGCATCTTTTGTGGAAAAAGAAGATATTGTACACACCCCTCACATGGACGAGGCCCCTGAAGTTTACAGAATACTCTTCTACGTTCGCTGGATTTGGCAGCTGGTACTTCTTCTTCTCCATGCACTTCTCCTTCCTTCAATTTCTTTTTTAATAACTTATCTTTTCCGGGTCTTGATTGGGTGGAAGGCCTCAAAAACTTACACATTTCATCACAATTTTTGTCACCTACCATTGTCTCTGCGTGTATTCCATTGAAGCTCCCTCCTGTCGAACCTCTTTTGTTGGAGTGTTCTCCTGTTATCGACTCTGAAGTCCCCCCTGTGATTCAGTCCGATGTTTTATAGCCCACTTCCCCTTCAGGCTCTTCTGAGTCTGGTTACTACCTTCGCTCAATGACCAAGCCTTCAGCTGGTGGGATTGGGAAAGACAAGCCTAGGATGGCTAAGGTTAGAGGTCGGAAATCATATATATCTCATGCTAAGACTCGAGCTTGCTCGGACCTTAGGAATGGTAAACAAATTTCAATTGAAAGGGAACTTAGAGCGGTGAATGCCCAACAGGAAGGGTATCGATGAAGGTCATGTCCTATAACTGTCGGGGTCTTGCTGGTCCCTCTAAAAAGACCAGCATTGCGTCGGATGTTGGAACAGGAGCATCCAGATATTTTGTTGTTACAGGAAACTATGTGTGGGGGTGTTGAGGCTCTGGGAAGGTTGAAGTCTTAGTTTCCAGGTTGGTGTTTTGAGGCTTCTGATGCTCGGGGGTGTTCAGGGGGCTTGGCGGTTGGGTGGAGGGAATCGAAGGTTTGTGTTACTTCCCTTTGGGGGATGGAGTCGGTTTTGGGGATGTCTTGTCGATCTCTGGATTTTGACAGAGAAATTACTATTGCTAACATCTATGGGCCATACTGTGATAGGGTACCATTCTGGGAGATGTTGTTGGCCAAGGAAGTGATTAAGGGTGACTTGGTGATCCTAGGTGGGGATCTTAATTTCTCTCTGGGTCAGGCCGAGGTTTGGGGTCCACGTGCACATGTGGGTCCTCTAACTGATTTCTTTATTAGAAAATTGACTGAAGGTAATTTGGTTGATGTCGAACCTGTGTGCTTAAAACCATCCTGGAGGAACAAAAGGGTGGTGGTGGATAGGGTGGCGAAGAGATTGGATCGTTTCTTGCTCTCTGGGCAGCTAGCGGATTCTTTTTTCTACATCAGGTAGTGGATTGGTTCAGGGGGATGCTCAGATCATGAACCTATTTTCCTGGAGTTGAAGGTTGGCCCTATCAAGCCTCCTGCTCCATTGAAGTTTAACAAGATTTGGTTGAAGGATCCCACTTTCATTGATCTTTTTCACAATTTATGGATTCCTTACCAGCCTGGAAACTATAACTCTGCAGCATTTCATTTTGCTGAGAATATTAAAACTCTCAAGGGACCGATCAAACAATGGGCTGCAGACAAGAGAATCGGGGATGAGCGGGAACTAAATTTGATTGAAGAGGAAATTGCGTCCACCTCGTTAGGCCCGGGAGGAGGTTATCTTTCACAAGCCTCGAAGGATTCTCTTGTTCGTCTAGAGGAACGAAGGAATTTGATTCTCCTGAACAATGAAGAGACTTGACGTTTGAAGAGCAGGGCCATTTGGCTGGAAAGTGGGGACGAAAACTCGAAATTTTTTCATGCTTATGCTAAAGGAAGGAGATCTGCTAATACTATTTGGAGTCTTGATGACTTGGAGGGTAATACACATTCCACCTTCGAGGGGATGGCTGGAGTGGGGGTACAACATTTTCATGATCTTTTTAAAGCCAATGACAGAGTGAATATTGAGGAGGTCATCAGGGTAGCACAGTTGTTCCCTCATTTTGTTGAGGAGGAGGATAACAGGATGTTGCTGGACAACATATCGGCTAATGAATTAAAAGAGGTTCTCAATAGCTTTCAGAAGGACAAAAGTCTTGGGCCGGATGGCTGGACCATTGAATTTTTTCTTGCGCTCTCTAACATTATTGGTGATGACCTCTTGCAACTTGTTGAAGATACTAGGAGGGAAGGCAGGATTCCAACCAACATCAATACCATTTTCATTGCACTTATTCCTAAAGTGGACACTCCTACTACTCTTAACGATTTTAGGCCTATCTCTCTGTGCAACTGTGTTTATAAGATTGTCACCAAAATCATTGCTCGTAGACTCAAATCCATTCTATCCACTCATATTTCGGAGGAACAATTTGGGTTTCTTGAAGGTCGTCAGATTCATGAAGCTATTGGGATTGCTCAGGAGGGCTTACATAGTATAAAAACCAGGAAGATGAAAGGGGTTGTACTAAAAATAGATCTTTCCAAAGCATACGACAAAATCAGCTAGTTATACATTTGTCTACTGCTTACTCATTTGGGATTTGATATTGGTTTTATCCGATGGGTCATGAGATGCATCACTATGGTATCTTTCTCGATCCTTCTAAATGGTGCAGTAACTTCCTTTTTTCATTCTGGACGTGGCCTTCGTCAGGGTTGTCCTTTATCTCCTCTATTATTTTTGTTGGTAGATGAAAGCCTTAGTCGTGCTATTAAGGATGCTAGACGGTCAGGTCTTTTTTATGGTATCTTAGTAGCCCCTGGAGTACACCTTACTCATCTTCTATTTGTGGATGATATCCTCATTTTTTGCTCAGGATTTCGAAGGGAAGCACTCAAATTGAAGGAAAAGCTGGATCTTTTCTCTCTTTCTACTGGGATGGATATTAATGCTAGAAAATCTACTTTAACTGCTTCATTATTAACTGAGGAGGAGTTACTTACATACACTGAACTTTTTCCTTTCACACTTCTTACCCTTTCGGATGGTATAAAGTACTTGGGTTTCAACTTGAAACCTAATGATTATAAAAAGCATGGCTTTTAGAAAAATTGGAAACATGGTTGAAAAGTTGGAGCTTCAAGTGGCTTTCGAGAGCAGGAAGATTAGTTTTGGTTAAATCTGTCTTGGAAGCTATACCAGTCTACTGGTTGTCATTGGCTTGGATTCCTCGAGGCATTTTGGATCAAGCCAGGAAGATTTGTTTCAGGTTCCTATGGAGTGGTAAGGAGGACACCCATGTCACTCCCTGGGTTAAATGGGATCGCATTGCATCACCAAAATCTTTAGGTGGATGGGGTCTGAAGAACATATTCCATTTCTCAAAAGCTTTGGCAGCAAAGTGTGGCTGGAGGTTAATTAAATCTGGGGGGTTTTGGGCAAGGGTTATGACCCACAGATATATTGAGCCTGATACTGTTGAAAATTGGATCCACTCTCCATTAAAAACTCATGTTGGTGGTTCTTGCATCTGGAAGGCTGTGGTATCATCCTTTCATGTCATCGAACAGAACCTGGTATGGGATGTTGGCAATGGACAGAGGGTGAGGATTAGGAGTGATCCTTGGTTTGGATGTGAAGTACAACATTTGTTGTATGTGAGATGATCGAGGCTTTGGGACAAAGGGGCTATCATTTTCTCTATCAACTGGCAGATCTAAGGAATTTGTGGATGGGAAGCCCTGTATGGAGGTCGACAATTCATTTTGGACTGGGGGTGATATGGAGGTAGAGTTAGGTCATTATCTGCGAGCACTCTGTATGGATCATGTATATTTGAGCGAGTAGGAGGATGAGCTTGTTTGGGATGGTGACCCCTCGGGTAATTATACTCCCAAAGGAGGATATCTATGGATCAGTGAGGATCATATGCCACGGGAGCAGATATGGTAGTGGAAGATACTGTGGAAACTTCAGTGCCCTCATAAAAATCGCATCTTTATGTGGTGTGTCTTGGCAAACAAGGTCCCGACGTGGGATTTTCTTCAGCGTCAATGTATGCAGGGTCCGGGCAAGTGCTACCTATGCAGTCGGGAGGAGGAGAATGTGTTGCACCTGTTTCTTTCCTGCCCATATATTAATGCGGTCTGTGTTATTGTATCCAATATTCTTAAAGTTCCATTTCATTGGACGGGGGTTTCTCTGGTTGATGCGTGAAGTCGCTGGTATCATAATCCAATCTTTACTTCTTATAGATCTCTTCCTTTAATTGTCATCTGGGGGGTTTGGCTTTGACGTAACAAAAGCTTGTTCTCTGATATTGTTGGTCTACCTGCACTGACGGCTGTTAATAGCTGTGGGATCTTCTTTTCTAACAAACACATTACACAACCACCTCCTACCAGAGCATTACAGCCTTTGAATATTGACCATTCGCAGCCATGGGGTTTTTTTGACGGTGCCTGTCAGAATGAACAGTGTGGGGGTGGGGCTCTTCTTTTTCTGTCTACTGTACATTACTTTGTGATGTCTTTGGGACTTGGGATGGGGAGAAACAATTGGGTGGATATTTTAAGTCTTAGATACCTTATCTCCTTTGCTTTGGAACGAAGACTCAGGAACATTACTGTGTTTGGTGATTCATTAAATGTGATTAAGTGGGTCTCTGGTACTCAACAGTGTAACAATCGGCGAATATCATCCGTCTTGGAACAAGTTCAGAATGCCACTCTCACATTTGACACTTTTACTTGCAGGCATATTTTTCGAGAGAACAACTCAAAAGCGGACAGGGCTTCGAAAGAGTGGTTGTTGTTGGGGGTTGGGACTTGGAAAATCATAGAATATATGGAAGGGGTTGGCAGGGACTACTAACATCGTCCGTTTATAGAATGAAGACCAGGCATATATTTGCTACTGTTCACTCTGGATGTCCATGGTTTTTCTTGAAGTATGAATGTGCAGAATGTGGTTTTTTTTGCAGGTAAAATGATCTTTTAGTTAAAGCTATTTTGTCATCTTTTTTATGAAGCTTTGGATACTTTATGTGTAGTTTATGTAAACTGTTCAACACAGCTAGTTCGATTTATATTATTTTGTAACAGATGTTAATGCTCACGTGGTGAGAACATCATGATCTTATCAGTTATCAGTACTCATATAGGAATCTTATCAGATCAGCATGACACTCTTAAGAGTGAAGACGATCAATGTAATTTCGTACTTTTTAAGATGAAATGAAATTACGCTTTTTTTTCCAGGAAAAAAAAATGTATAATGTAATAGAATCATAACTTTGGAACTCAGTAGTATTGTAGTTGTAATGATAACATGAGCATTGATACTCATTGTTGTGGTTTTTTTTTCACATTGCAATTGTCTTTTCCTACTACTTTATTTCAAATCATTAATAGTTTCATATACACTATATTTTTTTTCCTACTCGTGGATTTAAAGCTTGTTAATATGGTGCACTCTGTCCATATACACAACATCGTGAACCATTAGAATTTGTTCATATTGTCTGGAAAAAATATTTCATATCATTAATAGTTTTTAATAAAATGTGTTTTCCCCTACTCATATTCCAAACTTAAAAAACAAAACACATTAAAAACCAAGTTTAAAATAAGAATGACAAAAAATTGAAATTATATTAATGTGGAGATCATCTCATAAGAACTCTCCAATAAATCAATAACAATTAAAATACCATATTAATTAATATCCCATAGAATAAAATGAAATAGGAAATCATGCAATACAACTAGAGGGTAAAAATGATGGTGCTACATAGTAAGTAATGCATATATCTATCCCAAATTATGGAATTGTTTTCCTTCTATTGGAACCTTGTATAACTTGATTTTTACTCACAGATTACCATTATAGATTATACACACTTTGCGCTCTATATTTTTTTTGCAAGTGGTAATATAAAATAATAGGATATATCTCTTTCCTCCCATTTTTTTGTCCAAATGAATTAAAATTTGTAATCAGATAGTTTTAAATAATATATTTTATATACTATTAGATAAGATTCAACTTAGGTGGAGAAAACCATAAAAGAATACACACTTACAAGGAAGAAGCATTGGATGTTTTATATATATATATATATATCCCCGAGTTAGCTCAATTGTTTGGTGCCACTATTGTCAATAATCCAAAGCATTATGCAAGTCCTTGGTTTCATTCCCATAGGGTTAAGGGCACTAAGCCTATGAGACTTACTTTGCAATGGGTACCATCTTCAGAATGGGTGAAAGTTCCCAATAGTTTTCTATGGAGTTATTTCCAAGGAACACACACACACACACACACATATAACACTATCGAGTAATTGGTCCCTTTCTTGAAAGCGATCAAATACCTGGGTATGAACTTAAAGGAAAATGAGTATGGATTCAATTATTGGTTTGGATTCATATTGAGATTGAAAGGAGGATAGAGGTGTGGTGCAATAATTGGTTGTTAATGGGAGGGATCCTCGAAGCAACCCCAAACTATTTCATTCCATTGCACACATCCCCTTAGGGGTTCAAAAGAAGATAATGAAGACAATATTTAGTTTCTTGTAACGAGGGAGGAAAGATCATGACTTGATGGCATGGATAAATTGATGAAGAATTTCAAAACCTAAGAAACTGGGGGGTTGGGGTTTGAAAAATATATAGCTGTTTGGTCAAGTTTTAGCAGCCAAAAGTTGGTGTATATTATTCAAGGATGGAGTTCTTTGGCATGACAACTTCTGGGAAAAGTATATTGAGCCATTTTTATTTGAAGAATGGATAATAAAGGAGCCCAAAAGCCACAAAAATTGTTCCAATTGTGTGGAATGCTTTGATCAATTATTTTCCCATAATTGGTTCTTCACCAGGATGGAGGATTGTTGATGGAATAAATATACACATGGGTGCAAAACCTTGAGTTGTAGTTAAAGGAAATCTCAAGCTTTCTCAAGTTCTAAAAGAGATCCTTTCTAGAATGAACATCGATTATCTCAATGATGTTCTAACCCTAGTACAAGCCAACATGTAAAGAGAGTCATGGAGGCATGTTGAGGATTTAGGATTGACTGGGTCCTTGGTGTAGGAATGGAATGAGTATATCAAAAATCTTATCAACAATGCTATCAAACTAAAGCATGAGGAGATTATCTAATTTGGTAAAAAATCCAATAGGTGCTTACATTGTGAGGTTAGGGCATGCCTCTTTGTTTGATGTGGATGTAAGGGTGGAGAAGCAATATGGTGGCACATCATCTAGAAGCTAAAAGGACCAACAAAGGAAAATAGTTTATTTTGGTTAGCCCTTTTGAACAAACTGACTACCTAGGACTTTCTTAAAAAATGGGCTAAACAAGATCCAATCATTTGCATTATTTGCTCAGAACATGAATAACTTGTCCTTCATTCATTTCTGGGCTGTCATTTTTTGAAAGAAGTCTAGGTAGCCTCTTTAACTCTACTAAATGGTGTTGGTAGGTGGTCAAGTAATTATTTAGAAGAAGCATTTAAATATTGGTATGAATATAAGGAGGTATGGGAATTAATATCATTTTCTATAACTATAAATTATGTGATTCATAGATCTAGAAATGAAATTAGTTTTTAAAATGCTTCTTTTGGTACATAGCAAGTCTAACATAGAGTAAAATTATATTTTCAGGGTTAAATATATCTAGTAAAGAAGAAGCTCAAGTGGCAAGTAGGCCCTTTGGTTATCGGTGAATCTATCTGTTGCTTGGTTTTTCAACCAAGCATGTGCAAGGATGCACCTATTAACTTGTAATAGCAGTCTCGAATAAAAAGCAAATAACAATAAACTTAATCTAATCTAACATTAACATATGCAAGAGAAATAAAGAACTAGATTGATAACAATAAGCAAATAAGACAAGAGATTGAAAAGAATTTGTTTTTATATTACCTCAAATGGTGAGGATGATGGGTGTTGAGCAACTCCAAGGTTGAGAAGCTCCAATATCCAATGGTCTCTTCTTCTCCAAAGCTTCAATGGGGATCTTCAAACTCGAAATGGGAGGCAATGGCTCTCAAAGGGAATTTGGTAGCATAAGGATAGGATGAAATGTGGATGGAAAGTGAGGAGCCCCTATCACCTTTTTATAGTTTTTGGTGGTGGGGAATACCATTATGGTTTTGAGGAAACCAATGGTATTAACCAACATGGTTTAGGTCTCTTTTTCCCTCTTTTTCCCTCTTTTTCCTTTTTTGAATATTTTTATTCCCTTTTAATATTTTTTTGGAATTTTGGACCCTTTGTGAGGGTTTTTTGTGTTTTTGAGGAAACAATACATATTTTGAGGGGAAAAAAGGGGTATTATAATCTTTTTGGTGACCTTTTGATGGCTTTAGGGGCTCAAATGGTGGAAAAGTGGACAAATGGGTCATGTGAATGAGGGAATGAGCTAGTGAGCACTTTTTGGGTGTTAACAGATTGCCCCCTGATGTGTGAGGGCAGGAGCTCATCGTGTGGCCGATAGACATCATAGTTCTTTTGTCTTTTTCCTGGGTTGTGGAGAAGAGAAGAGACCGATTGGAGACTGGAACAACGGCCCCTTGGAAGCTGCAAAAAACTGTAAAAAATACATGGCCTCAAAATGAATGAGGAATAATCTGTGATTATGGACGAGGCGGGCATACCCATGCTCGTACCAAGACATATACATAACAATTAGTCCCAAGAAGGGGGACCTGAATAATACATAATAATAATAAAAACTGTTGGTACATCGTAATGGTCCAGAGGGGACACAATGTTGGGATGTACTCATGATCATGTTATGACTGATCTCAATAACTGATACACTGGAAAAAGCAATAACCATTCTGAATAAGGTATCAGAAGGGTTAATGAATTGCTGAAACTGAAGGTGTCCAACATCTGTAGGGACTCAATTAGACTCTCAAATGTGGTAGAGTCAGTAAATGAGTCAACTTCTGAGGAGTATTTGTAACTGTCTACTCAAGGGAGTATAGAACTGCGGTACATTTGAAAATTTTCGCCAAGCGCAACCCGAATATCCATAGGAAAATGAAACTGGTTGTTTCCTCAATTAGGCTCTCCAATGTGGTAGAGTCAGGTGATATCCGGGGTCTTCAACAAGTAACTGAAAGGATCGATACCATGTACGAGTCTCAACGATGCGATCAATGTGTTGAAGTCGAGCATGTGAGAAACAAACATTTGGAGAGGCATTGAGGACTCCTTTCGAAATGATCCGTAGGTACTCATCACAAATGGTGATGAGTCCAAGGCACAGGGGCCTCTGGGTCTATCCTCTGGAATAGATTTGGTTGGCGTCGACAGAGGGAGACCGGCAACTACCAAGGCAAAGATGTTTCCTTGATAGGAGCGCGAGGTGAAGTGTGATAGTACTGATGGAAGGACTGACATACTGTGGGGATGGGGAATAACTGGGGTCATAGAGTGGGTGGACTCAAACTTCCTTTGTTCAGAGCATGATGACATGGTTGACCTAGCAGCATAGGAAACTGACTTTTAGGTGTGAGGATCATAGCTTAAGGGATCAGGGGTATGTACTGTAGACTAGAGTGACTCTGGAGGACAAGCTGATGGATTCTATTGGGAGACTCTCAGGGTGACATACTGCAGAATACTCTGAACAAAGGCGACCAAAATGGGGAAGCTGCCATATGAGTGGACATGATCTGTTGTGGTGCCGAAAAGCACCGTTGGGTCCTTCTTCGTGGTTTTAATGAGCTCTAAGAAGGGATAAAAGTGTGTTCTGAAATGGTACTGTCTTGTGGATTTATGCGAGCCCAAGATGGCGATTGCTCGTGGTTGCTTTCAATTTTAGAGAGTCTAAAAGCAATAAGTAGACTCCATTGGTGTTTTTTTTCGTGTGCTAGTCTCCAGGGCCCGAAAAAGTATAAAATAATGCGAATGGAGAACTCTTCTAGCCGATGAGACTAGAGTATTCATTTTTCGTAATTAGTCTACAAGGTCCAGAAAAGGGGTAAACTTATACCAGGTAGACGCCCTTTTAGATACTTTTAGCGAGCATGAAAGGAAGAAAGATTGTTCGACGATCTTTTCATTGTTTTAGGAGTCATAAAAGAGCTTAACAGAAACTCTCTAAGTGCCTTTTTCGTAAAAGAATTGCTCGGCTCGAAAAAGGGATAAAATCATACCGATCAAAAAGGTATTGGTGAGAGTGAGGAATGATCTCGAGCATCATCATGACCACAGAAAACTGAATCCGGTGACATAAAGATCGTAAAAAATGAGCAACGGTCGATGTGGCACGCGAACCGAGGCGATGAGGGTCATTTTTTGAAAAATGCCCAAAAATTATGGGGTGAGTGCGAGAAATGATCTCAAGCATCATCACAAGCACGGAAAACTGAATCCGGTGATATAAAACTCGTCAAAAATGGATCACGGCCAATGGGCAAGCAAATCGAGGTGACGAGGGGCAAGGGAAAAATGCCCGAAAAATCTGGTGGTGAGGGCGAGAAATGATCTCAAGCATTGTCACGAGTGCGGAAAACTGAATCCGGTGATATAAAACTCGTAAAAAATGGAGCACGACCGAGGTGGCACGCAAATCGAGGCGACGAGGGGCATGGGAAAATTGCCCAAAAAATATGGTGGTGAGAGCGAGAAATGATCTCAAGCATCGTCATGAGCGCGGAAAACTGAATCCGGCGATATAAAATTCGTCAAAAACGGAGCATGACCGAGGTGGCACGTAAATCGAGGCGACGAGGGGCATGGGAAAAATGCCCGAAAAAGGGACCTGATGGAATCGGAAAAGGAGTGGACTATCGTGAAGTTCTCGCTGCGCTGATTCCAACGGTTTGAAAAACGGACATCGTATGATGCCAAAATGGTTGAATGAAAAATGGTCAAATTTCTATAAATAGCAAGTGGGCCCAATGTGACAAGTGTCATTTTCACCGTTCAGTTTCACAGAGTAATTGAGGTGGTCAGAGCATTTTCTCAATGTGTGGGAGATTCAACCATTGGTTTTTTATTCTGCGAGTTTCAGGTAAGCCTATGTGCCTTAGCCTTTTAAATTATTTCTTTTCTGTTTAGCGTTGGGGCCCCGAAGGCTGCGTAATTCCACGTTGGCTTCCCAACGTGGAATATCGCGGGTTTCGGCTCATTTTCCGTGATGCCCATTGTGGGTATTGGCTTGATAGCCGCGATGTGCATTGCGGCTGTGGGGGCTGACAGTCACGATGTTCATCGCGGCTTTCGGGGATGACAGTCGCGATGTTCATCGCGACTGACAATTGTGATGTTCATCGCGACTGTGGGGCTGATACCCGCGATGTGCATCGCGGCTTTGAAGTTGAAAGTCGCGATGTCCATCACGGCTAAGAGCCTGAAAGTCGCGATGGGGTTTTTTGAGAAAAAAAATTGTTCTAAAAAAATTTCCTTTGTTTTTTGGCAGGATGCTGAGGAGTCCGTTAGTGTCGTGGCGGGAGAGAGAGATTGATGTGGAGTTGATGGGTCGGATTCGTGATGACCCGGGGTGTGAGGGCGGCCTTGGCTGAGGGTGGACTCCTAAAGTTTGCTCAGATTCCTCTTATGCGTTCAGTCAGAGATCTGCTGAACAAATTGGTGGATTTCTGGGTGCCGGCAGAGGGTGCATTCATGGTGCAAGGTGAGCAACTAGAGATCACTCTGACTGATGTTTATTTTCTTACTGGCTTGCACCGTTTGGGGGAGATCGGGGAGTTGCAGCCGAGGATTCCGGCTGGTTTGGACATCGAGGATCTACTAGAGAGATTCTGTGTTCCTGGGGCTCGTACGCATAATAGCGCACTGAGTATTTCGGACCTGTGGGAGCAGGAGATGCAGGCGGTCAGGGCTTGTGTTCTGCGGGTGCTTGGTGCACAGGCGCCACATCATTTGTCTGGGGGGAAAACGATGATGGTAGACCGTGTGTTGAGAGGGACCTACTTTGCTTGGGGTCAGATGTTTTTGGCCTGTGTTCAGCGAGAGCTGGACAAGGTCAGTCGGGAGGGAGGGGAGTTTAGCTATGCTTCCTTCCTCTGTTGTTTCTTTTTTGAGCGGGTACCTACCTTGCGGCCACGTGTGCCAATATGGGAGGGGTTGCAGAGTGAGCCGCGGATGGTGCGGAGGGGGGAGATGATGCCCCGGGGTGGTGGTGGTATCAAGCGATTCTTTTCGGTGGATATGTATGAGCAGTGGGAGTAGATGCTCCTACTTATTGATGATTATCCATATGCCGATATGGACTTCCGAGGAGATCCTGAGATGCCTCAGGCTCAGGGACAGGCCTGGGGTCTAGACGTTATGTCTTTGTTTTGGTTCTCTGTTATATCATGTTTAGATGTTTTTATTATGAGTATAGCCAGATATATTTATATGATATTGACTTGGTTCACATGTGTGATTGTGCAGATATTGGTCTGAGGCCACCAGCTGATCATATAGGCTGTCGGAAACGGATGATGGTGGTTGCACCTCCACCTATAGTGGCACCGCCTCCTCGTGCTCGAGGAGTTGTACGTCCTCGAGATGATTCCCTAGAGGGCATACGTGAGACTTTAGAGGGGCTTCTAGTGGGAGCACCGAAGGAGGGTTGGAGGGATTTGGACCGGCCTACTATCGAGCGTTGTTTCGATGCTCCCCGTGAGTGGCGGTCTATCCTGCTCAGAGTAGTTGTTGTGATGGCCGAGAGGAGGGCTCGGGATCAGTATGATCCGGAGGAGCCAGGGGAGGAGGATCCAGAGGATCCTGGAGATCATGATGATTAGGTGATCTTGTATGTGCCCCCAAATGCTGATGAGCATATGGGGATGATTTTGTGTGATACACATTTTGTACTGCTAGTGTATTTTTTGTATATTTGGGTGTTGAGGGCACTCCTAACATTATGACTTTTATGATGATATATATATATGTTTCGGTATATAGTCGTGTATGCACGTGGATGCACATCTTGTCTTGATTACATTTTGTTGCACGTGGATGTAATTGTAGTTTGTTTGTTTTCCCGTGGAGGCATGTTTGATTTTTTGTACGCCCGTGGAGGCATATCTTATGCACGTGGATGCAATGTTTTACTTCTTTATACGCCCGTGGAGGCATATGTTATGCACGTGGATGCAATGTTTTACTTCTTTGTACGCCCGTGGAGGCATATGTTATGCACGTGGATGCAATGTTTAGATTTTTTGTACACCCATGGAGGCATATTTTATGCATGTGGATGCAATGTTTAGATTTTTTGTACGCCCGTGGAGGCATATTTTTTGCACGTGGATGCAATGTTTAGATTTTTTATGATGCCTATGTGATGCATGTCGTGATGTCCTACATGTTTTGGTTGACGTGCCAATCTAGAATGTTGTTAGCCATTTGGTATGCTACAGTGTTATGATTTCTTGGGACATGAGTAAAAAGATGGATTCAAAATGTCGAATCATTTGTTTTGTGCGCAGGAATTTTCTAAATAGACAGGGATCGCGTACCTGATAACAGTTATTGAGTTGGGAAACAAGGAGCTGGGAGTCCAGGAAAACACGAAGGTGACTTATGCCCATTTGGAGAGCAGCGGCGAGGAGACCGGTCACGGCATTGTACTCAGCTTGGTTGTTGGTGGCAGCACCTATACACACTCCGTCGAGGTGGATCAACTCATGTGAAGGGGAATAAATTACCCAAGCTGCTGACGCAAGATTTGGAGACCAACGACTTGCGCCATCGGCAAAGCCGATGTGGTAGAGTGGAACAAGATCCATCTGTGTTCATGCAAGAAAGAATTGAAATGTAAGGTTTTGAAAATTTACAGTGAAAAAAGACATCAAAAAACTGTACAATATGGACTATGGTGTCCAGGAGTATTTATGGGTAGAATCTTTTGAGGTACAACCCGTTACGGGAGTTGCGCATGGGATTTCCTTATGAATCGGTCAAAATGTATGCTCCATGTTCAAGGCAAGTGTGTATGATATATGGGCCTTGCCACATAGTTGGGAACTTTCCTTTTCCTGTTTTGTCATGGGCTTGATCGTAAACAAGGACCAGATCTCCTTCATTAAATGCTCGTGGGTGAACATGTTTATCGTAATGGAGTTTAGATCTGTTTTTTGCGGCTTTGATTGTTTGGAGGGTTGCTCGGGGATCTTCGTCGGCCTGTTCTAGAAGAAGTAGACGTTCTTCAATTAGTGACGTATCGGGGAGAAGTTCTATGGAAATTTGCAATGTTGGTATTTGTCATTCAATGGGGAGGACAGATTCCACGCCATGAACTAAATGGAATGGGGTAAAGCCGGTGGCGGTTTTGGTCGACGTGAGATAAGCCCATAATGCGGGAAAAATCATGTGATGCCAATTGGATTTATGTTTGTCGACAGTGCATTGGAGGATGGTCTTCAAAATTTTGTTTACAGCTTCGACTTGGCCGTTCCCTTGGGGGTAGTAGGCAGAGGAGAAATGATGTTCAAACTTAAGGAGTATGGACAATTCTCTCCAAACGGAGTTTTCGAAGTGAGAGACGTGGTCTGAGACGAGTTGCTTTGGTACTCCAAAACGAGCAATAACATGGTTGAGGAAAAAACGGGCTGCAGTGTTGGTTTTGCAATTGTAAGTAGGCATGGATTCCGCCCATTTGGTAAAGTAATCAAAATCCACAATAATGTGTTTGTGGCCGCCGGCTGATGTGGGATTGCAATCCATGAAGTCGATGGCCCATTTGCAAAATGGTCCAGCAGTGACGACTGGATGAAGGGGGGCGAGGGGGGTTCTTGCCTTTGGGGCAAAGAGCTGGCAGTTTTGGCAATGTTTGACTGCTGTGATACAATCAGTGAATAATGATGTCCAAAAATAACCCGCGCGGATTACCTTTTGGGTGGCGGCCATCCCGGAGAAATGGCCGCCGCAAGCATTGCTATGACAGTCGTTAAGGACTTGTTCTGCTTCATCTTGGGAAAGGCATCATCGTAAGATTGTGTTGACGCCACGTCGATAGAGGACATCACCCAAGAGGAGATAACGGGGGGCATGGTGTCGGATGCGATGGCATCCGTCACGGTCGATGTTGGGTCGAAATTTCTGTGTGCGGAGGTATACCAAAATGTCGCCATACCAAGGGTTGTCAGACGAGATGATGAACAAATGTTCGTCGATTATATCAGTATGGATAATTGGTGAAGACGACGATGATGGTAAGTCTGTAATGAGTTGAGCGAATGCTAATGCTTTGGTGCTCTTCGTTGTTTTAAAATTTAGGTCGTATTCTTGTAAGATAATCACCCATTTGGCAACACGGCCTTGTAGAAGGCGACGATTCAAGAGATAGACCATTAGGTTGGAATTTGCCACAACTATGGTATGGCTGAGGAGAATATAATGTTAAATCTTTTGTACAGAAAAGACGACGGCAAGGGCCATTTTCTCTTCATGTGGGTAGCACAATGGTGGGCCTGACAAGGTCTAGCTCACATAGTAAATGACATGTTCTTGACGAGCGGAGTCTTCTTGGACGAGTACTCCGGAAACAGCATAATCTGATGCCGAAATGTACAGGGTAAAGTCTTTCGTGAAATCTGGAGGAGAAATCAAGGGGGCGCTGGTAAGTGCTTTTTTCATATCTGTGAAAGCTCCTTCTGCTTGGTTGTCCCATACGAAGCAGGTATGAAGACGTAGAAAACGGAGGAAACCATGTACAGTGGTGGCATAGTCTGGGACAAAACGAAGAAGGAAGTTGGACTTCCCCTAGAGGCTCTAAAGCTGTCTTAATGTACGTGGTGATGGCAGGTCCACTATGGCTTGAAATTTTAGAGGTTCAACGGTGATCCCTTTTTCTGAAATGACAAACCCCAGCAGGCGACTTGCTGGAACACAAAAGACACACTTGAGTGGGTTCAAGCAGATGTTGTATTTTCGACAACGCAAGAAAACTTGTCAAAGATCGTCCAAATGGTCCGATCATTTCTTAGATCGAGCGGTGAGGTCGTCTAGATAAAATTTTATGATTTTATGTAGATCATGAAAGCAATAAGTCATGGCACGTTGGAAAGTGGCTCCTGCGTTCTTGAGACTGAAAGGCATGACGCGGTAGGCGAAAGTGCCCCATGGGGTTGTAAAAGCGGTCTTGTATTGATCTTCTTTACGTATTTTGATTTGGTTGTATCCGGAGAAACCGTCCATAAAATAAAGTACCTCATGTCCCGCACACTCATCGATCAACTAGTCAATAAATGGTGTGGGGAAGTTGTCTTTGGGACAAGCTAGGTTGAGGTCACAGAAGTCAGTACAAACGCGGATGGTGCCAAATTTCTTATTAACCGGTACTGGGTTTGAAACCCAGGTGGTGTATGCAATAGGGTATATGAAACCTGCTGCTCGGAGCTTCTCAATTTCTGCTTTGACGGGTGGAAGCTTGGATGGGTGAATGGGACGTTGTTTCTGGCGGACCGGTGATATGTTGGGCCAAGTGTCTATGTGATGTTCTACGATGGTAGGATCAAGACCAGGCATCTCGGTATAAGACCAGGCAAAGACATCTTGAAATTCTTGGAAGAGTTTCTTATAAGCTTGGGTTTCTTTTTCAGTGCATGATGCGCCTAAAGAGATAAGCTCAAGTTTTCCGGGGGTGGTGGAAATGTCGATTTTTATAATGGGTGAAATGCTATCCATGTTACCTTCTTTGAAGGCTTCTAGAGCTGGGACTGGATCTTTGAACCAATCGACCTTGGTTGGTAAGAAGTCCTTGGATTCAACAGATAGTTGGTTTGCCGCGGTGGACGTAGACGCCTCAGGGAGGAAGTATGATCAATGGTGCATATCATCCCAAGGGTAGTCTGGTGCAGTGAGTGTTTCTAGGATTTCTTCATCGGTGCGGAAATAGTGTGCCCTTAAATTAATTGGTTCTGGTTTATAGGTAGTTGAAATCATATAAACGGTATTGATTTCTTCTGAATGGGAAGATTCTGGTGGAAATATTTCTTCGATAAGTGGTGGGGATATCTCTAGGTCAGCATTATTCAACTCGTATAGTGTTGCTCTGTAATCTGGGAGATCGGGGCAGTGATGTGAATAATGGCCATAAATGTCGCATATTGCACAAGGATGGTTTGTGCGCAATGATTTATCACGAGGCTGAGGGGGGAGTTCTAGTTTGACTACTGGAACGTTGGTGTCGTCATCCAACATATTCATGTGTTCTTGAAGTGTCGGTAGTTGTGGACATAGATGGGTAGCGTGGCCAATATCGTCGCACAAGGAGCACTTAGGGAGCACACGAGTTGGGGGATTCTTAGCTAATTTGGGATTCACTCAGGGGGTGCGAGTTGTGGGTGCAGTGTTGTAGGTTTGTGGACCTCTGCCCCCAGTGTGGCGGGATTGAGGGGGGACATAAGAAGATGTCGATGTAGTGCCCCCTGTTGGAGTTGATCGGTTTTGGGGGTTCGAACCAGCAGGTGGTGGGCGATTTTGGGGGTTGGGTATGCAAGGTGGTGGATGGTTGGACATATTCATAGGTTGTACCGGTTGTAAAAGAACGGTTGGAGTTGGTGGGGGATTTGGTGCAGGCAGGTACCATACAGGTAATCCTAACGTTAAACCTGGAAGGTTGAGTGTAGTCATTACTAGCGTGCTGACAACTCCTGAAAACGGGAACAAGAATGGGATAGTATGAATCAATGTTGTTCCGATATGACTAGCCACGATGGGTGCTTGTGGCGGTGGTTGAGGTTGCTGAGGATGTTATTGTTCGTTGTGCGATAAGGTGCACAAATCGGATACGTTAGTTACCGAGAGCGGGGGTGGGATAGAAGGGAAAGTGGTGGTCATGGGATTATCCGAATATATCCCAGGTCCGATTGAGGAGACGAACGATGTGGGTGCATTCTGAACGGGTTGTTCGATCATCGGAAGAACATTATCAGGCACTGCGGGGGCATTGGGATCATAATATGTAATCTGGTCAATTTTGACTACACGTCCTTCATGGGGGAACATAATGAGGCGAAAAACTGAAGAAGCGACAGCTTTCATTTTATACATGTAGCTTTGTCCCAGAAGGAGATTGTAATCAAGTTGGGCATTAATGACCTCTATATCTATGAGAACCAGTTTTCCCCCAAGTTGTATGGGTACGTTCACTAACAAACCTTGAGGTTGAGCTGCACGGCCATCGTAAGCTCATAATGCGGTAGTTGACGGTTGTAGCGTTGGGGATCCAAGTTTTTGCCATACGAAAGTCGACATAACGCAGGTAGAGGCCCCTTCATCGATTATGCATCGATGAACGACGAGGTTACAAATGGAGACAGAAACTTGCAAAGCTAGAGATGAAGGCAAGCGAGGTTCAGCTTGTTCTAAGTTGAAAGCCATCATGTTGGAGTCGTTAGGGTCTACAGCACTAATGGCGGATAACAACAATTTTCTCTGTGCAAGACAATTTTTTATGATTTCGAGAGCGGACATAGCAGCGGGGGACTGAGCTAAATCCTCTACAATGTTATAGTTGGAAGTTGCACGAGCGTTACGGTTATTGTTAATTCGTCTCAAAGGGAAACGAGGTGCTTTTGGACCCCCGTCCATGGGCATATTGGGTATGCGAAGTGGTTGATCAGTTGGGAGAGTACTCGAAGATGGGTCGGTAGGTGTGGCCTCAAGGGCAGAGCCATATTGATTTCAATGGGTTTGAAGATTGACATCATTAGCAAATGGTGAGTGTTGGACTCCGTATGCTGGTAGTCGGCTGCCGCATAAGTAATTTGTTGTTGTGTTGCAGCGGATCCTTAAGGGGGATCATTTGAACAAGTATTTATCGTGCCTTGGTTTGGTAAGGGATTTTGCAATATCATGGGTGGTGGTTGAGGAGGAGGTGTTGGTTGTCTAGCATGTCCTTGTTGTTGGGCGTCGTCGATCCAGAGTTGACGCGCTCGATCTAAATGGGGACAATTATGTATGTAATGGCCGTAGAATCCACATATGGAACATGGATGGTTTGTTTTCAAGTTATTATTTTTGGCCTGTTTCGGTGGACGATCAGGGTTTTGGTTTGGGGGAGCAGCGTTATTATTATTTGGGGGATTAGGTGGTGGTGGTCCACCCTGGTTGTGTTGCTGGTTGTTTCCGCGGTTACGTCCTCTTCCGCGGTTTTGTTGACCTCCTTGGTTACGTTGGGTGTTATGGTTTTGAGGTTGGTTGTGCTGTGCGTACACATGCCCTTGGGCAGTAGGTGGGTTTTGAGGTCGTGCAGGCTCAGGAGCAAGTTGCGGTGGGTAGTCAGCAGGAGGGTTATGAGGTGGACCTATTACTTGTTGCTGTTGTGGGTAACCTTGAGCTGTTGGAAGTGTTGGAGCAAGAGGTGCTGCCTATTGAGGATAATAAGCCACTTGGGCTTGTGGTTGAACCAGAGTCTGATGGGCCTACTGGTTATAATATGGAGTTGGTGCATAAGCTGATGGTGCTTTCCCATAACACTGTGGTGGACATGAGGGTCCATGAGTGTGGTGAGTGTGTGTTATTGGAGCATACGAAGTTGTCGCTCCAGAATGAGATGAAGCCCTAGAAAGGTCTGGGGCGTTGTTTGTACTCATCATGGTAAAAGGTTTGTTTTGCACCATAACCTGGCCAATAATACCGTCGGCAGCATGGGATGCCCCTGGCGCGTCATGGCGGGATGGATCGTCGCACGGGGCATCCAGTAAAATGGTGTATAGATATCCATACTGGGCATATATGAGGTCGAATTGTTGGGCTTTTAAGATGGCTTCCTCTTCCGACTGTGGTCGTTCAGAAGCTACATCTTTGGCTATGAGGGGGAGGAGTGATTTGAGGAACTAGTCCAAAAAGATACGGTCGTCAAGTTTTATCTTGCAGAGGCTACGGTGCTTACGCCACTCATGGATATGATCAGTGATGTGTGTAGCAATGTTCTGTCTACAAGACAAAAGTATTTCCACTCCTGCATCATAGCGTACAGGTAGTTGAAAGAACTGAAGGAACGTTGAGGCGAGGGATGTAAAAGTGGGGTGTGTCCCATGTGGCTGCTCAATGTACCACTTGGCTGCAGAGCCAGTGAAAGTTCTTTGTAAAAGTCTCAGTCTAATAGAATCATCTACTATGGAGTTTGAGGAACACCATAGGTGAAACGACATTATGTGGTTTTGGGGGTCTTCCCCAACTTTCCCTTCAAACTTGGGGATGTCTGAGGGGATTTTTGTGGGCATGGGGGGCCATGCAGGGTCATTTCTAATAGGGTCGTTGGTTAACCTTGCCAGGTTTGGTAAGTTTAGACTATCCATGTATGGCAGATTGGCAGATGGGTGTGGCATGGTCACTGGGGCATAATTGCTAATGGTAGAATTATGGATGGGTCCAGTGCCCCCTAAGGGTATGCTAGGTGTGAAAGGGATGTGTCCTCCAGCCGATGTGGTGTGGGAGGGGCCTGCGCTCCCAAGTGCAACATGGGTTGCAGATGTGTTAGGGATGGTTCCAGTAATCACTGGGATCTGAGTAGTGGCGATGAGAGAGGGGGTGACCCCCATGTTAGGCATACCTAATATAGGTGTTGGTCCTGTGTTGGGCATGCCTAAAGTGGGTGTGGACCCCATATTAGGAATGCCTAAGGGGGTTGTGGCTACCGTGGTTGTCACAGTAGTAGTGGGGGTTGCTGATGTATCCCCAACAGCACTGGTGAAAAGGGGGTCATATTGTGATCCAGCCATGGGGTTGGTTGGTGATGTCTCGGTAGGGTGTTCGGATTCAACCTCAGAATCAGATGTGAAATGAGATGCGTCAGAATCGGATGACTGGGTTCTATGCCGATGACGTGTGGAGTCAAGGGATAATGCTCTACGTCTATGACGTGTAGATTCAAGTGTACCGAATTGAGTAGCTTCACCCTGAAAACGCCGGGATCGTCTTAAATTCTCAATGGTGAGAGATGTCTTGAAATGCCAATGGATGGTGGTGAGATAAAAAACTCAAGACCCTAGTGCAACGATGTGTGTAGGAGGGGAGTGTGAAAAAGCAATGGCTCTCAGGCCAACAACCAATCTCAAAAGCACTTACTATAACAGCTGTGCTATAGTAAGTGGAGTAATCAAGAAAAGTGGTCAGAATACCAAAAATCAAGCGGCTCCTAGAAAAAAGTGGTGCTTACTTAGACTAAGGGGGGTAGCAGAGCATGCAAATGCCTAACTAATAGTGGTATTATGACTCAACAAGGTATATCCTCTGCAAGGTGATGAAATCCAAGTCAGACAATATAAAATGTGGAATCAAAGGCTAGATATCCCCCTACCGGGAGGGACACCGGGTAGACAATCCTAAATTTTGGCCACTAAGATACCCCGTTCATGACACGTTCGGTTGGGTGAATCTGCAGTTTAGTTCTATCACCGTTGTACTCCCATAAGGGTGGTACACCTAGAACTACGAAAGGTATCCTTCGGTTACTGAATGGATAGCGGTATTCCACTTAGACTTCCGGAACCAGTCTGGCTACTTCAACCCTCCGAAGGGAGAGGCCTTCCCGATAAATTGGTATTAAACCGTGTCAACAAATAATAAGGGATTTTGGTACCCTAAACGTCAAAACAGTATGTCTCAGATATAAATAATTGAGGGGTGTTATTTTAACACCTATCCCCCCAATCCTACCTAGCTACAAGATTCTTTTAGTGCTCCCCAAGTGGGGTTAGAATATTGGTTGAGTTAGGAAAGTTTTAAGGCTCATTGGAAATTATTGTGATAGATTGGGTGCAAGTGTGATTATTTAACTGAAAAAGAATTTGCCTCGCTTGGGCGATTGATTACAAATAAAAAACAAGACGATTTCAATTTGTAAAAAATAAAAGCCTTTTTCTCAAATGTAAATGCTTTAACAAAAAATAATTCAAAAACTATGAACTTTTGAAATAATTTTTTAAAGAAAAGCAAATAACATAAAATTTGCAAGAAATAAATGGATTTCTAAGCGCTTACTTGGGAAAAACTATTAAGCAAATCGGAAAGATGGTTCGAAATTTGCAAAGAAATGAAATCTATGATCTAAACAAAGTGCTAAAAAACCTTTCTTTCACTTTTTGAAAATTTTTAAAAAGATTTTAATTGAGCATATGTAATAGAAAATGTTTTACTATTGCTGCAATAATTAAAACAGAATGCTGGAAAAAATTGCAGAAAAAATAATGCTGGACGATATAGGCTAAATGGGCAAAAACGCAGCAGAAATTTTTCTAAAAATTGAACTAGATGAAAAACAGCGGCATTGCGGGTTTATGGGAAAAATCCGCGATGTGCATTGTGGGTTTAAGGCTCGCAGTTGCGATGTGCAGCATGGAAAAAAGCCGCGAAGCCGCGATGTGCAACGTGGAAAAAAGCCGCGAAGCCGCGACGCGCAGCGCGGAAAAAGGTCGCAAGGCCGTGATGTGCAGCACGGAAAAAGGCCGCGAGGTCACGATGCGCAGCGTGACTATTGGGCGAAAAAGCGCGATGCGAAAACGGAAAAATTGTCGCCGGAAACGAAACCGAAAAGTGAAATTTTGGGCTGTTAAAGGCTACAGAAAGGGCCAAAAGCTAGGGCAGCAATGAGTATGCTGTCTAGGATGGCAGATCTGCAAATTGGAATGGTAAAAACTAGTAAAAAACGAAGATCTAAAGCTAAAGTGTAAGATTCAAAAATTCGAATACCAGCGGAGTCGCCAAAAACTGTTGCTTGGTTTTTCAACCAAGCATGTGCAAGGATGCACCTATTAACTTGTAATAGCAGTCTCGAATAAAAAGCAAATAACAATAAACTTAATCTAATCTAACATTAACATATGCAAGAGAAATAAAGAACTAGATTGATAACAATAAGCAAATAAGACAAGAGATTCAAAAGAATTTGTTTGTATATTACCTCAAATGGTGAGGATGATGGGTGTTGAGCAACTCCAAGGTTGAGAAGCTCCAATATTCAATGGTCTCTTCTTCTCCAAAGCTTCAATGGGTATCTTCAAACTTGAAATGGAAGGCAATGGCTCTCAAAGGGAATTTGGCAGCATAAGGATAGGATGAAATGTGGATGGAAAGTGAGGAGCCCCTATCACCTTTTTATAGTTTTTGGTGGTGGGGAATACCATTACGGTTTTGAGGAAACCAATGGTATTAACCAACATTGTTTAGGTCTCTTTTTCCCTCTTTTTCCTTTTTTAAATATTTTTAATATTTTTATTCCCTTTTAATATTTTTTGGGAGTTTTGGACCCTTTTTTAGGGTTTTTTGTGTTTTTGAGGAAAAAATACATATTTTGAGGGGGAAAAGGGGTATTATGGTCTTTTTGGTGACCTTTTGATGGCTTTAGGGGCTCAAATTGTGGAAAAGTGGACAAATGGGTCACGTGAATGAGGGAATGAGCTAGTGAGCACTTTTTGGGTGTTAACACTATCCCATGGAGTTTTCATGGTGCTTCAATATAGAATCTAGGAAAGTGTAGTGTAGGGGGTTGTATCTATTGGAATTCCAAGCATTATATGACTCATTTTGGGCATTGGTGAAGGTTCCAACAATTGGGCAGAGCTTTCAGTGCTTGCAACTCTTTTTATAATAGCCATTGAAAGAAATTTAAGGTGTCTATAGGTTTATGGATATTCTAAATTCTTAGTGGAATGGCTCAATGAAAAAAATCTAGTCAGTATCTAGTCTTACAAGTAGTAATTGACTAGATTTCATCTATTGGGAACACAATTCCAAAGAAGGGGCTCATCTGAAGGCAAGTTTGATGAAGCTAATGGAATCCTTTGAGGATGTTGTAACTAAACATCATCCCTTCTATTTTTTGTAACTTGTTGGTTCCCTTATTTCATGAAGTAATTTGTTGTGTTTTTGTTGGTTGGATGATGTCCTTGTTTATAGGGGTGGCAGGATTGTTTTTTGAAAATGATAGCCTTTGACAACTTGTATTTTTGGTAAGTTTTCTTATTAATCAATGTCCTTGTTCTCAAGGCATGGCGCTAGTTGTGATGCTCTGAGATGTAGTGGTTTAGATTTTGATTAGTGAACTACAATTATGTCTTGCGCACAAGTGTTGAATGTAATGTGTCATTTTATTTTAATATAATACACTACACTCATTTCTTTATTTCTTTCTTTCTAAGGAATGTGTGTGTGAGTGAGAGAGAGAGAGAATAAGGTGTAGCTCGACTAGTTGTGAGGAGAATTTGTTCCCTTACCCACCCATGTTCAAATCCCACTTTGTGAATTGTTGATGAGCTATATTTTGACCTGACCTTGTGGCCTGAAGAATCTAGGGGTTATCCTAGGTACCATCCTTATAATGAGGGGAAGTGCTTGGGGGGTTTTCCCCAAGATATGTTACCTAGAAAGTGTGTGTTTGTGTGTGTGTGCGTTTGTGTTATTAATGAAAAAATCATTAAAGGCTCCCTTATAATGATAAAATGATGGGTAGGTTGTTGTATAACACATAAAACTTATGGGTTGGACAATTCCACTGCATATTAACAGTAATGATCTTCTCTCCGGTAAGGAACAATCAAAATGGGAAAAAATGTTCAAATTGAACATAAACTTTCAACAATGATCAAGTTAGAGTGTGTATACATTATTGGATGTCTACACATAAACATTTGATGGTGTACATAAGGGAATATATTACCATAATTCTCTATAACTTGGTAGTTTTTGTTTGCCCTCCTTAATATTGTTCTCACTAACATATATTCCAATTTGCAAATTCATTGAGTTAATTTCTATCCGTATAGGAAATTAATTCATGTTTGTTTTTCATGTATAATGATGCTAGTTGGATTTGAAAATCTTTTCCATGCAAAGGCCATTTGGCGGCTTAAATTCCTCATTAATTAATTAATTTTATTCTACATAAAGTGTTTAGCAAAGGGTAAGGGTAAGGTTTTTTTATTATTTTTGGGTACTACCCTTGGATTATTATGTTGTAATGCATTTCATTGTTTGAGCCTTATGTATATGAGCATACAATTTACTCATGTTTGATATCCATGTTCATTAGACAACGTTTTATGCAATGTGGACTATCCACATGCATCATCATGCATGCCCCTCTATTCACCTTCTTGATGCCATGGAAATGCCCTTGTAATAACTAGTTATACACCTACTCAATTTAATGCACACCAATCTAGAAACAAAATTGCATCATAGCAATGGGATATAGTTTATGTTAATGTTTTCTCATTGCATTCAAATTTGTTAAGAGAGGTGTATTTTGGCTTAGTTTTGACTAAGTGTGTGGAGTAGCATTTAGCAAAAGGTGAATTTGTATAAGCCATGAATCAACAAAAGCCTAAGTATGTAGTTTCATCAAATTATGAGCATATACAAGTCAATGAGACCTATTATTCATCTTTTGCACCCAATACATTTGACCCATTTGTATGAACGGGTTACAACTAGCAGCTTCTTTGATGTATTCAAGGATTTTCTTTAATAGCCCATGTAATCACAAAATGCGGCGGTCTCTGTGTTGGCAGAGGGTAATGACCGGCAGACCTGTGAAACTTCGGAACTCTGCCCCAAAGTGTCGTGCCATGCAAGGTCCCTAGTCTTTAGGCTTACCGTATATGTGGAGATAAGACCCATACTAGCCACGAGAGGTGTCCCCAGTCCTAGTTTCCTAGGTACTTGCCGATGGAACCAACTTTCCCAAAGTAGTTGCAAGACAAATTTTGGAAGGGAAACATGGCACCTTTGAAGATTTAATAAGAATAAAATTTGGTACCCTGGGGGATTCACTTTCTAAGGAGGAAATATAAACAAAATAGATGACAATTTCCCCTAGAACTATTAAAACAAGGAACACACTAATAAAGTGATTTAAGCAAAGCTACTTGAAGGGAAACCAAACACTTTTTGATACAAAAATGAAGGCTAGACTTGGTTTTGAAAATTGTTGTCCTAAAATTTAGTTGTTGCAAACCATGGATCAACATATAAGGCAAGTTTGGAAAGCAGTAAAATAGTACCAAAAGGACTATGTGCTAAGCAGAACATTATTTCTCTTATCTTGTCTAAGTATGGGATAAATTAAGCTTGGAAAACACACCAAAATGAAACTTATACAAATATATAAGAGTTGGGTTTGATTTGAGAGTAACTTAGCACTAATATGGTCATGTTGTAGCTAAAAATCACATTTGTACTACTCAGAACAACATGCAAAAAAAAACATGAAGAGGGAAGAAAAATATAACCAAATGGATGTAAATTGATTCCTAAGACCAGTGCCTATCCTTGGGGGAAATATGGAGTCACTAACCATAAGTTTTCAATAACAAACAAACCCTCAAAAGACAATGAAATCTACATCCATGAAAATAAGTTTCAAACCCCCACATGCAAACACAACAACGAGAACACAGTAAAATGTAAGTGACTAGTGGATTTTCCAATGAGGTAAACTAGAAAGACAAAACCTCTTACCCGGTCATGGTGGTTGATGAAGTCTCCCACCTCTTACTTGCATCAACTAATATACTTCTCAGTCCAGAAAATTCTCCTTTACCAGCTAGGGCACACTTGTTTCCCAAGGATCTCCAACTTATAATACAAGAACTAGAATTAGAAAGAGATAAACACAATGCCAAACCGATCTAGTGCTACAAACCAAAATAACATGCAAGTAGAAGAGAGGGAAAGGTAATAAAAATGATGAGAACAAGCTAAATCAAACTCATAAGCAAAACCCCCCTCTACCTGAGATGACCAGGTCGCTTGCGCTGCATTTTTTCTTCTCCACCTACATAAAACACACCATAAAAATTTTCCAAACTGATATAACTGAGGTTACATGGTTTGTATAGGATGACAAGAGAAAGATTCAATCACCAATACTCTAAGAAATAGACAAGAAGAAGAGCTAAATATTATGGTTTTGTATTTATGTTAAAATGGCCAAAAGTCCCTCACAAATGGTGGCTCACTCTCTTTTAAAAAATTGAGAGTGAGCAAAATACTTACCCTTGAGAATCAATGTCTAAGATTAGAAGATGAGTGAAGTAGATCAATGGATGAGATAATTTCTCATTTACAATATTTCATAATGTTGGAAATGACTATCAAGTGGAGGGAGGTGAATTGCCTCCATGAGCCGATGTCTTTACAAAAAATTTCATAAGTGATAACTCTATTATATTTTTTGAGGTCACTAGGGGATCCCCTTTGCACATTTTACATCATTACATTGACCCATCACTTGCCTAAGGTGAAGTGGTGCGCCCCCCCCCCCCCGAGAGAATGCGCCCCACCCAAGAGTCCCATGACAAATATCAAGGGATAACATGTTGAAGTGATAGGGAAATGATACGAATGTGTTTAGGAACAAAATTTGAGGTAACCCAAGTCAACTCTTTGCCTTTCTGAAATCCCGCTACTATACATAATGAACCTTAGTCATTTTTTAAATTGGACCTTAGGATTAAATTAAATAATGCACCATTAATTAGATCATTGTCTTCCTTTGCCAAAAATGCAAAAGTAATGCCACGGACGAATTCCTTGACCCTCAAAACCATAGTGTGGGTCATTTTTGTGCCAAAATCCAATCTGTAATGTGTCTCTTTAAATTAGTTCCAAATAACTAAATTAGACTTAGGCTAAAATTCCAAACTTGGGAAAATAATTCCATATTTAGCCAATTAATCAAATAATGCTGCAAATGCTATTTGGAGGGGTCTGATTGGCCTCCAAAGGCTAAAATATGATGAATTATGACTGATTCAATGTCCCATGCTGCTGGTCGGTCCCTTTGATTGGGTCAAACTTGGGTTTGACCAAGTTAACAAGTCAAACTTGGTCAAAATTTGACCAAAATGCAAACTGATTTATGGACCATATACCAAGCCTCTAGAGGATGAAAAACAATTAATCATGAACAATATTGATAAGCAACTAAATATAAGGGCCTTTCATACACCAATGGTCATCCTTTGACACTTAGCATAGAAAACCCATATAGCACAAGTGTATAACAAAAGTAATGAGTATATGTAAAAGTATTATATACATGTACATCTCTAGTTTAACCATTATAGTGCATTGTATAGATCAACCTTCCCTCTTGGGTGAAATGGATGGTTAATAGTTAGTAGGTTGGTCAAGTGGAATATTATTGATTAGTGGAAGGCTTGATTTACGCTTGGAGAGAAAGGGATGACAAGGGACTTTGTGAAATTAGTAGTCTAGCGAACACAAGAGAGAAAGGTATCTCACAAATGGATGATGTGTTAGAAGGCACCCCTTTGAATTTAGAAACCCCCCCTTTATTTCATTTGAGATTGCATTTCACTTTGATTTTTTTTTTTATGCCTTTTCTTTATTTTATTTCTTTGGATATTTATTTGAAGCACTTCATTTATTTGCAATCCTTTAGTTGGCTAATGACTAAAAGGTATTGTCCCCGGATTTCCTTTTGGGAACCAATTATGGCACGGCCTAAGCTCCACTACCAACCACCATCCATAGGTGCGACAGAGTTGCCACAATAATGCCCTTTTATAGCAAGTAGGATTAACCTTTTAATTCAAGGAGTACCTACCTTCCCAACCACTAACCAATTTCAAGGATGAGAAGACTTGTTCCAAGACTCAGGGGTACACTTCTGGTGACTAGACCACCTAGGCTCAGAACCCAACATCGGTAACTCTTCCGACATGAAAGGTTAAGGCTCCAGACAGTTTTTCCACACACATCAAAGTCGATACATCGGGGAAACATGGAGGCCATCCTAACCAAGAGTCCATAGAGGGGAAGGTCCTTGAGTCACTTAGTCGTATCCAAATCAATAGGATTTTGCAACAAGGTGGATGAGTGGAAGATGGATAAGGTCAAGTATGGAACCAAGGGAGAGGTTGTGATAAATACAATACATTGGAAACCATGCCAAAGAAAGATATGTATATAAAACCAAAATTAATACTCCCTACCATGTTTACACAAGCTATCATGCTCACAACATATATTGGATTATCACAAGTGTAGAATAATTCCTACTACTAGTCAGCTTATCATTAAAAGTCATAATAATCCAAATAATACCTCTAGGCATATACCTGCCCCACCATTTAAGTTGTATCAAGACATCATAGGCACATATGTGAAGCTCTGAAGACTAAGATCCAATATCAATGTCCAATAGTGTAATAGTTCTCTTGTACAAAGGTTCAAAAGTGTATAGTAGGGGATCACAGAAGAGGCTCAACAAATGACTTGGTTCCCTAATCCAATGCCCTTCCCACAAGATCTGATCTAGCGGTGATCTCATAATGATATCCATCTATCAATCATACATGATATATATGTGAGGCTCATTGTAAAGGATTGAACAAAATTTGGCCTACTTTGGAAAAAATTAGGAGTCACCCCCCTACAAAATCTATGATAACAACCCCAATCACCTATATATACTTGTTTTGTATGTTGTTCACTCATTTAGCTTAAATGAATATGATTAAAGGATTAACACTCTACACCTTGATAATATTGCAACTATCATATGTGCCTTGGTTGATACTTCCTTCCTTATAGAAGGTTGAATATGCTAGCACAATAGACTATGTCATCCACATGTTGGAGAGGTCTTATGGATCCTAGGTCTATCATAGAGCCAACAATGTGGTTATATTGCTAGGACCTTAATCAATGAAAAGTACAAGAGATGTGGTGGATGGCTAGTGAATGTTGAGATTCAATATTATCTAGAAGAAAGATTTCATGAGTTGACTTGTCAAAAAAGTGCCTATATAGGAGAGTATGTTGTAAGGTTTAAACATAGATACATGTTTGAGTGTGTGCATGAGATATTTTGGGAAAAATTCCCAACAAACTTCCATGAATGGCTAGAAAGGCTCAGTGAGAAGCATTGATAATGGCTTTTGTTGTGTTCTAGTTTTGACCAAGTGTTAGTGTAAAGCAGAGTTCATTAGAAGAAGAATCCACATGAGCCATGAGACTATAGAAATATGAGTATGCAAAGGTTGAGGAGTCAACTCATATATCCATTGTGCCTAGTTTCCTTCATCCTCTGTGCATGTATTTAAATACTATTTTATATGAGTGGGTTAAATTTGGTAGATTCCCTAGTATATCCCAAAACAAATTGTAACTGCTTCAGTGGTATATATACATGAGGATCGTAATGTTGTAAAGATTTAGTTCTCAATTGCCATTTAGTGGTTGTTAGTTGTGAGTTGGTTGTTTTCATGAGTTGAGATATGAGGTGGTTTTGAGCTACATGATTTTTGCATAAAATCTATGTTGTATTCATCATTCTACTAATACAATGGAGACTAGTTATGCTTATGTGTTTGTATTCATAATATATCTTGATGATCTATATGTGATTGTGATTGATGTGTATGATGTTAATTTTGTTAGTTTAAATTAATGCGATTAGATGTTAGCTCCATTAGTTTAAATGGATTTGATTATAAGATAAGCAAGGGAATGCACGAACCCTATAAATATTAGACACTCCACACCTTAATCATATGGAAACTACCATACATGCTAGGGTTCACCTTCTTCCTCTTGGGAGGTTGAATATACCAATGCACTAGACTACATTAGGCCTATGTTGGACACCTTCCATGGACCTTGAATATGTCATATATCTAACAACATGGTTCCAATGTTGGGACCTTCACCATTGCAAAGTAATGTAGATGTGGTAGAGGCTAGACAAGGTCGAAATTCAAGATTGAATAGAAGAAAGAATTCATGAATTTTCCTATCAAGAAAGTCCTATCTAAGAGATGATGTCACAAGATTAAATATACATATCTATTTGAGTGTTTGCATGAGATTTTTAGGGAGGAATTTTTAGTAAACTTACACCAATGGATAGAAAATCTCATATATAAGCATTGGTATTGACGCCAACCATCCAAAGTTGAGTGGACCACTAAGAACCTATTAAAGATGCAATGATATGACCATAACTTGACCCAAGCAATTGATTTTTGGTACCAATGTGCAGTGGAAGGGTATGCTTTGGATTTCATGGTATATGTCATTTCTCATTGACAAATGCATTTGAATTCCCTCATAAAGGGCCATGTGGAAGATTGATTGAAGAAATACCAAGGTGGATAAACATGTTGATGGTAGAATAGGGTATGTTTCCAAGACCCACTGGTATGGAGGTGTAAGCCTTACATGGGGGGGTGAAATGGTAGGAGAACCTAATGGTAGAGTTGATGTCATAAACTATTAGTAGGATTAATGATGGTAAAGGAAATGGACTTTGAAATAGAATTATAGAAGCAACAACAAAGATGCCCAAAGATATAAGAGAAGTACAAGGAAAATTTTAGGGGAAATGTTTTGCCAATGGGTGAAATTTAGGGGGTTCCAAATTTTGATTAGTTGATTTTTTTCATTGTAGTGCTTTATTATCATTTTCCTCCAATTTATTTAAAAATAAAATTATTTATAGAGGGTTATCCCATGCATATTTATGAGAGAGAGGGAAAAAATTGGTTTTCACTCCTGAAATTTGAACTGCACTCTTCCATTTGCCACAATTTCACCTCTACATTTGGTGTGAATCAAACTTCTAGATCTCATTTGTTGCAATTTTTTAGAATGGGGATTTTTTTAGGACTATATTTCCCCTTATTTTTTGGAATAAGGGGTTACAAGGGAACGATTCATCCCTATATAAAGAGTCAAGACCTAAGATTCTTTCCATTTTTGCATTTGCCTAGTTATATCCTTATTGAATGAAGGACCCCTTCCAAAATGAAGTGTGTGTGCTTGTTCATGAAGTCACGGAGTTCAAATTTTGAAGTCAACAATATACTCGTGGCCTTGGTACTTCCAAACCCTTTTTCGATTTTTTTTAAATCAAGTTTTTAGTGTTAATTTTCTAATGAAATTTTGATTGAAAAAAAGAGGCCTTACCTTAAAAATTTCCCTTAAGGACTTTATATTCATTTCAAATCTAGAGATCTAAGAGAAGGAAGGCATGGAAAAAATAGAAAATTTATAGGCATCGAGTAGACATCAAATTTACTAGTATAACCCTTGAGAGTATTAAAACCCAAAATACATTTTTATGTCAACTTTGGATTTGAAGAGTGGAAATCTCATTGCAAATGGAATTCATCCATTTGATGAATTTATCCTATGGTGATTGAGTTCAATGATGAGTTTATCCTATGATATTTGAGTTTTGCTTCATCTTTAAAATTTCTTTGTATGTTCCTTTGCATCATTATTTATCAATTTCTTAACTATCATGAGTAAAACTTGTCAAGCCTCTCTAATATTAACTATTTACAATGTATACATCTGCAATCAACCACTTATCTATTATGGTTTTGAACATGTGATATCAAAATTTTGGTGAATGACAATATCTAGTTCCCAAGCAAATATTTTTCTGACTAAAGAATATTTTCATATTTGTTGGATATGTCACTACATGTGTTCCTTTTAACCTTTCAAGGGTAATCGATGCCCTATTGTGTACATTGTTCAATTTATTTTCAAACTTAATTGATCTTGAGCGCTTTTGTTTATTTAATCATTCATAAATTAGTTGTGATCATTCACATCATATGTACCCTCTATGCCAAATAAATCACCTTATGAATATGTACCCTCTATGTCAGTTTTAGAGGATTATGGAAGTTAAATGTTGTATGAGATCAATATCAACACATATACATGCATTTGGTCTTGTTAGATCACATACTTTGTAGCTGGGAGATATTGTGGAGATACTCCTTATTTTTGCAGACTAGATTACCAGTCATGAGCTTAGTCCTTACATTTGAAGTAGATGTTTCTCAGAGTATATCAGTGATGGATGATATATATATGTTCAGTTGGATCATTAGGGGCAGTAGCTGTGGGTCAACACTTGTCATTTTGAGCCCTCTTCATGACTTCCCTTGTCACGCATGTTTATACCTTGGTTCACCAGAGAAGAGCATTCAGTTGGATGTATTATTTCCTTGCCATTCAAAGATAGCAGTGTCTGAGCATATGGATAACAATTGTAGATTATGAGTAGGTATATGGTAGAGGTATTGCTTTATGGACATCATAGTTTTTATTGGTTTCCTGGCTATGCTAGACCTTGTTGTTTCATTAGTGATCACTTGTTATTATTTGGTTTCCAGTAGGACATGTACTCTAAGTGATGTAGGTGCATTAGTTGATAATTGCATATACATGCTTTGCTTGGGTTAAATGGGAATGCAAATTTTAGATCAATTCCCTCGCTCTTGGTTCTGTGCTTGGCATTTTTTCCACATTATCCATCTCATCCACCTTTCTTTGTATCCCTTGACATGGACATGAATTATTAATCTTCGGACCTTCCCCTCTATGACCTCTATCTTTGGATGGCCTCCATGTTTTTCATGTGTCTCGGCTCTAGATTGTATGGATTTATCTTTAGTCCCATTGATCTTTTTCGTCTTGCACCCAAGATGATTTAGTGCAATTAGGTTGGCCTAATCACTGAAAGTGTATCCCCTAGAGTCAAAACAAGTTCCCTATACTTGAAGTTAGTTGGCTCATCCTTTGTTTGATGTGCCGCCTACTTTCCTGTTAAAGGGTATTACTGTGGCAACTCCATCGGGGATATGGAAATTTGTTGGCAGCGGAGCTAAGGCCATGCAATTATCTGGGGTCTGCAAGGCTATCTAGGGCCGATACCTTTGGAGGCTAGCTAACTAAAGGAATGCAAATGCAAAGTGTGCTTAAATGATATATCCAAAGAAATGGAAAGTGAAATTCAAAGTGAAATATCTAAAATCAAATGAAATTCAAAGCAAATGAAAATGTGAAATGCAAAGTATGAAATTATGAAGTAAAGGGGACTTGTTATAGTCAAAAGAGAGCCTTCCAAACACTCCATCCATTTGTGAGACACCACCCTTACCTAGTGTTTGCCACTCCAACAAATGTCACAGAGGCCCCTGTCAATCCCTTCTCTCCAAAGGAAAATCAAGTCTATCCAGAAGTCAACTCCAATTTGAACAAATCCTTTGAAACTCAATTTATCACCCAAGTGAGAGAGGATTGATATATAGATTGCATCATAACAACTAATGTGAAATGAATATGTATATTGCAGAACTATCCTATTTCTTATTATTACAATGAGTTATTTTCATGCTAATGTTGTTTTCTCTTTGATCACTTATTGAATGGAATATCTTAGTGTCTAATTGGTTTCCAGTACTAATTATGATAAGAACTAACAACTCTTGCATGCAATAGTTTTGATTTATATGCTCAGTGTCATTTTTGGTCATGTTTGACTTGGCAAAACCTTAATTTGACTTGGTCAATGGGTCAAACCCACAATGGGACCCCACTTCAGTTATTAGTGTTCATATTAGTGCCTTTGGAGGATAGTTAGTGTTGATGTATTTGTAACTTCAAAAGATATTCACGTGTATATTATAGTTTGTACTTTATTGTATCCCCAACGGAGATGTATTATTCCTCCGATTGGAAGTGTCGTCATTTGTATTTTCCAGTGTCACAAGTTACATTGTAAGTGTCGTAACTTATATTTGATGGGTTATTATACCACCTTGGTGGGGTCGGCCCTATATGAGTCATGTGGTTGGGTTATTAGGCTTCCTTAGGAAGTCGGACCAGTTAGGGTTAAAGGCAAGTCAAAGTAAAGAATAAATAGAGAGTGTGACTCTCTCATTCTATTCATTCACTCACTCGTCCAACTCGCATAGTTGAGAGAGATGAGTGTGCACAAGTGGAGGAGGAGTAGTTGCTGAAGACATCTATGTTTTGGGGTTTGATCTTTGTGGTCTTTGTATTGGTGCTCATTCTATCTCTGAGGAAGTTGCGGGGTTTTTTACCTTCTTGGTTTTCCCCAAGGAAACTTTGTGTCTCTTGTGTTTATGATTGTTATGTTGTTCATGTTATTCTCTTAGTAGGATCCTAGATAATATTTGAATGAAATAATCAGAATTCTAACAATTAGACCATTCCATGCATCAGATTGTTAAAAAATGGCTTGATGCAGTATTTTTATAAAGTTAGCGGGAAATAATTAAGCCATTTTTATTTAAAATTTGGAGATTTGATCATAGTGACTATGCTAGAGTAGTGGATCCTAGTGTTTTGGATATTTCCAAATCCATCCATGCAGCCATATCATCATTCTGGGAAAATAAAGAGTCAATTATTGGCAGAATGAAGATTTGCAACTTAAAAATTAATTAATTAAAAATTACTAAGGTTTGGTATGTGTGGCATGGGATAAATGAATGGCAAGAATTGACTTGGGTTATGTTGGTATGAACCCCTAGAGATTATTGGACATCTTTCATGGCATATTTTCATGTTTTCTCGCCATGGGCTTCTTTTGCCCCCATGGGGGCATCTTTTCCCTAGGAGGGGGACTTATTATTTTGGTGACTTATGTGTCAAAGCAAATGTCAATGTAAAGTTGTAAAATGATTCCATAGGGATGAATTGAGCCCCCTAAGAAGACACGAGATGTATTATTGCTATATATTATGATTTTTATCTTGGGTATGTGAGGAAATTCACCCCCTCACTAGATCAATTTATTTTCATCTTGATCCATGTATTAGTGAGAGATTAAATCTCCACCATTGATCTTATATTTTTATCTTTTTATCTCAACCGTCCGTTAAAATTATGATAGGGATTTGGCCACTCTCTTAGACATAAAAGAGATTAAGCCTCTCATTTGTAAGCGATTTTTGGCTCCTGGAGAAATAATAATTTTTTTGTCTTGTGGCTCAATTCTCTTGTATCTTGGGATAAACGTGGAATGATTTTTGCCTTTGTAATCTCCTTTGATACTAGATCCATTTTTCTTCTTCTCGATGTCAATTTATATTGGGGTTTTCATCTACAGGAAATGGAGGGTGAATTCACCCATTGACTTTTTGGGCATGTTGGGGATTCTCTCTCTCACAGAGGGAAATTTGTGAATGAGAAGATTTGCATTTTCTATCCATCTATTTCCATTTCTCTCTATGTCTTGTTGGATCAATTTTATTTTGCAAATTAATGAAATTATTTCCAATTCTTGTTATTGAGCTTTATGATGATTGTCTCATTGTTTTGCGGGTAGAATTGCACTGGATTTTATAAGTGCCACTTGAGAAGAGGAAGAAGAAAATCTATTTGTGTCATCGAGCTTTCAGGGGAAAATAATAATAATAATAATATTCCAACCATCCCAAATCAAGGTAAGTACCTCATTTTAATTTGCAAATTTGTCCAAACCATTTGTCACACAAAAAATAAAATTAAAAATTAAAAAAAAAACAATATTCTTTGCAGCTCACATCATTTATGGAGGAGGTTGATTCCTCTTGGGGATTTTTTTTTTTTATTGCAAAGGGCATCACCTTAAAACCGTCATGAATTTGTTTTTAACCCTAGTGATTTCTCTTGAATCAATTCATTTGGACAAACAACAAGTTTGTTCTAAGTTTGAGAGGTCGAATTCATTGGTAGGGGGTCCAAATTTGTTCTTGGTTCAATTTCATTTGGCATTTGGGCATTATCTAAACCCTTACAAATTTACTCAAGCCTTAGCGATTTTCATTTTTTATTCATTTGACATTTTTCCCTAGGTTAAGAGGCTGAATTCTATTACAAAGGTGTCGAATCCTTATGGGGTTTCATTCTGGTATGCCTTAGGAGTCTCTTAAACCCAACCAAAATCAATTTTTACCTCCATATTACATTCACTTAGGAGTGATCAAGCAATATCGATCTTATCTTAATTTTTGAAGGTCGATATCTTCCACCAAGGAGTCGATTTTCCCTTGAATCACCATCGCTCCCCTTGGGGTTTTAAGATTGATTTTTTTTGTGAGAAAGCTTGTTTGCTCTAGTGATTATCTTAATTGGCCTTTTTACAACTTCATTGTGACTTCATTTCCCGTACAAAACACTGATCCATAGTCTATCATTTTACTCTCAAACTTGGAAGTCGAAATCCACATATGATGCTTGATGACTTGCTTATTTGCATGGTTTAGTGTGATATTTTGTTATAGTAAGACGAATTGGTGTTTGGGTGTATTATTTACTTAGCATCACTCTTCCTTGATCTCTACATTAAACTTGAAAATTGAGCTCAATTCACCACTGTCCTAAACCCTAATGCAATTACTCTTCATCGATCTAGGAAGCATTATCCTTAGGGTAATTCACTTATTCATCATTTATCATTTATAGGTATCCTATTGTTATAAAATGGTCTGGCATATTTTCAGACTTAGGTCTCCCCCATAGCTTATCTAGTTTATCCTTAGTGTCCCAGGTAACTTAAAGTGACGAGAACCAGCTACCTGGACTGACAACCAGAACATATTTTGGGGGGTAGGATTCTCGAGGGTCACAACTTTAGCAACCATCGTTCTATGTTGTCTTGAATAGGATCAATTATTTGGGTTTCTACAATAATTGCGATAATATTTTTGGCACCGTTTTCAGGGAGGCAGAGACCGCCTGGCATTTGATTCGTGGATGGTTGATCATTTTCACTACCTATACCCTATCACCACCCTATTTCAGTCATCTATTTCTCCTTGCATTTTAACGACAAATATTTCAGTGAGCAGCCAATTTTGTTCACGTGGCGACTCCACAACGTGAATCCATTGGCGAACCCATATAAAGACTCCACTGGGGAATATTTAAGTTAAGAATCACAATGAATTCAAATGTGTTCCTCTATATTTTGCAATCCATAAAAGAAATAACCAAAAATATAATCAAGCTTACAAAACAAGAAGAGGAAAAGAACAAGTGTGGATCATCATATAAGTATGAGGATGACTCTAAATATAAATATGGGTTTGAACTAGAATGTCAAAATTATTATGATTCCCATAACATTGATTAGTCCAATGTCAAACCATATAAAGTAGTTTCCCATGCCTCATGAAGCAAGCCGATAAGCAAGCTTCAAACCCAACCCAATATTTGTGGCCAAAATAGTCGATCGAATGATCCTTGTGATCCAACTGAATATCCTAATCAAGTCCCAAATAAAGAATGTAGAATATCTATAAAACAAGCCAAACGCTATCCATATGGTTTTTCTCAAATACACACGGCACTTTATCCTATGTCGAATAAATATAACGAAAAGTTGCCCCACTTTAATGGAAGCAATGCCATGTTAATCACAGAGCATTTGGATGTGTTTTGGTATTATATGGGGGATCTAGGCACAATCGATGAAGATGTCCATATGAGATCCCTTGGTGCATCTCTGGAGGGGGATGCTAGGCAGTGGTTTCACCATTTAACACCGGGATCCATCACTGGCTACAACATGTTTATAGAGTTGTTACTAGATGAATGGCCTAGAGAGACTAGTGATGAATTTTTAGAAATCCAACCAGGTAATGATTATATTGTTAAGGATCAATATGAAGAGGATGATCAAGATAAATATGATAGAACGACTGAATATTTTTCTTCTCAATTGGATTTTTCCTCTCCTGAAATGATCCAGCTTATGAGTGAGCCTTCAATCCATAGGAATATCACAAATTATTTTAGGAATAGTGGTTCAAAACCTCATGCCAAAGTTAAAAGAGATATTTATCAAATCATACGAGATAGTTTGTTGTCATTACCCAAAGAAGGCATAGATGGAAATTTTGATCCGAATCAAGGAGGGGAACCCATTGATCACAATCTAGAAACATCTGTAATTGAACATTCCATTTGTGATCCCATTAATACGCCTCTATAAGAGCAACTCCATAATCATTGTATGGGTGATGATAATCTAAATCAATGTTTAAATGATCCCAACTATGATTTATGTCTTAATCAGGTCATTGTGGAAGAGGAAGATTGTGAGGATAATCAAACATCGTTAGTGGGGGAATCATGTGACCATTATGTGATTGAAAATAAAATATGTGAGGGTTACGAGGGATTTTTTGGAACATTTTAACCATCTCAACCTTGGTTTTGCATGCATGCATGCAATCCATGCATCTTGCATGCATTCCATGCATTGGTAGTTGAGTCTCCTAGCACCTAGTCCTTTTTTTGGCCCCCTAGTGATTCATTTTGGTAATCATTATCCTCCTTATCCACTCAAAGCGCCTTATCCACATCACTGAAGTGTAAATGTTCCCTAATGCATGATTTTATGAGTCAATGCAGTCAGTTCCATGAATTAAGGCGCCTTGTCCCCTTGATTTCCTTGTTAACTAATTGTTACACCTAGTCTCACTTCAACTGAGTGTTGGAGCACCTCTTTTGAAAACTACAAGTCAGTTATGTGCCTCCTTGGAGTCTCCTCCCATAATTTCTAGCCTCGATGACTCGCTGATGTGCCAGTCCACTCTAGTTGACTAGCCATTCATGATTAGTGGCCACTAGACCTTATCGGGTGGTGGTTCCAATGCAAACTAAGCCTGCCACTTGAGGTGAATTCGAATCCTACCAAGGATATTTTATTCTCTCTATTGTAACATCTTTTTTTCACCAGTTATTTGTTGTATGATAGAGTGACAACAATTTTTCATTTAAGTTTCAATTTCATGAGTGAATTTAACAACTTTTCTTCTTAATTATTTATGTAAAATGTTTGTGAAATTAGTGAGGTTTGTTCAGCTTTGTAAATCCTACCTGTGGAATTTCACATGGTATCAAAGCTTGTGAGAGCTTAGTATATTTAGTATCAAACCTCCAAGATACATTTCCAAAGTAAATTGCAATGTTTTTTGCAAGTTATTCCATCATCAATAGTGCAAGCAAGTAGCTAAAATGGATCTATCTTCAAAACCAAAACTCTCTCCTTTCAATTTATTCGAATGGAAGGATCATATGGAGATATTCATGCGCAACAGAGGTATTTATAGAGTGCTCAAAGGCATTGAATTCGAACCAAATGGGGCTTTAGATAAAGACAAATACATGAATAAGCTTGATGAAGCGTATGGATTGTTGTGTCTCAGCATCTCTAAGGATCTTCTCTTCCATCTATCATGTCTAAAAACTCCCAAGGAGGTTTGGAAAAAGCTTGAATCTTTATTTGGGAAGAAAGATGATTTTAGAGGGCATCAATTGGAGAATGATTTGATCTCTTTGAGCCCTAGCAGCTTCGAATACATCGCAGACTTCTTTACAAAATTCAAGAAATTGGTTGTGCAGCTAAAACTGTGTGGTATTGAGAAGAAGGATGAGCAGCTAATTCTCTCTTTTCTGTCAAAATTGGGACCAGACTATTATGTATTTGTATCCACCTTCCAAACAGCTAAGTTATCCATCCCAAATTGGAAGATGTCCAGTTTAGATGCCTTCATTCTGTCTCTCACAAAGGAGCAAGACAAATTGGTGCAAATGGGAGTCATAAAACCATCTAGGGATCAAGCTCTTTCTACTGGAGAAGACATGAATGTGAATGGTAAAGGGAAGAAGAAAGGCAAGGAGAAGAAACAGTATGAGCAGAAGCAAAAGGAGTCTCCCAAATAGTTAGAGGGAACTTTGAATTCCAAGAGAGGTAAGCAAAATCAAAAGGAGAAGACCAAATGTCCATACTGCAACAAAGGTTTTCATCCTAAAAGTGCTTGCATGAAGAAGACAATTGATCTTATGGCTCAGCTTTTAGAGAAGAAAAACCGTCTAGTATCTGCAGGTGCCAGGAGGAAAGAAGATGATTCTAAATTAGAAGATAAGGAAAGATGTAATGCACTCATGGCTAGCACTTCAAATTCATCTTCCTTCATCATATATTTTGGAGCCTCCAGACACATGTCTACATCCAGAGATCTCTTCTCAGAATTCGAACCTACTGTTGGGCCTTCCATCCTAATAGGAGATGATTCAGAATTTCCTTCAAAGGGAATTGGAAGAATCAACCTTGATCATGGATACTTCAATGATGCCATGTATGTTCCTACCTTGGAATCTAATCTTCTTTCAGTCTATCAAATGACCCATACAAGAGTTCCAAAGAAAGTAATTTCTACTCCTGATGTTGTTGAGATAACAGAGATCTCTTCTGGTAAAATCATTGCACAAGGAATTGCAGAACATCATTCCAAACTTTATGAGTTCTCTCATTTCATGCCTTATTCAACTCAAAGTGCACTTCTTACCCATGCTAATGAAGTTAGCAGGATTTGGCATGAGAGGTTTGGGCACCTCAACTACAAATATTTGCAAGAAATGCACAATCAGAACATGGTTGAAGGTCTCCCAAACATCAAATTTGCTAAAGGAACCTATCAAGGTTGCTTGATTGGAAAGCATCCAAAGCACAAGTTTGAAAAAGGAAAGGCAAAGAGAGCCTCATCTCCTCTTGAGTTGATTAACATTGACATATCAAGACCTCTTCCTCACCTATCTCTGAATAATTCTAGATACATCTTAACATTCATAAATGACTATTTGAGATTCATTTGGGTCTATTTTCTAAATTTGAAATCAGAAGTCTTTGAATATTTCAAATTTTTTTAAGTTGTTGTAGAAAATTTCACTGACAGAAAGATAAAGGTCCTTCGTACTGAGAATGGAGGAGAATATGTGAAGAATGAGTTTCAACTATTTTGTGCAGATGAAGGTATTGAAATGCAACACATTGTTCCATACACACCACAATAGAATGGTGTGGTTGAAAGAAAGAACATAACCCTAAAAGAGATGGCTACATGCATGCTTGAGTCTAAGGCATCGTCTCCTATACTTTGGGAAGAAGCTATCAAATGTGTTGCATATCTCCATAACAGGGTTCCACGCAAAGGCCTAAAATCCAAAACTCTATTCGAATCTTGGATGGGATACAAGCCATATGTGTCTCATCTCAGAGTCTTTGGTTCAAAGGCTTGGGCCAGGATTCCTTCAGAGAAGAGGAGAGCCTTAGAGCCTCAAATCCAAGAGTGCATATTAGTTGGTTATGCACATAATGCAAAGGCCTATAAACTACTGGATCTTTCCACCATGAAGACCTTCCTTGAAAGAAGTGTCCAGTTTGAATAATGGCCATTGCATGATGCCCACCATGTTGAAGCAAAAATATCACCAACTACTCCACCACAATATGTTGAACATGATAGCAATCATCTGCCCATGAAAGTTCAAAATATGATTCAGAAAGTGAATATGAGCACATGCTAGATCCAGATCCACGAGATCCAGTAGATCCTATAGATCCAGCAAAACATGATCCATCACCACTTCCAAAATGGGCTGAAAATACCATAGAAGTTGTTGGTGAACTTGTTGGGAATCCACAAGATCCAAGAAGAACCAGATCTTAGTATCAAAGGGAAAGTTTTGCACTCTCTCATACATATCCCTTTCTTCCTGATAGATGCTTTAAGATGGTTGTATTAGATCCAAAAACCTTCTTTAAGGCCTCCCAAGATCCAAGATGGATAAAAGCTATGGATGAAGAGTACCAATATCTTTAGAAAAATGATACTTGGGAGCTTGTTTCTCTCCCTCCTGGAAGGAAGCTTGTTCAATGTAAGTGGGTATATAGAACAAAGGTGGGATCAGATGGAGCAACATGAAAGTACAAGGCTCTCTTGGTTTCTAAAGGATTCTCTCAAGTTAAAGGGATGGACTATACATATACCTTCACTCCAGTGGCAAAGATGGACTTTATCCATCTTCTAGTTGCATCCAAGCACTAGGAGGTGCATGACACGGATGTGAAGAGTGAATTTCTTCATGGATATATAGAGGAGGATATGTACGTGAAGAAACCTGAAGGATACATTGAGGATCGTTCATTAGTGTGCAGATTAAGGAAGTCTTTATATGGGCTCAAGCAGGCTCCCTGAGCCTGGTATGCAAAGATGGACTCATTTCTACTGTCACAAGATTTTCAGAGATGAAAGTCTGATTCGAATGTCTACATGAAGAATGATGGTAAAGCCATTCTCCTTATTGTTCTATATGTTGATGATTTACTAATTACAGGGAGCTTATCTTCATGCATTAGATCTATCAAATCATCCTTGCACAATGCCTTCTCAATGTCATATTTATGACTGTTAAAGCAATTTCTTAGTCTTGAAGTCTCTTAGAGTGATTCATGAATCAAGATTGCACAGTCCAAGTATGCAACAGATCTACTTGACAGGTTTCACATGATAGAATGAAAACCAACAACATTTCATTTTCTTTCAGGTGTTAGTCTCGAAGATGGTTCTTCTTAACCATTGGTAGATAGTACCTTGTATAGGCAACTGACCGGGAGTCTTTTGTTTCTTACACATACTCGCCCTGTTATATCCTATGTAGTGAGTGTTGTCTCTAGATACATGCAAGAGCCTCATGAGCTTCACTAGAATTCAACTAAAAGGATCTTGCACTACATGCAAGGGACAATTACCTATGGTATTCACTATGAAGTTGGGTCTCCAATGAACCTTGTTGGGTACACAGATTCAGATTGGGCTGGAGACAACTCAAATCGGAATTCTACATCAAGATATGTTTTCATGTTTGGATATGTTCCTATCTGTTGGTTGAGCAAAAAGCAAGCAACTCTTTCTCTTTCATCCCTGAAGCCGAGTGCAGAGGTGTAGTGAATGCCGCCACACAGTGCATTTGGTTGCAGGGCATCTTATCAGAGTTTGGTATTCGCCACAGTACTCCACCAATCATCTTCTATGACAATTAGAGTGCTATCAAGATTTGCATAGATCTGGTTCAGAGACAGAGGACCAAACACATTGATATACATATGCACTGTATATGAGGATTGGTGCATGATCGTACCATCACACTGCTTTACTGCCCTTCAGAAGAGTAGATTGCAGATATTTTCACCAAAACTTTTTCAGTGAAAAATTTCACTCATCTTCGATCCCTTCTTGGGGTGGGTGATACTTTGGTTGATTAGATTTTTTACAATCTATTTTGAGGGGGGATTTTGTTTCCACTGGGTTTTCCCTCTTTCCTTAGTTATTTTTTAGATTGTTGTACGGGGTGACCATTGGTATTAGTAACCAGGACCCTATTTTCCTTTTTTTTCCTCATAGTTAGGATTAAGGGGGGGTGTTAGAACATTCTAACCATATCAACCTTGGTTTTGCATGCATGCATGCAATCCATGCATCTTGCATGCATTCCATGCATTGGTAGTTGAGTCTCCTAGCACCTAGTCCTTGTTTTTGCCCCCCTAATGCTTCATTTTGGTCATCATTAGCCTCCTTATCCAATCAGAGTGCCTTATCCACATAACTGAAGTGTAAATGGGCCCTCATGCACAATTTTAGGAGTTTGTACAGTAGTTCCATGAATTAAGGCGCCTTGTCCCCTTGATTGCATTGCTAACTGATTGTTACACCTAGTCTCACTGCAGCTAAGTGTTGGAGTGCCTCTTTTGACCACTACAAGTCATCATATGCGCCTCCTTGGAGTCTCCTCCCCTAATTTCTATCTCCAATGAATCAATCATGTGCTAGTCCACTCCAGTTGACTAGCCATTCATCATTAGTGGCAACTAGACCTTATCGGGTGGTGTTTCCAATGCAAACTAAGCCTGCCACTTGAGGTGAATTCGAATCCTACCAAAGGATATCGAATTCTCTGTATTGTAACATGTTTTGTTTACCAGATATTTTTTGTATGATAGAGTGACAACAGTTTTCATCTAAGTTTCAATTTCATGAGTGAATTTAATATCTTTTCTTCTTAATTCTTTCTGTAAAAGCTTTGTGAAATTAGTAAGGTTTGTTCATCTTTGTGAATCCTACCTGTGGAATTTCATAGGATTAATGATGAACTCCTTGATATTTTCCCTAGAAAAACAGGTGAAAGTAATCATCCATCCTTATTTGAACATAACAAAAAATCCAATGAAGATCAATCATATGATGATGATATGGTTGTGAATCAACCTGACCAAGAGCATTCTTTGTTAGAGATTTCAAGCTAGAATCAATGCCAGATTGAAATGTTGCACAAGATGAATCACAATGTATGAGTGCTCTCCAAGACAAATAAGCAACATTAAAATACGGTAGGTTAGTGCACTAGGCTGATCCTTCTCAAGATACAATACATATTATTAACTCTCAAGGGAAATGCGACATTAATGAACTTGGAATGGTCATAAAATGGGGATTTGGAAGAGTGTTATATTAAGATAAAAAAAATTTAAATATGTCAAACAGTCCTTTTTCATTGATATCAAACCCTTATATATTTTTTTTAATAAATGCATTTCCAATTTAGTGGGGATATCCCCAAGTATACATTGGTTAGGTATACAACATGCTTTTGCAAAATAACTTCACCAAGTTTAAAATAAAATAGTAAAGCCTAATTTATTGTTTAAAAAACTACCTTTTGGCCTCCTAATTGATTTTGAGGAGTTTGGGAAAAGAAAAGAGGCGTGTGTTTTATGAATAAGCCACTTGAAGAATAGATAATAACATTTCAACCCTGAACTACTTACTCCAAAAAGTACAACTTCAACCAAATATACTAAACATGTTATTATATTTAAAGCATACAAAGGGGGGAATTCATTTTTTGTCAATGAATGCTTAAGATGAGTGTTTCTCTACTATATATCCAAACTTGTGCATTCCACTAGAAATGCTTCATATCGACTTGATGATTGGACCTCTTTAGGGATTCTCCTCCATTTGATCTTGTATTCTATGATTTGTCTTGTGCAAGTGTTTCTCACATTCACCTCAAGTATGCACTTGGTTTTCCTTATGATCTTTTCTTCTTCCTTTATAAGAGGAATTCTTATTTTGGAAACCATGCAACCAACCAACTTCATTAAATAAGAGGCATGAAAGACATCATGGAGTCTTCCCTTGGTAATTTTCAAAACATATGGAACCTTCCCAAGTTTTTCTTTCACTTTGAATGCAAGGACACTTCAACCTACCAACTAAAGTTTGTCCTTATCATATTTCTAGAGAGGTCTACTTGTATGGATGCAATTGAATAAAGATCATATCTTCAATAATAATAAAAACCTTTTTGGGTAGTGTTGATCAACGTAATGCTTCATTCTATATAGCATGGGCATGTTGTTCTCTATGATACTAAAGAGGTTCTACTTTTCTTGAAAAATATCAACTACAACAAGGGATAATATTTTGAATGACCCAATCCTAGGGTGATGGGGCCTCATTGACACATTTCAATGTAGGGATTTATTTTTGTGGGATGTCATAGAATAAAATTAAGGAATTCCAATGGTGAAATTATAATTGTGGGAAGTAATAACTCATTAGGGATAAATAAAATCATCTTTCATAGACATAATATATATTATTGATTGGTGATGGAATTTACATATCTTTTATTGTTTTCTCTCCAAATCAAAACGTAAAAATTGGAGATGTCATGAGCCCATATTTCCATGTGAATATTCATGTAGAAGACAACAACTTCACTACATGGAAAGAAAGGAGTCATTGGGTCGTTCTTTAAGGAAAAAACATTCAAGGAAGTCCAGTGATACCATGCCATCTGATGAGGCAAAGATATCAAGTCAAACACACATAGGTGTTGATAATCGAAGATTGTCATATTCATCCAGAGAATCTATCCTATTGTATCGCGAATATGGTATGTAGATTTATGCACATGTAAATTTGTGCATAGATGCTTTGGTATTTTGGTTTAATGAAACATTTAAATTTTTAGTTTAATATTTTTTTCTTTTCAAAGGAATCTTTGAACAGATCGTCTCATGAGAGTGCTTATGCGTCTGCATCTGGTCAAAAGAGATATGATTCATCGCGTGATTGATTGAGGTCATATTATCACCATTCAAGGTAGAGGGATAGTGATATGGCCATAGAGAATTCTCCCATATCATCCTTTGGACAATGTTCATATCGACCACCTTATGTTGGTATAATTTTGTGTAAAACATATTTATGATAATATACATCAATTGTATATGCTCATGTTCAATATGTTTGTGTCTTTATACACAATTGTGTTTGTGTATGTAGAGGATCGAGCGTTGGTAGAGGGCCATACTGGGGTAGGGGTTGAAGATCAACATGCTACCAATTCTCAGGAGAGGGATGAAGGTTGACCAAGGAGGGTCACTATTGAACAAGATGTTATTTGTACTCTCATAGAAACCTATCCCTCATATCTACTTAAGGATATTCCTTGGGAAAATGATGTCCATAAATTGACCCTTCAACGTTGTACATCTCACCATGAAAATTTGAAGGGTGATCTTGCTGGTTTGGATCTCCCTACTGAGAGTGTACAAAGTTTGGAGATTGTTTTGCACTCCTTACGAAAATTCATTGATGTATCTCATAGTCTTGAGAAAATTATAGATGGTTCACTAATTTGATGCGGAGGTGGAAGGCAGAGGTGATCGGTCCTAACAAGTGGCCCAAGGTGGAGAAGAGTGTGACCAAACAACCAACAATTTCAATGTTCAACTTTAAAGAAGGACCAAAGCGACCAATGTTGAAGGTGCAATATTTCAAGAACCCTAAAATTGTGCTTTATCTATATGATCGGTTCCTCACAACCTATGGTAGATTGACATGGAATGATGAGGTACATATTTATTTTGCTAGATTTGTTTATGCATAGTTTTTTGAAAACATGAAGCTAGATTATACTGACTTCCATCCAAATATTATGGGCTTGGAAAAGGTCAAATGTGTAATCGAAGAGGTGCCTTTTGAGTTCTGGCATTGCCTCAACGTCCACCTCCTTTGATATATTTGCCTCCAAGGGTTGTCACTTTAAGATCAAATATAGAGACCACATCTTAGGTTGGTTAAGATGTGAGGGATACCATGGCAAATGGTTTAACATTAGTGTTTGTAGGGATTGATTTTGGCCTGAGTCAAGAGGGAGAACGAGCTAGTTCTCATGAAAGTTTTTTTTATAGAATAGATGATGGGGTAGACTCTATGAGCCCTAAAGATGGCAGGGATTATGCCAAGAGATGTCGCGACCAGTGGTTCGACCTCCTATCTCATGAGGGAGAAAGCAGAGGAGAATTTTGTGTTTATATTTGATTGATAATTTTTTCATTTATTATGATAACCTTTTGATATTAGATCTATCGATTTGCAAGTTTAGAGATATAACATTGAATGTTTAAATGTTCATTGATTACACTTTTCTAGATTATTGCATGAACATAATTTTAAAGTCTCTTCTAGTGTAAATTTAGAAGAATGATTTAGAGAGGTACATTTGATTAAATGTCCATATTTATGTTTTAAATGTATTTCTCGATCTTGTTCAATGTTAATTTGAACTAATTTATGTATCTCGTCATTAATGTGAACACATTTTTTTAAATTGAAAATGGTTGTGTTCATAGGTTCCATTATGTTCATCTTTTTTTGAGATATTCCATCTGGTGGCATTGGGATGTCACAGGCAAATGCAAGCATGTTTTAGACATTTTAGTTATGATTTGAAGTGTTAGTTTAGTTTAGATTATTTTACACATAGAATGTTTTATTTAATTAAAAAAAAAACAGCAATTTGGAGGTAGTAACATTATGGGTATTGGGGAGGTAAAGATTTACAAATTATTATTCTTTTCAATTTTATTTTTATTAGTTTATTTTAGTATTTGAATTTAGTTTAAAATTGTAATTATTTTGAATTTCATATTTGCAAATTTACCCATGTTGTGGACATGTGTTACAGGCTAGTCGAGGAGATGAGAGAGAGGCTAACACACCAAGGGCCTCCATGGTTTGGCAAGCATTAGTGAAGGCTTTTTCCCTAGTTGGCAATTGGGTGGCCCTGGCAAGTAGAAAATGGCAGCAAGGTGAGAATCAGAAAAGCTCCATGGATTGATGTCAAGGGAAAATTTAGAATTTCAGAAGCTTTATTGGACTCCTTAGATGATAAGGGCATCTTTGACATTAAAGTGGCAGTTTTTCTAAGGTCATGAGAAGACCAACTTCAAGTTTGTCACATTTCTTACCTTAACCTTTAGAGTGAGTTGGCAATAGAATGGAAAATTTACATGAAGTTTCTTTCACAAATTATTATAAAATTATATGATAAGGAGGACATTCTTAAATGGTATACAAATAGGGACATTGGTGATTATATATTAAAATTGGGCTACATAACTAAGATTGAAGAAGACTGGAATGGTGAAAGAAAATGGTGGCGGAGGTCTAACTACATCATCCCTTGAAAATAAGAATTATCCTTTGGTTTGATTTGGCAAATAAATTACTCACTTGGGATAACAATCAAAAGAGAAACTGGGTGGACCTAAATAGATGCACTCTTTGTAAGGTAAGTGAAGAATCAAGAAATCATGTGTTTGTGGTATGTCCTATTTTCCATATTTGTGTGGGTGGAAGTTAGAAAAAAATTGGGGGTAAAATAGAAATGGGACAAAGAAACCTTGGAAGAAAAATTTTTGGATTGGATTACTAATAAAGCAAAAGCAATATGTGGGGCTCTTCCATGCCTTTTAATTTATGATATATGGGGGTTCGTGAACAATTTGTTTTCCAAGACCAGGTTTATTCCCCAACTCAGGTTGCACATAGGATCAGATTGGTAATGGACCTGATAATAAGAGGCCTCCAAAGTCTCAAAAGTCAAAGTTCTCATGGATCCAAGTATAGACAAAGAAAAGCCCTAGGGTTTTTTTATGGAGCCTGTCAAGGAGATCAAGGGTCTTGTGGCGCTGGGGCAATTCTCTTCAATAACAGTTCTTCATATTACCTTCTTAGATGTGTTGTTGGATAGGGTACAAACAATAGGTCAAATTTCTTTGCTTTACGGATTCTATTGAAAACAACTCTTAACAAAGGGGTAAAGTAGTTACAAGTGTCGAGAGACTCAAAGTTGGTCATCAATTGGGCCAACAAGCAACTTTCCATTAAGAAATTATCTTTGCTACCCATCCTATAACTCATTAGGAGGTAAAATCTAATTTTGATGATCTCTCTTTTTCTCAAATTTATCAAAAGTACAACTCGCAAGCTGCCAAGTTATCTAAAGACACTTTAACTCTATATGGGGCTCTCTCACTAAACAAGCCTTTAAGGGAGGTTCTTTCCACGTCAACCATATAGTCAACTGTGTTTTAAATATGCTACTATTTTTCTGTAAGGATGTTTACAAGTTGGTTCACTAGATGTTATGGCTGAAGACCTCCTATAGGTTAGTATTATATGTAATTTTTCAACTATGGAGGAGAATGTATACATGAAAAATGATTTGTAATTTTCCTTTTTTAACTCTAGGTAATCAAACAAATATCACAATGGTCTCAATGACCAATTTTGTGATTAAGTCCTCATGGACTGTCAATGTATATTTGAATTCATCTTTTGAATATCAATATAATGCTTTTATTCATGGAAAAAAATGTGAATCAATATATTTGGTGGTTTCCTATTGAAAATCGAAGAACCTTAATTTGCATTGTCCCCTACATGCCTTTCTAAGAAAGTGTCTACAAATGTTTGTTTGGGAGAATGTATTTTTTGGTATGAATGCAATGTTCTCATCCTAGTTAAGTTTAGAAATGAAATGATTAGGTGCTTTATTTTTAATGTTTGTGGCTCCATATTCATCCACATCTAAAAATATTGGGGTATTAAGTTGCCATCATGCCCACTATGGTGATCAAATGATCATTACTAGTTCTATGAATTGTATCATTATCCAGGAGGATATTGACCTTAGGACATTTGCAAGTGTGCATTAACAAGTCCCTTTGAATCTAACAAGTTCATTTCAACAACATTATTGGCATTTTGATTGCATGCATAAACTCTTTGACCTTTGCCTTCATGTCTATCATTGTTCTCATTAATAAAAAAAATGTAAATCCTCATAGTCTTCCATTCTCTTTGGCACAAACGGTTTAGAATGATGAAATTATATTTGCAAGAAAGTTGAACCACTAGCTACATTTAAAATAAACAATGTTGTCAATACGTGATATTCTCCTATCCTAGCCACACATATTATGGTTGATGTGAGTGTTGTTTCGAAGGGCTAAGTACTTTCAATATGAGCGTATGAAAACTCATGTATTTTATTTGATCATTTGATGGTACTGCAAGTTACTTTCATGTTGGAAAATGAATGTTTTCATGTAAATAAATTTTTATTTGACACAAATATAAGTTGGATTTTACCATTGAAATAATTCAGTTATTATTTTTTAGTCAAGGTTTTGACAAGATATTGTGTTAGCATTTCAAGGACCTCATACTTGCACCAAGGGAAGCAAGATGCTCTCACAACATCGAAGGTTTAGATAGATCTATGTTAATATTTAAAACAAAATTCAAGGTAGGGATCTATGTTAATCTTTATAACAAAATCCCAGGTATGGATCTATACTAGTGTATATGTAACACCCTTGTTGAAGCCCCCGGTTTGTAATGTACTTGAAATTATAAATGTGATAGGATTGAGGGCCAAGCATATGTAATTGAACAATGCAATTATTATTAATAAAATTTATTCTCTCACTATGGACGAGGAGAGAACACTACGAAGAGATGAGAAACTATAAATCCATGAGAGGGGAAGGTGAACGAGGTCTAAGAAATTCTTAAGAACCTTGGTGGTCATGACCTTGTCCTTAGCCTATGTCTTAGCCTATGTCTTGACCCTTGAATATTCTATTATTTTATTATTTTATTTTTTCTAGCCTAAGTTTATTAACCATGGGGGAGAGTGTATCATTAAAAGGGGGCATTCATTCCTTTTGCCAGAAAGGGGGAATATGACCATTACCTCATTTGGTAATTTCGATGTTTGTTTGATGCCTGGTATGGTTGTCTTCCTGTCAATCATGGTTTGGAGATGTGGAGAGAAATTCAGAGTCAGCTTCAAGTGCCTTTACCCTGATGGCTTCTGATGGGTTCATAGTCAGGGGTGGCAGCTATGTTGAAAGAATATGAACACACTCTACCTATGGTTTGGCAGCTATGTTGAAAGAATATGAGCACAGTCTACCTACCTATGATCTGGAGGAGCATTCCTCGTCCACAACTAATATATGTACAGACAAAAAAAAAAATAAGAGGGGCCAGGGTGTGCTAAACAAAAATGGTATCAGAGCTGAGGTTGTGACACTTAGACCTCGTGGGTGAAGAATCGGAGTAGAAGGTTTCAACACTCAACCTTTATGGGCTAAAAATCATCAAATACATATGAACGATTTGACGGAAATGTTGAGAGAGAGCTTCAAACAGGATAAAAATGTATTGATGACAGAACTGGTCAGGCTTGGGCAGCAGCCACAATTAACTCATTTATAATCAATTATCGTTCCTACCCTGATATAAAATTCAGGAATCTAAAAACCAGTGACTCTAAAATTGAGTTTAATTCGAGGTTTACCCTTGAGGATAACCACAAGATTTGCAGCACTATTTCTCAAGCACTCACCATCAATGCAAGTGTCAAGGCACCCTATACATCAGGTTTAATGTATGCAGTAAAGGAAGATGGCATGTGGGTAGACTCCAGTACCTATGCTTCTATCTTGCAGATGTGCGTCGGAATGAAATTCTCGACATTAGATTGAAAAACCCAGATGTTTTCTCATTGACTCCTATGATCGTAGAGTATGCTAGGCAAGGGCACTTTGACGAAACGTGTACACTATTTTATCAGATGCACATGGTGTGCATTCGGCGAGATGATTTGATAGTTGATGCTTACCAATATTTTCTCAAGGATTTTGTTGGCTTATAATCTCTGCAAGAAAGCAAGGGGATTCATGCCTATATCATTAAATTTGAATTTGAATCAGATGATTTTGTGGGACATGTATTCAAAATGCAGGAAGTCAATGGATGTTCAGCAGTGTTCGTCAAAATATCTCATAGAAATATAGTTTCATGAATGCGATGATTTCAGTGTATGCCCAAAGTGGGTGCTGCGACAAAGCTCTGAAAATATTTCGTCAAATGAAACGACGGGTGAGATGCTCGATGTGAATTCAAGGACTGCAATTTTCTCAGGTTTTGCACAAAATGGATTTTGTATTAAAGCCCTTCAATTTTTCAGCCAAATGCAGCTTGCAAATGTGAAACTCGATACACTCACCATCTCTAGTATTGTGCAAGCATGTGCAAGGTTGGAAGCATTGGAAAAGGGCAAGTATATCCATGGATTTGTAATTAGAAGAGAACTTAAGTCAGATGTGTTTGCAGGGAGTGCCTTGTCGACATGTATAGAAAATGCCAAAATATAGGGAATGCATAGGAATTGTTTGATAAAATACCCCAATGAAATGTGGTCTCATGGAATGTGATGATTGTAGGACATACCCACAATGGCCTTGTCGATGAGTCCTTGCACTTTTTTGGTAAAATGCAATTGGTGGAATTAAAGCCAAAATCGATTACGTAGAATAATATGATTGCAAGATTTATCCGGAATGATCATGGTAACGAGGCCTTGAAACTTTTTCATCAAATGCAATCAACAAGAGTGAAAATGCAGTCAACATCATCAGTGTTCTCCCCACATGTGCTAAATTAGCAGCTCTAGAAGAGGGCAAGCAAATCCATGGTTATTCAGTCAGAAATCAATTTCATTCAGATGTCTTTATTGTGACAACCCTTGTGGATATGTATGCCGAATGTGAGATCTAGAGAATGCATGTCGAGTGTTTGACAAAATTTCTCAAAGAGACTATCTCATGGAACACCATGATTGTAGAATTTGTGCAGAAAGGGGATGGTGACGATGCCTTGGAGATGTTTAAGAAAATGAAATTGGAATGTGCATTCACCTATTTTGTAACGGAAATTGAATGGTGGCGAGTCTGCATGAAGGGGAATTTTATGACAATGCATGCAGTCATTTCTATCCAATCTGTAAGTATGATTACCAACGATTGTCATCAACTTGCAGAATCTATCAGTTTTAGGTCAAATCTCTCAAAATCTATTCATATAGATTGACCTCCTTTCTTCTTTGTTTTTCCCCAATAGTTTTAGATTGCCAAAAGATCACATAAAGCTTGATTTATCATAAACTTTTTCTTTTTAAAGTCAATTAATGCTTTGGAATTGAAAACTAAATGGAGAACTTGTTGGCTTTTGTGGGTAAAACATACCAATAGGTGCTCCAAATATGGGTATTTGTCTGAAGGTTTGCCTTTTCTGCCAACAAGCTTAAGTCAATATTGGGCAAATGTCAAATATGGATAAAATCCTTGTTCAAGTTATTGGGAAAGTTCTGTCTAGCATTGGCTCTACCCATGATATTGTAAGAGCTTCACTGACATGCATAAAATGGAGAGATGCTGCAAATAATCACATGTATACCCTTTCATTTTATTATGCAGGTATCCTTGTTTATAGAGAACACAATTCTAGCAGGCTTGAGATGCTTATCGCACAAACCATTCTTCAAACAGAAGGATTGAAGAGTATTTCCATGCATGAATGATAAAATTGAATGCTCAGCAACCCCTGTGATTTCATGGCTTATGTACACCAGAGAGACATTGCACAATTTGGTATGTGTTGTGCATTCAAAACCCAGTCTCAGTGTTTCGGAAAGGTGTGATAGAAATATATTGGAAAATTTAGTGATGGGCTATACAACCATATTAGTTGTGGAGCCAAGTTATCAAAGGTTTCCTTGCTTGAAATCTCTTTTCCTACATTATGCCACTATCTCTGGCATAGGATTGATCTTTATATTGACTATGAGCCCAAAGCTTGAGTCCTTCTCGCTTGTGGACCCGGAGCTCATGGTCCCGGATGAGGCAAATTATCTGGAATTGAGCAATCCTAGTTTGAAGAGCATTTATGTGGAAGAAATGAACTTAGACAAATTGGTTTTGGAAGCATATAACTTGGAAAGTCTGCATTTGAAAGAGACTACAATTGTTGAGCTATTTGACGTCATCAGTAAAGGGAGCCTCCAACAACTTAGATTTCAAGATGTGGCAATCGTTCATATTGATATAGGAGAAGTAACTGATGATTTGAAGGTTGTGGATGTCAGTGGCTTTACAATCAAGTAGCCAAAATTTAACCTGATGATATCGAGATCCACTAATTTGAGAAAAATTGCGCATTTGGGATGTAATATATGACGGCGAGGATGATGTTGTGGACTTGGAAACTATAGCAACATGTTTTCCTAAATTGAACTATCTTTGCTTGTGTTATGATCTTAGAGATGGGTTTCTCCCATATGGCATAAGAGGATCATCTCTGCTTGAAAATGTGGTAGTTCTGGAGTTGGCATTAACTGTGATTAATGACCTCTTTACTCAATGGATAGCAACAACTCATGAAAGATGTCCAAGGCTCAAGCATAGAAGTGAAAATTCAAAGAAGTTAATTGAGATTATAATTCAAAGAAGAAAATTCAAGTGTTGAAGTGTTTTGATGAATGAAAATTATTCCAACAGACCAAGAGCCATGGCTAAGATCACAACTCCAAAGATGAGAGACAAGAATGTCCCCAGAGCACAAAGCTTCTCCAAACAATTTGGAAAGTGTTGTAGTATACATTAGCAGGAAAACCATTGATAGAGAAGGTTCTAAGAGAACAAAAATGGTGAACAGATATTATCTTGCAGGAGACTATAACAAGGTTGGCCATGGTGCACAGCAAATATGGAAATCTAAACAACTCAGAACAATATATATGATGGTTTGAGTCCCCTGTAAATGTCACAAAAAATACTACTGATACCCCACATTGGAGGCCTTACCTTTTGTCCCACATGGACAGACTCAACAATTACAGCCGTCAATTTCAAAGGGAATTTGCAGAGAGTTAGAAGGCTTTGACAAAGTATGATGGTCTTAAATATATTTGACATTTATGCCAGTGTTACTTGGTTGTATGGAAGATGAAACCTATCTAAGAAAATGGGCATGAGGATTTAGTTTAAACCAACCCATTTTTAATTTAGTTCTTGTGGAGCTTGTGGTAATGAGCAGTAGCAAATTCCACATGCCAATGATTGTTCTGTGAAGACTTTCTACAAACTGAATGTAATACCCCTGCCTAGGAAATTTAGTTGAAGCTGCCAAAGTGAAATATGAAAAGGATCCTCCACTCAGAAATTGTTCAAGTGGGATACCATCAATTCAGTAGTCAGCAAAGTGGACCTATCAACCAAAGGAATTTTCAAGATAGGAGCAAAACTCAGAAAGGGAAGAATTCTTTTGATTCCTCTATCCTTACTATTTTAATAATATTAGCATGTTGCTTAATAATTAAATGCCATGGGCATTTTATTAGATGCATGTGTCATAAAAGATGTGCATATAAGCATGCTTGAATGTGCTCATGATAGTGTGACTGCATGCTAGCTCAGAGTTTTGTGCTGAGCAAGGAAAATTTTTGTTGTAGGCATACATTTAGTTATGTTCGAACATATGAATAATGATGATGTTGCATAAATAGCTTACAACATTGAAATGGCCTATACGACAATGTGTGACATAATAAATCTGACGTGGTTGTTGACCTCTTGTGTGCTATAGAAAGATGAAGATATTGCTTCCAAAAAAAAATGAAGAACGGTAGTTGTTCGCTGAAAATACTTAAGAGAGAATTCCAAGAAATCTTGTAAGGATGTTATTGGTCAGGTAACCTCGTTAATGTGGTCACTAAACCACAAAGGTAATATGTTTTTAACAGAAAATGGAATTGGTAAGAAATTTTATTGGCTATGATTTAGTAATTGATTGATATACTGATGTTGAATATAGGCTCATGGTTAAGAAGGAAGAATAAGTAAAGATTATACTCCTTATGCATGTGAATATGAATTGGTAACTGAAGTTTTTCCCAATGGTTTCTATTCTAAAGGTGTTGTTTATGAGACTATGGTAAATTGGAAGGGAACCCTGAAGCACTACACAGGCACCCATAGGTCTCCTTACTAGAAGGACATCTGAGTTGCAACCTTTTTGCCAACACTAAATACACCTAAAAGGGAATGGACCAATTCCTGGTGTTGTGTCTAGGTGGAAAGGAAGGCAACTAGATAATCAACCAGGTGTTGAGGAGAAGGTTGGGTAGTGTGTTGCAGTGTTGGGTAGAACTTTCAGTTTCCATGGTGATGCTTTGAGACATATGCAAGTGTTGATGTGTATTTTTGCAGAGGGGCGTTACTATATTATGTTTAAGTGCATATATATCCAAATGCCGATTAATATGGTGTTTTGTTAGGAGTCCAGGTATGGATGACAACATGATAAAATGCGAAAGATGTTATGCATAACATCGAATCTGGTGAAGTAACGACCAGAATAAAGAAATGATGATCAAGCATGGGTGAAATAATCAATTCATCTAGTGTAATGCACCAATTGCCTAGGTATCGTTAGAGATACTGATAACAACAATGTAGGTATGAGTTGAAGTATGCTTTATTGCTTTTGTGCTAAACGAATTAGGTACCATTCAGCCATGGTTTGATATAATGTTTATTATATGTTATGTTATTGAATGTATTGTGTGAACGTTTCTTGGGGGGGTCATATGTTGGAAGCAAGCAAGCCTTATGGTAGTAATGAATTTAATAATACATTCATGTCTAAATAATGTCATTATGTTATGTTGGTTATAGTGGTTTATAACTTTATACTATGCTTAATTGGGCATGTGGCAATAATCAAGTGCTTTAAAAATTGTAATTAAGTATGTTTGTAGATGCCATCTAAGCCAGTGTTATAAATACCAGCCCAGAACCGGAAAAACCGGTCGGTCCAACCGGTTCCAAGGGTTTTCCGGTCCAACCATTTGATTCAGCCCGTTTTTTACCAGTTCCGTACAGAACCGGCCGATTTCCACCAAGAACCGCCCGGTTCCATACGGAACCAACCAGTTTTCTCAAACCGGTTGGGTTCCATACAGAACCGGCCAGTTCCATACCAGGTCTTTTTGGGGCAAAAAACCTGTGTTTTGAAAGAAAAAAATTAATTAAAAAACCAAAAAAATTGGGCACATCCGCTAACCTAATTACCATACAATCACTATATATTGACACGGGGACCCTCAATTGCAACCACAATTCACAATCATCGTTGGGTTTTTTTGGGCTGAGCATACGAATTACGAAGTCAGGGCAACAGGGCATTTGGGAGTCTGGAATCGAATCTCAATTGTGGGCCGTGGCACAGCCGAATTTTGATTTTATACAGTCTTACTTGCTATATACATGAGAAACTATATTTGTGTATAATGGTTTGAATTCACATGGATGCACATGAATATATATTTATTTTTTGAAAATATGAATATTTTATGTATTTTTGCTCAACCGGTTTTTTTATCCCGTTTTTTTCCCGGTTTTTGTCTGGTTCCGGTCCGGTTATGAGTCCTGGGGTCAATCAGTTCGACCATCGGTCCGGTTCTGATAACATTAATCTAAGCTAGTCTCATGTGAGATTGAAGTTTAGCTGTTATGGAAAGTGTGTGTAAATGTATGCATAATGGTGCATGTGTTTTATTGCATCAAGATTATGCATGGTGATGTACTTTATTTTCACTACAAATTATTGTAGAAGTGATCATGTTGCTAGTAATTCTTTGCAAGTTGTTGTGTGTGCAGTGAAAAGAAGTATGTGTGAGTAGCCACATGTACATGACTACAAGAAAGCCTAAAGCTAAAGAATGAAGCCTTGAGAATTATTGTAAAAAGTTGATGCTAAAAGCTGGAAATTAAAAGGAGGTCGTTGCCATGACAACACTGGACTAATGTCGTCTTGATGGACATGAGTGCACTCTTGTGTGTGAAAGCCCTTGGCTAGGATGGATCGCCCGAGGAATTGTATAGCAGCGAAGGGGATGCCTGATCCAGGAGGGGTGACTGCAGTAAGAAAAAAAGGCATTGTATGAATTCAAGAAATGGCAAGGAGGATCAAATGGGCATGGGTGTGTCCAAAGAGGGCGGCGAGCTAAACCTCCCCTGGGACAACCAAGCAAAGAAGATTGTGAGTTGAACTCCGCTCATGAAAGCCATGGGGAATGGACAAGATGGACTTATGGTATCCAAGAAAAGTTCAACTAGTGCAAGTTACTAAACTTGAACATAGATTCACAATTGATGCCAACAAAAGAAAAGGAAAAGAAAAGAGATGCTTATGCAGATAAGTATTTGCATCTTGTTTTCTAGAAATTTTGTGAGCTTATATATATATATGTGTGTGTGTTTTGGCTATAATTAGAAACTCTGTAAAAGAATAAAAATGATGTTGGATGGATGTAATATGTATGAATTAACTTGTTTCGGTAGAATTTGTTGGATGTAGAGCCTTGGAAACTTCTTCAAGATGTGTTGGGACATGTGGTTGTCCTAGGAAAGTTCGAGTAGCTGGAAAAAAATAAAATCAGCACTACTGATCTAGCCAAAAGATCAGAGTTGCACAACGAAAAGCAAAGGTTGTTGTAGCTAGAGAAAAGTTATGAACAGTGAGGATGATGTTAATTTAAGGGGGAGGGGAATGTAACAACCTTGTTGAAGACCCCAACTTGTAATGTACTTGAAATTATAAATGTGATAAAGTTGAGGGCCAAGCATATGTAATTGAACAATGTAATTATTATTAAGAAAATTTGTTAGCTCATTGTGGACGAGGAGAGAATGCCACGAAGATATGGACTATGAATCCATCAAAGGGGGAAGGTGAGTGAGGTCTAAAAAATTCTTAAGAACCTTGGTGGTCATGACCTTGTCCTTAGCCTATGTCTTGATCATTGATATTTTATTATTTTATTATTATTTAGCTAAGTTTGTTAACCTTGGAGGAGAGTATATCATTAAAAGGGGGGCACTCATTCCTTTTGCCAAAAAGGGAGGAAGATGGCCTCATTTGGTAATTCAATGTTTGTTTGATACCTGGTATGGGCTTCATGTCAATCATGGTTTCGAGATGTGGAGATAAATTCAGAGTCAGCCTCAGGTGCCTTTGCCCTGATGGGTTCATAGTCTCAGCTTGGGGGTGGCAGCTATGTTGAGAGAATATGAGCACAGTCTTCCTTTTGGATGGGTGGAGCATTCCTTGTCCAAAACTAGTTTTTGCACACACAAAAAAGAGGGGCCAAGGTGTGTTACAATATAGAACAAATAAATATAGAAAACCAACAAATCTAAGTTACCGGACACATCCATATCCCCTCCCGTGTCCCGTGGGGTCGTGTCGAACACGAACACGGCTTCAACACGTGTCGGACATGTGTTTTTTCGTGTCCCGATTCCAGGACACGAAAAAACACATGTCCGACACATGTTGAAGCCGTGTCCCAACCCTCAGATGGGCAGAGAGGAGGAGGAGGAAGATGAGGGTCAGGGCAGTGATGAGTTTGTTGATTCAGGCATGGAGGAGGACTATTGACAGATGAGATTCTTCCATCTTGATCTCATCAATGATTTACCCTTTTTTGTATTTACTATTTACTATTACAAGTTGCCATTGGCATTCCGACATCTGTGTAATACATTTTGATTTTGATGACTTAATGAGAAATATGATTTTGACATCTTGAGCTATCATCTTTGTGTCTCATTGTGATTTGTGAATGACAAAATGTGTATTGTGTATTGATTCTATTTAGTAATTTCTATTGAATATTTGTAAATGTTCTAGTTTCTAAAAAATATTGGCTCTATATGTCTATATTTTTAATATATATAATTTTTAAAAAATATATATAAAACGCGTCCTCCGTGTCCTGATTTTGGGGGTCACCGTGTCCGTGTCAGACACTCATACTTTCATGTCCTCCATGTCCTGTGTCCTCGTGTCAGGTGACTTAGCAACAAATGTGAATATCGCTCGTAATAAACTTGATTAGGGTTAGATAATAAAATGACTTGAATATAATAAAGTCACATAGTATAGATAGGAAGTAGAGTTGTTAAGTGAAGTTGTCTCAACCTCTACAGTTGTACATGGCATTGTCTCTCCAATGAAACATCTCGATGTATTGACATTTACATGCATTGAACAATTATGATATCTTGTATTCTCTCCTCTCCTCTCCCATTGCATATTTAAGTAAATGCGTTGGGTGCCTAATTAATAACTTTTTGTAGAAAAGAAGAATGGCACCAAGAGATCCAGTCCTAACTTAATATTATGAGTGCGCCAACACCTATAATGCAAGAGTTCTTTGGGCAACTCAAAGAGGACCATCTATGTGTTCCTTGGGAGTTTCAAAACTTGTTGGATTAATATTGAGGACCATCTATGTGTCCCTTGGGAGTTTCAAAACTTGTTGGATTAAAATTGTATTGTCACTACCTTTACCTAACATTTCCAACTTCAATCCCCTCCAATTTACCAACTCATTATCTTCCTCCTTATTGTGCTTTTTCACAAGAACAGGGAGCATTTGTATTTATAAAAAGGTTGTTGGAAATCCATACAACTAAAACAATACAAGGAATTCAAAAAATTTACAAACACTCTCTTGCATATTTTTCTCAAAACATAACTTGACTTTGGAGATGTTCATGGCATGATGCACCTATTCCACTCATGATATGTCTATAACTATAATGTCTAATGCATTGTCCTTGTAGCAAAATATATGTAAACTACATATCGAAATTTTAAGAAGCAAATGTGTGCCACTATGGGGCTCTTTCTTTGACACATCTTTCTCCTAGCCTTGTTCCTCATGTTCTTTATGTTGTTCATTGCGAGCTATCGTTGTTTGTTCAACGAGGCTACAGCTTGGAAAGCCTACCATGGACTAAGAGCTTCATGCGAAACATAGAATGATCTTATAATGCATATCAAGATTCAAAAGCCAATTTGTCATATTTTAGTCAAATCTTGAAGCTTGGATTCTGTATCTTCTTGTTTGGATTCTTGCTTTCTCCTAGCCTTGTTCCTCATGTTCTTTATGTTGTTCATTGCGAGCTATCGTTGTTTGTTCAACGAGGCTACAGAGACACTTGGAAAGCCTACCATGGACTAAGAGCTTCGTGCGAAACATAGAATGATCTTATAATGCATATCAAGATTCAAAAGCCAATTTGTCATATTTTAGTCAAATCTTGAAGCTTGGATTCTGTATCTTCTTGTTTGGATTCTTGCTTTCCATATGTATGTTCAAGTGCTTGTTTCATACTCTCCAATTGGCTTGGCATTTGCCTTTATATTCTTTTAATCTCAATATTATTATCTTCAGGGAATACCCCCGGAGTAGGATAGCTTGTCATTGCAAGAAACCAAGTCTTTTCTTTCAGAAATCCCAAAATTTCTCCTGGTGCGGTTGCCAAGAGGGTACAAGGGGTCTTAAAGGAGACAACAGAGTTCTAATTATTTTTAGAAGAAAAAAGGTGCTAAACCCAGACCATTGATATCCTTCGATACTGACATTCAACAAAAAGCAAGAGTTGATATATGAGAGCTTACCAATTGCCTCGATCAACGAAGTACCTTTGAGGAAAATGCACAGGTAGAGTTCCTTGTTGAGGAGTTATGTTTGAACCTTTTTCCAAGCAATGATTATTCATTTGAAATGTCAAAAATTCCACGAGTCCTCTTCAAGAAGCACTGAACCTTCACCCATGTATTGCATGATTAATATAGAGCCAACCCCCATTTCTAAAATCCCACCACTCCGTGCGAGCGTTAAGGCAAGATTAAATTCCAGTTCTGACATGGCTACAAGGGAGAGTGGGAAATGAAAGGAGACTCGGCCTCTTTGATAAAGAGAGGAGCCATCTCTTTACCCAATTCAGTATTATGATCTCGTTAATCCATCTTTGATAGCATGCATCTATTTCACCCCTTTACATCGAATCAATCCATAAGGCAAGTTCTGCTCTAGATATCTGTCATAAGGCAAAATAGCTAATCCCTTGCCTCCATTGAATCTTTTTATCCTAAACACTTGGCATTTCATAATTAGACCCATACTTACTAATTGATCCATCAATGTGACCATAAAGGAATCCAAAGGTTCTCGAGGAGACCCCCATTTTTAATTATTTGTCCTTTTGTAAATAAGGTAGCCTGATTCACCAAAGAATTTGCCTGACTATTGTTCGATAGGCAAATGTGAAGTATACAAGTCAAAGGAAACAAGCATTACCTTGAATTCTCTATAACATTCAACTAAGGGCTGAGTCTTCTTCATGTTGTCGCTTTCTCACTAGGCCTGTGATCAAGAAGGAACCTCCAATCCAAAATGTTCCGAGTATTGAGAATTGATATTTCAAGGAACAAAGTGTGAATCTCTACCCAAGCAGGGTAGGAATTTGGGGAAAATCTCACCCATCAAAAATGACAGTTTCGACACTAAATACAGACGTTTTACTATTTTCTTCGTTTTTTCTGACAGTTAATATGAAATATAGGCCGTATTTGAATTCCAGCACTGTGTAACCCAAGCAAAGCTTATTTCTATGTTTCCTTTAGGGCCAAGAAGAACCCCTCTCCTGCACCTGCCACCCCTCATCTTCCACCTAACCGTTACACCTCACACTCCTTCCAATTAGTTTTGGTAAGACCAAAGCCTACCAAAGTTTATATTTGTTTATATTTTATTTTACTCTGTTGATGGATGACATTAAACCCACAGCTTTTAAAATTTTCAAACACATTGCAGTGCAATTTGCAAAGACTTGACGATTTACATTCCAACGAGTCAAAAAATATAAAACCAGTTTCTTTTGTTTTGAAAATGTCACACAAAATATTAACACGATGAGAAAATAATATAATATATAATATATTAGCAAAATTAAGAGTAGGGTGTCATTTTGGTAGTGTCAGTAATGCCACATCAGCAGTGATAATGTTGAAATTTGCAAAGATGGGTTTAAACTCTAAATTGACAATGTATTTCATTAACCATCTGCAAAGACAGGTTTAAACTAAATGAATCTGCAGAGTTCATATTCAAGTTTTGATTACAATCATGCCAAAGTTACTGCACCTCTTTAATAGTCAATTCATCACATAAAAGAGCATGGACTAAGCAGCAGGTAGCCCTTGTTTAACAAAGGCTTTTAAAAGACTTTTGTGTTACATCCTGAAAGTTAATATTTCACATATAATCTGCCTAAAATGGATAGTAGCAACCATAAGAGTAATTTTAAGCTTATCCCAGATTCCCAACAAGCCAAACATTTTAAATTTGAGATTAGAGTAATACTGTGTTCTCAAACAGGCCTCCAAGAATCAGTAAAAATTCTCAAGGTAACTTTGTATAAAGTATGTTATTCTCATAGAAAAACTGAGTGCCCTCATGACGCAGGAGTCTCAAACAAAGGTTCTACATCTTTTACTACAGTTTTGGCTTCACGAACCTCGTCACCTTCCTGACCTGACTGCTCTAGCTCTGCCTGCAAGACAAAAATGGATGTTGCATCTCAATTTTCAAGAAATGTATTTAACAGGCAAAAGAATACATCTCTGTAATTCAAATTAATGCTTTAATATTTTTTGACATGCCTGTGCATCTTTTTTCCATTAGAAAGAGGACACTGAATCATACCAGCATTCCCTGCAAGTCAATAAGGGCGGCTTCAAGGCGTTTCCGACAATCAGGAAGCATCATCCTTGATTCTGCTAGTACGTTCTCCTAAGCCACAGAAAGAAAGCCTACTCAGTCGTCATAAAATCTGTTAAAATGGAGAACAAGGGGGCAAGCAGTGTAATATGAAAGTTTGAAACTAGACACATCAAATTCCAGTTGATTTAAGAAAGATTTACCAAACTATTACCCTATGATTTTTTTTCATGGCCTAGTAGATTAGTCATTCAAACACTTCACAGATGTGCTTGGGTAAAACAAGCTAAAAGAGAGAACCAAGATAGAGAATATGTTGGCTTGTCTCACGGAATCTGTTGTTTTTAACCACAAATAAATAGAAAACAAATATGGAGGCAGGCCAAGCTCTGCAAATTTTATGTACACAATATAATTTACCGAACCACTACCCCCTTATCTTTTAAATGGGCCAATCAGTCATTCAAAAATTCAGATATTTTTTCATGGGCCAAGCAGTCATTCAAAAAATTCAGAAATATAATTGGGCGAAAGAAGCTAAAGAGAGAACCAACATAGAGAACAAACAACATAATCATAGTGTTGGCTTGTATTGCAAAATCTGTTGTTTTAACCACAAAATAAATAGAAACACAATATGAAGACAGACCAGGCTCTGCAACTTTTATGTGCAAACAGACCAACTTTAAGGAGAGAAGTTCAAGCTTTGCCCGGGTTTCTATTTCATCTGATTCATATCAAATATTTTGTTGTTTACCGAATGCTCCAATAAATTTATTCGCTATTATTGCACACTTTCTAATTGATTACAAGGTTTCACACACAAGATCATCAGTAAACTGGGATGGCAAAGGTCAACTTATTGAAAGCCCGAAAATCAGACACATGCACCAATTGCATTCCTTCTTTTAACACCACGTCCACTAGTAATGAGGAACGTGCGACTCCAGCCTACAACAATTCCTGAATGATCTTTTGTATTTCATTATTTTCTGCAAAAGTATGCGCCTAGAAGGATGCACATTGGAGAGTCGATTACCTCGAATCAAGGGAATACATGGCCATGCCCCCACGTGAAGGTGGTAAACCCTAGGGTGTTTCAAATACCTGTTGATGTCTAGAGAGGACCAGCTGCAGATCAAGTTGAATCTCCGGGGGTGTCCACTAGTTGTACGGCACTGAACTGTGAAATAATGCTTGAGCGGCCTTTCTTCAATAACTTCTCCATACTATGAGAGGTGATAATTTCAAGGGAACCAGATGTAAGCCCCTTGAGGATATGTTTCTGCCCTTCCTTAATGAAGCTCGTGGATAAATCCTTGAAATCCATGGTGACAGGTCACAAAGTACCTAACCATTCTGCCCCAAGAACCACATCACAACCACCCATTTCAATAGAAAAACTGTGAGATTTGAGATGATACTCGCCCATCTTAAGTTTCACATTTTCACATATCCCAACACATTTCACCATACCACTAGGTATGGGTTTCTTTGGCCACTCTCCGATCAATAAAATTGTGGGTGTTGACACTATCAATCAAAACAATCACTTTGGTGTGCTTGATGTAACCAATCAACTTCAAAGTTTCGGGTGCCAAAAATCCTGATAAGGCATGAAGAGAAATTTGGGGTTCCTTGCAACGAGCTTGCAAGGTAGTTTCTTTGTCCATGGGAGGGGTTGCATCACAAAGTACCTAACCATTCTGCCCCAAGAACCACATCACAACCACCCATTTCAATAGAAAAATTGTGAGATTTGAGATGATACTCCCCCATCTTAAGTTTCACATTTTTACATAGCGCACCACATTTCACCATACCACTAGGTATGGGTTTCTTTGGCCACTCTCCTATCAATAAAAATGTGGATTTTGCCACTATCAATCAAAACAATCACTTTGGTGTGCTTGATGTAACCAATCAACTTCAAAGTTTCGGGTGCCAAAAAACCTGATAAGGCATGAAGAGAAATTTGGGGTTCCTTGATGTAACCAATCAACTTCAAAGTTTCGGGTGCCAAAAAACCTGATAAGGCATGAAGAGAAATTTGGGGTTCCTTGCAAGGAGCTTGCAAGGTAGTTTCTTTGTCCATGGGAGGGGTTGCATCTTCAAATATTGGTTTAGGAGTGCCTTGAGCTATGATGTCTTCTTAGTGGGCTTGTGGGAATACATTCGTTTTAAATAATTTATGTCCTTAGGTTTGTGCCCTTTGAAATACCGCTCATCACAATTATAGCAAAGTCTAAGGCATTGGCATTCTACCTATTATGCTTCTGCAATCTACAGCGTTCCAACAGGTCGTTTGGTAGAGAAGGGCTAAAAAATTTCAAAAGGCCAAGTGTGGGGTTGTTCGTGTATGGTTGGCCATGGCTAGGCCCCTTGGTTTTTCTCTTGGAAGTACTATGGCTTAGTGGCATTGTTGACTATCCTTTATGGGGCTTTTAGCCTTGGGGTTGGTGTCTGGGGCTTCCAGGTGTGGGCCATTGGGTCACATGACCACCATGTTTTTTCTGGCTTGAGGGTGACTATGTTTCGTCTAGGGAGGTCATCCCTAGCTTATCAACCCTCTCACACCCCACTTGGACCTTCTTTGCAACTGTTTAGACCCTCTCTGACCAAATCTACCCTATGACGTCATCATGTTGATCAAGCCTCAAGCTAAGGCAAGGGGGACATTGAGGGAATTTTCTTAACACTCTGGGGTTAGTAGAGACATGACATCCTTCTTAGGCTCACAGTTAGGCCTTGGCTTGCTTATTTTAGCATTTTTCATTATTTTATGCTAGTTTTAGGGTCTAGTCCCCAACATGTGGGTGACATTCCCTGATTTTGTCTTAATTTAGATTATTTTAGTATTTTATTGTTTTAATTTTAAATTGACAAATTAAGACATGTAGGCTTGATAAAAAATTAAATCTTGTGCTAGGATGGATATAGATATCCATTCCAAATTCATTTGTAAAGCACAAGACTTGGGATCAAATGGTTATTCTTCTTTTTCTCTTACTTTATGAGCTCTCTTGGTGATGTGCACTTCTCTTGGATGTCTTCTCTTGCTTGAATGGTGAATGGTGGAATAATCTAAGGCTTCGTTTTGCACATGCTATGGTCGGTGCTAGAATTGTTTGCTAAAACACATGCTCAAAAATTACCTAAAGCTCTTTCTTTGCTCATCTCTTGGGGAATATTGCTAAGTCAATGCTTCTATGTGGATTGAATTGTGGTGTATTGCTACATTTTTTTCTAAATTAGGGCTTTTTTATCAATATTCTATCAACTGTGTGAAGGAAATGCCTTGTATTAGGGTTTCCTTTGTTGAAATAATGTAACTTCGAAGAATATTCTACTTGTATTATTCCTCCTTCGAGAGATGTCTTTAATGTAAAAGGTCATGTAAAAGTCATGAGGTAAAACCTCCATTGTAAGTTGGGTCATTAGTACCCAAAAAGAATGAAATATAAATATTATTTGAGTCTCCCTAGAGAGGTCGGCCCAATTAAGTTACTAAGGCCGACCTAGTTAGGTTAAATATCAAGTAAAAGGTAAAGTATAAATAGAGAGTGTTTCCTCTCATTTGTACCATTCACTCACTCAAGCATTGCGCACTAGAGAGAAGAGGAAGATTGCAAAGGAGGAGGAGGATTGCTCTTGGCTCTAGAGTTTGGATTTTGTCTCTCTTCTTTATGAGACTTATTTATCTGAGCATTGTACTTTGGTAATCTATATTGAGGAAGTTCTCGCTGGGTTTTCTTCCCCTTGAGGGTTTCCCAGGATAAATTGTTGTGTACCTTGTGATTGTGTGTCATTCAGAGATCCTATTTATGATGTTATTGTGAATATGTATTAAATGCTAATGAATTAGGAATCTAAGTTATTACAGCATATAAACTTAACATGGTTTCAGAGCTAGACTGAAAAGAGCATCTTTCACTGAGGTAAATCTCTCTCCTTCTACTGAAGAAGAATTTTGGAGTGCAAGTGACATTGGGAAGTGCACCTCTCCAAGGCGCATCTTTTGGCACCTAGATCGAAATTTTCCAATAGCTAGATCTTCCAGAAAGTCAAACCCTAGTTTGACTTGGGACCAAAAAACCAGAAACTGCAGTCCAGACTCCAGAATTTTGCAAGTCCTATTTCAGGGTTAAATCTTGGATTCTTCAAAAATTGATTGTACCAGCATACTCGCCTGAGTCAAGCGCATCTTTTGGTGAGTTCAGTTTTCATTTTTGAGAAATTCTAATTTTTGGTCATTTTCTGTTCTCCGGGAAAAGATGGCCCCAAGCACTAAGCTTGATGACAAGTTGGAAGGCATAGAAAATTTCCGTGCTTGGAAATACAGAATTGGACTCATTCTAGAAGAGAATGATCTTGTGAAGTTTGTTAAGGAAGTTGTGCCAGAACCCTCAGAAGCTTAAGCAAAGGAAAAGCACAAGAAGGACATGATTAGAGCCAAGAGGATCATAGCAGATTCCATCAAGGATCACTTGATTCCTCAAGTGTCCTCCAAGAAAACTCCTAAGGAAATGTTTGATGCCCTATCAAGGATGTATGAAGGAAATAACATTAATCGGAAGATGAATTTGAGAACCCAACTCAAAAGTACAAAGATGAATCAGGGTGAATCTATCGAAGAATACTTTACAAGGGTGTCTCAATTCAAAGAACAAATAGAAGCAATTGGAAACAACCTTGATGAAGATGAATTAGTGATGACTGCTCTCAATGGTCTTACTAGACCTTGGGATTCTTTTATCCAGACAATGTGTGCAAGAAAGGAAAGTATACAATTTGAAGTTGTATGGGAAGAATGTGTTCAAGAGGAAGCGAGAGTGGCAAATCGAGAAGCACTACTCAGAGAGGATGATCAAGCTCTAGCTACCCATACTAAAAGAGGAAAAGGAAAATCTCACTACCAAAAGGAAACTCATAAGGAGTTTCATCCTCTGAGAAGTTTCAGAAGTACAAGAAAGGAAACTACAAGAAGAGAGACTTCTCTTCTTATCAATATTATTATTGTGATAAAATGGGACATATTGCTAAAAATTGTCCAATAAGAAAAGAAGAATAACAAAAGACATCATGCTCATTTTGCCAAAGATGAAGAAAAAGAAGAAGAAGAAGAAGGACCTCCCAGGAAGTTACCAAAGGAAGAAATTGAAAAATATGTCTTATAATAGTGGTGCTTCAAAGCACTTTCTCCAATCTGGAAGAAAAGGACTCCCCTCAGAAAGTTTCACTAGGAGAATAGGAGAAGCCACATACAAGCTTGATTCAAGAACCATGATGAAGATGGAGAATAAGGCTTGATCAGCATTATAGATCATAAGCAAGAAAGGCACAAGTCTTTAGAATCAGATAATGGAGTAGAGCTCATCATCAGACTTTCCAATAATCCCTACAAGGAGACTAGGATCAAAAGAGATCCTACCAAACAAACTAAGATAAGTATTTGAAATTGTCATTTTATCGAATTGTTTAAATGATATTGCTCAGTTGTGTACATATTTATATTCCTAGATTTAGGAAGTGTAGTATGCAGTTGCATTAATGAGCAGTTTACTACTAATATGCATGTGACGGGTAAGTGGCCTATGGTACTATACAACATTCCATTGCTACTTATCTAGAGTGAAACCTCTTTATTGACATATTGGGAGTAGTGCACGCTCTTAATGATGTTCTAGTAGAGATGGGAGGCATCTAGAAAGTTAATGTATGAATGCAGGATATGGATGAATGTTGTGTTGAAGCATTGGCTAAGATAGTTGCATGACTGTGAGACCTATGTCTTTATACATACGAATTGATTTTATGAAATGTTTCTAATCATGAAACTAAATTTGATTTGTAGGAAAGATCGTGCATAATCTCCTACAAGAGAATAATGATGAGACTTGCTCCAAAGAACAAGTGACGATGACATTCAAGAAGACTTGTAAAATCAAGCATACTACAGATGAACAAAGTGAGAGTGAGTCGACTATGACAAGACGTTGCCTTAATGGAAAATGATGTATATTACACTAGACAAATGGTGTAATTAAAGTAGAAGCATATATCGAGTAACCTCCAGAATTCATAACTCTACAAATAACCACATGTGCCAACTTGAAGAAGTATATGAAAAAGATGCAGCTCTCAAAGTTGCAGAACCGATGAAAGAAGAAGCTCGCTGCAGAATTTGAGACCTTGGCTTGATGCATTATTTTCTAGGTCTTGAAGTATGGCAGAACCCAGAAGGAATCTTCCTTAACCAAGGGAAGTATGCAGTAGAAATCCTGAAGAGATTTGATATGTTGGAATGTAAAGCCATGGCCACACCCATGGATACAAATTTGAAGTTGTTGATGCTTCGTCGGAGCTAGTGGATGAGACACTATACCGGCAGATTATTGGGTCATTGATGTATCTGACGAATACTAGGCCAAATATTTGCTTTGTCGTGAACACCTTGAGTCAGTATTTGGTTGAGCCCAGACGTGTTCACCTTATAGCTGCAAACCATGTGATGAGGTACCTAAAAGGTACGATAGACTATGGTCTCAGGTATACTAGAAAGACAAGAAGTGTCTCAGACAGAAAGAGCACTTCAGGTGGATGTTTCAGTCTAGGGTCAGCCATGATCTCATGGCTGAGCAGGAAGCAGTCCAGTGTTGCTCTCAACACTGCAGAAGCAGAATATATTGCAGCCTGTTCTACCAGTTGTGAAGCCATATGGCTTCGAAAGTTGTTATCAGGTCTATTCGATCTGGAATTGGATACCACTATGATTCTATGTGATAACCAAAGTTGCGTGAAGATGACAAAGAACTTTGTGTTCCATGATAAGTCGAAGCACATAGAAATCCGGTACTTCTACATTCGAGATATGGTGTAGAAAGGAGCTGTAAAGCTCCAATATGTGAGCACAGATGTGCAAGTTGCAGATGTGTTGACTAAGCCTTTGTCTCGTGTGAAGTTTGAGCACTTCCGAGACAAGCTTGGTATAGTCCATAAGGACTTCCCTCGAAAGGGGGAGTAGGGTTGATGTTACTTTGATGGCACAGTTGTGGGATTGATCATCCTTAGACAATGAATCCCACAGTTCCGAAATGAAGGATCACTAGTGGTGTTGGACTAAATCCCATAGTTCCGAAAGGAAAGATTGTCCATGATCCCATAGTTCCGAAAGGAAGGATCACCAGTGTTGTTGGACTGAATCCCTTAGTTCCGAAAGGAAGGATTGTCCATGATCCCATAGTTATGAAAGGAAGGATCACCGATGTTGTTGGACTGAATGCCATAGTTCCAAAAGGAAGGATTGTCCATGATCCCATAGTTCCGAAAGGAAGGATCACCAGTGTTGTTGGACTGAATCCCATAGTTCTGAAAGGAAGGATTTCCATGATCCCATAGTTCTGAAAGGAAGGATCACCAATGTTGTTGGACTGAATCCCATAGTTCCAAAAGCAAGGATTGTCCATGATCCCATAGTTCCAAAAGGAAAGATCACCAGTGTTGTTGGACTAAATCCCATAGTTCCGAAAGGAAGGATTGTCCATGATCCCATAGTTCCGAAAGGAAGGATCATCAGTGTTGTTGGACTGAATCCCATAGTTCTGAAAGGAAGGATTGTCCATGATCCCGTAATTCCGAAAGGAAGGATCACCAGTGTTGTTGTTGTATCAAGTCTTATATTGATGTACTACATATGATGATGTTCCAACTTCGTGTTGTAGATGATGATGTTCCAGCTTTGTGCTGTAGATGATGATGTTCCAGTTTCGTGTTGTAGATGATAATGTTCCAGCTTCATGCTGTAGATGATGATGTTCCAGCTTCGTGTTGTACATGATGATGTTCCAGCATCGTGCTACAGATGATGATGATGTTCCAGCTTCGTGTTGTAGATGATGATGTTCCAGCTTCGTGCTACAGATGATGATGTTCCAACTCCGTGCTGCAGATGTTGATGATGTTACAGCGAATTGTTCCAGTTGCTAATATTGATGTTGTTGAAGAACTTCCAATGATTTATAGATGTACCAACCAATGTTCCAGATGATGTTGTTGATGCCTCCTCCCTCCTTCCGATGATGTTGTGTAGAGCCACACCTGTTGTTGTTGTTGTCAGTAGAATACCCTTCTTGTTAAGGGGGAGTGTTGAAATAATGTGACTTCGAAGAATATTCTACTTGTATTATTCCTCCTTCGGGAGATGTCTTTAATGTAAAAGGTCATGTAAAAGTCATGAGGTAAAACCTCCATTGTAAGTCGGGTCATTAGTACCCAAAAAGAATGTAATATAAATATTATTTGAGTCTCCCTAGAGAGGTCGACCCAGTTAAGTTAGTGAGGCCAACCTAGTTAGGTTAAATGTCAAGTAAAAGGTAAAGTATAAATAGAGTGTTTCCTCTCATTTGTACCATTCACTCACTCAAGCATTGCGCACTACAGAGAAGAGGAAGATTGCGAAGGAGGAGGAGGATTGCTCTTGGCTCTAGAGTTTGGATTTTATCTCTCTTCTTTATGAGACTTATTTCTTTGGGCATTGTACTTTGGTAATCTATATTGTGAGGAAGTTCTTGCTGGGTTTTCTTCCCCTTGAGGGTTTCCCAAGATAAATTGTTGTGTACCTTGTGATTGTGTGTCTTTCAGAGATCCTATTTATGTTGTTATTGTGAATATGTATTAAATGCTAATGAAGTAGGAATCTAAGTTATTACAACATATAAAGTTGACATCCTTTTGCTTTTAGGGCCTTGGAATTCTCCTTTTTCCTTGGTTAGGCTAACCTACTGAACCCTAGAGGTTGATAGATGATGCCCTAGCTTGCAAATACTAGAGGGACACTAACCATGATGTCTCAAAGCCCTAGGGATTGAGATGACATCATAATCCCCTTCTCTTGTCAGCTTTTTTTACTCAAAATTTCAACATTTAATGTATTATAGTTAAGCTGCATTTTCATGTTAGTTAGTTGCATTTTCATGTTAGTTAGCTGCATTTTTATTTACAAAAACCCTAACAATCAGAAAACCCTAGAAAAACCCTCAAAATAGAAAATTCATAACTCCAACAATAACCGTGAGTTTGTAATTCTGGTCCTGCCTACAAATTTGCCCTAGTGGAATTATCCACGGATCTTGAAGGGCATCCTGATTTTGTGTAAAAGACCCTAAAAATCATATATTGTCAAAAAAGAACTAAAAATTTATATAAATTCAAAAACCTGAAAATATTTGGAATTTGCAAAATCTGGTCCACCCCTCAATTTCGGCCCTAGTTGGATTGTCCACGGATCTTGAAGGGCGTCCCATTTTTCCCTAATGCATTGGGAAGCGTGAGCCTAGATCTCACTTACCTTGGGCCACGTTAGGGTTTTGACTTCACCTAGGGCTTCACCCTTCCTCTTTTCCTCAGAGCGCACCTTTTTGAGGGTTGGCTTGGGATACGTGGAGGTGCATTTGGTATATGTGAGTTGCATTGGAATCTGTGAAATTGGAAAGGTGATTGATGATATACTTGATTAGCTATTGAACGAACTCCTTAATTAGGTCAAGTTGTCTTCTTTATATATTGTTTGACTCCATACAAGGCACTAATCTAGTTACAAGGTCGTGGAAAGGTATTTGCATGTGTGATGTTTGCAGGTATCATTTAGGGCTCTCCCCTGGGTTTAGGAGTTACCCGAAAAAGTTAAGAGGCTGGGTTGTGGTGACATTTGGGCCAAGACCTCTTCCATATGCTTACCAATCACTAGCATTTACTCTACCTCGTGTTGCTTATTTGTGACTGCTAGTTTGAGCGGTAACACTACCAACTCTTCTTGGGACAATTTTTGTACTCTCAATGGCTGAGAGGTGGAGACGATAAGAGTAGTTGCCAAGGAAGGGCCTATGTGAATAGTGAATGAAGATATTTTGGTTTGGGAATTGATCACCATGAAGATCTTTTAGTTTGGGCATTGATCACCATATCGACTTCTTTAGCTCTTTCACAAGCTTCCAACCATGTGGGTGGGTGATACATCATGACTTGTACTCTAACTGCCTCTTTAAGACCACTAATGAAACATTCTTTAAAAAAAAGAACCAAATAGGTCCTCCGTGCAGATTGCCAATTGCTCAAAGGATGCAATAAAGTCAATAATTGTGCATGGTTGGCATAATTTTGTCAATTGCCCCAGATATTGAGTATCACTCAAAACGAGCATAAATGGCCTTCACAAATCGAGTCCAAGCAACATAGCCTCCATAAACTTTCTTATACCATTGCTAACATTCTAAATCCAAATATAAGACCCCCACTATGAGTTTCGTTTTGCCATTAGTAATGTTATAGAGAGAGAAATAATGTCCCATGTCCCAATTGAATGGATCAGAACCATCAAACTTGTTCATGTCTACTTTTGGAAAGTGGTGCCACGAATTGTGATCATGAAGGGGTGTGTGATGACTATGGTTACCCTGAAATAATGTATTAGGGTGCAGCTCTTCATATGTTGAAGATTCCTTAATGGGTAATCCAACCGAGGTTCTAGCCCCTTGTCCTTTTTGGCTGCCACTTGCAAGCCTAGACATTCTTTGAGCTCTTCCTTCTAGAGGGAAAACTGTTGGGACATCTCTTGCGCAATATGTGATGAGATCTCATACTGTTTATCAACCTTTACCGGAAGTTGGGCAAGTGAGTCAAAAAGATTTTGCTACTCAATTTGCAGGATTTGATTGGTTTCCCTATTGCGAGTATGGGTCATGGGACCACTTAAGAGCCTGTCAAAGTGTTATCCCCGACTTATCTTAGTACAAACAAGGGCTAGAGGAGAGTCTTTTGAGAGATATCACGAACAATTGTACTGCGGGTCCACGAAACAAAAAGGTTACTAGAGAAGTGTACCCCGCAATCAACATGATGCAAGGAATCCTTTGAAACAAGTCTCCCACAATGGTGCTTGCAACTTTTTTTATGCTAGTGGGAGTATTACTCCCTACTAAACATTACTGCACTAACAGAATTTCCAAATTCCTTCTAGATGCAAAGATGTAGGAATTTTGTTGGCAGACTGCAAAGGATAGGGTTTGCAAGGTCCAAAGAACAAAGGAATATCAAGTGCTATAGCTCTGTGATATACTAAAGGGTTTCCAACAATGGTATTTGGTCAAATCTTTCACGACACTAAGGATAGGCGGTACCCTTAGCCATACTACACAAACCAGGTATACAAAGATTATAAATGAAGAAACCAGATACAAGAGACAAATTACATGAAATATGAGAAATATACCCTTGTATTATGATAATCAAAAGAAAGAAAGCAATGTTCACTTGCCTATTAAGGTGGGGCAACATTTCACTGAGCAAAGCTCTAAATAGAACATACCCAACAAAACATCCCATAGCCTCCAAGCTCTTTAAAAGTTTAAATAGAGTCTCAATAGCAAATTATTAACTACTCATGATCTCATCATTAATGAGTAGCAACTACCTAATTGGACTAATTTAATAAAGAAGATCATTTGACATTAAATAAACCCGTATCTATCAAGCACCAAGAGGGATCCAATTTCTTGAGATGTATTTCTTTTTTTAAATTTAAACTCAAGAAATTTGATCTCTCTTGATTTATAGATCCGAGTTTAAGTTTTAAGTTTTTATTTTATAAACGAACATCTATTTTTTAATTACTTTTCATAATATTTTATTTTATGAACCAACATGGATTTTTTTTAAATACTTTCCATAATTTTTTTATTTTATGAGCCGACATGAATTTTTTTAATTATTTTTTAATTAAAAAAATTACTTTTTACGTTTTATTAGATGTAACGCTACATACACGTTACAACATCTCCCCCATACTGGGCTGTAGAGCACCTCGTTTCACTCGGTGCAATAACTATCCACTACTATCTAATGGACCTTATTCAAAGAAGATGGTCGTATACATTAATAGACTAACTCCTGGACTCTAGGTAATATAAGGTAGGGAGGTTAGAGTAGGACCCTAAATACTTTGTTTGCATAAAATTATCACCAAGTGCTTATCGAAGGAGCTAGTGATGGACAGAACACAAAGGATAATTTCACTTTTTCAACACACTGACAACACTAATTGGACAACTAACATGGTATAACTAAAATTATTAAAATGTCAAATTTTATATAGAAGATCACTATGTGCTTATCAAAGAAGATAATAATGAAAAAACATTCACATTATCTCATCTTTGATCACTAAAAACACATTACCCAAAAGTTTGATGTTTATATTGGCCCTTACATTGACCCTTAATGATCAAATTAAAACTGAACATTGTAAAATATTTACATAAATTATCACCATGCACCTATCAAAGAAGGTAGTAATGGAAAAATAACATATTACATATTTATGATCACTAATAACACATCACACAAATGTTTGACATGTGTGCCCTTACATCAACCTTTGCTTTTAATACCTTTTGGACAAAAGCCAAATAAAAGTTGGAACTCTCCACATGTAATCTAACAGTTTGGCTAACAAATTGCATATACTGCTCTAAAAGTCTAGCACAAGATTATGTACCTGTTGTTTAAGATCATATGGATCAGCAGCCTTCTCTTTCATGTCAGCAGTCTTTGCAGCTTCCCTGTCAACCTCCTTTTCATATGAATGAAGCTCTTTGAGGACCCGCTTACAGGTGCCTGTCTTGATCTTGAGGGTTTTCAGAGTTGCCATGACTTAGTCGTTCCTGGAACTGTGAAGAAAAAAAGTCTAGTATACTTTACTTGAGTGGCACACAAGTTGGCAACCTTGTAAACATTGAAAAGAATTCCATGAGGACTTCTCAATGAATCTGATAAAATTGTTTCTCTCACAATACAATACAAAATTAGATTGTTTATTGAATAACAATAACTAATTAGCAATAGTTAGAAAAACCTATTAGAATATTCACAATATTGGAAGAATAAGAAAAAAACATTGAACTTGATTCATTACAAGTGCATGATGTTATATACAAATGCACGCTAGATAGCCTGCTTTCATGCATCTACTGCAGCCCTCGGTACCTGTTAGTAGCCAGTATTTCCATGGAATATCCCAGTGCTAGAATGCTTCAAACTTCAATGCTCAAAAATGATGCAACTTCCTTGGACCTCAAGGCTCAAACAAAAGCTAGCATTTATCTACTCAAAAGAGTCGACTTCCCTAAAATGTATGATAAGGAGTATTAAGCATGCAATAAATTGGCCAACCAAAAGCAAAAAGAAATGGTAAGCTAGTTATATATTTGCAGGTTTGTGATTTTTAATATTAAGCAAATGGTTCCTCATAATACATTAGTTATGGTCTCTATTTCTAACATCACTTAGAGGTTCACGTGCTTTTTTGTGGGTGCCCCTAGTTATCGATGTCTTCATGATGCCCTCTTAATTACCAGCATAATAAAAATCAATGTCATTCCACATTAATATGATTATCTATCTATGACAATCTAGGATTCCTTACTACAAAACCTTCAAAGTTAAATTCAAATGAACCAGGAGTTCATCAGCATTGTGCATTACAGATATCATTATGTCCATATCAGTAATCTTGCAAAGAAAATTTACGTCAAATATAATTCAGTTAATATTTACACTTGATAGAATTCATACTGATAATTCAACTCAACTCCATGCTAATTGTAAGTTTTATAATTTAGTGCATCAACCATCATACAGCAAATTTCCAACAATTATTTGAGAATTTTGTGTGCACCCCAAAAGAAGCAAGTGGTATTTGGATTGAGATTTGGTTCGGTTTCCCAAAGGGAGGAACGATGACAACAAGAAAATATAAATGAAATCTATGGGGTTTAATATTAACAATGAAAAAGTCCCGGGCATGTAGACCAGTTGGCGATAGGGTGAAGCATTGTTAAGGCACTCCCTGTGACGTCGCGGGTTCAAACCTCGACTAGCCCTGTGTTCCGCATGTGGGGCAGCGTTGGTACACCTAGGGATATAGTGGTAGCAGACCAGAATCAACCCCGTGTCACGCGAGTATGAGCCCGGCCCCAGTTGCCAATTCCCCTAGTTACAAAAACTAATATTAACAATGAAAAAATGAAGTTTTGAAACATCTAATTTGTGTGTGCTTTCTTGGCTTTAAATGTTATTTTATATTAATGGGTTCTTGAGTTTGCTGCCTCTTCTGTGGAGTGATAAAGAATGTTTTTAACAGCTGCATGTTTTGTTTCTCTCCACATGAAAGACCTTTGTGATTTCTCTTGAGATTGCATTCCACTGCATCCAATTGATATGGGAGAAGCAACAGTAGAATTTTGAGACTAACGGTTAGAGTTTTTATAATTGGTCAGCACTCTTGTCCACTATCCTTACATTGCACAAGGACGGCTTTATGACAGCAAAGGATTGCAGGCATGTCAGTGGCATATTTCTGATTTAAACATGTTACCCCTTGAAAATGCATGGTTCATTTCACATTTTCATGTTCTTCTCTCACCAGCATAGCAGAGGATACAGGAGTTCAGTGGCAGTCACAAGTTGCAGGAGAGAAATCTGGGGGTCATGCACCTTGTTATAGCTTGCCCTAGCACTTCTCATCATCCAGGGCAATGACAAAGTTGTGAAGGATTATCATCAGCTTGATGGAGAGCTTTTCCAAAGGCATATCTCACCATGAAATTCAATTTGGGCACATTTATTGGAGGTCCAGAATATGACGTGGTACGCAAAATGGGTTAATGAGCATTGAAGGAGGCATGCCCTTCTTAGAAAGTGCCACAGCACTCAGATTGCACTTGGACTTGGCAAAAGGGGCACCTAAAGTTAAAATCCCTCTTCAAGGAGATGCTCTCGCATGTTGGAGGCAATAAAGGGTGAGAAATAACCCTAATAGAGAAGCTTACACATATTTGGACTCTAGAGGCATATTTCACCTAGATTATCAATAAAGAAATCAATAAGATGAAGAAGGCATCAACATGGCAAAAAAGGCTCACATTGAGCATTCTATTAATATGTATAAATATTACATATATAGTACACAATTTGGTAACTACCTAACAACTGCATCATAACTAGATGGCTGTTAGGTATGTTTAGGACTTAGATTAGGGTTATTCTAACAATCCCCCCCTTAATCGTAAGTCCCTACTAGTCTTCAACCTAAAACGCATCATAAAACTTCATGAGTTTTGATAAAGATCTGCCTGAAAAACCGCCACTAAAATCGCCTTGACAATCAATGTGTCAAGCAAAATGAAGAGAGCTAAAATCAGGAAGTGAACAGCTGACAAACGTTGAACATTTCTTACTTGACAATTTGATCATTCACCATGTAATTTAGCTAGAAGTTGTTGTCTTCTGCTAAAAAGGTGCTCTCTAAAAAGGTGGTTTTGGGATGACCAAAAACCAATCTGGAACTTGGCTCTAAGGCTCAGAGGTTCCTAGAATATTTTGAAGGCTAGCAGAAGCTATAATTCTTCTACTACAAGTGTGGTTTTGGATGACCACTAACCGATGTCTAGCAGAAGCTGAAAATCTTCTACTTAATGGATGGTTTTTGGTTGACCATAAACGAAAAAGGTGGTTCTAGGATGACCACAACTAACAATCATCACTATGTTCCCCCTATCAACTGAAAGGTGAGAAGTCTGGGACCAATATATTGATCCTCAAATCATCAAATACAGCCCCCCTAAAAGTAGAAAGGGACAAACACATTTTCTTCAAAGGTTCAATCTTCAACTCAGAAGACACATCACATGGGCCCCGGTCATGTCCTGAAATCAACAAATCCAAAACATTGTGTACCATCCATTGCTGAAACTGCTCCTAGTAAACATGATTGATCCTGTGAATGAACCTGTTATCACACCATAGTAGCTGGGCTACTATTCTTGCTGAGCAGATATCTGCACTTTTCAGAGCTTTGCCTTTACAGAGATCAGTTATGATGAGCAGCATTATTTGAGATCACTTATAGATCAGAGCAGTGTATATTAGACATTGAGTAGACCTTGTGCCAAGGCTGAGCCTTGAGAGCTTAGATTTGATGACCGATATGACCTTTTGTTTCATACAGTTTCAGTTCAGTGCCTAGAGTTCCGGATGTTATTATTGCAGCAATGTTTCAGTTGGTTCTTGATTGATGATATGACATGATATGACCTATAGACTTGTGATTGTTAGCATTGATTATTATCGTGTTGCTTCAGTCATCTTCATAGCATTAACTTAGTATATAACTCATGATGTGGCAGTATTATTTAATAAATGAAATGAAATATCTTGGTTGGATTTAAATGATGAATTGGATGTATTACTTGCACTTAAAGGTTCCCTAACTATACTCATTGGTTTCACTACCCTCCTATGAGCATGGACATGGTCTTTCCTGACATTTATGTTTGCTAGCTTAGGTACCACATTCACTTGACTCCATCCATCCATGACCTTCCTTGTTTTGGCTTTCACCTTGACTTGCTTTCTTGACTTTTGATATGGAGGACTTCCCCACTTCTACCTCTGTGTTGGATTGCATCCACGTTTGTTTTGTGTCTCGGCTCTGAGTTGGTGACAAAACTTGCCTTTGGTGAGTTGGATTTTATGCCTTTATCATTCTAGTCGATTGCCCCGATGTTTGGTTTAGATTGCGGAATTCCACCCTAGTCACATGAGATGTTGTTGGCTAAAACTTGAAGCACATGTACTACTTATGGAAATTACTGAAATCTCTTATGAAATCCCATTGAAATTAAATTCTAGAATGTGTTTCTAAACACACGATGAATTAAGGGCTAAAGCAATGAAATGCTAAAGTACCCCATGAAGGGTCCAAAAAGGTCTAAAAAGCAATGGTTAAATAAATGCTATATCTAAAGATTGTTAACCTCATAAATATAAATATACCCCGGATGCAAGCTGCGATTAGTTGTGCTTTTAAGCGCACGCAAAATCCCAAAGGGGTCATATAGGCCAAAAAGGCCATGGAAATTAAATGAATGATCCTAATGAACCTGGATCAACTTGATGTAGACATGATGCCAAGGTTGAATAAGCACTCTCTAAACAACTTATCCATTTGTGAGGCACTGCCATTCCCTTTGTTTATCTTATCCAGCACAATGTGTAGCTCCCCTTTTTCCCCGTCCAAAGTATCACTTAGTTAAGTTGGTCAAGTCATCCCTTTTACCTAGCCTTGTCCTTAGCCTTCACCCTATGCTAGCAGTTAGGCCATGTCTATTGGATGAGTATGTTTTTAAAGCTTTGGTGCAAGTAAGTTATAAATAACATTTAATACCTATGTATTAACTGCCACTTGATAGATGTTTATACTTTAAGTTAAGCTGTGAATATGATTAAAGGAACATGTCTTAGTCATTTGTTATAATCTAGTCTTTGGTTGTATTTTGACCTAGTCAAACATAGTTTGACCATGGTCATTCTTGGGATCCGTGATGAGATGGACCACTTATGCTTTATGATGTTGATCTATGGTCCCACATGCACCAATTGATGATTCCATATGTTGGACATATGCTACAGATGATGATTGATGCAGTTGGTCATTTTTTTTTATTATTATTTCCAGATCATCATATTTTACACTGTTCGGGTATGGTGGACCCTACGGATGACCCTACAAGTTATCATGAGGTGTATGAGTACTCATCTCTAGTGGATTTGGGTCTTCTGGATCCATTGAGACACTTATCTTTCAGTTTCGGGCACTTTTGGGCATGATTTTAGCAGTTATCCACCCGTTGACTAGTCTGGGCATGCTGATGTGGCCTGTCTAGCAGGAGCATTGGAGGCAAGTCGTTTCCTAGGGAGCTACAGAGGAAGGGGGTGGTCCAGCCACTTGTTTTTACCATTATACCCCCCTTCCAGACAGCATGGTACACTCAATTTGACAGCGCAGGCACTCTAAAGGTTGTTTTGGTCAGTTTGAGGGTTTCCAGGAGGATTAAAAAATGGAATAAAAAGGTCATTGAGGAATTCGATTTGGGTAATTGAGGCAAGGTTTTGGCACTTGGTCTGCTCAGATGTCATCCATGGTGTATCCCCCTTCTTCCAGATCAATTGGCACTAGTCAGTGGGGTCCACATGGGCTGCAGGAGCTCTTTTATTGTATTTCTCTCTCTGATTTGGGACAAGATTTGATCATTTGTATACTTGGACATGTCATTGAGTCATATTTTTATATTATTGTGCCATGGGGACATGCTAGTGAAGGGAAGTAATACCTCCTAGCCCCGCCATGTGCTCCAAGTCACTTGCCCATGTCATTATGTTGTGGCACACTTGTTTTAGGCCACCCCCATGTATGACGTCACCCCTCTTAGAGGCTTTTTAGCCATGACGTCATCCTCTAGTTGAGTGATCCATGTCTTATGTTGTGTTGGCTCATCTTAGCCATTGATTATATTGTTATATCTTTTTATCTCAACCACTAGTTTTCAAAAGTGGTTTAGGGTTTTGGTCTTCCTCATCCTATAAAAGGAGGAGACCCCCTCATTGTAAAAGCACCTTTGGGCTCTGGAAAACTTGGAATAAAATACTATTTTGGAGATCTACTTCTTGGCTTTGATTGGGTTGCTCTTGTACATGGTTATGCATCTCTTTGTTTAGACATCTTTGATTGAAACAGGTGAAATCGACATCTACTGAAGGAGGCCAAATTGGTTGAAGCTAGGAGTGCGATTTGCTTGAAGGGAAGATTGTAGGGGTTGCCCACATCCCCCTTGGGCAAGACGTCTTCATCTTGAGGGAGTTTTTCAATTGTGCTTTATCCATTGATTACTTCTTTGATATGACATGCTTAGATCTCATTGATTTGTAGATCAAATCTAACATGTTGTAGTTTGATTTACAGGTTGGATGGGGCATCTCTCCTCCTGGGGCTTGGGCGATTATGCTTGGATTCACTTGGAGCTAGCTTGGAATTGTAACTTAAGGCAAGAATCTTCTATGTGCAAAGTAGCCGCAAGCTTTTGAGGTCAGATCTACAAGGTATGTATCCATTTCACTTGTTCTCCATCCTATTGGTCACATAAACCCTTCAAATTCAAAACCCTCTTTTTCTATTTTTTTTAGATCTACTCGGATCTAGCATGCTTTTGGGGATAATATTTAGAACCCACCTCTATAGTATCCACAGCAATTTGGATCTATAGTTTGCTGGTGTTTGGACTTCATTTGACCCATTTCCCAAGGCACACTGCCCTCCTTGAGTGAAGTCGCATTCCTTGAGGGAGGCAACTTTGTTGGTTCCAAGACGTGGGTAGGTGAGTTTGTTTCTTCCTTGGATAGATCAGCCCCTAAAACCTACCCCTAGTGCTTCACCTTGTTGATTTTCACCTTGTCGACCCCATTCCTCATTTTGAGGGTTGAGCCCCACTTGGGTCACTTGGTGATGCATTAGATCTAGTGAGATCTAGCCATGGCTTGTCCTTGATAGCTTAAACCCACCTTAATAATCATCTTAACTATCCCAATCTATAATTTGGTGGACATCCGACTCCATTTGGCCCTTGATCTAAGGCACTAGTCATCCTTGGGGTAATTCGCACTCCTTGGGTAGGTGGCCATTTGCTAGATCCCATTTGTGGGTATTGCTAATTCCTTCTCAAATCCATAGATCCATGCTATAGCATACCTCCTAGTACCATCTCACTTTGATTTTGACCTAGTGTGCCCCATTTGGACCATTTTCCACATTTTTAAGGGTGGGCCCCACTTGGATCTATAATTTTGGTACTATACCTATCTAGATCTACTAATTCAACTTCATAAGTGGCCTTAATCTATCATTGGTTGAACCATTTGTCACTTCCTAAGCCTCTTCAACCAAAACCTAACTCTTTGGGTCCACTTACTCATCCTAGATCTAGATCTTGTTTCATCTTGGTCTCCTACTCTTTCATCATCACATTCCCTAGGAGGTCTAGATTGAGTTTGCTAGCCTTCATTGGCTAAGCTAGGGTCTCCCCCTTGGTCTTGCTTAGGCTCGATCTAAAGTTAAGAGTGCCTCGGTTATCGTGACACCCAGCTTGCATTGGGAACCATGGCATCTCTTGGGTCACCTCTTTAGTTGTCCAACACCTCTACCGTCCTGAATATGATACCATTTAGGGACAACTACAAGTTGTGTGATAACATTTTTGGCGCCGTTGCCGGGGAGGTAGAGGCTTACCTCAGGTGTCTGCAAGTATCCATGCGTAATTCATATCTTATCGCATCCGATTTAATTTAGATGGTTATCATCTTTATCCTTAATTCAAACATAGCCATCTATTTGTCACTCATTTCTCCCCGCTATCCTAACGACATATATTTTGGTAGAAAAGAATTAAATTTGCCTGGCGACTCCACTGGTGATCAATCCTATCATTATCTAGAACCCATGGGGTGCATCATTTTGTATTTAGGTTCTTGATTTTTTTTAATAATTGCCATCCATGGCTGCTCCTGAGCGGGCTAGAACTTTCGGTCGATTAAAAGTCTTTGACTTCTCAAAAATTGTTGGGTATCCTCATCATATTCCTCATCAATTCGGTGAAAGGTTGCCTAAATTCAATGGAAGTTAATAACTTAATATAAAACTTTTGTAAGAACGTGTTTGCTCAGACATGGCCTCTAATTACACCATAGTAGAAGACAATCAAATAACCAAAAGACCAAACAACTACATACCACCTACTAGATAACTTCCCCACAATAGTATCTCGTTGAATCACATATCAATATATGTCAAAATGGACTAAGGCTTAAAAAATGCTTTCATAAGAACCCTCCCTAGGACATCTTTGACAATGGAAACAAAAAATGATCAATATTTATTGTTCTTTAACAATTTGACAACAAAAATAAGTCATTTAAAATTCATTTTTATCTAGGATTAACAAAACAGTAAGTTTACCTCTCAATACTTGGGTAGACTAACTATCGATTAATAGCTTGAAAAAACAAGGCCTCTTTGCCTAAGTGGACATGACAAATGATTCTTCAAGCTTGAATAAAGCCAAAAAAAATACAAATTAGAGTGTACAATGCCCTAAAACTTAAAAGTGAGAACTTTGATCTATGAATTTTACACTAACATTCTAGCTACCCAAACTAGCAAAAAGGAAAAGGGCCCTTACAACCTCCTTAGAATGATGACAACCTACTCTTACATAAATTGCAACCTAATTTTGATGAGCTAATGACCAGGGCAGTGCCTTGGTGTTACTTTTATGCTTGAATTGGGTGCCTAACTTCTTTGTAGCTTGAATTACTCATTTTTATTGCCTAACAATGTGCCATCTCCATCTCCTTGTGAACAGTTGGAATTTGAGAAATGAACCGAGCCTTCCTTGCAGTCAATCCCTTCTTGTATATCTCAACCTGGAAGATACCCTGGCCGACCTACTCGCAGACCCTGCTTGACCCGTGTGGGTTCTACTCATCTGACCGCTTTGATCGCCCAAGAGTAGTTGCGCACGGTCCAAGGAGCGCACCCTCTCTCAAAGTGAAAACGACCCCGGTCAACAGATTTGTGAAGCAGGTAGAGACCCCCACAACTCTCAACTCTGCCTATCCTGACACCGGAACCGAAACAAAAGGCATCATTCTCCTCGAGTGAGCTCTGATTGGAAAGTTTGCTGGACTGTCGCCCAATCCTATCTCGGTCGATAAGTGGATTTCAGTCTCCTAGTTTTCTCTAATGCAGAGACAACTCTCAGTCTTTGCCTGTAGAGAGTTTTTTTTGTTTTTTGTGACAGAGATCTAATATTCTGCTCTGGCCCAAATTTATGGGTTCTCAGGGATTATACCTCAATCACTAAACCCTGGACTTTAACCCATTGGAGAAAAATTTTAAAATTCTAAAAATGAAGTGAAAACAAACAGGTTAAAATAAACCCATCACAAAACCCATAGGCACCTGCTAAAACTGAAGCCGGATATAAAATGCCTGAGAAAGAAAACACAACTTCTCCAAATTCAGACCAACCAAACTGAGTAAAAACCAGAAATTATGGAATGAACAGGCATAAAAGAAACAGATATAGAATTCATTCTGTCGAGAGACGAAGAAATCTCACCGATGAAAGATTTCCTGAAACTCGTAGTGTAGGGCTCCTTATCTATGATAATCAACAATGTGTAAGGATAATAGAAAGCTGTGGGAAGAGGAAGCTTGACCGTTGTTTCCTTCTCTGTGTTTGACCTGACCTTCTCTGTGTGTGCCCCAATGTTGGGATGTCATGTAACGTTCTGCTAAACCACTGCTCTTAATACTTCGATATCGATACCCAACAAAATTTATATTTTCCCGTTTGAAAAGACTAACAACACTTGTTAATATTTTGTATTGTCACATCGGCGCCTCAAATTCTTTATGGGTAGAAAACCCGAGAAGGGTGGAGGTGCAGGGGCATTGGTGGGGTCTAAAACCCGAGAGGGGTGGAGGTGCAGGGGCATTGGTGGGGTCTATGGTTGTCCTGATAGAAGTCCAGTTTCGATTCCTACGGGGGAGGCGTGGTGGGCGTAATCTCCTTCAGAAAACTGCATCCCAGAAAAAGCTCGTACAACTACGGTGGTGACTGTACCCATCTTTGAGATCCTGTACTTTCCAAAGGCTAGCCCCGCCACGTGGGTTTGGTATCCAGGTGGCCCAGTGACAGCGCTCACTGAGCGGTCTGGAGAGGTTCCCTCGTCTCGTTAAAAAAAAAAAAAAAAAAAAAAAAAAACCCGATAGTACGAAATCGATTGGGAGAACTTCCATGCATCGACGAGCCCCACCTTCTCTTAGGGTGGCCCTAGGCTCATAAAAACAGTGGGATTGAGTCACTTTCAACTTTGCTCCCCACATAAGCAAACGATAAATTTTCCCACCCTCAACTTGTGAAATGTTTTTGAAATTTCAACCCTAGTCTCGATCTCGGTGGTTTTTGAAATATGACTTGGTTTTTGAAATGGCAAAGATTGCAAAAGTGTGATTTTATCAAATTCAAAATAGTGTTCCAATTGGAAAAACTGTAGTTAATGGTGAAGATCCAATTTGAAGGTTTTTGTTGAATAGTTGAAAGGTAGTGAACATAATTCATATTCGTCTAACACATTGCCTTTATAGTGTTTTAGTGATTGGGATATTGGTTCTAGTGTTTTAGTGATTGGGTTGGGATTTTTGGTTGAGTTTGAAGTCATGATGCTATGCAAGGAAAATTTTAAGGATTCATAATTTTTTTAAAGTGTAGAAACCTTGGTGAATCTTATCAATTATCAAAATTCCAACCATAAAATGTTCAACGATATTTTTTAAAAAATATTTAATTTTCTAATGATTTTATATTGTTTTGGACAATTTTAGCGATTGTAGGTAAGTCTTTTCAAAGCCCAATTTCTCTCCAATTATAGCTCAGGGTTCATGACTTCCATTTGTGGCAGGTGAGTTTGACTAAGAGGTGAGTCATATCACTTTCCTATATTCATAAATGGCTTCAATAGGGGAAAGCCTCTAAGTCCATTCAAATTCAACTCCATTTGGTTAGAGGAGAAGGACTTTTTACTGCTAGTTAAAGAAAAATGGGTCCTCCAATGTGTTAATTGCCTTGTAGTTTGAGGATAGTTTCAACAAATTAAGTAGGAAGCTCTACATTGGGCTCATGAGAAGAAAGTTAGGTATGAGAGATAGAGATTGTTGATATAGAGGCAGAGTTAAAAGATCTGTACAACCAAGAAATGGCAAGTTGTTTGTATTATCCCTAATATGAAAATTTGTTCAATTTTGGCCAATTTCGAACATTGGACTAGTGAAACCCCAAACTATCCCAAATGATCCCAAATGCTTTCGAATTATGTCTGTAAGCACTTTAGGGGTCTTAGGACATCCTAATACATATATTGGACACTCATACACTTGCTAAAGGAATTTGGGACTTGCATTAATCAAGGAGGAATGAAAGGGGACAATACTAGCAATTTTCGAAGTGTAATCCCCCACTAGTGACTGACTCTTTGGCTTCCCAGACACTGTACAACCCTCCCTAATTTCTAAACAGAGGCTTGGCATGGCTAAAGGACTTCATTGACAACCAAAATGCAGCATTAATCATGATCTACAACTGGTTATTGCACCCATCAAACAGAGAGTTGTAACACCTATACATTGCTTGGAAATTGTGAACAATGGACATGGAAAATGTTGCATAAAATTTAATCAAATGCCCAAGGGACCTGCATAGTTTAGTTTGGTCATATACAGTACATAATAGACTGCTTGAACAACTGCAAAAACTCAAAGAAAGTCTGATACAAAGCAGATGCAAAACTACTCCAAAAAGTCCATAAGAAAGTAGAGGGGAAACAAGCTCAAATTAGTGGTTTGCTTGGAATTTTTACATGATAGACATAGGATTTTGAACTATGGCTCATATATGCAACTCAAAACAATGCCATACATCATATCTTATAACAATGGAGTCACAAAATCATCCTCCATAAGTTGTATACAACTATGAGTGCATCATCAACACTAGAACATGGGCATTGAGAAGAATATGTGAGAAGAGAAATGAGAATAAGATCTATGAAAGGAACTCAAACTGTCGAGGGACTTGAACCTGCATTAAACACATCATTTAAGCTCTGATAAGAGGTTTGAATGGCCTCTCCTCCAACCAACTTGGACAGGAATATTTCACCTTCAAAATTGGTTTAATAACAAGGAAGGTAAACACCCACTGTGCATGGACAAGCTAAGCTCTCCAAGAGTGCAATACAAAAATGATCCAAAATTTGCTCTCCTTTGCCATCCTCCCTTTTTATTAACTTCATGTGGACTCATGAGGTCAAATTTCCCTCCAAGACACTCACCAAACTCGAGTTAGTGATTGATTCCTTCATGAGATACTTGTCCTCCTCATTCTTGCACTCCTCTTTCCCCAATTCGAATTGGGAATCTTGGCTGACCATAACTCCCTCTATGCACCCTCTTGGTGGCTATTTTTAGCCCTGATATGTCAAATTTGTCATAGGTCTGGCATCAGATCTGAATTTGTCATATTTGTCACAGATTCCTTCATCATTGTTGTCATAGATGCCATGGAATCTTGTCACAAGTGTCACAATTTGTCTATTATGCTTCTTCCTCTTCATTGGGAGTTACGCTTCCACTCCAAGTCGAGCCTCCATGATTCTTGCCATGAATATTTCCTCTTCATATAGCCCAATTACGTTACCGTTCACCTTGAACTCGAATTTGTGTGAGAATGATGCCAAGTGTAGTGGGGAATCTTTTCACATGTGGGTCCCACAACCTCTTATGCGCCCTCATGATCCAATGCCACTTCATTTTACTCTTTATTATTGTTTATTTGTCCCATTTAATGTGAATTTGTAAGCCTAAGGTCATTTTGGATCTTGTAGCTCCCTTATTCCAAATTTTGATGCTTCCACCCCAACCTAGAGAACTAGTAGGTTAGTGGAATTTTTCCTCCATGATAATTTATTTGGATGGGGACCTTACAAACTTTGAATTGGGAATTTGCTCTTCATGTGACCCACCTTGTCCATTTGGCTCTAATTTTGAATTATTACTAACTTGGACACCATGCTTGGCAATTATTTGACCCTTAGCCCCAATTTGACAAATTATCACGAACATAGCTAAGTGGCTTAGGCTATTGTGATCCAATGAAAAATTTGGGGACATGACAAATCCTCCCCTCCCAATAATGCTTGTCCTCAAGCAATATGGACCATCTCCACGGACTTTTGAACCCAATCAATGGCTTCTCGCCTCATGCAAGTGATGATATGTATGATGAAACTGCTTCATGAACTTTAAAACAGAAATAGTTGAATCCAAAGATGATCCCTGCATCCCAAATGATCCTCAAGAATACAAGGCGCAATATATATTCTCCTATGTGATGCATAAGAGTCACATGGAAGTCATCATAACACCCTGCAAGGAAAAAAAAAACATCAGTCCATCCAAATATATGTTTCCCATGTAGGAAACCATCACCATTCGCTGTAAAGATGAGCCCATGGGGAAAAGAAGAGACTTGCTTCCTCAAGCCAACAAACCAAAATGTGCTCCCAATGAGTTGCCAAGATCAACAACGCCTGGGTCCCACTGCTTGCACACTCTCCTAGTGCACAATGTCATCAAGGACCCAACACTTGCGCACCCCAACACTTGCGCACCCCATCAATACATAGTGTGAATACATATAAATTAGAATGTGAGATGCCCATGTCCCAATGCTTGTGCATTTCTATCATGCACAAGGTCTCCCAAAACAATACATCAAGATAGGAGGTGTACAATACCCTCCAAATTATTTCAACCAAATGTGGAATGCCAGGATCCCACTCTCTAATGAGAATCCTCCCAAACATCGTAAGTACAAAAGATAGAGCATCAAAGTACATAACAACATCATACAAATTTACATCAAGGAGGTGCCCCATCAAAGAAAAATGAAAGTGCTTGTACCTCCAACTAAGTAGACCACCATTTGCCAAGTGCATACAAGCATCGAGTGACCAATCAAATCTACTCCATTGACATAGCCGAGGGTCCCCGAGGGTCCCATGTCCAGGAATGTTGCTCCAAGAAAGTGTGGGAGGTGTCATAGAGTGTTGCCATGTGTGCTTTCACCCAAACATTGGATGAAGAAACTCTCCCATCAATTGAATTACATGGTGAGAAAGAAGAAGAACGAGTATCATTTATGCACCCATGAATATGTGTATCATCAAGAAATAACAAAGGATGTTGCTACCAATAAGAATGTGCTCCAATCATATATCTCTTATGTTGAGTATGGTTGCCATTGATGACAAACCATAAATGACAAAGGATAAATATGATTGATGTCATGGACATGGGTGAAGTGTGTAATGATGACATGGAGAACACATGACAAGCATAACAATGACTAGACCACCTAATGAGCCAAATGACCCATTCTGTGGTCATTTGGAGATGGCCCTAATACCCTAGATGATGAGTTGGACAAAGGTCTTGACAAAACAAGCAAGAAAGACAAGGTTGGACATGATGACAAGGCTAAAGACCAAGGATAAGTTTGACAAGCTTGAAGGACAAGGACATGGACAAAGGCCAAGCATGGATGGACAACATGGATGGAGAAGACATGCCAAGCAAGCATGAGCTTGCGGGCATGCTTCATGAGGAAAGAACAATGCAGGCATATGAAAAATGGACAATGCGGGTATCATTTTGATGGCATCCAAAATCGAGTTGCAGGCATGTTGAGAAGTGGCCGAGAGCATGCTATAAACCCTCGCTGCGAGCTCATCTCTTGAAGCGTTAAACCCCCCTGTGGGCATCCTCATGAGAGGTTACGGACATCTCCAAACACCACCTGCGAGCACATTTGAACACAAGAAGATGGCCTTTGCGTGTATGTGGAGACCACCATGAGATGGGATAAAGTGGTTTTTAAATCCACTTGGAAAAACAACCAAACAATTATATATTTGATGAGTAAAACATGGAACAAAAAAATATATCATTTAATGATGAAGTCGGCCCCCAGATATTGTGGAAATAAAAATATCATTTAATTATTAAATGACGAATAAAACTTTGACAAGTCGGCCTCTAAACATGATGAACAAGTCAAGTATAAATTAAGAGCATTTCGTTGGATTGAGTAAGTGAATTGTTAAAAATATTTCGGTGATGTGAAGGGTGCTCTGAGTTCGGTGGTTAGGTTCAGGTGAGGACAGTTCGGTGGAGAGCAGCAACAGTATGGGAAGCTAGAAGAAACTCTTATCTTTTATTTATGGGTTAGCTAAATGATGAATATATAATGAAGACATGGTTTCTGGGCAGCTTGGATTTGAATTGACAATTCTGATGACATGTTTTTAATAATGCTGATATGTTGGACAAATGAAGTACTGTTGAGGAAAAGTGTTGATAATATGTTCAGTGGTCTGAGTTTTCTGGGTTGACTGTGATGAAGACTTGATGCATGATGCTAGACAGCTGGTTGATATGTTAGGCTAGCAGAATACTGGGGATTGTTGAAGATCTTGATGATATTATTTATGCTAGGGCAACAGTATGTTTTGGATGATGAAGATTTGTTGATCTAAGGGAGAAACTAATGGACATATTTTATGAACAGCATAAAATCATACATGAGGATATTTGTTCTTGAAAATGTTAGAGTAGTAATGATGAAAACCAACTGAATGATGATGACACAGTGCAGCAGTGAAGATTTTGGTGCAGCAGTAAAGATTTCAGTGAAGTAGTGAAGATTTCGGTGGAGGTGTGGAGATTTCGTTTTGATGTGCATAATGAAGATGCTGGGCATGACTGAATGCTAATTGTTCATGGACACAGTGCTGGACAATTTGTTTTGTATAATGTGTCACAGTATGCTTGATAGAATTATGATGACAGTGTGGTCAGATTGATTGATGTAATATGTACATATAATTTACAAGCAGGGTCTTGTGATGAATTGTACCAACAAATACAAACAGGGTTTTGTATCCATTTTCTTGGTTGGGTCTAAGAAAAACTAGGCAGGGTCCTAGATAAAGAGTTGGTGCTCTTTTATTTCAGTTGGTGTTGAATTGCCTCACGGTTGTAGCCGTTGAACCAAATACAAAAAGATTACAAAAACTATATCTTGTGTCTCTTGCAATGTGTTGAGGTCAATGTGTTTTTACTTGATGAATGATATGTGATTAGTTGATTGTTGATATATAATTCATTGATGAATATGATGCTAAAGTGAATGTGAAATAATGGTACAAGATTGAAATTTGAATTTAGCCTTAGCTCACTCATTCACCCCCCCCCCTCTCAGTGAGCATTGTGTCTAACAATTGGTATCAGAGTCGGCCTTCAGCAGAAGCCTAACAAGCTTGAAGGAAATCAGTAGACACAATGGAAGCGCAAACATAAATAACAAACAATGAGGTTCCAGGTTTTGACATGAAAGATTATTTTGGTTGGAGGAGCAAGATGAAGGCTTACTTGAAGAAATTTGGTGTATGGGAGATAGTGATCAATCCACCTGTTCTCTCCAACAAGAAGACAAAGTCATCTACTCAAAAAGATGCTGAGAAGAACAACTCCATTGCATTGAAGTTTCTGTTGGATGGACTCCCAAGCCCTATCAAAGAAAGTGTAAAAGATTACACCTCTGCCAAGGATCTCTGGTTCAAGCTGGAAGAAGAAGGTCAAAAGAGAAGTCAAGACGAAGAGGAACAAGTCTCAAATACAAGTAAAGGTAAGATCTCTTCAGTTGATGATAAATTTGAATGTAATGATACTAAAATTGTTCTTACTGAAGATGAAAGTCAAGGAGAGAAGGTGGCACAAACCTTGAATGGAAGCGAAGGTAAGAATCTTATTGATCTAAGTAATAACATTGACAATCTTGAAGATGCTAAGAAAAACCTCCTAGGAAATCTTTTTAAGATACAAGATATCAAGCATGATCGAATGCTTAAAAAGAAGATAGAGAAGCTCATTGAAGAGTACCATGAGAAGTCAATGGAGTTGCTAAGTAAACTCATGGATGAGATGATAAGACTTCGAGACTCAGCTGAAACTATGAATATCCAGCTAGAAGAAAAACAGGAGACCATGGACCTACTCAAGACAAGCTTACAAGGTGAGCCAAATGATCAAAATCTTAAGGAGATTTGTGAAAATCCTAACGAGCTCGAAGAGACAAGAAGAAATAATATTGGCTTGAAGACTCAACTAGAAGAAGCCAAGAAGATAGAAGAAGTATTGAAAAATCACTTGGATGAAAGGGAGAAGGAAATTCAAAAGCTTGAAATGGAGGTAGTTGAATTGAGAAGGAAAAATAAAAAGTTTGATGCATATGGCAAGTTCCAACACACCTCAGCTATCCTAGATGAAATTTTAGATTGCCAAAGGTCTCCACTTGACAAATCTGGCCTTGGGTATAAAAAGGTAGAAGACAAATTGGAAGAAGGCACTTGGTCCCTCAAGACTCCTGAAGTTGGATCCACATCCTCCCAGGAAGATAGCAAAGCTCCTTATGTACCTGCACATGACAACAAAGAAGTTGGAAGATCACTAATGACTCATGAAGCTGCTCCCACTCATCAAAGCAATTCATTTGGAAGAAGAAAGACAAATCCAAGCCAAACATCAAGGTATGAAAATAGTTTTGATGGATATTGCTTTTCTTGCTCTAATTATGGTCATAAGGCTTTGAATTGTAGATCCCATGAAAGAAGAAGGGCTGGAAGCTCTAATGACAAAGTGAGATGTTGGACATGCAATATTTTGGACACGTGGCTACAAATTGTTACACATTAAGATGCTTCAATTGTGATGGTATTGGCCATAAAGCCAAGGAGTGTGCAAATCCAAGAAGACAATTCATGAGAAGTCTTTCATATACATCAGCAAGAAGATCTAGTGAATCTTGGAAGGGAAATAGTGCAAAAAGTGTTGAAGACCAAAGGACTAAAATTCACAGCCAAGAACATTCGCAGGTCTGGGTGAAGAAAAACATTTTGCTAGATCTAAATGAAGTTGATGATCAATGCAAAAATGAAGATGGTTTCCATATGGCAAGACATGCTTGAGGTCTTTTGAAGACTTTAAGCACTCTTTGAGTCCATGGAGTTTGGAGGATGGACTCAAGATCTTTTGAAGGTCACTCCAAGCAACGAATCCAGTCCTAGGATTGTGATTGCCAATATAGATAGAAGCAAAGCTAATGCAATGCATAGATGAAGTCTAGAAAGTGTGAGGTGTTACATTTTGGCTCAAAAATATGCATGTTGATAAGTGGAGCTTGACATGTTTAGAAACAACTGTTGGAGCATGCTTAAAGGAGTGCAAAAATTTGAATTCTTGAAGGAAATACTATTCAGCCTGATTTGAGAAAGAGTTTGATAATGATTACATGGTTGATAGGGGGAGTATGTTGGTCTATGATCTTGAGGATAAAAGGAAAACTATAGCAAATTGAAGCAGCCTAGTGATGTCTTGAAGACTTGCTGCATGCTTACCTTCTATAATTTTACCAAATGACTTCTTCTTGCCTTGGTTATAATTAGCAAGAATGACCTTAAAAACACTTGTTGATCATATGACCTATATAGAGCTGGTTATTGAGATTTTTATAAAGATTGAGAGCATGTCTGGAGAAGCTTGAAGATCAATTGATAAGGGACCATCTTTGAGACAATTCAAGTACTACATACTGATGTGGTGTACACAATGACATATTTGAAGTATTCTGAACTAAGGCCGCGAACCTATGACAAGGAAAGGCAAGAACTATGTAATTTTTTTGAAATGGTTTTCTGTGCTTTTCAATGAGGAAATTTCAGGACAGTCAGAGACAAGAAGTTTGGAGCAGACTTAACTGAGAAGTCTAGAGCAGATTTGAAACTGAAGTTGACTTGTAGGTGTAATCTTAAGCAGATCCATTGAACATATGAAGCAACAGTGACAGTGATAGCAGTGGATTTCACAAGTGATGATGTCAATCTACAGCAGAATATGTAAATTCTTGATTCAACTGTCCAATTGGTTATTGGTACAAAAGTAAAAAAATTGGCAAAAGAAGATTAGCCCAGAAGAAGACATTCAAAAGGCTACAACAACACACCTGATAGGGGGAGCTAGTTCGAAAAGTTGAATACATATTGACAACAATGGCATGTTCAGAGCATGTATGTGGAAATTGCGAGAAAGGTCTAAGTGAAGTACGCAAATGAATAGTTATAGTATGGAACACTAAACAATATAAGAGTGTTTTGAATAGGGTAGCATATATATGAAGACAATGTTTATACTTGGAATATGTTGAAGGAGTACAATTTAAAGAGCTTGATTTCAAAGGAGTTTGATGATAATTACACCTTGAGTTATTTGTAAAATAGCATCCAAAGACATGGTAAGAAGAAGACCTCAAAGGTACAATTCTCATGAAGCAATAAGGCAGCTACATGTGTCCTGTTTTCGGTGGCACAAAGACAAGCAGTATGATACATCTACAACAGAAGACATGATTCTGAAATGAATCTTTGTAGAAGCAAGTGGCAGAATTAGTGAAAGTATTGTGAAGTCTTTTATATGTACACATGAACAAATATCCTAAGTTTGGAAATTTGATAGGGGGAGCCTCTTTGAAGAGATCACAACAGCATGTTGAATAGGGGAAGCCAAGAAGTAAATTGAAGCAAAGCAACATGGCAGATTGTCCTTAATAAAGCCTGAAGAGTTCATTGGTCAAAATTGAAAAACAAGGGAATTTGCAAAATGCAGTTTGAAGGATGGAAGAAGTTTATATGTTAGGGAGCTTGTTCAACTACTTATACTTATGAAAAATTTGAAGATAGCAAGCGATGGAAGATCAAACTCAACCAATGATTTCATGAAGTTTTTCAAGGATAATTTTTTTGGGGGTATTGTGAAGCCATTAATGACTCATTGACCCTTTGTCATTAATGTCAAACGGGGAGAAATTGAGGATATTTCCATCAATGACAAAGGGGGAGTTTGTTGAGTATGGTTGTCATTGATGACAAACCACTAATGACAAAGGATAAATATGATTGATGTCATGGACATGGGTGAAGTGTGCAATGATGACATGGAGAACACATGACAAGTATAACAATGGCTGGACGACCTAATGAACCAAGTGACCCATTCTGTGGTCATTTGGAGATGGCCCTTAGACCCTAGATGATGAGTTGGACAAAGGTCTTGACAAAACAAGCAAGCAAGACAAGGTTGTACATGATGACAAGGATAAAGACCAAGGACAAGTTTGACAAGCTTGAAGGACAAGGACATGGACAAAGGCCAAGCATGGATGGACAACATGGATGGAGAAGACATGCCAAGCAAGCATGAGCTTGCGGGCATGCTTCATGAGGAAAGAACAATGCAGGCATATGAAAAATGGACAGTGCGGGTATCATTTTGATGGCATCCAAAATAGAGTTGCGGACATGTTGAGAAGTGGTCGAGGGCATGCTATAAACCCTCGCTGCAAGCTCATCTCTTGAAGCGTCAAACCCCCCTGTGGGCATCCTCATGAGAGGTTACGGACATCTCCAAGCACCACCTGCGAGCACATTTGAAGACAAGAAGATGGCATTTGCGTGTATGTGGAGACCACCATGAGATGGGATAAAGTGGTTTTTAAATCCACTTGGAAAAACAACCAAACAATTATATATTTGATGAGTAAAACGTGGAACAAAAAAATATATCATTTAATGATGAATTCGGCCCCCAGATATTGTGGAAATAAAAAATATCATTTAATTATTAAATGATGAATAAAACTTTGACAAGTCGGCCTCTAAACATGATGAACAAGTCAAGTATAAATTAAGATCATTTCGTTGGATTGAGTAAGTGAATTGTTAAAAAGATTTCGGTGATGTGAAGGGTGCTCTGAGTTTGGTGGTTAGGTTCAGGTGAGGACAGTTCGGTGGAGAGCAGCAGCAGTATGGGCAGTTAGAAGAAACTCTTATCTTTCATTTCTGGGTCAGCTGAATGATGAATATATAATGAAGACATGATTTATGGGCAGCTTGGATTTGAATTGACAATTCTGATGACATGTTTTTAATAATGCTGATATGCTGGAAAAATGAAGTACTGCTGAGGAAAAGTGCTGATAATATGCTCAGTGGTCTGAGTTTTCTGGGTTGACTGTGATGAAGACTTGATGCATGATGTTGGACAGTTGGTTGAATTGTTAGGCCATCAGAATACTGGTGATTGTTGAAGATCTCAATGATGTTATTTATGCTAGGGTAGCAGCATGTTTTGGATGATGAATATTTGTTGATCTAAGGCAACAGCTAATGGACATATTTTATGAACAACATAAAATCATACATGAGGATATATGTGCTTGAAAATGTTAGAGCAATAATGATGAAAACCAACTGAATGATAATGACACAATGCAGCAGTGAAGATTTTGGTGCAGCAGTAAAGATTTCAGTGAAGTAGTGAAGATTTCGGTGGAGGTGTGGAGATTTCGTTTTGATGTGCATGATGAAGATGTTGGGCACGACTGAATGCTAATTATTCATGGACACAGTGCTGGACAATTTGATTTGTATAATGTGTCACAATATGCTTGACAAAACTATGATGACAGTTTGGTCAGATTGATTGATGTAATATGTACATATAATTTACAAGCAGGGTCTTGTGATGAATTGTACTAACAAATACAAGCAGGGTCTTGTATCCATTTTCTTGGCTGGGTCTAAGAAAAACTAGGCAGGGTCCTAGATAAAGAGTTGGTGCTCTTTTATTTTAGTTGGTGCTGAATTGCCTCACGGTTGTAGCCGTTGAACCAAATACAAAAAGATTACAAAAACTATATCTTGTGTCTCTTGCAATGTGTTTTTACTTGATGAATGATATGTGATTAGTTGATTGCTGATATATAATTCATTGATGAATATGGTGCTAAAGTGAATGTGAAATAATGGTACAAGATTGAAATTTGAATTTAGCCTTAGCTCACTGATTCACCCCCCTTCTCAGTGAGCATTGTGTCTAACATCTTCACCCAAGTATTGGACGAATTTCCTCCAACATCAAATGAACTAAGCAAGGAGCAAGGGAAATCACGAGTCTTCAAGTGACCCAAGTGAACATCATAGGTACGTCCATGTATGTGAGAATTATTAAATGAGAGCAATGGATGCTACTGCAAATGCAAAGAAGAAGGTGCTCTAGTCATGTCATCATCAAAAGGAGAGATAGGAGTTTCATACTCCTCATGTGGCACCATTAGAAAGAAACCTTTCACCCATACTTCATTAGGATGAATGATGTAAAATGTGGAAGTGTAGGATGTAGGAGAATGAACCAACTCACCCAAATGATCAGAAAGTGTAGAAGTTTCATCATGTGAAGGATCCATAGGGGTAAGATCATGCACCTCCCTCAAAAGCGTGAAACTTTCCTCATAGATTGGTTCCAAGGTAGTGGAATCGTGCACTTCTTCAAAAAGTGTGTAACCATCATCAAGAGGCAACTCAAGTTCCTCTTCCACCACAACAAGTGCTTGGCTCTCATCAAGCTCATCTTCAAACACATCAAGCACATGCAAATCGCCATGTTTCTCATGATCCATCATGTCATGAGAATCATCCAAGCAATCTACCATATGACAATATGAAACATAGGAGGAAGAAAAAGTATCTTGCAACCTATCAAGAAGTTGTTCATTCTGAATTTTGAGCTTATTAGTATCCTCATTATTCTTTAAGTATGCCTCATGTAACCATTCATTAAGCTCAGCCAAATTGTTTCTATCAAAAAGTAAGGACGTGAAATTACCTTCGATGTTGCACATTGCTCTTTGAATCTTCTCCGTGTCTTCAAGGAAGGATGGCTCCTCCAATGAATAAACTCTACAACAAAACTTTGACACCAATGCTTGAGTGTCATGGAGTATGCTAAGAGCCTCATAGATATTCCTTTCATTCATCTTCAAAGACCCTTCAATGAAGGATGGTTTATGAGAGCGAACCTCCTCTTTTTCTTTTTTCTTGGGATCAACTTCACATGGAAGCTCAAGTGGTGACTGGGAAGCTATTCTTGGTTCATATTTTGCTTCTACAAGGTCTTCTTCTTCGTGCTCAATGGAGTTGGGACTTGCAACAACCTCATCAAGTATGATCTCTATGTCACCAATATATAGGGATGGAAATCCATTAGTAGATGTCTACTGCAATCTCGGTACCCATCAGTAGGCATCACATCATAGCATCCATCAATATATGCTTCTACAGAACTTAAGCAACCATCAATAGTTACTCTCTGATCCATGTTCTCTGTGAGAGATGCCTCTAGATTATCTTCAGTAGAATAGGCGATGGCTTCATTATGCTGACAATCCTCAGCAGTAAGGATTGTGGTCTTATCTTTCCCAACATTGGTGGTGGTCTTCTCATCTCGCTCCTCCTTTTCACTCAAACATATATGATTTGCTCTCCAAGGTTTTTTGCAAAAAGGGCATAGACCTTTTTTCACTAACTCCACATCTTCATTCTTGGGCCTATATCCAAACAAAGCATCCACAAAAAAATTGAAAGAAAATTTTGAGGATGAATTCATTATAACACTATAGGATTGATATTGTTGGGGCAGGGTTTTGCAAGTTTCCCTCCACCATGCTATTTCCTCCAAAGGATATTTTATGGTGGAACATGCATATGGCTATAAGAATAACTATCATTTCTTCTTCCAAATGTGATTTGATGGGAGATACTTGTAGAAGGTACCTCCTGGACATTTTCTTCCTCATATTGTCTGCAATACTCTTCATATTTCTCATCATAGTCATCATCATACTGCTCATAGAAATCATCATCAGAGTAGGACATGGCTGCAATTTTCTTCTTCAATGGATGATCCAATGCACATATGCAATGACCATGCTCTAATACCACTGTAATATCCCTAATATGAAAATTTGTTCAATTTTGGCCAATTTCGAACCTTAGACTAGTGAAACCCCAAACTATCCCAAATGATTTCGAATTCTATCTGGAAGGGATTGAGGGGTATTAGGACATCCTAATACATCTATTGGACACTCATACACTTGTTAAAGGCGTTTAGGACTTGCATTAATCAAGGAGGAATGAAAGGGAACAATACTAGCAATTTTCGATGTGTAATCCCCCACTAGTGACTGACTCTTTGGCTTCCCAAACACTGTACGACCCTCCCTAATTTTTGAAAAGAGGCTTGAATAGGTAAAAGAATTCATTGAAAACCAAAATGTAGCATTGATCATGATCTACAACTGGTTATTTCACCCATCAAACAAAGAGTTATAACACTTAAACATTGCTTGGAAATTGTGAAAAATGGACATAGAAAACGTTGCATAAACTTTAATAAAAATTCCAAGGGGCCTGCATAGTTTAGTTTGGTCATATAAAGTACATAATAGGCTGCTCGAACAACTGCAAAAACTCAGATAAAGTCTGATACAAAACAAATGCAAAACTACTCCAAAAATTCCATAAGGAAGTAGAGGGGAAACTAGCTCAAATTAGTGCTTTGCTTGTAATTTCTTGTTCTAGCAAATTCGTCATACGGATAGTTAAACCTACTCAGAGATTAAACTAGATTCAAACAAGCTTAATCTAAGACAACAATGAAACAAATGGGATATTAAGCTCCTATATATAACTCAATGCATAAATTTCAAAGTACTGAGAGAGAAGAAATGGTAAAACTTACTTTAGATCTGTCGGTTGTCCTAGCTCCAGTTCTGAACTTGATGCCCAAGATCCAAACCTGTTCAAGCAATACAAGGAACAATATCTCCAAGTACTGGATGTAATGATTAAGATCTAAATTGTCACGTCCCCAATCACCTCGGTGTCCTTTAGAGTGATGGGGGAACAACCTTGAAGCAATCTGCTACCTTTTTTTTTTCTTCCAAAACTGATCCGCAACTCTAATCTTTTGCACAGTCGCAATTGATCTCAGTTCTCAACTCCACAATCCCCAAGCAGCAATCCGCAGCCTCAGGAGTCAAAAATCGGATCTCCAAAATACGCAGCGTTGAAAACACCTCTCTGACTTCTGCATTCTGCGATGCGGGACTCGGAACGTCAGAGCGCCAATTACAGGGCATTGAAAACGCATCTCCGACTTCCGCATTCCGCGATGCGGGACTCAGAACGTTGAAGAGCCAATTACACGTCATAAAAAATGCCTCTCCGACTTCCGCAGTTCCGCATTCCGCGATGCGGGACTTGGAAGGTCGAAGCACCAATTACACAGCGTCGAAAATGCTTCTCCGACTTCTGCAGTTTCGCATTCCACGATGCGGGACTCAGAATGTCAGAGCACCAATTACACGGCGTCGAAAATGCCTCTCCGACTTCCGTAGTTTCGCATTCCGCGATGTGGGACTCGAAATGCCGGAGCACCAATTACACAGCGTCGAAAATGCTTCTCCAACTTCCGCAGTTTTGCATTCCACGATGCGGGACTCAGAACGTCAAAGCGCCAATTACACGGCGTCGAAAACACCTCTCCGACTTTCGCAATTCCGCATTATGCGATGCGAGACTTGGAACGTCGGAGCGCCAATTACATGGTGTCAAAAATGCCTCTCCAACTTCCGCATTCCGCGATGTGGGACTCGAAACGTCGGAGCACCAATTACATGGCCTCGAAAATGCCTCTCCAACTTTCGTAGTTCCGCATTTCATGATGCAGGACTCGGAACGTCAGAGCGCCAAATATTCAACCTCAATATTTCCACTTCCAACTTCCGTGCTGCGCAGTCCACGATGCGGGAGTCGGAAATTCGGAACACCAATTATCTGGTCTGCGAAGATTTCCACTTCCGACTTCCACAGTCCGCGGTGTGGGAGTCGGAAAGTCAAAACACCAAGCATCACGCCGAGAATTCATGCTTCCGGCTTACGCTATCCGCAGTCCGCATGCGGGTTTGGAAAGTCGGAATCCCCACTACACAACTTCTCCAGCCCATAACTTCTTCATCCTAAGTCCAATTTGGGAAAATATGGTACCGTTGGAAATCTCTTGGTGAGCACTATGCAGCTGCAGGGTCTTCATCCACACCTAAGAACATTGATCATGCCCTTATTCCACTACAAAATATGGCCTTAAACCCCATCTATGCCCCCTTACCACTCTGTGAAGAGTTCTGCTCCACTCTGCCATATCCTCTCTCCTTCAACTGGTCCACCAGGGTCATGAACACCATAGGGGGTGTCTATTCTTTCCCCACAGTCATGACTGAAGTATTCTGCACCTCTTGGGCCTTGCACTTAGTCCTATTCATCAAAGAACCATTCAAATACTTAGCCCTATTCATCAAGGGACAATTCAAAGACATTATACCAATGGAAATGGAAATGTGCAGAAGCATACTCAATGAACACAAAGGAATGAAACATTATCCACACACATAGAATGGAATACATCAGCATATCTCTCCCAGGCGGATTGATGAAATAACATGCAGAGACTTATCCCTATTCCTCAAGCATAAATACATATGAGTACCAACATAAGGATACAAATGTAAATGTGCAAGAGCAGGGTAAATAACACACACTGCAGAAATTATCCATATTAACACACAGTGGAGTGAAATAATGTCTTCACACATATCCATCATGCATCATTTAGCTTCAACCATTTAGTCAATAATGAAACACTGCAGGACATAGGAGAACATGATTCAAAGCACATAAAATACTCATCTTTTCCTTGAATCTCCAAGCAAACTGGATATGGACTGCAACGTTCCAACCCAACCATAGGTCTCTGCCCAGCCTGTATTATTTCAGCACTCATAGACCACCCCCGAGCTGGGGCTATGTATCCACTAAGGAGGGACTAGGCAAGCTCACTCACAGCCTTGGTTCATAGTCAATCAGGGTAATCCAACACACAGTTGATTTTTCAAGCAAGTGGGGAGGCAGGTAAGGGTTTTCTAGGTCAATAAGCTCATGCACATAGCTGTAGGTATATCCCAGTACCCTCAGATAGCTCAGGCACCCCCATCACCTCCACTCTCAGCCTAAGTAAGGTCCCGTTCTCTGTTGCTCAGTCCCTAGGGTGCCCCTTCCCTTAGCACTGACCTGGTAGGTGTGGCTGATCCTAATTGTTAGATCAAGGTAACTGATCCCTCTCCGACTCTACCATGCAGTCTAAACCCCAGTGGCCTCTTCCCACTGTGATTCGCACTCGGATCTTCCTTCACATTGCGGTCGAATGGCTCTGTCTCACAACAAGGTATCGACTATCCAATACAGTTCTCTCATGAACTTCTGGGCATCTAAACCTCTTAGTTTCTCTCCAAGGGTTGGGTCTGTGGATCCTTTATCAAATTCCACCTCCCACACCAGTTTTCTGAGCAATTTTGCTCTGCAAATCACGGCCTCCTTCAGGATCACGATTTCGGTTTCCTCCTTCTCTGCAGGGTCTACGATGCGTGATAACTGAGGCTAGTTGGTCAACAATGGGATAGGGATCAGGGTGAGCAAATTCCCAGGAGGTAGAGTGGCTTATGGGACAAACGATCAGATTCCCATACCATGCCTTACGGATTTCAGGGTTGTCCCATACTCCATCGACCTCCTGAACAATGCTCTTCACCCACTTCCTTACAACAACATTCAATGGAAGCTAGGACAGTCAAAGGGGTTCTCAAGGTGACATATGGCAGCCTAGGGTTCCATTCCACAACCCCTCACCACTCCCTAGTGGATACACATAGACCCCCTCATTTAGTTGCATCCATAGCCATCCCCTTGGTATTTTTATTTACATGGTATCATTTACATTTTCCATGGTTTACTAGCACATGGCTACCATAATACCAAATACTTGCCTCTTCAAGGCTGAGCATTCACTAGCGGGGCCTTGGACTTGAGCTCCATGTTAGGAATCATACATCATATGCATACAATATTTACATTACAACCAAAATATCCTAAGGGTCAAAATGAGGGACATTACATAAATCTTAATGAAACATATTATGGATCCAATAGCAAGAAACATAACATGGGAAAATAAGCCAAGTTATATTAAAGGTATCCAAAGAAGAGAAATACATAATTACCCTTGATGTCCAAGCAACAATTACTCCTTCCAAGCCTTCCTCCTTACTATCTCTGCAAGACCTCCAAGACCATAGGTTTGATGACTCCAAAGTTCTCTCCTTAGCTCATGGATGGCCTCCTTCTTATAGGATTTGGAGAGAGGAAGGTGGATCTAAGTGAGTAAATGGTGGATCAAGGGGTTGAACCAGGCCAAAGAGGGAGAATGAGGTAGGATTTGAGGGGAATCCCAATCCCAAGAAAATATCCCCGAAGCTAAGATCCACAATCCAAGCCAAGAGTTTGTTAAGGAATTTTCGCGTCCCATGCACTGAGCATAGCGTGAAAATGATGTAATTTCCGTGCCCCTGCAGGCATGCAAGGTGCGAAAATGCTGAATTTTCGTGCCTTGCACCACTAATAGGGCACGAAAATAATGGTAAGGTGGGCTCATGAGATGGACTTTGGATCAATGAGGTGGCATTCGACTATGATGAGTTGGATTTGTCTCCAAGGAAGGCCAAGGAGGAGACCAACAAGGTGTAAGTAAGTCTCAACACTTGTTAGGAGGTAGTACCATTAGGTTCCACATGGTGATACGACATGAAGACTTGAAATGGCGTTCAAAGTGAGACTTTGAGGTATAACATTTTTACATGATAGACATAGGATTTCGAGCTATAGATCAGATATGCAACTCAAAACAGTTCCATATATTAGATCTTATAACAATGGATTCACAAAATCATCCTCCAAAATTTTTATACAACTATGAGTGTGCCATCAACACTAGAACATGGACATTGAGAAGAATATGTGAGAAGAGAATTGAGAAGAAGATCTATGAAAGGAACTCGACTGTAGAGGGGCTTGAACCTACATTAAACACATCCTTTAAGCTATGATAAGAGGTCTGAATGGCCTCTCCTCCAACCAAATTGGACAGGAATCTTTCACCTTCGAAATTGGTTCAATAACATGGAAGGTAAACACCCACCGTGCATGGACAAGCTAAGCTCTCCAAGAGTGCAATACAAAAATGATCCAAAAGTTGCTCTCCTTTGTCATCCTCCCTTTTTATTAACTTCATGTGGACTCATGAGGTCGAATTTCCCTCGAAGACACTCACCCAACTCGAGTTAGTGATTGATTCCTTCACGAGACACTTGTCCTCCTCATTCTTGCACTCCTCTCTCCCCAATTCGAATTGGGAATCTTGGCTAGCCATAACTCCCTCTATGTGCCCTCTTGGTGGCTATTTTTAGCCATGATATGTCAAATTTGTCATAGGCCTGGAATCAAGTCTGAATTTTTCATAGATTCCTTCATCATTGTTGTCATAGATGCCATGGAATCTCGTCACAAGTGTCACAATTTGTCTATTATGATTCTTCCTCTTCATTGGGAGTTACTCTTACACTCCGAGTTGAGCCTCCATGATTCTTGCCATGGATATTGCCTCTTCATCTAGCCCAAGTACGTTACCCTTCACCTTGAACTCGAATTTGTGTGAGAATGATGCCAAGTGTAGTGGGGAATCTTGCCACATGTGGGTCCCACAACCTCTTATGCTCCCTCGTGACCCAATGCCACTTCATTTTCCTCTTTATTATTGTTTATTTGGCCCATTTAATGTGAATTTGTAAGTCTAAGGTCATTTTGGGTCTTGTAGCTCTCTTATTCCAAATTTGGATGCTTCCACCCCAACCTAGAGAACTAGTAGGTTAGTGGAATTTTTCCTCCGTGATAATTTATTTGGATGGTGACATTACAAACTTTGAATTGGGAATTTGCTCTTCATGTGACCCACCTTGTCCATTTGGCTCTAATTCAACATTATTACTAACTTGGACATCATGCTTGGCAATTATTTGACCCTTAGCCCCAATTTGACAAACTATCATGAACATGGCCAAGTGGCTTAGGCCATTGTGTTCCAATGCAAAATTTGGGGACATGACATTGTCCCAACAAAGACTATATGTGTAGGGTTCTTATCTTGGAGCAAAGGAAAAGAAAGATTTTATAGATAAAGAAGCAGCTTGAAGACTAAAATGTAGAGCCCTCTAGCTAGAAAAAAGGGATGAAAACACCAAGTTCTTTCATATGTTTTCAAATCATAGGAAGATGTTAACACCATATGGAATATTAACATAAATTATGGGTTTGTGGCTTCCACCTTTGAAGACGTTGCTATAACATGCGTTGGTCGTTTTAATGGGATTTATAAGGTTGAGAGCATGGTTACTATTATATGAGTGGTTAAAATGACTACTCCTTACCTAGTTTTTTGAATCAAGGAGATAATGAAAGGTTGTTGGAGGAAGTCTCTAATGAGGAAGTATTGGCAATGTTACATCATTTCCAAAAACCCAAGAGTCAAAGCCTTGACGAATGGCTTGTGGAATTTTTCTTGGGATTTTCTAAGATTAATGCCAAGGATTTGTTGAGAGTAGTAGAAGAGTCTGCGAGAACAAGAAAGATGCTTACTATTTCAATGCCACTTGTATAACTCTTATTCCAAAATCTAATGATCGAGTTTCTTTTGAGGAATTTGGGCCCATATCTTCATGCAATGGTATTTATGTAATTATTGAAAATATTATAGTTATGAGGGTTAAGTCTTTGTTGTCTGCCTCCACTTTTTATGAGAATTTTGGCTTCTCATTAGGTAGATAGATCCATGAAGTTGTTGACATGGCTCAGGAGGGTTTCCAGTTGATAAAGTCAAAGAGATTGCAAGATATGATTGTAAAATTGGACTTATCGAATGTTTACTATAAGGTTAGTTGGTTATATTTAAGGATGATGTTAATTAACTTGGGTTTATGTGTTCACTTTGTTAATTGGGTTATGAGTTGTGTTTCCTCTGTGTCATTTTTTATTTTGATAAATGCTTCAACATCAAATTTCTTTAGGCTTGGTAGGGGTGCTAAGATAAGGATGACCCTTGTCTCCTCTCCTTTTTCTTATTATCGTTGAAGGGTTGAGTAGGGATATTCTAGATGCTAATAGATCAAGTTCCTTTAGAGGTATTAATATTGGTGAAGCTTCATTTCTTTCACATTTGTTATCTGCGGATGACATTTTACTCTTTTGTGATTGTTCAAGAAGGGATGCACAAAAGTTGAAGGAGATTCTAGATTCATATTGTACTACAAAAAGGATAAAAAAATAATATGAATAAGTCCACATTCTCATTCTCCAAAGTTGATGATGATCATATTAGAGGTATTTCCCAGTTGTTTCCATGCCGACATATAAATCTACACAATGGATTAAATTATCTTGTTTTTTACATCATACACAATGATTATATTAAGAGGGATTGGGATTGGTTGGTCGCAATGATAGAGAAGATTTTGCCTTTATGGTAAAATAAATGGTTTTCAAGTGGGTGTTGATGTTTCTCAAGTTTGCAACATCAGGCATACATTATCCCAAATTGGTCATGTTGATTTGACCAAGGGGGTCTGATACATTCATCCTCGGAGCTTGAGTCACCCGGGTAGGGGTAGTCTTTCTCCCATTAGCCCGATCCATATGTCTTGGGGAGATTGGCCCTAAGGTGTTCTCACATTGCCTACTCCGAGATGGAGTGATCTATTTTATATATGAGCAGGTTTGACTTGTTTACAAGTCTAGTCTAATGTTGAATTGACATAGACTCTAAGAAGTGTCTGGGACTTCTTAGTGGGTCTATTCAACATTAGAGCTCTATATGAATAGACGTGTATGTGAGGAGAAGAGTAACATCAACCAAACTCATGGACAACTTTTCTAGTAAAGAAGAAATAAACAAGAAGACAAGTCAAGCCATTGAACCATTGAAGAAGACCTGAAAATCATTGAAGAAGCTTAGGAAATATTGAAGAAGAAGAAGAAAGGACAAGTCATCCCTAAAGATAAATGAAAAGTGAAAACAAAAAGTACAAGTCGGCCCCAACGAAAAAAGGTGACTTGATGTGTATAAATAAGCAACTAACATTTCACTTTTCATCATCACTTCACAACTCAACTTCTTAGCTAATGCATACTAGTGATCACCCACCTCTCAAGCTCCTTAAAACCTTCTTCATCAGCCCTCACTAAAGAAATATACCAGTGACGACGATTGCGGACACCCTTCATGCCATTATATAGAAGCTTACCATTAATGGCAATCATAAGGACATCCCCCCGAATGGTAATCGATCTGGTCTGGGACATATCCGTCGTATCAAGATCAAAAGCATAAATAAATCCCCGCACAGGCGAAGAATTAATACACATGCAAGTTTGCAGATCTCGAACCTGGTGAAAATATTGGCTTCCCCTTCCTTTCCTCCCTTTGTACATACGTTTTAAATAATTGTCCACCAGTCAGTTCAAGCATTTATTGTTAAGTACTAGGCCATATGCATGCGTCATTTAGGTGTTATGTGTTGCACTTACAAATAATTGCATATGTCACACACAACATTTTGAAATATATCCTCAAACAAACAGATAATGAAGGGAGAAGAGGAAAGTGGATTGCTACGATACATAAGTATAATCTAGAAATCAAGCCCACAAAGCTAGTTAAGGGCCAAGGGTTAGCAAAGTTTTTATCCCAATCAAACTATGAAGCATTAGACTTCAATCTAATGGATGGGCTCATAGAGGAAGAAACGATGAAAGATCTGGAGGATTTTTAGAATAATAAAGTAAAGGTAAATCCAAAATTCGAAGAATCTGTTTGGTACAGAGATATTGTTTTTTATTTGTTGAGTCTTGAATGTCCAAATCATATGAAAAGATCACAAGCCAGATCCCTAAAGCTTCAGGCAGTGAAATATTGTATTCTTGATGAATATCTTTATTGGAAATATCCCCAAGGTATTTTTATCAACTGTGTAGTAGAAGATGAGATAGAAGGGATAATTACAAAGCTCCATAAAGGCATGTGTGGAGGACATCATGCTTGGAGGGCCAAAACATATAAGGTCCTAAGAGCAGGATACTATTGGCCAAATTTGTTTGCTGACACTAATCATTTGGTAATATAATGTGTTGAATGTCACTTATTTGCACAAAAGCAAAAGCTGAAGCCTCTACCTTTAAATCCCATAAAGACATCAACCCCTTTCCAACAATAAGGCCTTAATTTTATTGGAGAAATAAACCCTCATTCTAGTGGTCAACATAAATGGATTCAGATAGCTACTAAATATTTCACTAAGTGGATTGAGGTAGCCCCAACCAGAGCAACAAATGATACAGTGATCATGAAATTTCTGAAGGAAAATATTTTGTCAAGATTTGGATGCCCAAGAAATATCATCACTAATAATTCCCAAGCTTTCAAGTTAGGTAAAATGGTAGATTTATGTCAGAAGTACAATATGGATCTGGCTCATTCCATACCATACCATCCACAGGGAAATGGATTCGTTCAATCATCTAATAAAAACCTACTCAGGCTCATTAAGAAAATGCTGGCAGAAAACAAAAAGGCATGGGATGTTAATCTAAGGTATGCTCTCTGGGATGATAGAATAAGTGTCAAAAGATCAATTGGAACATCTCCTTTTAAACTAGTCTATGGGACAGAAGCATTGTTACCTATTCAATTAGGATTTCCTATCCTCAAGCTAATATAGCATGAAGCAGAGGAGAAAAATGATATGGTGAGAAGGGTGTATGAATTGTTTGAATTACAACAGGAAAGAGAACATGTTAATATCAAGCTACAAGCACATCAGAGAAGGATGAAGAAGACATTTGAAAAATAATTCATAGCAAGAGATTTCCAGCAAGGATATTTACTCCTGAAGTGGGATGCCATAAGATAAGATAGGGGAAAACATCGAAAATTGATAACCTATGGATAGGGCCCTATACCATCTCACAAGTCCAAGGGAACAATACATTCATTCTTGCTGAGTTGAATGGAGAAACTATGAGGTTGTTTTCAATGGCATACTTCTCAAGTGTTTCTTCTTATACTAAAGTCGTGTTCCAATTATGTACATAGTAAAATAGAGACATTTGAATTTATGCTCTCTCTATTCAGTCTTTCCATAATTTCAATTTTCAGTCCTTTTGGAATTTCAATTTCCAATTTTTCATTTATAGTTTATAAATATTTTTGTAAAGCTAAGAATCTGCTTAATGTTCTAAAATATCTGAGAAATAAGACTCCATAACCCAACAGTAGAAGGCATTAATCTGCAGTCCTCAACAATTTACAAAGCAAACAACTGTCCCTACTGGAGCCAATGTTAGTACTGATATTTTTCTAATCCTTAGCCCTGGAGAATCGCCATAAGTGAAGAAGTAATCCTTTATGCCCTCGGAATCTAAGATATAAGGAGTATCAAACGATCATAGCAGAATACCACGGGATGGTGACCACAGGCTAAAAATATTGGGCGCTAAAGGTACCGGCTGACTGTTGTTCGATCTGAAATCAAATCAACGGTAGAGATCGATAATTCCTGACAAAGATGCAAAAAGATTAATCTAATCTGACAATTAGCTAATCAAAAAGTGAAAGATCAAGATCGACGGATCACATTGACATTGTGTTGGTAAAGTGCAGGATAATAACTTTTGCTTGAGCATGCATTGTCCTTGAAACCACTTGGGATGCATGTTAAATTTTGATTTCCAGCGCCTCCTTGGGGCACTTTTTAAATACCATCGAGCACCCCGAGCGTTACCACCCTGGGAAACCATGGTGGTTTCCACCCAAAATTTAAAAAGTGGTGTGGGGCAACTGGAAGACACGTCAACCCATTTCCCAAGTACACCTATTCGGTGGCCCCCATCATCTCCCTTTGTAGTCATCCATTCCTTCCAAATGAAATACCGCCATCTGTCCAAATTAAAACTAGTTTAACCGTAAATAACGGCAAATAACCATTTTGAAAGTCATTTTGTCGCTATTTGAAGTAGATCTCCTGGTACCCATATATCCTGTGCGTTTGAACAATCAGTCCCAGTCTATAAGTCCATCATGCCTCCACGTCAGCACTCATATGTATTCAATTGTTTCCAACAATAATCCTCTAATCGTTTTTCACCTGTGTGAAAATACTAAACTTGCCCTAAATCAACCATTAAAAAGGGATTTTACCCCTACCAGTCAATCTGTCTCGGTTACCATGTCTCATAAAGGTAAAAGCACACTCCCTAAACCCATATTTTTAGGAAACGAAACTGTGTATGATCTCCATGCAAACCTCTTTGACATAGTAGTAGTCAACTCAAATATGAGTGCAACCATTAGAGAAGCATGAGCCCTATCAATTGCAGACCAATATCCCTGTCACTTGTGGGACTCAAACCTGGCTAGATCTGTGGGTCTTCGTACAGTCTATTTCCCTAAATTTGTTGGTAGGTTCACTGTCCAATGCTCAACCAGTAAAAAAAGCAGTTTTATCCTCCAATCTTTCAAGAGTTTCATGCAGCATTGAAGTAGGTGCCCTGCAGAAGATGTTCTACATCCCAGACTTTGTAGACTTACAAGCCATGGATGAAAAGAAGGTGGCTCTTTCCTATCACACTTTGAATCCAACAAAAAAATCCCTTGTCCCATCAAAACATTTGGAGTTAGGAATGTTTATTCCACAGTCATCTCCTCCTTATGAATCAGGTTTGCCCCAGACACGGTTTGAACTACACAAGGAAACAACCCTCATGTCCCATATTTGAGAAGCAAACAAGCAAGTATCAAGTAGATGATCCATGGTTTCATCTACCTCTTCACATATACAACAACGGAAAGGTCCTCTCAGTCTCTTTTTCATTACATTCTCTCCAGTTAAGATTCTTCGTTTACTAAGGACACATAGGAAAGTGGCAATCTTAGGCCATAGATGAGGTGTCCAAATTTTATTCTAGACAAGATATTTAGGAAGGATATGATGGCCGTTCCAAATCCCGTAAGCCTCTTTGATTGAGAAAACCCCTTTGGATAGCCATCCCCAACGTAATTTTTTCGAGCCCTGGTGGAAATGAATAAGCTTCTCTTGGAGGATCTCCTGAACTTCATACCTTCTTCCTCCATTCCATCCTACTGCCACCATTCAGGTGGATTCCATTCCCTAACTTTCTGGGTCTCAGGAGCAGTTTTCCAGAAAGATTTAACCTTTTTCCTATTTGAGCATCCCAAAACCTTTGGATGTTTGAAATATCATACATGATTTGGATCTTTAGTTGTCGCTGCCATACACCACTCGAGAAATTGGCTATCTCCCCATTCTTGATTTCCTGATTTGGGTGTCGCCAACGACGAGAAGAGATAGAGAGACATAACCTGCAAAAATTCTTTAACCAACACAATCCTACAAGCCAGATTCAAAGGACACAAGGTCCAGTTCACAAGCCTCTTCTTCATTCTGTCCAGCAAATCCACCCATGAGCCATTCCTAACAACTGAGTCATACAGGAGGGCCACAAGGTATTTGGACAGAAGGGAACTCTCTTGGAATCCAAGAATGTGGAATATATTATGTCTAGTAATCCTGGGGGTGTTAAAAAATAAGACTTGAGATTTCCTATCATTCACTTCGAGTCCCGAAGCAGCAAAAAACAAATTGAGACCTTTTTTGATAACCCCTTGGACTAAAGGATTCCCCATCATCATCGTGTCACCTACAAATGGGGATTGTCGGTCTGCCTGGGGATGAATCTTTAAACCCCATAATTCTTGGGATTCTTTCATAGATTTGATCAGTATTCCTAGTCCATCCACCATCAGAACAACGAGGAAAGAGGAAAGAGGGTCCTCCTACCAAATACCCAGAGAGGACCGAAAAGTTTAAGTAGGAGACCCATTCAGAATAATAGAAAAGAAGGCTAAAGAAACCAAGCTCATCACCCACTGGATCCAGTCAATTCTAAATCCAAATGCCCTCAGCACATCCCTCGTGTATTGCCAACTGAGTTTTTCGTAGGCTTTAGAAATATCTAATTTCAACATCATTCCACGGGACTTTGTCATTTTTAGAGAATGGATAACTTTGTGGACTAAAATGATTCCATCCAAAATCTTCCTGCCCTTAACAAAAACTTATTGTTCCAGGGAAATGAGACATGGGAGGGTGGGCTTAATCCTATTAGCTATGACCTTTGTTACCATCTTATAAATGACATTGCATAAAGCAATCGGTCGAAACATTCCTGGCAAATCAACCCCCTTTTATTTAGGGATGAGAGTCAGAAATGTGGCATTGGAAACATTGAGAATACCTTGCATTTGACGAGAGTCGTCCACAATTCTCCAGAATTCAATTTTGATAAGATCCCAAAAGAAATGAAAAAAATTGGTTGTAAACCCATCAAGACTAGGGGCTTTCCCATCTTCCATCTGTTGAACGTCATCATCCTCGACTTCCTCCAAAGAGATAGACCACATCAAAAGATAATTTTGTGAATCATAGACTAAGGAATGGATGTGTTGAGTATCCTTCTCTATATCATTCCTCCTATCGAGGAAGGGTTCCTCCATAATGCCCCTGAAAAAATGAAAGAGCTCACCTTCAATCTCCTCCCTCGTCTCCAACATGTTCCCATCTTGTTCTTAAGCATGAGGATCCTGTTTGTCTAATGATGTTGCATGTCTGATCGATGGAAAAATTTTGTATTTCGCTCCCTTTCCTTAAGCCAATTAACCCTGGACTTCTGATTCCAAAATATTTCCTCCCATCGTTCCCTTTCCCTTAATTGTGCAGTCATAGAGGTCTCTTCTTCCTTCAGATCCAGGGGGTACCAATCCCTCATTCCTTTCTCTTGGATCAATTCAAGTTTCTATTCCAGTTGTCTCGTGTCTGTAAATATATTGCCAAACTCCTGTTTGTTCCATTTTTTGATTTTTCCTTTGATAGCCTTGAGCTTCTGTTGGAAGTGATACATACTATGTGTGTTTGACTGCCCCAGTTCGACCACCATTATTTCACCTTACCTTTGAAGTTCAGATGGCTTAAACAAAACTGCTTAAAACGGAAGGGTTTCTTAAACTGAGATCCTATACCACTCCAAAAAAGGCTGACGGGACAATGGTCCGAGCTCGCCGAAGGGAGATCGAGAGTTGAAAGCTCATTGCCCATATCCAACACATATTCGGACACAAGAAATCTATCCATATGCGAGACAATGTGATGATCCCCTCCTCTTGTTATTCCAAGTGAAGGATCCATTCTCAGTTCTAATATCAACCAGTTGCAAGTCCACTATAATTTCTCCAAAACTTCTACACTCTCCATCCAGGTGTCGTCGGCCCCTTTTTTCTCATCTAGGGAGGTTATCATTTTAAAATATCCCCCCACTATCTAGTGTTTCCCTTTCGTCCATTGATGCAACATCCTAAGGGAGTCCAAAAATTCCAGCTTAAGTTGCGTTGAGTTTGGACCATAGACGTTCGTTAGCACTCCCCTTACTGGGATACCAATTATTTGAAATTTTGCTGACAATGATCAAGAAGTCACAAGAAAATCCCCCAGGCCTACCAAGGTTGGGTTCCAAAGGATCCCCAAACCACTTACAACACCTGCCGCATCGATTCTTAACGCTTCACATCCCTTCCAAACCTTCCTGGCAATCTGCTTGAGTTGAAACTCCGAGCATTTGGTTTCTTGGAGAAACACAACGGGAGGGTTTTCCTTCTTGATCTTTCTTCTTATGATTCAAACTTTTTGAAGGTTGTTCGATCCCCTCATATTCCAAGTTATGATCTTCATGGACTAACCACTTGGTTAAAGACCCAGAGCATCCTAGATAGTGGGATATCGACCAGACTCAATTACTTTAAGGCCCGCCTCAACGATCCTCTTCATATTTGAATTTCTTCCTGGTTTCTTCCCTTGTTACTCATACTTGCACTTGTTATCCTTTTGTTGGTTGGGCTCAATCCCTAGGGGAGACATAGCACGAGCCTTGAGAATAGCCTCCTAGAGCAGAGAGATTTGATGATAGGGAACGCAATCGTCCTTTTTATCTTCATGTGCCTTTTTGATACTATCCAGATATAGCTCTCCAATGTCCATGTCTTCCATTTATTCCTCCACCTGCTGCAATATCTAAGGAGGTCCCTCCTCCCCCACTTCCATCCCCTCACTAGGGGATGATCCATGATTTTTCCCTTCTCCCCTTCTATTTGTCACAAGTCTCGTAGCAACCCGATCTTTGCTGGGAACCATAGTGTCAACACCCGATTCAGAACTCTCCTGCAGCAGATATGGATCCTACTAGGAGCTGAGGATCTCGAACTGATTCAATATTGTGGGTTTCTTATGAATATATGGAGCCCCCTGTTTTCTCTCGACCCTTTTCTTGGAAGGGTTTTGGAGAAACCATCTTCATCAGTTTTAGCATTTGGATTAGGAGGGGCCGTGGGTTTGTTTACCAGGAAGTCTCGAAAAATGTGACTGTAAACATGGAAACTACAACATTTGAAGGGGATCTTATCATAATCCAACGGATGCCTCCAATCCTCGCCTTCCCATGTGAAATCTATAACTTCAAGAATATCATTCGTGCTGTCCATATCCACACATATACTTGTGTAAGAGGTGTAATGCTTGGCTTTCGTCTGTTATGATATTTTAATGAAATATCCAAGCATGTTACCAATATCTTCCAGGATCTCAAGTTACTAGTATGCCCCTGGAAGAGAGTATAGTCTGATCCAAATAGGAGCAATTCTAAGATCCTCTTTCTTGGGATATAACTGTTCTTTCCACGGCTTGAGAAAAGACCCGTCGAGAAAAAGAAATAGGGTCCTCCATCTATCACTCTATTTCGATCCTCTAAACTTATAAAGGTCTCAGTAAAAATAACCTTGAACCCTAGTTGGAGATCATAGTGGCCCCTGGGATTTTAGGTTGAATTGGTCCACCAGATTAGGGCCTTTTAAGAGGAGGCTAACTCCACAAAGTTTCAAATCAATGTGGTGGACTTCAGGAATGTATACCCTTTTCAGGTAGATATACCGGAAGTATACTTTAATTATCAACCAAGGAGCGTACAAACTTAAGAGATGCTAGGCACTATATGTGCACTATAGGGTGATCTTTGTCGTTCTAAATGTTCAATGTATCCTAAAGAATGCTATAAGGGAATAGGAAGTATTGTTCTAGAAAAACTAGGAAGCAGGAAATATGAAAGTATGTAAATCCATTAATTGAAAATGCTGAAAAATGATAAATCTATTCTATTAATCCAATGCTGAAAACTGATAAATTTATTCTAGGAATTGAATGCTGAAAACTGGTAAATCTATTCTAGGAATTTCAACGCTGGAAAACTTGTAAATCTATTCTAGGAATTTCAATGCTGGAAAAAATTAAATTCTGTCTACCAAACCAAATACTGAAAGCGATTAAACCCCTTTCTATTCAAATCAAATGCTGAAACATTTAAACTCTATGTGATCAAACTCAAAATAAAGAAAGTATGCATGAAATCATAGATCTGAATTGTTAACTGGAAATGGTATAAAAATATTGGAACTCAGATATAAAATATGCCTGCGCGGATGGCACACACAGGACTACAAACAATGCATTACAGAACTATGGACGCAGTGTTATCAAACTACGGAGGAAAATCATTTGTGCTGAAATCGAAATTTGATGTCTAAACAAATACCAAAGTAATTTCACGCATCATGATGATAGAAACAATAAGTAAAATGCATGAGAAATACCTGTAATGAAACACAAGACTCCTGATCTATGTATTGAGGGGGCCCTCCCCAACACGTATTTCAGTAGGGAAAGAAACTTATGAACTCAAGGAATTAATATAACACTGGTCTTTCATTATCAATTCATAACTTCATGTTTCAGAAAAAAACTTAAAACAAAACTGTCTCAAATACAAAAATATGCTGAAGATTGTTTTTCGAAAATGTCTCCATACCCCCTGCTATTCAAGAGGTCCCTATTTATTCTTATTTCTAACCTAGCTCTACAATGTAAACAACGTTCCTATTTAACAGGAGTCCTTCCTATAAATAAGGAGAAAATGGATCACTGAGTCACTCATGATCTTCAGTCTTGAGCTTGGTTACTTATTACTTTTTCAGGTCACCTGCGCTCTGCTCACACATGCCTAAATTCATATGATTAACACATAAAACGCTTAAAGCATAAGAACATATAATCGCTAAACTACTTCATTTAATAATCAAACAAATGCATTCTCCCCTACAAAAAGAGGTGTTTTTCTTATTCTTTCCTGCTTGTGTGTGGCATAAAGGGGGTCTATGGAGTACCTATATCCTGGGATCATCACAATGCATGGCCCTTCATATACAGGATGTGATTGATTTCGTAGCTTATCAGATCTAATCTGCACAACAGGAATCCGATCCGATCTGGGGAGGCATTGGCCCGGGCGCCTCCCCCCCTTGCCGAGTTCCTGAGGCGCATTATTCTGCTACGAACCCTCTCCTCCCATTTCATCCATTGGGACTTGGATGCTCCCAATATGAATACCTCCAGATGAGATCCAAGGGGAAGGGACCATCGCTCCCCCCTACTCACATCCATTCGATTCCGTCAAAATCCCCTCCTCCTGATCTCCTCCTTAGCAGAGAAATGAAAATCCGAAAGAAATTTGTAGAAAAAAAAACTCTCGCATCCAAGAAATGTCACAATCCACTTGAAATTATTTACCTTCGAAGTCATTCATGTGTTATGTGTTGCACTTAAAAGTAATTGCATATGTCCCACACATTATTTTGAAATATATCCTCATACAAACATATAGTGAAGGGAGAAGAGGAAAGTGGATTGCTAAGATACATAAGTATAATCTAGAAATCAAGCCCACAGAGCTAGTTAAGGGCCAAGGGTTAGCAAAGTTGTTATCCAAATCAAACTATCAAGCATTGGACTTCAATCTAGTGGATGGGATCATAGAGGAAGAAAAGATGAAAGCTCTGGAGGATTTTTAGAATAATAAAGTAAAGGTAAATCCAAAATTCGAAGAATCTGATTGGTACAAAGATATTATTTTTTATTTGTTGAATCTTGAATGTCCAAATCATAAGAAAAGATCACAAGCCAGATCCCTAAAGCTACATGTAGTGAAATATTGTATTCTTGATGGATATCTTTATTGGAAAGATCCCGAAGGTATTTTTATCAATTGTGTAGCAGAAGATGAGATAGAAGGGATAATTACAGAGCTCCATAAAGGCATGTGTGTAGGACATCATGCTTGGAGGGCCAAAACATGTAAGGTCCTAAGAGCAGGATATTATTGGCCAAATTTGTTTTCTGACACTAATCATTTGGTAAGATCATGTGTTGAATGTCATTTATTTGCACGAAAGCAAAAGTTGAATCCTATACCTTTAAATCCCATAAAGACATAAGCCCCTTTCCAACAATGAGGCCTTACTTTTATCGGAGAAATAAACCCTCATTCTAGTGGTCATCATAAATGGATTCGGATAGCTACTAACTATTTCACTAAGTGGATTGAGGTAGTCCCAACCAGAGCAACAAATGATACAGTGATCATGAAATTTCTTGAGGAAAATATTTTGTCAAGATTTGGATGCCCAAGAAATATCATCACTAAAAATGCCCAAGCTTTCAAGTTAGGTAAAATGGTAGATTTCTGTCATAAGTACAATATGTGTCTGGTTCATTCCACACCATACTATCCATAGGGAAATGGATTAGTTGAATCATCTAATAAAAACCTACTCATGATCATTAAGAAAATGCTGGCAGAAAACAAAAAGGCGTGGGATGTTAATCTCAGGTATGCTCTCTAGGACGATAGAATAAGTGTCAAAAGATCAATTGGAACATCTCCTTTTCGACTAGTCTATGGGACAGAAGCATTGCTACCTATTCAATTAGGATTTCCTACCCTCAAGCTAATATAGCATGAAGCAGCGGAGAAAAATGATACGGTGAGAAGGGTGTATGAATTGTTTGAATTACAACAGGAAAGAGAATAGGTTAATATCAAGCTACAAGAACATCAGAGAAGGATGAAGAATACATTTGACAAACAATTCATAGCAAGAGATTTCCAGCAATGATATTTAGTCTTGAAGTAGGATGCCATAAGAGAAGATAGGGGCAAACATGGAAAAATTGATAACCTATAGATAGGGCCCTATACCATCTCACAGGTCCAAGGGAACAATACATTCATTCTTGCTGAGTTGAATGGAGAAACTATGAGGTTGTTTCTAGTTGCAGACTTCTCAAGTGTTTCTTCTTATACTAAATTCATGTTCCAATGACGTACATAGTAAATAGAGGCATTTGAATTTATGCTCTCTCTATTCAGTCTTTACAGAATTTCAATTTTCAGTCTTTCTGGAATTTTCAGTTTTTCATTTACAGTTGTAAATATTTTTGTAAAGCTAAGAATCTGCTCAATGTGTTAAAATATCTGAAAAATAAGACTCCATAACCCAACAGTAGAAGGCACTAATCTGCAGTCCTTATCATTTTACAAAGCAAACAATTATCCCTGCTGGAGCCAATGTTAGTACTAAGATTTTTCTAAACTTTTCTAGAGGTCCTTAGCCCTAGAGAATCACCATAAGTGAAGAAGTAATCATTTATGCCCTCGGAAGCTAAGATATAAGGAGTATCAAATGAGCGTAGCAGAATACCACAGGATGGTGAACACATGCTAAAAATATCGGGCGCTAAAGGTACGAGCAGACTTCTGTTCGATATGAAATCAAATCAATGGTAGAGATCAGTAATTCCTGACAAAGATGCAAAAAGATTAATCTAATATGACAATTAGCTAATAAAAAAGTGAAAGATCAAGATCGACGGATCACATTGACATCGCGTTGGTAAAGTGCAAGATAATAACTTTTGCTTGAGCATGCGTTGTCCTTGAAACCACTTGGGATGCGTGTTAAATTCTGATTGTCAGCGCCTCCTTGGGGCACCTTTTTAAATATCGTCGAGCACCCTGAGCATTACCACCCTGGGAAACCATGGTGGTTTCCACCCAAAATTCAAAAAGTGGTGTGGGGAAACTGGAAGCCACGTCAACCTGTTTCCCAAGTACACCTGTCCGGCAGCCCCCGTCAACTCCCTCTATAGTCATCCATCCCGTCCAAATGAAATACCGCCATCTGTCCAAATTCAAACTAATTTATACGTAAATAATGGCAAATAACCATTTTGAAAGTCATTTTGTCGCCATTTGAAGCATAGCTCCTAGTACCCATATATCCTGTGCGCTTGAACAATCAGTCCTAGTCTATAAGTCCATCATGCCTCCACGTTAGTACTCATGAGTATTCCACTGTTTCCAACAATAATCCTCTAATCATTTTTCACCTGTGTGAAAATACTAAACTTGCCCTAAATCAACCAGTAAAAAGTGATTTTACCCCTACCAGTCAATCTTTCTCGGTTACCATGTCTTATAAAGGTAAAAACAGACTCCCTAAACCCATATTTTTAGGAAACGAAATTGTGTATGATCTCCATGCAAACATCTTTGACACAGTAGTAGTCAACTCAAATCTAAGTGCAACCATTAGAGAAGCATGAGCCCTATCAATTGCAGACCAATATCCCTGTCACTTGTGGGACTCAAACCTGGCCATATCTGTGGGTCTTCGTACAGTCTATTTCCCTGAATTTGTTAGTAGGTTCTCTGTCCAATGCTCACCTAGTAAAAAAAGTAGTTTTATCCTCCAATCTTTCAAGAGTTTGATGCAACATTGAAGTTGGTGCCCTGCAAAGATGTTCTGCATCCCAGACTTTGTAGACTTACAAGCCATGGATGAAAAGAAGGTGGCCCTTTCCTATAAGAATTTGAAGCCAACAAAAAAATCCCTTGTCCTATCAAAACATTTGGAGTTAGGAATGTTTATTCCATAGTCATCTCCTCCTTATGAATCAAGTTTTCCCCGGACACGGTTTGAACTACAGAAGGAAACAACCCCCCTGTCCCAGATTTGAGAAGCAAACAGGCAAGTATAAAGCAGATGATCCATAGTTTTGTCTACCTCTTCACATATACAACAACACAAAGTTCCTCTCAGTCTCTTTTTCATTAAATTCTCTCCAGTTAAGATGATTCATTTACTAAGGAGACATAGGAAAGTGGCAATCTTAAGCCATAGATAAGATGTCCAAATTTTCTCCCAGACAAGATATTTAGGAAGGATATGATGGTCGTTCCAAATCCTGTAAGCCTCTTTGATTGAGAAAACCCCTTTGGATAGACATCCCCAATGTAATTTGTTCGATCCCTGGTGGAAATGAATAAGTTGCTCTTGGAGGATCTCCCTAACTTCATTACCTTCTTCCTCCATTCCATCCTACTGCAACCATTCAGGTGGATTCCATTCCCTAAATATATGGGTCTCAGGAGCAGTTTTCCATAAAGATTTAACCTTTTTCCTATTCTGAGCATCCCAAAACCTCTGGATGTTTGATAAATCATACATGATTTGGATCTTCAGTTTTTGCTGCCACGCATCACTCCAGAAATTGGTTGTCTCCCCATTCCTGATTTCCTGATTTGGGTGTCTCCAATGACGAGAAGGGATAGAGAGACATAATCTGCAAAACAACTTTAACCAACACAATCCTACTAGCAAGATTTAAAGGAAATAAGGTCCAGTTCACAAGCCTCTTCTTCATTTTGTCCAACAACTCCACCCATGAGCCATTCCTAACAACTGAGTCATACAGGAGGGCACCAAGGTATTTGGATGGAAAGGAACTCTCTTGGAAGCCAAGAATGCGACATATATTATGTCTAGTAATCCCGGGGGTGTTAAAAAATAAGACTTGATATTTCCTATCATTCACTTTGAATCCCGAAGCAGCAGCAAACAAATTGAGACCTTTTTTGATAACCCTCGCTTCCTGGACTAAAGGATGCCCCATCATCAGCGTGTCATCCACAAATGGAGATTGTCAGTCTGCCTGGGGATGAATCTTTAAACCCCATAATTCTTGGGATTCTTTCATAGATTTGATCAGTATTCCTAGTCCATCCACCATCAGAACAACGAGGAAAGAGGAAAGAGGGTCCTCCTACCAAATACCCAGAGAGGACCGAAAAGTTTAAGTAGGAGACCCATTCAAAAGAATTGAAAAGAAGGCTGAAGAAACCAAGCTCATCACCCAATGGATCCAATCAATTCTAAATCCAAATGCCCTTAGCACCTCCCTCATGTATTTCCAGTTGATTTTGTTGTAGGCTTTAGAAATATCTAATTTCAACATCATTCCATGGGACTTTGTCATTTTTAGAGAATGGAGAACTTAGTGGACTAAAATGATTCCATCCAAAATCTGCCCGCCCTTAACAAAACCTTATTGTTCCGGGGAAATGAGACAGGGAAGGGTGGGATTAAGCCTATTAGCTATGACCTTCATTACCATCTTATAAATGACATTGCATAAAGCAATCGGTCGAAACATTCCTGGAAAATCAACCCCCTTTTATTTAGGGATGAGAGTCAGAAATGTGGCATTGAAAGCATTGAGAATACCTTGCGTTTGACAAGAGTCCTCCACAATTCTCCAGACTTCAATTTTGATAAAATCCTAAAAGAAATGAAAAAAATTGGTCGTAAACACATCAAGACCAGGGGCTTTCCCATCTTCGATCTGCTGAACGTCATCCGCGACTTCCTCCAAAGAGATAGACCGCATCAAAATATCATTTTGTTAATCATAGACTAAGGAATGGATGTGTTGAGTAACCTTCTCTATGTCATTCCTCCTATCGAGAAAGGGTTCCTCCATAATGCCCTTGAAAAATTGAAGGATCTCCCCTTCAATCTCCTCTCTCATCTCCAACATGTTCCCCATCTCGTTCTTAAGCATGAGGATCATGTTTGCCTGATGATGTTGCATGGTTGATCGATGGAAATTTTTTGTATTTTGCTCCCTTTCCTTAAGCCAATTAACCCTGGAATTTTGCTTCCAAAATATTTCCTCCTGTCATTCCCTTTCCCTTAATTGTGCAGTCATAGACGTCTCTTCTTCCTTAAGATCCAGGGGGTACCAATCCCTCATTCCTTTCTCTTGGATCAATTCAAGTTTCTATTACAACTGCCTCTTGTTTGTAAATATATTGCCAAACTCCTCTTTGTTCCACTTTTTGTTTTTGCCTTTGATAGCCTTGAGCTTCTTTTGGAAGTGATACATGCTATGTGTGTTTGACTACCCCAGTTCAACCACCATTGTTTCACCTTACCTTTGAATTTCAGGTGGCTTAACGATAATTGCTTAAAATGGAAGGGTTTCTTAAACTGAGATCCTATACAACTCCAAAAAAGGTTGACGGGCCAATGGTCCGAGCCCGCCGAAGGGAGAACGAGAGTTGAAAGCTCATTGCCCGTATCCAACACATATTCAGACATAAGAAATCTGTCCATATGCGAGGAAATGTGATGATCCCCTCCTCTTGTTATTCCAAGTGAAGGATCCATTCTCAGTTTCAAAATCAACCAGTTGCAAGTCCACTATGATTTCTCCAAACCTTCTACACTCTCCATCCAGGTGTTGTCGACCCCCTTTTTTCTCATCTAAGGAGGTTATCATGTTAAAATATCCTCCCACTATCCAATGTTTTCCTTTCGTCCATTTATGCAGCATCCTAAGGGAGTCCAAAAATTCTAGCTTAAGTTGCATTGAGTTTGGACCATAGACGTTCATTAACGCTCCCCTTACTGGGAGTCCAATTATTTGAAATTTTGATGACAATGATGAGAAGTCGCAAGAAAATATCCCAGGATTACCAAGGTTGGGTTCCAAAGGATCCCCAAACCACTTGCAACACCCGCCGCATCGATTCTTGACACTTCACATCCCTTCCAAACCTTCCCGCCAATCTGCTTGAGTTGAAACTCCGAGCATTTGGTTTCTTGGAGAAACACAATGGAAGGGTTTTCCTTCCTAATCTTTCTTCTCATGATTCAAACTTTTTGAAGGTTGTTCGATCCCCTCATATTCCAAGTTATGATCTTCATGGACGAAGCACTTGGTTAAAGACCAGAGCATCCTGAATAGTGGGATATTGACCAGACTCAATTACTTTAAGGCCCGCCTCAGCGATCCTCTTCCTATTTGACTTTCTTCCTAGTTTCTTGCCTTGTTCCTCATACTTGTGCTTGTTATCCTTTTGCTTGTTGGGATCAATCCCTAGGGGAGACATAGCATGGGCCTTGAGAATAGCCTCTTGGAGCAGAGAGAGTTGATGATAGGGAACATAATTGTCCTATTTATCTTCACATGCCTTTTTGTTACTATCCAGATCTAGCTCTCCAATGTACATGTCTTCCATTTCTTCCTCCACCTGCTGCAAGATCTAAGGAGGTCCCTCCTCCCCCGTTTCCATCCCCTCGCTAGGGGATGATCCATGATTTTTCCCTTCTCCCCTTCTATTTGTCACAAGTCCCGTAGCAACCCGATCTTTGCTGGGAACCATAGGGTCATCACCCGATTCATAACTCTCTTGCATCAGATATGGATCCTGCTAGGAGCTGAGGATCTCGAACTGATTCGATATTGTGGGTTTCTTATGAATATCCGGAGCCACCTGTTTTCTATCGGCCCTTTTCTTGGAAGGGTTCTTGGAGAAATCATCTTCATCATTTTCAGCATTTGGATTAGGAGGGGCCGGGGGATTGTTCATCAAGAAGTCCCAAAAAATGTGACTGTAAACATGGAAAATACGGCATTTGAAGGGGATTTTCTCATAATCCAACGGATGCCTCCAATCCTCTCCTTCCCAAGTGAAATCAATAGCTTCAAGAATATCATTCGTGATGTCCATATCCACACATATACGTGTGTAATAGGTGTAATGCGTGGCTTTCGTCTGTTCCGATATTTTAATGAAATATCCAACCGTGTCACCAATATCTTCTAGGATATTAGGTTCCTAGTATGCCCCTGGAAGAGAGTATAGTATGTTCCAAACATGAGTAATTCTAAGATCCTCTTTCTCGGGACATAACCTCTCTTTCCATGACTTGATAAATAGACCTACCGAGAAAAATAAATAGGGTCCTCCATCTATCACTTTATTGTGATCCTCTAGACTTATAAATATCTCCGTAAATAAAACCTTGAACCCTAGTTGGAGATCATAGTGGCCCCTGGGCTTCTAGGTTGAATTGATCCACCAGATCAAGGAATTTTGAGAGGAGGATAACCCCACAATTTTTCCAATCAATGCATGGCCCTTCATATACAAGATGTGATCTCGTAGCTTATAAGATTTAATATGCATAGGAGGAATCCGATCCGATCTGGGGAGGCATTGGCCCGAGCGCCTCCCCCCCTTGCCTAGTTCTTGAGGCGCACTATTCTACCCCGAACCCTCTCCTCCCATTTCATCCATCGGGACTTGGATGCTCCCAATATGAATACCTCTAGATGAGATCCTATGGGAAGGGACCGTCCCTCCCCCCTACTCACATCCATTCGCTTCCGTCAAAATCCCCTCCTCATGATCTCCTCACTAGCAGAGAAACGAAAATCCGAAAGAAATTTGTTGAAAACAAAACCCTCGCATCCAAGAAAACTCACCATCCACTTGAAATTATTTACCTTTGAAGTCATTCAAGTGTTATGTGTTGCACTTACAAGTAATTGCATATGTCCCACACAACATTTTGAAATATATCCTCATACAAACAGATAGTGAAGGGAGAAGAGGAAAGTGGATTGCTAAGATACATAAGTATAATCTAGAAATCAAGCCCACAAAGCTAGTTAAGGGCCAAGGGTTAGAAAAGTTGTTATCCCAATCAAAATATGAAGCATTGGAATTCAATCTAGTGGATGGGCTCATAGAGGAAAAAAAGATGAAAGCTATGGAGGATTTTTAGAATAATAAAGTAAAGGTAAATCCAAAATTCGAAGAATCTGATTGGTACGGAGATATTGTTTTTTATTTATTGAATCTTGAATGTCCAAATCATATGAAAAGATCACAAGCCAAATCCCTAAAGCTGCAAGCAGTGAAATATTGTATTATTGATGAATATCTTTATTGGAAATATCCCTAAGGTATTTGTATCAATTGTGTAGTAGAAGATGAGATAGAAGGGATAATTACAGAGCTCCATAAAGGCACGTGTGAAGGACATCATGCTTGGAGGGCCAAAACATATAAGGTCCTAAGAGCAGGATACTATTGGCCAAATTTGTTTGCTGACACTAATGATTTGGTAAGATCATGTGTTGAATGCCACTTATTTGCACAGAAGCAAAAGTTGAAGCCTCTACCTTTAAAGCCCATAAAGACATTAGCCCCTTTCCAACAATGAGGCCTTAATTTTATCGGAGAAATAAACCCTCATTCTAGTGGTCAGCGTAAATGGATTCAGATAACTACTAACTATTTCACTAAGTGGATTTAGGTAGTCCCAACTAGAGCAACAAATGATACCGTGATCATGAAATTTCTTGAGGAAAATATTTTGTCAAGATTTGGATGCCTAAGAAATATCATCACTAATAATGCCCAAGCTTTCAAGTTAGGTAAAATGGTAGATTTCTGTCAGAAGTACAATATGGATCTGGTTCATTCCACACCATACTATCCATAGGGAAATGGATTAGTTGAATCATCTAATAAAAACCTACTCAAGATCATTAAGAAAATGTTGGAAGAAAACAAAAAGGCATGGGATGTTAATCTCAAGTATGCTCTTTGGGATGATAGAATAAATGTCAAAAGATCAATTGGAACATCTCCTTTTCAACTAGTCTATGGGACAGAAGCACTGCTACCTATTCAATTAGGATTTCCTACCCTCAAGCTAATATCGCATGAAGCAAAGGAGAAAAATGATATGGTGATATGGTGATAAGGGTGTATGAATTGTTTGAATTACAACAGGAAAGAGAATAGGTTAATATCAAGCTACAAGAACATCAGAGAAAGATGAATAATACATTTGAAAAACATTTCATAGCAAGATATTTCCATCAAGGAGATTTAGTCCTCAAGTGGGATGCCATAAGAGAATATAGGGGAAAACATGGAAAAAATGACAACCTATGGATAGGGCCCTATACCATCTCACAGGTCCAAGGGAACAATACATTCATTCTTGATGAGTTGAATGGAGAAACTATGAGGTTGTTTTCATTCTTGGGATGCCATAAGAGAATATAGGGGAAAACAGGGAAAAAATGATAACCTATGGATAGGGCCCTATACCATCTCACAGGTCCAAGGGAACAATACATTCATTCTTGATGAGTTGAATGGAGAAACTATGAGGTTGTTTTCAATGGCAGACTTCTCAAGTGTTTCTTCTTATACTAAATTCACGTTCCAATGATGTACATAGTAAAATAGAGGCATTTGAATTTATGCTCTCTCTATTCAGTCTTTCCAGAATTTCAATTTTCAGTCTTTCTGGAATTTCGATTTCTAGTTTTTCATTTACAGTTTGTAAATATTTTTGTAAAGCTAAGAATCCGCTCAATGTGTTAAAATAACTGAGAAATAAGACTCCATAACCCAACAATAGAAGGCACCATTCTGCAGTCCTTAGCATTTTACAAAGCAAACGACTGTCCCTGCTGGAGCCAATGTTAGTACTAAGATTTTTCTAAACTTTTCTAGAGGTCCTTAGCCCTGGAGAATCGCCATAAGTGAAGAAGTAATCCTTTATGCCCTCAGAAGCTAAGATATAAGAAGTATCAAACGAGCGTAGCAGAATACCACGGGTTGGTGACCATAGGCTAAAAATATCGGGCACTAAAGGTACGAGCGGACTGTTGTTCGATCTAAAATCAAATCAATGGTAGAGATCAGTAATTCCTGACAAAGATGCAAAAAGATTAATCTAATCTGACAATGAGCTAATCAAAAAGTGAAAGATCAAATCGATGAATCACATTGACATCACGTTGGTAAAGTGAAGGATAATAACTTTTGCTGGAGCGTGCGTTGTCCTTGAAACCACTTGGGATGCGTGTTAAATTCTGATTGTCAGCGCTTCCTTGGGGCACTTTTTAAATACCGTCGAGCACCCCGAGCGTTACCACCCTGGGAAACCATGGTGGTTTCCACCCAAAATTCAAAAAGTGGTGTGGGGAAACTGTTAGCCACGTCAACCCGTTTCCCAATTACACCTTTCCAGTGGCCCCCGTCATCTCCCTCTGTATTCATCCATCCCGTCCAAATGAAATACCGCCATCTGTCAATTTCAAACTAGTTTAACCGTAAATAACAACAAATAACCATTTTGAAAGTCATTTTGTCTCCATTTGAAGCAGAGCTCCTGGTACCGTATATATCATGTGCACTTCAACAATCAACCCCAGTCGATAAGTCCATCGTGCCTCCACCTCAGCACTCATGAGTATTCCACCGTTTCCAACAATAATCCTCTAATCGTTTTTCACCTGTGTGAAAATAATAAACTTACCCTAAATCAACCAGTAAAAAGGGATTTTACCCGTACCAGTCAATTTGTCTCAGTTACCATGTCTCAGAAAGGTAAAAGCACACTCCCTACACCCATAGTTTTAGGAAACGAAACTGTGTATGATCTCCATACAAACATATTTGACACAGTATTAGTCAACTCATATCTGATTGCAACCATTAGAGAAGCCTGAGCCCTATCAATTGCAGACCAAGATCCTTGTCACTTGTGGGACTCAAACCTGGCCAAATCTGTGGGTCTTCGTACAGTCTATTTCCCTAAATTTGTTAGCAGGTTCTCTGTCCAATGCTCACCCAGTAAAAAAAGCAATTTTATCCTCCGATCTTTCATGAGTTTGATGCAACATTGAAGCTGGTGCCCTGCAGAAGATGTTTTGCATCCTATACTTTGTAGACTTACAAGCCATGGATGAAAAGAAGGTGGTCCTTTCCTATCATACTTTCAAGCTAACAAAAAAATCCCTTGTCCTATCAAAACATTTGGAGTTAGGAATGTTTATTCCACAGTCATCTCCTCCTTATAGTACTGTCGTTTTCTCTGAAAATTCTAGAAAGGCCATCTCCCTATTGTGTACCATTTTGGGGTACAAAGATGACAAAGAAGTTGATGATACCTTGTTGGGTTTTCTAATCCATTTGAACCTGCAACTAATAGTTTCCCTAAATGGGACACTTGCAGCTTCATAGCCCAGATCATGATTGAACAGTTAGAGGAATTCTCCACCCTAGAGATATTTAGATATCCAACATGTTTTTTTTTCTTGTTCATCCATCATAACTATTAGCATTTTGAAAGTCTAGGCCTGAAGATGAAAAATGAGGATGGAAATCAACTCCCAGCCTATGAGTGGAACAACCTCTTCCTAAGGAGGCCTGATAATTCAAATTTTATAGATTTCACTAACAAGGTAATGAAGGTAGTATACATACTAATATATGGTATGGAGCCTCCCAGAATGTTGAAAGAAGGTGAATATTTACTGCAATTAAACCCTAATACTAGAGTAGGATACTGGTTCTTATTCAAAGACCACGGAATGATTATAATCTATGTCTTTGAGGGAGAACCCTACAAGCCTAACTTTCCTTACAATGAGAATGCTGGAAATGGAATACATTAGGCAGAGGTTTCTATCAGATGAGCTTCATTTGAGACATTTTAGGCAACATAGAAATTTACATGTATCCAAGGAGGTGGGGCCTTTTCATTTGAGAGCTTTGAATGCTTTGTAGTACATAGAATAATTCTCGAAGCAATTAAATTTGGAGAAGGCTGAAGCAGGACCCTACAATCCCAATAAGGTTATATATAACCAAAGGGTGGACAACAATAATTTAGCATATGAGTGTGTACCCAAATTGGATTGGAAAAGTATAGAAAATAAAGAGAGCTGGGAATAAGTTCAAGAGGCACAGAGAGCCTTAAAAGAGCAACTAGCTCGTCAGAAAAGAGGGGCAGAGGGAGTAAGTACATACATGGATATAGATAAACCTGAGAAAGGTACTCAACCTAAGAAATCCAGTACAGAGACTCGATAGGCAGATCAAGCTTTGGTTGAGAAAGATGCAGAAGTAGAGGTCCCAAGAGAGATAATAGAGCTAATTCCACCGTCATCATCTCTAGGAGGGCCACCCACTAGGTTCACCCAATATTCATCCTTATAATTCACAATGCCTCAAGGTTTAAAATCATCATCAACTGAAGGCCCTGTCTTAAATTAGACTGATGTGCAAACATTATATAAAGGCATAATGAAGATGGGTACCCAAGCAGTCAATGAGGCCATGCTACAAATACCAAGTCCTGAAAAGAGGCTCATTACAGTAGCATATCATGTAGAGAACACTTTCAAATATTTTGTGGTTGAGGCTAAAGTGCCCATACCTACCAATCTCAACCACTGGAAAGCATAACATCATAAAATAGACTTCAGTCAATTTGGAATCTTAGATAAAAATGGATTTATATAAACATGCAAGTGATATGATATGTGCAGAGGTAGTGAAATCAACTAAAACAAAAAGGAAATTAAGGGTTTCCTTGAGTAAGTTTCAAGAGTTATGGAAGACCGAAAAATGGACCACAAGACCCAAATAGGTCAGAATAAAGGAGCTTGAGGAAAAAATCATAGCTCTGGGGTCAAATCCATCATATGTATCTCAGGTTAGATATTTGATAGCTCAAAAGGACAATGATATCCAACTTGAAGAAGCAGCTGAAAATACCTACTGTCCATCCAGTTCAAACTGCAGAGCTTAAGCAAGTTGAGAAGGAAAAGGAGCAAATATAGGCAAGCATGGTCCAATATAAGAATCTAGCAAATAAAAGGGAGAAGAAGATAAATTATTTACTAACACAAATCTCATCTCTCAAATTGAAAGGAAAAACTATTATCCCTACTCCGCCTATTCAAACATTATCCTTAGAGAAACAAGGAGAACGACAACTTACTTCAGATTTAGAGCAGAGTGCCAAAGAGCTTGAGGAGCATCCATAAGAAAAAGAGATGATTGATGTGGACCTAACAAAAGAAGACAGTGTAGATCAACAACGAACTCAAATAGAGGAGAATAAAGACAACATAACAAAGGAATTGGAAGATGAGATCACCCAAAATAATGAAAGGATTATTGATCCTGAAGGTGATGCTAATAAGAATGAAGATGATATTTCAGACTTAGAAAGGGAAATCCTGGAGCTTAAAATTTAGATTACCAAGTTGAATATAGACATTGAAGGGGAGTTATTAATCAGAAGAACAAATAAATATTTGTGGGATAAGATATCCCACTTAGTCAGGATGAGCTAGAGACCTACAAATTAACCCAAGAGGAAGCCAAGCAGGTAGAAAGAACACTGGGGGAAATTTCAAAGTAGGAACAAGAAACCATTGATTATTTGAACACCATGAGTAGGAAGCAACTAGAAGATATGCAACTTAGAAATAGAACCCAGATCATCAAGATAGCCAGACAGATGGTGTTAAAGAAAACCTTGCTGAAAAGGACATAGAATAACATAGATTATTTGGCAAATGATATCTCTTCCTTCAAAAGCATGTTCAACGGGGCCATGAAATTGGGACTACCACCTCTTTGGGATGGAAATGGAGATTTTTATTCCAAGGAAGAGTATCAGACAAAATTAAATCAGAAAATAAATGAAGTTCCTCGGGATGGAACATTAGAAGGAGTAATAAGTGGAGACCAAATGGTTGATAGGTTAAGGCCTAAATTTCATATCTAGATCAAACTGAGAAGCTTATTCAAGGACTTGGATCCATTTTCATATGAGAAACATTCAGAAGCTGAAATAACACTAGAAGCTTTAAAGGCACATCATATTCCTATGGGAAAAGAGTGGCAGTTGGTAATCAAATATCATAAGATATCATTGCCACCTCAAAGTCAGAGTACAGAGGAGAATTCCATCTCATCTCAGGGACAACCAAATGGTCAAAAAGGTTCACAGATGTCAAGTCAATTCACTATTCAACGGGTTCCACAAGTTTTAGGTCATCCAACCCCTTTGGCCCTTATGCTACTTGGAGGACAAATAAATTTGCAGATGATGCATCAAATGATGAACTAGGTAGGTATACCCCCAATTCAGCCAAATGTCCAACTTCAAGTCTACATGAGGGGACAAGCCTCACAAAATAAAGGCAAGAGGAAAGGCGCAGCTAAGAAGAAAATTTAGAAGCCAAAGAATGTCAAAAGCAAAATGTAAAAGTGAAATGTAAAAAGTGACAAGTTTAAAATGTGTTACAAAATAGTTAGAGTCAAACTGAATTCACCTACTCCAAAAATCTATATAATGTAACTCAAATTCATTTGTACAGGGCTTGAAATTTTGTGAGATACTCTGGGATTGTTGAGTCGGTGAGCCTTCTTTTGCATGTAATATGATTTTGTGAGATTAAGATTGCAGAGTTGTTGCAGAGAGTTCTTCCTTTGTAACTTCTTTTTCTACATGTATTTCATATCTACTCCTGTCCATGTGAATATTTCATGAGATTAAATAAAGCTTTGAGCAGTATTTTGGCCTATCATGTTGTTAATGTAGATATAGTTGAATGTGAGATTGTAATAGAGATTTCAATTTAATTTGACCTCTTGTCCAATTTCCATATCCATATGTGAACAATTTGTTGTTGTAAATATAACTTCGGAAGATATTCAATTGTACTTTATTTATATTATTATTATTTTATTTTACTTGTACCTCCGACGGAGATGTTTTTCCTCTGTTCGGGGATGTCATTATTATGTTTGTTCATTGAGGTAAAACCTCCATTGTAAGTCGGGGAAATAGCACCCCAAAGAATAAATGTAAAGTGTATTTTTGAGTCTCCCTAGGACAGGTCGGACTAGTCAGGTTAGTGAGGTCGACCCCATTAGGAAAAAGGTCACCCACACATAAAGTATAAATAGAGAGCTTTCTCTCTCATTTGGACACACCACTCACTCACTCAAGTTCGCATAAGGAGAGAGAGAAGACAATTTCGTTGGAGGAGAAAGAGAGAGAGCTGCACTAGACATCTTACATTTTGGTTTTCTATCTTGGTTGATATTGTATTAGTCACTAATCTATTTCTGAGGAGTTGCGGGGTTTTCTCCTTTATGGTTTCCCCGAGGAAAATTATTGTGTCTCTTTTGTTTTATTGTGCTTGTCTATCTTTCAGTTAAAATCTAATTAGAATTGAATTAAAGTGAAAAACTCTAACATGGTTTCAGAGCCAATCTGAAAAGAAGGCATTGTGCAGCAGCGGGAAACTAGGGATTCCTAGTTCAAGGTCTTCTCTCCACAGATCATAAAAAAAAGGCTAGGCTAACTCGCCCTGGGAGGGCACATCTTTTGGAGGAAGCAGAATAAATTTTGAAGAATTTTCATTTTTGACCCAGACACTCGTGCCGAGAGAAAACTAGGGAATCAATCTTTTGGGGTTTTCCTCCATCAACTCGGACAAAGGAGTACATTGGACAACTTGCCTTGAGGATGCGCATCTTCTTGTCCAATCAGAAGTTCAAAATTCCATATTTGGAAAATTAGGGTTTCTCTAACAAACGCTAGGTCAGCCAGCTCCAAAACCAGGTTGGGCATCTTTAAATTGGTAAGACCTAAATCTTTGCTATTTCCATTTCAAAATGACTCACCACACCAAGATTGAGGATAAGCTTGAGGGAGCTGCCAACTTCCGAGCATGGAAGTATAGAATCTCTCTTGTCCTAGAAGAAAATGATTTAGACAAGTCTGTTAGTGAGGATGTTCCAGAACCAGAGGGAGATGAGGAAAAGGCTATTCACAAGAAGAACTTGGTCAAGGCCAAGAGGATTATTGCAGACTCCATTAAAGATAATCTCATCCCTCATGTGTCATCCCTGAAGACACCCAAGGAGATGTTCGATGCTTTGACAAAGATATTAGAAGGGAAGAACATCAATCGGAAGATGATATTAAGGAAGCATCTCAAGAATGTGAAGATACAAAACTCAGAGACCATGAAATCCTACTTCACAAGGGTATCTCAAATCAAGGAGCAACTTGAAGCGGTTGAAGACAAAGTAGAAGAAGGAGAGATTGTTATGACCACCTTGAATCCCAAGATCACGGGACTCATTCATTCAAGGAATATGTGCCAGGTAGAATTTGATCACCTTCAATGGACTATGGGAACAATGCACCCAAGAAGAATCTCGGCTAGGGGCAAGAGAAGAAAAGATGGGAGCAAATGATGATCAAGCTCTTACAGCTCACACTAGAAGAAACCACACCAAGAGGGAGGACCACCATCACAGAAAATCCAGAAGGCATAATGGATCCAGAAGAGATCTATCCAGTGTTAGATGCTACACATGTGATGAGAAGGGACATTACTCAAGAAATTGTCCCAGGAACCAAGGATTCTCCAAGAAGACCAACAAGAAGAAGCATCATGCTCACACTGTTGAAGATGATGAACCAACAAGGAAAAGAACCAGAGAAGAAAGAGATGATTCTTCAAGTGATGAAGAGTATGTCTGAATCTCAGCACTCACGGGAACTATCACACATGAGAGAAATGATTGGATTTTAGATAGTGGGGCATCCAAGCAGATGATGAGATACAAAGAATCCTTCGTCAATCTATCTGAACATGAGTCACCTCACAAGGTGAAACTTGGAGATGATTATCAATACCCCATCAAAGGAAGTGGAGAAGCTTCCTACAAGCTAGACTCCGGCAAATCATTGAAGATGAAATATGTTCTATATGTTCCAGGATTAAAGAAGAATATTCTCTCCATCTTAGCACTAGATGCTAAGGGAATGAGGGTTGCATTTGTCGATGGCCAAGTTCTAATGTGGCCAGAATGAAAGACAATAGATAATGTGAAAATAATTGGAGAGTAAGAGGGAGGCTTGTACAAGTTGAAGGGACAACTTGAACAAGCACTGGTTCATGACTCCATGGAACCAAGTGAACTAAGGCACAGAAGGCTTGCACATGTGCAATATAGAGCACTACCTATTGCAAGCAAAGAAGTTTCAGGACTTCCAGAAATCCAAACAAAACATGAAGGCATTTGCAAGGGATGTGTGTAGCGAAAGAATGTAAAGAAGGCGTTTCCCAACAGTGAAATAAAAGCAAAAGGAATATTAGATACAGTCCACTCATATGTATGTGGTCCCATGTCATCCATCTCACTAAGCAGGTATGCATATTATGTTTCTTTTATAGATTACTTTTCCCATAAGACTTGGATTTATTTCTTGAAAAGTAAAGATGAGGTATTTAGCAAGTTCAAGGAATTCAAAGCCTTGGTCGAGAATGACACTGGGAAAAATATCAAGACCCTACGATCAGATAATGGCGGAGAATTCACTTCGAAAGAATTCAAGGATCTTTGCAAAGAATATGGGATTAAGAGGGAGTTGAGCACTCCTTACAATCCTCAACAGAATGGCGTTGCAGAACGAAAGAACAAAACGATAATGGAAGCAGCAAAGGCAATGCTACGGGATCAAGATCTTCCGATGCACTTATGGGCAGAATCAACAAGGACAGTTGTATATGTACATAACCATACACCTCACCGAGTATTGAGCAACAAAACTCCCGAAGAAGCTTTCTCAAGAGAGAAACCACAAGCCAGCCATCTCAGGATATTTCGTTGTCTAGTGTACATACACATCCCGAAGGAAAAGAGAACCAAGCTATATGCTTTAGGAAAGAAGGGAATATTCGTGGGATGCATTGACACTTCAAAATCCTACTGAATATACTTCCCAGGATTCAAGAAAATCAAGATCAACAGAGACGCAACTTTCGATGAATATTCAACATACAACAAATCAAGAAAAATACCTATTGAAGAAAATGAAGAACCTGAAGTTTCCAGGATTAGAGACTGAGTAGTGGAAGAAGCAATTCCAGAAGATCATGAAGATCGTGACTTGGCAGAACCATAGGATCCTGTAGATCCACCTCGTGAGAAGAACTCCCACAAGAGAAGACCAACATGAGCACGAGAAGCAATATAAGATGCAGAGAAGTATGATGCTCCAGATGGGATCCATAGAGAAAGCAAGAGACCTTGACCATACTCCAACTATGTAGCCCTGCTATGTGACATCATTGAGAAAGAAGCTTCCAACTATGAAGGAGCAGCAGAGAAGAAGGAATGGAAGGATGCCATGATCGAGGAGTACCAGTCAATTATGAAGAATGATGTATGGGAGATAGTTCTGAGACCAGAAGGGAAGTCTATTGTGACTTTGAAGTGGATCTACAAGATCAAGCATGCTACAGATGGTATCATTGAAAAACACAAGGCAAGATTTGTGGCACGTGGCTTCCCCCATAAGGAAGGCATAGACTACGAGGAGACATTTGCACCTATAACAAGATACACTTCCATCAGATCTATACTTGCATTGGGTGCAATAATGAAATGGAAGGTACACAAGATGGACATCAAGACAACATTCTTGAATGGTGTATTTGAAGAGGAAGTGTATGTGGAGCAACCACTGGGATTCGAGACTTATGAAAGACAGACGCATGTGTGCAAGTTGAATAAATCCTTGTACGGACTAAAGCAGGAACCCACGACATGGTAGAGCAGGATGGACAACTTTCTTATGAGCTTAGGATTTACCAAGAGTAAAGCAGATTCCAACCTTTACTTCAAGGTTGAAGGCGAAAGACCGGTGATACTTCTGCTATATGTAGATGACCTGTTCTAACAGGTGAGGATGAGCTCATTTCAGATGCAAAGAGAAGGCTTTCCGCAGAGTTCGAGATGAAGGACCTGGGGATGATGCATTACTTCTTAGGCATGGAGGTGTGGCAGAGTGCAGATGGAATTTTCCTTGGTCAAGGAAAGTATGCGGTGGAGATTCTAAAGAGGTTCATAATGATGGACTGCAAGGCAATGGCCACACCAATGGAATCGAACTTGAAGCTACTGTGTGATGCTTCATTAGAGACAGTTGATACCACGATGTACCGGAAGATAATTGGTTCGTTGATGTATTTGACGAACACGAGACCAGACATATGTTTTGCTGTGAACATCCTGATCCAGTTCCTGATGGATCCAAGACATGTTCATCTGATGGCTGCAAAACATATATTGAGGTACTTGAAGGGTATAGTTGAGTATGGACTCAAGTATGAGGCGAATCAGAAGATTAACTTGCATGGTTATGTTGATTCGGATTGGGAAAGTAGTGCCACAGACAGGAAGAGCACTTCGGGATGTTGCTTAAGATTGGGATTCGATATGATCTCTTGGTTTATCAGGAAGCAGTCATGCATGGCGCTGAGTACAATCGAAGAAGAGTATGTTGCATCTTGTTTGGCTAGTCGTGAGGCAATATGGATTCAGAAGCTATTGTCATATTTGTTTGATCTCAAGCTCGAGGTGACTTGTATCTTCTGTGACAACCAAAGTTGCGTGAAGTTGTCTGAGAACCCGGTGTTCCATGACAAGTCGAATCATATTGAGATCAAGTACCACTATATACAGGATATGGTGCAGAGAGGAGCAATGAAGCTCCAGTATGTGGCGACAGATGAGCAGATAGTCAACGTGTTGAATAAGCCATTAGCCAGAGTGAAGTTTGAATACTTTAGAGAGAGGATTGGTGTTATCTAGATCGAGGTTCCTCGAAAGAGGGAGTGATGAGACCGAAAGATGCAGATGCACTGGGGCTATATCTCACATGGTGGAAGACGCAGGTGGAACTTGGGACCTAATGCACCTGGGATGCTCCTGAGCTATATCCACATGTTGGAGTCGTTGAGAGGCCCACCGGTCACAAAGACACCTGGGGTGCGCCTAGGCTAATTCTCGCATGGTGGAAGACGCAGGTGGTCCTTGGGACGTAATGCACCTAGGGTGCTCCTGGGCTGTATACACATGCTGGAGATGCGGGATGACCGTGAGAGACGTAATGCACCTGGGGTGCTCCTGGGTTGTACACACTAAGTGGGAGACGCAGGTCGTCTGCTGGACATGAGGTGTGCATCGGGGATGCTCTCCGTGTATGATGATGAGATGATATGGATACGATGAGATGATAGTAGGAGACGCAGGTGATTACTGTGTCAATGTAATGTGTGGTCATGGGATGTACCTACTTGATGGATTGCTCGTAGAGATGATGAAGACCTAGATGAGATCTATGCCTACATTCAGCATGAAAAAGGGCTGGCTCTGTAGAACTTCTCATGACGGATAAATTTGAGATATGTCACTATTCAATGATCAACAAGATTAGGATTGTTCCAGCAGCAACGATAATGATGATGTTACGACATTGAAGATGATCCAACGATGATGACGTTGATCAGAATGATGATGAATGTGGCGAGAGAATACCTTCCTAGTTAAGAGGGAGTGTTGTTGTAAATGTAACTTCGGAAGATATTCAATTGTACTTTATTGATATTATTATTATTGTATTTTACTTGTACCTTTGACGAAGATGTTTTTCCTATGTTCGGGGATGTAATTATTATGTTTTTTCATTGAGGTAAAACCTACATTATAAGTTGGGGCAATAACACCCCAAAGAATAAATGTAAAGTGTATTTTTGAGTCTCCCTAGGACAGTTCGGCCCAGTAAGGTTAGTGAGGTTGACCCCATTAGGAAAAACGTCACCCACACATAAAGTATAAATAGAGAGCTTGATCTGTCATTTGGACACACCACTCACTCACTCAAGTTCGCATAAGGAGAGAGAGAAGACAAGTTCGTTGGAGGAGAAAGAGAGAGAGAGCTACAGAAGACATCTTACATTTTGGTTTTTTTAATCTTGGTCGATATTGTATTAGTGACTAATCTATTTATAAGGAAGTTGCGAGGTTTTCTCCTTTATGGTTTCCCCGAGGAAAATTATTGTGTCTCTTGTGTTTTTTTGTGCTTGTGTATCTTTCAGTTAAGATCTAATTAGAATTGAATTAAAGTGCAAAACTCTAACACAATTGTGTTGAAGTTTTCATTACTTTTGCTCTTATGTGTGTCACGTGCCATATTTAGTATACATTCATGAAGTGTTTACTTTTTGTACAATTGTTGAATTCTTTTAATTAAAACTCAATACGTTTTTTTTTCCATTGAACACTAGAGATTTATCCTGCACACACCTCATGTATTCTCAATTTGTTTTCTAGATGCTAGTCATATCCATTCATATTTTAAAGCACTGATTCACTCTGTAAAATTCCTCCTAGATGAAATTATCTATTTAAAGCTTGGTTCATGAACCTTTGAATAAGAGACATATTCAAGAAGCAAGTAATATACATCAATTTTACTCAATTTAGCTCTAATATCGTTAAAGTTTGATCCCTTGTCCTTCCTTGGATAGTATTGTATCAGTCCAGTACTATTCGGGGATTAACACATAACTCATGGGTGTACTAACGATAACATTGTGAACCTCTAATGCATAGTTCCTTTTAATTCACAAGCAAGCATGCAAGACAATAACTCAACAGTCAAACATAAATAATTCCACTAACTAGTTCACTGAAATATAATATGAACCATATTGCACAATATATTGAGTCTATCGCACATGGGTAAAACAAGAGTTTTAAAACACAAAAGTAAACAAATTGTTAACTAACTTCCCCAACATTCTTTACTACCGACTGTTGATGTATATGTAACTTCGGAATGTATTTCATATATATTTATTGTACCCTTATTAGAGATGTGTTATTCCTCTATAAGGAAGTGTCGTCATGTGGATTGACAAGTGTCGCAAGTGTGTGTACTTGTCGATGGGTTATTAGACCACCATGTGTGAGGTCAGCCCTTAAATGTATATATTATAATGTGGATGTACCTAGCTAGACAAGTCGGCCCCATAAGGTCACTGGGAAAACAGGTTAGTATAAATAGAGATCAGGTGATCTCTATTTAGATCATTCGGAAAAGTATATCTCGCTCACTCAGAAAGTGGCGCACTAGTGAGGAGGAGGATCATCTGCTACTAGGAGACTATCTCAGTGTATTTTGGTTGTACTTTGGTTGAGCCATTACTCTCTCTATCTCTGAGGAAGTTGTGGGTTTTTTCACCTTAGGGTTTTCCCCACGGAAACTCTGTGTCTCTTGTCTCTCATGCTTTTGATTCTTGTGATGCTTGTCATGCTTATTGTGATTGTCATGCATTGATATACTGTATATGTTATTCTCTCAGTGAAGATCCTAGAGTATTGTGAATTAATGCTCAAAATTTAACATGGTATCAGAGCTAACCTGAGAAGAAGACATTTTGCAGTGACGAAAACTTGAGTTTCTTGTTTATTGGGTTTCTCTCCACAGATTTTGGAAAAGCAGTATAGTAGATTGACTCTACTCATCAAGTCACATCTATCTGTCCAATCAGAATTCAATTTCGAGCATTTTCAGATTTGGCCCTAAAAATTAGGGTTTCCACAAAAAATAGGAATTTCTGAAATCTGAAGACATAACTGGAAGCTCCTTGCAAAAATCTAAGTTTAGAGCTTTGGATCGAGATTTTTGGTTGGGTAGATCTCCGGGAAACTCAAACCCTAATTCAGGGCTCTCCCTAGTGAACCCAGGAGGACAAAAAGGCAAATCTGAAGGGTAAACCTTTGTTGATCTCAAATTCTGAATGCACCAGGCTGATCAGCTCATCAAAGCGCATCTTTCTGTCCTTTCAGAAAATTGAAATTCACATTTTGAATTTTTAGGGTTTTTCCGACAAACCCTAATTCGAGACCAGATCCAATTTTTAGCATTTCAAGTGGTAAGACCTAAATCTTTTCTATTTCCATTTGAAGTACTCTTTAAGATGTCTCACCACACCAAGCTTGAGGATAAGCTTGAAGGGGCTGATAACTTCCGAGCTTGGAAGTATAGGATTGGGTTAATCCTGGAAGAGAATGAGTTGGACTCATATATAAAAGAAGACATCCCTATCCCAGAGGATGAAGAGGCCAAGGTATTGCATAAGAAGAACTTGGTCAAGGCAAAGAGAATCATTGCTGATTCTATCAAAGACCATCTCATACCCCATGTGTCTTCTCTAAAGACAACCAAGGAGATCTTTGACTCTTTGACCAAGCTATTTGAAGGGAAGAACATAAATCGGAAGATGACTCTACGGAATCAATTGAAAGGGGTCAAGATGTTGAATGGAGAAACCATTCAATCTTACTTCTCTAAGGTCTCTCAGATCAAGGAGCAACTTGAAGCTGTGGATGAAGTAGTGGAAAATGGTGAAGTTGTTATGACCACTCTGAATGGCCTACCTAGGTCATGGGACTCCTTTATTCAAGGAATATGTGCAAGAAAGAAATTGATCTCTTTCAGTAAACTATGGGAGGAATGCTCTCAAGAAGAATCTAGACTTGTAGCTCGTGAGGAAAAGATGGGAGGTGAAGATCAAGCTCTCGCAACTCACACCAAAAGAAACAAGCCCAATAAGGAGCACTCTCGCCACAAAAGATCCTATCAAAAGAATAAGAAGGATCTAAGATGCTTCACATGCAATGAGAAGGGTCACTTTGCTTCAGATTGTCCCAAGAACAAAAGGGATAATAACAACAACTTCAGTAAGGAGAAGAAGGGAAACAAAAGAAAGTTCCATGCTCATGCTGCCGAGGATGATGAACCTCCAAAGAAGAAGGCTAGGGCAGAAAGTAGTGATGATGACTCATCAAGTGAAGAAGAGTATGTTCTAATCTCTGCTCTCACAGGTACTATCTCCCATGGTTGTAATGATTGGTTGATTGATAGTGGGGCTTCCAAACACATGACTGGGTTCAAGGAATCTTTTGTGAATCTATCTGAACATGAATTACCCCATAAGGTGAAACTTGGGGATGATTATCAATACCTAATCAAAGGAAGTGGTGAAGCCTCCTACAACCTAGATTCTGGAAAATATTTGAAGATGAAAGAAGTCCTTTATGTACCTGGGCTCAAGAAGAACTTAATCTCCATCTCTGCATTGGATGAAAAAGGTATGAGGGTTGCATTTGTGGATGGCCAAGTCCTAATGTGGCCAAAGGGAAAGACCATAGATGATGCAGTAGTGATTGGAGAGCAAGAGGGAGGATTCTATAAATTGAAGGGACAACCTGAACATGCCATGGTACATGAATCCATGGAGCCAAGTGAACTTTGGCATAGAAGACTTGCTCATATGCACTATAGGGTACTTCCAATTGCAAGCAAGGCTGTAGAGGGTCTTCCTGAAATCAAGACCAAACATGAAGGTGTTTGCAAAGGATGTGCAAAAGGTAAGAACATTAAGAAGGCTTTCCCAAGCAGTGAAAGCAAGGCAAAAGACATCCTGGAAATCATCCACTCAGATGTATGTGGTCCTATGTCATCCTGTTCTCTTAGTGGGTATGTTTACTATGTCTCATTTATTGATGACTTCTCCAGGAAGACTTGGGTATACTTCTTGAAGAACAAAGATGAGGTGTTTGATAAGTTCAAGGAATTCAAAACCTTGATGGAGAATCAAACTGACAAGAAGATCAAAACATTCAGATCCGACAATGGTGGAGAATTCACCTCAGGTGACTTCAAGAAGCTTTGTAGTAATTTAGGGATTAAGAGGGAGTTGATTGCTCCTTATAATCCTCAACAAAATGGAGTTGCAGAAAGGAAGAACATAACTATCATGGAAGCAGCAAGAGCAATGCTGCATGACCAGGATCTACCTATGCATCTATGGGCAGAAGCAGCTAGAACAACTGTATATGTGCAGAACAGAACACCCCACAAGATATTGGACAACAAGACACCAGAAGAGGTCTTTTCTGGTAAGAAACCTGAAGTCAGCCATCTCAGAATATTTGGTTGTCCAGTATACACTCATGTCCCAAAGGAAAAGAGGACTAAACTAGATCCTTCAGGAAATAAGGGTATCTTTGTGGGTTACAGTGAAAGCTCGATTGATGTCAGCAAGGATGAATATAAGTTCAAGGACAGGTAATCCAGGAAGCAAAGATCAAGAGGGAGCACACTCCAGCAACTCCTGCAAGGATGCAGATATTCAGAGGGAGTTGACCATCTTTCTACATTTCACAACAGAAAGGTGTAGAAGAAGCTACTTCAGCAGCTCCTGCAAGAAAGCAAAGACTCAGAGGGAGTCCACCCATCAAACAAACAAAGATAAGTATTTTAATTACCATTTCTTACATATTTGTTTGTTTAAATAAAATTGTTCAATGATACATATGCTTATGTTCCTAGACTTAGGATATGTATTTTGCATATTTGCATTAATGAACAAGATACTGCTAATATGCATATGATGGGTAAGTGGCCTATGGCACTGTACAACATTCCAGTGCTACTTATCTAGAATGAAACCTCTTTGCTGACATGTTGGGAGTAGTGCAAACTCTTAACAATGTTCTGGTAGAGACTGGAAGGCATCTAGAAAGTTGTGGAACATGGATAAATGTTGTATTGAAGCATTGGCTAAGATAACTGCATGACTGCATGACATATTTCTTTATGTGTAAAGAATTTGTTCTAAAAATTATGAGATGCTTCTAATCATGCAATTTAACTTGTTTTGTGGGAAAGACCGTATATCTTCACCTACAAAAGAAGGACTACAACATTTGTTCCAGCAACAAAGATATCTATTGAAGATATTGAAGTTCCCAGGATCTGGGATGAAGAAATGGAATGCCATGATCCATCGATCATGAAGAAGATGTTTGCGATGCATTCCCAAGACCTGACAGGGAGTCATATGTGTGCAGATTGAAGAAAGCCTTGTATGGCTTGAAGCAAGCTCCCAGAACTTGATACTAAGAGGAAGCTTGCTGCCGAGTTCGATATGAAAGATTTGGGAATGATGCATTATTTCCTAGGTATGGAGGTGTGGCAGAGTGCAGGTGGGATCTTCCTTGGTCAAGGGAAGTACACAGTAGATATCCTGAAGAGATTCAGGATGATGGATTGCAAGGCCATGGCCACACCTATGGCATCGAATCTGAAGCTTCTATGTGATGCTTCATCTGAGCCAGTTGATGTCTCTATGTATCGTCAGATGATTGGGTCCTTGATGTACCTGACGAACAGGAGACCAGACATTTGCTTTGCTGTGAATACATTGAGTCAGTTCCTAACAGATCCGAGGAGTGTTCACCTGGTTGCTGTAAAGCATGTTCTGAGGTACCTGAAGGGTACAGTGGATTATGGGCTCAAGTATGAAGCGAATCAAAAGTTTAACCTGCAAGGTTATGTTGATTCAGATTGGGCTGGCAATGCTGCAGATAGGAAGAGCACATCTGGATGCTGCTTCAGTATGGGATCAGGTGTGATCTCTTGGTTTAGCAGGAAGCAGTCCTGCGTAGCACTGAGTACAGCTGAGGCAGAGTATGTTGCAGCCTATTCAACTAGTTGTGAGGCAGTATGGCTACGGAAGCTACTGTCTGAGTTATTTGATCTCCCGTTGGATGCTATTGGTATCTTCTGTGATAACCAGAGTTGTGTGAAGCTGTCCGAGAACCCAGTGTTTCATGACAGGTCGAAACACATAGAGATCAAATATCACTATATCAGGGATATGGTGCAGAGAGGAGATGTGAAGCTCCTGTATGTTGCGACGGACGAGCAGATTGCAGATGTGCTGACAAAGCCACTAGCCAGGGTGAAGTTCGAGTACTTCAAAGAGAGGCTTGGTGTTCTTCGGATTGATGACACTTCGAGGAAGAAGTGATGGACACATTTGCTGAAGCCATTCCAAGCATGTTGGAAGGAGGGTCCTTCACATGGCTGTGGATGTAAGCATTGGATGATGAGCATCATGATGATGTTCTGGTTTCTGCTTTGTATGATCAGTTGGATCATTTATATATGTATGTATCCATCATGTTGGATGCTGGATATGATCAGTTGGATCATTTATATGTATCTATGCATCATGTTGGATGCTGGATATGATCAGTTGGATCATTTATATGTATGTACGCATCATGTTGGATGCTGGATATGATCAGTAGGATCATTTGTATGTATTTTGTATATGCATCATGTTGGATGCTTGGACCATGTATCTGTATATGTATCAGGTGGATCATGTATGGTGATATGTATCATGTATTTGTATTTGTATCAGGTGGATACATTGTATGATCAGGTGGATCATGTATGATGATATGTATAAGGTAGATACTTGGTATGCATCAGGTAGATGCATTGTATGATCAGGATGATCATGGATGAAGAGCTTCAGGATGTTGCTCCAGATGACATGCAGCAGGATGTTGCAGTGATGATGATCAGGATGATCATGTGTACATCAGGATGATGTATGGTGAGTATCAGGTTGATACTCTATGGCCGTGGATCAGGTTGTGCAGATGAGCATATAATTTGGCCCTGGGAGATTTGCAGATAGTCTTTCGAGGTTTTGTCTATGGCATATAATTTGGCCCTGGGATATCTGGCAAATGCTCTTTCGAGGTTTTGCTCTGGGAGGACATATAATTTGTCCCTGGGAGATCTACAGATAGTCTTTCGAGGTTTTTCCTATGGCATATAATCTGGCCCTGGGATATCTGGCAGATGCTCTTTCGAGGTTTTTTCCTATGGCATATAATATGTCCCTGGGAGATCCGATAGGTTGGGTTGTGTGCCCGTAATAAGTCCTGGGATGCTCTTGCGAGGTTTTGCCATGACCACATATAATCTGTCCCTGGGAGATCCTATAGGTAGAGTGTTGGAGCCAAGGCCGCAGATATGGTAAAAGCTGCGAATTTTGGGGAAAAAGCACAAGTATGGAAGAGAAAGTGCTAAGTTTTGAATAAGCGCCAATTTTGGGACAGAAGAAGACGGTGCGCAGTACGGTGCCAGATGGAGGAGCTCAGCATAGATCACGGACCGAAAATCGCGGAGCTCGCGCGCACGTCAGAAGAGAATGAAGGCTGAATAGAAAGCTCAGCTACCCTCATTTAAGGCTAAGTACAGAAGTTATGGTTGCTCGGATCAAAGAGGAGCAACGGACCAAAGCATTGAAGGCGAAGGACAAGGCACCCATACCCGTAAGCTGCGCCGGAATTCATGGAGCCTGCAGGAAGCGGCGACATGACTGCAAGCGGCGCCTATAGTACACCTAGCCATGTGCGTGGTTAGGGTTTTTGGGGATTACTGCTGGGAAAGGCCCACAGTTTTGTAAAGGTGCGACCGCCATGGCCACCTATATATATGTATGATTGTAATGGGTAGATGTTAGTTAGCCAGCAAGTTAGTTGGTTAGACAATAGCTAGCTAGTCTGTGAGTCGGTGAGTCAGTTAGCTAAGCATATGAGTGAGCTAGCTAAGATAATGGATACTGGATGTAAGAAGGATAGACCGAGTTATTCATCCTCTGTTGTGCTCTTGTTGACTGTTTTCTACCGTGTTGCTAGAAAACAGGAGTTAGAACTGGTTAGCAGTGAAGCTAATCCTTGAGTTGCAGACAGTCCGAGGCGACGTCTGAACTATTGTAGTCTCTGGAGAGAAAGAGAATAGATCGAGAGAAGGGCTCCCAGCTGTGTGCGTGGAGTTTCCTGGAAAGATCTAAGGCTGCAGCTGTGTGCGCAGCTTATTGTATAAGTCTATCATTTTCCGGTCAATATAAGATACTCCCGAGGACGTGGTTTTCCCCGTGGAGGTGGACTTCATATTTCTCGTTGTTGCAATGCTGTGAATGAATTGATTACCTGTTTTAAGTTTACTAATGAGCAAATACAGATATTGCATTACCTTTATGAATGTGTTGAGTAAGTTCTTAAAGCTTTCTTGGGAACTATAATCGTTAAGGGTTGAAGGAATCGGTAAGACGGTGTCGCCGTTGCGATAGGAGAACTTGTTGCTGCGACGAGCACGCAAGTGAAACTACGCGTAGAATATCCGCGCAGGGGATAATTGGTCCTCGCACAGGAGTGGAAGTACCGCGCAGTTCAGCTGCCAAGCAGAAGCCTGAGCGCTGTTGCGCTCATAAGTCTGGAAGGGTCAGACAGTCACTTTTGAGGAATCGCCAAGGAGGAAAGAACAGTCTCCGCGTCGCCTAGGTTAAGGAAACCTGATTCCTTAGCCTCCCCATAGCCACTTCGGGTGAGACCTCGAGCTGCCGCGCAGCTCGTTGCCGAGAGGGCCAGTGCGCCAAGGGGTTTTGTTGCTGCGCTTCATTAAAACCCGGGTCTGTCCAAAAAGCAGCCAACAAATGGTTCCGTTGCCGTGTGAATGAGATTTGCTATTTGTGCGACGTAGAAGATTGTTGCAGAAGCCAACAAATGGTTCCGTTGTTTTGAACCCTGTTATTGAGCCAACAAGTGGTTCTGTTGCCTTGAGACTTGCTCAGTTAACAAATGTGTTACTGGAATCCTACAACTACAGAAATTCAGGAGTGGTTCGATTTAAAGGCTAGAGAGTTCGCTGAACAAGAAAATAGAAGCTCTAGACTCCAGCCAGAAGAATGGTTGCAGAAGTATATTTATACTGACCTCCACGAAATTTTCTTTGTCACATTTGCACTTGAGTTACATGTGTGGATAGCCAAGTTAGCAGATACTAGACCCACTCTGCATATTGATCGACCAGTCGCTTGGACGCCTGAGCTAGTCAGTATTTTAAAGCGGGTAGACAATTCTGTGTCCCGCGCAGTAGACTTTTGGTTGAATAGTCTGCTGGAAGGTTTCATCACTGAGTTTGCAGTGGATACAAGAAAGAGTTTCAGTGAAGCTGAGAGGAGTTTCTTTCAAGCACATAGAGGTAAGTTCCTGAATTCTTTGAACTTATCGATTAAAATGCTTCTGTATGAAAAAGCAAAACTATGTATAGTTTCAGATGAATAGCATAGACAAGTAATGTCCCTAGACTCTGATAGTGACCCTGAAGTTATTGGTTGCACTCGTAGTGGAAAACGGTATAAAGTAGGCCTTGACCAACATTCTTTTGAGTCAAGCCCAAAGGACAGTCAAGTTCCCAGAGCAAGCCACATAGAAAGACAAGGGAGCGTTCATATCCCTTACCACCCTTTTACACCACAAAAGCCAGACGAAGCTCAGTATAATCCCGCAGAAACACCTTCTAGTAGCCCACACGGTACTTCTAGTACCTCTGTACCACCTTTGTTCAACCAGCCCAGAAGAACTGCTACAGCACCTACACCTCAACCTAGCACAAGAAAGATGGGTGATGACATGAAACTACCAACTTTTAGAGGAACAGGGATAGAAGACCCTGAGCAACACTGGTTCCTATGTGAAGCCATTTGGACAATTAAGCAAATTAATGATGATGCTGTTAAACTGGTTCAGTTAGCAACCACACTAAGAGAAAGAGCCTTAACTTGGTTCATGAAATACTCAGCAGCACAGAATAGAACGCTTGCTGATGTAAGAAATGCTATGATTAGAGAATTCAAGAAACCTAAATCAGAATCACAGTGTATAACAGAGCTCAAAGACATCAAGCAGTTACCTACAGAGTCAGTATGGGACTTTGACCAAAAGTTCAAAGCCTTGATAGATCAAGTAAGCTTTGAGTTTGCACCACAACAGCATAAGGAATGGTTCATTGCTGCGCTGCTTCCACACATTAGACTTCCTCTTATGCAACAGAATCTCACTACTCAGGAACAAGCTCTAGAGATGGCTATGAAACTAGAAGCTTCACCAATTGCTGGAACAAGCAACGATGTTGCGCAGTTGCAGAACCAATTAGCAAACTTAACCCTGCAAGTGCACGATATTAAGAAAGGCAAGGATGCTAAGGAGGAGATATGGTGTACAAAATGCAAAGCACAAGGTCATTCAAAGGACCACTGTCCCGTTTTCATAGAGCATATTGCAACTGGAGCACCTAATCCTTTACCACAGCCACAGGGTCCTTGGTGTGAAATTTGTAGAACTAGAGGTCATAGACCACAAGAATGTCACTTACTTCAGAAATATGTACAAACTTCAAAGAATCTATATTGTAATTTCTGTAAATCAGTGGGCCATGATGAAAACAATTGCAGAGCATATGACCTTATGATGGAAAGGAAACATGATGTTTATAGAGTACAGTCAGAAGCACAAGGACCCGTAGCAGGTCCACAGTATGACCAAACTCGTGACGCTCGAACAGGAAATTACAGAGGCCGCGCACGTACAACAAATTTTGGCCGCGGAAGAGGCCAGATCACTTGTTATAATTGTGGAGCGCAAGGTCATTTTGCAAGAGATTGCCAAAACCCTACAACCCTTTGCAGATATTGTAAATCTTATGATCATATCATTGAAGAATGCCCTCAATTGCTGACTAAAATGCAAGCAAAGACGCCACAGGTCAACTAGAATATTCAATTGATTGGAGCAGAAAAAATGGAACCAGACCGTACAGTTAATATTATGACGCGCAGTGGAACAACCACTGGTGCGCCAGAGTCGGGAACTGGAAAGCAAGCGACGCAATGGGTGCGCCACGCTAATATTAAACCAACCCCACTTAATCTGCAGAAACAAAAAGAAACATTCAAGCAAGCCCAGGAGTATTTCTCAGATCCTAGAGCTTCAAGTTCTGTCGCAACCCCACATAATGATATTAGATCGCAAGTGCTCAGACAAGACAACCGGGTACAAGAACAGGCCACTACATCCGGAAGGCCCGATGAAGAAGATACACTAGGTACTGTCCATAATTTTCTAAGGAACTGCTTAAAGTTGTTGCGCAATGAAAAAGCAACTATGGAACTTCAACACCTATTGGATAAATGTCAACAATCTGCTTCGACCAACACACCCCAGCGTGCTGTTCATCAGATTGGGAGTCACATTAGAACTGGAAAAGAGATGAGGCTCACAGCGCAGATTGGAGCATTTGAAATGGACGAAGTTATTTTAGATTTGGGCTCAGAAGTTAATTTTCTCACCATGCAGACATGGGAACAGATGGGAAGTCCTCAACTTACAAGATCCCCCATCCAGCTAAGACTCGCGAACCAGCAACGAGTCTCTCCATTGGGCAGATTACCCAATGTACCTATTGATATTGAGGGAGTAAGAAGTTCTGCAGACTTTGAAGTAATCAAAATCCTGGATGATAGTAGACCTTACCCAGCACTTTTAGGTATAGACTGGGCATTTGATAATTTGGCTGTCATCAATTTGAAGAAAAGACAGATGACCTTCGAGGATGACCAGATTAGGGTCATTGCACCGCTTGATCCTATTCAAGGACCAAGGTATATAGAACCCATTCGGGCAGAAGAAGAAGCGCGCCAAATGGAAAGTTTGTATCAGATGACTGCTAGTCAGAGTGACTATGTCAATCCCACAGCAGATGGCCATATCAGCTGGCGATGCGATAGTTCGTGCACATCAGACTCAGATACAGGATTGGAAAACTGGCAGAATCGCTTACATGAGGTTTCTACAAGACGTTGCGCCATGATGACTAAATCCATTCGATGGATTGGTACAGAATTGACTGACACTCCAATTTTTGATGGTTTAACTAATATAAGTGAATTCTTACAGGCATATGAACAACAGCTTCCAGAACAGCAGCGCATGCAGGCATTAGATGTATCACTGCGCGCTACACCCGCAAGATGTTGGGGTGCGCATAAAGAGAATATTCATACATGGCAAGACTGTCGCAGATTGATACTGCGCAGATTCCAGGACACGACAGCCGAAGTGTCGCGCAAATATGAGGGACAGAGTGACCCCAGGTCACATATTGAAGCATGCATTCAGTAATGGTCGGATATTCCGGACGATGAGTGGGTTCACCTATTCATCCACACATTGGACACAGTTCCAAGGAACTGGTACACTGAAACAGAATTGCGCAAAGGCACTCTTACTTGGCCTCTTATGATAGAAAGTTTTCAACTTACCTTCAACTTTGAGTCAGAGCATCCAAGTATTGATCAGGCTCTGAAGTGTATTAAAAAGAAGGTATTTGAACCATGTTTATTACCAGAAGATTCCCAACCAGATTGGGCTGTTCAGATAGAACATACCCTGGAATGCTATAACTTCACCACCGAAGAAGAGGAGGATGATCCTCGCAACATCAATATCCCAGAATCAGAAGGGATGCGCAATGTTGAAGGTCCTCAGCTGGATATCCCTGCCATTACAGACCACATCAAGATCAAAAAGGTTAACATTGGTACAGAAGCCGAACCCAAGTTTGCTTCTATAGGAGACTATTGGGATGATGAAACTGTTGCGCATATTTCAGATTTATTACGTGACTACCAGGATATCTTTCCTACCAAGTTCACAGAAATGAAAGGCATACTAGGAGATCTAGGAGTGATGCGCATACCTCTGAAACCAGATGCCAAACCAGTAAAGCAGCGCCCATACAGGTTGAACCCGCGCTATAAAGAAAAAGTCAAAGAAGAAATTGACAAGATGCTCGCAGCAGGTATTATTGAGCCAGTAGAAGAAAGCGATTGGATTAGCCCTATGGTTGTACAAGAGAAGAAGACAAAAGGTGAAATAAGAATTTGCGTGGACTTGCGCAAACTCAATGACGCATCAGCGCATGATCCATTTCCTACTCCCTTTACAGATGAAGTGCTTGATAATGTTGGAGGACAAGAGGCTTATTCCTTCACTGATGGATTTTCGGGATACCATCAGATCAGAATCCATCCAGACGATCGCCATAAGACTACTTTTGCGACTGAATGGGGCTCATTCCAGTACACGGTAATGCCCTTTGGTCTTAAAAACGCTCCTGCTATCTTCTCTAGAGTCGTTGTTGCTGTTTTTAAAGAATTCATCCATAAGTTCTTAGAAGTCTATTTTGATGACTGGACTGTATTTGGCTTATTAAAGAACCATATAGCGAACCTGCGAATGATGTTAGAAAAATGTAGACAGTATCAGATTTCCCTTAACTTGAAAAAATGTATCTTCTGTGCTCCTTTTGGTATTTTGTTGGGTCACATTGTATGCAGACAAGGACTCCTGATGGATCCTGCGAAGGTTGCCATCATTGCTAATCTACCTGTGCCCAACTCAGTCAAACAATTGCGCACTACATTGGGACATACTGGATACTACAGAAAATTTATCAAAGGTTATGCAAAGATCACAGCACCTATGGAAAGATTGCTGAAAAAGGATTCGAAATTCCAATGGACAGAAGAATGCCAACAGAGCTTGGACACACTTAAAGACAAGATGATCACTGCGCCAATTCTAGTTTTCCCAGACTGGAATAAACCCTTTCATGTTCATGTCGATGCTTCTTCTATAGCATTGGGGATCGTACTTACACAACCAGGAAAAGGAGGTATCGATCACCCCATTACTTACTCTAGCCGGAAGTTGTCCACATCTGAGAAGAACTACACTACTACAGATAGAGAAGGACTAGCTATGGTGTACGCCCTACAGAAGTTCAGACACTACTTACTGGGCGCACATTTTAAAATGTATACTGACCATTCTGCTTTGAAATACTTGGTCAATAAGCCAGTGTTAGGGGGAAGAATTTGCAGATGGCTACTGCTCTTTCAAGAATATGATTTCGAGGTAATTGTAAAGCCAGGTAGATTGAATGCAGGACCTGACCACTTATCTAGGATTGAGTCAGGAGAGGAACCTACAAGTCTGGAGGACAATCTGCCTGACGCGCAGTTGTTCTCTATTCAAGCAGCAGATGAATATTATTCTGATATCCTTGAGTTTCTTACTACTGGACAAGCGCCAGTTGAGTTTACAATCCAGCAGAAGAAACAACTTGTCGTCAAAGCCGCAGACTTCACTTTGATAGCAGGCCAGCTTTATAAGCTGGGCCCCGACGAAGTCTTGCACAGATGTATCTTACCACATGAAAAAACCTCTATCATCGCAGAAGCACACTCAGGTACCGCAGGAGGCCATTTCGCAGGAAAGCCGACTGCTCAGAAGATCTTAGCCGCAGTTCTTTGGTGGCCGACATTGCATAAGGATACTAAGGAATTCTGCAGATGTTGCGATGTGTGCCAGCGAATAGGAAAACCTTCAAGAAGAGATGAAATGCCGCTAAGACCTCAGATAACATTACGTGCTTTTGATAAATGGGCCATTGATTTTGTAGGTCCTATCAACCCACCAGGAAAGAGAACCGGCGCAAGATACATCATTACAGCTACTGAATACCTCACCAGATGGGCTGAGGCTAAGCCAGTCAAGAATTGCGACGCTGCCACGGCCGCGCAGTTCATTTTTGAGAATATTATCACTAGATTTGGATGTCCACTGATTCTAATGAGTGATCAGGGTACCCATTTCCTCAATGAGACTATAGAAGCCCTTACTGAAGAATTCCAAATTAGTCACCATAAGAGTACACCCTACCACCCTCAAGCTAATGGCACGGTGGAGGCATTCAATAAAATTCTTGAGAATGACCTGACGAAGATCTGTAATCAGCAAAGAGATGATTGGGACCTTAGAGTCACAGCTGTATTATGGGCTTACAGAACTACCTGCAAGAAATTAACAGGCCACACACCTTTCAGTTTGGTGTATGGACAAGAAGCAGTTATGCCTATGGAATACATTATTCCCAGTCTCCGAATTGCGCAAATTACAGAAATGACAGATCCTGATACTATGAGCGCAAGACTCTCACAACTGCTTGCCTTAGAAGAAGACAGACTCTTAGCCGGATTCCATCAACAGGTACAGAAGGCAAGACAGAAAGCTTGGCATGACAGGCATATTAAGAATAAAGTCTTTCAGGAACAAGACTTGGTACTCCTCTATGATAGTAAATTCACCAAGTTTCCAGGCAAGTTTCGTGTACATTGGTTAGGCCCTTTTCAGGTAATAAAGATAACAGAAGGAGGAGCAGTTCAGCTTGCGAAGCTGAATGGAGAAGTACTGCCTACAAAGATCAACGGGAGTCGGCTTAAGCTTTACCGCGATGGCCACTCCGCCCTGTCGACTTAAATAGTTGCTCAAAGAAATGCAGATGCCCAGTGTAGTTGAAAGAGGCATCGCATCCAGTCTACACGGAAGTCGCGAGACCTTCAGTCTCTGGCTTCCCGCACAGTTCCTTGAAACATCCGCGCATATCTATAAAGTTTGGGAGAGCGAGCTTATCTTTGCGCTCTTGCGAGGTTCTCCACGGACCGTTGAACTGTCGCTCTTGCAAAGTTCCCTGTGTCAATTTGCCGCTTGAAGAATTCTTGTTGTGGACCCCTATAGGCACAGTTCCCTAAGTTGAAATGACTCGCCGAAAAATTTGAATTACAGCAGTTATGTAGCCGCGTCCGAGAAATAAATGAAGGATAAACCCGCCATTTAAGTATAGCCGCTCTGACAGATTCGACTTGATCTCCGTAAGATTTGCATTTAACTCATGTACCGGAAAGTTTTAGCTTCTCCCGGAAGCCTGTCAGAGCCCGTCCATCACAGTAAATGCACCGCAGAGGCGAGGGGGATCGTAGCGTTGTCAACTCATGCATAGCCGCCTATAGCTAGTCACCCCACTTGCCCGCATTTACTATCGCCTTAGCTATAAATACCCCACACTTGTATAATTTCGGGTTACTTTTCTTGAGCTGCAGAGTCTTGTTTGAGAATCTAAGCCATTGTTTTCAGAGCCGAGTTGTGCAGAGTGTCTTCCTTGTAGTCAGTGCTCATATCCCACGCCGTTCCGTTGTTTCTGTCCAAAGTTCTTGTTACCTATACCCGTTCACGACGGAGAACCTGTTGACTGAAGAAGTTGTTCGTCAATTCCTGCGCCGAGGCCTAGATTTCGGCATGACTACCCCCGTGACGGCTTCGACTTATGTACATCCTGGTTATCAGGATCCCAGACAATCTCCGGCCACAAGAACGTCTCAACCATAGCCAGAAGAGCCCGTTCCGGAGCCGTTGGCCACTATGGTGAATTATATCCCGCCGCGTCCAGACGATGCACCAGAGGTGCATATTCCGAAGAATGCAAAGTACCCGCTTCCGTTACCACCACTACCGGTTAGCGTGCGAATAGAAGGGTCCCTGCTCGGACACCTTCCACTGGTCAAGTTCTTTGATTTCAACCTGGGAGACTATAAGACATATCCTCAGTTCCAGCTAGACCGATATTTGACGGTAGTGCATAATCCCACCAGACAGGTTGACGAATTTATCCCGAAGGGATTTGCAGCAAATCTTGAGCGCCCTGGACTCCTGAATCTGTTAAAGCTACCGCATTTTGGGCGTAGCAATGAGGCGAACGCATTCGTCAAGACACTGCTATCCTGCGTTCATGGAGGTTACCTTTGGCTGGGGAGGCCAATCGATTTAAATGTCGATTTGATTCATCGCATTACTGGCCTGTCTAAGGTTGGTAAGGATCCCAATATCCATTTCATGGGAAAGGAGAAGGATAGAAAACTGGCTGCAAAGCTGGTCCAAAAGTATAACCTTACAAGAGGAGGTCGGGCTTATGACCTCACAATAGTAGAAGACGAAGCACTAAGATTTACAGGAAGTTTGCTCGCAGGCAGACTTCTCATGAAGTGCAGACCAAAGGAAGTTACTGGAGCTGTCGTGGAACTTGCCATCGCAGCTGCGGAGGGAGAGCAGTACAAATGGTGCCTCTTCCTCCTCAATTCTTTTTTGGAAGACTGCCGGAACATCCAAGATAACCCCGGTCAGTCGTTCCATTTTTCTTGGGTTTTAATTTTATGTGCTCTCGTCGGATGGAAGGAGCCCCCGAACACTCAGTTCCTTCCGCGCCGCGCAGGAGAACCTGCCGAAATCCGCTATGTTAACCTTTGGGAATCCCCTAATCCCGCGAAGCGCAAGATGAACCGCGCTGTATTTTGTGAATACTACTATCTCCTCAGAAATACCATTCAGGAAATGCCAAGGCTGAGTGAGGAGACAGTGAGGATATATGAAGGAAAGTTGGCTTTTACTGCCGACTTACATCAACTTTACCTCCGTCCCTGCGGCATTCAAGAGGAATGGGTCGTAGGCCTTTACAGGATGACCACCGAAGATGTCGAAGAAACTATCAAGTCCTGGTCGGACGAATGGAGAGAAGCCGCCGACATCGCATCTGCGATGCCACTCGCCGCTGCGCAAGAGAAGGATAAGGGCAAGGAAGCCCCTGAGCAAAGAAGTGATGAAGGCTCGACAGAGCCAGCAATCAAGAAACAAAAGGTGTCGCATCCCTCTGAGGCCATTCCCTCGGGGATCGACCTGTATTTGAAAGAGCAATTTCGCGAGCTGCGGAACACGCACGCTCACATCAGAAGTGCTCTAGACCTGCAGTTTGTGGAAATAAAGGGTCTCGCAGGAAGGATTGCGCAGACTCATGCGCCAGCATCTACTTCGCAGGCGCCACAAGAAATTTCAAGTACCGAGCGAGTTGAAGAACTCATAGAAAGGCATACTGTCGTGCATATTCCGCCTACGAGCATGACACTCCCAGATCCGCTAGCTGCACTACAGGTAAGCGCAGTTGGGCCCGTTGAAATAAATTTGTCTTCAATTCCTATAGAAACTCTACAGCTAGTGCATGAGAAAGTTTCTCTGGAGTTGAGAGCTAGAGAGCTCTCTACATTCCAAGAAAATCAGCGACTGCAATCGCAGGAGATAGAGCTGAAGGCAAACCATAAGAATATCTCCGAGAAACTTGCACTTTATGAGGCGCAAGACATTGGCATAAGAAACGCAGTGGATGAGATTGCCCAGGAATTACCGGCTTGCGAGATTCAACCAGACCTCCCTCTGGTTGAGAAAGTTCAAATTATTGGAGGAAGGGTGAAAACCCTGGAGCATGAAATAGTTGCTATGGCTGAGGGCCATAGAACCCAGATCGCTGAGCTAGAAGCTCGTGTTGCCGCGCAGTTTACAGATGATGCGCAGGAACAATTTGAAGCTCTGGGCAGAGCTTCGACACAGATGAAAGACAGAATACAGGAAGCTGAGAACCTGATGAGCCAAGCTATGGAAGCTTGGGTGGAGCTTGAAAAGCTCCCTTTTAAAGTTGGTCTTTTGGAACAGGTACAAGCCGCAGAACAGTCCCTCACTGTTCTGACTGAAGAAGCTAAGGCCTTAACAGGCTTACCAAAAATGAAGAAAATGAGTGAAGTGCGCAGAATGCAACAGCAACTCCACAAGCTCAGAACTGAAGATGAGAAGCTCACCAACAGCATTCAGCCATTCATGGATGAGTATGCTGATATCGTTGGCCAAGTCGAGGCAAAAATCAAAGAGATTGCTGAATCTCAAGAGGTGATTGATGCCATCACTAAAGAAGAAACCACTGCAGAAACGGTGCAGACTGCTGTGGAGTGTGTCGATGAATTGGACTCTGCTATTGCGCAGTGGAAGAAAACATTCGCGGAGACTCAAGCAAAAGCAGATGCGCAAGTAAGGCGACCACACGCTAGTGCGAGTGGCTCGAGGGCGAGCCACAAGTAAGTGTTAGGGGCCTGTTGGAGCCAAGGCCGCAGCTATGGTAAAAGCTGCGAATTTTGGGGAAAAAGCACAAGTATGGAAGAGAAAGTGCTAACTTTTGAATAAGCGCCAATTTTGGGACAGAAGAAGACGGTGCGCAATACGGTGCCAGATGGAGGAGCTCAGCATAGATCACGGACCGGAAATCGCGGAGCTCGCACGCACGTCACAAGAGAATGAAGGCTGAATAGAAAGCTCAGCTACCCTCATTTAAGGCTAAGTACAGAAGTTATGGTTGCTCGGATCAAAGAGGAGCAACGGACCAAAGCATTGAAGGCGAAGGACAAGGCACCCATACCCGTAAGCTGCGCCGGAATTCATGGAGCCTGCAGGAAGCGGTGACATGACAGCAAGCGGCGCCTACAGTACACCTAGCCATGTGAGTGGTTAGGGTTTTTGGGGATTACTGCTGGGAAAGGCCCACAGTTTTGTAAAGGTGCGACCGCCATGGCCACCTATATATATGTATGATTATAATCGGTAGATGTTAGTTAGCCATCAAGTTAGTTGGTTAGACAATAGCTAGCTAGTCTGTGAGTCGGTGAGTCAGTTAGCTAAGCATATGAGTGAGCTAGCTAAGATAATGGATACTGGATGTAAGAAGAATAGACCGAGTTGATCATCCTCTGTTGTGCTCTTGTTGACTGTTTTCTATCGTGTTGCTAGAAAACAGGAGTTAGAACTGGTTAGCAGTGAAGCTAATCCTTGAGTTGCAGACAGTCCGAGGCGACGTCTGAACTATTGTAGTCTCTGGAGAGGAAGAGAATAGATCGAGAGAAGGGCTCCCAGCTGTGTGCGTGGAGTTTCCTGGAAAGATCTAAGGCTGCAGCTGTGTGCGCAGCTTATTGTATAAGTCTATCATTTTCCGGTCAATATAAGATACTCCCGAGGACGTGGTTTTCCCCGTGGAGGTGGACTTCATATTTCTCGTTGTTGCAATGCTGTGAATGAATTGATTACCTGTTTTAAGTTTACTAACGAGCAAATACAGATATTGCATTACCTTTATGAATGTGTTGAGTAAGTTCTTAAAGCTTTCTTGGGAACTATAATCGTTAAGGGTTGAAGGAATCGGTAAGACGGTGTCGCCGTTGCGATAGGAGAACTTGTTGCTGCGACGAGCATGCAAGTGAAACTACACGTAGAATATCTGCGCAGGGGATAATTGGTCCTCGCGCAGGAGTGGAAGTACTGCGCAGTTCAGCTTCCAAGTAGAAGCCTGAGCGCTGTTGCGCTCATAAGTCTGGAAGGGTCAGACAGTCACTTTTGAGGAATCGCCAAGGAGGAAAGAACAGTCTCCGCGTCGCCTAGGTTAAGGAAACCTGATTCCTTAGCCTCCCCATAGCCACTTCGGGTGAGACCTCGAGCTGCCGCGCAGCTCGTTGCCGAGAGGGCTAGTGCGCCAAGGGGTTTTGTTGCTGCGCTTCATTAAAACCCGGGTCTGTCCAAAAAGCAGCCAACATAGAGCTGTGTGCTCATAACAGCCTGGAATGCTCTTGCGAGGTTTTGTGGTGACCACATATAATCTGTCCCTAGGAGATCCTATAGGTAGAGCTGTGTGCTCGTAACAGCCTGGGATGCTCTTGCGAGGTTTTGTAGTGAGGTCACATATAATATGGCCCTGGGAGATCCTATAGGTAGAGCCATGTGCTCGTAACAACCTGGGATGCTCTTTCGAGGTTTTGTGACGCACGTAATAAGTCCTGAGGATTCCACAGTATGGCCAGTGATGACGAAGACCTGCAGGTGGTGGGCCTACATCCAGTATGAAAAAGGACTGGCTCTGTAGAACTTCCTATGACGAGTAGAGTCAGATATTGATTGAGATAGCAGCAGCAGTGACGATGACGATGACGATGCATTGATGATGATGATCCCGAGAAGAAGACTTGTCTAGCAGATCTGTATCGAGAAATACCTTCCTAGTTAAGAGGGAGTGTTGATGTATATGTAACTTCGGAATGTATTTCATATATATTTATTGTACCCTTATTAGAGATGTGTTATTCCTCTATAAGGAAGTGTCGCCATGTGGATTGAAAAGTGTCGCAAGTGTGTGTACTTGCCGATGGGTTATTAGACCACCATGTGTGGGGTCGGCCCTGAAATATATATATTATAATGTGGATGTACCTAGCTAGACAAGTCGGCCCCATAAGGTCACTGGGCAAATAGGTTAGTATAAATAGAGATCAGGTGATCTCTATTTAGATCATTCGGAAAAGTATATCTCTCTCACTCAGAAAGTGGCACACTAGTGAGGAGGAGGATCATCTGCTACTAGGAGACTATCTCAGTGTATTTTGGTTGTACTTTGGTTGAGCCATTGCTCTCTCTATCTCTGAGGAAGTTGTGGGGTTTTTCACCTTAGGGTTTTCCCCACGGAAACTATGTGTCTCTTGTCTCTCATGCTTTTGATTCTTGTGATGCTTGTCATGCTTATTGTGATTGTCATGCATTGATATACTGTATATGTTATTCTCTTAGTGAAGATCCTAGAGTATTGTGAATTAATACTCAAAATTTAACACCAACATCCTATGTCTAATTCACAACTATATTCCACATCATATCCTTCCTCTGTTGGGATATCCTGGAGCGTCAACTATATTGAGCTAACCCCAGATAGAACTTGTAAGTAGAAGTGTCGACTACGTCGACCAAAATTCCCCAACAGGAAACCGATAGTCATCATCACATGTCTTGTGGAGAGTGATTTAACACAATCCTCCCATGACTTCAGGTTTCAAAGGATAAATAGCGGGTAAGATCTCCACCCCTCCTGATAGAACTAGGGTCATCACCCTATTATTTTCCATATTGTGCTATTGTTATGGTGGGTGTGAGCACCTAGTTTTCACATTGTAAATAATGAATGTATTAGTAGAGAGATGTTTTGAAAATTCCTTGAGAAGAACTAAAATGTGATTGTTTTCATGGTTTATGGAGCTAGGAGGTGATCAAAGATTATGACGGGGGACATTAAAGAGAAAACCAAAAATTTCCAAAAGAAAATGTGCAAAAAATACAAAAAATGGATTAATATGACCAAAAAGCCATAGTCCGAAGGAAAATATTATAAAGGCTAACTATCATGTAGATTGCACCGTTGATCGGGCGTAAACAAGAGATCTACGGTCCTTGTTTGTTGTCGCATTGTCAACATGTGCGGAGAATAAGTGTGAAAGTGGTTGCGAAAAGCAATACTAGTGGACAGGTGGCAGCTATAGGGCGCTCCACAAGCGAGGAAAGTTGTATAGAAAACCGTTTTGATAGGATGCGATACCTCCGAAATAAAAGGGCTATCACAAATCAATGGTATAGATTGATGATAGAAGATCTGATGGTTCAGGACAAAAGTTTTAACCACAGTGCAAGTTTTATGAGATAAACGGCTTAGATTGCTGATAAATTAAATCAACGGTGATGAGTTTTAAAGCTGTGTGAAGGATAGTAACATGGAGCCCACTAGCGGGAAAGGTAGAAAGGTTAAACATTGTGCAAATCTCCACCGTAGATGTGTAGCAGAAGAAGATTGATGGTCCTAGATGATTGACGCATTGGGAAGATGCACGACAAATAGAAGAGGGAGCAGATGCGAAAAAGAAAACTGCTAGACGCGTGGAAGCATTAGATTAGTCCGATTTTGGTAAAGCTGTTTCCAGAAACCACCTTTCGGGGTTGCGAAGATGTATTTCATGCGATTACCACTGAGATCCAATGGTCTAGATTTGAAATAGGAGAATGATCAGACGAGAGGGGTAAAGAAGTTATCAAGCAGCAAAATGACATGAAATATGACGGTCAAGATTATGGCACGTGAGATCAACGGTTGGGAAAAATAAGCGCCTGAAAAGATGCACGAAAGATAAGGAAAGAGGGTTATATATAGCAAAGAAACCTGAGAAAGTTGACATTTGTCTTTTCATTGTCAGCGCTAGAAGGTTCCAGACAAGTGGGCACGACAGAAAGCGACAGAGCAAGATGAAGCACATGGTTGTCAGCAACAGGTAGGCCCTTATAACTTCAAACTGATAATACTTTAAGTTTGTTTATAAGGATTAAGAATGGAAACAGTCCATGACGTAGAAGAATCTAAGGTTAAAGATGCTGTGGAGGATAGAGATAGGGATATTTTTGAAACCTCCCTTAGGTTATCAGTGGCGGAAATTAAGATGAGGTTGAAGAATTTGTTGGAAGGAGGTCTGGATGTGCACAGAGTTAATCAGTCATCCCTATTTTCGTTTTGCCCTGACCAAATTGTCTCATTCCTAGAGTTTGTGTCATGGTGTGAATCAAATTACTCCGAAGCCGAGTGAACTGTTATGAATGCCGCAAAAGTAGAATTGTCTGTCGGATAGAATCCCTGCTCATGAGAGACGCCTTAGAAGACCCTGTGTCTGAAATACCTGAACCTGAGAGTTTTCCTGAAAGGTCAATTATTGACCTATTTCACCAGTCGTCACTTGATACTAAGTAGATTTTCATGGCCTCCAACCAGATTTGGAAATCACGGAAACTCCTTATCCTTTAGATGTCAGTCTTTTCAATGAGAATACCCAACTCGTCCTTTCCCTTTTGGCTTTGTTTTTAGGTCTTGATACAGATGCATGGGTGACTGAACTCCAATTAAGTTTGCTGTTTAGAATGAACATCAGTTCACCTGAAGTTGAAGGTAGTTAGATACCTCGTCTTAAGTTTGAAGAATTTTTGGCTGAAAGGATTCACTTCCAGATGGTAAATTTTCATACCCTAAGGCAGTTTAGGTTTCAATCCCATCTCATGAAGATGGTTATGTTCGCTAGTTGAGAAGAAATACTTTTTCCGAAGATAATTTTCACAAATCCAGTGGAGGATAATATGTTCAATTATATGAATTACATGTTATCAGAGATATACAACATGATTTTCGGAGAAAGGCTACCTAGAGTGTTACTTGAAATGAAGACATTGATGCAGTTGAGTATTGAAATGGCCGTGGGAGATTGGTTCTAGTCGAAAGACAATACTATTCTTAGGCTGTATGGTTTCAAGCATCAACCATACATATTACCAGCATTTTTGACATTAAGGGTCTTTGCCCTTGAGTTTGTTAGACAAAAACTGATTGTAGAAGATAATAATTTTTTATTTTTTAAGAAAGCCATCGATATCAAGTATCCTTTTACAGTAGGTCCATTTACTGTAAAAAATAAATATGTTATCCTGTACATAGAGAAATTGCTAGAGAAATGAATTTTAAAAAGGAAGTGGCTATCAATTATGATCCTTTTCATGTCATATCGAAAAGGCGATAGTTAAATCATACTAAATCTTTCGTTCATCAAGAAGTGGAAGGAATGTCAGAAAAGGAAAACTGGATACAATATGAAAGCAAAGAGAATATAAGTCTACAAGGAGGAGAACTGGTGTTGACAAAGTGTACAGGAGAAGTAGAGACTTCAACAAGCACTACAGTTATTGGAGGAAAAATAAGTTTTCAAGATGCAGTCGATTCAGAAAGTGGAGAACAAGAAAAAGCGAAAAAATCTAAGCTGGATGAACAACAAGATTTGTTATTACTTACAGATGAGGAAGTACCAGAAGTCCGAATACAAGAGTATACATTTCAAGGGGCTACAGAAGTAGGAGATGTTAATAAATTTCAAAATAGAGCGGATATGTTCAGCAAGTATAGCCAAGACAAGCAGGCTTCGTCTCATCAGACATTCCAATTATTTCCTAAAGTTAAGCTTGGTTAAGTCAGATATTAATTTGGTTACTAGTCGTGATGTAAAGGAAAATACATTGAATTTGGCAATATCATCAAGTGATAAAGTTACAAAAATGAAGTTTAATTTGAAGATCACTGCGACTGATAAAATTCTTTTACACAAGCAGACAGGGGAGGTGATATATGCTGATTTTTTGGAAGCAACTTTGGAGGTTGAAAAATTGAGGATTGTTGTAGATAAGTTGAATAATCAGTTAAAATAAGAAAAGATAGAAAACAAATCCCGCCAACAGAAAATACATAAGTTGAAAATGGATTTGGTTGGAAGTGGTATTGAAGGAAATGCAGGGAAAAATTTGTTGAAAGAGAAAGAAAAATTAATCCAAGAGTTGAGAAAGAGGTTGAAAATCCCAGACAACCAGCTTATTCAAGGACCTGAATTGACCAAATTGGAGCATGAAAAAGAAGAGTTGTCTAAAGAAGTAAATGATGTGATAGCTATATTATTAAAATTGGTTGAAAAGGAAGCTAGTTGGGAAAAAGAAAAAACAAGTTTGAAAAGTCAAGTTGAATATTTGAAAAACAAATCGTCAAATCTATCCCAACAACAAACAGGTACCGATCAGATTGACGATGGGAATAGTGCAGATAGTATTCTACAGGCCATGTCTCAAGTAAGTTTGAAAGATGTTGAGATTAAAGAAGTAAAAGAGGAAACTGAGAGGTTAAAAGAAGAAGGTGAAAAGAAATATGAAGAAACGAAATCTTTACAAGAGAAGTACAAAGAATTGATTGAAACGAATAAAAAATTGGCACACCAAGTGACAGGGAAAGCAGCTATGCAAGGATGTAAGCACATGGTGTGGGATTTGATTATAAAAGAAGCTTAAAATTTTAGACCTTATTTGGATTTCATAAGATTGAAGGAAAAAGTGATTAGAGATGCTTTAACAAGTTGTACTGCAATCAGAGAGAATCTGAATAGGAATCCCAAGGAGACAGCACAAAATGCAATTACCTTTTTGAATAGTTTAACAGAAGAAGATATGAGGATCATGGGTATTAAGAACATGATTGCAGTTATTACATGGGCAAGGAGAAACTTAGGAAAGCATGCACACATTGAGAATGTTGAAGCCAAAGCTGGATCTATGAAGAAACAAGTAATGGGATTCAAAAAACAGTTTGAGAAATTAATTGAAAAGGGCCTACCTGCAGTTTGGGATGAAAATCAAGAGTTGATTCCCCAAGATGAATATAAGAAGTTATTTTTCGATATAAGAATGGATCATGGGAAGTTTCAACATTTAAATCACTTACTTACAGGGAAGATTTTAATGGAAAAGATTGCAGAAGATTTTGAAATTCTAAATAAGCTGGTTTCGATTGCTGAAAGACTTCCACAGATTTCCCTTGCAGATCGCATTGAAATAAGAGTTATGGTAAAAGAGATGACCAGCTACGATCTTCCAATCGCTGATCAATGGACTAATGTAGAGAAATTTGGGAAAATGAAGTACACACTTCGTGCTTGAAAGCATCCGTTGGATTTTACATCAAATGAAGACTTGAAAATATTTTTATTCATAAGAAATTTGTAATATTTTTATGACTTTGACTCAAATGACATTTGGCAAGTTTAGTTAAGTTATTTCAGTTTTTAGTTAAAAGAAGCAGTTAGATTTTGCTTCAAAGAAGTTTTGTATAAAAGACAATGAAAGTTATTTTTGAAAGGGTTGGAAACTTTTTGAGAGACAAGAATTTTGTATCGAGTTGATATAAAAAGCCATACAATGAATAACATATTTTTACGGAATGAAAGATTCATGTGTTGATCAGAGTTGCAGTCTGTATTTTTCTCTTCTTACATGTGCATGTTTACTTTCCTTTGGTATATCTTCCATTCTGTTTTATCTTCTATGCTCAGATGAAAGTTTATAATAATTTGAGATTCATATATGTATGACTTGACTTATCGGGTTTGAGTATCCATTTACTTCTCTAAAATTAATAGTGGATTCATCTAAACGGTGCTCATTATTGATGGACTGTCTATGTTTCTTTCTAAATCACCTGCAAAAAGATTTGACTGTAATGTGACAACTACCTTGCCTCTGTGACAATCTTTATTGTTGTTTATCTGCTGGTATAAAGACTTCTTAACTTTTGACTCCATGCCCAGTGATTCTTGTGTGAATTTCAACCACATACTTATTTTGAAAAAAAATCCCATTTATTATCTTTAGCCATTTACATATTTTTGAGAGAGCCCTCTCTGGTAGGGAAAAGGCTAATTTCCCTCCTAAAGGTTGGTTTGAAATAGTTACCTTAGGTTTATCCCACAACCAAAGGGTAAAATCTGAGTGATAACAGTGGGACCACGTCATCAAATGACTAGCTTGGGAAACTGCGCTTCTTATAGAACCTACACTTTTCCAAACATCATAGCAATGTATTTGAAACCAATTAATAAATATCTAAATAATTCTCTCTAGCATACCATTATTCTTTCAAAGTTCATGTCATATGTGCCACTTTAGTGCCATAGTTCTCTGACTGTCACTTAGCCCATTTAAATTGTGGGATAGTTACTAGATACAAGATCATGCATAACCTTAACATTTTACTTATGATTATCATCTCATTAACTGATGAATAATGCAAAAAATTATTATATTTACCATGTGCACACTACTTAACGTTCATTTCCAAACACATTATAATTGGTATTCATGTACTGCGTTTATCTATAAATAGCATGTTAGATGGACATCATATCCATTTTTATCATTCACGACTTACGAATGAAATTTATACACAACTACCATTTACAACTAGGTCTTATAATCCCATACATCTATATTTTTCTCAACCCAGCTAAGGTTAACAAATAATAAGAAAGATATACAATCTAAATCACATCTAGGGTTTTAATTGCCATAGGTAAAAATATGGGGCATTACAATAATAGAAAAATACCCACTGGATATCCAATAACCTTTTAGCCACAATCTAACACCTTAAAGCATCATGTATACAACACACTCCCCTCTACATTGCAATCCAAAATTAGACTCTAAAGTTGTTATAAATTTAGGAATAATGTTGATCACATGATATGTACCCAACATCATTGGTGTAGAGAAAATCACCTCACCTACCACATAATCAACCACTAACTCTTCAACTGGATGAGAGTCAATGTTGTTGAAATAATTTAGCCAACCTGCCATTGATGTAGAATCTATCTTACCTCCAATACATGCACTTTTATACATCTTGGTAGCATAATATATGAATGTTGAAAAACTAGGCATTATGATCCTATGATGACCTGTAAAGAGACCAACCTATTTTTTGTACCTCAAGAGAACTTGGACCATTCTTTACATTTATTTTGGAATTCGAATAACCAAAATGAACTCCAAGTGCTGGCAATATCACGTCTTGCTTGGTTGTAGAAGCAATTTTTTTAGCAAAATGAGTAGTTTTTTTATATATTAAAAAGAAGGGAGAAGTCCCTCCAATTTACGTAGCATTTAGTTAAAAAAAAGCATCCTCTGGCCTAAGAGTCCAAAACATGGATTTTCTCTACATGCCAACGCTACCAAATTTTATGCTTGAAACTAGTCCTGTTGTTCATATGCTGATAGACATAAATGATAACAAATTGCTTAAGAAAAAAAAACATTGAAAACACATAAGCAGACATCAAGTGAGCTTCTAGGGAACTTGGCTCTCTTTCTTCATTTCCGGTGGACAAGTGGTAGAGACTTCAACCATATCCTTCTCTTTCAATTTTAGCTGCAACGTGACCAAGGCTACTTCCAATTGGGATACCTAAACCTCTAATTCCTCATTATGATCTTGCTACTACTCTAGATGAGGGGATACGATAGCTAGTTGATAATTAATATCACCCCCCTCCACTAAGTGGGCCTACTCCTCAATTTCCTTCCATTCCTCTAGACGCCTATCGTTATCTCGCATATCACGTCGAAGGATGTGGACCTTTCTCTTGATCTATCTGTGGCTTCCTCTCATTCTGAAAAGTACCTGAGCAACACAATATTCCTCATCCTCGCTCCAATCGTCGCGAGCCATTTACTTTTTACGGCATATGGAACTTGTCCTCCACTGATTTAGAACACGAATAACCAAATCCGAGCCCATATTTCAATTTGGGTGTCCTAGCCAACTCCCACCTGTCCAATAAAGCACTAAGAATGCTTCTCTTATCGATGGTGCACCCTGCACGTTATCACATCTGCGGTTGTCACACCATAAGTTGCTTTGAATAAGAACATTATCACCACTTATCCACATAATTGTCTTCGAAGCCGACAGAGCATGGGGAGGGACAACATGCATGAGTTGAGGACCAGACTTGTCGTGTTGAAATGTCTTTCCACCCCGAACCATAATGATCCCATGGGTATACACATATGACACAGATCATGCATTTAAAACACAAAAACACACATGAGGAGTCAAGTGTTTACACTCCTCGAATCACCAGGATTCCGCTCCTATCTCGTCGTGTCATCATTCAAGTTAGTGGCAGGAACATGGTTGCTATTGAGCTGGCTTGTTGGCCTCTTAATCACAATACTTTGGTTATAGCCCTTTCTTATGGGACTAAGAAAGATCTCCTCTCCCTTCCCCAACATATAGACCCCCTCATCCAATGCCATTGCACTAGGGAATCAGATCAAATTTTTTACCTTCATTAAGGGTTTTAAGGGTTCCTTCTAGTAGTGTCAAAGCCAAACTTTCCAGATGATAAACTTCCTTGTTGTTCTCCATGAGGACATGATAGAACTACCAATCCCCCAGGGATTCTAGGATCTTTTTTATCCTTCCATAAATGTAAGCCAGGTTGAGTTCGAGTTCCATTAGGGGATTGTTTTGATTTAAAGGCTCTAACTAAGATCCTCAAATATCCGATCATAATAGTGTCTTTGGTTCCATCCATGGAATTTTTTTTTATCCCTTGATATAGAGCAAGCATGTTTGCCATGTTATTAGTGTATCATCCTAAACCCCAAGAGAATCTTTCCTTCAGAATACCTCCAGGATCATATAAGATCCCCCTGCACCTTTTGCCCCTAGATTTCCTTTCACTACACTGTCAAAGAAAAACACAGGTCAACCTTGTTGCTTCCTCCATTCCTCAAATTCAGATGCATTTAGCCTAATCTCCCACAATTGATTTGCTTTGTTGATTGTGGGCCTTGGTCCTATCCTATCTTTGATTCTCAAAGAGTTAAGCCAATCTTGTTCCTCTTCAATAAGAGCAAACCTATTTTTATTTATGATCGCTTTTTCTTAGAATAATTCCACCATCAAGGACTTGGCTCACCTTGCCACCTACTTGGGGGAACTAGAAGTACCCAGGAAGATTGCCTGATTTCTATCCAACCAGATCTCCCAACAAATAAATTTTGGAAGAGCCAACTAGAACCATTTTAACAATGGATTTTGCTTTCGAGAGATATTGTAAGTGTCCCCCCATGAATTGAAGAATGAACCAAAGGACAGAGGTGGTGATATGGTGTGGATTAGAGGCCCCAAGGTATCTACTCAAACCTCCTTAGAGAATGGACATTCCAAAAAATATGGGAGATGGATTCTTCATTACAGAGACAGAGAACACATCGAGATGGACTTGGAAATCCCCTTCTTTTCAAACATTTTCCTATGAGAATTTAACCATGGGATTCTGTCCAACAGGAAAAATTAATTTTTGGAAGGGAATTGCTCTGCTAAACCCCATCCTAGAGGGTGGACCGATTAGGGTCGGTTTGCATTTGTTGCATAGTTTGATATCCTTGTTTAGCTATATACTTTCCTTCCTTCTTGCCCCAACCTTTGAAGTTCTGAGCAAGGCCTTTCCTTTTAGATTTTGAAGTAGAGTTTGAAGCACCATAAGAAGGTGCTCCCTGGGGGGCAATCAAATCCAATCCTTCCATAAGCCATGTTTCGACCATTAAAAAATGTAGATATCTCCCAATTTTTAATATCCTTGTCCCATCATCCAACCTTGAATCTCTTGTAGTTCTAGGATGGTGCAAAGAAGAGGGTCATCAAGAATACGGTCCTTCCACAAATGAATTTTCTTACCATTACCAGGGATCCAGTACAGCTTCCGGCGGAAAAAATCCCAAGCCTCCATGCAAAGTTTCTAAATTTGAGTTCCTTTATGAGATCGGGCGGGGGGGGGGGGGGGGGGTTGATCCAGCATTCAGGGCCTATTTTTCCTTTACCCAATATTTCTCCTTAACAATAATTTTCCACAAAAAAAATTCGTATAGTGCAATGTTGTTTAGTTTCATATCCCGAATTTTCAAGACCCCTCCCCCCCGATTAACTAGACTTTTGACTATGTTCCAGTTTATTAGGGGAATCCTGCCTTCATTCTGCTTCCCTCCTTTCTAGATTGAAGGATTTAGTCTTCTTATTAAGCTATTGGAGAATACTAGTAAGAGCTAGAAGGACTGAGTAGAGAAATAGGAGAAATGATGAAAGCACCAATTTGAGAAGGGTCACTCTTCCAACAATGTTTAACCAGACCTCCCGCCACTGCTTCATTTTCCTCTCCACTTTAACTGATATTTACTACCACATGGTTCTTGATTGTCTCTCCTTGGCAATAACACCCTGAGATACTTGAAGTGATCCCAATTACTTTGTCCCTTGAATCCCCTTTCCCTCGAGATGTCCTGTAAATACCTTTGATGAATACTACACCCATAAATGTTGCTCTTCCGATTGTTTTCCTTTCTCCTTGAATCCTTACGAAAGTTGTTAAGATAATTTTTGAATATTCTGGCAATCATCAAAGAGTCTCCCCCGATTAATAAGGTATCATCCATGAACTGGGAATGGTTAATGTCTTTCATGTTTTTTAAAATCTCAATCCCATGGATACTACCATCCAACCTAGCCGCCTCCAATATTATTCTTAACGAGTCTGCCATTAGGATATAAAGAAGTGGAGAGAGAGGGCATCCTTCTCGAAGTCCCCTGGAATATTGGAAAAATTGTGTGGCTCTCCCGTTCACAAGGGGTGTTATCCATGGCTACCCAATGCAAGCTATTATCCATGATATGAACTTCCAATCAAAGCCGAATTTCTCCACAACTTTGTAGAGGTATTGATGATTGACCTTGTCAAATGCATTAGCCATATCCAATTTTATGATCATTCCCTTTTATATTCTCTTCCTTCTAGAATGGACAACTTCTTGAACTAAAACAATGTTGTCCATGATATTCCTTTTATGAACAAAGCCTCCTTGATTTTCCGATGTAATGGAAGGAAGGAACTTTTTTGAAAATATTATATGAAGCATTGCAAAGGGAAATAGGACATAACCTATTGAAAGATGTGGGATTACATTCCTTCGGGACGAGGGCTAAGAAGGAAGAGTTAATGACCCCTACCATCCTTGTATTTATTTGGGCGTAATCCATCATTATTCTAAGGTATTTTTTTATGATATTCCAACATAGCTTGTAGAAGTGAATTGAGAAATCATCCTGACTAGGGGATTTATCCGGCTCCATTCCCCAGATGACCGACTTGATTTTTCTTCCATTATTTATTTGGTTAAGCTCATGTTGAATTTTCCTGAGATAAGATGGGGTATATGGAGCAAGGATTCGTACTGAGCTTCCACTCTTTCTATCCCTCCTCTTTATATATCTCTCTAAAGTGGTTGTTTTCCTCCTCCTTGATTTCTTCAAAATCTTGGAGCTTCCTTCCCCGACTATCCTTTATTTCTATTCACTACAATAAAATACCCTTTTGGGGGTGATTTTGGATTGCGACGGTTTTGCTACCCCCCCCCAAAAGGTTTTTTAGGTCTTTGGGGGTGGTTCTTAAAAACCCCCTCAAAATTCCCAAAAATTGGACTTTTGGGGGCGGTCGGTTTTTACAAACCCCCCCCAAAAGTCCAATTGCCAGGACTTTTGGGGGTGGTTTTTTAAACCCCCATAGGGGGCGGTGTTTTAAACCCCCCCCCCCCCAAAAGTCCAATAGGACTTTTGGACTTTTGGACTTTTTTTTGGGGGGGGGTTTGGAAAGACCCCCCCCCCCCCAAAAGTCCAACATGACTTGGAAATTTTTTTTTGGGGGGGGTTTAGAAAGACCCCCCCCCAAAAGTCCAACATGCGTTTTGGGGGGGGTTTTGGAAAGACCCCCCTTAAAGGTTTACCTGATAGTTTTTAAAGGTAGCAGTATAATTCAAATATTATATGTAGTATAATATATAGTAGGATCACCAAAAGAACAACCAAGCATAGACATAATAGACACAATATTTTGACCTTGGAAACCACAAGGGATAAAACACAACAACCTTGTGATAGAGATCTTCGTTCAAAGTACAACATACATCCAAATACACAGTAATCACATATAGCAGAAGATAAACCCCAAGAACAAAGGAGAAACTCCTCCAAAGATAGGGAACCATGGAAAATACTTCTTCCAGCTAGTAGCAAACTTCTTCCTTGAGTGGAGTGAACCTGGTTGGGTGAAAATGAGTGAGGCACCAATCATGTTATATCTGCTCATGATCTCAACTGTGTTCTTCCCTTAAAGGAGGAAGATCTCATTAGGTCTCAGCCACACCTCCAATACCGGGACCATATCATCCGATGAATTTTATCATCAAAGGAACACCCCCTTGCAGGCATTTCCAAATGGTCTCTCAAACTCTTTTTCTAACACTTAACCAGTTCTCTTCAAACCCCAGGTCACCAAGGTGATTTCATTTTTCCTTCAGACTTGGAAAGTGAGATACCTAATGGGTAGAGGCCAACAAGGTGAATCCATCAAGACCACTTTCATCTTCTGGAGCTTCTTTCTCTCTCCTCGGAGGGCATTTTTCTAGAGCAGTGCAAATATTGCTGAGAGGCACTTTTGGCAGATTGATATCTTCTTCCTGAAAGAATTTTTGGTGAGGCTAATGATATGGTTGGATGTACCATACAACACTCTAGAGATCCACACTCTTAGATATTTTTATTATCATCCTATGAGTTGTGGTGGGCATTTCCCTAAGGCCAGTTAGGCAGATTTTACCTATAATTCAATACTTGGACAATTTTTGATCTTCTCCTAGGCTTGGTCTAATTTCCCTAAACCACAGTTTTGGCATAAATTTTGTTAATTTTTGAGCATTAATTCAATATACTCTAGGATCTTTATTGAGAGAATAACATGTACAGCATATCAATCATATCAAGCATGTCAATCATGTCAATCACAACAAGAGGCAAACATAAGAGACAATAGACACACAGAGTTTCCGTGGGGAAAACCCTAGGGTGAAAAACCCCACAACTTCCTCAGAGATAGATAGAGCAATAAGACAACCAAGGTACAACTAAAGTACAAGAGATAGTCTTCTACTAGCAGCTCCTCCTCCTCCTCCTCAACTAGTGCGCCACTTTCCGAGTGATGTACAAGTAAATAATGAGATGTCCAAATAGAGATCTCCCGATCTCTATTTATACTTGTCCTGTCCTACCCAATAAACTAATGGGGCTGACTTGTCTAGCTTAGCCTAATAACCCATGGTTAACTTAATTAGGGCCGACCCCACAGATGGTGGTCTAATAACCCATCGACAAGTTACGAAACTTGTGACACATGTCAATACAAATGATGATACTTCCTTATAGAGGAATAACACATATCTATAGGAGTATAATATACATAGATGAAATACATAGGTGAAATACATTCCGAAGTTACATATACATCAACAATCCCTCTTAACTAGGAAGGTATTTCTCGACACAGATCTGCTAGCACAAGTCTTCTTCTCTGGATCATCATCAATGAATCATCATCCTCGAATCATCGTCATCGTCACGACTGCTACTATCTCAATCAATCTCTGAATCTACTCGTCATAGGAAGTTCTACAGAGCCAATCCTTTTTCATACTGGATGTAGGCCCACCACCTGCAGGTCTTCATCATCACTGGCCATACTATGGAATCCTCAGGACTCATTACGTGAGTCAACAAAACCTCGAAAGAGCATTACAGGACTGATTACGAGCACACAGCTCAACCTATCGGATCTCCCAAGACCTTTTACATGCTACTGCACAACCTGTCCACGGCCACAGAGTATCACGAAGCACAACCCAAATGCACATCACACAACACTTACATCTACGCCATGGGAGAACACATCTACAACCATGCGAGAATGGCACATCACTTATATTGCAGCCATGGGAGAACACATCTACAACCATGCTCAAATGGCCCAACACTTATATCGTAGCCATGGGAGAACACATCTACAACCATGCTCGAATGGCCCCCCAACACTTATATCGCAGCCATGGGAGAACACATCTACAACCATGCTCGAATGGCCCCAGCACTTATATCGCAGCCATGGGAGAACACATCTACAACCATGCTCGAATGGACCTGGCAATTACATCACGACCATGGGAGAACACATCTGCCACCATGTCGGAAAAGCCCAGCAATTACATCGCGACCATGGGAGAACACATCTACAACCATGTCCAAAAAGATCATGTGCATCTGTGCCTTTGGAACTCATCACACATAATCCAACTAATTATGTAATGTATCCACCTGATACATGTCATCACATATGATCATCCTGATCATCATCACTGCATCGTCCTGATGCATGTCATCTAGAGCAACATCCTGAAGCTCGTCATCCATGATCATCCTGATCATACAATGCATCCACCAGATGCATACCAAGTATCTACTTGATACATATCATCATACATGATCCACCTGATCATACAATGTATCCATCTGATACATACACAGATACATGATCCACTTGATCATACAACGTATCCACCTGATATATATCAACATACATGATCTACCTGATCATACAAAAGTATTCACCTGACATATATCAACATACATGATACATGGTCCAAGCATCCACTTGATACATATACTGATACATGGTCCAAGCATCCAACATGATGCATATACATATACATGATCCAACTGATCATAACAAACCTCCAACATGATGCATACATACATACATATAAATGATCCAACTGATCATAACAAGCATCCAACATGATGCATATACAGAGCAGTAACTGGAGCATCGTCCTGATGCTCATCATCCAGCGCTTATATCCACAACCATGTGAAGGATCCTCCTCTCATCATGCTTGGAATGGCTCCAGCAAATGTGTCCATCACTTTTCCTCAAAGTGTCATCAATCTGAAGAACACCAAGCCTCTCTCTGAAGTATTTGAACTTCACTCTGGCTAGTGGTTTCGTCAGCACATCTGCAATCTGCTCGTCCGTCGCAACATACAGGAGCTTCACTGCTCCTCTCTGCACCATATCCCTGATATAGTGATATTTGATCTCAATGTGCTTTGACTTGTCATGGAGCATCGGGTTCTCAGACAGCTTCACACAACTCTAGTTATCACAAAAGATACTTGTAGCCTCCAGCGGGAGATCAAATAACTCAGAAAGTAGCTTCCAGATCCATACTGCCTCGCAACTAGCCGAACAAGCTGCAACATACTCTGCTTTGGCTGTACTCAGTGCTACGCAGGATTGCTTCCTGCTAAACCAAGAGATCAGACCTGATCCCATACTGAAGCAACACCCAAATGTGCTCTTCCTATTTGCAGCACTGCCTGCCCAGTCTGAATCAACATAACCCTGCAGGTTAAACTTTTGATTCGCATCATACTTGAGCCCATAGTCAATTGTAACCTTCATGTACCTTAGAATATGCTTTATAGCAACCGGGTGAACACCTCTGGGATCCGTCAGGAACTGGCTCAATGTGTTCACCGCAAATCAAATATCTGGTCTAATGTTCGTCAGGTACATCAAGGACCCAATCATATTATGATACACAATGACATCAACTGGATCAGATGAAGTATCACACAGAAGCTTCAGGTTCGATGCCATAGGTGTGGCCATGGCCTTGCAGTCCATCATCCCGAACCTCTTCAGGATCTCTACTGCATACTTCCCTTGTCCAAGGAAGATCCCATCTACACTCTGCCACACCTCCATGCCTAGAAAATAGTGCATCATCCCCAAGTCCTTCATCTCGAACTCGGCAGCAAGCTTCCTCTTGGTATCGGTAATCAATCCATCCTCACCTGTTACAAACAGGTCATCCACATACAAGAGTAGTATCACAGGATTGCCTTCCTCAACCTTGTAGTAAAGGTTGGAATCTACTTTACTCTTAGTAAAGCCCAAACTGGATAGAAATCTGTTTGTCCTACCATACTAAGTTCTAGGATCTTGCTTCAAGCCATACAATGCTTTCTTCAGTTTGCACACATGAGTCCCTCTGTCATGTGTCTCAAACCCGAGTGGTTTCTCCACATACACTTCCTCCTCGACTACACCATTCAAGTAAGCTGTCTTGACATCCATCTGGTGTATCTTCCATTTCATCACTGCAGCCAGGGCAAGTATTGCTCTGATGGACATGTACCTGGCTACAGGAGCAAAAGTTTCTTCATAATCAATCCCTTCTTTCTGGGAGAAGCCACGAGCTACAAATCTCGCTTTGTATTTCTCTATGCTGCCATCTGCAGCATGCTTGATCTTGTAGATCCACTTGGAAGTCAACATAGACTTCCCTTTAGGTCTTGGGACCACATCCCAAACATCATTCTTCATGATCGACGGATCATGGCATCATTACTTCATCCCGGATCCTGGGAACTTCAGATTCTTCAATAGATAGATTTGTTGCTAAACAAATGTTGTAGTCCTTCTTTTGTAGGTGATTGTACATGATCTTTCCTACAAGTCAAATTCAATTGCATGATTAGAAACTTCTCATAGTTTCATAACAAAATCTTACACATAAGAATATATGTCATACAGTCATGCAATTATTTTAGCCAATGTTTCAATACAACATTTATCCATATCCCGTAACTTTCTAGATGCCTTCCAATCTCTACCAGAACATTGTTAAGAGTGTTCACAACTCCCAACATGTCAGCAAAGAGGTTTCATTCTAGATAAGTAGCAATGGAATGTTGTACAGTACCATAGGACACCTACCCATTATTTGCATATTAGTAGTATCTTGTTCATCAATGCAATTATTCTAATATGCATAATACACAACCTAAGTCTAGGTACATAAGCGTATACATCATTGAATAACATTATTTAAACAAACAAAATATACAAGAAATGACAATTCAAATACTTATCTTTGTTTGTTTGTTTGTGGACTCCCTTTCAATCTTTTCTTCCTTGCAAGAACTACTGGAGTGTGCTCCCTCTTGATCTTTGCTTCCTGGATTACCTGTCCTTGAACTTATATCCATCCTCGATCACTATGCATGCTTACAAGTATCGTCATTGTGTTATCCTCGAGATCTCATACATAATCATACATTCATTAGTATACTATCAAAACAAAATAATCTTAAACATGTATAGTCATGATCATTTCAAACACAAATAATAAGCATTATCATTCAAGGTTCCAGGGAAGACTTCTCTTACTCATGCATATTTATATTTGACTATAGAACTCTTTTGGTTAGTCATATCATCAATCAAGGTAAGAGACATAATATTCATAAACCCTAGATTACTCAAACTTGTAACTTCATGAGTAATCATTATCAATCATACAAAAGTATAAGATCCTTTGATATAAGAGAAACATACCTGGTCATCATATTTGCTAGTTATGTCTAGCAATGTTTTCTTGTTCTCTTCAATGACCCACATAACTCATAAGTTAACCTTTGCAAAACCAAATTATACATACCTCTATGTGATCCATGACTATGGATGAATCTTTGTCTTCATGTAACCATAACATGTTCAGGTTGTCCCTTCAATTTGTACAATCCTCCCTCTTGCTCTCCAATCACTACTGCATCATCTATAGTTTTACCCTTTGGCCACATTAGGACTTGGCCATCTACAAATGCAACCCTCATTCCTTTGGCATCCAATGCAGATATGGAGAGTAGGTTCTTCTTGATCCCAGGTACATATAGAACATCTTTCATCTTCAAAGACTTCCCAAAGTCTAGGTTGTAGGAGGCTTCACCACTTCCTTTGATAGGATATTGATAGTCATCCCCAAGTTTCACCTTATGGGGTGACTCATGTTCAGATAGATTTGCAAAAGATTCTTTAAACCCAATTATGTGTTTGGAAGCCCCAATATCCATAAGCCAATCATTAAATCCATGAGAGATAGTACCTGTGAGAGCATAAATTAGAACATATTCACCTACACTAGATGAGTCATCACTTTCTGCCCTAGTCTTCTTCTTGGGAGGTTCATCATCCTCAACAGCATGAGCATGATATCTTCTTTTGATGTTCTTCTTCTTCTTGTTGAAGTTGTTGGTATCTTCTTTTCTTTTCTTGGGACATTCTGAGGCAAAGTGTCATTTCTCATTACAATTGAAGCACCTCAGATCTTTCTTTTCTTTGTGGTATGGGTGAGAAGATTTATTCTTGTGATGGGATGGCTCCCTCTTGAACTTGCCTTTCTTGGTGTGTGCTGCGAGAGCTTGATCTTCATTCCCCATCTTTACTTCTCGTGCCACAGCCTTGCTTCTTCTTGTGAGCATTCCTCCACAGTCTGCTGAAGGATACCAACTTCTTTCTTTTACAGATTCCTTGGATAAAGGAATCCCATGACCTAGGTAGGCCATTCAGTGTGGTCATGACAACTTCAACATTGTCCACAATTTCATCCACAGCTTCGAGTTGTTCCTTGATCTGGGAGACCTTAGAAAAATAAGATTGAATGGTTTCTCCATTCTGAAGCTTTACCCCTTTTAATTGGTTCCACAGGGTCATCTTCCGATTTATGTTCTTCCCTTCAAATAGCTTGGTAAAGGAATCAAACATCTCCTTGGGTGTCTTCAGAGATGACACATGTGGGATGAGATAGTCCTTGATAGAATCAGCAATAATCCTCTTTTCCTTGACCAAGTTCTTCTTGTGAAGAGCCTCAGCCTCTTCTCCCTCTGGGACAGGGACCTCTTCACTTATATAAGTGTCCAACTCATTTTCTTCCAGGATTAACCCAATCCTATACTTCCATGCTCAGAAGTTATCAGGCCCTTCAAGCTTATCCTCAAGCTTGGTGTGTTGAGACATCTTTAAAGAGTACTTCAAATGGAAATAGAAAATATTTAGCTCTTACCACTTGATTTGCTGAAAAATGGATCTGGTCCTAGATTAGGGTTTGTTAGAGAAACCCTAAAAATTCAAACTTCTGAAAGGATAGAAATATGCACCTTGATGAGCTGATCAACCTGGTATATTCAGAATTTGAGATCTGCAAAGTTTCACCCTTCAGAAATGCCTTTTAGTCTTCCTGGATTCACAAGGGAGGACCTTGAATTAGGGTTTGAGTTTCCCAGAGCTTCACCCAACCAAAAATCTCGATCCAAAGCTTTAAAATTCTCTTTTTCCAAGGAGCTTCCAGCTATGTCTTCAGATTTCAGAAATTCCTATTTTTGTGGAAACCCTAATTTTTAGGGCCAAAACTGAAAGTGCTCAGAATTGAATTCTGATTGGACAGAAAGATTCTCCTTGATGAGTAGAGTCAATCTACCTTACTGCTTTTTCAAAATATGTGGAGAGAAACCCAATAAACAAGAAACCCTAGTTTCCGCCACTCCACAATGTCTTCTTCTCAGGTTAGCTCTGATACCATGTTAATTTTTTAGCATTAATTCAATATACTCTAGGATCTTTACTGAGAGAATAACATGTACAACATATCAATCATATCAAGGATGTCAATCATGTCAATCACAACAAGAGGCAAACATAAGAGACAATAGACACACAGAGTTTCCGTGGGGAAAACCCTAAGGTGAAAAACCCCACAACTTCCTCAGAGATAGATAGAGCAATAATACAACCAAGGTACAACCAAAGTACAAGAGATAGTCTTCTACTAGCAGCTCCTCCTCCTCCTCAACTAGTGCGCCACTTTCCGAGTGATGTACAAGTGAATAATGAGATGTCCAAATAGAGATCTCCCAATCTCTATTTATACTTGTCCTGTCCTGCCCAATAAACTAATGGGGCCGACCTGTCTAGCTTAGCCTAATAACCCATGGTTAACTTAATCAGGGCCGACCCCACACATGGTGGTCTAATAACCCATCGGCAAGTTACGACACTTGTGACACTTGTCAATACAAATGACGACACTTCCTTATAGAGGAATAACACATCTCTATAGGAGTATAATATACATAGGTGAAATACATTCTGAAGTTACATATACATCAACAAATTCTTCTTCAGGGCCTCTTTGGAAAAACTGAGACCATGGTTGAGTAGACAAAACAACAGCCTGCAATATCCCCATGTGCTGCGGGCATTTTCTTCAACACACAATTTGTGGCGGGCATCCTCTTAAGGCTACTTGGACCAATTTTCCCATACTTAGCCAATTTCTTGATTTCACCAATTTGCCATATTTCTCCAGAATGATGTCATAATGCAACAATGATTTCAACTTCATGCCACATCATCATCTATGCCATGCCATGCAGGCATCATCCTTAGTGCTGGCATCATCCTTAATGCGGGCATCACTTAGCCACTTTACAACACTTAGCAATTTTTCCTTTGTCTTTAGTATGCAAAATAACATTTTTCTTCTATTTCGGCAGGTTGATATTTTCCTTATCTGATCACCATAAGAAAAACCAAGAGCATGGCTAGATATCCATTTCAACAATGAACATGACCATATCATCTGATGAATTTTATCATCAAAGGAACACCCCCTTGCGGGCATTTCCAAATGGTCTCTCAAACTCTTTTTCTAACACTTAATCAGTTCTCTTCAAACCCTAGGTCATGACCAAGGTGATTTCATTTTTCCTTCAAACTTGGCAAGTGAGATACCCAATGGGTAGAGGATGAACCAATACAACACCTTGTTTTAAATTCTTCAGGATCAGATACTATTGTGAAGCGAATTGGATGTACCAGTACTGACAACGTAGATGGAGCATGAAGAGTTTTGAAACAGAAGCGTTTCCTCGAGAGATGTTTTGGAGATTTTTGCGATATGTGTAAACTTGTTCATGTAATGCAAGAGTAGTACTTTTGGCATGACTGATATGTAAACTGTTTAAGTAATATGAAGATAATCCTATCGATAGAGGTGGATTCCATTTTTTATATAAGCTTGTAGCCATGATGTAAGCTCTTAAGGAGCAGTTCAAGTTCACCCTTTATTTAGGGTGATGGATATTTTCCATTCGGAAGATATATATAATTGTCAAGTTTAAATTATAATTAATAATTATATTAATATATTTATTATTAAGTTAATAAGTTTTGAACAAGTAACACACATTTGACATTGGTATTGATGCTTGCACATTAATTCAAATTACATATATGATATTGATATCGATATGAATCATTAAAATAATAGCATGATATATGTCCATGAGTCCATTGTCACACTACATCCAAAATTTGGCAAATGGCATGCCTCATTTGCCATAGTACCGAACATGAAATCAGAGATAGTCAAATATTTTGAATTAATGCATCACAGAAGAATGCAATTATCATTTCACTGTTGCAGCTCGCAGTAACACATCTAATGCAATTCCACTCCACACAACAGGAAAGAAATTAAACTACCTACTTAACTCGGCGATCTCTGTGAGAAGGCTAGCCCTGGAATTCTAACAGAGATGCCGTGTCCTAACACAAATTAAAACACCAAGATATAAGAAACTCTGCTCCTTGTATTAGAAATAATGAATCACAGTCACAGCTCTTTGTTTTAGCTTATACAATTATAAATTCTCCAACCCCAGGCTCAGAACGCCTCTTTACATTTATACCCTGATGACATGAATTCGTTTCACAAAATATCGGGCAGCCATGAAGATCTACGATCTTTAGGCTGCCGATTTACAATGGAATTGTTACAACCATAAGTAGTCTTGAATGAAATCATTGCATTCAGGCCTGAGCTATTGCATGTCGTTGCAACCCAGAATAGATTCGAGCTAATTGGATTGGCTGGTACTTGGATGCTCTGTTGTGACTCAGTCGCAGCTGGCCATGTGGAGGAATGCTCAAACTACTGCAGCGAATTGTGGAACCGAACTCAAGAAGGGACAGTTGGCGCCACGTATGCATCTTCTCCAAGGGTTAGCAAGCTGCTACACCTGCGGTCTTCTAAAGGCTTCTAGGCTATCTTTATTGAATCAATCAATATTAGCAAAATATTAAAAGATAGAGTGCAAAACCATAAACAAATCAGGCATTAATGATATAAAACTATAATAGAATATACCTGTTGCAATCCATGCTCTGCTTGGGAAGATATCTGCTTAGATCAGGGAATAGTGAGGCAAAACAAGGAAAAATGTGTAGATAGGTTTAGGCAAAAAGGGGCTATTTTTGGGCCCAACATCTCCCCCCAGCTATCCAATTGCATGTCCTCATAGCCAACTAATATGAGTCTGAATCTGGTCCCGGTTCATATTGAAAGGAAAAGTTGAAGGAAATGTTAGGTTCCTTGCCTGCTTCCAAAAACCCATTGCAAGCAGCCCAATATTCCTAGCACTGCTTCTCTTCTGCCTTGGTCAGTGTATAATTGTCCTTGTACTACCCTCCTGGCTACCATATCAGTGGGAATTTGAACTTGAGTCCCAGCCAGTGTAACCCACACGTTCTCATGCAATCAAAATACCTTGCTACCCTGGGAAGAGCTTGTTTAAAATTCTCAAGGCAGTAAGGATCCCTTTTCTTCAAAGCTGGAGAAGAAGTCTGCCACTTGTGCTTGATACCCTCTAAGGCAAGATGCTGTTGTTTGGAGATCAGGTCAACACAGGTAGAGATAACTTTCTCTTGCATCTTCTTCAGATGCTGAGTCTTTGGAGGAGATAAGAAACATCTTCCATGGTTTATGATGAGAGCACGAGGAGATTGGGGTTCACTCCTAATCCATAAATTGGCACTGGCCTCATTCCTAGAGATTGTCTGAAAGGCATCTTCCCACTGCACATGATTATTAACAAAAGAGGCAAAGGCTCTCAACTGAACATCTCCTACATAGGGAATAGGATTAGACTGAGAATCACCAAAACATGCCATATTGTGCTGTAATACCCCAATTTTGACCCTTATGAAATATTGGCTTTTAATGTAAATATTGTATACATGCGAGGTATGTTTCCCTAGCGTGGAGCTCAAGGCTAAGGCCCCGCTAGTGTATGTTTGGATTTTATTTAAAATGGACAAGCATTTGATATTTTGTTACCCATGTGCTATTAAGCCATGAGATATTGTAAAATGCTGTAAATATTTAATATTGCAATAAAATACCAAAACTGGCTATGGAAGCAACGAATGAGAAGGGGCCATGTGTATTCTACTAGGGAGTGGTGAGGGGGCTGTGGGGATGAACCATATGCTGCCAAATGTCATTGTGAGAACCCATTTGACTTTCCTTGCTGACATTTAATTCTGTTGTAAGGAAGTTGTTGAAGAATTCAGTCCATGGCTTCAATGGAGCATGGGCAGCCCAAAAATTCGTATGGCAGGTATGGGCTTTGTTTTTCTTGTACCACAAGTCACTCTACCTCATGGTAATTGGTTCTTCCTCATTCCCATTCCATGGTTGAACATCCCAGCATCAATTTGCATCCATGACGAATTCCCAGTAGTGAGAAAAACCAGAAATCGCAACTTTGCAAGAACCCACGTTTTGAAGAGCCATAAAGGCCCATAATTTGGTATTGACAGTAAAATCCAATGGGGGATCCATAGATATGAAACTTGGGGCGAATTTGAGAGTATTAGATACCCCGAAATCCATAGAGAAACCCAGTTTTTATAGCCCAGAAGTCCAGTGATGGGATTGAGTTATTTGATGATAGAAGTTTGAGAAATCCAAGTGTGAATGACTGAGCAGAGGTTGGGTTTGCTTGATAAACCCAGTGAAGGATAGAATATCAAGGAATTAGCAGCTGGACCTTTCTATGCCCACCCTGAAGAGCACTGGAGGGAAGGGATGCCTGAGGGACTGTGCAGCAGAGAAGGGGACCTTCCTTGTGTTGGGTGTGGTAGGTATTGTGGGTGCGATGACTGTTGGGTTCATTTGAGATGCCTGTAGCTTTGTGGTGGAGCTCACTGGCTTAGCATCCTCCTCATTTGTCTCTTGTATGCTTGATAAACCCAACTGTGTGTTGGCTTAGCATAACTGTTGAGTGAAACCATGGCTGTGAGTGAGCCCATCTAGTTCCTCCTTAGTGGATGCACAACCCAGCTCGGGGGCGATCTCTCAGCTGAAAAAATATAGGCTGGATAGAGATCTATGGTTGGGTGGAACGTTGCTCTCACATAGCCAGTTGTTTGGACAACTTCAACGCAAAGATAAGTGTTCTCTGTGTTTAAATTATATGATCATTATATGTTCTGTTCTGAATGTTAGTTGTCCATGTTAATGAAATGAAATGATTATCTTAATGAAATTGACATGAAGTCTGTGCATGGCATGAGAACGAGATTGAATTCTCTGCATGTGGAACCATCATATGCCTATGATAGATACGTTGATGCATTCTAGTCTGTGTGTGTGTTATTATGTTTTAATTCCGCTGTATAATTTAAGTGTGCCTTTTATTTAAATGACAAAAATTTAGTCCTATGACTTTGGGGAAGAATCATATACCCTTATGTTGCAGTCATTTTCCTTCTGTGGTTCTGAATGATGGGAGGGAACGTGACAGAGTGGTATTAGAGCCCATGTTGCAGCACTGGGGCTGCTTGGGCCAACTCTGAGTTACAGGCAAGTAACATAATGTTTTAACACGGTATTGGTGAAGTTGGGGCATCATTTTGGAATGGAAAAATGGCAGGATCAGAGTTCTCAGATGGGGCAGAGGACCACACAGGTGCATAGAGCTCTGCAAGAGCTTTCCAATGGTACTAGACTCGTCTCATTTGGCTAAGGGACGAAGGAGATATGAATCCCACAAGTTGCAGGGACAGAGGTGTTCCATAGTTGCGCATTTCGGGTTTCGGGTTGTGGGAATGCAAAATTTTGAAAAATTGCGTTTCGGTTTCCGCAATCCCAATTCTGCATTTTGGGTTTTGGGTTGCAGGAATGCAAAGTTTTTGAAAAATTGCGTTTCGGTTTCCGCAATCCTGATTCCGCATTTCGGGTTTCGGGTTGCGGGAACGCAACGTTTTTGAAAAATTGTGTTTCAGTTTTCGCAATCCCAATTCCGCATTTCAGGTTTCGGGTTGCGGGGACGCAAAGTTTTTGAAAAATTGCGTTTCAGTTTCCGCAATCCCGATCCTGCATTTCAGGTTTCGGGTTGCGGGAACGCAAAAGTTTTGAAAAATTGCGTTTTAGTTTCTACAATCCCGATTCCACATTTCGGATTTCGGGTTCGGACAAAAAAAATTAAAAATTAAAAAATATTGGATGAGTTTAGTGGCATTAGAACGAGATTGAATTCTCTGCATGTGGAACCATCATATGCCTGTGATAGATATGCTGATGCATTCCAGTCTGTGTGTGTGTTATTATGTTTTAATTTCACTGTATAATTTTAGTGTGCCTTTTATTTAAATGGAAAAAATTTAGTCCTATGGATTTGGGGAAGAATCAGATACCCCCATGTTGCAGTCATGTTCCTTCTGTGGTTCTGAATGATGGGAGGGGACGTGACATGTGCAAATAAAATTCACACAACATGTGCTTCTCAAGAAAACTGCTTGACAAAAAGGTCTCTACAAACTGGGAAGGGATCAACAACTGATAAGGTCTACCCCCTTGTAAAGTTTTCAATTTGAACAGGGTCATTTGCTCATACAGGAATACCGGGTAGGAAGGAGATGGGGCTCTTGAACTCAGCAGCTCCCGAGAGAGGGAATACATTTGGTCTTTTTCTTTTTGCATGGATTTGAATTCCTTCAACTCCTCCAATTCTTTTTACACCTCTTCCAATTGAGATTTCTGAAGACTTGATTCCTCTATCCACTTCTCCCTTAATTCTTTGATAGTCTTCCTATGTTCAGAGAGAGGGACCATCCCTGCTCGACACTGATCAATGTACTTTTTCCATTTAGCTAAATCCAACTGTAACAAATAAAGCTGTTTCTCCAATCGTTGACTCCTTCTATCCTCCACATCTTTCTCATCATCAGAGTCTAAAGCAATAATTTCTTGAGAAAATTGCATTCCTACCCTTCCACCAGATGTTCCAGCTTCCTCATTTTGGGTTGGCAGTGTAGCAGCTTCCTCTTCCATCGGTGTTGCAATGGCCTCTACTTGTGTTTCAATCTCAACAGTTAATTTTGAGGATGCTGGTTCTTGTGTAACAACATCCTCTTCCTGTACCTCAACAACCTCAGTTTGTGTTGCTGAATCAATCATTAATTTCGAGAACACTGGTTCTTGTGTGATAACATTCTCTTCCTGAATACCAAACTCAGCAGCTTCTACCTGAGTTGCAGTCTCAACAAATACTTTTAGGAATGCTGGTGCTTTTTATCCTTCTTGCTCTACCTGTGCAGGCTTTTGTGCTACCAAACCCAACACTATGACTTTGTGCCTTGCTGAATTAAATATGTCTCCACATTCTGGGCATACCATTTCTCCTTGTTCTTCATTTCCCAAAACAGGAGATGAATCTTCTAACAGATCTACAACCTCCACTAATATATTCAAATTCTTCTCTGCTGATTTTCCAGTCACTTCCTTCCATTTCTCCAATTCATTCCGAAGCATTTGCACCTCCTCCTTTAGCAGCTCATTTTCAAAAAGGAGGTTTTCAATTTGGGGTTTTTCCACAGCAGGTTTTTGTGTAACAGCCGGTGATTTGGGGTTTAAAATAGGAATTTCTATGCCTACCCTGCTTGCACATGCTACTTATGCTGTGGGAATTTCACTATTTGCCCCAATTGCACATGCTGTTTCGGCTGCTGCAACAGACCGATTCCTTCTTTTATTCACAACTCCCGATGGCTGGCCTTCACTACATACTGCTGCTGCTACTGTAACAACTCTGGTTCTTCTCTTCTTTGCTGAGGTAGATGTCTGACCCTTACTCCCTGACCTTTTTCTTCTTTTCTATGACACAGGGGTTTCTAAATTTTCAGAAAGAGGGATGAATTCCTGTTATTCAATGATGGTTCCCCTTCTTTTAGGGGAGGATTCGACATCCAACACCTCCATATTTCCTCCTTCTACCACCTCTGCTTGATGCTCTTCCCCTTGCATTGTAACTCCTGCAGCTATAGCTTCCACTGTCGTAGCTTTAACAACTGCTCCAGTTTAAGCTTCCTCTGCTGCAGCTGCTAATGACGCCATCCCTATTGCTCCAGCTGGCACCCTAACTGCAATTTATATTGGGTCTGCTTCTTCCTCTATAGGATTTGCTACTGTTGCAGCTTCCAATATCACCACCTCATTCATCACTGGCTCCATCATATCTCCTTCTGCAACAGGGTTCGCTGCTGTCGCAGCTTCGGCCATATTTACCTCTTCCACCTGGTTTTCCAATGCTCCATCCCTCCCCCCAACTGAATTGGAGGAACTCCGATCCTCATTTACCATTTCAACACCTCCTATTGCCACGGCAGGTGCTTGGGGTACCCTTGGCCGAGCAACAAATTCTTCCCATGTCAAATTCGGGTGCACAAGGGCCCTTAAGATTAAGAGTTTAATCAACCCATGGTTTGAGAAGGAAGATAAGGGGTGTCGAGCACCCTTGACATACCTAGCCATAGTTTGTAGAGATTGTAAAAGATAAAACGACATATTTAACAATCTGCGGTGGCGTAAATGTGAAAGGAGGAAGAATTCATACATGTAAACCACTTTGTACCTACCTTCACAGGAAATGTATTTCTTTATGAAGGTCGCCACCTCGTTCCAAGGATTTGGCAAGGATTCCAACGCTATGCCTCAGCCATGCGGTCGAACAACTTCTTCAGCTGCCAAAAATTCTTCTGCTGCAGTTGGATTATGGCACTTCCGACCAAACCATTGCATCCCGGTTCTGGGAAATCCTGTTACCTCCACCATGATTGCTTCTGAAACATCTATTCAGATACCTCGAACCTCTGAATGAGTGCTGGTTAGATTTTGAGCAAACTCAAGTGTGGTTTCTACATGAAAATCATTCAAACGCTGGAAATAGTCAATCCAGCCAGCTTCCTGGAAGATAGTAAAAACCTCTTTGTTTGCACGCAGAGGCGCTATGCTGACAGGCTCGTGTAGTACCGGGATACCCATATTGCGAAGCTGTCTGTAAATTTTGCTACCAGCAGGATGAGTTATAGTCTTAGACGTCGAGCTACTGCATGTAGAATGAGAGATGGATATTTTTGGGAATTGGCACAACCATTTTTGGTAAAAAGTGGTGATAGGTTGTCGAATGGCGGTCAAAAACCAAAAGCGAAGGACGAATCAGATGTAGTTTCCATCTCAGCTGATTGGCTAAGGATAACTGACATGGAATAACGATAAAATATATTCATTATTGCTTACTGCATTTCGTCATGCCTAATGATGTTTATGATTAAGACGTCGTACCTTTAAATGTAATGCCAAACCGTCGTGTTGTAAGGTGGCGCCTTTCCACGGTTACATCGCTGATAGGATCATTAATTCACACATGCGCCCACGAGCTAGCCGTTGTTGAGTGGAGAGCACTGATATCGATGAACAAAGAAATAATGAGTATTCAATGAGGAATTAGTGGAGTCACAGTTGCCAAAAGTAGGAAAAATCGACAAATTTAGGTGTTGCAGCTACTAAAAATAGGAAAAATAGGCACTTTTGGAGGTGTCGCAGCTGCTCAAAATAGGAAAAATGGACAAATTTAGGTGTTGCAGCTGCTTGAAATAGGAAAAATGGGCACTTTTGGAGGTGTCGCAGCTGCTCGAAATAGGAAAAATAGGCAACTTGGCGGTGTTGCAGCTGCGGTAAAATAGGAAGGATAGGCAACTTTAGCAGAGTCACAACTGCTAAAGATAGGAAAAATGGGCAATTTTAGCGGTGTTGCAACTGCTCGAAATAGGAAAAATAAGCACTTTTGAAGGTGTCGCAGCTGCTTGAAATACGAAAAATGGACAAATTTAGGTGTTGCAGCTGCTTGAAATAGGAAAAATAGGCACTTTTGGAGGTGTCGCAGCTGCTCGAAATAGGAAAAATGGACAAATTTAGGTGTTGCAGCTGCTTGAAATAGGAAAAATAGGCACTTTTGGAGGTGTCGCAGCTGCTCGAAATAGGAAAAATAGGCAACTTGGCGGTGTTGCAGCTGCGGTAAAATAGGAAGGATAGGCAACTTTAGCGGAGTCGCAACTGCTAAAGATAGGAAAAACGGGCAATTTTAGCGGTGTTGCAGCTGCTCAAAATAGGAAAAATAGGCACTTTTGGAGGTGTTGCAGTTGCTCGAAATAGGAAAAATGGACAAATTTAGGTGTTGTAGCTGCTCGAAATAGGAAAAATAGGCACTTTTGGAGGTGTCGCAGCTGCTCGAAATAGGAAAAATGGACAAATTTAGGTGTTGTAGCTGCTTGAAATAGGAAAAATAGGCACTTTTGGAGGTGTCACAGCTGCTCGAAATAGGAAAAATAGGCAACTTGGCGGCGTTGCAGTTGCGGTAAGATAGGAAGGATAGCAACTTTAGCGGAGTCACAGTTGCTAAAGATAGGAAAAATGGGCAATTTTAGCGATGTTGCAGCTGCTTGAAATAGGAAAAATAGGCACTTTTGGAGGTGTCGCAGCTTCTCGAAATAGGAAAAATGGACAAATTTAGGTGTTGCAGCTTCTTGAAATAGGAAAAATAGGCACTTTGGAGGTGTCGCAGCTGCTCAAAATAGGAAAAATAGGCAACTTGGCGGTGTTGCAGCTGCAGTAAAATAGGAAGGATAGGCAACTTTAGCGGAGTCGCATCTACTAAAGATAGGAAAAATGGGAAATTTTAGTGGTGTTGCAGTTGCGATAAAGAGAAACAAGCCATAGTTAGCGGTGTTGCAGCTGCGCAAAATGGGAAAGATAGGCGATTTTGACGTAGTCACAGCTACTAAAAAATAAGGGAAATAGACAACCCAACAGTGTTGCAACTGCGCAGAAAAAGAGACTTGGGTGGGATTTGAGCAGTGTTTCAGCTGCGGGAAAGAGAGATAAGCTAGATGAAGCGGTGTTGCAGCTGCAAAAGTAGAAATTTGGGCGGGATTTTGCAGTGTTGCATCTGCGAGAAAAAAAAAGATAAGCCATATTTTGTTGACTAACTATTCTTGCAACATTCTTTTCTTCCAAGGAGTTATTCACAGAAAGGAGGATCAATCATAATGCCACAATCGTTTGGCCCGAGTTGCAACTGCCTCCATTCGAGTGATCTTACATGCAAAAACCTATTTAGAGTTCTTAAAAAGACAAAAACCCATAAAAACTTGAAAATAAAATCAAATAAAAGAAAAGAAAATGATTTATTTATATACAAATTTTTTTATGCAGAATTGCAACAGCCTTTTAAAAATTATCAGGGACAGGGAAAATTCCTTGCTCCTGAATCAGTTGGTAACCTGGAATAAAATAAACTAGACTTACTTTTGCAAGAATTTAAATCCTATAATTCTCAAACTACAGTATTCAATCTCTACTGATCTAACTCATCTAGCAGCTACTGTAACTCAATCATAATCTGTCCAATCTAATGAATTCAAGAAAGATAAAACAACAACCAGAAACTAGAAGTAAGCTTGAACTCTAATTTGATTAATATTGGAAATCCTAGAAAGAATAAATGACTGAAAGGAATTAGAGCTGAGCTTGGTTGTAACAGCTTATCTAACACACCATGCATCAAATAAACTAACCTACATAGTCGAGTGTCACACCACATAGTTGTAGCTATTTAGGATGCAATCATGAACTACCAAAGAAGAATGCAATTATCATTTCACTGTTGCAGCTCGCAGTAACACATCTAATGCAATTCCACACCACACAACAAGAAATAAATTAAATTACCTACTTAACTCGTTGATCTCTGTGAGAAGGTGGGCCTTGGCCTTCTAACAGAGATGTCGTGTCCTAACACAAATTAAAGCACCAAGATATAAAAAAATATGCTCCTTGTATTAGAAATAATGAATCATAGTCACAACTCTTTGTTTCATCTTATACAATTATAAATTCTCCAACCCCAGGCTCATAACGCCTCTTTACATTTATACCCCGATGACATGAATTCATTTCACAAAATATCGGGAAACCATGAAGATCTATGATCTTCAGGCTGTCGATTTACAATGGAACTGTTACAGCCATAAGTAGTCTTGAATGAAATTGTTGCATTCAGGCCTGAGCTGTTGCATGCTGTCGCAGCCTAGAATAGATTCGAGATGATCATTCCACATATTCACAACAAAACATCTCATTTCACATGCAATGAAGATTATATAATACTAATGTATTACAAAATAAAAAATTGTGCCCATGGCATATAATGGCAACTTGTGCCCAAAATTTTAATTAAATGTAAAGATTAATCCCGAACTACAAAAAAATTATAAACTATGTCCTGATCTAAGTATAAATATTCAATAAATCAACTATTCTCAGTTGATACAACATCACTGAAATCACTAGTCACACAATATAACCACTAGTTACAGAGTTCAGTGCCATCCTTATGCCAAGGAATGAAGCTCAACAAAGCATCTGCTAGATTACATAATGTGCTACTGGGACATGGTAGAGCTATATTTTCAAATAGAGGATCTAAAATTTCTGTCGGATTCACAATATAATAGCATTTTCCAACAAGGACACAGTGTACCATTGCATTTGGGTTAGTCTTATGTATTGTCTCCCTTGCAACTTTAACCCTTGAGTTTAATGCAATGAGAAAGTATTTCTTTCCTTGCAGCCCCAATTGGGAAGTTGGTGTCAACTCATTAGCATTATCTTGACTCTGCAAATAAATGAGACAAAGTAAGATGCATGGAAATAAGAATTTAAACATTGATGATCCTAGATTAAATAATTACAATCTTACCTGAATTGGTGTTTTCATTTTGTCAATTTGCAGTTTCGATGGAACCACTGGTTTTTTCTGTACATAATGTTGATCATATTTTGATGCATGACTCTGCACCCAATAGACAATGATTTCTAATATATTGATAAAATAAAATAAAATTGAACTAAATTACAAAAAATTTCAATACTTACTAGGGATGATGGAGTATGCATTGAAGTTAATTTCTTTTGTATTAGTCAGTTCATAGGGGTTGTTATGTCCCCTGTATTACTCTGTCAAGGAAACAAAATGTAATATATATATATATTCAAAATATTAAAATAAAATATTACTTTAAATAATAATTAAACAACTAACCTCCACCACAGGCGTGATTTCAGCATGAGCATTTTGTACAGTAGGACACTGTTTATATGAGCAATCATATATTAGAAGTCAGATCATTAGTGTGAATGCTTGTATATTGAGACAAGAGTAAATAATTGGACACTAACACTTTCTTTGTTGACCACATGTTCTCTCTCCATATCTTCTACTCTTTTCAGTAGTTCAGTTATTGCTATTTTCAAAGATGTGATTTCCTGTGTTTTTTCTTTCACTGTAGCTTGGCTTACAACTAGCGCCTCCTTGTATGGAATTTTTCCAAACAAGTTAGTTGGCGTAACTCCTAAGCCAACGCCACGACATCGTCCTCTTGCATCAACCTCTAGTACCTTGGCAAGGGCATCATCCCTAGCTGCAAAGTCTTGAGATGTAACTTCTACTTGTGCTTGTTCAAATTTTTACTAACATTGACATACAATTAAATCAGATCATAGAAGAAAACATTTCCAACATGTAAAATGAAATTTTAATCAATATCTAAATTAAAAGGTTGAGGACATACTATTGTTTCTCCGACAACTGGTGTGATTGGAGTTCCATCCTTCTTTTGATGGCACTTCTTCCATAAGTCTGCCCTAGTAATGCTTGTAGTTGTATCACCAGAGGCTATAGATTGTTTTCTAGTTGCAACAAGTAAAATAGTATGGTTAAGTTGTGACATTACAATGAAACTAAAATATGCTAATATTTCTTATATCGGATAAAATATCATCACAATTGTTTACCATATCATCTTCGACCCATTGATAACCTCGACGTCCAAAGGTGTGCAAGTCCCTCTCCTTTTCTCTATTTTCCTTGTTTTTTTTCCTTATATCCTAGAAATCAATTGAAAATAACATATATAAGTCAACATTACAAGCCAATAGACATTCTAAAAAACTTGATTATATAATATGTGAACTTTTTCCTTACCAGGAATTCAGTGGTGGCTCGTGATAGGACGAATTCTCTCCACACTGTCTCACTTATCCTAATTGGAGGAACATTTTTTAATCTTTCCTTTGTTGACTCATAAGGGTCATAGTATTTTTTGGTCAACCGATATCTATGACTATTTGCCTTATGGCCAATGGATTTCATACAATATTCTTTAAGGACTAGGGGGATTATGAATTTTTCCTGCAACATACAAGAATTGCATTTTTATATGTCATACATGGTTTGAAAATAAACTTCGAAATCATCCAAAAATATAAATGTTGAAAACAAATACACGTAATCTCTAATACTCACATTAATAATGTTCCACAAGTCCTCCTTTAATTGATCTGAAACCTTCCTCCAATCAGAATAATTGATTGGAACCATTTCCCTTGCGAGCACACCTAGTAATGAAGATAGCTTCACGAAGTTTGGACCAATTGGTTGGTTCCTTTCATTGATATGAATTTCGATCTTTTCCTCCAAGTTATTGATTTCTGCACATTTAGTTGCTCCTCTACCTTTCTTCTTGACTTTCTCTGTCGATGCTTGTGTAGAGGGATATTCACCTTGTATACTAATATCTTGTTGGCATTGTTGTTTGTGAACAAATTCTATAAAAGAAGGGCACTTAAAGGTGTTATGGATTTCTAAGTCATAAAATTTTATTTATGAAGAACTACAAAATTATACATTAATGATCTTACCTTGTTCTTCATGTTGCTCCGTCTCTTTTTGTGTCGAGGGATCTTCCCCTTCTACACTGTTATCCATATGGAATGGTTTTTTGTGAACATATTCTATAAAAGAAGGGCACATAAAGGTGTTATGGATTCTTAATCATAAGATTTATACTTATAAAGAACTAGAAAAATCTGAATTAATGGGCTTACCTTGTTCATGTTGTTCCTCCTCCTAAAAAGAGGAAAATGTATCTTTGTCATTTCCTTCTTTGTTAGGACTAGTAGAGTCATTCAAAGGCATAGAAGGTGTAATCTTCTTTGCTATTGTTTGTATTTTCCTCTTCTTTGTAACTGTAGACAAGAATGTTATTAAACATATTCCTAACATCATCATACAATAAAAATAAGCATTATACTGCATAAGGAAATGCATTGTTCTATTTCTAAATATTTACCTTCTGAGATGCATGTCCCTTTCTTTCCCATTTGATCATTTTGACGCGTTCTTTTTGAAAATTTCATAATCAGATTTTTTTGATTTCGTGTCATAATATGCTTTCTCTGTTTTTTTAAAATGATTAGAGTATTGATTAGCCATAGCCTATTAGATTGTTATTAAAGTACAAAGTAATATGTTCTAACAATTTAAATTAAATAAAAGTAGTATTCCCATTTGCTGTGATGGGGAATTTTGTTTTTTGCAAAGAACTCACAGATGTAACCTCTTGGGTGGCTCAACCACAGTTTTATTAATATAAAACCTACCCGTTTCTTAAAAAAAAAAACAATTTAAATTAAATAAAAATAATGATATACTTCAATCACAAACAATCACTTACCTCCATGTCTCCACTTGTACAAAGCCTGCATAACCAAAAAAATAAAGTCTATCATCACTCAATTGCTAACTGAAAGTTGTTTAAACGATTAATCTATCTAACAAGTTTCAAAAGTAAAAGGGAAGACTATCTGTAAGGACTATCTGCTAAGAGGAACAAATATCATAACTTGAGAGAGAGAGAGAGGGTTAGAGTGTTGTAGGTTTAGGTTAGACATGTACAGTAGCCAACAAGATTATATCTTAGTCCCCAAGAGTGAAGACCCCTCAACCTTAGAGGCTGCAAGCAGGACAAGGTTTACACAGGAATCCCCAAATATGAACACGGTAACGGTCTTGCAGCAATCGGAAAGTGCAGTCCAACTCTAGTGGTCACAAAACAATAACAACCCAGCTAAATGAATGTCAAACAATCCACGACTCAGCTAAGAAGAGCCACCACAATCCACGGTCAGCCCTAGAGGAAACCAAAATTTTTACATAATTTTTAAAATTTTGTAGCAGAGGAACCACTATTTTGATTTCTGTCAATAAAGAAACCACATAATGCGTATTACACTTAATAAGCATATGATAAAATTTTGTACAAAATGCAGCACATAATGCGTATTACACTTAAAAGTTTGTAGCAGAGGAACCACTATTTTGATTTCTGTCAATAAAGAAACCACATAATGTTTTCAGTTATTATGTTGTTTTCACGAAAGCATTGATAAAATACCTGCAATAACACATAATGCAGAATGTAGAACAAGAATGCAGTGAAACTTAAGTTACACCTCACGCAGTTCACCTCAATATATCCGAACAGCTTAGCTTCAACTTTTGTGGTGTTGAATACCAGAATCAAAGCAAGTAAACGCTGGCCTGTGCAATAAGAAAACGACGCCCTTTCCCAGCAAAACTATTCGCGGGAGATAAAATTTGAAAAGTTATGTTAGGGGTCCCATTTTTATTTTTATTTTTTTTGGTAAATTAAATTTCGTTTTTTGTTGTTGTTATAGATAGCAAAAACACCCAAGTTTTCTCCTAAGGTTTTCAATGAAAAGGGGAAGGACCTTGGTGCTGGGAGTCATGTAGGTGGACTAAAGGAAGGAAGGAGGGAACCAAAAAAATGTATCAAAAGGAAAGGAAATATTAGCCTATTGTGGTCGATGACATGAAGTTAAATATTGTAATAAGCATGGCTTCTAAGGCATTGATTGTGAGGTTTATTTTTAGAAGGATGGGGACAATGAGTTTGTTTCAATAAATTCAAGTCCACCTATACTAGCTGGGACCCTTCGGATGTATTGAATTGTAATGTAAACATTGTGCATATGTGATGTACGATTCCTAGCGTGGAGCTCAAGGCCAAGGCCCCGCTAGTGAATTCTCAGCCTTGAAGGGATGATATTTTATGTTGTGCCATCCATGTGCTAGTAAGCCATGGAAATTGTAAGAACATGTAGATGATTATAATGCAAATAAAAATACCAAGGGGCTGGTTATGGATGCAACTAAATGAGGGGGATATGTGTATCCACTAGGGAGAGGTGAGGGGGTTTTGGGATTGTACCCTAGGCTGCCATATCTCATCTTGAGAACCCCTTTGATTGTCCTAGTCGTCATTTAATTCTGTTGTAAGGAAGTGGGTGAGAAAATCAGTCCATGAGAGTGATGGAGTATGGGTAGCCCTAAAATTCATAAGGCAGGGTATGGGATCGATTTGCTCGACCCATAAGCCACTCCATCTTATGGGAATTAGTTTCCCCCATCCCCATTCGATTGTGGACCATCGAGGCATGAGTTTGGAGGTAGGGCGCAGACCCAGCAGGGAAGAAAACCGAAAATCGCGATTTTGAGTTAAGCCACGTTTGGAAGTGCATAGATCGCTTATAAATCTGTGTGGGAAGTGAAATTCGTTGGGGAATCCCTAGACCGAAACCTTGGCAGTGATTTTGAGAGTGTTGGATGCCTAGGAATTGAGAGGAAAACCCTGATTCGGAAGCCCAAAAATACAATTGTGCAACAGATCCTTTCGTCCGCAACGCTGAGGATATCCAAGAGCGGATCACAGTGGGAGAGAGACTAGGGGGTTCAGACTTCATGGTAGAGCCCATGAAGGCTCATTTATCCTTGGTTTAGCAGTCGGGACAAGCTATAACTTCCCAGGTCGGCGCTGAGGGAAGGGGCACCCGAGGGACTGTGCAGCAGATAAGGGGACCTTACTTAGGCCGAGAGTGGAGGTGATGGGGGTTTCTGGACTATGATCTGAAGTCAATTGGATATGCCTATAGCTCTGTGTGTTGAGCTCATTAACTTAGAAACCTCCTACCCTGTCTCCCCACTTGCTTTCCAGAGCCAGTTGTGTGTTGTATGACCTTGATTGACTGTTCCTAAGGCTATGAGTGGACTTGAGTAGTTCATCCTTAGTGGATACATAGCCCCATCTCGGGGGTAGTATCTGAGTGTTGAAACAATACAGGTTGGGAAGAGACCTATGGTTGGGTTGGAACGTTGCATTCCATAGCTAGTTGCTTGGATATTTCAATAAAAGGGTAATTGTTCTCTGTGATTTATATCATGTTCATTATGTGTTCTGAATGTTTAATTGTTCATGTTTCATTTAGATGTGTTTATTTGAGTATGCATATGCATCCATGTGTTTTTATGAATTTGTTCATTGATGAATAGGGCCAAGTCTTGTTGAGGCCCAAGAGGTTCAGAATGTTCGGTCATGACTTTGGGGGAGAAATAGAAACCCCTTTTGTGTTCTTGTTCCCTCTGTGGGTCAGATGAAGGGAGGAGACATGGCAGAGTGGATCAGAGCTCTTTACAGAGTGGTAACGAGGTATGGATGAGGATTGGGGAAACACCTTGGTTGGAAGAAGGAAAATTCAGAGTTCTTAGGTTTGGAAGAAGATCATACACTTGCATGGTGATCTCCGAGAGCTTTCCAATATATGATACCAGGTTTTCCAAAAATGGACTTAGGATGAGAAAGTTATCAGCTTGAGACGTTGGCAGTAACAATGGTATATGGCCGACTTCTGACTTTCCGAACCCGCAGTGCAAATTGCGGATTTCGGAAGTCGAAGGCGTGATTTCTCAGCGTGGCGGGTTGAAGTTCTGACTTTCGACTCCCGCATCGCGGATTGCGGATCGCGAAAGTTGGAGGTCGGGCGATTCTGCAAAGCTAAGACCTTTGGAGTCCCGACTTCTGACTCCTGCATCATGGATTATAGAAGTCAGAGGCGTGATTTGGCGAATTAGAGAATTGGGTGTTCCAACTTTCCTACTCCTGCATCGCGGATTGTGGAATGCGAAAGTCATAGGCGTATTTATTCGACGCCGTGTATTTGACGTTCCGACTTTTTGACTCCCGTGTCGTGGATTGCGGAAGTCAAAGGTGTGATTCTTGAAGTGGCACGTTGGGGTGCCGACTTCCGACTCCGACTTGCATATTGCGGACCAAGGTATTGCAGCTGTGCGAAAGTGCATAGTTTGGAAGAAACAAATTTAACAGGTTGTATTCTAAGGAGCTCCCCCATCACCTCTAAAGGGCACCGAGGGGGCCGGGGACGTTACAGATATCCTAGAATAGTGATGTGTGTTTCTTTAAAATATTGTTCATGGATTTGGATACCTCAAAGATTCCTTTAGGGAATAAGGCATGTGATTCCTTCCTTAATTATGTATAGAGCCTCAAGACCCCCAACTACTATTCAAAACCATATAATGGCATAGACATCCCTACTCAAACACTAAAGATACTCTCAAGAATCCATGTGTGTTTGTTCAAGTTTTTCTTCTTGGCCATGGATTCTCAAATGGTTTTTCAGGGATTAAGGCCCAATTTTTCTCCCTCAAGCATGTCTAGGGAACCCAATATCTATACCAGGTTCTCAAAAAATTTTAATGGCACTAATATCCCCACTTATATGAATAATATGATCTTGGGAGGTCATGTGTGGTGATTGTAGAAATAGTTCTTAGCCAAAGATGCCTAGAATTTCCTTTAGGACCTAAGTCCCACTCTTTTCTCCCCAACCATATCCAAGGTGTTCGAACCTATAATTAGTCTTAAAATTCTCACTGTGCCACAAAAACCCCACTCATAGGCCAAAGATACCGTGGAAAGGTCTATTGTGGTTGTTCAACATATCATTCTTGGCTATATATACCTAGAAGCTTTCTTTAGGTCCTAAGGCCCAGTTTCCATTCCTTAACCATGTCTAGATCCCCAAGACCCATACCTAATGCTCAGAAACTTCTTAACAATTCCCATATTCTAACTATAAGGACAACTATCCCCTCAAGAGGTTAGCTTTGGTGGTTGGAGACATTATTGTTAGACCTTTAGGCCTAAAATTTTCCTCTACATCCCAATGCATGAGCTTCCTACACCAACCATGGTTAATACCTCAACACCTAACTGAAAATGATTGACACCAAATGAAGTAACATATACTACCTTGATTTATGGACATTGTAAAGGAGGCAAAGTTTCCATTTATATTCTTGCACTAGTGGAGCGCCATATGAAGGAAAATGGTTGTGAAGCAAATATTCATACTTACAATCCTTTGATGAATGGATTTCAGAAGGAAAATGACTTGATACAAATAAGGAGGTTGAGAGGGTATACCATGAAATCGACCATGTATATTAGCCTATTGTGGTGGATGACATGAAGTTAAATAATGTAATAAGCATGGCTTCTAAGGCATTGATTGTGAGGTTTATTTGTACTAGAAGGATGGGGATAGTGAGTTTGTTTCAATGGATTCAAGTGCATGACTAGTAATCAATTTTATGTTACCACATAAGGGATGTCATTTTCATATGAGGTTAGATGTTGAGGTTACATCCAAACATAGTATTATTTCTAGTCGGTATCTACTGCATTTATACCTAGGTGGATTTACCGGTTACTTGATCAAATTACTTATATATCATTCAAGGTCCCATGCCAATAAGTAAGGATACCATAAGGATAAAATAATTGTACTAAATTAGTCTATTTCCATAGCCTCTCTGTAATGTCCCTTGTTAGGAATTTTATTAAAATTGCAATTTTCCACTTTTTTCCTTGGTTCGACCTTTGACTAGTTTCGATCTCTAGGTCCCAAATTTGCACCAAATGATCCCAAATATTCTGAGAAGGTATATGAATGATATTAGAACATAAATATGTGTTTCAGGGATGCCTTTGTACGTTTAAAACACTTCTGCAAATACTCTTTCAATTCTGGTCAATGTAGGTAACTTTACTAGTGATTTCCCTTTTACTAGTATTGGTCTCTAGGTCTCAATTTGACTCCAAATGCCTTCAAATCTTCAAGGAAGGTGTATGAATGATATTAGGGATTGAATATGATGTTAAGGGATAAAATATGGCCACCAAAAGACCTCTACAAACTCTCTTAAGATTCTGGACCAAGTATGCAATTTTACTAGTAATTTGGGGTTCAAATCCCCCTAAAGTAAGTACTGAAAATGGCTTCCCAAATGCCTCCAAACCCACTCAAATTTATGAACAGAGGTATGTAATGTGTTAAATATTTTATTAAGGTCTCATATGCACCATTAATGGTTTATTACAACTATTCTCACCCTCTCCCATTCAACTGCAAAAATCACCAATTCGACCCTTGGGGAAATGGCACTATTTCTTCTCCCAATGCAATTAAACTGAGTAAAAATACTTCAAATGCTCAAGTACAGTACATGAAACTTGTAAAATACATCCATGGCAGTCCATTAATCATAAATGCATCATAGAATCATCCATTCATTCGAAATCATCATCAATACATTGGTTCACAACAAGGTAGTGGGGAAATGGCATTGTTCTTCCATTAAAAATGAGATTTATACATTTCTACTTGGAATTTAGACCTGAAACTTTTTGGAGATGAAGAACAGAGTATTTAATTCATATTACAAAAGAAATTGGGCATTAGAAGCTCCCCCAAAGAGTACAATAGCTCACCAAAAATGCCCTCCCTTAAGGATCAAGAATATGCCATCAAAACTGGAAATGGTTGAAGGAGCGAGCTGCAATAGAAGAAACCATGAGCTGCCCTGTAGCTTACACATGAAAATAAAGACTCCATTAAATCTCCAAATGAAAGGTCTGAATGGCCTTTCCAATTGCCAACTTGGATGGGAATCTTTCACCCTCGAAATTGGCTAAGGCAAGAAACTAGTCATCCACTAGCTCTCCCTCTTCACAAATGCAATTGCAAATTCTACAAATGATCAAAAGCCATTCTCATACTTCATTTCTACATTTTATAACCAACATTAGCCTTCTAAGGGTCGAAATCCTCTCAATAGATTCAATAGATTTCCATTTAGGAAATATTCCACATTTGCCACTTGTCTCCTAGTTCCAACCTTCCATCTTCTCCCAAATTCGATTTTGAGTCTCTTTGGCTTCTCCAAATCCCAAATTCGCCTTCCTTGAGCCTAATTTTGGGGCTGGCATGTCATAGTGGTCAGATGTCAGAGGTCAAGTCTGCAATTTGTCATAGTTGTCATAGATGCTCCATCATTGGTGTCATAGGGGCTAGGGAATCTAGCCCAAGTGTCCACAAACTTCCACTTTGACTCTTTATCTTCCATGGAGGTTACCAATCCTTCCCAATTCGACCTAATATGCTCAATGACATGTGTTATGACTTACCAACTCACCCAAGAGTGTTCACATTCCCATTAATTCGAATTTGCAAAAGAGAGATACCATGTATTATGAAAAATCAAACTAGTGTGGGTCCCACATCCTCCATATGTCTCCAAAACCATTTGTCACCTAGGATTTCTCTTGAATTTCTTTATTCACTCTATTTATTAAATACTTGAACCCTTCTAATGTCTAAACATCATTTATTATCCCCATTATTCCAAATCCCAAAGCTTCCACCCCAAACCTAGGAAACTAGTAATTTTCCTCCTTGGCAATTATTTGACCTTTAGCATCAATTTGACAAACTCTAATGAATAGGGCTAATGTGATTAGGCCATTGTGACCCAATACCAAATTTGGGACATGACAAATCCTCCCTTCCCAATATTGCTTGTCTTCAAGCAATTTTAAACATGGGTGTTGAAGAAACTGCTTTCTGTATAATTCTTTGAAGTTGTCATTGAATTGCCCAACCTTGAGTCTTTGAGTTTCCATGAAGATTTTAGAGAGGAACCACCATGCTTGCTGCTGCACTACTCTGATAAAAATCACTTTATTAAGTGGGAAATCCATATCCCATACTTCTTGTTTCCCCCCAAAAATTGAAACCAATGAGATAAACATTATTCCAGGGTCCCATTGCTTGTATTGCACCCCAACAATGAAGAGTGCTCTCCAACCCATACCATCAGATAAGATGATTCCTGGATCCCATTTTCTTGTATGCATTCTTCCAAACATCATGAGTACAAAATATATATCATCAAAGTACATAACTACATAATGAAAATGTACATCAAGGAGGTGCTTCATCAAAGAATCATGAAAGTGCTTGTACCTCCAAGCAAGTAGACCACGATTTTCCAAGTGCATACAAGATTCAAGTGACCAATCAAATCTGCTCCAATGACATAGGTGAGGATTCCATGTCCTATAATGCTGCTCCAAAAGGATGTGATATGCATCAAAATATTCAACCATGTATTCTTTCATCCAAGAAGTGAATGAAGAATCTCCACTAAAATCTGAACCAAATAATGAGCAGAAAAAACAAGGAGACTTCAAATGACTCAAAGAAGTCTCACCCATACATCCACGAATGTGAGAATCAGAAAGATGTAACAAAGTATGTGGCTGCCAACAAAAATGTTCTCCCATCATAAATCTATTCATCCAAGTGTTGGATGAAGTTCCTCTAACATCAAATGAACCCAGTGTTGAGCAAGAAAAACCATGAGTCTTCAAGTGACTCAAATCCATATCATAGGTGCATCCATGTAGATGTGAATCATCATAAAGTAAAAAATTATGCTGCTGCAAATGTGAATAAGAATGTGCTCCAACCATGTCATCATAAAAGTTAAATCTAGGAGTTCCATACTCCTCATGTGGCACCATCAAAAAGAACCCTTTCACCCATACTTCATTGAGACTAATACTGCAAAACATGGAATTGTAGGATGTAGGAGAATGTACTAACTCACCCAAATGATCAAAAAGTTCAGGAGTTTCATCATGGGAAGGATCCATGTGGGTAGTATCATGCAGATCCTCCAAAAGTGGGAAACCTTTGTCATAGATTGGTTCCAATGTAGAGGAATCATGCTCTTCTTTAAAAATTGCATAAGCTTCATCAAGAGACAATTCAAGTTCCTCTTCCACCACATCAAGTGTTTGGATCTCTTCAAGTTCATCTTCAAACACATTAAGCACATTCAAATTCCCACATTTCTCATGATCCACCATGTCATGAGAATCCTCCAAACAATCTACCATTTGACAATCTGAAACATAGGAGGAAAAACAAGTATCTTGCAACTTTTCAAGAAGTTGCTCATTTTGAATTGTGAGCTTATGAATATCCTCATTATTCTTCAAGTATGCATCATGTAACAATTCATTAAGCTCAAACAAATGGTTTCTATCAAAAAGCAAAGACATGAAATTACCTTTGATGTGGCACATTGCTCTTTGAATCTTCTCCATGTCTTCAAGGAAGGATGTTTCCTCCAATGAAGTAGCTCCCCAACAAGAATTTGACACCAATGCTTGAGTGTAATGGAGAATGCTGAGGGACTCTTGGATCTTATTTTCATTCATCTTTAAGGACCCTTCAAGAAAATGAGGCTCTTGCAAATGAACCTCCTCATCTTCTTCAATTTTTCTTGGACCAACTTCATGAAGCTCAAGTGGTGATGGGGAAGTTGATCTTGGTTCTTCTTCAACTGCTACAAGGTCTTCATTATCATGCTTAATGAAACTTGTACTTGTAGAAACACTTTCAAAAGTGATCTCTATGTCACCAACATAGAGGTGTGAGCACCTATCAGTAGGTACTCCTTCATAGTTTAAGCATCCATCAGTAGATGCTCTTTGGTTCATGTCTAAGCTAGAAGGTGTCTCGAAATGATCTTCCATATTTTCAATAGAATCTTCTTCATGCTCTTGTGATGTCTCTTCCTTTTGCTCCTTAAAGCAAGCTGATGCATTTTTCCCCTTGTTTTCCTTAGGATCAATATATTTGGAATCTCTTCTTGAATAAATCTCAAAAGCTCTCCTCAAGGAGGACATCATTTCATGCACACATATATGATACTCGCTCCAAGGGTTTTTACAAGAAGGGCATAAACCTTTCTTCACTAACTCCACATCTTCATTTTTGGGCCTATTTTCAAAAACATGTTTAGCATAGTACTCAAAAGACATGGCATTTTGTGTATTTTTGCTAAAAGCAAGATATTCTTGATATTTTTGATATTGTTGGGGCAAGGTTTTATATTTTGCTCTCCATCTTTGGAACTCACTCATAGAATTATCCTTGGTTGGTGTGACACACTCATATTCATTAGATTTAAAGTCATAAGAATAATCTTCATTTCTCTTGAAATTGTAAGAAGTGTTGCATGATGGCACCTCTTCCTCATACCATTCACATTCTGCTTCATATTGCTCATAAGCATCTGCATATTCCTCATAAGAATTGTACTCATAGGATTCATCATAATAGTAAGACATGGCTGCCAATTATTCTTGAATGTATGTACCTAATACACAGGTGCAAGGACCATGCTCTGATACCACTGTAATGTCCCTTGTTAGGAATTTTATTAAAATTGCAATTTTCCACTTTTTTCCTTGGTTCGACCTTTGACTAGTTTCGATCTCTAGGTCCCAAATTTGCCCCAAATGATCCCAAATCTTCTGATAAGGTATATGAATGATATTAGAACATAAATATGTGTTTCAGGGATGCCTTTGTACCTTTAAAACACTTCTGCAAATACTCTTTCAATTCTGGTAAATGTAGGTAACTTTACTAGTGATTTCCCTTTTACTAGTATTGGTCTCTAGGTCTCAATTTGACTCCAAATGCCTTCAAATATTCAAGGAAGGTGTATGAATGATATTAGGGATTGAATATGATGTTAAGGGATAAGATATGTCCACCAAAAGACCTCTGCAAACTCTCTTAAGATTCTGGACCAAGTATGCAATTTTACTAGTAATTTGGGGTTCAAATCCCCCTAAGGTAAGTACTGAAAATGGCTTCCCAAATGCCTCCAAACCCACTCAAATTTATGAACAGAGGTATGTAATGTGTTAAATATGTTATTAAGGTATAATATTCACCATTAATGGTTTATTAAAACTATTCTCACCCTCTCCCATTCAACTGCAAAAATCACCAATTCGACCCTTGGGGAAATGGCACTATTTCTTCTCCCAATGCAATTAAACTGAGTAAAAATACTTCAAATGCTCAAGTACAGTACATGAAACTTGTAAAATACATCCATGGAAGTCCATTAATCATAAATGCATCATAGAATCATCCATTCATTCGAAATCATCATCAATACATTGGTTCACAACAAGGTAGTGGGGAAATGGCATTGTTCTTCCATTAAAAATGAGATTTATACATTTCTACTTGGAATTTAGACCTGAAACTTTCTGGAGATGAAGAAAAGAGTATTTAATTCATATTACAAAATAAATGGGGCATTAGAAGCTCCCCCAAAGAGTACAATAGCTCACCAAAAACGCCCTCCCTCAAGGATCAAGAATATGCCATCAAAACTGGAAATGGTTGAAGGAGCGAGCTGCAATAGAAGAAACCATGAGATGCCCTGTAGCTTACACCTGCAAATAAAGACTCCATTAAAGCTCCAAATGAAAGGTCTGAATGGCCTTTCCAATTGCCAACTTGGATGGGAATCTTTCACCCTCGAAATTGGCTAAGGCAAGAAACTAGTCATCCACTAGCTCTCCCTCTTCACAAATGCAATTGCAAATTCTACAAATGATCAAAAGCCATTCTCATACTTCATTTCTACATTTTATAACCAACATTATCCTTCTAAGGGTCGAAATCCTCTCAATAGATTCAATAGATTTCCATTTAGGAAATATTCCACATTTGCCACTTGTCTCCTAGTTCCAACCTTCCATCTTCTCCCAAATTCGATTTTGAGTCTCTTTGGCTTCTCCAACTCCCAAATTCGCCTTCCTTGAGCCTATTTTTGGGGCTGGCATGTCATAGTGGTCAGATGTTAGAGGTCAGGTCTGCAATTTGTCATAGTTGTCATAGATGCTCCATCATTGGTGTCATAGGGGCTAGGGAATCTAGCCCAAGTGTCCACAAACTTCCACTTTGACTCTTTATCTTCCATGGAGGTTACCAATCCTTCCCAATTCGACCTAATATGCTCAATGAAATGTGTTATGACTTACCAACTCACCCAAAAGTGTTCACATTCCCATTAATTCGAATTTGCAAAAGAGAGATACCATGTATTATGAAAAATCAAGCTAGTGTGGGTCCCACATCCTCCATATGTCTCCAAAACCATTTGTCACCTAGGATTTCTCTTGAATTTCTTTATTCACTCTATTTATTAAATACTTGAACCCTTCTAATGTCTAAACATCATTTATTATCCCCATTATTCCAAATCCCAAAGCTTCCAACCCAAACCTAGGAAACTAGTAATTTTCCTCCTTGGCAATTATTTGACCTTTAGCATCAATTTGACAAACTCTAATGAATAGGGCCAATGTGATTAGGCCATTGTGACCCAATACCAAATTTGGGACATGACACTCTCTTATGATTCTACACAAGATATTTCCTCTTTATGCTATTAATTGTAACTACCGGCATGATATGACTCATTATTGTTTCTTGCAGCCTTACAAAGAGATCTATCATATGCATTCAAACAATTATGACTCGTTATGATCTCTCTTCTTATGGAAATAATATGAGCTAAAATTTCTATGGTGGTATGCCTTACAAATCTACTTTCTTAATTGACATATCAATTAGGTAACTAGGGATATTAGAATAATGAGAAGAGATATACGGTGTTACATTTTCTCTATATGCTCTCCATAAGTTTGACAATTCAATACATTGGTTAAGGTCCTACTTGGAGAAAACCTACAAGAACCTATATAATCCTTTTAAATATTAAGAATTTTTATCATTACCTCTTCCAACCATAAGAAATTATTATAAAGATAAAAGGAATTTGAACCATTAACCTAGGTTTTTTAGACCAGTATTATACCATTGAAACTATTCTCCTAATGAAAATATGATTACTTGCCAAGATATCCCTCCAGTCGATTTTCAATGATGCCTACCTTAAATCTACCACATATCATGCGATGCCAATCTATAGCCTCCACCTCATTTATGTATTTGCATTGTTCAATGAACCATTTTAGTGGTGGAAGTGTACTAGTTTTTACAGATGCCTGCATGGGAATTTCTATTTAGGTCATTGGAGAGTCAATGACAGGTGGCATATGAAATTATTGAACCAAGTGATCTCTAATAATGTTATGGACATTGCACTACACCTTTGAGTAATTTACTCACTCCCAAGTGAGATTTCTTGAGCTCTAAAGGAAATGAAGTTTCCCATACCTTCCAAACCATTAAATGAGGTGATCGAAGCCAGTTCTAACTCCTCCTAAAAATACATTGATATGTTAAAATGGTGGTGACAACTTTAACATCTTGATCTTCTATCATACTAATAACATATATTAGTTAGTTTAAAGGTTGGGATATCTCCACATTAGAAACATATTTATATTTAACCCATAGAGCCTCCCTATGATGTAAGTTATAAATATCCTTGACAAACAATAGAATAAAAGCTAGAAACGATTATGCAATAAGTAAAATAAGAATATTATAAGAAACTAGCACTCCCTAGCGCCATCCCCATAGCATATTCTACAATAAGGTTTAGCCCAAGGGGGTCTTCCTATGAGTCTAACAAGTAACAATATTATATTATAGCTAGGATTATAGGCTCATGCCGTGGTTATACATACAACAAATTTTCAGGCCCATCTAGATATGAGATGCTATAGATTCATGCATATTTTATTTTTCGTCTTTTTTGGTTTTTATGTTTTTGAAAAAAAAGGAGTAACAAAGGGGCCGATTTCATCTTGTGGAGGCCATAATCTTCATTTGTTGGCTGAGTTTGGACTGCGTGGGCTGTGACATCATCTGGAGAGGACACAGTCTTGTTTGTGAGGACAATTTACTTTTTGTTGGGCGCATATCCTTACAGTTGCACATCTACAGTGATCCACACGCTTCATCTGGGACAATATCAAGGGTTGTTACAACCAAAAAGGGAGCTGCAATCTATATTGACACCTACAGGAATCTACTACAACGTTGTTGGGTACTCTCATTGTAGTCTTCCTTCTTGTTACGACTGTGCATAACGTTTCTGGGTAGTGAAGGAGGGCGCTGCAGCATAATAAGGGAGTCTGAGAAGAAGACGATTTGGGTTGTTTTGAGGAGCTCGCAAACACCAAATAAAAATTGAGACACCAAAGAAGGCCAACTCAGTTCCATAAATCATTGTCCATGCCCAGGAAGCTACAAGTTAGAGTTAAAGTAATTTCAGATTTGTTTTTCCACCTTAGAACTGCTGTTACAGTCATTGTAAACTCAAAGTTATATGAATATGATATTTAGGGTTTATTTTCCTTGTTATTTATGCAAATAAATCTCTATTGCATTTATTGTTCACTGTTAGCGCTACAAAAATCAAGATCTGAAAATTATAGTCAATATACAAACTTCAAAACCCTTGATATCCGAAACAAACTCTTTCTGCACTGTCTAACTTTCTTCCGCAACGGAATTCTTTCTGGAATGCGGGAATAGAGTTTCTGCACAACGCTTCTTCCCTGCCGTCGATCTCGATCTCGATCATTGATCTATCAATTTCACGGCCAGCCTGAGTGTTCAAACTTACTTTTTCACGCAGTGAAATGGTTTTCTGATCGTTCGATTAGTGTCCCCACCAAATCAATGGTGCATTCCAAAATTTATTAAGCGCATTCCATAGAATATCGCGCACATGAATTTTTTTCAAAGCTTGCAACTTCTCTCGGCGATATCACTATAAACCGTCGATCTTCCCCACGATCGATCCCCACTCTACGATCTTGTTTTATTTGAGCGACTGGTTAATGTTTAACCCCCTACAAAGCTTCACTTAATTGATCACTGACAGGATCAATTCTTCTTTGCAATTCAGAAACTATGGCAATCCAAATCCACAGAGTTTATACACAGGGTTATATGGAGTGAAAGCGGGATGAATTCATACTTCTACAAAACTATATGAAGACATGAAATCCATCAAAACCACACGCAGAGTCTAATCCTCTATTCTTTATTCAATTCAACGGAAATTCAAATACACACAGAGAATTCTACTTGTTCACTTCTCGCTCACTCTTCTGTGCACACACCTCTCATTCTTCCATTCATGTTATGTGGAATTTCTCTCCCTCTCAAGCTCTATGAGCTAATCAAAGATTCTTTGAGCTATCCTCAAACCTCTATGAGCTATCCTAAGATTTGTGAGCTAACCTAAGCTTCTGCGAGCCAACAAGTTCTGTAAGCTAACTAAGCTGCTAAGAAAATAACTCGAACTGATTTAAATACAAGAGAATTCTATTTCCAGATACTATAACAAAGGAGTACAGTCCTTATTGATCTCTGCAGAGGCAAAAGAATACTTCTGATAATTCAGTAGAGACTCCTCACCCCCTTTCTTCATTGATTGTGTGGTTCGTGGGGGCTTTCTCTCTGAGTGTGTAGTGGTTGGATTGACAACCACTAGTGGCTGCATTGACAACCACTAGTGGCTGCATGATCACCATCTGATTTGCAACCTTTCCCCCAGTAGGGTTTATTGAAACAAGCTCCTCCTCTATCACTGTCTTGAGGGCATCATATTCAAAATTAAATTCCTGCTCCAGGTTGATTACGTCCTCCTCTACGTCTATCCTAGGCTTCTTGCTAGGGGTTTGTTCATCACATTCCATATCCTCCACCTCTGACCAAGACCTTCTGCTACTACCATCATCATTTAGGGGCAAGGGAGTATCTAGGACCGTACCTTGCACTTCTTTAGGAGCCTGAATTTTCTCTGCAAGAGTCCAATCAAAATCATAGGCAAGAGAATTTGCATCCCGGGACAAGTCGGGGATCATGGAGTGAATAAAGACTGACCTCTGTACATCGACCCTCCTTTGGGAAATGATCCCCTTAGGATCATAATTCTGTGCATGATTCACCTGAAACTTCATGGCCTTCAAAACTTTCTCCACCATTGGTAACGCTACTGGCTTATTCAGAACGAAGGGCCCAAAATTAATAGGGTATTTGATCCAAGAGTTCTTCCTGTGAGCAGTAAAATGCTCCTCATCAGCATAAATCCTCTTCCTGATCAATTCTAGTGCGAATATTGAGGGAGTTAGTTAAACTGGTAGCATGAAAGGGGTAGCCGAAAAACCATATACCCTGATAACTGAATACTTCTGCATTAGGAACCAATCTCCAATACCCTCTTGCTGCAAGGAAGCCTTCATGTCTTCTGATATCCTCTTCTCTTTAGGGTTGAATAGTCTGGAGATGCTGAGGACAATTATGTCAATGAATAGGGTGTAAGACCAGTCCTGGATCTTCTAGAGAGACCCGGTCAGTCTTTGAACACCTCTAGATCTGTTGGTAGAATTCTTCCCTACGGATAAGTCAGAATTCTCTTAAATTAAAGCAGATTCTAACTGACTCTAAGATAAGAACAAAACAAAACAAATGCTACCTTGAATTTCCTGAACTAACTTTCACAACAAGATTACATGCATTCAGAAGATATGAAAGATATAACTCACCTTTCAATTCGACGTTTGTCCCACTTCTGACTCTTGATCCCAAAGCTCCAATGTAGAACCTGTTGAGATCAAACAAAGAACAAGCATACAAGCTTCCAAATACCTTGAAGTAAATATTAGATTCAAATCTAGACTAGATACATTCCATGTCAGAAACTCATATCATACACATGAAATGGGAAAAACAAGACAAGTTATCTTATTACAAACTTGAAGAATACTTACAAAGGTTGCTTGATGTCCAAGCCAATCCTTCAGCTCCAAGTGCTTCCTCCTCTAGCTATCTCCACAAGGCTGCAAGATCATAAGTTTGATACCTCTAAGAGTCCTTCCTTTTGCTCATGGAATGGCTCTCTCTTATAGTGTGTGGTAGGGTTAACCAACAAGAGAGATGGGTGGATCTAGGGAGAGTTTAGTGGATCAGGTTTGCTAATCACAGAAAGTGAGTTAGGATCGAATCAGGGACCTCAATCTCCAAAATCTCTTGAAAATCAAAATCCCATAAGCCATGGCAAAAAGGCTATAAAAAGTGTACCGCGCCTCCAGCAAAGAGCATAACGCGGTAGTACTGCGCGGAAAAGAAGGAGCATAGCGCGGTAGTACGGACTACCGCGCACCTATAACTGAGCAAGGCGCGGTAGTTAGGGTAAATGAAGTCTCAGCTAGGGTGATTCTTGTCAGGGTAGGTTTACTTTCAAGGATCACTCATCATTTGTCTCTTCTGGTTGTTTTGAGCAGTAGGGGAAGTGTCGTCAACTCTATTTGAGGTGGAGATGCGACACTGTGGAATATGGAGGTATAACAAGATCCATGTCCTCAAGGGTCTGCCGGTTGGAACTGACTATGATGGAAAATAGATACACCTGGTATCTAAAGTGCTTATCCAAATCAAACTTCTCAAGCTGAGAATTGATTTCTCCGGCCAAGAACTCATCGAACTTAATTCCTTCTTTAGATTGACTCAGGTAAAGGAGAATGCCTAGCATTACTTCAGAGACCATGATATCGCTATCAAGACCTAGGATTTGACTCAAGAGGGAGATGGCTAATATGACAGGCTTTATGAACAATTCAGAGGAGAGTGGGGTGATAAGGGTCTCTAAGGGAACTGGGGTAATCAAAATGGTCTGGAACAATTTATTCTTGGATTCTAGGTCGGCTTTCCCGAACACCTGTAGAACCTCTGATTCGGTGAAGGGGATCTGGGCCTGACATTGGGATTCGAAGAGATCCAGGGAAGCCCTGATAGCTTCTGGTGTAATTCTGCAAATGACATGGGAGTGGGCATCATCTAAGATGGCCTTCCCAGTGGCAGAATAATTGGAGTCTCTCCTTTGGACAAAATCTGGGAAATGGGGCAATTTTTCTAATGTGAACCCTATTAAGGATGACTTTAAATTTACCAACAGTTCCGACTGGTCTCCAGAAGGTGACAACAAAGCGTTCTGGACATCACTGACACTGGACAACCGCAAACGAGGATCATAAGCGTCGTAAATTTGATCGCAGATGATCTCCCTAGGTGGGTCAAGGCTTTTTACAGACGAGACCATGGTGGAACTGTCTATTGGAGGTGTTAGCACCCAAATTGTACCTCTAGGTTGTAGAGAGGCCAAAATGGGGTAACCAAAAAACCACTTAAGGAGGGATAAGATGGCTTCTTATCCTCCAGAGAGGGATCTCTCACAAACAGGTTCTAACAGGGCCAGATAAATGATTAAAACTGAAATTGAATTGTTGTTTGGTTGAAAACAAAATAGGTATCCATTGGGCAGTGGAGTCAAAACAGACAGAAAGTATATATCATGACAATGCTTAGAAAACAAACTCACTCAGGGGCAAGGAAGCCACCAGCTTACAGTCAAAGTGCTTTAAATTTGATGATTTAGAAGAAAAATGAACAATCCACCAATATAGAGCATGTGGATATGAATTCTATATCGATTTTAGCAGAACTGGTTGTGAACAATTGGAATGAAAAGAATAGAGCATAATGACTATGAATTCTATTATGATACTACACTTATCCAAGCATGAACAACATAACAATATGGATTAACAAAGAAAGAGACACATTCACATAAGGAAAGAGAAAAATGGACTGCAAGACCAATAACACATGAATCCTTGGTAAAATTGCCTGCTCGGTTGTGCCTGATTTTATTAAACAGTAGCAAATTATTCAACTCAGAGCAATACACGGGTTTCGCAAAATTTTCAACCCCTTTGAATTCTTTTACATTGCTTATATAGCTTTTTCATGGCCCTTAGGCTCGATTTGTTCTAATGGAAAATTGTTATAGACCAGTGACACCTATGCAACAGGTTCGTCACTCTAACAAAATGACAAAGTTGGCCAAACTGGCTCAACTGTATTTTACATATTTACTGATCATTTTTACCACAGGACAACAGACTCTAGCAAAAAGACAAAACATTCTGGTAACTGCTCCTCCATTCAGCCCCTTCCACTATCTTTGACGCTTCATGCACTCAGCTTCAGTTTTTCCTTCCCATACTTTTCGATGAGTTTCCACTGCTCAGCTGATGGTAAATTGAAGGCGACAAGCTCTTTAAGCCACACCCTCATTTCGGTATGCTCTTTGTATGAATATCCTATAAGGAGTGTAAGAGCTTCTTTAAATGTAGATACCAACTCGAAATCCTTCGTCATTTTTTCCACCACCGTCTTGCCTACCAGAGGTTGCTCCATATATGCAAAGCACTCCTAGTCTAACCTGCACTCCCATAGCTTTCCATGATATCCCTCCTTTATCCTCATGGCTCCATCTTCTTCCCAAAACATAGGAAGACCTTTCTTAAATAATGGATCAATGCCTCCCTGAACAGCTTCACTTGGTTAGCCAGAACATCTATCCCTGCTTGGACAGTGCTCACTTGCTGGTGCTTGAGTATTACCTTCTTAGCGCTGATGATTGTGGCCACTCTGTCCTTTATATTGGATGCTTGAGCCTGCTCTTCAGATAGACCATTTAAGAACTCTATTGCATTTTGTGCATAATCCTTAGGCTTCTTGTTTAACTTCTCATTTGTCACTGTGACAGCTGACCTTGCCAGTTTGATTACAGCTTCCTTATCTACCATGAAGTCCAAATATGGCCTCAGTACCTCTACCTATACAATAAAATCATCCCAGATGATCTTCTTTTCCTCCTGCAATGCACTTTGCCCTATAACTTGCTGCTTCAGCTTGTCATAATCACCCTGCATCGCTTGGTACTTGGTTTCCCAAGATTTATTGTCTTTCTCTGCATCCTCTTTGTCCCTTTCGGCATTATCCCGCATGGTCTTGAGGTTGGAATTCTACTTTTTCAATCTTGCCACTTCTACATAATCCAGACTTGCCTTGGCTATTTTCCCTACAATAGAAAAATCTCCAGCCTTCACCGAGGGTGTGACCATGGCTTTTATCTCTTGTTCTTTGTCTTTCAAAATTTTCTCAAGCCCTTCAACTTTATCCTTCAAAGCTTCCTCACTATCCATTATCAATTTCATATCTACTTGCCACTTTTTCTCTCTTTCTTCAAACTCTACTAGCTTGGATTTACAATCAATCAACTTACCCTGCAGCTCTTCTTTTTCCTCTTCCATTTCTACAATTTCTGGTGCATTCACCAGTTGGGCAGCTAGAATCTTCAATTTCTTCTTTAGTGACAGAATTTCTTGATCTTTTTCATCTAATAGCTTCTGAATGCTAGCCCTTTATCTTCTTGAGTTTCAGTGGCCAATAGTGAAGCCTGACACGTTTTCACTTGTGCCTTCAGGCTCTTGTTCTCCACCTTTTCCAATCCCAACTGCTTTTGCACTTTGGTATTGTTGGTCTGCACTTTTGATAGATCTATGGCAGCCTCAACAACTTTTTATAGATGACTTCACCTGTCTCCTTGTGCAGATTGATCACATCAGGTACTGGGATGTCTTCTAGATTTACTTTTAGTTCTGTGGCCTTACTCTTAGTGGCTAAGGCAAGACTCAAGGTATTCTTGGCAAGGTTCTTGCCTGCCACCAAGGCTACATCCTTCTTGGAGATTTTTCTTGCATCAACATACAGTTTAGCTTCTTCTGAGATTGTATCTAGGCTCTCCTCATATCCCTCCAGTAACTTAGCCCTACTTAGGCTTGATGCTACAACTCCAATAGGTGTTCTGTTGAACACATGTTCCTTAACCTTGAAAGATGGCACCGAGGATTTGACTTGCTTTTTTTGGGTTGCTTTGCTTGTACCTGTACTAATTGCTGCTCAAGATCCTCTACCTTTTGCCTCTTCGAGGCTCTCTCAGCATCATTGTCTACCCATGGGCTCACTACCCCCTTCCTTTATAGATTTTTCTGGAGGAATGGTAAGGGACATGGCTGCTGATATTGCTGGGGTTTTACTAGGTGAACCAGGCACTGCTGATGTGCTACTTTGAAAAAGGAATGCTAAATATTAAGAAACTTCTGGTGGGTCTACTTCCATCTGGCCTTTGTCAATGTATTCTAACCAATTTTCCATCTTAGCTAGACTTGTCAGTTCGAAGTGCTCATACTCTTTCCTGTTACTTTCCTTCCTTCTTTCTGAGATAATGTGGTGAGGATCATAGTTTATGGCCGCTTTGGATGGGAATCCCAAATCACCCATCATTCGCTCAATAGATGGGAGAGCTGCTTTGTTTTTGACAATGAAGGAGCCCAGTGTCCATGGAAAACTGATGTCCGAAGACTTCATGTCATCCAAGAAATGTTCACACTCCATCTTCAATTTTTGTCTTATAAATTCCAAGGTGAGTACTCCGGGGGTTAGGAAGGCAGGTAGCACATAGGGGGCATGGGAGTAGCTATAAACTCTAATCACAGTCCCATGCTTCAGCAAGAACCAATCCCCAACCCTCTTCTCCATGGATGGCTGCAGTAGGTCTTTCATCTCAGGCAGTAGTACCCTAGGAAGTCTCTTTTGGAAAAGATGAAATATATCTCTGCCATAAGATCATTCATGAAGGTTTTGTAGTCTGAATACATCTCCTTAGTCAACTGTAGCTCTGGAGATTGCAGGTTTTCTTCATTAGCTGCCAGGAACATTTTTAACAAGTAAGACTGGAACCTGAAATTTCTTGTCTTAGGGAATTCTATGAGCTGGGAGTGGATTTTGTCTCCCAAGGCTTCATCAAAATTTAGGCATGCACATTGGGTAAGCGAATTTGGGCCTGCTGGATCAATAGGACAAGTGATTAGAACAAACATCAAACTTATCAGGGGCTCGGTTATGTATAGGTCATTGTCTAAGCCTAGGAACTGGGCCAACATGGAGATAACACACTTCGACTCTTCCCTATAAAGGCTGGCCTCACCAGGAAAAGGTGCGCCTTGAGAGGAGGTATTTGGTAGAAGGGAAGCATGATAAAAGCTCTGTTTGAAGTCAACTGGGGCTTGACAGAAATGTTGGATCAGGGTTTCCATTCTGTAACTTTGGGATTTTTGGCAGAATTCTTCTGGAACGACCAAAGCTTTCCTAATAGTAGGGGCGTCTACATAGCACATGATTTTAGAGTTTGAGGCATGCATGATTGCTCTTCGGTCTGAGGAGTAATGGCCGGCACACCAGTCTACAAATTCAGGGAAACTAGGGGTTTGGCTGGTTGTAAAAAAATGGAAAAAGGAATGATAAATATTATGGACATCCACTTCTTTGTCCCTTATGACCTCCAATCTTTCTTTGGAAGTTTCTATGGAATATATCAGCATGGGATTGTAAACCTCATAGTCTTTATCCTCTACTAGGTCAATGATCTTTAGGGGTTCAAAGCCTGGTAGTACCACGGGTCTAGCCATTTAAATAATTTAGGGTGGAGGTGGATGGCCTACCTGGTCGATTGACAACTGGGTGGAGCTTATGGGTCTCTGGTTGGCTGGTCGGCTCTGCACGATCCGCTCCTTTCGCTTTCCAATGCACACAAGTCAACTGGGATGCGAATCTTCGTGCAGATGGGCATTTTATAATATAAACATGCCATATCACCCTTATAGCTATGACATCGATGGAGCCACGTCAGCCGTCTATCCATACGATCAACTCTCATCCGTAGATCTCCTTGACCTTTACCTGCATCGTCCCCTGTGGCTTCCAACCCCGCCACATATCAACTCGACAGCACCTTTAATCTGCAAAAATATTTTCAACCATCGATCCGCTCTCCTCCTGGATCTTGACTGTCCCAGGATGCACCCTTTACCGAGTTCACGAATTTTGGGTCTGTTTATTTTACACACAAGTCATATCGACGAACTAATCCTGAGCCGTCAATCTTCATCTCACTAGATCTGCACCATTGGGAGATGCCGAGCTTTATCAAAAGTTCGTGGATTTGAATCATAACCCTTTTCGCGCATGTTTAAATCGCGAACAATTTTTTGACCATTGATCTAAGCCTTCCGCCGTCGATCTTCCTTGACCTACCCGTAGGCTAGCACCCCACAAGCGTTTAAAAGACCTTCAACTTTTTTCGCGAAGGAGGCTCATGACCGTTGATCTCCCCCTCTTTTGATATAAACCGTCTATAGGCGTTAATCAGTGCTACAGGCACATTCCTTTATACTTAATTCTCCGATTAGCATCAAGACTGTAGCTTCTCCAAAATTCTTATCTCGGCTCCAAGTTCAACTGCTCAAATTACTGATACCTTCAACCTTCGGGTCTATTTGGATCAAGGGTTAAGCTTTCCCTGGCTACTTTCATGGACCTGGAGCCTTTTCATCCTCCAAAAATCCTTCTAAACATTTAGCACAAAACAGGTGCTAACAGGAGGAATTACAGAACAAAAAAGGGTTGATAAACGATGAACGAGTACCTGGTGGTGACAGTCGACACTTCTGGAGGTTGCAGTTGTATCCAACTGACTCGTGCTTGGCGGACGTCGGATTTGCAGGGTGGTGGGAGTATTAACGGACTGTTAATGTCAAGTTGATTAGCCTTATAAACCATCGCGCTTTGTAAACGTGACCTTTGTACCTCCAATATTCGAGTACAATATCCAATGGGGAGGGGCCCACCAGATTTCACAAATTTGTTTTTTATCTTCAGAGTTATATTAATGGGTTAAAATCTTAAATATCTTGGCTTTAATAAAAACCAAAATATTATGTAATTGATGTTTGGATTTGGTTATTATAAGGTGGAAGCTTGTTTGGTGTAATATATGGTTGTCATGTGCTGGTAAAGGCTATTTTGGAAAGCATATGGGTGTACTATAGGAATATTCCTAACCGTATATTGGAAGGAAGTTGAGAGGCCAACTCTCGAGGAGCCAATTCGAGAAATTGGGTTTGTTTTATTTTCAAATGGCCAAAAAACGGGATTGGACAGATTTGAAAACAAGGTATACTTTTTATATTTGATTCTTCAATATGATATTTGATAACATATGTCTTCATTGTAATTTGTAGTGGTTTTTTCTTACGTGATGTGCAAATTGGTTCTATGTAGGATGTCAAAGGAATATCAAGTCGGGGTTGAAGAATTCATAGAGTTTGCAAAAAAACATTCAGAGGATAATAACACTACAAGATGCCCTTGTAAAAAATGTTGCAATGTTGCAGCATTGACGTTTGAGGAAGTACAAGACCACTTGATGATTCATGGTATAATAAGTTCATATAAAACTTGGTTTTTCCATGGAGAGAGAGTTCCTACTCAGGACTATATATTTGACAAGAGAAAGAAATGCCACACAATAGAAATGCATGATTTGCCTCGAGAAATTACACATGGTGATGAACACATAGTCGGACATCAATATGGTAATCATAATGATGAGTTTGCAACATTGCTTACAAATGATACTGAAGTTCTTGAGAATGACGATCATAACAAGGCAACCATGGTTGATGATCATATGGTTGAAATGGTGAATGATGCTTATCAATATTATAATGAAAATCCAGATGTGAATTGTGAAAATGGCCAAGCAGAATCAATGGAAGAAAAAAATGATATCAATCAATATCTAAAGTTAATTGAAGATGCAAAGGCACCGTTGTACCCAGATTGCACTAGTTTCACTAAGCTATCGGTCACTGTGAAATTGTACAACCTTAAAGTGAGAAATGGATGGTCTGATGCAAGTTTCACCCAGTTGTTGAAGTTGCAAAGAGAAATGCTTCCAACAGGAAATACACTTCAAGAATCTACGTATGCTGCAAAAAGTTTGATTAAATCATTGGGGTTGGACTATGAAATGATACATGCATGTCACAATGATTGCATTTTATATTGGGGAAAATATGAATAAATAAATGAATTCCCAACATGTGGCGAATCAAGATGAAAGGTTGATGCTCGTTCTAAAAAGGTGCGTACTGGTGTCCCGACCAAAGTGCTGAGGTATTTCCCTATAGTGCCGAGGTTGAAGAGAATGTATAGGTATGATTTTGAACTCTTATAATTCCATTATATCATACACCTTCATGTACTACCAACCCACTAGAAAATCATCTTCTTTAATCTACTAAGTAGTGCAATGCATATATGATTCTTTATGTTTTTGTTACAGCTCTACATATATTTCACAGAAAATGAGGTGGCATCATGAGAATGCAAGTAAGGATCGAATAATGCGCCACCCAGTTGATATCCCAGCATGGAAAACTATAGATTCTAAATGGCCTGATTTTTCCAATGATCCTCGCAATGTACGACTTGCAATGGAAGTGGATGGATTTAATCCTTTTGGAAACTTGAGTAGTAATCACAGTGTATGGACAGTAGTACTAGTCACATATAACCTTCCGCCATGGTTATGCACGAAAATGAGCTTTTGTTTGTTGTAATTGTTAATACCTGGTCCCAATCAACCAGGAAATGTCATAGATGTTTATTTGGAACCATTGGTAAATGAACTAAAACTAACATGGGATGAAGGGGAAAGGACATACGATGCTCATTCAAGGTCATTGTTTAATATGAAGGCTATATTGATGTGGGTAATCCATGACTTTCCTGCTTATGGAAATATGGCTGGTTGCACGAATAAAGGGTTTTTCACATGCCCTATATGTGGAAGGAACACAGATTCAATGTATCTCAAATGTGGTAGGAAGTGTGTGTACATGGGACATAGGAGATATCTTCCAATAAATCATAAGTATCATTCACAAAAAGGACCATTTAATGGGAAGTCTGAGCATCTCATTGCACCTACAATTGTACAAGTGTAAGATATTTTTACAAAAACAGAAGGAAGGGAAGAGAAATGGGGAAAAACTAAAAGTACAAAAGAAAGAGAAATTTAAAAAAAGGTGAAAATTTGAAGACTGACGTGTGGAAGAAAAGGTCAATTCTATTCAATTTACCATATTGGGAGGTATGTGCACACATTAACTTAAGGCCTAAAATGTACGATGCTTGAAGGATTTCATTGTGTTTATTATGAATATATTGTTTAGTTTTTCTTTGATGTTATAATTCATTGATTTTTTATACGGTTGGATGCAGAAACTCCTAGTGCGTCACATTTTAGATTTAATGCACATAGAAAAAAATGTATGCAAAATTATTTTTGGAACCCTTATGGATATAAAAGATAAATCAAAGGATGGGAAAAATTCTCGTGATGACTTACAACAGTTGGGTATAAGGAGGTCCCTGTGATTTCTTCCAGCCGCACCACACACTCTTTCAAAAAAGGAGAAAGAGATTCTTTGTCGTGTTTTGTTCATGTTAAAAGTTTCAGATGGATATAGTTCAAACCCTAGAAATCATGTATCTATGAAAGATCTCAAGCTTCATAGTATGAAAGCACATGATTGCCATGTTCTCATGCAACAAATCCTTTCAGTACATTGCACCATGTGCTACCAAAGGCAGTTCGAAACAATTTGTAGGCTTTGCTTCATTTATAGGCGAAGTGTGCAAAAATGGTGGATCCAACAGATCTTGATAACTTACAAGATGATGTTGTGGAAACTTTGTGCTTACTCGAAAAATATTTCCCCCCTTCATTCTTTGATATAATGATACATTTGACTGTACACTTGGTGCGAGAGCTATGTTATTGTGGACCGGTTGCATATCGATGGATGTACCCTTTTGAAAGGTCAGTGAAATTTTATTAAGTGCAAATCCACATAAATTCCAACATTATTCATACTTTTGATTTCTCTGCAAATTGTGTGTTTTTTTCTAGGAACATGAAAGTTTTCAAAAGTTATGTGAAAAACAAGAATAGGCCCTAAGGCTGCATAGTTGAAAACTACACTGTGGAGGAATCCATAAAATTTTGTGCTGGATATGTTGAAGGTATGGATTATATTGAAAGCATGCCTAGTAGAAATGAAGCTTGGGACGATGAAGAAGGAGAGGTTGGACAATATGGGAAGGCCTTATCTAGAGGAACTTCTATTGAATTAGATAAAACTAGTTTGTTACAAGCCCGCAGATGGGTCTTGCACAACACATATGAAATTCAACCTTGGATAGAGTAAGTAATAAGCACATACTTATGAAATCATTTTTTATTATAATATATCACAATTTTTTCATAAATTGTTTATTGACATTACTTGAAAATAGGATGCACTTGACAGAAATTGGAAATAGTAACATCCAAGCCCAAAAAGATGAAGTCTTACTACAAAAGCTCCACAACCAACAATTTAGTGATTGGTTAAGAAAACATGCAATGATATGTTCTTCATATTAGATTTAATTGAACTTCATTGATCAAGACTATTATGATGTATGAAGGTGAGATTCTTTTAATATATTTTGAAATTGCATGGTTTTCTAACAACATTTAAAAATTTATAGGTGGAAGGAAAAGAAAATATTTTTGATACCCTTAAATGGTTGGCACGTGGTCCAAGGTAATATGCAACTAAGTATGATGGCTACTTAATCAATGGGTGTATATTTCATGTTAAAAGCATAGAAAATGTCAGGGCCACCCAAAATAGTGGTGTGTGCATAGATGCACAAACATTAATGAGATCAAGTGCAAAGGATAAAAACCCTATACATCAAACGACAACATATTATGGAGTGATTCAAGAAATAATGTTATTGGACTACTATTTGGTGTAGTATCCATTGTTCAAATGTGATTGGATAGATGTACACAAGAAGAATGGAATGAAAGTTGATGAAATTGGTTTCACCATGGTGAATCTGAAGAGATGCTTGAGTAAGGATAGACTACAAGATGATCCATTTATTCTAGCATCACAAGCGAAACAAGTATTTTATGTACAAGATCTGGTAGAGAATGACTGGTGTGTAGTTTTGACATGCCCTCCGAAGGGATCAAGAAATTGTAATATATATGAATTGGAGTATGCAGATTTATCAAGTGTTGCAGATTTTGAAGGGACGAAATGCAAAGAGGATGCAGCTGTAGGTGATGGTGGCATGGATTATGTTCAACAAGATTGTGAAGGCACATGGTTGGATGTTGTTCAGTAAGTAGCATGCATGATTTATTTATCAGTTCTCATTTAAGTTGTATCTGTGAAAATTTATATCTTAGATTATTACTTGGATTTACCTTTCATGCATATATTTTTTGTTTTGCTACTGTTTATGCATGGATCTGATCTGTTTTATTGTGTTATGTAACTTTCATTTATTTTTACAGTAGATAGATTGGGTGTGGGGAATTGAGAGTGATGTGAGGGAGGGGAGGGGCCATATGAGCTTCAACCTTCACGTGGTTGGCCATGTTCAGTAGAGAATAAGATATTCTTGAAACCAAGAGAAGCTCATTCAAGTATTTTCATTTCGTTTTTTTAGAATTTCATATATGTTACGCCTTTTTTTACATATCTATCAATCACTTATATGAAAATACCATTTTGTCATGATATATGCAGGTCTTCACAATGGAAAGCAATATAATGACAATTTGTATCGTTCTCTAATGCATATTTGTAAGTTATCACCATAGTGCATTTCTCAATTAGATATCTTATTGTCGTTTCATTGATTATAACGTGTTGATTTCTTCATTTTAAGTACAGTTGTACTTGTCTATTTTATGAATTGATTTTGTTGCACATTTGTTGAAGGAAAAAAGTTGATTGCGGGATATCTATTGACAACGGGTAGGTAATGTAATGAACAATATTGAAAGTATTTGATTACAACAAATTTAATTACATCACATTTATTACAACCATAAGTATACCAGATTGATGGTGTAACAACTAATTTGTGTGAAATATTTGTGTAAAGCATAGAGGATGCCAATATCATTTGACGTTATTGGCATCAGAGCTGAACTTTGAGGTATAGATCCTTATTTCTTTTTTGTAAGTAAGAAGAGAGAAAGTTATATTAAAAGAGAAAGATTTACAACTGAAACCAAAAAGGTCATAACCCTGCCATCACACTAAGTCACCTGACTGAACAAAATCACCTCCGAAGAGGACTTCGCCTAACCATACATATTACAGAGATGAATACTACAGATTATGCAAAACTAAAAAAAACTCGTGCACGCAGACATTTTGACTCCCATTATCACTCCTTTACACAACAAAACCTCCTGAAATAGAAATGAAAACCAAATCCCCACATTATTGAACTTCTTTACCATAAGCAGCCGATAGCTTAGAAAACATACATAATAGACGATAAACCAACACCCAAAAAACTAGACACTAACCATCCCCCACGCCAGCTTAGAACATAATGTAAGGGAAATCAGGACATCGCCCAGGAGGAGGAACTACAGAAGCCGCCGGCTGCGCAGGAGGAGGAACCACAGAAGTCGTCGGCTGCGCAGGAGGAGGTTGAAGCTGCATAGCCTGAAGGAGAAAATCCAAGTTACGGTGGACTTCCCTAGTTTCCTCCAGAATGCTTCTTTCATAGCTGAGCATCTCATTTTCAAACTGATGCTCCATCCTATCCCGAAGAGCGTAACCCATAATATTTTTCATCACCCAATAGAGTGCAATGGTGCGCTCATACAGGCTGAAACGACCTGCGGTGTTTCCTGGATCCATAACCCAATTTGCAGTCTGACGACGTTCTGCATCCAAAGTTGCCTTATCAAGATGGTTCCAAAGTTGTTGTTCCACAGTGCAAATCTGTTTCTGGAGATTCGGGGGAACATCCCGAACAAAGGCACTGGATTCCCAACGGGCCTTTTGCTGGGCATGAGAGAAATTCCCACCGGATTCACCCTGAGAAGTCTCACCCACCCGAGAATGACGACAGCCTGTAGTTGCACTACGTCTATCCCAATTACCATGATCACCCATACTATCTAACCTCTTACAGACCTCAATCTCTTTCACAGCCAAAAAACAACGGCGGTGCATGCAACTAAATCTCTGAACTCTATGTTCATGTCTACCACCTTCCTTGGGTTTAAAAAGAGTTTTTCCAGCCACAATAATAATGAACCCAGTCATGTCCATTAATGGAAAATTGTACTAAAACTAAAGGTGGTGATATTTTGCACTGTCCATTAATGGAAAATCGTGCTTCACTTAAATCCTTCCGTCCTGTAATCATGGTAGACGTACCTTTCCGAGTTAGTGAGAAGACAACAAACTCCACGGGAAAGGGATGAAAAGACTGCTCATCAATCATCCTTTAAAAGAAGGGCGAAAGAACATGGGAGGAATGGATCACGTGGCAGTACGATCCTCCGCCTGACATCGCCCTCCCTCATCAACATGGTAACTCATCATATCGCGGGAAAGAATATCCTTACATATGTCAGGTTTTCCCACGTTTGGGTGCTTAGGTCCAAGTGATTCACCGCCCCAAGGTTAGTGAGCAGGTCCGCCAGCTTGTTCCCATTGCACTTAACATGTGAGAAAGAAATAGCAGAGACGCTAAATTATCCAGCTTACCCTCCAACCTCCACAACGTCGCCACCTTTGAGCTGCGTTTTCCCTTGTGAACCTCAGAGGCCATGTGGAGAATAATCCGAGCATCACCCTCCACAACAAGGGGAGTACAATTATGGGTACAATTCAGTTGGATTCCCTGAAGAAGACCTTCCAGCTCAGCTACATTATTGGTCTCATGCCCCAGACGGCCAATTTTGAAGCTGACCATTAGCCCTTCTGTATCCCTGAGAACACATCGGTGGCCGACCAGGCCGGGATTAAGAGGTATAGATCCTTATTATCAATACAATTTCAACATTATTTGGGAGTATCACCTATAGGTTTCCTTTTAGGCATTGGGACTATCACCTATAGGTCTCCTGAAGCTGCCCTGACCACTATTAAAGAATTTTACATAATGTAGTTAGAAATCCCATTGACTACTTTGTGTAAATGTCAATACTCAAGACATTTCTTTAGTCAACGTGGTCACAAGATATGATTCAAATGGGAAATTGCTTCCAAACTCAATCAATAAACTCAATTAAGCAAAAAATACAGGCATACGATCTTATTTCACAATGCTCCTTTATCTGAACCTAAATACAATGGATCGATAATTACAAACATATACCTCTCTCTCTCTCTCTCTCTCTCTCTCTCTCTCTCTCTCTGTATAAGCTCCAAGAGTCAAAACTCTGAGCTTGTTCCTCTTGATCGAACCTTCCTCGAGCTAACTAAGCTCCACTAAGCTACCTAAAAGCTTCTGCAAGCTAACAAGCTTTGTAAGCTAAAGCTAAGCTATCCATCTAAATGACTCAACTGGATTAAATAAAATTCTTACTCTGTTTTCCAGATCCTTCAAAGAAGGAACAAAGTCCTTATTCGACTCTACTATCCTCTATGACTTACTATGCTTGATATCTGTTATTTTCCAGTATGGTAAACAAGCAGCTCATTTTATTTTTAATTACTGTGGTTTTTAAACTTTTGGAAAATTATTGATGAAAACTGTCAAGGATTATAGTGAAGGAGGAATATCTTGCATGTGGATCATTTTTGCATTTAGAGTGACTTATGAGAATCCTGAGAATCCTATACATTGGGTATTTTTCCCTGCATTAAGATTTGGTAAGCATTAAAATTTTGTTGAAATCATGGTTGTGTAATAGTTAATTTATTGACCACCTTACAAATTGGGCTGATATCATATGATATTTGTATAAGATGTACTTTATAATTGTATAAATGGTAACTGGAAGGATATTTCTACTATTTATTTGTGCTACATCTTTTAGAATGGGAAACATATTAACTTTGATTTTGACTTTGGTTGCAGAGAAAAATTAGTGGATTATGCTCTTGCCTCTGGAAAAATATACGAGGGAGAAGGGTTTGAATACATTAAGGAGTCCTTTGAAAATGGCACACTTCATCACATTGGCCTTTTGAGTGATGGTGGTGTTCATTCGCGATTAGATCAGTTGCAGGTATTCTATATCTATAACTACATTATTATGAGTTGTTTATCTTAGAAAAGCTTATAGATTTATCCGTGCTATGCAATTTTTAATCTTTGTATTTCTCCATCCTGTAGTTGAATGCTATTTATATCACTAGACTGGACTGAGTTGGGTCTAAATATGTTATAATTGCAGAACCCATTGATCTACTGACATAAATTTTAAGAGAAGGCTACTCTTACATGGATCCATCAAGCAACCATTAGAAAAGATGCTCGTTCTTATCCATGAATACTTGAAATTCTAGTTAGATGTATGTTCACTTCATGAGTATGTGTCTGAACTTGAATGCCAACTTTGTCCTGCAAAACGTTTCTGTATTACTGTTTTCTTTATTGAATCAATGTTGCATATGAAACCTTTCAAGTTCAACCAACTTATAAGGTCAGAGCCATTCAGACTACTTTCTTAGGTCTCTCGAGTAAAAAACAATGTTGAGATTATTAGTCTTTTCTTAGAATTACAAATGATGCAATCTTGGTGTTAATATTGCCCCTTTCCCCAATTCTTAAAGGGTTCTAGATCAATGGTAGAGCGCATGCTTTACAAGAAGGAGGTTGAAGGTTCAATTCCTTCGTTCCCTAATGATATTGCAATATTGATGTTTTAAATAAAATATATTTTATTATGGCTACGTGGGGGGTTCTAAACTAACTTCATATGTCACTACGAGGGGGGTTCATAACCGCCCCCAAAGGTTTGTAAAGCGTTTTAGGGGGGGTTTCGAACCGCCTCTGTAGGTACCTACGAGGGGGGTTTATAACCGCCCCCAAAGGTTTGTAAAGAGTTTTAGGGGGGGGTTTGAACTTCCTCCGTAGGTACCTACGAGGGGGGTTTAAAACCGCCCCCAAAGGTTTGTAAAGAGTTTTAGGGGGGGTTTTGAACCGCCTCCGTAGGTACCTACGAGGGGGGTTTAAAACCACCCCCAAATGTTTGTAAAGAGTTTTAGGGGGGGTTTTGAACCGCCTCCGTAGGTACCTACAAGGGGGGTTTAAAACCGCCCCCAAAGGTTTGTAAAGAGTTTTAGGGGGGCTTTTGAACCGCCTCCGTAGGTACCTACAAGGGGGGTTTAAAACCCCCCCCAAAGGTTTGTAAAGAGTTTTAGGGGGGGTTTTGAACCGCCTCTGTAGGTACCTATGAGGGGGGTTTAAAACCACCCCCAAAGTTTTGTAATAAATACTTTTAAGGGCGGTTCGGAACCTCTCCCGTAGGTACCTATGTGGGGGGTTATATCTGCCCTTAAAAGTGACTTTTTTTTGGGGGGGGGGGGGTTTAGAACCGCCCCCAAAAGTCCAAAAGTGACTTTTGAGGGGGGGGTTTAGAACCACCGCCAAAAGTCACTTTAGGGGCGGTTTTGATCTCTTCCAGAACCGCCCCTAAAAGTCAAAACTTTTAGCATCGGTGTTATTAGGGGCAGTTTTTTAAAGACTGCCCCCAAAAGTAACTTTTGGAGGCGGAAGACAACCGCCCCTTAAAGTCAAAAAATGAATTTGGGGGGGGGGGGGGGGTTCGAACCGCCCCCAAAAGTCCAAAAGTAACTTTGGGGGGGGGGGTTTAGAACTGCCCCCAAAAGTTAATTTTGGGGGGGGGTTTAGAACTGCCCCCAAAAGTCACTTTTGGGGGGGTGTTTAGAACCGCCTCCAAAAGTCACTTTTAGGGGCGGTTTTGATATCTTCCATAATCGCCCCTAAAAGTCAAAACTTTTAGCGTCGGTGCTATTAGGGGCGGTTTTGGAAAGAACGCTTCCAAAGCCAAAACCGCCCCCAAAAGTGACTTTTGGAGGCGGAAGACAACTGCCCCTAAATGTCAAATTTGTTGTAGTGATTACTGATGCTTTCTGGTGAAGCCTCATTTGGGTCTATGTATGGAAGTAGTTTGTATTTCTATACCCCACCTTCAGCCACAAACTTATGGATTTTAATCTCCAATACTCCTCCACCCGACGTGCTTTATGCAGCTACCCTTGAAGCCTCTCTTCCTCTCTTAAATATGTCTCAAACACTTCTATACTCTCCATTTCTTTGAGGTGTTTTTTCAACTCCTCTTGCACTGATTTCATCTCCATAGTAGGTTGGATGGAATAGGTTTTATCCCATACTTTGAGATCTTTTTTGACATCCCACATCTTCTCTTCCCAGACATAGAAGGGAGAACCCCTAACCTCCTGAGCCCAAGCATTCCTAATAATAGCTTCAAACACAATATTCTCCTCCCATGAAGGGTGGAATATGAAGGGAATGGGCGCAATATATGGTTCAATTTCTAACAAAAGATATATCGGTTTGTGATCTAAAGCACTTGAATTCAGGATATGTGAGGATAAAAGAAGGCCAGAAAGTAGGAGGGAGATATGAAATAGAAACCTAGTAAGTCTTGTCGCCATGCAGTGCCCTGTACCTATCCTCCTATTTGTCCAATTATGGACTATGTTTCTAGGTTTTAGGTCAATCAAATGCCATTTTTTAATTAGGTCATCTTCCATTTCTCTAAAAGGGTATCTAAATATTGGTCCCCCTCTTTTCTCCTTTCTGGATAGAGTAACATTAAATTCCAAAGCAAGAATCAAGTTTGGGGTTTGGGCATGCTCTGACCAATTGATTAAAGAATTCCAACATTCTTTCTTTTCAAGATAACTTGCAGGAATATAAACATTAAGAACATATACTTGTTGACTTGATTGAATATGTTGAAAAGAGGTTAAGGTCCAAGGCTGAATTTTATTCTCACAGGTCAACCTAAGCTTTGTGTCATCCCACAAAGTAGCCAGGCCCTTGGATGCTCCTCTGGAACTAACTATGATGCCTGCACCTTTCTTCCAATTTTTTTGTGCCCTGTTGAGGAAATATTTTTCCTCCTTTTTAATATCCTGGATCAGTAGTATGTCTGGCTGTTCTACTCGGATGAGATCTCTTACTACTTCTTTCTTCTTTCTAGTTCCCATCCCTCTACTATTCCAGGAGATGACCTTCATTATTTAACACCCCTTTGTTTCTAGGAGTTTTGGTTTCCCTGTGTGTATACCTCCTCTACATGTTTTGTTTATAAGCTTCCCCAATGTTGGTTGGGCCCTTAGAGCCTCCTCCCTCTTTCCGCTTCTTCTTCCCTATTTTTCCTACTTGAATTCATTCCTTTTCGACTGCTTAGCTCCGGATCTAAGTCTTAGGAATCAGAGTCTACCCCTTCTGGTTGCGGATCTTCTAGGGCCTCCTCCACTAACTAACTTGGATGCTTAGTTCCCTTTTAGGGACTTAACATTTTTGCTGGAAGTTATTCAACCGTTTTCGGGAGAGGGATCTTCTATCTCGTTCTCCTCCTCTTCTTGCAAGAGGGCAACGTAACGATTATGAGATTGTCCCCCTTCTGAGTTATTTCGGTTCCTAGGGTTTTTGGAAGCTCTCTCGGGATTAGGTTTTTTCCCATCTTGTCAAGTGTTTCACTGACCTTGTTTTTAACCATTCCCTTTTTGAACCACTCTCCAATGAGGCTGTTGATTTGTCTCCTCTTTCTCTAGATCCTTTCTTCACAAAGTGGCCATATTCATGGCAAATCTAATGCTTGAAAGGGAGCTACTCGTAATCCAATTGTTGAATGTTCTCCCAGGAATCTACCTTAATTTTAATCGCCTCCTAAAGACCAACTTTGAGGTCTATTTCAACACATATTCTCTGTAACAACCCTCATATACGAATATAGGGAATATTTATTATAATAAATATAATGTAAGATAATAAAAACAAACATGAAAAAGAAGTAACGGAAAGCAAATTTTGCTTAAAGAAAGAAATTAAATAAGAAATTATGAAATGGGGAGAAGGAGGAGATAAAAGGAGGAGAAGAAGTGAAGAGAAGGTTTTTTTTTGTCTTTGGCATTTGGAAGAGGAGCTCTGGAGGAGAGGAAAGCAAGATAGCACTGGCATAGGGTTAATTGTTGGGGGCTCGGGGGTCTCTGCCATTGGCTGGGGGTTGGTTGGGTGGAGAGTCGTCTCCCCACCTTCAGTTGCACTATTGGAGCTGTCAAGGTAATGGTAGCTGCTAGGTCATCTATCTAGGTATGGCTCCTTAATTTTCATAGCATATTTTCTATTATTATTGATTAGATCCACTTTCTTTTGTCAGACCTTCTATGCATGTTGTTCTTGTTTGTTTCTGGATGATTTTACATGTTATCAGATTCTTGTGTTGGTTCATAAATCTGCATGCATATTTAATATTATTTTGTTATTTAGTGGGTTTTATGAATTTTACGGTTTTTACATTTGGTATAAGAGCAGGGTTCAAACCTTCAAGACCTATGGGCTTTTCCTAGTTAATCTTAATTAATAGCTGAAATGTTTTAGTGGCTCAAACTGGTAAAATCTATGGATGTACCTTCATATTTGGGGCTTATGTCAAATTTAGATGCATGTCTGCATGTTAAATATGCTAGCTTGTACAAAAAAAAACTCTAAATCTATGTAAAATTTAAAGATTCAGGTTAATGGGTGCTGGGATTTGAAAACCCAAATCTCCTCCTGGCACAACACGGGCCTTACTTACTGAGGCTACACCCATGGCCCAACCTAAAGATATAATGTAAACCCTAAGGACTTGCTAATAAATCCATGTCAAAAAAAATAAAAAAATCATTATATATACAGAAGAAATCTGCAATTTACCAAGAAAAAAAAAATTCCTCTCTCTCGTAGGAATTGTGGTGAAGTGAACCTGGAAAACACTAGTGTTAGACTGCTCATTTCAATGTTGTTCGTACAAATTCATGATAGATTTTTCAGGTGTGGGCAGAGAGGGTCGTTATTCTCATTTTGCTCCCAGGGATTTATGGGAGGCCCAAACACTGGTCATTTGAGCACAACCTCCTCGTCCTCTAAAAGAAACTTGAGAGGCCCTCAAAAAAAATAAATCAGTTTATGCCATGCATGCATGCACTCAGGGCAGGGTTTTGGTATTCCAGAGCCTTTGAACTTGCATAATGCTCAAAACATTTCATTAAGCAGGTTACATATAAGATCGATAAAATCTTTGTAAGGCAAATTGAAAACACAACTACTGTCGATTATTGAATTTGCACAGATATCCGAAGCCTCGTAATCCTTCTTGAAAAGTACTATGTCGTGTATCCCTTGATAATTCCTTTTACCTTGTGATCATAAGGTGAATATTACGAGCTAGTAGGACCTGAACCTCCAACAAATATTTAATCAGAAATTAAGTTGAACACGGACCAGCTCGGTAATGTTCTTATCAGCTTTTGGTGACTCTTTTGCATGCAGCCATAACCGGTGTTTTGGAGCATTGTTCCCGTCTTCTCTGACTTAAAACCTTGAAATAATGAAATCCCCAAGGTCGCTGCTGAATGCTGTAAGCCCTTCTGGAATGATGACATCTTGCAAACCGTGAGCAGCCTTCTCTCCAGAAGCTGCCATCTCGAAGAAACAAAAAAAAGGGTTGCCTTAGGTATTCTTTAATTTTTTTGCAATATCTTTTCCTTTGGATAGATGGACGAGAGGAAACTGTGATCGGTAATTGGTGTTTAAGCCTTCGATTTCACCTTCCCCTGGCCTATATTTTGGGTTTTCATCTCTTACTGCGCTGGGTGACTGTCAACTTCAACCCTAGCAGCCTGCGACTAATTGATGTTGTAAAATTTTCTATTCCCAATAAACAAGAACCCTAAACCTAAAGCTCATACCAACTCTGAGTGAGCCTCGGTTCTCCTAGAGTTAAGGAATCAATGAAATTTTTAAATAACTATTAACTTCAAAATTCCTGGGCTATTCCTCTCATACCCAAATTTTGTTTATTCATGCACTACTTCTTAGGATTCAGTGATTGTTTTACTTCTTAGGATTCAGTGATTGTTTTACCAAGAAGACTCGAGTCATTATTCATGAATCATGAGTGGAATGTATTACGTGCGTTGATCATCCGAAAGGAGAAGAGATGCGGTACTGACCACTGCTCGGGTGTTAGGATTCCCTATATTCATTGTTACATCTATGTAACGTCTCCCTTTGCATGTGCCCATGATGTTATGTGAAGATGCGTTGATGGTGTGTGTTTCCAAATGCCAATCACAAAGTAACGGTCTCCTTAAGTACGTTACACTCATTGCTTTAAGTTACCATCATTTGCAATTCTCCTTGCTTTGCGTTATGTTAAGCCGCTGTGATGGCGACTTTCTGGGCCAAAAGGATAAGTCTGGTAGAGAGTTGGTTTCTAAGGTGCAAACATGTATAGTGGCTCTAACTTAGTTTCCCCGGTGTCTCCTGTACCTGACCGCTTGTTTTTATTTTATTATCTTTTATCTCTGTTGCAAATTGCGATTTAATCCAATACAACCATCATTTGAAAACCTGATCTGATTTTTAGTCGTCCGGTATTACTTGTATGTTCAATATTTAAAGTTAGTATTTGATTATGTGTCTGATTTATCAATTTTAGGGCGTCTTTGTCTCCCAGAAACGTTGGGCCTTCCAATATTCCACGTTCGTTTTTCCATTCCCTGTACTTGTCTTCACTGCAAATGATTGATCCATATTACTAGTCTTAAACTGTAGTAGTGCATTTAACAGTGTAGCTTCTATTTTGCAACTCTTGCCTGTATGTACCATATATGTTTATGGTAGGACTCTTAATCATATTGCTGCTTAGAATATTTTAAAGAGCTTGATAGCCTCCTTTTCCAGATCATTAATACTCCCCCGGCCTCACTTTTTTAATAATTGCTTAAAGATTCAGACAATAACGCCCCTGGTCAGTACCGAGGGAGGGTGCTATGATCCCACTACACCAGACCCCTGGTCAGTACCGAGGGAGGGTGCTATGATACCACTACACCAGATGCGCATCTGTTGTCACATTTGATAACAAACAAAAAAAAAACTTGCATTGGCATATCTAGTGATAAATCCTGGAAGGTTGTACTCATCCTGGACAACTCCGCACCAGTCCCACTGAAGTTTTGGGATATTTGTCCTTTCATTGTTTCAAATCTCCATGGTTGTTGTGATTGTAGCTGCTGATGACGAGAGTGATGTTGTGACTGAGGTGTTCCTGGTTTAAATTGATAAGCACTCGGGTGTTGATCATACAAATGGTTATCATAACCCTGATTGATATTGAAGTTTAGATTATACCCATCAAGAACATTTGTATTCACATCGTATGGATAGTGAGGGGCATGAGGGTATCCATATGCAGATCCAAACAGATATGGACCTGGGTAGCAATATTGATATCCACCATATCCATATGGGACTCCTTGCTCTTGCGGTTGTGTCACCACGGCCATATTGGTGTTTGCACTAGTTTCAACATTAATACTGGCGTTTGAACTCGTTCCCACATTAGTATTACTATCAATACTTTTGGCTGCTTGATTTTCCATTTCAAATATGTTTCTCAATAACAAACAATTTTGTACCACCTGGTTCCTAAAGGAACAAAAGTTTAACCTCGCGGCCTCTTTGATTTCTAATAGGGTTTCGGCTTTTCCTTATCCCAAAAGGACCTTCTTTCGCCTAGGGTTTTAGGATTGAGCCTGAGTAGTAATAATGCTGAGGGTAAGCATTACTGCAACATGCTCTTAACTGAAAAAGATAAATTTACTGCAACATGCTCTAGTAGGTAAGCGTTGGTCACACCTGACCTTCCATCTATCCCGAGGATAATCATCCAATTATTTTACCCCTGCTGAGAGCGAAGGACCTGACTAAATAATGGGAAATACAGGGTCTGAAATACACCAATTTTGTTTGCAAGTCTTTACAAACTAGGGGCAGTTCCCGTGTGGGTCATTACCTGCGGGATTTGGATCAGATGATTCACTAGTTAACATGGCTTGGTGGTCCACGTCGGTTGCTTGCAAATATTTCGTCTCAATGTGTTTGGACGCTATAGTGGTTGCTTCAAAGTTTTACATTCTTAATTGTAATATTGCATAAATAAATACCATGTTTGAAGTTGTGATTGGCTGGCATAATGCTTTGTTTCTTCCGCCCTCCTACCCATTTTATGCATATTTGCATTCAGCATTAGTAAAGTGCTTAAATTGATCAAAATGGACTGTCACAAATGAAGCTTGCAATAAGTCTGTCTAGTTAGTGTTCACTTCTGCCCTCAGTTAACCACAACGACTAGACCAATTATATATGAAAGGTAAATTCCAAAGCTTTAGTAGTGGCGTTAAGGGTTATAGAAGGAAATCATTTCATTCTCATATTCAGTTTGTTCTTCTGTCATTACAGGTCCAAATTTGTTGATTAACCCAATTTCACACAAAGGTTCTATAGGCTCCGTTGGATGCATTAGTTGTACCAACAACTGACATCTAAATCACTAGTCCAAAACTTTGAACACTGACTAACCGTGGCCACATGTCTTTAAATACATCTCTTTAAATCCTCCCAGAAATCAAGTATTTAGAATTTCATGGATCTGTAGCATCTTAGTGGTCCGTATACTACTGATGTAAAGTTGGCTGAAGCTTAGTTGATTCTAATTATATTGTTAAGTCCAAGCTATTAGAGAATTCCCTTATATTTCATCTTATTCATTATATTGATTGCAGTGTGCTAAAGCATTTCGCCCTTTTCTCCATTCTCAACTGCCATAAAGATAATGTCCTATTATTGCTTTTAGGGCCATCATATATCCATTAACTAATGATAAAGAGTGGTACTTTGAATATTTTCAAAGTATAACCAGATATGTATACAGATTATACCTCTGTCCGAACGTCCTGTATATACAAACAAACAAAATATACACGTGGAACAAACAAAGTTAAGAATTAGAAAGCTCTTAACAATTCAAGCATATATTATAGGAAACTATAACTCTCTCAATTAGGAGAAAAAGTGGAGACTCGGATAAAAGAGACAAATGGATGTATAAATAACATAAAGGAGAAAAATTCAACCTTCAATCCAGGCCAGACAATGATTTTGGCTTAGAAAGTTGGTGGCAAGACTTGAACAAGAAAACCAATTAAGTGCTAATTGATAGGGAAAATATCTATGGATAAGCTCATGTTATCTTGCTCTGCTTATCTAAGAGACATTGTAGAAATTTCTCTGAACTAAATATATGATGGGTTAAACTTAAAACTTGAACCCGATAAGCTTATAGAAAATTTAAAAAATGTAAGTTGAATGACAAAACCACATGAAATTGCAAACAACTGAGACAAAATCATAGTATGACATGATATCAGGAATTAAGAATATGATAAAAAGGAATGGTGTAAAGAAATAGAAAATGAATAAGATGGAAAGAAGAGACTCACAAGTGAAATGCTGCGTATGAATTCAGGTAGAAAATGAAATAACTAAAAGATTGAAAGTAAACAAGTTGTATAATATGACAATTACTAACAACATTGCAATGAAAGAAAAGGAAGGCCTTAGTTCCAGCTATGCCCTTGGTTACAAGGCTAAGAGAAAAGCTTGTACTCAAGTCAGGTAGGAAATGAAGTACATAATAATAATAATAATAAAATAAAAATTAAAAAGAGTTTATTGAGATAAGGAACAAAGTGAATACAAATCAAGTGAATGTCAAGTTGAAGGATGTAAAGTAAGGAGTCCATAGCCAAATTAACTCAAAGTCAAGTTGAGTCGGATCCTTGTTTGGAGCAAAGTAAAGTCAAAGGTCAAGTAAGTTATATAAGATAGTGACATTGGTGTCTCAATTAGGTTTGTCAAACCAAGTTCATGGGTTGTCTTATCGGAGCTTGATATCACCCTAGCAAACAACATTTATTTATGCAAGGACTCGTAGATGACAATACAAGGAATATTATGATGAATATCTTATGTAGGCACAATACATAGACTTGAAGAAGTACAACGTGAGGCAATGTTTGATAGAGATGATATGACAAACCTAGATGAAATCAAAAGAAGAAAGAATATAGACTCCTAGGCATGAACAAAAGATGTAGTGACAAGTGGCAATCGAGAAAAATGAAGCAACACAAGAAGCAAGGTAACAATAAGAAGCTAAACTTCATATCGTATGCCAAAATAAAAATAAAAATTTGAGATGTAAAACCACTAAAATGAATCCATAAAGAAATAAATGAAATCCCTATGAAGTTTGATGACCTCTTTTGATAAATTTTCTTTATGATAGAAAAGAAAATGGTAATGGTAATGGTCCTATTCACCATGACTCTTTCTTATTTACATGGAAAATTTTAGATTACAAAAGGATCGACTAGAGGTTCTACCCCTATGCAAAAACTCAATGAATATAGCCTGGTGAATACTTGATTTGTTTTGAAATAGTATACTCCACAACCAATCTATTGTGAGTGTTGGCCTTCTCGAATATCTCACTCGCTACAATCCTTCATTAAAATTTTTGAGCACTTGAATTGACTTGTGGGCACTACCTCTCCCATGATACAAAACGTTGAACAAATCCCAATCAAAATACCAAGAATCCTTAAGAAGACATGTGATTATTAGCTTATGGCTCCACTCCACCTAAGATATATGGTTATTAGGTTGTGCATGTGATACTTCTGGATGTTTCTTCATGATGATATGGTGTTATTACATGTTGTTCTTAGAATGATGCCTTATAAACATGCGAGTCATGGTCATGCATTATTTATGTGAAATTGATGTTGTTATTTCTAGCCATGGGTTGTGCATGTGATACTTGATGACGTCATGGTGCTTTATAAGATAGATGACATGTGGAACATAAAATGATATTATTTCGTGGTGGTATTAATTTAGCATTTTAATAGATTATCATTGCATCTAGAGGTAAATGACATTCGTCACATAAATAGTATGAAAGCATGTTGTGGTTAATGTTCGTATTTTACAGCTCTGAAGAATAAGAGATTATGTCAGATATTTGGCATATGACATGTTATCATTTCATGCTAAACTTTATTTCTCCCTGTAGAGTGCATATTTGATATGATGAAGGATTATGTTGGTTGTTACTCCATGTTGATAGTACTAATGTTGAAAAATGACAGCTTATCATGACATGTTTATGAGATGCTTAGTGAAATTATGAAAGTATCATGACCAGTTATGTTATAATGGTAGCAAAAAGCACCAAAATGCATTAGATGTTTAACTTGGCATGACTTATGGTGACAATGGCTTATGATGTAATGCAATGCAATATGAACCGGTGGCTAGACATTCTTGTTAGCGCATGATTCAAGGTTGATCCATGATAATATTATATTGAGAAATGGTTACTAATGATTATTCATTATGACAAGTGCCAGTTGTTCCAGGTGATCCACTCAAATAGCCGGTTGAGGCTAAGTTCTATGATTTCGTGGGAGCCCATAACCATGAATGAGAATGGCTACTATAAATATATTATGGGTTGGGGGACAAGCCCAACAATTAGCTCTATGCCAACATCGCTTGAATTTTGTACCAGAAGTTGGGAAGGTGGCAATGCCGCGGATACTTCCTGGAGAACTTCTGATGTGACCAAGGTCCACGTTTGGAGACATACTCACCAGGAGGGAGGTTTATGTAGAAGGACTTCTGATGCCTGGGGCTAGTGCCTTGAGGGTGCTATGGAGGATGTTTAGGCTAGACTTCCGAGATGCCTGGGGTATAATGATCCTGATATCAGGATCGGGGTACCGGGGGTATCGGGATTGGGGTACCGGGAACCAGATGCCGGCTAGTACCGATGAGGCCCAGATTTCGGTTAGAATCCGATGAGGCCGTATTATTACCAGAAATTGGGAAGGTGGAAATGCCGCGGTAAATTCCCGGGGAACTTTTGATTCCTACTGTATGATCCGCGGACAGGTTACAGTAGAGGGCCCGTGCCATGGCGAGCGGGACCATCCGGAGTTGGAGGGGAGGTTTATGGAGGTTGATCGAATGGTATGATTCTCAGGGAGAGGGTGAGTAAGGAAAGATGAAGTAAACAAATACACAGTTATTAATTATTAATTAATTATCTGATGCTTTTGTATGTATGATGCATAATTGTTGTTATGGTTGCATACTAGATTCATAGGGAATTACTTAAGAGCATGTTGTAACTTAGGGTGTTTGATTGTATTAGTGTGGTTTGGAGACTTCGATGTGGTGGCCACACATATAAATCTCTTAACTTCACAATAGTACTAGCTACCTATATATTCTAGTATTTACTTGATTGATTGATTGAATAAGTATTGTATTTTTTGTTTGAATATTATAACTTCGGGACGAAGTTTCTTGAGGGGGGGGAGGAGTATGTAACAACCCTCATATACGAATATAGGGAATATTTAATATAATAAATATAATGTAATATAATATAATGTAAGATAATAAAAAGAAACATGAAAAAGAAGTAACGGAAAGCAAATTTTGCATAAAGAAAGAAATTAAATAAGAAATTAAGAAATGGGGAGAAGGAGGAGAAGAAGTGAAGAGAAGGGTCTTTTTTTGTCTTTGGCATTTGGAAGAGGAGCTCTGGAGGAGAGGAAAGCAAGATAGCACTGGCATAGGGTTAATTGTTGGGGGCTCAGGGGCCTCAGCCATTGGCTGGGGGTTGGTTGGGTGGAGAGTCGTCCCCCCACCTTTAGTTGTACTATTGGAGCTGTCAAGGTAATGGTAGATGCTAGGTCATCTAACCAGGTATGGATCCTTGATTTTCATAGCATATTTTCTGTTATTATTGATTAGATCCACTTTCTTTTTTCAGACCTTCTATGCATGCTGTTCTTGTTTGTTTCTGGATTTTATATGATTTTACATTTTATCAGATTCTTGTGTTGGTTCATAAATCTGCATGCATATTTACTATTATTTTGTTATTTAGTGGGTTTTATGAGTTTTACAGTTCTTACATTCTCGCACACGAATATCGGTCCTTCAGTTCCGCACGATCTATGAATTTGTCAAGGGTATTTCCTACTGCTTTCATCAACTCGTTATTCCAGCAATGAATCAGGAGATGAGGGAGACACGCCCATACAGGAATTGTTGAAGGAATGTCCGACGTTGGGTAAAAGTCTGGAGTCCATTTATTCAGGTATAACCCTCTCGACCCCATGAAGTATGGGCCATTTCTGAATATCAGATCTCAATCTTCCTTTCCTGCAAAATGAAACACAAAAAACCTATTTCCCACAAATAAGGTTCCCAATTTCTCTTTTATGAGCGGCTTCCAATTCTTTTGACCTTGTTATTGGACAATCTACTCGAGCGGACGCAAGCCAGATATCCCTAGTTCAATGTGAATCTAGAACAAATAAGACAGAACATAGAACTACTTTCCTAGATCTAGTTAGAGATCAAGTAATAGACATCTTACCTTCAGATTATATATCTTCTTCTTCTTCTTCTTCTTGCTCCAAATCCCGCGGTCGTCAGATCTATAGCTGCAAGACCCGCCAAGACATATGGAAACAATGCAAGCGATAAAGTATGTCTAAACAATAACTGATCTAAGTAAACAGTTAAGGAAATAAACTACAAATAAAATCAACACGAAAGCATCTGCGGAAAGAGTTTATATTATTGTATAAAAGAGGGAAACTACAAAGTAGAGGTATGATCACAACCCAAGCCTTAACGCTGCAACACTCCTCCAACAAGCCAAGCCAATGCCTCCAAAGGAAGTATGAGTATCCCAAAATATGAGTAGGGATATCCTCAGCTAATTTCACCAGCATGTAAGTGTTATAGACTTCCTCCCTTTGGAATGGAGAGAGGCCTTGTATTTATAGGACCAAGTGGATATAGTAGGTTGAGGATCATGGGGAGAGGGCTAAGGGATCCTCCCTTGAGGTTAGAGAACCATAGGACAACTCACATAGGAGTTAGGGATAAGGATCCACCTCATCCAACTTCTAAAACTCGCTCGAAAGATCCCTTTATCCCAATTAACCAACTCCGACGCAAGTTGCATGAGGGAAACAAGCGTCAGGGAAGGGAAATGCAGGTTGTACAAAGATATTCTATGCCGTCAACGCAAGCTAGCAGAATACATTCTGCGTCGTCGACGCAGGATGGCAGAATACATTCTACCCCGGCCCTAGTTGGGTGCTACTTGCTCAAGGACATCAGGCGCTGACCCAACTAGAAATGTGGACAAAGGGCATCAAATTTCTCTAACTAACTTACTTGATCACATGGAACTCTGGGAATCAAGGCATTGAGTTAACAAGGGTGTCATACTAACAAGATTTAGGTGTAACAAAATTCCCCCCAAAGCATGAGGCTGGAAAAACAAGACAGGTGAAGTGCTTTGAAAGATAAATGGCAAGGACTTGCTGGCTGGAGGATGCTGCTGCAGTACAACTGACTCTGAGATACCAGTCTCACATGACTCACAACATGGCTTCCGACCAATACATTGTAGATCCATGGGAGTAAAGACCGACTGAACACAATCATGGATACTAGACACAATCGTATATCCATGATCTGATGATAACATAGCCATGGCCAATACAAAGTGGATCTGTGTAATATGGCTCAAACAATCTCCATCGCAACCTCGGTAAAATTTGACTTCCCCAGGGTCTTCAAGCCAAACCCGCAATGATATGAATCTAACCATGTGATTACAATGTTTTGGAGTCGAACATGGTAGAAACCACTTGATTACCAGTCATCAATGTATACCGTTAACAAGTGCGAGGGAAATCACCATTGATGTCAATGATCCCCAAGGTATCACAGTACATATCACCGAGCGTGAATAAATGAGTTGAGGTTGAACGCTCAATGAAATATTTCAATCAAGAGTCAGTGATGTAAACTCATGTTGAAAGCGAGGTAACCTGCCATTGAGGCATGCAGGCCCAAGGTACTTGATTGGTTTCTAGATTCAATCCTCGGATGATGTGTTGAAGTCGACAAGGATGAATCCGTAGAAGGAGGGCCATGATGAATCCCTCATCAACGACATGAAACTCGACAACAGATGTTTGGAGTAGATCAGACAGTAGAGTAATGTGTAAGACTAACTCAAGGTAGACTGACATGGTAGAAGGTGTACTGATTACAGATGATGAGCAATGAATATCTCTTGAACATGGGCATGGCACGACTTGGCAGTATTGACATGACGAGAATGACACTGACTCCCAATGAAATTGATAGTGGAAACATTCTTCGGATGACCCAAAGGAGTGACAAGATTCATGAAAATAGTATGACTCGAAGACAAACGGATTACCCAAGTACTGTATGCAAATGCAGATGAGTGCCATTTTCAAGAGCGACGATGCAATTCCGTGAATAAAGTGTAACACAAAATCTTTCATTTTTCCCCATCATGACTAATGAGTTCCTCATGTGTTTTTTAACGAGCTTGAGGATGGTAACCAGATGCTCGGTATAGCTCATCTCATAGACGAGTCCAATCCCAAATGTTTTACGAACCTAGGAGAGGAGGGGTTCGTCCCATGGTGAGCCCTTCAATGTTGAATATTAACGAGTCCATAGAAGGTAAACTTGACGTCATTTCACGTTTAGAGAGTTTGAAAAGAACTAAAGAAGACTCCAAAGTTCCTTTTTCATAAGGTTAGCCTCCTTGCCCAGAAAAGGGTAAAACAACGCGAGAGAGGACTCTTCCAGTCATGATTGGCTGGAGTATTCATTTTTCGTAAGTAGTGCCCCCTGGTCCGAAAAAGGGGTAAACTATCACCAGGAAGACGATCATTCAAATACGTTTACAAGCGTGAACGCATCAAGTTCACTTGGCGATCTTTTCGTATTTAGAGAGCCTGAAAAGAGCTTAAAGAAAAGACTCCGGGGGGTTCCTTTTTCGTAGGAGTTTAATGAGCCCAAAAAGCCGATAAACTATAACTCGGTGACTTATTCTCATTGTTTTACGAGCACGAGAAAGAGCAAAGAGTTAGCTTAGTGTCATTAATAATTGAATTTAATGAGCGAAATAATGACAAAAATACGCTTGATGAATTGTTCATACTTGAGAACACGCGTGAAAAGACCACGATTGCGAAAAACGAGATCAAAACGGTACTTACCTTCACCTGCAAGCTTCAAAACTAGGTCAAAAGTGATTAATCAGGTATAAATGAATCCAACTATAGCAAAATAACCCATATTAGAATAAATAAAAAAGGGAATATGCTCTCTTTTAATATAAATAGGGGTAAATAGTAAAAAGAATCACTATTTTTTTTTACCAAGTTGGAGAGGTGAATGGTGCCGTTTGGAGCCATTCTTCTTCTGCTGATTCCGGGAGTTACGATCCATCATTTTAGGTGCTGTCAGCGATAGGTAACCCTAAACTTGTCTCTTTAACTTTCTAACGGATTAGAATTTTATTTTTCTTGCATTTAGGTACGTTTTGGGCATGTTGGGTTGGGGGATTTGTGCTCACTGGTCGGCGCAGGTCACCCTTTCGGGATCTACGCCGGCTCAAAACCCGAAAGGGAGTTTTGTGCCGATGACGCACTGTCCAAATGGACAGTATGTGCTAGCGCAAACGGCCAACTTTACCCCAAAACCTAGCCAAATGGAAGCTTCTTTGATGGTTGAGCAAAGTTCTAATGGTGTTAAAATGACTTTCTTGACAGGTTTGGGGTGAGCACAATGGTTCTTGAGTGGCGAGAATGCGAGCATGAGCTCGATGACATACAAGCGGAAAATGATCCGCAATGTGTTGCAACGTTGAGAAACTGTGGGCTACTCAAGTACTTTCAATTGTCGGGGATGAGGTCCCAAGTATCACTGCTGACATACCTGGTCCAATGTTGGGACCCAATACAACAACATTTACAGATTGGTGAGCATACGCTGACCATAGATGTCGAGGAAATCTATTTTTTGACAGGGTTGTCCCGACGAGGAAACCTTGTGTCCTTGACTAGGTCACGAGGTGGTGACCACTCAGTAGAGGACATGATTGATCAGTGGTGTACTCCAGGTACGCCGATGACTGGTGGGAATATTCCCATCAAGGATGTCAGGGACCGGGCCCTTTGGACGATATTGTTTACTATTGTGCAGGTGGCTGGAAACCGATCCTCTCATCTCGAGAGAAAATTGCAAATGATGTATGTCGAGGAGTGCATGACTCCTACCTTGTTCAACTGGTGCGAGGGTCTTCTCACCAGTCTCAGAGATCAGTTGACCAAATTCCAGCACGGTGCGCTGAAGCAATCTAGGTATGGTTCAGTGGTAGTGTCCTTTATGATGTAGCGGGTACCCCACTTGCGCCCGCAAGTAGACCTTGAGGATCGGGATGCACACAATCCTCACATGACCAGGTGGGAAGAAGTAATGGCTCACCATGGTGGCGGGGGTCCCATCATCAGTTTCAGTACATGGTTCTTCACATGGTTGCAGGGATAGATCCTGATGGTGGAGGAATACCCATACCACGGTACAAACTTCTGAGGAGACCCAGCCTTGGTGCTTCCCGAGGGAGTGCAGTGGGATGATAACGGTAAGAACAACTGCTTGTGTTTTTTTCATTTTATGCATCTTATGATTTTTTTGGAATAGTGCTGATGACTTTTACATGTGTCCTACAGACGTGGGTCCAGAGCGACCACTTGGAGTTTCTCACCTTGTGCGGAGAGGAGCAGCATCAGAGGTAGGCCCTGCGGTCCGTGATGCTCTAGAGGGGCTAGAGGCGGTGGAGGATAACCTCCAGAGGATGACCTTGGAAATTCTGGAGCTAGGTGTCCATGACCTACCTCGTCTCTATCAGAAGTTGACGGTTGGAGTATCAGTTCGTTTCAGCACGCTGCTCCGGAAGGTGGGGAGGGCCATAGTCTGCTTCCATGCGAAGCAGCCTGGGGCTTTGAGGCCTAGGGTTGAGTGGCCTAGGTATTAGGAACATGTTTTACTTATGTATATACTGAAAGTTTATGAGCTTCCGATTTTGTAGAGATGACCCTTACTAAAAGCTAGCAAGCTTCAGACTTTTGTATCAGCACTACCATTTTTGTATCGATTTATATATATATATACAGACACTTCTGGCGGTTTTATACATCTTGTGTTCTATGGATGATTAATGAGATCTTGTTTACATGTTTGCTTATACAATGGATGATTTACATGTTATGTATGCCTTTATATTTTATGAATATGTTATGTGTGTGCAATGTACCAATCTAGAATGAAGTTGGCCATCGAGTCAACAACTGTATTCATGTCTCATGGAATGTGCAGGTATTGAATAGATTCAAAGGACCTTTCCAAAAGACGGACTTGTCGAAAGAGATGTAGTAGAGTGGGGTCGCAAATAGCGTAGATACGGTTAAGACGAGAAACCACTAGTTGTGAATCCGGGTGGATAACAACGTGGTTCATACCCAAGGAAAGGGCATCAGTTAGGGTTCCAATGACTGACTGATATTCTGCGGCATTATTGGTTTCATATCCTAGACAACTTCCTCCTGAGCTGATAAGCTCGTCGGTGGGAGAATAAAGTACCCAAGCTGCCGAAGCAAGCTTGTGGGTATGTTGGTTGGCGCCGTCCGTGAATCCATAGCAAGTTGCCATCTGCACATGCAGACAAAACATGGTATAAGTAGCGAAACAAGATCTAGACACACTAAAACAAAGCGTCACACCACACAAAACACACGCCATGTACAGTATATACAAGATACCTATGCGTGAAAGACTCAGGCATAGTACCTCTTCAGGTAGAACCCATTGCGGGGCTCACCCAAAGATATCCCATCATAGTCTTCTAGTTCATAGGCTCCCTTCTCCAAAACACGTTTCACTATGTACTGTCTATGCCACATGGACTTGAACTTACCTTCCCCCATCTTATCGTGTTTTTGGTCATATGTGAGGACCAAATCACCCTCTTTAAAGACACAAGGTTTAACTGACCTATCATATTACGCTTTGATGCGTTTCTTATGTGCCTCGTTGGCAAGAGCAGCATCGCGGCGGGTCTCGTCAAGTTTCGCTAGGTAAAGGAAAAGTTCTTCCTCGGAAATAGTGTTCAGGAGAAGTTCAACTGCAAGTTTGAGAGATGGAATCTCGCACTCTATAGGTAGGACTGCCTCCAATCCGTAAACTAGTTGGAATGGTGTAAATCCGGTGGAAGTCTTGACGGAGGTCTGGTATACCCATAGTGCGGAAAAGAGCATGTTGGGCCAGTTAGACTTGTGCATACCCACCATGCATTGAATCATGGTTTTTAGAACCTTGTTACTGGCCTCTACTTGTCCATTGGCATGTGGGTAGTAAGCGGTTGATTTCTTGTGATGAAAACCCAGTCTGGCGCTCAATTCGTCTACCATATGGTTTTGAAAATGAGATCCATGGTCGGTAACTATGGCTTGTGGAAATCCGAACCGTGAAATGACGTGATTGAACATGAAGAGTGCGGTAGTTTTGTCGTCTTCGCTGTACGTAGGCATAGCCTCGTCCCATTTAGTAAAATAATCCACGACTGCTATGACGTAACCATGCCCCCCGACCAAGGTAGGCTTATAGTGCATGAAATCTATGCCCCATTTTCAAAGGGGCCGATGACAATAACCGAGTGTAACAGGGCTGGGTGGGAGAGCTTTTTCGTTTGAAAATGATAGTATGGGGGACATTTTTTAACGACCTCAATGCAATCTTTGAAGATGGATGGCCAGTAATATCTCGCGCATGGTATCTTCTGGGCGGTATCCATCCTAGAGAGATAGCCGCCGCAAGCCCCAGAGTGAAAGTCATTCAAGACGTGTTCAGCCTCCTCATGTGTCAGACAACGTCGAAGAACAGAATCTACACCACGACGATACAAGGTATCGCTAATGATTAAGTAATACTTGGCGTGGTAACGTATACGACGACGATCGTCACGAGACAGTTGGGGGTTGAAACATTGGGTTTGAAGATATAAGGTAATATCTCCATACCATGGGTCAGACGCGCTGATGAGGAACAATGACTCATCTAGAAGAGAATCGTTGTGCTCAGATCCTAAATCAACACAGGGAAGATCACAGATGAGCTCGACAAACACCAAAGACTTCTTGGACTTGGCCTTCTCGAAGAGGAGATCAAATTTCTGAAGTATCACAATCCAGCGTGAATACTTTCCCCCGAGTACTTGACATGTCAGAACGTGGTACATGGGGTTCGAGTCGGCGATAATAGTGGTGGTGCGGAGCAGTATATAATGACAAAAATTTCGGACGGCAATGACTGGCGCGAGAGCGAGTTTCTCGACATGTGAGTAACGAGTTTCGGAGTCGATAAGACCCTTACTGAGGTAATAAATCACATGTTCCTGGGTGTTGTTGTCTTCCTGGACAAGGACCATGGCAATCGTGGTGGCAGAAGCAACAAGATAAAGGATGTAATCCTTGTAGTAATTGGGCAGTTGGAGCACAGGGGCACGGGTAATGGCATGCTTCAAACTGTTGAAGGATTGTTGCTCTAGTTCGTCCCAGATGAACGAGATGTCCTTATTCAGTAATCTCATGTAGCCTTGTGTCTTCTGAGTGAAATTATAGAAAAAATTCCGCAAGTAAGTTTCCTTCCCTTGCAAACATTGTAGTTCCATAATGTCAGTAGGAGGTGGGAGAGCGACAATGGCTTCCACCTTCAAGGGATCAATGCGGATCCCGTCCTTCGAAACGATAAAACCTAGGAGGCGTCCAGACTCGACGCAGAAAATACACTTGTGAGGGTTTAGGTGGATGTTGTATCGCCTGCATCTGAGGAATACAACCGTTAGATGATCGATGTGGAACTCATGCTTCCGTGAATGAGCAGGGAGATCATCAAGATAGGGTTCCACAAAGTCCTTCACATCATGAAAAGCGTACGACATGGCCCGCTGGAATGTGGCACCGACATTTTTGAGACCAAAAGGGAGTTTGCGATAAGAAAACATGCCCCAAGGGCATATGAAAGATGTCTTATGTTGGTCGGCCGACTGGATCTCAATTTGGTTGTAACCGGAAAAGCCATCCATGAATGAAAAGATGACAATTTCGGCACAATTATCTATGATTTGATCGATAAATGGAGTGGGGTAGTTGTCCTTAGGACAAGCCTCAGTTCAAATCCCGATAATCGACACAGACCCGGATGGTGCCTTGCTTCTTAGCCACATGGATGACATTTGAGACTCATTCTGTTAATGGAACAAGGTCGATGAAACCAACCTTTAAGAGATTTTCAATTTCTGCCTTAATTGCCACAGTTTTTCGAGGGTGTGCCGGTCGTAACTTTTGATGGACAGGTTTAGCATCGGGATAGGTTTTAATCTCACGCGAAATGATAGCAGGGTCTATCCCGGGCATTTCCTCGTAGGTCCAAGCAAACACGTCTTGAAATTACTTGAATAAGGTCGTAAAAGTAGTAATCTCTTCAGGGGAACATTTCTGGCCTAAACGAATATGTTCCACTACACCAGGGGTAACCGAGATGTCAATCGGAGTGGTTGGTTAAATGTTCTCCAGGTTTCCTTCAGTGACCATATGACATGTGAGTATCGTTGACTGGGGGAAAGGATAGAAATCCAGTGTGAAAATGGTGGTGATGCTATTCTCCACAGAATCCAAGGGGGGTAGGAAAGATGACCAGTGGTGGAGGTCTTCCCACGGAGGGTCATCCCCGCTCATAATCTCCATAATGGACTCGTCGGAATGAAAAGTACGGAGCAAAGGATCTGGTAAGGATGACGTCCGCTGTAGAGAACAAGATGTAGAGGCCACAACTAAGTGGTCCTCTGGTGCTGACTGGATATTCTCATAAGTGAGTTCGGCAAGTGAAAGAGGCATACTATCTCCAATCAAATGCATGGTGGCTTCATCAGGTACGAGCCATTGATCGGTGGAGTTGGGAAAAGAGGATATCATGTTAACCGTAGCAACATGGTTAGGGGGATCCGGGGTTGGAAAGACACCCATAAGAGATGATTCTTTTATGAGGCTGACCCCCACGCTCTCATATGGTTGCGAATACTGCCTGAGTAATGGGACGTTATCGCCGGGATGAGTAGCGGTTTCTAGTGTACAGAAATCCAATTGGTCGACTATGACAATTTGGCCTTGGTGGGGGAATTGCACAATGCGAAAGACGGATGATGCAACCGCAGTCATGGCATAAAACCAATTACGACCAAGTAAAATATTATAATCCAAAGGGGCTGCGACTACTTCCACATTAGTGGTTGCGGTCTTACCCCCCAACTCTACTGCCAAGGCCTGTAACAACCCATGATGTTGAAAGCCATGGCCGTTGAATGCTTTTAGGGTAGTGGGAGAACGATTCAACTCGAGAGAACCAATGGCTCTCCAACATGATATCGACATGACCGAGGTAGAGGCACCTTTGTCTAACACAGTACGATGGATTTTTTTCCTAGCAATATTCATGGCAAATTGAAATGCCAACTAGTGGGAAAGCCTCGGTTTAAAGTACTCGAGTCGGAACATGATTGTATTAGAGGAATCCATATCAATTGCACCAATGGAAGCGAGAAGTGTCTTGCGCTGGTTGGGACAGTTCTGCAAGACTTCTAGTGTCGACATGGCACAAGAAGCTTGCGCCAAGTCCTCTACAATGTTTTAGTTTTGAGCTGCCCGAGCATTAGGATTGAAAATTGATTTTCGAATCGTGCTCTTAGGCGGACGCAACACTGACTCTAAGGAAAGCTTCTCAATGGTGAGAGAAGTCGTCGCCATGGTAATGTCGGGAATATAAGTGGAATCTTTTTCAATATTACTTCCAACGGGTTCCTTCGTAGGGACTGAGTCGTACGAGCGTGAACGTGTGTTCAAGTTAACATCTCACTACGCATCATGAGAACATGCGCGGTAGAGGATGCCTCTCCGTGTGAATGAGAGTTTTGAGCAATCATCTGTTGGTTCTGAGTGGGGAAGGGATCGTTGAGAACTGTGGTAGTGGGGTTTCCCTTTAGAAACTTATGTACTTCATCTCAGTGGGGACATTCCTTGGAGAAATGGTCTCCACCGCACAGTAAACAAGGATACTTTAGCTTCCTCTTTTGTTTGGTGTCTTCAGGGGTGGTCTTGGGATCCTGCTGGTTAGAAGATTTCTTGGGTTTACCTTTGTTTTTCTTCTTACCACCGGATATCTGAGGCGAAGCTAATTGAACAGAATTCACTTCTTCGGTGGAGGCAGGAGTGGATGACTTGGTGGTGTTGTTTCCAGCCTGCCGTGGGGATGGGGAAGAACCATGGGGGTTCGATGGTCCACCAGTTTGAGTAAAAGGATAGGATTTAAGGGAACCAATGATGCCATCGGCCTGAGGTCCCTTAGGTGGTTTTGCAGGGTCGTACATAGGGCAGGGTGTGTCAGGAACAATGTCTACAACATGCCATATTGAGCATAGACGAGATCTAAGTAATGGGCACAGGAAATAGCCTGTTCCTTGGTCACGGCCCTTCCCATGTCCACATCTTGAGATACAACGGGTAAAAGAGACTTCGTAAACCAGTCAGATAAGAGTTGTTCTGGAATGGGAGCCTTAATGAGACGTCGTCTCCTCCACCACTCATGGATATGATCAGAGATATGAGTTGCAGTGGTTTGATGGAGAGAAGTTGTTACACCTAAATAGTCCCATCATAATACTCAATGTAAACATCCCTAAAGTTCCTTTGACTAAGTTATCAACTTGGAAGAGATACTGACCTATTTCTATTGGGTTTAGTGAGGTCATCGCAGGTCACCTTTGTGCAACCTGCGACGTCGTAGGTCACCCTCATGCAGACTGCGACGATGTCAGTTAAATGGATAAAAGGGCATTTTCGACCCCCTTCTCGAAGGAGTGTGATGTGGATCTCTATCCCTAAAATATAGGGGAGATGGAATTCGGTTCCCTATCCCTTGGGGAGGATCCCTTAACCCTCTCCCACTATATCTCAACTTACCCTATCCTCTTAGTCCTATATATATGAAGCTCATTCCCATACCAAAGAGAGGAAGTCTATAGAACTTACATGCTGGTGAAATTAGCTTAGGAGATCTCTAATCATCTCTTGGGAGACCTATACTTCCTTTGGAGGTTTTGGCATTGGTTTGTTGGAGGAGGATTGCGATGTTAAGCTTTGGTTGTAATCATCACTCTTTGTACTTCCCTTTTAATACAGTAATATAAGCGCTTTCCACCAAATTTTGTTGTATTAATGATGTTTATGTAGTTTACTTGCTTAACTGTTTACTTAGATCTGTTACTATTTAGATGCATTTTACTTGCTTGTATTGTTCTGTATGACTTGACAGGTTTTGCAGCTGAGATCTAAAGCCTTGGAGCTTGGAACAACATCAAGGAGAAAGGATCTACAAATCCAATGGTAAGACATCTAATTACTTGATATTTAACTAGATCTAGGAAAGTTGTTTCATATTCTGTCTCACTTGTTCTAGACTTAAGTTGAGCTAGGGAGATCGCGCCTTAAGTCCGCTTTCGGTAGATTGTATGGTAACAAGTTTGGCGACCATACTGGGGAAGAAAGCAATGCATTGTTTGTTTGAATTTTTCTATTTGAAATTCTTTTTCTCTGATTTATTTATGAGCCATTTATTTTTCCTCCTTAACCATTTCACCATCAGATCTTCTCATTGAAGAGTCTGTTGACTTCCTTTGAGTCTGTATGATTGATTGTCAAGCCTTTTGGTTGATCATATTTGGAGATATTTTTCATCCTTTCATAGGGATCTCGCCCGTCGCACCTGGGAAATATATCCAGAGCGACGTTCCCCTGTCAAGCGCATTCTATTGCTTTGCAACCTGCGACGCTATTGCACTTCACAGTTTGAAATCATGCGACGCTATCGCAGTTCACCTATTTACCACCTGCGATGGTGGCTCTGAGTCTGACCAGAGACTGCGACGAGCAGTCTAGTTTTTGTGCTTGGCTCTTCTCCTTATCAACCTTTGATTTTGGTTTGCCTTACAGACCTCCTCTGCACTGTTTCTTCCAGTGAGAGACCTTTTGTATGTTGCATTGCGAGTGTTTGGTTTGATTCAGAGTGATTTTGGGTTCCATCTTGGACAAGTTTGAGTTTCGATAGTGGTGGACACTTTTGTCTCCCCCACCTTCATCCACTTGACCTTGCATTCCCTCCTCTCCTCAGCTGATCTGATCTTTGTATTGGATCCGATCCCAGGCCTCTTTCGCACATGTTATTTAGATTTGATTGCATTCGGTTGCTTGTTGAGTGTCTTGAGTGTTCTAGTTCATATGAGTGCTTGTCATTTTCTTGAGAATTTCTGAGTGTTTGGATTGCTGCAAATAATCTCTCTTTTCATCCATTCACGCTTAAAAAAACATTATTGTTACCAAGTTGTAATCTTGGCATATCATTGAAAAATTCAAAGTGCATCATTTTTACCGTTTTCAAGTGCATTTGAAAATTGTTGTGGAAATTGATTCATGCATTGGAATTTATCATTCATTAGTCTTCTGGAAAGTTTGAAAAGAAAATTTAATCATTTGTGCTTTTCAGGAATTATGAATCATTCATTTTCTTAAAAAATTCAAGTGAGATCAAGTTTTTACAAAAGTGATTCCATGCTTGGAAGAATTGTATGCAGTCTTGTTTTTTTTTTTATGTTTTTAAGCTATCATAGTGAAATTGGAAAAGTTAGTGTGCTCTAGATAGAAATCCTGTCTTTTCATCACTTAGTTTCATTTTTTATTCGAAAAGATAAAAATAAAATGTTTAGATTTGGTTTTTGATGCTTGTGGATTTTTGTGTGTTTGTTTGGAAAAGCGGAAAAAACGAAAAGAGTATTTTTGTTATCAAATTTGGTAGATTTAGGATTGTGTTGCATTCGATTGTTTTGGTAAAACCACTTGGAAAAAGATTTCTCCTTCCCGTAAATAGATTTTATCGAAAGAAAAGTACATTTCTTCATGTAGTTAGGGTTTGCATGATGCTTACGTTTATGTACTCACCTCATGCATTCACCTAACCGTCCAGATAAAATTAACGGTAGAACTAGGGTAAAATTTTTAGTAACTTGTGTGTTAAGTTAGAGACGTGTTCCGACGTCGTAAAATGTGGCAACTGTCATTACTTTTCAGCACTGTTTTCCAGGGGTATTGTAGTCTTCCACGTACCAACCGGTATATCAAAGCTCTTTCATGTACCAACCAGGTATATCGAAGGCTCTTTCACGTACCTTAGGGTATATCGAAAGACACTTCATGTACTTGGCGTATATAAAAAAGTGTTTCATGTACTCGGTAGTATATAGGAAGGTCTCGTGCCGTACGGTTGTGCATTAGACAACACCACTATGGATTTGAGCTCCCACGTACCTTGAGTATATCTAGAGACACCATTAGGATTCCTGAGACCAACTGAGCTATCCATTTGGCCGTCTTGGCAGAGCAATACACCGAGAACAACACTCGGGGAGCTACTACGCACGTACTATCAGGTAGTCGGGTTATATGGTCAGGGGTAAAGTCCTAATCCTCCCTGGTTAGTGCTCTGAAAAATTGGGTCGAGTATAACTGTTGGACCCTGGAGTATATCGCGAGTTGCGAAGCCTTGACAATCCCGTTAGGTTCCAGACTTTTAAATCCACACCTATCACATAAGTTTGCTTGCGGCCTTAGTTTGTGTAGTTTTTTTTAGACTGTTTTTCTTTTGTTTAAATTACCCTAGGAGAAACTCTGTTTCAGTCACTCTTGCTGACTTTCCCTGGAGAAGGTCCCGTAGGATTTTGAACTTACCACCCGAATATCCCCTTAACCAGGAGGTAATTTCGAAGGTATGAATGGACCCATAAGCCACGGTCGTGTCACTTGAAGTAGAAAACCCTACTCTGAATGTTGGGGCACACATGTTCCCTCCAGATACACCCACCTCTAACCCCCCATGGGGTGAAGAGGCAAAAAATTCCACTTCACGAGACTTACCTCCCATTTTATTGGGAGAGCCTGGATCGGTGGAATGGTTAAATCTTCCCCAGGATGACCCTGTATCAGCTGTTGGTCCAGTTGCAGCTTTTTGGACATCATCTTTAGGCCACCCAGTGGCTCATTTTTCCATTGCATCCCCACCCAGTTGGGATACTCCCGACGACCCTCTAGCACCTTATCGTGATCAGTTGACTCGATTACGTGCTATGGGTGAGGAGTTTCGAAGACAAAGTCTTTTACGAAGGGATGAAGACCCCACGTTACCTCCTTATCGGCCACTCCCGAGTCGTTATTTATCTTTTGACTCACCAGAATCACCCACCCAACATGTGACCACTTCTGAATCTGGTCAACCCTCACTTCCTGCACATACACCTCTTAGACATGAGACCAGTTCTATACCTCCAATGAATCAACCTGTTGAAGGACAACAGTCCAAAACCCCTGTTACTACCACAGTTACATTACCCACTCCTCCCCCACCCCAAAACTCGCGGGGATGATACTCTTTACCCCCTACCTTCCTTACGGGTAATGTTAACCTGTAGTAGAAAATCGATAGCCCACGTTGGGTCAACCTTTGATTAGTGGTCAGCAAGTTGTTGCTGGGGGAAACCCCTGTCTTTTAACCATAGCACTGGAGGAGAAGTTCCCATCGGTCCTTCCATTTTAGCTTCCCTACCCACCGCACCTTCCACCATGGGATTATCCCATGTTGGGGGACCATCCAATGTAATTCAACCACCATGGATTCAAGCGTATCCAAGTTATCTTAACCCTATGTCGGGACAATTCAATCCCAGAAACACACTCTACAGGATACCTTATCTCAGAAATCCATACACTCTATGGGGGAAGCAAAATGTTTTACAACATGGACCCCAACCTACAGTCCCTCAAGTCCCACCACCCCTATTTGGTCCAGCCCCACCTCCCGTCAGAGGCGGCGGGCCCACACACAATTCTGGAGGAGGCAGACCTCTACCTTCTGGCGGAGGACCACCTCATTTTGGCAACCATGGCCCACCCCCCTGGCGGCAAAGGTGGAGGCCCTCCCCCTGAAGGGGGAGGCAGAGGGCCAACCCCCCGGCGGTGGAGGACCATCCCATCCTGGTGGTGGTGGTGGAGGACCATCCAATCTTGGCGGTGGTGGTGGAGTACCATCCCATCCTGGTGGTGGTGGTGGAGGACCCTCCTATCTTGGTGGAGGTGGCCCTTACCCTTCTGGGACGGCGGTGGAGCACCACTCCCTCCCGGCAGATGCGGTGGTGGTCCACATTATCCAGATGGAGGCGACGGAGGTCCATCCTATCCCGGTGGCAGCGGCGAACCCCCACCATTAGGAGGCAGCCCACCCCCCCGGCGGTGGAGGCTGACCCCTACCTTATGGTAACGGACCACCTTATTATGGCGGCAGACCTACACATGGTCCGGGCGGCATACCCCCTTACAGTCAGTTTCCTCTGGGAACACCTTACATCCAGTCGATTCAAGGTCCTACCGGTCCATACATGCCCTATCAGTACTATCAGTACCCATTCGGGTTAAGTTACCATAATATATCCCCAAATTTGATGGCAAACCTGGTGAGGATCCAAAAAACCATGTGATGACATACCATTTATGGTGTTCATCCAACTCCTTGATGGATGACTCGATCCGTCTTAGGTTATTTTAACGGACTCTCACTGGCCCAGCCGCCAAGTGGTATATTGAACTACCACCCAACTCTTTTCCCGATTTCCGCTCTCTTGCTATGTCATTTTTGACCCATTTCCAGTTTCCCATCCGCTATGAGACTGGTACGGACTTATTGACCTCCCTTCGCCATAACACTGCTACTCATATTTCAGTTCATATTCATGAATGGTGGTGAAGACGACGTCTTATTAAGGCTCATATTCTGGACCAACTCTTAGCTAATTGGTTCACAAAGTCACTTCTACCTGTCATAGCTCGAGACGTCGCCATGGGAGGGGCCGTCACTGAGGAACAGGCTATTTCCCATGCCCATTACTTAGACTTGGTCTATGCTCAATCCAGAAAATTGTATGAAATTGTTCATGACGCACCTCGCCCTACATATGACCCTGCAAAACCACCCAAGGGACCACAAACCGATGGCATCATTGGTTCCCTTACCACCCAGCCTCCTACTCAAACTGTTGGATCATTGAACCCCCAGGGTTCTTCCCCATCCCCAACACAGGCTGGAAACAACATCACCAAGTCGCCCACTCCTGCCTCCACCGAAGAGGTGAATTCTGTTCAATCAGCTTCATCTTAGAAATACGGTGGTAAGAAGAAAAACAAAGGGAAACCTAAGAAACCTTCTAATTAGTAGGATCCCAAGCCCACCTCCGAAGACACCAAATAGAAGAGGAATTTGAAGTATCCTTGTTTACTGTGCGGTGGAGACCATTTCTCAAAGGAATATCCCCACCGAGACGAGGTGCAAAAGTTTCTCAAAGGAAACTCTACTACCGCAGTTCTCAACGATCCCTTCCCCATTCAGAACCAACAACTAATCACACACACCTCTCCTTCCCAAGGAGAGGCATCCTCCACCACGCATGTTCTCATGATGCGTAGTGAGACCGTCAACATGAACAAACGTTCCTGTTCATATGACTCAGTCCCTCAGAAGGAACCCGTTGGAAGTAATACTGAAAAATATTCCACTTCTATTCCCGATGTCACTATACCGCACGCTTCTCTCGCCATTGAGAAGCCTTCTTTAGAGTCAGTGTTGCGTCCGCCCAAGAGCACGATTCAAAACGATGTTTTCAATCCTAATGCTCGGGCCGATCAAAACTAAAATATTGTAGAGGACCTCGCGCAAGCTCCTTGTGCTATGTCGACGTTAGAGGTCTTGAAAAACTATCCTAACCAGCGCAAGACTCTCCTCGCTGCCATCGGCGCGGTTGATCTGGATTCTTCTAATACCATCATGTTCCGTCTTGAGTACTTTAAGCCGTGGCTTTCCCATCAGTTGGCATTTCAAGTTGCCACAAACATTACTGGGAATACAATCCACCATACCATTTTGTATGAAGGTGCCTCTACCTCAGTCATGTAGATTTCGTGTTGGAGAGCCATCGGCTATCCCGAGTTGAACCATTCTCCCACCACCTTGAAAGCAGTCGACGGACGTGGATTTCAACCTCATGGGATGTTACAAGCCTTAGCAGTCGAGTTGGGGGGCAAGACCTCAACCATTAATGTGGAAGTGGTCGTAGCCCCTTTAGATTATAATCTCTTACTTGGTCGTAATTGGTTTTATGCCATGACTGCAGTCGCATCATCTGTCTTCCGCATGGTAAAATTCCCCCACCAAGGCTGAATTGTTACTGTCGACCAACTAGATTTCTGCACACCTGACACCGCTACTCATCCGGGCGATAATATTCCATTACTTGGAAAATCTTCGCAGCTATATGAGAGCATGGGGGTTGGCCTCATAAGAGATTCATCTCTTATGGGCGTCTTTCCAACCTCGGATCCCCCTAATCATGTTTCCACGGTGAACATGATCTCCTGTAGGATTTCATCTGTCCCCAACTCTACTGATCAATGGCTCGTACCGGATGAAGCCACTACCCGCCTAATTGGAGACACCATGCCTCTTTCACCTGCTGAACTCACTTATGAGGCTATCCAGTCAGCACCAGAGGACCACCTAGATGTGGCCTCTACCTCCTATTCTCTACAGCAGACATCATGCCTACCCGGTCCTCTGCTTCGGACTTTTCATTATGACGAGTCCATCATGGAAATCATGAGTGCAGATGACCCTCCGTGGGAAGACCTTCACCATTGATCGTCTTTCTTTCCTCCGTTGGACTCTGTGGAGAACCACATTGCCACCATCTTTACATTGGATGTCTACCCTTTCCCTTAGTCCCCGATACTCACATGTCAAACAGACACTGAAGGCAACTTGGAAAACATTGAACCTACCATTTCAGTAGACATATCGGTTACTCCTAGTGTAGTGGAACACATTCGTTTAGGGAAGAAGTGTTCCCCTGAAGAGATTGTTGATGTATATGTAACTTCGGAATGTATTTCACATATATGTATATTGTATTCCTATAGAGATGGTATTATTCCTCTATAAGGAAGTGTCGTCATTTATATTGTAAGTGTCGTAACTTATACTTGATGGGTTATTAGACCACCTTATTTGGGGTCGGCCCTGTATAAGTCATGTGGGTCAAAGGGTTATTAGACCACCCTATTGGGGGTCGGCCATGTGGGTCAAAGGGTTATTAGACCACCCTATTGGGGGTCAGCCCACTCAGCATTATGTTATGTGGTAAAGTTCGAGCCTACATGAGTTAGGTAAAAAGGCAAGTCAAGTCAAGTATAAATAGAGTGCGGGAGGCACTCTATTTACTCACTCACTTCTCACACATGCACTCAAGGAGGAGTGGCGCATTTATGGAGGAGGAGGATTTGCTGCTAGGTTGTGTCTATCTCTTATGGTTGGTTGTATCATTGCTCTATCTATCTCTGAGGAAGTTATTGGGGTTTTTCACCTTTATGGTTTTCCCCAAGTAAATCTTTGTGTCTCTTGTGTGCTTGCATTATTGTCTCCATGATTGATATGCTGTAGATATGCTGTACATTTTGTTCTCTCAGTTAAGATCCTAGATCATATTGAAGTAAAATTCTGAAAATTTAACATGGTATCAGAGCTAGCCTGAAAGAAGGCATGATATGGCATGTATGACACTTGTTGCACTTATGATGCTAGGGCTTGATATAGAAAAAACCAGTCATCGTAGCACTTTCGCTATAAATCCGTTTTGGTGAAGTTTTCGGATCTGAAATTGTTACAGGCCGAAGCTAAGATCTCCAGGTACCTTGTGTCCAAAGGAAAACCTCTAATTCGTTGTACTTTGTGATTTATGATCTATGCAATATAGGGTTTCTGCCTCTTCCAGATCTGAGTCAAAATCAGGTGACCTTGGGAAAAAGGTCATATCTTGGGCTAGGAAGCTCCAAATGAAATTTCGTAAAAAGTGACAGGTAGTATACAGTCTGTATTATCTCAGAAAACTTTTTCAGAGGCCGAAGTTGAACACGTGACACGTGGCACGCCGTACAAGTTCGCTCTCCTGTATTATCCCATAAACAGGTCACGTTGCGACACTTGGCATAACTCTCTCTCAGAGAGTCCAATTGATATCATACCTGTCAGGATGGAAAGATAACAGGCCGAGATATCTCAGAAAACGTTTTTAGAGGCCGAAGTTCAAACAGTGACACGTGGCACGCCGTACAAGTTCGATCTTCTGTTTTATCCCAAAACAGGTCACGTTGCGACATTTGGCATAACTCTCTCTCAGAAAATCCAATTGAGGTCAGACCTGTCAGGATGGAAAGCTAACAGGTCAGGCTATCTCAGGAAACTTTTTCAGACCCTGTGGATCAAAAATTTCGGAGTTACATTAGAAACAATCAGGTACATATTTCTGTCAAAACAGAATTATTTTTTGGTACCTTCATTCATGGCTTCCGGAATTTAGGGCTTTGGAGAAAGTTGGAATTTTTGTAATCGGAGACCAAGGCTGGATGCTACTCATCAAAATAAAAATTTAGAGACCAAAATCAGAATTTTTGGTTGGGCAGAAGGCCGGGCTTGATCAGACCCTAGTTCGGGACTTTGATCAGGAAAGTGGAAAATTAGGGCTTCTGTAAAAATGGGAATTTTTGAAATCTGAGACCACGGCTGGAAGCTCCTCAGAAAAATAGAAGCTTAGAGCTTTGGATCAAACATTTTGATTGGGAAGAAGAGTGGGCTTCATCAAACCCTAGTTCAGGGTCACGTCCAGTGAATCTGGAAGTTTCAAAAGCAAAATCGAGGAGTGAAACTTTGCAGTTTTCAAATTCTGAATATACCAACTTGATCAGCTCATCAAGGCACATATTTCTATCCTGTCATTCAAATTTTTGGGGTTTCTCTGACAAACCCATATCCAGCTCCAGGTCTAGTTCTTGCAAATCAAGTGGATTGGGCTAATCCTAGAATAAGATGGATTGGTCACTTGCATAAGTGAAGAAGTTCCTGTTTCAGAGGGAGATAAGGCTAAGGCCTTACATAAGAAGATTACAAGCGATCTCGACAGGTATGACTCATCGAGGTATGTTTTTGATATTTGTCCATGATTAATTTTATGGTATGTTTGTCTTCATGTTATTACGGTTAGTACAATCTTGATTTTAGACTTGTCATATCACCTTAATAAAACTATGAATGCATGATAGAAAATATTCATTGATTAAAGTGTTGACACTTATGATTGTACTAATGCATTATGGTGTTGTATGAGGTTTATGTTGTCTGCTAACATAAAAGGTACACCAAGAAAGACAAATCATGTTCTACTTCAAGAACGTATGATCATGGTGACATGAAGACAAGGATTCATCCATTGTCATGGATTACATAGAAGATCTACTTTCGAGGTATGTATAACTTGTTTTTGCAATGGTTAACTTATGAGACATGCAGGTTACTAGCACAAGTCATTGACGAAGAACAAGAAGACATTATGCGGGTATGTTAGACATAAATAGCTAGCATGCTAATCCAGGTATGTTTTTCCTATATCAAGCTAGAATCCTACCTTGGGTTAGGATCTTATACTATTGTGTTGTTGATAATGATTATTCACGAAGAGTCATAGGTTTGAATAATCATGGTGGTATGCATATTATGTTCATGAAGGTATAGGTTTGAATAATCACAGGTTTTATGAATATTATATCTCTTATCTTGATTGATGATTCAACTAACCTGAAGAGTCATAGGTTTGAGTAATTACAGGTTTAGACATGTTATGTTTCTTATGATTTGACTAACCATAAGAATCCTACATAAACCTTGAATGCTAATGCTTATTATTTTCTGTTTGAAATGATCATGATTATACATGCTTGAGATTATTGTGTTTTAATAGTATACTAATGAATGTATGATTTTATATGAGATCACAAGGATAACTCAATCATGATACTAATAAGCATGCATAGGGACCAAGGATGAATATGAGTTGAAGAACAGGTAATCCAGGAAGCAAAGATCAAGAGGGAGTACACTCCAGTGGTTTATGCAAGGATGCAGATATTCAGAGGGAGTTGACCATCTCTCTACATTCCACAACAAAAAGGTGTAGAAGAAGCTACTTCAGATTAGGACTCCAGCAGCTCCTGCAAGGAAGTGAAGACTCAGAGGGAGTCCACCTAACGAACAAACAAAGATAAGTATTTTAATTATCATTTCTTGCATATGTGTTTGTTTAAATAAAATTGTTCAATGATGTATATGCTCATGTTCCTAGACTTAGGATATATATTGTGCATATTAGAATAGTTGCATTGATTAACAGTATACTACTAATATACATGGGTAAGTGGCCTATGGCACTGTACAACATTCCATTGCTACTTATCTAGAATGAAACCTCTTTGCTGACATGTTGGGAGTTGTGCACACTCTTAACAATGTTCTGGTAGAGATTGGAAGGCATCTAGAAAGTTACGGGATATGGATAAATGTTGTATTGAAGCATTGGCTAAGATAATTGCATGACTGTATGACATATTTCTTGATGTGTAAGAATTTGTTCTGAAAATTATGAGATGTTTTCTAATCATGCAATTTAACTTGTTGTGTAGGAAAGATCGTATGCCATCTCCTACAAAAGAAGAACTACAACATTTGTTCAAGCAACAAAATTATCTATTGAAGATATTGAAGTTCCCAAGATACGGGAAGAATGCCATGATCCGTCGATCATGAAGAATGATGTTTGGGATGCGGTCCCAAGAGCTGAAGGGAAGCTTGTTGTGACTTCCATATGGATATATCAGATCAAGCATGTTGCAGATGGCAGCATTGAGAAATACAAAAGTGATGAAATAGAAGATGCACCAAATGGATTTCAAGACAGCATGGTGTAGTCATATATGTTTGCAGAACTTGGTATGGTGAAGATAGATTGATTGCCGACACGCAGCGGAAGCTTACTACCGAGTTCGAGATGAAGAACTTGGGGATGATGCACTATTTGTTTTTGGCATGGAGGTGTGGCAGAGTGCATATGGAATCTTCCTTGGACAAGGGAAGTATGTAGTAGAGATCCTGAAGAGGTTCGGGATGATGGACTACAAGGATATGGCCACACCTATGGCATCGAATCTGAAGCTTCTTTGTGATGCTTCATTTGAGCCAGTTGATATCACTATGTATCGTCAGATGATTGGGTCCTTGATGTACCTGACGAACACGAGACCAGACATTTGCTTTGCTGTGAACACATTGAGCCAGTTCCTGACGGATCCGAGGAGTGTTCACCTGGTTGCTGTAAAGCATGTTCTGAGGTACCTGAAGGGTACAGTGGATTATGGGCTCAAGTATGAAGCAAATCAAAAGTTTAACCTACAAGGTTATGTTGATTCAGATTAGGCTGGCAGTGCTGCAGATAGGAAGAGCACATCTGGGTGCTGCTTCATTATGGGATCAGGTGTGATCTCTTGGTTTAGCAGGAAGCAGTCCTGCGTAGCACTGAGTACAGCTGAGGCAGAGTATGTTGCAGCCTGTTCAGCTAGTTGTGAGGCAGTATGGCTACGGAAGCTACTGTCTGAGTTATTTGATCTCCTGTTGGATGCTACTGGTATCTTCTGTGATAACCAGATTTGTGTGAAGCTGTCCGAGAACCCAATGTTTCATGACAGGTCGAAACACATAGAGATCAAATATCACTATATTAGAGATATGGTGCAGAGAGGAGCTGTGAAGCTCCTGTATGTTGCGACGGACGAGCAGATTGCAGATGTGCTGACGAAGCCACTAGCCAGGGTGAAGTTCGAGTACTTCAGAGAGAGGCTTGGCGTGCTTCAGATCGAGGATACTTCGAGGAAGAAGTGATGGACACATTTGCTGAAGCCATTCCAAGCATGTTGGAAGGAGGGTCCTTCACATGGCTGTGGATGTAAGTGCTGGATGATGAACATCAGGATGATGTTCTAGTTTCTGCTTGATATGATCAGTTAGATCATTTTATGTATGTATGTACGCATCATGTTGGATGCTGGATATGATCAGTTGGATCATTTTATGTATGTATGTACGCATCATGTTGGATGCTGGATATGATCAGTTGGATCATTTTATGTATGTATGTACGCATCATGTTGGATGCTGGATATGATCAGTTGGATCATGTGTATGTATTTTATATGCATCATGTTGGATGCTTGGACCATGTATCTGTATATGTATCAGGTGGATACATTGTATGATCAGGTGGATCATGTATGGTGATATATATCATATGTTTTGTATCAGGTGGATACATTGATCAGGAGGATCATGTATGATGATATGTATCAGGTAGATACTTGGCATGCAGCAGGATGTTGCATTGATGATCAGGAGGATCATGTATGATGATATGTATCAGGTAGATACTTGGCATGCAGCAGGATGTTGCATTGATGATCAGGAGGATCATGTATGATGATATGTATCAGGTAGATACTTGGTATGCAGCAGGATGTTGCAGTGATGATCAGGATGATCATAGATGACGAGCTTCAGGATGTTGCTCCAGATGACATGCAGCAGGATGTTGCAGTGATGATCAGGATGATCATAGATGACGAGCTTCAGGATGTTGCTCCAGATGACATGCATCAGGACGTTGCAGTGATGATGATCAGGATGATCATAGATGACGAGCTTCAGGATGTTGCTCCAGATGACATGCAGCAGGACGTTGCAGTGATGATGATCAGGATGATCATGGATACATCAGGATGATGTATGGTGAGTATCAGGCTGATACTTTGTGGCCGTGGATCAGGTTGTGCAGATGAGCATGTAATTCGTTGCCCTGGGAGATTTGCAGATGGTCTTGCGAGGTTTTTCCTATGGCATGTAATTCGTTGCCCTGGGACATCTGGCAAATGCTCTTTCGAGGTTTTGCTCTGGGAGGACATGTAATTCGTTGCCCTGGGAGATCTGCAGATAGTCTTGCGAGGTTTTGCCTATGGCATGTAATTCGTTGCCCTGGGATATCTGGCAGATGCTCTTGCGAGGTTTTGTCCTATGGCATGTAATTCGTTTCCCTGAGAGATCCGATAGGTTGGGCTGCGTGCCCGTAATCAGTCCTGGGATGCTCTTGCGAGGTTTTGCCATGACCACATGTAATTTGTTGCCCTGGGAGATCCTATAGGTAGAGCTGTGTGCTCGTAACAGCCTGGGATGCTCTTGCGAGGTTTTGTGGTGAGGTCACATGTAATTCGTTGCCCTGGGAGATCCTATAGGTAGAGCTGTGTGCTCGTAACAGCCTGGGATGCTCTTTCGAGGTTTTGTGACGCACGTAAAAGTCCTGAGGATTCCACAGTATGGCCAGTGATGACGAAGACCTGCAGGTGGTGGGCCTACATCCAGTATGAAAAAGGACTGGCTCTGTAGAACTTCCTATGACGAGTAGATTCAGAGATTGATTGAGATAGCAGTAGCAGTGACGATGATGATGACTCGATGATGATTATCTAGTGACGATGATCCAGAGAAGATGACTTGTGCTAGAAGAACTGTGCTAGAAGAACTGTGCTGAGAAATACCTTCCTAGTTAAGAGGGAGTGTTGATGTATATGTAACTTCGGAATGTATTTCACATATATGTATATTGTATTCCTATAGAGATGGTATTATTCCTCTATAAGGAAGTGTCGTCATTTATATTGTAAGTGTCGTAACTTATACTTGATGGGTTATTAGACCACCTTATTTGGGGTCGGCCCTGTATAAGTCATGTGGGTCAAAGGGTTATTAGACCACCCTATTGGGGGTCGGCCATGTGGGTCAAAGGGTTATTAGACCACCCTATTGGGGGTCATCCCACTCAGCATTATGTTATGTGGTAAAGTTCGAGCCTACATGAGTTAGGTAAAAAGGCAAGTCAAGTCAAGTATAAATAGAGTGCGGGAGGCACTCTATTTACTCACTCACTTCTCACACATGCACTCAAGGAGGAGTGGCGCATTTATGGAGGAGGAGGATTTACTGCTAGGTTGTGTCTATCTCTTATGGTTGGTTGTATCATTGCTCTATCTATCTCTGAGGAAGTTATTGGGGTTTTTCACCTTTATGGTTTTCCCCAAGTAAATCTTTGTGTCTCTTGTGTGCTTGCATTATTGTCTCCATGATTGATATGCTGTAGATATGTTGTACATGTTGTTCTCTCAGTTAAGATCCTAGATCATATTGAAGTAAAATTCTGAAAATTTAACAGAGATTACAATGTTCATGGCCTTGTTCAAACAATTTCAAGATGTATTTGCTTGGACCTACGAGGAGATTCCTAAGATAGACCCCACTATTGTTTCGCACAAGATTCAAACCTATCCCGATGCTAAACCAGTCCAACAAAAGTTGTGACCAGTACACCCTCAAAAAACTGCGACAATTAAGGCAGAGATTGAAAAGCTCTTGAAGTCCGGTTTGATTTACCTTGTTCCATTAACAGAATGGGTCTCAAATGTTGTCCCTGTAGCGAAGAAGCAGGGCACCATTCGTGTCTGTGTTGATTATCATGATCTGAACAAAGCTTATCCCAAGGAAAACTACCCCATTCCCTTTATCGACCAGATCATAGACAATTGTGCTGGAAGTGTCATCTTCTCGTTCATGGGTGGCTTTTTCGGTTACAACCAAATTGAGATCCACCCGGCTGATCAACATAAGACAACTTTCATCTGTCCTTGGGGCATGTTTGCTTATCGCAAGCTCCCTTTTGGCCTTAAAAATGTTGGTGCCACATTCCAGCAGTCCATGTCATACGATTTTCATGATGTGAAGGACTTTGTGGAACCTTATCTCGACGATCTCCTTGCTCATTCGCGGCAACGTGAGTACCACATTGATCATATGATGGTTGTTTTCCTCAGATGCAGGAGGTATAACATCCGTTTGAACCCTCACAATTGTATCTTCTGCATCGATTCTGGACGCCTCCTCGGTTTTATCATCTCGAAATATGGGATCTGCATTGATCCCTTAAAGGTGGAAGCCCATTGTCTCTCTCCCACCTCCCATGGACATTATGGAACTCCAAAGTTTGCAAGGGAAGGAAACTTACCTACGACGTTTTGTCTGTAATTTGGCGCAAAAGACACAGGGTTATATGAGGCTACTCAAGAAGGACATCCCGTTCATTTGGGACGACCAAGCACAACAATCCTTCGATAGTCTCAAACATGCCATTATGCACACCCCTGTGCTCCAACCTCCCAATTACTACAAGGATTATATCCTTTATCTCACTGCTTCTGCCACCACGATCGCCATGGTCTTGGTACAAGAGGACAATAACGCCCAGGAGCATGTGATCTACTACCTAAGTAAGGGTCTTATGGACTCTGAAACTCGTTATTCACATGTCGAGAAGCTCACTCTCACGGCAGTCATTGTCGTCCAAAATTTTCGTCACTACATACTGCTCCGCACCACCACCATCATCGTCGACTCAAACCCCATGTACCATGTTTAACACGCCAAGTGCTTGGGGGAAAGTATTCACACTAGATCATGATACTTCAGGAGTTCAATCTCCTCTTCGAGAAGGCCAATTCCAAGAAGTCATTGCTGTTTGCCGAGCTCATCTGCGATCTTCCCTGTGTTGATGTAGAGTCTAAGCCTAATGATTCTCTTCCAGACGAATCATTGTTCTTCATCAACACGTCTGACCCATGGTATGGGGATATTACCTTATATATCCAAACCCAACGTTTCAACCCCAACTATCTCGTGACGATCGTCCTCGAATACGCTACCACGCAAAGTATTACCTGATCATCAATGATACCTTGTACCGTCGCGGCATTGATTCTGTTCTTCAACGTTGTCTAACACATGAGGAGGATGAACACGTCCTGAATGACTGTCATAATGGGGATTGTGGCAGTCATCTCTTTGGGATGGCTACAGCTGAGAAGATACTGCGCGCAAGATACTATTGGCCATCTATCTTCAAAGATTGTATTGAGGACGTTAAAAAATGTCCCCCATGCCAACATTTTCAAACAAAAAAGTGCACCCATCCAGCCTTGTTACACCCGGTCATTGCCGTTGGACCCTTTGCCAAATCGGGCATTGACTTCATGCACTATAAGCCTACCTCGGTCAGGGGGCATGGTTACATCATAGTAGCCGTGGATTAATTTACAAAGTGGGCCGATGCTATGCCTACATACACGGACGACGGAAAAACCGCCGCACTCTTCATGTTCAATCATGTTATCTCATGGTTCGGAGTCCCGCAAGCTGTAGTCACCAACCATGGATATCACTTTCAGAACGATATGGTTGATGAGCTCAGCGCCAAATTGGGTTTTTGTCATGAAAAATCAACACCTTACTACCCGCAGTCCAATGGACAAGTAGAGGCCATTAACAAGGTCTTGAAAACCATGATTCAGCGTATGGTGGGTACACATAAGTCCAACTGGCACAACATGCTCTTTTCCTCACTATGGGCATACCGGACCTCTGTTAAGACTACCACCGAATTTACACCATTCTAGTTAGTTTACGGATTGGAGGCAGTTCTACCAATAGAGTGTGAAATTCCATCGCTCAAACTTGCAGTCGAACTTCTTTTGAAACCACTACCGAGGAAGAACGTTTCCTTTACCTTGCAAAGCTTGATGAGACCCACCACGATGCTCCTATTGCCAATGAGGCACATAAGAAGTGCATCAAGGCTCAATACGATAGGTCAGTCCAACCCCGCATCTTTAATGAAGGTGATTTGGTCCTCACATACGACCAAATGCACGATAAGCTGGGGGCATGTAAGTTCGAATCCATGTGGCATGGACCATACATAGTGAAATGTGTTTTGAAAAAAGGAGCCTACGAACTAGAGGACTACGATGGGATATCTTTGGGTGAGCCCCACAACGGGATCTACCTGAAGAAGTACTATGCTTGAGTCTTTCATGCATAGACATATTGTATATACTGTACATGGCGTGTGTGTTTTGAGTGGTGTGACACTTTTACTTTAGTGTGTCTAGGTCTTGTTTTGTTTCTTATACCATGTTCTGTCCGCATGTTCAGATGGCAACTTGCTACGGATTCGCGGAAAACTCCAATTGGAATACCCATAACCTTGCTTCGGCAGCCTGGCTGCTTTATTCTCCCACTGGTGAGCTCATCAGCGCAGGAGGAATGTGTCTAGGTTTTGCAACCAACAATGCTGCGGAATATTAGGCAGTCATTAGAACCCTAACCGATGCTCTTTCCTTGGGTATGGACAACGTTGTTGTCTATTTGGATTCACAACTGGTGGTCTCTCATCTTAACTAGATTTACGCTATCCACGACCCTACCCTACGAGTCTGTCTTCTGGAAAGGTCCTTTGAGTTTATTCAATACCTGCACATTCCACGAGAGAGGAACACATTTTCCGACTCTATGGCCAATTTCATCTTAGATTGGTACATTGCACACACATAAAATATTCATAAAATATAAAAGCATTCATAACATGTAAATCGTCCATTGTATAAGCAAACACATAAACAAGATCACATAAATCATCCATAGAACACATAATTTATAAATCCACCGAAAATGTTTGTATATATATAGAAGTCAAAATGGTAGTGTTGATACAAAATCTGAAGCATACTAGCTTTCAGTAGGTCTCTACAAAATCTGAATCTCATAAGCTTTCAATACATACATAAGTAGGACATGAGACTAAGGCTCAGGTCGCCTAGCCCTAGATCTTGAAGCTCCCGGCTACTGACCATGAAAGAAGACCACGGCCCTCGCCACTTTGGCCATCAGCGCGCCAAAACGGTCAGACACCCCGACAGCATAATTCTGGTATCTCCAAGGTAGATCATGAACACCCGGCTCTGGGATATCCAAGGTCAGCCTCTGGAGGTTCTCATAAACCTCCTCCACCTCCTCGGTAGCGTCTCGCGTTGTGACACCCAAGATCGACACCTATCCTCTCCTCGCAATGAGAGAGACTCCAACTGGTCGCGATGGACCCACATCTGCACACAACACCGAGTTATAAGCACTACTACAAAAAATCATAAACCATATAAAATGAAAAACACATAAAGTTTTTGTTCTTACCTATGTCCCCCCATTGTGCTCTCTCGGGGAGCACCTAGTCGGGATCACCTTTGAATTTTTTCCCGCTGTAAGGGTAATCCTCAATCATGAGGAGCTTTCCCTCCAACCAAGTAAAGAACCCGGTGCCATAACCTATTATGGGACCCCCCGCCACCGTGGCGTGCCATCACCTCTGCCCATCGAGTCATATGCGGATCCCTGGCATCCTGGTCATCTAAGTACACCTATGGACGCATATGAGGTACCCGCTCTAGTAGAAAGGATATCACCATGGACCCATATCCAAACTGTTTCAGCGCCCTGCGCCGACATTTGGTAAGCTGACCCCGGAGGTTGTTAAGGAGTCCCTCGCACCAGTTGAATACCCGAGGAACCATACACTCCTCCGCATACAACAACTGGGTCTTGCTCGCGAGGTGAGCAGACTGACTCCCTGCCACCCTCACCAGGGTGAAGAGCACGACACGTAATGGACGATCTCGAATTCGCTTAATGGGAATCTTCCCACTAGTACCCACAGTATCCACAGTGCAATACTGAGTGATCAGGTCATCTACAGTCCGGTCACCTCCTCGTGACCCAGTAAGGGATACAGGTTCTCCCCTCTGGGATAATCCTATCAGAAAATAAATGTCCTCGACAGCTATACTCAATGTATGCACTCCGATCTCGAAGTGCTCCTGCGCCGGATCCCAACATCGGATCACATGTGTCAATAGCTGAACTTGGGCCCTCATGCCTGGCACTTGGAAGTATTTGAGAAGTCCACAATTCCTCAATGTAGCAACGCATTGAGGGTCATTTTCAAACTGTGCATCATCCAACTCATGTTCCCGCTCTTGCCACTCTAAGACCATGATTATCACCATGAACCTGTTAAGAAGCACAAATGAGAAACATTAGAACTCACCCCATGCATCAAAGTTTTTTCTTTTGGGTTGGGTATTGAGTTGAACTTGGGAGTTTCCGTCGTCGCAGGTTGTCCTTGCAGATAGTGTGACATCGTCGCAGACGACCCTTACTGGATTGACGACAACCCTTGATCATCGTAGTTCTCGTAAAGATACATTGCGCCAACCTGAGGGCGCATTTCCCCCAAGTTAAACTCAAAACCTTGAAAGATAAGCAAAAAACATGAAACCAATCCAATGAAAAGTTTCAAATGTGAGTTTAGGCCTACCTGCTTCTGACGACTCGCGAAATGGTGGACCATAGCTCCCGAAATCAACAGTTGAAATCTGGCTCCAAATAGCTCTTTCGACACTCCAAACTTGGTAAAAAACAATTGTAATTCCTTTTCACTATTTCACCCATTTTATAACAAAAATGGAATATTCCTTTTATAAATTGATGCTTTAGTGGGTTTCTTACTATAGTTTGGATTATTTACTGAATTTAAAAACGTGGTTAACCATTTTTTGACCTAGTCTTTGAGTTACAGGACAAGTTAAGTGCATAATTAATGCCATTTTTCACCGTGACGATCATCTTGTAAATATTATCAGGTATGAACAACTTCTTCGAGTGTTTTTTTTTGTCATTTTTCCGCTCAATAAATTCAATTATTATTGACAACCAAGCTTACTCTTTGTTCTTTCTTGTGCTCATAAAACGATGAGAATAAGTCACCGAGTTATGGTTTATCACTTTTTCGGGCTCGTTAAACTCCTACAAAAAAGGAAACCCCCCGGAGTCTCTCTTTAAGCTCTTTTCAGGCTCTCTAAATACGAAAAGATCGCCAAGCGAACTTGATGCGTTCACGCTTGTAAAAGAATTTGAATGATCGTCTTCCTGGTGATAGTTTACCCCTTTTTTGGAATAGGGGGCACTACTTACGAAAAAAGAATACTCCAGCCAATCATGACTGGAAGAGTTCTCTCTCGCGTTGTTTTACCCTTTTCAGGGCGAAGAGGCTAACCTTACGAAAAAGGACCTTTAGAGTCTTCTTTAGTTCTTTTCAGACTCTCTAAATATGAAATGACGCTGATTTTACCTTCTATGGACTCGTTAAAATTCAACATTGAAGGGCCCGCCATGGGACGAACCCCTCCTTGCCCAGGTTCGGAAAATATTTGGGATTGGACTCATCTATGAGATGAGCTATACCGAGCATCTAGTTACCCTCATCAAGCTCGTCAAAAACACATGAGGCACTCATCAATCATGATGAGGAAAAATGAAAGTTTTTGTATTACACCTTTACCAGTGGCAGTACTTAGTCGTTCTTGAACATGGAACTCATTTGCATTTGCATACAGTACTTGGGTCATCTGTTTGTCCTCGAGTTTTGCCTACTTCTCGAGTCTTGTTACTCCTTTGGGTCATACAAAGAATACTTCCACCATCAGTTGCATTAGGATTTGGCGTCATACTCGTCATGTCAACACTACCAAATCATGTCGTGCCCATGTTCAAGAATACGTTCATCGCTCATCATTTGCAGTCAGTACACCTACCACCATGTCGGTCTACTCTGAGTGAGTATTGCATGTTACTGTACCATCCGATCTACTCCAAACATCTATTATCGAGTTTCGTTTCGATGATGGGGGATTCATCATGACCCTCCTTCGACGGGTTCATCCTCGTTGACTTCAAATCATCATCCGAGGTTTGAACTTAGAAACCAATCGAGTACCTTGGGCCTGCATGCCTCAATGGCAGGTTATCTCGCTTTCGACATGAGTTTACATCATTGACTCTTGATTGAAATATTTCATCCGACGTTCAACTTCAACTCATTTATTCGCGCTTGATGACATGTATTGTGATACCTTGGGGATTATTGACATTAATGGTGATTTACCTCACGCTTGTTAACGGTATACATCAATGACCAGTAATCAAGTGGTTTCTACCATGTTCGACATCAAGACATTTGTAATCACATGGATAGATTCGTATCATTGTGGGTTCGGCTTGAAGACCCCGGGGAGTCATGTTTTACCCAGGTTGCGATGGAGATTGTTTTGAGTCATACTACATGGATCCACTTTTGTATTGGTCGTGGCTGTGTTATCATCTCATCATGGATATACGCTTGTGTCTAGTAGCCATGATTGTGTTCAGTCGGTCATTACTACCATGGATCTGCAATGTATTGGTCGGCAGCCATGTTGTGAGTCATGCAAGACTGTGTTCTCAGAGTCAGTTGTACTGCAGTGACATCCTTCGTCCAACAAGTCCTTTCCAATCCTTCTTTCAAAGCATTTCACCTGTCAAGTTCCAACAACTTCATGCTTTGGGGGGCAGTCTGTTACACCTAAATATTCCCATCATAATACTCAATGTAAACATCCCTAAAGTTCCTTTGAATAAGTTATCAACTTGGAAGAGATTCTGACCTATTTATATTGGGTTTAGTGAGGTCGTCACAGGTCACCTTTGTGCAACCTGCGACGTCGCAGGTCACCCTCATGCAGACTGCGACGATGTCAGTTAAATGGATAAAAGGGCATCTTCGAGCCCATTCTCGAAGGTGTGTGATGTGGATTTCTATCCCTAACCTATAGGGGAGCTGGAATTCGGTTCCCTAGCCCTTGGGGAGGATCCCTTAACCCTTTCCCACTATATCTCAACCTACCCTATCCTCTTAGTCCTATATATATGAAGCTCATTCCCATACCAAAGAGAGGAAGTCTATAGTACTTGCATGCTGGTGAAATTAGCTTAGGATATCTCTACTCATCTCTTGGGAGACCTATACTTCCTTTGGAGGTTTTGGCATTGGCTTGTTGGAGGAGGATGCGACATTAAGATTTGGTTGTAATCATCAATCTTTGTACTTCCCTTTTAATACAGTAATATAAACGCTTTCCACCAAATTTTGTTGTATTAATGATGTTTGTGTAGTTTACCTGCTTAACTGTTTACTTAGATCTGTTACTGTCTAGACGCATTTTACTTACTTGTATTGTTCTGTATGACTTGACAAGTTTTGCAACTGAGATCTGAAGACCGTGGAGCTTGGAACAACATCAAGGAGAAAGGATCTACAAATCCAACGGTAAGACATCTAATTACTCGATATTTAACTAGATCTAGGAAAGTTGTTTCATATTTTGTCTCACTTGTTCTAGACTTGCATTGAGCTAGGGAGATCACACCTTAAGTCTTCTTTCGGTGGATTGTCCGATAAAAGAAGTCAAAAGGTCCATACCAGTTCCGTAGTGTATGGGTAACTGGAAATTAGTCAAGAAAGACATAGCAAGAGAGCAAAAATCGGGAAAGGAGTGCGGTGGTAATTCAATATACCACTTGGCAGCTGGGCCGGTGAGGGTCCTTTGAAACAACCTTAAACGGATCGATTCATCTATCAAGGAATTGGATGAGCACCACAGATGGTAGGTCATCACATGGTTTTTTGGGTCCTCACCGGGTTTGCCATCAAATTTGGGGATATCAGAGGGTAACTTGACCGGAATGGGTGGCCCATTATGACCGTGGAATATGGGATTGTTGGTTAGACGAGACAGGTCAGGTAGGTCCAAAGTAGCCAAAAATTGCAGTTGTTGGTTCGACTGGGGATACTGATAGTATTGATATGGCATATACGGACCAGTAGGACCTTAGATAGACTGATTATAAGGTGTTCCCGATAGGAATTGGCCATAAGGGGGTGGTCCTCCGGGATTGGGTGGTGGACCATATGTAGGTCCTCCACCATAATAGGGTTGGCTGCCTCCGGAATGTGGGGATCCTCCACCACCGGAATAAGGTGGACCTCCAGGTGGGGGTCCTCCATCACCGTCGAGAGGTGGGGGTCCTCCGTTGCTGCTGGGAGGTGGGGGTCCGCCGCCAGAATAGGGTAGGCCACCACCTCCACCACCAGGATAGGATGGGCCACCGCCTCCAGATAAGGTGGGCCACCTCCATAAGGTGGGGGTCCGCCACTGGAAAAAGGTGGTGTTCCTCCGCCACCACCGGAATAAGGTGGGCCACCTTCATCGGAATGAGGTGGGCCTCCTCCATAAGGTGGGGGCCCACCAATACCAGAAGGTGGTGGTCCTCCTCCTCTGCCAGAATAAAGGGGCCCTCCGCCACCGGAATGGGGTGGGCCTCCACCTCCCCCAGAAGGTGAAGGTCCACCCCCTCTGGAAGGAGGTGGGTGATACGGTGGTGGGGGTGGTGAGGCATGAGGAAGACTTGGTGGGGGTCCAATTGGTGCAACATTAAAATTTCCCCATGGAGTGTATGAGTTTCCGGGATAAGGTATCCCGTGGAGTACGTTTCCAGGATTAAGTTGTCCCGACATAGGGTTAAGATAACCTAGATATGCTTGAATACATGGTGGTTGGGCTGGGTTGGACGGTCCCCAACCAAAGGGTAATCCCATGGTGGATCCCAAACAGCTAAAGAGCTTCCAAGGGAGTCACCAATTGGCAGTCCTCCACTCGAATTATGGCTAAAAAGTGAGGGTTGCCCCGAGTGACAACGTGTTGACCGCTAGTGAATGGTTGACTCATAATGGGTTGTTGACTACTTACTATGGGAGGAACATTAAGCATGAGAAAACCAGGAGGCAAGGAGTATGCTCCCTGTGATTTTTGGGGTGGGGGAGGAGTGGGTAATGTTCCAGTAGTAGTGGTGGTGGTGTTGGACTGTTGTCCTTCAACACTCTAAGTCGCTTGAGGTGTAGAACCGGTCTCTTGTTTGAGAGGTGTGCTCGCGGGAAATGAAGGTTGACCAAGTTCGTAAGTAGTCATGTTGTTAATGGGTGTCTCCAGTGCAGTCAAAGATAATGATTGAATGGGAGTGTATTGAACAATTGGTTTCTCCGGAATGTTGTTCCTTTGACGTGTGAGGCTCTGGCATTGAAATGCATCACCACGTTGGCGTAGTTCGTCTATGAGTTCAAAGACTGGAGCCAAATGCTGGGCATGAGGAGCCCAACGAAAAGGAATGTTTTCTGTCTCTTGCTCTATATCCAAGTGATCCCATTGTTTTCCGAGAGAGGTGTCCCAAAACGACGAAGATGGACCGAATGCTGCGAATACAGGATTGTCCTGGGATGCATTTAACCATTCTAAATATCCAGGTTCTCCCACCATCACGTGATGGAAGGATGTGTCTTGTGAAGTGGAAGGTTATTCCTCTTTAGCCCTTGACGGGTTAGAGATTTGTGAATTAGGAGGAAACATGTTCGCTCCGGACTCCATAGTGGATTTTTCTACTTCATGTGATACGACTGTAACTTGTGTGGCCATGCTTACCCTCGAAATTACTTCCTGATTAAGGGAGTATTCAGGTGGTAAGTTCAAAATTCTGCGGGACCTTCTCAAAGGTTGTTAGCCAGAATGACCAAACAAGAATTTCTCCTAAGTGTATACTAAACAAAAGAAAAGCAGTCCAGAAAAATATACAAAAACTAAGGCCACAAGCAAACTTATGTGATAGGTGTGGATTCAAAAGTCTGGAACCTCACGGGATTATCAAGGCTTCGCAACTCGCGATATACTCCAAGGTCCAACAGTTATACTCAGCCCAATCTTTCAAAGCACTAACCAGGGAGGATTAGGACCGCACCCCTGACCATATAACCCGAATACCTGATAGTACGTGCGTAGTAGCTCCCCGAGTGTTGTTCTTGGTGTATTGCTCCGCCAAGATGGCCAAATGGTTAGCTCAGTTGGTTTTAGGAATCCTAAGAGTGTCTCTCTCTATACTCAAGGTACGTGGGAGCTCAAATCCGTGTTGGTGATGTCTAATGCACAACCGTACGACAAGAGCCTTCTATATACTACCGAGACATGAAACACCTTTCAATATATGTCGAGTACATGAAGTGCCTTTCGATATACCGTAAGGTACGTGAAAGAGCCTTCGATATTCCGGTTGGTACATGAAAGAGCTTCAATATATTGGTTGGTACGTGGAAGAACTACAGTGCCCCCGGGATGCAGTGCAGGCAAATAATGATGGCTTCCATGTTTTAAGACACCGGAACACCTCTCTAACTTAACACACAAGTTACTAAAGATTTTAACCTAGTTCTACCGTTAATTTTATCTGGACGGTTACGGGAATGCATGAGGTGAGTACATAAACGTAAACATAATGCAATCCCTAACTACATGAAAAATGCACTCTTTATTTTGATGAAATCTATGTACAGGAAGGAGAAATCTTTTTCCAATGGTCTCACACAACAGTAAATTTCAATAACACTCTCAATCTACCAAAAATGATAATGAAAAGCACTCTTTTCGTTTTTGAAGCAAAACATGAAAATCAACAACACATCAAATCCAAATCAAAGCATTTCTTTTTGTCTTTTCAATTTGAATGAACTCAAATGATGAAAAGGGAGAATCTCTATCTAGAGCACACTAGCTTTTCAAGTTTCACAATGATAGCCTAAAAGCATGAAAATAAAAAATGCAAATAACTTCTTCAAGCATGGAATCACTTTTGCAAAAAATTGACTAAACTCGGATTTTTCAAGAAAATGAATGGCTCATAATTCGAGAAAAATATAAACGATTAAATCTTTTCCCAAACTTTCCAAAAGATCTATGACGAACTCCAATGCATGAACCAATTTTTACAACAATTCTCAAATGCCCTTGAAAATGGTAAAAATGAAGCACTTTTAATTTTTCCAATGATATGCCAAGACTAAACTTGATAACAATGATGCTTTTAAGTGTAAATGGATGGAAAGAAAGACTACTTGCAACACTCTAAGTACAAAGAAATGACAAGCACCCCAATGACCTAAAAACACAAAAAATCACTCAAAAAAGATCAAATGCAAGCCAACAAATGATAACCAAGCTCAACAAAGGTTTGGAAGCGGATCTATCATGTTGGGTAGATCCAATGAGGTTATCGGGAAGAACAAGCCGGAGTGGATGACCGTGGGGGATTGAAATTTCCCACCACTTCAATCAAACTCACTTGATCAAAAAGACCCAAAGACCAACACAATCAAACCAAACAAAACATTGTTGAATAAAAGAGTCTCTGCATGGAAGATACAGTGCAGAGATGTTTGTAGATCAACCCAAAAAATCACAAGTTTGGAGTAAAAGACCCAAGCATCAAGTTTGAAAACTCGACGCAGGTTATGTTTGGGCACAGAGCGCCCGATGCAGCTTGCAAACAGAGGAAAAGCGTCCGTAGCGCAGAATGAAAAATCGGGAAAAGCACTGATGGCGCAGTATGACCAAAGGAAAAATGTGCACATGGGTGGACAGGCGCCCTTGATGTACTGCCCAGGTGCGTCAGGAAAATAACTCAAAGCAAACAAGATAAAAACTCCAACCAATAATTAAATAAATGGACTGAGAATGGCTCAACAGACCCAGAGAAAGTCAACAAACTCTCAGAAGAAAGAAATCAAGAATAACACACTCAAACTTGAAATCAAAACTAATGTAAAATCCCCAGTACGGTCGCCAAATTTGTTATTGGACAATCTACTCGAGCGGACGCAAGTCAGATCTCCCTAGTTCTATGTGAATCTAGAACAAATAAGACAGAACATAGAACTGCTTTCCTAGATCTAGTTAGAGATCAAGTAATAGACGTCTTACCTTCAGATCATAGATCTTCTTTTTCTTCTTGTTGCTCCAAATCTTGCGGTCGTCAGATCTATAGCTGCAAGACCTGCCAATCCATATGGAAACAATGCAAGCGGTAAAGTATGTCTAAACAATAACTGATCTAAGTAAACGGTTAAGGAAGTAAACTACAAATAACATCAACATGATCATCTGCGAAAAGAGTTTATATTGCTATATAAAAGAGGGAAAATACAAAGTAGAGGTATGATCACAACCCAAGCCTTAATGCTGCAATCCTTCTCCAATAAGCCAAGCTAATGCCTCCAAAGGAAGTATGAGTCTCCCAAAAGATGAGTAGGGATCTCCTAAGCTAATTTCACCAGCATGTAAGTGTTATAGACTTCTTCCCTTTGGAATGGAGAGAGGCCTTGTATTTATAGGACCAAGTGGATAGAGTAGGTTGAGGATCATGGGGAGAGGGATAAGGGATCCTCCCTTTAGCTTAGGGAATTGTAGGACAGCTCACCTAGGAGTTAGGGATAGGAATACACCTCATCCAACTTCTAGCACTCGCTCGAAAGCTCCCTTTATCCCAATTAAACAACTCCGACGCAAGTTCCATGAGGGAAACAAGCGTCAAGGAAGGGAAACGCAGGTTGCACAAATATATTCTACGCCGCCGGCGTAGGATGGAAGAATACATTCTGTGCTGACCCTAGTTGGGTGCTACTTGCTCAAGGACATCATTCGCCGACCCAAATATAAATGTGGACAAAGGGCATCAACTTGCTCTAACTGACTTACTTGATCACAGAGAACTCTATGAATCAAGGCATTGAGTTAACAAGGGTGTCATGATGATGATATTTAGGTTTAGCAGACCCCATGCCTCCATAGCCCTAGGCGTCAGCCATATCCCTATAAATTTCCCTACCGAACCTTTCTCAGACAGGGACGAGGGCCTTCCACCGGAAAATAAACCTCTGGAATCACCCCCATCCACTTCACAAATGTGGATTGAACCATTGTAGCATGATTCTTCCCTTACACCTCCATGAGCTTGCAAAAGGCCTCACTATCCAACGAAGTTGGAGGGGGTATCTCCTCCCCTTTGCCTCTATTGAAGTCAAGCTAAAAACCCTAGTTGCCTCTTATCCTTAATGGAATCCTTCCTTCGCTCCTTGAAGCACTCGAAGATACGTTAAATCAACAGTGAGTTGTAGAAGCAATTTTCTTTCAACCTCTCTAAATGATTTCTTCTACCAATTAGTGTTAGTAACACAAGGTATTGATGAGTGTACTTGAACATCAAATACATAGAAATTGTAACATCCCGAAAATTCACAAAAATTAATTTTTTTTTTAATAGCATTAAAAGTTGTATTTACTAATGCGGAAATACAATAAATACTAATCCTTTTAACTAATAACAAATTATGATAACGACAATTCATACTTCTTAACACAAAATACGACATTAGTTTTGCTTGTGTTAATTGTAATCTATATGTTGTAATTAAGTTTATCTTGTGATAATAGTTTTCTTAACAAAGTACTAACAGTTGCTCTTGGATGATGACGAAGGGGTCCTACGAGGTACCCTAAGGTTTACTTAGCTATGTTAGCTAAAGCATTTGAACCTGTTTCTTTGCGCAGATACACAGGTAAGAGTATTACGACAATTTCAAATGTTACAAGCAATTCTAATTATGTTTTCAGTTAGCCATCAATGCTTTATGATAACTCTTAAGTACTTCCTTGCAAGAGAGTTAATAATGGTATGGATCTCTGTCCTATTTCTATAAGTGTTACCTTGACCATACTTATAAGTCGCAGAAGTAATAACTATTAATATCTACACTAGACTCTTTAGTGAAACGTCAAAGAAAAGATACTTACACTATGAAATCTCAAATAAGTGCTAGATTACAATGTATAAGTGCTATTATGATCCTGTCATCATTTCTCCATTTTGCAAGAATGTTAATATCATGAATGTTTCAACTTATATATTGCTCTATATTGTAAAAACATGAACCTAATATTATTTAAATACGTGGATTAACTTGAAATCATCAATATGACCATATTAGCTTATACATTTCTCAATTTATAAATTATGAAGTATCATACTACTATAGCAAAGGTTATTATAATACTACCATCATAATTAAAATGATACTATTGCAATACTATAAGATTTAGACCTTTCTAATTTAATAAATACACGTTGTAATATGCTATGCAATGTGAACAAATAATACGATGTGCATAATATGAATTCTAACTATACACTAAGTATTGAATGCGACCTATGTCATTTTGAGAAATATATGCAATATATATAAACCATGCATTTGATTGACAATACATTGGAAATGAAATGGATTATATGTGGTAACCCTAAGTATTTGGACTGACATGTAAATTTGACAGGGTATTGAATGTAATGGTGTTAACGTGCTGGAAGTGTTAGGATATTCCTATACTCCATCCTAGTCCCACCAGTATTTTGATCACTTACATTTTCAGTCATGCATGCACCTTTTAGGGTTTGCATGCATTCTAGGGTTTGCATGCATTTTGCATGCATCCCAGTCATCAGTCCAGCACCTAGCCCTCAGTTAGCCAGCCCCTAGGAGCTTCTCACTATTCAGTTTTAGCCCTCCAGTTGCTTAATGCGCCCTTCTTCCTTGATTTTAGGGAGCAACTCGCCCTTCTTCACCTACCAGTCCAGTTGTCACTCAGTCACACTCAGTTACAGTCAGTTACACTCAGTTACATTTAGTTACACTCAGTTACATTGAGTTACACTCAGTTACACCTACCAGAGTTAGTTTGACTGATGGTTGATAGTTACTTGAGCATTGATGACTCCACTGATGATGATGAAGACTTCCAGTTGCGCTCCGATGATCATGAGGACACCTAGTTGTGCTCCGATGACACTCCAGTGATCCTTTGATCACTCCATGAAGGCTAATTCGAATTGCCACCTTAGGCATTCGAATTCCTCATGCATTGTATAATTTATATGTCCATTTGTGATTAATAATTTAGTATGACCGAAGTATTATTGCTTCTATCTGATTTCTACTGTACCATATTATTCTGTTGCTCATTATACTGCATGTATCACTCTTCTTCTATTTTCTTGCTTAATCATAATTATTCTCTTGTGAGATACATCATCTCTTAGATCTGTTGTGAGGATTTTCACAGGAAGACTGTCGAAACCGATTGTAGCATTAAATTCATCTGCCTATTGTGTTGAGTGGAATCCTTATGGGTTCCATCGTGGCTGTGGTTCACGTGATAGTAGTTCCAAGTACTTCCAATAGGCCGAGTTGTACATCGCGTTGTCCCTTGATCTACTAAGTTGGCATCTTGGTGGATATGATAATAAATATGGCATTTAAAATGGTTGTTACCCGAACTTCAATGTGACATGTTGGTTTCTTCTACATCGTTGATCTTGCATGTTCTTGGGTTTTGGACTGAAACCCTATTCCTTCGTTATGAAATGTATCGAATTGGTTTCTTGGCTTTCATTTTGCTTTGGTGGTGGTAAGGTGGAGAGGACAACCACCTGCGGTAATGTAGGGTTTGGTAGTTGATTGTTTGGAGGAATCCTTCCTTAGTTTCGATCCCTGGACCTGTAGGGAAGAACTTAAATGTTTCTAGGCTTTGTGTTCCTTATAGATCCGAGCCACGATACAGCCTTTGAAGTAGTTTTCAGGGTTTTTCTGTTAGTTTTTTTGAGTGCAAGGTTGGACCAGAGTTTGATTCTCCTAGCAACAAATGGTTATTCTCAAATTATGAACCCTTATTCTCTACATTTGCTAGATGGCTCCATCGTCTTGTTTGCGTAAGGTGTCTCTATTCCAGGAGCTTCGTCGCCAAGGTAATGTTTCAAAAAGAAGTAGTAATGTTATTTGTTTTCTTCAAAGTTACACCCTACGTTTTCTTCGTTTAACCTCTCAATAGTTTTATGGCAGGTGATACTTCATCGAAAGATTTCTATGTTTGAAGCTCGGTGGGAGGATGCTGCTCGACCACCCAGTAAGCCTCGGTGGTTCTAAACCCTCGTAGGTACTCCTGCACGGTTTGGCCGATGCTTATTGTTTGATGAGAGTTGGGAACTATTCTTGGAAAGGGTTCCTAATCGAAGTTATGATGTTTTTAGAGCAATATGATGCAAGGGCAGAGGATGAATCCTCAACCTAATTTGCTACTCGAACCAGTAGTACTCTGCTGTGGCGTTTGTTTAAATGTGAACTTTTTTACGATGCAGTTGCTAAAGGGATGAGCCCTATGTTGTTTACCGTGTTAGGAAACTTGAAATGTTTCGGTACAACTCTGTATTTATCTGGATCAATATTTTGACTGAATTAATATAATGTGAATACTAGCCGAGAGTCGAGGGATAACTCGTTTCTGCGAAATATGGAAGGTCCTGTGCTACAATGTTTATACTTTTGTTTGAGTGGTGATATGGAATTGAGTTTGCATTGAAACATAACTTAAAATAGTTTTTCTGAATTGTTTCTATGTTTATATAAGTTGATATTTTGTCTAGAAATTACAGTGTTGATTCAAGCCGAGAGCCGTGGCTAACTTATTTCATAAAAGTGAAACCCTGAGTTCGTGTCGTTAGAGTTTGGAATGGTGTTATGACTCAGTTTTTGGTATTGCACCCCCACTTCAAATAAATATTATGATTTATTATAATTTCTTGTTTGAGTTTGATTTGTATAATATATAGCTATCGTAATGTAATAGTTGAACTATGGAATACGTTTGGTTTTGGAAATCTGATGTAAGGATTTGATGTTTACGTTTTTAAGTACTTGGCCTTAAACTGGTTGTATGATAGCCTTAGGGTTTTTAAATCGGAAACTATAAATGTCTGCAAACTCTGCTATTTTTGAAATTAATCTTATAGATTCTTTTGCAGAACAATAAATGTTATAGAAGGTAATTGGTATCTAGGGTTTCAAAAAATATGATAATACCTTCTGATACTGATCATGAAAGATATTCTTACTATAAGAATCTAGAATACATGGAAAGTTAAATGTAATAAAATAAAATGTTGTTTAAATATATAAAACTATAGCATTGAAGTATTGTAGAAATTCTAGTTGGATATTACAACTATTTCTCAAAAAGTCTAAGTACCGTAAGGAGACAAAATGAAAAATGTTAAGAAACTGTGCTAAGTGTTTTTGCTTATAGTACTTTACAGCATTTGAATGAAATTATAATAAAAAGCAATATGTGTATTTTGAAATGAAGTAGATGTCATAAATTATAAACCCTAGCTTTTTTACATAAATGGAATATTTGTTTTCTAACAGTAGGTAAAAGAAAAATATTTAAATGTCTGTATTGTGAAATGCTATTTTCCATCCTAACTTAACAGAATATACATTTCAACTAAAACAATTTTATCAATAAGTCTTCATTATCAAACCAGGAAAAAAGGGTTAGAAGTTTTAATAAAACAACATCATTCATTTAACTGAAAATAAACAAGACAAAACAATAGAACCTGATGAATGTAGGAGAAACAAACAACCCAAGGATCCGGTTCCACCCAACCTACTCCTAAAGGCAGCCAAATTACTTTCCTTAGGACCCCCGAGCCTATTCATTGAACCACTTGGAAGAAAAATCTGTAGAAGCTTTGAGGTCATCAACTTGCAGCAACAATGTAGATCATTCAGTCATATAGACTTAGCAGTAAAAGAGACCTGCACCAACACCTCTGGTTTCCTTCTCAGAATAAATTCAGTAGAATCATAATGCACATTCACTTAGCCTCCCTATTCGAATCTCTCAGTGATCACTTGATACACTTGAGGAATTATTTCTGCAGAAAATAATATGGAGCTCCCTGCTCAATTCGAATTGCCTTATCTAGGCTGCCTAGGCCGTTTTAGTGGTTAACCTGGTCATTAATGAGCTAACAGATCTGTTCCACCCACCTGGGGGATAATGCCACAAATTTAGGGGTAGTTGTCCCATAACCAACAGCTAGTGGTGGAGTGCAAATGCTGACACCTATCCCATGCCTTCTAACAGCTTCCATTCCTCCTAGTGGGTCAGTGAACACTTAATAAACAGTTCCCTTGGGTGTTTGTCTCCTGTTTTAATTTATTAAATAATAATAATGTGCCATTACAATCATCCTTGACCATATTTGGTCATAATTACAAAACTTTGTAATTATAATTTAACATAATGTTTTTGCAAATAAAATAAATAGTCTCAAAATTTGGGTAGGTGACATACACCCCCCCTTAATTCTCAACATCGTCCTCAATGTTGTTCATTCATTTTCTAAGTGTTTATGAAACAGATTTGGGTATGCTACCTGCATACTACTCTCCAACTCCTAGGTTTCCTCTTCTGGGCTAAGGTATTTCCATTGCACCTTTACCTGCCCAATGGTGCGATTTCGGAGTAGAGTTTCCCTCCTTTCAAGGATACAATCCGGTTCCACCTAAAAATCGCCGTCTTGTTCCACCTGTACATCATTCCAATTTATAACATGAGTAGCATCGTGTACATATTTATTTAAAACTGAAATATGAAAAACATTATGTATTCTTAGATTTGGTGGCAAAGCTAGTTGATATGCCACGGGTCCAACCCTTGACAAAATTTCGAAAGGACCACAATACCTGGGTGCCAACTTGGCACAACTTCCCAATTTTAATGAGCTCTTCTTTGGTCTTACCTTAATGAAAACATGCTCACCAACCTCGAACTCTTTATGAGTCCTTTTAAGATCTGCCTGACTTTTTTGCCTATCTTGGGAAGCTTTAAGATTTCTTTGTACCTATTGTATAGCTAGTTCTATTTCCTTCAACAATTCATGTCCTAAAATAACTCTATTAACTGGGTCATTCCAAGAAACTGGTGTATTACATTTCCTACCATAAAGAATTTCAAAAGGGCTAAGCCTGGCTGATGCATGGTAATGGTTATTATATGCAAATTCTGTTAAATGCAAGTAGTCCTCCCACTTACCAAGCTGGTCCTTAACATACATCCTTAGCATGTCTTCCAATATCTGATTCACTCTTTATGTCTGTCCATTCGTTTGTGGATGAAATGTTGTGCTGAAGTGTAAGGTTGTATTCAACCCTTTAAACAAAGATCTCCAGAAGTTCTCAGTAAACTTGGAATCACGGTCTGAAACTATCACTTTTGGTATTCCATGTAATCGAAAAATCTGTTTCATGAAAATTTCTGCAATATCTGAAGCCTTATAAGTAGATTTTACTAGTATAAAATGTGCTGCCTTGCTAAGTTTATCCACTACCACCATGATGGAATCGTTTTGTTTATGATTCCTGGGTAGTCCATTAATAAAATCTATGCTTATGATCTCCCATTTCCAACTAGGTATAGGTAATCGTTGTAACAGTCCAGCCGGATGCTGATGTTCAACCTTTACTCTTTGACAGTCAAAGCATTTAGCTATATATTCTGCTACTTCATCCTTCATCCTGGGCCAATAATAATCTTTCCGTAACATAGTTATGGTTTTCTAATTAACTGGATGACCAGAATAATGACTTTTGTGCATCTCATCTAAAATCAGAATTTTTATCTTTGGTACGTTGGGCACATATAATCTGTTCTTGTACAACAGCAATCCATTTTCTTTTAACCTAAAATCTGCCATATAATTTTCAGAATTGCTTTATGTTGTCTTTTCATGTAAATTTCTATACTCTTCATCAGTTTTAAACCCTTTGAAAATCTGATTTTCCAAATATGTTGTGTATGTACTGATGGCTAAAATAAAATTTAACTATGCATTACGACTTAAAGCATCAGCAACGTTGTTCTCCTTACCCTTTATATGCTGAATTTCAAAATCATATTCACTTAGAAAGGTTAGCCATCTAGCTTGTCTAGCATTCAAGTTCGTTTGATCAAGTAAATACATCAGCCCCATGTTATCTGTCATCAAAGTAAATTTTCTACCAATAAGATGGTGACGCCACATTTTTAAGGTGTGTATTACTGCTAATAATTCCAAATCATATGTAGAATAATTTTTCTCATGTATTTTCAGCTTTCAAGACTCATATGCAACAGCATGTCCCTCTTGTGTTAGGACTCCACCGAGTTCGTCATTACATGCATCAGTGCATACTATAAAATCTTTATTAGGATCTGCAATTCTCAGAATAGGTGTTGTAGTTAGTAATTCCTTCAACTTATTAAAATTGTCTGCACACTTTTGATCCCATACAAACTTCTTTCCCTTCTTCTATAAGGAGGTTATGGGGTTTTCAATCTTCGAAAAACCTTCTATGAATTTTCTATAATATCCTGTAATCCCCATAAACGATCGTACGTCTAACACATCCTTAGGAACCGGCCATTCATTAATGGCTTTTATCTTATCTGGATCAACCCAAATTCCTTCCTTAGAGATTATGTGACCTAAATACTGAATCTTATCCTTGTGAAAGTCACACTTACTAAACTTAGCATATAACTGATGATCTCTCAGAACTTGTAAAATAATACGCAGATGTTCGTCATGTTCTTCTTTACTTTTAGAATATACTAGAATGTCATCTATGAATACAATGACGAACTTATCCAAATACTTGTACAGAATATTATTCATTAAGCACATAAAGAATGTCGGGGCATTAGTCAACCCAAATGGCATGACCACGAACTCATAATGTCCATAGTGAGTTCTAAAGGTTGTTTTAAAAATATCCGCATCCTTCACACGAACTTGATGATATCCTGACCTTAAATCAATCTTTGAAAATATCGTTGCTCCACGCAGCTGATCAAATAGATCGTCAATGTGGGGCAACGGATATCGATTCTTGATTGCCATCTTGTTCAGTTGGCGATAATCTATGCAAAGCCTTAAAGTGCCATCCTTCTTCTTAACAAAAATAACAGGTGCTCCCCAAGGAGACACGTTGGGTCTTATATAGTTTTTATCAATCAGTTCCTTCAACTATGGTTTTAACTCATTTAATTCCAATATGTTCATCCTATATGGAGCTTTGGAGTTCGGTACCGCACCCGGTATCAGCTCAATGGTAAAATCTAGATCCCTCTTCGGGCATAATCCTGGAATCTCTTCTGGAAAAACATCTAGGAATTCTTTTAGGACAGGTATATCTTCTAATTTCAGTTTGTCCTCTTTTGTAATTGACTCCTCATGTACTACATTCACTGCAAACATATTACATCCTTTTCTAACTGCTCTTTTTACTTGCATGGTTGAAATCTATCTAAGTGGTGTCTTTCTACGAATACCCTTCACTTCTTCTGTTTCTCCTTCATCATTTAGACAGGTAAAAATTTTCTCATAACAATTCAAAATAACATGATGTGCTTCTAACCAATCCATTCCAATTAAGATGTCGTAGGATCCTAAAGGTAAAACATTTAGCTTGGTTTGTGTCTTTAACTGATTCATAGATAAAACACAACTTTCAACAAAATCAGACACTTTTCTTTTTGTTCCTGTTGCTATTCTAACTAACCAGGATTTATTAAATTTTTCTGTTTTCAGATTAAAATTTTCTACAATATCTGGAGATATATAACTCAGGCTAGCGCCTGGATCAATCAAAATAGAAACTGGGTGGTTTTGTAGCATACCTTCAATCTCTACCATAGAGACTTGATGCTCCGCTTGCCTGTTGTATAGAGCTACATTAATTCTGGGCATCTCTCTTGCCAAGTCTCCCACAGTAGGTTCAGCTTGTATGGAGTGAATATTATTGGTTGTCCGCTTCTTATTAGGACAGTTTGAAGCATAATGAGGACCTTGACACTCAAAACATTTTATAGGTGTTCTCTAGTCATTAGTTCTGGTAACATTGGGTGTATTTCTAAGGGCTGTAAAATTCTACTGCTGATTATTTATGGGACTGTTTCCTTGGAAATTTCGATTTGGAAAGTTTTTCTTTTGAAAACCAGAATTTCCATTGAACCTGAAATTCTTCTTCTTCAGCTCAAAATTGTTGGGTTTATGATTTTTCCAGTTAGATATCCCTTCTCTTTTCCGGTTTTGATCATAGAAGAAAGTTGCTTTCCTCATTGCTTCTTCTAAGGTCTTTGGATTGTCATACTCTATTTTGTCCTTGATGTTGAAAGGTAGACAACTCAGATACCTTTGAATCTTTGGTTTCTCCTCCACAAGGTATGGCACATACCTTAGCAAATTAAAAAATTTGTTATTCAGCTCTTTCATGTTCATGGTTCCCAGTCTTAAATCATAAAGTTCCTTGGACTTTTCTTCGTAATATTGTTCAAATAGGAACTTCTTTTTGAAGTACCGTTTAAAAGTGCTCCAATTCACATCCTTGTCCTTGATGCCCTTCACTCTTTTGATGTCCTGCCACCAAATGTCTTCCTTCCCTACCAGGTTGTATATGGCCATCTTTGCTTTCAATGATTCTGAATAATCATAAATTTCAAAGTATTTCTTCATGCCGGACAGCCATGCTTCAACTGTCTCTCATTTCTCAGTTTCACCATTGAAGGTTGGGGGTTTGATCTTCTTGAACTCCCCAGAAATCTGCTCATACTGTTTATGGCTTTTTCTTTTTGGTTTGTAATCCCCTTCGCTGCTATCACTTGAATAATTACATTTCTTTTTATGTGTCTCAATGGCAGCTCCTAATGATGTTGAACTGTTATTCTCATCATCAGTTTTCACTCTCTTATCCTTGTTCCCATGAGGTAAGTCTTCAATCTTGGAGGTGTTTTCAACCCTTCTATCATGTTCATCAGTTGGGCACTAATCGAACAGTGCTTGGTTCAGTTCTTCTTGTGCCTTCAAAATTCTCTCATTATCCTGTTTAACAGATCTTATTTCTGCTTTCAACTCCTGAAATTCACGTAGCAATTCTGATGAATTGTCATTCAATTCACCATGGACCTCTTCTTCATAATGTTTTCCAGTACTATTGTTGGTATGAATGGTCGGTCGAATTATGTCCTCCATGTGTTCATCTGATCCTTCCATACCTGTAATTTAGAAAACAATTTTCTGTATACAAAATAATTTAATTAGTAAAGGTTTTTGCTGTCATAAAAAAATTTTGTTGCATGTTCTTTGGACCTTTTCAGGCCGAGAGTTCGAACATGAGCTCTGATACAACATGTAACATCCCGAAAATTCACAATTTTTTTTTTATAAATAGAGTTAAAATCTGTATTTACTAATGCGGAAATAAAATAAATACTAATCCTTTTAACTAATAACAAATTATGATAGCGACAATTCATACTTCTTAACACAAAATACGACATTAGTTTTTCTTGTGTTAATTGTAATCTATATGTTGTAATTAAGTTTATCTTGTGATAATAGTTTTCTTAACAAAGTACTAACAGTTGCTCTTGGATGATGACGAAGGGGTCCTACGAGGTACCCTGAGGTTTACTTAGCTATGTTAGCTAAAGCATTTGAACCTGTTTCTTTGCGCAGATACGCAGGTAAGAGTATTACGACAATTTCAAATGTTACAAGCAATTCTAATTATGTTTTCAGTTAGTCGTCAATGCTTTATGATAACTCTTAAGTACTTCCTTGCAAGAGAGTTAATAATGGTATGGATCTCTGTCCTATTTCTGTAAGTGTTACCTTGACTATACTTATAAGTCGCAGAAGTCATAACTATTAATATCTACACTAGACTCTTTAGTGAAATGTCAAAGAAAAGATACTTACACTATGAAATCTCAAATAAGTGCTAGATTACAATGTACAAGTGCTATTATGATCCTGTCACCATTTCTCCATTTTGCAAGAGTGTTAATATCGTGAATGTTTCAACTTATATATTGCTCTATATTGTAAAAACATGAACCTAATATTATTTAAATATGTGGATTAACTTGAAATAATCAATATAACCATATTAGCTTATACATTTCTCAATTTATAAATTATGAAGTATCATACTACTATAGCAAAGGTTATTATAATACTACCATCATAATTAAAATGATACTATTGCAATACTATAGGATTTAGACCTTTGTAGTTTAATAAATACACGTTGTAATATGCTATGCAATGTGAACAAATAATACGATGTGCATAATATGAATTCTACTATACACTAAGTATTGAATGCGACGTATGTCATTTTGAGAAATATATGTAATATATATAAACCATGCATTTGATTGACAATACATTGGAAATGAAATGGATTATATGCGGTAACCCTAAGTATTTGTACAAACATGTAAATTTGACAGGGTATTGAATGTAATGTTGTTAACGTGTTGGCAGACTGTCGAAATCGGTCGTAGCATTAAATTCATCTGCCTACTGTGTTGAGTGGAATCCTTATGGGTGCCATCGTGGCTATGGTTCACGTGATAGTAGTTCCAAGTACTACCAATACGCCGAGCTGTACATTGCGTTGTCCCTTGATCTACTGAGCTGACATCTTGGTGGATATGATAATAAATATGGAATTTAAAATGGTTGTTACCCGAACTTTGATGTGCCATGTTGGCTTCTTCTCCCTCGTTGATCTCAGATGTTCTTGGGTTTTGGAATGAAACACTATTCCTTCATTATGAAATGTATCGAATTGGTTTCTTGGCTTTCATTTTGCTTTGGTGGTGGTAAGGTGGAGAGGCTGACCACCTGCGGTAATGTAGGGTTTGGTAGTTGATTGTTTGGAGGACTCCTTCCTCAGTTTCGATCCCTGGACCTATATGGAAAAGCTTAAATGTTTCCAGGCTTTGTGTTCCTTGTAGAGACGAGCCACGATACAGCCTTTGAAGTAGTTTTCAGGGTTTTTCTGTTAGTTTCTTTGAGTGCAAGGTTGGACCAGAGTTCGATTCTCCTAGCAACAAATGGTTATTCTCAAATTCTGAACCCTTATTCTCTACATTTTCTAGGTGGCTCCGTCGTCTTGTTTGCTTAAGGTATCTCTATTCCAGGAGCTTCGTCGCCAAGGTAATGTTTCAAAAAGAAGTAGTAATGTTATTTGTTTTGTTCAAAGTTACACCCTGCGTTTTCTTCGTTTAACCTCTCAATAGTTTTATGGCAGGTGATACTTCATCGGAAGATTTCTATGTTTGAAGCTCGGTGGGAGGATGTTGCTCGACCACTCGGTAAGCCTCGGTGGTTCTAAACCCTCGTAGGTACTTCTGCACGGTTTGGTCGATGCTTATTGTTTGATGAGAGTTGGGAACTATTCCTAGCAAGGGTTCCTGATCAAAGTTATGAAGTTTTTAGAGCAATATGATGCAAGGGCAGAGGATGAATACTCAGCCTAATTTGCTACTCGGCCCAGTAGTACTCTGCTGTGGCGTTTGTTTAAATGTGAACTTGTTTACGATGCAGTTTCTAAAGGGATGAACCCTATGTTGTTTACAGTGTTAGGAAACTTGAAATGTTTCAGTACAACTCTATATTTATCTGGATCATTATTTTGACTGAATCAATATAATGTGAATAGTAGCCGAGAGCCGAGGGCTAACTCGTTTCTGCGAAACATGGAAGGTCCTGTGCTACAATGTTTATACTTTTGTTTGAGTGGTGATATGGAATTGATTTTGCATTGAAACATAACTTAAAATAGTTTTTCTGAACTGTTTCTATGTTTATATAAGTTGATATTTTGGCTAGAAATTACAGTGTTGATTCAGGCCGAGAGCCGTGGCTAACTTATTTCATAAAAGTGAAACCTTGAGTTCGTGTCGTTAGAGTTTGGAATGGTGTTAAGACTCAGTTTTTGGTATTGCACCCTCACTTCAAATAAATATTACGATTTATTATAATTTCTTGTATGAGTTTGATTTGTATAATAGATAGCTATCGTAATGTAATAGTTGAACTATGGAATACGTTTGGTTTTGGAAATCTGATGTAAGGATTTGATGTTTACATTTTTTAGTACTTGGCCTTAAACTGGCCATATGATAGTCTTAGGGTTTTTAAATCGGAAACTATAAATGTCTGCAAACTCTGTTATTTTTGAAATTAGTCTTATAGATTCTTTTGCAGAACGATAAATGTTATAGAAGGTAATAAGTATCTAGGGTTTCAAAAAATATGATAATACCTTCTGATACTGATCATGAAAGATATTCTTACTATAAGAATCTGGAATACGTGGAAAGTTAAATGTAATAAAATAAAATGTTGTGTAAATATATAAAACTATAGCAATGAAGTATCGTAGAAATTCTAAGTGGATATTACAACTATTTCTCAAAAAGTCTAAGTACTGTAAGGAGAGAAAATGAAAAATGTTAAGAAACTGTGCTAAGTGTTTTTGCTTATAGTACTTTACAGCTTTTGAATGAAATGATAATAAAAAGCAGTATGTGTATTTTGAAATGAAGTAGATGTCATAAAGTATAAACCCTAGCTTTTTATACATAAATGGAATATTTGTTTTCTAACAGTAGGTAAAAGAAAAATATTTAAATGTCTGTATTATGAAATGTTGTTTTCCATCCTAACTTAACAGAATATACATTTCAGCTAAAACAATTTTATCAGTAAGTCTTCATTATCAAACCAGGAAAAAAGGGTTAGAAGTTTTAATAAAACATCATCATTCATTTAACTGAAAATAAACAAGACAGAACAGTAGAACCTGATGAATGTAGGAGAAACAAACAACCCAAGAAACCTGTTCCACCCAACCGACTCCTGAAGGCAACCAAATTACTTTCCTTAGGACCCCCGAGCATGTTCACTGAACCACTAAGACGAAAAATCTATAGAAGCTTTGAGGTCATCAACTTGCAGCAACAATGTAGATCATTCAGTCATATAGACTTAGCAGTCAAAGAGACCTGCACCAGTACCTCTGGTTTCCTTCTCAGAATAAATTCAGCAGACTCACAATGCACATTCACTTAGCCTCCCTATTCGAATCTCTCAGTGATCACCTGATACACTTGAGGAATTATTTATGCAGAAAATAATATGGAGCTCCCTGCTCAATTCGAATTGCCTTATCTAGGCTGCCTAGGCATTTTTAGTGGTTAACCTGGTCATTAATGAGCTAACAGCTATGTTCCACCCACCTAGGGGATAATGCCACAAATTTAGGGGTAGTTGTCCCATAACCAACAGCAGTGGTGGAGTGCAAATGCTGACACATGTCCCATGCCTTCTAACAGCTTCCATTCCTCCTAGTGGGTCAGTGAACACTCATTTAACAATTCCCTTGGGTGTTTGTCTCCTGTTTTAATTTATTAAATAATAATAATATGTCATTGCAATCATCCTTGACCATATTTGGTCATAATTACAAAACTTTGTAATTATAATTTAACATAATGTTTTTGCAAATAAAATAAATAGTCTCAAAATTTGGGTAGGTGACAGAAATGTAGCTAGTCCTTCTATTACCTTCCCACTTGGTCACCCACTTGGCCATGTATCTTAGTGGATTGAGCATATTCTTCAACATTGCATCTTCCAAACCATTGCAGTACTACTTTGGTCTTTATTTTCAACTATACCCTCAAAATTGGTATTGATTACTGCTTTATTTGGTGTTACTGTAGTCTCTAAATTAGTGCATTCATCTTGCACATCTATCCTTGATGACTCTCCTTCTTGAAATTGTATATCTTGCATCTTGATTGTGCTATGATTCTTAACCCTTGGTAAAATTGAACCACAAACAATATACCAGAAACACTTAACACCATATGTAATATCAAAATCCTTCATGTAGGGAGACACCATAAAATGATTATTTTATGGAAGGATCAACTCCTGTTCACTAACCTCTTCTAGGGGGTAACTAAGCAATGAGCTAAGATCCAATGCAATTTAATCCAATACATAATTCATACATAGGAATCCATCCTTATTTATAGCTAGCTAGAAAACCCTAATCATGATCACATGTTACGTACATAGTGGGTCTTCTTTAATGATGCCACATAACATTTGTTCCATGCTAACTACATGGTGGGCCTAGTTTAATAATAAAAAACATAGTAGATCAAGTCTACTTTACATTGATGGCCACTATACCTACACTATTATTACTCTAATGGAACCATTAACACCCCATTATCACCCTAGGAAATATCCCACCATTCAATTCCTCTTCAAGAAGCATTGCCCCCAATGCTTGTAGTGATGATGTACAACCATAAATTAGGGTCCCATGTATAGGCGTTGACTGCAACTCTAAACTAGGCCAAGAAAGCAACGTCTCATGTGCAAGTACTAGCATAAATGTTGAAGTAATCTAAGAAGCTCCTCCATAAGCTCGAGTCCATGTCTAGGTGCTCTTGTGACCCCTGAGCTCAATGAATTTGTGAAGTATTGTTCTCCAAATGCCTACCATGATCATGTGGATCCAAATAAAGAGAACAATCCATGTTCAAAATATCATCCACATAACTAAAAAAGGTTAGTTGTAGATTTGGAAGGAATATGCTAGATGAGAAATCATAGCCATAATCTAATATTGACTTCACACAATGATTTTACTTATGTACAATAGAGTAGATTCATCAAATAACAATGAATTAATTATCTTCCCAAAATTTACAATTGTCTATATACAAATCATCACAAATCGCCTCTAAACATACGAGGCATGGATGTTTATGGTAAACTCTCCTCTGATAATATGATATGTTTCACCAAGGATATGAATCTTTCAAAATTCTCAAAATCTGTCATTTAAATTTTTGTGCTACTAGTCAAGCACATCCTACAATTTTCGGAACAATGCCTCTAATTTTTTGTCCTAGCCATTCTTTAGTTCCTTAGGGTCTTGATATTGCAAATTGTAAATGGCCCTGACTACCTATATTTATCCTAATTGCTATTATGACCCCAATAATTAAATGACACCTCCAGTTTGCAACTAATGGTGCTAGTCTATTGTAATTAGGTGCACAAATAAAGAGATAATAAGATGGCTATGATTTCCTAGATGGGCTTGGAGACAACAACTTAAAATGGGTATAAAATATGTGATACTTCTTAGATTTTTTGTTACAACCACAATTATAAAATTCCAGTCACTCTACCTTAATTGGCATTGGTTGGGCTACAATTTGGGTGCTTCGTTAAAAGAGATGTTTCACAATACCCACGGCTATAACTAGAAACACCATAGAAGAGTTGAATTTAGATAAGTGGTATCTTTACTTCTTGGGCTACATTTTGAATGATTTATTTTTTGAAATTAGGCGTTTTTTAGAGAGGAACTCAATTGCACAATTTTTTTTGTATATTTTGCATAGAAATATTTAGAAATGGATCCAAATTTCATGACTCTATTTTTCCCTTTTAAAATCTGCAAAATGAAAAAAGAAAAAGAAAAATTCTACTTGCTTTCCCGAGAAAGAGATATGATACCAATTTCCATGATTCTTAGCCCTTAAAGTGAATTACAAAATATATGTAAAAAATGTTCAACACTTTATTCAATATCAGAACCCTTGAGGTAGGGTAACACCATACAATGATCCTTTTATGAAATGCTCAATTCTTGTTAACTTACCCCTTCGAGGGAGTACCTTCCCAATGAGCTAAGATCCAATGCAATATATATTGATACATAATTCACAAAGAGGACCTATCTGTATTTACAGCAAGCTAGAAATCCCTAAGCCTAACCACATGCTAACTACCTAATGGTCCTTCTTTAGTGAGGCCACATTACCTTTATTCCATGCTAACTACCTAGTTAGACTTATTTAATGATATCAAACATATTGGTTCAAGTACACCTTACATTGAATGGCCACCATAGTTACAAGATTATTACTCTAATAGGCCTTGTTATCACGCAACTTGTAGTTGCCCCTAAATATGATCCTATTCAGGACGGTAGAGATGATGGGAAACTAAAGAGGTGACCCAAGAGGGCCTTGATCCCCAAGATGGATTGGTTGTCACACCAACCGAGGCACTCTTTGCTTCTTGCTATCCAAGCCCCAGATAGCAAAGGGGGAGACCCTGATCTACTCCCAATAAGAGAGATATAACCCAATTACTAGATCAAGCTATGAAAATAGGGTACGTAACGTAATGGGTGAAGAACCCTAGATCTAAGGGATAAAATCACTATGGAGCTTAGGATGAATTAGATTTGAATTTAAATATATTAAACAAAATGATTTATAGATTAGAGAAGGATCTAGGATTTAGATGGTAGGGTAAATGGTCAAAATCAACTGCCTTGGGAAACGCTTAATTAGAATAGGGTAAATGATCCCAAATAGTAGATTTGACAAGTTTGAGGCTTCCTAGCAGAGCTTGACAATAGATCTGACAGTAATAAAGGCCAAAATCTCAAAAGACAAGGTTTTGATCATTTGAAATATAAGCAAACAAGGAGGGCGCATTCATGGAGCGATCAGTGGCTAGGTAAATGGGCAGAAGGAGTCCATAGAGAAAGATGCCCTTGAGGACCCACCTGGGTCTAGGCCTAAGGATGAAAACCCATAAATTGTTTGCCGAAAAACCAAATAAAAAAGCCTAGAGAATTTTTATAAATTTTATGCTTAGGGTTTGAACAGTAAAATAAAGTGGCCAATGGTTTAGAGCTTCAAATAAATAAAATAAGTGTAGATATTACCCGAAAAATCCTATAGATTCCTTGAGGGTGATGCTCTATCCCTTCCCGATCAATTTGAGGTGATTTGGCTAAGTATCCAAGTGAAAACGATTTTCCCAAGGAAGCAAGTGCGCCCTCCTCTCCTACACAAGCAAACTACCGAAGTTAGATTTGATGCATCAAGAGAAAATGACTGTAAAAGAATGAGACATATCAAATGGAAATCAAAGATCACAGATACTATTGAAAACCCCCTGATATTAGCTGCTTCAAAAGAATGAGTTGAGGAACTCCTTGCAAAAACGCCCAAGTGAAGTCGCCCTCCTCCAATTAAACATTGTTTCACGAAAATATTTTGGATCCACAACCAATTCTCAAATGCTAAAAGAAATAGACTTTCCAATCACCATCTAAGAACATCTCACAAAGAAAAAACCAAGAGTCTCTACAAATATTTTTTATTATTATGAAAATTCCAAAAGCCAAAGTCTCTTTACAATGAGGGGGTCTCTTTCTTAAATTGGAATGAGAGAGACCAAAACCCTAACCACTTTTTTAAATGAGTGGTGGAGATCAAGAGATATAACAATAATAGTCAACGACTAAGATGAGCCAGAAATACAATACATGGATCAACTCAAAAATAGGGGGGGGGCACTCACTAAAACGTCCAATGGGGACACACCACATGACTAGTGACTAAGACACATGACCTAAGCACATGGTGGGGCTAGGAGGTGTAACATGTCGTTCTCTAGCATGACCCCATGGCACAATAACATATAATAACTCAAGTTAATATCATATTATGACCATATGACCAAATCCTGGCCCCTCAATGACTTAATAAAAATGCCCAAATAATAGTCCGGAGTGTATGTGGACCCCACTAAATGCTGCAAGCTGTCCTGGAAGGTCTAGGATGCATCACAAAATCCTCTAAACAAACTTCATGCCAATTCCTTGCCTCATTTTCCCAAATCGATTTCTTCAGTGACCATTTCTTCCATTTTTTATCCCTGGAATATCACCTGTAAAACAATAAAATGCTTGTATCTCTCTTCCTAGTGCCCTGGGCACAAATTTGACTACACCAAAATGTCTGGGAGCATGGTAATATGGATATAACGAGTGGTTGGACCCCATACTCCCTCTGTAGGTCCCTAGGATAACCAAAAAGATCTCAAAATGTGTTGACAAGCCATTTTATATGGCAAATAAGAAATAAAGTGATAATCTGACCATAAGCTCATATGAAAGTGCCTGAAACTAATATCTGAGTGTACCAATGGACTCAGAAATCCAAAATGTGGTAGAGATGAGTACTCATACACCATTTGACCACCTGGATAATCATCTGTAAGCTCAACCATACCCGGACAATAAAAAATAATGGTCTATAAATAATAACAATAATAAAAATCCATCAAACCATCATATGAAACCTGTGTCTGGTGCATGGAACCATCAAGTGGGAACCATAGGACCACAAATAATCAATCTCGAACATCACCAGTCCAAATCATCCCGGATCCTACGGTTGACTTGGTCAAACTGAGTTGACCAAGTCAAAACTAATCAAAATAATGACCCAGGCTCAAACTGACTGATGCTACAAGTGTAAATGGATAGGATATGCTCCTTTAATTATTTCAATAGCAAGACTAAAGTATAAAATGGCATTTACTAGCGATTAAGCAAATAAAACATTAAATATAAGTCTAGGTTAAAACAATAAATTAATAAGAAAAAGACCTTCAAGTGTATACTCATCTATGGACGTGACCATTTTGCTAGAAATGGGTGAAGGTGGAAAAGGAAAGGATAGGACAAGGGAATAAATTTACAACTTCAACACTGTGACACTTTGGATAAAGGGAAAGGGAAACCACCTAAGCATACGCTGGATAGAAAACACACAGGGAATGGCGGTGTCTCACAAATGGAATACGTTATTTTTTAGGAGTGCCCATTCAGTTTTAGCAAATGTATACAACTCACATCCAAGCTTGCCACCTCAATCATCAAATCTAAGGTCATGAGGCTCAATCATGGCATAAGTGTAGGGACCCCTTTTTCAGGGTCCCCCAAAAAGACCTTCTAAACAATACTAACATCATAGGAAAAATTTAAATCTTGTAAATCAAATGCGAAACCGTAAATAAAATGATATACATCAATTTGTACATAAAATGGAACCATATACCTGATTTTCGATGGTTGTAGGTGGTTGTAGCTGACATTCCTTGCCGCTTCGATCTAGGCATCCAATCTCCCAATTTACCGAAAACCTCTCGGTTGACCACCCTACCATATCGGGGTTACTCTCCTTCACCCCGAATCCTCGAGCATTTTGGGGTCGTAAGAACACACAATGCAAGCTTTCTGGTGGGATCCCCCAATCCCTGGAAAGCTAAACCCAACTCACAAGAACCACAAGATAGATTCGCTACTACGGTGCCCGTCCAGCACTAGGGAGCAAGAGATGCTTTTCTCCTTCTCCTCCCTTATTTTATAGCAAAAGTTTGTGTGTCATTCCCTTGCACATAATTCATTTAATTTAATATTTGATTAATATTATTCTCAATGTACATGTGTCTTTCTCTATCTTAAGTGTGCACCTACTTCCCTAAATTAGTGCAAGGTGGGTGTAGTGGTCTTCATTAGAGTCCTACTTATGTTTTTGTTTCTATTTAGTTTAATTAATAATCTTTTAGTTGGACTTAATGCTTTCTACATTCCTTTATTTTCTTAATACTAAGATAGAATTAAAAGATGATTTCTTTTACTAAAATTCTAATCCATTTTAAATTTCTTCTTTATAAAATTTAAAAGGATAAAATCAAGAATTAAAATATTTCTTTCATAAAAATTCCAATCTAAATCAAACTCGTTTTCATAATAATAGAATCAATAAACTGGGAACTGAGGAAGGTGGAGCTCCAAGAAAGCGCTTCGAAGGAGTACGTTTGCAGCATTGTTGGTGAATACTGGAGGGAGTCTGAGTATGCTGGTATCTGATTGCATCGGAGGAACATACTGGATCGGATTTGGAGGATCATATTATTGAAGAGATTAAGCGTATGTTGACTTTTGGACCTTTGAAGTAGTAACTATAGAATGGGTTGGGATGAGTCTTCTTGGAGCAATTTTCGGATGAGATTTCTTGGAGCAATTTTCTTAGAACAGATTTCTGCACAGATTGGATCGTATTCACTGGTGCATAGCAGTGTGGTTCATGCCTATTGATCGGATTGGGACTCGGCGGATGAGTCTTTATTGTGTACTACAAAGGGCGGCATTATGAGGGATTAGCGGAGTTTCTACCCTGTGTGGGGATTCTGAGCGTGATGAGTACCTTTGCGACCTGAGCTGAGCTCATTGACACCAAAGCGGAGTGGGAACTTGATTCCGGGCTTGATGCTGTTTGTTTTTTAATGGATTGTGAGTACTGGTGGCTTCGAGCAGATGTTTATTGAGGTAATTGACTTCTTGTTTCTACGCCCACTGCCGGGGTACATCTGCTTACTTGAAGGCCGTGAGCTGCTTTTATGGGGTATAGATGTATTTGGCCGAAGATGCTCTGATTGGGAGTGAATCCTGTTGCGGATTTTAAGGCAGGGGAGTTGTGGTTGAATTTCTTGGATGAATACAACTCTGGACTAGATTCTGGGCAGGGATTACTCCATTTTCCCTTTTCTTGAATATTTTCCTATCGGATCCTGCTTCTTTATTTGTCTTACATTCATTGTTTAATCGGTTGGCCCAATTCTCTGGCAGCAGTGTGGTGCATTGATGGCGGTCCCGGGGAGAGATGATTTTTTGACTGATGACGATTCCCAGCCACGAACAGGGAGGTCTGCCAAGGTTGACTCTCTTAAAAACCCTGTTAAGAAGGTCAAAGAACATAAGAGACTGGACCTATTAGTGCTGGGGGTCGATGTTACGATGGCAGAGACCGAGGATTACTCTCATACTGCTGTGGTAGGACATGTTAGAGGCAGAAGATTAGGCAGAGGTTTCCTTCAGCGTTGGGTGGCAGAGCAGTGGATTAACATCGCGCCATCTGTACCTGAGGTCTGTGTCTTGTCGAAAGGTTGGTTCTCCTTCATATTCTTGAACAGAGGGGAGGTCAATGCTGTTTTGAGTAAACATTGGTCGATGCTCGGAGTCCCTCTTGTTCTGAAAAGATGGTCCCCATTCTTCGACTCTAAAACGGAAAGAGTAGCTAAAGAAGCGCTGTGGGTAAAGCTTCCCGGACTTCCCATGCATATGTGGAACGAAACCCGGTTTGCTGAGATCGGGAATTATCTTGGTGATTACGTGTGCTCTGATTCCTCCCATCTTAAGACTGGCATCTACACGGTTGCTAAGATATTGGTCAATCTCGATATTCGGATGGGACTTTCTGCTGAGATTAAAGTACATTCTAAGGATGGGGATTTTGTTCAAACACTGGATTATGTGGGTGTGCCGTTTAGGTGTCATCGCTGCCATGCTCTTGGACATCTTGTAGCCTGTTTTCCCTTATCGTTTCGGAATAGTATGCCTCTGACTGATGAAGCAGCAGCTGCTGTAGCTGTACCAGTGTTGAAGGTGGACTCTCAGGCGGTGGTGGAGGGTGGGAGTGGGCCTGCTACTGACGGGGGGGGATTCCTGATTCTGTGGAACATTCTGTTAATTGTGGGAGGCTCGGATCAGAGGAACTATTGCCAACCTTGGTGAACACTGGAAAGGAGAATTATGGGAGTGCGCCTCCTGTTGTTGAGGGGGATTCTTTGTGTTCTGTGACTCCGACTTCTCAGGCCACATTATTGCCGCGGGAGTTGCCCTTTATTCGTTGGGGTCCACCTGCGATACACACGGGTATGTCTCATTTCCTTTCTCCTTCCGTATCCTTATTTGATGACCCTTTTGTATTGGGGGGGGGCAGCCATGGGTCACCTCCTCGACCGGATGATCATCATCTTCGGCCTGATATGGAATGTAATGTCACGCCATCTTTTGTTTCCACCTCACACTCTACCTGCTCTGAGGGTAGGAGTATTCGATATGCTCTTCGTAGTAGGGAGATTCCTGCAGATGGATCGGGGGGCAAGGGACTACCTGAATTGGCCTCTAGTGTTGGGGGAATGGCCAGGGACGTAAATCCCATTTGACTAAAGCTAAAGAACGGGCTAAAGTGGATTTAGTGATGGGAACATAATCATCTATTGAGTGGGCACTTAGAGCAGTGAAAGCCCAGGATGGGGGTATTTTATGAAAATTATGTCCTTTAACTGTCGTGGGTTGGCGAGCCCCATTAAAAAATCATCGCTTCGGAGGCTGGTTGACTTAAATCAACCGGATGTATTATTACTGCAAGAAACTTTGGGTGGCTGTGAGGATGTAGTTCGTGCATTAGAATCTTTGCTCCCTGGTTGGAAGTTTGTAGGAGTGGATGCCCGGGGGCGCTCTGGAGGGTTGGCATCGGGGTGGAAGGTCAAGAGCTGCAGATGTGATTGTTCTTGGGGGATAGCCTCTGGTCTTGGTTTGGAAGTTTGGGATGCTGAGATTGGTTGGATGATCACGGTACTCAATATTTATGGGCCCTACTTAAATAGGGTGGGCTACTGGGACTCCTTGTTAGGTATGGATATTTTTGATGGCAGGGATGTGATTTTGGGTGGTGTTAACACCTAAAAAATGCTCACTAGCTCATTCCCTTACTCACATGACCCATTTGTCCACTTTTCCACCATCTGAGCCTCTGAAACCAACAAAAGGTCACCAAAAGACCTTAGTACACCCCTTTTTCCATTAAAAAAGATTATTTTTCCAAGAAAATCATAAAAAACCCTCAAAAAGGGTCCAAATTCCCAAAAATATTAAAAAGGGAATTAAAATATTATTTTTATTCAAAAAAGGAAAAAGGAGGGAAAAGTACCTAAACCATGTTGGTCAATACCATTTGGTTTCCACAAAACCACAAATGGTATTTCCCACCACCAAAACCTATAAAAAGGTGGTAGGGGCTCCTCATTTCCCATCCATCCATTATCTCATCCTTATGCTGCTGAAATCTCCCTTGAGCATTTTAGCCATTGCAAACCACATTGGAGAAGAGACCATTGGAGATTGGAGTTGCTCATCCTTGGAGATATTCAACCTCACCATTAGAGGTATTAATTCCGCAAGCACTTGCTTGCACCATTCTTTCAATACAAATTCTTTATTTTATATGTTCTTGTTCTTGATTTTAAATTATTTTTGTTATTTGCTTAATATCTTTGCATAGATCCATGATTAGTCTTGTTTAATTAGTTTATTGTTATTTATTTCCATTGAAACTGCTGCTACTAGTTAGCAGGTGCCCATAGCACTAATCCTGGTTGCAAAACCGGGCCAACAGTTTTTGGCGACTCCGCTTTGGTTTGAACTATAGATCTCTAGTTTTGCCTTTAATCTTAGTTTTTTATGAGTTTTTAACCTTTAGATCCATAGATCTGCCATCTTAGACAGCAGATCCATTGTTGCTCTGAGTTTTGGCCCCATAAACAGCCCGAAATTTTCAATTTTCGGGTTCATTTATCGATTTCCGTGCACGGCTTCCGCCTCGCGGTTTTTTGCCAGACAGTCGCGCGGTCCATCACGACTTTTCTGCATTTTTCCGCGCGGTCCATCGCGGCTTTTTGCCAGACAGTCGCGCAGTCCATCGCGACTTTTCTGCGTTTTTCCGCGCTGCACACCGCGGCTTCGCGGCCAATTTCCGCGCTGCCCATCGCGACTGTGCGGCTAAAACCCGCGCGGTCCATCGCGACTGTGCGGCCAAAACCCGCGCGGTCCAGCGCGACTGTTCGACAGAAACCCGCGCGGTCCATCGCGGCTTTTCTGTCAAAACCCGCGCGGCTGAATTTTTTCATTCGGCCATCCCGATTTTGAAAAAAAAATTTACTGTACTTTCTGCCCATAGCACATTTTTTACAGTATTAAATCCTGCATATTTTACAGCTTTGAAAAAAAATTTACTATTTAAAAAGTGCATATCTAGAAATCTTTTTAAAAATTTTCAAGAAAGTGAAAGAAAGACTCATTTTGCATTTTCATCTAGATTCAAATTTTTTCTTGTTTACTTCTTTAAAATCTTGCCCTTAGCAATTTTCCTGAACGAAGAAATCCATTTATTTCTTTTAAAAAGAAGTCTATTATTTGCTTTCATAAATCCAAAAAATCCATTATTTTTTGAGTTATTTTTTGAAAAGCATTTAAATTCCTTTTAGTGAAAAGTCATAAATATTTGCTTTTTATTTTCGAAAAATCCTTTATTTTTTGAAAAATTCCTGTAAAGCATTTAATTTTTTCAAGTTCAGTTTACAACACCTCACGTGCACTCACACGATCACTTAATTGAACTAAGCCTTAAAACGTACACTAATTTGAACACACTTTTAACCCCACTTGGGGAACACTAAAAGAATTCTTGTAGATAGGTAGTATTGGGGGGATAGGTGTTCCAATAACACCCTTTAGTTCATACATCTGAGACATAGAAGTTGTCCAATTAGGGAGCTAAAATCTCTTAGTACTTTTTGGCGCGGTCACAACCGGTTTGTGGGAAGGCCTCTCCCTTAGGAGGGTTGAAGTCGCGAGGATGGTTCCGGAAGCCTGAGTGGAATACCGAAATCCATTCAGTAACCGAAGGGCTACCATTCGCAGTTCTCGGGATATCTCTGTATTGGGATATTGCGATCAAAGGACCAAACGGCAAATTTACCTTTTCTCGACGCGTCATGAACGGAGTATCCTAGTAGCCTGTCTTTAGGATTGATTACCCGGTGTCCCTCCCGGTAGGGGGATATCTAGCCGTTGTCTCAACATTCATATTGTCTGACTTGGATTTCATCACCTTGCAGAGGATATCGTCTGTTTGAGTCACAATACTTTTAGATTAGGTGTTTGCATGATTTCAACCTACCTGTGGTCTAGTTACACCTATTTTTTCTAGGAGCCGTTTGCATGTTGGTATTCTGACCAGTTGTTGCATTCCTCCACTTATTGTAGCACAGCTGCTAGAATAAGTGCCTTTTTTGAGGATTGATTTTTTGGCCTGAGAGCCTTCTTTTTTCACTCCCCTTCTTGCACCCTTAGTTGCATTAGGGTTTTCAATCTTACTCTGGGGTCTTCTGAAGTTTGGGGGCCTCGGGCAGCTCCGGATACTTTAGCAAACTATTTCATTAATGCATTTGTCAGGAAGGATCTTCTCGACATTATACCATCCCAGCTATCTCCTACTTGGAGGAATAAGAGAGCTGGGGAACATAGAGTGGCTAAACGTTTGGATAGGTTTCTGGTGGCCGAAGGGTTGGCACTAGGTGTTGATGTTGTCAGACAGTGGGTAGGGTCAGGTGGGATATCTGACCATTGCCCCATCTTCCTGGAGTTACGAGGTAGCAGGAAAAAACCACCTAGCCCCTTCAAATTCAATCCTAGCTGGCTGAAGGAGGAGACTTTCATTAATCTGGTTCAGGAGCAATGGGTTCATCGACCACATGACTCTCAGATGCTTGCTGGTGCTCACTTTTATCACAATCTTAAGAGAATTAAAGAGGCCACTAGTTCATGGGCTCATGACAAAAGGGTGTCTGATGATCTGGACTTGCGAGCTGCTGAGCTAAACATTGCTAGGATACTTAATAGTCTGGGCATGGGATTCCTGGATGAACTGCAGAAAGGTGAGTTGTTGGATTGGGAGAGACGCAGGAATGTGATTCTGTATGAGAGAGGAGAGCTGTGGAGAATGAAAAGCAGGGCGATTTGGCTTCAGTGCGGTGATGAGAATACTAAATTTTTTCAAGCATATGCTAAGGGGAGAAAATTCACAAACTCTATTTGGGAACTATCTTCTGATACTGGGGAACAGGTTTCCAGCTTTGATGGATTAGCGGAGTTGGGAGTTCGACATTTTGGAGATTTATTCACGGCTCCACCTGGAGTCTCCATTGCTGAGGTTATTCGGGTGACACAGCTTTTTCCAAGTTTTGTGGGGGAGGAAGAAAACAGACTGTTGATGGAGGAGGTGACGCAGAATGAGCTCTCGATGGTTATGAAATCCTTTAATAAAGATAGCAGCCCGGGGCCAGATGGCTGGCCTATAGAATTCTTCTTAGGATTCTATGATTTCTTCGGGGAGGAGATTTTGAATGTGGTGGAAGAATCGCGCAAGGCTGGGTTTGTCCATGGACCCTTCAACTCCACCTTTTTAGCTCTTATACCGAAGACGGACAAGCCTGTCAGCTTTGATGATTTCAGAACAATTTCTCTCTGCAATTGCATCTATAAGATCATCTCTAAGGTTATGGCGCGAAGACTCAAGAATATATTGTCTAAGCATATTTCTTGTGAGCAATTTGGCTTCTTGGAAGGACGCCAAATTCATGAGGCCATTGGAGTTGCACAGGAAGGATTACACACTCTCAAGGTGCAGAAGCAGAAGGGAGCTGTGATTAAGATTGATCTCTCCAAAGCATTTGACAGGGTTAGCTGGCTTTATATCCGGATGCTTCTAACCCATCTGGGGTTCTGCTATGAATTTATCAGATGGATAATGGCCTGCCTCACAACGGTGAGCTTTGCTGTTCTTATTAATGGATCTGCTAGCCCTTTCTTCCATGCTGGGAGGGGGCTACGACAGGGATGTCCCCTGTCTCCGCTGTTGTTTCTCCTTGTTGCAGAAGGACTTAGCCGATTTATTCTGAATGCAAAAGCTGATGGTTCTTTTAGAGGCATATCTATCTCTCAGGTACTGTTCATTACACATCTACTTTTTGTTGATGACATTCTGATCTTCTGTGATGGCACGAGACAGGATATTGACAAGGTGGTTGAAGGTCTCCTTTTAGTGCAAGTTGCAGCGGGTATGTTAATGAATATTGACAAATCTACTATCACATGCTCGAATTTAACCGAGCAGGAGATTCATGGTATGGTTAACAAACTACCATATAGGACTTTGGATATAGATGATGGATTAAAGTACCTTGGATTTCACTTGAAACCGAATGCTTACTTGAAGGCTGATTGGTGCTGGTTAATAGCAAAATTAGAACAGCGACTTCATGGTTGGAGTCATAAATGGCTCTCTCGGGCTGGGAGGCTGGTTTTGATAAAATCAGTCTTGGAAGCAATTCCGGTGTATTGGATGTCTCTTGCTTGGATACCCATAGGAGTTCTGGAGCAGATCAGGAGACTGTGTTTTGCCTTTCTTTGGAAGGGATCGAGTGAGCATCGTGCATTGGTGTGGGTCAGATGGGAGAAAATTGTTGTTCCTAAAGCATTGGGAGGGTGGGGATTAAAGAATATTTTTATGTTTGCAAAATCCTTGGGGGCCAAAGTGTCGTGGCGATTAATTCATACACAGAGTCTCTGGACTAGAGTGGTATATCATAAATATATTGCCCCTTTAACTCTTCTCGAATGGATCAGGCTGAGAAATAAGTCGAGGGCAAACTGCTCTGTGGTCTGGAAAGCGGTGGTGCAGCATTTCTCTATAGTCGGTTCTGGATTAGTGTGGAGGATCGGCGATGGGCGTCTCCTTCGAATTGGGATGGACCCTTGGGTTGGATGCAGGGGTGGACATGTCCTTTCTGTGGAACTGAGGTCCTTTATGGCTACTAGAGGATGTCATTATCTGGATGATTTAGCGGATCCGGGAGCTTCTACACTTTGGCAACAGGGGTGGATTTCTGCACGACAAATTGGGATCTCGGCTGAACTGCAGGGGGCCTGGGAGGATTATATACGGTTGTTAAGACATTCTCATATTCGATTAACCAATAGGGCTGATGTACTTATCTGGGATCACCATCCCTCCGGAGTATATTCACCTAAAAATGGATATATCCAGCTCAATGTGGAAATCCATAACAGGGAATTGGTGTGGTGGTGGAAATATTTGTGGAAGTTAAGATGTCCGGGAAAAGCAAAATTACTCTTCTGGGCGATACTAGAAAATAAGGCCCCTACTTGGGACATTCTGCAAAAACGTTTTCTCCAGGGTCCGGGGATTTGTCCTCTTTGTAGGGATGCCGAAGAGAACATGGCTCATCTTTTTATTCATTGTCGTTTCTCACAGGCTGTTTGTAATGATATCAGCAATATTTTGGAATTTAAGGTGAGGTGGAGGGGAGCGAGTGTGCTGGAAGAGTTACAATTATGGTGGTCTGTTCATTATTCATCCACATTCCGGGCATTCCCGTGTATATACACTTGGGGCATATGGCTTGCCCGCAATAAGGTGATATTCCAGGACTGCAGGGTTCCACCGGCTTCTGTCGTGGCACAAGTGGTGGCGGTTAATCAACATTATGTGGCCCCTGTTCAAGTGAGCAGATCTCGACCTGTGCGGGTAGAAACGATTGATGTCTCCATGTCGTGGGCATTTTTTGATGGCGCTTCCTTAAACCAACATTCGGTATGTGGAGGGGGGGGAGTCCTTTACAAATCAGAGGTGCATTATTTCCATCTGGTGGCTGGTTTGGGGAGAGGAACAAATAACTATGCAGAACTCATGTCTCTAAAATTGCTGATGTTATTTGCTCTTGAACAAGGATGCTTATCTCTCCAGATTTTTGGTGACTCCCTGTTAGTCATCAACTGGGCAAAGGAGATTACACTGTGTCATGTGATGGTTCTATTACCTATCCTGGAGGAGGTGATCCGAATAAAATCGTCCTTTAACCACATCACATTTACACATGTTTACGGGGAGAGGAATGGGATGGCTGACCATCTATCCAAGGAGGCAACGCAGCAGGATTTAGCTCATGGAACATGGAGGATAACTATTCATTCTCCGGAAGGCACATTCAGCTATTATCACAGACCATTTTATGAGGATAATGAGGCACTGCATTGAGCCACTGCGCATTTGTTGAATGAGGAGATAGGGGATGGCTGGTCGCTGAAACATTACTTTCAACGGGAGGCATTCCACAGGTTTTTTTTTTTTATGATTTTGAGGACCGGATGGAACAATAGCTCTGACATTGGAGCTATCAACATGCGCGGGCTGTATGAACAGCATATTTCATTTCTGTTTACTGTATATGGCGGGCTGTATGGACAGCATTATTCTTGTTGATCAGAGATGGTCACGACTTTCATTTTTGAGACATTGTATATGTAGTCGGTTAGATGCAGGCTGGAGGACAGCCATATCATCATTTTTTATTTTGTATGGGAATTTTGATGTCAGTAATATGGGGTTGTAATATGTGACAAAGCGGGCTGTATGGACAGCATTATTCTCGTTGATCGGAGATGGTCACGACTTTCATTTTTGAGACAGTAGTCGGATAGATGCAGGCTGGAGGACAGCCATATCATCATTTTTTATTTTGTATGGGATTTTTGACGTCATTAATATGGGTTGTAATATGTGACAATGTAGGGATCTTAGTGATTCTATTACATGTGCAGAATGTAATTTTGTTCCTCTTTTTGAAATAAAATTACGATTTTTTCCAAGGAAAAAAAAAAAAAAAAATAGAATCAATAAACTTTGAATAAAATAATTCTTTTATTAATAGCATTTTTCAATATAATAAAATCAATCAAAATAAATAATTCAAACTAATCAAATCAAATCTTGAGTAAAATAATTCTTTTATTAACAATCCCTTTTAATAAAGTCAATCAAACTTATTATTGAATAAAATCAATCAAAATAATAAAATCAATTAAAATAAAATCTTGAGTAAAATAATTCTTTTATTTTTTTTTGACAAGAACGGTTAGATTGCATTAATCTGCGTTATGGCAAGCCAGAACCAAAAGGTTACAAATCTGAAGAAGGTTGGGGACCTCTAACAGTGCTGCCAATCTTCTTGTAAAAGTCTTGGGAGACAAATCCCATCTGTTTCTTGAGCTAATTCGAGATAATGACAAAATGAGCTTACAAGGGTAAATTCTCACAAACTGTGAGCAAAGTAGAAGACAAAAGCAACACATTTAGACTCAGGGGGATGAAATTTGCCCCTTAAAGTAGGGATCCAGCTTTTTCTGAGATCCAAAAGAGATGTTGGTAGCCGTCTCCTTTTCTCTACGTGCCTTGTTGGTCCTTCGCCCTCTGGTAAGGGGTGGAGACGGGACTGAATTGTCTTCAGGTTCAATAGTTCCCACCGTGCCGCTGGAGAGGACTGAAACAGCCTGACCTGCAGGGGCAGGGGGTTCAGGATCTAAAGCCCTGGTTTCTTTCGCTTCTACTGAGCCAGGTAGGGCAGGATCCAGAAGTCTTTCGTCTGCCGGAGGGTCTTCCATAACTGTTGTTGCTTCCAGGTCTAGGGCTTCTTCTTCTTGCAGTGCTTCAAAGCTGTTTTTATTTTCAAGAGTTGCCTCCGCTGGAGGAGTGACCTTCGGAACCTGGGCTAGTGATTCCTTTCGCTTTGGCTGCCTTCGCCGGTTGGTTACTGGCTGAAAATCATCTCCTTTAGCTGGTTCTGCCACTTCTGAGGCTTTGGGGCAGCATTTTGCGAAGTGACCATAAGTATGGCACCGAAGGCACTTAAAAGGAATCTGCTCGTAGTCCAGCTCTTGGATATGGCTCCATTCCCCCAGGGAGAGCTGAATGGCTTCCGGGAGTCCTTTCTCGAGGTTAACCTCAACACAAACACGAGCACAGGTAAATTGATCCCCTTTCGGCTCCACACTGTCCAGGAAACGCCCAAGCTTATTTCCAATGTCCTCCAGAGAGCTTTTCCCCCATAGATGCAGGGGGAGATGAGGCAGCCTAACCCAAACAGGGGCTGCAGTAATATCAGCTCTGGGATTAAAATCAAGAGTCCAGGGGGCTAAGAACAGCCCCCTCGGCCCCATGAAATAGGGCCCAGATCTGAAAACTAGATCTCGATCCACTTTGCTAGAGAAGCTGAAAACAAAAAAGCCCCTGCCTACTGCACATAGAGAAACGTTTCCATGTATCAGCGATTTCCAGCGTTCTTCCATCCAAGCCTCCACCGATTTGGGGCTAGGCCATAACCCCGTGAACTTTTCGATGAGGGATTTTTCTGCTAGAAGGAGGGCAAGACTGCATGGCTCTTCTGGAGATAGCTCCAGAGAGGGGATCTCCTCCATCTTCTTAACAAACTTAGATGAGAGAGAAGGCTTGGCTTTAGGTCCTGCCGAACGGACTAATGCTGTGAAAGCTTCCAGAGAGTCTTTTTCCATCTCTGCAAACCGGTCTGGGGCCATCGTGGAAGACGGCGACCACCAGCAAACGCAGCAGAGCGAGCAATAAAATCGCAGGCAAACTTCGCTTGGCCCTGCAAGCAATGGAGACGAGCGATACCGCGTCCCTGAAACCGCGTCCCTGCAAACGAAAACGAATGAGGCGGCTAGGGTTTGAGCCCTAGCCGCAGAGCTTCGCCGGGCGTTTCATCGCGCTTCAACTTCTTATTTAAAATAATTCTTTTATTAACAATTCATTTCAATTCTTTTTCAAAATAATGAAATCAATTAAATATAGAATTTGAATAGAATAATTCAAAAATGATAAAATCCATTAAAATAAAATTTGAGTAAGATAATTATTTTAGTAACAATTCGTTTCATTTCTTTCTTTATGTTTCCCCAAACTTATATGTGTAATTCCAATTTGCATAATTGATTACATAACTTCTTCATGTTCTTGTCTAGGTACCTCTTCGGCAGGCCCTTCAGACTATTCGTTTCCTTTCTTCTTGTGAGGAGAACTGTGTAGCGATCAGGGAGTCCTTACTGCTATCTCTCGACTACACTTCTTGGAGACTAAGGGTTGCTGAGGGATAAGGTCCTCCTTATCGCGCGCCACTCAACTCTCATATGCGACCAAGTCGGTATTGCCTCGCCCCTATGGCACACGCTTCCCCGGGCCAGCTCGCAAGCTTCCGACCCGTGCTTGGAGTGCTAATTCAGGGTCGACAGTCTGTCTTCGTACCCCTATGTGTTCTTTCTATTCTTACGACCCCTATAATTCCATTGTGGGTCAGTCGGTAAATCGTCTTACCTGCCACTGCACACACACACTCAAGCATACATTAAATAGTGTTGCACTATCAAACCATTTCATCATTCATTGTCATGATATCTCAGTCAGTCGAGTATCCCTATCATTCTTCATTTTCACTATCAAATATTTTCATTAGTCATCATAATATCTCATCATTCTATCTCAATCAGGTGAGCATATCCAACATTCAGACATTCTATCTCAATCAGTCGAGCATATCTAACATTCAGTCATCATTCATTTCTTAAATTCACAAATCATTTAAGCAGAGCCTTCATTTATTAAGTAAGGTATCAATTCCTATAAGTGTCGTTCATTGCGTCATTCAAGCATTTTCAATATCCAAACGACCAATTACTAAAGTTTAATCGGTCAGGTCACTTGGCAAGTGTCCTCAAGTCTACAGTCATTCAATGTACCGAGGCGGGCATCACATACACCCCCTCTTATTAGAACTTCGTCCCGAAGTTAACTTTTGTTCTTGTAATTTCGATGCTAGGCTTTTCTTTAGTTTCCTATTTTCATCTTATTGTATTTCTCTTCTATTTTTCTCAAATAATCATGGTCATAAGTGCTGGTGGTTCTAATCATTAGTTTTCTATTCATCATCATGGTTCCAATACCTCCTTGGGAACTCAATCATAATTTCGCGGAATGCAAATCCAATAATACCTTCATAATTGTTAGTCCCAACTTTAAATTTCTTATATCTCCTATTCATTAGTGAAGATCCATGGTATCCAATTTATTTACTAGTTATATAGCATCAAAAGCCACACCATAGTTATCTAATCATCTTTTGCATAACAAATCCGAACAAGAATCCAAATCCATTGGTTATACCTTCCTCCAAGATGAGAAGGTAATGTCATACCATATTCAGTGGAATATTGACGGTAAGTTTTAATCATAATTTAACAAATCAAGAGCGGTCACCCAAAATTCTAAAAGTCAATCCCCAACAGACTACTTCCAAAGCCTTAAACGTTTTACTTCTAACCACCATGTCGTTTCGCTAGTGTCGTAAAGTCCAGGTCAAGGAACTCATCATGTCCTTACCTCACTTCCGCATTCTCGTTGTCATGTGACTCCTTCGGCATACTTTCCCTATCTCGTCATGTGTGGGTTGTCGTATTCACATCGAGTCGTATCATGGGAATTAGTTGTATTTCCATTTAGACTTCATCATTTCATATGATTAGCATCATTGCGTTTAGTTCATCGTGATTATCGTCTACATATTTCATTTGACGAGATCGTCTTCAATTGACCCCTCGGTAGGTTCTCTAAGTTCTAAGTTTCCAATTATAATATAAGACGATAACTATCATTAATTTAACTATCCATTGTCATGCATAAAAGTCCACTCCACCAAAAGTAAGCTATCATAAGCGCATCTATGCCTTAACACACATGATGTATAACTCCACCATTTAAAATTTTATTAACTTATCTCTACATATAAAAACTCTCTCATTTTAAACCTTCATAACATATCTATTCATCATATAAAAAAAACTCTCATTTTAAACCTTCATAACTTATCTATGGACTATATATTTGCTCTATCATTAATTTCCTTGGGTTAACATAATCATTTTAACTATCTATCACTAACTCTGATATATATTAATACCTTCAAAATCTTCATCACTTAACTGAGCTTGATATAACAATGCATTTATGAACTTCACTAAGAATACATGGACATTTATATATATATATATTCTTTCACTCCTTATTCGATTGGGATAATATATATATATTCATAACTTTCATTTCTTAAGGTACTATATATCAATTACCACTAACTTGATATAATAACCTATACACAATTTTCATTTATATCATTCCACTTCTTTATTCCATATTACATTCACACGTTCTTTTTCATTTCTTAACCACAACAAATACATGACACCTACTAACCTTCACCTTCTGACTAACTTTAATGTAATAACACATATATCTAATAACACCTCTTGACTCACTTGGCCATAATAACCCATGTATATTAATTTCAATCTGAAAGAATGAATTTCTTCTAGCAATTTCATTTTTATGAATGTCCTTTTGTTATATCTATAGTGGTCCTCGAATGGCCCAAAATAACTAGCATAGATCCATCTTAAACCCGTATCTATTAAGCACCGAGAGGGATCCAATTTCTTGAGGTGTATTTTTTTTTTTAAATTTAAACTCAAGAAATTTGATCTCTCTTGATTGATAGATCCGGGTTTAAGTTTTAAGTTTTTATTTTATAAACGAACATCTATTTTTTAATTACTTTTCATAATATTTTATTTTATGAACCAACATGGATTTTTTTAAATACTTTCCATAATTTTTTTTTATGAGTAGACATGAATTTTTTTAATTATTTTGTTAGTAACAAACATTACATCACAAACGTTACATCTCCCCCATACTTACTTTACTTTACTTTACTTCTTTTTACTCTAATGTTACAAACGTTACTAATGTTACATCACTTTACAAGATCTCTCCCATAATATTCACTATCACTATTACTTTACTTCTTTTTACTTTAATGTTACAAACGTTATTAATGTTACATCACATTACAAGATCTCTCCCATAATATTCACTATCACTATTACTTTACTTTACTTCTTTTTACTTTAATGTTACTTTTTATGTTTTATTAGATGTAATGCTACATCACACACGTTAGAAGATCTCCCTCATACTGGGATGTAGAGCGCCTCTCGACGCAATAATAAGGCATAGTAAAAGGGTATAGTGATACCAAATGTAATGTACTTGTTCCTAAGCAAGTGAATTTTTTTTTTATACTTCTAAAAATACAATTCATAAGATAACTACATAACTTAATTATGAAAGACCCTTTCCCTTCCTTGTTCCTATTGAAGCCATGCATAAAAATATTTTAATAATGTAGTTATATAAAAAGATTTGTAAACACAAATCTTTTTCCCTTGTCTAATGAGTGAATTTTTTTTTTATACTTCTAAAAATACAATTCGTAACATAACTACATAACTTAATTATGAAAGACCCTTTCCCTTCCTTGTTCCTATTGAAGCCATGCATAAAAATATTTCAATAAAGTAGTTATATAAAAAGGTTTGTCAACACAAATATTTTTCCCTTGTCTAATGAAAGTAATATATACGTATGAAAAGGATGTTATACGATCCCTTGTCATGCATAAATATGTCGATAATACCTTTAATCACACTGTGATGTATCCAATGAATGTTACAAACATTTATCTTAAACTCCATTTCCCTAATTCAAATCTTGATAGAATATATTCCCTTAATTATCTATAACCTAAAACTTGCATTTTTCAAATATATGTAAACATATAAAGTGTCAATTTTTCATTATTAGCCAAATATATAATTTACGACACACACAAACCTGCATTTTTCAAAATATGTATAATCATATATAAGGTGTCAATTTTCATTATTAATAAAATGTATAAACTACACCACACACTAAACTTGCATTTTTCAAATATATATATATACACATATAAAATGTCAATCTTCACTAATAAATAGATATACATCACAACACCCACACTAAACTTGTATCTTTCATATATATATAAACATATGTTATTCCATTATAAATTAAAAGTAAGAAATTGCCATAGTGGCGCAGTACCCGTTTCCAGGATTAAGATACAGAGATTGGCCTTCATGGATTAACCAGGGTTAAGTGACTCGTTCTACACAGAAAAGGAAAAGAAAGATACGAGCTTGACCCATTCGGATCTCACCGAATAAAATATCGAAGGTAGGAGTTTGACCGAATCCTCAGAGAGAGTTCGCCAAAGAAGGTTGAATGCGCAAAGATTACAGATCCCATACATCATACAACGATTACCCGTGAACATTAATTATTCACGGATAACAAGATTTATAATTTAAACTACTCATTCACCATTGGAAATCAACTACGCAGAGACATCAATAGACAATTTACACAACAACTTCATCCATTAAATTTTTATCACACAGAAATATCAAATGGGTAAAGCACACAACGAATATTATATTTAATTAGAGGGATAGCAAGATCGGCATCCACAAAGCGAATTCACTTCTGAGATTTTCATACACGGAGGTTTCACCATGGATCGGTTCACATCCATTGCATTCGGATTACCCAACGCATTCTCAGAATTTCTATAATTATAAAAACATTCAACATAACTATAAATACACAGAAAGGAGGATGAATCCGATTTCACTCTTGAGATGTGTCTACATAGAGGTATCACAGTAGATCGGTTCCCATCCATTGCATTCGGATTACTCAACACATTCTCAGAATTTCTATAATTATAGAAACATTTAAACATAACTATAATTATAGAAACATTCAAACAGAACTATAGGTACATAGAAAGGTGGATTATTCGGTGCCCTCAAGGCTCGAGAGGCTCGATTGGCTCTGATGCCAAATGTAGGGACCTCTTTTTTGAGGTTTCCCAAAAAAACCTTCTAAACAATACTAACATCATAGGAAAACTTTAAATCTTGTAAATCAAATGCGAAACCGTAAATAAAATGCTATACATCAATTTGTGCATAAAATGGAACCATATACCTTATTTCCGATGGTTGTAGGTGGTTGTAGCTGACATTCCTCGCCGCTTCGATCCAGACATCCAATCTCCCGATTTACCGAAGACTTCTTGGTTGACCACCCTACCATATCAGGGTTACTCTCCTTCACCCCGAACCCCCGAGCATTTTGGGGTCGTAAAAACACACAATGCAAGCTTTCTGGTGGGATACCCCAATCCCCAGAAAGCTAAACCCAACTCACAAGAACCACAAAATAGATTTGCTACTACAGTATTTGTCCAGCACTAAGGAGCAAGAGATGTTTTTCTCCTTCTCCTCCCTCTTTTATAGCAAAAGTCTGTGTGCCATGTGTCTTCCCATGCACATAATTCATTTAATTTAATATTTGATTAATATTATTCTCAATTTACATGTGTCTTTCTCTATCTTAAGTGTGCACCTACTTCCCTAAATTAGTGCAAGGTGGGTGCAGTGGTCTTCATTGGAGTCCTACTTATATTTTTGTTTCTATTTAGTTTAACCATCATAGATCCATCTTAAACCCGTATCTATTAAGCACCGAGAGGAATCCAATTTCTTGATAGATCCGGATTTAAGTTTTAAGGTTTTATTTTATAAACGAACATCTATTTTTTAATTACTTTTCATAATATTTTATTTTATGAACCAACATGGATTTTTTTTAAATACTTTCCATAATTTTTTTTATGAGCGGACATGAATTTTTTTAATTATTTTGTTATTAACAAACATTACTTCACAAACCTTACAACATCTCCCCCATACTTACTTTACTTCTTTTTACGTGTAATCACTTTTTACGTTTTTATAGATGTAACGCTACATTTTTACGTTTTATTAGATGTAACGCTACATCACACACGTTAGAAGATCTCCCCCATACTGGGATGTAGAGCACCTCGTTTCACTCGGTGCAATTAATAATCTTTTAGTTGGACTTAATGCTTTCTACATTCCTTTCTTTTCCTTATACTAAAATAGAATTAAAAGATGATTTCTTTTACTAAAATTCTAATCCATTTTAAATTTCTTCTTTATCAAATTTAAAAGGATAAAATCAAGAATTAAAATATTTCTTTCATAAAAATTCCAATCTAAATCAAACTCGTTTTCATAATTATAAAATCAATAAAATTTGAATAAAATAATTCTTTTATTAATAGCCTTTTTCAATATAATGAAATCAATCAAAATAAATAATTCAAACTAACAAAATCAATTAAAATAAAATCTTGAGTACAATAATTATTGTATTAACAATCTTTTTTAATAAAGTCAATCAAACTTATTATTGAATAAAATCAATCAAAATAAATAATTCAAAATAATAAAATCAATTAAAATAAAATCTTGAGTAAAATAATTCTTTTATTAACAATTCATTTCAATTCTTTTTCAAAATAATGAAATCAATTAAAACTAGAATTTGAATAGAATAATTCAAAAATGATAAAATCCATTAAAATAAAATCTCGAATAAGATAATTCTTTTAGTAACAATTCGTTTCATTTCTTTCTTTATGTTTCCCCAAACTTATATGTGTAATTCCAATTTGCATAATTGATTAGATAACTTCTTCATGTTCTTGTATAGGTACCTCTTCGGTGGGCCCTTTCAATAGTTCATTTTCTTTCTTCTTGTTCTTGTCTAGGTACCTCTTCGGCAGACCCTTCAGACAATTCTTTTCCTTTCTTCTTGTGAGGAGAACTGTGTAGCGATCGGGGAGTCATTACCGCAATCTCTCGACTACACTTCTTGGAGACTAAGGGTTGCTGAGGGATAAGTTCCTCCTTATCGCTCGCCCCTCAACTCTCGTATGCGACCAAGTCGGTATGGCCTCTCCCATATGGCACACGCTTCCCCGAGCCAGCTCGCAAGCTTCCGACCCGTGCGTGGAGTGCTAATTCAAGGTCAACAATCTGTCGTCCTACCCCTATGTGTTCTTTCCGTTCTTACGACCCCTATAATTCCATTGTGGGTCAGTCAGTAAATCGTCTTACATGCCACTACACACACACACTCAAGCGCACATTAAATAGCACTGCACTGTCAAACCATTTCATCATTCATTGTCACAATATCTCAGTCATTCGAGTATCCCTATCATTATTCATTTTCAGTATCAAATCTTTTCATTAGTCATCATAATATCTCATCATTATATCTCAATCAGGCGAGCATATCCAACATTCAGTCATTCTATCTCAATCAGTCGAGCATATCTAACATTCAGTCATCATTCATTTCTTAAATTCGCAAATCATTTAAGCAGAGCCTTCATTTATTAAGTAAGGTATCAATTCCTATAAGTGTCGTTCATTGCGTCGTTCAAGCATTTTCAATATTAAAAGGACCAATTACTAAAGTTTAATCGGCCGGGTCACTTGGCAAGCATCCTCAAGTCTACGGTCAGTCAATGTACCGAGGCAGGCATCACAATAAGGCTATAATGTCTGCTCTAGGGTTGCTGAAAATATGAATGATCATAGAATAGCTACTCATCAACTTCTGATATCAAGCATCTCATAGTAAAGGACTAGCTAAGAAAAGTACTGGAATCTAATGTGAAGATATGGTAGTCCCGACTACTATAATTGTGATAACATCTTGCTCCAGCTGGGACAAGTGTTCTGGTGAATAGAGTGCTTGAGAAACTCAGAATATCTGGTCCTCATCACTCTGCTACTCGTATCCTCGAACATGCACTCTAGCTCTGCATCATCATCAGAATGTGTACCTGTTATCTGCAAAATGCAAAGAGCTATACCAAACTCACAGACCAGTCATCAGTATCCCGAATATGTACAAAATATAAAAATAGCAGTACTGAAAAATAAAAATGTTGAAAGTAAAGAAACTAATCTACTAATAGAAATTAAAAAAATTATTGTTTTTGCAGGAACAAATAAAAGAAAAGACACTCTAGACAAATTGCCAGTCTCAATGGCGAGATCAAGAAATAAAGGTGCCAGACACAATGGAAAAAACACTAAACTATTGCTCAAGCGAGCTTATTCGGTTCCTACCTACTTTAATCTACCCAATCAGACAAGTACTAAGGAAAATCATAAATTCAATGTAACCACTTACTAAAAGGATCAATTTGTCTTTCTTTACAGATAATTATGCAACAAGTCAGAGATGATTTAAAACTTGAAGTCATTCTATCTTGTTTAAAAAATCAAAGAAAGATATGAATAATGTGAAAGGAAAACACGCAAGGGCTGGGACTGATTTTTGCAAACTTCATCCATCAAAATACTTATAGGATCATAAAAATAATGTGAGTTTAACATTGATGGATGAACAAAATATGACATATGATCCATCCCTTCTGAATCATTCTTTCTTTTGGTTTTCTCATCTACCCGACTAGGACACTCAATTCTTTTCACTCCAGGAATGATGGACAAACCAAGTAGGGATGAATTATAATGTAATAAAATTGAGTTTGAGATTAACCCCACTTGTTGTTCAAAAATTGATAAACAATGAAATTGATATTTGTATACCTTTTCCAACCACCAACAAGAAGGATTGAAAAATTGAAAAATGTTATTCATCAAAGATGACTGAAAAGGGAAATGAAGCTTATCTCCAATTATACGACAATGCTTACACTCCTAACTAAAGATCTCAATGGTCAAAATTTGACTAGAAGATAAACCCATACAAGAAAACTCCAAAAACTGGGATGGGAGGGTGGATTGAATTGATTTTGGAATTTGACAATAGGGAAAGGCTTCCAAATCAATGATGCGTTTTATTTCACGACAAATTTCAGATTTCGAAACAAGATCAGTATGAGGATCAACCATACTGTGATTGCTTAAACCCAAGCATTGAACCAGCCTATCTTGATCAAGGATTGGATGAGAGATATCATATAAATTAGGACCAAGATCCTCGTTAGAATGCTCTGTTAATACTTGCTCATGATCATGTTCACTTGCAACCTTATTATCATCAATAGGTTCATTTTTAACTTCCCTATCATTCTTGCAATCTTGACTTTCAATCACATGATGATCATTTGATTGGCTCTCAGATGAATTATGACTATTTTCAACATTTTCATCGTCTACAGAGATGTGATCGGGAGATAGATCATTGGAAGAACGGTTATGGGGTTGCTCTGTTACAGATGATTTTCTGGACTCACAAATGGATTTTTGGATTAGATCTAAAATTCGGCCTATGACTGCTTCGGGCAATCATAACATAGTATCACATATAATTTGATTGATATCTCTTTTAACTTCAGTACAAGGATTTGAAGCACTATTCTCAAAGTATTCTGTAATATTCCTATCGATTTCAAGCATACTCATGATCTGGAACATCTCAGGAGAGGAATGATCCATCCGATAGAGCAAATCATCAATATTTTGGTTATCAACACAATCATTGTCAAATTGACATTCTAAAGGATCATTGGTGTTTTCACCCCATCTATCTATTAGCAATTGTTCGAACATGTCATACCCAGTGATGGATCCTGGTGTTAAATGATCAAACCATAACCAGGCATCCCCATCTAGGGACGCACCAAGGGCCCGCATATAAACATCCTCACCGTCGGCACCTAGAGATTCCATAGAGACCCAAAGGGGATCCAAATGACTTTCAATAGATATATCATTACTTCCATCAAAATGGGGCAACCTCCTGATGTATCCATTCGACATATGATGAGATACCCCATATATTTCTGAAAAGTCAAAAAGGGTCCCATGTATAGGTGTTGACTGCAACTCTAAACTAGGCCAAGAAAGCAACGTCTCATGTGCAAGTACTAGCATAAATGTTGAAGTAATCTAAGAAGCTCCTCCATAAGCTCAAGTCCATGTCTAGGTGCTCTTGTGACCCCTGAGCTCAATGAATTTGTGAAGTATTGTTCTCCAAATGCCTACCATGATCATGTGGATCCAAATAAAGAGAACAATCCATGTTCAAAATATCATCCACATAACTTCAAAAGTTTAGTTGTAGATTTGGAAGAACTAGTACTACTAGTACTAGGGAATATGCTAGATGAGAAATCATAGCCATAATCTAATCTTGACTTCACACTATGATTTTACTTATGTACAATGGAGTAGATTCATCAAATAACAATGAATTAATTATCTTCCCAAAATTTACAATTGTCTAAATACAAATCATCACAAATCGCCTCTAAACATACGAGGCATGGATGTTTATGGTAAACTCTCCTCTGATAATATGATATGTTTCACCAATGATATGAATCTTTCAAAATTCTCAAAATCTGTCATTTAAATTCTTGTGCTACTAGTCAAGCACATCCTGCAATTTTCAGAACAATGCCTCTAATTTTTTGTCCTAGCCATTCTTTAGTTCCTTAGGGTCTTGATATTGTAAATTGTAAATGGCCATGACTACCTATATTTATCCTAATTACTATTATGACCCCAATAATTAAATGACACCTCTAGTTTGCAACTAATGGTGCTAGTCTATTGTAATTAGGTGCACAAATAAAGAGATAATAAGATGGTTATGATTTCCTAGATGGGTTTGGAGACGCCAACTTAAAATGGGTATAAAATATGTGATACTTCTTAGATTTTTTGTTACAACCACAATTATAAAAGGCCACAGTCACTCTACCTTAATTGGCATTGGTTGGGCTACAATTTTGGTTCCTCGTTAAAAGAGATTCACAATACTTACAGCTATAACTAGAAACACCATAGAATAGTTGAATTTAGATAAGTGGTATCTTTACTTCTTGGGCTACATTTTGAATGATTTATTTTTTGAAATTAGGTGTTTTGTAGAGAGGAACTCAATTGCACAATTTTTTTTGTATATTTTGCATAGAAATATTTAGAAATGGATCAGAATTTCATGACCCTATTTTTCCCTTTTAAAATCTGCAAAATGAGAAAATAAAAAGAAAAATTCTACTTGTTTTCCCGAGAAAGAGCTATGATACCAATTTCCATGATTCTTAGCCCTTAAAGTGAATTACAAAATATATGTAAAAAATGTTCAACACTTTATTCAATATCAGAACCCTTGAGGTAGGGTAACACCATACAATGATCCTTTTATGAAATGCTCAATTCTTGTTAACTTACCCCTTCGAGGGAGTACCTTCCCAATGAGCTAAGATCCAATGCAATATATATTGATACATAATTCACAAAGAGGACCTATCTATATTTATAGCAAGCTAGAAATCCCTAATCCTAACCACATGCTAACTACCTAATGGTCCTTCTTTAGTGAGGCCACATTACCTTTATTCGATGCTAACTACCTAGTTAGACTTATTTAATGATATCAAACATATTGGTTCAAGTACACCTTACATTGAATGGCCACCATAGTTACAATATTATTACTCTAATAGACCTTGTTATCACGCAACTTGTACTTGCTCCTAAATATGATCCTATTCAGGACGATAGAGATGACAGGAAACTAAATAGGTGACCCAAGAGGGCCTCGATCCCCAAGATGGATTGGTTGTCACGCCAACCGAGGCACTCTTCACTTCTTGTTATCCAAGCCCCAGATAGCAAAGGGGGAAACCCTGATATACTCCCAATAAGAGAGATATAACCCAATTACCAGATCAAACTATGAAAATAGGGTACGTAACCACTGTTTAACCACGGTCTTTAGATTTAGCATACATTCAACCACTGTTTTTTTATGCCTTTATGACCCTTAGGATTTTGCATGTGCTTAGAAGCACAACTAATTGCATCTTTTATCCAGGGTGCTTTACATTTCATTTCATAGCCCTCTTTCATTGTGCTTAAAAGCACAGTTTTAATTTATAACCATGGGCTTGCTTAGAAGATATAACAATGAATCACATATGCATGTAATGATGGTAGTACAACTTGCTTCAAGTCTAGCTGACACAACTCAGGTAACTAGGAGGATCATCCACAATTAGGACCAAACATCGGGGGAAACCGACCAGAGAGGTCAAGGCTTCAAATCCAACTCACCTAAGCTCAGGAACCAACACCATCGGGTTCTCCTCGACCAAAAGGATCAAGGCTTTGGTAAGTTCTGTTGCACAACTCATAGCCGAGACACAGAAAACAAGGAGTCTATCCAACATCGAGGCATAAGTGGGGAAGTCTTCCATATCACAGTTTGAAGTGTAAGTCAGGATAAAACCAAGTACGGAAGAGAACGGATGTATGGGGAAAGGTGATAGGTGATGCCATAACTAGCAAGCCATAAATGGTGGGAATGACCAAGTCCATACTACTTAAGAGGGTAAGACCAACAAGTATACACAAGACCTCATGCCAATTCCTTGCCTCATTTTCCGAAATCGATTTCCTTAGTGACCATTTCTTCCATTTTTTATCCCCAGAATATCACCTATAAAACAATAAAATGTTTGTATCTCTCTTCTTGGTGCCCCGAGCACAAATATAACTACACCAAAATATCTGGGAGCATGGTAATATGGTAATGACTAGTGGTTGGACCCCATACTCCCTCTGTAGCGCCCTAGGATAACCAAAAAGATCTCAAAATGTGTTGACGGGCCATTTTATATGGCGAATATGAAATAAATTGATAATTAGACCATAAACTCATCTGAAAGTGCCTGAAACTAACATCTGAGTGTACCAATGGACTCAGAAATACAAAATGTGGTAGAGATGAATACTCATACACCATGACCACCTGGATAATCATCTGTAAGCTCAACCATGCCCAGACAATAAAAAATAATGGTCTGTAAATGTAACGGTGCACCAAGTCCAGCATGGATTTATCTATCCAAAAACTTTTCATCTTCAAAAGTTTCCTTATGTTACTTACCTAGAGCAAGCAATACAACAAGAACCCAATCACATAGTGATTAACCACATTAAACAATGCATATTACCCTGGAAACCCAAATAGGAAAACCAACAAATGTGGCTCATGTTTATGCTCGATAAATTTTTACAAACTAGCGCTATGCAGTCAATTAAAGATTTTGTGTAACCTTACTCATGGACAATATTTTTGCATATTGATTTCGCTCAGAGATGGTATTTTTTCACTGTGGATAGGCTCAAAATTCCCTTCATCCTTCCATCTTTGAGCATACTTCTTCTTTTTGAGACCATCCTTCAACAAATGCCCATTCTTTTTTCCGAGCTTCATTTTTTCAATATCGCATCAATCAAGCATTATTTATTATAAGGTTTCCTTGGACCACCAGCCATCAAGCAATCCATTTCATCTTCATGTGGAGTTTGTCCTTTGTCCTTCAGGTTGAACCATTGACTTCAAACTTAAACAATAATTTCATTTTTTACAAAGTTTGGAGTAGTTATTTTGGATCCATTTTAGATCACACCTCTCCAGAGGCTTTTATTCTCTAAAAGCTTCAACTTGAAGGCGCAACACATTATTATCATTTCCAGTGCACTCTCTATTCATGGTATCCCAAAATTCCGTATAGGCTTCAAGAAATGTGTTCCATAGCATATTTTCTTGAGAAATTGATGCTCCTTGGTTTGCAAATTCAGAAATATCATTCCCCCCCTTAACCTTAACTTTCCAAACTTGTCTGTTGAATGTGTGGTCCACAAGATGAAGTTCTAGATGAAACCGCCAACACTAGGCTTTCCAATGTGTAGTTAACTTGAAATGTTAGTGAAAATCCCATAAATGCATGGGTTGCTTGGTATTCTCTTCTAGTATGTATTCTTCCTTTCACTAATGGCTTGTTTCTTCCAGCAAGTGGTCACTTGGTAGCCTCTCATACCAAAAAAGGAACATGCACCAACCCTATGGCCTTTCCTCTTATAGAAGAAACAAACAAGAGGTGTTTTTTCATATCTCTTTAGTTTATTCTTGTGCTTGACAACTTGTTTTCCTTGTTCTCCAAATGTTGGTGCAATTTTGGAGAAGTTTACCAATAATTTCTTTTTTAACAATGTTTGGAGAAGTTATTTTGGTTCCATTTGAAAACACTTATCGGCATGTGTTTACATATTCTTTGCACACATGGGAAGCATCACTTAGGAGTTAATAGAAAAATGTGTTGTGTGTGTGTTGGTATGTGGTCACCACATGGAAGATTGTGGTTGACATGTGTCTACCTATTCTTTGCACACATGAAGTGCATTACTTGACTAGTTATACTTCTCTATTCTTTGATATTTTTGCATGTAGGGACCCCTCTCTTATTTTATAAAAGGAAATAGAGTGTGCATTAGTAAACAAGTGGTCATTGTGAACATTATTTCTATGTTAACGGATGTAGAAATTTCAAGAAATCATCTTTTAATGCAAATTCAGAAATTTCACTTCAAACTTCAAGCTCCTCGGGTCTATTTCTTATGAACTTTTAGCATTGGTGTTGAATCCAAAATATACATTACAATGTTTCTATCTAACCAAATACATAAAGCAGCCCAGATAAATACCAAAAAATTGCACTCTGATGAAAATATGTTTCCAAGCCTTGGGGCACAAATCCCAGCATATAACAGATGTTTTTTTTCACCAGGAAATATGCCAACACCTTCTATTCCTGAGAATCAAGGTATGGCCAGATTACATAATCCAGTCAATCATTACATAGGGGCTCAACAAGAGCATCATGTCACTTACGATAATTGAACCTGGGCGAGGAGGGTAAAAATCATTCCTATCAACCACCCAACATATAACAGATTTGAAAACACTTAATTACATTAGATTTATTACAACCATAAATCTACACACTTAACTTCTACATGTTGGTCAAGCCATTCGACAAAATCAGCTAATCATTTATGATAAATCTGCATACCAAAACAACTCTAGAAACTATTCATTCACCATGAGATTATAAGCTGAAAATCAAATTTTCAAGTACACAGAGTTTGAACAACAAAACATATTTCTTATATACACAAGAATGAAGTTACAAGTACATACCAACAACTTATCCAAGTTGGTACAATATACTCCTTCAAGCTTATTACGATCTAAGACTCTCCAATGCTTTCTAAATGCTAGTTATGGCATCCACAATAAGTTAATATCAGACCAACTGTGAAACCCTAGCCACAAACTCCTCTTAGATAGGAATCACTCACCCAGAGTTCCACAACTAGCTAACACACACATTGAAAAGTCCTCATTAGCATCTACATTTGCATCACACAAGTGTACAAGAAAAAAACAAGATAGTCTTCAACATGATCTTCTCCACATCCACACACCTAGTAGTATTAGGGTTTCCAATGCTCCTAACCTTAGGTTTCTCCTCTTACAAGAACCACAATAACAAGTCCTCCCTTTTCTCCCTTAGAGTTTCTCCCAAACCCTAATGCTCCTTGTCTTCTTAGGACAAACCCTAACCCTAATTCCTTCCTTGTATCAACACAAGAACCTCAATACACGAAACAAGAGTGCAAAGCACAGTGAATAAGATCTACCCATGAAAGATACAAATTTGCTAAAGCATAATGAACTCTCACATTTCTAAAACAAGATAATGTGAATGTATGTATGGAAATGAAGATTCTCTCCTCCATTTATACAGATAGGTGAGGGAGACCAACAATAATAAAGTGGACAGCATCGACAAACAACTATCTCGATCAACCTAACTAATCACTAGATAAGCCTATTACAATTGGATTTAACACTTGAGTGGGAAACTCTCAATAGTTCTATCAAGGAGAAACTTCAGAAGAGAACGCAATTGTCACCTTAGTGCTAAATTCTCTCACTTTTGACCATCTCTCAAAGTCAATGAGGGCTTCCCTAGGGTTGATTAACTTATTCCTAATAAATAGAGCTTAGGGGGAGTGATTGTAACTTAGTTAAGTGTATTTAAGTGAATAGAAAAGCTAATTCCCGAAAGAGTTTTTGAATGTGTGAGATTATTAATGTTCAAATTAAACCAAACACTTGAAAGGAATGCAAGCTATCAACTTGAACAATAAAGTTCCATGAACATCAGTGATCATCAAATCTGGAAATCTAAATGAACATGCAAAAACGTAACCTCACAATGAATTGATACCAAATGTGGTTTAAGTGTGGATTTGTTTGTTACAATGTAAAACATATCCCAAAATTGAAATCTATGTTGCAGGAAACGTTAGCGTTTCGCCATTTCGAAACCCCGAAACGCGTACCGTACGGCCCGAAAACGCGTTTTTGAGATGGAAACGCGTTTCGTCCATACGGAAACGCTTTCTAGTACGAATTCAGTCAACAGGGTCGCGTTTCCGAAAAAAATATCACCATGTTGCAATAGTATTTGGTAATATTAATGGTAATTCTCCTTATCTTTTATTTTCCATCCTTTTACTTAAATTTTTAACATTACCATTAATTGTTTCAGGATGTTTGAGAGTGGTTCCAACCTCATCGAACTTCATATGCAAAAAGTAGAATTTTAGATCCCATTCAGAATTCAATAGACTTAATAGTTTTCAGGATTTCAGGATTGCAAAGTTTCTACTAGATTCTATCATGTATGAGGGCATGGAATTGGCATTTAATCAAGCACATCAACCCCTATATGTCCCTTGATGTTGGTGGTGTTGATTGTTGAAATCTTCTGTCATGACCTTAATAAAAACGTACTCTTCACTCAAGCAAAATCACTTATTAAGCATGGGAAGCTTTTTCTACCTCAATTTAACGATTGGATTAGGAAGTTTCATCAAAATTGTAGTGTGTTGAGCCGTTAACTAATGTCCTTGGAGGATCAACTTTGAAATTCGAGTTAGAGGCAAGGGCTAGAGCCTAGAGGATGGAGGCATAGGGTGCTATTAATGAATAGGATCCCAATATAGGCAATGATTCGCCAACATGTATGATTTGTGATTTATATTTTGCATTCATTTTTTTAAATGTTCTTGCTTATATATATATATATATCGCGTTTCCCCGTTTCCAAAATTTTGGGGGGTCACGTTTCCCTTGTTTCGACGTTTCCCCATTTCGTCCCCGTTTCCCCGTTTCGTGCAACTTAGATTAAAATAGATGTAAAACAAGTTGCCCAATGAATGTCTTAAAGCATGAATATTTAAGGTGAGGCCTTGCTTGAGAAGAATTTTGAAGCAAGATGTCACTCAAGGATCTTAGATTAGTATGGATTTGAGCCAAATAAATTATAACAAATGCTTCAATAAAATTTAGACAACATTAACCCATTGATCTATAATTAAATATCCAATTATATGAAAATCATCCTAAGATTGTGCAAGAGAGAAATATTGCAAGTAAATGAAATTGCACAAGAGTTTCCACAATTAATAAAATTAGTGAACCTCTTAATGAAGGTAGATGTGTTTAGTAAAATCAATGAACCATAATCCAAACATTGATCAAGAGAACCACTTAATAGACATATTTATTTAAAGGAGAAGTGTTCTTATGTAAATGAGCAAGACAACTAAAAACACAGAACTCACCATGAAGTACTTAACAGAAAATGAACCTGTGAAGTCTGAAAACATAGGAGTGCTAGCTAGCCACAAAAATTCCAGAATTGCACGAAATAAACAAGAGTTAATTTTCAGAATTTATATTGGATATAAAATGAACATTTTAACTACTAAATCTGCTTTAAAAGTATGATAAGATAACCCAGATTTTTATGTGATTACTCTGGCATAATATCGTAGCCAAAAATATGATTTTATGAGATAAATGCATAACATAATTAAATCTAAAGAAATCAAGCCTGAAAATGGTGACAGGGGTGAGGAAATACCTACCTAAAAATGGTGATAGGGGTGAGGAAATACCTTGGCTTGATAATTGTGAAAATCTGGAAACTATGACAGCATTGAAGTAACCCATATTTCCACCTTAAAATGTAAGAAAATTAAAGTTTTGAAATGTTAGTGGTTGATGAAATGGAAGAGTAGACAAGTGTTTTTGATCCTTTGGCCAATGGGATCTTAGAGATAGTTCTCATTGAGCCTTATTTCTAATCACTTGGAACTGGAATATTTGCAAAACATGACAATTCCCCTTCAAGCCTTTTGATGATATATTCTTCCAAGGAAGGGTCACCTTATAGGCATACCTCCAATACTAAACCATAGCAGACACCCTAGCCTATGCTTACTCAAACTTATAAACTCTTAGAGACACCACCTACAAGCAAGCAAACAAAACTAAAGCGTATAATAAGCAAAGAGATTTTCTTCCACTTAATTCCAATGGAACAATTTTACTCTTCTATGGACTAGATCTAGAATTTTGACAATGGAAAAACAAACATGTTATTTCAAAAATAGCTTAACCAATAATGATCTCCAAATAAAACCAAGAGCTTTGAGACAGATAGATTTATTCTTCAATCCACAACAACCACAACTTACAAATGAGAGGGGAGCCTATTATATAGGCTTTAGGCTTAGCATTCCTCCAAATAAAATATGATATTTTGGGATAAAACCCTAGATCAATCCTATAGAGGATTAAAAGTCCTCTAGACATGGTCAAAATATGATAAACCAGGATAACAACTCCAAAAAACTAACAAATGGCCCAAGATGAGGGTGGCACAACTCCTAGCCCATAGTCAAAATACATGAAATGGTACAAAGTAGCTCCAAAGAGGGCATGCTCCACTATATTGTTAGGTTAATCTTGACTCGATTGACTCAGTTATAGAATGAGTGAGATAACCATGATCTGGTCAAATGGGTTTATTGTTGGTGGTTTACCAGCCCATGGTTTTGGGTAACCCATAATATTCACCCATGGTATTGCATTGATGAAGCTTATTTAAGTCTTGAGTAACTCCATTTTAAAGTGCCTATGAGCTATGATAAACCAAGATAACAACTCCAAAAAACTAACAAATGGCCCGAGATGAAGGGGCCACAACTCCTAGTCCATAGTCAAAATACATGAAATGGTACAAAGTAGCTCCAAAGAGGGCATGCTCCACTATATTGTTAGGTTAATCTTGACTCGATTGACTCAGTTATAGAATGAGTGAGATAACCATGATCTTGTCAAATGGGTTTATTGTTGGTGGTTTACGAGCCCATGGTTTTGGTAACCAATGATATTCGCCCATAGTATTGCATTGATGAAGCTTATTTAAAATCTTGAGTAACTCCATTGTAAAGTGCCTATTAGTGCCCCGTTGATGGTTGGATTAGCCATGTTTTGGCCAGTTTGGTCAAGGGCAATGGATCTACTATTGTTGGTTTCCCAATTTTGAGTTCCCAAGGTAAAAGCCTTCTTCATTTTGTGTGTGCTTCTTCATTATGTGTTTTAAATTCTAACATGCAGTATCACATCCCAGTAGGCCTGGACTCTCTCACGAGAGTGGCCTAGGTATATTCTAGACAGCGGATTCTGTGGTTGTGAAAGTATGTGGTTAGGGATTTCTGGGGTTTCAGGTTGAGTAAGAAAAACAACTAAACCAGGGTGGGCATGGCGATGTCACGGTTCTCAAACTATACCTGTCACTTTGGATCTGAGAGTTTGGCTTCGTTGGAGTTTATTTGCTTCCAAAAGTGTACATGAGGCCGATTTCAATACCCAGGGGCCAATCCTTCCACCGATCACAAACTTGTCATAGCCCTGTAGCGGTTGCATGTGGCCAAATGCGTGGAGTTCAAGCCAAAATTTACAAGCCTTCCAAAGAGCGATATCAAATTGCATGCTGAAAACCTTTCAAAGTCAAACTCTATGGTACGTCGAGAGACAGAGATCAGATTGCCTCCAGGAATTGTTTTTCAGCAAATGGATTTGCATCTGCGAAGGCTGTGCGGAATTCCCAATGAGAACTTACCGTGGAAGCCCAAGTGCTTGCACAAGGCAAGAACCAATATGTGCAAAGGTAGATTGTATCATTTAAAATCAGGAGTAGAAGAGCCAATATGTACAAAGGAAGATTATATCAATTTAAAATCAGGAGTAGAAACCATTGAAATTGTTGGATGGTGAGTATGAAGGGAGAGAGATGAAACGACATGGTGCTCTCTCCACTAGTGCAAAAAAATCAAGTTTCTATTGATGGGTGAGCCTTCAAAGATAGATATCAGTTTCGATAGAGGGGAAAAAAGAAGGTATAGACATATGATCCAAGCGATATGGTTTGAAGCGAAAAGCCATGGTTTTAATGTGATTGTTTGGTTTAAAGTAATAGACCAAGGCACCACTCCAAGTGTTGTTGAAACAATTTTTCATTGAAGGCAAAATTTGGTTGAGCATTGTGAAAGGAGAACATGATGAATATACTTTTGGTGTATTAAAATATGAAGATTTGGTCACATGGAAACATATGAGAAATGGCATGAATATGAAAAGGCATTGCACATATCCAAGTAGATAATTAGAAGAAGCACACATAAGTAAGGGATGATGAAGAAGTGATCGGTTCACATGAAGCATTTTTATGGAGTTGGAGTTAATCACAATGTAAATGGGCATCCAATTGTAAGACTTGTTTAGGCAAGCATATCCTTGGATTGTTCGATCACGTATGAAAAGTCTAGACATTGATTTAGGTACACTAAAGAAGGGGAGGGCATGCTCTATTCTTAACTACCGGATTAAAACTTTGAGGGGGGTTGGTGTTTACCCCAAGTCAAATTTAAAGGGGGGAATGTTAGGTTAATCTTGACTCGATTGAATCGATTATAGAGTGAGTGAGATAACCTTGATGTAGTCAAATGCGTCTTATCTTTGGTGGTTTATGTGCCCATGGTTTTGGGTAACCCATGGTATTTTCCCATGGTATTGCATGTGATGAAGCTTGTGAATGGCGAGTGATGGTCGGATTGTCCATGGCTTAGTCGATTTCATAAGGGTAATAGATCTATTGTTACGGGTTTTCTCAATTTTGGATTTCCATTGTAAAAGCCTTCTTCATGTTGTGTGTGTTCTTGCTCATTATGTGTTTTAAATTCTAACATAGATATGGTCCATAATACAACAAACATGATCAATGCAGTCTAAAACCCTAGAGCACTCTTCCACATAGGCCACACGTGTGGTCTAAATCAAGCTCCAAGTGAGATGTCTAGTCCAAAATTCAAAATATTAGTGAGAATGCTATGAACATAAAAGTAAATAATTAATAATAAACATAATTAATTATACTTAAGAATGAAAGGGCATGACCTTTCATTCACAATGCCTAAGCCTTATTTAATAGGCGGGTTATCAACCATTGTAATCATCTTTTATCATATCATCAATACAAATATATTATTATTATGGCTTATATGGTTCTTATCTGGTTTACCAAGTCTTTTGGTGAATTATTTGTGTGAAGGAACTATTGTTCGCTTCATTTGATATCAGAACCCATTCTTGGGAATGCAATTCCGACTGCTGGCTACTAGTGAGAGTTTTTCTCATGTATTGATCCTTGACCAGATTTTGGGATTTTAGCCATTTACGCAGCTCTTTCCCTCTTCTTCCGTTGCACTCCTTCCATCAATCCTCCCTCCTCACGCGGCCACCACAATGCCCCGTCCACCTGCATCAGCCCCATTCCCTCATAGCTCCATCGCTCACTCCAACCCCCGTGCCCCTCATATCCTCAACAACCTTCTGCCTAACATTTCCCTTTCCCACCTCCTGCGCTCACCCCCATCACCTGCGTGCACCTCCCATCTACGCGCACATACCCTCACGCCCTCCATCTGCACACCTACCTCTGCACATCCCCTCCTACTACCCGCGCTGACCGCCTTATCTGTTTTCCCATCCACCCAACCACACCACGACCTACCTCTTCCTCCACCTTTCACCTCCTCCCATCTTCCCGCACCTCTCATCGTCACATCTCCTTCCCCGCCCTCGTCGTTGTCCCTCCTCCTGCATGCTGCGACCTCCCGCACGCCCACCTCCACTCCGTTGCTTCCCAGTCGCGCCTAGCTCCGCGTCAGCTCCCGTCCCTCACTGCGCCTTCCCCCCATTCCTCCACCCACCTCTCAGGCCACTCCACACCGGCCACCGCAACGCCGAGCCATCCCACCGCCAACCTCCATCTACTACCACCGCGCCTGCTCCCTTTCCATTCCATCCCTCCTCCCTGGTCGCTTCCTCCCGCCGGCTTTTCCTTCAAACCCTACATTTTAATAATATTTTTCTTAATATAATAATATTAATATTATTACATTATCTTATCTTTAAAATTTTACCATTTAATTATTAATAATATTAATAGTTATTAATAATTAGGGTGAAAACCCCAAATCTCCTTCATTTTCCAAAAAAAAATATACTAATAATAATAGTAATTATTATTTTATATTTAAAACCAAAATCTTACCCGTCCAAACATTTCATAATAATATTATTATTACAAATAGTAATATTTATTATTTAATAATTGTATTAATTATAATTATTTAGAATAAAAGAATAAGAAGAAATTGAAGAAGACAAATTATCGTCGGAAAAGTCAAAATCAAAGGAAGATTATCTATCATCTAAAAAAGTCAAAGTCAAAGTCAAAGAAAGAATTACACCTCAAAGAAATCAAAGACTATCTATCGTTGAAGAAATCAAAGAAAGACCATCTATCACCGAACAAGTCAAGACCATGGAAGCTGGTTTGCGACTACAAATAGAGAAATTAGAAGCCAAGTTAAAACATTATCGAAAAGACAATGAAGAATTGCGCGACATAAATAATAGTTCAGAAATAAGAATTGAATTACAAGAAAAGTACAATGAAATAAAAATCTCTGATCGGGAAAGGCGTATAGAAAAATTGTATGCGCAAATTGATGAATTAAAAACCGAAAATGAATTCAATCAGAGGTTAGGAAATCAAGATATAAAGAAGGAAATAAATAATTACGAAGCAGAAATAATACGCTTGAACAAAATCGTTAGCGACAAAGATGAAGAACTAATGCAGATACGACATAAATTAGAAAGTCAAGAATCAGAGGTCGGCCAATGTCGACAACAGATAAAAGTTCTTCAACAACAAAATGACGACTCTAAAAATACACATAAGTCAGAGATCGCAAAGAGTAATAAAGCATTATCCAACAATGTTGAAGAAATTTTCAGACTAAGAAATCATAACAAGATACTAGTCACAAAAATTAAGAAGTTGAAAAATAGCCAGAAGATAGAACAATCTATGGACGACATTGAAGGGAAACTTCTAGACAAGCAGGAAGAAAATAGTTGTATCAGAAGTCATAATGAAAATCTTAAGGAACAACTTAAGAAGTCTGAAGATGACAGAAAATCGCAAGTAGAATTGATTAAGAAGTTTCAAAATGATAATAGGCAGTTAGAAAACAAGTTGGAAAAGATACAGAACGAAACCTTAAAACCTCAAGAGACGGAAATAAAACTTCCAACTCATATCAATGTTCAAAAGACGACACTCGTAAAAGAAAATGACATTGTGAAAATTTCCTATCGACACCCCAACCATAAAAACTGATATTCTAAAAAGTGGGAAATGTCGAAAGATAATGGTACTAATGTGATCAAAGCTCTTGACGACAGATCAGTAGGGAATCCCAGCAGTCAACAACAAATCAATTTGGGATGGATTGACCCATCCACATATCGAAAGTTATGCTCTACACTTAGCAGTTCGTATCGACATGTTTCGTCAGCCACGACGTCACAAGGAACGATACGACAACATTATAAGGCTTTGAGGACAAAGCCTTTCTAAGAGAGTGGCAATGCTATGAACATAAAAGTAAATAATTAATAATAAACATAATTAATTATACTTAAGAATGAAAGGGCATGACCTTTCATTCACAATGCCCAAGCCTTATTTAATAGGCGGGTTATCAACCATTGTAATCATATTTTATCATATCATCAATACAAATATATTATTATTATGGCTTATCTGGTTTACCAAGTCTTTTGGTGAATTATTTGTGTGAAGGAACTAATATTTGCTTCAGAGAAGTGCCCCAAATAAGAGAGTGCTCAACGAAAATGAAGTGCCAAGTGGATGTAGGGCCCAAAAGAGGGTCCAAATCCTAGAGCACTCCAACCAAATCTCAAGAAAACTCCTCCCAAGAGACACATGTGTGGCACAACCCTCTAATAAAGAGCTCCAACATCCATAAGAAACCTCTAAAACATGTGCCAATCGTCCATGGTAATGAAGAAGGGTCCAAATGTATGCTAACTCCTCCCACCTTCCAACAAACGGGGGCCTCCATCATCTAGGAAGAGGGCGGCCCCATCCTAAAGATCCTTGGTACTATGTGCAAGTCTCCAAATGAGTGTGCAAAGGGGCACTCCACATAATGTAACGAGTCACCATCATAATGCACCACAACAAGTGTCATATCATGAAATACATAGAGTGTTATAGTGCTAAAGGGGTTAGCCAACATTTAACTTAGGAAATGCATCCATTTATGAAGATAATACATGAAGTAATTACCATCACACTCTTTAAATTACTCAAATATTTATCTAACTCTTACTCAATAAAACATTAAGAAAACTATGGTGCTACCAACATTAAACCCCCTTTCATGTGAAAACTCCTAAGACAAATTAAATTACCTAGATTCCTAAGTTGGGTGAGGGTGGTGAAATGAATGTGTTAATTAGGGAAGAAAGGGGGTCTTTTCAAGTTAATCATCACAGCAATCTAAAGGCAATATGTCTACCCTTAGCTTTCGAGACATGTGGTTATAGATGTTTCTTCCACATGTGTGCCTTAAAGGGTAGTGCTTTCATGAGTCATCCATCCTTGTGCCTCTTTTTTGTGATCCCTTTATTATATTTTCTTTTTATTTCACTTTAGTCTTTTCATTGGCTTAGTCCCTTTACTTTAAATTTAGCCTTGATAAACTAGGACAAGGGAACCTAGCTTTTGCAAGGGGGAAAATCCCCAAGGTTCTTTCCAATTTAACTTTAGCAACATCAACCTTAGAGTACTTAACTCTTTTAGCTTTTATTTAGGCATTCATACATGGGAATAGTTATGAGACCTTGAAGAATTACTAATGCTAGATAACTTACCAAGGGGAAAATGAGAGGGATGGATGAAATCACTAAATGAAAATTGGCTAAGCAAAATTTCATAAAATGGATGAATCACCTACTTAGTTCACGAGGGTTCCAATTCAACCATGGAATGACAAATTTATCTAAGGTAGAATTATGACAACGTCATGGTAAGCCTAAGTAATGTAAAAAATTTAAGTGTTATGAGTCATTATCCAAACATAAAAGCAACATCCAATGGTTAAATCAACATAAGAAGGAAAACATCCCAAATGTCAATGAGGTTGAGCAATACCATACACCATCTCTCAACTAAACACATCAAGGCACATGGACCATCTGAACATCCTAAGAGGATATCTAACCAATTATCTATAGGGAAACCATAGATCTCATCTCAAGAACAATGTCTATGATTTGATCACAAACCATAACTGATAAACTCTTCACTCCTATTGATCAAGGGGTAACATGCAACTCCAACTACGGGAAATATACTCTATGTGAGAGTGCATGAGAACCCTAGAATCTCTAGAACTATATTTTGCACATGCCCCACCAAAGTGTGCATCAAATCCTAGAGAGAGATCAAGACACAGGTCTTGTCCCCACCTACATAAACCAAAGCAGGAAAGCATAATGGAAACCAGTTAGATCATATTTTATTGATAACTTAAAGTAAAGTGCATGAAATGAACATGTCAAGCGAAATGCATACAATCAAAATGATGTTCAACTAATACATGGTATTTCCATAAGATCGATCACCTTAAGCAACCACTCACACAAACAGATAACTGATCAACACACCGATCTCTTGCGTGGTTAAAACCATCAAAGAGGGAAACAATCCACGACCCCAACCAAATAGCTACTTGAGACAATATATTAAGCAAAGGAAAAATATTTTACATATGATTTTCTCACAATCAATCATCAAGCAAATGACCCTCTGTGCTCTTTAAATAGACATCATGGACCATCATGTGGTAAGCCACAGATCAATAGATGTCAAGATTGAGATGAAGATGAACCATCTGATCACTATATGTCTAGAACTTATTGTGATCGTCGGATTACATAAATACAAATACATACTAAAGAAACACATTTTACTTAAAGACACATTATCCTAAGTTTCTAAATATCCTAACATGCCCCTTACGTACAACTTGGGATAGGAATTAAGGATTTACAAAAGTGGCACAATAGAAGAAGTAATGAGGCATTAGAGCTTAAACCCCCTTAATGACAAATTCATGAACTCCTAACATAAAGCGAAGTTTAGAAAACTCTATTTCTGTGAGAGAATTTGTGAATATGTCTACAACTTGATCATTTGTAGATAAAAAGAGCACTTCGAGAATGTGATCTTGAACGAGCTTTCTAATGAAGTGCATATGTATCTCGATGTGTTTGTTGCGTTGATGTCGAATTGAATCTTTGGTGAGCTTGATGGCACTCTGATTGTCACACCAAAGGGAATTCAGATGTTGCTGCTCGAATCCAAACTCTGAAAGGATCTGTCGAATCCATAAGGATTCATGACTTGCATTAATTGCAACTCGATACTCTGCTTCTACTGAAGAAAGAGAAAGAGATTGTTGTTCTTGCAAGCCCAAGTGGCAGGTCCAAAACCAAGACTGAAAACATAACCTGCAGCAGACTTTTGATCATCAGGGTCATCGGCCCAATCTAAATTAGTGAAACCAACCAACAAATGAGTCCCCCTAAAATTATAGTGAATCCCAAACTGAATTGTACCACGGATATACTGAAGTATCATTTTTGTTGTTTTCTAATGACTGCCATGGGATGTTTGCATATACCGAACAACAAGACCAACAACAAATGAAATATCAAGACTGGTATAATTCAAGTACAAAATACTACCAACTAACTAACGGTACAAGGTGTTATCTACTTCGACTGAAGTGCAAGTGGGAGTAAGTTTGACGCTAGACTAGAAGGGATATAGGGTTGGTTTACAATCATCCATGTGAAATATACGAAGAAGGTCACAAGCATACTTAGACTAAGAAAGAAAAAATCATTCTTTGGTTTGCAAGACTTGGAGGCCAAGAAAACAATGCAAATGTCCTAAGTCAGTCATTTCAAATTTCTTCTTAAGGCTGGATTTTGCATGGGTTAGAAGTTTAGGACCACCACCATTAAGAATAAGGTCATCGGCATAAAGAACAAGGATGATGAGATTGTTTCCTACTTTCTTGGTATAAACATTGAGGTCTAAATGACATCTAAAAAAATAGTGTCAAGGAAAAAGCTATCCATTTTGGCATACCAAGCTCAAGGAGCTTGCTTAAAGCCATAAAGATATTTCTTAAGATGATAGACAAGGCTAGAGTCATTATGAACATAGCTAGGAGGTTGCTCCATGTAAATTTCTTATTGCAAATCCCCATGAAAAAAAAGTGGACTTGACATCCTTTTGATGGACCTTCAATTTATGTGAAGTGGCAAGGGAAGAAACAAGGTGGATGGAGTTCATTTTGGCGACAGGAAAAAGGTTTCATTGTAGTCAATTCCTTCAACTTGGGAAAATCCTTTGGCGAATAACCTTGTCTTAAGTCTTTCAACACTTCTATTTGACGTATACTTAGTTTTATAGACCCATTCACATATGAGAAGTTTTCTTCTTTTCAAAAGAGGTACAAGATCCCAAGTATAGTTCACCATCAAGGAATGGTATTCTTCATTTATAGCTACATCCCAATCTTGATGGCTTGAAGATTTTGCAAATGTTATGAATGATGAGTCTCTGAAACTTGAGCCAAAAGAAAAGAGGTTCATTGGAACTGTGAACATGTTCAACGTTGATCTCTAGGTTCACTGACAAGCTCACCAATTGCTTCACATGTTGCACGGACCCAATGAGGAAGCAATTGTGCTAGTGAAACTAGAGGAAGGTGAGTAGTCGGAGGTGGGATTTCATCATTATAAGAAGAATCTGAAGTGGGAACATTATCGAAGAAGTTGAGAGTAGAAGGTGGCACAATTGTCGAAGATTGCACACAGGTCATAGATGGCACAAACATCGAATTACGCTCATAGGCCAAGAGATTTTCATAAAAATTAACATCTCTTCTAATAGTGATGTCATTTGATTTTGGTTGAATAAGCCTATAACCTTTTCCATCTTCATAATATCCAAAAAAATGCACTTTTTGCTCTTAGATTGTAATGCTTTATGTTTTTCATCGAGAATGTGATCCCATGCTTCACTACCAAACACACAAAAGTTGCTTACATCTTGTTTAATGTTATGCCATGTTTCTTCTAATGTTATATATTTTAAAGCCTGGGTGGGAGTGTGATTGACTATGTAATTGGCACAATTAATAGCTTCAACCCAAAATTGAAAACTTGATCCCTTAGCTTGAACCATACAATTATCCATTTCCTTTAATATGTGATTCTTTCTCTCAACAACACCATCTTGTTGCGGTGTGTAGGGAATAGTATGTTGCATATGAATTCCCTATGCAGTGCAGTAATTTGTAAATTTATTATTTACATATTCCCCTCTATTATTTGTTCTTAACCTTTGTATTTGATGTTTAGATTTTTTTTCTACAAGGGCCTTAGGGACAAAGAACTTGTCCAAAACTTCACTCTTTAGTTTTAAGAAATAAACCCAAGTGCATCTGGAGAAGTCATCAATGAAAGTTAAGAAATACTTGAATCCAAAAAAAGAGGCAAAAGGAAGCAGACCACAGATATCACTGTGAACAAGCTGCAAGGGGACCACGGTATGCCAAGAGGCACATTTTTCAAAAATTTCTCGATGATGTTTATCGAAAACACACCTAGGGAAAACACCATCTTTGCAAGAAACGAGAGGAAAACTAGTCATCATTTTATGATTTTCATACAACAAACTAGTACTGAAGCATAATAGTACAGCAGTAATCAAACAGCATAATTTAAGACATGATTTTCATCTCTTCATATTTAACACTACCAAGTAGGTCCCCATGTTAAAGCAATCTTCAATAACATGTAACTAACAATAACATGTCTAATTCATAATAAGAAAAACAAGTTAGAGTACTTACCTGGAGTGTGGGACCCTTCCTATTTTTATACTTAGAAAATTGACTTTCAGAATAAACTGTGTCTCTCAGAGGCAAGTCAATCACTAGGAACAAGTTGACCCTTACTAGAGGGTTAGTACAAACCTGAGAGAGAGAGAGAGATGATAGGTTGTAGTAGATGGTCAATAATAGTCAAATCACAGTGGCAACCCTAAGCAAGACTCAACACATTACATTCGAAAACAAGTTAGGCTCAACACATAGATCAAACCAAAGACAACACACAGCATACTAGATCTGGCCACTAACAAGACTCAGCACATAGATCTGCCCACAACTAGGTCTCAGCACATAGGTTTGACCACAAGTAAGGTCTCAGCACTTAGATATGGTCAGAGGCAAGGTTCAACGTATATATCAAACCCAAATATGGTCTTAGCACTATAGATCATAACTTAATAAAGCCTTAGAACAAAAGGTCTATCCAACAGGGTGTTGATGTATTTATAACTTCGAAAGATATTCTTCTATGTATTACATTTGTACTTTATTGTATTCCTGTTGGAGATGTATTATTCCTCCATTCAGAAGTGTCGTCATTTGTATTTGTAAGTGTCACAAGTATTATTGTAAGTGTCGCAAGTATTATTTGATGGGTTATTAGACCACCTTGGTGGGGTCGGCCCTGCATGAGTCATGTGGATGGGTTATTAGGCTTCCTTAGGAAGTCGGCCCAGTTAGGGTTAAAGGCAGGTTAAGTTGTTGTATAAATAGAGAGTGTGTCTCTCTCTATTTGCTCATTTCACTCACTCATCCAACTCGCATAGTTGAGAGAGAGGAGTGCGCACAAGTGGAGGAGGAGTAGTTGCTGAAGACATCTATCTTTTGGGGTTTGATCTTTGAGATCTTTGTATTGGTGCTCATTCTATCTCTGAGGAATTTGCGGTGTTTTTCACCTTCTTGGTTTTCCCCGAGGAAACTCTGTGCCTCTTGTGTTTATGATTGTTATGATGTACATGTTATTCTCTTAGTAGGATCCTAGATAATGTTTGAATGAAATTATCGAAAAATTAACATGGTATCAAAGCGGTACTAAGAAGAAGACACTGTGCAGCTGCGGAAGCTAGGGATTCTTAATCTTTGGGCTTCCCTTCACAGATCATCAAAGGAAGGAGGCTAGGCTGACTCTCCTTGCAAGGGCGCATCTTTCTGTCGAGACAGAATTCAATTCTGAGCATTTTCAGTTTTGGCCTGTCACTGCTACGGGAAATTAGGGTTTCGGAGAAAGTTGGAATTTTGGAATCTGAGACCACGGCTGGATGCTCCTCAAGAAAATCGAAATTTAGAGATCAAGATCGAACTTTTTGGTTGGGCAGAACCTTGGGCTCTATCAAACCTTAGTTCGGGATTTTGATCGGAAAGGTGGGAAATTAGGGTTTCTGCAAAAGTTGGAATTTTTGGAATATGAGACCATGGCTGGATGCTCCTCAAAAAAATCAAAGTTTAGAGACCAAGATCGAACTTTTTGGCTGGGCAGAACCCCGGGCATTATCAAACCCTAGTTCGGGATTTTGACTAGGAAACCAGAAAACCAGAAACTACAGATTTGAAAGTTTCAAAGTCAATTTTGAGGGGTCAAATTTTGCAGATTTCAAAATTGAAGTATACCAACTTGATCAGCTCAGCAAGGCGCATCTTTCCATCCATTCAGAAGTTTGGAATTCAAAGTTTGAATTTTTAAGGTTTCTCTGACAAACCCTAATCCAACTCCAGATCCAATTTCAGCAATTCAAGTGGTAAGACCTAAATATTTTATTTCCATTTGAGTTTCTCATTAAGATGTCTCACCACACCAAGCTTGAGGATAAACTTGAAGGGGCTGATAATTTTCGAGCATGGAAGTATAGGATTGGGTTAATCCTAGAAGATAATGAATTGGACGCCTACATAAGAGAAGAGGTTCCAGTTCCAGAGGGAGACGAGGCTAAGGCCTTACACAAGAAGAACTTGGTCAAGGCCAAGAGAATCATTGTTGATTCTATCAAAGACCATCTCATACCCCATGTGTCTTCCCTAAAGACACCCAAGGAGATGTTTGACTCCTTGACCAAATTGTTTGAAGGAAAGAATATAAATCGGAAGATGACTCTACGGAACCAATTGAAAGGGGTAAAGATCCAGAATAGAGAGACCATCCAATCCTACTTTACCAAGGTCTCTCAAATCAAAGAACAACTTGAAGCTGTGGATGAAGTAGTGGAGAATGGAGAAATTGTCATGACCACATTGAATGGCCTTCTTAGGTCATGGGACTCCTTCATCCAAGGAATCTGTGCAAGAAATAAATTGATCTCTTGTAGTAGACTGTGGGAAGAATGCTCACAAGAAGAAGCTAGGCTTGTAGCTCGAGAAGAAAAGATGGGAAGTGAAGACCAAGATCTCATAGCTCACACCAAGAGAAGTAAGTTCGAGAGGGAGAAACCTCATCACAAGAAATCTTCTCACCACCATCAAAGGGAGAAGAAATATATGAGATGCTTCACATGTGATGAGAAGGGACACTTTGCTCGAGATTGTCCCAAGAATAAGAAAGGTCCTATCAACAACAACAACAACAAGACCAAGAAGAGGTATCATGCTCATGATGCAGAGGATGATGAACCTCCCAAGAAGAAATCTAGAGTGGAAAGTGATGACTCTTCAAGTGACGAAGAGTATGTTCTAATATCTTCTCTCACTGGTACTGTTACACATGGGTGTAATGATTGGCTTATTGATAGTGGTGCTTCCAAACATATGACGGGATTTTAAGAATCTCTTGTGGACCTATCTGAACATGAGTCACCTCATAAGGTGAAGCTTGGGGATGACTATCAATACCCAATAAAAGGAAGTGGTGAAGCCTCCTACAAATTAGACTCTGGGAAGTCTTTAAAAATGCAAGATGTTCTATATGTACCTGTACTTAAGAAGAATCTTCTCTCCATATCATCTTTGGATGCACAAGCGATGAGAGTTGCATTTGTGGATGGACAAGTACTTATGTGGCCAAAAGGTAAGACCATAAATGATGCAGTAGTGATTGGAGAGCAAGAGGGAGGATTGTACAAATTGAAGGGACAACTTGAATATGCCATGGTACATGAATCCATGGAGCCAAGTGAACTTTGGCACAGAAGGCTTGCACATGTGCACTATAGAGCACTACCAATTGCAAGCAAAGCAGTAGAAGGTATTCCTGAAATCCATTCAAAGCATGAAGGTATTTGCAAAGGATGTGCAAAAGGAAAGAACACAAGAAGGAATTTCCAAGCAATGAAAGCAAGGCAAAAGGAATCTTGGAGATTATCCACTCTAATGTATGCGGTCCGATGTCATCCAATTCTATGAGTGGGTATGTATACTATGTTTCTTTCATTGATGATTTCTCTAGGAAGACTTGGGTTTATTTCTTGAAGAATAAAGATGAAGTGTTTGATAAGTTCAAGGAATTCAAAGCCTTGATAGAAAACCAAACTGATAAGAAGATCAAGACCTTTAGATCCAACAATGGTGGAGAATTCACTTCAAGGGACTTTAAGAAGTTATGCAATGATTCGGGGATTAAGAGGGAATTGACCACTCCATACAATCCACAACATAATGGAGTTGCAGAAAGGAAGAATAGAATTATCATGGAAGCAGCACGGGCAATGCTTCATGACCAAGATCTACCTATGCATCTATGGGCAGAAGCAGCAAGGACAGTTGTATATGTTCAAAACAGAACACCACACAATATACTTGACAACAAGACACCAGAAGAAGTTTTCTCTGGTAAGAAACTAGAAGTTAGCCATCTCGGGATATTTGGTTGTCCAATATACACTCACATTCCAAAAGAAAAGAGGACAAAGTTAGATCCATCAGGAAAGAAGGGTATATTTGTGGGTTACAGTGAAAGCTTGAAGGCATACATAATCTACTTTCCAAGGTTCAAGAAGATTGACATCAGCAGGCATGTGACTTTTGATGAAGACTCAGCATACATCAAATCAAGGAAGACACATGTTGAAGACAATGAAGAACCAAGGGTACCCAGGATACAAGACACCACCATGAACGAAGCAATTCCAGAAGAAGATCATGAAATAGAAGATCCACGAGAACCTCTAGATCCACCCTGTGAGAAGAACTCTCACAAGAGGAAACCAACATGGGCTAGAGAGCTCATCCAAGATGTAGAAAGATATGGTATTCCAGAAGAATAACACAGAGGAAGGAAAAGGACAAGGTCACACACCAGCTATGTTTCCTTACTCTGTGACATAATGAACAAAGAACCTTTCAGTTATGAAAAATCTGCAGAAAAGAAAGAATGGAAGGATGCCATGGTCGAGGAATATCAGTCGATCATGAAGAATGATGTTTGGGATGTGGTCCCAATACCATAAGGGAAGTCTGTTGTGAATTCCAAGTGGATCTACAAGATCAAGCATGCTGCAGATGGTAGCATAGAGAAATACAAGGCAAGTTTTGTGGCTCATGGCTTCTCCCAGAAAGAGGGGATAGATTATGAAGAGACTTTTGCACCTGTAGCCAGATACACTTCCATTAGAACAGTACTTGCTCTGGCTGCAGTAATGAAGTGGAATATACACCAGATGGATGTCAAGATAGCTTTCTTGAATGGTGTAGTCGAAGAGGAAGTGTATGTAGAGCAGCCACTCGATTTTGAGACACATGACAGGGATTCATATGTGTGCAAATTGAAGTAGGCCTTGTACGGTTTGAAACAGGCACCCAGGACATGGTACGGCAGGATAGACAGCTTCCTATCCAGCTTGGGCTTTACTAAGAGTAAAGCGGATTCCAACCTTTACTACAAGGTTGAGGAAGGCAATCAAGTGATACTCCTATTGTATGTGGATGACCTGTTTGTGACAGGTGAGGATAGGTTGATTGTCGACACAGAGAGGAAGCTTGTTGTCGAGTTCGAGATGAAGGACTTGGGTATGATGCATTACTTTCTAGGTATGGAGGTGTGGCAAAGTGCAGATGGAGTCTTCCTTGGACAAGGGAAGTATGCAGTAGAGATCCTGAAGCGGTTCAGGATGATGGACTGCAAGGCCATGGCCACACCTATGGCATTGAACCTAAAGCTATTGAGTGATGCTTCATCAGAGTCGGTTGATGCCACGATGTATCGTCAGATGATTGGGTCCTTGATGTACCTGACGAACACAAGACCAGATATTTGCTTTGCAGTGAACACCTTGAGCCAGTTCCTGACGGATCCTAGACATGTTCACCTGATTGTTGTAAAGCATATTCTGAGGTACCTGAAGGGTACGATTGATTATGGGCTCAAGTATGATGCGAATCAAAAGTTTAACTTGGAGGGTTATGTTGATTCAGATTGGGCAGGCAATGCTACTGATAGGAAGAGCACTTCAGGGTGTTGCTTCAATATGGGATCATGTGTGATCTCTTGGTTTAGCAGGAAGCAATCCTGCATAGCACTGAGTACAGTCGAAGCAGAGTATGTCGAAGCTTGTTTGGCCAGTTTTGAGTCAGTATGGCTTAGGAAGCTATTGTCTGATTTATTTAATCTCCAATTGGATGATACTTGTATCTATTGTGACAACCAGAGTTGTGTGAAGTTGTCAGAGAACCCAGTGTTCCATGACAAGTCGAAGCATATTGAGATCAAATGTCACTATATCTGGGATATGGTGCAGAGAGGAGTAGTGAAGCTCTTGTATGTTGCGACGAACGAGCAGATTGTAGATGTGTTGACCAAGCCACTAGCTAGAGTGAAGTTCGAGTACTTCATAGAGAGGCTTGGTGTCCTGCAGATTCAGGATACTTTGAGGAGGAAGTGATGGGACACATTTGTAGGAGCCATTCCAAGCATGGTAGCAGGCGGGTCCTCCCATGGTTGTGGATGTAAGTGCTGAGTGACAAGCATCCGGGTGATGCTCAGTATGATGAACATCCGGATGATATTCCAGATGAGTGATGGGACACAGATGTAGAAGCCATTCCTAGCATGGTGGCAGGGAGGTCCTCCCATGGCTGAGGATATAAGTGCTGCATGATACGATGTTCCAGATGATGATCCGTATGATCATGAGATGATGTGCATCCGGGGGATGCTTAGTATGATGATGATCCGTATGATCATGAGCATCCGGATGATGCTCCGTGGCCATGGATATGGTGCAGGTTGTGCTGGTTGGACATGTAATGGATCCTGGGAGATCCCATAGGTTGTGTTGGGCATGTAAATAAGTCATGGGATGCTCTTGTGAGGTCTTGTCCGTAGGCATGCAATCCGTCCTGGAGATCTCATAGGTTGGGCTGGGGATGTAATGAGTCCTGGGGATGCTCTTTAGAGATCTTGCTAGTTGCAAGATGCTCTTTTAAGGTTTTTCCTGTTCACATGTAATCCATCCTAGAGATCCGACAAGTTGTGCTGGGCACGTAATGAGTCCTGGGATGCTCTTTAGAGATCTTGTTGGTTGCAAGATGCTCTTTTAAGGTTTTGTGAAGATCACATGTAATCAATCTTGGAGATCCGATAGGTTGTGTTGGGCACGTAAAAGTCCTGGGATGCTCTTTAGAGATCTTGTCGGTCGTGCTAGGCACATAAACGTTCCTGGGATGCTCTTTTAAGGTTTTTTGAAGGTTGCATGTAATGATCCCTCAGAGATCTTGTCGGTCGTGTTGGGCACATAAAGGATCCTGGGATGCTCTTGTTAGGTTTTGCAATGATGCACATAATTAGTCCTGAGATTCCACCAGTTGCCACGCGCAGAGATGATGAAGACCTACATGGATTCTAGGCCTACATCCAACATGAAAAAGGGTCGGCTCTATAGAACTTCCTATGACTAGAATAATTGAGATATAGCACCAATGATCGAGATGACAAGTATAACAACAACAGTGACGATGATGCTCCGTGATCTAATGACGATGATCCAGCTCCATAATTGAAGACTTGTGGCGATATGTATTGATGACCTATGTCTAGAGAATACCTTCCTAGTTAAGAGGGAGTGTTGATGTATTTGTAACTTCGGAAGATATTCTTCTATGTATTACATTTGTACTTTATTGTATTCCTGTTTGAGATGTATTATTCCTCCGTTCATAAGTGTTGTCATTTGTATTTGTAATTGTCGCAAGTGTCGTAAATATTATTGTAAGTGTCGCAAGTATTATTTGATGGGTTATTAGACCACCTTGGTGGGTTCGGCCCTGCATGAGTCATGTGGATGGGTTATTAGGCTTCCTTAGGAAGTCGGCCCAGTTAGGGTTAAAGGCAGGTTACGTTGTTGTATAAATGGAGAGTGTGTCTCTCTCTATTTTCTCACTCACTCATCCAACTCGCATAGTTGAGAGAGAGGAGTGCGCACAAGTGGAGGAGGAGTAGCTGCTGAAGACATCTATCTTTTGGGGTTTGATCTTTGAGATCTTTGTATTGGTGCTCATTCTATCTCTGAGGAAGTTGCGGGGTTTTTCACCTTCTTCGTTTTCCCCGAGGAAACTTTGTGCCTCTTGTGTTTATGATTGTTATGTTGTGCATGTTATTCTCTCAGTAGGATCCTAGATAATGTTTGAATGAAATTATCGAAAAATTAACGCAAGGCTCACGGCCTTCACTTGCCTACTCTCAGCAGGCTAAAACAGACCCACGGCCTCCACAAGAGAACAATATTATGATCACAAACAATCAGCAATGGAATGCGGCCTCCATAAGGATAGAGAAACAGACCTTAGCAAGTAAGATCAGACCAAAAAGGGTCACGGCATGCTCTCTTATAGGTCAAGGCAATCCCAACAAACCCCAACAGGGTTACGGCCTCCTCTAACAAACTTATGGTAAGCAAGATCCAAGCAATAAAGCTCACGGCTTCCACAGAGAAGGCTCTTAGAAAGTATATCCAGACCAACAAGGTTCGCGACTAGCAGAAGGGACCTCAACCAAACCACGATTTAGTAAAACTGACCTTAACAAGGTCACGGCCCAGTCAGACAAGCCAACAGCAGGCTCTGGCCTTCACAATAAACCTCAACAAGGCTCACGATTTCCTCCCACTGTCTCACGGCATGTTAGGAAGACACATGGCAGACATAAACAAGATCATGGTAGGCAGCAGGGACAAGTTACAGTGATAGTAGCCCTAGTCCGATTAGTCTTCAAATATCACAGTTTAGCAGTAGTGAATAATAGCAGCATCAACCCTAGACAGTCCCAATCAGATTTGATCTGATATGAGCGAGTGTGATGATCATTAATGGAGAAATAGACTTCAATTTATAACAATTAGGTGACTTCTAGAAGGATCACACTCTAATTCTTTATTGAGATAGGGTTCCCTTAATTAAGGAGGGTTACCAACTAATAAGACACCAAACAATAATTAGGGTCACCACTTATAAGAAAATAAGATATAATTAGGGTGTTTTTAGGTGGGTACTAGGGTCAAGTCACCTCACATATAAAATAAATCAATATTATAAATTTCTTAGGTGAGGTAACAAAGGTCATGGTTAAGGGTACAAGGACAAACAAGTGGTACAAGTCAAATCATAAAACAAGGAGGGGTACATGACCCACAACCCCAAGGATCAAAGGATGTACCACTAGGGTGGGTAAAAAACCCTATTTCCCATAAGACCAAAACATTAAGGTGGTACAAATCAAGACAACTCAAGGTGGGTAGATAACCCTTCTAACCACAAGACAAGGTACCAAACCCAAGAACAACGAGGTGGGAAGACCAAGGGTGAAAAACCAAGGTGAGGTTACAACCAATCATCTCTATCTCAAATGTACAAGTGTTCCATACACTACCTGAAAGTTCATCATCACTATATAAGGAAGGTCCAAACTGGAAGATGTGATCATGTGGTCCTCCAGAGTCTAGACTGCTCCATAGGTCAAATGGTAGTGACTCCAACAAGGGGTGGCCAGTCCCTTGAGAAGACCATCTAGCTCAACCATCTCGAAGACCTCGGAGAAGAGGACATCACACATCATCATCTTGGTTAACTGACCAAGATCCTCCATTCTTAAAGAATGGATCTCAGCCCTAGGCTGAGCTTCAGTCCCAGAATTAATCATGTTGACCAACCCCTTGGTCCTTGACCAGGTCCTCCATTCTCCCAGAGAATGGTCCTCAGCCCCAGGCTGAGCTTTCCGTCCCAGACTAAATGTGAACAACCACTTCCAGGATTTACTTGGTCCTCATGACCAAGAATCTTCCTAGTCCCAGACCAAGAGGTCTCTGTCTCAACCTGCAAGATCTGCTTGGTCCTCGTGACCAAGACACTATCTAGTCCCAGACCAGAATACCCTAGAGACAAATAAGGGTTGTAGCCACATATTAGGGACTTTGCCATGGCATCAACCTAGTTGGTCCCCGACCAAGAACCCCAGGAGACAGTTGGGGTCCCTAGGGTAACTTCTAGGGACTTACTCTTTACTCTGCCTAGTTAACTGACCAGGAACCCTAGTTAACTAACTAGGGTACCGTCCTCTCTGAGAATGGGTCTCGCAACTACACTAACTTTAAAAACGCTCTCCTATTCCATCGCCAAAATACATGAATGGTAAAAAGTAGCTCCAAAGAGCGAGTGTTCTACTAGATATGGACCATAATACTACAAAATGATAAATGCACTCTAAAATACTAGAGAATTGCTCCACATAGCCCACACATATGGTCCAAAACAATCCCCCAAGTGAGATTTCTAGGCTCAAAAATGAAAATATGAGTGAGAAGTGCCCCAAATAGGGTAGCATTCAACATAAATGAAGTGCCAAGTGGATGTAGGGTCCAAACCTTAGAGCACTCCTCAAATCTCAAGAAAACTCCTCCCAAGAGCCACATGTGTGGTACGGCCCTTTAATAAAGTGCTCCAACATCCACAAGAAGTATCTAGAACATGTCCAAGGTGATGAAGAATGTTCCAAATGTGTGGTAACTCCTTCCATGTGCCAATGAATGAGGGTCTCCATCATATAGGAATGGAGTGGCCCCATCCTAACAATCATAGGTGCCATGTGCAAGTCTCTAAATGAGTGTGCAAAGGGGGAGCTCCACATAATGTACCTAATCACCATCATAATGCACCATAACAAGTATCATATCATGAAATACATAGAGCACTCTATTGCTAAAGTGGTTAGCCAACATTTAACTTAGGAAACATCCATTTATGAAGATAACACATGAAATAATTACCATCGCACCCTTTTAATAACCCAATGACTTATCTAACTCTTACTCATTAAAACATTAAGCAAACTATGGTACTACCAACATTAAACCCTTGTGAAAATTCCTAAGACAAATTAAATTACCTAAATTCTTAAGTAAGGTGGGTGGTTAAATGAATGTTACTTAGAGAAGAAAGGGGGTATTTGCAAGTTAACCATCATAGTAATATGAGGGTAATAAGTATACCCTTAACTTTCAAGAGCTAGGGTTATATATATTTCTTTCATCCACATGTGTGCCTTAGAAGGTAGTTATTTCATGAGTCACGCATCCTTGTGACTCATTTTTGCTATTCCTTTATTATTTTTTTCATTTTATTTCACTTTAGCTTTTTCATTTGCTTAGTCCCTTTACTTTAGATTTAGCTTTGTTAACCTAGAACAATGAAACCTGGGTTTTCCAAAGAGAATATCTTCCATGTTCTTTCCAATTTAAATTTTGCAACATCCTTAGAGTACTAGACACTTTTAGCTTTTATTAAATCATTCATACATGGGAATAGTCATGAGACCTTTAAGAATTACTAAATGAGGTGATGGATGAAATGGTTGACAAAATGAAAAATGGCTAGGGAAAAATGTCTTGAAATGGATGAATCACCTACTTAGTTCACTAGGGTCCAACTCAACCTTTGAATAAGTTATGAGTAACAATTTCACGTGTTATGAGTCATCCATGCATAAAAGCAACATCCCATGGTCAAATCAACATAAGAATGAAAAAATCCCAAATGTCAATGAGGGTGCGAAATATTACAGCACTAGTGCCTCTGACACCATCTCTCAACTAGGCTGATGGATTATCTGAACATGTTGAAAGTGTCTCTGACCAATGATACATGGGGAAGCCACAGATCTCATCTCAGGAAAAAAATCTATGATATGGTAACAAACCACAATTTGATCAAGGGGTAACAAATCCCACATGTGAAGCACTCCAACTCTAATGTGACACATGTCAAGCTCCAAGGTAAACATCTCCATCAAGCAAGGGTCCCAATGTGAGAACTCCAAAAAATAATGTCCAACACTCTCTTCCAAAGGTCTCCAACTCTCCAATGCTACCTCCCAACCTATGTGCTCCTTCGAGTAAACCACACCTCCATGAATGCTCTTCACCTCAAGAATTATCAATTCAAGCATAAGTTTCCATTTAAGCAACCAAGTGGCACAATGCTACCTATGGTTCAATGCCTTCCTCCAAGTCAATCACACCTCCGTGAATGCTCCTCAACCTAAGATCCATATGTCAAGCATGATTCTCCATGTATGTGACCAAGTGGCCCCATGCTACATAGGGATCAATGCCCTCCCCTCTTAAATGCTCAAATACTCCTCCAACTAGGTTGTCCTCCCAAGCAAGGAACCAAAGCCTCCATGTGCATCTTATGAAGAAAATCATAATGCCATATAGGTTCCAACTTCCTAAGGAAGTGTGCGACATAATCGTCAAGTCAAGGTATAGCAATTCATGGGTAATCTTCATCCAATGTGTGTGTCCTCTAAGATGCAACCACATGTAGGCATCACACCATGCACGCCATATCACATGAAGCACCCAAAAATCATGGTGTAAACATATTCGAAGTAACCTCAAAAGATAACACTTAATATTTTTGAGGAAAGTAATTTCGCCAATACTAGTGTTCTTAATCAACATCTCAACTAAACCTGTCATCTACAAATCCGAATTTGCCATAGTCTCTAAATCATTTACCCCTCAAAAGGAATTGTCACCCAAACATCAATCTTCTCCATCAAGGCATCACGCCTCATTTCCTCAAAATCCTTGGAAGGCTCACAAAGTAGTTAACACAATATGGTTAACATATCTCCTTGGAGGCATACTTGCCCTCATTGAAGATTAGGTGCTCTTACATACTCATTCATTCTACAATGTCTAAATAAGCCATCTCAGCTTCCAGTGCACTGAATTAGAGTATAAAGATGTATCACTCCTTAATCTCTCCTCAACCACAACTAGATCTAATTTTTTTTTACCTCTGATTCAAATCCTAGTATAACAACCTCCTCTCTCCTTTCAATCGCTAAAGGAGAATCTTGTGATCTAGAGGACCACACATCCTCATCAAACATCACATATTGACTCACCATAGTGTTTTGGTGTACTAGAATGGAGATCATGTGAGATTTAAAAGTCCTAATGTATACAACAAAACAATATAATATCACATTATCTCGAATCTCCCCTTACTAAGGTGCTTTACCACCCATGAATTTGAAGGAACATAAAATTGGACCCTCAACAACTTACCAAAGTCCATATCCTTTATCAACTTCATGGGCCAAAACCTTCAAACAACATATCATGAGTTGTTCAAGACTCCCTTCAAAGATGATCACATCTCCATACAAAATGAAGACAATTTGATCAAATCTTTATGAAAATCACAAAAATAAAAATCTGGACAAATCTCATCCATCCCAAAATACCAAGCTCATAATCCAAACAACAACCCACACATGGCAACAAATAGTAAATATGGGTACCTCGTCCATGCATTTGGAATCCTTCAACCATGAAGCAAAACCCTTGACAAGATCAACTACCATTATCCAAGAGAACCCTCCAATGATTGTAGCAAGAATATCAGCAAGGCCAACTCCCTCTCTTTGAGGGAATTCAACAACCTTGTCTCATTACTCCCATCCAATGTAAGCTTAAAATCAATCATTAATTCCACAATAGGTTTTGAACCTGTCTCCATGGCATCTCCTCATACATATTCTATATATTCCTCCTCAAACTAGAGGGCTCACCTAGCTTCCCGCTAGCTAGTACAAGTATCGTAGGAATAACAAGCAACCCTTAAATAACACTATCTTGCACACCTCTAGCCAAATTCATCATACTTGTTAGACTATCATAGGTATTGCATTTATGTCCTTCAAATTCAATTCCATAATAGGTTTTGAACCTATCTCCATGGTATCTCGTCATACATATTCTGCATATTCCTCCTCAAACTAGAGGGCTCACCTAGAGGGATCATCTAGTTTCCCGCTAGTGAGTACAAGTGCCATGGGATCAACGAGCAACCCTTGAACGACACTATCTTACACACCTCTAGCCAAATTCATTGTACATGTTATACTATCATTGATAGTGCATTGTTGTCCTTCAAATGCAACTCTACACTGAGATTTATCATACAAGAAATTAAAAGAATAATTTTCTTCAAACCAAGAACAACAAAACATCATTCAACTCAAGGACATCAATGATTGCCACTTGGAAGAAAATGGATCAATCCTTTTATAAAATAAATAGCATCATCACCCAACTCCACACTCATTCCTCCCTCTTGCTCGTTGAAGGGTTCCCTGTCATATGTCTCAATGCCCCACTATATTCCGCATACCATCAAACACTTCACATAATGCTGAAATATACAAGAGATCATGAAGAAAGTAGTCTCGAGATGGGATACTAACTCATCCACTCTTGCCACAATACTTACACTCCCTACAACTTGTTTCTGCAACATGGCCTTCCCTTTCTTCTCCTCTAGGCATTGGTTGGCATAATGTCCCATCTGGTGACACCTAAAACATTTAACATTACTCATATCCTTCTTACATTGGTTTGATTCTTCCTTCTTACCCTTCTCGTGTCATTTTTTATTTCCTTTCCTCATCCTTTCAATGAGGGCTACATCATCTACTTCTTTTTGCTTTGTTGAACAAGATTTTAACCATATCTCTCCCTACACAAAGTCATCCCAAAGATTATAAAATGTATATAAATTCATGAGCACAAACACCTTGGACAAAGGGTTTCCATGATGAAGTATACATATTCAAGTGAATGGGCACAAACTCTGCAATGTCCACTTTTTCCACTTTTGTCCTTACGACAACCCACTAGCCTGTCAACTTTCTGGTCCTAGCCAATTAGCTAAACATTGCATATGTGTCACTCATGCAAATGGTTGAAAGCTTGTTTCTCAAGAGCATCTTTCTAAAGACACTCATATTCTAGTATAGTCCAACCATAGCATCGTACATGTCATTATCTGCTATGTGTGTGACCAAATGAACCCTCTCTAAATCAAGAACATTTCTCTTCACCTTAGCCTCCTTAATATGCACAACCAACTAGCTTGAATTGTGACTATAGTAATCTCACTCTCAACATGTTTCCAAACCTCAACCTTTTCCAATAGCATTTGCAACCTGCACTTCCAATGTATAAAGTTGGAATCATAATCCAACCTATCACCCTCTAAGAGTGAGATGTTAGGAACCCGTGTCAACCCTTCCCTTTACTTTGTTAGTATATTGTTGTTGGATGCATATGCTTTGTATGTCGTCCCGTAACTATATTGTATTATCCCACATTATTAGTATATTGTTGTTGGACGTATATGCTTTGTAAGTCGTCCCGTGAATATATTGTATTATCTCACATTCATAGAGAGTAATAGTTGTTTAGCTTAGACTTAGTATATAAGTATGTGTTGAGGCCAATAAAGACATCCACAAGTTATTTGTATTGAGCTTGCTCAAAGGAGGTTTCCCCCTCGAAGTGGCATGCGATCAATAAATCCCTTTTGTGTTATGTTATTTCTGATATATCGTGCATTTTCATCATTTAATTGCTGGAGGTTCTCCACATCCGGTATCATAGCACTTTCTTAGGCTCGCTGGGTGGAATTTCTGCCAAAACAAAATTCGCAGTGGCTTCCAGGCGTTGTGATTATTGCAGTAGTTATTTTTCTTTGCATCTGTATTGTTCATTTCAATTGCGGGTTCGGATCCGAGAATAATCCCTATCCGCTTAACTATGGGAAGTACTTGGGCATAGCTCTAAAACTCATTGTGAGGAGTACCACATGAACCCCGAAGTAGTTGGCACATTGAGAGGACCTACCAGAGAAAAGGGCAGCGGCCCTTACCTGATTGACTAGTTCCCACTCGTCAAGTAAACCAAGAGTTGTCATTTGTGGCAAAGCAGTTATCAGTTTTACCTAAGCCGTGGAGTGAGGGGTACTGCCCCAATACACAAGTCGTTAGACAGCATTGGTAGACAAGTGAATCCCCTGAACCTTTAGGAATCCAAGCATACCTGGGGTCCATATCTATTTCTCGCTGATAAATAGCAGATTACATCTGTCCAGAGCCGTTGCAGATCAATTCCGGCAAAAAAAAGAGTACTAATTTATGTGTTTTTGCCATATCTTCTTTGTTTTAGCTCTGTTGCCCTTTAAAATTCACTTGAACACTTGCACTTCCATTCTGCATCTTTCCTTCCTAAGGACCCTATCCCAAATTCCACTTACCGAAGCCAGAAATCTCACATCTGTCTATTTTTAGGGTTTGCCATAACTTCTCTGATTTTCACCCAATCGCCTTCAAATTTTTCCACAGTTTTCATTTCCTATTTTTGCTTCTTTGTCCCTCTTGGACAAATTTTCTCATTATTTCACCACGCTTCTGAAATCCTCATTTTATGCTTCCTTGTCCATTAGAAAGTGTCCAAAACCTAGCCAAACCCCAATTACCCATCAGATTTTTTCCCAAATCCAAATTTTCTTTTACTAAAGAAGTTTATGTTTTTGTTTTTCTACCCATTCAAAATATATATATATATATTGGTTATGGTTGTCACCCGCACATGAGCAAAAAACATGGAGGAAAAACTTGCAGCCCTTAAAACCAAACTCCAAGATCTGGATGAAAAAGTTTCCAACCTCCATCTTCAACATTCAGCCATGAACAATAGACGACAGCCAGCGTCTTCTGCATACACTGGATTCTTTTCTTCCAACAATTTTTGTGGGCCGAAGCTTGATTTTTCTCGCTTCAATGGTGATGATCCGACTGGATGGATATACCGAGCAGAACAATATTTCAGTCTGCATAATACTTTTGATGTCAACAAAGTTCAACTTGCATCCTTTCATTTGGAACATGAAGCCCTTCAATGGTACCGTTGGTACATCAAGGCTCATGAAGAGCCAAAATGGACAAATTTTTGCCAACTCCTTTTGCAACGATTTGGTCATAGTGCTTTTGATGACTTCACGGGAGCACTCACTAAACTTCGCCAAATTGGCATTGTGAGAGAGTATCGACCAGAATTTGAGAAACTCGCCAATCACACAGAAGGATTGCATGATGAATTCTACAAGATTTGTTTTTTCACTGGTCTGAAGGATGCAATTCGATCTGAGGTTAAAATGTTTTGTCTTAGCACAATGATGGAAGCCCTAGGGTTGGCTAAGTTGGCATAGGACAAGATCACAGCCCAACAACGCTCCAAATCCACTTGTGTTCCATTCAGAAATATAGTTTCCCGGTGGCCTGCCATCACGTCAGCTCCTAGAGCAACTCCTATCAAGCATTTGTCTGAAGCAGAGATGCGGGCACGTAGAGAAAAGGGCTTTGTTATAATTGTGATGAGAAATTCACTCGGGGACGTAGATGTCTTGAGAAAAATCTCTATCTCTTGCATGTGGATTCTCCGCCTGCAACTAAAATTGGTGAAAAAGCTCATGATACAATAGATGATCAGGTCGACATTCAGCAGCCGCCTGTTGACCCTCCTTCTCAGGACGACCACCCAGAGATATCTCTCCATGCTTTAGCCGGAGTCACCACCCCACAAACAATGTAGATCAAGGGTTACTTCAAGAAGATCCCTCTTACAATAGTCATTGATTCTGGTAGCACACATAACTTCATTGACCCTCGGATCGCCAAACAAGCTGGTTGTTTTGTCCATCCTTGCTCCAACTTTGAAGTCATGATTGCCAATGGGGGCACCTTACCTTGCAAGGGGAAGTGTCGCAATGTGCATATCTCTATTGGAGATTATAACCTACGCTCCGGCATGTTTGCCTTGGCCTTAGGCGAATGTGATGTGGTTTTGGGCACTCAATGGTTACGTACACTTGGCCCCATCTTATGGGATTTTGTTGAAATTTGGATGCAATTTTCAGTCAATAGGAAAAAACACACATTGAAGGGCTTACAACCTGAGTCTCTCAGCATCATCAGTTCACATCGCATGGAAAATCTCCTTAAGAAGAATTTACATGGTATCATCGCTCAACTCCATTCCATTCAAAAGCACCCATCAGCGGTCTCCACTACTCCTTTGGATCTACAACAAATTTTGGATAGATATGCATGTGTCTTTGCTGAACCAGTCATTAGAGAGATTTTGAGGTCAAAAAAGGGCCTCCTAAAAGATGTACTACAAAAATATGAGATATATTAAAATATTATGAATTGGGGGTTTTATGGGGTAGGTATATATGACAAGTCACCTCCCACACTATTTTCTATGCACAATATAAATAACCATGGTTGAGTTACTTTTCAAAATTCACTAGAAATAAAATTAATAAAATAAGTCTACATTGATGTGACTAAGATTCATTGTAAATTCCCAAAAATGTATTTTCCTTTAACATTTATTTGTCTTGAACTTGCAAATGAAATTAAATAATAAAAAACATTTTTAAGAGCTTTTTTTTAAATTTTATGTTGACTTTTTATATTTAGTACTTTTCTCATGAATTTAATAATGTAATTTAATTGAGAATTTATTTACATGTAAAATGTCAATAATATTATTATAATCCACATTGCATTATTATTATTATTAATATTATTTATTAAATCTATTATTATTCTTTATTAGTTTGACATTATGTTATTAAATATAATGGAGTGAATATATAATTTAAAATTAAAAACATAAAAATGATAATATATTATTTTATAAAAAAATGTGAAAGGACTTTCTTTATGAATTAAGAGTACTTCACTTGAAAATGACAATAATATTATTTTATGTGAAAGTGTGAAAAGACATTCATTATGAGTACTTTACTTGAAAATGACAATAATATTATTTTATGAAAAGACTATCATTATGAGTACTTTACTTTATGACTTAAAAGTACTTACACCACTACCTTGGTTAACTATGTGTTTTCATCCACCATAGAAAATTTGACAAATAAGCATTCTTAACTCATGCAATGCCACCTCACCAAGGGGGATGATGTCATCTACTAGAATGTGATTGGTTGTATTTTATAGTACATTTTCTTTGTTTTGAGGCCCTTTTTTGACCTCAAAATTTCTCTAATGAGGATTTCCACCTTCAAGACCAGAGGACCATCGTATTCAGCTCCTTCTTAGAAGCGTTCCTCCCAACATCGGGCCCTATCGCTACCCATTTCACTAAAAAACAGAGATTGAGATGTTCGTTCGGGACTTACTGAAGCAAGGTATTATTCGCCCTAGTACCAATTCATTTTCTTCACCAGTTCTTCTTGTCCGAAAAAAAGATGGGCCATGGCGCCTCTACATTGACTTTCAAGCACTTAATCATCTCACAATCAAGGATAAGTTTCCAATTCTTACCGTTGATGAGCTTCGTGGTGCTCATTTTTTCTCCAAGTTGGATCTTCGTTCTAGCTATCATCAAATTCAGGTTCATGAGGATGATATCCCTAAAATAGCTTTCCGCGCACATGATGGCCACTATGATTTTTTGGTCATGTCCTTTGGCCTCACTAATGATCCTTCCACATTCGAAGCATTGATGAATAAAATATTCCGACCCTACTTTCGGAAATTCATTAAGGTATTCTTTGATGATATCCTCATCTATAGTAAAACACAGGATGAGCATCTCCAACATCTGGATCTTGTACTGCAACTTTTCTCTGATCGTCATCTCCATGCCAAACAGTCTAAATGTGTTTTTGGACAGGAGGAAATAGAGTATCTCGGGCATATTATTTCAGCACAAGGGGTTCGCGTGGATCCTGCTGAAATAGATGCCATGAAAAATTGGTCGCATCCTCAGGCACTCAAGAGCCTTCATGGTTTTTTGGGATTAATTGGCTAATACCGTAAGTTTGTCAAGGATTACGGGAAGATTGCAGCTCCATTAACAGCTCTATTGAAAAAGGAAGCTTTTACATGGACACATGCTACTGAGTGTGCATTTGACAAACTGAAACAAGCTATGTGTACTACACCTATTCTAGCTATGCCCGATTTTTCCAATCCCTTCACTATTGAGAGTGATGCTTGCAACAATGGACTTGGTGTTGTTCTCCTTCAAGATGAGCATCCCATTGCGTTCACTAGCAAAGCCCTTTCCGGTAAGAATTTATTCGCCTCTACATATGAGAAGGAAATGATGGTTATTTTGCATGCAGTACAGAAGTGGCGACCATACCTATTAAGGAATCATTTCTGCATCAAGACTGATCACCAGAGTCTGAAATATTTCCTGGAACAACGGGTCTCCTCTCCAGCACAACAGAAATGGGTTAGCAAACTCATGGGTTATGACTATGAGATCACTTACAAGAAGGGTAAGGACAATCTTGTGGCGGATGCTCTTTCTCGCACATTTGATGACCAAGTTTCTCTTTCAGCTATTTTTATGCATGTTCCAAATTGGCTGCAATCTGTTCAGCAGGGCTATGTCAATAACTCCTCATTATCTCAAGTCATCCAACAATTGGCCAACAACCCTTTTGTTGTACTGCATTACTCTTGGGATGGTGCTTCCCTGAGATACAAGGGTCGTCTGGTGCTTCCCCATAGCACAAATCTTCAACAGGATGTCTTCTATGAACTCCATGCTTCTCCATCGGCAGGGCACTCTAGGGTCCTCAAAAGGTATGAGCGGGCACGGCGTAACTTCTTTTGGAAGGGAATGAAAAAGACAATTCAACAGATGGTGGTTGAATGTGGTACTTTCCAGCGCAACAAGGGTGAAACAAAACTCCTTTCAGGATTGCTCGAATCCTTGCCCATCCCTACATGGATTTGGACAGATATTTCTATGGATTTCATTGAAGGGCTCCCTAAATCTGGAGGGAAGACAGTGATTTTGGTTGTGGTTGATCGCCTCTCCAAATATAGTCATTTTTTGCCCTCAGCCATCCCTATACCACCTCTTCAATCGCACAAATTTTCCTAGACCAGATCTTCCGTCTTCATGGAATCCCTTCTTCCATTGTCTCAGATCGCGATGCAACTTTCACCAGTCATTTTTGGACAAACTATTTCGCCACACTGGCACCAAACTGAAGATGAGTTCAGGGTACCACCCACAAACAGATGGTCAGACTAAAATTATCAACAAATGTTTGGAAACTTATTTTCTTTGCTTCACCTCCGAACAACAGCATCAGTGGGCAAAGTGGCTCTCTCTCGCTGAATGGTGGTACAATACCTCCTACCACACTGCATCTAAAATGACTCCATATGAAGCAGTCTATGGTCAGGCACCGCCAGTGCTTCTCCATTACACCCCCAGCAGTTCACCAGTTCAGGCAGTTGACATGGTTCTTCGAACCCGCGATCAGATTCTTCGCATTTTGCAGGACAATATTCACATGGCAAGAAATCGAATGAAACAACAAGCCAATTAACACCGTTCTGAACGCACTTTTCAAGCAAGTGATATGGTTTTTTTTCGTCTACATCCTTACAAGCAATCCTCCTTGAAACTCAAAGGACGTCATAAGATCGCTCCAAAGTTCTATGGGCCATATAAGGTTCTTCAAAAGATTAGGTTCGTTGCTTATAAATTGGAACTTCCTCCTTCTTCCCGCATGCATCCATCCTCAATAGGCGCAGTCATCAGCTTCGCTCTCGATCCATCACAGAGGTATTAATTTAGTGGCATGGAATGCAACCAAAGGATGCTACATGGGAACCACTCCTTCATATTCAGCAACAATTTCCACATCTAAAGCTTTGAGGACAAAGCCTTTTCTAAGGGGGAGGGGATGTTAGGAACATGTGTCAACTATTCTCTTTACTTTGTTAGTATATTGTTGTTGGATGCATATGCTTTATAAGTCGGCCAGTGAGCATATTGTATTATCCCACATTGTTAGTATATTGTTGTTGGATGCATATGCTTTGTAAGTCGTCTCGTGAGTATATTGTATTATCCCACATTCATGGGGAGTAATAGTTGTTTAGCTTAGACTTAGTATATAAGTACGTGTTGAGGCCAATGAAGGCATCCACGATAACTCCTTCTGTGTTCTACTACTTCTGATATATCGTGCATTTTCATCATTTAATTGTTGGAGGTTCTCCACATGAGAGTAGTCATTTCTATCAATCAAGTCATGGAGATGACATATCAAAGGAAAATCAACAACAAATAAAGTAGAATACCCTTCGCAGGTTCAAGCACTTCTTCCCAAGTGCACTAAAGTTTCACACCCAACAGCTTAGAAAATCAACTTTGATACTATGTGAAAATTTCAAGAAATTGCATGTCAATGCAAATTGAGAAATTTCACCCTAAACTTAAGGTTCCATGTATCTATTCTCTATTCAACCATAGGGTTGACTCGAAATACAAATTACAACAATATATGTTTCACTTATGTCCAACCATACACAAGACAACCCAAAAAAATAAACACCGAACAAAAGTACTTTAACAATAACAAAAAATCTAAAACTTAGGGCACTTGTTAAGTTTATATGCTACAATAACTTAGATTCCCACTTCATTAGCATTTAATACATTTTCACAATAACATAAGCATAAATAGGATCTTTGAAAGACACAGAATCACAAGGTACACAACAATTTATCCTGGGAAACCCTCAAGGGGAAGAAAACCCAACAAGAACTTCCTCAATATAGATTACCAAAGTACAATGCCCAAAGAAATAAGCCTCATAAAGAATAGAGACAAAAACAAACTCTGGAGCCAAGAGTAATCCTCCTCCTCCTCCTTCGCAATCTTCCTCTCTCCTATAATGCGCAATGCTTGAGTGAGTGAATGGTACAAATGAGAGGAAACACTCTCTATTTATACTTTACTTTTTACTTGGCATTTAACCTAACTAGGTCGGCCTCACTAACTTAACTGGGCCGACCTCTCTAGGGAGACTCAAATAATATTTATATTACATTCTTTTTTGTACTAATGACCCGACTTACAATGAAGGTTTTACCTCATGGCTTTTACATGACCTTTTACATTAAAGGCATCTCCCGATGGAGGAATAATACAAGTAGAATATTCTTTGAAGTTACACTATTTCAACACTCCCCCTTAACAAGAAGGGTATTCTACTGACATCAACAACAACAGGTGTGGCTCTACACAACATCATCGGAAGGAGGGAGGAGCAGGCATTATCAACAACATCATCTTGAACATTGGTTGGTACATCTATAAATCATTGGAAGTTCTTCAACAACATCAATATCAGCAGCTGAACGGCTTGCTATAACATCATCAACTGCAGCACGAAGCTGGAACATCATCATCATCAGTATCATCATCTTCAGTACAGAGCTGAAGTATCATCATCGTCATCTTCAGTACAGAGCCAAAGTATCATTATCGTCATCTTCAGTACAGAGCTGAAGTATCATCATCATCGGTATATGAATACTGGAACAACATCACCAATCATCAGTAACTGAATACTGAAACAACAACATCAATCAACAGTAAGTAAATACTGAAACAACAACATCAATCAACAACCAACATGATCCTTCCTTTCGGAATTACGGGATCAAGTTCAACAACACTGGTGATTCTTCCTTTCGGAACTAGGGATCATGGACAATCCTTCATTTCGGAACTAGGGATTCAGTCCAACAACATCTGGTGATCCTTCCTTTCGGAACTATGGATCATGGACAATCCTTCCTTTCGGAACTAGGGATTCATTCCAACAACATATGGTCATCCTTCCTTTCGGAACTAGGGATTCAGTCCAACAACTTTGGCGATCCTTCCTTTTGGAATTACGGGATCTTAGACAATCCTTCCTTTCGGAATTACGGAATTCTAGTCCAACAACTCTGATGATCCTTCCTTTCGGAATTACGGAATTGTAGTCCAACAACTCTGGTGATCCTTCCTTTCGGAATTACGGGATCTTGTACAATCCTTCCTTTCAGAATTACGGAATTCTAGTCCAACAACTCTGGTGATCCTTCCTTTCGGACCTTTCGGAATTAAGGGATCTTGGACAATCCTTCCTTTCGGAATTATGAAATTCTAGTCCAACAACTCTGGTGATCCTTCCTTTCGGAATTACGAGATCTTGGACAATCCTTCCTTTCGAAATTACGGGATTCTAGTCCAACAACTTTGGTGATCCTTCCTTTCGGAATTACGGGATTCCAGTCCAACAACTTTGGTGATCCTTCATTTCAAAATTACGGGGTCTTAGACAATCCTTCCTTTTGGAACTAGGGATTTTAGTCCATCAACGCTGGTGCTGCTCAGACAATCCTTCCTTTCGGAATTACGAGACCCATTCTTTATGGAGCTACCACTACAACACACTGGACGATCCTTCCTTTCGGAATTACGGGATCATTGTCCACCACTTACGTCTTAGACAATTCTTCCTTTCGAAATTACAGGATTTTAGTCTAATGATCAACATCTAAGACTATCCTTCATTTCGGAATTACGGGATCGTTGTCTAAGGATGATCAATCCCAACTGCGCCACCATAGTATCACCAGCACTACTCTCCCTTTCGAGGGAAGTCCTTATGGACTATACCAAGCTTGTCACATAAGTGCTCAAACTTCACACGAGACAGAGGCTTAGTCAACATATATGCAACTTGCTCATTTGTGCTCACATATTGGAGCTTTACAGCTCCCTTCTGCACCATATCTCATATCTGTATAACCGTACAGTATGAAGTCGTGATCAAAGATCATAGTCTACCGTACCTTTTAGGTACCTCATCACAAGCTTTGCAGCTACAAGGTGAACATGTATGGGCTCAACCAAATATTGATTCAAGGTGTTCATAGCAAAGCATATACATCAATGACTCAATAATTTGTCTGTATAGTGTCACATCCACTAACTCTGATGAAGCATCAATTAGCAACTTCAAATTTGTATCCATGGATGTGACCATGGCTTTACACTTCGACATATCAAATATTTCTACTGCATACTTCCCTTGGTTAAGGAAGATTCCTTCTGGGCTCTGCCATACTACAAGACCTAGAAAATAATGCATCAAGCCAAGGTCTTTCATCTCAAATTCTGCAACGAGCTTCTTCTTTCATCGATTCTGCAACTCTGAGAGCTACATCTTCTTCACATACTTCTTCAAGCTGGCACATGAGGTTCTTTGTAGAGAGTTCTGAATTCTGGAGGTTACTTATACTTTAATTTCACCATCTGTCCAGTGTAATATACATCATTTGCCACTAAGGCAACGTCTTGTTTTAGTCGACTCACTCTCACTTTGTTCATCTATAATATGCTTGATTTTAGAAGTCTTCTTGAATGTCATCGTTCTTTGGAACAAGTCTCATCATTATTCTCTTGTAGGAGAATATACACGATATTTCCTACAAATCAAATTTAGTTTCATGATTAGAAACATTTCATAAAATCAATTTTTATGTATAAAGATATAGGTCTCACAGTCATGCAACTATCTTAGCCAATGCTTCAACACAACATTCATCCATATCCCGTATTCATACGGTAACTTTCTAGATGCCTTCCATCTTTACCAAAACATTATTAAGAGCGTGCACTACTCCCAATATGTCAACAAAGAGGTTTCACTCTAGATAAGTAGCAATGGAATGTTGTATAATACCATAGGCCACTTACCCATCACATGCATATTAGTAGTAAACTGTTCATTAATGCAACTATGCATACTACACTTCCTAAATCTAGGAATATAGATACGTACACAACTGAACAATATCATTTAAACAATTTGATAAAATGACAATTCAAATACTTATCTTAGTTTGTTTGGTAGGATCTCTCTTGATCCTTGTCTCGTTACAGGAATTTATGGAATCTGCTCTACTCCATCATCTGCTTCTCCAAGAACTGCTTCTGGCTTGACCTAGGGTTTGACAGAGAAACCCTAATTTTTCAAATTTGATAGCTTGAGAAACTGATTGGAGGAAAAGAGACGCCTCCCCAGGGCGAGTTAGGAAAAGTACTCATTTTCCCAAATCTGTGCACAGGACTGCAAAATACTTGATGCCCTAGTTTCTTCAATTTCTACTGAAGATTTGTCGACTCTTAATTTTGATGTATCTCATAAATTTATGCTCCTCAAGGTCTGAAACTTCATTCTGTGATATTATGATCTGTCCTCTATCCAACCCCACAGGTTAGAGCAGGATTGGATTCACCAAGTGCAACTTATGCTAAGTTTCCCAAGATGACCTGTTTATGGACTATTTCCGTATAGCGAACTTTTACGGACGGCCACGTGTCACTGTTTCATCTTCGGGTTTTGAAACTCGTACCAGAGAAACTACAGCCCATGCACTTTCTGGAACATCTTACAAAATTCGATTTGGATCTTCCTAGCCCGAGATATAGCATTTATCCCTAGGTCACCTATTTAAAACTGAATTCTGAAGGCTGGAACCCTGGTTTTCATGGATCATATCTCCTAAAGTACAGTGAATCTGAGGCTGAAACTAGCACACAAGGTACATGAACCTTTCATCTTCGGCTTGTCCAAGTTTCAGATCCTGAACCTTCACCAAAAGTGATTTATAGCGAAAATTCCAAGATGACTAGTTTCCAGAGAAAGGGAGAGAGAGAGAGATTTACCCTAGTGAAAGTTGCTCTTTTCAATCTAGATCCGATACCATGTTAAGTTTATATGTTGCAATCACTTAGATTCCTACTTCATTAGTATTTAATACATTATCACAATAACATCAGCATAAATAGGATCTTTGAAAGACACACAATCACAAGGTACACAACAATTTATTCTAGGAAACCCTCAAGGGGGAAGAAAACCCAGCAAGAGCTTCCTCAATATAGATTACCAAAGTACAATGCCCAAAGAAATAAGTCTCATAAAGAATAGAGACAAAAACAAACTCTAGAGCCAAGAGAAATCCTCCTCCTTCGCAATCTTCCTCTCTCCTCTAATGCGCAATGCTTGAGTGAGTGAATGGTACAAATGAGAGGAAACTCTCTCTATTTATACTTTACCTTTTACTTGACATTTAACCTAACTAGATCGGCCTCACTAACTTAACAGGGCCGACCTCTCTAGGGACTCAAATAATATTTATATTACATTTTTTTGGGTACTAATGACTCGATTTACAATGGAGGTTTTACCTCATGACTTTTACATAACCTTTTACATTAAAGACATCTCCCGAAGGAGGAATAATACAAGTAGAATATTCTTCGAAGTTACACTATTTCAACAGCACTTACCCAACATATAACAAATCTTACAATTACTTAATTACAACATATTTATCACAACAATAAATCTGCCCACTTAGCTTCTATATGTTTGTGGAAATCACTTATTGAAATCAATCATTTGATCATGATAAATTTGCATACCAAACATTGCTAGAAACTACTCGTTCACCATGAGATTATAAGCTAAAAATGAATCTACAAGTAGACAGTTTCAACAACAAAGCATACTTATATATGCATAGGAATGAAGTCTTGTCCCACATTGGTACAAGATAGTTCTTCAAGGTTATCACGAGCTAGAATTCTCCAATGCTCTCCAAACTCTAATTAGGGCATCCACAATAAGTTAGCATCACACCAACTATCAAACTCTAGCTACCAACTCCTCCTAACTAGGAATCACTTCCAACTAAAGCTGGTTGTCCCACCAAAGATCCATAACTAGCTAGCATACACAACAGAAAATCTTCTTTGGCATCCAAACTTGCATCACACAAGTGTCCAACAAAAAACAAGATAGTCTTCCAGTAACAATCTTCTCCACATAGCACTCCAAGTAGCCCCAAGGTTTCCAATGCCCCAAACCCAAGGCTTCTTCTCTCACAAGAACCTCAAGAACAAGTGCACCCTTTGCTCCGTTAGGGTTTCTCCCGAACCCTAACACTCCTTGTCTTCTCAAGGTAAACTCCAACCCTAACACCTTCCTCCTTACATCAACAGAGGAAACCAAGCGCACTAGACAAGAGTGCAAAGAACAATGAAGAAAATAAACCCATGAAAGATACAAGTTCACTCAAGCCTAATGAACTCTCACATGTTTAAGCCAAGATGATGTGAATATATGTAAGACCAGTCTAAATCCAAATCCTAGGCTCTATCAAGCGTCGAGAGGGATCAAATTTCTCGAGGTGCAAACCTCTCCTTGAATAGTTCCTTGGGTGCAATACCTGAGCCACCTAATCCTAAGCTCTAAAGTCTCTAGTTTAAGTCTCATATTTACTTTTTACTTTGTATTATTATTTTTTGTTTATGGCCGACATAATATTTATTACTTTTTACTTTGTATTATTCTTTTTTGTTTACTTTGTATTATTTTGTTACTCGACACACACTCTAAAGTCTCATATTTACTTTTTACTTTGTATTAAAAGTAAAAAATAACGTCTCTAGTTTAAGTCTCATATTTACTTTTTACTTTGTATTATTCTTTTTTGTTTATGGCCGACATAATATTTACCACCTAATCCTAAACTCTAAAGTTTCTAGTTTAAGTCTCATATTTACTTTTTACTTTGTATTATTCTTTTTTGTTTATGGCCAACATAATATTTACCACATAATCATAAGTTCTAAAGTCTCCAGTTTAAGTCTCATATTTACTTTTTACTTTGTATTATTCTTTTTTGTTTATGGCCGACATAATATTTATTACTTTTTACTTTGTATTATTCTTTTTTGTTTACTTTGTAATAAGGACTCCCCCATCCCTTTATATAGAATAGGTGAGGGGGGCAAACAAAAGTAAAGCAAACAACATCCACAAGCAATAATCACTAGAGAAGCACATATGTGAAGTACTTCAACTCTAAGGTAACACATGTCAACCAAGACAAGGTCCAACACTCCTCAATTTTCCAATGCTCCAACATTACCTCATGTGTTATATGCCCTTAGAGTCTACCACACCTCCATGAATGCTCCTCAAGCCAAGCATCCTCAAATCAAGTATAAGTCTCCATTTAAGCAATCAAACAGCCCCATGCAACCTAGGACTCAACACCATCCTCCTAAATGCTCCAACACCCCTCCAAATGAGTTCTCCTCCCAAGCAAGCAACCAAGCCCTCCATGTGCATGTAATGAAGAATGTCACCATGCCAAATAGGGTTCCAACCTCCTATAAGATAAGATAAGATAATTTTAATAATGTCCAACAAATGACCACAAGAGTATGTCAATGGGACTAGATGATACATCTAATATGAGTACAGTGTGAGTGCAAATGGAGCTCCTAGAAAGTACCGAAACTAAGATAAAAATAAAGATACAAGCAATAGTAAAGCCTCATACACATGTATAAAACCATATCAAGGGTATTGGATGCAAAATACAAAGTGAATTTGTCTGAGGGTGGAAAACTCAAACCACTCAAAAACTTGTCAAGAGAGGGGAAGAACACGAGAGACAGTTGAAGATGGATCGAGTGACGTCAGGATCTCCTAGGCCTGATGGTCAAGGATGAGGGGGGCAAGTGAGGCCCATGCTCGTTGTCGTTATCGAGGCTCTACGGAGCCATCAAGATGTTCGGTTGTATGACCCTGGGGGTATGTAGGAGCGAGGGATACTCCTAACATCCGAGGTCGAAGGAAAGAAACTCTGGATAAACCACTGGCTACCCTGCTGGGGCTGGAAGGAAATCTGGCGGGATGGGAGCACCCTACTCTTGATCCGTCTAGGCCTAATCCCTCTGACGCTCTAAGAATGATTGGTCTGGTGTGTAGTTCGACAACTCCAAACCGGTCTCAATAAAATCAATTGATCTCCTAGAGGGGGAGGTTGAGGGGAAGCTCGAGGTCTCACCACTCTACTCGCCGCATAAAGTCAAGGTATAGCAATCCATGAGTAATCTATCTCCAATGCGTATGCCCACTATGATACAACCAAGGGTAGGCATCACACCATGTGCTTCCCATCGCAAGAAGCACCCCCAAGCATGGTGTAAACACTCAAAGTAACCCCAAATGCTAACAATAAAAGCTATGTGATCATCGATATAAATGTCAAGCTTGTTAGTTTTGCAACTTAGTATTTCTTAGTTTGACACGTTGTCACTCACTAAATTGATATGAAACTGTGATATGCACCATCTGCACTTTGAGCTATGCTATCATGAATTAGAAGGCCTTTTATGTACCCACACTATTGGCAAAGACCACACCGAATACATGTTTGCAAAGGTAGTTGGGTAGCTTAGTTGATCTCAAGCGTGATGGCTTGTGTATGTGAATGTCCTTGAAACAAGCCTTGTAGAGGGGCAATTACTAAAGCTGTGTAATTCCACCCTTCATGCCACTTCTCCTATGAGATATGAAAATCATGCCCTCTGAGGAAGGGTCCAATAATATTTACAAGAAAGATGATGGATTCACTTATCCTATGCACAACAAAGGAGATATCGAGTGCAACAATAAGCAAGTTAAAGCTATCAACAATCATGAATCATTTATGGACGAAGGATTTCACCTCCAACGAAGAGGGATTCCTAATGCCTTATCTCTCGGGGCTTTATTTTATCTAAATTAAGCAAATATTTTCATAGAACCAACATTTATCGTTTATGGATTGTCCTTGTCAATAGAGCAAGGAGATTTTGACTCTTAATAAAACCCTTAGTGACTTCAAAGGCAATCTAAAGTATGGAGAAGGTGTTAAGAAATAGATTGAACACTGTGAAATTAATGCAATCATCAATCCTTATGCAAAAAGTCCATAGAAGTAGACCTTAAATTACAAGAGCAAACTACTTGCTTTACTTCGATCTATCAACTTTCTTACATCAAGGATGGGCCCCATCAAGTAGCCAAACTAGAAATGCAAGCATAACTCAAAAAATGCACTAAGCATCTTGGTGGAGAACATTCATTCTATGGAGGAATTTTCATGTTTAAACCCCTTGCCCACTCAAGTTATGCACTGAGCATCTTGGTGGAGAACATCCATGCTATGGAGGAATTTTCATGTTTAAACCACTTTCCCTCGAGTGGCCCCTTTAAGGAAAATAGCCAAAAGCAAAGAAAGGAGGCTTCCAAGTGAAGAAGGCTGCGCAGAATTGTAGGCCTCAACCTTCAAAACAAACAAACTACACAAGTTTCATCCCTTTGACTCTCTATAGTCTATGTTGAGATTCGTTGCTCAAGTAATATTATATGGTTGTTCTTCAAGAATGCAGGCATGTATGTTGAGCAATGGCTCAGATTTTGGGTTTCAACATATGGAGGTGTTTTTGTGAAATTAGGCCCACGAGCTTAGGGAAATCCATTCACTCACTGTACCTACAAATCTTCCGGAGACTGGGGTCATCATACTTTTTTGTATAGATTATATTATCTCTCGTGTTTTTGTTAAATAACAATCAAACAGAATCTTTACTTTTATTTTGGGCTTCGAGGATTTCCTAAATTTTCTGGAGTAGAGGGGCTTCCTCTTGTTCTGGAACTCCAGAATTCAAGAATGCTATCAATTGCGGTCATTAGGATAGTGGGCCTGATGAGGTAGTTAGGTTTTAGTAATACAAGTGATTATAAGCCAAAATTATCCATGCAGCTGACCTACGAAGCAATGACAACAACATTAGTTGTTGACAACAAGTGTTTGTTTCCTCAAACCTTACAAAACAATAACCACCATGTTAGTTGTTGACAAGAGGTGTTTGTTTCTTCTAATGATCAAATGGCTTTGGCTACTCGAGTTTTATTTAACAAATCTAGATTTGAGGTAGTTCAGGTATTCTGAAAAGTTGCAGAGCTGATGCAGGCAACTTGATATTATAAGAAATCCTACAAAAATTCCTCTCAAGTGTCCGGTTTTTCAACAAAATAGTCTCCCTTTATGTAAAAAATTATGAACTACTGTCAGATGCCCTGGCCTATGTTCTATCAAGTATTTGGGTTTTCAGTATCTAGAATTTTATAGCATTATGGTAAAATCAGTTCATGGAGAAATTATTGGAGGACAGAAAAGCCTAAAAGCCTAATCAGCAAGTGGACCCTCAGGAGTCTGTTGAAGTGGATTGCAATTTCAACATGATCCTCTCTTTCAAATAAACCAGAAAGTGACAAAATAGAAAATAACCCATCCAGTCATATCGTTGGAAGACTGGCAAGTTCCTATCTAGGGTAAGGAGCATAACACCTTATGCACATTACTTTAAATATTTGCTTATCATCTTTCCTGTTCATTCTTCTGCAGTAAGATTCAGTGGGTTTCTTGCTTGACTAGAATTGTGTCCTTCCTTCAAAAAATACTGTGTAATTAAGATTGCAAATGGGTCATCAAATTATAACAGGCACTGCAATTGAAAGATGAAAATACCCAAACGTTCTTACAATACACTACAGATGAGTAGATGCAGATGTTCTTTTCTAATAAGAAAAAAGCTGCATAAATCCAACTTAAGGAGAAAATTGTCACTACAAATCTTTTTAAAAAAGAGATTGGGCAGGGACCTTCTGGTTCTTGTCTGTCATTTTTGCTGGCAGGGATATGATTCCAGACTTTTGTGGCGCATTTGCCATATTTAAATCATGGTCCTCAGAGCTAAATCAGTCTCTCGCGAATAAATCCATACATCAATAGATCCACATTGGGAAACAGTTTGTGGCCTTGAGAAAAAAAATGGGAAATGTTTGAAACCCTATTTCGAAACTAGTGTTGACATGCACGCACTGAAAACAACATGGCAGGGATTTAATATCACATTAAGTTGCAAACATTAAGTCAAAAATTGATTTACTATGCACGATTGAGATTGACGACATTAGAGTTTTCATGTATCCTATCTATTGAATACAAATGACCTTATCAAGGTTGACTAGCATTTTCCTCTACTAGAACTAAGCTTGGAGGCTCTAGTAACCCCAGAATCTTTTGATAGCAAAATTCAAAAGCAGCAAATGAAATTTTCACTGAGAAGGAGCAAATAATTTCCAATTTTTTCCAATCCATCAATATCTGGAATCTATAGCCAAATAGCATGCTCTTCTGAGAACATCTGCTGCTGAATACACATTGAAACAAATCACTGCCCGATTGATAAAGAATGTGAAAACATAAAAACTTTTTTCCTCGATTCCAAAGCATGTAAGAAGATGGACATGTTGGAAGGATCCATATCACATATACAAAACACATGCTCAAGATTACACTCAGGCTTCAGCTTATTATCTAGGTTCTCTCTCTAAAAAAATTATGCTTCAAAGCTTCCTTAGCAGAAATACGCTCATTAGGGTCAAACTTTAACAGACCCTGAAGCAAGTCAATGAGTGCTCCCGCTGAATGGTCAACGTTTTGCATGATGAGATTCTGATGAAGCAACACAAACCACAGACATGACTGTCAATCCTTCAGATGTAAGGATGTGCACTACCTTAGTGTTGCACGATTAAAACTTAAAATTATAGAATATAATTACCCATAGACGGGGTAACCTCCGAACTGCTCGAATACTCTCCCTAGATGATGCCCCCTCAGGCCAATTAAGTTCTCTCCCATTTCTGAAGTACTTGCCTGCGTATTGACTGCCAATACCATCTCATGTCAGAATTCCAAAGAACAAAAAAATATATATATATGGCATTCAAGAAATACTGAACTGGTTAGCTTGATGGCTTGTAAGGACCTGCTGTATAACTCACCTTGCCCTTTTGATCATACATTGGGGAATAGGTCCCAATACCTGCTCCATCATTGCAAGGTGCTCCAAATTTTCATGGGTCTGAAAGAGGGCATCCCCCTGCCAATTCAAACAATCTTTAGGGAGAAAAGCAATTATAGAAGTGGCCAACTGCATATCTTTGATTACTGATTAACACCTCCCATGCAATTCAATCTAACAAAACCATGTAGTATATTGACACACCAAGCACAATTCCACTAAAATGCAGCCAACACTCCACAGATCGCAAGGATAACTCCATCCAAGACCTGAAAAGTATATGTATTAGTTGCACTACAAAAAAACATATAAAATTATAAATTAGACACTAGGTTGATGAAAAATGTCAAACTAACAGAAAGACACGCAAACAATTGTAGGTGGAGTGGAAATAGTTGACAGCAACTTTCCAAAATACCGCAAAAGAATGGGTAAAATAATCTAGGTTATCCTAAATCAAAATGTAAAATTGCAGTTTGTAGAATAGGGAGAAAAGTACCCAAAATCACCTCAGGTGCACGGTAATGTCTGGTGGAAACAACTGAGCAATGGTGTTGTCTTTCATATGTGGCACTCCCAAAGTCTATTAGTTTAATTGCACTGGACGAAGGCACACGCTTGTAATGTCTTCCTGGATCTGAGGAATTCTAACAGACACAAGCAACATAATTAGTTACTAAGATACTTTAACAAGACTATTTTTAGGCCTTCTATGAGAACCATAACACTGAAATGAAGAGGAACAACAAAATCAGATGTATGAAGCACTTAATAGCCAACTGGACATGAGAGTCTCGTCGTCCTTTTCTAATAAACCTTTTCATATCATTTAGAAGCTGCAAAAACCTCAGTTTAGAGAGCAGAGTCAAATCGCCCTGATAAAAATATTTCCTAGTTATTTTACTTATCATTCCACTGACATGAGAACTACAAAAAATAGCCAACACGTTGTCTCCAAGCTGACAAGAGCATTGCATTTCAAATACATACACAAAGAAGATGCACAGATAATGATGGAAAAACTCTATGATAGCTTTGTGAACACATCGCCAGAAACAGGCAGTACATGTTGCATAGGTTTAACAAAATGGTCAATTGGGTGTAGCTCCAGTGGTTGTCAGGAAAAGTTGTTACCCTCCCCACTCATATTCAAATTCCACTTTGTGACATGTCCGCTCTTAATGAAATGATTGTTGACGAGCTATATATGATTTATTCATGAGCTGTTGACCAGGCCTTGTGCTCTGAAAAATCTAGGGTTTAAACTTTACGCTGGGTACCATTCTTGGAATGAGGAGAAATGCCCAGGAGGTTTCCCCGGGATATGTTACCTGGAAAAGAAAAAGGTTCAACAAAATGCATTCTATCACCAGACATAATTTCTTATCAGCCAAGCTACATGCATCAGACACATAACAGAGGAAACAGTTGTGTATACTTAAGGAGAAAGACTGCCTTTTCCTATTAATATATAGAAAAATATATTTCAAGAAGATCTTCCAAATGACATACGGAATGTAGGAAAATGAAATGTCAAGAGAATTTTCATTAGTGTATAAGCCTATAAGGGTATCTCACAAGGTTGAATGCTAACCTCTTAAGATTTAAGTTACAAGAACTTGGACAGCAGATATAAGTATTTTATACAGACTACCGAAGACCCATGACAAATAAGTCCATGATAGTAACTTAAAATTATAGCAACTTATTTTAGCATGGTTAAATTATAATAAATCCATGTGTTGTCTGTCGAGCTGTGGTCTGGAGGCAACTTTCAGCAGTTGTCGCCACAATGACCCTGGTTCAAATCCTGGGCATGCTTCTACCCTGTATAGTGTATTTGTCATGTGTGGCATTAATGACTATTGTAAGGAGCCAGTACCAGCACGCCCTTTCTTTCATTAAGTTGTTGGAGGAAGAGTGATTTATTTTCGGATTTTCAGTCCAATGGGCTGTTTTCCATTTGAAAAGAAAAAAAAATCTGAGATGCCTCCATTGAATAGTCATTTTCTTCCAGCCTCAAGGCTTTCAGGAACTCTTTCCCTACACCTTCCAGAAATTCAGAACAGTTTTCAGTGGCTTGCATTGTCACAGATGTCAAGGGTTTCTCCAGGATATACACCAGTTCAGAATTCAGGTACCTCTGGTGAGTTGCAAAGCTCTTCCTCATCGGTCTGCTGGTTTAATTTAGTTTTTTTCTGCTCTTTCCTTCCTTTTTTTGGAATTGATAGTGGAGAAAGTTTTAGGGACTAAAGGAAAACCACAGCAAGGAGAGGTAGAATGGGAAGGCCACACTTAGACCCTTAAATAGCAGATTGAAGTCAACAGCTGGTAGGTGTTGGAGCAGAGAGCTGGCAAGAAATTTCCAACTATGAAGGAAATTCATGCTCAGGGAATTAACAGAATTGAGGAGGGAGTAAGCCCTGAAGAACAGAGTTGGTACCAAAATATTGTAGCAGGGACATCTAAAGGAAGTGAGTCCCACTTCCATCTGGCCCTCATCTACGGGACCCAAGACATTCAAGTTCCTGACGGAGAGTTTATAATATTATATTCTAGCCAATGAGCTGAAGCAGGAGGTGAATTCCGCATTGGCAGGGGTGGGAGAGATTATTTTTGAGATAGAAAGAAACCACGGAGTCACATTGAAGCATCTATAAGAAAGCTTGGATGTCATTAACATAAATCTAACTTGAGGTAAAGTTTTCAGGAAGCTCTTTTGCCTTAGTAGAAGGCAGGTGGGATAGAAACTTTAAATCCTATTGTAGGATCATGTTCCAAGCCCCATGATTATCAAAGAGCAATTGGATCCTTGTGGAAAACTGGAAATGCAGCTTAGCCCCTTTATTCATGATGTTTCTAGTCCTTGATCTTTATTGGCGAGGAAGATGGTTACTAGTTTATCAGAAGCTGGTCTTTGTAATCATCTGGTTAGCTGGTTTCAAGCAAATTTGCATTAGTTTTGGCCACAGCAGACTCTATATGGACATTCCTTAATAGGCTCTAAGTCTCGTTCTATTTCTTTTTCTTATCTGCTATATCAGAAGTGGATGTTTTGGCCTTTTCAAGTCATACATGAGGTGGGTTTTCTATTCTTTTTGGAAATTTCAGTCAAATATGCTTCGTTTATTGTGGTTTTGGGTCCAAGAGACCAAAACAGTTCCTTTGTACTCCTGTCATCCAGGACACATGATCTATATTTCAGAATAACTCTTCTATCTTCAAGCGAAAACAATAAAATTTACAATACAAGTTCAATAGTATTTTAATATTATTAAACAATACTTTAAATGGTATCTTTGTCATACTTGAACAATATCTTAATATTAGTTGATTATTGTAATATTTTATGAGGCCAACTTGAGCCAACAGTCAACACATGTGCATCCAAACACATAGGCATAGATGGGTGAATGTATAGTCCTATTTGGATAACCGTTTATTGTAACCAAGTGAACTCTATACTAAGTTGCAGGAATCACACCCACCCCCCCCCAACTCCATTTCCTGCTGGAAATGCAGAAACATGTGCCATACTGCGTGGAAAAGCATTTCCATACAGATGGGCACATTTCCTGAAACGGAAACGCGTTTCGTCCATACACAAACATGTTTCCGGTACAGATGTGATCCTTAAGGCCGCATTTCCAAAAAAAATATCGCCCATCTGATAAAAGAATACCACCCTGTGCAGTAGTATTTGGTAATATTAAATTCTTAAATTAAAAGTGACATTCTCTTTATCTTTCATTTTCTATTCTTTTACTTAAATTTTTAACATTACCATTAATTGTTTCAGAATGTTTGAGAGTGGTTCCAACCTCATTGGACTTCATATGCACAAAGTAGAATTTTAGATTCCATTCAGAATTCAGCAAACTTAATAGTTTTCAGGATTTCAAGATTGTGAAGTTTCCACCAGATTCTGTAATGTACGAGGGTATGGGATTGGCATTTAATCAAGCACATCACCCCTGCATGTACCCTTGATGTTGGTGGTATTGATTGTTGAACTCCTCTGGCATGACCTTAATAAAAATGTACTCTTCACTCAAGCAAAATCACTTATTAAGCATGGGAAGCTTTTTCTATCTTATTTTAACGATTGGATTAGGAAGTTTCCTCAGAATTGTAGGGTGTTGAGTTGTTGACTAATGTCCTTGGAGGATCAACTTTTAGATTCAAGTTAGAGGCAAGGGCTAGAGCCTAGAGGAGGGTGGCATAGGATGCTATTGATGAATAGGATCCCAATATAGGCAATGATATGCTGACATGTACGATTTACGATTTATGTTTCACATTCATTTTTTAAATACCCTTCCTCGTTTATTAATTTAAAAGATACATACATACATACATACATATAGATAGATAGATAGATAGATAGATAGATAGATATTTGTGTTTCCCCATTTCCAAAATTTTGGAGGGTCACATTTCCAACGCGTCCTCGTTTCCCCATTTCATGCAACTTAGCCTCTATATCACCAGCTCCTCTTGAAGAAATACTTCAAATGCATAAAAAAATCATATTCATTAATGAATTGCAACCCATGAAAGTCGTTGAAATACAAATCTATCCATGGTTACCCACAAAATGGATACCATCTGCAGATGTAATGCATGTCCACAGATCATAGCCTGAGGGAATATTTGGTCTGTGTTTAAAACTTCCATATAACAGTACTTGAAAGGTTATGACACATTGAAGTTAAACAAGGATTGCAGGTCTTTATTTAGAGTCTCTTTTACATTTTGTCGCCTTCAAATATTTAGTATGAATCTTTTTAAGTAGCTAGAGGGATAAGCAACAAAAAACATGGACATGGGCTCCCACTCTACAGCAAAGTGATCAACTCACCAAGCATATGTCTCAACATCCACCCTCTTCAACTCTACTTGAGGTAGTCAATAAACAAGGATGGCAGATCTTTATTTAGACTCTTTTACGTTTTGTTGCCTTCAAATATTAGTATGAATCTTTTAAGTAGCTAGAGGGATAAGCAACAAAAAACATGGACATGGGCTCCCACTCTACAGCAAAGTGGTTAACTCACCAAGCATATGTCTCAACATCCACCCTCTTCAACTCTACTTGCGGTAGTCAATAAACAAGGATGGCAGATCTTTATTTAGACTCTTTTACGTTTTGTTCCCTTCAAATATTTAGTATGAATCTTTTAAGTAGCTAGAGGGATAAGCAACAAAAAACATGGACATGGGCTCCCGCTCTAAACAGCAAAGTGGTCAACTCAACAAGCATATGTCTCAACATCCACCCTCTTCAACTCTACTTGCGCTAGTCAATAAGCAACCAGCTAACATTTGGATCTCATGCCTAAGGCCAGTAGTTAAAATCCAGGCTAGCTACTGTTTGGATTTTGTGCCTAGGCTCTCTAACATGTGTGCACCTAATGATGCTTTGACATGCACTGTATCAAAAGAACTTTCATCGAGAGAGAGAGAGATGATATTTGTAAATATCTCAAATATTTGGGACCAACGACTGATTTGCAAATGATAACACGTTGAAATTTTGCACTACCCTATGTTAGCTTCAACTCTTCCATCCCAGACAAGGAGATTCATTTATACCTTATCAGGTATCTTTATATGGTCCGGTGACACAAGGAGAATATTCTCCGGCTTTAAGTCCGTGTGTGTAAGTGTGAGATCATGCATATCTGCAAAAGAGTAATATGTTAGAGGAAGGTGTACACTCTCATAAAAACGAAATAAGAACAAAAAATATATTAAAAAAACACCATAATTTTATGCAATTCGATCTATGGAAATCCTAGTTGCCCCTCTAAAAAACATTTAGATTATTTCTTCCTATCAAATTATCTATCAACTTAACATAAAAGACTAATGTGATTTAGTCCTAGACAAAGATAGGGGCATAATATTAAAAAAAGATTGCAATATAAGACAGTAAAATTGTCTATCTAACAAATTCAACTCTTTTCTAATCATTCCTCCTGAATATCATCACTGCGGCTCCAACTAATTAAAAACCTCAAAGAAATGTCAGACAAACTACATTTGGGAATAGCGAGGCAACATACATGCAACAGCCTTGAGAAGCTGACAAGAAAAATCTCGAACAAGATCAACAGAGAAGGGGCAATGATTATTTTTTCTCAAAAAGTCATACAGACTCGGTCCAAGCTTCTCACAAACCTGCCAAAATTGTTTGTCATGAATATATAGATGACCATCCCAAACATGCTTAAAAATTTCATTGCCAAGAGATTATCTAACATGCTCATTTTGGAAAGAAAGTTTGGAATAAATAATGTTTACTCACAATGCACACATGATTTCGGTAATCAAACCAATTCTTCAATTGTAAGCAACCCCTGCAAGTATATGTCAATCATGTTAAAAGCAAGGAACTATAAAACCCAATCTCAAAAGAGGAACTCATACACCCAAATACACTGAGAAAAAATGCCTATCCTCTCAGTTTAAGAAACCACCGAAAAAAGTACAGAATGCAGAACGAGCTACATTAAATTGAGGTAAAACAAAATACAGACCGTTTGCCAGCTTTATCATGCTTTGCAAGTGTACGCAGAACATCAATTTCAATCATTGCTGCAGCCCGATATTTCGGTACATTTCGCACAACCTTAATGGCTACATATTCTTTCTTTTCACGATCCCAACAATCCAGAACTTGCCCAAAGGTACCTACATATCAGAGACCAGAAAAAAGATTAGAAAACAAATGTCACTGTCAGTAGTATAGATGATAAGAAATATTTAAGCTTCTCTGTGTGAACAAGCTCTTTGCAATGTTCAGAGTGTGAAATAAAAGTTGCAAGTCTTAATTCCCATAAGTATGCGGACAATATCTGTCGAATTATATCTATTTAAGTTCTACAAATAGTCAAATCATGGACTCATTACTATGAACAGTCTGCAAGAAGCTGTTCAAATCTTAATTCCTATTATATTTGTGGAAATTATTTCTTAAATGTCATTTATAATGACTAAGAGCCAGAAATAATCATAGGAGAAATGCACATTTAAGTATGTCGGTGGAAGCACAGTTCTTTTATGTCACTAAAACAGATGCAATTTAATTGATAAAGTGCAGAAATTCTACATCATTTTTTGCATTAATGAATGTAAATGCATTCACACACTGTATATAGCTGTGTTACTGTTCACAACATACATTATTCAGTGCCAATGTGTTTCACCTCAATCATCTACACAAGGTTCAAACTCCAAACCATTTCCAAGATCTACCCTATGACATGGGTATTTTCCCTGGCATTGCAATCTAATTTCACCATGGATCAACAAAAGGCAACTAAATGGTTGTCAGAATCACTTTCAGGCAAAAAGTTCATATGCAAGACATTAAGAATCAAAATAAAAGTTAACATCCATGAGGAAGCGGAGTTTCTCTCATGGCAAGGGTTTACCCTAGCTACTGCCACCACGACAGTTTTGGAGGACCTGCACTTGAAGACCAAGTGCGATAGGGCTGGTTTATTGCAGACAGAGTTGGAGGACCTGTGCATGAAGCCCAAGTGATAAGCCTGGTTTATTATAGAGAAGGCTGTGGCCTGTTCCAGCAGAACCGTGCCCAGCCTTTCAAGAGTTTGAGGGTTCCTTTCTGGCTGAGGTAGTGGCAATGGCAGACGAACTTCTTGCAGAGAATGAGGCCTTTATATCTTTGGTTAGTGATCTGAAGCCGTCCAAAGGAGCTCGCCCAATGCCAAATAAATTTGTCAATAGGATGGACGTCATCCCTGGGCTAGACTTATCAGTTCCAGCTCCGATGAAAAAATCCCTCATCCTTTATGAGTGTCTCCTAGTGGGAAAGTTCACAGGCACTTGGCCCAGTTCACGATCCATAGAATTGTGGGTAAAAGAACAACAGGCTCCCAAGCTCCACGGACAGGTATTTTCATTTCTTCAGTAAGAGGATATTTCATGTTTTTTATTCCACGACAAGGAAGATCGAGACTTGATCTTCCACTCAGGACCCTACTTTACGGGATCTAGGGGCCTGTTTCTAAACCGGTGATTTCTTGATTTCAACCCAGAAGAAGAGATCACAGTGACCCTTGGGTGGGTTAGACTACCTCATCTTCGGCTTATGTTCTGGGAAAATAATATTCTCAGAGAAATAGGGAACAAGGTGGGTCATTTTATCAACTGAGCAAAACCAAAAGGCAATTTGTACTTGTGTGCTAGAATCTGCGTGGAAGTGGCCCTGGAAAAGGGCCTACCAGAGGCATTATAAATTAATATGGGCGGATGGAGCCATCTACAAGCCCTAGATTCTGAGCAGATTCTGTTCAAATGCAATTATTGTCACAAGAATGGACACTTACCAAGAATTGTTTAAAGACCAAAGAAAACAAGTCTCCCCAAATGGCAAAAACAGAATATGAACTGCAACAGTAATCAGGAGCAGAATCTCTTCTAGACTCTCTTTAATAAGCGAAGAAAGCAGTAACCCAAGGGAACGCAGCAATCAAACGAAAATCAGAAAAATCTGTCTGTTGTGAACAATAACAAATTTGAGGTCCTAGAAGTTATAGAGGAAGCGGATAAGGATAGTGCAGAAGCAGAACCATCTATAATCCCATCAGAGCCTAAAGATGGAGCAGTAGCTTTCAAGGTCCCAGTGGAAGCAGCATATACAGCATCAAAGGGCACAGAAGTGGATCTAGTGCAACTGCAAGAAATACTTCAGGAACACAAAGGGACTCCAACCAAAAAAGTAAGGAAACTCCTTTGGATCCTTCAGGGATAGAAGTGGAGGAGAGGAGGAAGCAGAGGAGGATGAGGAGGATGAGGAGGATGCAGAGACTGAAGAGGAGGAAACAAAGGAACAAGACCCTCCTGCTAAGCAATCAGTGGAACAGACGTGTTCGTATGAGACTTCTGAATCTCTATCTTTCACTTATGCCCCGAGAAAAGTCCTCGGTTCATCTCCACCCCTCACAAGGGGAAGGAAATCAAGACAGAAACAGAGAGAAATAGAGACAAAGTCAAATATTTTCATGGGTCGTCAGTTAACACTATAATCTCTGCTCAAGGGGGGGAGAACTATCCCAAAGATATAATTATGTACTGCAAATCAGTTTTGATTCTAGGCCAGTTATATAGGATTTATACCTGTAGGCCTCTTTCTTATGCTTTTGAAACAGATGAACAGTTCAGTCTTTAAGACAGTCATTTAAATTTTGGGCATTTCTTAAAATCTGGCTTCAAAAAAGCTTTTTTGCATTTGCATTAGCATGCTGTACAGTGAGGCCACAACTCTTTTTTAATACAAAGCGTAAACATTTCTGTTATAAAAGACCAAAATAAAAGAATTGATCTATTTCTAATATCTTGGCAATAAAATTGTCATTCAAAGACCATGGGACACATTTAAACAAATGTTGACCTCTTTATCTCCTGAGCTCCAATAAGAGATTTTGGCTGTCCTTTTGGAACATGGGACATTTGTATGGCTTTGTATTTATGGCTTTTTATTGACTCTTGCTAGCAGTTTCGTCCTGTACTTAATGAAAGTAAAATTGAATTGAATGGATATGAACAGGATAGCAAGCCATATTAGCAGCCAACAATACATCAATAAGTTATATGTTTATTTATCTAAAAGAAAACTTCTGACCTTGAAATTATCTAAATGATAGCAGAGCATGAAGGCCTTTAAAATGAAAGGTCTACCATATCAATAGTGAGCTTTGGCCAAACTGCAACTCTGCTTCTGCAGTAAATGATACACAAGACAAATTTTATTTTCAATTCAATTAGTGGTTCATTATTTCAATTGTAGATGGTGTTTGAAGTAAGAGAATAACTTGGGATTCACACTATTTAAACAGTATCATAGCATGAAGGTCTTAAAAGTGTAGGGTACCCCCGACCCCATTAGTTCTAGTACACCATTGTACAGGAGATCATGCAAACCTCTATGGATGTTCAAACTGAAAACTTTAAGTCACCCTATTTAGAGAATCCATAAACTTTATTTAGTTGTACTTTATATTCTTAAAATTGGGTTTGCTGCTGATTGAACCCATGGATATGCAAAGCATATTGACATGTTAAAGTGGTTACATCTTAAATGGGAAAAAGAAAAAGGATTGAATGTTATTGTCCAATCTGAACATTACTTCCATGGAAAGGAAAAGAACTCTTAAGTAGATACAATTAAGCACAATACTTGACAAAAAATTAATGCTTTCAACCAATAGAAATAAATCAAGGTACTGCAACCATACAATAACAAATAACATTATTTGGTTTATTTCCAAGAGCACCCAGAGATATACACAATTCAGTCATACGACTTAAACAACACCAATGATTAACCAGTTAAAATACAGAAAAAACAGTTGCCTCTAGAGTCCGACCATGTCATGCATCACATAATATTTATAAAAGATGAAAGATTTTGTGGTTCAAGTACCTATCACATAACAGGAGTGAAACATTCTAGAAACTTAATTTATAAAAGTCTATAACTTTGAACTCTTAAATTTTAATTACTCCACACTTTCCATCAATAGATCTCATGGTTTATAATGATTTCTTCTCAAGTTGCCAGTGAAGTGGTTACTAGGAACAAGGCTAAGCAACAGAAAGAAGAATGTGAAGAAGACTCTAAAGAACAGGTTCCTAAGAAACCAGGAAGAAAAACCCCAAAGAAAAAAGACGAGATTGCCATGAAAGAAAAACGTTTGGGCCTGCATGCATCAAAGAAAACTCTTTCAGATCGAGTTCCAAAGGTTTCCCAATTAAAAGCCCTGGATATCAGAAGCCGATGGATTCTTTCGGCAGCGGTTCTCATCCCACATCAGGTAAATAATGATAGTGGTCTCCTGGAATTGTAGGCAGGTTGCCATCCTTCTAATCCAGGAGACTAAAGTGGAGGAACAGGAAATGTTAGATTTAGGGAAAAAATGTTGGAGAATAAGCACTTTGGATCTTGTAAATCATCATTTCACACAACATTGGGCCATGGCTATTTTGGTAAAAAAGGATTCTGGACAGCTCATAGCGATCTACAATGTTTTATGTGCCCATACAATACGGTGAAAAGATGGACTGCTGGAAGTCTGATAGAAATAAAATTGACAGGAATGGATGAGCATCGTATAGTTGCAGGAAATTTTAACGTAGTATTGGCACAGAAGGAGAAAAGAGGTGGTTCCATAATAAGGGATTAATTCCGAGAGAAAGATATGACTGCTGACTGGAGGTTTAGAGGATATAGTGCCCAAGAAAGAGAAATATAGTATATACATGGTCAAATCGAAGAGTGGGTCCTGGACACATTGCAGCCTGACTGGATGGGCTTTTAGTCCACAGTGATTTCTTTCTAGGGAGTGATCTAACCAGCTCAAAGATAATTCCCTTTGCCGCTTCTCACCATAAGCCGATCTCTTTATAGTTTATCCTTTCAGGACTTGGAAAATTTAGGACCCATCGCATTTCGCTACAACCCATTGTGGCTCCAAGACCTGGAATCGATGGGGATAGCACAAAGGGTATAGAAATTCAGAATACAAGGCTCACCTTCATTCACTTAAGAGTTCAAGATTAGGATGGTAAAGGCAGAGCTACGAGTATGGGCAAAAAAATCTTTCAAGTCTCTGGCTAAAGAAAAACTGGACATACAAGATCAACTGAAAGGACTACACGAAGCAATGGAGGATAAGGAAATTTCAAAGACAGATCTGATAGAAGAAATAGCACTCAATATAAAACTTCAACAGGCATGCAAGAAAGAAGAAGAACATTGGCATCTTAAATCTCAAAATTTGTGGCTTTGAGGAGGGTGATAAAAACACCACTTTCTTCCACAAGTAGGCCAAAGGAAAGGAAATAAGGAACCATTAATGATGGCTCCGGAAAAAGCCAATTTTGAAGAGATAAAAAAAGAAGCATATGCCCACTTTAAAAATCGATATATGGATGAGAAGGAAGTGGACCCAGCGCATATTAAGAAGATGCTACAGGATATACCCAGTAAAGTCAGTGCGACAGAGGATCAGATAATGGGCAAAGAAATATCGAAGGAAGAAATAGTAACAGTAATATGGAATCTGGAGCTGGGTAAGGCACCAGGTCCATATAGTTTCTCCATTCATTTTTTTAGAGCTTGGCAATAATCAAGTGGGATCTTTGTAAAATCTTAAAATGGACCAAGAAGAAACCCAAGATCGGAGGAGGCACAAACTCCTCTTTCACAGTACTGATTCTCAAGGAATCCAGACTGGTATAGTTCTCTAGATTCAAATCTAGCTCTCTGCAACTCTGGGTGTAAAATCCTGACCAAAATCTTGGCAAACAGAATTAAAAAAAAAACTTCCTAATCTCATTTTTGAAAAGCAGGGTGGATTTATGGAGAGGTAAATTACTGGAAATATTATACTAGTTCAAGAAGCAGTGCATTCCAGTCGACAAATGGGAGAAAGAGGTATGATTATCAAGCTAGCTAATACATTTGATAGAGGCCACCATTCTTTTATCTTTTATGTTTTGTCCAGATTTGGCTTCATTACCACACAAACCAACACCCCCTGAAATGCAAGGTTCTCACAAGGGTTTAGCTGAGGACAACTCTTAGAAGTGTTGCCATTGTGACCTCGATAACAGCTTTTCTTCACTTCAGTACATAGGATAAGGACCTAGCACTAGGGGGGATTCCTGCACCGAGAGTAGCAATGTGCCCTACAACCCGGTATGGGGGAGATATTGTTAAATTACAAAAAATAAATAAAAAAATTAGATGTCAGTTTAAAATGTTTAATTGATTTCGGCTTAAAACAATTAAAAATTAACATGTGGAACGCTCATGTGGCAACTATAACCCACATCACAAAAAATAAAATGTCGGCCCTATTATCCATCTTCAATTTAAATTTTACAAAAGCTATAAAAAATTAAAACCAGCATAGAACCATCTTAAATCTGGATCTACAAAATTTACACCTCAAGCAATTTGATCCCTCTCAGTACTTGGTAGATCTGGATTTAAGATGGATCTATGCTGATCTAGACTCTAAACACAACTAAGTTTCAAAAGATGATGTTTTACTGTGAACCCAAGTTGGAATAATTTCCGATCTGGATTATAGTTATTGAAATGTTGATTTAAGGTTTTAATACTTAGTCCTTGGTTGTCAATTGTTACCCTAAATTTCCATAAATATAATGCGATTAGATTGCTGTTATAGATTCATAGAATGCAGATTTCAACCTACAAGGAATGTATTTAACAGCAGTTAATTCCAGCCCCGAAAGTGTTTGAAATAACGTGTAAATTGGGCTAGAAAGGACATGCAACCAGATGTTAAATCTTAAGATTTGAATGATCAATTAGTTACTTGTTTTCACCATCAACATGATATAATTTGTGATATTAACAAGGTTGACAGTGACAACAGATTGCAGATCTATAATGGACAGTCAATGATGCAAGAAAAAATGAGATTTTATACACTTTGAACAGCTTGCAATTAACCCAGGATACATCTCTGAGATAGGGCCAAAGAGGCCATCAAGACTTTCTACAAGTGGGATTCATCAACATATCTCCCTATATGGCAAATTATTGATTCCAGGCGGGACAGGGCAGCTACATTCGCCATTGCATGCAGCCAGAGCATATCTCAATCCAAGCTTATTCTACAATCCAGATTCTGGCATTCAAAGAGATCAGGGGGTGATGAGAGGTGTCATGATATGCATTGAGAAGATGTTCCCGGATCCAGAAATTCAGGACAAAATCAACTTGCAACGTGATATGTACAAAGAAGCATCTGGCATGTTTGGATTCAGCTCAACCCAGCGACTCAAGGACAAGAAAATGCCATGTAAGATTCAATTTGTAAAAACTAAATTGTTAGACTTAGAACTTAGCTTGTAAATTTGCTAGTTCTCTTTTTCAATTTTGGCATTGCAAAACTTGTAATCGTCGTTGTTTTTAACTTTTACAGCCCATTGGTGGATAGATTCTGGCTCTAAAGCACCAAAATTACAAGAATTTTCCATCAGAGTTCTGAGTCAACCTTGTAGCGCTTCAGGTTGTGAGTGCTATTGGTCGATATTTGAGCACATCCACAGCAAAAAGCAGAACAGGTTGGAGCATGAGAGGTTGAAAAAGTTGGTTTTCATCTACTACAACCTTCAAATGCTCACAAAACAAATGCAACCGAAGGACCTAGATCCAATTTTATTGGATGATATTGATTTAGAGTCTGAGTGGGTTGTGGAGGAGGAGTTCCCTGATGATTTGGCTTCGCTTGATGAAGAGACTCAGGATCCCTCTAGTCTGCTATCTCAAATGGAAACTCCAAATACACCTGCTTCATAGTTGCTTCAGTCTGCCGATGTTGGCACTAGCTTCTTGAGGGCTTATTGTAGGCGTACTCGTGGTTAGGCATGAGACTTGAGTACATGGAGACATTGTCTATTTTGGTTTTCTATTTCTATTATGAGGCTGTATTTTGAACTTGCACCAATCTAATTTTTAAATCAGTATGTTTTATGTTTATGGCTATGACTTATGGTTTATGAACACTATGGTTTATGATCACTATTTAAATTTTTGCGTACAAAAAGAAGATTGTGTTATGTCGTATAATCATAGTTTATGAGACAATGTTATGAATTATTGCATAAATTGTAGTTTTATAGCTTATATGGATTGGAAATGCTTTTAACCTCTTTTTTGTGCCCAAAATGTACAATATTTTTATTTGTTTCCTATTTGCCGAGTCTTGCCGAATCTTTCCCAAGTTTTTCCCGAGTCTACGAGTCATATGCCAGCCGAGTCTTTGTTGAGTCCGAATCGTGCAACATTGCTTTATATAGGAAGGGAGACTAACAAACTCCTGAATAAAAGATAATAAAATCCTCCTCATGACATGGTCAAAATCCTAACTACTTGCCCAAGAGGAGAGCACACCACTATGGTAAGTGAATTAACCCCAAATAGTGGAGCACTCTAATAGATCTAATCATGACATGAGTAAGTGGTCCAAAACCCTAGGTTTTTGACCCTCAAATGCCTCCCAAGTGCAGCATCCTCGAGGAAATGCATGAACAAGTGTGCCAAATAATCACCAATGAGTCACTCTCCACCTATAGTGGCCAAATGAAGTGAACGCCCCTCCAAAAGATTAGCATGTTTGGCACAGAAGGCTCTTCCATGTGAGACATCTTCCTCAAAATAATTAAACCATGATGCAAGGAGCCTCCAAAGTGGAGCGCCCCCCTCAAATTAACTGGCAAGTGTCCTTCACTGGTCCAAGGGTGCCAAAACCCTAGAATGCTCTAACCATAATGCCACAAATCTTCACTAAATGAGGCACGTGTAAGGAAAAAGCGAGGGGCATTAGATAGAAAAGTGCCAAGATGGTCCAAAGGTGCCTCCAACTATGTGAAGGAGGGTGCTCCTCAAGTGTGGCCTAGTCATCATCAAAACAAATCAAACCAATTGTTGGACCATGTAGTATGTCTATGACGCAGTGTTTTAAAAACCGGTCAACTCAGAACCAGAACTGGTCGAGTTGATCGGTCTAACCACTCCAAACATCAAACTGGCACAAAACTCAAACTGGGTATCCCTATGCAAATTGTCATCACAATCTAGGCACACCATAGTCTATCATGTTGAACCAATACCCAGCAGTGTATGGTTGAAACTCTTAATCAAGCCATGAATCCCTAAATTGCCCAAGAGTGAATCTGACTCAACAAAGAGAACTACCCAACCAAAACAAAACTTAGAATTTTTTAGGGAGAACCTTCAAAGTTGGGTCGATAATTTTTAACCGAGATGTAAGCCTTCGTGTCACCACAAATTTAAAGCCAACAAAATTGAAAGCTAAACCTTCCACTATAGCTTTCTAGAATCAAAACATAGCATACCTATGTGGTCAACCAATGTCGATCTAGTGCTAGAGTACCCAAACATGTCCCAACTGAGACTCCAATTACCATCTAGAATATCTACTCACCGAAGTTCCAACCCAAACGACGCCTAGAACCAAAGATTGGCTGTGAAACTCCACCCAAGGAAATAAAAAAACCTTCAAACTGCAAAGAGAGATCCATGTCCTTGATTAACTTGAACTGACATAATGATTACCATGGGGCAAATCATGCAATACATATTCATGCTTGTTGTATTTGGTTTAGTACTTGTATAGATTGAGAAAAAAAATTATGGACAGGTAGAGTGATTTCTTGAGTGCATAAGAAACTTTGGGAATGTGACAAATACTTGGAACCCCATTTTTTAAGATCCTCGTGACTCATCCTTGATGCTTTGCGTGTGTGATAGTTTGCTTCCTAAGTCATCTAACATGAGGACATGGGACGCGAAGGACACGAAAATACAAGTATTTGACACAAGACACGATGACCCCGAAAACAGGACAGGGAGTACACAATTTTATATATATATATATGAAAGATAGACATTAAGATCCAGTTTTTTTAGAAAATAGAACATTTAGGAAATATTGATACAACTAGCTACTAACTACATGTAAGTTTGTAACATTAATGATGATCAAACACACACAAGAAATTAGAATATTTAATACACATCATAAAATAGAAGTCTAAAACTAAGAATTTGAACCATGAACTACAATTTTATCATTAAGTCATCATATGTGATCAAAATCAAACTATAGTTTGTATTACAAATATTAAGATATTGAGTCACTAATAGTAAAATACTATAGGTGGGAATGCAATGGAAAATACAAAATAGGGTAGAATATAGATACTAGACCAAGATAGAAGAATGTCATAACTCAAAGTCGTCACTATCAAGACTCAGTAGCCCTCCTCCATGTCAGCATCATCACTGCCACTGCTATCTCCTCCATCCTCTTCTTCTTCCTCCTCAACTATTGTATCCAATCTGAGATCTGCATATGTCGGTGTGGAGGATGACACCTCAAGAGGATAATCACCATCAAAAGGGACCAACTCTAGCACTGGTTTATTGAGATCCAAGTTGGCTAATGCTAACTCAACATTGTTGTCCAAACCCACATCATCAAGAAACACATCCCACATCTTTATCTTTCCATTCAATTACTCCTCCCTTTCCCTATAGATAAGACGAGGGTTGGAGTGCACATATATCATTGTCTTTGCTCTAGACTACTCAAGCCTACTCTTCTTCACACTGTACAAATTCCCATATGTGCTCCAATTCCTCTTGTAACAAGTAACAAGAAGATGAAGTAACCTGAGAGAGGATCCTCATGACTAGATCCTGTAGAATAGGGCATGTTTCCCCATGAGTTTCCCAACAAGCATAGGGTTTCTTACCCCCCCATCTCTGAGCACATCATAACCTCCAAATCTCCTAGTGCTAGTGGAAAACCCTACAAAGCCCTTCTCCACCTCATCAAGGGGTGCTCTATCCTGAAATACACTTCTAAATGCTTCCTACCTCCCATACAAAATCTCTTTGTCACTGTGAGGAGGGACTCTGTGTGAAGGCCCACCATTAAGCCAATCATGACTGTAGTACTTGGGATTCAATGAGTGAGCCAAGCAATGCAAAGGTGTGCAAATCTTATCCCACATGTTGATAAGAATATCTCATATGGTGATGAATAAGCTCTCTACTAATATTCCATACTCGAGCCAGTCATTCTGTAAAATAACAGTCTTCACCCCTCAATCATGGAATCCCACCCCTCATAAACATCTCCTAAAATGGGTTGATCTGTGTCTGCAAACCACAACAAAGAAATGATAGCATCCATTATCTTAATGATAAGATCTATCATCTCCCACCAACCATCATCTAACACCATATCCTTGACCTTTTTTGAAGAAGTTTGATCCAATTTTCTCCAAAAAGACCAAAACTCGGAAATAACCAAGGAACCAAGAGTGGTCTTGACCTCCCTCAACCTCTTAAGCATGATGACTGAGGAGGCAACCCAAGTATCTGCAATCTTCAACAATGATAGATGTGTGTACTCTTTATTGATTGTGAGGGCATTGGTATAGTTTTGTACAAAATTGTGAATATGGAAGCAATAGACTTAAGTGCTAAATTCAAGGAATGAACAATGCAAGGTGACAAAATATCTATGGATATTTAGTTTCCACAAGCATGTCAAAGACCTTGCAAACATGTGCATTATCTGTGATAACTTGCACACAAGAATCAACACCTACATCTTCCCTAAATGGACTAGCCTTTTGGAAAGTGGTGGATGCTCTTGGAAAATACAAGGATATGCTATATATGGGTGAGTTGTTTATTAAAGTAATAATCGATGAGTGGGTGGCATGTTGTATTTGTCCATCCATCATAAACAATACTAACACTTGATGAAGGCCGTGTTGATTTAATGGGTTCTAGGATTTTATCCACCTCCTTCTTTGCCTTAACCAACAATGTGGTTCTAAGCTTCTCCGAATTGGGAGGCACATAACCTGTTGGATCTTGATCAACTAGAGCTCAGGCGACCGTTCAACATTAAATGAAATGAAGTTGAGATAGGAAAAGAACCCAATGGTAAGATCAATCTCATCTCGCTTCTCTTGTTGAAAGATCTTGTCCATTGGATCGCCACTTGGAGTTGGCCTCTTTCTTGGTGGTTGACTTGCACTACCACTCACAAATTTGATTGTAGGTTTCCTCAAGAATGGAAGAGGATCCTCATTTTTTTGTTTCCTACTTGAAGTTGCCACCTTCCCCGAGTAAATTATATCCTCTCTTTCCATTTCTTTTCGTTTGCTAGCACTCACCCCTCTACATGGTCCAAGTCCACAATCAAGCGCTGATAAATGACCCTTAACTCGGAAGTAAGTGCTCTTGTATGTATTGTTGCAAAAACTACATGTCCAAGAAGCATTCCCTCCCCCAACAACCTGTTCCCCGATCCCTTATTGTCTTCTCACATACTTACACAATGGATATTTATTTTCTTGAGCTTGTTGTCTTGCTACGGTAGGGTCCCTTTTAGCATTGGAAGTAGCTACACTTGCAGCAGATGGAGCACTACCAATAATAGAGGTAGATGAGCTTGGAGGATTGGGGGAGCACACCAACAAGGACATTGCTCCCTTTCCTTTGACCTTTACCAACTGCCTTTGACGATTGAGCCATGAAAACTGAGGAATTAACAAAGAAAACAACAGCCTCTAAATTATGCCCACAAATCCACCTCCAAATCCTCCAAATGCACCTTCAAACCTGTTACAACTCTCTCTCTCAACAAAAAATAAGAAATGTCACTTTAAGAGTCCCGTAGGTTCCCGCATGTGTTGGACATGCGTGACACATTTGGGCACATGTCTTGTCACACGACACATATCAAACATGTATTCCCATATGACTTTGTGTCCTACACGTGGGATACGGACACGGGGAGGCTAGGGGGTTGTCATGTTATAGAGTCTGCGTCTCTGTTATTGTTCCATCAAACATGAGAAATCATATATCTATAAATTTATCTCGCTCATGTCGAATTCTAGCTAATAAATGAGCAAGAATGCAATCCAACTGTGCTTTTGTCAAGTGGACAAGCTTGATGATTAAGGTCAAATCCCCAACTATAGTGAGGGCAATCTTAAAGAGTGTGTAGTGAGGGCAATCTTAAAGAGTGTGTAGTGAGGGCACTCTTATAGTAAGTGAGGACACTCTTAAAGAGTGCGTAGTCCCTTTAGAAGTGCTAGAGGCTTCACCCAATTATTAGAAGCTATACCAAGATCCCGTTCATAATTCATTTCTTGTATTCCTCCAGGGTCAATGATGATTCTCCCTGCACCTGTTGCCACTAACTATTTTCCTTATTCTTATACATGCCCTTATGAAACATTGACATCATCATTTTTTAAGGAAAACCTTGCAGGATCCCCTCTCTTCCTCAGAATATTTGGATGATGGGTGGCTTAACCGCGAACCACAATTGCAATTGATAACCCCAAGGGACTCTACCAGATTTTAATATGTACCTATGGACTCCCTGAGGGAAACATGCCTAGGGTGGATGGTTTGACCAATTGAGCTAACCCTTGGGGCTTCAACATTGCCATCCTCATCAGTGATTTCCTTCCCCAATTTCTTAATAAACTCGCTCTTCGTTCTTCTAAGAATATCTATAAGAACCTAGTATGTCATTCAAAATAATTTGTTTTTTCCATTTCTATGCAGTATCCAAATCGGGATAAGAATAAATAAAATAAGGTATCACTGCCACATGTAACACACTTATTAATGCACTTGCTGCAACCCTTTCTACAAGGAACTGAATGCAGTTTTGATGCTATTTCACTGAAAGATAGAGCCTGTCTACTCTTTAATTTTGTCTGGTTGTAAAGGAAATGCATCCACTGAATTTGTCAAATGCAAAAGAACAACAGGAACCATGTCATCGACAAAAATTGTATCAGTTGCTTTAAGATAGCCACAATACTGAGGTACCACAGAGAACTGCAGGAAGTTAAACTTCCTTTGTGAGTGACTTCCAAATCCCTATATTAGATCCATGCGCCAATAGCATCGAGACATTTAGAATACTTTCCATTGAAGCAACAAAATTCTAGAGGAGGCTGTCACTGGAGTAATAGGTATGTTAAAGTAAATCATGGTAAGATGAAATTCAGAGGTGACATAGCTTCTGATCCACTAGACTTGGTATTTAACAGAGTATTGGGACCTTCAAAACAGTGATCAATACCAACTTAAAACCAACAACCTAAGCAATGTTTTATTATTCAAATTAAAAAATAGAGCGAAAGAAATAAAGGCTTGAGTAAACAGAATAGAGTACCTTCGCCCATTTTGCCCATGATCTTATCTGCATGGTTCAAATACAAACACAAAGCTCAAAGTCAGTTCCTTACTCATGGTTTGGCAAATGATAACAAAAACAATAAACCATCTTAATAAACACAAGTTTCTGATATGAGGTCTGCGTTTCTTAATAAGGACTAACGCAGCACCAAAAAGCCTTCTCAAGTAAAATTCCATAGGATTCTACAGCGACCTGTATAGTTCAGAATCCCAAATCCAATAAAAAGATTTTTATGGTGAATAAGTTCACAAAATACAAAACCTGTAAGGCAACGTAGAAAGTTCAAAATATATGAAAATAGCGGACCAATCTTAAAAAAAAAAAAAATTCGCCAAAAGCCCAATGGCAAACCTATCATTCAAAAATAAAATTTAGAAAAATCTAATGGCAACCCAATCTTGCAAAGTTAAGATTAAGCAATAACCTTGTTTAAACATCTCGAATCAAAATTCTAGAAAAAACCCAAACGGAAACCCAATATTACGAAAAACAAAAACCCATCAAGATCTCACGGAAGACGAGACAATAACAGCTGGTGTGAAACAGGGCAAGGATTTCGTTGCAAGGATGAACAGAGTTAGGGATTTATTAGTTTTTCTCGAAGAATGAATGGAGTGAAAAAACAAAATTTAAAAAAAAAGTATAAAGACTAGGGTGAAATTCAAGTGTGATAATTGATTACAGCGAGATGATAAATTTTCTCCAAGCTCAAACACGTAGTGGCCATCTTTGTCATCTGGACGCCGTGGAGGGGAAGCAAAGCGTGTGGAAGCAGAAGAGTAAACAGCAACACCAACATTCGATCCCTTGTTATCATCATCCACATGAAGAAGCTCCTTTTCCTTTTCCTTTTTCTTCCCAAGATTATTAGATGCAGGCTCTGCCTACACACACCATTCGCCCCTTCCTTATCTCCTCGAGTCCAACCAAAATTATAATATCTATCTACAATTCAAACTTTCCTCCATTTACATTTTTATCTTTTCCATCGATAGAGAACACAAATTACCTCGCCGTTATCGATTCGAGGGCGTTTCTGAGGTCGTCTGTCGCGGTCAGCGCTCCCCATGATTCGAACCCCAGACCACCAGACGAATGCACAGCATCAAGATGGCTCTTCCCCCACCTATCCACCTCGCGAGAACAACATAGAAAGAGACAGATTACATAGCAGTTTCAGTGGCGGTTTTGTTGGTATTTTCCAATTCTTTTTTATTTCCTCGTACGAATGTTAAATTCACTTGGCTTCCAAGTTCCACCTTCAATGGAGCAACAACTAGTATTTGAACAACAACCACCGTGAACTGAAATAAATATGAAACTGAAATAAATATGAATCAGACCCACTTCATGGGAAAGCATTTATCAACATTTAGAGTATTTCAAGGTTTTTTATGTAAGCATTTGGGGGAATGTATAATATCTCCCTGTCTTGTCATGTTGTACGTCGATGATGGAATAAAAAAATTTAGTATGGAAAGGTCAATGCAAATGGAGCGTCGTTAAAGATTTTTGTCACCATACATTGTATTTTTTTTTATTAAATTAGCAATTCTTCTTTTTCTTGTTTTTTTTTTCATTTTTAGTAAAAACAATCATACTATTGATATTCTAGTGAATCAAATAGTATATGGACATATCACTCTTAATAAGACCAAAATTCTGTTAAGCTTCTGAAGAAAGCAAATACACAGTAACCTAAACAGAAATATACACCAAACTAAAGATCTGATAGTTGAAAATAGCATTACCCCAACAACAACAAAAAACCAAAGGAATCAACTAACTGGCCCAAAAATTTAACAGTCAAAGATTCGGATAGCTCCACTATCCCAAGAGTGAAGCCCCTGAGTTTCAACCCACAAAATGACACCTTCTTCGCATGCCAAGGCTTGCTTAGATAACGTATCAACCATGGAGTTGTGTTGTCGGTATATATGCTCCAACAATAAGAATGAAAAGATTCCAATGCTTCCTTGATCCTCCTGCACCAAAGAGCCATAGAGATGACTTTTATATTGTATTCTTCTTACTTCAATTTGATGGTTTAACATGTTTGTTACGGAGTATTTTGATGGTTAAATATTCTAAATTTGCAAATTATTTATTATTTTTTAGTTGAGAGAATTATATTAATTTATAGGAAAAAATTATATAGAGTATAATTTTTTGGTTTGTTGTTAGGGGAACGAGACTATAAGTAAAATAAAAGATTGTCATTGACAAACAATTTAACTCTAATTGCTCAAGATACCAAAAAAACTGACTAACATTATATATGCTAAAACAAAGACCAACCTTAAACATTCTAGACAAAACTATACAAGAACTATAATAATAGTAAGACAAAAAGTTGTAGAGAGCCAAACTAGATAACGATGTCTTCATCTGAAAGCGAGATTATGGGCACCTCTTTATTGGGGGTAGGCTTGGGATCCCTTTCGGTGAATTCCAATCCAATGGTGGCCTTAAGAATGAGGTTGAGCTTCGTGGCCAAGTGCCTTGATCTAGTCTTGAGCCTCGTCCAACTACAGCAATAGCTCCTAATGCTCAATTTTGATTTCCATTAGAGCTTTCCCTAAGGAAGCTTTCATTTGACAGTATAAGGAAACCAATTTGAACTATTTTGTTTCCCCGGACCTAGTGATTCCAGTATCTTGAACCCAGGGGCACATTTTGTATTCAATATCCTCATTGTGGGTGAACTCGATTATGTTTTTACCTAGGCCTCATTTCTTTTGATGCCCTTTCTGATAACAGCTAGGATATTCTTCCAAAAAATTGCTTCTACCTCAAACACTTCTTTCATGGCCTTAGTCTGTGGACCGACCACAGTTCCCCAAGAACCCCAACGGTTGCACACTTTGTTTTCGCGATCAAGAGGGGCTAACAACACAAAGATAGATGGTTCGAAAGGGCTCGGAGTTTAGCCCCAAATTTCCAATAGCAGTCCTAGCAATCTGTAACGCCTCATTTTGACATTACTACCTGAACTACTACTATATGTTGTATTTGCTTGATTGTGAGACTTCGTCGACTTGACGACACTATGGACATATGATTCTATTATTTTGTCAATATATATGTGTGTGTGTGTGTGATGTTAGTATTATGATATGTAGTCATGTTTAGATATAAATCATGTGTTAGTTATGTCTCATATTACTGAATGATGGGTACGTGGATACCGTTAAAGTTATATGTTGAATGAATGAATGTTATGCCAGCTGCATGGTAACAAGAAATTATTTGCTTATTGTTTCTTAATGATGAAATGGATTTGTACATGTCGAGGATCTTGCACGATATTCTAGATCATATGTTGGAGACTAACTTACAAGTTAAAATGGCTAAGTGATAGCTAGATCCTACGAGGTGGGAGTGCCTCGGGGACATGGAATCCAAAAGATAAATGGTATGCAAGTGATGCATTATTTATTTTGCATGATTATCATGTTTATTATCATGATGTATGGGTGAGGTAGGGTTTCAGGAAACTCAACCGCCCAGATTGGTTATACGATGACAAACTGAGTACAAGTTGCAACGCAATTATTATGTCGGTGTAGACATAGTCCCTTGTTCCATTAGCGGGGTGGAAGCTTTACCCACCGTTTATACCCGAAACCCAGAGTCATGGGAGAGCTATGCTACGACGCGCTCCCCAAGGTGTGTGATGATGACTAGTGGTTGCCTGTTGGGGAAGCTTGGTCGATGTAGTCGACACTTCCGCTTACGGGTTATAAATGAATCCGGTCATGGCTTGACACTTCAGGGTAGTCCAACAGAGAAAGGATAGGATGTGGAAGTTAGTTGTGAACTAGATAAATGGAGTAGGTAGATAGGTGTACCATGATGTTAGGAGGGAAGACTGGATTAACTGTATATGTTGAGGACCTTGCTGAGTCGTGTGTCGTAACTTAGTAACTGGTATTATTGTTCGTCAATTAATTATGCTTAATTAAGTGAATGATCCAAAAGTTAAGTTATGTTAAGAATGTGTCAATAAACAGTAACTTAAGTGATTATGAATGATGTGTGTGATTTAGTACTGTTAGTGTACCTACGCGATCTATGTAAGCCATAGCTACACTTACATAGCTCGTCTACTTGAATATAAGAATTATCTATTGAAATGTTGCTTGGATGTGTTGTAAATAAAAATTATCATTGTGTACTCGCTTGTGCTTAAGTAATAAATTAACTTAATAAGTTGAGTTGAAATTATTCAATGAATAGTTGATCAATGAAGGTTAGGGTTAATTATTAATGTTAATGATGTTAATAAGATTGTTATTCATTTCATTGATTGAATAAAGCGATTGGTTACGGAATGTTAAATAAGTGTTAATGATATGAGTTAGTTTAATTACATCTTTGTTAAAGGATAATGGTGTTAATAATATTAATTAAAAATATTATTAATTTGATTCCTTAAATTAACTATGTGTTAATAATGTTAATTAATATTAATGAGACTATTACTATCTTAAGTAGTAATTGTTAATTAGTTTAATTATAATCTAAGATGTAATTAATATGGTACTAGGTGAATGAGTTTGATTAAGTCTTAGATAATATTATTTAATCAGTATAAATATATATTGATCAATTTTAAGTATAATTAATTGTGATTGTGTCGGAGATGAAGGTCGATCGAATTGTGGATATTTATTCACCAAAATTTTATATAACTTTCACTAATAACATTGTTTATAAATCCGGGGAGATTAATCATAATTATTATGAATGAACCGTCATTTAAATTATAGGGTAAATTCATAATAGTTACTGTATTCAAATTACAAAGCAATGCGATAAAATATGTTTTGGAGTTATTAATGAAAAATTGTAAATTAAATTGTGAAATATTGAATTATAAAGTCAACAAATGATAAAAGGAATTAAAGAGGATAAGATTTATTTAATAAGAAGTTACGGTTGGAAGGTGACCCCAACCAACACATTATATACTATTTTAATTACTAATAAGAGTCAGGGGGATGGGCTCGAGAAAGGACTTGGATGGAGAACATTAATGATGGGGGGGATAAGGGTAGTAATGGCAGGGGGAAGAGTCGACAAAGGAAGGAGAATAAGGTCAAGAAGAGAAGGGGGAGAAAGGATCATCTTGGCATGTTTGGGATTTTAGGAGAAGGATAGAGAAATTTTAGAGCATGAGAGAAGGGAAATTGTTGGAGATTTTGAGAAGGGAAAATTGGTTGGCTTGTACTCAGTTTTGGCACGGGGGTCCAAAGGGAAACTTTTGGAGCTGGGTGGTCGGCGAGACCTCGCCAGTTGGCAGGGTGGCATACCAAGTTGTCTGGTCGGTTGAGTTTATGGGGTTGGGAAAGCTTTTGGTTGCAGGGCATACAACAAGGCAAGAAGAATCAACAAAGGGTCAACTAGCTAACTAAGGTATTTTTCCTACAGGTATACAAACCATTCTAACTCTGTCAATTTTTTTTAACTATTTCATTTTATAATGAAAATGAAATTATTGTAAATCGACCTATATTTATATATGATGTTGCACCTACAAAATAGTAAATGTTATAAACAATTAAATAACATATATAGTTATTTCAAACCTATAAATGTAAATGTGTTATATTTTTACAGGCATTAAATTTTTAACATAAACTAGAAAACATAATAGAGACTGGAAACAGTAGGTAAACAAAGGAAAGATAGATAATTTATTATAAACTTAGATGAACTAGGACAAAGGGCCTACACATGGTATCAGAGCCAGGGTTCCAAATCTGGAACCAGAGGGCTTACTACGACGAAAAGAGAACTTAATAAGATGAACAATTCAAAAACAAATTGACTCATGTGCAAGTAATTGCTGATTGCGGAAGTCTTGGACCTACAGAAAACCAAGAAAAGAGTTAGAACTTATGGTTATAATAACAACAAAGAACAATGGCGCTATGCAGCCCCCGCAAAGTGCAGCACTGACCAACTCTGTAGCCATCGCGATGTGTAGCATTTATCAAGTTGTGCTCCTCAATCTCTCCATCCTCCATTGCTACTCACGTAGAGCAGACCTCCTTTTATGCCTGGCCACCTCCCTATGGCCTCGGGAGGAGGCCCTCCCCTTCCTTCCGATTTGAAAAACTTCTTGAAACTTGTCGTCGCTCAGGGGAAGAAGCCCCTTTCTGCTTCATAACAGAAATTTGTGAAGAAAATTGATGAGATCCCCACCGTGGCCTTGTCGATCGAACAACCCTGCAGAACGATGCTCAACCTCTCGGATCGAGGACTGATGGGCCAATTCACAGGTCTGTGTCACTCTCCAAAATCCACTGAAAACTGGGTGCAGAAGAACTGGAGACCCCTGATCTCAGAAGATGTAAATTCCTACTTCCTGGGGAAAGGATTCTTCGCATTCGTATTCAAGAACAAGCAAGATCGTGAATTAATATTAAGGAATGGACCATATTTCATGGGGCCATAGGGATTATATATGAACAAATTGAATCCGGACTTCGATCCCTCTCAAGACGTCCCATCCGTTGTCCCGGTCTGGGTAAGACTCCCGCACCTTCCCCTTCATTGCTGGAACTTAGAGTCATTAGAATCCATCAGGAATACTCTCGAAAAATATATCAACAGAGCAGATCGAAAAGATCAGTACACATGTGCAAGAATCTGCATTGAAGTAGATATGGAACATGGTCTCCCTGAGGCAATAAACATCAAAGTGGCAGATTGGACCCACATTCAAGAATTAGACTACGAGCAAATTCCCTTCAAATGTAGATATTGTCACGAATATGAACACTTCACATGCTCTTGTAAGAAAAATCCCACAGATCCTGAGGCAGGAAGAGAGAAAGAGCAATGGACTGTCACACAAAAAAGAATCAGATCTGGACCAAAAGCCTCATCAAAAGGCCAAAGCTCCAAGAGAGCAGATTATCATCAAAATCTTGTGGATACCAAAAGCAGGAATAGATACAAAGTCCTCGAGATACCTGAAACCCAAGAAACCTCTGAAACCCCTGAAGAAGGAGAGATTCCTGACCAATAAGAGATCCATCCAGCACCTCAAACTCATGAAGACCCGAAAGATCTACATCCCCACATGACCTCAAGCCCTAAGAGGAACAAAATATCCTATGCCAATGTAACAAAATCCATCCCACCAGCCTCCCCTGCCTCCTCAGAAGAGCATTTCAACAAATCTTCTAAAAAGCTTGGACGAAATACAAGCAAAGATCTAAGAGAAGAAGAAGCAGAACGCGAGAAAACTCAAGGATCTCAAGCAACCATTGACATGGATTTTAGCAGAAACACCCGAGCCAGAATAATAGGAAAGAAAACAGGAGATTCAACAGGAGGACCCTCCACCACCTACAACAGTAGATAATGAAGTTGGTCTCTTGGAATTGCAAAGGGTTAGGCAGCCGAGCAAAATATAAGTAGTCAAAGATCTTCAAAAAAATGGCATGCCCGACATCCTCCTACTCCAAGAGACCAAACTCGATGATAAGGCCGTTCTTGCCATTGCAAAAGAAAAATGGAAGAAAAACTCTGGAATTGCGATAAGCGCCAGAGGAGCTTCCGGTATCCTAGCAACCTTATGGTCGTCAGACATCTTCCATTTGCACAGCTCCTATGCCACCCAGCATTGGATCTACACCGAGCTTATTCACATCCAAATCAGCAATCATAATGCTCTCTTCAACATGTATGCACCCAATCTTTATTCCGAAAAGAAGGATTGTTGGAATCTCCTTGAGGACTTCCTTGATGTGTATGCTCCGCAAAATCTAATCTTAGCTGGAGATATGGATCTCACTTTATCCACAGCTGAAAAAAAAAGGAGGCATGAATGGTAAAGACCTATTCAGATCTCTAACAGAATCCCTCATCCAAAAATGGGATCTACTTGACATCAAACCCAAGAGAGGGATCTACACATGGTCCAACAGACGCCTGGGCAAAGGAAACATAATGGCTCGCCTTAACAGGTTCCTCGTACAAAGAAGTCTCTTGGAGAACGGACAAACCATCATTTCAAAAATTATGGAAAACCTTGCCTTCGATCACAAGCCAATTCAGCTCCATTTCCAAGAAACCGAAAATATTGGCTCAATACCCTTCAAATTCAGTCCCCAATGGCTGAATCACGCTAGTTTCTGGGACGTCCTGGATAAATCATGGAAGGCGCCTGTCTCTAGTTCCCCCAGCTTCGTTTGGGAACAGAAGCTAAAAACAACTAAAAAATCTCTTAAAGAATGGGCCAAGTCCAACTGCCCGCCTCCTTCAAATCTCAGGAAAAAGGCAATCAATGATTTAGAAAACACCCAATTCCTGTAGGATGAATGCCCAACGGACAGTACCACGCTCCAGCATGAAGTCGAGCATCAAATGAAGGCATACCAAGCATTTCGAAACGAAGAGGAGTTATGGAGGCTCAAATCCCGGAGCACTTGGCTCAAAGTCGGGGATAGAAACACGTCCTAGTTTCATAAACAATCTAAAGGCAAACAACAAACGAACTTCATCTCTGAGGTCAAAACTAGCGATGGCTTGACTGTCAAAGGCTACGAGAACTTAAAAACTTTCGTGCATGATCACTTTTCTAACTTACACACAGAATGGTTGTGCTGACCACGAAGGAGAGCAAATCCTCCTCGAGCACATCCCCAGCAGCATCACAAAGGAGGACAACGCTGCCTTGCTCAAGCCATTCACCGAGCAAGAAGTCATCCACACCATTTGGTATTTCGATCCTGACAAAGCTCCCAGCCCTGATGGTTATTCAATTCACTTCTACAAGGCTTGCTGGCAATATATCAAGATCAAATACATGAGAATGATCAAGAGTTTCCATTCAAAAGCAACATTGGTGGATCCACCAATTCCACATTACTTGCGCTCATTCCTAAGGAGATGAATCTTAGCTCCTTCAACAGATTTCGCCCTATCTCCTTATGCAACGCATCATACAAAATAATCTCCAAAATGCTTGCCATCATAATGAAGCCCATACTCAACAAGCTCATCTCTGACAATCAGAAGGATTTCTAGAAGGAAGACAAATCATCGATGACGTAATCCTTGTGCAGGAAGCCATCCACTCCAGCAAGAATCACAAGGAAAAAGGTATGTTAATCAAACTTGACATGGCCAATGCATTCGACCGTGTCAAATATTCATTCCTCCTTGAAGTCATGAAAAAATTTGGATTTGACGAAACTTTTATAAGATGGATCTCAGCTTGCATAAAAGGACCTTGTTTTGCTCCCTTGGTCAACGATCACCCCACCAACTTCTTCCAGGACACTCGTGGAATTCGGAAAGGATGCCCTCTATCCTCCTTTCTCTACATTCTCATGGCCGACTCACTCAGTTGTAAACTGAACTCTGAGCTCACCACTGGCTCCCTTCCTGGCCTCAATCTCGCCTTGGACTCCTTGCCTCTCAACCATACCCTTTTCGCTGACGACTCTCTCTTACTAAGAGGAGCCTCCTCCATCATTACTCGAAAATTCAAGCGAAATCTGACCTGGTATTACAACGCCTTTGGAGGAAAAATCAATCTTCACAAAAGTGTTGTCTACGGCTAGAATTTAAACAATGCTTTTACAACAAACATTGGCACCATTCTGGGAATCAAAGTCCACAAATATTGGGACAAATTCACCTACTTGGGCCTCCCAATCACTCAACGACACACAAAGTCTGGAATGTGTGATGAAACCATCAGCAAAATCAAGTAAAAAATAAGGAATTAGGGAGGTTACTGGCTCAACAAAGCCGGTAAAATGATTTTAGTAAAAGTCGTTCTTTCAACACTTCCAATATATCAATCCTCCATCTTGCTGGCTCCCAAAGGAGTCTCTGAACAAATCAGCAAACTAATGAGAGATTTCCTATGGACAGAAGGAAAAAACAACAACAGCAAAATCCACTTAGTAAGTTGGAGCACTACTAAGCTTTCAAAGTCCTCGGGAGGCCTTCAAATTCGAGATCCACTTCATGCAAACTTAGCAATGGGCGACAAAATTCTTTGGCAAATTCTACATAAAAAGCAGAACCGAGTTAGTCAGCTACTAAAGAAAAAATATCTCAACAACAACAGCCTAAGATGCCTCGACAACAAGCCCATCTCCAAAGTTTCTTCGATCTGGACTTCATACAAAGCAGTTTGGGATTTCTTCATTCAAGACCTTTACTGGGTTCCAGGTAATGGAATAAAAATTAATCTATTTTTTGATAAAATCATGGGGAATGATCCACTCGTGAACCTTGATGAGCTTCATGACATTTCTCTCTGGCTCCAACAGCATGGCATCAACATGTCGAATGATTTCAGCTTATGGAATTCATCTAGCGCTTGGCATAGTTGGAAGAACCTCCCAATCCCTGCCAACCTGGAAGCTTCCAGGACCCTCCTCATCGAAAATATAAAAGGTTGCGCACCCACTCATCTCCTAGACAAAGATGAACGGGGTTGGGGTTCAAAAGGAACTTATACCACTAAATCAGGCTTCACTGCTCTCCAAGAACATGAATTCCCTCGAAAAAATATCTGGAAAATGGTTTGGAACCCCTTTAGGCTTCCCAAAATCAACTTCTTTATCTAGACTCTAATGCATCGGAAGATACTTACCGGAGAAATTCTCACCAAAAGAGGAATAGCTGGACCTCATTGGTGTCCCCTTTGTCGCAAAAATTCTAAAACAATTGGTCACCTCTTCATGGAATGCCACTTCTCCGTTAATGTTTGGAACTACATGCTTCACAAACTGGGTTTAACTCTTCCAATTTTCAACACCACCACTTGTCTCTTTAAAAGTTGGAGGTCCATCTATCCCTTTCCCCTCTCCAAGTCTTGGCTTGGAATTTGGGTAACCATCCCCAAATTCACCTGCTGGAAAATTTGGCTTGCTCGAAACAAAGCCATCTTTCAGGAAACCATTTCCTCCCCCATTCAAGTCGCCGAACAAGCCAAAAGCTTACTCCTTGAGTGCCTGAATTCCTCCAATTGCAAGATCGATTCAACCTTCAGCGACAAACAACTAAATTGGATTGGAACCATAGTCCCTAGCCCCAACAAAGCAATTCAACGAACTCGCCATCGGCCTTTCTAGCAAATTAGGCTCCCTGATGCTGACTTTCAAGTCTGGAGAAACAAACAAAACATTGATAGCGTCCTTTTTGATGGTGCATCCAGAAGAAACCCTGGAGTAGCAGGAGCAGGAGGAACTTTGCTAAACAAGGAAGGAAATCCAAGGATCAAATACAGATGGGGGCTCGAGGATTGCTCAAATAACTTAGCAGAGGCACTAGCTTTGCTTAAAGGATGTCAATTATCCACAGAAAGAGGATTGACAGGATACAGGTTTTCGGGGACTCCCTCATAATCATAAAAGCCTTAAACTCGGATACCAAGTTCAATAATCTGGCATTAAAAAGAATCATAAATCGAATTCACTACATTGCAAAAACATTTTCTCATTTCAGATATTTCCATATACTGCAAGAACTTAACTACGAGGTTGATAAGGAAGCAAAATCCGGTTCAAGATTAGTCTTTGGAAGAATTGAATTTTCCAATAATGAGATCAGTCATCATCAAATACCTTAAGTCTCATGATTGCACAGATGCAGTGGCAATGATTCAGACATGGATTTCGTTACATGTAGAAGAGAGGAAAACAAAAATAAGGTTATACACGCGGAGTTTCAATGAAACATGCACCATGTCTACGACATCCACCGTAGTATGATCTGTTAATTCTGGGTGCTCCTCAAAGTTTAAACACTTTGTATACTTCCGAACCTAATCACTCAACGCAGTTTGGCAGTTCAGCTGATCACTCAACGTAGTTTGGCACGAAGACATCCATCATGTTGATCAGCTACACATGGTTCCCTATTCGATAGATGAAGATCTTTTCAAATCTCATTCGTACTGATTTTATCAAGCAACATATGCAAAGAAGCTTGTTTTATGGCATCCTCACTCCAATACCCTCTTCCTGAGATTTTTTGAAAGAGCAACACTTTGAATCTATTTTTTACGTGTCATTTGCAACCCTTATTGCTTTAATGAACACTTGAACTCTGTACCAAGTTGGTTGGCTTTAGCCACAGCTCATTTTTTCATCTATATATCAATAAAGCTTAACTGTTTCAGTTAAAAAAAAAAAAAAACAAAGAAAAATAAATAATTAGGGTAAATTATTCATTGCTCCTGCAAGTAAATTGAAAGGGGGATGAAGATAAATTTGATACACATACACAAATACCTATAGATATCAAATTTTGCTAGGATAACAAAAAAAATATTAATATGCATATAAACAATTTATTATTATATATATATATAGATATCAAATTTTGCTAGGATAACAAAAAAAATATTAATATGCATATAAACAATTTATTATTATATATATATATATATATATGGACAAAGATTTAATTTAAATAAAATCTAAATCTAAATTTTAATTTAATTTAATATTTTCGACATTATAACAAAAAAAAGAGATTTACATTTAGATTAAAAAAAAACTAAACTATGACAAAAAAAAAATTATATAAATCCGAACTACAAAAAAAGGGAATTAAAATTTTTTTTGGGAAGTTAATTTATAGAAAATATATATATAAAGTAATATAAATAATTTTTTTTTATTTTTTTTGTGTGTAAATATTTTTTGGGGCCCGGCCACATGCTATGGCCATGGGAGACCCAGCCAGCAGCCACAAGCTTGCGGCCTGGCCAGCAGCCACAGGTTGCGGCCTTGGGCGCAGTTGGCCAACAACCATGTGTTGCGGCCTCGGAGCAGCCTAGCCAGTAGCCATGTGTTGTGGCCTGGGCGCAACTCGGCTAGCACCGTGGCTTGCATCCTAGGCGCAGCCCCGCCAGTAGCCATGCATTGCAGCCTGGGCGCAGCCTGGACAACTCCATGCACTGCATCCTGGGCGCAACTCGGCCAACAGACATGTGTTGCGGCCTGGGCACAGCCCGTCCTGCGCTGCAGCCATGGGCCTACAGGCCGACCAATGCGGTCGTGGGCCAGTAGCCCAATGGGCCTGCGGCCCTTGGTTCGATAGGTAACCAGGTGGGTGCAAAGAAGGGAGGAGGGGGGCGCCCAACTAGGCAGCGGTCGCTCTAGGTTGCCCTGTGTAAAAAAAAATGTGTGTGTATACAAAAAAAAAAATTACTTACAAAAAAAATTACATATAAACAAAAAAATGAGAGACATGAAACGTGTAGAGGAAGCACTTACAATTTAGGAGAGCCTTACCTGCCAGTCACGCTTGCTGCGATGGAGCAGAGTTCTCGCTAGCTATGGCGGCCTGGGAGGGGCTCTCCGGGTACAGAGCAGATGTCCTCGTGGAGTGCAGAGCAGAGCTCACTCAACCGAAAATGGGAAGGGAAAATGAGCCGCACCGGGGGAATGGACCCTTATAAATAGAAATTTTATTAATATTTAATTGTGTGGCGGTGGACTGCATGGTGAGGCCGCGTGGCTCCCATGCGGGTCACTTAGATTAGGGTTAATTAAGTTTAATTACGGATTAAGATTGGGATTGACATTATATCAATTGATGTTAGTGTATAATAAATTATTATAAGGTTAGATTAATGTGATTAATCTAATATAAATTAATTATGATAAATGTTAGTTTAATAGTTGAATAATGTTAGTGCTAATAAGAGATAAGGGTTAAATTTAATTAACTCAATTAATTAGAATTTCAATAATTATTTTTATTAATCTTCAAAAAAAATTATTATTATTAATATTAAAAATAATTTAAGTTATTTATAACATTAATATGTATAGAATTATTGCAAGTCAATTAAAACACTAGTATAAAATTTTATTGAGCCTAATTTTGCTAAAAACGATATTCCAAGGTTAGGATTTAAGACCTTAGGTTAAGGTTAATTAAATGGAATTGTAGTAAAATTTCATAACTTAAACTAATTTTGAACATGGATTAACAGGTTGAAGGTGACCTGAGGTAAACTAAGACTAGGTCAGGGAAGTAAGATTGAGCATTTTATGTTGAGGGATCGCGTCGAGAGTGACCCTGGAGGTGGGTGCAATCGTCGGTGACTACCGGAGGCAGTAGTACAATGCGACGCCACACGGAGCTATGACATAGAGTCTTATAACCGCGGCTCACAACGGTGATGCCCACTAGGGAATGTAGTAGAGACCACGTACCCTCACCCGGTCAGGCATTCGCCTCAGTATTAGGTAAAACCCGTTTACGGGTGAAGAAAGAAATAAAATTTCACACTCTAGTAGGTCTGAGTATGAGTTTAATAGTAACCTAGACCTGATGTCGAGTCATATGCTAATTGTCGTATTATGCCATGTTACAGGGATAAACATGGTAAGGACATGAGTAGGTCGGGGGTCGGCTTTACCTGAACCAAATGTACCGGCACCATCGCCAGAGACTATCCTTATATTGCGCTCTATGGGGGCAATAAATGAAACACTCCGGGAACTACAGAGGGGAAGTGTTACCTCGGAAGTAGAAGTGGAGGCCCCTCCACCAAGGGAAGAAATTCCTGAAGTAGCAGTGAACAAGGTACCGAGACCTCCACATCAGGATATCACAAGGGAGCTTCAGAAGATAAGGCTTCTAGATTTTTCAGGGGATCGTGTAGGGATACGAGCAGAATCATGGTTGGAAGAGATGACCAGGTGCTTAACCTTACAAGAATACACTTCCACGTCCAAGTCCAAGATCTCCATATTTCAATTGAAGAGAGTCGCTTTGAATTGGTGGGGGCACCAAGAAAGGCAGATGCGCCTTACCCCAGACACGGTTCCATGGGAACTATTTGTGGAGAAGTTTAAGGGGAAATACTTACATGCATCCTATTAGGGAGAACAGGCAAGAGCCCTTCATGGCTTGGTACAAAGGCATCTATCCATGGAGGATTATGAAGAAAGGTTCCTGGAATTAGTCAAGTATGTCCCTTACTTGGAAAATGACGAACGTCAGGTTGAGAGCTAAGTACGGATGTGGAAATCGACTTCGGTTGACGAGGTAGTTGAGCGCTCGTTACATAGAGGAGATGTTGGGTGCAAATCCCATCAAGTCATTCAACTCTCAACAGTCAGGGTTTGTGGGGAAGGCCCCTTGAAGCTACCCTCGGGGAGGGTATGCGAGGCCACCTCCCTACGAAAACAAGTACACACCAAGAGTTGTGGCAGTAGACAGGTCAGTGGAAACTAGGGCAATATCCCAATCGGCCATAGGAACTCACCAGACTGTGAGGAATTTTAGAGGATCAGTTGGAAGGGGAAGGGGTCCCAGGGGGAGGAACCCCTCTCAGAGGTCTGAGCAGATCATCTCGTCTACTCCATTACAGGTTGCTTGTTGGAGATGTGGAGGTCCACATTACCAGCGTGACTGTCCCGAATTATGATTCGATATAATGCATCAAGAAGGAAAGGCTCCAATGGGGAGTGGGGGTAGTAAGCATTAGATCTCGACAGCAGTGAATAACCATCAGGCAAAGCACCAATCCACTATGGGGGAATCATCAGGTACGGTCAATAATGTTAAAATTAGAATATTGTTTGATCCTGGTGCTACAGATAGTTTTATTTCTCTATATGCATTAGACAAATGTGGGTTGGTAGCCTACGAGCATGACGATTTCAACTTAGTTGAAATGGCTTCAGGGGTAAAGAAAGCAGTAGGACCTAGTGTCGACAAGTGCATAGTGGATCTCGGGGTGTGTGTTACACAAGTCAAGGTGTACATCACCACCCTCGGAATGCATGGTCTTATCATAGGTATGAACTGGCTTGAGGAACATCGAGCTTTCTTGGACTATTATGGGAAGAAAGTTATTTTCTTTGATGACAAAGGAGAGACCATCGAGATCCATGGTATCAAATGGAAGGTGTCCCTACATTTCATATCCACGATGAACGTAAAGCGGTGTATGCGACAAGGATGTCAGTTGTATATTGTTGAAGCGGTAAACAATGAGAAGGGACTCTCCTTTGATGAGTACCCAGTGTTAGCCAAATTCAGTGATGTCTTTCCAAAGGAATTGCTTGGGATACCTCCTAAGAGGGAACTTGATTTTACCATTGAGGTAAAACCCGATTCGGAGCCAACATCAAAGACACCATACAGGATGACGGCCCCAGAACTTTGTGAGTTGCAAATGCAGTTGAATGAACTGCTAGACCTAGGTTTCATCAGACCAAGTATCTCACTGTGGGGTGCACCAATAATTTTTGTGAAGAAGAAGGATGGTTCCTTACGTCTTTGCATCAATTACCAAGATTTGAATAGAGCCACAGTGAAGAATAGTTACCCGATATCTCGAATTGATGACCTCTTTGATCAAATGAAAGGGGCGACAGTCTTCTCAAAGATCGAGTTGCAATCAGGTTACCACCAACTACGAATTAAGGAAGGTGATATACCTAAGACTGCTTTTCGAACAAGGTTTGGGCACTATGAGTTTTTAGTTGTACCCTTTGGTTTAACCAATGCCCCAGCTGTATTCATGAGCCTCATGAATAGCGTGTTTCGAAAGTACTTAGACCGATTTGTGCAAGTCTTCTTGGATGACATCCTTATCTACTCCAGGAACACTTGCAAATAATTTTTTCATGCTTAAGAGAGCACATGTTGTACGGTAAGTTATCCAAATGCTCGTTTTATCAAAAGGAGATCCATTATCTAGGGCATATAATTTTCGGTGAGGGAATTTCAGTTGACCCTAAAAAGGTGAAGGCCATAATGGATTGGCATGTGCCAAGAAATGCACATGAAGTGAGAAGCTTCATGGGGTTTGCCATGTACTATAGAAGGTTTGTTGAGGGTTTCTAAAAAATCAAAAAACGCATAACTACCCTACAGCGTAAAGGCACTAGGTATGAATGGACGGATGAATGCGATGTCGCATTCGTCGAGCCTAAAATACTATTGACGAGTGCACCGATCCTACGAGTGCCAGATATGGAAAAGGACTTCATAGTTTGCACAGATCCCTCAAGGCAAGGTTTGGGTGCAGTGTTGATGCAGGAAGGTGGGGTAATAACTTATGTGTCAAGAAAGTTAAAAACACATGAAGAAAATTACCCTACCCATGACCTAGAGTTGGTTGTCGTGATGTTAGCTTTAAAGCTTTGGAGACATTACCTTGTTAGACGAAGATTTGAGCTCAAGTATGATCACCAAAGCTTGAGATATATCTTCACTTAGAGAGACCTAAACGCTAGGCAAAGGCGATGAAGTGAATTCATGAGCGAGTATGATTTTGGGATTTCATACATCAAAGGGAAGGAGAATGTGGTAATTGATGCCTTAAGTAGGAAAACAAGGATTTTATCTCTCATACCTTTGAGGGTTGATTTGAGGGAGAGAGTATTGGGATAGCCAGTCAGAGATAGTTGGTACCTAAAGGTCATGTCGGCACTCCAGAATGGGAAACCGATGGGACCTAAGTTTGAAGGATATGAGTTGGAAGCGGATGGGTTGTTACGATATCAAGGGAGGATATATATTCCTGAGGAGGGAGATATTAAAGAGACTATACTTACGGAATCCCACAGAGCAGTATATTGCGCGCACCCGAGTGTAAAGAAGATGTATGTAGACACGAATCAACTCTTCTTTTGGGCAGGAATGAAGCTCAATGTGGTCAAGTTCGTTGTTAGGTGCCTTGAGTGTCAACAGGTAAAAGCTGATCATCACCACCAGACAGGACTATTGCAACCGCATGAAATTCCTATGTCGAAATGGGAGGTTATCTCCATGGACTTCGTGGTGGGATTACCTCTTATCTCTCATAGGCATCACGCCATTATGGTCATTGTTGACAAACTAACCAAAACTGCTCACTTAATTCCAGTTAAGGAAACCTATGATGTCACAGATGTAACACGTTGTTCATAAATGAAGTAGTTTGTCTCCATGGGTTTCCCAAGAAGATTATCTCAGTCAGAGATTCCAGGTTTTCGTCCATGTTTTAGACAAGTTTGCAGTCGGTGTTAGGTACTCAGTTGAACCTGAGCACCGCTTACCATCCAGAGACAGATAGGAAAACCGAAAGAGAGAATCAGGTGATGGAGGACATGCTTAGGATGTATGTCATGGATCAACAGACTCATTGGGAAAAGCACTTACCTTTGGTAGAGTTTGATTACAACAACAGTTACCATAGCTCAATCGTGATGCCTCTATATGAAGCATTACATGGAAGGCCATGCAGAACACCATTGAGTTAGGAAAGGTTAGAGGATCGAGTAATTATAGGACCTGAGTTGATTCAGGAGATGGAAGAACAGGTTTCTCAGATTAGACAGTGGTTGAAGGAAGCTCGGGATAGATAGAAGAGCTATGCCAATGCACATAGGGTTAACTGAAACTATAAGGTTGGGGATGCAGTGTTCATCTGCATCAGGCCTAGCAAAATTACCATTCGATTTGGGAAAGGGACAAAGTTGTCACCACGATTCATAGGACCCTTTGAAATTTTAGAGAAGGTTGAACCCGTCGCGTATCGTCTTGCGCTGCCACCCCCATTTGCACAAAACTCATAATGTTTTTCATGTATTTTTTTTACGACATTATGTAGCTGATGAGTCTCATAAAATAAATTGGAAGGAACTGCAGGTTTCGGACGAGGGGACCATTAGGGTCAAACCGTTATGTATATTGGACCGCAGGGTTAGACAACTCAGGCACCGTTTGGTGGACCAAGTTAAGGTCTAGTGGGATCGGTATAGCCCGGGTTCTGCTACTAGGAGGACGCATAGACTATGCGTCGTGATTATCCCACACTATTTTGACCATAACTTTGGGATGAATTTTCCTGAAGGGTGCGTGTATGTAACGCCCCATTTTGACATTACTACCTGAACTACTATTATATGTTGTATTTGCTTGATTGTGAGACTTCGTCGGTTTGACGACACTGTGGACATATGGTTCTATTATTTTGTCGATATATATGTGGGTGTGTGTGTGTGTGATGTTAGTATTATGATATGTAGTCATGTTTAGATATGTATCATGTGTTAATTATGTCTCATATATGAAAATTACTGAATGATGGGTACGTGGATACCGTTAAAGTTATATGTTGAATGAACGAATGTTATGCTAGGTGCGTGGTAACAAGAAATGATTTGCTTATTGTTTCTTAATGATGAAATGGATGTGTAGATGTTGAGGATCTTGCACGATATTCTAGATCGTATGTCGGAGACTAACTTACAGGTTAAAATGGCTAAGTGATAGTTGGATCCTAGGAGGTGGGAGTGCCTCGGGGACATGGACTCCGAAAGATAAATGGTATGCAAGTGATGCATTATTTATTTTGCATGATTATTATGTTTATTATCATGATTTATGGGTGGGGTAGGGTTTCAGGAAACTCGACCACCTAGATTGGTTATACAATGACAAACTGAGTACAAGTTGCAACACAATTATTATGTCGGTGTAGACATAATCCCTTGTTCCATTACGGGGTTGGAGGCTTTACCCACCGTTTATCCTCGAAACCCAGAGTCATGGGAGGGCTGTGCTACAATGCACTCCCCAAGGTGTGTGATGATGACTAGTGGTTTGCTGCTGGGGAAGCTTGGTAGATGTAGTCGACACTTTCGCTTACGGGTTCTAACTGAAGCCGATCATGGCTTGACACTTCAGGGTAGTCCAGCGAAGGAAGGATAGGATGTGGAAGTTAGTTGTGAACTAGATAGATTGAGTAGGTAGATAGGTGTACCATGATGTTAGGAGGGAATACTTGATTAACTGTATATGTTGAGGACCTTGCCAAGTCGTGTGTCATAACTTAGTAACTGGTATTATTGTTCGTCAGTTAATTATGCTAAATTAAGTGAATGATCCAACAGTCAAATTATGTTAATTATGTTAAGAATGCGTCAGTAAACAATAACTTAAGTGATTATGAATGATGTGTGTGATTTAGTACTGTTAATGTACCTATGCGATCTATGTAAGCCTTAACCACACTTACATAGCTCGTCTACTTGAATATATGAATTATCTACTGAAATGTTGCTTGGATGGGTTGTAAATATAAATTATCACTATGTACTCACTTGTGCTTAAGTAATAAATTAACTTAATAAGTTAAGTTGAAATTATTCAATGAACGGTTGATCAATGAATGTTAGGGTTAATTATTAATGTTAGTGATGTTAATAAGATTGTTATTCATTTGGGATTTCCAATTAGAGGCGGAGCTCTGCATCTAGGGTTTGAGAGTCGCTAGGGAAGTGCCCGGCGGCCATGGCTCCCATGGCCACCACCCCGAGTTTAACTGAGGATCGATGGCATATTCCATGCGCCTGGGTGTGGGCGGGGCGGCGCTTTCGCGCGGTGATCCAGATACGGGCACACCCTGCGTTCATGTGGCGACGGCAGCAGATTCACGAGGTTCAATGGCAGCGGTGGCAGATGGCGGCGAGACAAGCGATGGCTACTTCTCCTGGAAACGGCGGCGGTGTTTGATGTGGAATGGCGGACTTCCTGTGGCTGCGGTGACTTATCAGGCCACACAAATCTTGGGCGAGGGTTCTTTCACCTATGGCTTTCTTGTGCCATTCGACGGGCGAGAAGAAGGGGAAGCAGCGGGAGACGGTGAAGCAGATCCTCGACGCTACAGGTTATCTCTGAGCTAGCTCGTTGAATCATTATCGCAGGGAATTATTCTGCATTCCATTGCACGCTGTTGCATACGCGTGCTTCGGCCAGGCCGTATTGATTTTGTTTCCAGATCTGCGCATCGGGTATCAGGCGATTTTTTGCAGAGGTGTGAATCTGCGGAAATGGCCAACGCAGCATCAGGAATGGCTGTTGATAATGTAAGATCAAATTCTTGGAGCTGAAGAGCAAGAGAACCCATCGTTTTATAACATTCAAGACTGATGAGAAGCTGCAGCAGATTACTGTGGACAAGATCGGCGATCCTGGCCATACTTATGATGATTTCACTGCTGCCCTTCCTGAGAAGGAAGATATGCTGTTTATGACTTGCTATTGGATCTTCCCCGTTGACGCTCTTTGGACTCGAACCTCACCATTCTCTCGCCAGACGATACCTCCATTTTCTTGAACGAAGATTTCTTGATTTTTGTGGTGTACCAATCGACTCTTGCTCTACGCCGATGTTTGCCTACAGGCACCAATGCAAACGCTCATGGGTCAAGATCCATTGCTATGGCGGTGCTCTGGTTCTGTCTGGCCGTTTTCTTCATCAGGAGATGCTGGCTGAGTTCGCCAGTTTGGGAGATCTATAGAGTTTGCTGCTTGTCCACAGACTTGGATCTACTATTTCTTCTGTTGAGGGTTTCGGTTCTGATGGAAGCTGAAGACATATTGCTAATTGTCAAGGGTTCTTGGTGGACGGTGGGGGTAGAGGCACATTGAAACCGGTGGCCCTACCTGCTGTTCAAGATCTTCTTCTTATGGCAACGTTTGGGTTTCTCTTTGCTGTTCAAGATTTACATCTTATTGTGGCGAAGTTTTACTTTGGGTTTCTCTTTTTTGGTTCAGCTCTTAATAAGCTGTGTTTTTGCTTATATGGGACAGAAATATGTGAAAATGTAGGGATCCTTGTTGATTCTACTACATGTGCAATATGTAATTTTAATCATCTTTTTGAAATAAAATTACGGACTTTTTCCAAGGAAAAAAAAAAGATTGTTATTCATTTCATTGATTGAAAAAAGCGATTGGTTACGGAATGTTAAATAAGTGTTAATGATATGAGTTAGTTTAATTACCTCTTTGTTAAAGGATAATGGTGTTAATAATATTGATTAAAAATATTATTAACTTGATTCCTTAAATTAACTATGTGTTAATAATGTTAATTAATATTAACGAGACTATTATCATCTTAAGTAATAATTGTTAATTAGTTTAATTATAATATAAGGTGTAATTAATATGGTACTAGGTGAATGAGTTTGATTAAGTCTTAGATAATATTATTTAATTAATATAAATATATATTGATCAATTTTAAGTATAATTAATTGTGATTGTGTCGGAGATGAAGGTTGGTCGAATTGTGGATATTTATTCACCAAACTTTTATATAACTTTCACTAATAACATTGTGTAAACAGTCATTGTGTAACAGGTTTTTAATCATAAGTATTATGAATGAACCATCATTTAAATTATAGGGTAAATTCATAATAGTTACCATATTCAAATTATAAAGCAATGTGATAAAATATGTTTTGGAGTTATTAATGAAAAATTGTAAATTAAATTGTGAAATATTGAATTATAAAGTCAACAAATGATAAAAGGAATTAAAGAGGATAAGATTTATTTAATGAGAATTTACGATTGGCAGGTGACCCCAACCAACACATTATATACTCTTTTAATTATTAATAAGAGTTAGGGGGATGGGCTCGAGAAATGACTTGGATGGAGAACATTAATGATGGGGGGGATAAGGGTAGTAATGGCAGGGGAAGAGTCGACAAAGGAAGTAGAATAAGGCCGAGAAGAGAAGGGGGAGAAAGGATCATCTTGGCATGTTTGGAATTTTAGGAGAAGGATAGAGAAATTTTAGAGCAGAAGAGAAAGGCAATTGTTGGAGATTTTGAGAAGGGAAAACTGGTTGGCTTGTACTCAGTTTTGGCTCGGGGGTCCAAAAGGAAAATTTTGGAGATGGGTGGTCGGCGAGACCTCGCCAGTTGGCAAGGTGGCATGCCAAGTTGTCTGGTCAGTTGAGTTTCCAGGGTAGGGAAAGCTTTTGGTTGTAGAGCATACATCAAGGCAAGAAGGAGTAGGAAGGGGTCAACTAGCTAACTAAGGTATTTTTCTTACAGGTATACAATCCATTCTAACTATGCCAATTTTTTTTAGCTATTTCATGTTATAATGAAAATGAAATTATTGTAAATTGACCTATATTTAGATATGCTGCTGCACCTACAAAATAGTAAATGTTATAAACAATTAAATAACACATATAGTTATTTCAAACCTGTAAATGTAAATACAGTTATATTTTTATAGGCATTAATTTTTTCACATAAACTAGAAAATAGAACAGAGACTGGAAACAATAGGTAAACAAAGGAAAGATAGATAATTTATTATAAACTTAGATGAACTAGGACAAGGGTCTTACACAATCCTAGTAATCCAAATTTCCAGGTTTTAGTCCCATTGAAATAATGCTACCCAAATTGGGATTAATCCTCCCAACCAAGTTTTAGGAAATTTGTGGGGTTTCCTAGCACTTTGTGCCTGTACCTCTAACAACAGCAACAATAGTGACAAAACCTTTGATTTCAAGAATCCACCTCAATTCCAGGTTCCAAGTTACTAACACAGAATGTTTTCCCTCTCCAACTCCTTCTCTTCCAAGTGTCAAACAAAAAAAAACTCTATCATCCCCCAATATATACTTTTACAAGGTTTTTGCCAATGCATTCCTCCCTTCTTGAGAAGGGCCCTCGGAAGGTCAAAATATCATAAAATAATCATTTGCCCATACTAACATAATGACATGACAAACCACTTAGCAAGGCAACTTTTCATATGTAATTCAATTCATTCTTGTAAGTCTAAATATAAATAAATATTCTTGAAGCAAGTCAAATCCTAATCACGTCAAATTTGTTTTTGGTAAGCATTAAAGGACTCGAATTCTAAAATGGAATGCAAAGGAAAAGCAATACATACCAAATGATATATATATATATACTAGTGTATGCATGCAAGGTACGTATGAGTGGCCAGTGTACACATAGCTTGTGTGTGTACTAAATATAGTTATCATAGCCTCTAATCCATAGTTCTTGAATGATCATAGCCACACATGCAAGATAGATATCCAATAAACACTATACTATAAATTCTTGCTAAGTCACAAAACACTAGTAATGATTTAGCAATATAGTCACAATAGACTAGTATTGATTTAACAATATACGTAAGTATATCCTCAATGAATTGACCAAATGTTCATAGGTGAAAGGAACCAAGAATAGATCTAAGGTGGAATCCCTAGTTCCTTGACAACATTCTTACTAATCTAAATCATCCTTCCTTCCTAACCTACTTCAATATTCCACTTCCCATATGTTCCTCTGATAGAATATGTTGGATTGTGAACTATATACACCTAACCCTTGATATAATCCATGAGAGGTGTAATATCTCTCCTTTATGCCCTCAGTTTGTAAATGTAATTGATTATTGGATTCTGGTGAGGAGCTCAAGGTAAAGGCCCCACTAGTACACCTTGTAACTCTTGTAGCTTAACTTGTGATTTAACTCCTAAGCATAGGAGACTAAAAATGGTGGTGCAACTAAACGATAAGTAATTGAATCTATTAGGGAAAGAAAGGTCAATTGACTTGGAAGCCATGACAAGCTAGGGTATTGACGACAAATGTCATCCTGTTGGTGTAGATACTTGTTGCAGTTAATAGTTATCCTCGTACCTAAGGTTCTAAACTTATAGTTTTAAGTTACGTTAAAACCTAAATCCATGAGGGTATGGCCGAAGAAATACTATTTTCGCCACAATCGTTGAACAACATTTTTTATGACCTAATAGTTTTATTATTAAAATCCTAATAGGATTAAGCCACTATAGTATTATATTAATGAATGATCTTAGGGAAGGGAAGAGATCACTCACTAGAATATTACATCCTAGTTTCCACACAGATGCTTTAAAACCGAAAATCTTCTTAATTAGGTGATTATACCTTTAAAAGTACTTACGTGGATCTTTATATCCAAGTATGCATATATGAGATATATGTAGAATTTTATCTCCTTTTTCTTATAGGAAATTGAAATAATTTAAAGGCAAGGCTTTTTAAGTATTCGATTATATGAAACTTTTGTAAATATGGGAGCCAAAGTCAAGGCTGGGAACTTACGTGTAAGTTCTGTGTACAAGGATGTTTGGGGTTTGTTTCCCCCTTTTTTGGGGATCACTTTCCCTCTTAAATGCCACTCAACGTGGTTGTGGAATATTTATTGATCTCTGGAGTGGTTAGAGTGATTTTCGGAGCTTGGCGATTCTCTTGGAAAAGAGTCGAGCCACACTTGTCATGGTGACTATCTTCCCATCGTAATCATCGAAGTGATGGAGGAAAAGGCGCATTGAGAGATGATGGTAGGGGATGCCTATTTGAGGGTTACACTCGTCCATCAGAGGGGACTCTTCGGCGATGGTGTTCTTTTTATTTTTTATTTTATTTTTTGTATGGGATCGAACTCCTGCCGTCTCAGCTGCGTGAAGCTTTGGGAAAAGCTGTGGAAGCTGACCCCATCTATTCAGATACATTGTTGCCACGTTGTGGTTTTCGATCTATTCAGGATCTCTTTTTGTTGTTCGTTTTTCACCACAGAAAGGAGATAAGAATGGGACGGCTTCAAGAGTCTACCTAGTGCTGGACAATGTTACTTTCTGAGTCATCTTGGTGAGTAATCTCCCCTTACATGGTTAAGTGTTCTGTGCAGAGTTGCTTTATTTGATTTGATTTTAGGGTAGTGTCTGTAAATGATTAAGTCATCCTTACTGAGTTTTAGAGAATCACTGCTTTTTATGATTATACTATTGCCCCTTTACCCTTGCGTTAATGGGAAAAATGATGGCTAGGTGAAGAGCCTGATCCCCTTTTTCCTGTGTCTAGCATCATACGTTTTAGTTGATAACTATGTAGTTATTATTATTATGTTTAAAAATCGTGGTTGTTAGGTCATAAATATTTGTACACTGTTAAAGGGATAGCGAGCTTGACCCTGTATTTGGATTGATAACTTCTGAGTTTGGGTTGCATAGCAAGCTCGGGATTTGAGTGTTAGATTGGTGATCTGACCGAGCAGTGTTCCTCATAGTTTCGTGCTAATAGCAGGTCCTCAGTTGAGCGATCAGTCCCCGCGTGTTTTTAAGTGGTTGTTATTTTCAATAAGTTGTATTGATCTCGGTTAAGAAAGAGTAGCGCCTATGTGGCAAAACCCTTGTAAGATTATAGATTTTTGTATTACCTTGTTCCTTATACTTTGCTTTCACGTTTGATCGAATGTCTAGAAGGAACATTTTTCTTTTAATAAAAATAGATCTCGGTTTCCTTATTGACTTTAGGAGTAATTACCTGCAGAAGAAACTGTGCTAGGGGTTGTGTATCGGATGTTGGATCCATTTATTTTTATTTCCTTTATAGTATCGAATGTCTTGACTGGAATGCCCTCTATGAAAGAGGCATTGGAATTGTGAAAATTGCAGCAAGTGAGTTTGCAAGATGTAACGTTCTAGTCGATTAATAGAACAAACTATGACCTTTTGGTGGACGTAGCCCAGGGAGATAGGTGAACCACGTGTATATGCCTCTCTTGTGTTTGACTATGATGGTTTTGTTGATAATGTGTGAGTATATGTTTTGTCTTGTGAATCTTGGAAAAAAATAGATTATATTTATGTTGTTCATGCGTTTCAATTTACATGGTTATCAATTTTGGAGTAGGATACAATTTTTAAGTGTGGTATGCAGTTGTAAAGCGATGAAAGACTTGTATAGTTTTACTTAATCTAATAGGTAAATATCTTGTATTAGGGTTGTAATACCTTTGCATTAGTAATTAAGGTTACAAGATTACTGATTTAAAAGGATGAATGTAAAAGATTATGTAAGTTTATTAATTCTTTTAAAAGACTTATTTATCATGTGAGGATGGCGGACTTTTGGATCGCAACACAAAACATTTCATTACTGAAGTTCCTTGATGTTTATGAAGATTCTTTCTTAAATTTTCACTAAAATACATGTAATAGTGCAAAACAACTCTGGGATAAATTGGAAACTATATATGCAGAAAATTCCAAAGTAAAGAAGGCAAAACTTCAATCCCTCAAAGTACAATATGAAGGTCTAAAAATGAAGGATGAAGAAAATATCTCAGAGTACTTTGAAAGAGTTGACAATATTGTTAGTGCAGTCAGAGGTTTGGGAGAAGAGGTATCAGATAGTGAGTTAGTTGAAAAGATACTGAGAACACTTCCTATGGCATATAATCCCAAAGTATCTACTTTTGAAGACCGAGAGAATCTAGAAGAACTTACCATAGATGAATTGTATGGACTCCTTACAGCCTATGAATTAAGACTAGGCATTGACAGTACTTCAAAAGGAGTGGTAGCCTTCAAAGTACTCAAGAAAAATTTGAAGCAAAAACCTCAAACGAATCATCATGAAGAATTGGATGTAGAAGAAGCCAATTTTATTAAGAAATTTCAGAAAGGTTCAGGGAAGTACAAGGGAAAACTACCTTTCAAATGTTTCAATTGTGGCAAAATTGGGTACTTCCAAGACAAGTGTCCTTATCCCAAGGAAGATTATGAAGATGAAGATGACATAAAAGAACAATACACGAAAAAGAGAAAATTCCACCATAAGAAAAAGAATTACAAAAACAAAAGGAATTTTTACTCAAAAGAAGAAGACAACAGTTCATCCGAGGTTGATGACAGTGATGATGAAATCCTCTTTCTAGGTATTGGAGAATCTAATGAGATAGAAGAAATTGAGCATAAAGAAGAGTTAGAAGATGAAGCAGAGGTTAATATGGAAGAAGAACTACTCAATGCTTTGGATGAATTAAGAAGATACAAAAACAAATATAGGAAGCTGAAATGTTTTGTATTTGAACAAAAGGAAGAACATGAACAAAAAGAAAAAGAGTTGGAGAAAATTGTGAGAAACCTGAAACACCAAATCCTAGATGCGAATAGGATATAAGAAAAGCTGGAAGAGTCCCTTAAAGAGAAACAACTAATCCGTGAAAGAATGGAGACAAAATTAGCTCACTTAAGAAAAGAGCTTGATGTAAAAATTATCCAAACAAAATATGAAAATAGCTCTAAAGTCTTAGATACAATTATAACCACACAAAGGGATCCAAGTAACAAAAATGGAATACGTTATTCTCAAGAAGAAAACCAAGGTAGTTCAAAATCTTATGCAACTGCTCTTCTTAGTACATTCAAAGAAAAGGAAGATAAGGCAAGCAATGATCAGAACTCCAAAAGATTATTTCCACCCATAAAGAAGGAAGTGAAGATAACTCCAAAGAAGGATTATCAAAACATGTATCCTCACATCTTTTTTGGCTATTGTTTTACATGCTCTAACTTCGGACACAAAGCTATGAATTGTAGAGCATATGGAAGGAAAAATTTCAACCTCAGGGACAACCAAACAGTTGGTCAAGTTAAGAGCAGAAATTATAATTTCTTTGAACCTCTATAAGAAAGGAACTTGGAATGATTCAATTGCCCTAGCTATGGACATAAAGCAAGTAATTGCAGATTGATGGAAATATCAGAAAGACCAAAGAACATTAGAGAGCAAAAGAAGCTTTGGAAAGAAAGAACATTAAAAGAAGAATGTCTTACTACCTTGAAAACACAAGATAAAGGAGATTTATGGTGTGTTGACAGTGGTAATTCAAAACACATGACAGGAGATTAGGACAAGTTTTTAAACTTGAAAAACCGAAAGGTACGTCATGGAAAGAGTTGGAGAAGAAAGGAAGACTCCAAAGATGTATAAGAAACCCAGATTTCAAACATCAAATAAGTTTCTCAAGATGATGAGGACTGTAATAGTGTTGTAGATAAGAATGACTTTCACCATGGTGGAAATAAAGATGATGAAGAAGAAATTAGCGATAGTGGTGGAATTGAAGATGGATGGTTTTTCTAAAAAATCCACATAACCTAGAAGAGAACCCCGAGAAAAGCATTAGAAGGGATCATGTACTCAAGGGGAGAGTGTTTGAAAAGATTGTTGTCATTGATGACAATGTTAGTAATGGTTATGATATCACCCTTGAAATCATAAAATAAAAATGAAGATCAAACTTGTAGAGCAGATTTGAAGAGCTTGTTGAAGCAGAGTTTTGGCAAAGGATGAAGATATGTTTGGATGCAGATTTGGTATCATGACTTGATGCAAATGCATGAAGAATGAACTACCACAATTGATTTTGATCTCAGTTTTGAAGAAAGAATGCGTGGAAAGAAGAGGAGCACTATGATAAGGGGAGTCCATAAACTCATCATCCAAGTTCTCATTCAAAGATCAAGCTACGAGAAGACAAAGAAGTAAGGAGAAGCATATTGGCAGGAGTAGTTGTCAAAAGAGGAGAAAAAATTGCAAACTCTATGTCAAAATGGTTACAATAAAAGGGCATAACGAGTTATCATTTGCCATTAATGTCAAAGAGGGAGAGAAAACTCTGTGAAGCACATCGACAGGGGGAGTTATGATAGTGTGTTGCCATCAATGACAAAGAGGGAGATTGTTGAGAAGTTGTCATCGATGTCAACAATCTAATGACAAGAACGTTTCTAGATGCTATTAATATCAAGGATGCCATTATTGTTATTGGTTTCAACACTATAGAGGGAGTTCATTAATGTCAGCATTGCAAGAGGAGTATGTTTGACTAATGGTGAAGATGAAAGGAAATAGTTTTTATATTATTGGAATTCATAGAATATCTATTACTATCTTAACCAATGTTGAAAAGGTCATATAGAGAAAAAGATTCCGAAGCATTACAAGAAAAGAATGAAGTCCTATTTGAAAAGAAAAAATTAAAAGAAGATTAAAAAAAAGAAAGTCTAAAAGAAAGTTAACGAATATCAAAAGAAAATTAAAAAGAAAGGTTAAAAAGATTAAAAGAAAAATTATGTGAAACTGAGGTTGAAATAAAAAGGAAGTTCGGTAAAACTGGATGAAAAGGTGAAAGAGGTATTTTCCCATGGTATTTACTCATTATATGTGCAAATAGAAAATAAAAAAGGATTTAATTAATATGGTTGTTGAAATATTGATTATATTGAAAATGCCGAAATGAAGAGTTACATAGTTTTTTAAAATTAATAAAGAGACATTTGACTTATGTGAAAACTCATAATATTACTTATGTGAAAAGTCATAATATTACATATTCAAAAGGTTTGATTAGTTAATTAATTAAATCTTTAAATAAGACAGAGATTTAATTAATTATTAATGAACAAAACAAAAGTTGAGATTCGAAGAGGTGTGAATAAATAGAAAAGAAGTTTAATTATAAAACAAAATTAAAATAGTAGAGAAATGAAAGGACATGTTTGTTTGAAAGAGATGTGGCTTTTCAGTTTGAAGGGGTATGAGTTGAAAAGGTATGAAGATTTGAAGAGGCATGGAAGAGATATTTAATGAAGAATCAAAATAGAAGAAGAGTGTGTCTTGGTGTTATAAGTTGTTGTAGTAGCATGAGCAGTCCAAGACAGAATTGAATGTTCCAGAATTGAAGAAAATAAACAGCTTTAGGGTGGAAGGGTGGAGCTAAGGCAAGTTGGTGCCTGCAGGGGAGTTGGTGCTTCCTTGTTAAATTGTAATTGACTAAATAGGGGTGTGGGTGCATCCTGATCAGTTGGTGTTGATTTGAAGAGGAAGAAAATATCTTCCATCTATTGTAAATTGTAAAATCATTTTTGTAGTTAATAGAAACGAGTTGGTGGTTTTCCCTATTGGGTTCCACGCTAAATTACTGTGTCCAAATTTGTTTGTTACATTTGCAAATCATAAAAGTAAAAGAAATTGTGTTTTAATTTGTGTCACTGATTCATCCCCCCTCTCAGTGACAGGACCTTATCCAACAATTTCCATCCCATAGTTGAAGCAATCGCAATAATGGATCTGATGGAAGTATATTGGGCCATAGGATCAAATATCTCGTCATAATCAACTCCCTCTTTCTGAGAGAATCCTTTGGCTACAAATTTGGCCTTGTATTTCTCAACACTGCCATCTGCTCCATGCTTGATCTTGTATAGCCATTTAGAAGTCACTACTGACTTCTCCTCAGGTCTCAACACAACCTCCCATGCACCATTCTTCATGATGGATTGATATTTTTCCATCATGGCATCCTTCCAAATTTGATGTTTGGATGCTTCTTCGTAAGTGTTGGGTTCTGAATCAATAATTTTGCTCATCAGTGCCACATAAGTAGAGATCCTCTAAGATCTTTTGCTTTCCCTGAAAGCACCTTGTGGAGCTTCATGCCCCTCTGCGTCCTGTAGTGTCTTTTGTGCCCATCTATGTCTTTTCCGACCTGCAACATCTCTGGGGATATCAACTGGATCTATGGGATCGATAGGTTCACCCTTTTTTGTTGACTCCCTCTAAAATGGAGGGGGAGATGATCTCATCTCCTTTAGTTCTTGCATTTATTCATCATCGATCTCCTTATCTGATCCTTTGCCTTTCGTGACAGCCATCTCTTCTTCAAAGGTCACATCCATACCGACTTCAATCTGTCTGGATCCTGGAATGTAAATTCTGTAAGCATTTGAAGACTCACTATATCCCACAAAGGTTCCCTTCTTTCCTGAAGGTTCTAATTTTGATCTTTTCTCCTTGGGCACATGTATGTAGACTGGACAACCAAAGATACGAAGATGGCTCACTTTTGGTTCCACACCTGTGAACGCTTCTTCTGGAGTCATGTTCTTCAATATCTTATGTGGACATATATTATGTACATATACAGCAGTTCTGGATGCTTTTGCCCACAAGAACATTTGAAGACTCTGGTCATGTATCATAGCTTTGGTTGCCTCCACAATTGTACGATTCTTTCTTTCTACAACCCCATTTTGCTGAGGGTTGTAGGGAACTGTGAGCTCCCTCTTAATTCCTGCTTCCTTGCAAAAATCATTGAATTTTGTAGAGGTATATTCTCCACCATTATCGGATCTCAAAATATTGATCCTCTTTCCTGACAGATTCTCAACTTGTGCTTTAAACTCTTTGAACTTGTTGAGCACTTCCTCGGATTCTTTTAACTTGAGAAAGTATATCCAAGTCTTCCATGAGTAATCATCAATAAATGTGATATAGTAATGATATCCACCCAATGACACAACTGTCATTGGCCCACACAAGTCAGAGTGTACCAGATCCAAAATCCCTTTGGATCTACTCTCGCTATCTGGAAAATATTACTTGGCATTCTTTCCAAGTGCACATCCTCTACATGTCCCATCATGGTCTACCCGGAGCCCTGACAAACCTATCACAATATTCTTCAGAACTGGGAGAGCTCGATAGTTCAGATGAGCTAACCTTCAGTGCCATAACTCGCCCATACTTGCAGCATCATTTATTAGCGCTTGGACTGGTGGAGTGTTTAGTCTATACAAGCTCTCTTCTCTTATGCCAATAACTTTGGTTGTGCTCATGCTTGAATTATTGTGCCAAGCAAGGACTTTCCCTTCTGAGAAAGCTGCTTTATATCCCTTGTCCTCCAAGGTTGAGATGGAGACAAGGTTTCTTTTCATTCCAGGTACATAGAGCACATCACTTAGACGTAATGTATCATTTGATTCTAGTTTAAGGGTGGTGGCTCCAGATCCCTTCACAGTGTAATTTGCATCATATCCAAGTACAACACGGAGGTGTGAATCTTTCTCAACTAATTCTGAAAGATTCTCTCTATAACCTGTCATGTGTCTAGATGCACCACTATCTATGAGCCAAGTGTCACTAGTGGTGGGAATAGTACCTGATAGGGCTGATATGAACATAAATTATGTGTGATCTTCATTCTTTTGTTTCTTGTGACAATGATCTTCTTCTACATCAGCAGTGTATGCTTCATGCTTTCTTTTGATTTGGCTTCGACAGCTACTGGTGTAATGTCCCTACTTTCTGCACCTATAGCATTGAACTTGAGATACATCCCTCTTCTTCTTTTGTTCTTGGTGAGGACTTGATCTCCTTTCTTGGTGCTTGTGTTTATGGAAATTATCCCATTTTCCCTTACCTTTCTTGGCGTGGGAAACAAAAGCTTGTTTATCCTCAGGTTGAGTGCCATGGAGTCTTTGATGTGTTGCAATCACGGTTGCAATCCTTGTCTCCTCCTGAGAGCAATCCGCCCAAAGCTTGTCAAACTTTGGTAGTTTGGATCTACCACTTATGCTTTGGATAAAGGACTCCCAAGATGGTGGAATTCCATTCAAAGTGTGGAGGAAAAGATCCTTATCATTAATAGGATCTCCACTGGTGCTGAGATTATCCCTTAGTTCTGTGATCCTCATAAAGTATGAGGCAATAGATTCTGACTTAGCTATCTTCATATTTGATAGTTGGTTTCTCAAAGTCATGGATACATTGAGGCTAGTTTGTTCAAACAACTTCAAAATGGTCTTGATCATTTTCCTAGCATTCTTCTTTCCTGAGATTTGTGGGGCCAAGTGATCTCTCACTGAATCCACAAGTATCCTTCTTGCTTTAGCATCATTCTTCCTCCATCGGAATTTATCCTCTTTAGCTTCTGGTTCAGGAACCTTCTCATTTACATATAGTAAGAGGTCATTTTCTTCTAGAAGCAGAAGAACCCTAGACTTCCAAGAGATAAAGTTGGAAGTTCCTTCCAAACGATCTTCAACCTTCATACCAATCATCTTGATTGTAGATTTGGTTCAGAAACCTTAGTAGGAGCTAGGTCAAAAATGAAAGTTGATAATTTGAAAAACCGAAACCACAAATAAATGTGCCTTGCCAAGGAGAGTTGAATTAATGGCGGGTTGGTCCAAATCTTTGGAGAGAAACGAGATAAAAACTGAAACCCTAATTCTACTGCAGCCACAGAGTTAGGTAAAAAATTGGAAATTCTCGGAATTGAATTCCGTCTTCACCAAAAGATGCACCTTGCCAAAAACAAAATTCCTAGGGCTCTTTTTCTCCAAAATGATGGGTGAAGACTTCACAAGATGAAACCCTAGTTCCGACAATGTTTCGGCAAAGGCTTCTTCTGGAACTGCTCTGATACCATGTTAAATTTCATACATTCATAGCATAATAATATAAATGCATAACCAAGATCACTAGAAGAAAGACAAAGCACAAAACAACAACACGGAGTTTATCTTGGGAAACCCAATTAGGAAAAACCCAGCAACCTTCGTATAGAGATGATAATCTCGAGATCATAGTACACAGATAAAATAGAAAATGTAAAAATTTCTTCCACAAGTAGAAACCCCAAAACTACTTCCTTCTCCAGGTTGTGTGAACTTCTTCTCTCTCCCAAGTGATGCGCAATTGTCAAGTGAGTGAAAAATAATAATGAGGTGCACTTTACCTCTTATTTATACAAGTGAAAACATGAAAAATCCCTAACTGGGCCGACTTCACCTGGGGGCAATTAATAAATTTAATTTTAATATTTTTCTTTTGTTTCTTTGCACCCCAAATTTTACATGAATTCTTTCATGTGTTTACATAAGTGATTACATAAAGTTAATCTCCCTTAGGAGGTACAAACAAGTACAATGAAAGTACAATAAAATGCAATGAATAATATCTTCTGAACTTGCACAAAATCCAACACCCTGCAGGTGACCGTCAGTTGCCATCACACAACTTGGGGAGTGTGGCTTAACACAGATATCCCACACCTCTAAGTTTTAGAGGATAAATAGTTGGCAATACTTTCACCCCTCTTAATGGAACTAGGGTCAACGCCCTATCAATAATTACATTGTGTTTCTATTGTTGTTCTTAGAGTTGCATCATCAAATGACCAATTTGGGAAACCTAGTTTCTTTTATAAACCTGCAATAGCCCACATATCATAGCATTGTATTAAACTAACAATTAATCCACAAATTAATGCTTTGTAGTTCACCCTTTTCTCTTTTGATGTCCATGACATTAGGGTAACTTTAGTCTCACAAGTATCTGGATATCACTTAGGCCTTCTATCCCATGGGTTAGTCTCATCCAAAACACGAGAACACGCATGTACATGGCTAATATATTCATCATGTAAATGGTATCCCTTTATACATTTAATCAGAATGTATACTAGTGTCCATGTACCCTAACATTATATTTAGATTTGCATGCTGGAAGTAAATCACGTAATTGTCATCATTAATAAGATAAATGATAAACTTAGAACATAACAGTCACATATAGGTAGGGTCATAAATCCACAAATATAGTTTTCTACGTTGAGCTGAGTCCATAAGATAATAAGCAAAGAAATGCAAGATACGTCTTAATTTTGTTTGGATGTCACATCAAAATGCATGGCATTACACTTGATCAGTCTCATTATTTTAGGCTCAAGTTATCTACTAGGCAGGGCACGAACAATCGAGAAAATATGCTGGCAACGTGGCTTTTACTGAAGGCGACATCATATAAAGGAATAATAAACTTGCAAGTCCTCGAAGATTCAAAAGTGATCGTGGGTTGGGTGAATAACAAATGCAGAGTAAACAATTTATTTTTATAAACTTTAATGAGTCAAGTTCTCGAGCTTAAAGGAAGATTCGAAGGCCTTGTCTTTACACATATCCATAGAGAGTTCAATGTCTTAGTTGATCAATTGTCCAAACAAGCATTGGATTTGCAAGAAGGCCAATTTATTACTCAATAGTTTAGGGATGGGAGTTGATAGTTGTATTTGACAACTTCATGTCCTCATACAAGGTTTCTCAACCTTTGTAATGTTTGCATTATGTACTTTGATATAGGTGTTGAGTTGTAGCCTAAGGGTTGTATATTGAAATATATGTTATTTATTTTTTATTTTTTGAAGGTTGCCTTTAAGGAGCATTGGAAGATTCATATTGAAATTATAGACCAATAACAAGGATAATCATGGGACTTGATTGGACTTATATTTTTTTACTTTGACAAGACAACAACATATACATTCAAATTTCATACTTGAAATATGAAATATAGAGATTTTCTTCTTGAAAAAAAGAGAGCAATACATGCGTTGTGTAAGCATAAGCAAATCAATATAAATCCATCTTAATTCAATATCTTTTGAATATTGAGATATTTGCATCTTATTCTTTTTGAAACCTTGTGTATACTTAAGAGAACATGAACCAAAGTATATTTTCACTAATATATTAATATTTTGGATTTTAAAATTATTTTGAACAAAATTATAATAATTGATTTACTTTTACTTTTATTTTTATGATATATAAAATTTATAAATTAAAAATGCAACAAAAGAAAGTAAACTTGATATTTTATGTGGGTTTCAAAATTTTAACTCATAAAATGTAATAAGTTTTTTTTTATTGTAAACACTTGGCCATAACTCTGTGCATTATGGTTGCTCCTTCAAAGTGTCCAACAATAAGATTATGAAAAAATATAGGTGATGCGGACTCTCGGATCATCATTGCCCGGGTCAATAAGAGGAAACATATTGAAATTATTGGTCTTCGGCCACTTCTACAATCGATTGAAGAAGAAATGGCATCCTTTGAGTGGATCTCTTTCACCCATTTGTATAGGGAAGTTAACAAGGATGCGAAGAACTAATCCAAGTAGGCGTTGTTGTTAAGTGAGGGTACTCCGATTGAGTTCGAATATAGGGAAGGCAGACTTCAATCAAAAGTTGAAATTCCTCTTTATCTATGGCAAGACTCCTTTATTTTTTGGGTTTTTGTTTTTTTAGATGAAGCTTCGTCTTCTTGTGGATGGACGGTTTTTTTTGTCATAGTAATGTTTGGTAATCAAGACTGCTTTATGGGTTTGTAGGTGAACCTCAACTTATGTTCTTAATAATAGAGCGGCCTTACGACACATTCACACTCTCAAAATTACCATCCCAACACACCACGTTTGCACTCTATAAATTACCAGGTATAAGGCAACGTTTGCACTCTATAAATTACTAGGCACAAGGCCATGTTTACACTCTATAAATTACCAGGTACTGAGGCATAGAATTGGTAACCGAGAGGCCACCTTTTCACTCTAACAATTACCATGTACAAGGCATAGAATTGATAACCAATAGACCATGTTTACACTCTAACAGTTACCAAGTACAAGAGCATATAATTGATAACCAATAGGCCATGCTTACACTCTCAAATTTACTGGTTAAAGGCTAGTTTTACATATTTAAATTTATAGCTACTATATATAAGTCCAGGTTCATTCTTGTCAATATTACAACCTTAATACCAGCTTCATTAGGTAGAATTTTCCAACTACCTTTTAGTTATTTCATGATTGTAAATTCACCAAGATATGTCCAGGTTCATAAGACTAGTACAATTGATTGCCTATAGATTGACTAGTATGTGGGGTTGTTTATGTATAATTGACCAGTACAATGCTATTTCGCACAAACTTCCAATTGAAACCATGACATGCATCTACTTGAACAAGTAGAAGCACGTCATGGTTTCAGTTGGAAGTTTTCTAGTAGATAAGGTCTTTTTGGTCGAGGATAATTGCTTTGGCTAGTTGCTCTAAGCACCAATGACCAAGTGTATTCATATTCATATATGAATATAAGGTTTTTTCTCAGGAAAAAAATGTTTTTATTATAAATATTTAATTAAATTAAAGATTGTTGAATTGTTCTCTCCTTTACATTGAGGACTGTTTTGAATGTATTTACTTTTACTTTAAATATAAATACATTTTTTTCTTTGCAAAAAAACTATAATTTCAATGGATGTTATTTTTATATAATACTTTTCATAATAGAAATTTGAAACAAGTACAATTAGAAAGGAGTAAGTTAAAAAGTGGACAAACCATTTAAATTTTATTAGAAATCATAATTCTATTTAACTAATTGAAATTTTGACAATAAAAAATTAGTCTTAAAAAAACAGTTCATTTTAACAAAACTCAAATCTTCCAAAATTTAAAAAAAAAATTGAATAAAGACAAAATTTAACTTTATCAGATAAAAAAGAAAATCAAGTTTATCTACTTTTTAATATACTTTAACAACAAAAAAAAAAAACCATGTAAGTAACAAAAAGAGTACCTAGATCTTAAAAAAAACAAAAAGAGTAGCTCGATCTTAAAAAAAACATAATCATATAAGAGTAAGTTAGAAGAACAAACTCCATCAAATTTTCATCCAAATTTTATTGCAAGTTATAATTATAATTATTATCCCTACGATGGCACCCGCGATGGCTCTTCCTGATAGTTTAGCACCTACGGAGGCCGCGGAGTTCATGGCGTGGCTCTGGCAACGGGTTTTGCGCGGCATGTTCTAGTGACGGTGTCTGGTGCTCCCCTATTCGATGGCAATTATAGAGAGGCTTTTGGAGATGGCTCTGATGACGACGGCGGGGTTACTGGAGAAGGCACCGACGACGTCGGTGGGCTTTGTGGCGCAGCTTCGGCAACGGGGTCGGTGGCCTCCATACAAGTCTCAAATATGGCATCATCAATCTAATTTGTGGCCTTGCCAGAGACTTGGAGGATGGTTTCGATTGACTTATGGATAGCCAAAGCAGGGTCAACTTAGTTAATGAAACATCCATGCATGAACAATAGCATTCATAAACCATCCATAAGCCTCTACCAAGTTCTCACACCTTCAATTTTGATACAAATTTGAAAAAGATATTTTGGAAGACATAGATTTATAGGATGAGGTAGGTGACCCCAACAAAGATTGGGATCATCATTTGTCAAAAAAGCAATTATTGTGATCACAGGGAAGATTCAATTTCCCAAACAATTAGTTTCACGTTGATGAAAAATATTGCATTGATTTTATTATTTATATAAAAAAAGTAAATCGGCATGCACAAAACTATCTTGTAGAAGGTTCAAATAGGTAGACAAAAGTTCATTCATTACATATTTTCATTGATAAGTTGTTGGGAAAGGGTATTGGAAATAAGGAATTTTTGTGTATTCATTTGTTTTTAGCTTTGATCTAAAACCTGTTTTTAGTTTTGACCTAAAATATGAGGGAAAACAAAAATGTATCAATGTGATGCTTCTCCCATATGCAATTTTTAAACTTGAACAAATGCATAAGATGTTGTCACATAAAGAGAAAATAATTTTTATCTAAACACATTGCTACAAGCATGCAATTATTTCATCCTAAACATGTTCTTTTTACTCAAATAACAACATGCTATTTTTACTCAGATAACAGAATCATCAGGAACTCCTATTTTAAGTTGATTTGACTATAGTGGTAGGAGACTCTCTAATATAACTTAGGAATGCATGGGATTATAGTGGGAGAGAAAGAGAAAAGGAAGAGAGGCGTGAGAGATATGAGAAAGAGGGAAAGGAAGAAGGGGATGAGGGAGAGGGAGAAGAAAATAAAAGGAGGGAGGAAGAAAATTAGGGTGGGGGTGGGCATGGGGGAGGGAGAGATATTCCTTAAACCTTTTCTTTTTTAAATTTAATATCTAGAGCCCAGATCTCATATCCAAAATTCAAATTGCATCTCCAAACCTCAAATCTCATTTTATTGTAAATATGCAAATTAAAAAAAGGGGGGAAGTAAATGACAAAAAAAAAACTTTGATCTAGCGATGCTCCACAAATTTCCCTTTCCTTCTCCCACAAATCCTTTTCAACTATTAAAAACTACAATCCACACGCTCATATGAAAATGAATGAGGGGGAGCTTATTTTTTCGCTTTATGCTAAAAATGCAAAATAGGGTGATGCAAATCCTTGCTTTCTGTCATTTATTTGTTTTTTGTTTTTCCATCTTCGCATTGATATTGCATCATCCATGCATCAAATGTTATTACATAAGGATTATGTGTGCATTGCTTATGTGTCAACTTGATTTCGTCTCTACATCATCCTTATGTCATCCTTTGTGATGCAAACATGACACATGTGACACATATTTATAGTGCAAAAACTTGATGCACACTGACAAAAGAAAATTAAACAAGGTTTTAGGGCTAAAGTGATGCAAATCTACAATGGTGCAACCATGTATTGTAGTAGTGAGTTAACATCTAACTTAGCTATGTCATATTGAAACTAGTCAACTAGTTGAGTCAACAATGACTCAATGAATTTTGACAATTTCACTAGCCATGTACTTACGAGTCTAGTTAGCTACAAAAATAAAAATATATATATAATACATTCCTAAAAACCTATAATCCACCAACTTTATGAGTAAATTTCATTCTCCCTTATCATTTATCATCTTTTATTCTAATTTGCAATAATAAATTATGATTATTTCTCTTATTCTTGTATATAACATCTTTGATTTTTTATCAACCTTCTCTTATTGTCACCCCCTCTTTTTTGTTTTATCTTGATAAATTATTCTCCCTTTTAGACGCTTGCTTAGACTATGCTTTTAATTTTATTTATGTTTAATTGCTAACCCTTGTATTTTATTAGGTAATCTCACATTGCATTAAAGGTTACCTTTTATAAAAATTTATAATTTCATTGATTAATTTCAATCACTTCTTTGTTATACTCTATCTTCAACAACCTTTATTCAACATTGAATGTGTACATTTCATTTCATTATTTGTTGCAAACATTTCATTGGTTGTTTGTCTCAGTTGACGTTAATCATCATCATGTTGATGCCTACCTCCCAACCCACGGAATATGATGCCTACCTCAAACATGTGGCATAAGTAAAGTCACTCAGAGGTTTTTTCTGGAGATCATAATGAATGTATGTGTAATTGAATGCCTCCATCAACCAAGCATTTTAGTTGAGCTTGCAAATTAATTGTCACAATTTTGTGAATCTTCATGTTTTCGATAATCAGTTGAGGAGCAGAATTCTACAAGAGCTCGACAATCTTGATAGTTTGGAGTTCATTAAAGCAAGTGATAACGACAATACCAAAAGCATGTTTCCAGATGAATTAGGCAATTGCACCAATGTTGTGACATTGTCTATACCTAGCACCAAAAACAAATTAGTGCTCGCTCTACAGCCAGTTGGTTTTGGGGTCGAGGAACAACTGCGCTTCATGATATTTTCATTTCATTTCCGGCCATGAATGGACCTCGGTTTCATCTCAAAAATCATTTGTTACCTTTCCAAGATCTCTCATTTCGTGAATTCCTGCTGGCCTAATTGACACCCAATTGGCCTGCAACAGTAAAATGAGATCTGAATCAACACCTCGATTATAATGCTACCTCGGTGAATTTGACAAAGGGTTCTACAATAGTGTGCTCCAATGCTTGTTGGTTAGCGCACGTGCTCCACTCCTTGGCATATTTTGCAATAATTGTCACAGGCTTTTACATTAGGGCCCTACTCCTTGTATACTTTTCCTTCGCTATTTGTTCGTCATTCCTCGACAGATTTAGCAATAATTGTTGGACACTTTTACATTAGTGATCCATTGTTTGTATATTTTGCCTCCACTATTCATCATTATTGGTTCATTAGACTATTCTCCCACAACCACATCGTTGCACCGCACATGGCCCATGGTTTATCATTTTTTTGCTCCAACATTCTTTTGGTAGGGATATCCTGCAACGCAACTTTTTCTTGTTAATTATAATTATTGATTGAAATTTTGACCATGAAATTTTATTCTTAAAAGTTTTAGTTCATTTAAAAAAAACAAATCTTCAAAATTTTAAAAATAAAATAAAAATACAAAATTTTAATTTATAAAAAAAAAATGCAAAAAGAGTTTATCTACTTTTTAATATACTTTTACCCACAAACTTATTATTATTCCTTGCCAAGACAAAGATATACTAACACGAATTAACCAAACTTCATTGAGTTATATTAATTTGCTTTTTGACATATAAATTTTTGCAAAGTTTTATAAAGCTATGCAAAATCCTAATGTTAAACATAATATTTTGAAAGCTTAAAATAAATTTAACAATTTTTAAACTACAATAATCTAAAAATGTTATTGGTCTGGTACATCTTTGATGGGACATAAATCCCCGATGTAGTGCTTTTAATTGTCAGAATTTAAAAAGAAATAAAATTGATTTATAAAACTAAAATTTCTAAAAACACGTGTCTGTTGGGGTGTAGACCAGCTGGCAATCCCGTGTAAACCTTGTAAAAGAAGTCGTTCGTTCAAACCCCGGATAACTCGTCTGCCAATGTGACGGGCTTGGTTGTTGAACCTAGGGGTATAGTTGTAGCGAACGAGATTGGACCCCTGGACCCCGTGTCACACGAGTACCAGCCCCATTCGAGTTGTCGGTTCCCCTAGTTACAAAATAAAATTTCAAAAAACACCACATGTCCCTATGGCTAACTATGGTATTAAATATATTTTAATGCCATTGTACATGTTGGTATGGGCATCCAAACTTGGAACTTTGAATAACAACTTGCAACAAAACATCCTTGTTAAAGATCTAAGGTCTGGAGGTTTAAAATTTAAGCGTTGAAATGTCCAAGCACGAGATCCTTCCAAAAACTATAGTCCTCTCTGTAGCAGACGCATGGGCACTTCAGAGCAATGCTCATCCATGTATTAACCGTTCATTTTCCCTCTCTCTCTTGTTAATTTATAATGATTTCATTTGCCTTTCTAATGATTTCGGTTATCATCAAGGTTATTGTTCTATTCCTCAAAGGCGATCCTTATAGGGAGTTGATCCGTAGGGGTGTAGAATCAAGATAGGTGACATCTACAGTCTATGATGCAAGAGGGAAGGAAATAACCTGATGCATGGAGATTAGCACCAATTTTTTAAGAACGCTGACCTACTAGATGGTAATCATCATAAAACTCCATCATTTGTTTCCCGCCTGTAAGATATTTTGGTTTACAACACAATTTCATTTCATTGGGATATATACTACTATGGCCATTGCTCACTTATGGAGAATCATTCAAATTAGTAGACCTGCTTATTTCATCCATATTGTTTGAGTGGAAAGTATCAAAGGGGATTACTAAATATTTTACAAGAGGGAAAATAAAGTAAGAAAATAAACCAATAGCCACACTTTTCCTGTAAGTTGATTTTGGAGTGCCTTCCATAGGAGCAACAGTCACTTCAAGCATTTGAATTGCTTCCAATAAAATAATATACCTTCCCAACTAAGAATTCATCTACATTCTTAGCCCTTATGGCATGGCTTAGACCAAAAGCAAGTCGAACATTTTCAATAATGCGGCCACCCCTAGGTTTTTTGGGCGAAGTTTGAACCAAGAAAGCAACATTTATATAAGACACCATGTTACCAAGGGGATGAGAGGTTTTGTCTTAAACAACAATTTGTCATATAAATCCAGATGCATGTCGAGGAAATCCTCGATGGTTAACATAGATTCTATTCTCTCAATTGAAATAACTTTGACAAATGCCCCAACTCCCAATAGAATGGTTGCAACATCTAAATCAAATGACGGTTTCTGGGCCATTATTAGATTACCACCAATGCTTGTTGTATTTCTAATGAATCTATAAGCAAACTTTTTCAAGTGACTAGCAATGCTCTTGAATATTAAATTTTTGTTACGACAGACCTTATTCTAATATGAAACACCAGTATCAATGGTTTTACTATCCTATAAAGCTTTGATAAGCTTGGAAATTGTTACTGCTGCTCCAACCTCAATTGCAGAATCCAGTATGTTAGTAACCTGTAGCTCTAGGATATTACTAATATCAACAAACACTTTGGGTTTCATTTCCTTGTGGATTCCAGCACTTGTATTCCCTACAAACAACTTATGTTCAAGATCTTCATTGTCATATTTTCTCAGTTTTAAAGTTGTCAAAATTTCCTCCAAGCTGGATGGTCGAAGCCATAAACGCTCTTCTCCATTAGTATCCTCTTTATAAACAAAATTCAATGTTACCTCCCTCAGTACTATTCCATTTTTGTTATTGCAATTAGGAATAGTGCACCTTCTAGCTATAAACTCTGTCTTTAGAAAATATGGGAAAGTTCAGACTACAGTTGGGTTGTAGCTATGCAGTCTTAGGAACCTGTACTCATTGTCATTGTAGAAAGGAGTCATTGCAGGCGACGAACGTCACCAACATAAAACTTAGAGCAACAAGGGCCAAAAGAGCCCATGCAACAATAAAAGAGGCCAATGGAAAACAAAACTCTAACAATGCGTTAAACTTAAGACACCAACAAATAAAGGAGATCCGTCGCACAACCAATAGTTGAGGTGTTGGTAAAAGAGGTTAACATGTGATACATGGTACAAGACCATGGTGTGATTTCGATGAAAGCCTATAGTGGAGTTAGCAGAATACGACACAAACTTTGGTCTTATGATATTCACAAGGAATTAGTTGCATTGCTGCTTTTTTTCTTGTTATATATACATACACTTTACTTTCACTCCTTAAATATTAAATAAAATTATTCATTATGTATTGATTATTATGAGTACATGTGATGCAATAAAATACAATAAATGAGTGTTGTTATTTAGATATTTAATGACAATTTCTCGATGTGCATCGTGTACTACATTTGGTATTTGTCCCCTATAACCCCGGTCCCTTATATTCCCTCTCATCTATGTGGACATCATACCCATACAAATAAAGCATCTTCTATTGCCCCTAGCTAATAACCTCCACATTAGTGTACCTTGTCTATTATTGAGACTTTCTCTAGAGGTTTTCCATGAGCCTTTAAAAGGTCATTGCTTATTATGTGACAAGTAATGTACCTAAATAGAATGCACTTATTGTCGAGTGCTCAATTTAAAAATTATGTGATCCTTCATTTTTTCTTTTTCTTTTTCTTCCTTCTATTTTAATAATAAATAATATATATTATATTCCAATTAATATACACAATACGACACAAACTTTGGTCTTATGATATTCGCAAGGAATTAGTTGCATTTGCTTTTTTTCTTGTTATATATACATACACTTTACTTTCACTCCTTAAATATTAAATAAAATTATTCATTATGTATTGATTATTATGAGTACATGTGATGCAATAAAATACAATAAATGAGTGTTGTTATTTAGATATTCAATGACAATTTCTTGATGTGCATCGTGTACTACATTTGGTAGTTGTCCCCTATAACCCCGGTCCCTTATATTCCCTCTCATCTATGTGGACATCATACCCATACAAATAAAGCATCTTCTATTGCCCCTAGCTAATAACCTCCACATTAGTGTACCTTGTCTATTATTGAGACTTTCTCTAGAGGTTTTCCATGAGCCTTTTAAAGGTCATTGCTTATTATGTGACAAGTAATGTACCTAAATAGAATGCACTTATTGTCGAGTGCTCAATTTAAAAATTATGTGATCCTTCATTTATATATATATTATTTAACTAAAATATATATATATATATATATTATTTAAGTGTATTATTTAACTAATATATATATATATATATATATATATATTATTTAAGTGTATTTTTTTTTTTTCTATGGAAAAATTCGTAATTTTATTTCAATAGATTGAAAAAATTACATTCTGCACATGTAATAGGATCATAGTGATCCCTACATTGTCACATATTTCTGTTCAAGAATCTTCCAGGTCTAATAGACCCAAACAATCTCAGAGTAAATGCTGTTCATAACAGCACTCCAATAGCCGGTTACATAAAGTAGTAACTACAAAAAAGTATACACAGTCTAATCTGCCCTATAGCACATACAAAACAGATGTATAAAGCTCCGTCACAGTTCCTTCAAGCCAAATAGTCCAATGTAAACCACCAAACTTTAAATCAGAATGAGAAATTAAACGCAGCTAATGTTCAGCATCATCCACGTTTAATGAAGTTGCACATCAGAGACTGCCTCCTCTGCTGCAATCGAAGCCCTCTAACAAAATGATAGAAATTATTATAATGAAATCTGTAGACTCCATATCAGCTATGTCGATGCAAAGTAAGCCCACAATCAGCCAATTCCTGTGCTTCATCATGACACAACTCTCGTATGGTCCAAAACCATGATAACAAAGAAAGAATCTGCCAGGTCTCTCATGATCCACCGCTGCACATTTAAAGTATCAAATGAGTGACAACAAATCGCCCACAGCATAAACACTTGTGGATGCCCAATACCTCTCTTAGGTAACTGTGTCCCTATGCTTGTCAAAGAAACCAGAACAGTTGTGAAAGGACCCAATCAATCGCCCAGCCTGTCCTCCAATGCCACGTTGAAGGGCATATGGTAATAACTGTAGGATGTAGTACTGTTGTATAATGTAATTCTCCAGGTGCCCAGATCAAGTCGTTGATGGGTAGCTTCTTTGGAAAGATGGTCTGCCAAGCCATTTCTTTCCCTGTAAACATGTGTAAATATTAAATGATTAAAATTTTGCTTTAATCGTAAGACATCTTCCAGAATAGGTAATAGCACCATCACATTACAGCGGGTATGCTCATTTGCCCAATCTATAACAATCAGTGAGTCTCCAAAAATCTGTAATGATTGACATCCCTGTTCAAGTGCAAAAATCAGCAACAGTCTAAGCGACATGATTTCAGCATAGTTGTTTGTATCGCTCCCCAAACCGGCCGCTATGTGGAAGTAATGTGAATCAGATAAGTGTAAAACGATCCCCCCACCGCACACCAATTGATCCATAGATGCGCCATCGAAGAAAGCCCACGGTAATGAATTATCAATCGTTTCAGCGATCACTGGACGAGTTCTAATCGTTTGAGTGGCAGTCTTGTAATGATTAATGATGGCCACCGCTTGTGCCACAATCTGCTCCATCGGGACTCTGTAATCCTGAAAAATAATTTTGTTGCGCGTGATCCATAAACCCCAGGCAAAAATGCATGGGACCGCACAGATGGTAGAAGTCTGTTGATCAGTCCACCAATCTTTGAATGCCTCCTCTACATTTTCGCCCCACCAACTCGTGTTGATATCCAAGTAGTTGCAGATTTGTGTCCATACCGTCTGTGTGAATCGGCAGTGGACAAAAATGTGTGATAGAGTCTCGTCCGCCTCCCTACATAATGGGCAGAAGCCCGGGCCCTGTAGAAATCGTCTTTTCAGAGTATCCCAAGTAGGAGCCTTATGTTCTAAAATCGCCCAAAAGAGTAGTTTGGCTTTTCCAGGGCATTTTAGTTTCCACAGGTGTTTCCACCACCACACCAAAGCCCGATTTTGCACCTCCAAATTAAGCTGAATGTATCCAAGTTTTGGTGTGTATCGTCCAGAGGGATGGTGATCCCAAATAAGTTCATCAGGCCTATCAGTCAGCCGAATATGAGTGAATCGTAAAGTCCGAATGTAGTCCTCCCAATACCCGGTCAGATTCTCAGGAACCTCAAGTCGCTGGGCAGAAGTCCATCCCTGGTGCATGAGAGTGGATAAGCCCGGTTGGGCAATATCAGCTAAGTACAGACATCCCCTAGCTGCCAGAAAATTCCTTAATTCCACAGGCAGGACATGGCCCCCCCTGCATCCTACCCAAGGATCCAGGCCAATACGGAGAAATTGCCCATTCCCAATGCGTCACACAAGTCCCGATCCCACCAGCTGAAAATGCTGAACCACCGCTTTCCATACCACAGAGCAATTTGCCCTCGACTTATTTCCCAGCCTAATCCATTCAAGTAAGGTTAAAGGAGCAATATATTTGTGGTATACCACCTTGGTCCAAAGGCTCCGGGTATGGATGATTCGCCAGGCCACCTTTGCCCCCAATGCTTTGGCAAATAGGAAGATATTCTTTAATCCCCAGCCACCCAGTGCTTTGGGTATCGCAATCAAATCCCATCTGACCCATACCAAGGCTCGGTTCACACCCTTACCCTTCCAAAGGAAGGCAAAGATCAACCGTCTAATCTGCTCCAAAACGCCTCTGGGAATCCATGCAAGAGACATCCAGTAGACCGGTATTGCTTCCAATACTGATTTAACCAGAATCAATCTCCCAGCCCGCGAGAGCCAAATATGACTCCATCCATGTAGTCTCAGCTCCAATTTAGCAATGAGCCAGTGCCAATCAGCCTTATGATATGCATTGGGTTTTAAGCGAAATCCAAGGTACTGTAAGCCATCATCAATATCCATAATCCGATAGGGAAGTCTGATGGCCAATCGATGGATCTCCTGTTCATTTAACTGCGAGCTTGAGATAGTTGATTTTTCAGAATTCACAATCATGCCCGCTGCGATTTGCAGAAGATTTAGTCCTTCGACCACCTTATCAATAGCCTGTTGCGATCCATCACAAAATATTAGAATATCGTCAACAAATAGGAGATGTGTGATATACATAACCTGGGAAATGGAGATGCCACGAAAGGAGCCATCAGTCTTTGCTTTGAGGATAAAACGGCTGAGACCTTCTGCGACAAGGAGAAATAACAACGGTGATAGTGGGCAACCTTGTCGTAGCCCCCTGCCTGCATGGAAGAATGCGCTAGCCGAACCATTGATCAAAACAGCAAAACTCACCGTGGTGATGCATGCCATAATCCAACGAACAAATTCATAACAGAAGCCCAGATGTGTGAGAAGCATCCGAATATATATCCAACTCACCCGGTCGAAAGCTTTAGAGAGGTCAATCTTTATCACAGCGCCCTTTTGTTTCTGGACCTTCAGGGTATGTAAACCTTCTTGTGCTACACCGATGGCCTCGTGAATTTGTCGCCCTTCCAAGAATCCAAATTGTTCGCATGAAATATGCTGGGACAGGATGTTTTTAAGTCTCCTAGCCATAACCTTTGATATGATCTTATAAATGCAATTGCACAGTGAAATAGGTCTGAATTCATCAAATCGATCAGGCTTGTCGGATTTGGGAATGAGAGCAATAAAGGTCGAGTTAAAAGGGCCATGTACAAATCCAGCCTTTCTAGATTCTTCCACCACAGTTAATAATTCCTCCCCAAAACAGTCAAAGAATCCCAGGTAAAATTCAATTGGCCAGCCATCAGGCCCCGGGCTTTTATCTTTCTGGAAAGATTGCATAACCTGCAAGAGCTCATTCGATTGCACCTCCTCCATCAAGAGTCTGTTCTCTTCCTCCCCCACAAAACGTGGGAAAAGTTGAGACATTCTTATAACCTCAGCTATGGAGGCCCCAGGTTGAGCGGTGTATAAATCTTCGAAGTGTCGGACACCCATCTCAGCCAAGCCATCAAAGCTGGAGACCCTTTCCCCTTCAGATGAAGATAGTTCCCAGATTGAGTTAGTGAATTTTCTTCCCTTTGCATATGCTTGAAAGTATTTTGTATTCTCATCCCCGCACTGCAGCCAAATCGCCCTGCTTTTCATACGCCACATCTCTTCACGCTCACACAGTAAGCCATTTCTTCTGCTCTCCCAGACCAGCAGCTCGCCTTTCTGCTGTTCATCCAGATATCCCATACCCCGACAATGTAGTAGTCTGTCAATATTCAACTCAGCATCCCTCAGAGTCTGTTCATCTTTTACCCTTTTATCAGATGCCCAGCTAATCGTGGCCTCTTTTATCCGCTTAAGATTGAGTTGAAAATGAGCGCCTGCATGTTCCAGCGACTCCAAAGGTCGATGAACCCACTGTTGCTGAACTAAATTCAGATATTCCTCCTCCTTCAGCCAACTAGGATTGAACTTGAAAGGACTGGGAGGTTTGTTACGGCTGCCTCTTAATTCCAATAGTATAGGACAATGGTCAGAGACCCCCCCTGACCCAACCCATTGCTTAACAACATCAACCCCCAGTGCCAACACATCTGCCACCAGAAACCTATCCAGTCTTTTTGCCACCCTATGTTCCCCTGCTCTCTTATTCCTCCACGTCGGGGTTAGCCTGGTAGGCTGTATGTCAAGAAGATCCTTTCCAGCAAAGGCTTGTATGAAAAAGTTAGCTAATGGATCCGGAGCAGCACGAGGCCCCCAGACTTCAGATGACCCCAGGGATAGGTTGAGGTCTCCACCCAAGATCACATCCCTTCCGTCAAAGAGATCCATGCTAAGCAATGAGTCCCAGAATCCAGTCCTATTAAGATAGGGTCCATAGATATTGAGAATTGTTATCATCCTACCAATCTCAGCATCCCAGACTTCCAAACCAATACCAGAAGAGATACCCCAAGAGCTGTCATATCGGCAGTTTTTCACCTTCCACCCCGTTGCCAGCCCTCCAGAGCGACCACGAGCATCCACACCCACAAACTTCCATCCAGGTAGCAGAGTTTCCAATATCCGTACCACCTCCACACTGCCGCCCAGTGTTTCTTGTAGTAGTAAAATATCAGGTTGATTTAAATCTACCAACCTCCGGAGAGACGATTTTTTAATGGGACTCGCCAACCCACGACAGTTGAATGACAAAAGTTTCATATAAAACCCCCTTCCTGGGATTTCGCAGCTCTAAGTGCCCATTCAATAGTGGATTGTGTGCCTATTACCAAATCAACTTTTGCTCTATCTTGTGCTTTGGACAGGTGAGATTTCCGTCCCCGCCCTTTCCCCAAAGTATTTGCAGCCAACTCAGGAAGTCCCCTTCCTCCCGATCCATCAGCAGAGATCACTCTATTTCTAAGAGCATACCGAATACTACGACCCACAGAATTGGGAGATGGAAGAGTAGATACAAAAGGTGGCATGAATGCACATGTTGTGACAGGTAATACACAAGACGCTACTATGCAAGGTGAGACATTGCTGACAGGAGAAAGTGACTTAAAACATTCCCCCCCAAAATCGGTGGAGACCGAAGAAAGTGGATCAATAGTAGAGTAATGTTTTGACTTACCCTGGGGAGATGAGCCTCGACGTTCATGAATCGGTCTGGAGGCTGCTCGTGTTAAGGGTGTCGTGGAGCCCAAATCAGCCCCCACGCCATCCAGCTTCAATCTATGATTATATTCCCAGCCCACGTTCTCCAAAGGAGACAAGGGTGTCCTGGAACTCGGTATGCCACATGATGCCCCAGGTTGCAATGATACGACAGTCTCAGTGGCAATAGAAGTCAAATTATCATGATCCCCTGCCAACAGTGGACTCCCCTTCAGCACAGTATCTGTCCTAACATCTGCTGCAGGAACTACCGGTGGTTTTCTACCCCGAAATGGTAGCGTGCACCCAGCTACCAGGTGTCCAATAGCGTGACATCGGTGGCAACGAAACGGCACCCCCACATAGTCCAACATCTGAGTGAACTCCCCATCCTTAGTCTGAATGGAGATCTCAGCCGATAGCCCTAGCCTAAGATCGATTTTGACCAATATCTTAGCCACCGAATAATTGCCAGTTTCAGTATGGGAATGGTCAGCGCAGATGAATTCGCCAAGAAAATTCCCAATGGCAGCAAAACGTTTTTCATTCCAGAGATGCATGGGGAGCCCAGGTAGCTTCACCCAAATCGGTTCACGGTCAATTCGTTCAGTCTTGGAGTCAAAGAAGGGCGACCATCGTTTCAGCACAATGGGGACACCCAGCATCGTCCAATGACGGCCTAAAACAGCTTCAACCGCTCCAGTATCAGCAAATATGAATGAGAACCAGCCCTTCGTCAGTACCCTAATCTCCGGTGCAGCAGCAGCCAGATCCTTCCAATTCTCAGTCGCCCATCTCTGTAGAAAGCCCCGCCCGAGCCTTTTCCCACGGGCATGTCCGACCACAGCTATGTGGGAGAATTCCTCCGCTTCCTCCATCGAGACATCCACACCCAACACTAGTTTGTCCTTCCTTCTTCGTTCCTTGACCTTGTTTGTAGAATGTTTTGCCGCCGGGGCAGGAACCCTTGCACGTGGAATCAATGGTTCATCATCAGGTTGGAGTACGCCCCCCCCAGATGCCACCGCAGCAGATGCCCTAGATGTGATTCCCCGTCCACCACAGGCTGGTCCCCGTGCCTCCACATCACGGAGTTCCACTGACTGAAGCAGATTTCCGAAGGAGAGGGAAGCTGGTCCGCCACCCGACCGCATGTGATCACAGTCTTCCGAAATAATAGGGAAATTTGTATAAGACCCCAGATGGGGTTGCAACGTCCGCCCCAGGAGACCCGCCAAATCCGGCCTGTCCATATGGCTAGCAGAAGACCGGAAGGTTGCTAAATCCTCCACAGAACCCTCCAGCCCAAGAGAGATGACCGGCGAATCCATTGCTCCCGCAGACCCAGGTAGATCCCCGGTCCCCCTGCCAGACAAGAAAGGGCTAGGCAAAGCCCCCGACCCATAATCCGCTGAAAATTTTTCTCCAAGATCAAATATCCCTATGTCACAATCTCCACCCGAGGTGTAGTCCACCTCCTGCTCAGAACCACTCCCCATACCACACCCACAGTTCCCTTACGGCAGGCCGAGCTGGACCCCAACCGAGCAGTAAGCTAGCTAATCAATAGAGACCCAAATAGGGCCCAGTCCCCTATCCACCGAATACTCCTGATCCCACGGATCCCTTCACACAGTCACAGGGTAACCACACAGATCCGGATCCCACGCCCAAATGAATCCAGGAGCACTGTCTTCTCTTCAAACAGCAATACTGTATCCCGATTCGCATACGGCCCAGCCTCAGAGTTTCACGCTGCCAGGACTGTCCACCATCACCCAGTAAACCAGAGAAACACAGATCGTGATCAATGAGTCTCCAGGCTGTACATTAATAGAGGAGATCGAAACAACCACCGGCCAGGTCAGCTCTGCGAATTGCTAAACCTCCATCAGCTGCGAATCCAATACAACTCAACGTAATTCTTCCAGCAGTTTCTTGGAGCTCGATCCTCCCAATCCAGATCTTCATTTTAAGTGTATTATTTAACTAATATATATATATTATTTAAGTGTATTATTTAACTGAAAACTAATTAAGTTTTTTCATGTTTTATTTTAACATGCTATGATTAACCCTTTTCAACATATAACTGTTTGTGGATCTCGCTTTAATTATTAACAAACAAATCATAATTTTAAATCTTATCCATGCTTAGCATATCTTTGGACTATAGTTAATCATAATTAATCTTTTGGATCAGTGTTTTTCACTGGAGACAAAATCACACAGCATAGACACAACCCTTTTTTAGAGACATCTACATCCATCATTTCCCTTCGATTTTTTATTTTCACACAGGAAAAAATCAGCTTTTATTGCACCGAGTGAAACGAGGTGCTCTATGGCCCAGTATGGGGGAGATCCTGTAACGTTTGTCCATGTTTGTCCTTATAGTCGGCCATAATAAATAAAGTTTGTCTTTAACATAATAATAATAAAAAAAATATTATATGGACGATTAATAAAAGGACGTGTATTTTCGTTTGAATTAAATCCTAGGCTATAAACGTTTGTCTTTGTTATTGTCGGCCATTAATTAAAATGTAAAAAAAAGTAAAATGTAATGGAAAGTATTTAATGAAAAGTAAAAAAGTAAAATGTATTGTTGACCATTAATTAAAATGTAAAAAAAAAGTAAAATCATGGAAAGTATTTTAAAAAAATCCATGTCCGCTCATAAAATAAAATATTATGAAAAGTAATTAAAAAATAGATGTTCGTTTATAAAATAAAAAATTAAAACCTAAACCCTGATCTATCAATAAGAGAGATTAAATTTTTTGAATTTAAATTTAAAAAAAGAAATACACCTCAAGAAATTGGATCTCTTTCGGTGCTTGATAGATACAGGTTTAAGATGGATCTATGCTGGTATTAATCACAAAAGCCAACCACAAGCAGTGATCATTACATCATGACAATTGCATATGACAATTACATAAGACCTCATCACATAGATTCACATAGATTGAGAGCAAATTACATTGCATGTGCCAAGAGTATGATATAATATCATATAATATGTTGTGATTATATTAATTATATATTATAGTCTAGTATAATGTATTGTGATGTAAGTTATACATAAATTTACAAGATGTTAGCCCCAAGAGTTAGCTCAATCGGTCGAGCACCCGTAGTTAGGCCTCCCAGCATGTGAGGTTGCGGGATCCATTCTCCTCGACACTCTTGGGGTTAGGTATGCAAAATGTGCCGAGGGTGTGAAGGCCTCTTCGGGTGGGCCCGCCAGCTATTATTCCGTGGATGTAGCGATGCCGGCCAGTGAGACCGATACGTGAACCACATTGAAAAAAAATAAAAAAATTTACAAGATGTTTCTTTTAGATTTCAATGTGTTGAACGTTCACCATCTATTTAAAGATTGGATATCATGTTGCACATAATGGTGCGCGACTTCTTGGCTTAACTTAATTATCTTGACGGCTTCCCTATTTGAATGATTCCCTTTAGTCGATACTTTTATTATTATTTTGTTTTATTGAAATAAAAAAGTACCCCAACATATTAAATAAAAAAATATTATTATATATACTATGTATTATATAAGATTATATATATGGTATTATATTATATTAATTTATAATTTAATATAATTATAATAAATTGTATATTTAAAGGGGTTATCTCAATCAATTGGCAATAATTGTTGCCAATGTTGTTATGAATTTGGTTAGTTTCAAGTTAGCAGGTGTTTGGTTTGATATCTCTTAAGTGAGGTGCATTAATCTATAATTACAAGTTTATTAGAAATACCATCTATAAATGTGAGAAAGCATTTCTTGAGTTTCGGGACAACGTTTTCCTTAAAAAACGTTTTGTATCAAGCTATAAGTTATATATTACGTAATTATTATTATGCATATAACTCATATCATGTGGTTTTAAAGTATTTAATGATGGTTCATACAAATTGTCAATAAAATATATACATGGCAATCTTATAATGTCCACCATTAGATATATCAAATTTCAAAAAAACAGAACAAAAGAAAAACCATTTTTGTGCATGCCTTACCTCACACTGGAGTACTTTAAATCTCCTTCTTCATTTCCTAGTTAATTACTTCTCCTTTCACTTTCCTCATGACTTTGTCATTCTCTCATATGCTACTACGAAGTAACCATTTAGTGGAAGCTTTTGTGGAGGTTTTACTATTATATAAGCATCAAAATTTTCAAAAACACATCCAGGAAAACCTCTGCAATTATAAGTGGAGGTTTAAAAGAAGTGTTTGTATATAATTCGTTTACGTTTTTTAACCCACGAGATAAGCTTAATCAGTTGTTGCCAATGTTGTTGGGCATTTGGCTAGTTCTGTGTTGGTAGGTGTTTGATTCAAAGCCCCTTGGGTCACATGTGCTCGTCTATGAATGAGTTTGCTAGGGATGCCATCCACAAATGTGTGGAAGCATCCCTTGGTTTCCCCCACAAGCTTTTCCTTGGAATAATAATTATTATTATAATAAAAGTGTCACGGTTCTTTGTTCACACACAAGGTTTTTTATGGAAGTTTTTTTCAATGCGCTAAGTTGTTAATATAAGTGAATTGATAGGTCATTGAACGCAGATACTCAAGTACACTTTGTTGACATGATGATGCTCTTCAAAGTACACTAAGCATATACGTTATTTTTAATTGTGGTGCACTAGTGCATTTTATTGTTCCATGTACATTTATGGCTCCAACATTGTTTATGAGTTATGTATATTAATTTTCTAATGCTCTTTGTTTGCATGCTAGCACCAATGAACCAATGATGCACTATTTTTTTCATGAAAACATTTAAAAGTTTATTTTAAAAAAGTTGAAAACAACCAAAATTTACAAAAAATGCCCACCCAATGGAACTATTGAGCATAATTCCATGCTATTAGTCCATAAAAACATGTCTTTGAAGAGATTAGACAAAATAGATCCATCTTCTACATATTCCTTGGTGCTTTAAATTTGAACAAACTGACCTAGTAATACTATGAAACAATAAAACATAACAGAACCAAAGAGAAAGAGGACAACATATTAGACTATAGCAACTTCAACTAGTGACCATTATCTTTCCTAGAGGATTGCAGTTATATGAGCTCTTTGGATGGATTATGAACATAGCCCTCATCCTGAACCAGACAAGTAACAAGAGAGTGGAGCTGACAGTGAATTTCTTGGGAAAAGTTCAAGAGCTTGTCCATATCTTCTATGAATGTTCAATTTGGCCACCTTGGATGCATAGATGACCCTCGACCTCATCCAATGTCCTTGTCCAGGCGGGAGATGTGGTAGAATCTACCTTGCTGCTTCAACCAAGTTGTCGTATCAAGATTGAATTACTCGAAGCATTCCCTTGACATCACTAATTTTGACCTACATGACCCTTAGCCCCCCTCCCCCCCTTCAACGACAACATCATGCTCTTTACTCTCACCTCCTTATCCAAACCTAATTCTTCGAATACCCAAATCTCCCTACACCCACCAACAAGCCCATGGACAAAATTAACTGAACAAATAACTCATAATTTGCACAAAGGGGGTGGTAGATGCTTTGCCACCCTGCAATACCAACTCAAACAAACAATTCACAATATGAAAGAACTAAAAACTTAGCACACCAAAAAGTAGGAAAGCATACCTTGAGAACTAGCCCAGGCATGAATCCTGGCCAAGTAGGAGGCCTTGGACTTGAGACAGAAGAACCCACGACTACAAAAACCATTGGGCTACAATTGCTCCAAACATCATGTGATATAAGTCCCCCTCGGGACAAGAATATTAACTGCCATTTCTTGTTGTGTGTGAGAAATGAATGAGAAGTACGCCATAATAAACTCGCATAAGGGGATAAAATCCCTCCCAAAACTTCATCGACACGCTTCCACGGGACAAGTGGCCCGTTTCCTTCCAATGTGAGGTGACTTGGTCTAAAGACATTAAATCAAAACAAAAATTTTGATTAATAAACCAATATTGCATTATGTTCCTATGTCCTTCGGGGATCCATTGGTGCTTAGGCATTCCGTCTCTTTTAACATAAACACCCTTATGCAAGAGGTCTCTTTGATTGGATAGAGTGTCGGTGATTGAATTGTTGCATCGTCGAACATGGAAGAGGTGCAGGTCCTTAACTTCCTTGAGAAGACAAAAAGAAATGATTTTGGGTTCAATCCCGTGGAGCTTCTTCATTACTCAAGTCTTTTCCAACATAATGATTGGCAAGAAGGGAATCCCCAACTATGAGAACTTCCCCCATCTTATGTGGAGTGAGGAGGTCAACTCATATCATCAAGGCTAACCATTGAGCTTGATTTTTTGTTGCAATTCCTAGCCCCTAGATTAAAGAATCAACTATAGTCCCTCCACGGTCCAACAAGACCCCTCTCGCCCTTGCAACCCCTAAGACAATGATGCACTAATTATATAGTGAAGCATGAATGCATTTTATGTGGTGACATGTTGATGCATTTTTTATAACGATGTACCATTGTTGAAATGATGATACTCACAATTTCTTCAGAGAAGAGGAGTGAGGGAGGTCGAAGACGGGCTCCAAGAAGATTGTGAAGCTAGGGTTCAGAATGGCGTCGGTTGAAGAGAAAAGGCCACCTCAAGCATCAAATGAAACGACATTTAGACAGTTGATCTTAACATCACAAAAAATTGGATCCAGACTAGAATCGTCTCGATTTATCAAGAAGACTGGCATTCCTAAAGTTTCATTACCAGTAACAGTCGCCAGGCATAAAGCTTTGGCATTGTATGAACGTGGTTTGATAGGACAATTCACAGGCATTTGGCCTTCGCCCAGATCTATGGAGATTTGTCTTCAAAAAAACTGGGAATCTCTCATTAATGGCAGTATAAGTCATTATTTTTATGGCGGGTTTTTTTATGCTTTCTTGTTTGAATTTAAAGAGGACATATACTTAATGTTTAGAAGTGGACCGTATTTCTTCTGCAACAGAGCCATGTATCTCAACAAATGGAATCCCGATTTCGATTCAGAATCAAATATTCCATTTGTTGTTCCAGTTTGGGTCATATTGACACATCTTCCTGTTCACTATTGGGGAGATAATGCTTTGAAAGAAATTGGAAACAACCTGGGAAAATACATTGATCAAGTTGAACCTAAGAAAGCAATGTTTCAATGTGCAAGAATTTGTGTTGAAGTAGACCTGGAAAAGGGACTTCCATAAGCAATTCATCTCGTGTTGGATAATTGGATTCATGCACAATAGATAGACTATGAGCAAATTCATTTTAAATATAAATCATGTCATTATTAAGGTCATTTTTCCAAAGATTTTAAGAAGGCTGAAAATACAACTTTTGATCCTAAAAATCAAGAATAAAACTAGACAACAGAGAACAAGAATTCTTCTTCCAATCTCGTGGTAAATTATAGGAATCTAATATTCAAGGAGAATAGGTCTGAAGTTTTAAATCAAGAAAGTAAAAAAAGATAAACTGCGGATGATTCAACTCAGGTGGAGGTGCTGGGGATGCCTCTATATTTAAGTAAACTTGATATTGTTCTTAGTCAAGCAGCCCCTCGTAGCTTCACAAAGGTTGTGGCTCCTCGCGTAAAAGAACCTGGCTCGACATTCCTGCCAATACTCCTTTTTTTTATGTGCAATGTATCATTTCCTAACCCTACGGGAAGCAAAGAAGAAGATCCTACGAACAAATTAGAGAAAGGAGAAGGAAGTCATGAACATTAGACTATAGTCCTAGGGATGGTTACTAGAAAACAAGCTAAGCAAGCCTTAACTAAAGAAGATTGAGAAGTAATTAAGGGATATGAAAAAACTACAAGGAAAGGAAGAAAGCCTGGAAAAGAAGTCTGACAGGAGGTTACAAATCGCGAAAATATGATTGGGCTGCAATCAACATTGGATTGCTCGTTGAATTCAATAAGTAAGTCAAAATCTGTAGGAAATTTGGTAACCCCTAGCTCACAAATAGGAGGATCCACCAAGCCACTAGTTAAATAATGAAGGTCATGCCCCTTGAATTGTAGAGGGATGGGAATCAAGGTTAAAGAAGAAGCTGTCAAATAGTTAATCAAAATGGAAAAGCCTTCAATTTTCTTACTTCAGGAAACCAAACTTCCTGATCAAATAATGAATGTTTTAGGATAGAAGCAATGGAAAAACAGTAAAAGTGTATCGGTCAGTTCAAGAGGAGCATCAAGAGGGATTTGCACATTGTGGGATAGTAACAAATCCAAGTTAGTTGATATGTTGCAAACGCAACACTGGATCTTCACGGAACTGGAAAGCATCGACACTAATATGAAATACAAAAATTTTAATATCTATGTTCCTATTCATTATAGAGAAAAGGAAACCTATCGACAGTCCTCAAGCTCCGAAAGAAATAGATTGTGATTGGGAAATCTCAAGGTAGCAGGTGATTTAAATAATGTTTTATCCATGGAAGAAAATAGAGGAGGGACCTGTGTCCAGGACGTTTCAAGAGAAAGCCTTGAGGATCTAATTTCCAAGTGGGATTTGATTGATATCGAGCCAAAAAGAGGGAAATATACATGGTCTAATAAAAGAGTAGGATCTGCTAATATCTCAGCTAGACTGGATCAGTTCCTTATTAGTAGCAATTTTCTTGAGTATAACCTTGATATTTCCCCCTCTATTATTTATTCGACCTCCTCTGGTCATAAGCCTACAACCATATCCTTATAAAAAAAGGAAAACTATGGATCCCTCCCTTTCAAATTCAACCCCTTATGGCTTAACTAGGACGAGGCCATTGATGTTATCCATTCCACTTGGAGGAAGACAATAGAAGGTTCTCTAAGATTTATATGGGATTCAAAACTTAAGGCTATAAAATATGCTCTTAGGATTTGGTCAAAAAAGAGTAATGTGGAGCTTTTTGTTGAAAAGACTCATATATATGCATAGTTTAAAAAAATCCAAAATTAGATCAAGCAAGAAAATTTGACCCCCCAACTGAGAAATGAGGGAAAAGAAACGAATATCAAGCTGCGTAACCTATATAGGAAAGAACAAGAACACTGGTATCTGAGATAGAGAAGTTTATGGCTCAAATATGGGGATAGGAACACCACTTTCTTTCACATGCAAGCAAGATCCAAGAAAAGCAGGAACAATGTTAAGGAAATCATAAATTCCCAAGGCAACATACTCACAAAGTATAAAGACATAAGGGATGAAGCTTATTGACATTATAAAAATCTCTTATCAAGGCAACGAGAGATACATTTCGAGATCAATAAATAAATGCTCAACAATATTCCATCGTTAGTCACTCCCATGGAAAATGATGACTTAGGCAAAGAAGTAGAGGAAAAGGAGGTTTTAGATGCCATTTGGGATCTTGAGCTTCATAAAGCTCCAGGACTGGATGGGTTCTCCATTTATTTCTACATAAAATTATGGAACTTAATAAAAATGGACTTGTGCAAGATGATAAAAGGATCCTCAAGGAAAGTTGGGAGGAGGTACCAACTCCTCTTTTTTGTCTCTTATTCTAGAAGAAAGGAATCCATAATCCTTCTATCACTTTAGACTTATCTCCTTGTGCAACTCCTCTTAAAAAATCATAGCAAATATTATAGCAAATCAAATTAATCCTTTTTCAGACCATATCATCTCTAACAACCAAGGAGGTTTTATCTCCAAAAGACAAAGATTAGACAACATTATTCTTGTGCAAGAATCCATTCACTCTAGCAAGATTCATAAAGAAATAGGAATGGTGATCAAAATGGACATGGACAACACATTTGATCGGGTTAAACACTTTTTTTTTTCCAATCTTCTCAAAGTTTGGCTCCCCTGAATTGTTTATTCGTTGGATCAAAGCTTGTGTATTAGACCCGTAGATCGCTCCATTGGTCAATGGTAGACCCACATATTTTTTCAAAGGAGAAAGAGGGCTGAGACAAGGGTGCTCTCTATCTCCTTTGCTATACATTTTGATGGTGGATTCCGTTAGCAGAAAATTGGAAGTAGAAAGGAATTTTGGAAATATACTTGGTATAATAATAGTTAGAGGTGTTAAGGATATTAACCATTCTCATTTTGCTTATGACACTTTGCTTCCTGAGGGATCCTTAGCAGTTATTGTGGAAATATTTAATGCAATCATGGACAATTATCTTAGAGATTATGGTGGAGACACTAATAAACACAAATGTTGTATTATGGCTGGGATATTTCTACCTCAAGTCTAAAAAATATTGCAAACAAACTTGGGTTCTCCTTCAAATCTAACTGGAATTCATTCATATACCTAGGCATACCCATATTCCCAGGGAGGGATCAAGTTGCAGACTGGAATCCAATTTTGGATAATAAAAAAAGGATGGAACAATGGGGATCTCAATGGTTGAATCTTGCAGGTAGACTTGTGCTTCTAAAAGTTGTGATATCCTCTCTTGCAATTTACCCAAAAAAAAATCCTTCTAACTCCTTCAAGTATTTCCAATCAAATAGAAAAACTCCACCGTAAGTTCCTTTGGCAAGGGGGAAAAGGGAATGTTAAAAAGATTCATTTGGTAAAATGGAATCAAGTCATGCCTTTGAATAAAGGTGGTTTCGCAATTAGAGACTTTGGGCTGCTAAATATGGCCCTAGGGGCAAATTTTTTGTGGAATATTACTACTTAAGAGGATGCAAGGTGGAAGGAGGTAATGGCCAGGAAATACTTAACCCTGAAAACAAATAGAATCATCGATCAAGAGCATAGTGGAGGTAAATGCTTTGCTATATGGAGTTTATGCAAGGCTTCCTTTGGTCCCATCAATTCTCATGCTTCTTTGATGCCTGGTAATGGGAACAAATAAAAATTTGGGATGATAGGATTCTATGAAGGAAGGAACTTGGGTGTCATGTTGAAGTTTAATGGGCTAAAACAATGGATGTATGATAACCAACTTCTATGTTTATTAGATATTTCAGAATGGGATGATAAAGGGAGATGGAAAAAATTGAAATTTTTATCCCTCTCCAAGGACTTAATGCTTTAATGGACTATTTTGAAAAGGAAGTTAAGTGGTTTGGTTCTAACTTCTAAAAATGATCAAGATAAGAAGGTCTAGGAAACAAAACTATGCAACTATTCATTTAAAGAAGGATATCAAGTGCTAAATTTATATCGACACAATTTCCCAAAGAATTATCTCTGGAATATTATATGGAAAAACAATTCTCTCCTGAAAATAAAGATCTTCATATGGATGCTAAGTCATGGGAGAATTCTGAATTATGATAAACTAAGGCGACGAGTGTTTCACGACCCCTCTCAGTGTTCCCATTGTTGTCAAGCCAAGGAAAATGCGAATCATCTATTCCTAAATTACCCATTTGCTATTGAAGTTTGGAATCTAGCTTTCGAGAAACTAAATCTGGACCTTCTCATCCCAAACTCTTGGAGAGAGGCCTTTGTAACCTGGCATACAAATTATCCAAAAGAAATCATTAATAAGCCCCTTCTAAAGTAGGTTTGGAAAGCATTGCCTTACTTCATCTTATGAAAGATTTGGTTAAGCATAAATAATATTGTATTTAAATATCAAAAGAAGAAAGTAGGCCAAGTTGTTGGATTGTCATGGGCAATGATGCAAGAAGCCATTAAAATTAAAGGGAAAGCCAAGCAGAAGATAAGTGATCTTGAGAGTGAGGAGAGGCAGTCACTTGAGAGTTTTTTACACCATCTTGAGTATTGTATTCACTATAATAAGCCAAAGGCGAAGGATATTGTTCCCTGGAAACTGAGATTCAAACTGAATAAGCTAAATGACTAGATTGAAACCCAAAAACATCATATTATCTTCTTTGATGGTGATTCTAAGCATAATCCAAGGGTGGCAGGCGTTGGGGGGGTGATCTATGACCCTAGAGGAATTCAAAAGCAATTTTATTCGTGGTGTTTGGGTGAGCCTTATAACAATAAAGCAAAAGCTTTAGCTATTTGGCAAGGTCTAATGCAAGTGACTCAAAGGAATATCAAGCATCTAATTGTTGTGGAGGATTCCAAGATTGTCATCTGCTATCTGTATCTGAAGCAATTTCTGATTGAAGGACCTTTATCTCGAATAATGAAGAGAATTTTGAGTTTTGTTGAAGAATTTGAAGAGGCAAAAACTTTACATTTCCTCAGGATTCTTAACTCTAAAAAGTATGCAAATTTTACATGTAATATTCAATAGGGGCAAATGTTTAGAGATGGTATGGACAACGGTTACTATAATATAGCATAAATCATTGGATAATGCAATAGTTAATTCCTATGACAGCTGTCGCATGGTGGAAAACAAGTGGCAATCTTTTGGCCCTAATTGGCTCCTCCCAATTCCCACACCTGATCGATGGAATGGTGGAGTATGTGATCTGGTTTGGCCATCACTCTGCCTATGTACTTCATTGCAAAACACTGAAACAATTATTAAGGCTCGTGAATTATTAGGACGGATTTATAATGGAAGAATGTAATTGCTATACCGTTGATCCCATCTTTAAATATGCTTTCTCTCGTCTTAATCGTAATTGTATGAGTTTTATAAGGAAGGAAGCAATTTTATGCCTTTGTCTGAATGTGGGACATTTATCTCTCAGGTTGAATGGTCGCCCTCTTCAGCCGGGCATCGTTGTTCTTAATATATGGTTGAATAAAGACTCAGCACTTGATTTTTTCAGTAAGTTATCTGGAAGACTCTCTGGTGTTTCTAGAATCAGTTTGTTGACCTTTGCTTCTCCCTTTCTATGAATGATGTGTCACCTGTCCTTTTGGATCATCACTGGCTTGTGTCTTGGAATTGTAATTGTTGTTCAGATTTTAATAGTTTTGACGTGAACTTTATCAATCCAGTGATCCTAACTCTTGAGTGGCGAAATTACGAGCGGTTGAAGACGTTGTTGGTTTATTTTCTATGCAAGTTTGCCGAGAACGATTGGTGTTTTGAAGACTATGGTCTTAATACCCTCCATTGTACCCTTTAGTCAAAATGGAGAATCATGTTGGCGATGGTAGGATTGACAATGATCAGGATATCAATCTAAATGTCATGCGTCTGGAGAACCGGATTAGAGATATCAGAGCAGACATCAACAGGAAAAATGCTATCACTCAGTTTCAAATTAGAATGCAATTTATTCAAATGGTTCAACTCATAATCAAATTAGTCAAGGCAGAGCATTCCCAGGGAAAAATTCAGAACTGTGAGGAAGAAATAAGAGCCCTGAAATAAAAGGTTGCATTTTATGAAGAGGAGAATAGAGAATTGAAGTGAATTCTTCAGCAGTAGGGTATGTAGGGTTTCGAAGAGGAAGGAAATTTTGAAAATGTTGGGAACAAAGGGAATAGTGACAACTCCTTGAAGGTCGAAGGCAACGATAATTCTGACAGTAGCCCTCAAGATGTTCAAAGGTCGAAGTATAGTGAGAATGCTGAAGAAAATTGGGACACTAAAATCCACAACGAGAATCCACATCAAACAATGGAATTAGGCTTGTAATGGCCAGGACCTCCTCTTCAATTTTGAATTTTTGTAAATGCCATGCAAATGTCTTTTGTTGTTAGGTGTCTTTTTAGGATCTATTTCAAAAAGCAAGAATTGTCCTTATGTTGTAGAACTGAAGAGTTGAAGTATTTAGAAGTTTTCGATTATGAGGATTGTAAATCTCAAAAAACAGTACGTAGTTTCTATCTTCAACCATCGGATGTAATTCAAGGATGTACGGTTCGACATCATCCTCTTTTTTATTATATAAAAATACAAAATGTTCTTGTTAAAAATAAATAAATGATGATACTCACTAGTACCAAAACTATGTAAATGCAGTGGTGGTGTTGATTCTATGTAAAAGCATTAATGTGTTATTTTGTTAGCAAAGCATTTATGTATTATTATGGTTTTAATAGGAAAGTGATTTTTTAACCAAATTAGACACATTGTGTTTTCTTCAACCATTATATAACCTTAATGTGTAATATAGTTCTTAGTAATAATCATAAATTAATATCGATAAGTTTTATATTGATAACATGACAACATTAATTGATAAATATATGAGGTGAGGAGATAGGGTTTTAGCTTTAATTTATGCAGAATTATGTGTGGGACTATTCATTGAGGTTGTCATGGTCAAAGTCGGGGGCCCATCCCCCCCCCCCGATTCTCTTATACTAGAAGTTGTCAGGTTCAGAAGTTTGGTTGTTGCCCAATGTAAGAAAACGACTTCAACAACTCATTCAAGGTTCGTGGAAAAGCTGGACTCCATCCTGCTTATTTCCCTCCCACCGGATCAATCGTGAAAAGTAGCTCCTTCGCTCGTTGAAAAAGGTTTGGTTGACCAATTCACAGGGACTTGGACACTCCCCAAAACGATGGAATCCTGGATCCAAAAAAACTAGAGGCCTTTAATCTCTAAAGGCATCACCTCCTATTTCAAGGCAAAGGATTTTTCATCTTTGATTTTATCTTGAAAGAGGGAAGAGACCTAATCTCCACGAATGGGCCTTATTTCATGGGCCCAAGAGGTCTCTACCTAAACAAGTGGAGCCTTGACTTCGATCCTACGCAAGATATTCTTGAGGCAGTCGTTGTCTGGTCAAACTTCCATGCCTTCCCATACACTATTGGAGTAATGACTCGTTAAAAGCTATTGACAATGCCTTAGGAAAGTTCATCGACAAAGCTAACCCGAGAGATCAATACTCATGCACCATAATTTAAGTTGAGGTGGATCTGGATGTTGGCCTACCGGAATCCATTACCCTGACAATCGATGATTGGACTCATGTTTGAAACCACTAGATTATGAGTAGCTCCCATTTAAATGTTGAATATGTCTTGAATATGGTCAATTTGCCAAGGATTGTAAGCAAAACACAAAGGCAATTGTGGAACAAGAAATGGAAAAATGGGATACAATGAAGAGAGCTAATGGGAGAAAAAACCCTAAATACATATTAGGTCCAACTAGTTCTCCGAAGAGCCGGAAAACCCACCCCCATAACTAGGGATCAATCCCAAGTATTGCCACAGCTTGTCAATCGCGTAAGGGATCCCCCATCGCATGAACTCATGATGTGGGATTCTCTGCTCTAAGGGCCCTATCAATCGTTTGTTGCTTTCCTTGAAGTATCTCTTTAGAGGATTTTAATTTGGCTTTTGAGATATGGGATTTTCTCACAGGTTGGCCAGGTGCCTCTGCTACAAGTGCAAGACCCCTCTGCTACAAGTGCAAGACCCCTCTCGATAGTCCCAAACCCAACCACTCCTTTGAAATTTCGAGACTGGAACTGGTACCTAGAGGTGGCTAGCTCCAACTGAATTTCCCCTAGGTCAGATTTGAAGTTCACAGAAGGGACTACTACTGGGCTAGAGAAATAACCCTCGACTTTGTGAATGAAGGGCCCAATACAACCCTCCCTATCATCTAAAGGGACCTCTTGAAAAAGGTGTAAGGAAGATACAATCGCAAATGACCATGATTCTCTTGAAGGATTGAGGGATGTGGAATCCATACGTTTTCTTGGGACCCGAGGGACGAAATCCTTCTTTGCTTGAACTTGCTTTCTCTAAAGAGTCGTGGAAGGTAAAGGAACCCTATATTTACGATCGTATCCTTTCCCTATCCTCAAAATAGGCGAGACAAGAGGCAAGATGAATGGGCTTGCAATCAAGGCCTTTTCCTCAAAGGTAGATACTATTGTCCTCTTCCTCATATCTGAAAAAGGGCTTGAAGGACAAGAATGTCATAAATGATCCACTTCCCTATAGGCGTAACATTTAAAAGGGATCCGTCAATAATCAAGGGTTTGGATAAAACACTGATCCTTCTAGATGACCTCTAGATCCTCTAACAACCCTTTTCTAATGTTCAACCTTATGAGAACCTTTACAACCATCTTGTCTTCATGCTTGAGGCTACTCTCTTTGAATTAAATAAAACGACCCAAGAGATTAGGAATAGATTAAAAAAACTCTCAGTACCACAACTCCAATGGGAAATCCAATAGTAAAACCCATACATGTTGAATGAGGAAGGGTTTAGTATGGGGATCAAAACTAGGTTTCTACCTCTTAAGACAAGATTTGATTTTCCCCACAACTAAGGTTGTTTGTGAATAATCCTCACATCCCCGTCAAAAGTAAAAATGAAACACAACCAGCTCTTCACCAAGACGTGGAAAATTGGCGTATACCCAAGGACTCAACTCCTATCCACCTCCAACCAACCTAAAATGTCAACACTTGAAACATTTTTCCTCGTAAACTTACCAACAAGAGCTCAGGATGAGAGAGTTTCCACCATTTCCAAGCCCATATATGACCACAATACCATACTCGCCCTCTCTGAGTGAGCCTTAAGGCACTTTTTTTTTTGCACCGCCTCCCTCTTGATGTCTGCAACAAATCTCTTGAACAACACATAACTTCTCAAAATTCCTTATTAGTACAAAACATAGTTGGGGATTCCCAATTGAACCCGTAACCTTGATCTACCAACTAATCATGCACAAGATCATATCCTTTGTAGATCTTGCCTACTTCAACCCTTACATCCATGATGGATATTAGTGAAGTCGACCCTCTTATCGCCTACAGAAACCCTAGATCTCAACCACCCAAATTTCTTTTGCTTACTAAGCTTTAGAAAAACACACACACACACACACAGATAAAATGAATCTAAGAGTTGGAGATCACAAAGGATAGTTATAATATATTATAATATATATTGGACTTATAATTTCCATTTGACCATACTGAGTAAATGACATTTACATGCATTTCAAACTTTTAATATGCTTAAAGATACTTCAAAGGCCATGAAAGCTAAATTGGACAATCAGGGCATCACAAACTCAACCCGCGAGGCTATGTTAAAGAAAAAGGGAAATATGTAAGTACTATAGTTTCGTTACTGAATTATTCAACTATTATTTAAATCTAAGTCAAATTTAATTGTTTTTTGTTATTATATATAGTTAGTTGAGCATGACAAGATTCCCTCTGTATATGATCTAAAAATCACCTTAAAAGGAGGTGATAAAGCCTTGGTTGAATTAAAGGAAGGCAAGGCAGAAAATACTTTGACTGTGAATGTGGAGGTCAATAAATCAAATATATTTCGAATGGTTAATTCTAAATGGGTTAGGTGTTCTTGGATGGCAAAATAATTATTTACTGTTATTGTCGGTGCATAAAACGTTGATGTGTATGATGTGCTTGTTACAAAGGTTGTTGGTGGTGATCAACCAGAGGTTGACCACACCACCATGTCTAACACTCAAGGTACTAATCACATTAATTATATTTATAATGAACTATACTATATTGGATGTTTCATCAATAATAAATTATATTTTCTATGTTTATGTAATATGAACAAGGTTACCTATAAATGGTTTGCTTATTCTAGATGTAGATACTACTTGGTTGCGTGCATATAGGCATCTTTTGTGTTCTCTGCACTAATGTCAATCGAGAGAAGAATAACATCAAGAAGAAGACAACAATATCAAAATAATGGAAATTATTAAACAAAAAAATATAGGAGGAAATAGTGTAGTAGACACAAACATGTTGTATGATTGAAATGCATCAACATATAATTATACATTTTATGATCTTTTATGTTACTTTTAGTTTGTATATATGATGTTCTTATTTTAAAGTAATATGTTTTCCACTATGACGTGTATGCACATCGTTGTATAATGAAATTGGGTATGGGGAAATGAGAGTTGTGAGAGGAAGGAGCAGCCATATGAGCTTCCACTTTCTCCTAGTTAGCTTCATCAACAGAGAATAAAGCATTCTCAAGCAAGAGAAGTTCTTGGTTTTTATTCAGTCCATATATGTGATCTTTCACTTTCTCCTAGTTGTCCTCATCAATAGAGAATAAAGCATTCTCAAAGGCAAGATAAGTTTAAGGTTTTTATTGAGTTCACACACACACACACAAACACAAACACACACACACACCCAATTCCACCAAGTATTGAACCGTTTTGTTTCTCATGCAACAAAGATTAATTTTAGCAACACATAGATAAAATGTTATCGTGCACATGATCTCCAAGACGATGGAAATAAGGTTACATGGGCCAATGTTGCTCATTGGAAGTTGTAAATAGTTTAATATTCCAAAACTCTTTTTTTTAAGTCCCACCATTGCCACTATACATTTTTTATTATTCCTCCATCGGTCCAAACAGTAACAAAACCTCAGCTCCAATAGGTATAATGCCGTAAAGAAGAGGTATATCATCTATCAATATTAATCTCTCATACATATAATTTTTATTGATTCCTCCTTGTCAAAGGTTGTCACCTCGTATCCCAATTCATATAGTATTACCAATGAATCTCTTGATGCAAATTGACACCATGCCTCTAAGAGTCCAAAGAAGGTATTATGCACAAACAATGATGTGGTCCCTCATTCAAGATGAAAACCCCAAACTATTTGATTCCATAGCTGGAACTCAAATGATATAGGCAGGCTAATATTGCTTATGTCAGGAGAACGTTTTAAATGAACCCCAAGGATTTGCCATAAAAAAAATATTTATATTCCCCTTAGGTTAATAGAACTATATAAAATAGGTGAAAATACTTTCCACCCTCTTTTGTATCTATTTTAAAAAAACATGAATTTTATGAAGCCATATAGTTAGCCTTTGTTGGAGGAGCCTAGTCGACAAGTTGACTAGGTCCTCACAACTGACCACCCATTCGGTCGGCGCAACCTTGTTGAATTGGTTAAGCCAACTACTGAGCAGTTACACAGTTGTAACTTCCTATCTAAATGTACAGAACACATAATATATTTATAGGTTGGTGAAGCAAGCATATAATAGTATTTTCCTACATTATACAATATGGTTTTGTGATATAGTACAAGATACTTGTTAATGAACTTCTCTTGACGAAGTAAAATCCAGGTTTTATAACGACATACATGATAGATTTTTATATACAATTCTTTCTTTGCTTCATAAATTTTGAATTGAAAAAGGTGCCTCGAGCCTCAATCGTCGTGGGCACTCGTTGTACAAACTGGGAACAACAACAAAAAGACTGGGAAAATTTTATTAACAAAAGAGAGTGAGAATATTTTGTGAGTAAATGATCTTAATCGTTGCGTCTGACCCCATTGACCAAGAGTAAGTTGGGTCGACAATGGGGGGATTGTCGACCATCTGACGAGAATGAGTAAAAAGTGCTAGTTGATGAGTGAAGAAGCAAAGAAGCCACTTCAAGCATGATTTCGACAAAACAAGATGGTTATTCATAAGTACACAACTAACATTCGAAGAATTGAATGGGAGAAACAACATAAGCAATAGGAAGAGCTTAAGGACATTACAAGTCCGCTCCGTAACAAAAGAAATTTGAAAAAAGATCGTAGATAAAGTCGAGTAACCAAAAGGCCTAACTAAGTCGAGCGAAAGTCGACTAGAGCAGGGAAAGGATGAGGCTTGCAAACCAATCAAAGAATTGCAGTTGGTAGAGGCGGGATTTGGAGCACTACAAATAGAGGTACCTGAAAGTATGAGTTTCGTAGACCTGTTACCTATCTTGTCGACATGGGGCTCGACCATAAGATAAATCCTCGAATGTGAGTTTCATATTAGACCTATCCAAGTAGCATATGGATTCGACTAAAAAATTGTGGACGAATAATGGAACGACTGATGATTCACATACCATTCAAAGGTAATTGGATCACTTTTACCCATGAATTCATAAGAAACAACTTCTTCTTATTCTACTATCATTGCATGGAAGAACCCCCCATGCCATTAATAATATCAATTGAAGCTCACAGTGCCTTGTTTGATTGACACAACAAGGATAAATAGTTAGAAGAAGCTCAACTAACCTGGTACGAATCCCAAAAATTAAAATTAAGTACATCACAACCTAATATTTCCTCTCCAATAAGTACTCAAAATCAAAATGCTTCCAAAATGGCTTACAATCACTCAGTTCACATCCTCTTGTATGAGGGTGATGAAGATCCTAAACCATATTGGTATGTCAGTGAAACCATCTGGGAGACCAACCTTGTCACCAAAGAAAGTAGACAAATGGAAAAAATTGTCGGTGCTCTTAGGAAATGAGTACTCATGTGGTACATGAATTTTATAGAAAACCACACCAGAATAAAGCATGAAATAAAACAAATTTGTCTTGCATTCTTTCGTACACAAGATAGTAGCCATTTAGCAGCCAGGAAGCTTAAAGATATCACACAAATGCCAAGACAGATAGTACGTGATATGACAAAATATTCAAATACCTTCTTAGCCAAATATCATATCACATCGACGAAAACCTTCGCATAAAATGGTGTGTCATTGAATTGCCGCAGAAAAATATAACACCATTAATACTTCATGATTTTTTGACATATGAAGATGCCCTTAAGAAAGAGCAACAGGTTGAGTCCGATGATGATTATTTGGTAGCACCTATTGACATGCGACTGGAAAAAAAGCTTGAAATCATGCAAAAATCTATTTGTGAACTCACCCTAAGAAATGAAGATTTATGGTGTATGACTTGCTCGACGAAATGGCACACTAAAGACAGTTGTCGACTGCGAGATGATAAGAGGCAAAATGTGTGACTCATTCACAATGAATATTATTGTGATATTTGCGAACATTTTGAGATGCACTCTACAAAAGACTGTTTGTTTGACATGAATAACGTCAAACTTAAACAGTGTGGTATTTGCCAAGATAATTTGCACAATAACATTGAATATGCTTTAAAGATGAAAAAAAATAAAAATGATTGGTCGGTATTCCAAGCACAAGTCGTCGACTAGAACGAACAGAATGTTCGAAACTACATAGATAACAACTATAGAAACAATGACTACAACTGACAAGGAGGATACCAGAATCAAGGAAGGTATAATAATAACCGTGGTAAACAACCCGTTGGCAGAGGAAGAAGATCTAGATGTTATGTTTTAGTGAGGAACATCTGAGCCTAAACTGTCCCTAGAAGGGAAAAAATGATCTTATTTCTTTTATCAAACGTGGAGTGGGTGATCATTCTTTAGAAGATTGCCCCAATATTCTTGAGAAGATAATAAATAAGAAAAATCTTTGAAGAGCTAGCTATGGAAGAAGACATTCAAGAAAGTAGAAATAAAACAATTAATAAATTGTTACAATTACTCACAAAGGAAGATGTTCTCACCTGATTAATCAATTTAATGTACATGGTAAAAAGAAATCAAGTAAATGACAAAATAACTATGAAGTTATGGTGACTAAATTAAAAGAATAAAATCAACATCAACCCTTTAATCGATCTAGAAGTCGAAGGATATCATATTTCACAAGTCATTCTTGACTTCGAATTGCAAGCAAATATAACGATAAGAAGCACATGGGAAAACTGGGTAGACCACAACTTTCAGAATTAGGAATTTTCCTCAAATTGGCAGACCAAGGCTTAATTGATCCTATGGGAGTATGGAAAAATATATGCACAGGAATCATGGGCATACCAACACAAGTAGACTGCGAATTAATTGACCCTAAGGAAGGATCTCAATCATTCCCAACACTAGTCGGTTGACCCTGGGTATGGAAAATGAAAGCTTCCATTTCCTTAGAAAAAGATAGGATAAAACTAAAAGGATAAGGAAAACGGGTTATCGTACCCATCTATCCATCTCAAGGAAAACATTGGGCTGAACCCGATGACGACAATGTAGATATAAGACGACTATATCAAGTAATGCAAAATAATGAAGATTCAGTTAAGGCAAGTGAGAATGGGGAACTACATCTGGGCTCCCCTATGTCAGTCAACTAGAGTTCATACTCATAACTCTACGATTGTCAAATGGAAAATTATGAATCTAAAGCCCGTGAGTATTAGACAATTGAATCTATTCCTAACCATTAAGTCTGCAAATGTTTCGCTATTACAGTTATGCTAAAAGTTTTTGAAAAGGAATCATGAGATTATCGAACCCTTGTATCGACTAGAAATGAATCGACCAACCTGCCAGTGCTTTGGTACAAAGAACGAGAATCGCCATCTACAAGCATCAATGAAGTTTCTAAGAATGTAGGAGAACAAGGATGACTACATAGCCAAGTTGAAACTTTCACCAGTCAAGTTGCTCGATGGTGGGACACTCATCAATCTCAGCTACAAGCATGGATGACAACTTCTACATATTTCCCCGAGCGTTTTGGTGGAAAGTGTTAACAGCACAAGCACAAATCACTAAGTTCATAGAAGGTCAAGATCCAATCGACGACATAAACTCATGTGAAAAAGAATGGAAAAGATTAGGATATTGCAATGAAAGAACATGGTCACACATGTTCCCAAATACACTGGATGAATCACCTAACAAATGGTGTAAGATCGAAGAAGCAAGAGGCAAGACATTCAACTAGCAATCCCTTAAAGAAAACTTTATCAAAGATTTATCATTTTCTATCACACAAGATCATCTTAAGGAAGTTGTTAAATAACTATAGAGTTTTATTAGACCTTTAAATTGACTAGAGAGTGTCGATGGAACATCATCCGACCATCATTTAGCTTCAACTTGCAACAACATAACAATTGGCCAAAAACAACAACATCGACTTTCGAATTGCTTGGAATGAGAAATTTAAAATGTTCAAGTTAAGAGATTCAGATGGAAAAGTGATCACCCTGATACTGTACACCCAACCCAGTCCATGATGAACATATCAACTAAACTTATGGAATAAAATATGGAACTAGGAGAAAAAACTTTCCTCCATCCTTTGTAGACTTTAAAGAAGGGGAACGACTAAACAAATATTGTGCATTAGAAGCACTCTTGTTGATTAGTGTCCATATCACCACTAGTTGACCGTTGTGCTTCCAGGTTTGATTTCCTTAACTAAACATTATAACTAATTTTTCATAATCATCTACTCAACTAACCGGTAATAGAACATATATATAAAGAAACAAAGACATCGACCCTTAAATAAGAAATAACTTAACCATGCTGATAGTTGATTTTGTAGAGGACTCCCCTCCATGGAGTACAAGCACCATCAACCTGGAAGTAGTCGACACATCCCTAGTGCAGACCAAAGGAAGGAAAGATATGGTCATCCTTCGACCGACTCGACTAGCCATGATATCAAAGGCGATTAGTAAAAGACCATACCAAAGCACTTGATGAATGGACCATCTAACCAAGAAGACAATCATTCATGAGTACAACTCAAGACTTGTTGACCACTAATTGAATCAACCAACCAAAGAATGCAGAGATTGGGAATGAAACTTCAAGTGCAAATTTCCTCAAGTGTGTAAAGTAGTTGTCCTGCACAAGAACCACAATTACTACACTCAACTACTCATAATAACTAATTACCGATTCATGCGCCTATAAATTACCTAACATTCGAAGACTATTGGCAAAGTTTTTGTCATGAATTAGAGCAAACATAGTTGATCCCTAGGCCAACTTCTCTACAACCAAACATCCAGATTCTAGATAAATAATTGTTAACAATGGTACCAAAGAGAGCCGGTTCGTCAGCTAAATCCAAGGCCGTTGAAGAAAAGATGAAAGAACAACAGGAAGAGATATCTATAACACCTCTGCAAGCCTGCCTAAACTAGATTAAGAAATCAAAGGCAACATAATACAATTGGGGAAAACAGTGGATGGAACTCAAGGGATGGGGAATTAGAGACAAGAAATGGATCAAGGATGCCTACATGTTGTCTTTTCCAAAATTCATCATTACCTAAATGCCTCTTAGCTAGTAAACCACATAAACCTCAATGAGCTAGCCGCATAATTCATAGTAAGTGGATACCACAATGATTTGTTTTGGCTAGATAAGTCGATAGAGATCACGATTAGCCACATCATTGGTATACCAAACAAAGGAGAATTGGTGCTTATAACAACTAAACCCCTAGAGCTAGTTGAAGAATTCATAGGAACCTAGGTAAGAAAGAATTTGAAAGATCTAATTATCAACAAAGTAGCATTCCCTGTAATCAAGTGGACGTCGATAATATTCTTACTATGCCTCACCAGTTATAGTTGGCCCTCCCACGTAAAACTATAAATGTTGGAAGCAGTTAAGCAAATTGCTTATGAAGGGAATATGTTCAACTAGGTCGACCACGTCACCAACATAGTCAAATCAAGTTGTGAAAATGCCAAGAAATCAAGAAGGCAATCTGGTTTCCTTCATTGCTCATCTGGATTGCAATGATGAAGATACCTCCAGTCAGGGAGTTTGCTTTCACATACATAATGGCTCCAACAATGAACAACTTTTGAATATTTGTTGGGTCGACGAAGCCTAAAATATTGCTTGAAAACTTGATCGAGGTACTCAAGACCAAGTGCGACAAATGGATAGTACCACAACTAGTCCGATGCAGCTTACCGTTGACTGCTTACATACAAATTGATCCTAAACACACCAAGGTGTGGTACATGCAGGGAATGGGCAGAGAGTTAAAGGAGTTAAACTGCTATCCAGAGGTCAACAAACTATTTGTTTACTTATCCATATAGTCCAACAAAATCATCCTTGTACAATGTTGGTCAGGAGCACATAAGTGGAGCTGCTCCTTTTGCTCACAAACTACGAGAATGAAGATCAACATGAAATATTATTATATATCACCACATTTGGCCCAAAAGACACATCTCCAAAACAACAATTAGCAGTTGTTACATCCATCAGTCAAAGGAAAGAGCCTGTCGATGAGTTAGCTAGCGAGTCAACTGAAGAGGACTTGGACCTTGTAATACAGGAAGGGGTCGAGCTATATTTTGATGAACCCAGATTGAAAGAAAGACTTGACCAAGTCGTTGAACATATCCTGACTATAGAAATTCTAAATAGGTTCAACACCATGCAAGAATTTCAACAAGCCAGGATCTAGAAGCAAAGTAGTCCTCGCCAAGAATTTACACAAAGATTAGTAGAATTAAGAAGAAATATTGAAGTAGAAACATAAGAGAGATAACTCAATTGATAAAAACTTCATCTCTATATTATTCAACAATATGAATAAAATATATAATATGTCTCATAGAGAAAACTCAAGAGCCTTGGAGACAATTCGAGTGACTCACATCAGGCAGCCTTGGAATAGACCAAATCTCCATCTATGGCAAGTATCAAACTCCAACTCATAGTGAAAGGTCATGAATTGGCTAAGTGGGCCTAGCTAGTCCATGAGCGACCAAAAATTAACTAGAAGGTGGTTTTTCAGGAGAAACAGAAGGAAGATGTTGAGGCAAAAAGTAATAAACTTGCTCAAGTCATCCTAGCACTCATAGTTCATCCTAATGCAAGTGAAAAGCAGAAAAAAGCTACTTAAACTCACAGAAGCTGGATAAAAGTAGGATAAAAGAGGAATGGCGCTCTACATCATAAAAGTAGAGTAAAAACCAGAACTAAAGCACAAAGAGGGTGTTATAGTGGATATGGTGGACAAATAATGCACTAGGTATCCAACTAACATAGTTCTAAACCACTAGGAAGCAAACTAATTGCATATACAAAGGTCTAGATGGTTAATTTGTTCTAACACCCCACCTTAAGCCTTATTTGTGTGAGCGAAATATCAAAATCAGGGAAACCAACAAAGGCTATGGTCACCCTTTACAATTTGATTTGTCCATGTAAACTGAGGAAAGAGAGAAAACCACGTGGGAAGAAAATGCCCCCTCAAAAATGGACATGGAATACACTAGAAATAAACTGCTCCAAACTCCAAGTAGGTGTGAACTTGATTAGATGTTTGTAGGAATCTTCTTCTTGGGAAGAAGTGGAATGTGCTCAACTGAATTAGGAACATAAACTGTTGTATAATGGACAATGTAACCATGTAGAACAACTGAGATCCAATGATAGTAGAGTGAATATAGGTTCTCATTAGACTTTAACTTCCTAATATTAGGTCCAAATGAGTCTTGATGAGCTTGAGACTTGAACCCAAGAGAATGTATGTCTCCAACTTCTCGAGGAAATGTGCTTGCCATCATGTAGTAGTGGATAGGAAGCAAAACAGTGAGAGCGAATGTAGCTTCAAACTGAGTCATAGTCTCCCAAACACCAATTTGCACACCAAAATTTGAACCAAAATTCTCATGGGAAAGACAGGAATCAAATTCCTCTCCAGCTTCTAGAGAAGGCTCAAGGTGTGTATGATCTGCCGCAACATGCTTATCATCATCACAATTTTGAGTATGAGAGAAGAACATGATGAGAAATGGAGAGAGAGTTCTTCTTCAACAATATGGGTTCGAATGTCTTCTCTTGGATCAACTGTATACGCATATGAGAAATCAAAGTTCTCTTGAACTTCTAGAGCAACAAGAGAAGGATTCACTTCAAGGAGACTTTCACTTTTCGAACTTATGTTGACATTTCCGCCATTTAACCTTCAATACTTGCAAATCAAACTTTATGGAAAATCTTATACTTGAAGACTATTTGGATCTAAGCTTCGAGCTCTGCTTTAGTCAGTAGGCACATTCGGGAGTGCATCACACCTGGGCAAAGCACAAAGTGATCGGAGGCAATATCCCTAGGAGTTGTGTGACATAAATCCACTACTTCCGTTGCGTTACTGCAAGCAATTATGCTCAATATAAGATCCCTAAGCTCTGATACCATGTAAAAATTCTAAACAGGTTCAACACCATGCAAGAATTTCAACAAGCTAGGATCTAGAAACAAAGTAGTCCTCACCAAGAATTTACACAAAGATTAGCAAAATTAAGAAGAAATATTGAAGCAGAAACATAAGAGAGAGAACACAATTGATATAAAATTCATCTATGTATTATTCAACAATATGAATACAATATATAATACATCTCATAGAGAAAATTCAGGATACTTGGAGGCAATTCGAGTGGCTCACATGTGACAGGATTAAATAGACCAAATCTCCATCTATGGCATGTATCAAACTCCAACTCATAGTGAAAGGTCATGAATTGGCTAAGTGGGCCTAGCTAGTCCATGAGTGACCAAAAATCAACTAGAGGGTGGCTTTTCAGGAGAAAAAGAAGGGAGATGTTGAGGAAAAAAGTAGTAAACTTGTCCAAGTCATCCTAACGCTCCTAATTCATCCTAATCTAAGTGAAAAGCAGGAAAAAACTGCTTTAAACTCACAAAAGCTGGATAAAAGCTAGATAAAGCAGGAATGGCACTCTAGCTCATAAAAGCAGAGTAAAAGATGGAACTAAAGCAGAAAGAGGGCGCTATAATGGATATGGTGGACAAATAATGCATTGGGTATCCAACTAACATAGTTCTAACCACTAGGAATCAAAATAATTGCATATACCAAGGTCAAGATGGTTAATTTGTTCTAACACAAACTTATTAGTAGAATATCAAAGGGAAATCAGCTTGACAACAGTCCAAGAAAAGGAAAAATCTACTAACCTCGTCGGTTGAGGAAGACATAGTTAAGGCACGAGAAAGAACTAAGTCTATAATCATTGAAGCTTCCTAGAATAAATTCACAACAAATCATGAAGAAATTTTCGTAGCAGTTAGAGATGTCGCTAGCTAAAAATGTAAAGGCAATCCCTCCCCTTCTAAATAGTACTCCTGCAAAACCCAAAAGGCCAAATAGATCCACCCTGGAAGAATAAATAAATATAAACGAGGAAACACCACTAACTTCACTAAAAAAGATTGTAGAAAATGCCCCCATACCAGCCTTAGCGACTTCCTCCATCGATAACAATTCACTCAGGTACTCTCACAATTAACATCGACATCCCTTGATTCACTTTCCATATTATTTCCTTGGGTACGAACATTACTCATAAAATATCCTATTTTTTTAGCAATAGACTGATCAATAAAGGAACTGTATATATGATCACCACCAGATGATCCAAGAACCTCTGTAACGAATAAGTCCTCTCTACTACCACCTATTTCAACAATCCCATCATTAAGCTCTTCAGTCATTCATTCGACCATTTTTCTATCTATTAAATCACCCATTACGACGACCATCCCTTCCATAGTCTCATCAACCATTCTTTCGACCCTATTGATGACCACTAACCCTTTGATTGTTCCATTGAATCCCCTTCCGAAAGCCACTTCAACTATCCTAGTCTTTACTCCATTGACCACTTCAACAAAAATATCAGTGATTATCCCTCTGTCTAGTCCATCGATCATTGCAACAATCTTCACCACGATCCCATCTGATACAATAGCACAATAAGCACCTTCGACCAACATAGTAGGACAACCATAGGCATCAAAGAAAGTAGATAAAGGAAAAATGAATAAGGATAAGTCAGGACCGTCCATTACAGTACCACTCTAGCAAATGGTTGGGAGCACATCAACTATCAGAGTATTTACACCAGCAAAGGCTTCAGATGAAGAACTGGAGGAGTTCTTCCAAAAAATCAACAAATAAAGGAACAAATGGTGGAATGATGCCACCAAGTTCACCTCCAATGCCACAAAGTTCACCTCCAACGAGTAGGTGAGGATGGGCAAGACTGCCATTACCAAATAAACAATCCCAAAAGGCTTTACGCTCATGAGATGGAGCGTAAAGATTAAGCAGGTCCACCGATGTATCGAGAATTTTGGAAAAGCATGTAGCAAAGATAAAGTGTGAGGTACATACCAAAGATTGTAAGACAAGTGAGTCTATCCAACCAAGTGTTAAACCATCATAATTTCCCATAGCATCGATAGTAATGAAAGTCTTCAGGAGGCACTTTTTCAGGATTTTGTTTGCTAAATCCGAAGAGCACATTATTTATTGAATACATAAAAAATGAGGGGAGATGTCATTGTACCAGTCTTTTAAGGGACCTTTGTTTTTAAGGCGTCCTGATACCTCACATATTGTTTGGAGGGATGCTCTGATAAGGTCCCTTTGGATTGTGGATTGCCTTCCTGCACATATTTATTTTCCAGCTTCAGATTTAGCATGATCCAATTAATATTTATGGCCTCTGGTTGATGGTGTCGCCGCTTGCTAAGTCGATGCTAACCCTTGTGATTGAATTCCTATCTCCTTTGTCTATGAACGAGAGGCTTAGCGCCTCGAAGTAGGAAAAGTATGGGAGCTATAAGAAGTGTCTTTAGTGGGGAGGGGAGAATAACTCTCCTCGTACACTGATAAATCAATAATTGCACTTTAGGGCACCAATGGTAGATCTCCCGATCTATTTTCAAAAAAATTATTTCCTTTCTCCGCAGGTGAATCCGATGGAACAAATTTCTTTCCATGGTATCCCATAATCATTGATTCCAGTTCACTGATTTTCACTTGTAAATTTTCTGTAACTTTAGTGAATTCCTTATTAACCTTAATAGATTGTTGATGTAGTGCTTCCTGAGAATGAACTTTCCCCGTTTGTTAGTTCCTTTTGTTCCAAGCCAAGGACAAGGATTCCTCTCCATAATCAAAGGGGTTAATTACTAGATGGGTGCCACAAATATCTTATAATGACCTTAACAGTGGGAAAGAAATCATTAAATGGCCATGGGATCAGCAATGAGTGCATCGATAATGAAGATTCTTATAATCCAATGTCTGCATATAGGAGTGTTCTGTAGCTTCAATTAGAATAACATCTGGGAGTCCTTGCACTATGTCCATTTCCAAGCAAATTGTAGTGATAGAAGTTTGAGATTTTTGTTTTGTCTCTAGAGCAACCTTCTAAAAGGTGCTAATTGCATCGCCCATGGACTTAATGATTATGTCATCCCAACATTCAATCGAAATACATGGTATTTTAACCCAAAGTGCGAGTGTATGGATTCGTTCTTGTATGGGGTTGAAGCTTGCATGCCATCAAAAGAGGGTTAAAGTAACACTCCCCCAAAACTAGAGTCCTTCTAGAGCAATTTTAAGTCGGTCTTCACTGAATTAAAGATGAAAGTGATGTATCCTCTGGACCCAACATGAACTTGGGGTTCATAACCAAGAAGGTGAGCCCATGAGCAATGAACCCAAATTTTCCAGGTCTGACTCTTTGAATCTTCTTGCATGAAACATGTTGATTAGTGTGAATTTTGTGTAGTATAGGACCTTTTCTTTGAAAACCTCTTGATTATTGTAACCTTTGTTTCCTCCACTAGCTTGGGGATGCACTAAGGTTTGTGTTTTTGACGATGCACCCCCTTCAGCTTCTGTTGGCCAACCTTTGGAATATCGTGAGCACCGTTTAGAGGAAAATGACTTTGCAGAGGAGGAGATAGAGGTGTCGTTTCAAATGGGGCATCAAGAAGATGAACATGTGTGGGAGGATGGTGAGTATGAATGGAGGTGATATGACCTAATATAAGAGGATTAATGTAGATAGGAGGGATGACCGGTGTGAGACAAATGTAAGTTTTGGAGCATGTGATAAGCTTTTGAATCCTCAGTAATCAGAGGGACAATACAATGGACATCATGTGGTAGCTTGGGAGAGATTTGATATCTACAATGAAGTTATTGCAATCAATTTGATCGAGGGTTTGTACAGGATACGTTTTGGCAGGCGAATTGAGAGGGAAAACTTGAGGGAGGCCTTCGACTTCTTGGAGCGGGCCACCATATATATAGTTAAAATGTGTATAGTTGAGTATTTATCCACACCACATATTTTTAGTCACTATAAATAATTATATAGTTGGGTTGTTATTTGTTATATAGCTTATGTTATTTTACTTAAGAGAATTTATTTTGTTATCTATTGTCAACAACTAGTTATTGACATATTTTAATTTTGCAAGTAATGTAAATGCACACACACACATGGTTGTTAACCAAAGTAGCTCAAGCAAGGAGTTAATTATAAAAGGATAAATGCAATGTATAAGACTATATCTAACTATTATACTCACATATTAAATTTTGTTCATTTTCTTAAATATGACATGAGAAAATAATTATAACATTTGTTATTAATGTTAATAGAGAACATTTCCTAATTGATTTTAGTATACCATAGTGAGGGTGTTCGCATGTTTCACACTATTATTAATTGACTTGGCTATTAAGACTAACCATTAAAGGGTATAATGGTAAGATGCTTGGAATTTTATTTCATAAATAACCACACATAATATTGATCTTCCCATTGGTAATATAGTCATACCCTTAAATTGCAATGAAGGTGATTCCTTTCATGGGAGAGAATTGTTAATGAATATTCATGTTCCTTTAAATTGTCAGTGCCCTTGGTTCGCTATACTATTCATATGGTGTGGATCCTCTTGTGCTTAAGTATATTTTGTGGACTAATTCACACATCGAATGTTATTATACTAAACCACATTTTGGGTTAGTTAATGTTGGAATTTAAACCATTCTCCCTATACTTGAGTGCACTTAGAGAATGAACAAATTAATTAAGGTGAACAAGTTGTCTACAAGTAGTTGTATTTAAAAAGTGTCACTAGTCATTACCTCCTACACTTAATCTTGATGATTAAAGCTAACTAGGAATGATTTAAATCTATTACCCACACTATGGTTGATTATTGAAGACACACAATAATTATTAATGTTGATTTATATGTTCCCACGTTAAATACTTGAAAAAAATTGCCCTTCCTAATGATAAGTAATTTACAGGATTACACAAGAATAATTAAATTATCTTGGTATTTCCTTACACTTACGCATGGAATTACATTTGATATACATGATCATGAATGTAACACAAGTACTCTAAACGTGCAAATTGATTTCCATAGATGGAAACATGCATGGTACACAAACATAAAATAAAAACATTACTAGAGCTTGAACAAATTCTAACCATAATTGGGTCATTCGATGCCAAAATGAGGTGAATGGGGTGTTGTTGGGAAGGGATCATAACCAATTATAACATATAAACTCTAAATTTCTGGTTTATATTCTATCAATGATATTTTTCAAACCTTGAACTATTGCCACCAAATTGCTGCTTAAAATAGGTCTTGAAAATTCAAAGGATTGTTCTCGACAACTGAGAATCGAAATTAGGCATACGATACATTGTTGGAAAGGTCCCAATTTACTCTATATTACCACTTAGTTTGATTTTTCCTTTGGATCATATTTATAATATAATATGGTCAAGAAGTCATGACAGTGTAATTTGTCCATTTAGGAAGTGTGCATTGTACTCTCTCTGTAGACTAGGCAAACGAACTCAGAATCAAGCAAACAATGGATAATTGGAAAGCTTACATAGATATCTACAAGATGTAAGTTTTGTATTTTTCTCATAATGAATAAAGCCTATTTTATTTTATATGAATAATCATGTCCACTTGGAACCCATCTAATGATTGACAAAAGGGGCCAACGTTGAATTTTTTGCAAACTGGGCTTGTACGTCACGAAATCTGACCTGATAATCCTTGATGTAGGAAATAATGATATCAGAGAGTTTCAAAGCTTTGAAATAATCCTAGGATGGCCTCCCCAAAGACCAAAATATTATGCTCACAAAACAAGCCAAAACAAACGAGATTGATCTCAATTGTGTGCCAATAAGATCCTATCAAACGTTGTGGCGTTAATGGCTGTCATAAACATGACTCAAGTGCCATAATAGGTTACGAAATACTAAAAGTATGAAGTTCAATCAACCCTGCAAACTCAAACCAAGTGTATGAGGCCTTAACTAATCTATTAACCCAACCAATTAAATTATCTTTTACTATATCAAGGTGGGGCTAATAATGACCACTGATACTCATTATGTCCTTGCAAGTCATGAACTGTCCAAAATAACCATAGAAATTGACCCACTGATACTCATTAATGGGGAAGGAGTCACTGGAGCAAAATTTTAGAAAGTAATTTTGGGCAACCTTATTATCGACTCAGAAGAGATAAGCATTGAAAAACATCATGTTGAGATTGAGATTTATGCCATGGGACATGTGAATTATTCAAATATTTCTATGCCCCACATCAGTGCATCATTTTAAAGGTAAAGGGTTTCCCATTCCTACGCTTGCCTTGTTTTTTCCCTTGTGTGGCTCCTCTTTCCTCTCTCATTTCTCATCTCACGGATCCATGAAGAAGGCTTGATCATCAATCGCATATTTATGATTATTTCCCTCGCCAAGTTCATTTCCATCAACCATTTTGATCCTCATTTTATAATAATCCCCAACACTCACACAAATGAATGGCGTTTGATATTTGGACTATGGTGACAAAGGCTTAGAGAGGAATTGCAGTGGGATACTCTCGCCTTTTTCCAATGTGTTTTGGAGGTAGTACAAAACTAAAATTAAACCGAGCCATTGCATACAATTGGTATACAAGTACCATTTTAAGACTTGGTTAACTAAGGATGGGTGTTGAGGACTAAACCATGGTCTTGGATCAAAACCCTTGGTATTAGGCCCTAAAGCGAGATTTGAAATGAAAAAATATTAAAAGTTCCTTAGGGTCATGGGAAAGGTGACAGGAGGAACACACGTGTCTTCTAATGACAATAAATATGAAGTTAACATGATTACTTGAACCTACTTTGTCTTTTAAGGACTAATGATTAAATGCAAGAGTGTTGCAACCGAATAATGTTGTAGAACCTGCAAGAGGAACTATGGACGTCCATTGTCCAATACATGTTGGTATAGAACCACAACTTACTTTTACTCCCATAACCATGTGCAAGGCCTCATGATCCATTCCTAGTGCTAAAAACCTTATAAGGGAGTTTATATTGCCTCTCAAAGGCCTATCAAGATACCATAAAGAGATAATGTGTGGTGGTTCAAGGCCATGTCCATGGCTCTTTTGCCTTAGAAGATACCTTTAATGCATAAGGCATGAGTTTCCTCCCTTGATTGTGGTCAAAGTAACAATACCCATAAATAGTAATCAAAACCTTATATTGGTGCATGTATCCCAAATCATAGGCAAATGATACTCCTAAGAGGGGAGGCAGGATGGTTTGAAGTTGTGTACTTGGTGTTAGATGCCTAGAAAGTTACTATTTTAGATGCGTAGAAAGTTACTTTAGGTCCTAAGGACTTCTTTTCCTCTGTTGAAATGTACAAGACCCTACAATAAATCCTTAATGTTGAAAACCTTCTTATGGTTCCCATATAAAAAATCAAAGCCCAAATATCCCATGGAGAGTTCATGCATGGTGGTTTGAGGCCTCACTCATGGCCCTTAAATACTATAAGATACCTTTTAAGTCCAATGTTTGAGTTTCATTTCTTGATCTTGGCCAAGGCCTCAACACCAATACTTAGTTCTCAAAAACTCAAATGGTTCCCATATGCCCACTCAACGATGAAGGATCCCTTTGGGAGGTCATGTGTATTGATTTAAGATGTTGGTTTTGGCCTTGGGTGCATGAAATATTCTGTCATGGCCTATGGTCTATGTTCCTCCCATGTTGAGGTCCGTATGACCTATACCTTCTACTCTAAATCTCATTATCCCCACTTTAAGGTCAAATATCCCCTTGAGAGGTCATGTGTTTTGGCTCAAGCCTTCATTCTTGGGCTTGTATTCCTCTAACATTCAATTAAGGTCTAATTAAGCCCTTGTTTTTTACCCCAATGATATATGAGGCCCACATACTTAAACCTTGTAATGATTTCGATATCTCTAATTTCAAGGCAATGATGTGCTCAGGACACGCTCAGGAGGTCATGTGTGGTCGATTAAGGTGTAATGATTTTTAAAATTGGATACTCAAAATCTTCCGTTAAAGAATACGACTCAACTTTCTCTAAGGCGTCATGTGTGGTGCTTTAAGACATCGTTCATGGCCCAAGGTGCTTTCAATATTAATTTGTTTAATAAAGCATGGGATTCCTACCTTGATCATGTATATGATCATAAGACCCATAGCTGCTACTCAAAACCACTTGATGACACCAACCCCCACTCAGAGGAGAAGGATACCCTTACGAGGCCATGTTTGGTTGTTTATAGTGTCCCTCTTGTATGTGGATGCCTAGAAGCTTTCCCTAGTATGCCCACATTTACTCCCATGACCATGTATATAGCTTGGATACCTATTTCCTTCAAGGTCCAATATGGCTTATGTTTACTCCCCCCCCCCCCCCCCCCAACCATGTGCAAGGCCTCATGCTCCATTCTTAGTGCTAAAAAACTTATAAGGGAGTTTATATCTCCTCTCAAAGGCCAAATATACCAAAAAGAGAGAATCTTTGGTTGTTTTGAGGCCTCATCCATGGCCCTCGAGCCTTATAAGATATCTTTATTACATAAGGCCTAAGTTTCCTCCCTCAACCATGGTCAAGGTACCAATACCCATTCATAGTAATCAAAACCTCCTAATGGTGCATATATCACAAACCATAGGCAAATGATACTCTTGAGAGGTGAGGTGCGATAGTTTGAAGCAATGTACTTGGTGTCAGGTGTCTAGAAAGTTAATTTAGATCATAAGGAGTTCCTTTACTCTCTTGAACATGTCCAAGACCCTAGAAGAAATGCTTAATGTTGAAAACCTTCTAATGGTGACCATATCTCTAATAATAGGCCAAACATCCCATGGAGAGTTCATGCATGGTGGTTTGGGGCCTCACTCATGGCCCTTGAGTCCTATAAGAAACCTTTTAAATCCAATGTTTGAGTTTGATTACTTGATACTGGCCAAGGCATCAACACTAATACTTAGCTCTGAAAAACTCAATTGGTGCCATTATGCCAATTCAGAAGTAAATGATCCCTTTGGGATGTCATGTGTATTAGTTTGAGATGTTGTTTTTGGCCTTGGATGCATGGAAAATTCCTTCAGGGGCTATGGACTATGTCCCCCCCTTAATCATGTTGAGATCCTTATGACCTATACCTTATGATCTAAAGCTCAATATCCCCACTTTAAGGTCAAGTATCTGCTTGGGAGGTCATGTGTTTTGGCTCAAGCCTTCATTGTTAGATTTGGATTCCTTTAATATTCATTTAGAGCCTAATTAAGCCTTAGATTTTTACCCCAAGGATATCCAAGGCCCACGTACCCACACCTACTGCTTAAGCCTTGTAATGCTTCCAATATCCTTTCTTTCAAGCAAAGGATATGCCTAGGAGGTCATGAGTGGTCGATAAAGGTATAATGATTTTTAAAGTTAGATGCTTAAAATCTTCCCTTGTCGAATAAGGCTCATCTTTCCCTAAGGTGTCATGTGTGGTGTTTACAGGTGTTGTTCATGGCCCAAGGTGCTTTAAATATTACTTTATGTCATAAAGCGTGGGATTCCTCCCTTGATCATGTATATGATCCTAAGACCCATAACTACTACTGAAAACCACTCAATGGCACCAATCCCCTCTCAAAGGGAAATGATACCTGTTGAGCTCAGAATTGGCCCTTTTTGACCATCATTTATCACTGTCCCTTACCTTGTCTCACACCAATTACCTTGGCAATTCAACTTATTTTCCTTATATATTCCCCAATTTACCAAGGTATGGCCGATTATCGTTTTATTGTATTAATACTTATGATTGTGATGATTTAAGCTGTGCATCTCTTAATTCGTGCTAACATGATGCAAATTATGAAGGTAGTAAGATAAATGGACTGCAGGAAGATCGGAGCTGAACAAGTCACGGAGGAAGGGACGTCCATTGCTTAAGGAAGGTTCCTTGGGGCTCAATTCGTCAATCAAGGCACAGTCGTGGCAGGGCAGCTGTAACATAAAATTCTATCTTAAGTATGTCGCTGCTCAAATCCAGCTGTGAGCTGGAAGGACCGCCACTCTTGGGACAGTTGATAACTCCTCTTATATTTGGATATTTCAGTTCTGCCACGGATTGTAACAGCTAGATTATTTAGGGCGCCTGAAGATCATAGATCTTCATGGCCGCCCAATTATAGGTTTAGATGTTGCAACTGTATGTATAAATATGTGGTATTACCTCGATCGAGGGGTTGGACAGCAATTAATTAATTCATCTTGTATTAGCAGTCAAGCCGAAACTATGTACTCATCCTTCTGTTAATATAAGGAGTCGCTTCTGAGTTAAAGAGAGTGTTGTTCAACCAGCGTCTCTGTGTGAAGACTGGGCCCGTCTTCCACAGAGATTGCTGTGTTAATTTAGGATTTCATCTTTCTGTTGTGTGATGATTTGATCTTTCGTTTGTACGCAGCAGCAATATTCATTGTGTGGATTTCTCAGTAAATGATTTATTTGTGAGATTGGTGAATGGTATCAATAACAGTCGACTGAGTCAGGTTTGTTTTATGTAATTCAATTTCTGTTCACACTGTTGTGCTCATCCTACAGCTGAAACGTAATCCCAGAATCTCCTAGGAATTAGCTTTCCTGTTATGTGTTGATTGATTTATATTTTGCAATTCAGTATCTTAGAACAGTTGCTTCAATCTCCTTTATTAAATTCTAGAGTAATGTTCAGGTCATGCTTCATGATTCCCAGCTTGATTTCATTAGACAGTTGATTATTTTAGAATGCAATTGAGATTTCCTTCCTGCAATCGTTGATTAGATCTGATATTCGTTTTGCTTGATGCATAATAGAAAAGGATTGTAGTACAGCAGTTAGAAGGCAATTGGGATTGCGTAGATTATTGGGATGAACATAGATGATAGAAGATAAACGTATTCACTTCTAATGGTTTGTGTTTAAGCATATATTGTGCACTTGTCCTTTGAAATAAAAAGACTTTCTCGGGTTGACAATAAATTTCATACGCTCTGTGTGTTGATATTTAATTATCTGCAATTAGAGTGCTTGACAATACCCTTGGGAGGTCATGTTTGGTTGTTTGAAATGTCCCTCTTATTTGTGGATGCCTAGAATATTTCTCTAGTACCTAATGCCCACATCTTTTCCCTCGACCGTGTCTAGATCCCGAAGACCTATCCTTAGTGCTAAAAGAATAATAGTGGAATCGTATCCCCTCTCAAAGGAAAAGGATGCCCTCGAGAGGTCATGTGTAGTGGTTTGAGCCATTATTCTTAACCTTAGACGTCTAGAATATTCCTTTGGGGCCTAAGGCATGGGTTTTTTCCATTAACCATGTATAGGTCAATGAGACCCATATATATTGTTGAAAATCTCCTAATCACACCAATTTCCCCAGTTGGAGGTCAAGCATACACTAGAAATATCATTTGTGATGCTTTAACATGTTATTATTCACCTTGGATGCTTGTAAGCTTTATTTAAGGACCAAGGCTTTGGAATCCTTCCTAACTATGTTTAAGGCACCAATACCCATACGTAGTGCTTGAAAAAATTTAATGGTTCTCAATATCCCCACTTGAATGCCAAAAATACCCTCAAGAGTTCATGCATGGTGGATCAACGCATCATTCATGAAGCTTGAACCCTATAAGCTACCTTAAGAGCCTGACACATTATTTTCCTCCAGTAACCATGGTTGACATCCTTACACCCATGTATAGAGTTCAAAAAATCCTAATTGTAACCATACCCCCCTCTAAGGCCAAGAATATCATAAGGTGGTCATGTGTGGTGTTTTAAGTTGATGTTCTTGACCTTAAATTCCTAAAAGCTTCCTTCAAGGTCCAGTACGACTTGTGTTTACTACCCTAACCATGTGCAAGGTCTCATGATCCATTCGTAGTGCTAAAAACATTTTAAGGGAGTTTATATTTCCTCTCAAAGGCCAGAGATACCATATAGAGCATGTATGGTGGTTCTAGACCTCATTCATGGGCTTTGAGCATTGGAAGATACCTTTAATGCATAAGGCCTAATTTTCCTCCCTCAATTATGTTCAAGGTACCAATACCCATACATAGTAATCAAAACCTTCCAGTGGTTCATATCAATACCCATACCCATACCCAAATCATAGGCAAATGATACTCTTGAGAGGTGAGGTGCGATGGTTTTAGGCAATGTACTTCGCCTTACATGTCTAGAAAGTTACTTTAGGTCCTAAAGACTTATTTTCCTCTCTTGAGCATGTCTAAGACCCTACAATAAATTCTTAATGTTGAAAACATTATAATGGTGACCACATCACTAGCCAAAGGCCAAATATCCCATGTAGATTTCATGTGTGGTTGTTCGAGGCCTCATTCATTGCCCTTGATCCATTTAAGGTACCTTTTAAGTCCAATGTTTGAGTTTCATTTCTTAATAATAGTCAAGGCCGAAAGACCAATATTGTTCTAAAAAACTCAAATGGTGCTAATATGCCCACTCGGAGGTAAAGGATGCCTTTGGGAGGTCATGTGTGTTATTTTGAGTAGTTGTATTTGGCCCTGGATGCATGAAAGCTTCCTTCAAGGCCTATGGGATATGTTCCTGCCTTAATAATGTTGAGGTCATTACAATCTATACCTTCTACTATGAAGCTCATTATCCCCTCAGGAGGTCATGTGTTTTGGTTCCAAGCTTTATTCTTGGGTTTGGATTTCTATAATATTAATTTAGGACCCAAGGCTTAGGTGTTTACATCAATGATATCCAATGTGCACATACCCGTACATGCTACTTAAACCTTGTAATGTTTCCAATATCCCCACTTTCAAGCTAAGGATATGCTTAGGAGGTCATGTGTGGTTGATCGACGTATGATTTTTAAAGATGGATGCTTAAAATATTCCTTTAGGGATTAAGGTCGACATTTCCTCCCTCAACAACGTCTAGGTTCAAAGACATCATCATCATCATCATTTTCATTGACATCATCATCCTTATCATCATTGTCATCGTCATAGACATCAACACTAGAGATGCATGAAGGATATAGTTGATAGTTGAGATGCATGAAGGATATAGTTGATAGTTGTAATAAGCACAGTCTCTTGTTAACAAACACTGGTCTCCACGTGAGAAGAAAGAAGATTGCGCTTCTTCATGTATTTCCAAGGTTGAATGGGTAGAAAATGATAACAACGTAGAGACTATCGCAATGCAAAAAAATGCTAAATGGAAAGACACTTGTGTGAAGTAATTTGACTAAGTAAGAAAGAAATCGGGAGAGGATCACACATACATAATCATGCAGAGGCTCAAACATAGATGATACACGTTGGGTAATAGATAGAGCAAAACCAGATTAGGTTTTGTAGAGATAATACCAAGAAGTAGAGATAATGCGTTGAGATACCACCATGTTTAGGTAATCACATGCTAAGATAAAACACTAAGATGGCAATATGCAGGTGAGGAGATACCATGCAAAGGTAAAAAAACTCTTTGACAGAATAACATAATATGTAGGTCCAAAAGAGATATAAACATGGAGATATAAAACTTAGAGGGGATAGGCATGAGCAACTTCAGGGACATCATGGAGTTATGATTATACCAAGGCTCTGATACCACTGTCAAGCCTTGGAAAAACTCTATGGTGGGATACATTTTCATTAATGTGAATCACTTACTTATGCATTCAAGGGTGACTCTTGTTTTTTAGCTTTCAAGAGGTTACGAGAATGATTCTTCGGTTTAGGCAATCAAACCTAAAACTAACTTTTTAACAATATTTACAAAGTGGAACCATGATCCCTACATATTGGGTTTCCAATAACAAAGGTATATGTTTCAAAGAGATTGGCTTTATGTCTAGATAAATAAACCTCATCCAACTTATGGTTAAAAAGATAATTGAAAGGGGCAATGAAGAGCTGAGAGAGGAAAGAGATGGAACAACAAAAGGGAGTTTGAGTTTGAAGGAGAGAAGGGAATGATAAGATAAGGGGGTGAGGGAGGAGAGAACAAAACCATGGATATCATGAATAAAAGAGCCATGTGTAATTAGACAATCCACAATAATGTAGTTGTCCATGCAAGGAAAACTAGTGAAATTAGAGGATTGTATGAAACTAGAGATACCATTTATAATCACCATGTCATCGGAATCAACCTGACTTGGTAAAATAGTAATTAGATCAATGTGTGTTTGAACATTCATGGGTTTATTGTTGGTGGTTTACGATCCCATGGTATTAGCATGTGATGAGGCCTATTTAAAGGCTTGAAGAATTCCATTGTAAAAAGCATAAAGTGGTCGTCAGATTGGCCATGTCTTGGTCGGATTGGCCAAGGGCTAATAATGTATATCTATTGGGTGTTGGTTTTCCTAGTAAAGGGATTCCAAGGTAAATACTAACCATTATTATGTGCATGTATATTTATTTGCTTCATATTTATTTTTATTTATCTTGCTATGCATAATTTTCCAACATGGTATAAGAGATATGTTTATGCAGACAAATCTCTTTCATGAGAGAATCCCTAGATCATTGACTTCGATGAAGATGCATTGATGTGAAGCATTGACGAAAGAAGCACATGCAAGATAGTATATGAAGAAGTAAACGGTTAAGGAGTGCTTCAGTCGGCTCACTATATTTGGAGCATGAGGGATGATGGCAATGAAATAGGTTGTTGTTTCATAGTATCAAATGCTCATAATACAATTATAAGCATTTTATGGAATTGGATTTAACCACATACGTAAATGAGCATAGGACTACAAGACATCTTTATGCATGTGTACCCTTGGTTTATTGGATCACCAGTGTAAAATCTAGATGTAGACCTAAGTGATAACTAAGGATGGCATGTTGTATTCCCAAATACCTAGTTATAAACTTTGAGGGGGGTAGGTGTTTATCCCAACTAAAGTTTAAAGGAGAGAATGTTGGGTTAATCTTGACTCATTCAAATATTAATTAGATTATTGTGTATTTGGTCATTAGTGTGTTTACCATTGGTGGTTTATGGGCCCATGGTATTAGCATGTGATGAATCATATTTAAAGGTTTGAAGAATTCCATTGTAAAAAGCCTCTCAAGTGGTGGGTGTTGTCCGAAATGGTCATGGATTGACAATAGATATCTATTAGGTGTTGGTTTTCTTGGTAAAAGGTTTATAAGCTAAATATTGTCCATTATGTGTACATGTACATTTATGTGCTTCATATTTATTTTTATTTATCTAGCTATGCTCGGTTTTTTTTATAAAGAGAGAGTGTTTTTATTCTCTACTAGAATAAAGAATGCGTTTTTTTTCCTTGGAAAATAAATAAATATAAAAACACATATTCATAATTTGGAGGAAGTGGCTCGTTTTCTAAGAAAGTGGAGCTTTATTTTGGAAAAATCATTGGAATAGTATGGGGCTAGAGACGTTACCCGCTTTTGCACCTTAGATGGATCCTTGCTTCACACACACACATTGATTCTATTGAATAGATTATATGTTTTATGGGCAATTCTTGAAGAAGTAGATATTGAAGACAAATAAATAAAATAAGTGCAAATTCACGAGGTTGGAGGAGAGATTGTGAAAATTGTGTACACTGCCTAGGGAGATATGCATGCCCATCACATGGAACTTTTTAAGCTCGCCCATTTATACCAAATATAATTTCTTGTCTAGAGGTTGGGTAATTTAATCTTTTGTCATGTCTTAGTAAATGATGTACTTATTAGAACTCAAAAATGTCCTACTTATATGACCCATAGAAAGCTATAAATGTTGTGCATAGACATTTTGCTCACACTATTATAAACAATGAATTATATGATATGGTCTTCGAACAATTACAAGTTGATATTCCTCACCCAACACTTGGTTTGCATGTTAATCACTTCAGACGACAATCTCCTTAGAGAGGCAATGGGACACTCGTTAAAACTAAGGCATAGACGTATGGATGTGGCCCCAATTGCACAAATAAGGTTGCTCTACCTGATATTTTAGGTCGTACTTATGTTGAGAGGCTCGCCTTTGAAAAATATGGATCGAGATCTAACTATAAAGAAGAGGGCAGCATCAAGAGTGTTTTAAACTACATGAATAGTCTAAAGGCATTCTATCTATAACAATAATCTTATCATTGCTTCGAGGACAAATAATTTCTTAAGAGAACAACAATGTTATGTACATTGATAAATAAAAAATATCATATAGTGATGATAATAATAATAGTGTAAAAGTGCCCTACTTAATTAGAAGGTGTGTTTCCAAATTGGAAATGTTAAATATAAACTTGAGCATACCTGCTTCACACATCAAGCCAAACATAGGCATTAAAGATCATGGAAGCTTTATTCTTAGTGAAGAACATGATCTAGAAGGTCTTGGAACTAAATTTAAGCCTATTGGTAAGCTTTCTTCCTTTTAACAAAATGATTTATTGTTTATTTTTCTTAAGAAGTCAGTGATAATGCTATGAACCAAATAATCTAATAAGCATTAAAAAACACTAATTTCAACAATGACACACCTAGAACATGAAGAAATTAAGAGGGCAACCTCCAATTACATATATCCAACTCCACAATATGAGATGATTATTGAAACAAGTTTCCTTGATTTATAAATAGGAGATACAATGGACATGAATTATCCTATATCTGGTTGACTTGACTATGACTATTGTAATAATAATGTATGAGAGTTAGGACCCTAACATAGTCCCCTCTTTTAAAAGTCTTTGCTCTCAAAACTTTGTAATTGACGGTGTTGTTGCATGAATTGCTTATCTTCCCACGTGGCTAATTATGGAGGCATCTTCTTCCACTTGGTTATGTATTCCATAATGACTATATTCCAAAAGGAAGAGAACATTGATTTATAAATGCTTATGGTTTAAGAATCAATTTCCCTTCTTCATCTAATTTTGGAAGTTCAATTTGTACTATAATAGTCTATCCAACAACCCTTTTAAGGCATAAGACATGTAAAACCTTATGAATGCGTGGAGACGACAAATCTAATTCATAAACCACTTTTTCAATCTTAAGAAGGACCTTGCAGGGCCTATAAAATTTTGGAGCTAGTTTATGATTCTTCCTTTGTTTGAGAGTGGGTTGCTTATATGGTTGGAGCCACAAATATCCCCAATCTCCCACCAAACTTTATGTGAATGGGAAACAATGGTAGAGTAGTCAAGTCTACAAAGGTTTTTATATCGATAATCAAACCAAGCGTTATAAGGGCATAGTCTATAGGAGGGTTTAGATGGAGAAAAAGGAATAAGGCAATGATAGGTTTCCAATGCTTTTTCCATATTGTTTTACATATGGTGGAACTATGTCAATAAGGTATGCAATTATTAGGCCTTGGAAAAAATCCAATGGCGGGATACCTTAAATTAACGTGAACCACTTATTTATACATTCAAGGGTGACTCTTGGTTTTCAACTTCCAAGAGATTACGAGAATGACTCTTCAATTTAGGTAACTAAACCTAAAACTAAATTATCTACAATATTTACAAAATGGGACCATAATCCATACTGATTAGGTTTCCAACCTTTCCCCCTTAGTATGAAGGGGTGTTTGTGAGTCCAAGCATCTTTCTAAACTTTTTAGGCTTTTCTCTTCGGAGTCTATAGGAGGGTTTAGATGGAGAAAAATGAATAAGGCAATGATAGGTTTCCATATTGCGTTACAGATGGTGGAACTATGTCAATAAGGTATGCAATTATTAGGCCTTGGAAAAAATCCAATTGTGGGATACCTTTCTTTGACGTGAACCACTTATTTATACATTCAAGGGTGACTCTTGGTTTTCAACTTCCAAGAGGTTACGAGAATGACTCTTCAATTTAGGTAACTAAACCTAAAACTAAATTATCTACAATATTTACAAAACGGAACCATAATCCATACTGATTAGGTTTCCAACCTTTCCCCCTTAGTATGAAGGGGTGTTTGTGAGTCCAAGCATCTTTCTAAACTTTTTAGGCTTTTCTCTTCGGAGTCTATAGGAGGGTTTAGATGGAGAAAAATGAATAAGGCAATGATAGGTTTCCATATTGCGTTACAGATGGTGGAACTATGTCAATAAGGTATGCAATTATTAGGCCTTGGAAAAAATCCAATTGTGGGATACCTTTCTTTGACGTGAACCACTTATTTATACATTCAAGGGTGACTCTTGGTTTTCAACTTCCAAGAGGTTACGAGAATGACTCTTCAATTTAGGTAACTAAACCTAAAACTAAATTATCTACAATATTTACAAAACGGAACCATAATCCATACTGATTAGGTTTCCAACCTTTCCCCCTTAGTATGAAGGGGTGTTTGTGAGTCCAAGCATCTTTCTAAACTTTTTAGGCTTTTCTCTTCATAGTCTATAGGAGGGTTTAGATGGAGAAAAAGGAATAAGGCAATGATAGGTTTCCATATTGCGTTACAGATGGTGGAACTATGTCAACAAGGTATGCAATTATTAGGCCTTGGAAAAAATACAATGGCGGGATACCTTTCATTGATGTGAACCACTTATTTATACATTCAAGGGTGACTCTTGGTTTTCAACTCCCAAGAGGTTATGAGAATGAATCTTCAATTTAGGTAACTAAACCTAAAACTAAATTATCTACAATATTTACAAAATGGAACCATAATCCATACTGATTAGGTTTCCAACCTTTCCCCGTTAGTATGAAGGGGTGTTTGTGAGTCCAAGCATCTTTCTAAACTTTTTAGGCTTTTATCTTCAAATTTTTTTGGTGAAGATCTCTGCAATTTGCTCACTTATGGAACAATGTCTCAAATGAATAGTCTTGGCCTCTACTTGATATCAAATTAGATGGTACTTTGTTTTGATGTGCTTATTTTGATCATGGAATATGGGATTCTTTGACAACTTGATTGTAGAATTATTGTAAAAAACAAGAGGAGTAGAATTTGCTTGTTTCTCCTACATCAAGTATCTTCTTGAGCCACATAATCTCTTTTGTTGCTTTTGAAACAACCACATATTCCGCCTCTATTGTGGAATATGTTGGAATATACTATTTGCATGATTTCCAAGAGACAACTATTGATCCAAGTCTCATCAAGTAGCCTGAAGTAGACACTCCATTCTCTTTGCTGCCATCAAAATCTAAATCAGAATATCCAATTAATTTGAAGTCATCCACTTTATAATACATGAGTTAAAAGTCTTGAGTCCACTTCAAGTATATTAGAACTGTTTTTGTAGTAGACCAATGTCCTTCACAAGGTTTTTTGCATGAACCGGGAAAGGATCCCAACAACAAATGAAATATCTAGTTTGGTGATGGTAAGGTTGATAAGACTCCCCACAATCTATCTATACTTGGTTGCATCCTCAAATTCATTACCTTCTTTTGACGTGAGTCTCAATTTCTGTTCCTATGTAGTATGGAGAGGGTTACACTCTGTCATGCCAAACCTGCTCAACAACTCTCCAATGTACTTCTTATGGGAGATTAATATCTACTTTGGATTCTAAGTCACTTCCATTCCCAAGTAGTAGTGAATATGCCTTAAATATGTCATCTCAAATCTTTCTTCAATTATTTCTTTATGGATGCAAGATAACTTTCATTTTTCCCTGTCATCAACACATCATCTACATACACCATAAGGTATACAACAAATATTCCAACTTTCCTGACAACTAGTGTTGCATCATCATAATTAAAGTGTTTGAAATTCAATTTCAGAAGATGTTAGGTTAACTTTTCATACCATGTGCAAGGTGCTTGTTTTAGGCCATACAAAGACTTGGTGAGTTTGCATGCATTATGTTCTTGTCCCTTCACAAAAAAACCTTTTGATTGAGACATGAATACATTCTCTTTTAATTCTCCATTCAAGAATGTAGTCTTCACAATTCCATTTAGTTAACTTTCTACCCATTATGTGCAGCCAAAGCCAATAGAGTACAAATGGTAACCCATTTTTTTGTGTGCGATAAAGTCTCCTCATAGTCAATGCCTTCTTTCTATGCAAAATCTTTTTTCACAAGCCTCACCTTATTCTTGTCAAGCGAGCAATCTGATTTGTACTTGCTCTTGTAGACCCACTTGTAGCCAATTGGTTTGGTTCAAAACGGAGAGCCCACCAAGTTCAATGTCCCATTTTTTTATGAGAGCATAGTATTAATTTTGAATGGCTTCTTTCCACTCATCATGAGCAGTACCTTCATCAAATTGTTTTGGTTCAAGGTTAGCAGATAAATTCAATTCACAGCCATATGAAACATCCATATCATGTACATCACTTGAATTTTAATTATCTACATATCCTCGATGTTCTTGTCTTGTCAAACTTCCAGTTCCCGCCTTTATGACTTTCATTGGGATGAACACTTACAAATGTCTTCATTAACTAGTTTGGAATTTTTTGTGAGGGTCCAGGTTGCTCAGTTGGTGGTGCTTCATTCTCTTCGAGATTTAGTCTTCCATTCCTCTTGATCACAACATCTAGTTGAACCTCTTGTTATGGTGAAGTGGCAAGAACACATTCACAAGGGGAGATGGTGTTGCAAAACGAGATTCCAAAGATGTATCCAAGATAGGGATCCCCCCTTCAAGATGTGGAATCTCATTCTCAAATTCATGAAATGTCCTTACATGGGTAAATTTAACCGGATGACAAAAATGCCTCTCTATAGTTTTGTCATTTTTATTCATTTAAAGAAAATTGAGATCTCTAGAAAGTATGAACTTTTTGTTTACCTCAATATAAAGGAAATATACATTGATGGTGTTTGAGTACCCCAAGAAGATGCACTTTCTACTCCTTGCACGAAGCTTGTTCTCTTTGTTCCTTTGAAATTAAGGCATAACAAGTGGAATCAAATACCTTGAGATGCCTCATCGAAGGAATGCGACCATACCACATTTCATATGGAGTCTTGTTTCCAGGAGCATGAGATGGAATTCTGTTTCTCAAGTAGACTGCACACATAACTGCATCACCCCAAAACATCAATTTCACGTTCTTGAAAAACAACATGGAGCATACCATATTCAAGAATGTCACGTTCATTCTTTTTGTTACACCATTTTGCAAATGATTATATGGAACAAAGGTTTGATACATAATCCCATGTTGACAAAGATAGTTTTCCAATTCATTAGAGTGTATTCTTTTCCATTATCAATACAAAGAGTCCCAATATGAGATCGTGCTTAATTTTCAATTCATAGATGAAAAAATTTAAATTTTCAAATGCTTCAGATTTGTGCTTAAATAAATAAAACCAACACATCATGGTGTATTCATCAATAAAGTTAATGAGATATTTATTACCATTTGCATAAGCAATGTGCATGGGGCCACACAAGTAAGAGTGTATCAACTCTAATTCTCTACATGCTCTGGAATGTGAATAATGAAAGGATGCTTACTATGTTTGCCAAGAATACATGCATCACATTGTTTCAACTTATTTGGAATGGTGGGGAAACTAGAGACACCATTCTTCTCCAACAAATGAAGACTGTCATAATTGATATGCCCATATCTAGCATGCCACAAAAGACTAGAAGACCATGTATCTTCAACATGGCTAGAGAGGTGTGAAAAATTTTGTGCTCTTGCAAATGCCCCATTTAACTTCAATAATCTCTCATCTTCCCCTCAAGTCATGATGACTTGGTTGTTAGGTGATCTCCTTATCTCAACTTTCCCATAAAATATATGGCTGGAATGACCTCGTTGTTGAATGTGCACAAGAGACAACAAGTTTATTTGCAACTTTGGAAGGTAGAGAACAATATGCAACAAAAAGTCAAGGAATCCAGGCAATTTGAGCCTGATGGTGCCATTTCTCTTGGGTTTGAGGTTATATTTATTTGCAAAATACACTACACCATCTACATTGTCATTCAATTCTTCAAGCAAGGCTTTTCTAAATGTCATGTGAGAGGTTGCACCAGTGTAAATCAACCAAGTATTTCTCCAGGATGCAAATGAAGTATTGAACATAACTTCATTTATTCCAACATTAAAATGTGCAACAATGAAATGAGCAGATTCAAGAGCTTTACCAGAGTCATGAGTTTTACTTTTACCCCTGTCTTCTGTCTTCTCTTTCTTTTTAATGATCTTCTCCCATGGGATATTGCATGTCTTTGCTTCATTTCCTTTATTGTCACAATGAACATACTGCAGATGAGAGATCTAAACATGATTGTGTGCAACCCCTCTATCTATGAAGTTCTTTCTTCCACGTCCTCTTTTATTGGCATCTCCTCTAGAAGAATCATTTGATTGATTCTTCTTTTTTATGAGTAAGGCACACAGTCTCTCCAGTGGGTTGAATTGAATTCTTTCCAAAGGCTTTCTCTCATTTTTCAATCTTTTCCACCAGAGTGTTAAATTTGAGGTCTTTTAGTTGGCCACTAGCTTGAAGTGACTCAAGACAATGTGAATACATGGGGTAAATAACCTTGATGAAGGTGGGGAGAGCAAGGTCTACCTTCACACTAGTAGTCCCTATGTCATGCATAATGGCTTTGATCTCAGATGCTATAACAATGGGATCATTATCCTTCAACTCTAGGTCAAAGATCTTTAACAATAATTGAATTAAATCCAATTATGAGCGTGAGCCATACAATCCATTCAACTTCTTGAAAGCATCGTAAGAGTTCTTGGTAGATGAAATGTGTCAAATCACCTATTCACTTGACGTAGTAGCAACATTGCATATGCCTTCTTATATACGCTCTTCCACATGGCAAGCTCTTTATCTGTTGTAGGTTCTTAATTAGGTGCAACATTACCTTCTCCTTCAAAGATGCCATCCCACATATCTTTGAGATGAGCATGTGCTTGATCTTCCTTGACCATTATGGATAGTTTTCTTCGCCACTAAGGACCACTTCGACAATGGAAACCAGAGAATGCATATTTAATAATTCATGCAACAAACTTAAAATACAACTTTTGCACTAGTTTTATAATACAGTCTATGCGTTTCAAGATACTGTAACTCTTTGAATACACTCTCTAAATACAACTTTCTTTCTATAATAAGACCATCAGTCAAATCTCAAAGCTTAAAGGGTGATGGTAATACAATGACATAAAATAATTACAATGACACTAGCCGAGTATAAAAATTACAATGGCATCTATACATTGAACATAAAATAAGAGCAATCATCAAGAGTCTTTGGACTTTCCAATAAAAGCATACCATAATCTATCACTGCAACAAACAAATTCTGTAAAGAGATATGCAAACATGCAGTTTTTTCAAACTGTTATGGCATCCACGCACTAGCTAGCTTCGGAATCTCCTTTCATAGGTGGTCTCTTCGGCTCAAAAACCTATTCAAAATCCCTTGCTGTCACTAGTTAAAATCCTCGAAATCTAGAATAAAATCCTCAAAAGAATTGAAAGAATCTTGGTTAAGTGCACAAAATTTGAGCAAAGATAATATAATCACTTATTTATACATTGAAGGGAAACTCTTGGTTTTCAACATCCAAGATGTTAGGTGAATGACTCTTTAGTTTAGGTAACTGAACTTAAAACTAAATTATTTACAATATTTGCAAAATGGATCCATAATCCCTATGGACCAGGTCTCCAACAACAATAGTATATGTTTCCAAGAGGCTGGCTTCATGTTTAGACAAATAAATCTCATCCAACTTATGTTAAAGGGATAATTGAAAGGGGCAATGAAGAGTTGAGAGAGGAAATAGATGGAACAATGCAAGGGAGTTTGCGTTTGAAGGAGATAGGGGCATGGTGAGATAATGGAGTGAGGGAGGAGACAACAAAACCATGGATACCATGAATAAAAGAGCCATGTGTAATTACATAATCCACAATAATGGAGCAATCCACACAAGGAAAACAAGTGAAATTAGAGGATTATATGAAACTAGAGATACTATTTAGAATCACAATGTCGTGGGAATCAACCAAATTGATCAGGTGCTTACATCATAATCAATCCAAATCACAATGATGATATCGAATTCAAAGTTGGGTAAAGGAGTCATGAAATTCACATTGCAGATTGTTAGTCCCGATGTTAAAATCTACCACAATAACATCACTCACTGCCAAATACTTATTGATATAAAGATTAAAAACCATACAAAATGAGTCTCACTTAACAATGAAAATTTAAATAAAGGAGCAATCTATTTATTTTACGTTTTAGACTTTTCAGTGGGTTTTGGGGTAAATTTTTTTTGATAAATTTAAATTTGAAAGTGTTCAAATTGTGTTTTTGAATCCATAAATAGATTCAACACCCTCAAATAGCCCAATAACATCTAACTTATGCAATTTCCATATCTATTATATGTGATTCTAATTTTCTTACAAATTTCTAACTATTGAAAACCTAGAATATTTAAACTACACCTTAAATAAATAGATTGATAAAAAGTAACATATAACAATAAGAACTTTTCATAAATTTGATATAGAATAATCCATAGAGCAATCATATCTTTGAAATGAATACTAATATTCAACTTATGTATAAACTATCATACAATATTACTATACCCTTTACTTTAATATGAATTCCAAAAACCAAAATATATTATGTATAAACTATCATACAATATTACTATACCCTTTACTTTAATATGAATTCCAAAAACCAAAATAATCTCTAAACTTTGATTGAAGATGTTTAGACACAAATCCACAAGGAGGGGTCATCATGAATCTATGTTCTCTTTTGCATCAACTAAAACACCATAGAGCAAAATATATGAATGAATGTATATAGGTTCCGAAGTAGTAGCTTTTACTAATGACTGAGACGAGCTTAAACTTTTCCCGAAACAAATGTGTTCGTCTATTCCATGGAGCGTGGATACATCCAAGTTGGACAATCATGAGCAGTCAATAAATTATTTTGTCATTTGATGTTTCACACACACAGACTTCATAGTGAACTGGTTTCAGTTGAAGCCCTGCGAGCCTTCCCGGGTAGTCTGTGTGGGTGGTAGTTATGTATGTCCAGCGATTTTAATATCCCTTTTACCGCAGGATTTCGCTGGACATCGACAATCTCCCTCGTTCCTCCCGAGTCCAATATCATACTAATCGTTATCAAAATATTATTGGGGATGGCCAATGAAGAGAGATTGAGGGCGTGGTTTGAATCGGTGGATGTCCAGGGAACTGGCCAAATCAATGCTTCCGACCTGAAGGTCACAAGCCATCCTTTAATGTTTTTCGTTCTTTCAAATTGACTAAAAGAATTATATATCCATTGAAGTTATAAAGCATTACATGATGATGTTATTTCTATAAATTTCCTTGCAGCAAGCTCTGGCTGCTGGCAATCTCCACTTCTCAGATTCGATTGCGCAACAAATGATAAGGTCGGGCTTTTGATTAGACGCCCATAAACCCAATTGAAAATACTATTGAATATACGATTAATGAGAAGGCTCTTTCTTCATACTTTGTTTGTTGGGCAGGATGCACGATGCAGACAGAAATGGGACCATGAGCTTTGCAGGTACTTTTCTTTATGTTTGTTCAGAAAACCGTGATAAGAAATTTCTGTTTAGGTGTGTCTGTATACAGTTACTTCTATTTTTGTTTGACTCGGGGACTATCTTGTGCGCTTGATGAGAAATGCTATTATCACTACCGGTTGGCAACTGCTCTACCCACTAACCTACTTTGTCAATTTCCGACAATACTCATATTATATTAATGCCGCTAAATTGAATCGGCTTATCCCGAGTCTCTCAGTTAGAACAAGGAATTCAAAATAAAATCAAAGGGAAAGAGAACCAAATATCACGAATCACGATAATTTGTACAAATACGAGAAAAATAAGTATTCTTCCCAGAAAGGTATACGATTCCTACTGCAGAGGCACACTTTCAGGTCAACTCTTTACACATAACCATAACCATGAAGCCAGATCAGAATATTATGTACCCCAGCGTACTAGATATAATCAACCTTCATATATCCACATATTTTGAGATGTTAACTGTAGTATTTTGACCAGAGCTAAGGTAGGGTTTTTGCTATAATTATGGTGTAAGAGTTTGTGCTACAGGTCTCTTAAGATGTAGTGCACCAATTCAGCTTAGGTCATAATTATGCAGGGAAAACCAGATAAAATAACAAATTAACGAACCGAAGAACAACAGATTCAACCATCTGCACAAATACCACAATACCCGGAGCTCAAATAAATTGAGAATGCTTCACTAAATACATCCACTACAGAGTTTCTGTTCCATGCAAGAATGCATTTCAGCCCTTTAAAAGGGAAATTTGCCCCGGTTTTTCCTACTACCCCAGAGAAAATAACAAATTAACTAACCGAAGAACAACAGATTCAACCATCTGCACAAATACCACAAAACCCGGAGCTCAAATAAATTGAGAATGCTTCACTAAATACATCCACTACAAATTTTCTGTCCTATGCAAGAATACATTTCAGCCCTTTAAAAGTGAAGTTTGCCCCAGTTTTTCATGCAACCCCCCCAAAAATAGTTCCTCCTATAAGAAGACTCTTCTGAAAATAACTAGTTATTATTATCCCCAGTAGGTTATTGTTATCTAGAACAACAGCTTCACAATAGTCATAAATGTTTATTTTTATCCATTCATCTAAGACTAAAATCTTGATACATTCTTGCCCAAAAGCAGTTTTCTCATAGTAGCTAGAAAAGTACATCTAATTTTGTGCAAACCCCCTCCAATAAAGATATGTTTCTGGACCAAACCCTCCTTGTCTCGGAAGCTTTGAATCTCTTGATTCAATTTTCAACATAGAACATATGCTTTTGACCAAACTGCGGTTGATGGCCTTCCAAGTTCATGGGAGACATTCCTATCTGCTGTAAATGGTCGTGAAGTCCAGCCAGATTTTGAAAGACTATGGCATGATTGCTTACAAGAGGAAGGAAGAATGCAAAGCAGAAATGGTAGTCATAAGGAAGGGAATTTTGCCCTTGCTGCCAAGACAAAGAAAGGCAAGAAGTTCTTTCATCAAAAGAACAAAGGTAAAAAGCCTCAAGGTAAGCACATTGATTTGTCAAATATAGAATGTTTTAATTGTCACAAGATGGGATATTATGCCAGAGATTGTAAAAAGCAAAAGAGAAAGTTCAAGGGAAAATTTCATGCATCTACTGCTGCAGAAGAAGAACCAAAGAAAAAGAAAGTCAGTGGATCTTCCAATAATCAAGAACCAAGGAAAGAATACTATCTTGTTTCAGCTCTCTCCTATTCCATCACCGATAGTGTTGAGTCTTGGCTAGTGGATAGTGGAGCTTTCAGACATATGACAGGTTTTCGAGGAGCTCTTATAGATTTCAGAAAGAAGAAGTTTACTGCTCAGGTGGAACTTGGAGATGATGCCACCTATGAAATTAAAGGAGTCAGTTCAGCCTCCTTTCAGTTAGACTCGGGGACTATCTTGCATATCGATGAGATACTATACGTTCCTGGCCTAAAGAAGAATCTCCTCTCTATTGCAGTGTTAGAAGACAAAGGTTACAGAGTAATCTTCATGGATAGAAAGGCCCTCTTATGGCCAAAGGATGGAGAGATGAGTTCAACTATGATGATTAGAGTCTGAGAGGGAGGCCTCTATAAGGCATTTGGGCATTCCATTTAGGCATTGACCCACGATACAATCATCCCTATGAGTTATGGCATCGAAAGTTTGGAGTTGGACACCTTCATAAAGAGCTCTTCTTGGTCTACAAAAGATGGTAATAGGTATGCTTGAATTTTCTTTTGAACATGATGGTGTTTGTAGAGGTTGTGCTCTTGGCAAGAATGCCTATAAATATTTTCCTAACAGTAGCAGAAGATCTAAAAGGATCTTGGATTTAATTCATTCAGATATATGTGGACCTATGACTGCACCTTCTATGAGTCGTTGTTTATATTTGTTAGAATTTTGATACTTCCAGTATGGTTATGTTAGATCTTCAAACAATTTATATTATTATCACAATAACATATACAATAGAATCACTGTAAGATAGACAAGTACAACACAACAAGAGAACACAAAGATTTACCCTGGGAAAAATCTCTCACGGGAAAAACCCAACAAAACTTCTTCAGTATAGATTCGTCAGAAAGTACAATGTCAATCTCGTACAATAACCCGAGAACAAGATACAATAGAAACCCCGAGAGAAGATGTCTTCAATGCAGCTACTCTTTCTCCCATGCAAACTTGCCTTTCTGCTACTAGTCCTGCGAACTTGCTTGAGTGAGATGATGCACAAATGAGCTAGGCGCCACCCTATTTATACTGGTCACAAAACTGACCTTTTTACATAACTGGGCCGACCTGACTGGGGCAGTTTACCCACTGAGCCGAATTGACTATTTTACATGATTTCTTTTATGGTTTTTACATAATCAAATACAATATGAATATTTCCCGAAGGAAGTACAATAAAAATACAATAAGAATATCTTCCGAAGTTACATTCTTCAGCACTCCCTCTTAACAAGGAAGGTATTCTTCCAGTGCTATCATCATCATCTCTATCACTGATGCTGCAACTCTGTACTCTAACCATTGACTTTTGACATCTCTCGAATCTATACATCACTAGAAATTCTACAGAGCCAACCCTTTTTCATGCTGGATGTAACCATATTTGTAGTGCCAGCCCGTTTTCATGCTGGATGCAAACCTCTACAGTGCCAGCCCTTTTTCATGCTAGATGTAAACCTCTATAGTGCCAGCCCTTTTTCATGCTGGATGTAAACCTCTACATTGCCACCCCTCTTTCATGTTGGATGTAAACCTCTATAGTGCCAGTCCTTTTTCATACTGGTTATAGCCATCTCTACAGCACCAATCCTTTTTCATACTGGATGTAGCCATCTCTGTAGTGCCAGTCCTTTTTCATAATGGATGCAATTCTACAATGCGAGCCCTTTTCCATACTGGATGTACCCGTCTCTGCAGTGCCAGTCCTTTTTCATACTAGATGCAACTATCTTTGCAGTGCCAGTCCTTTTTCATACTAGATGCAACTATCTTTGCAGTGCTAGTCCTTTTTCATACTGGATGTAGTTCTACAGTGCCAGTCCTTTTTCATACTGAATGTAGTCATCAACCCTTTTTCATGAATCGAGCAAGCCATTTGGTGGGTCCATCCCAGGAGCATACATTATGTTGCATATTGCAACCACCTGCGTTACCTCACCATGTGTCCAGCTCATCTTGTAGTCTAGGAGACTGCTACCACGTCACATATCAACGTCGGGACAACACACATTGTGAGTGTAACCTAGGAGACTCAATTACCTCACATAACTAGTGACTACCCACTACAACTCACATCTCAAGTGGAAACACCCATGAGACTCAATTACGTCACATGACCCGTGACTACCTGCGTCTCACATGTGCTATGTTACTCATCACTCCCTCTTGATCTGAACCACCCCAAGCTTGCCCCTTAAGTACTCAAACTTCACTCTTGATAGAGGCTTGGTCAACACATCGGCTATCTGCTCCTATGTCACTATATACTGGAGCCTCACTGCTCCTCTCTGCAACACCGGGTTCTTAGACAACTTCACACAACTTTGGTTGTCACAGAGAATACAAGTCACCTCTAACTCGAGATCGAACAAACCTGCAAGCAACTTCCGAAGCCATACTGCCTCACAGCTTGCCGAACAAGCTGCCATATACTCTGCTTCGACTATATTGAGTGCCACACTTGTCTGCTTCTGATTGAACCATGAGATCATACCAGATCCCAAACTGAAGCAGCACCCTGATGTGCTCTTTCTATCCGTGACACTACCGACCCAATCCGTATCAACATAACCCTGTAGATTAATCCTCTAAACTGATGCATATCTGAGGTCATAATCAACCGTACCCCTTAGGTACCTCAACACATGCTTTGCCGCAACTAGGTGAACACGTCTCGGCTCTATCATGTACTGACTCAGTGTGTTCACCGCAAAGCATAAATCCGGCCTCATGTTCGTTAAGTACATCAACAAACCAATCATCTGCCTATATATTGTGGCATCCACCATCCCTGAAGAAGTATCACACAACAACTTCAGATTTGATGCCATAGGTGTGGCAATGGCCTTGCAATCCATCATCTTGAACGTCTTCAGGATCTCTACCGCATATTTTCCTTGACTTAGGAAAAGTTCCTTTGGATTCTGCCACACCTCAAGACTTAAGAAATAGTGCATCATACCCAGGTCTTTCATCTCAAACTCTGCGGCAAGCTACCTCTTCGTTTTTACTATGAGCTTCTCATCACCTGTCGGAAACAGGTCATCTACATACAATAGTAGTATCGTTGGTTTCCCATCCTCAACCTTGAAGTAAAGGCTGGAATCTGCTTTACTCTTGGTAAAGCCCAAGCTCATCCTAAATCCATCAATCCTGCTGCACCACGTCCTGGGTGCCTGTTTCAAACCGTACAAGGCCTTCTTCAATTTGCACACATGAGTCTGCCTGTCATGTGTCTCAAATCCTAGTGGCTGCTCCACACACACTTTCTCTTCTACTAAGTCGTTCAGGAAGGTAGTCTTCACGTCTATTTGGTGTTCCTTCCACTTCATCACTGCAGCTATTGCAAGTATAGCTCTAATTGAAGTGTATCTTGCTACAGGAGCAACAACGCCTCGTCACAATCGACTCCCTCTTTCTAAGAGAAACCATGAACCTTGCCTTGTACTTCTGTAGTATGCTTGATTTTGTAAATTTGCTTGAATCTTCATCACTTGTTCTTTGGAACAAGTCTTATCATACTTCTCTTGTAGGGCATAGCACACGGTCTTTCCTACAAGTCCAGTTTAGTCATATGATTACTATCATTCCATGTAATGACAACTTCTTATGCATAATGTACATAGTCATGTAATTAATGCATCTTAGCCAATGCTTCAGCACAACACTCATCCATATCCCGTATACACACGGTAACTATCTAGATGCCTTCTATCTCTACTGGAACATACTATTAAGAGCGTGCACTACTCTTAACATGTTAGCAAAGAGGTTTCATCCTTGACTAGCTCCATTTAGGGGTTCATGAGATGTTATATAGCACTATAGGCCACTTACCCATAACGTACACTGCATGAGCCTACTGCTAGTCAATCTTAGTCATATATAAGTGCATAAAAGAAAACTACATGTAATTGTTATGAACAATATCCTTTAAAGATAATAAAAAATTTAAATGATAGTAAATACTTATCTTTCATGTGTTTTGTAGGCTCCTTCTTGGTTTCTGCCTCCTTGCAGAAGTTGCTGGAGTTTCTGGAAGCGTACTTTGCTCCATCATCTGATTCTGAAGACCTTGATCTTCTTCTTCGTCTAGTCTGGAATTTTCTGAAGTCTTCATCCTTGTATTGGATTCAAGATCTCCTTCGCTTTGTTATCACTTCTTGAAAACGAACTCTTCACGTTCTTGCCTCGTGCACATCCTCTGCATGTGCCTTCATGTTTTGTCTGGATCTTGAGTGGACCTATCGGTAAAGCCTTGTAGTGTTTCTATGCCATAGTTCACTTGGTTCCATAGTGTCATGAACGAATGCTTGATTTGGTTAGCCTTTTTAATTTGTACAAGCCTCCTTCTTGCTCTCCAATTACTATTGTATCATCAAAAGTTCAAGACATATTCTTCATCACTTGAAGAATCTTCCCTTGCTTTCTTCTTTTCTGGTTCATCATTGATGCAGGACCATAGACTCAGGAATATGAAGTCATGTATGACTTCATCATGGTCAAATGAACTAAGGAGACCTGGAGTCTCACAAATGTATAAATTTGTTTTATTTATGTCAAACCTGAATAATTTGGATAAGAACATTTGGTTCTTTCCACATGTAATGATCTAGATAGGATTTGTTAGAGTCAGTTGAGTTAGTTGATGAGTCATTGATGACTCATAGGGTCAGTTGAGTCAAATAAGGATTCTGTTCCCTTCATTGTAGCATTTGGAAAACAGAATTACATTTGTATTTAACACAGTTGAGTTTTTAGGTTAGGCAGCTTTCGGATAGCTCGTAGAAGCTTGGGGAGCTCATTGAAGCTTAGCAGCTCATAGAGTTTGAATTGACAGGAAGGGACTAGATCCAAGGGAGAAAGGTCGGAACCAGTGTTCCTGGAGCACACAGAAACAGAAGATCTCTGCATTGTATTGATCTATTTGTTGTATTCAAATTCAAGGAGGTTCTTTGTGAATAAAGATCGAATTTCTGTACTTATAAAATTATAGAGCTGAATTCTTTGTTGTATACAGTAATATGTAGACTGTATGTATAATGCGCATAGGGTGAATGGATGATTGAATTTTCTGATCGAATAAATGGAGATTCTTGTTTAAATTATATATATTAGGATCGTACCAATTGGCATTCAAAACAATTGGTGGAATCCTGTTTGTATTGCATGAATTGCAGGCATAAATCGATTTTCTAGTGCGCAGAGGTTATTATAAATCTTACACCGTCAGATCCGACGGTGACTGTGCGATGAAGAGGTACATCAACGGTTGCTGTGCGCAAATGAATTGGAGATCAATGGTTACACTCCTCTATGGAGAATTCAAATGGTCGCAGGATAACGAGGTTAGACTTTCCAGTAATTACATTCCATTATAACTCTGAAATGGATTGAGATCTGATCCATAAAATCGACGGTTCTGGTTCATTACGGAAAGCTCCAAAGAATATGGTGGGACCATCGAAATAGTTTTCCGTATGGTTTCTTAACCATAAGTTTACAAAACGATAAAGTTCCGTTGTTAATTTTATAAAAGGAAACTTTTCGCAGAACCGCCAATCTTGGTGATAGTTTGCTAAAGTTGGAGAGTGAATCTGAGTTTCACTTCCATATATAGAGTTTTCTGTTGAATTAAGGTCTGCTTGGAGTTATGGCAGGTGGTGCCTGCATCAAGTGGTATCAGAGCGTAGAATTTGCTCTATGTATTCATAGAATTTTGGTGACTATTATAATTGATGTTTGTTCTTGCTAAGAACAAAGAATTTTTATGGTTGTAATATAAAGAGCAACAGATAAAGAAGATCCTGAAAGCAGACCATGGAAGGTGAAGAAAGGATGGACAGGGTTTTTCATACATTTTGCAGAATGAAGCAAATTTCAGACAGAGGATGATTCATTTGGAATAGATGAATGAATGAACAAGATCATGGATAGCATCTTGAAGACATAAGATTGATGTCATGCTGACTTTAATTTTGAGATTGCATGTAACAAAGTTAAGATGGATGGTTGCAGTGTTAGAGTATGGAGAAGGATTCAGAGTGAAGTTTATTCCCTGGTAATGCTGGAAGCTCATAGTAAGTTCAGGTTTGAGAATCTGATTAAGGTAAATTGAAATGTCATTTTTTCAATTTATAGACTAATGATAAAATTGTGAAAGGAAAAATGATAAGATCAGGGAAATAAATTCTACCTTGGGAGGAAATAGAATGAAGGGAGAATACTCTAAAAAGGAGATTGGATGACTGTAATAATAAAGTTAGCAGAAGGAGGAAGAGACTTCTACAGCAGTATATGTGTTCATGGGAAGGTGAACATAAGAGAACTGGAGTTCTCATTTACTAAGAGAGGTTTTCTTGAAGAAAGAGCTGTGCAGCAAGAGCATTGTAACAGAGAACCATTGGTGTTCTCAAATGAAGGCATAAAATGTGTATGAACACAAATATTCTTGAGAGAGTTAGCAGAATTGGAGAATTCTAGAGGAAGTTGCTGAGGTTGGCAGTAAAGAACTTCAAAGTTCTTGAGAAATCAGATTTATTGAAATCTGACAGGTAATTGGTCTTTTGTTTTGTTTTCAACTAAATTGTGAAGGAGATTGTTGATGACAGGTAGCAGCAGTAAAGGGGAATTATGGCAAGAACCTAATAGTTTCCAGCTGAAGATTGGAACAAAGAGGACAAGCTGAATGTTCTCAAGAGAAGGGAGATTTGCAAAAGCCAGAGAAGCAGAAGATGCTCAAGTGAAGGTTCCAAAAAAGGGATCAGCAGAAATACCAGCAGGAAGACTAAGCATGGAAGAGCTTAGTATGGTATTTGAGGACAAGTTGATAGAGTCAGATTGTAGAGATGGCTTGGTTGCAGCTTACAATGAGCAAGGAGAAGCTCATAGAAGAAGGAAAACTATGATTACTGAGAATCGTAGTAAAGGTTCAGAGAAATGCCATGAGATGTTAAGTCAAGACAGACTTGATAAGAGATTAGCTGAAATGGAGGTATAGCTAGAGATGATGGAAGAATTGCTACTGAGAGGTAAGGAAGACCAAAGGCATGGGTGGATTGTGCCAAAGAAAGTGAAATGGCATATGTTGCAGGTGAAGTTGAAGAACAGTTTTAATGCTAAGTTGAGAGAAGCATTTAGAACAGTGGAGTATGAGGATAAGGGATGCTTATGTGAACTTGAACAAGGACAAATCCTTGGAGAAAATGAAGATGAAGGTGGAGAAATTGATGAGATCCAAAAATCTCATATTTTTAAATCTGACAATTTGTGTATGAATGCAGGATTTGCAGATACTAGGAGTGAAGGACAGTTATTGAAAACTGTTATGCAGGTTGAGGGAGACAAAGACATGTTTTCCAAAAGCATAAAGGAAGGGCATGGACAGAGTCTGGTCATGAGAAAAAGTGAAACATTATTATCTACAGCAGATAATAAACATGAAGAATTAAATGCAACGACTGAAAGGCAGATGCCTGCATCAATCATCCTCTACAACATGAGCATGATGCCTTTTCTTGCTTCTTTTCTTGTTGCCTTTCTTCTTAGGACAATTTCTTGCAATGTGTCCCTTCTCATCACAATTGCAGCATTTGAAGTTTGAGTAATCTCTGGGAGGTCTTTGATTCTTGTGGAATCTTCTAATCTAGTGATGATGATCTTCTTTCTTGCTTCTCTTAGCATGAGCTGCCAGAGCTTGATTATCTTCTTCACCTAACTTCTCTTCTTTGGCTTCTGTTATCACCTATTTTGTACAAATAGTTGAACTTCCGATGAGCCGCCAGTTTATCAGAACATGATTCATGTTCATCATCAGCATTCAGAAGTTCAAAGGTCAATTTCAGGGCAATTTTGCCCCTTTTGTAATAACTGCATGTTCATACCCCCATGGGGAATTTGTAAAAGTTGGTCTAAACGGGGGTCCTTTTATAAAAGGCTCGGCTATCCGTAGGTTTAGCCATTTGGGGGATACTCTAGAGTGTTTTTTCCTTAGGAATTATGCGCTACTCATCAGTGGCGTATAATCCCCGAGTTTTTCACTCAAACCTCCAAAGCTGGAGTATTTCCCATGGTGGTCAAAACCTAAGGTGGTTATTAGAGTCTTGTGTCTAGGATTTTTTACGGGTTAGCCACATCGATTGAGTCGTATGAACATGCACTAGGTCCCCTAGGAGTTTCGTTCCATTCTGACAAAAAATATTTTTTCATAAAATTAGACCATTTTTTAATGGTTTAATTAAAAAATTTTCAAAAAATGATAAAAACCTCATCTGGAGACGGAATTGGGCGTGGGGAGGCTCGTTTTGACGCTCAGAGCATCTTCTTCACCTTGGCACCTTCATTTTTCAGTTTCCGGGCAATTACATCACCCCAGGATCAGTTTTGGCTAAGGATGCATCATTTTGACATTTAATTGCCAAGAAGTGACAAAATGCACTTTGGCAAAAAATTGAAAAAAGTCAAAAATTGATTTTTTTTAACCATGGAAAAGATTGGGTTATATTTTTATGATGTACGACCACTTGGGAAGTATTAATCACATGTTATATTAAACATGGGAGTAAAAATTTTAATTAATGGGTTGACATGAGTCTCTCCTTGCGTGGGCTCCTCCATGCACCGATTCACGAAATGGTGGGCAATTACAATTACTCCTTTGATTGGGCATTGAAACCCACGGTGATGTGGCTGCCACCTATACCACATCACGCCAACCATGATTGAGCTCCAAGTTTCAACGCTGAACCCAACACTCCGTTCAACACTCCATCACGCCAACCTCACGGCTTATGTGGTGGTTCTTCATTGGATCGGTGATGGTTCTTATGCTTGATGATTGACGCCATTACACATGTGGGATTCACGCTTTTCTCAAGGGTTCACGTGTTTGCAAGGTGTGGGCTCACGAATGGAGGGATGATAATCACGAGTGAGGGATGGGGGGCGCCTTGCCAAGGTGGAGGCCACCTCCCCATCCACATTTACTTCATCTACGAGTTAGGTGTTGGATCTTCACTCCAAGTTCGTATTGATTGGATTTTGATGAGGATTCGATTTGATGTCAAGTGCCATTGGCTCTCATAGATGCTAATTCGAATTTGGGTGGAGGGTAGCTTGTATTTTTGTATAAAGAGAGGCTCATTAGGGGCTATTATCTCATGGTCTTTTATGCAAAGAAACTCTGAGCAATTGTATCTGGAATTATATTTAATAAAGTTGCGACTTTGGAGGTCAAATTCTTGGGGGCTCTTGGTGGCCATGCTTCATTACATTCTTGAGGTGATATTGTGTCATTTTTTCATATGTTTATGATTATTTAGTTTTGATTTATATGCTTAGAAGGCTAACAATCTAGCACATGCATGTATATCTTCTCTATTCGCTTAAATCATATGTTATTTGCAAGTATTGCTAATGGTTTTGTGAGTTTTTGCAGGTTCTCCTTCACTCCATTTTTTGGCCAAAGATCTCTATACTTGTTAAGCACTAGCAAAAGAAGAGTCTCTTGCTTCACCATCAACCACTTTCAAAAGCAAACTTCCTTGGTTCTAAGCATATATCTTCAAGCCCATACTCACTAGATTAGCTCCATCCACCCATTCGTTTTGCCCACTTCTTCCATTCACCCATCTCTTTACACTAGCTGCCCATTACCTCTTTGTTTTGACTGTCCCATCATTTCATTAGCAGCCACTCACCTTTCCTTTTGGCTACCATCTCATCTCCCTCTCGACCCCTTCACCTTCTCTCCTCATCCACTCCCTTTTTTGGCCCTAAAACATATCAAAACAACAAAACAAACAAGTTAGAGTTAGTGTTATTTTGTTTCTCATAGATTGCATTTAAGTTTATCGAAATATTTTAAAAACCTCACGAAAAGTTTCAAAGTTCTAGTTAGATCCCTTATTTGCATTCCATAATTGTAGATCTCATACCATACTAACGTAGATCTTTATCTAGTTCCATCTTGTTATTAGACTAGTCACATTTTTTTTGAGTTTATTGGCTGCCATCTCAACTAGGAGTTGACTGTCCTAAAAATTGAAGTATTCATTGGCTGCCTTTTATGCATAGAGAGGACTGTTATCACACTGTTTGGTTTAACTTACGATTGGCTGCTATATGAACTGTTAGAGGACTGTTTAGACACTTATGTTGGCTGCCCCTTCATTGAGCATATAGGGTAATAAAATATTGCATGTAGCTTACACTCATTTAAATTTTCTTTCCTCATTCGAAACATAGAAATTTTGCTCCAAAAACATTTCAAAATTTTATAGTTTAGATCTCATTTCTAGCATATTTAGGACAACTTGTGTTCGCTGGTCCGTTTTCCCATATAAACTTTTTCAAACAAAAAATGTCATTTTCTCATGTTTTAGGATTTAATTTCTTGTATAAGACTTAGTAGTTTTTTATATCCTTTTTGATTTGATTAACAGAATAACGGGTGCCTTGTTGAGATGTTATGATCTTGTGTAGGTCATTTAAGAGAAAGACATTCGATAAACCTTGAAGTAGGGAGATCTAAGCAGTACTACAGGAACGCCATAAGGAGTGATCAAAATCACAACGTCTTGTTATCCTTTGTAATAAGCTTATAAGAGCTAGCCTTGTATCTCCATCTTTACTTCTTTCTCAAAAGACCTTGCAAGGTTTTAAACCCAAGGCATCTGTAACAGTTCAATAAAAAGTTTCAAGTGGAGGGGTCCTCCACTTTCGGGTCTTCTTCCCCATTTGGGGAAGAGTGTTGGGTCTTGTGATTTGGTTTAGCCTAGTTTATGTTTCCATGCTCTTAGATTAATTTCTATTTCACTAAGTAAATTCGGTAATTTATCTTCCATATTCTACTTACCCCCATGCTTTCCCGAGTAGGGTCTTGAACCTGAAAGAGATTCGTGGGTAGTTTAGTCTTATCTCTCGTTTATTGCATTTTATCTTGCTTCTCTTCCAATCCGTGACCAGAGAATAGCTAACTTTGGGATCGTATCCCAAAGGCCACATTGTCTTGTGGTAGCTTCTCGCTCCCCCATCAACTTCTTGTGGACATCCAGCTAGCTGGAAGGTTTCCAGGATTGGTGGCTTCTAGTGGTTGGTCTTGTTCGGAGATCAATCCCACCTAGTAGTTTAGAACTTGTGTGGTAGAACACTAGATATCTTTATCTTACAAGCATTATTGTTAGTAGTATTTTTTATCTTGTTGATCAGTATTATTGTTCAAATCTGTTTCAAGTTAAATATACTGCTATTACATTTTCTGTTTCTTAAAATAAACCAAAGTCTCTTGAACTTGGCCAAATCCAAGTCAAGAGCATCCTCTGTCGGAGGGCATTTTAGTTTCTTGCATTTCCCTGCATTAGGCATTGTTAATCTAGCAAGTCTCTTGAACTGCGGTCATAAGATCGAGTCAAGAGCGCTCTCTGTCGGAGAGTTGAACAAGGCTTTTTAATAATAAAATTTTTTCACTCACACACCCCTAATTAATTTATCTTGGTTTGTCCTACACCCGTATGCTCTGCCAACCGGAAACGGTTGGGCTAGTACTCAGAAAGGTGGAAGACTTGATAATTACGATCGATAAACTTAATTAAAATTTTTACCCAAAACCTCAACCAAGGCAAAATACTGTTCTTCCCACGAGAGGTGACGCCGGGAAATCACTGTCAGACTCAGGGGCGGTTTAAACATTGGACACCAATCCTTATCGAATCTGGGTGCTTCCGACAGGTCACTTAGGGTTGCCAGTATTTTTCTTGGGCAAGGTTCCACCATCTCTTGATACCTTTTGGTCTTAGCCCTAATAATCAAGACAACTAAAACTTTGAAATTTACCAAGATAAGCTGCACAACGTTCTCACAAACTATCTATTTCAAGCATTTGTATCAAGTTTTTACAATCACTTTTATTTTTGACTCCATAAGGCACTGGTCCTTCATCATATATCTTTGTATGCTTAAATATCTATACTGGAGGATTCAGCTTAATCTGTGTAAAAAGTGATTCGTTAATTTGTTCAAGTGCATCCTTATTTTCTGTTGCAACGTGGATTGCGTTATCTTGTTTTATTTTCAAGCTTTATATTGTTTATCATTCAAAAAAAAAACTCCTAAACAACACCCATCCGCATCACTACATCCAAAACACATTAAAAAACACATAAAGAGCCTTAGACAACTCTTTAGTAGGGACTACCCCCCTTGGCTTCGTTAGGAGTTTGCCTAAACGGAGGAGCTGGGATTCAGGTGACAGCACCTGGCTCATTGCTTGCCCCCAAGGCCACACCTCTCCCCACTTTCCAGTGAGGGAGACAGCTTTTAAAAGGTTTCTGCTGCTGGTGTGCAGTTTGGCGGACAACAGCTTCAATCCTTGTTTCTTCCGGAGTGCAAGTTTCCCAAAGTGCACTAAATCTGATAAGTTTCTTTCTGGAACATATTCCTTGAATAAATGGCTCCCATGATCTTGGAAGACCATTCAAGGTGGTTATTACAAGTTCTGCATTCTCAACATGATCTCCAATAGCTTCCAGTTGATCTTTGATATGGGAGACCCTTTGCATCTTCACACCCTCGAGTTGAGTTCTCAAGGTCATCTTTCTATTAATGTTCTTTCCTTCAAACAATCTCTTCAGTGCATCAAACATCTCTTTCGGAGTTTGCAGAGATGAGATGTGGGGGATCAAGTGATCCTTGATGGGATCAGCAATGATCCTCTTGGCCTTAATCAAGTTCTTCTTGTGCTTGGCTTTATCTTCATCTCCCTCTGGCTCCGCAACTTCTTCTTTGATATAATTGTCCAACTCATTCTCTTCTAGAATGAGAATTACTCTATACTTCCAAGCACAGAAGTTTCAACATGCAGTCCCCAGACCTTCACCCGCATTCTCCTCGGTAACTCTTCAACAATGGCTCTTATAAAATATCAAGTTTACACACAGAAATGAGTATGAGAGAGAATAATTACTTGATTGATTAATTAATTGCATAGTCTGTTTTACATACAATGTACGTGAGAGAGAGAGGGCGCTTTCCCCAAGTGGGGTTTTGAGCCTATATGGACAAGGTTGGCTTTAACCAAACCTACAGATAGAATAATGATGCAATATAAGGTCGGTCATGGCTGGAAGTGAAGCTTACACCATTTTCAATGTGCAGTTGCTAGGCCTTCACTTTCTTTCTCCTCTGTAACTCTTGAACCATGGCTCTGATGTGATATCAGGTTTACACACAGAAATGTAGACAGAATATACACAAAAGAGTATGAGAGAATAATTGCTTGATTGGTTCATTAATTGCAGTCTCTTTTACATACAGTGTACGTGAAAGAGGGAGAGGGCACTTTCTCCAATAGGAGTCGTGGGCCTACATGTACAAGGTTGGTGTTAACCAAAACTAGAAATATAATAATGACACAATATAAGGTCGACTGTGCCTGAAAGTGAAGCTTATACGATTTTCAACATGCAGTGCCTAGGTCTTAGCTTGCTTTCTCCTTGGTAACCCTTCAACTGTGGCTCAGATATAATATCAATTTTACACAGAATGTAGACAGATACACAGAGGGGTATTGCTTGACTGATTCATTAATAGAGGTCTCTTTTGCATACAATGTATGTGAGAGTTATCAAGATAGGAGGGGCATTTTAATTAAAAGTTAAAACAGCTCTCAGCATTGCAATGTTTAATCAGATCTGAATGAACCAACTATATGTTTTGCTTAATCCTTTCTCAATTTTAAATTTGTTTTGATTGGATATGGAAAAATTGTCAAATATTTACTAATTCTTATGGCAGGCAAATATGAAGCAGAGTTTAAACGTTTTGAAGGATAGAATTGGTCTAGACTCTAAAGGCTAATATATATCTATCCTTACAAACACCAATGTGTAGCTTAACTGATTAATGTAGCCACTATTTTCCCAACTCTACATAGCATTAATCTTCTTGTCATTACAATTCGAAACAGCCAAACATCTTTTGACCATTACATAAAAATCAAGCCTGAGATAGTTTTTGGAAAGCTTTCACTATTATAGAACATTTTGCATTTCAAAAATTTGTCATAAGTGTGATCTCAGCTTGCTTCTTGCATGATTTTGTATATTCTGCTTGTTAGCAGGCATTGGCTAGAGCAGCTCATGAATGATTAAAACTCCAAGTGGTTTTAACTTTTTGGGTGGGCGCATATGAATCATCTGTTTATTAGGAATTCAAGAATACCATATTATTGTTTAAGAAATAAACAAAGTTGTTTTGGAGATTTTATCAGTGATAGGAAGAGTTATGGGGTGATAGGAAAAGTTATAAGCCAGAGTCCATAAAAATATACTGGACATGATTTTATGTACATTTCCGAGTGGAGACAGAAATGGGAGTAAGAGCTGGTAAACCTGAATTAATTTAATTATTTTATGTTCACCTGAATGATGTGCATTGCTTCATGTTGTTCATCAGTATATACTATATTTTCATTTTAACTACATCAAAATTATATTTCTTCTGTTTGGTATGAATATCACGAGTAATGACTTCCAATTAGAAGACTACAGAATATAAAAACTGTAGACAAACGGGTTCTTTTGCTGGAAAGATAAGCAGATCTTATGCATGGTCTGAGTTTCTGATACATTGTGCTTTGGTAGTATGTTGATATTGTTATTATCACTGAAACAATGGTCCTGTGTCTGTGCAGAATTTGAGGCTCTTAACAAGTTCCTTGCAAATGTACGTATCATTTTCAGCTTTCTTTGCCCTTTAGGAACGTAAGCAGTGAATGTTAAACAACTTTCAGGTTTTTGAAAAGAAAAATTGGTTGTAAAGGAAATGTATCATATCTGTCAGTTTTGTTTCAAAGGATTTTTCCTACATCTCTTCAAATAGCAAGCTGTTCATTGTCCACTGGCAATGCTTACAGTAAGGCTATAGTAAATCTGTAAACAAGAGTAACATCAAATAAATACACTTCAGAAATAATTTTCTTTTATTTTCATAGTCATGGCCAACTTACATTCAAGACTATTACAAGAAGTCTAAGATCAACTTAATGCAATATTTGCTTGAAGAGACGAAGGCCTCCTTTAATATAGGTGTGAGGAGAGCAATCCTAATCGACCACTTCATAGAACAAAAAATAGGAAATTACCATCCCATTTATTTTTTGCCCCTTTCTGATTAGAGGATATGGTGTCTAGACTGTAGAATGAAGAGGAATTTCATCATATTTTGTCACTTTGATTGATGCTAAACAATGTTTTAACGACGATATAAATGAGAAGACTTTCATACCCTTTCTATCCCAAATCAATTGCTTGAAGAATTGTGGCACAAAATATATATTTCTTAATTTCAAACAATGATTGCTGTGTGATTTCTGCCAAATGGTGTCGTTGTTCCAGTTTAACTGCACTCCTAAGGCGTGATTTGGAGAGGTATTTCATTTCCTGTGGCTTGATCATTTAGCTGCTTGAAGGCTGGATCTTTGTACATGGCGTCTCTTCTAAAAGCTGCATCTTCTAGGGTTTGTTTCTTCTCACAATTTCCAAAGACAGTTTCCCACAAAATTTTGAATTCCTTTTGCCTTTGCTAGTGCTATTCCTTGATACAAGGCCAATCCTTCCGCTTTCTTATTTGAAAGAACTCCCAATCCCCAAGCAAAGTATATATCTTCATTTCCATCAGGGTCTATCTCTCCTGCCTCCCCTGGATTGCCTTTGTATGATCCATCAAAGAACAAAATGTGTTGCCTCTTCTCTCTTTTACAGTGCTCAAACTCGTCTGCCCCTACATGAATTTGCCAGTACCGATCTTTCTTCGGCCTTCCCAATATTATCTGTGGAATCCTTTCTCTTTCTTCTAAGATATCTTGCAGCCAAATTCTTTCTTCTGATCCATAGAGGAAAACTTCATTCCATCTTCAAGCCAAATCTGCCTATTTATGACTTTGAGGTCATTTGACTTGGAGCTGCAATCCACTTGGAATTTCGATGGCATTCAAATCTCTCAAGCATTAGCATACTAGAAGCGAAGCACCCCTTGAAAATAATCAAAATATAGCTTGAAAGCACTAGGTACTAGAATATCTACCTGCTACTACGAAAGGTCCTCTCCAGCGTACCTGTAGCAGTTGCATGCCTGTAGCAGCAGTGGCAGCATACCTGTAGCAGTCTGTAGCAGCAGTGGCAGCATACCTGTAGCAGTCTGGACTCTGTAGCAGTAGGTGAAGGGCGCAGCAGTGTTTAAGAATCCAACAGATGTGCTAGCCATGGCTAAAGTGCCATTTCGGTCTTTAGTTCAGTTGAGTTCAGTTCTAAATCAATTAGTTCAGTTCAGTTCAGTTCTAAAATTAGAGTGCATGACATATGAACTTTCCAGTTTTAGACTAGGGCATATTATTCTAGGAGTGAGGCGCTCTATTATAGGCAACTTCTGCATGTAGCCTGAGCACACTTCCCTAGAATAGAGTAGGGTTTGATTTAGTTAAATAGGGTGTGTTACCTTCCATTTTGTATGGGTGTCCATATGTGATTTTTATCACATTTTCAGCAGGGGGGGCTACATGTTGATGGAGATTTGGATGGCCTAGTATTGATGCTTGTGGAGGCCTTTTCTTGTGGAGCATTCTTGATCCTTGGCACACAGATGGCATCATCACTTTTGGGTATCATCTTTGGTTGAATGTCCTCGTTTCTCGCTTGTGGCATGTATGGTGGCATTCTAGTGGCTTGTAGAAGGGGTCGTCCTCTTTCTCATTGGTGGTTATCTATTGTGGACACTTATTCTTGTGTTGATTGATGGTCTCCTTGGTTCATGGATTGATGAATTGGCATGGAGGTTGGGGTTGGTTGTTATGTGGACATTCATTGCATGTATGCTGAGGTTCTTCCCCGCTTGGAGTGTTGCACATAGATCTATTTGTTGGTTGAGATTTTGACCTGTTGATGTATGGAAGAAACCTCCTGCTCTTTTTGACTTGTTCTACATTCATTGGTTTTCCCTTGATGAACACCCACCCTTTGAAGGGTCATTTACACAATCATCTAGGCCATTTTTGATGGGACGTTTTTGGAGGGATGTCCCAACTTTGGGAGCAATTATCATTTGATAGTGTCCAGAATTGAGCCATATCAATGCAGATTGGTTGCGAGATTTTCAAAAAGTGGATATAGTAAAAAATTTGATAAATATTGAGGAAGTTAGCAATTCCAAAACTGCCATTTAAAGAGCTGCACCGTATTTTTACCATGCGTGCCTTTTGGAGCCTTTTCATGTAGAGCATTCTCATTATTGAGGAAGTTCTCCACCTTTTTAGGCCTGAGGAAGTTCTCCACCTTTTTAGGCCTTTTCCTTGGAGCATTACCTTTTGGTGAGCCTTTGGAAGCTATGTTTGGGACGTCTATTTGTTATCTTTCCTTATTTGATGGAGGTGTCCTCTTTCTTCGACCTTATGTATCCTGGATGTTGTACTTGTGGTTTTGACTACCCCATTTTATGGATCTTGTTTGAGTTGGTTAGGGTTGAGAAGAGTATTTTGGATTTGTTTACTCCTCACTAGGATAGATCTAGGGTTTTGGTAGATCTATTACTTTTTTATTGTGAAGGAAGTTGAGCTCATCTCCTATATAAGATAGACTCTTCCTCATTTATAAATCATGTTTCGATTGGGGGAGAAATCCCACTAAGACATAATGAAATATCTCTTGGTGCTTATGGATGGCTGAAATACCATGAGTAAAATCCATGTGTGGCAGAAAAACATGTGCAAACTTCCAATGCCATGTCGTTGGTCAAAAGTCCTCATTGAGTCAAATTGCTAGGCAAGTCGATCCATGCATAAGGGAGATTGATCCAAGCGAGGAAGTGTAGATCAAGGGTTGAATTCTAATCATGAAGTGAGATTAAGACTAGACGATCCTAATAAGCCTCAACATGTGTGCCAATGTGTCAAATCATTAAATAGCGCCTCAACATGTGTGTCCAAGAGCCACATAAACAAATCGACTTTTATAGTAATAGCCAATAGAACCTCATAAAAGTAGTAAAGTGCAACTCAATGTTAAAATATAACATAAAGTGCACTAAGCTAGTCTCTAATAATAATATTTGCCTCAACTAAGGCAAATAAACTGATAAACCATAGTAATAAGCTGAAATAGTCTGCCAACATGCTGAAATATACATGTATGACCCTCTGGTAGTTGGAAAACCACTACCAAATTATTGGGCATCTGAGGACATGGCTGGAGAGGAGCCAAATGAGTGCCCAAAAATACCAAAGCTGCATCTAATGGTTGAGTCAAATCCATGCACGATCATGAAATTTGGTAGACTGCTCACTAAGACTATCTAAGTCAACCCCTGTAGAAACTGCCTAAGTTGGAGGAGCGTTTTGCATGCGACCCTATAGGCTTATAGTAGGGTCAAATGGGTGTCCAAATCCATCAGTAGATTTGGAAAACATTGTGTGCATCAAAACCATGCACGATCATGAAATAAGAACTGCAAAACACTATGATATGTAGCTATTACCTTGTAGCAATGATTGATCTGTGGCAGTAGTGATCAATCTGATGGCATTTATCTCAATAAGTGGCCAAATGGGTATCCAAATATGTGCTCATAATGCACGGATCCCATGTACAACATAAAATAGTATAATAGTCTCTCAATAATGGGACCGACCACACATAAAATTGACCAACAACCACTGAATCCAATAAATGTGAAGAAGGCATGATGATGTCTCTGAAACACTGTAATGATGCTGTACTGTAGTGAAAGAGTGGCCCATGTGGACCAATAGTAGTAGTAATGTACATTTGCAAAATCAATGTATGTGATAGATATAATGCATTTAATTGTTTAAGTGTGAGTCCTCATATAGCATAGTCATGAAAACATGATGATACACCCCGTTAGTATTTTCAAATAGGTTTGTTGAATTAATGGTCTAAGATCACACTAGTACCATGCAAAAATATATTAAAGTATTTATGAAAGGGTTCTTCTTCGGGGTGGAGATGCATAACTCATAAGAGGTTTAAGAAGTGGATTGGCTTTAATTGACTGTATGACTCAAGGTAAGGGATTCAAGGAGTGAAGTGTGCCAAGGTGGTTACACTTATCTCCCCATGCCAAGTCATCACACCTAACCAAAGGAGGTGTGCCTTAAGGATAAGTTCCAACCTCTTAGGCACTGAAATATTGATACAACTCATGGATGCCTCAATGTATGTGCCAAGAGAGAGGGCACTCCAAGGAAAACCTCAAATTATCTTTGATTAAACCAATTCCAATTGTGAAATCAAGCAAAAGAGCTAGGGTGCTCCGATATTATGTCTCGGTATGGTAAAATATAGTCAAACAAAGGTCAAGTAACCCCAAATCACCCTCATCATGTTTGTACAAGGCTAGTGCTCCATCAAAGGGTGTTACATGTATCTTGTGAAGGTGGTACATGTGTGGAAAATTTCTCCTTCTCTTGGGGCATTCACAGTAGAGGCCTCCAACCATATGAAATACATTAATAATTATGCTGGAACCTTACAAAATGGTTAAAGTGCTAACTGCTAAGGTATTCCACCTCCATGAAGATTTATCACAACAAAACCTTAAAAACCATAGCAAAACCTCCTTTTAATTTATCATTATACCAGAGAGTAAATTATTAACACGTAAACTTAGGGAGATCATAAGTTGATGGGTTCCCACTCCATAAAATGCATTGAGTATTAAATAATTGCATCAATGCTAAGCAACCAACCATCCAACCATGCCAAAATTATCAAAGAGGAGGAGTGCACCACATCATGAAGAGTTTTAGTCACTAGGCACATGCTATTTTATCCATCCAACAGTTATTAGCAATCATCATCAGCATCAAATCCAACACAGGATAGCATCATCTCTAAGCCACAACACAAATGCACCCCGTGTCCATCAAAACATCTAGCAATGTGCTCCTGCAAGCTCGATCCTTGTGTAATGTCCCGTTTTGACCAATTAAGCAATATCAAGTGACATTCGCAACATGCAGTGCGTAAGTCAAAATCCATGTGGCATGCATCACTAAAATTGCATGCATGCATAAGTTAGGTTGCATGCGACATGCAAAAAGTAAGTTGCATGCAAGAATAAAAGAAGGGCATGCAAAAAGTGAGTTGCATGCAATCAAAAGAGAATAAAAGAAGGTAAATCGACTTTTCTAGGTATCGATTGTTATTATTCATTATTGAGATTTGGTTTTGAGAGCTCTGAGAGCAGCTTAGGGTTAGGGGTGAATCCCTTAGCCGACATTTGAGTTCCGTGGCGAAATCTATCCACCCATAGATTATCCAGATCTATCAACATTCTTCAATATTACAGCGTATTCACGATTCTTCCTAGGGCTTTGAGAGCATCCAAAGCAGTGAAGACTTGGGAGGGCGCATCATACTACACATCATGAAGGGCGCATTCCTTCAAACTACACCATCTGGAGCGCATTGATCTGATTGGTCTGAGGCTGGATTGTACCTCTCTTTCCTTGGGCGAGTTCTTATTGATCATAGTGCTGCTCCTTGAGATCCCTTCAACCATTCTGGAGCTGTCTTTACTGGTCTATTCAAGAGGACGTGGCGCAGCTATTGAAAGATTTCTTGGGACAGAGCAATGGCATAAATACTTAACTATTGGGACATGAATATCCTTTATTAATCCAGGGCGTATTCTTCATTCCTTGGAGGCAGAGATCATTCTATTTACTGTTGCATATCTGTTTAGGGAAAAGTGTGATCATTGAAGGTACTAGATTCACGTGAGGGAGGTTGGAAAACACCTTACTGGGGTAGCACCCCATTCCTTCTAATCACGACTCCATCTTATGCAAGTAATGTGTTGAAAGAGGCACCATATTATATCAAGGAAAGCGTGATTCTCAGCTGTAGTTTCCAACTCTTGGGAGAGCCCACATTCTCATGCATGGGCACTGCTAGACAACCAAGGTAAATCGTGTGACCCTATTGGGTCTCAACTCACCAAAGAGAAGTAATCTGCTCTTGTGGGTCCCTATTCCGCTTGTTGGGAGCATCTATCAGACATTATATTACAGCCAAGTCCTTATATCAATCTGAGCGTCATCGACAACAAGTCCTGCCATTTTAACCCTCCGAGCAGCACTGTACAAGGTCAGAAATAATCCCTCTCTGTTATTTTTTCTTCTTCAATGGAACACATCATGGGAAACCCTCAGTTACTTCCCCTCATTTTGAGGATGGTACCCAAGGTAAACCATCGACTCTGATTACGGGGCCTAACCCGATGAGTACATCAAGTGAGGCTCTGCATAGCCACCCGAGGATTTGACCCCGAGACCTTCTGCTTGCGATTATAGCACTCAACAACTTGAGCTAACCCACTGGGCTTAATCCCTCTCTGTTATATGTCTATTATTGATTAATTTAAAGAGAATTTATTATCAGATTGGCATAGTTCAGATCTGCTCCTTTAAACAAGGGTTTCCTGAATTAATATAGTGGGGTTCATAATGATTTTTATGACACGCAAATAAATTGGGATAAATAAACTTTCATACAATCTCTTGCAAGCAAACAACAAACCGAATAATAGCAGTGACAATCAACAAGGGAGGGAAACACATGCAAAAAGGCAGAATTCCTATTTGGAATATTACAGTGGCATTAGAGCATGCTCCTCGCTAGCTGTGGGCACCGCAGATGGTTTCAGGTGCACGAGGCGAAAGCAGGTTGAATAAACAGGTGCATGTCAGTTCTGCCGTAGTGAATGTCAGTGCATATTGATGCATGTAGTGGCATGTTGATGCATGTCACTGCATGTCACTGCATGTCCGTGCATATTAGTGCATGACAGTTTTGGTGCCGTGCATGGCAGTGCATGTCAATTGGGGTGAAGTGCATGCTAGAGCATAGGTTTCTTGCCATTCCGTGAGAACATGAAGACAATGAAAAGGATCTTGGCTGAAAATGTGGAGTGGTTAGTAGCACTTCAACACTTGCCTCGGTATCAAAAATATCTAGCCTTGGGGGATGAGGTATGTGCAACATTGCCTTTTCAAGACTATTATACCATCGAGTACGGAAGCCGACCGAAGGATTTGGATGAGGATCTCCTTAAAAGCATAGTGTGGGGAGTAGGGAAATGTTGAAATTCCAGGTTATGTACATTTTATCGCATATATAACAACTTGATACAAGAACATACAAACAAATATACTGCTTAATTTAAATTTAAATTGATTTAAAACATAAATGACATAATTTTCATCTCTTTCAACTTAATGCTCCATTTAGTCACTGCATTAATGTTGGTCCTCGAGAATCATCAAATGCTAAGTTCAGAAAAAATAACATAAAATAAATTACAGTAAAACAAGCATGTACTGCATCAAAGAATTAACACAAACGTTTGGATCCAACTTATACTCAGATGGTTCTGAGTTTGATCTTGTCACTGAAAGGACAAGTCAAACTGGTTAACCATATGCGTACCTTGAGAGAGAGATGAGAGGGTTGTAGTACAGTCAACCAAAGTAAGTCAATGGCAATCAGAAAACACAGTGAAAGTCACGATAAAACTCAGCATAAAAAACAAAACCCCAATAGGTTCACAGCACAGAATAAAGAAAATAAGCAAGTCAGATCTGGTCAAGGCTTGGCATACATATATCAACCTAAGACCGAACTTAATAAAAAATCAGACAATCAAGTCTCTGCAGTATGAACAATAAATAGTCACAGGTGATCAATATACAACCCACAGCAAGTAAAATAAACACCATAAAAGATAAATCTGTCCCCAGACCTCATGGCCTTCTCAACACAACAGATCGGGTTTCTTAAAAACAACTCAGATCAAACAGTAGAACGAGCTACAGGTTGGGATTAAATGCTACAGCAGAAATGGAGAAGCCGTGAGAGAAGCTACAGCCGGAAATCAAATGCCACAGCAAAAGCCATGAGGGAAACATATGCTGCAACCGGAATCAATAGAGAAGCCGTGAGGCAAGCTACAGCCGGAAAGCAAAAGCCGTGAGGGAATCACCCGTGAAGACAAGCTATGGCAGGAAATTGAATGCTACAGCAAAACCGTGAGAGAATCACCCGTGAAGATAAGCTATGGCAGGAAATTGAATGCTACAGCAAAACCGTGAGAGAATTGAATGCTATAGCAAAACCGTGAGAGAATCACCCGTGAGCATAAGCCATGGCAGGAAATTGAATGCGACAGCAAAAACCGTGAGGGACAACCTAAAACCAACAAGCGCTGAGATAATCCGAGAGACAGTCTACCAAAGCAATTGCCGCGAGAAGAGAGACATGAAGATTAAGCTCACAGTCCGTTTTTTTTTTTTCATTCGTTGATTTAGAGTTGAGGTTTTATATAGTTTTAGATTTAGAAAACTTAGGATTAAAATAATAAAAACTTAGGATTAAAAAAAAGAATAATAAGAAATAAATAAATAATAAATAAAATAAAAGTAGGGTACCAAAGGTCAAGGGTAATTAAATAAAAAAGATAAGACTTTAAAATAAATAAATAAAAACTTTATTAATAAACTCATAAAGTCTTTATTAATAAAATCATAAAGATTTTATTAATAAGAATAAAATAAACCTTAAATGAATTTATCATAAAGTGAAAAACCAAAGGTCCAACATAAAGTAAAAAGACCAAAAACATAAGTGGGACAAGGCCCTATAACAAAACATAATAAAACAAGGTCCAATGGTCTTTAATAAACCCTTAGGTAAAACACTCCATAAGGTAGGAATCATCAGGGTCAAATGTGCACCCAAGCAAGAATAGGACCATGAGTCAACAACCACAAAATCAAGGTGGACAAGCAATCAAATAGGACCAACAGGACCAAAGACTTTTCTCTCTCTTAAGATACACATATATATTTTCATCACTGTATAAGGGAGAAGATCCAAACGGATGGTGCAATCCTTTTGTCCTTAACGCTGCTCCTAAGGGTTAGGTACTAGAGACATCGCCAAGGGGTGGCCAGTCCCTTGAGAAGCAACCTAGCAATAACCGATTAGGAGAGGGGACAACAATATCTTCCATTCTCAATGAATGGCTTTCAGCTCAAGGCTGAACCTCAGTCCTAGACTGGGACATGTTGATCAACCATCTGGTCCATGACCAGGATCTCCATTCTCCCAGAGAATGGTCCTCAGCCTCAAGCTGAGCATTCAGTCCTAGGCTGAATGTTGATCAACCATCTGCAGGACCTAGGAAGTCTCTGTCTCAACCTGCAGGATCTGCTTGGTCATCATGACCAAGAAACCGTCTGGTTCTAGACCAGAATACCCTAGAGACAAGTAGGGGCCCTAGCCACATGCTAGGGACTTTGCCATGGCATCAACTGCTTGGTCCTCGACCAAGAACCCCAGGAGACAGCTGGGGGCCCTAGGGTACCTTCTAGGGTCTTACACATTACTCTGCCTGGTTAACTTGACCAGGAACCCTAGTCAAATGACTAGGGTACCATTCTCTCTGAGAATGGGTCTCGCAGCTGCACTAAAAATCAACACTCCCTCTCAGCAAGAGAGGCATTCTCAGCAACACTAAGCTTGTCAAGGACAGAGGCTTAGTCCACATAACTGACAACTGCACCATGTCCTTGTCATGGTGAAACAACCTGTCATAGAATACAGGAATTTCTGAGAGCTTCAAAGAACTCTGAATGTCAGCAAACACTTTGATCTTAAAGATCCAAATGGAAGTTACACTTGACTTCCCTTGTTGTCTGAGAATCACTTTCCATATATCATTATCCAATTTCAACTGAAAAACATTGTTCCAAACTTGAAGTTTGGCTAACTCCACATTTGTGGTTGAACTTGAATCAGTGACATGGCTCCCACTGGAGCAACCTTGAAACCCCACAAAAGGTTCCTTAGTGAGATCAACTGAAGGCTTCTTGGCCTTCTCCCTCTGTTTCTCTGAATGAGAAGTCTCATGGACCTCTATGTCTGAGTCAATGTAAGACTCCCTCTTGATCTCTGAAACCTGACAAGGGTTATTCAAAAGAGCTTTAACAACATGTCCTGAAACCTTGTAAAGGTCTCCTTCACGGACACCAATTTCAAAAGCTGAGCTCATATTTCCACCTTTAGTCGATACTAAAGCTTTTCCTTCTGAGAAGGCTATAGAGAACCCCTTGTCTTCTAAAATTGCCACTGAAAGAACATTCCTCTTTAAACCAGGAACATATAAAATTTCTTCAACATGAATTAACGTACCTGAATCGAGTTTTAAGGCTGTTGAACCAACTCCTTTTATTTCAAGGGTACTTTTGTTTCCCATCTCCACCTTTGCATTAAAATTCTTGGCCTTGTAACCTACAAGTGCCTGTTTGTATCCAGTCATATGCTTGGTGGCCCCACTGTCAATCCACCATGAGTCTGATGAGTTGGAGATGGAACTTGAGAGTGCTGAAATAAGGTAGTACTCTTTTTGATCTTTTTCTTTGGTCTCAACTTTGGATTTCTTTTGTTGAGGCTCTTCTTCTTCTATAGCAGTTGAAGCATGGTGCTTTCCTTTATGCCAATTCTTCTTAGGAGGATTTCTACAAACGTTGGCATAATGACCGAGCTTGTTACATTTAAAACATCTTACTTTTGATTTATAAGAGTGATTACCTTGAGGTCTCTTACCTTGGTTCTGGTGCTGAGGGAAACTTCTTTCTCTCCTTGTCTTGGCAGTAAGAGCAAGGTTCTTTTCTGTTTGAGGTCCAGATCTACTCTGGATTCTGCCTTCTTCTTCTAGGCAATCATGCCATAATATATCAAAGCTTGGTTGAGATTCTCTTCCATTCACTGCTGAAAGGAATGTCTCCCAAGATGTAGGGAGGCCATCTACAGCTGTTTGCACAAGATCATCATCATCTACTTCAACTCCAATTGCCATGAGTTGATCTTTTAACTGAGCAATCTTTGAGAAGAAGGAGGCAACTGTTTCTTTATCCTCCATCTTTAATGAACGGAGTTGCTTTTTCAAGGCCCTCTTTTGAGTAGGTGCCTTCTTCTCATAGAGATTAGCTAGGGCATCAAAACATTCCTTGGCTGTCCTTAGAGGAGCTATTATAGGCATCAAATTATCTTTGACCGAGTCAAAAATCACCCTCTTTGTTTTAGCTTGCTTCTTCTTAAATGCTGCTTTGCCTTGAGCTGTTGTGGGTTCTTCCACAACATTAGTGACCAATTCATCCAAATCATTTTCCTCCAAAATATTTAAGACCCTGGCCTTCCATGCATTAAAGTTTGAGGCTCCTTCAAGCCTATCTTCTGCCTTTACAGAGTTAGAAGCCATCTCAAACCCTTACAGTCAACTTGCCAAGTAAGCTTCTGTGAAGTAGAGAACTTGTCTTAGGATCGATGTAGTTTCTGTTGGCTGCAAAACAGAGTTAGCTACATCCTAAAGCTCTGATACCATGTTGAAATTCCAGGTTATGTACATTTTATCGCATATATAACAACTTAATACAAGAACATACAAACAAATATACTGCTTAATTTAAATTTAAATTGATTTAAAACATAAATGACATAATTTTCATCTCTTTCAACTTAATGCTCCATTTAGTCACTGCATTAATGTTGGTCCTCGAGAATCATCAAATGCTAAGTTCAGAAAAAATAACATAAAATAAATTACAGTAAAACAAGCATGTACTGCATCAAAGAATTAACACAAACGTTTGGATCCAACTTATACTCAGATGGTTCTGAGTTTGATCTTGTCACTGAAAGGACAAGTCAAACTGGTTAACCATATGCGTACCTTGAGAGAGAGATGAGAGGGTTGTAGTACAGTCAACCAAAGTAAGTCAATGGCAATCAGAAAACACAGTGAAAGTCATGATAAAACTCAGCATAAAAAACAAAACCCCAATAGGTTCACAGCACAGAATAAAGAAAATAAGCAAGTCAGATCTGGTCAAGGCTTGGCATACATATATCAACCTAAGACCGAACTTAATAAAAAATCAGACAATCAAGTCTCTGCAGTATGAACAATAAATAGTCACAGGTGATCAATATACAACCCACAGCAAGTAAAATAAACACCATAAAAGATAAATCTGATCCCCAGACCTCATGGCCTTCTCAACACAGCAGATCGGGTTTCTTAAAAACAACTCAGATCAAACAGTAGAACGAGCTACAGGTTGGGATTAAATGCTACAGCAGAAATGGAGAAGCCGTGAGAGAAGCTACAGCCGGAAATCAAATGCCACAACAAAAGCCGTGAGGGAAACATATGCTGCAACCGGAATCAATAGAGAAGCCGTGAGGCAAGCTACAGCCGGAAAGCAAAAGCCGTGAGGGAATCACCCGTGAAGACAAGCTATGGCAGGAAATTGAATGCTACAGCAAAACCGTGAGAGAATCACCCGTGAAGATAAGCTATGGCAGGAAATTGAATGCTACAGCAAAACCGTGAGAGAATTGAATGCTACAGCAAAACCGTGAGAGAATTGAATGCTACAGCAAAACCGTGAGAGAATCACCCGCGAGCATAAGCTATGGCAGGAAATTGAATGCGACAGCAAAAACCGTGAGGGACAACCTAAAACCAACAAGCGCTGAGATAATCCGAGAGACAGTCTACCAAAGCAATTGCCGCGAGAAGAGAGACATGAAGATTAAGCTCACAGTCCGTTTTTTTTTTTCATTCGTTGATTTAGAGTTGAGGTTTTATATAGTTTTAGATTTAGAAAACTTAGGATTAAAATAATAAAAACTTAGGATTAAAAAAAAGAATAATAAGAAATAAATAAATAATAAATAAATAATAAATAAAATAAAAGTAGGGTACCAAAGGTCAAGGGTAATTAAATAAAAAAGATAAGACTTTAAAATAAATAAATAAAAACTTTATTAATAAACTCATAAAGTCTTTATTAATAAAATCATAAAGATTTTATTAATAAGACTAAAATAAACCTTTAATGAATTTATCATAAAGTGAAAAACCAAAGGTCCAACATAAAGTAAAAAGACCAAAAACATAAGTGGGACAAGGCCCTATAACAAAACATAATAAAACAAGGTCCAATGGTCTTTAATAAACCCTTAGGTAAAACACTCCATAAGGTAGGAATCATCAGGGTCAAATGTGCACCCAAGCAAGAATAGGACCATGAGTCAACAACCACAAAATCAAGGTGGACAAGCAATCAAATAGGACCAACAGGACCAAAGACTTTTCTCTCTCTTAAGATACACATATATATTTTCATCACTGTATAAGGGAGAAGATCCAAACGGATGGTGCAATCCTTTTGTCCTTAACGCTGCTCCTAAGGGTTAGGTACTAGAGACATCGCCAAGGGGTGGCCAGTCCCTTGAGAAGCAACCTAGCAATAACCGATTAGGAGAGGGGACAACAATATCTTCCATTCTCAATGAATGGCTTTCAGCTCAAGGCTGAACCTCAGTCCTAGACTGGGACATGTTGATCAACCATCTGGTCCATGACCAGGATCTCCATTCTCCCAGAGAATGGTCCTCAGCCTCAAGCTGAGCATTCAGTCCTAGGCTGAATGTTGATCAACCATCTGCAGGACCTAGGAAGTCTCTGTCTCAACCTGCAGGATCTGCTTGGTCATCATGACCAAGAAACCGTCTGGTTCTAGACCAGAATACCCTAGAGACAAGTAGGGGCCCTAGCCACATGCTAGGGACTTTGCCATGGCATCAACTGCTTGGTCCTCGACCAAGAACCCCAGGAGACAGCTGGGGGCCCTAGGGTACCTTCTAGGGTCTTACACATTACTCTGCCTGGTTAACTTGACCAGGAACCCTAGTCAAATGACTAGGGTACCATTCTCTCTGAGAATGGGTCTCGCAGCTGCACTAAAAATCAACAGGAAAGACGAGCATGAAGTACAGGTTGATGGTGAGCTTGATGTGGGGTTGACAACACATGAGGAGGTTAGTACATGTGATGTAGTGAGCTTGATATTTGGTTGACAACACATGAGGTGGTTAGTACATGTGATGCAGTTATCCGATCATCCAATGCCGAGGATTCATCATCTCACCTTAGTAGTGGTGCTTGAGAGGATCAGGAGGTGTTAGCACCTAGATGTGACATGGATTCGATATTGAGTGATTTGGGTGTACATGACATTGAAGAGGAAGAGTAGCCCTCCTATGAGCTTATGGTTACTAGAGATTCCTTGAACAACACTCAGATGTCTCTTTAGGAATCCATATATGCATGTAGACAAGTTGTGTGATGAGTTGGAGTTGGTACACTCTTCATCATCTACGGCAAGAGTCGAGACATTTATGATAGGTGAGATCCATGAGGAGAGACATGAGTTGGAGATGGTTGACTAAATACATGTGGGGCAGTATGGAGGTTGTGAGTCACTTCTTGTGGAGGGGCCATTAATAATTCCGGTTGTAGTTGCAGATGTGTTGACGGGAGACATACTTCAGGGACCAGTTGATAGTGACATGGACGCATTTCGTATTCTCCAGGATGGGTATAGTACAGATGTGTGGGATCCAGGTTCAAATGCCACCAGTAGAGTGAGTGCACAGGAGGATACCACAACACACACAGGATACGGGACAACTGTAACACATGGTGGCGTGAGTGGCACCCATGGTTCGAGGAGAGAGCATCTAGTGATGATTTTGCACGAGGAACACTAAAAGTTCCAAGTTATTGAGGAGAGATTTGACATATAGGGTTTGGATCAGGCATGGGATCATGAGCCGTCTCTGTTGGAGAGAGGTTTAGCCATGAAGGAGATAGTTGAGCACGTTCCCTATGGATCAACCAACAGGGAAGTATATGCATACAGAGATTGGGTGGACAGATATATGGCGGGTATGGAGACACATTGGGTTACAAGCTCCGTTGATATCAGTGGAGTATTGGCTACTGTAGCGCATATAGGATACTCGATGGCTCAGGAGGATACCAGAGTATGCCGTAGTCTATAGGAGTACATAGTGGCACACTGTGAGCTTTTGCGGAGTTTCTGAGTGTTTCCTCATGGGAGACCACCTGACATAGATCACGAGCATACCCTTGAATTGGGTTGCCCCAGGATTGGTGAAGGGAAGGGCACGCTTCATAGAGATCCCTCGTTGGCCTATATTTATTGGGGATATCATTCGATGAGGGTTAGAGAGCATGATGCTCACAGGTCTACTTCTAGAGCTCATTTTGGGATTTTGGTCATGCCCTTGGGGTTGCCCAACACGCTAGTTACTTCCCAGTCACACATGAAAGGGTAAAGCTGTCTATTGCCATTACACAGCGAGGCTTGGGAGTTTCACCCGAGACAGTTAGATGAGGTGAGTGGCATCCTGGCCACAATGGAGATCTTTTAGTTTGACCATGGGATTGGTACACCGAGTACACAAGGGAGATTAGATTGGTTTGCAGGGATTGCAGCTGACAGAGTGGGGGATGATATCATCTCCTATAGAGATTGCCCATGTACAGACCCTGAGTCCTCACTTAGGGAGAAGATCACGAGGGTTATATAGGACTTGTAGTTGGTAGATTATTCTTTGTATCAGCATGAGTACAAGGCACCGCAGGTGGCGAAGCTATTTTCTAGAGAGAGGCTTAGACTCCATGGATTATTTGAGCACATAGACGGTGAGTGGGTTAGCAGATCTCTCAATGCAGTTGGGAAAGAGTCGAACATATTGGTAGGCTCATAGTTGCTTCTTGGTACACTTACACCAAAGGATTGCATCCCTAGGGTTTGGTTAATTGAGACTCTGATGATTATCAACATGGCACGATAGTAGCTCGTAGGAGTTGGGTTTGGTGCACTCCCCATTTGGCAGGGGGATCTGGGCATTTATTTGAGCAATGGATAGCTTCATATTATAACAATGATCGACAGGGCTTTGAAGATGATCGACTTGTTATATTGTGATGTATGTGGAGGAGAAGGTGAAACTTATTCTTTAGGGCAGTACAGGCTCTCTTCCCTGGTATTCAGGATTGAGTTTGGCAGTGGAGCCGCTACGGAGGAGATGGCCATTCTTTGCTTTCAGGGATTTATTTGTGGGATGCTTAGGTTTGGAGGCATGGCGAAGCAGTATTCTGAGGATTTTTTGCAGCTTATGATTGCTTGGCTCATCAGGGGCAGTCAGATGGATTCTTGTGTTAGCACCAGGTAGACCAACGCTCTAGGTAGAGGGAGCTTCACATCATACAGGCTAGTGGGGGACCCGGGTGACTTCACCTTTTATGGGCAGATTCCAGGTAGGTTTGCATGGAGAAACTTGTTGGATATTATGTCTGGTCAACAGAGTAGGTCAGCACCTGCATTGATGCTACCTTCGACCATTTCTGAGCTGCCATGGGGGAGCCTATTGTTAGATTGCATCATAGGTATACTGAGGATGCAAGGTGCAGAGTAAATATGTGCAGAGATTCACCGGTTACCAGAGTTCACGCAAGTTTCGATGATTTCCTCGAAGTATAGGGTAGTGCGAGTGATAGAGCTCTCTTGAAGAGATGATTAGGGTTCATGAGAAACCTAGAGTCATCACCAGTGATCGGAGCACATTTCCTTTGTCTGTATTTGAGATCAAGTATGACAACAGATTTGCAGACTTCACCTGGTTGCCTATGCACTACGCTATTCATAGTGATGGGGTTAGCTTTTACAGATATTTCCCCTTGGAGTTCCAGGAGAGGTGGATGTTGACAGAGCAGGACAAACAACTGGCGATGATCAAAGTGTCTCGACACCGCATGATGGTCTCTTTTTTTGGGTAGCATGGGATCCTAGGATTGCAGTAGTGGATAGTACAACAACTGACATGAGGGCGAGAGTCAACTATCACTTTTAAAACCCTATCCATATGGAGCAGTGGATTAGTTTCCTAGGTGGGAGACCTTATGAGGGATGGATACAGTGTTTACTGGCTTGGATGCTTGGGAGTCTACATGATGCTCTTTGTGTTGATACTACACAGGGTAGCGATGGATGCAGTAGGTACTCTGTCGTTTTCAGATTAATTTGGGACCCCGAAATTACAATGACTGGCAGTTTAGTGGCTGCTGGAGTGAGAGGTCCATTATTGATTTTCAGGTGCAGGGAATGGAGGTCTTAGTAGAGAGATTCTTTGAGGAGCTGGCCGAGCCTACACCATGGTTGATTACTCTATTTACAGGAGGCTTCCATGAAATCTCTTGTGATGGTACCTCGCAGTATAGTGCTTTGAGCAGTGGGTGCTACAGATCTCCCAGGATGATTTGGGACCTGTTATCACACAAACTCTAGCTGCTTAGTGCATGTATCCCAATAGGGATGGTAGAGGAGCACAGCTAGGCCGGTGTAACCAACATCAGCCAAGTCCTCTGTCCAAGGGACAAAAGTCACACCGGACAAGGCTGCAGTCACTTTAGACAAGGTACTTGTCCAAGTCAAGGGGGAGACCCACTCAACCGGTGAAGGTCGAGACTCAACAATCAGACACCCTAAACCCAAAAAGATGATCGAAGTAGGAAACAAAATGGATGACTGAAGGTGAGATTTCTTCCAGCCTTAGTGGAATCGAGATTCTGGATGAAAAGATATACTGAATAAGACAAACTCAGATTTGATTACACGTGTAGATGATGAACAAATTGAAGAATTAAAAGGCTGGAAATTAAATCAGCAAACAGAAAATTACTGGAAGAGTGGTCGGGGACCCTGCCTATGGGAAATGAAGCTCACTATGATTTATTCATACATGGTAGTGATAGATAAGTGATTTAGACACATATTCCAGCAATTAGAACTTGATTAAATGGCTGATTTAAGACACAAAAAACATACCAGCAAGCAAATGAAATTAACAGCCCTAGGGGGATGGATTAAATAGTGGAAAAATGGACCTAGGGCAGTAAAAAAAAGGCGTTTATAAGTATTTCCAGCTACTGATACTTGGCACTTTAAGATAAAAAGACGTTACAGAGCAGATTAAAGAGTACCCACAACCCCAAAACACACCCAACAAGCAGAAAGAGAAAAACGCCCTAGATGGGCATTCTTGACAAAGTGACCAGCGCCTAAACTATGGATAAATGGAGTCGGAATCTAACTAAACTTGGGATGTAATCTTTTAAGGGCAAATAATAAGCGGGTTTGGAAAGAAAATGGAATTCCTACGGTTAAATTTGCAGATATTAATTTTTAGGGGTTTTATTATATTTTGCAGCTTAACATTCATAAGAAAATAAGAACAAGAGAGATAGCAGCAATGAACACCTACCTGAAGCAGTAGAGAAGAAGAGTTTGATGCTGAAAACAATTGTTGAAGTCCAAGTGTTGAGCAGCCAAGCGTTTTCCCTTAGCGTGGAGCAGCCAGATGACCAAGTGCGCCCTTGTACCTGCCAGAGAGAGAGATGGATCAGAAACTATGGCAAATAACAAGTAAATACTAGCAAATGAACGACAAATGATGAAGAAAAGCGAGATAACAAGTATAAATTCACTTCCCTTACTGAAGCACAGAGAGAGAGCCCACTACGGAGCTGCTAGCTCAAGAAATGCGCCCCCCTCTGATGGTCGTTTCACCTACAGGTTAGCTTGGCCAAGGATAGATAGAAACACCGCATAAACACTCAACAATACACCAGCAAGATGCTAATAGTCAACATCAAACGCTCAATCACTATGCACAAGAAGGTGAAGAAATGTCTCTCAAGAGCTCTATAGCAAATCTGAAAAATGTCAAGAAGAAGTACAATGGAGGTGAGTCCATTCTCTTATAGAGATGGCTCACACTCTAACTAGGTTCCCCCCCAAAATGGAGGGTTGAGATCATCTCCCCATCCACAAAATCGAATGGTGGAGATTGATCCCAAGAGGGGGGTGCGAATTGCCCCAAGGAGAAGCGCACTATAGGAGGAGAGGGGCCCATGTGGGGGCCATACATCAAAACAAAGAGGTTGGGGGGTGTCTATATGGGGTTTTATCCCCCCCAACTAATACAATCAAGGGCCCACACCCAAGCATACAACAAAATCGAATCCCCAAGGTCGAGAAAAAATGCCCCCATGGGCCAAATTCGACTTCCCTAGTGAGCTGTCACATGGAGGGCCCCACAACATGTAAATACATATCAAACATTACCAAAAATACCTTAGCAATTACCTTTACCATTGCCAACCTTTAATTTTGCCATTTTACCTATAGTTGCCTTAGTCAAATTCTGATTTCCATGTATTTTCTGCTGGTTTATATGGCTGAAGATGAAAATTGGGCTTTTGACCCACTTTTATTGCCCAGATTGCCGAACCGTTTGCTGCAATGCGATCGTGGACCCCAAAAGTAGTAGGGATGACGACTTGAACGACCCCGACCCATCACTTTGGCATCATTTGCCCCAAATCCATGATTTTTAATTAAAACAGGTCAAAGTTGACCAATAATAATTAAAAATCTCTCAAATGGTTCAATGTTTTGCAATTCCGTCAGTTGCATGCTCATATGGAACCCCTGTAGATAATAAATGATCGAAATCAAAATTCCGATCGCAACATTTTTTCGGGCCCATTTTTGGCCTAGTCAACCTAGTTTGACTAAGTCAAATCTGGTCAACTATAGTGCTAGCTGAAACCTGTATGCAAGCATGAAGTGACAAGGCTCAATTAAACAAGTTAGTACATTACTAAGCAATAAATGATATCATGGTGATAAAAAATACATTAAATCCCGAAATAGTACAAGGCCTTGGTGAAGTGGGCCCACCACCTCCAAAAGACTAAGATGCTATACACCTCTATAGATTTGACCACTTTGCTGACTCTAGGTGATGTGGACAACAAGGCGAAGGACATGGGAAGACAAGGATGAAGATCATGTGACCCTTTGGACAACTTGGGAAAGCGGGGTCCATTGAGGTAAGTATGCCCTGACAAAACATGGGGAAGGGCGGTGCCTCACAAATGGGTATAGTGCAGGGAAACCACCACTAGTCATCTAACAAGTATCCCACAATTCACATCCGTATCCAAAGACTCCGTGAGGTTCTTTTCTAGAGCCGCCAAACTGGGTGTCCGACAAACCGTAACTTGAGACTCTAGGGGGCAATCTTGAGCTTGTCCCTTGCTCCTTCTCACCTCCTTGTCCCGCAAGACTAGGTGAGGAGTAACCACTACAAATGCTGACATGTATAGCTGACCAGAATCCATGTGTGTTCATAAACACATTGCATGGATTTCACAATGAGTTTCATACTTAGCCCTTTTTTGGCTAGATTTTACATTTACAATACAAAAGCCTTTTTAGCCTGATTTACATCTCATTTCTTCATTTCTTCATTTCTTCATGGCCCTCTTGGGCTACATACATATCTCACAAGATATAAACATGGCGCTCATACTGCAAAGGTAATGGGGGTGGGTAATACAAGCTTTGACGACAAGTGGGGAGCACCCGGTGAGGCTACACAATCCTAACTGCATTGCAACATCGGGGGCAATCGACAGGAGCAAATCCAAGGTCTAACCGTGTATCTCACACACTAAAGAGCCGAGGCACAATAAACAGGGAGTCATGGCAAACTCAGAGATCAGTGGGGAAAGGGGTCCTCGTGATCACAAATCAGAATCCAAGTCGGGGAAGAAGTGTCATGAACGAGTCAGATGAGTGGAGGAAGTGATAATGGAGCTAAAGTCAGCTACCCAGGGGCTAAGCGATCAAGTCTAAGCCAAGTATATGGGACATGACTCAGCGTGCATATACATAAGTCTAACTGGAGGGGTGGACTGACATCACCAAAGGCCCAAACACATCATATCATAACCAAATCACCAAATATATCATCTCATGCAAAGTTAGTGTACTAGCAAGTATAAAAGAGTCTAATCTACAACATGAGCAATAATCAATATATGCAATACCTGCTGCACCATATACCTGCTGCTACTGAACCTGTATCTGAGCTGGATCTCTGCTGAATCCGGGCATATAATAAACCAGCACTGTACTGTGACAATCTCGATCAAAATAAGACTAGGCAACTGTTTCAAATGGGCTTGTGTCAAAGCCTGGCAAGGAAAGGTAACCCTGTGGTAGATGGTAAGTCTAATCGTCTGTCCCCTCTGATATGTCTGCTAGGGGTAATCTGAACAAAAATGCCTCCTCTGAAGGCAGCTGATCTCCGATCTGGAAAAAAAAAGTACTGTGCGGTCCTCGGCCGCACAGTCTGCAGTGTGGAAGCTGCTCCCGACATAAAATGTGATAACAGGACCCTGGGATCAACCCTGGATTCAATTGGTTAAGTGGATGGATTGAGGAGTTGCGTTGGGATTGCTTGAAGACAAGCAATCACTGGCGAGGGAGGATTTGTAATGTCCTGTTTTGACCAATTAAGCAGTATCAAGTGACATGCGCAACATGTAGTGCGTAAGTCAAAATGCATGTGGCATGCATCACTAAAATTGCATGCATGCATAAGTTAGGTTGCATGCGACATGCAAAAAGTGATTTGCATGCAAGAATAAAAGAAGGGCATGCAAAAAATGAGTTGCATGCAATCAAAAGAGAATAAAAGAAGGCAAATGGACTTTTCTAGGTATTGATTGTTATTATTCATTATTGAGATTTGGTTTTGAGAGCTCTAAGAGCAACTTAGGGTTAGGGGCGAATCCCTTAGCCGACAATTGAGTTCAGTGGCAAAATCTATCCACCCTAGTCAATTCCAGGGATAGATTATCCAAATCTATCAATATTCTTCAATATTATAGTGTATTCACCATTCTTCCTAGGGCTTTGAGAGCATCCAAAGCAGTGAAGACTTGGGAGGGCACATCATACTACACATCAGGAAGGGCGCATTCCTTCAAACTACATCTGGAGCATATTGATCTGATTGGTCTGAGGCTGGATTGTACCTCTCTCTCCTTGGGCGAGTTCTTATTGATCATAGTGCTGTTCCTTGAGATCCCTTGAACCATTCTGGAGCTATCTTTACTGGTCTGTTCAAGAGGATGTGGCGCAGCTATTGAAAGATTTCTTGGGACAGAGCAATGGCATAAATACTTAACTATTGGGACAGGAATCTCCTTTATTAATCCAGGGCATATTCTTCTTCCTTGGAGGCAGAGATCATTCTATTTACTGCTGCATATCTGTTTAGGGAAAAGTGTGATCATTGAAGGTACCAGATTCACGTGAGGGAGGTTGGCAAACACCTTACTGGGGTAGCATCCCATTCCTTCTAACCAGGACTCCATCTTATGCAAGTAATGTGTTGAAAGAGGCACCATATTATATCAAGGAAAGCGTGATTCTCAGCTGTAGTTTCCAGCTCTTGGGAGAGTCCATGTTCTCATGCATGGGCGCTGCTAGACAGCCAAGGTAAATCGTGTGACCCTATTGGGTCTCAACTCACCAAAGAGGAGAAGTAATCTGCTCTTGTGGGTCCCTATTCCGCTTGTTGGGAGCATCTATCAGACATTATATTACAGCCAAGTCCTTATATCAATCTCAGCGTCATCTACAGCACTGTGCAAGGTCAGAAATAATCCCTCTCTGTTATATGTCTATTATTGATTAATTTAAAGTGAATTTATTATCAGATTGGCATAGTTCAGATCTGCTCCTTTAAACAAGGGTTTCCTGAATTAATATAGTGGGGTTCATAATGATTTTTATGACATGCAAATAAATTGGGATAAATAAACTTTCATACAATCTCTTGCAAGTAAACAACAAACCGAATAATAGCAGTGACAGTCAATAAGGGAGGGAAACACATACAAAATGGCAGAATTCCTATTTGGAATATTACACCTTGTGAGAACAAATCACAAGTGCAAGTCTCATGCAACATTAGGGGTGACATACATTGAACGATTCTATATTTTGTAATATATTTACCGTTTCGTATATATATATATATATAGCTCTATTTCATTTAGTGGGATAATATTGGCAATATCCTAAGATTTTCAAGGCGACAATGATATTGCCTTAATCTATTGCAATATAAACAAAAAGCAATATTTTGCTGATGAATATTTTTTACTGTTTTTATGTTTGTTGATATTTTCAGATATTTTCTCCAAGATCGCTGCTTAGTTATATTCCGGGCCTTTGACAATATATTCGCTGACAAGATAAATGTAACATTGATATATATATATATATAGAGAATTCTGACAATCTTCTCTCATACTTGCATACTTGCTGTCGTGTTCTTTTCTTGTGTATGATTATCTCTCTCTCTCTCTCTCTCTCTCTCTCTCTCTCTCTATATATATATATATATATATATATATATATATATATATATACTCTATATATATAGAGAGAGAGAGAATTCTGACAATCTTCTCTCATACTTGCATACTTGCTGTCTTGTTCTTTTCTTGTGTATGGTTATCTTTCTTCTATTTGCTGGTGTTGTGCGCATATCATCTATCCCAGACAAACGTTTAAGCGCCTTTCAATAATTGCATAGTTGGATGCTAAAAAGATTTTATCCCAAAATGACACCTTACCAAGGGATATTGAGCAGTATGCTTTGATTCTAACGACAAATATGACAAAAACAGAACTTAATGCTTGCTACAAGCTATATGGGAGTTTGTTGTGTGTAGACATTGAACGATTCTGTATTTCTGTAATATATTTATCATCTAGTGACTCGTATTTGTTGTCTCTTTTCACCTTAGGACAAAGATCCCTTATACATTCCCTCTTTGCTATTTTGGGCATGCATATGCTAATCCCATTGAGGAGTTTAGTTGTTTGTAAATATGATATCTTTTTCTATTTGGTCCTCCTAAATATTTGTTATTCTCCTTGGTCGTGATGAATTTGTCTTTCTTTTTTACCCTCTAGGACCATGCAATTGGCTTCCTATGAGACATGGTAAATAGATTTTTCTCTAATTGCCTCCCTAACCTTGCTTGATGCCACCCTCAAGTCCAATTATTATTGCTTGCTTTACATCTCTAAATTCTTCTCCAAATTGGATTTGCCCACTTATACAGGCTTTATTTTCATAATGTGTGTTTGTTGCTTTGCTTCAATACTTATAGGATATCATGGATCTATTGTTTTTTGGATCATTCTTTGGCTTACATTTAAACATGGCCGTGGAGAATGAAATCTTCCTCATCTTTAACCTGCTTTAGACACTGTTACAGTCAAGGAAACTCAGTAAATAGTTTTCACAGTACCTGATTTCAGTTTGCTCCTCCTTGTCAAGCCACCCCTATGTTTAGCTTGTTTTCCAATTGCAAATATTACAGTGACTTGATGAAATATGTTATCCTGAATTGGCCTTAGTTAATCTAGAGCTAGAGATGATAATGTTTTAACTTTTAATCATGTATGGACATCAGAAAGAAATGTGTTCATTGAGAAATCATTGACGGTTGTAATTTCTAATGCAGGTACAAAATTCTTACATTGTCATGGAAAGGTACTAGACATTTTTATTCATGTCTTGCATATATGAGTAAACATTGTAAAACTAGAATTTAAGGTATCGTGTTAGGTATAAATCAAGCAATTCATCTTAATCTAATTCTCTTGTTGTTGGATCAATTCTACTTACGTTGCCTAGAAACTATAAAAATATGCACACACACAATGCAACAAGAACTTGGAGAGAGAGAGAGAGAGAGAGAGAGAGAGAGTGTATTATTCAATATGAAAATAAGATACAAAATTAATGTCTTGTGAGAGATTAATTGATGGCCAGCAGCATTCCGTAATGTAATAATCCATGCGACTTAAAACACTTTATTAACTCCTAAGTTGCCTCATTTATTACTAGTTCAAAGGTACCAATCTATATCCAATAAAGTGCATTATAGATTAGAGGCTCGTTGCAGTTTGATATATTGTCCATGATTTTTCTGGTTTATTTGTGCGCAATGAAATTGATGTCTCTGGAGTCTGATCATTAGGGGGAATAAAGCTAGAAGGAAGTGTTTCTGAATCATTAATTCCATCATATGGATTATTTTTATTATTTTTGTATTTTAAACCCTACTCATCTCCTCAATGACTCATATATATGTATGTGTGTTCCTCCTGGGAATGAGGTAAAACTGCAACCGGGTATGGTATTCTGGCTTCATGTATGGAGCTAAATCTTGGTGGATACTTGATACCCCATTACCTTTGCCTAGCCTCAGTGATTATGGAGAATGGGAGATACTATAGGGTGCTGAAATTGCCATTTTGGTCCTGGAGTAAGACCTAACACTGCTTCTGATTGGCTAAGAGCTCGTCTTCCTTGGATGTAAGGAAATATGTTAATGACCCAAGACAAGAGGCATATAGCAGGAGTGGAAGTCTGCTCCTTTATGGACTAGTAGTGGGTTATTTCAGCTGGCGTGGTTTTACTTGAATAACGGTGATGAGTCAACTTGAATTTGCAAATAGTAGCCAGTGATGGCTGTTTTTAATGCTAGTTTGACAACTGAGTAATGATAGGTTTTTCCATCTCTGGGAAAAAAATATATGTATGTGTGTGTTCTCCTTCATTTTCAGCAACACTTTCGATCATTTTGTATGCAAATTTCTTGGAATTCAAAATTCAATGCAAAACAGAAATTTCACTTACAACCTAGAAAGTTTATCGGATCTTAGCCCTGTGATTTTTCAGCCCTAGGGCTGCTGTAAAAGAGGGTACAAAACAGCACTGGAAAGAGTACAATGTTTCACTTCCGAACTGCCCAAGCTTCCCTGCAATTCAAGGAGAAAAGATACCAATCAAAGAGGATAAGTTTCATCCCTTTCAGGGCAAGTTATCAGCCAATATTCAGATCCGAAAGTACTCTTTTATAGCAGTAATAACAGCAGCACATCAGTAGTATGAAAATAGTGAAATAAGCCCCTTATAATCTTCACTTAGATGCCAAATCACTTAATGACTGTCCTTTTACCTATGTCAAATCAGCAAGATATATGTGTCTGTAAATAACAGTACATAAAGGACATATATAACTGAAAATCAAATCTAAAAATTGCACAAGTTTTGGACAGCTAGAAACTTCATTAATATGGTCAACATAAAGTACATGTACTTACTATAGCCTTCTCTCAAGGCTAGTACAAATTCTCCCAGCTCTCCAAACCCTAGGCAGGGCAAGTCAACAAAACCCTAGCAATAAAGAAGATCCAGCATGTAGGAATCACTCCATATCCTCCAAAGCAAAGATGCCATCTCCTCTTCTTCTTCACAATTTCATCCTAGGATTTTATCACAAAGCCCTAATATTCAATCTTCAAGGGATAAACCCTAACCCTATACCTCCAAGATGCTCCATGATACTCCAAGAAGACCAAGAAACCCTAGCGATTGAAGGGAGAGAGATCAAGCACATGTGAAGACTTTAGAGAGAGAGAGAGAGAGGGGCTAGTGTGCACTCTTCTCTGGGTCACATTTCATCACACGAGTGAATACAAGTGAGTGAATGAACACATATCAATGGAATGATTCTCTCCTTTCTTTATTTATATGAGAGGTAAGGGAGGCCAACAATACAATGTGGGTCTTAACCCTTTCAAGTAACCTACAATGAGCACTCGTAGGCCAACACCAGTTAGAGGATACACTTTAAGGTACATGTGTCATGATCTAAGATGAGGTTGTGCACAATAGTGGCTATGCAAGGCATGTACATATCCCTCCATGAAAAGCCTCCACGGACTCCATCAATCCTCCTAAGTAATTTATTTCATCGGGTTAACTACCCCTTCAAAAACGTTATCAATGTCCTAGGTGTCCCCAAGCCATCTCTATTCATCCAAACATAAATCCAAGCGCCCACATGCCAACTAGGGCTTGATGCCTTCCTCCAAGTTGCACAACGCTCCTCATCCCATGTAGGGCACTCTCCAAGCAAGTGGATCGGCCAAGGGGCTCCACTAAAGGGATCCCACCAAACTGTCAAGAAAACTCCAATGCCTAAGGGAAGCGCCAACAACCATTTGAGGTCAAGCATCATGTGAGCAATCTATCTCGACTATATAAACCCATCAAAGACTATCTCTCATGTTCCAATCCATCTTGGAACATCTAGGGGTGGAACATAAACCATGTACCTCAAATCTCATTAAACACCCCAAACATGGTGTAAACATGTCTAGAGTAACCATGAAAGTTAACAATCCCTCTTTACGAGGAAAGTGTTTACAGTAACACCTTTTGACTCCCTTTGCAATGCCACCAAATCTGCTATTTGTTACCCCTTGGATTGCATGAGGTTTATTCAAGGGGTAAAGATGTTGATGATCTAGATGAAGTCCGATGTATCTAAGCCAATTTTGTAATGTATCATCATTGTATCAGCTGTCCATGGTTATGTTGTAAAAATATGTAATTGAGATGTTTCTTGTATGTAAAGGACCATTTATATTCCATAATTAGCTTGACTATGGTGGTTGCACTAAGGCAAGTGATTCTTGAGTGTTTTTTTTTATTGAAGAAAATTTGCATCTTTATGTTGTAAAGTTTTGGATGTTTTTTCACTTATAAAATCCTCCAAAGAAGGAGCATGTCTCGGGTGCCTCTACGATATGTCCTTGAGGAGATGGGCCCTAGAGTCAGTGTTATGTATCATATCTCATGTATTCAATTACCATGGACACTTATGTAATTCCAATTAGAGTCTAGAGTCTTAGGAGTCCCTCTCGCACATGTTAAATGATAATTTGGGTTTATGGTTAGAACTAAGTTAAAAGGGTGAGAGGTGCCTTTCCCTAGCTCTAAATTTGGGTTTAATAATCTAATTTGTCATTTACTTTATAACTCAAAGTTTCCCTCTTCTCAAGTGAGACCCTCAATATATTTTTATATAGTCTCACGTATCCACATGTAGTCCACCTGGACAACTTACCTAGCCTAACACCCTCATGTTTAACCCCTCTAATTCATGTGCTAGATCTTCTACAGGCTTTCTTAGCCTCATAACCCCAAGCGCTCCCCTCCAAAGGCAAAACGTCCTTCCTAAGCCCACACATGTGAGCTGTACCCTCTCTCTCTCCACATGCACGATCTTTTTTTCTTCTCTTCCAAATCACTTTGACTTCCTTTACCTTGTTTGGTTTTTATTCTTGTCTTCCTTTGATGGAGTCCCAAGAAGCCCAACACTGATTTGCTTCATGTCCAGTCTTTCCGCAGCGCTTGCACTTCAGATCTGATCTTCTACTCGAGTTGTTTCTTCCTCCTCTTCCTCTGAAATTTCTTCGTCCTCTGCCTCTTTTGTTGCTATCTCCCTTGGAAGGGTCTTTAGGCTTGTTCTTTGATTTCTAAGCAAAGCAAAGAGATTCTCCAGTATTCTCATTTGTCTTCTTTCCAAATGCTTTCTCTCTGTCTGCAATCTTCTCTACCAGGGTGTCAATGGTGAAGTCTTTGAACTTGTCGCTTGCTTGCAAAGATTCAAGATAGTTTGAGTAAGTAGGATCAGATTCAAGATTCAAGATAGTTATCATCTAGACCCATGGACCAATCAGAGGCATCTTCTTCACGAGATAATGCAAAAAGCTTCATTTTGACATCCTCATGATTGTGATCAACAACACGACACCAAATCAAACATTTTGAAAAGTTCTTTAGATGAATTGCGGCACTGATGGTGTTATTCCCTTGAAAAGATGGTAGCTTTTCAATGGATCTATGAGGTAAGTCGTGGGGGTATCCATTGATTTGAGTGAAATCAAGAGGGTTAAAGAAATCATCCATTTCTATAGGCAAATTATTATTACTATTAAATAAAAGGTGGATGTATGAAATAAACTTAGATCCAAGATTATCGAGGATCCTACAAGAAGTAAGTCTGTTCAATCTCCTTAGATAAACCCTTTTAGGCTCAAGAATGAAATCGAGCAGACCCTCTGAATTCCTTCTTATAGAATACCTTGTAGAATTAATTGACAGTGTTGTTGCCAGATGGATCTTATTTAATTTCAAACATTCACAAGATGCATCAAACAAAGCATAAAACAAAAAGGAAAACATTAAGTCGTATTCCGAGAATAAAAAGATTTATCCTCGGCAATGGCGCCAAAATGTTGCCGCCTAATACGTACCTCGGGTAACGTGGCAGAAATCTTCAAGCCATTGGGTGCGTCCTTGTGGGCAAGTCATGAGTCAAGTGTTGTCACTTAACACTTACTCCTCCGTCTAGGCCAAATCCTAGCGAAGCAAAGGGGGGTGGTCCCTAATAAAATAACTAAGGCCAAGTACACCATTTACAAAAAATTAAAACTAGGAGTTTGAAAAAGTTACTGAAGCAAGAGCAGTGACAATGAATTAAATTCAACAATATGTAAATTATTAACCAATCACGACATGTAAATTCTCTGAAATAAGCAATTGAAAGTAGACCAGTGCCGCGATAGTGAATGGGTACTGCTAAAGGGAAATGTTGTGCAAATGCTTTTGGTCAGTTTTAAATTATTATGATGAGTTGATTAGGGAGTGGGTTTATTGATTGCTGAGATTGAACCAGGGCATGTAAATTGCAGAAAGGAAACTATCTAAGAATTTAGCCCAATTCGGATTTATCCTCTAAGCGAGTACAGAGCAACAATACCAGGTGTTCAATAGGGGGAGACGTAAAGTTTGCTTTGGGCACCCCTTTGACTCCGTAGTAAGTTCAATGTAACCCTTCGCTTGTAAAAATAAATCGTTAATGGATTTCCCTAGTAAAACTTGCCGCTAATATCCCCTTTTTGATTGTTAACCACAGATCAGGCAAGCCTACGATGGTCAGAAGAGCATATTGGGGGATAAAGCCAAGATTCAATTACTCTTAAGCTGAAATGAAATAAAATAAAAAGGGACTAAACTAAGTGTAGTGAGTGCTAAAATGATTAATCTAAGCAAAATTGAAATGCAAAAAATAAATTAGATGCTGTGAGTGCAACTACTACAACAATGAGAAATCTAAAATTCTGAGTGAGTTTGTGGTCCGATGTTGAATCGAAACCAACAAATGGTTAATTTTAACTTAATGAATCTAACTAAATCAAAAAAGGAAAAAAGTTAAAAAATTTCACGCCATAGAAAAAATGATGCGAACCCGCCCTGGGGGATGGGGTGTAGGCACTGGGTATCCCACTTGCTTCTCTTTTATTTATGGTTATTACAGTGATGGGAATACTTGTGGTCTTTTATAGATCAAGAACCACAAGTTTACAAGTTTGGAGGCTTTGAAAAATGCCTGAAGAAAGGTATAGAAGAAGATGGGTTCCCGGATGGCTTAAAGTGTCAAAATTTCGCCAGCACTTCTCTTTACTTGTTCGTCAAGAGCTGAAAAACAGCCAACAAACTTGAGCTAAAGATGCTCAATTAGTAAAAAAAAGCATAAACTTCAACTCCCTACTTAAGTACTTGAACAGATGAAAACTTATAGAATGCAAGTACTTAGTTTTAAGAGTTAGATCTATGAAAAATGAGCCTTTAAAAATCAGATCTAAACCACAAATATATACTTAAATCAAATTAGCTTATGATATCCTTTGAAATGGACTAATTTGATTAACTATGCATAACATTAACTAGTAACCAAAATATTTTGAAATTTAAAATGAGGGAAGGTGAAGAAAAGAAAACCCTTGAACTTGGGAAATGGAGTCTTGGTAGTGGAATTTGGAGGGACTATGTTCTTCTTGAAACTGCTTGAAGACGAGGAGGATGCTTACTCGCTCAACCTCTTATCCAAGCTAGACAACCTACAACTCTTAAACACATTTGCACACGAGAGGTTAAAAGCATTGGTGTTAATTACAAAAGAAGCTTAGAAAACATGCATTTAAACAAAAATAACATGTATCTCTAAGAGGTCTAATGTAACTAATAAGTAAGATGCTAGATAAACAAATCTACTTCTCTTACCCTATTGGGAGATAACTCCCCTTCAAAGGCCAATAATTAACTAGGGTAAGGTACAAGCATTGACAACGAAACAGATTACCTCATAAGCTTAACAATAAACATCCACACACATGAAGAGAACCACACCACACTTGCCTCCAAAGCCTTTATTCATTCATAAAATACTTCAACAAAATTATAGAGCATAAGAGCAGAGGTTCCACCTTCCATCCAAAACAATGGAAAAGTGACTTGCTTAAATAGCCAAAGGAAGCCCAGGGGGCACATTTCCCAAGGGAGAGTGAAGCTTGAGTGGAGAGGAGTTCGCTTGAGTTGACCTGGAGCACAAGTGAGTGATTTGAGGGGGATCAGAGTTGATTGGTGCCACCTCAAGCCTTAGAGATGTGCCCCCTCTTAGAAGGAGACACATTACAATAAAGAAGTGTGCCCTCTCTCATTGATGCACCCCTATTTATGAAGAACTCGCCACCTTTGGGAAGGAGATCGCAACAACAAATCCAACCTTCAATTAATTGCTCAATCAAGGTGCCACCACTCCAATCAACTGAGAACAAGTCCCAAACAAATTTCCCTGATTTGTGGGATCCTGATTTTCCGTTAATTTGTCTTTTTGGACTTTTATTTTGTCTTTTTTGCCTTTTTCGAGAGAAAATGAAATTAAGTGATAAATATTCACTAATTTCACTCTCAAAGTGGGCATGGGGGTAAAGTGGGTGCTCTGCGTTAGAAAACGAGCACCCACATGGAAAATTCACCCCCTAATACCACTTTTATGCCATTTTTGATTTTTATAATTAAAATATCCCATTTTTTAGGGAAATTTTTTATTTAGCGGAAAATTTAAAAAACCTAGTTAGGACTTAGTCATATTGTTAAATTTCATACATTCATAGCATAAAACATAAATGCATTACCAAGATCACTAGAAGTAAGACAAAGCACAAAACAACAACACAGAGTTTACCCTGGGAAACCCAATAGGGAGAAAACCCAACAACCTTCGCAGAGAGATGATAATTCTGAGATCAGAGTACAAATGAAGAAAGAGAGAGAATGTGAAAGTATCTTCCACAAGTAAACAACCCAAAGAAGCCTCCTTCTTCTAGTGATGCGAAAATCTGCTCCTCCAAGTGATGCGCACTTCACAAGTGTGAGAATGAACAAATGAGGAGCACTAACGTCATATTTATACAAGTGCTGAAACCAGAAAATCCCTTATGGGGCCGACTTGTCTTGGGGGCAATAAATATTTTATTTTTAATCTTTTTATTAATTCATTTTGCACCCCAAGGCTTACATTGATTCTTTCATGTGTTTACATAATTGATTACATAAGGTTCTTCTCCCTTAGGAGGTATAAACAAGTACAATGAAAGTACAATAAAATATAATGAATAATATCTTCCGAAGTTGTACAAAATGAGGCACCAATGTGAACCCGACCAATTGCTGACTGTCCTACTCATCTGCCTATGGGATTTCTCCCATATCTGGCTGAGTAATTGGACTGCAGAAGGTACCTGGGTGAGCCCGGCCAACTGTTGACTGTCCTACTCATCTGCCTATGAGATTTCTCCCATATCTGGCTGAGTAACTGGACTGCAGAAGGCACCGGGGAAAAGCAGGGCAAGCATCTAAATGTCATCTTTCCCTCTCAAGGAGGGATATGTTCTCTTCGACTCCACGTCTTCTATGAAAGTATTCGAACTTCATCCTGGGAAGAGCCTTGGTGAGAACATCTATAGTCTGGTCGTCTGTCAAGCACATACTGTAACTCGACCGCACCTTTCTGCACCATATCACGAATGAAGTGATATCGAATCTCGATATGCTTCGACCTATTGTGAAATACAGGATTCACTAACATCTGCACACAGCTCTGGTTATCACAGTGAATCATGGTCGACTCTGGAATCTGGCCAAACAATCCTGCCAGGAGTTTACGAAGCAAAACTGCTTCTCTAGTTGCTGTGCTAGTAGCCATGTACTCGGCCTCTGCAGTACTGAGTGCTACCGAGTTTTGTTTCCTACTGTACTAGGAAATAACCGCAGATCCCAAACTGAAGCAACATTTGGAAGTACTCTTCCGATCTGCAACACATCCGGCCCAATCTGAGTTTGTAAAACCCTACAATCTCAGGTCACTATCTGAAGCATATTTCAAACCATATCCCATAGTGCCACGTAAGTATCTGAGCACATGTTTTGCAGCGATCCAGTGAATCTGCCTTGGTTCGAACATGAACTGACTGGGGGCATTCATAGCAAAACATATATCTGGTCTGATGTTGGTCAGATACATCAATGACCTAATCAACTGGCAATACATGGTGGGATCAATCAAATCAGAATCTGAAGTAGAATCTCTCAACTTCTTCCAATTCGCATCCATCGGAGTAGTCATGGACTTGCATTTCAACATCCCGAATCTCTTCAATATGTCAATGGTATATTTTCCTTGTCCTAGGAAAATCTCTTTCTGCCTCTGCCATACTTCTAATCCCAAGAAGTAGTGCATCGATCCAAGATCTTTCATTTCAAACTCAGAGGCGAGATTCTTCTTACACCATACAATGAGTTTCTCATTTCCTGTGAGAAACAAGTCATCAACATACAATACAAAAATCAGTGGTTCATCATCTGCAACCTTGAACATACAATACAAAAATCAGTGGCTCATCATCTGCAACCTTGAAGTAAAGGTTGGGGTCTGCATCATTCAGATGCACCTTCCATCTCATAGTTGAAGCAATAGCAATGATCGATCTGATGGGAGTATCTTGAGCCACAGGAGCAAATGTATCATCATAATCAACTCCCTTTTTCTGAGAGAATCTTCTGGCAACAAATCTGGCCTTGTGTTTCCCATATGCTCCATGCTAAGTCTGTTGTGCCCATCTAGGTCTTTTCCGACCTACTGCAACATTTATGGGGATATCAACTGGATCAATGGAATCGATAGGTTCATCCTTTTCTGCTAAATCCCTCTTGAACTAGAGGGGGAGATGATCTCATCTTCTTTAGTTCTATCATTTCATCATCGATCTCCATGTCTGATCCTCTGCCTTTCCCGACAGCTAATTCTTCTTCAAAGGTCACATCCCTACTGACTTCAATCTGTCTGGACCCTAGGATGTAGATTCTATAAGTCTTTGAAGACTCACTGTATCCCACAAAGGTTCCCTTCTTTCTTGAAGGTTCTAACTTGGGCACATGTATAAAGACTGTACAGCCAAATATCTAAAGGTGGCTTACTTCTGGTTTCACTTCTGTGAAAGCTTCCTCCGAGGTCATCCTTCTAGGCTGAGAGTCATATTCCAGGAAGCTTCTTGCTGAATATCAACAAGATTCATATGTCCATCGGAACAAGTCTTCTCTTGTAGGCCAAATCACATGGTCTTTTCCCTATAAGTCAAATCCTGACTGATGATCAGTGACATTTTATAATCAAATGAAAAAACAAATAGTTTACACAGGCATCTTAGCTAATACTTTATCACAATAATCATGAATATGTCTATCAAACACTTCTGGGAAGTATCTAGATGTCCGTTATTTCCACTAGAACATGCCATCAAGAGTGTGCACTACCCTAAGCATGTAGGAGGGAGATATCATCTAGACTAACTTCATGAAATGTTGTGTAGCTCATATGCATAATATAACAGGGTAAACCATATCAACTGCTCAACACATTAGATCTGCATATAAGAAATATATAAGACAAAAATAGATCTATGTAAGCAAGAAAACAAAATGCTTATCTCTTATTGTTTTGGTGTGTGGGCCCCCACTGCCTTCTTGTGGGAACCATAAGAGATCTATGTTCTTGCATTCTGGATCTTCTAGAAGAGGAACTCCAAATGATCATCATCCCTTTGCTTCTTGTGATGATGATCCTCTTCTACATCAGCAGTTGAGGCTTCATGCTTCCTTTTACTTGAACTTTGACAACTATTTGCGTAGTGTCCATATTTTCTGCACCTATAACATTGAACTTGAGATATGTCCTTCTTCTCCTTTTGATCTGGGTGAGGACTTGGTCTCCTATCTTGGTGCTTGTGTTTATGGAACTTCCTACCTTTTCCCTTACCCTTTGTGGCATGAGAAACAAAAGCTTGGTTCTCCTCAGGTTGAGTGTCATGGCCATGGAGTCTTTGACGTGCTGCAATCCTGGTCTCCTCCTGAGAGCAATCTGCCCAAAGCTTGTCAAACTTTGGTAGTTTGGATCTACCACTTATGCTTTGGATGAAGGACTCCCATGATGGTGGAAGACCATTTAAAGTGTGGAGGACAAGCTCCTTATCGCCAATAGGATCTCCATTGGTGCTGAGCTTGTCTCTAAGTTCTGCGATCCTCATAAAGTATGAGGCAATGGATTCCGACTTTGCTATCTTCATATTTGAGAGTTGGTTTCTCAATGTCATGGATACATTTAGGCTAGTTTGTTCAAACAACTTCATAATGGTCTTGAACATTTTCCTAGCATTCTTCTTTCCTGAGATCTGAGGAACCAAATGATCTCTCACGGAATCCACAAGAATCCTTCTTGCTTTAGAATCATTCTTCCTCCATCGAGATTTATCCTCTTCGGCTTCTGGTTCGGGGACCTTCTCATTTACATATAGTAAGAGATCATTTTCTTCTAGGAGTAGAAGAACCCTAGACTTCCAGGAGATAAAGTTGGAGGCTCCTTCCAAACGATCTTCAACTTTCATCCCAATCATCTTGATTGTAGATCTGGTTCAGAAACCCTAGCAGGAGCTAGGTCAAAAATAAAAGTCAATAATTTGAAAAACTGAACCCACATATAAGTTCGCCTTGCCAAGGAGAGTTGAATAGAGGGTGGGCTGGTCCAAATCTGTGGAGAAAAATGAGATAAAATTGAAACCCTAATTCTGCTGCAGCCATAGAGTTAGGTCAAAAATTGAAAGTTCTCGGAATTGAATTCCGTCTTCACCAATGGATTAGTCTAGCCAAAAACGAAATTCCTACGGCTCTTTTCCTCCAACATAATAGGTGAAGACTTCACAAGATGAAACCCTAATTCTAGTAGGGTTCCGACAATGCTTCGGCAATGGCTTCTTCTAGAATGGCTCTGATACCATATTAAATTTCATACATTCATAGCATAAAACATAATTGCATTACCAAGATCACTAGAAGTAAGACAAAGCACAAAACAACCACACAAAGTTTACCCTGGGAAACCTTATAGGGAGAAAACCCAGCAACCTTCGCAGAGAGATGATAATTCTGAGATCAGAGTACAAATGAAGAAAGAGAGAGAATGTGAAAGTATCTTCCACAAGTAAACAACCCAAAGAAGCCTCCTTCTAGTGATGCGAAAATCTGCTCCTCCAAGTGATGCGCACTTCACAAGTGTGAGAATGAACAAATGAGGAGCACTAACCTCATATTTATACGAGTGCTGAAACCAAAAAATCCCTTATGGGGCCGACTTGTCTTGGGGGCAATAAATATTTTAATTTTTAATCTTTTTATTAATTCATTTTGCACCCCAAGGCTTACATTGATTCTTTCATGTGTTTACATAATTGATTACATAAGGTTCTTCTCACTTAGGAGGTATAAACAAGTACAATGAAAGTACAATAAAATATAATGAATAATATCTTCCGAAGTTGTACAAAATCCAACACATATGACTCAAACAATGACTAGCATGCTAATATACCTTGACACTAGGCTTTAATAACCCCCTAAGGCCTAACCACCAAGACAATTACTCCAGCTTTGGAGGTTTGAGTGAAAAACTCGAAAATTATAAGTCGCTAAAAAACGATATATAATTAACAAGGAAAAAAAACTCTAGAGTAATTGGATTGATGTCTAAGTTCTTGGAAAGCCAAGCCTTTTACAAAAATCCATCATGATACGTCATTTTATTACAATTCTCCATGGGGTAAAAACATGCGAAAAATGAAAAAAGCGGCCAAAAAAATGGCTTGGCGACTTCTGAACTCTGATACTAAACAATTGACTTGTTCATTCTTTGGCAGCTCAACTAAAGGTCCATCCAAGTGCAACTTGGGGGTAACAAACCTCATGTTTACATTTTTTTTTGATGATTCTTTGTTTGCCAGTCCATAAAACTTTATTAACTTATGGTGATGTTATTTTCAGATTTAGTTAGCTCTGAATTTAATCATTTTACATCTTTTTAAATGGGCTAAAACATTGATTGTTTAAGAGTTATTTTTCAGTTGGTTATCTCAAACACTCTTTATCAATGACTCCCAAATAATTTCATATCTTGGACAGTTTTTCACACAGCACTTACAGCATTTAATAGATCTGAAATTAATCAGTTGTTGAATGTTAATGGCACAAAGACACTCTGATTACTCAACAGTTCTGGACTCATGTTCAGACATCTATATTGCTAAGATTTTTATTGTTAATGACCATATTATTTTCAGTTCATAACTTTTCAGTTGGTTAGTAACAATCTTTAAATTTGTGGGTGAATTTCTGAATTGAACACTCTTTTTCTTTTGGCAATTCCAATAATAGAATAGAGTTTATGGTTTTACAAGTTGCATTTCTTTTGAGTAGTTTTGTGAATCACTTAAATCAACATATTCAATGAGTTGGGTTCATGGTTAGTCAACACTTTACTTGTCATTCTACAACAATTTCATTTAGATCAATGATGTTTAATGAGATGGACTTTCATGATCTTTTTTTTTAACTTCTTGTTTTACATTTTCTTGTTCTGATCTTTTGGCAACAAGTTACTTTCTCTTGGCAATTTCATTCTGTTACAAACATAACTATAAATAATTAGAAATAATTAAATAGCTAATAAATTAAGATTAATTAGCATTAAATGGAAAGTCAAGGGACACACCAGTTGGCCTCGTGACTAGTCAATGCTTATAAAAGCACACCGTCATGAGGATCATTGTATCATCTTATTCATTCAATAAAAATATATTTTATACATTCAAATTGCATAACATTTCTGTTTATCTCAGCACTTCCCCTGCTACATTGGTATCGAAGCAAAAATCTGCCTGTACAGTAGTTGTTCAGAGCAAAATCTGTGGCTGTCCGTACAGCAACCCATACGCTCCAACAGTTAGCTTGTACAACAGCTGTATGATCTGCATCAACAGTAACCCTTGTGTTCATACAACACTGCCACATTCGTCCATACACTGCTGTCCTGTTTCATACGTCCCTGCACGCATCAATTTTCGTCAGTCTGTACATGCATTTGATTAAACACTTCCGTCCATACGTGATTTTGTTGGCATCATTTGCTGTCTGGAGTCTGTACATGCTCAACCCTCACTTAATCATTGTTGAATCATATGGTTGTGTTTGTATATAACCATACAGTCACGAATTTGGTTAAAGCCGGCTTTAACTGGATTAAGGTTACTTTCTTTTTGGGGGTGCATAAGTTAATTAATTAAAAAAGAAAAAAGTTACCTTCTAATTCTTATTTTTTTTATACTTGGCTTGAAGTCAAAATAATTAAAAGGGGATATATATTAAACTGCCATAAAAGATGGGGTCCACAAAGAAGACTATCCCCAAGATGGTCAACAACGACGAACTTCATGCCGAGATTAGCCGTTATAGGGATGAAGTTAATAGCGCGAGGCATCGTATCGGGGCTGTTGAGAAGGGTCAAAAAGAGCTAGGAGATGGACAAAAACAGTTAGGAGAAAGGCTCATTAGAACACTAGAAGAGATGACGAAAACATTTAGCGACACTCTTAATAAGATAACAGAGACATTTACAGAGTGTCTTAACAAAATTACGGAAGAGTTCGATACTCGATGGCAAACCCTATTAAGAGTAAGAAATGATGATGATGAGGAAATGCCAAAGATAATCAATGATCATAATGAAAGAATTGATTAGTTAACGGAATGAGTAGACGCATTATCTGCACAACCCTTGGTCCACGGAAAACCATCGCCAATCCCAAAATTGAAAAACACAAGTTATCAAAGATTACCAGATAACACAAATTATTTAAATAGGATCAAAATTTAGATCCCTAAATATGGTGGGTTGGACGACAGAAAAGCGATCATGTAGATTAATAAAATCGAAGGAGTTTTTGCTATGAACCCACCTGCAAATGAATTAGAGAAGATAACGATGGCATCTTAATATTTAGAAGGTGACACTTATGTTTGGTTCACCTAGTGGTCCAGGACAGCTGGTGGTCTATCAATTAATTGCCAAAATTTCAGCGACGTTTTTTTTAAGAGATTTCATGACTATGAAGAAGACGACACCTTTACCAGGTTTACGCATCTATTACAAACAGGAACAATGAATGAGTATACATATGAATGGGAAGTCTTGGCTACCAGATTTCCCGATATTACAGATGATTAATTAATAGAATTGTATGTTTCAAGATCAAAACCCATCATCCGTAGTGAGCTAAGACTATCAAAACCTAAGAATTTGGTGAAAGCCAGAAGCTCGGCAAAGATGATTGAAAGAAAGTTCAACACTCGATATGATGTGGTGCCTAAATTCTGGAAAAAGGCAACTAACTTTAGCACATCAAGAGATTACAACAAATATTCTCATTTAGAAAAAGACAAAGAAGGAAAACCCATGTCGAAAATGTGCGAAACATTGGACTCCAGGGCGTAGATGTAATGTCCTCTTCTGTTTAAGCACTGAGGACCATCCCGCTAACCTATATGATTCCCATAGGTTCGAGCGGGCACTGACATTCAGAGAATCAACTGAGGATTGATGCCTTTTGCAGTCTCTGACATAGGTATTATATCATCAGTAGGTAGACAGGGGCCACCAGAGCCAAAGGCCACCTGCATGCATGACATCCGAGCATTATTTCATGATGCATGCACTTGATTGAGTTTCCAGAGTCCAGACACCTGCATGCAAGTCAACTGCGACTTAGAAGGTAAAATGACCTAATTAGGTCAAATTTAGGTATGACAGGTGAAAGTTATAAAAGAAAGGTAAAGCTAATGGAAAAGACATGCTTATATGATTATTTATTTGTGAATTCGATTTGGAGAGCTCAGCGAGCTAAGTTGGGGTTGAGTGCATGCATTCAACTAACTGGTGTATGTCGGCAGTGAAATCTATCTGCCCTAGTCACCATCGGGTTGGATCATTCAGATTTAGCAGTGCTTCATCGTCAGGATCTATTCATCAGTAGCTTCAGGAGTTGAGTTTATTACTGGATAAGAGGATTTGCCCTCCTTGCTTGGGCGCATTGCTCAAAGACATACCTATTCGCATTCCATCCTATAGGGAGCATAACTTCTGCATGCTGCTTCCATTCTTCTCAGAGCAGCATTATTACCCTTCCTCTAGAAGAAGGGCCTCTCAGCTTGAGTTCCAAGTTAGATATCAGCACTTATCATTATTGGAGGACGTTTTGCATGCTTGGGGCAAATTTCTCAGAGAGGATACTCACGTTATGGGCTACTGAGCCATCAGTTATTCTGCATGCTGCTTCCATCATCTCCAGAAGGGCATTATAACCCTACTGCACCTTATCTAGGCCTTCAGCAGTGAAGTATTATTTATTGAGGAGCCATCATAGCTTGGAGGAGGGCGCACTTATCTATTGGAGGACAATTTAGCTTAACTTCCTATTCCTCTGGCACAATTCTTGCATGCTGGGATTATCTTGGTCTACATCAACAGATCTATATACGAGTATGTACATGCATTAATTCCTCCTACTTTATAGCATTTCAGTTTATTTGGTTTATAGATCTGCATGCAACTGCATGCATGCAGAGATCAGTACACACTTTCATATTTGTTTGAGATATCAGCTTACTAGACAACACAAAAAAGAAAAAAATATCAGTTTGGGATATTATAGTGGTATTGGAGCATGTTCCTTGCCAGCTGTGGGGCATGCAATTGTAAACAGTAAATGAATTCAGAAGATCCACACAAAATTACTTACCAGAGACAGAGATTTAGAGACAGTGGTAGAAGAGAAGAAGAATTAGAGGATATAGAACTGGGGGATAGAAAGTATCAATTCGAAAAGGGTAAAGGCAAAGAAACAATGGTAGATGATGATAAAACAACTTTCAATAGTCTCATTTCAGCTATAAATGCACTCACTACTGGACACAAAGAAATGATGAGTACCTTGAGACAAATGACAGAGAAAAACGGGCCCACCCCACATAGTCCTTTATTTCCCAACAGTGATAGGGTATCCACCTGTAGTAGTGGGGAACACTTACATACCAACATGCAAAGCCATCCCCATACATACAACAAGCCAACCAGACCTACCATGCCTCACTTCTTAGAGAGCCCATCCGCAGTGCCTCTAGTACAAGTAGAGCCAGAAGAATCCATGAGTGCCTATTTGAGAGAATACTGAGCTTTAGGAGATGACTTCCAGTCAGCCATGACCTTCATTGACTTCTGCCACTTTGAAAGTAAGAACAGACCCAGAGCTTACAATAGGCCATTCACTCAGAACTATGAGTTACAACGCACAGTAGGGAAACTGACTATCCCTACCTTTGAGGGTACCCGGGGTGGCCCAGCTCGGAATTGGATACAGAAGTTGGATATATACTTCCAACTCAACCCCATGATTGAGACAGATGCCATTAAATTGGCTACCTTGCATTTGGGTGGAGAGGCCCATGAGTGGTGGTACCACGGGTTGGTGACATTGGGTCACAACACCATCAACTCATACTCTGATTTTACACAGAGGCTCATTGAGCGATTTGACAGGAAGGACCCTGAGGTGCATTTTAGAGAGCTGGCACAGCTCAAGCAGATAGGTAGCGCAGATGCATTCATTTTAGAATTCCAAAGGGTGGTAGTCACGGTGACAGATATTTCAGATAGTAGATTGATTATGTTGCTTACAGAGGCCTTCACTGAACCCTTACATGGATGGGTCAAGTCCTATAGATCCACCACCCTAGCCGATGCTATCAGTCGGACTAGAGATTTGCAAGATACAGTACCCAAAAATAGATTTCCTGCCAGAACTAATTTCCCTATTAAAGAAAAAGAGAGGAAACCCTTCCAGAAAGAGTGGCCCAAGAAAGAGTGGATGGATAAAGAAAGAGTGGATGGATAAAGATACCTGCCAGGACCTTAGAAGAAAAAAGTTATGTTTCACTTGTCATGAACCATGGGAACCAGGTCATAGATGTTCAAGAAAGGGAAAGGCCTACTACATAGAGGCCTATTCCGATAGTGGGGAGGATGCAGATTATCAGGATCAGGAGCAGGGAGAGACACAAGAGACAGTTGATGAGGGACAACCATCAGGAGGTACCATTGCTACCATGACAGGGGTCCCTAGATTCCACACTCTCTGGATCAGAGGTACTGTATAGGGCCACAGAGTGGGAGTGTTGATAGATGGTGGGGCATCCCACAACTTTATTGATGCTGCATGGTTTAAAAGGAAAGGCATTCAGACTGAGAGTTTTGATGGATTTTCAATAGCTACAGCAGGTCACACCATGGAGTGTAGTTAGAGGATTCCAAAATTAAAAGTAACACTTGGCAATTATACAGTGATAGAGACATTTTATGTGGTAGATGTACCTGACATGAATGTGGTATTATGAGTTCAGTGGCTGTATTCCATAGGGAAGTATTCCACGAACTACCAGACCATGGAGATGGAGTTCACAGGGGCAGAGGGACAGAAGGTAGTATTGAGAGGGATGAATACCTACCCTCCCACAGCAGTGACATCACACAGGATGGAGGCAGTACTCCGACAGGGAGATATTGAGTGGGCTGCAGAGTGCTTGGTTACCTATAGGAAACCACCAGATAAAGCCACACAGTATCCAACAAATATAGAGGCTTTACTGCAGAAGCACAAAGTAGTATTCAGAGCCTTCTAGCAGGTCGACCTCCAGATAGGCGATTTGAGCACATTATTGAGTTAGAGGAGGGGACTCAAGCAGTTATCACCACTCCTTACAGACATCCCAAGAGGTACAAAGATGAGATAGAGAATACAATCAAGGAACTACTCAAACTAGGGTACATTAAACCTAGCTCCAGTCCATTTGCATCCTCAGTAGCGCTAGTGAAGAAAAAGGATGGAACCTTACGCATGTGCATCAATTACAGGGCACTCAACAAGAAGACTATAAAAACAGGTATCCAATCCCCAAGATTGATGAGTTGATGGATGAACTACAGGGGGCAAAGTACTTTTCCAAGATTGACCTCCGCTTAGGTTACCATCAGATTCGGGTTAGGGAACAGGATGTTCCAAAGACCGCCTTCCGTTGCCAATACGAACATTATGAGTTTCTAGTGATGCCATTTGGTTTCACTAATGCACCAACTACCTTCCAGTCATGCATGAACAATATCTTCAAGGCTCAGTTACGTAAGCATCTTCTGGTATTCTTCCATGACATATTGATATACAGTAAAACTTGGGAAGAACATTTGAGACATCTAGACGAAGTACTTGGCATTTTACAGGAGTAGTCACTATATGCCAAAATGTCTAAGTGTGAGTTCGACATGCAGGAGATTTTATATTTAGGGCATGTGATAGGGGCCAACGGGGTCCAGGTGCACCTAGAGAAGATTCGGGCCATATTGGACTGGCTACACCGAAAAATGTGACAGAACTGAAGGGATTTTTGGGCCTTTGCACCTACTACAGGAGGTATGTCAGTGGATTCTCACAGATGACTGCACCCCTCACCGATCTTACCAAGAAGGGGGCATTCAGTTGGTCGGAGATAGCACGATAGACATTTGAGGAAATGAAAAAGGTAATAAGTTCATGCCCAGTATTAGCTCTACCAAACTTCACTCAATGCTTTGTGTTAGAGTGTGATGCTTCATGAGAGGGAATTAGGGCAGTATTGATGCAGAACAATCACCCCATTGCATTTGAGAGCAGGAAGCTCAAAGACTATGAGTGCCACTATTCGATATATGACAAAGAAATGTTAGCCATTCTCCATGCGCTAACCAAGTTTAGGCAATACGTAGTGGGTGGCAGATTCAAGATTAAGACAAATCACAACAACTTGAAATACTTCCTAGAGTAGAAAGAGCTAAACGAGAGGCAGCAGAAATGGGTGAGCAAAATTCAGGCCTATGACTTTGAGATTGAATACATAAAGGGAAAGAACAATGTGGTGGCCGATGCACTTTCTAGACGACCAACTACTTTGTCCCTTATGAGCATCTCTTTAGATTGGAGATCTCATCTTTTGGTTGAGTATTCCAAAGATAAATTTGCTTGCGAGCTATTGGATGGACAGATTCAGGATGACAGGTACCGGGTAATTGATGACATCATATACTACAAGAACATAATCTTCTTAGTTCCTGAGTCTTCCCTCAAGAAGAAGATTTTACAGGCATCGCATGATTCACCATTAGCAGGGCATCAGGGGTTTCTCAAGACCTACAGACAGATAAGAGAGAGGTTCTCATGGAAGGGCCTCAAGAATGATGTGATACAACATGTGAGAGAGTGCAGCTTGTGCCAACAGAACAAAATAGAGCACACCCACCCGATTGGTTTACTACAACCCTTGCCTATTCCCGAGCAGAAGTGGGAGAGTATCTCCATGGACTTCATTACAGGACTGCCAAAGGTTCAGGGCAAAGACTGCTTGTACGTAGTGGTGGACAGATTGACCAAGTTCGCTCACTTCTTTGTCATTCCTTCATATTATTCAGCAACATAGGTAGCATAACTATTTTTCAGAGAGGTATTCAAACTCCACGGGTTACCCAAGACCATTGTTAGTGATGGGGATAGCAACTTCACTGGAGCCTTTTGGCAAGAACTCTTCAAGTTGGTGGGAACCGAATTAGCTATGAGCACTAGTTATCATCCACAAAGTGATGGACAAAATGAGATAGTTAACAAGTGGATTGAGGGGTACTTGAGGAATTACGTAGCAGGCCAGCAGAGGACATGGATCAGATGGCTACACTTAGGTGAGCATTGCTACAATACCACCCACCATATGACCATTGGGATGACTCCTTTCAGAGCTCTATACGGATATGATGCCCTAACTTTTGTAGATCTGATATTTGGTGATAGTAGGGCCCCCAAGGCCAAAGAGTGGATTCAAGAGAGTCAAGACATCCTTAGCATACTCAGAAAGAACATACAGTCGGCTCAGAATCAACAGAAGATATATGCAGACCGGCACAGGATTGAGCGCAGTTTTGAGGTGAGGGACTTAGTTTACTTACGCTTGCAGCCTTATCGACAGTCTTCCCTTAAGAAGAAAGGAGCAGAGAAGCTCAAGCCTCGCTTCTATGGTCCTTACAAGATAATCCGAAAGGTCGGAGAGGTAGCATATGAGCTAGAACTACCTCCAGAGAGCAAGATTCACAATGTATTTCACATGTCCAACCTCAAGAAGGCAGTAGGTCAGCGTATTGTTACATCATCCGAGCTGCCCCCCCTTGATGAAGAGGGGCAATTGATTCTGATTCCCGAGTGCATCCTGGAAGTGCGAGAGCAAAAATTGAGGAACAGGATCATCAGAGACTACTTGGTTCAATGGAGAGATCTGCCTATAGAGGAGGCCACTTGGGAAGGAGAACAGGTATTACAGCTCCCGGCTTTACAGTTGCTTGAGGACAAGCAAATTCGAGCGGGGAGGACTGTAATGTCCTCTTCTGTTTAAGTACTGAGGACCATCCCGCTAACCTATATGATTCCCATAAGTTCGAGCGGGCACTGACATTCAGGGAATCAAATGAGGATTGATGCCTTATGTAGTCTTTGACATAGGTATTATATCATCAGTAGGTAGACAGGGGCCACCAGAGCCAAAGGCCACCTGCATGCATGACATCCGAGCATTATTTCATGATGCATGCACCTGATTGAGTCTCCAGACACCTGCATGCAAGTCAACTGCGAATTAGAAGGTAAAGTGACCTAATTAGGTCAAAGTTAGGTTTGACAGGTGAAAGTTATAAAAGAAAGGTAAAGCTAATGGAAAAGACATGCTTATATGATTATTGATTTGTGAATTCGATTTGGAGAGCTCAGCTAGCTAAGTTGGGGTTGAGTGCATGCACTCAGCTAACTGGTGTATTTCGGCAGCAAAATCTATCTGCCCTAGTCACCATCGGGTTGGATCATTCAAATTCAGCAGTGCTTCATCGTCAGGATCTATTCATCAGTTGCTTCAGGAGTTGAGTTATTTACTGGATAGGAGGATTCGCCCTCCTTGCTTGGGCGCATTGCTCAAAGACATACCTATTCGCATTCCATCCTACAGGGAGCATAACTTCTGCATGTTGCTTCCATTCTTCTCAGAGCAGCATTATTACCCTTCCTCCAGAAGAAGGGCCTCCCAACTTGAGTTCCAAGCTAGATATCAACACTTATCATTATTGGAGGACGTTTTGCTTGCTTGGGGCGAATTTCTCAGAGAGGATACTCACGTTATGTGCTACTGAGCCTTCAGTTATTTTGCATGCTGCTTCCATCATCTCCAGAAAGGGCATTATAACCCTATTGCACCTTATCTAGGCCTTCAGCAGTGAAGTATTATTTAGTGAGGAGCCATCATAGTTTGGAGGAGGGCGCACTTATCTATTGGAGGACGATTTAGCTTATCTTCCTATTCCTCCGGCACAATTCTTCCATGCTGGGATTATCTTGGTCTACATCAACAGATCTATATACGAGTATGTACATGCATTAATTCCTCCTACTTTATAGCATTTCAATTTATTTGGGTTATAGATCTGCATGCAACTGCATGCATGCAGAGATCAGTACACACTTTCATACTTGTTTGAGATATCAGCCTTCTAGACAACACAAAAAAGAAAAAAATATCAGTTTGGGATATTACAGTAGATGTGAAGATGCACCATTGTGCTACTATCAAATAGTGGATGGGAAACAAGTAGAGTCTCAAATCCAGAAAACGAAATCACGGTAGTATACAACATAGATTCAGACAATGACGAGGTACCACGAAAAGTATCACTATCATCAATTTCATGCACACTACCAAAGAATAGTGATGATGATGTGCCACAAGGGGAAGATATTCAAAAAATTAAAACACAAGAAACCAAAAAAATATCCCTCCTCATCTTAGAAAAACGAATGAGGTTAGGATTCCAAAAAAAGAGGCACACCAAACGTCAAGTTCATCTACAGTTGAAACCAAAAACTCACAGTCTAAGACATTGAAACTCGTGGGAATTGTAAAAAATAAGGAACTAACAATCCTTGTAGATTTGGGTAGTGCTCATAATTTCATAGACATCAATGTTGGTAAAGAATTAAATCTTTTTGTATATCTTTCAAAGGACTTCACTGTTAAGGCCGGAGATGCACATCGAGTCAACAAGAAAGGAAAATGTCATAAAATCCCAGTTCATATACAAGGACTAGAGCTTCAATAAGGATTTTATGCACTACCGCTTGATGGGATGGATATGGTTCTAGGTGCAAAATGGTTAATGCAATCGGGCACTTATACCACCAACCTTAAAGAACATTTTATGGAGTTTAACTGGAAAGGCCAACATTATAAATTGTATGGTATTGGAAGGTCTGTTATAAAAAAGGATGAATTACCATTAATGACAAAAGTGCAAAAAGTCCATACGAACACACAACAACAGAAGCAGGGCAAGTGTGTAGATGTACTAGAACATGCTCATGGCTTTGGAGTCATTACTGAGTGAAAAAGTTTCGACAAATTTAGGCCACAAGGATCTAAACCTGTCTTAGTTAAAAAACGCTTATGAGTACTTTCCTAGTATATGTTTCATAGTTGGGGCTAGCCTTTTACATAATAAAAATACATGTCATCTCATTTACAATTTTCTTTAGGACCATAGACAAGGTGATAGAAAATATGACCAAAAGAAGAGGAATGCTTGAAGAATCCTTTGTAACTATGATTCTTTAGGTACATCATCATCTTCAATCATCGTAATCATCCTTGCATAAATTGAAGGGTAACACCTCCAATGTCAAAGCTAAAAACGCAAATCTTCCAGGATTGCCCTCTTGAGGTTAGCAAGCACTAACTTGAAGTTATAGGCATTATGTGAGGTGACATTTGCACTTTCCTTGATTGTTATCTTGACACCTTTGGGTTCTTTGGTTCAATAATATTTCTAGGTGATACAAGGAATAAACTTGTTTTTCTCACTTGGCCATGATTGAATGCATTGATTACGAGTTTTGAAAGATCGTCATGATTCCATTTTCAATCCTCACTAAATATATGGTTATGCTCTTAGCTCCAGTCCACGGGCCTTACAGACATGTTAGTTTGCAATGTCAATAATAGTTGGTTAAGAAATTGGTAAATGCTCAGCAGGGTTCTCATCTAGATATTCGTGTTCTTCATTCGCTTCCTTTAGGTATTGTGTTCCATATATTGTGCCTTTGTACTTAGTATTATGTTCCATATCTTCTAATGGAAATATTTAGTCCAGGATCTGGTACCATTACCAAGGACTTCCACAACAGTTTCAAGTGTTTGCTTTTAGCCAATGACGATTCATAGTAGAAGCAACTTGCAAGTCCTTTTTCGAACACACTTGCTACCTAGCAGTGAGCAACATTAAAAATAAACCTTTTCTATATCAAGCTGAAATATGAGATGGGCTTTTTACGCGAAGAATTTTTAGGTTGCACCCCCCAAAATTTGGTGGCCCTATCATACATTTTCGGGACCTTCAAAAGCTCATTGAGAGGGATCGACATATTGAGTTTGGAGAGGAAACTGGACATGTTGATCTTCAAACTATATTGACTAGTCCCATTGGTTGGCTTTGCTTTCAATACTAAGAATTCCATGACCTAGGCTTTAATCATTGGAATTTTTACCATTTCTTTCAATGACATTGGAACTGAAGAGTTGGACAATTTGCTTGAAACGCTCACCTTTATAGGCTCCGGTTGTTGGGATGCCCCACTAGTGGTTTTCTTGGTACATGGAACATATTTAGGCTCCTTCCTCCATAGGCTTGTTTGCGAGGAAGTGGTCTTCGTGACTGGTTTAGGATCGGGCTTGCTTGCTTCCTTCGGGGAAGGCACCTTCGTTTTCCGGGACCATCACTTGCCTTAGTCATAACTTTGGGTGTAGGCCTTGAATGGCCCAGTAATGCTTGTCCTTTTGGGGTTGGGATATCATTCCCTTGAAATCTCTCAGGGTGAGGATTTGGGTGAACGCCATGTTTCATCATGATTTAACATCAGGATCATTCAGGTTATGACCTTTTCCCTTAGGTTGAGTTTTGGTTGGAAACTGGGGCGGAAAGGTAGAGTTACTATAAGCACCCTCATATATGTATTGGATGTGTTTATCACGCTCCCTATTGTCTTCTTCTTGTTGTTTTAATAAGAGCGTGATGTTGGTGACCAATTCAAATAATCGAGTAAAAAATCCCATGGTCGTGCCATTTCCCATATCAGCTTCCTCTGAGATTGGCATAATTCTAGAAAAAGGGTGGGCTTGCTCCTTAGTGGAGTCGCGCGATGGAGTCGCTAGGTGAACTTGGGACCTTGTTCACCAAAAGGTAAAATGTTGTAAGGGAGGTGAGACTGAGACAAAAATGGTGGCTGATATAATAATGCAAAAAGAAAAATTCAGCCAACAAATTAAATTCAGAATGTGAGATTTAAAAGTAAGTGCATGCACAGGGAAAACTTGCAAACTCTCGGGTAGGCCTCTACCTCCCTGTCAACGACCTCTACCTGCCTGTCAACGACACCAAATATGGTATCACACACACTGCAACTGCTTCTAAAATATATCCTATCCAGGCTGGTAGAGTTATGGGTAGCCAAGTTGGTGACACTTCAAAGGTCCTGGTCACTGAATGAGTAACCGGATGTCACACCAACTGGGTCCTTTGTCACTTTAGACCAATTACTTGAGATCGCCAGAGACCCTAGTCTCTTCTTGTGAAGAAACAATGACTTAACAAGACACCCAAACCAAGATTAAAAAAGGATTGAAGACACAAGATGACTTGCCAAGCAAAATAGAGTGTTAGGGGTGAATAGCTAAGATGATCTTGGGGGGGTTTGAGTTAGCAGAAATGAAATGTTCCCCAAAGACAAGCTTAGATCTGGTTTACAAATACCCAACACCAAATCTGATTACCTAAGTGAAGTAAATATAACATACGCATGCCCAAGCAATCAGAGACAAACCACCATTCAAACTAGCAATTTTCAGTCATCTAGGGTGCACTTGGAAAACAGACCAGCATCTTAATCATGGGCAAATGGGGTAAAAAATGGATAAAAATCAGTCCCTAAATTTCTTAAGATATAGCCATAAATACCCAAGTAACAAATTTTGGTAGTTCTAAATAAAATGGCCTGTGTAAATTAAAAGAGGGTTTTACAGTTAATTGATTTGTATGGCTCTTGGCTAAATATTTTCAAATGAAAGAAGTGCAGTTGAATACTTACTTAATAACCGAGGAAAATGGATGAGTGGATGAAGATATGCCCCACAAAGATCAAATACATAAACTTTGGTGATGTTCCGGCCTGAAAAAGGAATGCCCAAGTCCACCATTGCGCCCCTCTTCCCCGCCAAACAAGAGAAATAAATCAGTTTGTTTGAACAAGAAAAATGAGCAATGGCAAGATAAAAATATGATGAAGAAATGCTTGACATAAACAGTAGAAACACTCCCTATTAAAACCAAATCCGGAGAATGAAGCAAGAATGGCTTCCCAAGTAAGGCGCCCCTCTCCAAGACTTCCTCTTGCCTGCAAAACAATGATGAAGAAAAATACACCGAAACCACCACAAAATTTGTCTAATGCAATGGAAAAACAATGCCAATCATCTCCTCAAACATTCATCCACAAGTACACAAGCTTTGGACCGGAAGAAATTTCTTTCTATTCACTTGTTCAAATGCCAAAAGCCTTTACAAAATGAGCTGCCCCTCTTTTATATAGAGAATGAGGAGCAAAATCCCTAGCTTCCTTGAGGTCAAGGGCTGAGATAAAATCTTGATTTTTAGTGATCAATGGCTGAGATCATCTCTTAAAATACATCATGACCAGCTAGCAAGTGTTGAAAAGTTACCAAGGAAGTGTTGTTCACCTAGTGTTGCCTTGGGGTGGACAAGAACACTTTAAAAAGTGACCCCTAGTCATTTAATTAATAAAGCGAGATGTACTTTATTTTTATAAAGTCACTTTATTAAAAGTTTAAGTCATGGTTTATATCCTAAGTCCATTTAAGTGATAAATTCAAGTGATTGATTAATTAAAAGGGTCATCACATAATTAAATGATATATGTGCACTAAATGTCATTTAATTATTATTTATTGAGCATTTATTGAGAGCCTTTGATCTCATCTAATCTTGGCCATTGGATGAAGAGGGGGAAGTTACCATGAACAAAAAGGCTAGGGGAAGTGTTATCACTCCAGGAAACTCTCCTAGGTTGTATTTCAGAGATGCCTGGTAACTTAACTAATCTTGCAATAGTTCACTTAATTATGAATGAGGGGTTGGATCAAGACGAATGTCTAACTAACTAGACTGTATATTCAAGACTATCTAGGGATATTTCAACAATACAAGGCTCAAAAGAGATGCAACTAGACAGGTTTGTGTATTAAATAGAACATAAATTAATCACCTAACCAGATCACACATATAAAACAATAAGTATGATGGGTCTGGAAACTAGCATAACCACTTATGATCCTTTGCTTAACAATCAGATGGTGAGATGACAGTCACCTATGGACTATATAAGCATAGACAGAGAATAGCATTCACTCATAAGCGTGAACAGATAAGAAAGAAGATAAGAAAGAAGAGGTCTGATACATCAAATGAAAGAAGCTTATAAGCCTGGATATATACGAAAAACAGTCTCTATTACAGTAGGAGCATAGTCAATCCAAAAACCAACCCTTTCTTGCTCTCAAGCTCTAGGCTTTATAGCCTTTACAACATCTTCCCCCAAATCCTAAGAAGCTCGATCGAAATCCTAAAGATAGAAGATCAAAACCGTCTTTTAACAAACCAGGGAAAATCATTTTTTAAGTTGGCCAAACTGCTGAAAAATGGGGCTCAGAGATGGATTCGATTCTCCCAATTAGTGACACCTGTAGGAAAACTGAGAGAGGTTATTGTGATTTGACATGTTAGGAACAAAAACCTCCGAGCGTTTTGCAAAATGATTCTTTAGTCGCTCAAAATCGTGATTTGAAAATGATGACTCTGCATAGTAAAAACGCCATTAATTTGGCCAAACTGCTGAAAAAGGGGCTTAGAGATGGGTTCAATTCTCCAAATCTGCGATACCTGTGTATAAACCAAAATAGGTTATTGTCTATTGATTTGTTGTGAGCAAAAACCTCCCTCAGATTATTGAAATTCAATTTCATTTGCCCGAGACCTTCATTTCAAAAACATGTGTCAAACAGACAAATTCTGAGCTCCGAAAATTGGGGCTCAGAGATGGATTCGATTCTCTCAACCTGCAACACCTGTAGGAAAACGGAGAGAGGTTATTGTGCTCTGACATGTTAGGAACAAAAACCTCCGAGCGTTTTGCAAAATGATTCTCCGGTTGCTCAGAATCGTCATTTGAAAATGATGACTGTTATCACACAACTTGTAGTTGCCCCTAGAGGTATCCCATCCGGGACGGTAGAGGAGTTAGGCAACTAAAGAGGTGACCTAAGAGATGCCACGGTTCCCAATGCAATGTGGGAGTCACGTCAACCGAGGCACTCTTCGCTTTAAGTCAGGGTATGACCAGACCAAGGGGGAGACCCTAATACCCCAATCACAGTTGATTGGACCCAAGCAAAGGTTTCAAAGGGTGAATAAATGATAAGTTACGGAAACCAATGCAAGGCTAAGTGGACCTAATGTTTGAGGTATGGTTGAAGGTGGTATCATGGATAGTTAATGTTTCAATCTATGTATGGTTTAGGCCACTTGATGGGGTATGATTATTAAGTATAGTACCATGTGTTTACACAAGTGGGTCTTGTTGCCTTGGGAAGTGTGAAATGGTTCTAGAAAGGCCCACAAGGTGAAATTAAGTGTGAAGATGGTATTATAGGCTAGATCTAGGTTAGATCTACAAGTTAGAGTTGGTTCTAGGATTACCCATGTGCTAGATCTAGGGTTTGACACTAATCCCAAGAAGTGCGCCTTGCTTGGAGAAGGACTAGTGCCTTGTTGGATGGGCTAATGGGGTCAAGAAGAATGTCAAAGTGTAGATCGGGACACCTAGAAGCCAAGTCAAGTGGTTTGGATGAGATCCAATGGTTGGATCTTGCTAGATCTAGGTTTTTAGGTGATGACCAAAAGTGGACCACAATTCCTCAAAACAAGGAATGCAATCCCCAAGGTAGATCGGGACAAAAGGACAGTCTAGACCTAGGTTTCAAGGCATGGGCGATCCAAATCCACAAAAATCTCCGACACCCACTTTCTAGAAGTGGTCCAACTCAAAATTCCAAAGGGGTGCGACTTTCTCAAGGAGAGGCAAAAAATGGTTTTGGTGGACCAAACCAAGTCCAATGGCCACCAAAATGTAGATCCGGGATGCTAGTACCCCGATCTATACATGTTCAAAGTTTCAAGTGAATCCAATGGGTAGATCTTAGTAGATCTAAGTTTTTAGTTACCAATGAAATCAAAAGGGGGTTTCAACCCCTCAAAACATGGAGAGATGTCCACAAGGTAGTTTTCACCAAAGTAAGGACATGGGTTTAGGTTATCAAGTGTCTAGATGCCAAATCATGTGAGATCTCACCTACCCATGTGCTAGATCTAGCCCAACAAGCCTCTCTCAAGGAAGTGCGCTTTAGGTCAAGGAGAGCTTTTTATCTTAGAAAATGGATCAATTCTTAGCCAATCACCACCAAACTATAGATCCAACTAGGGGTGGATGCTATAGAGGTGGGTTTTCAATATCTTTTCAAAATGAGGGCTAGATCTAAGTAGATCTAAGAAATACCAAAAATTGGGGTTTTGATTTAATTAGGGTTTTATGACCAATGGAGATAGAATGGATGAAAGAGGCACATACCTTGTAGATCTTACCTCAATTTGCTTATGGCCACCTTGCAAGTTGATAGCATTCTCCTATGTTTATATTCAAGAGTGAGATCCAAGTGCTCCAACCAAATCTCCCTTCTCCAAGATAGCCAAATCGTCCTCCTCCTACAAGACAAGATCAAAGAAACAAGTCAAGCAAGATGATTATGAAAATGGTAGAAAGATGTAATAGAAAGCATCAACTATGTCACGAAGATACAATAATGATACTCCCTGTCACAAGATCAACCCAAGAGAGAATATGTGGATCCCTCCAACAATAACCCTCCAAAAGTCGCCCTCCTCTCTCCAATTCGACTTTCCTGTCAAAAGGTTAGCAAAAACACATAGATCCACAATGATACATAGAAGAGATACTTTATATTCAATATGCAAGAGAATCCACAAGCCAAGAGAGATGTGCTCCACAAAAAATCTTCTATTCCAATATTCCAGAGCTCCAAAGGTGAGCTTTACAATGGGGGGTCTCCTCCTTATATAGGATAATAAAGACCAAAACCCTATACCACTCTACAATACTACATCACATGAGTGGTTGAGATTATAAGATCTCATCATACAATCAATGGCTATGATGAATCCATAACAATATATCACATGGATCACTCAACATAACAATAGCGCCCTCACTAAGTGGTACAATGGAGGGTGACGTCATCCCTCAAGAGGGGTATAAAGTACAATAATCCACCTCATGATGACTAGGACATGATAAAATAAGCACATGGTGGGGCTAGGAGGTATAAATCCTTGCTAGCTCACCCCAAGGCACAATAAAATAATAAAATATGTCCAATATAATGATAATGACCAAAACTGTCCTCAGAATCCATGACAGTCGAGCAGTAAATGTCCTCCTGTGATCAATCTGGAGATACCCACATGGTGAAAACTGACTGGAAGATAGTGAGATCACCCTGGAAGACCTCTGTGAAAACCAAATGCCAAAACCTTGCCTCAATTGCCCAAATCGATTTCCTCAGTGACCACTTTATCCCATTTTTTAACTGCCTCGGGAACTGTGAAAGTGCCAAAACTGCCTCCTAGGGTGCTAGCGCTGTCAATCTGAGCCCACCAGGCTCTCCGGGAGGGGGGATAAATGGTAATAACAAGTGGCTGGACCACCCCCTCCATCATCAGCGCCCTAGGTGAACCGGCCTCTCGGGGCCCCTGCTGCTCAGGCTGGGAAATCAGCCCCAAATCTGGTCAACAAGTGTAAAACTGCATCAATCACTGTCAGAAGTGCCCGGAACTGAAAGATAAGTGTCTCAATGGATCCAGAAGACCCACATCCACTAGGAATGAGTACTCATACACCCTGGGTTGCCCTAATGGGCCAGCTGTAGGGTCCACCATATATGGACAATGTATAATCTGCTGATCTGTAATGATAATAACCTGCTGAACTGGATCAATCATCATCTGTATCATATGTCCATCATATGATATCATCATCAAACATGTGGGACCATAAATCATCATCAATAATCATCCATACATGGTCCACATCATCACGGATCCCAAGAATATATATAATCAAGGATAAATCACATCAGTAGACTAAGACAATGCTTCTTTAATCATTCCATAGCTAAGCTCAAAGTACAAATTCCATTCAGTGGCATTAATTATATTAACATATTCCGTTGTTATATAAAATTACTAGCACCATAGTTCAAATGACAAACTCACCCATTGGACATGGTCAAACTGCTAGTGAAGGATGAAGGCTAGTAGCAAGGTTGGGCCAAGGGTGTGACTTGTCTAACTCAACTCAAAAATACTTTGGACTGGGAGAGGGGGAAGCTACAAACTCTGTGTTGGACAAAAGAACACGGGGGATGGCTGTGCCTCACAGATGGATAAGTTGTTTAGAGAGTGCTTATTCAACTTAGGCATCATGTCTACATCAAGTTGATCCAAGTTCATTAGGATCATTCAATTTATTTCCATGGCCTTTTTTTTTTTTGGCCTACATAACCCTTCGGATTTCAGATGTGCTGAGAAGCACAACTAGTTGCAGCTTGCATCCAGGGCATGTTTTTCATATTTTCACAAGGTCAGCAATTGTTTAGATATAGCTTTTAAGAACTATTGCTTTTTGGACCTTTCTTATACTCTTCGAGGAGTATTTTAGCTTTTCATTGCTCTTGCCCTTTTTCTTTTGTTTCCATGGGCGAATTCATTTAGTTTCCATAGGTAGAACATGAGCTTTCAGTTTTAGCCAACAACATCTCAAGTGACTAGGGGGAGTTCGAGCCAATGCCAAACATCGGGACAACCGACCAGAATGATTTAGGCCTACAATCCAACTTACCAAAGGCAAGTTCTGTCACCAACTCAGAGCCGAGGCACTGAATAAACAGGGATGCGGTCCAAACACAGAGGTAGAAAAATAGGGAAGTCCTCAGTATCAGAAAGTCAAATAAGACAAGTCAGGGTTTAAAGTCAAAGAGGAAGGTCATGTATGGATGGAGACAAGTGGATATGGAGCCTACACTAGCAGACAACTGGTGTCGGGAAAGACCATGTCTATGTAAGGTGAAATACCAGTAAGTTTTGTTAGATGACCTAAAAGTGCAAGCAATTGTCCATTTTAAGGTTTACAGTTCATTTTAAATAGTTTGCCACATCAGGAATAATATACCAAGCACATGCTATAATCATGACTAAATCAACAAGCTAATAATCCACTGTCAGTGAGAACATATCCATAGATCATACAACATCATCATAATAGCAATCATCATGCATCATCTGAAACACTGCTGAAGTACATCTCTAGGCACTGAACTGAAACTGTAATGGGATAAGTGGTCACATCAGTCATCAAATCTGAACTCTCAAGGCTCAGCCTTGACACAAGGTCATATACAAATCTGAATAATATACTGCTCTGATCATGAGTGATCCAAAATATATGTAGCCATGCTCTGGAAAAAGGAAGCTCTGAAATGTGCAGATATCTGCTGTACAAGAATAGTAGCCCTGCTACTATGGTGTGATAACAATGACTTTTCACAGTAAAAACGCCAATTTTTGCAGTAAATATTCTCGCCTCCATCTTGATAGTTTCCATGTTTTCGACAGTTGTTCTGCATGCTGGAGGATGTAGGAATCTTTCTTAATTTCTATCCACCATCTGGACTATGAGTCATTGCTTCAAGAGATGAATACAAGGTCAAGGTTAACCAAATCTGCCACCTATAAGAAAATCTCTAGTTTGCAGTGCAATACATTCTCCTTTTATAACACTAGAGAGAAGTAATAAAACTCATCAACTTAACTATTATATTTCATTTAAAACCATTCTCACATGATCTGAAAAAAAGAATCTTCGATCTGGGCAAAAAAAAGTGATTTGCCAGCTTCTGCACTTTTGGTGGCTTAGGGCTCAAAATTTGTAATGAATAAACTATCGAAAGCTCTGTTTTCGGTTGCTAAGGGAACTGGTGATGGTATATTTGTGAAAAGATCATGCAGAGCGTGACCAAGTGGTTTCTCCTTCTCCATCATCTACTCCTGAAATCTGTGTTGTCATTGGAAGCAATTTATCAAAGAAATTTCTCAAACCTGCTGAGTACCAACGACGAATATTCTTGGATGGCCCTTTGCTTCTTTACACGATCTTTGACACCTCTTTCATTGTTAATGCTGGGCGCATGGGTATCTTCTTATCTGATCTGCTTTCACTTCAAAATTTCCTTTCACTTTCGGTAGCTAGGAGAGCCTCGAAAATTTATTTAAGCTGCCGAAAGCAGAGCTTTCGGCAGCTTAGGGACCGTTTTAAATAAGCACTTAGCTACTGAAACCTGTCTTTTGAAATTTTTGAAATGAAAACCCAATCTAATGTTTTTCAAACCTTATTACATGCATAAAGCTATCAACAATGAGCCTTAAGAAATTTAGAAATGAATTTTCAAATGACATCCTATCATCTAAAATTGATCAACCCGACAAATTTATTTGGGGAGATAACATCTGGCTCCTACTCGGGGATGAAAGCCTCCCTGTGAGGTTTCAAGAACCACAGATCTGATGCCTTTCCTGGATAAACAAAATACAGAACCTAGTCTAGTGTTCCATTGGGCATGGAGTCATTTAATCTGCCACCAAATCTCTGCAATCTGTCCACAAATGTTCAACTATAAACCTGCTAGCAATGCCTTGCATCCATTGGGCTATGGAGTCTCAAATGCTGCTTTCAAAACCTGATCCAAATCCTGCAACCCTGCTCGTCATTTGAAGCCAAACTACCCTTGCCAACAGTGTCTTATATCCATTGGGCATGGAGTCTTTATTCCAAAACTGAAACCACACTACTAAATGCAAGCCTCACGCATTATGCAAACTTGAAATGCTTAGTCATGAGCTTATTCATCTATGCTACCCTACTCTAACTAACTGCACTGCTCATTATCAAGTGACATCATGCTTCCAATGAAGCCATGTAAGAAAATGATTTACTGATATCCTCCTTGATCTTGACCCAAAAAATAAATGAATCCATAGCATGCAGAAATGTAATTCGAAAGGGTGACAGACACAACTGTCATCTGACAAAGATATTTTAACATCTGTGCTGCTCATAAACTCCAGATAATCAACAATAGGGTCATCGAAATCGTAAAAGAATACCTCTTCAAGCAGCTGTTCCAACTGAAGACTGAAATGTTGCTGCTGATTGCTCTCACTGATCTCAATACTAGATGCGTACTGCTCAACATCTGTCAAAGAGTCATATAGGATGGACTGCTGATCTGAGCTTTTCAGCTCCTCATCTTCCTCTTTGTATCTGCTGCACTCTCCCTTTGTCTGCAAATCAAAAATCTGAGGGCTGCCCTTACTATCCTTTGCATATTCAAATCTGTCACATGCTAATGTAAAGACCCGCTCATCATCATTCAGGTTTCCAAAGGGGACAATCTCAACTTCATGACACCCTAAGTCAGTAGGTGTATTTGATACAATGTCAAAGGCATCTATACTATGGTTATCATCTTGGAGATCATCAATGTCTCGGTCACAATGAGAGATATCCCCTATAACAGCATACTCCATGATTTTCTGAGTCTTTAGTTAATAAATTGAATTCATGACAACATTCAGGAAATAGAAGGTCAGCTGAAAAAATTCCTTTGCAGAACAAATGAAGGGCAGTATGAAAATCTGCCAAAGAGCTGATACTGGAAATAGGAAGAGACCGGAACCAATCACGCGCAATCCCCTCTAATGAATACCAGAAGAGCTTAATCCTAACATCTTCATGTACAATTTTTAACCGATGAATGCAATCATGAAAGTCAAGCAAATGTTCAGCTGGCACTTCCCACTCTTCACCTCGAAATCTGGGAAGGCTATTTTCCCATTCATCTCTACTGGGCACTGGATTAGGGAAACCAACAATTTTTGAAAAATCACAGAACGCATACCTCTTTGCCAAGATCTGGTTCATTTCATACCAGTGGAGTCGCCAACAGATTTTTGAACAATGGAGCTGCCACTAAATCTGTCCTTCATGGAGTCGCCAGATAGATGATTACAACCAAGAAAATGTCCAAGCTTTGTCTATCATCAAAGCTGGATCTATGTCGTTCTCCCAAGGAAGCTGAGCTTCAATCTCCTCTCCTCGGCAGTGGCACCAAATTGTTATCACTCCAGGAAACTCTCCTAGGTTGTGTTTCAGAGATGCCTGGTAACTTAACTAATCTTGCAATAGTTCACTCAATTATGAATGAGGGGTTGGATCAAGACGAATGTCTAACTAACTAGACTGTATATTCAAGACTATCTAGGGATATTTCAACAATACAAGGCTCTCAAGAGATGCAACTAGATAGGTTTGTGTATTAAATAGAACATAAATTAATCACCTAACCAGATCACACATATAAAACAATAAATATGATGGGTCTGGAAACTAGCATAACCACTTATGATCCTTTGCTTAACAATTAGATGGTGAGATGACAGTCACCTATGGACTATATAAGCATAGACAGAGAATAGCATTCACTCATAAGCGTGAACAGATAAGAAAGAAGATAAGAAAGAAGATAAGAAAGAAGAGGTCTGATACATCAAATGAAAGAAGCTTATAAGCCTGGATATATACGAAAAACAGTCTCTATTACAGTAGGAGCATAGTCAATCCAAAAACCAACCCTTTCTTGCTCTCAAGCTCTAGGCTTTATAGCCTTTACAACATCTTCCCCCAGACCCTAAGAAGCTGGATCGAAATCCTAAAGATAGAAGATTAAAACCGTTTTTTAACAAACCAGGAAAAATCATTTTTTAAGTTGGCCAAACTGCTGAAAAATGGGGCTCAGAGATGGATTCGATTCTCCCAAGCAGTGACACCTGTAGGAAAACTGAGAGAGGTTATTGTGCTTTGACATGTTAGGAACAAAAACCTCCGAGCGTTTTGCAAAATGATTCTTCAGTCGCTCAGAATCGTGATTTGAAAATGATGACTCTGCACAGTAAAAACGCCATTAATTTGGCCAAACTGCTGAAAAAGGGGCTCAGAGATGGGTTCAGTTCTCCAAATCTGTGACACCTGTGTATAAACCAAAATAGGTTATTGTCTATTGATTTGTTGTGAGCAAAAACCTCCCTCAGATTATTAAAATTCAATTTCATTTGCCCGAGACCTTCATTTCAAAAACATGTGTCAAACAGGCAAATTCTGAGCTTCGAAAATTGGGGCTCAGAGATGGATTCGATTCTCTCAACCTGCAACACCTATAGGAAAACAGAGAGAGGTTATTGTGCTCTGACATGTTAGGAACAAAAACCTCCGAGCATTGAGATGTGTGAGTTGTGGCACAGGAGGATGGGCCACCTTCATCATTCAGCTTTGAGATTGTTGAGAGAGATGTCTACAGGTTTACCGCAGTTCAACATAGAGCAGGCTGGTGTGTGCAGTTGGTGTGGTTTGGGAAAGTACTCCAAGACTGCTTTTCCTAGCAATGACATGAGATCAGGTGGAGTACTAGAATTGATTCATTTCGATTTATGTGGACCTATGTCTTCTGCTTCGTTGACAAGATTTGAGTATTATATTAGTTTCATTGATGACCACTCCAGGAAGACCTGGATCTACTTTCTAAGAAGCAAACAATCTCAGGAGGTCTTGAAGAGGTTCTAGGAGTCCAAAGCTCTTGTGGAGAACCAAACAGGGAGGAAGATTCTGGCACTCAGGTCAGACAATGGGGGTGAGTATACCTCCAAGGAGTTTGATGAGTTTTGTAGACAGGAGGGCATCGGGAGGCAGTTGACAGTTCCATATATTCCACGGCAGAATGGAGTTGTCGAAAGGAATAATAGAGCTATAATGGGAGCAGCTAGAGCCATGCTGCATGATCAAAGTCTTCCTTTCTTTCTATGGGAAGAGGCCTGTATTACTGTTGTTTCTGTGCAGAACAGGAGTCCACACCGTGCATTGGGGTGTAAAACTCCTGAGGAGATGTTCACCAGGAAGAGACCTGAGATAGGTCACTTCCGTATATTTGGATGCCTTACATATTCTCATGTCCCTTTTGAGAAGAGGACAAAGTTAGAGCCCACGGCAGAGAAAGGCATCTTTGTTGGTTATGATGAGACTTTGAAGGCTTTTCGCTTATACCTTCCCGCACAGAGGAAAGTTGTGGTGAGGAGGGAAGTGAGATTTGAGTGTTAAGATTTAATATGCTAAGACAGAAAATAACGGCATTGCATTCCATTTCACAATAATAGAATATACAAGATCACTGAAGAAACAACAAGCACAGCATAAACACGAGACACAGATTTATCCTGGGAAACCCTCATGGGGTAGAAAACCCAGCAAAGCTTCCTCAATATAGATGACCAACAATATACAAAGATGCAAACCAAAGACATGATCTCCTCCTCCACCATAGCAGACCTCTCCTCCACAAGTGCGCTACTCTCAAGTGAGTGAGTGTGTGTAAAATGAGGAATACACCTCCTCTATTTATACACTACTCCGACTTGTCTTTTACACAAAACATGTAGGCTCGTATTTAACCAATGGGTTAAATACCCCACTGCAACTGACTGGGCCGACCCCTCTAGGGTGGTCTAATAACCCTTTGACCCACATAACACATATAGGGCCGACCCCCACTAGGGAAGTCTAATAACCCAAGTTACCACATTCCGACGGAGGAATAAACATCTCCGGATATACAATAAGATCTTCACGGAGGAATGAAACATCTCCAGAATAATAAAGTACAAATATAATATTCTTTGAAGTTACAATATCTCAACACTCCCCCTTAACGAGAAGGATATTATAACAGCATCTGCACGAGCAAGGAGTCATCAACATCATACATGATACATCTATAAATCATTGGAAGCTTTCTCAACATCATCAGTAACTCAACCAGTTACTGGAACATCTTCAATACTGGAACATCAACATCTTCAGTACTGAGTCTTTATCTTCTGCAGCACTCAAACAGCTACAACAACATCAATATCTGAATCCTCACGATCGTCAGCATCGTCATCACACGATCATCAGCATTGTCATCACATGATCAACATCGTCGTCTAGATCAACACGATCAGCATCGTCACATCATCTCGATCTATAGCATCTGGTTCATCACGATCTACAGCATCTGGATCATCATGATCTACAGCATCTGGATCATCACGATCTACAGCATCTGGATCATCTCGATCTACAGCATCTGGATCATCACGATCTACAGCATCTGGATCATCTCGATCTACAACATTTGGATCATCTATATTAGTATCCACACCAATACATCTATCATCAAAAGCATGTATTCTCACTAATACATCTATTATCAAAAGCATGTATTCTCACTAATACATCTATCATCAAAAGCATGTATTCTCACTAATACATCTATCATCAATAGCATGTATTCTCACTAATACATCTATCATCAATAGATAGCAGCATACCCTGCAACACACACGATCATATTACAGGATGATCAATTCCGCTCTCTTTAGGACATAGGTCCATGGATGATACAATCCAGATCAAGTTCCAGGATGATCAATCCTTATCACTTTAAGACAAGTCTTATGTCTAGGGACGATGCAATCCCATCATGTACATTTTGAACCCAGTTCATGAACGATGCAGTCCTCTCACGTACATTTTGAACCGAGGTCCAGGGACGATGCAGTCTTGTCTTCAATTCTCGGAGACGTCAGTCTACGGATCAATTCTGGGACCTAAGTCCGGGGAAGATACAATCCCCTACTTGTTCATTCAGGACTTCATTATCGGAGACCCAGTCTACGGCTCAATTCTGGGACCAGAGTCCGGGGACGATGCAATCCCCCACCTGTTCTTTTAGGACTTCATTATCGGAGACCCAGTCTACGGCTCAATTCTGGGACCAGAGTCCGGGGACGATACAATCCCCCACCTGTTCATTTAGGACTTCATTATCGGAGACCCAGTCTACGGCTCAATTCTGGGACCGAAGTCCGGGGAAGATACAATCCCCTACCTGTTCATTCAGGACTTCATTATTGGAGACATCATGTCTACGACTCAATTCTGGGACCGAAGTCCGGGGAAGATACAATCCCCTACCTGTTCATTCAGGACTTCATTATCGGAGACATCATGTCTATGGCTCAATTCTGGGACCGAAGTCCGAGGAAGATACAATCCCCAACCTGTTCATTCAGGACTTCATTATCGGAGACATCATGTCTATGGCTCTCTTTAGGACTGAAGTCCAGGGATGATCCAATCCTCACATGTCCACCAAGGACTTCATTCTCGAAGACATACATCTACGGCTTACTTTAGAACATGTGTTCAAGGATGATGCAATCCCTCTTCTTTCTCGGAGACACCTGTCTACGGCTCACTTTAGAACAAGTGTTCAAGGATGATACAATCCCTCTTCTTTCTCGGAGACACCTGCCTACGGCTCAATTTAGAACATGTGTTCAAGGATGATGCAATCCCTCTTCTTTCTCGGAGACACCTGTCTACGGCTCACTTTAGAACAAGTGTTCAAGGATGATACAATCCCTCTTCTTTCTCGGAGACACTTGTCTACGGCTCACTTTAGAACAAGTGTTCAAGGATGATGTCTATGGCTCACTTTAGAACAAGTGTTCAAGGATGATACAATCTCTCTTCTTTCTCGGAGACACCTGTCTACGGTTCACTTTAGAACATGTGTTCAAGGATGATGCAATCCCTCTTCTTTCTCGGAGACACCTGTCTACGACTCACTTTAGAACAAGTGTTCAAGGATGATACAATCCCTCTTCTTTCTCGGAGACACCTGTCTACGGCTCACTTTAGAACAAGTGTTCAAGGATGATACAATCCCTCTTCTTTCTCGGAGACACCTGTCTACGGCTCACTTTAGAACATGTGTTCAAGGATGATGCAATCCCTCTATCACCTTAAACCCTGTCTAACGATCATCCACCAACCTCTCTGTCAGCATCACCAATATAGGTATCCACATCATCGACCTCACTGTCGATGTAGGCAATCTCATCATAAGTGATCACATCACTCCCCCTTTCGAGGAGGGTTCTTCTGAACTATATTAAATTTGTCTCGGAAAACTTTACTTGAGGTAGAGGTTTGGGTAGTACATTGGATGGGTAGAGGTTTGGTTAGTACATTGGTAACTTGTTACAAATTCGAACTTTATAGTTCCTTTCTGCACCATATCTTGTCATATCTCTATGTGCTTTGACTTATCATGGAACACTGGATTCTCTGCCATCTTGATACAACTCTGTTTGTCACATAGGATCACAATTGGGTCTATATCTAAGTCAAACAATTCTGAAGCCATACCACTTCACAACTAGCAGAGCAAGCAGCCATATATTCTGCTTGTGCAAAGAGCCACACTAGATTGTTTCCTGCTAAACCACAAGATCATGGCTGATCCCAGACAATAACATCCTCTCGATGTGCTCTTCCTGTCTGATACACTTCCTGCCCAATCAACATCTGTGTAGCCATCTGAAGTCATGATCTCCAAGATAACATAGATCAAAGTCTATTGTATCCTTTGGGTACCACATCACATGATTTGCAACTTATCAGGTGAACACATCTAGTTTCCAGTAGATATTGACTCAAGGTGTTCACAGCAAAGCATATATCTGACCTAGTATTCGTTAGATACATCAATGACCCAATAATTTGTCTGTACAGAGTTATATCCACTAACTTTGAAGAGTCATCCGCTAACAACTTCAAGTTGGAATCCATGAGAGTGGCCATTCCAACACATCAATTCTTCTCAAGATTTCTCAGCATACTTTCCCTAGTTGAGAAAGATTCCTTACGAGCCTTGCCATACTTCTAGACCTAGGAAGTAATGCATCAATCTGAGATCTTTCATTTTCATTTCTGTTTCTCATTCCCTATCAGAAAGATATCATCTACATACAATAATAGTATGATCCATAACCTTAAGGTAAAGGTTTAGGAACAACTTTACTTTTGGTAAATCCCAAGCTTATCAAGAAACTGTCAGTTTTCCCTTTGTGACTGAACATCATTCACACTCTGCATTGAATGATCTTCTGCATATCTATCTGTGCCATCTCTCCTTAGATGGGTCTACTGATATGGGCCTCAATATCATTCAAACTCTGTGGTGAGTTCCTTCTTGCATCCATGTCATCTGTGTCTAGAAACCATATTCAACCTTGTAGCAAAGGTTGAGATCCACATCACCCATGGTGATCATTAAGCTCATCAATTGATTATCGATCCTGGGTACCCACACAGAACCTAATTCACACTTCTTCTTTAATTACATCATTAAGAGAATGGTCTTATCTAGTCACTTGGAGCAAACATCTCGTCATGAGTCTCTTCCTTTTTCTAAGAGAATCTTCTAGCCACGAGCCTTCTATATTTTGTTTGATTTGTAAATCTTCTTGTTGAACATCCATCACTTGTTCGGTGTTCATCATTCTTCATGATCTTCCCTACATATCAAAATTAAGTACATGATTAGTAATACTTCATAATCATCAAATCATATTGACATGATAACCTATTATGCATACAGATATCATTTACATAGTTGTGCAACTATTTTGACCAATACTTTGGCACAACACTTTCCCATATCCTGTATGAATACAGTGGCTATCTAGATGCCTTCCATCTCTACCAGAACATACTATCGAGAGTGTGCACAGCTCTCAGCATGTCAGCAAAGAGGTTTCATTCTAGACAAGCAACAATGGAATGTTTGTCCAACTTACCAATCATATGCATATTAGTAGTATACTGTTCAATGCTCTATGAATGTTTACACTCAGCATCATATATTCTAGGAATACAAATATGCATACAACCTATTACAGGCAATATCATTTACTATTTCAAATAACAACTCAAATACTTATCTTTTATGTTTGTGTGGTTGCCTCCCGCTTGATCTTCTGTATGTCTTTTGAACTTCTATTCATTTTGTACCACTGTGCATACTCAAGTGTCATCCTCATGATTTCATACACAAACATACATTCATTAGTATATTCTCAAAATTATAGTTCTAAATAATCTTGAAAGTGTATAGTCATGATTATAGATAATATTCAAAGTTTCAGGGAAGTCTTCTTTTACTCATGCATATTCTTGTTTGATCTAGTTAGTTAAATCATCAACCAAGATAAGAGACATAATATGCATAAACCCTTGATTACTAACTTTATGAATAAGCATAACCAATCATACCAAGTATACTTGTATAAGGGATCCTAACACAAGGTAAGATTCTAACATGACATAGGAAAACATACCTGGATTAGTATACCTGCTTAGTTATGTACAACATACCTAAACAATCTCTTCAATGATTTAGAGATCCTGAGCTAGAACCTGCATGTCTCATAGGTTAAGCATAATATAACAAAGTCATACATACCTCGTAAGTAGAACAAAGATTATGGATGAGTCTTTGTCTTCATGATGTCATGGTCATGGAACCTTTTGTGATGTACCTGTATCTTGTCAGCAGACAACATCAACCTCACACAACACCATAATGCATTAGTACAATCATATAGCCCTAATCAATGAATGTCTTCGATCATTCACATGCATTCATACTATTATTAGGGTGATAAGACAATTCTAACATTAATCGAGATTGTACTGACCTGAATAATATGAGGACAAACATATTATGAACTTAATCAAGAATCAGATTTCAAGACATACCTGTATCTCCTTAAGTCATACCTGTCGAGACTTCTTGTAGTCTTCTTATGTAAGGTCTTAGCCTCAACTCCCCCTGAAACTTGATCTGGAGCTTGATTAGGGTTTGTTAGAGAAACCCTAAAGATTCAATCTTTGACTTTCACACTTCTGAATGGATGGAAGGATGTGACTTGCTGAGCTGACCAAACTAGCATATTTCAAATTTGAAATCTCCAAAATTTGACCCCTCAAAATTGCCTTCGAAACTTCTGGATCTTCTGGACAGGATCCCGAACTAGGGTTTGATGAATCCCACCCTTCTGCCCCATCAAAAGGTTTGATCCAAGGCTCTAAACTCTTATTTTTTTGAGGAGCTTCCAACCGTGGTTACAGACTTCAAAAATTCCAACTTTTGCTGAAGCCCTAATTTTCCATCTTTCCGATCAAAATCCCGAATTGGGGTTTGATCAAGTCCAGTCTTTTACCCAACCAAAAAATTCGATCTTGGTCTCTAAATTTCGATTTTCCTGAGTAGCATTCAGCCGTGGATTCCGATTCCAAAAATTCTAACTTTCTCCGAAACCCTAAATTCCGGAAGCCATGAATGAAGGTGCTCCAAAAATAATTCTGTTTTGACAGAAATATGTACCTGATTGTTTCTGCTGTAACTCCGAAATTTTCACTCCACAGGGTCTGAAAACTTTTTCTGTGGTAGCCTGACCTGTCATCTTTCCATCCCGACAGGTCTGACCTCAATTGGATTTTCTGAGAGAGAGTTATGCCAAGTGTCGCAACGTGACCTGTTTATGTGGTAAAACTTTTACGGCGTGCCACGTGTCACTGGTTCAACTTCGGCCTCTGAAAAAGTTTCCTGAGATAGTAGTGTCTGTGTACTACCTGTCACTTTTTACGAAATTTCATTTGGAGCTCCCTAGCCCAAGTTATGCCAAGTGTCGCAATGTGACTTGTTTATGGGATAAAACAGGAGAGCGAACTTGTATGGCGTGCCACGTGTCACTGGTTCAACTTCGGCCTCTGAAAAAGTTTTTTGAGATAGTACAGTCTTTGTACTACCTGTCACTTTTTACGAAATTTCATTTGGAGCTTCCTCGCCCAAGTTATGCCCTTTTTGCCTAGGTCACCTGATTTTGACTGAGATCTGGAAGAGGCAGAAACCCTAACTTGTACTGATCATAACTTACAAAGTACAACGAATCTGAGGGTGCCCTTTGGACACAAGATACCTGGAGATGTTATCTACGACCTGTAAAGGTTTCAGATCTTGAACCTTCGCCAAAATGGATTTATGGCGAAAGTTCCACAATGACTGGTTTTTGCTATATAAAACCCTAACCTTCAAATTGTCGTAAGTAAAGCAAGTGTCGTAAGTGCCATACCTTGCCTTCCTTCAGGTTAGCTCTGATACCATGTTAAGATTTAATATGCTAAGACAGAAAATAGCAGCATTGCATTCCATTTCACAATAATAGCATATACAGGATCACTGAAGAAACAACAAGCACAGCATAAACACAAGAGACACAGATTTATCCTGGGAAACCCTCATGGGGTAGAAAACCCAGCAAAGCTTCCTCAATATAGATGACCAGCAATATACAAAGATGCAAACCAAAGACATGATCTCCTCCTCCACCATAGCAGACCTCTCCTCCACAAGTGCGCTACTCTCATGTGAGTGAGTGTGTGTAAAATGAGGAATACACCTCCTCTATTTATACACTACTCCGACTTGTCTTTTACACAAAACATGTAGACTCATATTTAACCAATGGGTTAAATACTCCACTACAACTAACTGGGCCGACCCCTCTAGGGTGGTCTAATAACCCTTTGACCCACATAACACATATAGGGCCGACCCCCACTAGGGAAGTCTAATAACCCAAGTTACCACATTCCGACGGAGGAATAAACATCTCCGGATATACAATAAGATCTTCACGGAGGAATGAAACATCTCCGGAATAATAAAGTACAAATATAATATTCTTTGAAGTTACAATATCTCAACATTGAGGAGGAGAAAGCCTTCAGGAAGTCTTATGATTCAGAGATGGCGGAGCAGCAGGTTGTGACTCCATAGGTGACAGCTTCACAGAGTTCAGCGAGTTAGGGTACAGGGTCATAGGTTTCTGGAGTGACTGAGTCACAGGTTACAAGTTCATCAATTTCAAGTACTCAGTCTACAGGGACTTCTGGTACAGGGACAGGTTCATGAGTCACAGGTTCACAGGTTTCACCTTCATGTGATTCGGGTGGTACAGGCTCAGGATCACCAGGTATAGGATCTCAGGCCATAGGTACTTCTTCAGGGAGACAGTTGTCAGATGAGGAGGTTCAGGAGGAGGGCTTACTACATGAAGCTACTTCCAAGAAATGTAAGCCAAGTTGGATTAAGGAGCTTGTGAAGGAAGTTGAGGATTCTGTGGGGCCACCCAGGAGGGAGGTCAGAGAGAGCAAGGCACCAAAAAGATTTTTTAGCTATATGGCGATGGTGACTAGCTTGAGTGAGTCCGAGCCTACTACGTTTGTGGAGGCTACCCCACATTAGATTTGGAGAGATGCCATGATGGAAGAGTACAATTCCATCATGAAGAATGGTGTGTAGGAGATTGTTCTGAGACCGGAGGGGAAGTCAGTGGTGACTTCCAAGTGGCTCTATAAAATCAAGCATGCTGCAGATGGTAGCATCGAGAAGTACACAGCTCGGTTTGTGGCACGAGGGTTCTCACAGGTAGAGGGAGTTGATTACTATGAGAGCTTTGCACCGGTTGCTAGATTTTCTTCGATCAGAGCAGTGATCTCCATTGTTGCAGAGATGGGTTGGAGGATTCATCAGATGGATGTGAAAACCACTTTTCTGAACGGTTTTCTACAGGAGGAGGTATATCTGGAGCAGCCTTAGGGCTTTGAGATTCATGGGAGAGATTCTCATGTGTGTAGGCTGAAAAAGGCCTTGTATGGTCTGAAGCAAGCTCCTCGGGCTTGGTACTCGAGGATAGATTCATATTTGCTTTCAATTGGGTTTCAGAAGAGTGAGGCTGATCGCAACCTATACTTCATTGTGGTTGGGGGTGATTCGCTCATTCTTCTACTGTATGTTGATGATTTGTTCATTACAGGAGCAGAGCACCTGATTGAAGCATGCAAGAAAGATCTTGCTTCAGAGTTTGAGATGACAGACCTTGGGTTGATGCATTACTATTTGGGGATGGAGATTTGGCAGGAGGATGGACATGTTTTTCTTGGGCAAGGAAAATATGCTGCAGATGTTCTGAAGAGATTTCAGATGGAGGAGTGTAGACCTATGTCCACACCCATGACCACCAATTGGACGAAGCTTCATGCTTCTAAGGGAGAGTTGGTGGATCCTACTTTGTATCGTCAGCTCATAGGTTCATTGATGTATTTGGTCAACACCAGACCAGATTTGAGTTTTGCGGTAAACACTTTTAGTCAGTTCATGGTGGGGCCTGGGAGAATGCATTGGATTGCCGCAAAACACATATTGAGATATCTTGAAGGGACAGTAGATTATGGTTTGGACTATAGGAGGTCTGATCGAGTGGGATTGGTTGGCTTCACAGATTCATATTGGGCAGGCAATGTTTCGGACCGGAAGAGCACTTCCGGTTGTTGCTTCAGTTTGGGCTCGCCAGTTGTGTCGTGGTTTAGTCGGAAGCAAAAGTCCGTTGCTTTGAGTTCTGCAAAGGCTGAGTACATGGCAGCCAGTCAGGCTAGTTGTGAAGCTTTGTGGCTTCGCAAGTTGATGGTAAACTTATTTGGTAAGGAGCTGAGACCTACAGTTATACATTGTGATAATTAGAGTCGCATCAGGCTCTTTGAGAATTCGGTATTTCATGACAGGTCAAAGCATATTGAGTTCAGATATCACTTCATCAGGGATTATGTTCAGAGAGGAGCTGTAAAGTTGCAATACATTTCTACTGATGAGCAGGTGGCATACATTCTCACGAATTCTTTGGGTAGGGGGAAGCATGTTTACTTTAAAACAAAGTTGGCAGTGGTGAAGAACACCTTCCTCGGTAAGAGGGAGTGTTGAAAAGTTACCAAGGAAGTTTTGTTCACCTAGTGTTGCCTTGGGGTGGACAAGAACACTTTAAAAAGTGACCCCTAGTCATTTAATTAATAAAGTGAGATGTATTTTATTTTTATAAAGTCACTTTATTAAAAGTTTAAGTCACGGTTTATATCCTAAGTTCATTTAAGTGATAAATTCAAGTGAGTGATTAATTAAAAGGGTCATCACATAATTAAATGATATATGTGCACTAATGTCATTTAATTATTATTTATTGAGCATTTATTGAGAGCCTTTGATCTAATCTAATCCTGGCCATTGGATGAAGAGGGGGAAGTTACCATGAACGAAAAGGCCAGGGTAAGGCAGACCTAATTCATTATTCACTTTCACAAAGAGATTTTGGGAGAGGAGAAAGAGAAGAGAAAAAGAGAGAAGAAACCCTTGAGAAAATTTTGAGAAGGTTGAGTTGTAGACTGAAGAACAAAATGAAGGGCACGAATTCCAAGGTATCCGTACAACAGCAAGTACATCAATAAAGAAGACCGTATAGGCTCGATTTTCGAGGCAGGGTGATTCTGCATTTATTGCAGTCCGTACACTTTAATTTTGGCACAGAAATCGAGGAGGCCGTACAACATTTATTGCTGGCCGTATAACACAGAAATCGAGGAAGTTCTATGAGAGTTGGCACACATATAGAGGCAGTCTGTACATCATTAAAGTATGACCGTACAACATATAAATCGAGGAACATAATTTCTGGGCACCTTTTTCGAGAAATACAACAACATTTAATTCACACGTGTGAGGCCATACTGCTGTTAGAAAAGTACAGATTTTCTGCTGTGTTTTGGGCACGCTTTTCGGGATGAAAAGCTGAGATAAGTGCTGCTGTTTTGTTTTGTCATTTGTTGAAAGAATAAATTTTTTCTCTCTCGAACAGGTTTTCCCTTGGGGGTTTTAACCTGGACCAATTTGTTAAAAAATACTCGGTCAAATTTTTGTGTTTGGCTGATTTAATTTAACAATCCCTACCTCTTTAGTTGCCTGCCTCCTCTACCGTTCCAGATGGGATACCACTAGGGGCAACTACAAGTTGTGTGATAACAGGTGCATCTGGATAAGATTAAAGCCATATTGGAATGGCCCACACCCCCCGAAATGTAACAGAGTTGAAACTTTTCTTGGGTCTCTGTACTTATTATAGGCGGTATTTTAAGTGATTCTCACAGTTGATAGCACCCCTTACAGATCTCACCAAGATAGGGGCATTTAGTTGGTCCGAGGAGGCACAAAATACGTTTGAGAGAATGAAAACAAAAAAAGGTGACGAGTTCATGCCCAGTTTTAGCATTGTCGGATTTCACGCAGCCATTTGTAGTAGAATGCGATGCATCAAGAGAGGGTATAGGGGCAGTACTGATACATAATCATCATTCGATAGCCTTTGACAGCAGGAACCTCAAGGATTACGAGCGCCACTATTCGATATATGATAAGAAAATGCTTGGGATTTTATATGCTTTGACCAAATTCAGGCAATACTTGGTAGGTGGCAAATTCAAAATTAAAACAGATCATAACAGTTTGAGATACTTCTTGGATCAGAAAGGATTAAATGAGAGGCAACATAAGTGGGTCAGTAAGATACAAGCATATGATTTCGAGATTGAGTATGTGAAGGATAAAGACAACGTAGTAGTCGATGCTCTTTCTAGATGGCTAGCCGCATTATCTCTCATGGATATTTCGATAGATTGGAAGTCTCACATCCTGGTAGAGTACTCAAAGAATAAGTTTGCTTGTGAATTACTGGATGGACATATACATGATGATAGGTACAAGGTAGTCGACGATATCATCTATTACAAGGGCGGGGTTTACATGGTACCTGAATTGACTCTTAAGAAAAAGATTATGTAGGCTTCGCACGACTCTCCAATAGTAGGACATTAGGGATTCTTAAAAAAATACAGGCAGATACGAGAGAGGTTCTCATGGAAGGGCCTCAAGGACGATGTAATCAGTCATGGGAGAGAATGTAGCACTTGCCAACAGAATAAAGTAGAGCACACCCATCCGACAGGACTACTTCAGCCATTAACCATCCCAGAACAAAAATGGGAGAGTATCTCTATGGACTTTATTATAGGTTTTCCAAAGTTACAAGGTAGTGATTGCTTATATGTGGTGGTAGAGAGGTTAACGAAATTCGCTCATTTCTTTGCCATCCCTTCAGAGTATACAACGACACAGGTAGCAAAGTTATTTTTCAAGGAGGTATTGAAACTGCACGGGTTCCTAAGACGATTGTCAGTGACAGGGATAGCAGGTTCACAAGTGCCTTTTGGTAGGAGCTTTTTAGGTTAGTTGGGACTGAATTCTCTACTAGCACAAGTTACTACCCACAGTCCAACGGGAAAACAAAAATAATGAACAAGTGGATTGAGGGATATTTGAGAAATTACATAGCAGGGCAACAAAGAACTTGGATCAAATGGCCACACCTAGGAGAATATTGTTACCACACTACCTACCGCATGTCTATTGGGATGACTCCTTTCAGGGCACTTTATGGCTCTGATGCTTTAATTTTGCAGATTTGGTATTCGGAGACAGCAGAGCACCTAAAGCCAAGGATTGGATTTAGGATAGTCAGGACATCCTCAAGGTTCTTAAAGACAACTTACAAACAACTCATAATCAACAAAGGTTTTATGCACATTGACATAGGATTGAACGCAGCTTCGAGGTAGGGGATTTGGGGTATTTGAGACTACAGCCTTACCGACAGTCTTCCCTTAAGAAGAAAGGAGCAAAAAATTGAAGCCTCGCTTCTATGGCCCATACAGGATTACCTAGAGAGTGGGAGAGGTGGCTTACGAGCTTGAGTTATTGGAGGGGAGCAAAATTCATAATGTGTTCCATGTGTCTTGCTTGAAGAAGGCCGTGGGCCAGCAGATTACCACATCGTCCGAGCTACCTGCACTCGATGAGGAAGGACACCTAGTATTAATTCCAGAGAAGATCTTGTAGGTAAGGGAGATCAAATTGAGGAACGAGGTCATTCGGGAGTACCTCGTAAGATGGAAAGAGTTGCCCATAGAAGATGCCACATGGGAAGGGGAACAAGTACTTCCGCATCTAGCTTACAATTGCTTGAGGACAAGCAATTTCGAGTGGGGAGGACTATAATGTCCTCTTCTGCCTAAGCAACAGGCTAACCTATTTAATTCCCATAGGTTCGAGCGAGTACTGAAAAAAGGGAATTAACTAATGACTGATGCCACATGGGATAAAAGAAGATCTTGAGCAAGATATTAAGTCATTAGGGGATACAAGGGGAACACCTAAGCAGGAATCAAGTGACATGCATGACATGCAAGCCATAAATCAAGTTGCATGCGGCATGCGTCATTTAAGTTGCATGCATGCAATCAAAAGAGAATAAAAGAAGACAAATCGACTTTCTAGGTATTCATTGTTATTATTATTCGTTGAGAATCGGTTTGAGAGCTCTGAGAGCAAATTAGGGTTAAGGGAGCAATTCCTTGGCCATCAAAGTGGATTCGGTAGCGAAATCTATCTACCCTAGTCACTCTGAGGATAGATATTTGGATCTATCATAGTACTTCAAGATTGCAACAATATTGCCATCCTTTGCAAGGGTCCAACACCTTCTCCAACTACACAATCTATGAGGGCGCACTCATTCATTAATTAAGGCAGCGACCTCCTTATTACACAAGGGCGTCTTCTTGAGGGTGCATTCATCCATTAAATGTGGCAGCGATCTCCTTCTTAAAACAAGGGTGTCTTCATCAACATATTAGGGCAGCCAAGAAGGAGGTGATTAATTGTATTGAGGGCAGCCTCTCCTCCTCAATCATTGTGTGGTCATTCATCAATATCATGGCCACTTGGGACTATCATTTATCAGGTTTGGAGGGAAGCGATCCTTTAATACGGTCTGCTGCTAAGAAGAGCAGCAATCTATTGGCATAAAGAAAGGGCACATAAACCCTGTGTAGGAGCAGCGGTCTTCCTCCAAACTGTGGCGTGGATATCTATTGGAGTGTGGATCCTCTTGGACCACGATTTTCCTATACAAGACAGGCTTGCCATGCAAATTCGTGGGCCAAACTGATATTTGAAGCAGCAATCAATCTAATAAAGAAGGCGTGATCATTACAGCCGTATTCTTATTACAGTAGCAAGCTTGGATCCCTCTCTATAGGCAGCGAACCATTGGATTTTCCATAGCTGGGGCAAAGCAATTATTAAGTGTGGAGCAGCGATCTCTTTATTAACTGCTGTGTGGGTATCTAGTGAATTCGTGGGCATATTTAGCAGTCTATTTCCGGTGAAGAAGACCACGATCTGTGGTGTATGGCAGCATCTTACCTCCATGGGCAGCGAATGAATACCCTGGCAGCAAATCGTAGACCGGTGGATCAATCCATCTCTCAAGAAGCCGTGGTCATATTTTAGGGCCCACATTCACCTAAGTGAGGCGTGAACAGTACATCTGGACATCTATTCTCATAGCTGGGCGTTTTCCTTCAAGCACCACTCTTGCATTGAATCACTTCCACAATTCTGCTGATCATTGCAAGCTGCTACAGCCAACTTTGTCCAAACATATTGTTGCTCCAGGTTAGATCTATCTCATTTTGAAGGTCTGGTTTTTAGTATTTGGTTTGACTGTTATTCCATTTTCAGAATTGACTGACTGTCATGATCAGTCCCTTAAGCGTTCAAGTTTGATGTTCTTTGAGTTTAATGGGAATGTGTTATTTATAATGGCTTGCAGTTAATCTGGGGTTAAACCAACATTCACACAAAACCTTGCAAAACCAAAAAAACCATAAAAACTGGCAGCGGTGAAACACATGCAAAGTCGTTGCCATTACTTGGTATATTTCAATAACACTTGCTTATGACTTCATTGATCACTGTTATACTTGGATCCTGCCGTATTCTTGCTCATACAACCTTGATCACTTGTCTCATTTTGCAATGCAAACTGTTAGCATCAAGACATCATTACTCAACATTCTAAGATACTCTGTTTTGAAGATCAATCCATTGATAACTCATGCTCCAGATCTGATTTGCTTGGCCATCATTTTATTGGCATCACTTCAGGTTCGAGTAATCACTTTTGGAAACTCTTGTATCTGCTGTCATAAGCCATCAATAAACAGTCATATAATCATATTACTTGGTTGCCTTTGGCATCATTTGGTTAGCTATCATACAAAGTTCAAACATAACAATCTACTATGATAAGGCCCCAAATACATTCCAGATCATATATAATTTGTGAAATAATTCATGGTTCATCATGATTTGCACACCTCTGTTATAAATCGGCATTCTAGAAGGGGAATTGCTCACTAAATTCACTGTGTATTGGGCTGCTAATCCACTTCAGAACTGAGGTAAATCTGAAGTCTGATTCTTGTCTTATGGTTGTTGTTTGTTTCCTTTAATTTAGAGAGATTGGCTGAGTAATTTCAACTTTTCTATGGGACAATAATATAACTTAAACTAGTGGAACCTTTAGGGCAATTCTCGTTCTTTAAAACAATTATATCTAAGTGACTTAGAGTGCTAAAACGAACTTTAAAGAAGTAATAAAGCCACTTAATGAGAAACATACATGCTTGTGAATGACTTATGCTTGTAGTCAATGATATGCATTCTATCTTTGTAATTGTGAATGAAATGTCAAGTGATACATGTGCTTGATTAATCTAATGGCTTATCATTTCTAAAGGTAGGATGATCTAAATTTGGTATATGGACTTTTGAAATTTTGCATAAGTGGCAAATAGCCTTCTTGCTAAAAGCTTCTTGTATTCTCATAAAGTCATGCTCATACTTCATGCACGAAATTGCTATCTTGAGTTGATGAATCCATTGTTAACTTTGGTAGTTATTGATTAGGTGCAATTTGCTATTTGGATCAATAATGATACAACTTGAACTAAATGCTTTATTAACCATGAACCTATTCAATTGATATTGTTGGTTCATATTCTCAATACTTTAGTCACAAATATTAGCATCTTGTGTTGATTGATTACGATACATCTTGAGAAAGATCTAAGATTGGTTCATTGAGCTATCATTGCAAGTAAATATTACTTTCATATTTCATTGATTGGTTATAGGATTTGCTACTTATGGTTCACTGAATTGATCTCATATAACTTTTTGCTTTATTTAATTGTTGGAATTGACATGAATGCTATGAGTTGTTGATTTCAAAGGATGCATTGAATATTTCATATTGGAAGCATTATCGTGTGTTTATTTTGGCTCAAACGACAAATTGGGAATCTTGGGTAGAAGATGTGTTTCGGCGTCCTTAAAAATTTTCAGGAGTTGTTGTTCAGTGGGTAAAACTGCAATTTGGGGGAACCATACTAGACAATGACCATTGTTGGGAGAAGTCTCCTTGCATCCTCATTAGGGGCAAGACGTTGGAAATCCCCTTTGAATCCGGTCTAGTATCCCTTTTTGAGTAGTACCACATTAGACAACATTGGGCAGAGACTTGGACCCCACGTACCTTAAGTATATCGAGAACCCCATAGGAATCCTGAAACCAACCTATTGGCCGTCTTGTTATTATAGTGCACCAAACACAGCATTCAGGAAGATTACTTTTCATGCATCTGAGAGGTCGGGTGGTGTGGCCAAGTGTATGGTTGAGCCTCCTTGGTTAGTGTTCTGAAATATTGGGCATTCTTTATCCTCATTTCAAACTTTCTTCCATAACCTTGAGCATCATGTGTATCATAAAAGCAAAGAAGATTTCTTCCTTAGATCTGAGGTCTCAGCTCTTACTCGCTTCATGGTTTTTGTCATTTCAGTACATCTACATTATGTTTGAATCAGTTTGTGTCTAGTATGCAGAAATGCAGTTCTTTGGCCACTTGTTCATGTTTCAATTTCACTATTAAGTGTAAACGGACCCTAAGCATCGAGCCGCCGCATTAAATGCTGGGAAGCTTGGATTCTCCAGGTCCAATGGACCCTAAGCATCGAGCCGCCGCATTAAATGCTGGGCAGCTCGATGCTTAGCTCTCGCCTTAAGTGTTGGCCATTTATGGGTTTAGAATTAGCCTTGTTTGCTTGGCTTTTCATATATCCCAGCGCAAATCTGTCATGTTATTCTTCACATAAAATAGTAAACTTCTTTTATGCATTTGAAAAGATTATTGTTGTTGGCTTCATACTTATGATAATATCTTAGGAGAGTTTTCAAAAATCTCAATGAAGCTATCTAGGCTTCAATGGTTCACTGCTGTTTGACATGTAAGAAATGAGCTATTTCTTGTTTGTGTTGTAACCTATTGTGCTTATATGTATAGATACTTCATCTTAACTCTCTTAAATATCTTGAATATGATGTGCTGAAATTTTAAATGTTGTTTTTTCATTGGTTGAAGAACTAATGCAGTTGATATTTTACTATAGGGGGCGGGGATTTTTGACACTTAACGATGTGTACGAGGTACAAATTTCTTCCTCTAGTCGATCATTTTCTAATTAGAATTTATAAACTCAATCTTGTAGCTATTCATGGACAATTTTCATTATCACAATAGGGCCAATTTAAACTAAATCTCTGTATGGTCTATTGTAAGTTTGGTATGCTATGATTTAGCTTTCTTTAATAGTCTTGTACTTTTGTGTTCAAGTTCTTTATTGCAATGTTATTATTTTATTCACTCACGCATTTTTAATGTCAAGTTCATTAAAGTTGGATTAGATGGGTACTTGGTAATTGTCAAGTTTCAACTAACTTCCCACCATACAAATGTAAAGGAAGCAAACAAAGGCCATATGACTGTTGTTGATCTTTTTGATGGTAGAGGTGCAAAGGTTAATTTGGTATGGCGTAGTCTAAGAGACCCCTCTCTAAGATCACGCTGGGCAGGTGGTATCAAGTTTGAAAGAGGCCGATCTTTGGTTAGCCTAGTTTATGAGTGGCAACTGTATTCTAGATTCTAGGTGCAAAAAATCACATGATTGCAGTGCCATTTAGGATTTCATCCTGCTTGATGACTTGAGTGCATGAATTCTATAGTGTGCTCTTTCAATGGGAGCTTGGCACTTCATGCCCAGGCCCCAAGCCTTCTTGGTGGATGTAGAAGTGCAATGGGAAGCACTTATGGAGACTGTCTGTCTTTGCCAGCAAGTGCCATGATTTGATTCTATGTCTGTTGAGGAGGATGCGATTTTTATGTTTGTGGAAAGCCCTATTAAACGCCAAGAGGGTGTGGATTACTTCATTGATTATGGCCATTCTAAGAAGATGAGGAAGAAGCCCCACATTGTTTGTGGATCGTCTACCCCCAATGAGGCCCCCCCCACTATCTCTCGACCAAGGCATTGGGGGCTAGTGAGTGTGCAACAACCCCAACCTCCAATTGAGGTCGCAAAGATGCACGCAGTACCTATTTTAGAGACTAGTCTTTTGTTGGGGTTGCAGAGAAGCTCATTCCAAACCCTAGTGCTATCGAGGTGAATTAGCATGATCCAGGGAGGATTTTAAATTTTTCATGAACTACAATAATGATATGAGAAGGGTTGCCAACATCTCCAACTTAGGGGGTCACTTTGTTTTTTTGGTTGAATGTCAAAGGAAGATGCCTTCAACAAATGGGTTATTTTGAATTGGGAAACTAAAGGAATCTCGGTTCCTTGTAGAGAGGCGAATCTAATGAGATCATTGTTAGTGACACGTGAGTAGTTGTTATTTTCGATAGTGCCTATTTTTAGATGTGCTATTTATATTAAATGTTGCCATAACAACTAGTTTCATATTCCAAGAATCCTATTTTTTGGGAGGCTGAGTTGCTACTTTTGGCATGTCTATTTTTAGCAAGTCTACATTTGGAAAGCATAGAGGTAGTGCCATGGTTCGAGTGTACAATATTGGATTTTGTTGATGAGTTTCAGTTTGGATAGAGTTTGGGTGGCTTGATCATCAGTGGGTATCAAGTGCATCACATTAAGACATGTGGTAGCTAATAATTGATATATGAGGGCATCCTTGAGGATTGGTGGACAGATGAGGTTGCGTTCTAACACGTGATGGGGCAAGTTGCTTGCTAGGGTGTATTTTTGTGTAGAAAATTTTGTTGTCTCTGACTTTTAATGCAGAACATAAATTTCACCTTGGATCTTAACCTTGTGAATTTCGGCCTTAAGGCTGTTATGAAATAGAGTATAAAACAACAGTGGAAAGAGAATAATATTTCACTTCCTAACAACCCAATTGTCTAGGCAATCCAAGGAGAAAAGATACCAAACAGTCTAAATAAGTTTCTGCCCTCTAAGGCAACTTATCAACATAAACCAGATATGGAAGTTCACTTTTGCAGCAGTTATAACAATAGTAGAACAACATATATAGAAACAGCAAAAAACCCTTTAAATTCATCAATGATGATTTCAAATCACTCAACAAATTGTCCTTTTACTTATGTCAAATCATCAAAGACATGTATAGCTGTAAATAACAATGCACGAAGAACATTTATGACTGAAAATCAAAACTGGAAGTTGCACATGTTTTGGACAGCTGAAAACTTCATTAATATACTTAAGATGAAGTTCATGTACATCCCATAGCTTTCTCTCGAGGATAGTACAAATTATTAGTTCTCCAAGATCCTAGCTCTGGAAACACAAGCAAAAATTTAGCTCAACCATGGAGCTCCAACGTGCAAGAATCACTTTAACAAGTCCTCCAAAGCATGACATCCTCTTTTCTTCTTCTTCAGACTTCTTCAAAAAATACACCCTAGGTTTCTATCTCAAACCCAAAGTCTCAAACCTCCAAGAAATAAACCCTAACCCTAGACTTCCAAGTGTTAGATTTTGTATAATTCTAGCAGCAGATAATAAAACATGATCACTAAAAGGATAACCAAGCACAGAAACAATAGACACAGAATTTTATCCTGTGACAGTGATACCCAACAGGGAGAAAACCCAACAACCTTCGTATAGAGATAATCAGTTCAGAGATCAATGTACATCCAGATATCAAGAATAAGAGATAGAAAGAGAAACTTCTCCAAGTGTAGCAACCCCAAAAGACTTCTCCTAGCTGCAGTAGCAAACTTCTTCCTCTCTAGAGTGAACTTGCTTGTGTTGAGTGAGTGACCAAATGAGAGGAGCGCATCCTCTATTTATACTCATCAAAAGTGACATTTTCCCTCAAATGGGCCAACTTCTCTAACTGACTGGGCCGACTTGTCTTGGGGAAATATAAAATTACATATATAAAATTTTTCCTTTTGGTAATTCTAACCCAAGGTTTACATTGATTCTTTCATGATCTTTTACATGATCAAATACATTAATAACTTCTCATGAAGGAGGTACAACAATAATATAATAAGGTACAATAAAATACAATAAGAATAACTTCTGAAGTTACATTATTTCCAACACCAAGATGCTCCAAGATACTCCAAGAAGATCTAAAAACCGTTGCAACTTAAAAGAGAGAGAGAGATCAAGTACAAATGAAAGGCCAAGAAAGAGAAGACTAGTGAAGAACTCTTTTAGGTCACATCTCTACACCAGATTGAATATGAATGAACACAATAATATGAATCATCTCCAACGTCTCCTCCACAAGAGTAAACCATAGTCACAAGAAAACTCTAAACCAAGATGTCCTATTTCCCTTCCATAGCTTCTCATAGGGATTCCTCATGAATCCTAATGAATCACTCCAAGAAGACAAATACAAAGAGAACAATATGATGATATGATAAATGCCTCACTGAGCCAAATTAATTTCCTTGCTAGCCATTATTCCATTAATTTCTTGATGGAACATCACCGTAGAAGGATAAAAATGCCTGTAACTCATTGTCAAATGCTCCGGGCACCAATCTGAGTACAAAAATGAGTCCGGAAACATAGGAATATGGTAATTGTGAGTGCCAATATCCCACATCCCCTTTGTAGTGCCCTAGGAGAAAATAAATGATCTCTGTGAATCATCTACATGCCATTTTTACATGGCAAGCTGCTGCTGGATGATGAACACCAAGTATCTGTTCTCGGAACTGAAAACTAAGTGTACCAATGGACTCAAAATGTCCAAATCAACTAGGAATGAGTACTCGTACACCAATGTCCATCAGGAGATGCTGTCACGGCCACGTTTTGCCACAACACCCACAAGCTTGTGGGAGTCTTGCACTCCTGCCCAAGAGGCTGGCTTCGGCGCCCGATTGGGAAAAATGATGTTTGGTTGCACGAGACTTAGCGAAGCGGCAAGCAACGGACTGAACGAAGGGATGCGCGAACCATGCATGGGCGCACTCCCACAAACGATGCCACACTCACCCATCGGCGCATGGCAAGCCCGAGAGTGGAGCGCGGTTGCAAACAAGTCGGCAAGAAGAAGGGCCGCCGGGTGCACCCTTGGACCAACGGACGTGGGAGTACTGGCATGGTGGACCAAGTGCCCACATACACTCCAAGAAGCAAGCGCCCAAGTGTCCAACACTCAGCCGCAAAAGATAACTTGGGCATTGAGCTTGGGGTGGGAGCCCACAAACGAGCTCATGTTGGAAGCCTAGAAAATGAGCTCACGATGGAAGCCAAGAAAACGAGCTCACATTAGAGCCGCCCAGAAAACGAGCTCGGGTTGCGAGCCCAACGAGCTCGGGTTGGAAACCCTGGGAGCTCGGGATGGCAGCTTCGCCGGAAGCCCGCAAGCTCGGGATGGGAGCTGGTTGCGAAGTCGGGATGGAAGCCCGCGAAGGTATTCCGCGAACACGGGTTGGGAGCCCGTGTGAACACCACTTGGAATCTCGGCAGCGAAAACAAGTTGGGAGCTCGGCAGCAGCTTGGGTCGGAAGACGTGGGATGATGCCCAACGAACGGTCCAACGATGAGTGGATTGCGGAAGACTTGGACCAAGACCGTTTGAAGTGGTACATCGACAAGGAGTTGACGTGGGCGCCAAGCAAGGATGCGCTCAAGATGGGGTTGCACCATCCCACACGACATCATATAAAAAGGCTAAGGCAAATAGCCAAGAAGCAAGCAAGCTAAGTTGGAAATTCGGACAAGGAGAAGTTCAGAGCTAGGGAGGCTATCCGAGCTTTGCACTTCGCACAGTCTGTTCCAGCGAAGTCCGGTGGCAACAAGGTGTTGCAGTAGTGCAGAATTTGGTAGGTTCGCACGCAGTTCGATGCACAATGAGATAGTTCCGCAGCAACAGCAAGGGGTTGCAGAAGTGGGCAGTTTCATGAGTTAGATGCCTGTTGGAAGGGTCTGCTCTATCTTGTATTTTGTATAACGATTGTAAGGCGTGCTGCAGGTTTCGCACACATTGGAGCTTTGCTAGGGCAACTCCACCTGTTGTAAATGATTGATTATACAAAGCTTAAGGGTTGCTGGTTTAGCAACCCCAACTTATACTTGTGTGTTGTATTTACTTGATGTTCACGCATGTGTAAATTTGTCTAAGTGTTGGATGCTAGGCTTACATGTTAAACAAGTTAAACAAGTAAATTGTTGCAAGTGTTAAGTTGAAACGAGTTCCGCAGGTTAGGCGTAGTCTGCCGGTGTGACACTTGAGTTAGCCATGCCCTCAAGTTATCCCCAGGCAGTGCCGCACACCACATTTGGACGCTGGTGACTAGTGAAAAAGTGTGGCTGTGATAGTTGGTATCAGAGCAACAATTTGTTTGGAAGTTGGGCTCTTCACCACTCTTCCTGCGAAGAGTTGGTATCAGAGCAGCAATTTGTTTGGAAGTTGGGCTCTTCACCACTCTTTTTGCGAAGAGTTGGTATCAGAGCATAAGTGCTGCGACAGTTGAAGGGTTTGTGAAGAAAACTCTTCGTTTCAGAGCTTGGTAAAGCTCACCGAAGCTCGTTTAGAGCAAGGGTTGTGCGGTAGGCCGCAAGCCCGCCGAACCGCAGTGCCGCAGGACCACAGTTGCAGGACCGCAGGCACAGTGGTGTGCACAGAGTGCAGAAATTCGGTGGACAGTGAAGGTTCCGCAGGAGCAGTCACAGGTTGGACACAGAACAGTCGTTTGGGTTGTAGTAGCAAACGAGCTGCCGCAGTTGCAGCAACAGTTTGAGCAGTCCGTTGATAGGATCGCAGAAAACTAGGCAGCTTGAGCCTTGGTCGCCGAAGTCAAGGAGAGCTAGTTGCAAGCTCTCAAGAGGTTGTTTTGCTGGGGCACCTCCGTTGCGACTGCAGAACAAAACCGTAGTTCGGTTGGAAGGACACTTGCAGTTTGAGGTGTCGCAGAAAGTTGACAGTGTGTTGAAAGTTGGACGGTTGCACGTATTCGTTGGAGAAGCTGCAGAGCAGATCCACGAATCGGTTAAGAAGATGAATAGCATGGCAGGAGCATGCTGTGAACGTTTGTCAGATGCGCTGGAAGAAACAGCGAAGTGTTTGCGAGAGATGGGATACTTCTTTAATAAGAAGTACCATGAGCAGACCAAGCAAGAAGCACTTTGGTTGCAGGAGCTTTTGAACTAGACGTCTGGGAGAAAGAGTAAGGCGGAGTCGCAAGACACTTGGGGAGAGTCAAGCTGGTTGCAATCGGATGCGCCAAAGAAGAAACGGATTAACTGCTTCCTATGCAATGGGGACCACTATGCGAAGGTTTGTCCAGTGAGGGCAGCATTCTTACAGGAGAAACCCCCATCACGGATGGCAGCCATGATGGTGTTGGAAGCACCGCAGAGTTCAGATGAAATTTCTGAAACGATTAAGGCAGTGGAGGCCTGCCTTAGCGAAACCACGGGTGGTCGGGACACAAGTCTGTAAGAAACGCAACGTGGCCTGGATTTCGTGGAAGCAACGGTAAGTGGCTTACGAGTTTCTGCGTTGGTTGATACAGGCGCAACTCACAGTTTGGTGATTAGCAGGACTGCGACGTCCTTACACAGTGCTCTAGAATTCGGTGAAGCCAAGTTTAAGGCAGTGAATTCGGAAGCGAGGGCAGTGACAGGAAGGATAAATGCAACTCCTCTCAAAGTCGGAAGGGATGCACGGACTATGCCTGGGCGCACTCCCACAAACGACGCCACACTCACCCATCGACGCATGGCAGGCCCGAGAGTGGAGCGCAGTTGCAAAACGACAAGTCAGCAAGAAGAAGGGGCGCTAGCTGCACCCTTGAACCAACGAATGTGGGAGTAGTGGCACGGCGGACCAAGTGGCCACATACACTCCAAGAAGCAAGCGCCCAAGTGTCCAACACTTAGCCGCAAAAGATAACTTGGGCATTGAGCTCGGGTTGGGAGCCCAAAAAACGAGCTCACGATGGAAGCCCAGAAAACGAGCTCACATTGGAGCCGCCCAGAAAACGAGCTCAGGTTGGGAGCCCAACGAGCTCGGGTTGGGAGCCCCACGAGCTCGGGATGGAAACTCCGCTGGAAGCCCACGAGCTTGGGATGGGAGCTGGCCGCAAAGTCAGGATGGAAGCTCGCGAACGTATTCCACGAACACGGGTTGGGAGCCCGCGCGAACACCACTTGGAAGCTCGGCAACGAAGACGAGTTGGGAGCTTGACAGCAGCTCGGGTCGGAAGCCCTGGGACGACACCCAACGAACGAACCAACGACGCTCAGATTGCGGAAGACTTGGACCAAGACCGTTTGAAGTGGTATGTCGGCAAGGAGTTGATGTGGGCACCAAGCAAGGGTGCGCTCAAGGTGGGGTCGCACCCTCCTACACGACATCATATAAAAAGGCTAAGGCAAATAGCCAAGAAGCAAGCAAGCTAAGTTGGAAATTCGTACAAGGAGAAGTTCAGAGCTAGGGAGGCTATCCGAGCTCTGCACTTCGCACAGTCTGTTCCAGCGAAGTCCGGTGGCAACAAGGTGTTGCAGCAGTGCAGAATTTGGCAGGTCCACACGCAGTCCGGTTGTACTGTGAGACAGTTCCGCAGCAGCGGCAAGGGGTTGCAGAAGTGGGCAGTTTCATGAGTTAGATGCCTATTGGAAGGGTCTGCTCTATCTTGTATTTTGTATAACGATTGTAAGGCGTGTTGCTGGTTTGGCACACGCCGGAGCTCTGCTAGGGCAAATCCACCTGTTGTAAACGGTTGATTATACAAAGCTTAAGGGTTGCTGGTTTGGCATCCCCAACTTATACTTGTGTGTTGTATTTACTTGATGTTCATGCATGTGTAAATTTGTCTAAGTGTTGGATGCTAGGCTTACATGTTAAACAAGTTAAACAAGTAAACTGTTGGAAGTGTTATGTTGAAACAAGTTCCGCAGGTTAGGCATAGTCTGCTGGTGCGACACTTGAGTTGATCATGCCCTCAAGTCATCCTCGGGCAGTGCCACACACCACATTTGGACGCTGGTGACTAGCAAAAAAAGTGTGGCTGTGATAGATGCCTCTATAAGCTCATCCGTGCCCGGAAAAGTAAAAATATGGCCTGTAACTACTGATAATAATAAAAATAATGCAATCCATCATATAAGACCACTGTCTAGAGCATGGAACCATCTAATGAACACTGAAAGGATATGAATAACCAAAATTGAACATTGTTGGCCAAACTCATCTTGGAACCTGTTGTTGACTTGGTCAAACTCGGTAGACTAGGTCAAGAATGATCAAAATAATGACCCAGACTGAAAACACTGATGCTGCATGTACAAATGGATAAAATATGCTCCCTTATTTATGTTGGCAACAAGACTAAAGCATAAAGTGGCTTTTAATGGGCGATCATGAACCTAAAACATAAATGATAAGTCTAGATCAAAGCAACCATTCACTTCAAGCAAGAACCTCAAGTGTATACTCATTTACAGAGTTGGCCATTTTGTTAGTAATGGGTGGAGGTGGAAGAAACAAGTCTAGGCAAATAGGTTTGACTTGACAACCTCAACACTGTGACCTCTCAGATAAAGGATAAAGGGAAACCACCTATACATATGCTGGATAGAGAAACACTGAGGAATGGCGGTGCCTCACAAATGGGTAGAGTGATGAGAGTGTTTACAATAGACTCTAGACAAACAACCTTTATTGCATTTGATTCATGGTCAACTTTGCACACTTTAAGATTTACTTTAACACTTAACTTTTGGATCAACTTTCGCTAGTCATCCTCTATGAGTAGGTACCCTGAATAGCCTTGTGGACCTTAGATAATGACTTGGTATGACCTCCATTGCCCGCCACCGTCCATAGGTGCTATGGAGTGACCACCCTGTTGCCCTGTAGGGGTAAACGACCTTACATCATACAAAGGATGAGTCCTCGTCTCTTGGGAACTGACTAGCTACGGAAGACATTTTACTCATTTGTAGTAGTGTGTAGTAGCACTTTTTTTGTTGACTTAGCATCCATTTAGATAAGACATTTAAGTTCCGACACTTTAGTGTCTAAAGACACTTTTGTTAGGAATACTTGGTTTCAAGGACTAAAGGAGAACATCTCTGTGACTAGAATCACACACTCCAGAGCCAAGACACAATGTAAACATGGAGTCTATCCAACAGAGAGGCATAAGTGGGGGAAGTCCTCAATATCACTAGTTAAGGTGTAAGTCGGGATCAAATCAAGAGTGGAAGATAACGAGTGAATGGGGAAAGTGACAACATGATGCCATGACTAGCAAAGACCCTATGGGGAATGACCATGTCCACACTATAATAAGGGCATGACCAATGAGTATACACAAGAATCTCTCAATTAAAGTAACTGAATCACTTCTACTCTAAACCAACAAAGAAGAGCAACATAAAATATCTCCAATACATAACCACCATACAGCAAGTCAAGCTACCAAAATAAGTAAAGGAGCACAATAAACATCTAAGTGCACAAACCATATACCGGTTGGGTCATATACCTGCATATGTAACCTGTAACACCTGAATGGCACTGGAACACTGCTACTGTATATAGCATGGGCATTGTCATCATATCTGCTCTGCATGAAGAAGAATGGCTAACTCACTCATCGACTTGGGGTCATGAGGCTCAATCCTGACATGAAACTGAAAATGTATATGCCCTGGGTCCACTGAATGTAAGAGTGATCATCAATAAATTGCTCGTCAACTGCTGATCTCGTGCATAGTGTTACCAACTGAGTTGCACATCAGTTGGACTTTTAGAGAGCCGCTAAGGTTTGCACAAATACTTGTGCATTTCAGGGTTCAGAAGTTCAAAATCAGGCCTTTTCAGGTTCCCTTTTTTAATATTTAAATGCATGTCCATGCCCCACGGGGTTTGTAATAAAGTGTACTAGCATGGTGGTCTTTTGCGTAACTTGGCTCCCTAGGACTTGGCAACTAATGAGGGTATTCCAAGGAGTTTTTCCCCTTGTCAATTATGCTTTGCCTTTAGCCGAGTATAATTAACGAGTTTTTCTCCTACACCTCCAAAGCTGGAATGCCTAAGTTAGTAGTTAGGCCTTGGGGGGTTATTAAAGTTCACATGTCAACTTATATAAACATGCTAGACACTTAAATAAAATCATATGGTCATGTACTAGGTCCCTAGGTCCTTTTTTTTAAGTTTTGAAAATTTTTTTATTTTTTTCAGTAATTGGACCATTTTTTAATGGTTTAATTAAATTTTTTCAAAATGTAATAATTAAGTGGTTTGTGGGTGAAATTTGACAATGGGGTGCTCGTTTTCTAAGCCAGAGGACCCATTTAACCCATAAACCCACTTTTCCTAAGTTTCGAGCAATTATTTATCTTAGAAAATAATATTTGCTCGAAAAACCCAAAAAAGACAAAATAAATGACAAATAAAGACATTAAATAAAAAGGACAAATTCCTAAATCAGTGTAAATTGTCCGGAGTTGAACTGAGCTTCAACTAAAGTGATTGTACAGTCAACTGGGGATGAATTGAGGTTCGAATTAGACAAATCTAATCAAATTGAGCAAGATCTAGTTGACAGAAGATGGAAGAATGCGCCCTCCTCTTGCATGGGGCGACTTTGTGAGATGGCATGATGTGATTGGAGGTGATAAGAACAAGGTTGAGGGCGCCTACCTATCCTAGAGATGGCGCATCCTCAAGCATATGGCTATCAATCAAGTTTCAATTAGTATTTACCACACCTAGTTAACTCCCTCATCAGCATGAAGTCGCCCTCCTTGGGATATGCGCCCTACTTTGCATGTATTTATCTATTTAAAGGAGGCTTTTGCTCCATTGTTCGCATCAGAAGGTCGAATCTCTGCTTGCTATTGTAATATTTTTCATTGAGTTAATAAGAGGCTTTGGAGGCTACTCTGGTGTTGGATCTTCATGCTTTGCTATTATGAGGTAAAATGTATCGTTGTTTCATATTAGTTATTGTTGGGATTATATGTCTTTTGTAATGGAAGTTATCTTTCTTAAAGATTTGTAAGTAATACTTTATATATTGCTATCTCTTGTCGATAATAATAGGATGCTCAAAGTAGTGCGATCTCTTGTTTGAATCCATTGCTTCATATGCTTTCTCTTGATTATTTACACATATGCTCTTATCCCCTTTGCTAGTGTTGTAGTGATTTTGCAGGTTGCCTAAGTTGGATGAGTCAGTGAGCATGTTAGCTTGTCTCTTCATTCAGTATATCCAAACAAGGCAATAGATCTCACCGGTGCATCAAAAGGAGACTCCATAGCCCATCTTCATTGCTCAACCCCCATGGGTTCCAACTTCTAGATCCACCATTCTCTCATCTACTTTGGTCACCTTTCTCTTTCTTTTAAAAATTTAGATCTTGCATTTCAAAGTCATGTTGATAAGTAGATCTAAATAAAATTGTAATCTAAATACTTAGAGTTTTATTTGATCATCTAGATCTAGGTTGCTATTTCTCTATTTTGAAAGTTTTAAAGTAGATCTAAAGAAGCAAGATAGAGTATTTTTCTTATTTCCAAAAAGGTTTTATCAAGCAAGTTAGTGCCTAATCATTTGCTTGCCATCTCTTAAAGATGCAAGCAAAGATCCTAAGAAGGCAAGCTCTCTAGCTTGCCTTGGTTCATTTTTCCATTTTTGTAGCTAGTTAACTTGGAAATTTTTTATAAATTTTTGTAGTGTGGCCAAATACACTTTTTAAATGTTTTTTGGCCCTTTTATAACAAATAACGTTTGTGTTTTTTTAATACATTTTTAGCAGGTTTTGACATAAAAGTGACCAAAAAATTGGATTCAGAGGCTTCCATGGCCATCCGGGGAGCTTGAGCTACCCCCTTTTGCTTTCTACAATTATTGTAAGCTATATTGGTACCTAATGATGAAGGACCAGTAGTTATTCTTCTTTCCTTTTGATGTAACAAAAATAAAGAGAGCTCACCAGGCTATTCCAGCGCCTGTTCCCATCCATCCAAGGGGGTTTCGCACTTTTTTCAATTTTTTTTTTTTGCAATTTGTTTTTTTTTAACTTAGATTAGTTTCTTTAAGCTAATAGTAATTAAATCACATCACAAAGCACACAAACGTCCTTAAAGGACTCATTCAAATCTAATTTATTTATCTCATGTTTGATGCTTTGTTCTACAATTGTTCCAACGAATCCTAATAAAATTGTGCCCTTGATTTACCGAAGTACTGCACCATTTTGGTGTGTGGAAAAGAGATTCTTGGGCTTTAGTTTAGTCTAATAACTCACCTCACAATATTAAATAAAATCGATCAAGGCTTGAAACCTGAATTATGCTCTTGACCGCTGCAGCTTAGTCTGAATTGTTGGCTCAATCAAAAAAAGGTGTAGAGTGACTAGTTTTAATACGGCAATCCTACAAAGTCTCATTTCTAAGGATTTAGGAGGTTTGTTAATGTATTTGTAACTTCGAAAGATCACTTGTATTTTATATTGTATTTTATTTTGTAATGTCCTCTTCTACTTCGACACTCAGGACCATCCCGCTAAACTATATGATTCCCCATAGGTTCGAGCGGGCACTGACAGTTAGGGAATCAACTGTGGACTTATGCCATATCAGAATATCTAGGGCATAGATATTATATCATCAGTAGGTAGACAGGGGCCACCTGAGCCAAAGGCCACCTGCATGCATAACATCTGAGCATTATTTCATGATGCATGCACCTGATTGAGTCTCCAGGCACTTGCATGCAAGTCAACTCCAAATTAAAAGATAAAGTGACCTAGTTAGGTCAGAAGTTAGGTTTTTGGCAGTTGAATTTATTAAAGAAAGGTAAAGGGAATGGAGAGGACATGTTTATTGATTATTGATTTGTGATCTCGATTTGGAGAGCTCAGCGAGCGAAGTTGGGGTTGAGGCTTGTACTCAACTAACTAGTGTATTTCGGCAGCGAAATCTATCTGCCCTAGTTCATCATCAGGTTGGATCATCCAGATTCAACATTGTTCTTCATCAGGTATTATCATCATTCAGTTTCAGCAGAGTTATCTTTTATATCATATTGTGGGCTTGCTCTCCCTTGCTTGGGCACATTCTCCAGATAATCTCCCATTCGTTTTACAGTCTACAAAGGGCAGAAGTGTTGCATGCTGCTTCTATTCTTCTCAGAGCATCATTATTACCCTTCACCTGGAAGGAGGACCTCTCAGCTTGACTCTCAAGCTATTTCTCAGCATAGCACTCCTCAAAAGGACGTCTTTCTCTATTGGGGCGAGTTTCATTAGGAGGATCTTCACGTTTTGGGCATTGGAGCCATCAGAGTTTATGCATGCAGTCTCCATCATCTCCAAAAGGGCACTATAACCCTAGTACACCTCATCAGGATCTTCTTCAGCGGCATATTTATTATCGAGGAGCTTTTCTGGTATTGGAGAACGTAATTCCCCCCAGGAGGACGACTTGCTTTAGCTTGCTATTACTCCATCTTTACTCTTGCATGCGGGGATCATTAGCATCACCTTCAGCTGATCTATATACTGGTATGTACATGCAGAAACTTACTCCTATTTTATAGCATTCTAGTATTACCTGGGTTATATTTCTGCATGCAAATGCATGCATGCAGAGATCAATATACACTTCCATCCTTGATTGAGATATCAGCCTACTAGACAACATAGAAAAAGAAAAATATTAGTTTGGGATATTACAGTGGTATCAGAGTATGTTCCTTGCCAGCTGTGGGGCATGCATAGTATAAGCAGTCAATGAATTCAGAGGATCCATACAATATTATGTACCGGAGACAGAAGTTTAGAGATAGTGGTAGAACAGAAGAAGAGTTAGAGGATATAGATTTGGGAGATAAAGAGTATCAGTTTGACAGAAATAACGACAAAGAAACAATGGTAGACGATGAGAAGACAACTTTCAATAGTCTCATCTCAGCTATCAATGCACTCACCACTGGCCAAAAAGAAATGGCGAGTGCCATTAAACAAATGACCAAGAAGAATGGAGCCCCCCCACACAGTCCTTTATTTCCCCATAGTGATAGGGTGTCCACCAGTAGCAGTGGAGAACACTTGCATACCAACATGCACAGCCATCCCCACCTATACAGGTCCTCTCGACCTACCATGCCTCAATTCTTAGATAGCCCAGCTGCAGTGCCTCTAGCCCAAAGAGAACCCGAAGAATCTATGACTGCCTATTTGAGAGAATATAGAGCCTTGGGAGATGACTTCCAGTCAGCCATGTTGACTTTTGCCACTTTAAAAGTAAAAACAAACCCAAAGCTTACAATAGGCCATTCACCCAGAACTATGAGTTACATCGCACTGTAGGGAAACTGACTATCCCTACCTTTGAGGGTACCCGGGGTGGTCCAACCCGAAATTGGATACATACTTCCAGCTCAACCCCATGATTGAGACAGATGCCATTAAATTGGCTACTTTGCATTTGGACGGAGAGGCCCATGAGTGGTGGTACCGTGGGTTGGTGACGTTGGGTCACAACACCATCACTTCCTATTCTGACTTTACACAGAGGCTCATTGAGCGTTTTGACCGGAAGGACCCTGAGGTGCATTTTAGAGAGATGGCACAGCTCAAGCAGACAGGTAGTGCAGATGCATTCATTTCAGAGTTTCACAGGGTGGCAGTCATGGTGACAGATATTTCAGAGAGCAAATTGATTATGCTATTTACAGAGGCTCTCATTGAGCCCTTATGTGGATGGGTCAAGTCTTATAGACCCACCACCCTAACCGATGCCATTGATCGGACTAGAGATTTGTAGGATGCAGTACCCAAGAATAGATTTCCTCCCATAACTAATTTCCCTATCAAAGAAAAAGAGAAGAAACCCTTCCAGAAAGAGTGGCCCAAGAAAGAATGGATAGATAAAGATACTCGCCAGGACCTTAGAAGAAAAAAGTTATGTTTCACTTGTCATGACCCATGGGAGCCAGGTCACAGATGTTCAGGGAAGGGAAAGGCCTACTACATAGAGGCCTATTGAGATAGTGGGGAGAATGAGGATTATCAGGATTAGGAGCAGGGAGCGACACTAGAGACAGTTGATGAGGGACAACCCTCAGGAGGTACTATTGCTACCATGATAGGGGTCCCTAGATTCCACACTCTCCGGATTAGGGGTACCGTACAGGGCCATAGAGTGGGAGTGCTGGTAGATGGTTGAGCATCCCACAATTTTATTGATGCTGCATGGGTTAAAAGGAAAGGCATCCAGACGGAGGGTTTTGATGGATTTTTAGTAGCTACAGCAGGTCACTCCATGGAGTGTAGTCAGAGGATTCCCAAACTGAAAGTGACACTGGGGAATTACACTGTAATAGAGACATTCCATGTGGTAGATGTACCAGACATGAATGTGGTATTAGGAGTTCAGTGGATGTATTCCATAGGGAAGTATTCCACGAACTACCAGACCATGGAGATGGAGTTCACCGGGGCAGAGGGACAGAAGGTAGTATTGAGAGGGATGAATAAATACCCTCCCACAACAGTGACATCACACAGGATGGAGGTAGTACTCCGACAGGGAGATATTGAGTGGGCTACAGAGTGCATGGTTACCTTTAGGAAACCACAAGATAAAGCCACACAACATCCAGCAGATATAGAGGCTTTACTTCAAAAGCACAAGGCAGTATTCGGAGACCTTCCAACAGGTCGACTGCCAGATAGGGGATTTGAGCACATTATTGAGTTAGACGAGGGGACTCAAGCAGTTATCACCACTGCTTATAGACACCCCAAGAGGTATAAAGATGAGATAGAGAGTACAATCAAAGAATTGCTCAAGTTAGGGTACATCAAACCTAGCTCCAGTCCATTTGCATCTTCAGTAGTGCTAGAGAAGAAAAAAGATGGGACCTTACACATGTGTATCGACTACAAGGCACTCAATAAGAAGACCATAAAAAACAGGTATCCCATCCCCAGGATTGATGAGTTGATGGATGAACTACAGGGGGCAAAGTACTTTGCCAAGATTGACCTCCGCTCAGGTTACCATCAGATTCGGGTTAGGGAACAGGATGTTCCAAAGACTGCTTTTCGTTGCCGCTACGGGCATTATGAGTTTCTAGTGATGCCATTTGGGCTCACTAATGCACTAGCTACCTTCCATTCATGCATGAACAACCTCTTTAAGGAACAATTACGCAAAGCATCTTTTGGTATTCTTCGACGACATATTGATATACAGCAGAACTTGGGAAGAACATTTGAGACATCTTGATGAGGTACTTGGCGTTTTACAGGAGCAGTCACTATATGCCAAGATGTCCAAGTGCGAGTTCGACATGTAGGAAATGTTATATTTATGGCATGTGATAGGGGCCAACGGGGTCCAGTTCTATCTAGAGAAGATTCGAGCCATATTGGATTGGCCTACAGCTGAAAATGTGACAGAACTGAAGGGATTTTTGGGACTTTGCACCTACTACAGGAGGTATGTTAGTGGATTCTCACAGATGACCGCACCCCTCATAGATCTTACCAAGAAGAGGGCATTCAGTTGGTCGGATACAACACACCAGACATTCGAGAAAATGAAAAAGGTGATGAGTTCATGCCCCAGTATTAGCCCTACTTGACTTTTCTCAACCCTTTGTGTTCGAATGTGATGCTTCCAGAGAGGGAATGGGGGCAGTATTGATGCAGAACAACCATCTCATTGCATTTGAGAGCAAGAAGCTCAAGGGCTATGAGCGCCACTATTCGATATATGACAAAGAGATGTTAGCCATTCTTCATGCTCTAACCAAGTTCAGGCAGTACTTAGTGGGTGGCAGATTCAAAGTTAAGACAGATCATAACAGTTTGAAATACTTCCTAGAGCAGAAAGAGTTAAACGAGAGGCATACTCCAGTTATGTAGCCTTGCTGTGTGATCATTGACAAAGAACCTTCCAACTATGAAGAAGCAATAGAGAAGAAAGAATGGAAGGATGCCATGATCGAGGAGTAGTAGTCGATCATGAAGAATGATGTCTGGGATCTAGTTTCGAGACGAGAAGAGAAGTCTGTTGTGACTTCCAAGTGGATCTACAAGATCAAGCATGCTACAGATGGCAGCATAGAGAAACACAAGGCAAGATTTGTGGCATGTGGCTTCTCCCAGAAGGAAGTCATAGATTATGAGGAGACATTTGTATCTGTAGCCAGATACACTTCCATCAGATCAGTACTTGCATTGGCTGTAGTAATGAAGTGGAAGGTACACCAGATGGATGTCAAGACAACATTCTTGAATGGTGTAGTAGAGGAGGAAGTGTACGTGGAGCAACCACTCGGATTTGAGACACATGACAGGGAGACTCATGTGTGCAAATTGAAGAAGGCCTTGTATGGATTGAAATAGGCACCCAGGACACGGTACGACATGATAGATAGCTTCCTGACTAGTTTGGGCTTTACCAAGAGTAAAGCGGATTCCAACCTTTACTACAAAGTTGAGGAAGGGAACCCAATGATACTTCTACTTTAAGTAGATGACCTATTTGTGACAGGTGAGGATGGGCTTATTGTAGATACAAAGAGGAAGCTTGCCGCAGAGTTCGAGATGAAGGACCTGGGCATGATGCATTATTTTCTAGGCATGGAGGTGTGGTAGAGTGCGGATGGAATCTTTCTTAGATAAGGGAAGTATACAATAGAGATCCTGAAGAGGTTCGGGATGATGGACTGCAAGGCCATGGCCACACCTATGGCATCAAACTTGAAGCTATTGAGTGATGCTTCATCAAAGTCAGTTGATGCCACGATGTATCGTCAGATGATTGGGTCATTGATGTACTTGACGAATACGAGACCAGACATATGCTTTGCTGTGAACACATTGAGCCAGTTCTACGAGACCAGACATATGCTTTGTTGTGAACACATTGAGCCAGTTCCTGACGGATTCGAGACATGTTCACTTGATTGCTGCAAAGCACATTCCGAGGTACCTGAAGGGTACAGTTGATTATGGGCTCAAGTATGACGCGGATCAGAAGATTAACCTAGAAGGTTATGTTGTTTCGGATTGGGCAGGCAGTGCCGCAGATAGGAAAAGCACTTCGGGATGCTGCTTCAGTATGGGATCCCGTATGATCTCTTGGTTTAGCAGGAAGCAGTCCTGCGTGCCACTGAGTATAGCCGAAGCAGAGTATGTTGCAGCTTGTTCGGCTAGTTGTGAGGCAGTATGGCTTAGGAAGCTACTGTCTGATTTGTTTGATCTCCAGTTAGAGGCGACTTGTGTCTTTTGTGACAACCAGAGTTGTGTGAAGTTGTCCGAGAACCCAGTGTTCGATGACAAGTCGAAGAATATTGAGATCAAGTATCACTATATCAGGGATATGGTGCAGAGAGGAGCAGTGAAGCTCCAGTATGTTGCGACGGACGAGCAGATAGCCGATGTGTTGACCAAGCCGCTAGCTAGAGTGAAGTTTGAGTGCTTCAGAGAGAAGCTTGGTGTTCTTCATATCGAGGGTCCTTTGAAGGGGAAGTGATGAGTTTGGAAGACGCAGATGCACATGGGCTAGTCCGGCATGGTGGTAGGTTGGTCCTCCCATGGCTGTTGACCTAAGTGTCGGGGCCAGTCCGACATGGTGGTAGGTTGGTCCTCCCATGGCTGTTGACATAAGTGTCGGGGCCAGTCTGACATGGTGGTAGGTTGGTCCTCCCATGGCCGTTGACATAAGTGCCGGGGCCAGTCCGACATGGTGGTAGGTTGGTCCTCCCATGGCCGTTGACATAAGTGCCGGGGCCATTCCGACATGGTGGTAGGTTGGTCTTCCCATGGTCGTTGATGTAAGTGTTGTGCCATTCCGACATGGTGGTAGGTTGGTCCTCCCATGGTCGTTGATGTAAGTGCTGTGCCATTCCGACATGGTGGTAGGTTGGTCCTCCCATGGTTGTTGATGTAAGTGCGGTGCCATTCCGACATGGTGGTAGGTTGGTCCTCCCATGGTTGTTGATGTAAGTGCTTTGTGATGTGCATCTGGGTTGCGCTCCGTGTGATGATGAGATGATTTGAAGATGATGAGACGACAATATGAGACGTAGGTGTTTGCAGAGGCAATGTAATGACTGGTCCTGGGCTGTCCCTACTTGATGGCTTGTTCGTAGAGATGATGAAGACCTACATGAGGTCTATGCCTACATCCAGCATGAAAAAGGGCTGGCTCTGCAGAAATACCTATGACGAGTAGATTCGAGAGATGTCACCAATTGATGATCGAGATGATGAGGATTGCAACAACAGCGACGATGATGATCCAGTGTTGATGATGATGTTCCAACATTGATGATCCAACGACGAAGACTTGTGTCTAGATGTGTTGATGATTGTGTCAAGAGAATACCTTCCTAGTTAAGAGGGAGTGTTAATGTATTTGTAACTTCGGAAGATATTCACTTGTATTTTATATTGTATTATTATTGTATTTTATTTGTACCTCTGACGGAGATGTTTATTCCTCCGATCGGGGATGTCATTATTACATTTGATCATGTAAAGTCATTGAGGTAAATCCTCCCTTGTAAGTCGGGGCAATAGTTCCCCCTAGAGTCAAATGTAATGGGGTTTTTAAGTCCCCTATAGGAGTCGGCTCAGTCAGATTTAGTTAGGGGCCGACCTGTCAAGTGAAAGGGTTAAAGTGGAAGTGAATGTATAAATAGAGAGCTAGGCTCTCTCATTTATTCATTCACTCACTCACTCAAGTTCGCATTAGTGCGAAGAAGGACAAGTTCGCACAAGTGGAGAAGAGAGAAGTTGCTGAAGACCATCTCTATTTTTGGGTTTTACTTTTCTGATATTGTTTATTGGTGATCATTCTATCTTTGAGGAAGTTGCTGGGTTTTCTCCTTTATGGTTTTCTCGAGGAAAATCTTTGTGTCTCTTGTGTTTATGCTGTGCTTGTTATTCTCTCAGTAAGATCCTAGATAAGTATTGATTAAAAGTTGAAAAACTAACAGAGTGAAGCTAACTACAGAGTCAACAGGCTTCCGTAAGAAGTTTCATCCTCACCTGGTTGGACACTTGGTATAGTTGTCACAACACCCATTCCAAGGGAGCGAGTCTAAGTTGGGCCAAACCAAAAATAAACCCATTCCCTTAATACTCATTAATAAATTACAATTTATAACAAGCCTTTGCAATACTTCCACGACGAAACACATCAAGCACTCGCATTTATATTCTCGGCACTGGTTTTGATACTTTACAAATATTTTAAATTCAATCATAAAATGTCGTGAGTTTATCTATATCATTTGTTGTGTTAATTAAATTTTAATTTTAATTGTGTTTGGTTGTAATATTTTTCCATATCCATCATTTAACTCCTAGAATAGCTTTTTACTTGTTTTTCATAGTTTAAAAACCTTAGATTATTTTCATAGGGACCACCCCCCTTGGCTTCCCTAGGATTAGCCTAGACGAAGGAGTCGAGTTATCAGGTGACAACACTTGACTCTGACTTGCCCCCAAGGACACACTGAGCGACTTGAAGGTTTCCTGCCGCGTTCCCCCCAGGTGTGTATTAGGAGGCAACACATAGCATAACAAAGGACTGGCTCAGGAAAATGCTCAAAACTGGTCTGCAATCATGGTTGCCCCTGCTACTATGGATGTGACAACATCTTGCTCCAGCTGGTACAAGTGCTCTAAGGGAGAGAGTGCTTGAGAACCTCATAAATCTCTGGTTCACAACACTCATCATATCAATCCACGAACATGCACTCGAGCATCTGCTTCATCTTTAGATATGAACTTGTAATCTGCACAATGCAAAAGCTATACCAATCTCACACATCGGTCGTCACTAGCTCGCATATATATAAATAAAATCATGCATAAATAAAACACTGAATGTAAAACGCTGGAAATAAAATATAATCTAGTAACAAAAAATTTTAATTCAACTGCAGAAAGTAAAGTAAACAAATAAACACATGAGAAAAGGTTCTAGACTCAATGGCAAAGACAACTAACTATTGCTCAAGTGAGCTTATTTAGTTTCCTACCTACCCTAAGCTACCAGGCAAGGGAGTTTGGACTAAGTCAAGTTAGGGATGTATTCCCTTAACTCTGTTTGATTGATAGGGAGCATGATATGGTGTCCACTACTAGTAGAAAGAAAGCACAAGTCTCCTACATAATGCTCTATCGTGAAAGGCCTTTCCCAATTGTCATCGGATCCCCTAGATCTGGTGTAAAATAAATGATTAGGCAGGATTACTCTATTGCCACTAGAGAATCTATGGCGATTTATAGATGAAGGGATGACTTCAATGTCACAGATAGGGATAGGAGAAATCTCGACATTATTTGGATGCATGGACTAAATCTTATCAAGTTCCTTTGAGGAGGAACTGCATCAAATCAAGGGGGACACCCATCTATCGGAATAGCTACCCTATCAATCAAAACTTCCCTAATTTCTCTTCTCATCTCCTGATGATTTTCATTCGGCTCATTATTTTGTGGGTAAATGATATACATGGGCGTTTCTCCCATAGTCCAGAAATATCTGGCCACTTCTTCAATGTCTCCTTCCAATAGAGATGGCATAACAAGATTTTCATTGCTTCAGCTACTGCCTTCCTCGGATGGGATCGGAACTACCATACCTTCTGGCCTTGCAGCTGGGAAAGTGGGTGGTGCAGGAGGATTCAAAGCCATGTCTCTAAATCTCTAAGCTTCAGATTCTAAGAAGGTTGGAGAGGAAGTAGGAGTGTGAGATGGATCACTATTGAGTAAACTCTCCTCACCACTAGGTAACTCACGGGGCAACAAGAAACTTGGGACATTTCTCATATGAGGATATAACGATGAAACTCCAGTTTCGTTGGTTGTATTGATGATAGAAGGAGGTTCTTGGGAGATAGTCAAATTGTTTAACGAGAATTCTCCTTCAGGGGCATCATGTACCAAGACATGCTGTTGCCAACTCATGGAGTTATCACTAGTTTGCCTCGGTACATTTTTTCCAGAGACTGTTGAGATAGATGATTAGGGACATCAGAATAATGAGAATCATTTGCTTCGTCATCACTACCCTCAACAGGGATGGATGTGTCCCTTAATTGTTGTTCCCCCATGGAAGAATATGAGAAAGCCTCTCTCTTTCCCTTTCCAATTTATTATCAACCAACACGAGAAATTCCCTTACTGTTCTAGGAACACACTCACTTCGTCTTACTTGTTCCAAAATGTTTTCAGAGTCATTTGTTTCAATGACGGGAGTAGATTCAACATTTTGAGATCCCATATCATTGGATTGATTCATCTCTTCAATCTCTTCGGACACCTCACCACGATGCAATTCAAGATTTATCTCTCTTGCAAATTTAGCTCTATCATTCTCTTCCTTTGAGGAGTTAGCATCTCTAAAAGAACTCCAAATATATTTTCTTTGATTATTATATTGATCCTTTTCTTGACTTCCCATGACCATAAAAATTCCCTTAGGAAGCAACTCTCCACGATCGTAAGAACTTTTGACACCATCTTCGAAACTCTCAAGATGACCATCATAAAATGGTTCCCGATAAATCCTAACCATAGCACAATCAGAGTTAGGAATAGTGGCGTAAGATAAGTCCATCTGAAGATGGCCTCCCAATTCAACGTATCACTTCCTACACAGAAGCATTCCATAGACAAAAGGCAAATCTATGACCACAACATCCATAAGCATGGATATATCGGGACATGAAAACAGGTCAACTCATAAGTTCTTGATCAAGCCAAAAACTTGAACTGGTCTTGAGTCTATTCCGCACACGTTTGCATATGGCCTAGTAATCTTTAATTCCATAGCTTCCATTACTTGTAATGGCATGACTTTCATGGAAGCACCAAATTCTAACATGCAATTGTGAAGGAGGAGGTCACCTATGTAGAGTGTAAGATAAAAGGTCTCGTGACCTCCATTCTTCCTCTCATATAAGGCTGTTTGGATATTAATAGGAGGATCTTCCTCATCTTCAATCATGGCAGTTGGTACCAAGTCTGAAGGAGGTTGAATCTCACTATCATTTGTGGTAGTATTATGAAAACTCTCGAAGAATTCTACCACTTGCTCTTTAATAGATGGGATTTTCATTAGCTCAGTGAGTGGAATATTATGCATAACTTTATCCAACTCCCTTTCGATATTGATGTTTAGGTCATAATCGGGGATAACGGGGTTGGATTCACTCACTGTACTAGGCTGTGTTGTCGACTAAAACACACTTAACCATAGAAAAGTCTCCCAACCACTAGGTGTGTTCTCGAGAGGAAACTATGAGTTGAGAACCCACTGTCACCTCGATTCCAAACTCCTCCGTTTAGACCCAATTCCCAAAGGTCAAGTGGGGTAGCCCCTATTAACTAAGTTTTTAAAAGGTTATAATTTTAGGAGTTAAATGTTAATTATATTTAGTTAAGTTGAATAACAAGCAGTCATGCAATATGCAAATTATTTAATGACATGCAAACCTTGACTCGTAGCTTTACAAGATAAAGTTGAAAGAAATAAACAATCAACCAACCAGTGCCTATTCTACTTGGGTTAATGGAGTCAATAATAAATCAAAATTTGTTCAATTAATAATACAAGATATACAACAAATTACAACGATTTACATTCCCAAATTTAGAACATTCAAAGATTGCAAGAATTGAAATGAATGACTTATTTGCAAAATATCACTTAACTAACCATGAAGCATTCTTGCACTTGAAATAACATGCAATTGGAAGTACACAACTTAAAATGAAACAAGTATGACATTGAGAGAAGAAATTAAAATGTTTTGCAAGTGGTCCTATAGATTTTAAAGTCTCACTTTAGCTTAGGGAATTAATGTGTGCCTTTGATTGCAGAATTGTAAATCGAAAATCCTAAACTAGTGTGACTACCTCCAAGAATTATCTTTCAACTTGAGAGGAACTGTCGGGTGCTCAACAAGTGAACAAAGGTTCCCTTCTAGCTCCATGAGTCAATTTCGAAGACTGCCGGGTGTTCAACTGGAGGACATGAAGTGCCACGAGGATCCCAACAGCTTGTACCCCACTAACTCCTCGGGTCAATCCTCTTTTTCTCAATTTCTAGATAATTAGTCAAAGTGCCTATTACTCTAGCCAATTCGATCTTTTGCCCTTTCTTGTCACCCGGGATCGGATTTACCAGCAAGGGGAGTGAATACAGGGCAAAAGCGAGGCAAGGTTTATTTGTTCTAAAGAGAAAAATACTTGAAAAGAATCACTAGCCAACACGATTTTGCATGGATGGGCAAAGCCACTTCACATGCAAGGTGTGGGCAACAATTTAAAAGTAAAAATAACTTAAATTTTAAACAAATTACTAGCCAACACGATTTTGCATGGATGGGCAAAGCCACTTCACATGCAAGGTGTGGGCAAAAAACCTAAATTAAATAAAATAACTTGAATTTTAAGCAGGAAACTAGCTAACACGATTTTGCATGGATGGGCAAAGCCACTTCACATGCAATGTGTGGGCAAACTATTAAACCAATGCAATATGAATTAAACCAATTCCTAGCCTTGCTTACAAGAGTGGGAAAAACCCAACTACCTTTGTAAGCAATGGATGGCAAAATAAAAGAATTGCAAATTAATTATTAGCCTAGCCACACAATCCTCTTCCTAGTGAAGGGATGGGGCAAAAGAATGAAATAAAATACAGAAAAAAAAACTAAGCACTAACTCCTAGCCTCTCTACACTTGCCATACAAGGGTGGGAAAGCCCAACTTCCTTTGCATGCAAGGGATGGATGAAAATAATACTCAATAATACAATGGAAATAAATGAAGAATCAAGTTCAAGAGACTCTCTTGAACTTGTTACAACAAATAAGATTTTAGCACTTTATATTTGAAAGAATGAGAGAAGGAAGAGAGGTTTTTGACCCGTTTCTTGCCAAGGACTGAAGATGGCAACTTGTGGATGCCCTTTACACTTGATTTTTGCCGAATTCGGGTAGTGTTATCACACAACTCGTAGTTGCCCCAATGGATGATCGTATACGGGACGAGCAACCAAAGAGGTGACACAAGAGGGCCTCGATCCCCAAGATGGATTGGTTGTCACGCCAATCGAGGCACTCTTCACTTTATACTATCCAAGCCACAGATAGCAAAGGGGGAGACCCTGATCTACTCCCGATAGGAGAGATATAACCCAATCACCAGATCAAGCTATAAGAATAGGGTACATAGGGTGAGGGGTAATGAACCCTAGATTTAAGGTAACAAGGTCACTGTGGAGGCTTGAGAGAAATGCGATTAGATCTTTGAATTTTGAACACAGTGACTTAATATTAAGTATGATTCTAGGATTCAAGTGCTAGGATAAATGATCAAATCCAGCTGCCTTGGGAAGCATGACCCTAAAAATAGGGAAAGTGGCCCAAGGAGTAGATCTGATAGTTTAGGCTTTCTAGCACAACTTGAAAGAGAGATCTGACAGTATCAAAGTACGCAAGGTCAACAGGTAGGGTTATACAACCCAGAAAACAGGCTAACCAAGGAGGGCGCAAGGGTTAAAGACCAGTGCCAAGGCATAAAGGGTAGATGGAGTCCTCATAGCATGACGCCCTTGAGAACCCACTTGGGGTTTGGCCATAAGATAAAAACCCAGAAATGGTTTGCCAGTAAACCAAGAAATAAAACCCAGGGAATTTTCCAAGAGATTTTGAGTTAGGGTTTGAATGAGAATGACAGATGGGTAAGATAAAAGAATAGATTACGTACCTTGCAAGCTTACCTGGATCATGGAAATTGATGATTGTATGTCAAGGATTGCTCCTGCAAAGATCAAGTGAAGATTTGATGCTTTATCTTGCCTCTACCAATTTACCTAGTTCCACTGATGCGCCCCTCTCTTCCTGCAAAACAAAGGAGATAAACTCAATTAGCAAGCAATAATGAAGGTAAATGCAAATGACGAGAATGATCACAAAGAATGAAAAGTACAAATACAATAATACTCCCTGAACCAAACCAAAAGAAGAGAGAGGGACAAGGTGAGTCTCCTCAGCCAGTGTGCCCCTCCTTCAATTCGCCCTCTTCACCTGCAGATAAAAACGTGGATCGAAATATGTGCAAAATAATCACCAATATCCTCAATGCAATGGAAAAGTAGTTTCAATTGACATATCAAACACCCAGAACCAGATCACAAGAGATTTGCAAAATGTTTTTCTATTCCAGTAGCCAAGAGCCAAAAGTTCCTTTACAATGAGGGGGGTCTCTCCTTTAAATAGGAATGGGAGAGACCAAAACCCTAACCACCTTTTTAACGAGTGGTTGAGATCAAAAGATACATAAGTGAAAATCAATGGCTAAGATGAGCCCAAAAATAAAGTACATGGATCAACTCAAAAATAGAGAGGGCGCACTAGTTAAGTCACCCTAGGGGGGATGCACCACATGAAAGTGACTAGGAAACATAAAATAAGCTCATGGTGGGGCTAGGAGGTGTACTCATCCATCTCTAGCATGTCCCCATGGCACAATAGCATATAATAACATCATCAAGATACAATACTGTGACCACATGGCCAAATCGTGCCCCCTCAATGATACAATAAAATCATAATATAATAGCCTAGAGAGTGTGTGGGACCCACTGAATGCTGCAACTTGCTCTGGAAGGTGTGGGAAGCATCACACAACTCATAAAAACAAACCTCATGCCATTTCCTTACCTTAGTAGCCCAAATTGAATTCCTCTGTAGCCATTTTTACCATTTTTTATCCTCAAAAAAATCACTTGTGAAAGAATAAAATGCTTGTAGCTCACAGCCTGGTACACTGGGGCCAAAACTGATTGCACCAAACTGTCTAGGAGAATGGTAATATGGTAAAAACAAGTAGCTGGGCCCCATACTCCCTCTGTAGCGCCTTGGGTGAACAAGATAAAAAGTCAAACTGTGCTGCCAAGCCATTTTAAATGGCAAATCTGCAATAAAGTGATACTTTGAGTAATATCTCAACCAAGCTTGAAAAAGTCGGACTCGGCAAAAAGTCGGCAAGGGTCCCGAAAACAATTTTTCGGAAAAATCGGCGAAAAAATCGGAAAAAGTCGGAAAAAGTCGGCAAACATTAAAAAATACAAAATACATTCATTTTTTTCAGAATTTTAAACATATAAAGCAACAATAACATCAGATAAACACATTGGAACATAAATATGTAGAAAGCACTGATATATATCATCATCATGTAGTCATGTCAAATATAAAATGATACATCAAAGTCGATACTGAATCTTGAAAGTCTGAAACACCATAGTTGTCCAATCAAGGACTCAAAACTCAAAAGTAGATAACCAATACAAAATGACATCACATATATAAATGTATCTCAGGAAAACTAGTAGCTATCTATCTAATATCAATGCCCTCTTCCCCTTTTACGGGAAAAGGTCATGGGCCGTTTGTCAGGCCTGCCCCTAGCACTAGAAGTAGCAGGCGCAGCAGAAGACCCTGCCCCTGCATCTAACATCGGACGACGAGTGACGGATGGAGGACTAGATGTATCAATCGGTGTAGGCGGTGGTGGCGATGCTAGCACATCACCCTCCGTGGTGGTTCTGACCTCCTCCTCCTCCTCCTCCTCCTCCTCCTCCTCCTCCTGCCCTTCCTCTCCCTCTAGCCATGTAGGTTCCTCCTCCATGATAGGAGTCTCAATCTCCACCCTCCAATCAGACAAAATATCAATATTGTCTAAGACGATGGCATCAGCATTTGGTGTTTTATTTATCTGTGCCATCCATAAGCGGAGATTATAATGGACGTAGACCAAATCATTGAGACGTGTGAACTCCATCCTGTAAGAGGAAAATAATTTTTTTGTATGAGTCTAGAGGTTCAAGTTTAAAAAATTAATGAAACATAATTATAATATGTGAGGATGATAGATTCACAAATTATATTAAATGAAATTGATTTGTTGAAAATTTAAAGTTTAAGACTCTAACCTTCTGCGTCTCTTTGCGTGTACTTTTTCAAACACGCTCCAATTCCGCTCACATCCTGAAGCGGTACATGTTTGGCTAAGAATCTTGATGGCAAATTTCCGTAAATTTGGTGTCCTTACACCATAGGTTCGCCACCAAGTAGCTACAACAAATAAGGAAATAAATAAATCATAATTCAAAATTTCAAATTTCAACTTGCAAATAAAAGTTAAACACTTTAATAACTTACCTGGCATGAAACTGGTCCTGTCACGAATAGCATCAGCAAAGCTAAATACTCCAGCACCATCCTGATACAACTCTAACTCGCGATTGATTGCATTGCGAGTCTCATAATCAGGAACCATCCTCTGAATACAAGTGAAGAGCCCCTCCAACACCTCAGCATCAAAATCAAATTTGCATTTGTAGGAAAATGCAGGGTTGAGGAAGAGTGCTGCTGCATGAATGGGTCTATGAAGCATCCCGGTCCATCGACTATCAATCAACTCCCATAACAACATGTGCCTCTCGTGCCCCGGGGTACCCCTGCCCACATAATAATTCCGGATGGCCTCTTTGGCCCTATCCATGGCCTCATTGGAAGTGTCCGAAATTGAAAACTGAGTATCCCAATGGACTTAGAAGGTCCAAATGCACTAAGGATGAGTACTCATACACCATGTGACCATCTGTATAATCATCTGTAACGATGACTGTGCTTGGACAAATAAAAATAAATGGTTTGTAATAATATTAATAATCATGAAAATCATCAAACCATCATCTGAAAGTTGTGTCCGCTGCATGGATCCATCAAATGGGTATACAAGGACCACAGATCATCAATCTCACACATCACTAGTCCAACTCACCTCAGGTCCTCCGGTTCACTTGGTCAAACTAAATTTGACCAGGTCAAAACTGACCAAGATATGACCCAAGCCTAAATTGCATGTTGCTGCAAATGCAAATGGTTAAAGTATGCTCCTTTCAATCATTCTAATAGCAAAACTCAAAGTATGAAGTAGCATATCACTGTCGGTTTAAGCAATAATAATAACATCCAATATATAAAAACAATCAATTACTCTAAGTAGAATTTCAAGAAAATACTCACTTCATGGCCGTGATCATTTTGCTAGGATTGGGTGAAGGTGAAAAATGCAAAGCTCGGCTAAGGGGATGACTATACTTACTCAACACTGTGATACTTTGGATAAGGTGAAATGGAATACACACTTAAGCTTATGTTGGATAAAATATACACAGGGGATGGCAATGTTTCACAAATGGGTAAGTTATTTAAAGAAGTGTGTATTCAACCTTGGCAAATGTCTACTGCTCACATCCAAGCTGAAACAACTCCGTGAGGATCTTTTCTAGAACCGCAATGACTGGGCGCTCGACTAACCGTAACTTGAGGTTCTACGGGACACTTAGAATTAGCTGTCCCTTACTCCATCTGACATTACAACCCGTAGGCTCCGTGAGGAATTAATCATTACATTTAGTTTCCTGGCCAACAGTCTTTGGATTTAGCATATATTTAACCACTGCTTTCTTTAATCCTTTATTGACCCTTTTGGAGATTTTACATGTGCTTAGAAGCACAACCACTAAGGCTTTCATCCAGGGTGCTTTTAGTTCATTTCAATTCATTTGATAATCCTTTTGGGGATTTTGCATGTGTGTAGAAGCACAACTACTCAAGCTTTCATTCAGGGTATTTCATTTCATTCATTTCATAGCCCTCTTTCCATTGTGCTTAGAAGCACAGTTTTAGTTTAATTTCAATGGGCTTGCACAAGAGATATACAATAATTTCCATATACATGTAATGATGGTAATACTATTCGCTTCAGGTTTTAGCCAACACAACTCAATCAACAACTCAGAGCCGAAACACAAACTAATAGGGATGCTTATCCAACAAAGAGGTAAAAGCGGGGAGGTCCTCCATATCATAGGCTAAATTGTAAGTCAAGGTAAAAACAAGAAGTGGAAGGGAACGGATGGATGGGGAACGTGAAAGGTGATGCCAAAATTAGCAAGCCATGAAAGGTGGAATGATCACGTCCATTCTCCTAAGGAGGGTCAACCAATGAGTATTAACAAGAATTTCATATTTAGAGTAAATTAGATCATTTTAGATAACCATTGAAACACATATATCTATGTAACATATATAGACTGCCAGATCATAACTACAAGATACGAAGCTAAGCTATTATAATGAGCTAAGGAGCAAGGCATCATAACCAATGCATATCAATATACCCGCTGGGTCAATATACCTGTACCAACCATCTGAACCATTGATGGTCAGTTGGAATACTACCAATGCACATCTAGGCACTGCATACTGCTCTGTATTGTAAAATGGCTACATCGGTCATCGAATTTGAGATCATGAGGCTTAGCCATGACATAAGGTTGTACTGTCTGCTCAGGGGCTACTTTGAAAATAAGAGTGATCCTGGAATGAATGCTCATTTGATGCTGATCTCAAGCATCTCAATGTAAAGGACTGGCTGAAAAAAGGACTGGAATCTGATTTGAAGATATGGTAGCCTCGACTACTATAGATGTGATAACATCTGGCTCCAGCTGGGAAAAGTGCTCTGCTGAATAGAGCGCTTGAGAACCTCAGAATCTTTGGTCCTCATCACTCTGCTACTCGTATCCTCGATCATGCACTCTAGCTCTGCATCATCTTCAAAATGTACCTAATATCTGCAAAATGCAAAGAGCTATACGAAACTCACAGACCGGTCGTCAGAAACATGCATGTATATACAAAGATATCAAAATAAAAAAACTGAAATGAAATGCTGAAAGAAAACTAATCTACTAACAGAAATTCAAATTATATTATTTTGCAAGAACAGACAAAAGAAAACACTCAAGGCTAGCTACTAGCTTCGAAGGCGAGCTTAAGGATAAAAAGGTGCCAGACTCAATGGTGAAAAATACTAAACTACTGCTCAAGTGAGCTTATTCAATTCCTACCTACTCTAATATACCAAGCAAGTCATTCAAGATCAATGGGAGGGAAGTAATGTTTTAACAATCTCCCATTTATAGGCAACTCAACTTCCTCATTGTGCAATGTCTCCAGAACAAATGACCCCTTTCCGGCTATTTTAATTATTCTGTAAGGACGTATCCATAATCTCTCTAATTTAGCATGATTTCCCGGCTTCTCCTTAAGTTTATCCCATAACAAAACTACATCCCCAACAACAAAAGTGTCACTATGAGTGCTCTGATCAAAGGTACCTTTTACTCTTTCTTGTTCAATAATTGTTTTATCAAAAGCATCCCTTCTTTTCTCATCAAGCTCCACTAACTTATCAATTCTGGCTTGGATTGCTTCTTTATCCGTGGTGCATTGCTGTAGTAATTCATAAATTGGAATCTGCATATTGATTGGAAGCCTATAGTCTTGTCCATATAATAACTCGAAAATAGATTTCCCTGTAATTCTCTTAGCTGTCGTTCTGTCAGCGCATAATGCGTATTTCAGCTTGATGTCCCAACTTCTCCTATTTTTTCCAACCATTCTTTTTAAGAGCCTAATCAAAATTTTATTGCTAGATTCGGCCAGACCATTTCCTTGAGGATAGTAATTTGAAGAATGGGATAACATGATTCCATGATTCATGCAAAATCTTGACATCTCGATTTTACTAAAAGCCTTAGCATTATCAATGGTTATTTTTAAAGGACAACCATATAGGGAGACAATATTTTCTTCCAAAAATTTTACTACTACTTTTGCCGTGTTGTCCGCCGAGATGCACACCGCCAGCAGAAATCTTTCGAAAGCTGTCTCCTCACTACAAGTGGGGAGAAGTGTGGCCTTGGGGGCAAGCAATGAGCCAGGTACTCTCACCTAAATCTCAGCTCCTCCGTTTAGGCAAACTCCTAACGAAGCCAAGGGGGGTGGATCCTACAAAGAGTTTCTAAGGCTCTTGTGTTTTTTAGATGTTTTGAGGTGAGGTGAGGTGATGCGGATTAGTGTTGTTTAGGAGTTTTTAAGGTGATCACAGATTTACAATATCAAATCATATAATCAAAGATAACCAATTGCAAGATATTGAGATGCACAACCACTTGATGAACTTAAATACAAGACACTCACAATATAATATGGAAATTAAATAACTAGTGCTCCAGATAGATAATAAGCAAAATAAAATGATGGTGTCAAGGACCAGTGCCTTATGGAGTCAAAAGTCTGAGTGCTTGGGTTGTTTGATACAAGAGTTCGAGAGGTATGTTTGTGAGATCGTTTTGCAATTTGTTTTTGGTTTATTTTATTGTAAATTTTATCTAATCTTGATTTAGGTGTCTGTGGAAATCTAACCGGAAATACTTTCAGTGGCTCCGTTCGAAGACATGACGGACCTACGTGGCTCACAAGCTAGTTGTTTAGAGAATTTAACCAGCGAGTGTCCAGGTTGGGTTGCCTGACGCCCCCACTTGGAATTTTCCCACTACCTGAGTATTTATCGAATCAATGTCGGTTCGTTGGTTATGGGTAAAAGTTTTATTATGTTTGAATCTTGCAAAATTAATCAGTCCAATATCGTTTTTGAGTACTCCAGCTTTTAGGGTTGGTCAGAGCATACTCCGACAAGGAAACAACGAATAAATTCAAATTTTATTATGGGGAATGTGAGTTATGAATGATTTTATTACAACACAAGAAAGACTCTCCGACAGAGAGTGCTCTTGACTTGTCTTATGACAGAAGTTCAAGAGTCTTATGATGCACGGAAATAAAGTACTGTACTGAAAGTAAAATCTAATCTACCCAAGAATCTCTTTCAGGTCAAAGACCGTACTCGGGAGATCATGGGGGTGAGTAAAAACGAAAGTAAAAGCAACTCTCCGACAGAGAGCACTTTTGATCCACTATTGGTGAGATTCAAGAGATTTCTACTTTAAATAGTTTTATACAAAAAATGAAACTACTTAAGCAAATGATGAGCAACTAGCAATTATTGCAAAAATGAAACTAAGCTAGACAATTAGTATTCTAAGTGCAAAAATGGAAAACTAATCTAAGAAATCACTCCAAGAAAAAGACACTACAAACTTCCCCAAATGGGGGAAGTTGGGTGCGGTGGCTTAAAAACCCCACTTGCTTTTTATTAATAAGTTACAATGCTTTTTGGTATTTTGGAACTTTGTCAAAAAGGTTTTGCTTTCTTTGGTTTGCTTAGCTCTTTTGGCTCTTTTCTTGCTTGATTTACTTTTCATTCACCTTTAGATAAGAGCTCTAAACAACAGCTAATTAGAGTGTTAAAAAACCAAATTTGACTTTATGATTCGAAAAGAGAAAGTGGATGTGATGAGAAAAGCCAAATAAGACAAATAAAATGCCCAAAACAAGAAAGTAAAACAAAAAATCAGACCTTGGAAATAAAAGGGAAAGCTCACCTTTTAGGGTGAAAAATGCGTGATTTTCGATGAAAAGACTTGAAATTTTTTATGCTAATTTCTAGAATTGGAAAATAGCAGAAAATTACCAAAAATCAGCAAGCTTAAAATTTCACGCTTTTCGAGAAAATCATAAAAAAATGAAAAAAAAAACTTTTGAATTTTTTTTAATTTTTAAGGTAATTTTCAAAATTGGAAAATAGCAAAAAAAGTAAAAAAACAGCAAAAAAACCAGCAAGCTTAAAAAACACGTTTTTCGAGGTAATGAAGAAAAAAATTATTATTATTATTTCTTTTTGGAAAATTTTCGAAAATTTACTGTTTTTTAATAAATTTCCAGAATTGAAAAATGATGAAAAACTCAGAAAAATCAACAAGCAAAAAAGTTGAAAAATGCACGTTTTTTCAAGAAAATTTATGCACGCTTTCCAAGGCAAAAAGAAGGTAAAAAAGGTGACCTTTTAACACTAGTCTTGAAACTTCCAACTAGATGGAAATACGCAAGAGATAGTGGGGAAAGAGAAGTGGCATGCAAAACAATGCATCAATTGAGAGCAAATCTCAAAGTACTTCTCAAGGCAATACTTTGGTAAAAAAGAACAAACAACTAGATCCTAAAAAATGGATTTATAAGCTTTGGGATTGAAACTAGATCTTTTAAATGTGAAATTTAAAGAATGGATCTAGATTTAAAAAATAGATCTAACGCTAGAAAGCCTAGATCTACCTTAGTAAAAGATAGAAAAGTTTGAAATAAAACTTTTGATGACTCGAGATCTTTTACAAAAAATGTGGAAGTAGAAGAGATAAAAACCTTATGCTTGAGATCCACTTGTGGTAACCGGAGAGAAGATTGTCTTAACTTTGATGGTGGAGATGAGAAGAATCCAAGCCCAACGCTGTTGGGAGCGGGGAGCGGGAGCGGGGAGCGGGAGCGGGAGCGAAAAGCGAAATTTTCAAAAGCTTTCGTTTCGGGAGCGTTTTTTATATAATATATATTTTAATATATTTTGATACATATAAATTAAAAAAAACATGTATTATGCCAAATTAGCTATAGAAAACATCAAAACATAGAATCTAGATATTCATATAACCATTTAGTACACATTGATATAACATTAATCATCTCGTCTTCTAGATTCTAGGAGCTATAACTTATAACATTGTCATTAAATGATCATCATCAAATCATCAACCATCAATCATCAACAACATCAACCTTCAAATTTCAACATATAATATTTGCCATCAAACTAGGCCAACCGCCAAAATAAACATGAAAATGAAATACAAACTACAAAGTACTATGAATCTACTAAGCTTTCCGCTTGCCATGAGTAACTTCCAATTTCTTTTCTCGTGTTCTAGGTAGAATAGGTGCTGGTGGAAGTGATCGTGGAACATGAGTAGAAGATGAATGGCCCCCGCGGGCTGAAATTGGATGTTGTGAAGCTAAAGGTAAAACTCCTGCATCTAGAAAGCTGCTTCTGCTTGGGGGTGGCATCTCTATATGGGTAGTCTGAATTGGATCATCATGATCACCCAATAGTTCAGCCTCCAAGCGCTCTAATGCTATGGCTCCATCCTCCACATTAACCTCCTCTGGATTGTTGTCCCAAGTCAAAAATGTTCTATCATTCTTGGCCGCTTCACAATAATGGGACAACAACCTCAAGTTGTAGTGCACATAAACCAAGCTTTCTGCGCGATCTACATTCAGACTGTTTCTCTTTACACTGTGGATGAAGTTGTAGGTGCTCCAACACCTCTTTGCAGAAGAGCTATTAACAACCCGTGATAGCACCCTCAACGCCAATTTATGCAAATATGTGGCTCCAGAGCCATGCATGTTCCACCAATGGATAGGATCCAATCTGTCTCGATCTTTGGTTGCAAACAGGGAACCAAAGCATCCATGCTCAATTCACTCCGTACTTGAGCACACTCTTCCTCATTAGGGACCAACTTCTCTAATGTAAGCATATACCCAGCAACAACCTCTAGATCTGTGTGGGGTTTTTTCCTCACTCCACCCCCGGGTGCAGGTTGGGCCAACCAAATTGGAGAATAGTATTTTGGGGTGAGGACATATGCAAGGGCATGGAGTGGAACATTTAGATTGTCCCACCTTTTGACCACAAGTTTATGAATATGGTCATACAAGACTGCATCTCTTTGCTCAACAATGTCTTTGATTTGACCAAGCATGCTATCCATTTGCTCATATACCTCCCCAATCACCGGCTGATTTGTATCTGCAAAACGAATCATGTTATAAACTGGCTTGGTGAACTGCAGAACATACCTAACCTGTGACCAAAAACGACCTTCAAGAACGGTGTCCTCCACCTCCTGAAAGTCACTTCTATCTGATGCACTTGCAACTCTGTCTTTCAATTCCTGCCATGGATCACTTGAGACCATACTAGCCAATGCCTCTCTTACCTTCAAAAGCCTCCTGAAGGTGAGGTAGTAGCTAGCAAATCTAGTCTTTGCAATCTTCAATAGCTCCAACTTAGAGTGATTGCGAAAAATGTGGTGGGCCATGCTATGATTGGTAATAAATTTGATCATTTTCTTACCTATCTTGTACAAGGCACCAATCCATCGGTAATTATTACCCTTCATATTAACAATATCACGCATCAAAAGGTTCAATGTGTGAACCAAACACCCTGACCAAAATATGTTGGGATACTTATCCATAATGATTGCTCTTGCTGCCTTACAGTTAGCAGCATTATCAGTGATGACTTGAATGACATTGTATGGCCCAATCTCCTGAATGGTTTTAAGTAAAGGTTGTGCAATATTAATAGCAGTCTTATAGCGATCTGAGTAGTCATGGGCTGAAAGGAAGACCGCACCGCTAGCAGAAATGCCAAGAATATTTATCAACGGCTTGCCTTTAACATTTGTCCACCCATTAGATACAATGGATACCCCATAGTTGGACCAATCATTTGTGAACTTTCCAAGAGCACTATTGATTTTGGCTCTTTCCCTGTCAAGTCCCACGGTTCTAGCTTTGTCATACCTAGGGCTTCTGTATCCTTTAGGGCCACCATTGATGGCTTGTACCATTTCATGCCAATAGGGTGAGCGAAGAACATTGAATGGCACACCACATGCATAGAGAAACCTATAAACGTTTGAATCCACATCATCTCTACAACCTTGGTCAAGGAAATCGGATAATGTTCTTCGTATAGGCGAGACTCCATGGGGAGATGAGGCTCCCGATTGAGCCGATGATGATTCAGTAGCAGCTCCACTACCAAACATTCTTTGTGGGGATTTAGAATCAACCCTCGATCTCTTGGAGTTGTTTTGAGCGGCCTCTTCTTCCATCTTGTATTTGCTTCTCTCTTTAGCTCCCACTTTGTCACAAGTTTTGACTCCATGAGACTTACCTACATCGCATGGCATAACCCCACACAAATGCTTTCTCACCTGGGTATATGAACCTGTGTATGTTTTCCCACAATGGGGGCATCCAAACTTTGTGGTTCCACCCCCTCTCCCTCCCCCTTGCCTTGTCACATACTTCCACAAAGGTGTCGTGTCTTTTTGTTTTTGCCCCACATCACCCTCATCCTCATCATCATCACCCTCTTCCCCTTCCTCCTCTTCTCCTTGGTATGCATCACTCTCTACCTCTTCCCCCTCATCACTACCACCACCACATCTACTTCCCAACACCATCATAATGAGAAGAAGTGGAATGAAAAACCAAAACCACATACCCATCATGTTTCTTGATTCAAGATGAGAGTCACTTGTTCCCTGCAATAGAATGATGGAAAAGAAGCAATTGGAAAGAGTAGGAGAAGAGAACATTGCAAGTTTTCCATTTTTTAACATAGTGAAAAAAAATTGCAAAAACATACAAAGATGAATTTTTAGAGCCTACCTTTTAGCTCTTCAATGGTGGTTGAATGTCTCTATGGAAGCTTCAATCTCCCTTGCAAGCTCTCCCCTTCAATCTCCCCTTCAATCTCCCACTCAATGCTCAAAGCTCTCAAACAACTAGCAAACTCAATCCAAGCTCAAAATCTTCCCAATCAAGCAAATGAGTAATGGAATGAGTCCAAATGGACTCATTCACCTTTTATTGGCCCAAAGTGATCTATCCCACCAAAAAAAAACCCCCAAAAAATTCCAAAAATCAATTTTTTTTTTCAAAAATCCACCCTGTCCACGGAATCGATCTCGGAATCAATTTAGGAATCGATTTTATTGGTTGGGTTCGATGGGGATTCGATTCGGGATTGACCCGGAAGCTACGATTCCGAGTCGAATTACCAAATGGCAGGGATCGTTTTTTTCCCCCCAATTTGCGAATTGCCAAATCGATTCCGGACAGAATCGATGAGGAATCGCGATTCCAAAATCGATCCCTCATCGATTCCGTTCGGAGCGCGATTTGGGATCGATTTGAGGGGGGGGGGTCGATTCCCAGCAGCATAGTCCAAGCCCTTCTTTTTAAATCTTTGGATGAAGATGAGATCAATTGAGAGCCATTGAGCATTCAAGGATGGGGATGCTGTTGAAGTCTTTGAAGAAAGGGGAGATGCAAACTAGCTCATCCCTTACTCCAAGATCTACCTGAAACTTGTTAATAACACACTTAAAAAGAAGAGGAAGATCTTGGTATGTTAGTACAAAAACAAATCTTAAAGAGCATGTATTGAGTCCAACTAAAGCATGCTACTAAAAAATATATTTGAATACCAATCATAAACAAGTAAATTGATCACAAATACTTGCCCTATGTGCTTGAGAAAACAAGCCTTCTAAGCTAGATCCAATCTCCAAATAATAAGCATGCATAAAAATTGAATTATATTACCTTAACAAGGCACCATGAACCATGCATGCACCAATTTGACCTCCAAAGTCTCACTTTATTCCAAGTTGCACAAAATGCAAAAATATTACAATGTAAACGGGCAGAGGTTTCTTGCACAAAATAACCACCCCAAGAGTGCCCAAAGGCATCCTCTTTATACAAAAAATACCCACCTAAACCTTAATTCGAATTGGCATCTAGGAGAGCCAAATGGCATAAGCAAAATCGAATTCCAATCAATGATCCAAAGCTTGGAGCTTAGATCCATCATTAACTCGAGTTTGAAGTAAATGAGATGGGGAGGTGGCCTCCACCTTGGCAAGGCGCCCCCCATCTTTCCCTTGGAAGCTTCACTAAGCCAATGGGCAATCTCCAACTAGGATTGACGTGAGCATCTGAGAGAGGGCGTGAGCTTGAAGAGGAGACAAGACTTGAGTTGCAATCAATGGAACTCGTGATCACAAGGGAGCCAAGCCATGAGGTGGCCATAAACTTAGGAAGGCACCCACCATTGCTTTAAATGCAAGCTCAACAATCCACAAACCATTTGCCACATAACCAAATCGACTTTTGCATGAAGGAGGGCGAATTCTCATTGATTGAGTTGATTGCTGGTGATTGGATAGTTAACTGAAAGCTCTTGGAGTTGATTGGAATCTTCATAAATGCTCAGTGCCATGTCATTTAGCCTTTTATTTTATTCAATTTGGTTTATTTTGGAGAGATTTGGGTTATCTTCAAAATATTCATTTTTGATTATTTTAATCAATAATTTCTCTTTTATTGATTTTTCTGAGAAATTATTAATTATTAGGCTAAATAACTTTTTGAAACTTAGGATAAGTGGGTTTGGGGTTCATATATGATTTTTGGCTTAGGAATTAAGCCTCCAATCTCTGAAATCCACCCCCAAACGACTGACATATTACAAATTTGATTTTTCCAATTAAATATTTGGAAAAATAATATTAAAAATAATAAAAAATAAAACTCATCCAACGCGTTCGGTACAATTTTTCCGGACATTGTTTTTAATGGATGAGGGCCCTAGGAAATGACCATCTAAGACATACATGGTGTCTAGTAGGCTCGTATACATTAGTTGGACTCTAATAACTCCCCAAGGCTCAAATTTCAAAATCGGGCATTCCAACTTTGGAGGAAGCGGGAGAAAACCTTGTCGATTATTACTCGTCTATAGGCAAAACATAATTGACAAGGGCAAAAAATCCCTGGAATGTCTTAGTTGATAGTCAAGTCATGGGGATTGAGTCACTCAAAACCCTACTAGCACACTTGTTACAAACCCCGTGGGGCCATGGTCATTTCACCAGAGAAATAAAAATGACTAGCCAAAATTGGGTAGGCATAACAACTGGAACTTCTGATACACTAGATATGAACATAAATCATGTTCATCAATGGCGGCTCGTCGGAAGTCCAACTATGGTACAAAAAAGTTGGTAACATGCCGTAGCCCTCTTAGTTGGTATGGCCTCTACCGAACGCGTGAAATAGTTGGTGCAAGTCAGAATGTATTTATATCCATTACTTGAGTTCTCATCAAATGGTCCGACAAAATCCATACCCCACTGTTGAAAAGGGTTTTCAACTATAACTGGGGTCAAAGGCAAAGCTGGTAATCACGGTTTCCCAACAAAAATTTGACACTCTTGGCATGATCTAACATGAGTATGCACATATTTAAATAATGTGGGCCAATAGTAACCTGCTCTCATGATTTTTGCAGCGGTTGTTCTTGGAGCATAATGTCCACCACATAACCCTGAATGCATTTCCTTTATGATGGTTTTCGATTCTTCAAGATTCACACATTTTAATATAATTCCATCTGGGTTCCTCCAACCAAGACCGTCTTGTGTCAATACATATTTCCTTGTCACCGCATTTTCATTACAATCTCTTTACTTTCAAAGCAATTTATTTCCAGTTCAAATTTATTCCTTTGTTAGTTAGTTGGTTTTCTTTGCTAGCAAGTAATTTTCCTCATGCAATTTTGAATGTTCCAATTTAGGGAAAACGAATTCTTTCAAGTTTATTGTGTATCTTGTGTTTTCCATTAAACAAGCTTTGATTTATTATTGACTCCATAACCCAAGTAGAATAGGCACTGGTTAGTTGATTGTTTCTTTCTTTCAACTTTATCTTGTTAAGTTACGAATCAAGGTTAGTTGATTGTTTCTTTCTTTCAAATTTATCTTGTTAAGTTACGAATCAAGGTTTGCCTGTCATTAAATAATTTGCATATTGCATGACTGCTCGTCATTCAACTTAAATAAGTATAATTAAAATTTAACTCCTAAAATTAAAACCTTTTAAAAACTTAGTAAATAGAGACTTAACCCCTTGACCTTTGGGAGTTGGGTCTAAATGGAGGAGTTAGGAATCGAGGTGACATTGGGTCCTCAACTCATAGTTTCCCCTGAAGAACACACCTAGTAGGTTGGAGACTTTTCTACAGTTAAGTGTGTTTTAGGCGGCAACAATCCCCATGTCCTTGGCAATTTCCAACCCTAGCAAAAGTGCCTCATACTCCGCCACGTTGTTTGAAGCATCAAACTCAAGTCTGAAAGCAAATTTGAAAGTCTTTTTAGATGGTGAAGTTATAACAATCCCAACTCCTTTCCCAGCTCTAGAATATGCCCCATCAAAACTCATTTCCACACTTCACTTACTTTTTCATCTTTAGATGGTTCTCTAAAAGGTGCTATGAAATTTGATAAAATAGCATAGTTTCCAAAGTTGTCTGTCTCATGCACAAATTCATTTGTTGGACTTTCTGGGTTTCAACATGAACTTTTCTAGCCTGTTCATTATATAACTTGACCATTGTGCACTTTGATGCAGGAATGGTAGCATATGTCCAATCCATCCTTATGTCTTCTCCTAAAGATGCAAGCCATTTTCTTGATAGAAGCATCCCCAATTATCCAGGACATCAATTACTAATACGTCCATGGTCAAATGAATATTGGGGTACTTGGCCAATCTTGCAGGTAGATTTAAGATGACACCAATGGTATCAACCTCTCTAGAGTCCATGGCACATACATTATGATAAGGCCTGGTTGTCTTTAAAACCCAGTTGATCCATAACCCCTTTTGGTCATAACATTAGAAGAAGCACCCGAATCTGACATGCAATTGTGCAAAAGCATATTCTTGACTAGCAAGGAGATGTAAAATGGTGGGCAATCTTCTTTCTTAGGATCCAAACTATGTAAAATTACCGAAGCATCTTCATGAACCATTGAGTCTTGTAGCTTGACTTCTTCTCTTGATTTACTAGGGGCTACTTTGTTAGGGTTACTTGGGGCCTTAGTCATTTCTTGTTCTGGAGGGTCTATTATTTTCATCAAATCTTCTTTTAAGCTAGGGATTTTGATGAGGTCAGTTATATGAACATAACTCTTTGCATTAGACAACCATGAACCCAAATCAAAATTCAAGTTATCTAGAGTGAGGGGAGTTGTTCCTTAGGAGCACTCTAATTTGACTTTGAGGTTCCAACATTATCCCTTCTTTGATAAGTTAATCCTTTAAACCTTGACATCTCCAGGATCTGATCGGGTGAAGGCATCTCTCCATATAGTTTGGTCACATTGTCCTTTTCCTGACTGTATTGTCTTGCTTGTTCCCAAACTTCTTTTGAGATGGGATGAGTCTTGCCTACAACATTGATATACTCTGGCTGGGTCTCAGGCTCGCTTGAGAATCTGGGATTGCTACTGGTTTCTGGAAAACCTTGTTCATTCACTTGTCGAAAGATGGCAGAAGAGGATTCATCATGAAAGTTAGAGCAAGCTCTACAATATGGAGGGACCTCTTCTTAGACAACATTAGCTGTATCCAAAGGATTTGGGGTCCTTTGGTCTTGGATTGGTGCCTTTCGTTGCCATTGAGGTTTAGGAGCATACTGCGGTTTAGGCACAAACTCTCTTGGAGTTGGGTTAGCTTGAGATCTTTCAATGGAAATCAACCTATTCTGCATAGCATTCATCTAAGAGGTTTGGTTTGAAACAAGAGCTATTAAAAGATCAACTATCTCTTTCATAGGGTCCCTGTTAGGATCCTTACCTTCAACATTAATGGCTTTACCTTTGTTCTCATGCTGTTTGTGCATCAGGACATTTCCTCTAGTGAAACCAGGAAGGTTAGACCTATCACAACCATGTCTATCTTTTCGGCTGTATCCATGGCTATTTTAAGAGTTGTGGGCTCCTTATCGCTTAGCTGATACTTAATGTCTCCTTCAAAGGCTTTGATTTTATGAAATTGTAAAAGCTTCATATTTTCTTAATAAAATATCTTCTCAGACTGCAGCACCGGTTTTCCCATCTTGGGTTTTGTTCGGGGGTATATACCCAAAAATATTTGTGTCTATTGTGTGATTGATATTTCTCTCAGTGTTTTATTTCCGTTGCATTTTATTTTGGTGAAGAAATCCATGTGTGGTTAACAGTAATAATTTGGGTGCATTAATTAATCCAACTACTCTAGCCCTAGAGTGAATTTTAAGGAAATTTACATGAGGGTCATCTCAAGTCTTGAGATCAGGGGAGCGTTAAATGTGCAAGGCCGACGGAGCTGCCAGTGGTACCATGCACGTCGCCAACCGATCCTGAGCCTCGCGTCGATTGCCTTGAACATTAACGTCGGTCACATCCAAATTTAACACCCCATTCGAAAATATCGTAATGACTTAATATCACTTCTCAAGATCTGCTTTTATCCCGTGTGGCATCAATCATTATTTAATTCCCCTTTTCAGTACCTGCTTGAACCTTGGGAATTAAATAGGTTAGCGGGTTGGTTCCTGCTGTTTAGGTAGAAGAGGACATTGCATATATACATTGGTGATAAAAAATGCCAAGGTAAGCATAAAACATCTCAAAGTGAGAATAGTAGCACAGTGCCAATGTGGCCCTGATTATATAACTGTTTTCACATTCACCCTTTTGAACAATAGAGGCCATCCCTCACTATCCTTGGGTGAGGTGGAAAACACTAAGTCTCGGTTAAGGGATGTGTGAGCAGACTTAGTGGTCTCCCAGAGGAAGGGAGGAAACCAAGGTGACATGTGCAAGAGAGGCTAACACTAGGGGGAGGAGGTGTCTCACATATGGGTATATTGCTTACGATGTCCCCATTAGATTCTAGCAAGCAACCTATAGCTCACGTCCAAGCTTGAGTCAGGCTCTGTGATGATCTTTTCTAGAACCATTGTGTTGAGTGCACAATTGACTATAACTTTGATTCCAGGTTCTAGGGGACTCTTAGAATTAGCATTCCCTTACTCCATCTCACTTCCACGCCCTTTTGGGATTGATGACGAAAGATCATTACATTTTTGTTTCAAATAATGGCCAATTGTCATTTTGTTTTTGCATTTGTTCCACATCTGCTTTTATTTGGCCCTTTTTCATTTCATTACATACTTAGCCATTTGGCTTGATTTTTATTATTATTTTCATATGGCCTTTTAGCCTGCATTTCTTTAGATATAGCATGAGTCATACTGATACATGTAATGATGATAGGATGACTTGATTGGAGGACTAATGGGGACTGTGACACTTTCACACTCCAGAGTTGAGACACAAGTAAACATGGGGGCCTATCAGGACACAGAGGTCACAATGGGGGGGGGGGGGGACCTTTTTGATCACACTAGTCAAGTCCATAGCCACAAGGTAGCATACTGCATGGAAGATACAGATGGACGGAAAGACAAGTGGTAGGGTGGTGCCAACAAATAGTGGGAGATGGGCTCAACTAACAAAGGATAATCCTACCGGCAACCATACATCAGAAACACAACACTGACACTATGCCATTGTTCTCCATTGGCACTCAAGAAGATAATGATCACCAGTGCAATCAGCACAAAAGCCAAGTCTAGTCTACTAAGATAAGTAAAAAGAAAACATAATGTAACACCCATATGCCATATACCTGTTCAAACATATACCTGTACTGAATCTGCCTTTGATGCACGGGTAAAGTGAGGAAATCTCATCAGCCACATGTACTGCTGCTGCTCTGCTTAGAATAAACCATGACATAGCAAGTCTCCCTCCGGGCTCAACAAGAAGGCTCATCAATAAAGGGGAAAGGTCACTCTGCTCTGGCACTATCAATGCGTGCAACCACTGATCACTGCTGTCAAAGATATGCTCATCTCAATGTAGGACTGGTTCTGGGACACAAATATGGTCAGTTGCATCATGGTAGCTCGGCTACTATGGATGTGATAACAATACCATTGTATTTACCCATTCATTTTTATTTTTTATTTTTTCAATGCTCTTATAAAATTTCTCTTGTTAATATAAGATGTATTGTTCAAAAAAAGAAAAAGAAATCGTTTCTGTGAGATGATCATGTAAAACTTTTAATATGTATTAAATCTTAATTTTAATTTAAAGTTAAAAATAAGGGGGTAGTCAATGGGGGTGTGGTTGGTTGGTTAGTTGTTATTCTGTAACACTCCGACCTAAAAATAATTATTCAATGACATTAATATAAGTATGATTAGCAGAAGGTATTAGTAAAAAGTCAATTGATATATATATAGATAAAAAGGGAATATGTGCTTTGTAATTAAATTTAGATTAGTTATTAAATGAGTTAATTAACCTTAGATTGGTATTAGGTGCATGGAGGACAAGTGGTGTCAATTATACAGAATTAAGAATTTGATTATAAAATTAGAGATAATGCAATAAAAGGGGGGAGGAGATTGTTGTACTGAGGTTGCTAGGGAAGAGACCAAGGTCTTACTTGGTCTGGCATAAGGTAAATTATTGAGGGCTCTGGGGCCTCGGCTTCTGCTGGGGGTTAGGTTGGGTGGAGAGTTGTCCCCCCAACTGTTGCTGATAGTGGAGTTGGTGACTGACAGAGGCCAAGGCCTTCTTGCACATTTGGTTAAGCTTTTTACCAATCACAAAAGTAGAGGTTCTTTTTCTTAGGTTACAATTTTTAAATTCTGGTAGATGTCTGAGTTGTATCACAATTGTTAACTGATTACTTACGAGGTTAATAAATTTGATTGTCAATAGACACATGATAAATTGATTCTTTTTATGTAAATTACTCAAAGAATCTGCTATTTAATTAGGCTTAAAATTTGTTTAGCGAAAGGAGCCCTTACATATTCTGCCTTGCCAAGGCTTAACTCCCCCGCTGCCAAAGACATGTTCGCCCCTTGTGATACGGCATGCCCATGTAAGTGGGCCACTTGTGTTTGAGGCTAGGTGCATGGGAGAATTTAGTGGAATAGAACCTCCCTAATGGCAACAACTTAGCCAAAATGTTGCTTTGACGAGTCTAGTATTCTAAGAAGTGTATACAATAAATGATGTTATGGCATGATAAGATGCTTTACACACAAATTTAAAGATTCATTTTGTGACATGGCCATGTAAATATATTAATATGTAATTGAAGTTTTGATATGTATTAAAACTTAATTTAAGTTTTTAAATTAAAAATATGGGGGTAGTCAATGTGGCTTGGTTGGTTGGTAAAGAAAGGGTGTTGTTGTTAGACACAATGGCACACTGAGAGGGGGGGGTGAATCAGCGGGCCAGCACTTTTGACAATTTTGACTTCGTAAATACTTAACACATATATCATTCAACAATTTCACTTCAATGCTTTCATCAATCACTAAGCTATACATCATCATTCATCAAATTTAAACATGTCATTCATAATATCAATTCACACCATTAGAGACACATCACAATATAAAATTTGTAATCTTTTTATATTTCATCAATCGGCTACAACCGTAAGGTTTCATCAGCTACAACTGATTGAGAAGCACAAACTTCTATTCCAAGATTCAGCTTGGTCTTTTCTTAGATCCAACTAAGAAAAATATTACAAGGCCCAGCTTGTATTACATACAGAGACTTGTCATCAAACAATCATAACTTCTGCCACTACTGCTGTGCAGACACATCTCATTTGTCACTGCTGTCAATATCAATCTCTGTCATGCTACTTGGCTGTCACTGTAAGATCATTAAGTCAATCTGTGGAAGACTTCAAGTGATGTTGCTATTTGTAGATCTTTGTCACTTATCAAGTCAAATGAAGAATTGTCACTGCTAACACTTTCCTGTCGACTGTCATGTTGTCATCATCAAATCAATCTCTTTCACCACTGTCAAGTTAATTTCAAACCAATACATGTCACTGCCAAGTCAAGTAAGGTCTGCGTGTAGTGATCATCAAGTTTATCAACAAATTTATCAAATCTGCTTCAACAAGTTTTTCATATCACTGCTTCAACAAGTTTATCATATCACTGTACTGTCACTTCATTATTTCATCCAAGCTACTTTACAACAGTTCTTTAGCTGCCCATACTCTCCAACAACCTTGCTTCCTTAATGCTGGTACAATATCACTGCTTCAGAGCTGTCATATATAAAAAATCAGAAATAAAACTTCAAAAAAATGCCCTGTCAACTGTGCTGTAGCAGTCAAAGAAAATCTTCAACAGTGACCTGCGTGTGCCTCAGTAAACAGTCCGAAAATCAGAGCTCTTCTCTATGCCCACGAATTCATCTAAAGGAATGAGATGCGAAGTTACTACTTATACACCTTTTTCATTATAATTACTGAGCCGACCTGCTATGGGGTCATTTAATTAATTAAAAAAATGCCCTTGATTCTGAGCTGACTTCACCAGTGTTATTTTAAATTAATCTTATATTGTTTTACAAATTTGGGAGCCGACATGGCATGATTTCTCTTTAATTGCAACGTAAAGAGGGTTCCTTCAAACCAATGTTAGTTTTTTTAGTGAACTCAAGGACTTCTTCAATACTCCAAGTCACTAGGGTTTCAACACATGCAATGGGGTTCTTCCAAATGTCTCTTCCATTGTTTATTTGGTCTGTTCACAATTAGGTCTGCACTAGGGGTCTCCATCTTCAAGTTTGGGCTTGCGCTCATGCTTTCTAGGCTTCATTTCAGTTCATCGATCATCTTTCTTCAAAGTTCCAAGGGCTAGAGCAATCAGGGCTTCAACATGCTTCTTAATGGGCTTCAAGGTCATTGAGTTATATAAAACATAATTTTTTGTTGTTATGAGCCAAGGTTAGGGCTTTCAACTTCATCGTGAGGCCCATCATCATTATTACTTCAAAACTCCATCACAATCATAGCGGCACCAAAGACCATCAAGCTTCATATCATTTATCAAATATGGGTCCAAGTGCCATCATACCACCATGTATGTGGGTGCCAAAACTTTATGACCATCTCCAAGAATTCCATGACCCCATCAAGCCACAGATGACCACAGAATGGGTCATTTGGCCCATTAGGTGTTTCAATGGCTCCAATGCCCAAGATGCCAAATCTTTGCCCATTGCCATGTCATACTTTGCCCTTCATTGTCCTTGTCAAATCTTTGCCATCCATGTCATCATTCTTTGTCATGTTTGTCACGTCATCAATGCTTTGTCATTAATGTGTTGTCATCAATGACAACCTTGGTCATCAGTTGTTTCCCCCCCCCCCCCAACCAAGTTTAATCCCCCTAGAGGTAGGTTCACCCCTTGTGACCTGGTGTGCCTGCGTAAGCAGGTCACTTGTGGTTAGGGCTAGGAGTAAGTCATGGGCGAATTTGGGGATTAGATCCCCTTCCCTCACAATAACTTAGCCAAAGGATTGCATTCACAAGTCCATTTGCTTGTGTTGACCAGAAGCATATATATATCAGGATCATCGATTATTTTAAGCTTCAATACAAGTAAGTCTTGATATGTTGTACTTCATCTTTCATTCTTTATGGAAGGAGAAACTTTGAACCATCATTGCCATTTTGATCTTGATTGTTAAATTGAATTTGAAATTTCTATTAATGTCGACTAAATACCAAAATAGGTCAAAGGAACTTGTGAAATTTGTAGTGTATAGTCACTGTTTCTCTGTTTTTGAGAGAATAATACTTATGTGTACCAAAAGATTTCAAAGATTTCAGTTGTGCTTATTTTGTGGCTTCAGGCTTTGAAAATGTCTGGATATGCTCTTGACCAGCCTGCTTTCTATACTCTTTGTGAGGTATGGAGTTTATTTCTCAAACTTTTCATTATTAATAAAGATCATAATCTCTATATTGTTTTGACAATGGTTGCATGGATGTATACCATAGTGTTATGTTTTAAGCTATGTTTGAACAGAAATGACAAGCATAGCTTTCTCTGTTTTAATTCTTGCCTGGGCCGAGAAATAATATTTTACAAACTATGTAACAAAAATTGGCCACTTGTGAATTTTATATGCAATAGATTTTGTAGTAGCTTTTTTTTTTTTTTTTAATTTCAAAATGCTTGGTATGTGACAATAACCAAGACAAAATTGCAGATAGAAGTACATCAGAGTGCTAAAGTTTGACACAGCCCCCTTGTGCTATGTAAGCAAGAAAAAATGGCATGTCTATCTTGATACCACACTCTAAAGTATCAATATCTGAATGGTAGAAACATAATCTAGATGTCACCTAGTCCTCAAGTGCAACTTTAAACAGTAACATTTCTCCCAGACTAAGCCTGCCCGAGTCTTGAATAATTGTAGTTTGGCATCTTCTTTTCCATAAGAAGGAAAGAACAATAAAACTGATTGTGTTGCGAATTTCTCTACCCTGCTGTCAAATGATCCAAATTTCACCGAGGATTGTACCTTTTCTTCTCAAAGGGGCTACCAAAAAGATTGAAAATTCTTTTTAAATCCACACCCAAAAAGCCTAGGCGCTTTACAAATCCAAAAGCCGTGTTTCATGGTTTGTTCTTTGTAACAGCTGTTGAAATTTCATTTGCACCGGGCAATTAATGCAATTTTGAAAATTCACGTTCTTTTGAGAAGGTTCCTTGGATCTTAACCCGATAATTTTCAGCCTTTAGGACTGTTGTAAATTAATGTGAAACAACAATGGAACGATTACAGTAATTCACTTCTAGTAGCCCCAAAGTTCACGGCAATTCAAGGAGAAAAGATACCAGTCATTCCAACGAGTTTCCAACACTCTATGGGAACTTCACATGCATAAATCAGAACTGAAAATTCTTCTTATAAGACAGATATAACAACAAACATAACAACAATAGATGGTCGTATTATTATCTTCAATCTTAGTGTCAAGTCCCTTAGCAAGTTTCTCTTAAGTGTGTCAAATCAGCAAGATAATTAATAGCTGGAAATAACCATTCCAAGAAGATAAACGCTAAAATCAAATATGCAATATACACCACATATGGACAGCTGAAAATCTCATATATATATGTTCAATGATTGACGTACATACACACTATAGCCTCCTCTCAAGGCTAGGACAAAATCCAATAACCCAAGATGACCTGGCTAGGGGATAGTCAACAAACTGTAGCTCCTCCAGGTGTAAGAATCCCTCCAACACTATCTTTAAGGAAAGACATGCTCCTCCTCTTCTTCCCTAAGTACATCCATGGGTTTCCAAACCCTACGCTATAGCCTCCAAGGGATGAAACCTTAACCCTAGAATGCAAGATGCTCCAAGAGACCAAGAAACCCTAGCGCCCAAGAGAGAGAGAGAGAGAGAGATCAAATGTACAAAGAAGAATCTCAAGAGAGAGAAATTGTCCACCTCCTCCTCTCATGCTCTACCAAGGTCTCCTCATGAACCCTAGCGCATCACTAAGAGAGTACTCCAAAGAAGAGATACAAATGAATTTATGATGGGATGCCTAGTTTTGAAAGACTCTCTTGCTCCTCAATCTTGTTGAATATTGACTTTTCATATGTCATGTGTCTCAAAGCTCCACTGTCCACATACCAACGATTCACGAACACTAGACACAATGTTAGTAGATGGACAAGAAGCCATGGAAAAGGCAGTCTCAAACTGAGAGGTCATTTCTGTTCAATTTTTATAGCAGACTTGAAATTTATGTGGCAAATCAATAATAATGACTTCTTTTTAATTTTATTATTGCAGATCTAGAATATTGTCATTGACCAACAAACTGTGAATGTGTAGAATGACTAATAAACCACAGATATGATATATGAATGATAACCAGCAAATGACAATAGCACACCACAGATCAAGAACACAATATTTTACCCTGGGGAAACCTTTTCAGGAGAAAAACCCCAGCAACAAAATCTTCCTTAATATATTGATAGCCTGAGATTACAATGAGCAGATTTCAACCACCTTTAACAAAAGCATTACACAGATCAATCACATACCCAGAGAGATGCTGAAGACTGTTAACGTAAGCCTTGATCTGCTGCGTAGAGCCCTGATCTGCCACGTGGAGCTCTGATCTGCCTGCGGCCTGCTAACATGGGGTCTCCTCAGCCCTGATCTGCTCTCGACCTGCTCAGATCATCAACATGGGCTTTCGATCTTTCTCTCGGCCCCTCCGATCTGCAACGTGGCCCCTTCAATCGGTAACGCAGGTTCAGACTTAGCATTGCAGACCTCCGATCTATCAATGCAAACCCTCTATCTGCTAACATGGAGAATGATTGAGCAGCAAAAGGATGAACAATGCCTAGGAGTAATGTGCTGTTGAGAATGAGAGAGATTCATACAATGATAATAATCGGAGTGGCTTGATGCTCCTTTTATAATTCTTCGTTGTGACAATACAATGGGTAAATACCATTATTCCAATACCACTTATGTTTTAATTGATAATTAAAACAACTTAAATTATAAGCTCCTCTTCTATTTTCTCATAAGACTTAGGCAAGTCATTTTAAGCTAAGGTTAGCCCCTCTTGGCCTATTAGGTTCACTTGTGCTAAGTCAATGCTCATCAAATACATAAGGCAGATCTTGTGATGATGTGATCATCTTGTCTTCATAGTCATATGCTAGAGATATTCCTACTAGTGGTGGCCAGGCCCTAGAGGAGTCCTTCTAACAAGGCACATCACACATCATCTCTACGTCGACACACAAGGCACTGCTTGGACACACGAGACTGTATAGCAGTATCTTGCTTCAACACACAAAGGTCAGTCTTGACACACGAGACTCTTCTCCAAGTCTCTTGAGACTAACTCAGGACAACCTTGATACATGAGGCATTGCTTTGACACACGAAGCCTACTTGGAGAATGATTGACGATGCTGCAAACTTTAACAATTTCCTCTGCTCCCACTACAGTCCTAGTTGCACTTGCAACCTACTTCATGCCCTTTCCCTTTTTCTTCAATGGACACTATTCTGCATAATGTCCAATCTTTTGACATTGAAAGTAGATGGCCTTACTGAGGTTCTTCTTCCAAGTTTTTGTCCCATCCTTCTTCTTGAAGCCTTCCTTGCCACCCTTCTTCGTCTTTCTGAAAAGGTCGATGGCGTCTACTTCCCCATGTTGATCTAAACATGATTGCAATTTGGTTTCTTCTTCCACGAGCAGCCTAAAGCTTTGGGAAACCCTGTAGTTTCTCTCGAGCACAAATACCTTGAACAAAAGGTGTTGAGGAAGGGGAAAGTCCTTTAAGGGCAATGGATACTATCTCACGATCGTCTACCTTAGTTCCAATGGCGACGAACTGATTTTTCAATTCATTGATTCTAGTTACGTTGTTCACCATAATATTTATCTTGCTCATGTGGATGACTGAAAGTGGGTTCCACAAGAGCATCTGTCAAAAGGCACAAGAACATTGAAGTAACTTAACCAAAGTATTAAATGTTAGTGTTTTGACTTATAGCAGCTGTTATCACACAACTTGTAGTTGTCCCAAAAGGTGATCCTATCCAGGATGGTAGAGGTGTTGGACAACTAAAGAGTTGACCCAAGAGATGCCACAGTTCCCAAGGTAAATGGTTGTCTCCTTAACCGAGGCACTCCACTTTAGATCTAGCCTAAGCAAGACCAAGGGAGAGACCCTAGTTAACCAATGATGGCTAGCGAACCTACTCTAGATCTCCTAGGGAAGTGTGAAATTGAAATAAGAGAAGATCAAGAGTGAATGGATTTAGATCTAAGGATTATAAGTGGAAACATAGAGTTAGGGCTTGGTTGAGGAGGCTTATGGAAGGACAAATGCTCAACCAAGGAATTAAAATGCCACTTATGAGTTTAATTGAGTAGATCTTGATAGATCTAATGCCAATCAAGAAAACCCAAGTGGGGCCCACCCTTAAATTAACGAAGTTGGTTAAAATGGGGTCCACAAGGTGAAATTTAGGTACAAATGGCACTAGGTGGTTGGCTAAGTAGTAGATCTGATATTTTAAGGCAAAAGTAGCACAACCCACAAGATAGATCTGTAAATATGCATAAAACCCACAAGTGCGTCCCCCTTAAGAGAGGCCTAGTGCCCTAGTGCCTTAGATTGGGGGCCAAATGGAGTCAGAATGAAACCAAATTTTAGCTATAATGTTCTTTAAATTATTTAGAGGTGGGTTTTATGTTTTAATCCCAAATAATCGCCAGATCTATCCTATCTAAAAATCTAGGGTTTTAACTATGAAGGTTTGAAGTGACCAATGGGTGAAATGCATAAAAATAGATTCATATGTTGTAGATATCACCTCTAGAGCTTGCTGCTACCCTGCAAATTGATAATCCTTCCCAAGTGAGGCAATCAAGAGTGAGATCCAGCTCCTCCAAGTGAAATCGCTATCCCTCCAAGAAAATAAGTGCGTCCTTCCCCTGCAAAAAACCGATCTATATGAGAATCGATCTAGCATGAAAATGACTATAAAGTGGAAAAGATAAAACAAGTAGCATCAAATATGTCTAGACCAAAGAAGTAGATCAAAGCGAAGAAACTTTGATCTACTTAGCCAAAGAAGTGCAAGATTTACTAATTATGATTTTGAAAGAAATGCACTCTTTACTAAAAAGCGAAAATCAAGATAGATGAGAACCTTTGAGATTGTGATCCGCTTGTAGTAACCAAGAGAGAGAAATTTTATCTTTTGATGGTGGAGATGAGAAGAAGCCAAGCACTTAGATCGCTGGATCAAGAAGAGCCGATGGACATGCCATTGACCATTCAAGGGTGATGATGTCTTTGAGGCTTGAAGAAGGGGGAGATGCAACCTAGCTCATACCTTACTCCAAGATATACCTGAAACTTATTAGCCACACACTTAAACAAGAGAGTTTAGATCTTAGTATGTCAGTACAAATTTTTTTTTAAAGAGCATGTATTATAACCGACTAAAGCATGCTACTCTAAGATCTTTTAAATGCTAAGCATAGACAAATAACTTGAAGCCTACAAATATTTGCCCTATGTGCTTGATAACAAACCTTCTAAGATAGAACCAAACTCAAATAGATAAGCATGCATAAACTTGAATAATATTACTTCAACAAGACATAATGTATGATGTATGCACCAAGTGGACCTCCAAAGTCTCAATCTTATTCAATGTTGCACAAAAGGCAAAACTATTACACAGTAAATCACCAGAGATTTCTTGCACAATTGATCCACCCTGAAGAGTGAGGCAAGACCTCTTATTTATACAAAGAGAAGGCACCAAAAACCTAATTCGAATTGGCATGAGAGAAGAGAGCCAAGTTCATTGATTTAAGAGTTAATTCAGTGCTCCGATAGTGACATCAATCAGGTAGGTGAGACTTGGAATATTCCTAGATGCTCTCTGCCATGTCATTCAGCCTTTTATTTATTCAATTTGGCCTTTTTTGGAGAGATTTGGATTTTCTCCAAAATAATTTTTTTTTTTTTTTTTTTTTTTCCTGAATATTTTAATTAAATATTCCTCGTTTATTGATTTTGAGAAAATATTTAATTACAAGGCCAAATAAATGTCTGAAACTTACGATAAGTGGGTTTAGGGGTTAACTGGATACTTTGGCTTAGAAAATGATCACTTATTTGCCAAAATCCACTCCCAAACCACTTAAATCTCGAAAATTTTCAATTAAACCATAGGAAAACTGGTTAATTAATTGAAAAATTTAATTATTAAAATAATAAAAAATAAAAACCCAACGCGTCCGGTAAAATTTTTTCGAACGAATTTTTTAAACCACCTAGGGACCTAGGAACTGACCATAGAACATACAAATAGTGTCTAGTAGGTTCATGTTTTACAATTTGGGCTCTAATAACCCCCCAAGGCCTAACCGCCAAATTCGGGCATTCCAGCTTTGGAGGTTGTAGGAGAAAAATTCATTGATTATTACTCGGCTAAAGGCAAAGCATAATCGACGAGTGAAAAAACTCCTTGGAATACCTTAGTTGACTGTCAAGTCTTAGGGAACTGAGCCACTCAGACCCCCATACTAGCACACTTTATTACAAACCCCATGGGGCATGGTCATTTCAACAGAAAAGTAAAAAGTCTAGCCAGAAATTGGCCAAGTCTGAACACACTGAACCTCCGAACTCTGGAAACGAACATTTATCATGTTCAATAACTGGCGGCTCGATAGAAGTTCAACTATTGTACAAAGTAGTTGGTAACACCTTCTGTACCAAGCTCTAGGAGCTTGCTTCAATCCATACATAGGCTTCTTCAACTTGCATACATGAGTCCATCTATCTTCAACTTCAAATCCCTGTGGCTGTTCTATGTACACTTCTTTCTCAATCACACCATTCAGGAAATCTGTCTTCACATTCATCTGGTGTGAACTCCACTTCATCATGGATGCAAGTGCCATGATGGTTCTAATGGAAGTGTACTGTTATCACATATATAGTAGTCGGGATACCATACGTTCTTTTTCAGCTTCTAGAGCACTATTCAGCCAGTTCCTTTGCATTTGAGATGCTGAGATGAGCATCTATTATGGATCATTATCAGATTATGGACAACAGATATATTCTCCATGCCATGACTGAGTTTTAGGACACTCAGAGAGAGGATTGATGTAGCCATTTAGCCATTTATACAGAGTAGTCAGTAGTGCCCAGAGTTATAGCTGCAGTTTAGAGGACAGATTTTGGTTCAGATGATGAGCATTCAGGTATATGACTCAGCAGGTATATTTTGGTGTTATGGTTATATTGCTTTTATATTCATTCTTATAGCATGTCTTAGTATTTAGCATCATGATCTGGCGATCATATAGATATCTGGAGCTGGTTGTACTTTATATATATATCATATTGTCCCTACTCAGACTTAAAAGTTCTTGGCCTATACTCATCGGTTTTACCCTCCTTAGGGAGATTAGAGGTGATCATTCCCACCATACTTTGGCTTGCTAGTGTTGGTCTCACTATTCATTGCCTTCATCCATCCATTACCTACCCAGTTTGTTCATTACCTTGACTTACTACTTGACTAGTGGCATGGAGGACCTTTCTCCACTGTAGCCTCTGTATTGGATGAGCTTCCCTGTTTATTGTGTCTCGGCTCTGAGTTGGTGACAAAACTTACCTTTGGTGAGTTGGATTTCCTTGAGAAGTCCCCCTAGTCACTAAAGATGTTGTTGGCTAAACCTGAAACTTCTAGTGCTGCCATTAATGCAAAATATGGAAATGAAAAAGTTGTATCTTGTATGAAAAGCCCATTCATGCAATGTGTTTCTCAACACACATGAATGAAAGGCAAGCCAAATGAAAATGGCTATGAAATATCAAATGCTATATCTGTTGTGAAATGTAAATACCTAGGTAAACAAGCTGTCTATGACACACCTAGAAGTGCTTAGGTAAACAAGTGTCTTAAAAACACACCTGCAGCAAGAAGCCTAATTAAATGTAAATCTATGCAATGTGTTTATAAACACACATAGATCAAAGGCTATGGAAACTTTAGGCCCACAAAGCAATGGAACTTAAACTCTATATCAAAAAGATTGCTGGCCTCATTTGTATTATGGATTGTGCGCATCTGTGAAGGTGAATAAACACTCTTTGAACAACTTACCCATTTGTGAGACACCGCCATTCCCTGTATTATTGCTTGTCCACTATATGTTATGGTGTGTATTCCCTTGTCCTTTTCCAAAGTGTCACAGTGTTAAGTTAGTAAGTCATCCTTTGACCTAGCCATGTTATTCTTAGCCTTCACCCTTCACTAGCAAATTGATCACAACTATGAAGTGAGTATGACCTTGAAAGTCTAATCTGAGTAATAAATAATAATTAATGACCTATTATATTTGGATTTAGATCGCCAGTAATGATTGCTAGTTGCTTTAATTGCTATTTGAATGGATTGTAGAGCATGTTTTAACCTTTGACACCTTGTAGCAGCTTGATGACAGTTTGAGTTATATTTTGGTCATGTTGACTTGGTCAAACCCAGTTTGACCAAAATTCAACCACAGGACATGAGGTAGCAGATCTCAGATGCTACAGATAGATGATATATGGTTTGGTACAGGTTACCATGGTGGGCTTATGCAGTGGTTTCAGGCTTATGATGATGATTTGTGCTTTTTCAGCACTTTTACAGATTATTATTATTTGGCCTGCCGGATATGATGAGTATTTATTTTGGACCATGCAGAGGTTTATATGTTGTATGAGTACATTGTTTAGATGGATTTGGACCTTCTGAGTTCAATGGGACAGTCTGTTTTCAGTTCCGGGCAGTTACAGTGATTTTTAGCCTTAGTTGGCTATCCTAGTGCAGATTTGGTCTATCAGAGGCCTTGTTAGAGCAGAGCAGAGATTGGGTGACTTCACCTAGGGCGTTGTGCATGGACGGGGTGGTCTAGCCACTTGATATTACCATATTACCCGCCTCCCAGATAGCCTGGTGCCCTCACCTTGATAGCGCAAGCATTCTAGGAGGCAGTTTGGGCAGTTTCACACTTCCCGAGGCAGTCCAGAAATGGTGAAAATGGCTACTGAAGAATTCAATTTGGGCTACTGAGGCAAAGTTATGGCATGGGATGACTTGTGATGATGAGTGGGATGTCTTCCACACCTTCTCCAGTAGTCTCAGCTTTCAGTGGGACCCACATCCATCACTTTTGGCACTTTTTGATGATTTTTGGAGCCTTCCAAGGCTCACGACTTTCCCAAAGAGGCATGATTTGGTGTCTTGGTCTTTTATTCTTGGATATTGTGCCATGGGGATTGACCAAGGGTGTTAGAAATTACCCCTTGGACCCACCATGAGCTATGTCTTATGTTTTATCATTATGATTTGGTGGGATCCCCTCTCCTAGAGTGAGTTTGTCCACATATTGTTATATTTTATTATTGATCCATGTATTGTATTGTTGAGCTCATCTCAACCATTGATTAGATCTTTGATCGTTTAATCTTAGCCACTCATTCAAAAAGTGGTTAGGATTATGGCCTCTCTCCA